>CM010611.1:5001148-7561148 GCA_003430845.1 Xanthoceras sorbifolium
TGTTAACTGCAGTGGGTGGAAGGAGTTGGTGGATGAATGGGTCAATGCTACAAAGGTTATTGCCGGTAGGAACATTCTTTCCAGTCTTTTCTAACTAATAAAGATGTATTAGATTGTTCTCTTAATTGAAACTGTGTATTTGAAATTAATTTTATTGACGGATTTGTGGGTGCAGAAGGTACCCCTGATTCTGTGAACCCATCTGTTGTTGATGAAGAAGAAGAAGAAGAAGGACTTCCATCTCCTCCTTTGGATGAAGGAGCTTTCTTCTCCACTGAAACTGCTGGGATAGAGCTCTCACAGGTATATTTCCTTTTGCCTTACTATTTTAAATTTAGTTGCAGATATAGTTTATGCTCTGTGTTATCATCGTTGGCTGACTGGAAATTGTTTCTTGGGGATGTCACTGTAACTGCATTACGTGAAGTTCTTTGATGGCATGGATGATGATGGAAGTGAGTTGAATTTGCTATCTCTTATACTTCTCTTAAATAGCTTTAGCTATTCGGTTCTTTATTTGAGTTCCCCACTTCTAAGATTCATGATTATGAACGGGGAATGTTATTTCAGATCCTCGAAACAGTGGGGAATTCATCAAGAACCGTGAAAATGGAAGAAAATCATCACTGGAGAATCGAAATATGCCAAAGTGGAAGCAGCAGACTCCCAATGATGCGAATGTGCTTGCCAAGGACAACAAGAGTCAGGAAATGAAGAGACGAGAAGCTTTCGTGAAACCTAATAAACCCTTAAATGCAAACTCTGGACCTGGGAGACCCCCAAAACAAAATATGGGGCAAAAAGTAAATAATGAATCAAAATTGCAGCAAAGATCAGATAATGTTACGATCCAGAAGAGGCCATTCAGCAGTCAGCAAGATGTGAGTGTAAAAATTTTCTTACAGATTTGAATTTGTACCCGTGATTTTAAGCTGACCTTTATTTCTTATTCTACTAGAAACTCAAGTGTTCAGATGAAGTAAAACTTGAAGAAACGAAAAGGAAACTTCAGGAGCGCTATCAAGAAGCTCAAAACGGTTTGTCACTGCCCCATTAGATTTTTTTTTTTATGTATTTGTTGTTGTAAGATCTTGATACAATTCAGAAAGATTTCTTTCGGAAACAAAAATGAAAAGCATCATGAAACAGTATTAGTTTGATAGTAACATTGAAATAGACTTCATTTATTACTTGTAGCAACAAAAAGTGACCAAGTTTCAAACTACTCTTGACAGTGAACTGTAATTTTTATTCATGTTCAACAGCAAAGAGGCAACGAACGATACAGGTCATGGAGTTGCATGATCTCCCAAAGCAAGGACTTGGCCATAGAAATCAACACATGAGGCCCGGGAACCATAACCGGAATTGGGCAAATGGACGGCGGTAGGTCCTCTAATTTGGATGACCATTTTGATAGCCTTCGAAGTTTCTCCCATTTTTAAAAGCTCTGATGAAAGAAAGAACAAGAATAACTCTTGGGTGACTGTCCTGCCCCATATGAGCTTCAGCAATAAGAATCTCATTTGCTCCAGCCACAGAGGACCATTTTGGAACATGAGAAAACCAACTTTTGAAACTCTTCTCCTACAGTTAGAACATTGAGTTATAGAGTACTTTTTCTTTTTTATTTATAGAAATTAGGGGTTTGGGTTATCACTTGAGCCTTCTCTGAGTTCTCAGATGTAAAGAACCTTGGTTTGCACTTACCCATTTGATTGACTACCGGTAACGTATTATTTTCCTTCACAGTCGGACGTTTCACAGCACCGGATGGTTATAGTAAGTTTGCACAGAGTAAGTGCATTTTTTCTTAAGATGATATTCATCTGTAAGCCCCTTGTAGAATATCAAGGAATAAGAAGCTTGAACATTGTTGATATATTTGCATGTATTCTTACCTACTTTTACATGTTTATTTACAAAGTTAGAGGAGAACTGTAGGCTTTGATGGGAATGACTTAGGAGAAAAAACATTGTGTCATACATTCTCACCACGTCACCGATGAGACATCTAATTATATTATGTTATTTTTAAATATGTACATAATATAATTGAACGGTTTTACCGATGACATGGTGAGACGTTTGTGTTCTCAAGAATTAGATAGATGTTGGAATTTGTCTTGTTTCTGGAAAAAGCCCTGAGACTTAATAGCCAAGTATTGTAAAGCACCTGACATGTAAAAATTGAGGAACCCATACAGGGAAAATGTAGTAAAAAGTTGGAGATTCGTTTGCTTGGCCGACCGGATATTTCTTTCTTTCTTTCTTTGTTTTATTTATTTATTTTTTTTTTATCTGCATGTGGCGGAGTTTGAGAAGAGATTTTCCGCAGGTTCCAACAACACGTGTAGTTCTTCACCAAACAATGAGAAAATAAATTTAACCAATGCTTGACTTATTCATTGTTTAGAATAGTCGACTCGGACCAGAGATCACTTAAACAAAAACATACACGTGTAGTTCTTCTTTTTTGCCTTTTCAATTTTATAGAGTTAAATTGAACGTGACAGGCCGTTTTAATAATAGGGTTGAAATTTTATTATACATATTTATTTTTTATTTTGTATGATAAGAATATACATCGAAATATATATATATATATATATTTGATTAATTTTAACAAATTTCAGTAAACTTAAAATCTTATAATTGAAAAACAAAATATATAAACTAGCTATGAAAATGAATTGTTGTTTGGGCTTACGTTAAGTTTCACGGTGAACAATATTTGTACTTTACGTGTGTGAACACATTTAAGAGTGGGAGGCAACACGTGTTTTAGAAAGCATGTTAAAATATAGTGGAAGGGTAAAAATGGAAATTTGATTGGGCAACATGTGGACGGGTTTTGACTAAATATTCTCAATCTCATCCTGATCCACCATCCAGTACGACCCCATGAAAGTGGCGCGTGGTACCCACTCATCAACACTTTTCCTATTTTGTTTGGTTATTGATTTGGGCCTACTTTATTTGACCCTTTTAACCTAACTCCAAAAGGACTCTTTCTATATCTCTCTTCTTCTGTTTTTCTTTTTTTATTTTTCCTTCTCGACAAGTATCCAACTAATTACCAAGGATGACTAGTCTAGATGGTTGGAGAAGTCTCATACGCTCCTTTAAGCCACTAAAATTTAAAAATCTAGATATGTAATATTTTATCCCACAATTATGTAAAAAAGTGTAATTAGTAGGGTAGACTATTCCTGTATTGGGAGTGGATGGTTCTCCGTATTGAGAGTAGACAGGTTCAGCAATAGAAGTAGACATTCGGATCGTGCTAGTAGATATTTAATCTCGGTAGGTCGCGATAATCTTCTGACTCATAAGGTGTCAGATATCAGAAAAAAAAAAAAATATCCAACTAATTAAGGAAAATATTTTCTTCTTCTAAAAGAAAGGATTTTTAGAATAGGAGCGCTTTATTCAGTTTGGAGGTCCTAAGTTCAAACTTTGGGAGCTCTAAATTCGAAGCGCTCTATTGCTGACTCTTGACGAGGTGGTATATGTACGTTCTCAGGCTCCACTTGCAGTAAAAATCCTTAAATTTCGGCCTCGACATAGGTGCAGTGGGGGTGAGCTAGATGTGTGTTGGTGCGTGGGACACAATGTTCCCTGTCGATAAAATGGTCAGTCTATCCGCCAACCATTTTTTATACCAAAAAAAAAAAAAAGATTTATGTGGCGTATGGATTTGATTCCTTCTAACAAAAATGCCAACATTACCAACATGGAAATATAAAATATTACTTCACATTTGTGACTTCAAACACATTTTCTTTAGTCAAGGGGCTGCAAATAACAATTGCTAAGGGTTGGTTGAAGTTACTTCTTTATTTGACAAAGTCAAGCACAGCTAGAGGCCATGTGTTTAAGAGCCGTTTTGATATTGTTGTAACTTTAAAAAATAATTATGGTTAACTGTATTCAATGAATAATGAGTTACAAAATTAATTAAGTGGATGTTTGGTTAATTATATTTTTTAAACTAATATATGGCTCAAAATGCAATATGTATATGTTTAGTAATTTTATTGTAAAAGTATTGTGATTAGTTATAATAACTAAAATAACCATAATGTTTAACACTTCTCCTTTTGTTCTTTAACAAAATAAACAAATCAATATTTAAGTAAAATATTTAATTAGAAAACAGAAGTAGTTTATCTTAGTATATTTGTGTCTCATCGCTACCAGTGGTGAGCACTCGGCTGCCACCACTGCTAGTGATGGGCCCTCTACTCCTATCGTTGCCAGCGATGGCTCTCAGCCACCACCATCTTCACCCTTTATTACGAAATTTCTATTTTATATTGAATTTTCACATATCGAACGAGCCTTAAATTTATCAAATAATATACCATTTGAAAGATATGGAAGTTTAGTTTTCATGGGTTTTTGTAAAATATGATTTGAAGCTTTGTGTAAAATGTTAATGACCGTATGAATAAAGAAAGGTCAGTTTTATATAAATAACAAAGTCTTCAAAATCTAAGGCCAAAACTATCAATTCAAAAACCAAAGACCACAATACTTCTAGATGCATTTCTAAACCTCATAATGAATTTTGGTTGACAATTTAATCAAATGGTCAACATGACACATAAAACGGAATAAAGAGATGGTTAATGGGTCACGTCACAAAATGTCGAGGGGTTCTTTGTTGGGAAGAGGAATCTCTTAGAATCAAGAAGTGATTCTGCTTTGATCCCGGTGTGCATATCATGTGCATGCAACAAAAGGAAATCCCGTGAGGAGTACCGGACTATAGCCGACGTTTACACTCTGATGGTCAAGTCAACTAATGGTCAAGAAATCAAGAAATGAAAATGACAGAGTTTTGGTTAGTTTTCTTACCCTTTGTCTCTAAAGAATCCTTTCTATTTATTTAGGTGAATGGGTTTTGTAGCTGGAAGAGTTGTCCAGTTGGAGGGCTTATGTCACCTACGAGGTAGTCGACCAAAAATCATCATTGCTTGGTCGTTCCTTTCACGTCAAATTCATGCTTTAATTGAGCAAATCAGAAGATTTGTAGGGGTGTGTTAGAGATTAGGTGGTCTGAGAAGATTTGTAATTAATGTGAAGGGTATTTTGCATTTATTGTTATAGTATTAGTATAAAATGTTTTAGGTATATTCAATGTTGATCGGATAACTTAGACATTCAATTCTAACTGAGGAGAAACCTCTCAATTATACGAAACAAATGGATATATTTTTCATTCCTCTTGCATCATGGATGCAACCATGGTTGGAAATTAAGTGTCATAGTTCTTGAGGCAGTCCTCGAGAACAATCTTGTATAATGGTTCCCAGGGGTCCCATTTTTCTAACGTCCTATCGACCTATCATGTTAGCTGAGGACTACCTACAATATATGTAAACAATGATTCTAACAAAAACAAATAAAATGCATGAACGTAATAAATGCATGTGGGTTTTTCCTACGTTGTCTTAAGAATTGAATAACTTGAAATGAGCGATACATACCGTTCAAACCTTAAAGCTTTATCTCGATACTTGAGTCCAATATATCTTCGATATGAACCAAAGCTTGAAGAGCATCGAGAGCCTCCTTCTCCTTCTCGAAGATCTCGGGACTCTTGCCTGTACCACCTACAAATTAAGAAGGAAAAGTCAAAAGAGAGCGAGCAGATAAATATGTGAATTGACTCTACTAGCACCATGCGAGCTAAACTTACGAGGCGTCAGCACAAAGCTCTTGTTATTAATGAACTTAATCTCAGGACCCTTAATGAAGAAATATGAGGTTTTATAGTTCCCCACATTCGACTTGGTATTCGAGAGCAGCTCCTTATACTAGCTAGCTCGCATAGAGAGATAGTGTATCCCATCGTGCGAGGTTTCTTCAGGTGAACCCTATGGAAGGGGGTTTTTCTTCAAGGAGAAGCAGAACCTGATAATGTTATCACTCGGAGGAAGGACCCCGTGCCTCCAAAATGTGAGGTAGAGGGATATCAACTGAGAGTAGGAGTTGGGAAAAAACTGCATTGGCGCGAGTTTCTGAAGGTTTAGGACGTCTTGAGAAAGCCTGGGAAGGGGAACTTCAACCCGGCCTGCAGATGCTGTTGGCTAATCGCTATATAGCCCGGGGGAGGATAAGCGAGCCTATCTGTTATGGCGGGGATGAGCACCTTATGCCCCTTAGGGAGGTTGAAGGACATCACAAAGGCTTTCAGGTCGCCCCTACTAATTTTGGAGGGAGTTGACATGAAGGCCTCGGCCCTAGTTTGTGATCTTCTGCGAAGCTCGCTCCATGGAGTGTAACACTCCCTGACCCGACCCGACTGGATCGACCCAGGGAGCGTTACCGGGTTTTCAAAACTTTCTCAATTCACTCCATAAATTTTCAAACTAATGTGAGCCCATCAAATAAATTTTTAAACCATTGGAAAACCACATATTTTATAATTTAAAAATATTTTCGAGTGAGCCCATCAAATCATATTTTTTAAAAATTTCGGCAGAGTTTCCTTTGTTTTTCGGATTTCCCAAAACCTGTTTTTCCACAACTCAAATCAAACAAAAGTCACCACAACACTTCAAATATTGTTTTCAATCAATTGCGCACTCTGCCGTTTAGTGCGACTTTTCCACAGTTTTAAAATAAAAGAATTCAGAATTCAATATTTACAAACATTCTAAAAATGAAAAACAGTAATAAAAAAATTATTTACAAAACATGTAAATATAAAGTCTTCGAACTTACAGACTTCGGTATATGCACGCTACATAATATATATATACAAAAATATATAACTACCCCAAATCAATGTAGTGACTCTGAACTTCAAGCTGCAGGAACCTCCTCTCTATTCCTTATCTGCTTCGGTATCCCTGTCACCTACGTGTTATAAAAACAACTAACGCGCTAAGCATATAGCTTAGTGGGTGTACACTAAACTCATTTATAAAAACTCATAAATAGCTTTTCATAATAAATAAAATATCACAATATAATCAGATATAAACATATTACGATGCAAATCACTTTCAGAAATAAAACTGATGAAATCATTTATATTATAATCATAAACGTATAAAAATCACTTCAGAATTTCACTTAGAAATATATTATTCAAATCACTTCCATTCTGGCCCTCTAGAATACCCAACATAAACCAGGACTGGAATATGGGTCGTTCGACCACAGTGACTGTCTGTCGAACATAACTCCCACCCTAGGACGAATCCTAAGAGTGGTACGTATCTCCCTACTCTATGACCGAGGGTTCGGACCCTAGAGAGGTACATATCTCCCCATCCCAGGAACGAATCCTTAGGAGGGTACGTGTCTCCCTACCCCAGGACGAATCCGTGAGGAGGTACGTGTCTCCCTACCCCTGGACGAATCCATAAGGAGGTACATAATATATCATCAATATCAAACTCAACATCGGTGCAGTACTGCTAACAGAACCCAGCTGGTATACCAACCTCCTATATCCATTCTATGTCTAAGTATCCTAGGGCAGTTTCGATAAAATATTTTCAACTATTTATGGTAGTTTACAAATCAACGGTCAACTCAATAAATCTACTATTCAAACAAATCTAGGTTTTCATGGAAATTAAACAATATTCATACGATAGTCGAAAATAAGTCATTTCGACGAAATCATAATAATCGAAATTCAATCAACAATAAAATCATTCCAAGGAAATAATATAAAAACATAAACATGAAAATCTTCAAATAAATCGCAGATTCAAACAATAAATACTTAATACGTTTCCTAAAAAAAATCGAAAACGGGTGTACACCAACCTGGATACCGTTTTCTTTCGACAAATCGCGTTTCTAGGGTTTTCTTTTTCCTCTCCTTTCTCTTTCTCTTTTTCCTTTCCTTCCTTTCCTTCTCTTTCTCCTTCCTCTTCTCTTCTTCTTCTTCTTCTTCCTCTTCTTCTTCTTCTTCTTCTTCTTCCTTTTCTTTTTCTCTCTCTCTCTCTCGGTCTCTCTTTTCCCTTTCTGTTTTTCTGTCTGTCTTTTTCAAGTGGCTTCCTAGACAAGCTTATTTTTTTTAAAATTTTTCGGTCGTCGCGACCTGTGGTCGCACCACCAGGTCGCGTTGCTCTCTGGTGCAACTCTACCGCATTCATCGCGAGCATACCTCGCGGTGCTCTGGTCGCGCTGGTGGTCGCCATGCTCACTGCCCGAATTTCATTTTTTTCATCGCGAGCAGTTCATCGCGACCTGTGGTCGTGGTGACCAGGTTGCGGTGCTCACTGCCAAGAATCACCATTTTTCATCGCGAGCAGCTCATCGCGATCTGTGGTCGCGATACTCACTGTCTCAGTTTTTCACTCTTCCCTTCGTACATCATTTTCGACCGTTCAATTTGGTCCACCTGAAAACTATAAAAATAAACATACATTTAATTACGCTTTGCACCCCTCATAACATAAATTTTTATATCCATATATGCAAAATTAATAATTTGAAATCCGGGATGTTACATGGAGGGTTAACCGCAACCTCTACATCGTCCACGTCTTCCACGAGCCCCTCCTGGCTACTATGATTGTTCCCCTGATCTTCCTCTAAGGCGTCCTAATCTCCATAAGACTAGAGGTTAAAGCCTCCGCAACTTCACCCTGAGGTGGCCTGACCTCCACATGACTAGAGGTTATAGCTTCCGCGACTTCTACCCTATGCGACCTGATGACCCTTCGATTAGAGGTCGAAGCTTGTGTAGCTCGAAATCGCTCATAGTTCTTTATGACATCGTCAAGAACCATATGAGCATATCCCTCTGGGTCAGGGGAGTCATTCTCACCGATCCGATGCTCACGGCGCTTCTGACTGCTTGAGCTAGACATCTACACCAAAAAACCTAAAGTTAGCAAGTTAGCAGGAAAAACCTAATGCCTACAGCAACTTAAGGCTCGAACCAGAAACGCCGCCAGGTCGTGACTGTGTTTTGGACTCAATGAGAAGAAAAGAAAAGCGAAGGTTTAAGGTACACCGGAGACACCCATTTTTCAGGCACACCAGGAAATGAAAATAGAAAGAAATGAAGAAACCCAGAAAAAAAAAAAAAAGAGGAAAAAGGAGAAGCTGGCAGAAAACTCACCGTAATAAATCAAATTGCGAAGTTCGAAGCGAGTAAAGCTGTTTGGATGGGCGCTGGAGAATACTTTTGGTGGCTGAGAATAGCAAACGAAGTTCTTGAACGGACTTCTTAAACTGTTTTCAGAGAGAGAGAGTTTTTTACAAAACCTTTGATTTTCAAAGTCTGAGAATGTGAGGGAAATAGAGAGAATGGCTCTATATATACCACAAAACCCCAGCCATTAGATCAAAATAATGATGAGCTAATGGAGATCAACGACTGGGATTCACTCTTGGGACTTGGCGGGATACTTAATGAACAACTAATGATATGCATGCATTTAATGCACTTGAAGACGTGGCAGTTGACATGATGGATCCCACTCACCAGAAGAATAATCGCCATAGTGACCTGGCAGAAACGACCTGGGTTGGTGACTCATGGCGTTCCAAAGGCGAACTGGAAACCACTCCTCAAGCTCCTAGCTCTCTAAAATCACAGAGGCTCATTACAGCTTCCACCACGAGACCATTGAGCTAGAAGCTGGGAAGCTAATGTTATGTGCCTAATTTCATTAAGCCTAATAGGCCTAAAAATATCAATGAGGCCCAACGGACCAGAAAGTCAATAAGGTCCAACGAGCTGGGAAGCTGATAAAGCCCAATGCAATAGACGAGCCTGTCTCACTAAACGAGAAGTGAAGAAAGGAACTCGGAGCTCCATACAAGCTATAACATCCCAGCGGCCTAGAAGGTCTTACCATATCACCTCGCATTACCAATTTGACTCTTGTAACACCCTCCGACCCGACCCGGACCGACCCGACTGGACCGACCCAGGGAGCGCTACACGGTTTTTCAAAGCTCTCTAAATTCATTTTTATAATCTCAAATCATTTAAAAATCAAATCAATTTGATCGAGTTCAATAACATAAATTTTTTTATGGAAAAATCAACATTATTTATACAATAATCGAAAACAAGCAATTTCAACGGAATCGTAATAATCAAAACGCAGTCAACAATAAAAATCATTTCAACGAAATAATATAAACGCATAAAAATTGAAAATCATCAAAATAATTGCAGATTCAAACTAAAAATAATTAATACTTTTGTAAAGATCTTCGAAAACGAAGGTACACCTACCTGGATACCGTTTTCTTTCGGCAAAATCGCGGTTCCACGATTTTCTTTTCCTTTCCCTTTTTACTTTTCTCTTTCACCCACACTTTCTTTCTCTCTTTCCTTCCTCTTCTTCTTCTTCCTCTTCTTATTCCTTCTCTTTCTTCTTCTTTCTTTCTTTCTTCTTTTTTTTTTTTTCCTCGGTCTCTCCTCTCTCTTTTCTGCTCTGTGTGTTTTCTGGCTTCTGCGAGAAGCTACTTTTTTTTTTATATTTTTCGGTCGTCACGACCTGTGGTCGCGCCACCAGGTCGCGGTACTCACTGGAGCGTTTGCACCGCCTTCATCGCGAGCACACCTCGCGGTACCATGGTCGCGCTGGTGGTCACGTTGCTCACTGCCAGAATTTGACATTTTCATCGCGAGCAGTTCATCGCGACCTGTGGTCGCGGTGACTGGTCGCGATACTCACTGCCAAAAATCACATTTTTCACCACGAGCAGGCTATCGCGACTTGTGGTCGCGATGACCAGGTCGCGATACTCCCTGCCTCAATTTTTCAATCTTCAAGCATCGGTTTCGACCGTTCAATCTGGTCCACCTGGAAATCATAAAAATAAACATACTTTTAATTATATTTACACCCCTTCCAATCACAAAATTTATTTTCACATATATAAAATTAATTATCCGAAATCCGGGATGTTACAATTTAGCTCGCTGTATGCCTGACTTGAAGTGCGTCTTCCAGGTGAGGGAGAATCCCATGAATATAGAGATCAAATTTTATTAATTAGCAAAATTTGAATGTGTATTTAATTCTTAATTTCCAGTGATTATGTCCTGATCAAATTGTAATAAATTATAGATATTATTTTATTTCTGAATTAAAGGAATTTGATTCCATGTAAACCAGAATGACTCCATCCCTTCACACTATAAAAGGGAAGGATCATCACTGGTACCAAGGTTATAATTTTTTAGAGAAAAAAAAAATACTTAATGAGAGCTGAAGATTAATACAAAAACAATGGATGTAGGCATTTTCTTTAGACCGAACCACTTTAAAAATCTCTTGTCTTGATCCATTTTCATTCGCTTTTTATTATAATTACTGTTTAGAGCATTGACCAAATTCACATGTCAACACCATATATTTTTAAACGTAGTTTTGATTGAGTGATGAAAAGGAAAGTTTCCAAAATTGAATTTTAAAATTATCCATGAATTTTTATTTAGCTATCAATGTGATAATACATTATTTCATTTGACTACGCTTTTAATAAATATGTTAATCTCATGTGCGACCTTGTTGTGATTAGTCAATGATGACATGACATTAGTTCATTAATTAAGTTGATTTATTGTTATTTGTTGAACATGTTTTATGATTAATTGACCAAGAAAGAGCCTTATGCAGCAGTGTTTGCATTAGAGTTTAATTTGTTTTCTTCTACAATCCAAGAGATTACAGAGAACTGTTTTAATCAGATTTTTGTGTATTCTCTAAGAAAACTATATGTGGCTGAAATTTATCGTTTGATCATCAAGAGGGCTTTGAAGGCTAGGATTTATTGTTCATCAAGTTGAAAACAAAGCAGTCAAATTCGAATTGAGATTACATTATCTGATTTTTTTATGAAAAATGTTTAAATGAGGAGGAACCCAAGCACTGTACATAAGGGGTCCCTAGTTAATTCATTTTTATGTGTAGTGTGTGAAAGCCAAGGAAAAGCAATGTATTGTCTGTAAATTTGATTTTCACAGGGTTCTGATCAAAATGCTATAAAACTATTAGGAATTCAATCTGATTCCTCTAACGGAAATGATAATCTGTATGCAAAATACACACCAAAGACAAAGCACACGCAAAAAAAAGTAAGAATAAACAAGGCAGTAATTTTATGTGGTTCGAAAAAACTTTCCTGCATCCACATAGCGCACCAATACTCAATCTACTGATTATAAAGATACTTGAAAAATTCTCACACTATTTTTCTCTCTATGTAATACCCTTTGTTAATCTCTTTCTTATTTTGCCCTACAAAAAATCCTAACATTACATGGGTATTTATAGAAAAAATTAAAACAAAAACAACATGTGAAAGATTTCCTAATCTGGTTAAGTTTAGGACTCAAAACAACAATCCTAAACAAACTCACTGGTGCGACATGTGAGTTGTGCTCCCAAAGGTCATGCGGCTTACTGCCTGCTTCTGCTTGCGCACTGGCGCGACCTATGGGTCGCACACCCAAAGGTCACAGTGTTCACTGCCAATTTCTTTGTCTGGTTGGACCATCCACGGTACCTGGGGGTTGGGCCCCAGATCACGGCGTTCTCTGCTGCGAACTTCTCTTTACTGTCGTGACGCTCTCTGCCACAAGATTCTGCTGAATTGTGAAACTGATCTACTCTTAATTCAAACTGTAACATCCCAAATTTCGGATAATTAATATGGAATATATGGATATAAAATATTTGTGAGTGAGGTGTGTAAATGTAATTAAATGTATGTGTATTTTTATGGTTTCTAGGTGGACCAGATGGAACGGTCCAGAACTGATGCATCAAGGAAAAGAAATGAAAAATTGGGGCAGTATGTATCGCGACCCCTCACAGCGACCACAGGTCGCGATGAGCTGCTCGCGACGAAACATGACATTTTGGGCAGTGAGTATCGCAACCTGGTCATCGCGACCACAGATCGCGATAACTGGCTCGCGATGAAAAAGAGAAAATCCTGGCAGTGAGCATACCGCGATGGGTGATCGCGATGAAGGCGGTGGAGTTGCTCCAGAGAGCAACGCGACCTGGTCATCGCGACCACAGGTCGCGACGACCAAAATTTTATAAAAAAAAAATAGAGACGTGAAGTCTCCAAAAAAGAGAAAACAGAGGAGACAGAGAGAAAGATAGACCGAGAGGGAGAGAAGAAAGAAAAGAAAAAGAAGAAGAAGAAGAAGAAGAAGAAGAGGAAAAGAAGAAAAAGAAGAAGAAGAAGAAGAAGAGAAGAAGAGAAGAGAAAGAAGAAGAAAAGAAGAAGGGAAAAGAAAAGAGAAAAAGGAAAGAGAAAGGAAAAAGAAAATTCAGAAGTAAAACTGTGCGAAAAACGGAAACCAGGTTGGTGTACACTACTAATTTGAGTTTAGTTTTCAGATTCAAATGGATTTGATTGACTTTAATTTTCAGGAATTCGAATATAGTAATTTTAATAATTTTGATGATTTTGATTTATGATTTTGATTTTGATGATTTTGATTTTGATTATGATTATGATTTGGATTGATGACGTTCTGTTTTCTGATATTAAGATGTTTTTGAATAATTCGTTTTACAAATATACGCAATTATGATTTGGATTCATTGAGATTGTTAATTGATGGAAATTGACTTGGATTGAGTTGAAAATGATTTTGGTAACACTAACTGTGAATAACGGTATTATATATGTGTTGATATGATTTTAATTTTCAGAATATTCTAATAGAATCAAATTGTGTTTATAAAATGAGTTGTTGAATTGATTATTGTATGAACAATGTTTTGAATGATTCTGAATTAGTTTGAAATAAAAAGAAAACAAATTGAATATATGATATGATGAAAACGGCCCTAGGATACTTGGACATAGGAACTGGATATAGGAAGTTGGTATACCAGCTGGGTTATTACTGTCATACTGCACCATTATTACTTGTGACTGTTATAGCGGGGCAATCCCGGACGTCACATTGAGATCAGCGATTGTTGTTACGGGGCAATCCCGGACAATCACACGGATACTAGTAATTGTTGTTGCGGGGCAATCTCGGACAATCACACCGATTTTAGTGATTGTTGTTGCGAGGCAATCTCGGACAATCACACCGATACTAGTGACTGTTGTTGTGGGGCAACCCCGGATGTCACACTGATATTACAGAGATTAGACCCAAATTCCAGTCCAGAAAGTATGTTGAGTATTCTAGAGGGCCAGAATTGAGAATGATTCGTAAAGAAATGATTAGAAAAGAATTGATAATTTGGTTTTGTATGGATTATTAATTGTATCCAGTTTTATTTCTGTAAATGATTTCTATTCGATAATATTGGTATAATTTTTATTACGAAATGATTCTTGATTTTGAAACTTGAGTTTAGTGTACACCCACTAGGCATTATTGCTTAGCGCGTTGATTTTATCACACGCAGGTATCAGAGACACAGGGGAGAAACAAAGAATAGAGAAGAAGTAACAGCAGATTGAAGGTCCAGAGTCACAGTTTCTTTTGAGTAGTTATAAGTGAATTTTAAATTGTATATTGTATTTAGTTAGGCATGCATATACAGAAATCTGTAATTCGACATGTATATATATATATATATATATATATATATATATATGTTTTGTAAATAAGGGCTTTATGATTTATATTCTTTTATTTGAAACTGTTTGGAAGTCGCACTAAACGGCAGAGTGCGCATTTGAATGAAATGAGATTTGAAGTGTTATTATAGAAATTTATTTGAATTGAGTTTTATTTGAAACAGGTTTTGGAAAATTAGAAAAATAGAGGAAACTCTGCCGAAATTTTTGAAAGTAAAGTAAGATGGGTTCACTAGAAACACATTTTTAAAATATAAGTTATATGATTTTCACTGGTTTGCAATTTATAAAGTGAATTAAGTAAAGTTTTGAAAACCGGTAGCACTTCCTGGGCCGATCCAATCGGGTCGGGTTAGGAGGTATTACACAAACTTTACAAAATCCAACAAAAACAACCATTTAAACATATGTAAATACTTATCTAAACACATTATCTATGAACAGTCACCTTCTATTCATATTCTAAACATGAATCTCGACATCAACTATGAACTATGTTAACAATCACCTCATGTCAACAATCTAAACATGGATCTAGACATCTAAAAAACATAATGTAACTGAGTCATGCAAGCACAGCAAGAAAACATCATTCAAACACAAAATGTCCTAAGGCCCTGTTTGGCTGAGCTTTTACTTTGGATTTTTAGCTTCTTAAAAGCTTTTTTTTTTTTACAAAAATTATATATTTTAACTGTACCTGAAAGAGTTTTTAAAGCTTAAAAGTTCTTCTATGAAAATATCTAAATACTTTCATAATGACTTTTTAGCCTAAAAAGTTAAAAGCACGCTTCCAAAAACCATGTCAAAAAGGCTCTGGTGCACTATATGTAGGCATGATTTGCATACCTTATCAACTTGATAATTTCTTCCTTATGTGTCAACTCAATTTTGACGAATCTTCATTTCATCATCAAATATCATGTGAACACTATCATATCCCATTTGAAAATCTTCATTCAGATATTGGGATTCTTCCAAATTCCACGTGTAGCAATCTTCAATTTGTCTCCATATCTTCACAAGATCTAATTCTTCATCCATTTTCAAAACATGACTCATCCATTACTCATTCTAATAAGATTATATTACAAGCCTTGACATGTTTTGTACATGAAATTCAACAACATTTAGACCTAAGGAACTAACAGTCTTAACTCGTAATTATAAAGTACCAAGTTGCCCTTCCTTTAATTCTTTATCAATTATTTTAATATTATTATTTACATAAATTTCATTAAAAAAATTCCACATTAATAATAGAAAATTAATGAATTTTTTCATTAAAAAAATTCATATTTCGATCATTTTTAGGCTTAACAGAGGCCTTGAGGCTCAAGTAGCTAACCAGATGAGTAGCAATCTAGTCTTAGACAAGATCATGAATTAGAAGTCGTTCATTTTCTTCGAGTGGTGTTTGTTTCTCGAGAAAATTTATGAAGGGGTTTCTTTAATTGTTTTATATAATGGCCGTATGCTTGAAAGCCTCCATTTTGGAGGAGATTTAGTGCAATCTCAATCTCAATCTCATGGAGATTGTACCAGCCATTCAATGTTTATTTTCAATTATTATTTTTATAATAGAATACATTTTTTTACCTATTGTAAAATGATAAGTTTTTCCTACTATTGATCGGTGGTCAATGCAATTAAGAGTATCATTCTGTAATTAAGGCATAAGTTCAATATAATTGTAATATTATCAAATATCATAATCTGTTTTGCAATTCGCCCAAAAAATTGTCAATAAAACCTTTAATTGACATATTAAAGATATATGTTATTCCTCAAAACAAAACAAACAACTAACAAGGTTAAGCAAATAAATAAATAGATATCAAATTATTAAATAATAAATAGATATACTTATCAAATTATTAAATATTTATACAGGGATATGTATATGAAATCATGTAAAGATCATTTTTATATGAATCATATATAATTCATACATAGATCAATTAAGCTCATTTTAAACAAACTACACTTATTAGTTAGTACTGAGGAAAAAAAAAAGCATTATCTGTAACACCCCCTGACCCAAATCCACTCGAACCGAATCAGGGAGCGCTACTATGTACTAAAATCTAACTTTTACTTTATATAAACATAATTTATATTTATATTAAAAACATTTGAAAATGGTCCAAATAAATTTCCAAAAATCTTGCCGGAGTTTCCTCTGTTTTTCTGACTTTCCAAAACCTGTTTACAGTTAAAATTCATAAAACTCAACTTCCAAATATTTAAATCAACTTTGCGCACCCTTCCAAATATAGTGCGACTTACCAACCTATTTATCACAATATAATTTATAAAGATTCAAATAACATAAATATATAATAAAATATTTACATAGCGGAAGCTCCTTAAATAATTACAAACAGTTTCTGTATATGCATGCGGTATCAAAATAGATACACTTAATACAAACAAACTACCAAAATATATGCAGGAAAGATGTGATTCCGAACTCTGGTTCTGCAGTCTCTACTCTTCTTTATCTTTATCGCCTTTGGAACCTTTGTTACCTGCGTGCGAGAAAACTCAACACGCTAAGCATATTGCTTAGTAGATGTACACAAAATTGTATATACAAATATACTATATCAAATAATTCAATCTGTTTATTGAAACTATAAATAACAAATATATAAACAATATATGGGGTTCATATCAAATCAAATATCCAAAATCAATTAACAGACAAAGTTTTCATAATTTCTCAAACGTTTCCATATAACAAATCAGTTTTCAGATTGGGCTCATGACATACAAAACATAAGTCATCGGACTGGATTACAGGTTGTTCGGCATCGGACGCAAACGGATGAGCCGCCGAATATCAGATCAGAATGGAACATTAACGGAATCACCCGCTATAAATGTGTAACATCCCTGATTTCGGATAATTAATTTCATATATGTGAAAATAAATTTCACAATTGGAGGGGGTGTAAATGTAATTAAAAGTACGCTTATTTTTATGATTTCCAGGTGGACCAGATGGAACGGTCCAAAAATAATGCAAGAAAAAAAAAACTGAAGCAGAGAGCATCGCGACCTGGTTACCGCGACCACAGGTCGCGATGGCTTGCTCGCGGTGGAAAATGAGATTTTTGGCAGTGAGCATCGCGACCAGTCACCGCGACCACAGATCGCGATGAACTGCTCGCGATGAAAATGTCAAATTCTGGCAGTGAGCAACGCAACCACCAGCGCGACCAAGGTACCGCGAGGTGTGCTCGCGATGAAGGCGGTGCAAACGCTCCAGTGAGTACCGCGACCTGGTGGCGCGACCACAGGTCTCGACGACGGTCGCGACAGCCGAAAAATATAAAAAAAAAAGTAGCTTCTCGCAGAAGCCAGAAAACATACAGAGGTGAGAAAGAGAGAGGCAGAGAGCGAGAAAGAAAAGAAAGAAGAAGAGAGAAAGAAAAGAAAGAAGAAGAAAAGAAAGGAAGAATAGAAAGAAGAAAGAAGAAGAAGAAGAAGAGAAGAGGAAGGAAAGTGTAGGTGAAAGAGAAAAGGGAAAGGAAAAGGAAAAAGAAAATCGTGGAACCCTTTACAAAAAGCATTAAGTATTTTAGTTTGAATTTGAGATTTATTCGAAGATTTATATTTTTATGTGTTGATTTTAATTTTGTTGAATGATTTTATCGTTGATCGTATTTTTCATTATTTCGATTTCGTAGAAATTACTCGTTTTTGATTATTGCATAAATATTGTTGAGTTTGGAATGATTTTATGGTAGATCGCATTTTGATCGTATTTCGAATATTTCGATTTCGTTAAAAATACTTGATTTAAACTTTGGTATGACTATTGTTTATTTTCTTGAAGAGTATTGTGCGAATTGTATATTTATTGAGTAACTATTGATTTGTAACCGATTGTGAATATAGTTTATCGGAAACGGCCCTAGGATACGTAGACATAGAAATGGATATAGGAGGTTGGTATACCAGCTGGGTTCACTGAGCAGTACTGCGCCGATACTGATTGCTATTGATGATTATTATGTACCTCCTCATGGATTCGTCCAGGGGCAGGGAGACACGTACCTCCTCAGGATTCGTCCTGGGGGTTGGGACACACGTACCTTCCTAAGGATTCGTTCCTGGGATAGGGAGTTATGTACCTCTCTAGGTTCCGTACCCACGGTCCTAGAGTAGGGAGATACGTACCACTCTTAGGATTCGTCCTAGGGTGGGAGTTTGACCCATATTCCAGTCCTAGTATGTTGAGTATTCTAGCGGGCCAGATTTGAAGTGAATTGAGAAATGAATTGAATAACTTTATTGACCGATTTTATACATTGATCTTATTGTTGAAATGAAAGTGATTAAAACTGTTTTATGGTTTGATTTTGGAAGTTAAATTGATTTTGTAAATGATTCGAATTGAAATATATATATATATATATATATATATATATATATTGTGATTTGTTTATTCTTAAAAGTTATTTATGATTTTCATATTTGAGTTTAGTGTACACCCACTAAGCTATATGCTTAGCGCGTTAGTTTTGTTTCTAACGCGTAGGTACCAGGGATCCCGAAGAAGCTAAAGACTGAAGAGAGAGAGATTTGCTGACAGAGTGCCCAGAGTTATCACAGTTGGGTAGCTATATTGTTGTTATATGTATATATTCTGAAAGCATGCATATACAGAGGATTTGTAAACATGTTTTGTAATATGTTTTGTAATTAAATATTTTATGATTTCTGTCTTTTATTGTTAGAATGTTTGTAAATATCGACTCTTGAATGATTTTATTTTATAAACTGTTGTTGGAAAGTCGCACTAAACGGCAGGGTGCGCAATTGTTTGAAAACGATATTGAAGTGTTGATATTGAATTTGTATTTGAATTGTTTTGTGGATAAACAGGTTTTGGGAAAATCCGAAAAACAAACGGAACTCTGCCGAAATTTTGTAAAAAGTTTATGTATTGGGCTCACTCGAAAATGGTTTTAAAACTATCAACTATTTGGTCTTTCCAATGGTTTGAAAATCTATCGATGGGCTCACAACGGTTTTCGATTTATAAAATGAATTTAGAAAGTTTTGTAAACCCGTGTAGCACTCCCTGGGTCGATCCAGCCGGGTCAGGTCGGGGGGTGTTACAAAATGTCCTATGACAGAATCCTAAGAAGGGTGGTACAAACAGAATATATCGGCACAGTACTGTTCAAACAGAAACCCAATTGACATGTCAACCTCTTATATCCATATCTATGTTTATACACATCAGAGCCAAAATATTTTTTCAAATCCAATTTCAATATATTTCATTTCTTTCAGAATCATCGAATTCAACTTATTCAATTTCAATTCATATCGATATATATATATTCGAAATTCAAATCTCATCAAATATCATATAACGGAAATATACGAATATATTTCTAAATCAATAATCACATCAACTCAATCCAAAAATATATTCAAACGTATTTCATAATTCCACATCGAATCAAAATGCCCCAAAATCATTTTCCAATACGTTTTACAAATATTATATAATTAAAATCACTTTCAACAATATATTTCCATAACAATACTAACATCAAAACGTATTAAAATCAATTCTAAATAGTATGTATAATTAAAATTTTAGATATAATCTATATTTCGATAATTCACGATTCAAATCATTCAAGAATCAATTTTAAACTATCAACTGTAATTAATATAATCCAAATAACTCAAAATAAATCAAATGAAATCAATCCGAAATATTCTGGAAAACGAAAAAATTCAAAAACACTTGTAATCCGAACCTGAACTATAATCTATAATCCATATAATTCAACTAATTCAAAAACTCTAAAATTTGACAATTCCAAAAATTTTTGGAAAACTGAAAATTCAAAAAATACGTGTACATCAAACCTTAACACTTCCTCCTACTCTTTTTCTTCTTCTCTTCCTCTTTTCTTCTTCTTCTTCTTCTTTCCTTTCTCTCTCTTCTTCTTTCCTTCTCTTCTATCTTCTTTCTCTCTCGTTTTCTCTAATTTCTGCTTCTGTGTGTTTGCTGAATGTTTGAGAGCTTTTGCTCTCTTTGATTCATTTAAATGCACCGCTCCACCGCTTTATTTTTTTACAATTTTTGAGCCATTGCTACCGCGTACTGTGAGTGGTGGTCGCGTCGCTCGGTCGCGTTGCTCACTGGTGGAAATTTGCCACTTTCACCACGAGCAGTTACCGCAAGCGTTGGTCGCGATCCTGGTCGCGGTGCTCACTGGTCCAATTTCTTCATTTTCACCGCGAGCAGCTACCGCAATCCCTGGTCGCGATGCTTACTGTCCAAGTTTTCACCATTTTCTTCGTGCATTATTTTCGATCGGTCAAATTGTACATTTAATTACATTTTTCACCCCTCAAATCATAAATATCATATTCACATATTCAAGATTAATTCAATCATACTTTTTATATTTATTCGAAATTAGGGATGTTACATTATCATTATTAAAAAAAAAAACATCATCATAGCAAAATACTATTACAATTCGACTCATCAACATGACAAACAAATATCATGCACATTACTTATGCAACATATCATATAAATATATCCTAGAAACTATATAAACTTGTGTTTGTTGACGTGTGACTTTAGTCAACTTGATTAATTGGTGAATATGTAAGATTTAAGGGATGAAACTTATAAAAATATTGACACAAGAGATTTTTAAAGTGGTTCGACTTAAGAGAATGTCTACATTCACTGTTCTTGGTATTCAAGTTGAGCTCACTGGGTGTATCGCAGAGCTCGCTTATGTGTGTATTTTTTGGAAAAATTGGTAACCCCTGTAACAGTGATGATCCGCTCCTTTTATAATGTAAAGGGGCGGGAGTGATCCTGTTTTACATGGATGCTGATTACATAAATTAAGGGTGGAATCCTATCTCTTAATGGACGTAGTTTAATTTAAATACAATTGCTGATTTTAATGAAGTTGAGATTGATTGGGAGTCTGCTGGTTGACCGAGTATGATATCTATATTCGTGGGATTCTTCATTATATACAGGCTCTGGGCTGCGTGACTTGCGAGCTGCAGGTTGCTTCATCTGCGAGCAGTTAGCTTGGCAAGGTGCAGTACTTTGACTAATTTGCTGTTTGTTTAAAGCTTCCTCCTTCGTGGTATATGGGGTTACAGCCTATTTTGCTTTGTAACGATCCTTTGGCCTTTTTCGCGCGTTGGGCCTTCTTCGGCAGTTTTGACATTTTGGGTCTGTTTGGACCTGGTGTAATTTAACACACAACACCTAGTCTATAGGAGTTGTTTAGCACGTTGAATAGTGCCTATTTTTATGCTATTATCCATTGTATATTAACCTATATAAAGGCGATTTAGTTGATGAATAAAGTAATGCAGACAAGTACATGCTATGATACCATTGCTACGATTAAAAGAAGATAAAACATAACATTCAATTTAATATGAGTCCAACTTTGAAGCGTCATTCTTCGAAGTTCTCAATGAGCATGCTCCAATGGTCATATAATGATCATCAAAGAGTGGAATGGCTGGTTGTACAAAAGCTTCAGAAGCCATCGTTTACTGCTGCTATAAAAAGGAATGAAATAGAAGGAACGCTGCTACACTATCTCACAAACATTTTCCTTTTGACTCTCACAAACCTTTTTCTTTTGACTTTCTCAACCTTTCTAGCTACTCGGTGTTTGTACTTCAAATGATTCAATTTGAGGGATGACGATTCAAAGTTTGACACCTATTAAACTGAATATTATGTCTGGAACATCAGTTTAAGGGAGGAATAGTTGAATAAATTAGTATTCTGCACGTTATCCTAGTAGTCTGGGTTGTCTTTGTCTTTAAAATTCTCAGTTAGTTTGTTTCTGATTTACCTAGTCTATAGGAGTTGTTTTGGACGTTGAACAATGCCTATTTTCATACTATTATATGTTGCGTATTAGCCATATAAAGGCTGTTTCGTTGATGAATAAAGTAATGCAGACAAGTACATCCTCTGCTTTCTTTAGTTTTATTGTGTGAAAGCTTTTATCTTCTTTTATTCGTAACAACTTCTGTATATATAATAATTAGCTTTATTCTTCATACTAACATATCTGATTTATTAGTTTTACGATCTTTAGATTCTTCATACTTCATGTAGATTACACTCAATCTACACTCTACCTTAAACACTCTAGAAAGGAAATCATTTGTAGCATGATAGAAAAGTTGTAAGTGATAAATAAACTCTTCGACAGTTTTTCATTTTCATCAAATGCTTATCTTTTTCAAAAGTGAAAGGCGATTTAGTTCAAAAGGTATTATTTCCCAGATCTTATAATCATATTGAAAATAACACTTGAAATATGAATAGATTCTCATTATCTATACAATTAAATCTTGAAGAGTTAATAGTACTATAATGAAATAATTCTTAGCACAGACAAAAGCAAGAAACGTCAAGTGGAAAAAAAAAAATTGCCTCCTATTGAGACCCTTGAATTAGATAATAAAAGGATCTCAATTGCCATTGCAAAGGCAACGTTTGTAACAAATAATAATATTGTAGTTCTCTTTAACCGGTATATGTATAAAACGGCATTGTATACCCTAGAAGGGTGTGAATTGAGTTTCAAATAAATTAAAAATATTTTCTCTAGCCACCCACAGTACTATATGCAATTCTAAAATGTCTGTATAATTATAAATATGAAAAATTAGAATGAATTGTCCAAATTAAAGAGATAAGGATAAAGAGATCTAACATAATAATTTTTACATATTCGGCAAACCCACCTACATCCACGTTTCTAAGCCCTAACAAGCTTAAGGATGATTTTTGCAACTTAAAGTCCTCAAGACCAATTTTCTTACACAATGATGATATTATCAATATTATTATTATTTTAATATTAAATTTTCAAATTAATTAAATTAAATGCTAAATAAAAATAATTATTATATAAATTTAATTAAAAAACTAATACAAGTACAATATTACTCTAATAGCATAAATCTTAAAATTAACTAAATTAAGGAAAATATAAACAAATTATTAAATATTCTTGAAATTGGTTATATGAATAAGAATTTATTTAATAAAAATTTGATCAAAAAATTAATATGATATATTTTTTACCTTTCGCTCAATGAGAAAATAGATCAGATTAAACCTATAGAACTTAAGAAATGATGAAAGGGAATAAAATTTTTAAGAAAAACAGTGGGAAAAATAATAAAGATATAACTAAATAAAAAATGAAGTGAATAACCCATATTCCAAATGAATAACTTGGAAAGGATCTTTCTTATTCTCAAAAAATGAAGGGTGAAGGGACTGATCAAAAATGATTTCTTATTCTTATTATAAGATGGTGTAATTGGATCCCGCATTTGCTTGTTAAAAAGAGAATAATCAAAAAGTAAAGTGTGCAATTGGCACATGAAAACATGACCGAATCTGGACTATTCTTTTCTTGTTACGTTGATATTTAGATTGATGTTCACATCTTAATATTTACATTTCATTTTATTAGTGGGAGTTCAAGTCTTACCATACGTATTTATTAATATATATGGGTAGTTTTCTTTCTTATTATAGGAGTACTTGTTTCCAGTAATGAGAGTATATATTTGAACCGTACAGCAGGTCCCAGCAGACTTATAATTGTACAGTGAAAAAAACATGACTTATGTTCAAATCAATATTTAATTCCTAATATAAATTAGAAATCTTATCTAAATATTGTCTCAATTTTTCATATTTATGTTGGATTAAATTGGTTGATACTTGTACAAGGTCCCTTGCTTTGGTGGTTAAAGGCCTCAAAATCCTTCAAGCCATCAAAGTTCAAATCATTATGTAGCCATGTAAATATATATTGTAACATCCCAAAATTTCGGATAATTCATTTTGAATAAGTGAATATAAATTGTGTGATTTAAGGGGTGTAAACGTAATTAAAAGTATTTATATGATTTTCAGGTGGACCAGATGGAACGAAGCATGAAATGAAAAACTGAGACAGTGAGCATCGCGACCACTCATCGCGATGAGTTGCTCGCGATGAAAAATGGTGATTCTTGGCAGTGAGCACCGCGATCAGTCACCGCGACCACAGATCGCGATGAACTGATCGCGATGAAAAGATGAAATTCGGGCAGTGAGCGTGGCGACCACCATCGCGACCCAGATACCGCGACGGGTGATCGCGATGAAGGCGGTGAAGTTGGTCCAGTGAGTACCATGACCTGGTCACCGCGACCACAGGTCGCGACGACCGAAAAATTTTAAAAAAAAAAATAAGTCATCGCAGAACTATGTAGAAAAACAGAAAGGGAAAAAGAGAGAGGGAGAGACCGAGAAAAAGAAGAGAAAGAAGAAGAAGAAGAAAGAAGAAGAAGAAGAAGAAGAAGAAGAAGAAGAAGAAGAAGAAGAAGAAGAAGAGGAGGAGAAGAAGAGAAAAGGAAGAGGAAGAGAAAAGAAAAAGAGAAAGAGAAAGGAGAGGAAAAAGAAACCCTAGAAACGCGATAGTCGAACGGAAACGGTATCCAGGTTGGTGTACACCCGTTTTCGAATTCTTTACGAAACGTATTAAGTATTTTTCGTTTGAATCTGTGATTTATTTGAAACATTTCATGTTTATGTGTTTATATTATTTCTTTGGAATGATTTTATTAGAGATCGCATTTTGATCGTATTTCGAGTATTATGATTTCGTTAAAAATACTTGATTTAGACTTTTGTGTGAATATTACTTATTTTCCATGAACACCTAATGTATTTTTGACGAATATTGTGTGAATTGTATATTTATTGCGTAACTGTTGATTTGTAACTTACAGTGGACATCTGAAAAATATTTTATCGAAACGGCCCTAGGATACTTAGACATAGAAATGGATATAGGAGGTTGGTATACCAGCTGGGTTCAGTGAGCAGTACTGCACCGACATTGACATTGCTATTGATGATTGATTATGTACCTCCTCATGGATTCGTCCAAAGGTAGGGAGACACGTACCTCCTCACGGATTCGTCCTGGGGTAGGGAGACACGTACCCTCCTAAGGATTCGTTCCTGGGATGGGGAGATATGTACCTCTCTAGGGTCCGAACCCTCGGTCCTAGAGTAGGGAGATACGTACCACTCTTAGGATTCGTCCTAGGATGGGAGCTATGTTCGACAGACAGTCACTGTGGTCGAACGACCCATATTCCAGTCCTGGTATATGTTAAGTATTCAAGAGGGCCAGAAATGAATGATTTGAATAATATGTTAAAAAGTGAATTTCGAAATCGATTGTATACGTTTATGCTTTGGTTTTACATGAATTATTTAGTGTAATGAATGTCCCTTTGAAATGATTTCAACAGTTTTATTTCTGTAATTGATTTGCATTGTAAATGATTTGCATTGAATATGGTTATATTTGCTTATATTGTGATATTTCGTTTTATTATGAAAGGTTATTTCTGATTTTATTACTTAAGTTTAGTGTACACCCACTAAGCAGTATTGTTTAGCGCGTTAGTTTTGTTTCTAACGCGTAGGTAATAAAGATACCGAGGAAGGAAAGGACTGAAGAGACACCAGCTGCAGAGAAGAGTTCAGAGTTACTACAGTGATTTGGGTAGTTATAACATTTTGTATATTATATTTGGATTAGCATGCATATACAGAAGTCTGTAATTTCGAAGAGTTTAGCTATATGTTTTGTAAATAATTTTATGATTTCTGTTTTTCATTTTTAGAATGTTTGTTAATATTGAATTCTGAATTCTTTTATTTTAAAACTGTGGAAAAGTCGCACTAAACGGCAGAGTGCACAATTGAGTGAAAATGGAATTTAGAAGTGTTGTGGATTTTGTGTAAATTGAATTTTATTTGAAACAGGTTTTAGAAAATCCGAAAAACAAAGGAAACTCTGCCGAAATTTTTGTAAAAAGTGTATTTCGATGGGCTCACTCGAAAATGTTTTTAAATTATAAACTATGTGATTTTCTAATGGTTTGAAAAGTACAAAGTGAATTTGGAAAGTATTTGAAAACCCGGTAACGCTCCCTGGGTCGATCCAGTCGGGTCGGGTCAGGGGGTGTTACATATATTCCCACCATTGTCCATAAAAACGCAATTGTGTGGGTAGACCTCTCTCTCATGCTGGGAGTAGTTATCCGGGCCGTTAGTCCCGATAGTTCTCGTCTCCTGTTACTGTGAGTAGTTGTCCGGACCTGCTTATATAATTTAATCTCGATTGGTTCCGGTAGTCCTCTGACCCGTAAAGGTGTCAGATTTCAAGAAAAAAAAAATTATTGGTTGGTACTTTTATAGCAAAGGTTTTAATGAGGCATATTCTTTGTATAATGGACATCGAGGAGGTATGTTATATATATTTAAGTATTAGTGGAATTCAATTACATTCAAGAAGATAACTTGCATGGTTTTCACCTCCTCACTTTCTCCCTTTATTCTCGAGTTTTATGATATTGTCATTGAGGATTTTATAAGAATAAAAAGTATTGGTGCAAGGTGCTTGTATAACTTTCTAGTGAATTACACGTATTTAGATTTCTCCTACTTGAACACGCTTAACCATGAAGTTTTGAAGAAAAAAAAATGTTTCTATAAATCTATGAAAACCAATTGGTGAATATAGAATGAATATTAAACTATTTACTTCACACATCTATAGTTCAAATGGTGATTGTTGGTCCCTGTTGTTGTGTTTGATTAAAAAATAATAATGAAGGAAAATTGACATAAGGATGTCAATCCCACATTGGTTAGGAAAGTAATAGGGCAAAGGGTATTAAGGCTATATAAGGAGTCTAAAGACCATTGTTTCAATTGCACTAGTCAAATACAAGCCAAAAACACTTTAAGAATTTTATTTGTCTCTGTTTAAATTCTTTTCTTGTTTATATTATTTAGAGTGTAGAAAGGTGTAAGTTAATATTTGCTTTGCAGAGTGTGGGTGTGTTGGGGTCGTGGAATTTGAGAGAATAGTCTGTGTGGTTGTAACAATTTTCACAAAAAAAAAAATCTTTTTTCTGGTTGTCTTTTGACAACAACCGTGGTTTTCTCTAGTTTGGGAGTTTTCCACGTAATGTTTTTTATTTTGGTAATTGTTATTATTTTCTGATTAATTTCTCTGTTATTTTTTATATTTTTACAAAAGGTGGTGTTTTCAATAGAGGTTTTGGGAACCGATTTTCCCAACAAGTGGTATCAGAGCCTGGCTGCTAAGATGGTAGATCCTTTAGAAAATTTTTAGTATGCTCTGTGGTTGCAGCATTATCTGATCTTCCACATCAGAAAAGAATTGTTCTTGATTAATGAAAATAAGTGTGGTAGTGTGGAGGTGCTTGTCTAGAAAGGTTCTAGCTAGGAAAGATTTGGTATTTAAGTGTATCCCTTTGTGACTCACCTCTTTTTCTTGGGAACTTACCTGGTGTATTATTCACGAGCTATGGGCACTATTCTAGTATACGGTATTGTTCATCCATACGATACTATTTGGAGATACGGTCACTATTCACGGATACAGCAGAAATGTTAAAGTTTTCAGGCCCTGTTAGGTTTGATGTGGAGAAATTTGATGAGAGAATCAATTTTGGCTTGTGGCAAGTACAAGTCAATGATGAGTTGATTCAATCTGGATTACATAAGGTGTTGAAGGGAAAACCAACCCCTATTTCCAGCAATAATTCTCGTAAATCTAATATGAGCGATAAAGATTGGGAAGATATGGATTTAAGAGCTACAAGTGTAATTCGTCCGTGTTTGGCTAAGAATGTTCTAGCAAATGTACATGGAATAAAAATAGCCATAGAACGTTGGGAGAAGCTTGAAGAATTGTATCAAGCAAAAGACATCTCAAATCGGTTGTACCTGAAGGAATAGTCTTATACTCTACATATGGATGAAGGTACAAAAATTTTGGATCATTTAAGTATTCTCAATGGTATTGTTTCTGAACTAGAGGCCATCGGAGTTAAGATTGAAGATGAAAATAAAGCATTAAGGCTTATATTGTCTCTTCCATATTTCTATAAGCACATGAAACCTATTTTGATGCATCGGAAGGAGACTCTGAACTTTACAGAAGTTAACGGTAAACTTCTTTCTGAAGAGAGAAGGCTGAAGAGTGCAGGTCGCATTTCATTATAAGACACAGTATTGGTAACTAAAAATGGGACCAACTGGAAGAAGAAGAACTCTGGGAAGAGTACAGTTTGCTGAAGGTGTGGACAATCTGGGCACGTCAAGAAAAATGATCAAAAGGTGGATCGGGTTCGACATGTGCCGAAGTTGCACCATAAATTTTCAGCAAGTTTTTCGACATATGCCGAAGTGAAATTCTTAGAATTAGTTAATTCTAAGTGTGTATACTCTTTTATGGTGGGGTATGATAATTCTCGTTATAGAGAATTATAATTGTTAGTGAAGACGGTGATAACTGAAGCTATGCTTAATTTTTAATCAAGGTGGAGATTGTTGTGTTTGATTAAAAAATAAGAAGGAATGAAAATTGGCATAAGGATGTCAATCCCACATTTGTTAGGAAACTGACAGGGCAAGGGGTATTAAGGCTAAATAAGGAGTCTAAAGATCTTTGTTTCAATTGCACTAGTCAAAAACACTTTAAGCATTGTATTTGCCTCTGTTTAAATTTCTTTCTTATTTCTATTATTTAGGGTGTAGAAATGTGTGAATTAATTTTTGCTTTGGAGAGTGTGGATGTACTGAGGTCGTGGAATTTGAGAGAATAGTATGTGTGGTTGTAACAATTTTCACATAGTAAATATTTTCTCTGGTTGTCTTTTGACAACAACCGTGGTTTTTCTCCGATTTGGAAGTTTTCCACGTAGATTTTTATGTTTTGGTGATTGTTATTATTTTCTGATTAATTTCTCTGTTATATTTTATATTTCTATAAAAGACAATATTTCTAAGGGAGGTTTTGGGAACTAATTTTCCCAACACCCATAAGGCCAACAAAAACCAATAAAAATAAAAAGGAACTTTCGTAAGATCCCGTAATAGGATTCAAAAAAAAAAAGCATAAATGTTACCTTGAGTTGACTGTGTTGAATATTTAATTCTTCTAATTATAATCTATCATATTTAAAAGTGTTAGAGCTAAATAACACCCACCTCCCCTAAGGTTTTACCAACTATAAGCGGAGTCAACTTTACCGTTAATTGACAAAGACCTCCCCTGCCGTTAGTTAATCGTAGTCAAACTTAACAGGCATAACGGTATTTTCATCTTTTCTCCTTTTTTAATTTTATTTTATTAAATAAAAAATTTAAAAAAATCTCAACCTTCCATCTTTGAAATGATGGACGGTTAGGATTTATTTAAAAATAACAATTATAAAAAAAAACTCCAAATTGGATCTCCACCGTTCATCAAAACCTATCAAAACCACAAAAAAAAAATTTGAGATGCTGGAGATCCAGTCATGGCTGGATCTCCAGCAAATTTCAAATTTTTTTTTTTTGTTAAATCTTGGTGGAGATCTAATCTGATCAAACTCAAATTATTTTTAAAAAAAAATAAATTTTAAATCTCCACCATCCATTCAAAGATGGACGATGGAGTTATAAAGTTTAATTTTTTATAATAATTTTTTTTAAAAAAAGAAAAATCTCTACCGTCCATCTCAGGTGAGGTGGACGGTGGAGATCTAACCTTATTTTTTTATTTAATAAAAAGAAAATATTATTTTAGGGGTACTTTGGTCTTTTTAAAGGTTAAAGGTGGTCGACCGTTAAGTCTAACGGAAGTCAACTAACGGTAGGGGAGATCTTTGTCCATTAATAATAAAGTTGACTCCGCTTGTAGTTAGCAAAACCTTAAGGGAGGTAGGTGTTATTAGTTCAAAATGTTATATGGTTACGTTTTATATTTAAAATTAGATTTTAACCGTTTCCATTTATTTTACATTTCCATTTTAATGTAATATCTTACACTTATAAATAGTCTTCTACTGTAATAGAATTAGGATGATTACAGTAAAAATCATTTTTCTTTTTTTATTTTTTCATAGTATTAGAGCATCATTTAATCTCATAAATAGACTTTTAGTTGAAAAACCATTTGTATCATCGTCTGCGATGGTAGAGGGCGGTGTCGTTTTTAACTTTTCCTAATGGCTTCGACAAATTCCTTACCGCTTGGATCTTCTACGGCTTCAATCACTTTCTCCGATCACCTGATCTGGGTTTTCATTATGAATCACCTTTGGACTCAAATCACTTGTCTGGGATCACCTCCATACTCAATTTCAATATAGACACCAGCTTAATCAACATCTTCGATCGCCTCCATACTTATTTTTAATTCGGATCATCTCCAGCTCAATCAACATCATGAATTACCTTCAGACTCAATTTCAATTTAGATCACCTCCAGAGTCAACCAACATCTCAGATCAGCTCCGAATTCAATATTGCTTCGGATCACCTCCAGACTTTCTATTATGCAAACTCAAGTTGGCTTTTCTTTGCCACCTTGAGTTTGAGGGGAATGTTAAATATTTGATTCTCCTAATTATAATCTGTCATATATAAAGGAGTTATATAGTTACCTGTTTTTATTTAAATTTGAATTTAAATTAATTTGAAGTTAAATTTGAATTTAAACTAATTTCATTTTAATGTAACATCTTATGCCTATAAATACGCTTTTATCCTAATAGAATTAGGATCATACACAACTCAAGCAATCTTGGAGAAGCTCCCCAAGCCCTAGTCATACCCCCCATTCCTTTGTAAATTATTTCGATTATCATGTGAAACCGTTTATTCGATCTCCCAGAAGTCTTCCAAGAAGATTCTTGATTATCAAGTCAAAAATCATGTTGATGCTTTTCTTTAAGCAAAGAGAAAAGGATTATCCCTAATCCTTTTTCTAGCGTGTGATTGGATGACTGAAAATCTAGGTCACAACCTCTATTTTTTCCCTTCACCTTGGATGAGATGGAAACGAAGAGCAGAGAGGAAACTCTATAAGAAGGCATCACCCTTTTACGCGCACACACACACACATACTCACTCACTCTCTCTCTCCCTCCCTCTCCCCCCCTCTCTCTCTGCACCCCCACCCCCCTTCCTTCCTTCCCCCCCTCCTGGTCAAAGTTCTTCCAGTGTTAGAATTAGATTTTTTTACAGTCTACTTCAAGTCATGCATAAGCATGTATTTATAATGTACAATTAGGTTTAGGAAAAACCCTAATACAACACTATTTGCTTATAAGCGCTTTAACTTCAAATAAATCACTTGAATAATTAGCTTAGAAGGAGACCTTAGGATTTATTTTGGCTTCCTTAAATATTACGGCTTCCTCCCTCACTCCCTCCTGGTTAAAGATGGCCCCGGTTCGATTAGAACTAGGCGGTTCTAACCGAACCAGACGGTTCCTAACCAAAACTGAATAGAGATATGTCAAATTTGAGAACCACCTACTAATCTTAAATCAATTAATAATTTTATTATTCTTTTTTTATTATTTTAGGAGTCGTCTGATATGGTTATGTAAAGGGTCAGTTTAATCAGCTTAAATTTATGACTTCAACTTCACATCTGTAACAAAGAAATTATGGGTTCAAAATACATCCTCATACCCAAACGGTCAAACTGTTAAATTTGTAATAGTTCAAAAAAATAAACATTCAATTCAATCATTCATTTGTTTTCGATGCAAGTCTTAAGTCACACATTCAACTTGAAATAATCTAATCTCCTAGTTTTCTCAACCTTTAATTCTTTTATAATTAGTTTCCTGAAATGGTTAATTAATAAGTTAGAGGTAAATCCATTACCAACTGTAGTAGCTAAAATCTACCAGGCCCAAAATACAAAGCAAGCCCAGAAGCCCAAAATATATTTCAAAGACTAGGCTCAGAAAGTGGTACGACATCCATGTAGTACGACATCCAACTAGTACGACAGCTACTCGATACTCCACACATCCAAGTAGCATCGAGGGAAATAACTCAGTCCACGCTTGGGAGAACTCCTGCGTCGCACCACATGTTCATCTCAGGTTAGCATCCAATCATGTAGCACGACATATAATAGTACCTATGTTAAAAAAATATCATACCCATATGTCGTACGACATAGAATTCCTTTGGTTCTATGGGAGACCAAATCATGATCTACTTTAAAGACGGACCTACAAAACCATCATTACGATCCAAAAACGGTCAAAAGAAGCGTCTACAGACGTCCTTGGTGGGAGACAGCAAAATGAAGTAATGATGAAGTCCCTCAACGGGCAGAAGCATCCATCCCCTATAAATGAAGGATGATTTGCCAAAGAAGGGGGGATTAATATCCGAGCGCTATCTACATTCAGACAACAACCTTCGGCCATTGTTCATCTTCTCCGATCACCTTCCGACCTTACATCTCCTTCGACCAAGGAAACCTAAATCACCAAAATAACAGGAAGTACTACTCACTCATCTTCGTTTACGAGCATTCTATATTTATTAGCACTCGCTAACTTGACCGTCAGTGTGACTTTGGCCGGCACCACCCCGGTGTCCCAGACGTCCTGCGGGTCACGTACGTTCTATCTTTGCAGGTTGTAGTGCCCCGTGTCCTCGAGCGATTTTTGAGGACTACAATTTGGCGCCCACCGTGGGGCACGACAATCTCTAAGCGAGCGAAGGTAGAACGTGGCAACTTCGACTATGTCGTCAGACGATTTTCATCACGATGCGATGGAGGTTAGGGTACAACTCCTCATATCCCAGATACAAGAGAATACCCAAAGGCTCCAAGTGCTCGAACAAGAGAACCAACGAGTGTTGGCAGAGAACCAAGAATTGCAAAATAGGATCAATTCCCTCACCGTCGTACGACCGTTTGGAGACACTTCAACGTCTCAGCCTTTGCCATTCGATCAAGCCGCCCACACTACTTACTATGTGCCAGTCCGCCCAGACGAACAAGGTACCACGGCAAGAGACCTCGATCCAATCCACATAGGCTCAAAGCCTAACATTTGAGCCACGGACGGACTACACATCGTCACAGGACATACGGCGGACAACACGTCGAATGGGACAGGAAGGCATCGATCAGATGACATGGCAAGAGCTATACAAGGGGTGCCACCTATCTCCACCCCCAATGGCAACGTTGGTTCAACCCAACCAACCATCCCGCTACAAGGAACGCCATCTGGCCCTTCGCATTCGACGCCATCGAACCCGAACCTGGTAAGAATAGAACCAAAGTTGGCTAACCGTGACTTAGCGCAAAGGTTCGCAAAGATGGAAGCACTCATCCAACGCATTCCAGGAATGCCCACTCCTATAAAGAAAAGTGCGGTCAATAGCTTTGCCGACTCTCCCTTCGTCGACGCAATAGCATTGGTAGAGATGCCAAGAAAGTTCAACTTTCCCGGTATGAAGCAGTACGACGGAACGACAGACCCCGACGACCACATTGCGCAGTATCGACAACGAATGTTCACTGCCGTCATCCCACGAGACCTTAGGGAAGCATGTATGTGCAAAGGTTTCGGCTCGAGCCTCGTAGGACCTGCCCTACAATGGTACACCAACCTTCCCAATGTTTCCATCAACTCTTTTGCTCAACTCACGAACACCTTCGTAGAGCAGTTCGCTAGTAGCTGGAAGTTAGAAAAATAATCCGACGACCTCTACACAATCAGCCAAATGAGGGGTGAACGCCTACGTGACTTTGTTGGCCGGTTCAATAATAAAAAGGTTTCCATCCCTCATTGCAACCAGGCGACGGCCATATCAGCCTTTCACAAGGGTCTACTCTATGATTCCGACCTATACAAGGAGCTCACCAAGTACCCTTGTAAAACCATGGAAGACGCCCTAACCAAGGCTTGGGCACAGATAAAGTGGGAAGAAGACGAAGTGAACTATAAACTTAATAGAACAAACAGCAAGGAAGACAAGTCGGGTAGGAGGGTCGAGCAACGAATTAACAACAGACGTATCGAGCCATACCCAATGATACCTCGAAGGGACGGCCAAGTAAGATACGAGCGCCGGCGCGATGATAGACCACTAAGACCATTCGTCCTGCCAAAGAACGTAATGCCAGAATATAATTTGAACATCAGGCCAGCAGAGGTAGTCGCCGTCCTTAAAGGAATAGGTAGATCAGTTCGGTGGCCAGACAAGATGATGAGCCTACCGGATCAGAGAGACAACTCCAAGTGGTGCGAATTTCATGGCGATCACGGCCATCGAACAGACCATTGCGTTGCGCTACAACTAGAAGTGGCAGAACTACTCAAGAAAGGCCACCTTAAGGAATTCCTAACTGACAAAGGTAGGCAGAAGTGCCACTCACGGCAAGCCAGTCGTACGGAAGTCCGACAAACCCATACAGCGAACCCGACTTACAATTATCCAATCAGTTTTAGCAGCGATGAGCATACGGACTTACTCAACCCCCACCACGACGCGCTAGTCATCTCATTAATAGTAGCCAATTATTTGATCAAGCGAATCCTAGTGGAAAATGGAAGCTCAACAAACGTACTCTTCCTCGGCGCGCTAAGAGAAATGCATATTGACGAATGTAACATCGTACGTCGCTCGACCATCCGGGTAGGATTTAGTGGAGAACATAAGAACACCATAAGGGAAATCGTCCTTCCCGTCTACGCGGAAGGTATCAACTTGAACACACACTTCCTCATCCTGGACTGCCTGTCGTCCTATAACATAATCATTGGTCGCCCATGGATTCATGAGATGAGAGCTGTCCCCTCGACATATCATCAGGTGATCCGTTTTCCTACTAGATGGGGAGTCCACGAGATCCGAGGGCAACAAAAGACCTCGCGTGACTGCTACCAGAACACTCTAAAAAGCAAGCCATCCGACTTATAGCAATTACAGAACGCGAGCAACACCATCAACAAAGACGGATCGGATATAGAGGAGCTCGACGAAGTATCCATACATCCAAGTTTCCTAGACCACAAAGTTAGTATCGGATCCCGCCTTCCACAAAATATCAAAGCAAAGCTAGTCAGCTTCTTAACGGCTTGGCATGACAACTTCGCATGGTTGCACGCAGACATGACCGGTATTAACCCAGAAGTCCTAGTGCATAGGTTGCAAGTCGACCTAGATTACCCGCCCGTGAAGCAAAAACGAAGGAAGTTCGTGCCCGAGCGTAACAAAGTTATCAACGAAGAAATCCAAAAGCTAATCGACATTGGCTCAGTAAGAGAAGTAAATTACTCGAACTGGCTCGCAAACGTAGTAGTAGTGAAGAAAAAGAGTGGGAAGTGGCGAGTTTGCATCGACTTCACAAACCTCAACAAAGCTTGTCCGAAGGATTCCTTCCCTCTCCCACACATCGACATGATGGTAGACGCTACAGCAGGCCATGAACTATTGAGCTTCATGGATGCATTCTCCGGTTACAACCAAATCCTCATGCATCTGGACAATCAGGAAAAAACTTCTTTCATCACAGAGTGCGACATTTTCTGCTACAAAGTGATGCCCTTCGGCCTCAAAAACGCCGGGGCAACCTACCAAAGATTAGTCAACAAAATGTTCGCAAGCATGCTCGGACAGACCATGGAGGTCTACATCGACGACATGCTGGTGAAATCATTAATAGCGGATCCACACCTCGACCACCTCCGACAGTCGTTCAATATCATCGACAAGTATAGAATGAAGCTTAATCCGACTAAATGTTCCTTTGGAGTTTCATCAGGAAAGTTCCTTGGCTATTTAGTAACCACGAGGGGCATCGAGGCCAACCTAGATCAACTCCGATCAGTCATGGATTTGAGGTCCCCCAATAGCATCAAAGACGTCCAAAAACTGACCAGGCGACTCGCGGCCCTCAACCGATTCATCTCAAAGTCATCCGAAAAATGTAAGCCTTTCTTCGACGCTCTAAGGAAGAGTAAATCATTTGATTGGAACCAAACAAGCGAGAATGCATTCCAAAACATAAAGCAGTACCTAGCACACCCTCCTCTCTTATCCAAACCCAAGGAAGGAGAGACACTTCTACTCTACCTCGCTGTGTCCGAGACGGCTGTTAGCTTAGTACTAGTGAGGTAAGAAGATGGCAAACAACTCCCTGTATACTACATCAGCAAGACCCTACTCGACGCAGAAACAAGGTACACTCAACTTGAGAAATTGGCCCTTACACTAGTTACAACCGTAAGAAAATTGAGGCCGTATTTCCAATGCCACAACATCAGTGTACTTACTGCCTTCCCCTTGAAGAACATCCTACATAAGCCCAAACTGTCCGGCCGACTAGTGAAGTGGGCCGTGGAGCTAAACGAGTACGACGTCAACTACCAACCTCGCACGACGATCAAATCACAAGTGTTGGTGGACTTCATAGCAGACTTCACACCCAGAATTCTACAACGAGCGGAGGAAGAACTTTGCACCATGTCGTACGACACACCAAAAGAGGAATGGACGTTGGCAGTCGACAGATCAAGCAACGCTAGGGGCAGTGGGCTAAGGGTAGTACTTACCTCACCCGAAGGACACATCATCGAGAGGTCTATCCGATGCGGATTCAGAACCACCAACAACGAAGCCAAGTACGAGGCACTCATAGCGGGGCTCACCTTGGTAAAAGACTTACACATCGGACGGATAAAGGTACGTAGTGACTCCCAATTAATTGTGAGACAATTGCAAGGATCCTACCAAGCTCGAGACTTGAAAATGTCGGCTTACTTGACCCTGGTAAAAGAACTACAAGATTCATTCGAGTCATTCGACATCGAACAAGTACCAAGATCAGAAAACACGCATGCTGACGCGCTCGCCAATCTCGGTTCCGCACTAGATACCACAGTTGAGCGGACCATCCCCATGGTATTTATCCAATGGCCAGATGTGTGAAAGCCAACAGAGCTCGAAGTCGAACCAATTTCGGACGAGCCAACTTGGATCACCCCGATCTATGACTACCTGAGGAACGACACCCTCCCATCTGACAAGGTAGAAGCACGAAGAATCAAGATCAAGGCTGCCAGATTTTTCATAATAGAAGGTCAACTTTACAAACGATCCTACTTCGGGCCCTACCTCAAATGCATCGACCCCATCGAAGCTCAGTAGGTACTCAAGGACTTGCACGAGGGACAGTGTGGGAACCACTCGGCAGGGAGAAGCCTAGCCAACAGAGCAATCACGGCTGGATACTACTGGCCCACAATGCGATCCGAGTCGCACGACCTCGTCAAATGATGTGACCCATGTCAGCGCTTCGCCCACATTTCACATCAACACCTGGAGCGACTCCACCCCATCTCAGCACCATGGCCCTTCATGAAGTGGGGAATGGACATAGTAGGAAAAATGCCAGTCGCTACCGGAGGTAAGGTCTACATGCAGTGACAGATTACTTCACAAAATAGGTCGAAGCCGAGTCATATGTGAGAATCAAAGACTCCGAAGTAAAAAGCTTCATTTGAAAAAATGTCATATGCCGGTACGGAGTTCCAAAGGAGATAGTCACTGACAATGGCTCACATTTCATATCATACGACTTCCAAGACTTTTGCGACAAATGGAAATCAAACAAAGCTATTCAAGCCCAAGATATCCTCAAGCCAACGGACAAACGGAATCCACCAACAAAACGATCATGTCTACCCTCAAGAAGCGACTCGACCAATACAAAGGAAAATGGGCCGACGAGCTACAAGGCGTGTTCTGGTCCTACCGTACAACGGTCAGAACGTCAACAAGGGAGACGCCATTTTCCCTAACTTACGGCTCGGAGGCCGTAATAGCAACGGAGGCTGATTACCCCTCTTACAGAATACGACATACAACCGAAGAAACAAACAACAGAGAATTACTAAACGAACTCAACACAATCGATGAGCGTCGCGACAAAGCAGTAATCAGATCGGCCATATACCAACAAAAAGTCGCTCGACATTATAACAGGAACATTCGTCTCAAAGCATTCATATTGGAGATTGGGTACTTCGTTGCGTCTTCCAAAACACAAAGGAAAAAGGAACAGGTAAACTCGGTCCTACATGGGAAGGACCATACCAAGTCACCAAGGTAGTTGGACATGGAGCCTACAAACTACGATGTACAGATGGCATGGAAATCAGCAATAGTTGGAACGCGTGCCATCTGAAACAGTATCATTTCTAAGCTCCTACTTTTTCTTTTTACAATTTTTTTTTCTTACGACATGGGACTCACTTAGGCATCAAAGCCAACGGCCAACCCTAACTTTTTTATACAGGTCGCCATAACTGGACAATCCCATACTTACCTACTTTCAAGAAAAAGAGATTCTAGGAGTTAGAGCATGAAACTATAAACTCTCACACTCCAACTGGGGCAAATCATTATCACAAGAACAAGAACCAATTTTTTCGTACGACCTGCATTCAAGGTCAAGGACCACGACCTGCATTCAAGGTCATTGTGAAACGATCAGCGGTCACACGACCTGCATTCAAGGTCATTAAGAAACAATCAGTGGTCGCACGACCTGCATTCAAGGTCAAGGACCACGACCTGCATTCAAGGTCATTGTGAAACGATAAGTGGTCGCACGACCTGCATTCAAGGTCAAGGACCACGACCTGCATTCAAGGTCATTTATGAAACGATCAATGGTCGCACGACCTGCATTCAAGGTCAATAACCACGACCTGCAATCAAGGTTATTATGAAATAAAGAGTGGTTGCACAACCTGCATTCAAGGTCATGTGTCACGACGAACAAGATAAGTTATCTCTACTCTATCATATGACAACACACTGTTTAAATAAACCATTCATTCTATTAAATACGAAATTATAAAGCACAAATAGGCAATAGTATTTTAATACTTGGAAAAAATAAAAAGAGAGTTCCAAATTTTACAAAACCCCTATGGGGCAACATCTTCATGCTCTCGGTTGACTTCAGTTGATGGACCGTCGCTTGACTGAGCAGGCAAAGCAATGATGGCCGCACCTTCAAGGGCCGGTTCGACACGAATTTCTTCATTAACCTTCGCCTCGACCAGCTGGCTTTTCTCCTTAGGCTCATCTTCATCGTCGTCCTCCTCATCTGGGCGGGTTAACTCATCATGATCGGCGATCCATTTGTCCACCTCTCATTCAGCTGCACGACCATTCTTGACCACGGCATTGAGCACGTCATCTTCAACTCGGTCATACATAGCGTCGTACTCCGACTCCTTGACCTTAAGTTGAGCTCTCAGATGGTCGACCTTATGCTGCAGGAGTCTGAGTTTCTCCACCTCAGATTTCAAATGCTCGAGTTCAATGGTCGCCTCCGTCGCACGACAACAAGCTTCCTCAGTTGTTTTCTTGGCTTCCACGTTCGATGCCCTCAGCTTCTCCACTTCAACCCTCAGGCCTTGGTTGCTCGACTTAAGCGCTTTCACCTTGCCCAAAGCCGAAGCAAGCCCCTGCTTGGCATAAATCTGAAATTGAAGAGCCTGCAAAAAAGAAAACTCACATTGAGTCCTCAATATTGAAGTAATAAAATAATAAAACAGACGTACGACTTACTTGAAACTGATGGCTGAGGGCCCAATCAAACCCTTGCGACAACCCCATCTCTTTGAACCTGCTCTCATCTTCAGGGAGCAGCAGTTGCTCGACTTGGGGCATAATCGACCTACAGTCAGAGTAAGCTGAAGCGTTTTGCGGGAACGCCAGGTCGACCGACGCCTCACTGCCTGTGGCCGAATCATCCCTTCGCCGCTTCCTCCTAGCAGAGCCCATGTCGAACGACTCTTTTCCTCTACTAGGCTGAGAAGGAGGTGGTGGTGGAGTCGCCATCGGCTCAACAGGGTCGCTCGACTTGACTTTCTTTTTCCCTTTCCTTTTATCCTTCAGTCTCCTCATAGCTTCATCAGCATCAGGAGCGGCGAAACCTCCAGCCATCAAGTCAACTGCAAAGCGTCGCTCGACGTAGGATATAGGTGTCAGAAACCTTGTGCCGTATAGTCGCTCAACACAATGCCTTACTCTAACAAACTCCACTAAACTTTTGAAAGCTGGGTAAGGTGTACCTGGCTTGTTGATTACTGAGAACTTCCACAAGTGGCTCGGTCTCAAATTCTCTTCAACCAAGATCCTTCTCCAGCTTCTCTCCTTCACGTCGTACGATAGAATCTTCCATGTACGCCTCGCACACATTAATCCAACTACAACTTGAGGAGCTCCTGTGTTCACTACAATACAAGAAGACAATAAGTTAGTACAATACAACCAAAACAATAATATAGAACGACACGACACGACAAAATTAAAGACCCACCAGCCTTAGGCCAAGTCGTACGAACAACCGTATCCCCTACAAGCCACTCTCCAAGAAGGCCCCTCGCGAAGAAGTACCTATCCTTCCACGACCTGTCGTTCGTGGTCAGCTCTGTGATGATATGCTTCATGTTAGCTCAGAGGTTCAAGTTGTAACGACCCTTCTCGGTGTCGTGCTCCCTCATCGAGTAGGTATAGAAAAGGTCGGGCAACTCGAAAACTATACCTTCCCTTATACATAGCAATTCTAGCCCCAACAGTATCCTCTAACTGTTGAGCATGAGTTACCATGGGGCAAGCTCGAAGTGGTCCAGTACCTTTCTTGGTAGTCCGACCACCAGTAATCTAAAACCTACCCTCTAAAACGGGAGCTCGTAGAAGCAGGTCCATTTAGGAATGTCCTAATCCGGTCGCTCCCCTTTGAAAGGCACCCTCAGTGCGACGCCATCAGGTATGCCATAGCTATAACTTATACGCGAAAGGTCTTCTTCCTTCAGCACGCTGGTAGGGTTCGACAATAGTAAACCCAGCGGTCTACTTGGTCCCATGGGACAAGGACCGGCCGCCTCCTCAGGTGGTTCGACGAGAGGGATCCCCTCGTGTACACCCTCCATAACACTCGACATACCCTCATGACTGGAAACAGTCACAGGGTCGTACGACGCCAACGTTACCTCGCCATTGTAGGCCCTCGACTCACCTTACGAGTCGAACGACACGTCGACAGGGTCGTCATATCCTCGCCCCGACGTACTATGAGTGTTCTCGTCTCCTCTTGTAACATCCCAGATTTTGGGTAATTAATGTTATATATATGTGAAAATAAATTTTACTATTTGAGGGGGTGAAAATGTAATTAAATTTTATGATATCCAGCGGACCAGATTGAATGGTTGAAAATTAATGTATGAAAAATTGAAAAACTGAACCAGAGAGCATCACGACCTGGTCACCGCGACCACAGGTCGCGATGGCTCGCTCGCGGTGAAAAACGAGATTTCTGGCAGTGAGCATCGCGACCAGTCACCGCGACCACAGGTCGCGATGAGCTGCTCGCGATGAAAATGTCAAATTTTGGCAGAGAGCAACGCGACTTGAAAACTCAGTATTGGTGGTCTGGTATGAAAAAGGATGTGGTGGAATTTGTGAATAGATGCATGACCTGTCAACAGGTGAAAGCTGAACACCAGGTTCCATCAGGATTGTTACAACCAATAGCAATACCTGAATGGAAATGGGATCGTGTTACTATGGACTTTGTCATTGGATTGCCACTCACCCGGAGTAAGCACGATGCAGTATGGGTTACAGTGGATCGATTGACGAAGTCAGCACATTTTCTACCTGTCAGAACTGACTATTCCCTGGATCGACTGGCAGAATTGTACATCAGAGAGATAGTCAGATTGCATGGAGTGCCTGTATCCATAATATCAGATAGAGATCCGAGGTTTACATCCAGATTCTGGAAGAAGTTTCAAGAAGCCTTGGGTACTCGACTGAGTTTCAGTACAGCCTTCCATCCGCAGACAGATGGACAATCAGAAAGGGTAATACAGGTGCTTGAAGATATGCTCAGGAGTTGTGTAATTGACTTTGAAGGAAGTTGGGCGGATCATCTTCCATTGATTGAATTCGCCTACAACAACAATTACCAGTCGAGCATAGCTATGGCACCGTATGAGGCACTGTATGGAAGGAAATGAAGGACTCCAGTATGCTGGACAGAGTTAGGAGAGGACAGGTTAGTAGGCCCAGATTTGATCAGACAAACTGAGGAGAAGGTGAAGATTATCAAAGATAGATTGAAAGTTGTTTCTGACCGACAGAAATCATACGCAGATTTGAAAAGAAAAGAGATAGAATATGAAGTCGGTGAGAAAGTGTTTCTAAAAGTATCTCCGTGGAAGAAAGTGCTTCGATTTGGCAGAAAAGGTAAGTTGAGCCCTAGGTTTATTGGGCCATACGAAATCATTGAACGTGTGGGACCAGTAGCCTATAGACTAGCTTTACCTCCAGAATTAGAAAAGATCCATAATGTGTTCCATGTATCGATGCTGAGGAGATACAGATCCGATCCTTCCCACAGAGTTCAGGCCGAAAGTATTGAGATCCAACCAGACCTGACATATGAAGAGGAACCAGTGCAGATTCTTGACCGGGAAATCAAAGAGCTAAGAAATAAAAGAGTGCCACTGGTGAAAGTCCTCTGGAGGAACCATAAAGTAGAAAAGGCTACCTGGGAGAGCGAAGAAACGATGCGACAGCAATATCCCCAACTGTTTCATTGAGGTAAATTTCGAGGACGAAATTTCTTAAGAGGGGGAGAATTGTAACATCCCAGATTTCGGGTAATTAATGTTATATATATGTGAAAATAAATTTTACTATTTGAGGGGGTGAAAATGTAATTAAATTTTATGATATCCAGCGGACCAGATTGAATGGTTGAAAATTAATGTATGAAAAATTGAAAAACTGAACCAGAGAGCATCGCGACCTGGTCACCGCGACCACAGGTCGCGATGGCTCGCTCGCGGTGAAAAACGAGATTTCTGGCAGTGAGCATCACGACCAGTCACCGCGACCATAGGTCGCGATGAGCTGCTCGCGATAAAAATGTCAAATTTTGGCAGAGAGCAACGCGACCACCAGGGCGACCAAGGCGCGCTCGCGATGAAGGCGGTGCGAATGCTCTAGTGAGCATCGCGACCTGGTGGCACGACCACAAGTCGCGACGACGGTCGCGGTAGCGAAAAAAATATAAAAAAAAAAGAGAAGCTTCTCGCAGAAGCGAGAAAAACAGAAACAGCAAGAAGAGAGAGAAAGAGCCGAGGAAAAAGAGAGAAAAGAGAGAAGAATAAGAATAAGAAGAAGAAGAAGAAGAAGAAGAAGAAGAAAGAAAGGAAAGGAGAAAAGGAAGAAGAAAGTGGAAAGGAAAAGTGAAGAGAAAAAGGAAAGGGAAGGAAACGAAATCGTAGAACCGCGGATTGTCGAACGAAAACAAGGATTCCAGGTTGGTGTACGTTTGTTTTTGAAATCGTTACGAAAAGTCTTTCGTTATTGTTTTGTTTTCGTTTTCGTTTCCGTTTTCGTTTTTGATTTCGTTGGAAGATTTCGTTTTTTATTATTAGTATGAAAATTGTTTATTGTATGTGAAAAATCGATGTTTGATGTCTTTATTGTTGATTTTGGACTGATTTTGTGATAGATCGTATTTCGATTTCGTTTTCGAACATTTCGATTTCGTTAAAAAAAAAATATAACTGATGGAGATTTTCGAAAAATTATTGAGTATGATTCTTGAAGAATACTATGTGACTTATATGTTATTGAGCAACTATTGTTTACTGAGTAACTGAGTAACTATTGTGAAATTTATTGCGAATATCGTTTATCGGAAACGGCCCTAGGATACGTAGACATAGAAATGGATATAGGAGGTTGGTATACCAGCTGGGTTTTACTGAGCAGTACTGCGCCGATACTGATTGCTATTGATGATATTCATGTACCTCCTCTTGGATTCGTCCAGAGGCTGGGAGATACGTACCTCCTCAGGATTCGTCCTGGGGGTTGGGAGCCATGTACCTTCCCAAGGATTCGTTCCTGGGATAGGGAGTTATGTACCTCTCTAGGTTCCGTACCCACGGTCCTAGAGTTAGGAGACACGTACCACTCGTAGGATTCGTCCTCGGTGGGAGTTTGACCCATATTCCAGTCCGTATATGTTTAGTATTCTAGCGGGCCAGTATTGAATGAATTGAATGATTTTATTAATTGATTTTAAATGTTGATATTATCATTGAAATCAAAGTGATCAAAACTGCTTTAAGGTTTGGTTTTGAGATTAACTTGATTATTTTCATCATTGAGTTGAATTGAAATATATATACATTGTGATATGATTTCCGATTAAAAGATATTTATGATTTATATTTGAGTTTATAGTACACCCACTAAGCTTTATGCTTAGCGCGTTAGTTTGCTTCTAACGCGTAGGTACCAGGGATCCCGAAGAGGCTAAGGACTGAAGAGAGAGAGATTTGCTGACAGAGTCCCAGAGTCGATACAGTTGGGTAGCTACATTTGTTGTTGTACATACATATGTTTATTTTGTAAGCATGCATATACAGTGAGTCTGTAAATATGTTCTGTAATTAATTATTTATGATTCCTGTCCTTTATTATTAAAATATTTGTAAATATTAAAGTCTGATTTGTTTTTATTTTATAAATTGTGATGGTAAGTCGCACTAAACGGCAGAGTGCGCAACTGCTTGAAAATGTTGTAGAAGTGTTGAAATTGAGAATTGTTTTTGAATTGAATTGTGTAATAACAGGTTTTGGAAAATCCGAAAAACAAACGGTACTCTGCCGAAATTTTATAAAAAGTTTTATTGATCGAGCTCACTCGAAAATGATTTTTAAAACTTTAAATTATGTGGTTTTCCAATGGTTTGAAAATTATTCGATGGGCTCACAATGATTTTTGAAACGTATAAAATTGATTTTGAAAGTTCTGAAAATCGGTAGCGCTCCCCGGGTCGGTCCAGCCGGGTCGGGTCAGGGGGTGTTACACCTCTACTCGACATCTCACCTACAAGTCAAGCGACAGTAAGGAAGGTTAGCAGCCAAATATAACTAAAGGTTCTACATGCCCTACATTGGTTCCTAGATTGTTGGCATAAAACCTAAAAAGTCGTACGATACACATTCCCCAGTTATTGTCGTACGACGTGTGAACCACAAACAGTTTCTACTAAATCCTAAGTTGCTATTTTCGATCAAACACCAACATTTTTGAAATTCCTAAAAACCTATTCGAAGAAAACGCAAAAAACCCCAGAAACCAAAACATGAATGTAAGAAGCCAAAATAGCAAAGGAACCAGGAAAACTTACCAAAAAAGCAAGGGTGACCAAATGCTTCGCCGAAATGAACGCGAAAATGGCAAAAATGAGCAGCAAAGACGCCGAAAAAAGTTTGCACAGGCGACTGGTTTTTGAGAGAGAAAACGAGAGAGAGAAAGTAAAAATTGAAAATGGGAGAGAAAGGGAAAAGGCGGCAATAAAAAGCTAACCCTACGCTGACGTGTCAGTTTCCTATTCGAGCACACACCCCCATAGCCATTATTACTTGTTACGCGTGTACCTTCTCCATAAAACCCCAATTACTATGGCACAGATATCGAAGAGCCATTAGAAGACCAACCATACCACCTCGACCTCTACGTCGTCGTACGACCGCATCAAGTCACAAGAATTATGGGGAACTCGCATCAACCAAACCGATTGCATGACACAAAAGAAATCGATATACAATTCCATATGTCGTACGACGAAAAGGCAGTACAAACCCCTTGACTTCCTTCTGAAGTACAAGGCGTTTGGGGGCAAACTGTAGTAGCCAAAATCTACCAGGCCCAAAATACAAAGCAAGCTCAGAAGCCCAAAGTATATTTCAAAGACCAGGCCCAGAAAGTGGTACGACATCCATGTAGTACGACATCCAACTAGTACGACAGCTACTCGATACCCCACACATCCAAGTAGCATCGAGGGAAATAACTCAGTCCACGCTTGGGAGAACTCCTGCGTCGCACCACATGTTCATCTCAGGTTAGCATCCAATCATGTAGCACGACATATAATAGTACCTGTGTTCAAAAAACATCATACCCACATGTCGTACGACATAGAATTCCTTTAGTTCTATGGAAGACCAAATCATGATCTACTTTAAAGATGAACCTACAAAACCATCATTACGATCCAAAAAGGGTCAAAAGAAGCGTCTACAGACCTCCTTGGTGGGAGACAGCAAAAAGAAGTAATGATGAAGTCCCTCAACGGGCAGAAGCATTCATCCCCTACAAATGAAGGATGATTTGCCAAAGAAGGGGGGGATTAATATCCGAGAGCTATCTACATTCAGACAACAACCTCCGGCCATTGTTCATCTTCTCCGATCACCTTCCGACCTTACATCTCCTTCGACCAAGGAAACCTCAATCACCAAAATAACAGGAAATACTACTCACTCATCTCCGTTTACGAGCATTCTATACTTATTAGCACTCGATAACTTGACCGTCGGAGTGACTTTGGCCGACACCACCCCGGTGTCCCAGACGTCCTGCTGGTCACGTGCGTTCTATCTTTGCAGGTTGTAGTACCCCGTGTCCCCGAGCGATTTTTGAGAACTACACCAACCTCAATAAAATGAAGATTAAGATGGAAATTAATAATATATTCACTCATAATCCAGACTGTATATTTTTAAATGACTAATCTCGACAGGGTTAGGAAAGAAAGGAATTAATAAGATGACCACAAATCTTAAAAGGTTATAAAGCAAAAGCTAAGTGTGCAAAAAATCCCGAGATTTCCTCCCCTTTGTCCACAATAGTGGGACTCCCACCCACATTTTTCTAAAAGCTGTTTTTTCTATATTTATTTTTATTAATATAATATTTAAAAGGTCAAATATCTGAATGCCATATTCTTTATCTAACAATTAATAAGTAAAAAATAATTAATAATTTTTAAATAAAAAAATTCCGTTTCTATGTTCCAATCCATTTGGTAGTGTCTGGGACACAAATAGGTGTGTTCTTATCCTTATGCCACCATCAATACTTTTGAATTATTATAGGGAGTTTTGATTTATTTAACAAATTTGGATTGCTTTTTATTTATTGAATGTATAGACTGAGTTAATATCTATATAATAACATAATTAATGTTGTGTTATAACTCTAAATATTTGTATAAACGATGATGGTACTTAAATCGTAATTGATTATGATACTAATATAATTCATTTTTATTTTTTTTATTTTTACATACCATCAGCAGTACGACGATTTATAACTAAAACATTATCAAATTAAATGGACAAGTTAAATGGACGTCCTTTATTACCAAACTTTTTGGTGTTTGTTAATTTATAATGTATTATAATAAGATTATGGGTTGCCAAACTGGTGTTGGTAAAGGTCCCTCTATCAAAATCATCCAAAAATTTCTATTGGGTGGATGGCATTATTCATATAACATATATATTTATATGGTGGATAATATAACAAGATATATTTCTATAAGAGGGTGAGGTTCATATCATAGCCACCTCATTTTCATTATAATCAGCCAAAAAAAAAAAAATAATGTTATGTTGCTCTCAACATATATAAAGCAAATTCACAATTGTTCCTTCCGCACTCATATTGATTTCCTTGCCTTTTGGTTAGGTGACTTGATAATGACATTGGCTTTCTTTATCTTTTGCTATTCATAAAAGTCATAATTAGATCAAAGTTTGATTTTGACAAAAATATGATTTATTAAATTTAATATTAATACATAATATAATCACTCTTTATATATATTACATGTTACGATTATACATGTTAAGGCATTTTATTAAGAGATAAATACCCACTTACTTATATGGTTTAAAAAAAATTAAAAGATTGGAAAAGAAGGAATAAAAAATGAAGTAATTTGTAATTCATCGACTCCCACCACCTTCTTTCAATAATTAATGAAGTGATTAAGGAGTAATGATGTGACAATCAAATCTAATGTGTTGACTTGTAGTAATTGGTTGGGCCTACTCACCAATCAACACCCAACTTGGTGGTTTTGCCGACATCAATTTAACACACTTCAAAGCCCACTAAATGTAGTCTGTCTAGTCAGTTCATGCATCTAAACTTTCAAGCCATCACAAAAACAAACAAATAAATTCTTATTATTAATTTATTTAATTATGAAACAAAATTTTAAATTCTTTTAATTCAATACGTAACGAATAAATAGCATTCAGATTTTTTAAAGTTTATTCTTCTATAAGTGAAAATAATATTTAGATGTATTGATAAATACCTATTATATCGTTAGTTAAATTTTATCATTTAATGGTTGACCACATTTAACTATAAAAAAAATTAAAATACCCCCAAAATAATATAAAATTACTAAAATTTATTACATAAAAAAAGAAAGAAAAAATGGTTAAAATCTCCATCATTCATCTCAATTATTTTTTATTTTTTATTTTTTATTTAATAAATTTTAGTAATATTATATATTTATATAGGGGCATTTTTGGTATTTTTTTTACAGTCAAACCTGATCAACTATTAAATTAGATGAAATTTGACTAATGACAGTAAAGGTCTTTACCAGTATATCCAAAAAAAATTATTTTTATTTGTAGAAGAGTAAATATCAGGGAGTCTATGTGTTATTTGTTCTTTATGCTTTATCTAATGGATTAAAAAAAAAGTGACAATTCAACAATTATTTCAACCCAAAGGAAGAAGAAAATATATATCAATGTCATGATTTTTTTTTATTTTTTTTTAGATTTTGCTTCAAATTTTGAAAACTCAAAAGTCCATAAACAACAAAATTATTTATTTTATAATCAATTAAGTAAATTGAAGTTGATTGATTAGCAGAAAATGTGACATAAAATGTGTTACCCTAATAACTTGAAAGGCACTCCATTTAATTAATTTAGTCTTAATACTCAAGGAACACAATTTTTGGATGCTTAGACGCATCTTGTAATGAAGATTGAAGAAAGAAAAAGCCTATTGGTTTTAACTTTAAGGATTGGGATGAATTCATTTATTTATAAAAGCTAAATAAGGCATAAGAGTAACTAGTTAATTTATTAATTTCCTCAAAATCCCTAGCGATAACCATATTTCTAATTTTAAAAGTAATTAAAATAAGAAATTCTATATAGACATGTCAGGAAAGAGAAGAACGGATATTAAGCATTTCCAATACAAATATATATTTTTTAGTATCTAAATAGTGTAGTGTCACATCAGTATTTTTAAATAATGTGGATCTAGCTTGTCAAAAAAATTATAAAAATGCATATTCACTTCTCCAATATAAGTATCTAAATAGTAATTTCGAACCAATCACCATAAGTCGTTTGTCACATTCTCTCTCCAATTTAATATGACAATTAAATGCATTGAGAAAATATTAAAATTATTTTGGTAGGAAAAATTAAAAATCCTAGTCAGCATATCAAGAAGGATATCTACAATTAGAAACTCTACTTGATATTCTCTAACTTTTTTTGCCACATCATATTAATATTGAAGTTAGATAATTATATTGGAGATAATTTTTTTAACTTTTTCAATATAGATTTTATATGGCACTCAATTTTCTCTAAATACATAATAGCATTAGGGATGCTCCTATACTTTTTATCGAAAACTGAATGCGGAAGTGACAATCAAAGAAGGATCATAATATAAAGTTCCCTCAAATTATAAAACAAGTAAAGGTTTGAGAAAATAGTGACTATACTTGCACCCCTTTAAAACTGTACATCTTTAATTCCAGTAAATTTGACATCCTACTAAAGATTTTTTTTAATATATATAATTATAGTCCACTTAAATACGAAAATACCATTTCTTTAATTTTATTCTATTTAAATTTTGTAAAACAATACGTTATTCAACTATTTTGTGTCCAATCAATATTTTTTTCTTTTACTTTTTCTCTTAATATTTATTGCTATTATTTAAATAATTGTCATTAGTTTTTTTCCTTCTAAAAGTTTATTTTTATTTTTTAAAATTGTTAGATGTGGTTAATACTTACACCGTACTTTTTAATAATTAATCTTGTTATATCTAAATTAAAATTTAGTATGCAAATTACTAACTAGTCTTTCTGTCTTCTAGATTATAATTTCGAGTCATATATTCTTTTTCGTTTTTTAAATTTATAAATTATAATCTGGAATCGTATATTCTTTTCGATTATAATTTCGAGTCATATATTCTTTTCTTAGTACTTAAATTTGTAATCTGCTTGGATAGTTTCCTCCGATCCTGTGTTATACAATGGAAATTACATGTTGCTAGATTTAGTTGTTAGTTTACAAGAAATTAGAGCAAATATGTCAGAACTCAAGACAGATATCCTCTTGATACTTAAAAAAAAAAAAAAAACTTTCTTGTATTCTTGAAAGTTGATCAGCAACATTATTATGAGACAATATCTTAATTAAAGATTTTATTTCAATTTTTATATCTTCACTTTATAATTATACTCTTAAAAAGAACAAAAAATACATACGGCAATATGAGAGATTGTTGGGCTTACCAAGGCCCATTAAGGATGAGAAGAGATTGTTGGGCTTACCAAGGCCCGTTAAGGATGAGACGACCTACAGTTTACAGCCAGCCAACCGAGTTATTTATCAGACACGGCATAAAAACCGATTTTTGTTGTACAAATTTCACTCACAAGAAAGATCAAAACGTTGCGAGCACGCGTTCTCCTTAATAATTGAAAAAAATAGAAGCCTGGGTTGCAAATAACACAGAAAAGTATAAAGACAGACAATACAATCAATTACCATTAAGAAACATAATAGCATCAAATACAATACAAGACAATTACTTGACAGAATTTAGAAAGAACAAATACACAACATATAGGTCGTTAACACAATACTACTAAATCCACATATATATATATCCGTCGTCATGTCATCCTTCTAAAGCCCGTCGTCTTCCACCACTAGTTCTGATACTTGATTTTAACTTGTAGAAAGAAAAAATAGGTACTCCCCCAAGCACAGCTAAAAATTACTAAAATGGAGAGAATCTCCTTTCACATTCCAAAACATCGATGAGCAGCATCGTATATACTCTCCTTACTACATGTGCTCCATCCCTTCTTCCTCTTCCTCATCCTCATATTCGCCTTCTTCATCAGCAGTAGCATCCTGGTATTGCTGGTATTCGGACACCAGATCATTCATATTACTCTCAGCTTCTGTGAACTCCATTTCGTCCATTCCCTCACCGGTGTACCAGTGCAAGAAAGCCTTTCTCCTGAACATGGCAGTGAACTGCTCACTCACTCTTCTGAACATTTCCTGGATGGAAGTGGAGTTCCCTATGAAGGTGGATGCCATTGACAGCCCTCTGGGTGGAATGTCACACACACTCGATTTCACATTGTTTGGAATCCACTCCACAAAGTAGGAAGAGTTCTTGTTTTGAACATTGATCATCTGCTCATCAACTTCCTTAGTACTCATTTTGCCCCTGAACATTGCAGAAGCTGTGAGGTAGCGACCATGCCTTGGGTCAGCAGCACACATCATGTTTTTGGCATCCCACATTTGTTGGGTAAGTTCTGGAACTGTTAGGGCTCGGTACTGCTGAGAACCACGAGAGGTCAGAGGAGCAAATCCAACCATGAAGAAGTGGAGCCGAGGGAAGGGAATCAAGTTCACAGCAAGCTTTCGTAGATCAGAGTTGAGTTGACCAGGGAACCTGAGGCAGCAAGTGACACCACTCATGGTTGCAGAGATCAAGTGGTTCAGATCACCAACTGCATAGAAATGTACCAACATATAAGTTTTACAAACAATGAAATATTTCCCTTAAAAAGCTCATATAGCACAACATTAATCACAGATGCAATAAGTGGTGGTTAACTCGGCATATAAGGTTAGATGTGACTAGATCAAAACAGTGACTACCAGTAACTTTGATCTCAAACTTAATCATGATCTACCCTAAATTCAAATAAATAAGTCTAATGTGCCCAAACTTCACATCATTAACAACACCTAAGACATTGCAGTTCAACATCTTTTAAGCACTCTAAAGTTTCCCACTATTAACTGACTACCTGTAAAGCTCATACATCAAACATCTTCACCAGCAAAAAAGATAAAATAAATTCATGGTTGTAGACAGTGGGGTCCAACCTTGATTGATACATGCATTACAACCTAACATAAACATAAGAGAAAATCCAGACAAAGAATGCAGTCCCCACTCAGAAAATTCGTTGTCATATCAGATCAAGCACTCTGAATGTGTATTTTTAAAGAACAATTGAAAATGGGAAAAAATTATAAACATCTAAGTCTAACACCCATGTTACAAATTGGAGTCCCCACTTTATTGCAATTATTCAATTCAACTTTCAATAAGACAAGACTTCAATTTAGGACCTCAGAAATTGACATGCAAACTACCAAATTAACATACTTACAACTTAATTCACAAAGTTGTCCAGGTGGCAAATATCTAGCAAAAGTGCAGATACAAATGGATATTCATTTAGGATTATACAAACTATACAAATTAACTATGGGTGTACTATGGAACAGCATAATAGTTTAAACCATCTACATTTAAAAAGAAACACAAATTAAAAGCCAATTTCATATACTTCCTTGAATATCATTTCCTAAAAGTATATCAATGTTTACCCTAAAACAACACAATACCATATTTTGACAGGCATATATATTGTAAGCACAGATTCCAATCAAGTGAACTAAATATTTTACCCAAATTGTTTTCAGTAATCTACCAGTATACATTTCAAAACTATTTACACATTTTACCAGAACAAAATCAATTATGTTGATCAGGCTGTTCCAAAAGCAAACAGTGAGACAGAGAATGGTGTTCCATTGTTCCATTAGATGAACAGAAATCATTTAACTAAATGCACAAGTAATACACCACAAAATATTTCAAATAAACTTACAGCTAGGTGTAGTCAACTTAAGAGTCCTGAAGCAGATGTCATACAAAGCCTCATTATCCAGGACCATGCATTCATCCGCATTTTCAACAAGCTGGTGAACAGAAAGGGTGGCATTGTACGGCTCAACAACTGTATCTGAGACCTTTGGTGAGGGAAATACTGAGAATGTGAGCATCATCCTGTCAGGATACTCCTCCCTAATTTTTGATATCAGCAAGGTACCCATACCAGAACCAGTTCCGCCACCCAAAGAGTGGCAGACTTGAAATCCTGCAGAAAGAAAAACAAATCAGTAAACCTGTCATCACTAAAACAAAATATGGGAAGAACCCACAATGCAGTTTGAACAGTAGGACACAAAATGCATTGCATCATGCAAAGAAATAAACTTACGCAAATTAGTAGGCTAAAGTGAATATTGTTTAACCCAAAGAACAATCATCCCAGGTTTCAACAAAAGACAAAATGAGCCAAATCATCCCCACCCTATTTAGGAGCATCAGCTTTTCACCATTGTTACATAAACAATTAAATTATTTTCTCTCTTTTAAAGCGAGAAAGTTGCTTGGTTCCTTAGTTCAAAGTTTAGCAACAAGGATTCTTTTCTCACTTTACTAAGTGAAGAAATAAGCATTATACCTTGAAGACAATCACAATTCTCGGCCTCTTTTCTCACAACATCAAGAACAGCATCAATAAGCTCTGCACCCTCAGTGTAGTGCCCCTTGGCCCAGTTGTTTCCAGCTCCAGATTGTCCAAACACAAAGTTATCAGGCCTGAAAATTTGGCCATAAGGACCAGTTCGTACACTGTCCATGGTGCCAGGCTCCAAGTCCATGAGCACAGCACGAGGGACAAAACGACCACAAGAGGCCTCATTGTAGTAGACATTAACACGTTCTAGCTGCAGTTCTGATGTTCCAACATATCTTCCAGTTGGATCAATGCCATGCTCATCACATACAACCTCCCAAAACTTGGAACCAATCTGGTTACCACATTGGCCACCCTGAATGTGAAGGATCTCTCTCATTTTTCCTGAATTTCATGAAAGACATGTTAAAAGTCCGGATTTCAATAGAATTCAATGAAACTCACTATAATTTTAGCAAAATCCAGGAATGAAATGAAACTCATAGAATATTTGACAAATTATGCATCATTTCAAATCCAATTTATATAACAATAACCAAAACATGTTAAATTGTAGTAAAAGCTCAATATAGGCAATCAAAATTGAAAAATAAACCAGAATGCATCTGAAATCACTTCATAAAGCAAATATTGCACAAAATTTCACTAAAAAACAAAAAAATCAGATCAGCAAAACCCTCACAGATCAATCCAACATTTCTATAAAATTTCCACCATATATAGCAAAATGATCAAAACACCCTCCAGTATCTAACAACTTTTCACTGAAAATAAATCTACTATATGCAAATCACACTACTGAGGAAGTAAAAAAGTTAAAAACTTTTGACAACTTGAAGATCAAACAAAATTTTCATCCAATACAATGGCCATTATCACATACAGTTTCTGCATAAAAACAGATCTAGTAATTCAAGCAATTAAGATATCATTCATAAAAATCTATTAAATCGGACACAATGTTGGAGATTCTTCAAGAGAGAATCAAATATAGACAACATCTGCACTGCAGAATGATAGCTCTAGTGAAATTCAGCAAAATGAACTCATCGAACACAGTATTGAACTAACAATTCGTAGATCGGATCCAGAAAATTTTGAGCTACTAATAACTCAACAGAGAAAAGAAAGAACCAATATCACATGTTAGCAACACAAATTATCAGCGTAGTGAAGATTGATAAGAAATGCAACATATTAACCGATACATAGATCTAAGAAATGGACCAAAACATTTAAAAATCTGTCAAAAACAGTACCAAAACACAAACAAATTCTGCATAATGTGATTCGTAATCGAAGATCTAGAGAGTGAGAGAGAGTAAATAGTTACCCGAAGTAGACCGAAAGCTGCAATACGAGAAAAAGTTGAAGAGAGAGATATATAAATATATACAGAGAGAGAGAGAGAGAGTGAGTGACTGGAGAGAAATTGAGACTTGTGAGGAAATGATCCCTAACGAGGTTAATATATGCAGAGTGGAGACTGGAGAGTGAGATCTGACGGCCTATGTTTTTTCCCTCCTCTTTTGTCTGTTGCCGTTGGATGCCGTCAGATGAAAATAATGGACGGTGGTGATGAGTCTTTTGTCTGCTTGCGATAAATTGACGGTTGGTTTTTTTCTTTTTTCAAAAAAATGGTGGATATTTTTGGGACTAATATGCCCTTGAGTGAATTGACGAGACTGTCCTTTGACTCAATTTTGAAAAAATCTGAGGAATGTTGGAGGACTGTCACGAACTAACAGTTGTGGACTAGTGTTCTCTTATCTGTCTTGTTTGGGTGAGGGAAAGGGAAAGGGAGCCTTGCGTCAACCACTAAAGCGAAAAAACAAAAACAAATTACTGTATAAACATCTCATTTGCACCCACATATTATAAATTTGATGAGATTTGATAAAAAATATATAAATATAATATTAAAAAAAGGGGCATTTGTAGATCAATGGAGGGTACCCGTGCCACTCCAGTAGGAAAACTTTTAAATTAATTTTGAAATTAAATAAAATTATTTTTAATAAAAAAATTTATTATAAAATATTTAAGAGATGGGTATGTCTAGTCAAAGAAATCTTGTAACCAAAGCAAACCATAATCCATAAAGCTGGTGAGCAACCCTCCAACAGTCCAACGCCTTATTTGCTTTATATGACATCTTCCCCATAAAATAATCCAAAACATTTAAAAATAGCTTTTAATGCAAAATGTTGCTTTCAAATATTTCTGTTCGTCGTTAGAAATTTGATTGATCATTGATGCCCAATTTAATTATTTTATTTTCTTTGCATTAATTAAAATTTAAAGTTATTATAATAATAAATAAAATGGGTTGCTTAGAGGTAATATAAACATTCATAAAATTTGACTATCAACCATTCCATCGATTTTAATTAATATGTCACTTCAATAAAAAAAATATGACTTAATTGTAATTACATATAAAGTCTGGATGTTCTATTATAAATTACCTATAAATTAATGTAGTACTTTTTACGGAGCAAAATGTCTACAATTTTTTTATTTTTTTTAAATATTCAATTCAATAAATTATAATATTTACATTAGAATAATGTCAGAACAAGTTAGAGTTATGGTTGATTATGTTGAGTTTGTAATTTTATGGATTTTGTTTACTATTTCACAAAAAAAAAATTGAATTAAAATATAAATTGGTTAAATATAAAATTTAAATATTTTGAACTATTTAAATATTAATTTTATTAGATATATATGATTTTTAAGTTTGATTTTTAAATTTCTAACTTATTTTAAAAATTAAATTATTTAATATTTATAAATATTAATTTAAAATAAAAAATTAGTTAAAAATTTTAATTCTTTCTAGAACAAATATGGTTTTTTTTTTTCAATAAAATGGAATCCAATCATCCGTTCCTTCGTTTATTTCATTTCTTACCTTTAATCATTACATTGTTTTCGTACCAATATCAATTCCATGGTACCAACTACAACCAACCTGACAAGGTCCTTCTTTTCGTGTTGGAGGTCTCAAAATTTTCCAAACCATCACGGTTTAAATTTTTATATAATCATGTAAATATATATTTTCATTATTATCTATAAAAATATAATTGTATGGGTAGACCTTTTTCCCATATTAAGAGTAAACCCCTCCCGTTGTTGGGAGTAGTTATCCAGATAGTTAGTCTCAATAGTTCTCGTCTTCCATTACTGGGAGTAGTTGTCCGGACCATACTTGTATGATTTAATCTTGGTTGGTTCAATAGTCCTCTGACTCGTAAAGGTATCAGATTTTTTAAAAAAAATAAAAATTAGAACCAACCTGAGCATGTCGCTTAGTAAGCGGTTGAGCAATTCCTTTTTTACTTTTGTGATATGAGTTTGAGTCTCACCTTTTATATTTAATAAGTGCTGAGAAATTCATTTTCTTATAGTGAGAGTTGTCATTTCGAACCGAACTTATAGAATTTACTCTTGTTAGGTATTGATAAACGTCTAATTTAATTGGTGTCAAATCTAAAAAAAAATAAAAAATAAAAATAAAAAAACTAGACCCAACCTGAAAATGAAAACTTGATTATATTAATAATACATTAGTACTACACAAATTTGATATAAAACATAACTTCTTTCAATGAAATAGACATAAAAGTAATTTCACTAAATGGAAGGTATTGGACCCCAGGGCAAAATGGTCCATAAAAGCAAAAAAAAAACAGTTGAGATACTAATTGCATCTTGTACACTGACTTGTCAACATACACAATTATTTACAAATTTCTATGGCACTCAATTAAAAAAAAAAGTCAACACAGATCCAGTGCGCGTGTAACCAACTGCCGTGATTATAACGAATTAAAGTTAAAAGCGTGGCATATTATAACTGGGAGTTACGTGTAACTCGCATTTGAGATCTTAGAAGCGCGTGGAATGGAACTTTGATAGCACGAAATCAGACAAAAATGGTCTAAGAATTTGCAGCAAGTCACATGAGGTAAGGCTTTGATGACATGTGAACTGAAACTTTTGCCAGCCAAGATCTAGGGTTAACTTTTAACCCCAGTTTTTGACTATGGTCAAATTTTAACCCTGACATCTGGTTAATCTTGAGATCTGCTGCCCTGTGAGATGGTTGCTTGGGTTAGAGTCTAAGCATCTCTCCAATGTCCAATCCATTGAAAATTGACAAAATCAATAAAATATAAGCAAGAAATTAGGTGCATGTGGTTTGGTAGTACCTCACATGAAAAAAAAAATTATACTACTTTCATTTTATTTGGATTTCCAATTCAATTAATTGACAAAGTAAATTAATTTCATGCGTATTTAGAAAAATCAAACAATTTTAAAACTTAATTTCACATGTATGTATGTAGAAGAATTTCTTCACAAGAAATAGTAAAGCATTATAGTTACATGTCATTTTTATTGTCTAACTACATATCCTACGGAGAAGATGGAGATTCCGACAATAGGTCTCCATCAACGTTAGGTCTTGATGATTATTTTTATAATCCGAATTAAGTTAGTAAAAAAATGTGAAAGTAAATTGTTTTTATATATATGGCAAGTGTAGAGCCGATTTCACAGGAATTGAAATTATTATTATTATGCCAAAACTAGTAACTAATTGGATGCTAAATTTGATTCGTAGGACGAATTCCTATAATAGGAACAAACTAAAATGTGATAATAAGAATTATTAAAGACAATAATAAAAGATGATCAAGGCAAAGACTAACACTCTTTGCAATCCAAAGTAACTCAATGATAACTCAAGTGTCAATATGACATAAGACTTTGCAGGTTGGGTTTCTCTTTATTATGTTTTACTTGTGACATTCAAGCTACAACACTTATCAGATATGCAATCTGTCTATGATGATATTTAGATCAAATATCCATGAATAACACTAAGAGCTCATGAACCCATATCAAGAAAACTGCACAATCTCTAACAATTTCATGTTAAAAAATTACTGTGCAGGCCAATTTGGATTCGTATCCTCAAAGTCCAAATCTGAACAACAATTTTTTTTTTTTTTTTAAAATAAGATATTCAAATATTAAATTATTTTAATGTTAAAATAATTTAAAATTGAAACATATAAATTATAAAATATATTATTGAAAAAATTATTTTTACTCGATTCGTATCCGAAAAGTCGAAATCTGAACAACAATTTTTTTTTTTTTTGAAAATAAGATATTCAAATATTAAATTATTTTAATGTTAAAATTATAATATTGAGTTACTGTAATTTTTAAAGCTCAAATTGAAACATATAAATTATAAAATATATTATTAAAAAAAATATTTTTACTCAAAAATATGCCTCCTACAATAATCAAATGTATATTCACTCTCAGTGGAAATGTTTAAACCATCTCCAACCGAACTTTAAAACTTCAAAATGGAGTTAATTTTTGCGTCAACCGAGCTTCAAACTAGAAGTTTAAAGCTTCATAATATGGAGTTGTGAATAGTAAAAATTCATATTTAGTGCAACACTATTCACAAAACTCTAAAACTTCATAATATATTTTTCTTTTATAAACAATTCAAAAGTTTTAATTAATTCTCACTTTACCCTATTCAATAAACTTTATATCAATTATATCCCTTTTATATTTAATAAATTTTGTTTATACCCTTATTCAATTAAATTTATTCCAATTGTATCCCTTTTTATTATTTAATTTATATTTATTTTAAAATAATTATTATTTATTTTAACATTTATAATAAATAAAATAAATTTTTTATTTAAAAAAACTAATATAAAAAAATAAATTAAAGCAAAATACAAGATTAATAAAAACATAAAAAAACTTCATACAAACTTCATAATTATAAAATAAAATACCACTAAAGCGCTAAAATTAAGGAAAAATAGAATATAAATTACAATAATGACTTAGCCGGGAGCTCATTTTCAGATCCTCCAAGCTCATTGAAATATTGGCCAAAAGAAGCATATGTATTTTCATATGCTAGACCTTGTTGTTGTTGAGCTCTTTTTTTCATAATTTTTATTGTTCCCTGCGAATAAACTCACATAGATTTGGATCAGTTATGGAACTCAAATCTCATAGTAAAATTTTTTTCTCCTTCCGATATTTAGCCAAGGCCAATTTTTTTGATGAATTTGCCAAAAAAGAATTTCACAATATTGAGCTACTATCATTTGGAGTTCGAATAATTTTTGCCTATCCACACTGCATTTTTGAAAAACTTCAATGAGTTGTTAAACATGTCATTTATCATATTCTACTTCATCTTCATCTCCATCGTCATCATTATCTTCTGATAATGAATTATAACTTATGAAGCATCTTGAAGCAATTGATGCAGAACAAGAAGCGATAGTTAAACATCTTGCTAACAACCGCAATCTCATCACTCGGTATCAAATTCCACAAAACAACCAAGTGACCTATAGAGGCTCAATTCCAAGTCATATAGTGATCAATCGAGACTGGGAAAGTGATGATCGTAATTTTTTCAACGACTATTTTGCTGACAACCCACAATATAACGATTTGATGTTTCGTCGACGATTTCGCATGGGTCGGAGTTTATTTCCTCGTATTGTTAATGAAGTGAAAGGTCATGACAATTACTTTATAAACTGAAGCGATAGGCTCGGTAGACTCAGTTTGTCTGCTTTTTAAAAAATAACAGTCGTATTTTGGATGTTAGCATATGATCTACCAGTGGATGCTATTGATGAATATATTAAAATAGGAGAGTCTACAACAATTGAAAGAATGAAGAGATTTTTATCGTGCTGTTATGGAGGTATATGCAGAGCGATATCTAAGATCACATAATTCTAATGACGTTGCCAGACTACTCCGTATTGGATCACATCATGGTTTTCCAGTAATGTTGGGTAGTCTAGATTGTATGCACTGGAAGTGGAAAAATTGTCCAACGGCATGGCAGGACAATATGCAGGTCGTAATGGATCCCCAACTATTATTCTCGAGGCTGTAGCTAATTATAATATTTGGATATAGCATGCATATTTTGGTTTGCCGGGTTTCAATAATGACATTAATGTGTTGAAGTCATCTCATCTTTTTTCCACATTGGCTCAAGGTATTGCTCCTCCAGTTAATTATGTCATTCAAGGAAAAGAATATAACATGGGTTATTATTTAGCTGATAGTATATACCCAAAATAGTCTACGATTGTACAAACTATTCACGATCCACGTGGTACCAAAATAAAAATATTTGCGATGAAACAAGAAGGATGTAGAAAAGACGTAGAACGTACATTTAGAGTTCTTATATCACGATTTGCAATTGTGGCATGACCGTCACATTTTTGAAAAAAACATGTCTTACATGATATAATAACTGCGTGCATTATTATGCACAACATGATAATTGAGGATGAGCGTAATGTTGATGCAACAATTGTGGATTATATAGAAGTGTCAACTCCAAAAGTTGAGATGGCGGTGGATGAAAATACCCGATGTCAAGAATTCTTAGTTCGACATACACAAATCAAGGGTAAAGAGGCTCACATTGCACTCCGAAATGCTTTAATTGATCATTTATGAGATGAATATACTAATTCAAAAATTAAATGACAATCAATATATAATATTATTTTTGTATATTTTTTTCTTTTATGAATGTAATGTAAAACTTAATAATAAATGTAGTATTTTTGTTAATTAAATTTAATATTTTAATTTACTATTTGTAATTAATTTTTATAAGGACTATTTTAAATTACCTAAATGTAATTTATTATTGTAATATTATGTTAATTAAGGCGTGGAATGTTAATTATTGATACATAATAGAAAAAGAAAAGAAAGGAAATATTCTTTTTAGAGTAAGATTTAGAGTTGTGGGTTGGAGATGAAAAACTTTTTGGTGTGAAAGTTGCACCAAAATAGAGTTTTGGGTTGGAGATGTCCATGTACCTCTCCAGCCACCTTAATGGTGAAGGTTCAAGTCTCACCATGCGCATTTACCAGCATGTGTGGGTAGTTTTCTCCCTTTATTGTGAGAGTAGATATCTCCCGTTACGAGAACAGATATCTAGACCACACGTTTAGTGATTGATCTCGAGAAGTACCGGTAGACTTGTAGTTAATATTATAATTGTACAATTAAAAAAAAACATATAAATTACAGCTCATCTACCTGATGTATTTATAATTACAAGCGCAGTCAAATTTTTTGACGGAAATTGACCGCAAACCCTCTGTCATTACTCAATGTTAGTCAAAGTAAAAAATGTTAAGAGTATTTTGGTTATATCGTCTTATTTTTAAAATACTTTTTTTATATAAAAAAAAAAACAGTTAAGATCTCCACTTATCTCAGATGAGATGGACAGTGGAGATTTATTTTTGTTTAAAAAAAATTAAAATTTATTCTTTAAAAAATTTAAAATAAAAAAATGGGGAATTGCACTAACTCCCCGTGGATATAGGTGTAATTGCACTAAATTCTGAGAATATATGAAAATTGCAATAACTTTCCTTTGACCAGTTGACCGATCTTTATGTACCGTTTAAATTTCACGAAAATGGTACATTATTTGTTTTACCCTTAGAGTACTTTTTGGCTAGTGTGAGATGATGTGACTGGTGTTTGACAATTGATGTGATGGTTAATATTTTAACAGTTTGATCATTCTACCCTTAATGAAATTCAACCTTTTTGCACAAAAATTTTCATACCCCAACGGTCAAATGTTTTTAAAATGCCTCTCAAACTCATTTTAAAATGGCTCTCAACTCATTTGAAGGTTTCATTTAAGTGTCTGTCAACTAATTTTTTTTTTTTTTTTTGAAATTCTTTCCTATTAAACCAATAAAATTGTCTAAAAATAATTAAAATAATTATCTCCGTTAAACTATTAAAATAATTAAAAAAATAAAAAAATTCCAAAAAAAAAACTTTTAAAAAAAGGACCAGATGAGATCTAGTCCATTAAATGAGATAAAAATATCTCTATCCAATGGACCAGATCATGCTAAAAAAAAAAAATGATAGTTCCAGATTTCTGGAACCATCTCCTCTACTATTGGGTTTTTATTTCTCTCATCCACATCTGGTCCATTGTTCTCTCTACTAGGTTTTTTTTCCAGATTTTCTTCCATTCTCTTCTTCTTCTTCTTCTTCGGTTCGCACCACTGGAGCGCTTCTACATCTGCAGGTGGAGCATATCTGCTCCACCTCTACATTCAATTTTTTTTTTTGTTGTGGTTGACTAGTTGTGATGTTTGTTTTTGGGTGTGGATGTGTTGTTGCTTTAATTATTTTTAGGTGGATTGATTGATGGTTGAGGGTTGATTGGGAAAGATGAGAAGAAAAAAATCTGAATTTGTTTTGATGAAAAAAATATTCTAGAATTATTGTTGAAGAAGAAGAAGATGAAAAATGATGAAAAAAAATAATCTGGAATTTGCACCAACTAATGAAGCCAAATGAGCGCCAAAAGCTTTTGCACCATACGAGGTCTAATGAAATTTTTTCTGACTAATTTGAACACTGGGTTGATGTTTTAAGTTTTGAATTTTATAATTTATTCATTTTATATCTCAGTAACGTATAAAGAGATAATTACTATTCCCGCCTTCCTAACAAACGTTTCTTAAACAGTGCACAAAGGTCGGTTAAATGGTCAAAGGAGAGTTATTGCAATCTTCATATATTCTCATAATTTAGCGCAATTACACCTATATCCACGGGGAGTTAATGCAATTCTCCCTAAAAAAAAAAACTTATGATCTCCACCGTCCATCTAAAAATGGGCGATGGAGATTTAAAAAAATGAAAATAATAATTAAAAGATGAAGAACGGAGAGAGAATGATGAGATCCATCTTGGATCTACCATAAATCGTGAACTAGCGGAAGCTAGTTCGCAAAGGTTCACAAAACAGGTTCGATTTTCGCTAATTCGCAATGGTTCACAAAATAGGTACGCGAACCTGGTTCAGAAACAACCAAGGGAGGCTCACATGTCTTGGTTTGCGCAAAGGGAGAGTTTGAAGCCTCCTTCTCCCTCTCATGGTCACCAAATCCTTAACTTTTTTTCAAAAAAAAAAAAAAAATTAGATAAATCTCCAAAAGGACGGTGAAGATTTTAGATTTAATTTTATTTAAAATTTTGAATTTTTTCATAAATGGATCTCCACCATCCAGAATATATTTATTTTTATTTTTTAAATTTAGATTTTTCTTAACTAAGGGTAAATTTATCTTTTTATATATTTTTAACTGTCAATTGTCTTTTTTAATGGTCAACACTAGCGGCATGGGAGTCTACAGTTAATTTTTCTAAAAACTGATTCTGCCTGTAATTAGGAATACCTTAGGTAGATGGACTGTAATCATTTATTTTTCTTAAAAATATCTTTTGGGATTAAGTATTAAATAATATTTAAGATAAATTACAGTCAACCTACCTGGGGTTTACCTTTTGATAGGTATAATCAATTTATTACAAAAATTACAGTTACCTCTCCTAGCGTAGTCGATGTTAGTTAACATTGGTCAAAAGTCAACGACTATAGGGGTATTTTGATCATTTCATTTTATTTTTTAAATACTTTAAAAAAAAACCTTAAGATGTTCACCGTCCATTTCAGTTAAGATGGACAGTGAAGACTTTAGAAATAAAAGAGAAAAAAAATTAAGATGTACAATAGAGATTTATTTTTAAAAACATTAAAATTAAAAATTAAAAAAAGAAAAAAAAACTTTAGATCTCAACCGTCGATCTCTCCACCAATGGATAATGGAGATTTATTTTAATTTTTTTTATGGATCTAGTCACCAAATCTAGAACAACAGGCTATTTACTTAACATATTATGTTTAATTTCAGTATTATGTTTATATTTAGGTTGTTGGAGCATATTTATATGGTGTTTTGGTGGAGATGGGATTTTGTTTGATTCAAGATAGGGAAGGTATGGGAAGTATTTGATGGAACTTGAAGTACATGCTTTTGGGAGTTTTGTTTCCCTGCCCTTTTTTTTTTGGGCTGCAGGCTGTGTTTAGATTGACCTTTTTGGGAGATTTTAGATTCCAACCACATATATGTTAATGTGACTGATTAAACCTTGGTATATACATATTGTCCTACCATTGCGTACAAAAGCACAATTAGTATAGGTAGACCTCTTCTGTATTGGGAGTATACGGCTCTCCGTGTTAGGAGTAGACAATTTCTACTATAAAAGTATATGTGTGGATCGTACTAGTAAGGGTTTAATCTTGGTAGGTCTTGGTAACTCTCTGACCCGTAACTCATAAGGTGTCAGATCTCAGAAAACTTTTTATATTCATTTATGTCACAATAAATATGGTAATAGAAAAGAAAAACTTATTGTTCACTTGATACATATTAATACTACTTATGTTCTCATCTTGCGTTTGTTATAGCTTGTCTATTTTCTCGACTATACAAACAACATACTTTCGTATCCTCCCTATAAGTGCATTTAAATTGTCTTTATTGTCTGCACTATCTCCATACTTGTCAACAACACTTTGATTTTCATATTATCTATACTCATCTTCATCTGAATACCAAAATAAGTAGTAGTTGCAATTCCCCTTATTGCAATAGAAATACAATTTAGACGGATTCGCCTTCGATTAGGATAACACTACTCTTCTACTGCATTTACACATTGACATAAGTGTTGCCAGTATGTAAGCTTCCTCAAAGGGTTCAATTTAAATGAACCATACTTCTATTTCCAATTAATTCTAAGGATAAAAAAGTTAATACATTGATCAACAATACATAATACACATCAACTTTATTCAAGGTTAAGGTTAGTTTAGACCTTTCAGCAACTAAAATCAGTCAACCATTAAAAGTCGCTGATGTTAACTAACGGCAGGGGGTATGACTGCAATTATAGGCATTCTTTGAATATTTTGTCTTATGGCCTAAATACAAGGGAAGTTCGTGTAATTACCCCACAAAACAAGCTGCAATTGTCCAAAATAGGCTCAAAACCTATTATTCATAAAAAAAATAAAATAAAATAAAAACCTGTTAGAAAGAAGAGGCCAAGGCCTAAGTTAGGAGGCGCAAACCACGTCGTACTAAGTCTTAACTTGGACCAAGACAAACTTGAGCCAGGTCAAAGCACGCCATTGGCCAAGTTAGTAACGTCGTCCTTATCCTTAAGGTCACAGGGTTCAACCTACAATTTCAGGGATCACACCAACACATTTGAGCCCTCCTTCTATAAAAAGAAGTCTCGAGCTTAGAGGTGAAGGCTCACATATTGTCATCTGAACTTTCTCTAAAAACAAGAACAATACTCTCTCATTGTAAAACCTACGATCTACGTCTTAATCGAGAGAAGCACTGGTTGACCTCAATCTGACTCAATCTCACCCTTAGTTCCAGCCATCACGCTTCATCCTCAATTCCAACACCTGACGAAATCATATCATCCTACGATCTACATAGTTGAACCTGGGTTCTATATCCGTCTGCTCGACTCATGGTATCGACCTACAGTTTATATATTCTACATTCTAATTATTCTATCTACAACTTTCTCTTATGTTTACTAACTTGAGTATTGAAGTCCATTTGGCTGGCACCACCTTCAATCATCCAAAATGCTCTACATACACTATCTCTATCTTTGCAGGTCGTTGGTCCCACCATCGAACACACACGTAGATCCCAGCATCTATACAAGCAATTGACATCTTTACAAAATTCAATTACCTACTAACACTTGCACATTAACGACTGTAGCGAGTATACCTACACGTGGGTTAGTGATGGAGGGATATTGTATACACAGCTTGGCAATTAAACTGTTATTTTAATTTATTTTTCTTTTAAAAAAATTATTGGGATTTAAATATTAATAATATTTAGGACAAATTGTTCAGCTTATGATTTTTTCAATAAATTAATTTTGCCTGTAAAAAGGTAAATTCCAAATAGAATGGTGTAATTTTTCATTATATTTATATTTGAGTTAGTATAATTAATTTCTTAATATATCATATATGTTGATTTTATGTATAGGTATGTAAATTAGGGTCATGTAGAAATGAATTGTTGAAAACATACAGTTGTAGTTAAAGATTTTGCTGATCTTTGGAACAATGTCTGAACAATAAACATCAAGAATAATGGACTGGGTGGCCCAATGGATTAATCAAAGAGGCTTGTTTGTTAATGGTTGATTTGGAATTTCAATGGATTAACATAGAAACCCAACCCATAGCTATACGAAGTTACGGGAAATGGGCCTGGCCCATAAGAGAGAGAATTTCGAAATGATTTGATAAATTTGCATCAATTTAACTTGTAAAAGGAATCGATTTTGAGTTTCAAGCTACCTATAAGTTTTCCTTTAAAAAATATATCCATAGCTAGAGTCATTAATTAGTAGTAAATTATAAGAAAAGTCATGTTAATCAAATTATTATCTAATATGTGATGGATCTCAAACTTTGATCCTTTGCTAAAGTTTGTGATTTATTATTAGATAAAAAGAGAATATAAAAGAAATAAATCATAATAACCTTCTATTAATAATATTGATATTCCCCTTCCACGTTAGTGACGGAAAATTCAGAGTTTCATCATACGCATTTATAAGCAATATGTGGGAGAGTCTATTTAATAGTCGGCGTTGTGAGTATAGATTTCAAAGTCAAAAAAACATAACATAGCACCATTGAAATCCTGCCCTAATCAAATATTCATTGAACAATGCTTCTTTTCGTAATTTTTTTTTTTTTTTTAATAAAGAAAAGAAAGAAGTGAGAATTTGATGAAGACATGAGTGTGTTCGTCAAGGTGGAATGGGGGCATTGAAAAAGAATGACGTGGCAATATTAGAGTAAGAGGTAATGAGAAAAGCAGATTGGTGGAGTAGTGGGCTGGGTGCCATAAAAAGTAAAACGAATTAAGATTAGATTGTGCCCAAATTCATTGCTTAATTAGCGGGATTTGGATGTCAATTGCTTCTTCATCATCAACAACCACCTCTCAAGTCTCAAGACACGCGCGCGCTATTTAAATCAACATTTCATTACAATTCTTTTGACAAAACTAATTAAATATTTATTGTTACTAGTACTTTTTAAGTTCTGTTATATACATAGTAGTGTTAACGCCAAAATTTGACATTATAGTCAATGGAGAATCATTTATAAAAAAACGTGTAAAATTGAGAGCCACTGGATCAAGAGTTTCGAAAGGATCCTGAGATCCGCATATTCGATGCCCCGTAACACCTGAAGATCCCATCCTAAGAAATCTCTTTAGGATTTCCTACCGAAGATTAGATTAAACGAATCAGCAGTTGATTACAAACATAAAGCCCTTCCATCTATAAGGGCGGCATAAATGCCGCTATAAAAAAAGCTCATAAGTTGCACATCAACTTGTAGTAAAGTGGTTAGTGCACCTTCTTCTTACTTCAGTGGTGAGGGGTTCAATTCCTACTATGCTCATACCGGCATGTGTGGATAGTTTTCTCCCCTTATTGTGGGAATAGATGCATCCCCTTATTGTATGAGTAAATATCTCCCATTATAGGAGTAGATATCCGGACCGCGCATTTAGTGATTAATCTTGACTGGTCCCGACAGTTATTAATGTTGTACTTATACTCCTCTCAAAAAAAAAAAAAAAAACTTCATAAGTCATCTGTCATTAAGGCACTGAAGATAACCAAAATGACATCCACAAGATATTCGACCAAAATTGATGGCAAGAATCCTTCATTCAACAGCTACACAGAACGAGCAACAATCCTATGTGGCAATATCTCAGCCCTCTCGCGTGTATGGACATCGCATAACATGTACCATAGGAAATGAGCAATCAAAAACTTATATGGCGGATATTGGTCTCGTCTAGCTTAGCTTACCTCACTTTCCTCCTTTGTAGCACACTATAAAAGCCTCATCTCACCTTGGAATAATAAAGAGCTCTATCGATGAATTCTTTTTTTCTTTTTCTTTTCTTTCTTTTTTTTTTTTAAAAAAAAAAACCTTTCATGTACTTTGCATCTTTTTACTTTAGCATTAGCTAGTTTTGTCTTTTTCGCTGACTTAATCGTCGAAGTATATTAGAAAGTTTTATATTATTAGTTGGGCTCTTTCGTGTTAGTTTAAACTTTTAGGTCTATTGATTACTGATATAATATCAGAGCTTAATTTAACACATGAATACTTGGTTCGAATCTCCCACGTGATTGTATTTGTATTTATTTTTTTAATTTATTCTAAGTTTAAATATGTGTTTGGGTTCAAGCCACATAACAAGCCCGTCGGTCTTGCATGTGAGACAGAGTGTTAGAAAACCTTATATCATTAGTTAAGCTCTTTCCTATTAGTTTAACCTTTTAGGTCTGTTAGGTTACTGACAGAGTATAAATATCAGCTCTATTGGCCTTCCCTCTAATCTTGTGCTCTGTCTTCAGCCTGACTAACAGAATTGAGAGGAGCTGAGATTGTGTTGTGGATCCCTAAAGGATGAAGAGAGAGATTTGATCTTGGACATATTAACACTTATACATCAAAAGGATAATCAAACATCCTAAACATCTTAACCATTGATCTCGATTACTTTTTCAAATACATTTTTTTGGTGATCAACATATAGATTTTTATCTCTTTTTTTTTTTTTTTTTAAGTATATAAGACAAAAGCTGTATAATTTTTTTCTCAATTCTCATTTTATGGTAGTCCCAACTAAAAATTTATTATATAAATATACTTCCAATTTTTTTTTTCATATATATAGAGATTCTGTAGCATAAGATCCTTTACATTAATAATTGTAAAGATTTTAATAAATTTTAACAAAATTTGATATTTTTTTTTCATTAATAATAAAAACATATGAAATATACTAATAAAAAAAAATTTAAAATTTTAAAATATATTATATTATATATATCACACGAATATGAGAAGATAGTGCACCGTTCGTAAAGTTCATTATTTTTTTTTAAAAATTAAAGTTCATTATTTTTTAATTTTGGGGAAGTTGGGTAGATTAATAATTGTGATATATTATAAGGTCGTAAGATTTTTCTTTAAATAGATACAATACAATATCTGTAAATTAATAATTCATAAATTAATAATCTATTTAATATAAATTATATAGGTTTCAATTTAAGTCAATGGGATAAAATAATAATTTTAATTAAATTATAAGATAATAAACTTCAAAAAAAATTCTTATATAATATGTGGTCCCATTCATTTTATAAATTAATAATTTATTAGTAAGTACATATAGAATTGACTATAGGGAATTTAGTAAAATTGTCTAAAAATAAATCCAAAATTACAAATGTACTCACCCACCACTAACTTTTGCAAGCTCTACCCAAACTCTTTTTTTGGACAAAAATGCCCTTATTTAACCCTACCCACTCATCACACATTTTTTACTTTACCAAAATAGGGATTTTTTTTACTGTTCTTCATTTCGTTCTTGCTCCGCCGAATTTGGGTTTTTTTTTGCAAGTGACTTCTTCCTCCGCCGCTTCGACTTCTTCCTCCACTGAGTTGAGTTCTTCTTCCGCCGCAGCCGCATTCTTCTTCTGCCACAGCCGCTTTCTTTTTCTGGCGTAACATCTTCTTCCGCCGCAGTCGCGTCTTCTTCTTCCACCGCAACTTTCTAGAGATAACCAAATCTTGTAAATATATTTCTTCACTAATTTTCCTTCACACATTGTAAATTCATTATCATCGGATTTTTTGGGAGGAAATTCGTTTCATTTCATCGGGCCACTACGACCCGATGGTTTAGTTTCATCGGGCCACTGAGACCAGATGAAAGTAAATCGTCGGGCCACATCTGCGGCCCGATGAAATTAAATCATCCACAGTGACCCGATGAAATTGAAATTACTTACATAATTGGCTTGCTTCAGTTTCTATAACTACTTGGATGGATTTTAGAGGAGGCTAGTGATGTGTAAACTATTAGTGTTTATGTTATGTATTTCTAAATATTGGTCTCTAGATTAGGATTTAATTGTTTTTTATGTTACTTGGTTAATCTCATAATTATGTAAGTAATCTATATTTCATAAGCGTTATATTTTTTAGTTTATTGATGAATTCGAAATTTTTTTTTATTGTAGGCTAATAATCAATGGGAAGTAAGAAGTTAATGGATTCGATAAAATTAAGGAAAAAGATTATTTCCATGCAAAATTGACCACATATTCTAAAAGGGAAAGCATTGGATTGATTAAGAAAAAGTTGACGGAACGACAATAAGAAAGAGTAAAAGAAATGTGATTTGGGCATTTTTTAGATGTCCCTGAAATTGTGTTATCGGGTCAATTTTGTCATCACATATTGTTGCGGGAGTAATGTTAAAGATGTTGAAAATGAGATATGGTTTGTTGTTGGTGGAAATAGAATACGGTTTAGTGCAAACGAGTTTTGTCTAGTGAGCAGTCTACGTTTTGGGGATATAGTCGTCTATACTACAAATACAAAGAAGAATGTGGTTGATAGAATTCGCCAAAAATATTTTAGTGGAGCAAAAAAAATTACTGGACTGAATTTGCAAGCTTTCTTCGAAGATGGAGTCCAGGAAGAAAAGGATTATGATGATGTCATTAAGTTAGTTTTGTTGCTAATCTTAGAGACGACGTTGCTGGGAAAGACTTGAGGACAAATATTGAATATTGGGCTATGAAGTTAGTGGATAATTTGGATGAATTCAATCGGTTCCCATGGGGTTCATTTGTATATTCAATGACATTCAAGTTATTATTGACATGCTGCAAAGGTAGAGATCAAATCTTTATGGAGCGTGCAAAAAAAGATCCGGCCCATACAGTAGAAAAGTACAATTTATATGGATTTGTGCATGCTTTTCATGTAATATAGATTATTTAACATTTTTTATCCCTTTAATTCTTTATAACTCTCATTGAAAGATCTTTTTTTTATTTGGTAGGTGTGGGCCATTGAAGCAATTCCGCTGTACTCAAAGATGAGTTATGCTACGAGGGTGTCTAGTACAACGCCACACATTCTTAATTGGGAAGTTAAAAGCACTCCTGGATATGAGACTTTGAGAAGAGATACTTTTAGAAAACGATCGGTATGAATTAAATTAACATGGTAATATTAGGTATGTAAAATTCATTTTAACTTGACTTTGTATTTGTGTTTTTTTTTTCTTGGTTAGATTACCACGCTTCAAACTTTGAAACCCACGGATGAAAAATTGCATTTACCTTATGTGACGGGATTGGACAAGGGTAGCATCTCAAATGCCACACAATTTGAGGCATATGATAAGTATGCCACAAATAATGAGAAAGATGAGATTGATTATGATGAAGATGATGAGTATTCTGATAAGGAAGAGATTGATGATATTGATTATGGTGAGCAACGACAATCGAAAGTTAAGAAATGCACTCACAAAGCTAAAATACAAGAAGAGCCGTCTATTGGACGAAGTAGCTCGGTATGTAGCCAATATTGTCCTTTAATAGCATTATTCAGTGAATAATATGTAAATGTTATCATAACTTCCTAATACATTATTTCAGGACTCATAATATATTCGTACAAAATTGGATGATTTACATACAGAAATAACGTCTGTAAAGACTTCTGTTGCCGCACTTAATAACAAAATTGACAAAGGGTTTGCAACTTTGAAAACTGAATTGGAATAGATGCGTAGAGGAGTTGACAAACTGATAGAAGTTGTTTGCAAAAAAACTGGCAGTGATGAACAAGTTAAAACTGATTATAAGGTGCTTTATGTACTTTTTTTTTTAACCATATCCATATTTGTTATTTCTTTATTTATATTCTATTGACCGTGCATTTCTGTATTCACTGCAGGTTGATGGTAACGAAGTGGGAGAGGAAAATGAAAATGAAAATGATGGCAACTAAGTGGGAGAGGAAAAGGAAAATTATGACTTGTTTGATACAACTGAGAATGTAAACGATACATTTGATGTCAAAAATAAATAGGAGGAGGAGGAAAAGGCACCCGATGAATGCCTAGAGCTTGTTATTTATTCTCCCTTACCGAACATTGTGAGTACCACAGATAATCAGAGTGTCGTTGCTCTTGAAAAGAAAGCAGTTAGAGTAAGGTATGGTAGTAGGAGGCGTAAACGTTCTGCATACGTATCTAGCCCTTACGTGGACCCAACTAGACCAAAAAAGTAAAAGACACGAAATGTGAATCCTATTGAGTTCGACCCTTTAAAATCGGTTCACTCGGAAGTTGAGTCTGAGTACGAGGCTTTCAAAAAGAATAAAAAAGCAAGGTAAGCATACATAATTTCAGTTTATTACATATTTTCAGACTACGTTAACCTTCATGATGTTTTATGTTATTTACGCTAAATATTATACTGTATACGCAGGCGCTACATTGGGCAACAAATTTATGCAAGTCCAGATTTTTTCAAAACATTTGAGAGCGATTCCGAGTGGTTGGAAGGTTGGGTAAGTCAATAAATTATAATTCTATTGCTCATTCCATTGTAATGTTATTAATTCCATTGTTTTTGATGAATTGAGATTGCAATCAATCCATTAATTTTTTTTGTTTATCTTTTATTTAACAAAAAAAATAGCACATTGAGGCTTATATGGCAATTTTATGGAGGCGCCAACAATATTTTCTCGGAATTACAACTTAATTGATCTATCCTTCTTTGTAAGTTGTAATGTAAATCAAAATTATTTAAATGTTTTCCATGTCATTATTACAAATACTAATATTTTTAATTTTTGTAGACAACCCTTCAAAACTTATAGGATAAAACTTCCTGCCGACCCAGATGGAACCATATCAAAGAAGGTCTACGATCCACTTGCATTCAACTAGGAGGATTATTACATTTCATATGTTTGCGGAGAATGACCCGAAAGGTCTCGACCATGGTGGGAGATTGACAATGTAATTATAATCATGCAGTTAATTTGACAATTCAATTTATATATAACTTAAATTACAGTTATATGTGTTTAATGTAGTTATTGATGCCTGTCAACGTCGATGGTTATCACTGGGTCTTAGTGGCAGTTAATCTTGTGGAAAGAAAAATACGGGTGTATGATTCACTGTGTCAGGACATTGATCCATCTTTTCGGGAGGAATATGTCTCCCCACTTGCACATTTTTTGCCATCACTTATGTGCAACGGAGACTATTACGAAAATAAGCAGAGAAAACCGCAACTAACTCTATTCGCTTGCAAAAGACTAAGTTCTGATACTGTTCCACAACAACGCGGGGCGTAAGTCATATTGAACTCTATCTTTTTATACTCATTGTTATTTTATATTGGGAAATAATTGACGGTGTTGTTATATTGATTTTATTGCAGTGGTCACTGTGGTGCATTTGTGCTTATGTATGCTGAATACATCGTTGCACACAGACAGAAGTTCGATTTCAAAGCCAAGCAAATGAAAGCTCTTAGGAGGAAAATGTCTATTGAAAAATTTGCAAACTTTACACCATTAGACGATGATGAAACATAATATTGACATGTACTATTTATTGAATTATTCTTTATGTGAATAACCTGCAATGTCAGTCTTATGCTCAATTATACCAATTTTCAATAAGATATGTAAATAAATATTTTCTGTAATATCGGGTTGTTAGCACCATTTCCTACCGGTTCCCCAGTTAGTGAATATAATATAAGGCTGCCATTAGATACAACAAAACGAGAAATGATTAAAAGAGACTGAAGTAAATTATTAAAACAAAACGGAAAATGATTAAAACATTATCCTCTGAAAAGTGAATCGAAGAACTACATAAATGTCAACAATTTATCAAAGGCACTGAAGTCCATCTCCTGCAATGATTAAAAGAAAAATGCAATTAGATACAACAAAACAGAAAATAATATCTTACATAAAACATCGAAGCTACATATGATTAACAATACCTTATAGCAAATTATCATCATGTCGCTGGTTCAGATACTTTAGGATTCTTGCATGTTTGGCTGTTATAACCGTGGTGCCAACAATTTCTACACCTTATGCCTACAATCTCTTCTCCAATAGAAGGTATACGTTGTTTCCTCGGTCGACCTGGTGGACGACAGGCTACGGGTGGCAGAACAATTGTATTTGCAACCTCAGCAGGGACCAACCAGTCAGCTTGATGGCCTACTGGATGAATCTCACCACTGTATGCTGAAAGCAGATAAGCAGTCGAGTAATATGGTGAGGTGAATGTTATATAATGTAATCCTCGATGTTTTATGGCAGCTAAAGCATGTGCACATGGAATCTGATTAAGATCGAATTCTCTACAATTGCATATACGGTTTTCTAAATCAACTATTCCATTCTGTTTTCCATCGTGCACCTCAAACTGATACAATGCAATTGGGGACACCTTCATATGTTGCTCAGATTCATCACTAACCCCAATAAGTGCCTCAACCCTTTCTGTCAACTGGGTATCATAAGAAGCTGTCATTGTATGTCGATCATGAAACTAACGTTGCATCATATCTGAAATACGGTCAATCATAGCAACAATTGGTAACTCTCGAAAATCTTTCACTGCATTATTCATCTACTCATCAATATTAGTGGTCATAGTGTTGTACCTTTTTCTCGGACAAAAAGCTCGCGACCATCGCTCTTCTCCAACATGAACAACATAATTATGAGCTCTAACACTAATGTTCGACAACTATAGCATGTAAAATGAGTGATCATTAACTCGATAGGCCTTAGCTGTCTTCCTAAATGGTATGGAAAGATCTTTGTTCTTGTAAATAGAAACCATGTTTCGTTCTAAATGCATGAAACAAGCACCGTAGAATGCATTTGGAAAAACCGTTGCAATTGCTTTGACAATACTGTTTTTTCTATCATATACAAAAATAAGGTCTTCAACCTCTCCAATGGTATCATGCAAACAAGATAAAAACCAGTTCCATGCATCATCGTTCTCGGAATCCGCAACACCAAATGCCAATGGGAATATTTGGTCGTTCCCATCCTGACATAAAGCCACAAACAAGATGTCACCATATGAACCCTTCAGAAACGTGGCATCAATTGCAATAACTAGTCTAATGGCAGCATTAACACCATTTATGCACGCTTTCGTGGAAAAGAACATATACATGAACCTATTTTCATCATCAGTCTTAATGTTCAGTCATCGTCCCTGAGTTTGTTTTCTCTAACATGTGACAATAATAAGGTAACATACTAAAAGAAACTTCAGCTGATCTGTGTACCTCTTCCATAGCAATATGTTTAGCCCGATATCCTCTGTGGTAATTTAATATAATGTCCAATTTATTTTGGATATCTCTTATGATTTGCTTTGGTCTGTAGATACGACAATCACGAAATTTCTCCTTGATATGTTGTCCAATAAACTGTGCACTAGCCTTTCTATTCCTTGAAAACCTTTTCTCCATTGAGCAACTGTGTTTGTCATCAAATCTTGTAATCTAAAAAAAAAATCCGTGTTTGTAACCTTGAATATATGTAGCCGCCATTTGCATTCTTCTACAGCACAACGTACCTCAAAACGTGAAGTATTCGACTTCCATACTTTCAAATTGAAACGATTTGCAGCAGCATACCTTCTTAATTGGGAGTGCAACTCTTTTTTACTGTCAAAGACTTCCCCATTTGCAATCAGAATTGGCATAGGTCTCGAAGCTATTTCAACATCATCAATTGAACACATTACAGACGTGGCTCAAACCAACTCTTCATTATTGTTTCGAACACCCTGAACATCTTCTGACTTGTCACTTTCTCTGCCTTCGTTACATACATCATCAACAAATTGAACTTCATCATGAACCGAAACATCATTGCAATTTGGTCTGTAGCTCTCCTGAATATAATTACTTCCCTTCGATGTAGGAAACTGAAAATTGATGGGATGGTGTTGTTGATTAGATGACTCTAGAAAACATTTATGCTTTAATCGTGGGCCACTATGCTCAATCTCAAACACGGTTATACAAACTAAAGGGTCAACATTCTTTTGACGTAATAATATTACAACATCATCATCATCCATCACTTATCTCTACAGGCATGCTTGGGCGGATAGGTATGAGCAACCGTCTTTATAATAACTCGAAAAATATTTCTGTCACTTCCAGTGACATCATACACTTTATCTAATAGTTGAGCAAAAATAGCATCTCTTGGAAATAACACTCATTTTGATATCTTGTCATCATACCAATAAACCCCTTGTTCACATACTCAATGTTCATCCCAGTTAATTATCAATTGTACATCATCCATGCTCATTCCTGCATAAAAAATTAAAAATTAAATTAAACTTTGCATTATGCTGATCCGGTGGTAACAATCTCGGGGAGACATGACCCGATAGTATCGAAATGTCGGGTAGGGCCGATTCGATACTATCAAACTGTCAGGTAGGGCTGGCCCGATGAAAAAAATATCGGGTATGGCCGGCCCGATAAAAAAAGTATTGGGTATGGCCGACATGATGAAAATTTCATCGGGCCGGCATGATGAAATTTTGGCCCAATGAAAAAAAAAATTGATAAATCCGTTCTTCATTTCTTTGATGGAGGATTTATAAATGTGAAATACCTAAAATTGATTGAAAACCCAGAAAGAAGTGCATTGACTAATAATTATAACCAATTATAGTAAAAATAAAAGTTGAACACTAACCTTGGAATTTTTCAATGTTGGGACTTTGTGAGATGGTTTGAATGATTTTGTAAAGGTCGGAGTTTAGGAAGATGAGAAACAGAGATTTTCTTGATTTATGTTTGGTAAGAGATCTATGGAGAAGAGAAGAGAGCAAAAATAACAAAATGTGAAAAAGAAAAATAATGAAAGAACAAGTGAAGATGAATCGGGTGAGGAAGAAGAAGAAGACAGTGAAAAAAAGTAATGAATGGGTAGAGTTAAATGAGGGCATTTTTGTCCAAAAAAAAGGATTTGGGTAGAGCTTGCAAAAGTTAGTGGTGAGTGGGTACATTTATAATTTTGGATTTATTTTTAGGCAATTTTGCTAAATCCCCTTGACTATAATGTTTTCTTGAAATATATTGTTACTTGATTTTTTCTTAAACTCTAAGTGTGGTTGGATTTCTTCTTTAATTTTTTGTAATGCCCTTATTCAATTACAATCAATTTATTTAATTAAATAGGAATATAGTCTGAATTTAATTTTTAGTTGGTCAAATGTCTAATTAGTAGATTGATGCATCTTTAATTGAATAAATTAGTATAATAGAATGAACCTCAACGGATTAATTGAGTCTTTATATAATATATGTGCAATATCTCCATAAATTAATCAAATATTAATTTGATTAATTAATAAATTTTACGTAGTTTCAATATTATTAATTAATTATAGAAAAAATTGAAAATGAAGTAAAATGGACAAAGGCACTATCTATTATTTATACTATTATTTGTAGCAATTTTTTAACATCTTTGAAAAATTATGTGTTAAAAAATATGCAATAAAATTATTAAATTTGGATTATCTTCTCATTTCATTTTTTTTATAAATCAACATTATTTATTAACAAGTGATTAAGATTTTATTCTTTTTCCATTACTGTTTTAAGAACAATTAATGACAATCTTTAAAAAAATGAGATCATGAAGATAAGATGAGAAGAGAATATATGTGCTATGATACTGTTATGCTAGTAACCATTAAATAAAAAATAAATTAAATTATTAGACTATGTATTTTAGGCATTTATATTCTAGCTAAATTTGATTTTTATAAAATCAATACATTTGAGTTTGAATTTGAATATATATATATATATGGGAGGGATCGGAAGAATCAATTTTTTACACAATTTTTAACTCAATTTTATAGTCATTGGATCTCTTAGATTTAGATGGTTCAGATTTAATAAATTTATTTCATTTATTTCTTTTTCTTTTTTTCTCTTCATCATTAATTTATTTTATTTTCGCTTTTCTCTTTCTTAAATTTTCTTTCCTAAAATATAATTAATTGACTTCTATTTCTCTTTCTTACGATTTCTTCTTTTAACTCTATTATTTTTTTTTTTTGTCCACCATTATCAAATACTCACATAGTAAAAAAAAAAATACCATTTATATGATAGTATTTTAAATAACGTGGTAACCTTGTTTCTTGTAAATAGTAATAACAATTGCTCTCTTTATTTATAAATATATATATATCTGAATTCATATAAATAATCTGGAGGAAAGTACATCATGTAATCACATTAACATTAGGATACATTATTATCATAGCAATGTATGTTGACACAGCAATGCCTACGGTTACTTTTATTCATTACAATAATGTAATCACATTATTCCATATAAATCATGTATGTTGACACAATTTTTTTTTTTTTTTTTTGACGTTAGGTAAACTCTCATATCAACCAAAAATCTAAATTGTTTTGAATTGTAATACATTACTCCAAATAGTTTTAACGTATTTTGACACAATATTTTTTTAATTCTATATTATTGTGTATCTTCCTCAATACTATTTATATGAATTCGGATCTATATATATTTATAAATAAATAGAACAATTGTTGTTACAGAAAACAAGGCTACCACATTATAAAAAATACTACCATATAAATGGTGGAATTTTTTTTTTACTATGTGAGTATCTGATAATGGTGGAAGAAAAAAGTAGAGTTAAGGAAAAAATCGTATGAAAGAGATAGAAGCCAATTGATTATATTTTAAAAAGAAAATCTAAAAAAGATGAAAGAGAAAATAAAATAAATTAATAATAAAGAGAAAAAAAATTTTATTAAATCTTAGCGATTTAAATCTAAGAGAAATATATATATATATATATATATATATATATATAATTTTATTGGTTGAGCTTATTTTCATATAATGTGTTTTGTGGTGTGTATCCATTTATGCATGTAACGCGAGCTAACTTTTAAGGCTCAAATTGATTTGATGATAGTATTGTAAATTTATATTTAAATATAGCAAATTTAAATATATAGATGAATCCGACTTGGTCTTTGTGACACAGCTATAAACCTAGCTTAACTTCAAGGAGCCATACCGTAAAAAATAAAATAAAATAAAATGAACAGGGCCATATTATTAAAAAGAATGACATTTTGAAATTTAAATACAGTATACTAACTAATTTTTGGTGTGGAGCATCCTCGTTTACGCAATTTTGCTGTATATGGATTTAAAAAAAATATAGATTTAGGGTTTATCTGGAAGAGTTTTTTTAAATAGATCTTTTACAGACATAAATTTTAGAAGTAAAAATTCTATAAATAGAGTTTGTAAAGAAAAGATGTTGGTCGTTTAGTTGTGAATTATGAAAACTTTATGAAATTGTAGAATTACCTAAATGATTTTATGATTTTAAATTAAAGGGCTTAGTAAAATTAATAAATTTAATAGGATTATATTAGGCATTTTAATGTTTCTAAAAGCTCAAAAATATCCACGCTTAAAGTTTGAGCTTCTCCAAATTGATGTAAACCAATTTTTTTTTTAATCATTCGAAAACTCTACTGGAATGACAATCAAACGACACAAAAGAAATTAAAAAGAGCTTTTTGAATTAAAAAAAAACTATTTTAATTAATAGAAAAATCTCTTCCAAACGTAGAATTATACAACTAATTTTTAATATAAAAAATTAGCATTGCAATGATTTTTTTTTCTGAAGGGTTATAATTATAAGATTAACAATCTACCGAGGCCTGTCAATATCAATCATTAAATGTACGGTTTGAATATCTACTTCCATAACACGAGACATCTACTCCCACAATAAGGGAAGAAAGCTATCCACAAATGCTGGTAAATACGTATGGTGAAATTTAAATCCTCATTATTGAGGTGAGAGAGAATTACACTAACCACTTAAACTATGAGTAGTTGTGTCATTGGAGTAATTCTTGATACTAGAGTTAATTCTTAAAAATATAAATGACAAAATTCAATTAAAAAAATGGATGATTTATTTAACCGTTTTCTTTTAAATTTTGGGAATGAGACAAAGGTCAACATAGACTCAAATATGACTCCGTCATTGTCTCTCTTGTAAGATGTTTTCTGAAAAGTATCTAACTAATTGTGAATATAAAATGAATAGTATTTTCAAACAAAATTTCTCTTATTAAAATTTGTACGGATGCAACCAAGTTATAGTTTATAGGAGGCCAGTAAAAATCCATCAAAAAAGGAAATTGACCCGAATAAGTGACATGAGAGGGAGGCAATAATACGTTGTATGGAATTGGTACCACTGCCACCACATCTTCATGTTAAAAACGCATGTCAAGTGGATATTCACTATTAGTAATGTGGGTGAACACTTCTATCTTTATTTTTATGATAAGGGTTCAAATCTTATTTTTATCCTTTATATTATAAGTATGAGTTATTATTTCGGATCGAAATTACAGCGTTTGATCGATCTTAACAAATTCTGGCTTAATTAACGTTAAATTTTTTTAAAAAATCCGTACGTTGGGACTAACACATGCAGCTTTGGATTCGCACCCTGCCCTACCCATGTGCCTGTGCTTTAAAAATTGCATTGTCGCCACTCATGAGGAAAAAACAAGAAAAAGCAATTATCTCTTCTTCTTCTCAAGAAGAAAATAAAGTTACATTACAGCCCAACTTACTCCCAGTCTTCATTATTGCTTTTATGACCAATAAAAGAGAAAGAGAAAAGAAGACAAAGACTTGTAGACAACCAGGGGATCGACTTCATTGTTTTGTCGCCATTGCTTTTTCTCTCTCTTTGAACTTTATTTCTCTGGATTCTAAACTTCCAAACCCAAACCCTGCAATATTTACTCTTTTTTTTTTGTTTTCCGTAAATTTAATTAAAGTTGTATATAAAAATTATCAGGTACAGAATATTATATTATCGTATCTGATAATCAGTTCTTTACACTATAAAACCGAGTGTTAAATGCAATAATTTAAGATCTTGCATATGAAACTTACTTGATTATGTAATCTCTATTATACTTATATTAATTAAGATTTATTGAAAAGGAGAAAAAAAAATAACTTCTAACATTTAGCAAAACGACAAAGGTGCCATAATGTTCTATAAAAGTGTTTTTGAAAAGTTTTTTGATAAAATGAAAAAGAAAAAGAGAAAGATGATTTGCTATTTTTGAGATTTGAGAACATTCTTGGTAAAGTTTTTAAAAATAATTCTATCAGAATTAAAATTGTAAATATCTAGTTATTATCAATATTCCTCTTTATTTTTTTTATTTTTTTTTTTTTGAAAAAGGAAAAATATATTACTAGAAGAAAATCTTGTAAACAATCTCGGATATCATTCGAGACCAAACTAGCAATACAGTTAGGACAATCTTCAAGCCAAACAGAATTAGAAACTAAACCCAAAGTAAATTTGACATATTCATCTTAATTTTTGATTCATCTTTTTTAAGATCTCTTATATTAATATTTGTAAGTGATTCTTTATATTAAGATTTTGTGCATGATCTTGTATGTTAAGAAATATGAAAATCTTAATAAAATTCAATGAATTTAAATTAATATTGGTAAAAATTATTTTATAAATGATAAAACAATTTAAACATGTTTGTAAAAATCTTTTTAAAAAAATTTAAACACTAAAACTATCATTTATTAATTTTTTTTTTTTTCTAAATTCTTCTCTTTGTTGATGATGTTATATTGAAAAAAAAAATCAAGAAAAAAAAAGGGTCCATAATGTAAACAAAAAGATGACCACAAATCTTTGTGAAATTCCATGTGTTTCTCTATTTGCAAAAACAACTAAAATACACCTTAATGTTTTTAGAAGTAACACATTATGACATATAGTCCTAAGCTCAAACTTACGTCAATCAATTTAACATTCTTGTGATTTTGTTTTTTAAATTTGATCTATTAAATTATTTTGTTTATTTTTTTAAATGGTCAAACAACTTAAAAATATTAAAATAAATAACTTTAAAAAAAAATAATAAATACTGACTTTTTACTTAATTATAAATTACTTAAATGTATTTAAAATATTTTATTTCAAAAACTTCCTCCTAAATATAACATATTTTCAATTTTATTTAATTTTATATTATGCAATTTTATTTATTTATCATATTTCTTTTCACATATAACTTTATAAAAAAAAAACACTAATCACTTTTCATCCTCAAAATTTTTCGAAATCGAAAGATTGAATTATATTCAAGCAAAATTCCAATAAAAATTATTTATTTTTTTTATCGAACTACTTGTATTCTATATAAGTTTATTGTTTATAATGGAAAATTATAACTTTATTTGTGATATATACATTAATTTTAGTATTGCAGTAGTGACAAACTAGATACACATATATATATATATATATATATAATTGTTTATAATTGCGATTGAATAGAATAATACAATTTAAGGCTTTATATATATCTTGCTCTCAACTCCTGAGATAAAAATTATTTTTTAATATAATATTTATTATATTTTCATCCTGAATAAAATCTTATTAAAATATATACATAAAAATGATTTAACATTTATTAAATTATTTATTTTTAGTCGTTTGTATCATAACAAATAAATATATAATAATTAATAGTAATAAGGATATAAATATCAAATTATCCATTTTCAGACATTTTTATTTTTGAAAAATAAATAAGTTGACATCATATTCAGTTGTTTGAAAAAAAAAAATAAACATGTCATTTATATTTTAAATTTAGTCATTATTCGGGACTGTTCAGTCTTTAAATAAAAAAACAAACGGCCCCTTAGTCTTCATGTTATAAAAACAAATTAAAATAGATGTTAAAATAATACTAAAAGTGAAAATATTTAAAATTTATACAAAATTTAAAATATAACAATTTAATAAACAAAACATAAATTAATATAAATATTAAAAATTTATCCACAATATTAAAATATTTAAAGAATTAAAAAAAAAAAAAAAAAAGGGAGCTAGCCCCATAGAGAATAGAGGTGGCCTCTACCAACAAAGACAATTTTTTTTGGGACAATTACACTAGCATTCCTCAATTATCGAGTTTTTGTACATACTGATAAGTTTATCTTTTATTGCACAAACTTCTTCTGAAAAATATTAACCAAACCGTTGACTAATCATAAAGTTAACGGTTTGGTACTGTGGTAAGGGCAAACTCGTCTTTTTCCCACTAAATCAATTAAAACAATTAAATAATAATTAAATAATAAAATGCTCCATCTCTATGGATACCGCCGGAGTGGTGCCTGCGCTCTAACGGTCCATGAGATGGAACTCGGCGGTCCATGGAGGCCGGGCTCAATAGCTTCCCATTCTTTTTTTCTTTTTTTTTTGATTTGTGGTTGTTGTGGTGGTTGTGATGGTTGTGGTGGAGGTTGTGGTGGTGGTAGTGGTGGTGGATTTGAAGGTGGAATTTTTTTTTTTTTTGTATTCTGTTTGGATCTGGATCAACGGAGACGAGATCTCCATCGATCTCGTCTCCGTCGACCCAAATCGAAAACTGGTCAAAGGTTTTTTTTTTTTTTTTTTCAGTTTGAAGGTGGAGATCCCATATGGTTGCGACTCTCTCGGTTACAAACTCACGCTGGTTTAGGCAACTCCTGAAGGCATGCTTGGGCGCGTTCAGCCTTCTCTTTTGATGTCGTTTGTGCCGTTGTCTTCGTCTCGATTTTCTCTTTCCACTGGTTTTTGAATCATCTCAATCGAATACCGTTTGTTATACTTTTGCATCAGTTGAATATGACTTACACATTTTAAGAATACGGGTCAAAATTCAATAGGTTCAAGTCCCCATCAGATACATTTATCAGTATATGTAAAGAGTTTTTATGTGATTATGTGACAATAAATATGTCATGCTTACGAGAATAAATATTTGGATTACATATAATTAATGATAGGTTTTATCTTCTTCCTGATCTGGTCAATGTCAAAAATAAAAAAGAGAGGGAGAGGCAATGCTGCCAATGCACAACTCATGGGATTCCTGGCCCATATATTTGGTAGACTTAATCATGAATTTAAGACTCTACTGTTAGACAATGATTATTGATTAGAGACAATTAAGTTTCTCCAAAGTCACCAACCCATTGCACCCCACCCACTCTTTTTCTTAATTATTATTTTTTTAATTCTTAAACATCAAACAATCCTACAACTCAATAGTTTTTTTTTAATTAATAATTAATTAATTTTAATATAACCATCATTTCAACAGCATACTTTATCCCCCGCCCCACAACAAACTTTATTTATCTTTTTATAGTTAAAATCCAACAACAAACTTTTATTACTATAAAATTAATTGTATTATCTATTTTAATTATTTTATGTAAAATAGTGAAATATAAAAAACTTAGGATGCGTGTGACATAACTTTTACAATTTAGGATTTTGATATTTTTAGATATATTTTATTAAATTATAAAGTACTTTTAATTATTTAAAACACTTTTAAGTGAAACTATATCTACAACCACTCATAACTCAACTGGTTAGTGTACATCTCTTCTACTTTAATAAAGTAATTTTCTCTCATTACATGAGAGCATATATCTCTTTATTATAAAAGTAAATATTACAAATAGTACATTTAATAATTGATCTCGACAGTTAATAATCTTATAATTGTATCATTTAAAAAGAAAAAAAAAACTATATACTTTTATATTTTATTTTTTTATTACATGTTTTATTGTAATCATAATAAGAGTGATCATTAGTGATGTGGTGGGTATACCTCCAACTTACCATGATTATTATTCTGTTTAACAAATTTACCAAAATACCACTATCATTTTCATGTATATTTTTATGACATTTTTAGCGTATACATGGCGGAGTGGAGCCTCTCAATAAATAAAAATATCCCAACTCTCACTTTTCCACCTTTTTCTTTCCCCTTCTATATATTTTTAGCAGAACACTTTCAATGTTTTTTTTTTATGATACATAATATTACCTCCCTTCTATAAATAAAAAATCTAAAACTGAGCGGGTCAAAAGTTTAACCAGATTTATCGAAATTCATCATTATATATACGGTTTATATATTAATTCTTGTAATTACGTGAGATGTGAGATAAATAATATTACTTAGAAACAAATTTTTTTAACAAAAAAAAAATTCTCATACACATCTTATAAAGCAACCAAACTTAGAAACTCAACCACTCCTCCACTCATACAACATTTGATGTTACTTTAACCAATAAACAATTTGGCTTGAAGAGAAATGCGAAATATACAGTTTGATTAATATCGAGGAGTAGTGGTTTTGTAATTAAATATGTTTCAAGCGCAAGCTGTAAATGATACTGTACTTGGCTTTTCTTCTTGTCTGAAATATAAAGTAAGATCGATACCAATACAAAAATAACTCACTTTTATACCGTGTAAATTATTTATTCAAATTATATAAATAAACTATAATTAATATATCACTCATTACAAAAAAAAAAAACAAATTATATTTGTCATGACATATAACTACGTGAGACTCACTCACTACACAAAAAAAAAATTATATTTATCACGATTTTTTTACTACGGATATTGATCCATAACAAATATTAAAAATTTAAATCTTTTACTATGAATGTTTCGTTATAAAAAAGTTTGTACAATAGTCATCACTCGTGAGACTGCGATAAAACCTTTTACCATGACAATATATATACATATTTTGTCACGGATTATAATATATATTTTTTATAATAATTTAATAATTTATATAATAATTATAACTCACATTTAATGTTAGACGGTTGAGCATTATTCTCCACTTACAAATGTTTATTAAACACATGTTAAGAGAACCGGTGATAACTATTGTATATTAAAAATCTGCCACGTGATGCAAATCGTAATTTTTTTTTTTTTTTGTTTGGATGAAGAATTTCCCTTCATCTATTGCTAATGTAATTCTAGAGGATTATATACCTTTTTCGCTTTAATAAAGTTATTTCTTTAAAAAAATTTAAAAAAATAGAAAGTAGCGGTGCACATACAAATTTAATTAACCGATGGCTCAGCTACAAATGGAAAATAGTTGACAGGTAGTTGACAAGTGGATAAGAAATATTTAATTTGAGCGTTCACTGAAAAAGTTGAATTAGCAAAATTTGAGACAGAGACAGCTATGTTCCAAATCTCCATGCAAAATTCACATTTCTTTTGCAGGTTGCTCCTGCTCTTGTATGGTCCCATTGGCTCATGTCATACATTAATATATATATATATATATATATACTTTAATCACTATTATTTTTTTTTAAATATATAATTACAATATTAATAACTGCTGAAACTTATCGGAATAAATTACTAAACGTATAGTCCGAATATCTATTTTCATAACTAAATATATCTATTTCTATAATAAAGAAAGAAAACTATACATACATACTAGTAAATATGTATAGTGAAAATTGAACCGTCACCACTAGAATGATTGAGTTGCATTACCCACGTTAATGTAAATGGATGTACACATTGTTTGGTTTGGTTACTGGGGAAAATCTATTAATTTTTTCTCATGCCCAAAAAGTCTACTCTACCATGTCAAAAAAGAAAAGAAAAGAAGAAGTCTAGTCTAACTATACAATAGTAATAATGGTAAGGAAGATTGTCAAAAAAAAAAAAAAACCCCTTTGAAGTTAGAATATTTTTAAAAACCAACCCTCTAATTGTAAATTTAGATAAAAATCCCATTATAATTTTTTTTAAAAAATTAGACACCTATTAAATTAAGATGTATTAAGATCTAACGAGACTACAACCATAAGTATGATCATAAAAGTAACTCTCCACTATTGAGGTTGGGTGTATCCATACCTTATAAATTTATTGACAAATGTGTGATTCAAACTCTTACTACGGATGTGAAAGGAAAATACATTAACCATATAAATATACAGTGACCCTTGTAAGGATTGATGCCCAATCAAGAAGTGTTTTAATTGAATTTTAAAACTATAATGTAATTTTTTTAGTATACATTAAACAAAATTTTACTTCAATTTATAGTTCAAATCTCACTATTGTCAATAAATAAATAATGTAGGGGGAGACTTACTTTTCGAATCGTGCTTATAATGATTAATTTTATTAGGCTTCGTCAGACATTTGAGTTAATTGGTGTCGGTTTAAAAAATAAAATAGAGAATTTAGCGCAAGTTTGGCAGACAGAACTGGTTTGGACTGGACTAAGTCCTGGGATTAGACTGGACTGAGACTAAATCCTGACCCGTGTTTGGTACTACATCAGGACTAAGAGCTAGACTATTAAAATAGTCCATACCAGTATTTGATGCTATTTCGGACTATTTTTCGAACTATTTTTTTTATTTTATAAAATTGTAAATATAAAATATTATTGATAGATTTTTTTATGATATTAGTTCAAAATAAAATAACAACCAATTATGTCGCTTCAATTAATCATGCAACTTTCTCCTTAACTTTCAAATATCATTTTGTTTATATTATTCAATATTCGAATATGAAATACAAAGTGCAAACTCATATAAATACAAATAGTATATAAATTAAACAAATAATAATGTATGTATGCAGATAATTCCATAGCCTCAAGCATGGAAACAACAATATTGACTATAAATGTAATTAGCATAAAAATTATATCATTAGAAATATTTTTTGAGATATTTCAAGTGAGTATAATATTGACTATATTTTAATTATTTTAAAATTTTCATTTATCATATCTATTTATTAATCAATAACCTAATAATTATTTTATTTAAAAATAAATTACTTCAAAGCTTCAATATATATATATATATATAATTACCATTTAATATAATAATTAACTGAAAATAATTTAGTAGAATAAAAATAATTACATTAACATCTATAAATGAACACAATTAGGTGTAAAGTTAGGTGAAGAAAATTAGGTAGATGAAAGAATTAATTATTAAAAAATTTAGATTAAAATTGTTACATGTAAAAATAGTTAGATGTAAATATATTATGTGAGTAAACTATTATATAAAATAATTAAGAGAAAATTAAAAAATAATTTATAAAGTAAAAAAGTAATAATATTTTATTATTTGGAGATTGTAAAATGAAAAATGGTTGGAGTTGTGAATTTACGTAGATAGAATATTCTTGAAATATTTTATTTTGATCTCCATTTTGATGAAAAAAATAGAGACCCATTAGAGATGACTTAAGAAGATAACTTATGATAACAAATTAGGGATGGGACAAAATAAGCCCCAACTTTTGGAATAAAATTAGATAGTGAAGAAAAATGAATTTTTTTTTGTGGGACTAAGACTTAGTCCAGTGACACACCAAGCATGAGACTAAGACTTAGTCCAATTCAGTTCAAGTCAGTCCCATGTATCAAACTTATCCGTTAGAGGGTTATTTTATAAAAATGTTCGCATTACCAACTCTCAATGCCATTTTCGTAAATAGTTACATTAATAAGGGATTATTTTACTACGAAACGCCACGCAGGCCGCTCCAAACATTTACCGGCAGATAGAGGCCATTGCCATTCGCACCTCCACGCGCCCCTTGTTCACAACTAAAGACCTCAATAAAAAAGAATCTCAACTAATTTAAAATTTTGGTTTGTTTTGTTCTCCAATATTCCAAACTATATATTATTTAATATTAATGTATTTTAAATTTTGAACTGGTATAAAGTTTCCATTTTATTGGATTATAAATATAATAAAGCTTGGACTAATTGGTTTTCAAATGAAATTCTTATAATATATAGTCAATTTCAAAGATATTTTAAAAAAATACAACACATTTGTATTTATATTTAATTTTTTTTTATTTATATTTATGATTTCAACATCTAAATATTATTTATACTTTATTTAAGAGTTTATACAATTATTAAGTTAATCTTTTTGACTCCTAGAAGTTGTATATGGATAATTTAATATTGAAGTCATAAAATAAAATAAAATATGTCAACTAATATAGCCCCAACATGGAGTAAACTATAAAATTAAAGACATTAATGGGAATTGTATTTTGATGTCATAATGATAAGATTTTGAATCTCAACACTTAGATGGCACCGGTTTATTACCGAGGATCGGAATTGGGACAGGCAGTCCCGGTTCTTTAATTTTTAAAGCTGGAACCAACGGTTCCAGAACTGACAGGAATAGGAACCGGCGGAACCGTTCCATCGATCCGGTTTCAACTTTTTTTTAAAAAAAATATGTCGATAAAAAAAATATATGTATGTGGCCCAACACCAACATAACACTTTAATCACATGCCACTTTATTTTTTCTTTTATAGCTTGTCTTTATATACACACTTTACCTCCTATACTCCCCTTTTATTTTTGATGTGGGACTAGTATCATAAGCTTGTCTTTTATATATATTTCACCTCCTACGCTCCTCGAGGACCAAACGGAGGGCAGGTTCTGTCATCTCCTACCTTTGCGTGGACCTTGAGATCATTCATCAATTTATGAATATGCCAAGCTTCTTACAATTACCTTGCAGAAGAAGAAGAAGTTATGCTTTGAGCCTGTTTGGCAGGGCTTTTACTTTGGACTTTTGGCTTTTTGGAATTTCTTCTTGCAAAAGCTATATATTTTGATTTTGTCTGGAAGAACTTTTAAAAGTTTAAAATTTTTTTAATGGAAATATTCAAACGAGCCCAAAAGTAGCTTTTGGGCCCAAAAAGCCAATAAACCACTTTTATTAGCGATCCCAAACAGGCCCTTTGTGTATGTATGTGCTTGTTTTTGTTTTCTCATTTTCATCGTTCATGTCAGCGTCAACTTGCATTAGTTTTTTAGGTACATTTTTAATGAATTTGCCGAATTACATTTTTGTAGTTGGAAGTGTAAGAAATATATGTCACTGTACATGAAAATAGAGTCAATTTCTCATAATAACTTAAATCTTATTTGAAAAAAAATAAAATAAAAGAAGCTTGTTGACTTAGAGGGGGAGACAAAATGCTGACTTGTGCTAATAATTTTTGTAAACTAACTTCTTGTTACATGGCTTGTTACCACAAGCCAGTTTCTATGCCGCAAATTGAGTCTGAATTTATCAACATAGATCAACTTGGTTTTTTGTTTTAATCCTCATCCATGGTTTTCATTTTTGGAATAAAAAAAATAATATGAATTTTGAAAAACAATTAAACCAAGTTCACAATTTTGGAACTGGAACCGGCAGGTCCATGTCGGTTGCGGAACTGAAAGCGAAACCGATACTCCACAGTTCCAATTTTGGTTCCCCTATAGGGGAACCCACCGTGGCCAACCCTACCAACACTAAAATAATTCTTATTTCATTATCTGTAATCAATAATTTTAATTAATGAAATTAAAAATCTACTTTTAAAAAATTTAACCCGTTGCATATTCACTCTTACTTTAAGTAGTATGAACCTTCTCTTTCACGTTTGTAGTGGAGATTAGAGTTTCACTATATGTAAATTATCAGTATATGTGGCTCCCTTGTATTCTGGGAGTAGATATCTCGCAATTGTGAGAGTAAATATCAGACTGCACATGTAATATTTAATCTTCGATAGGTCCTGTAAAATCTTGATAGTTCAGAGCGAGATTTTTTCAACAAGAAAAAAAACTTAAATAATTATATATGTAAAAAGGAGCAAATTGCATATACACAATAAAATAACTTTTTTAAAATGATATTTACATCCTTTATTGTGAGTAAATTTCATTAGTTTTAACTATTGATTACATTTAACCAATAAAAAGTCCTTTATACCCTTATCATATTCTAATAAATTATTAGAAAATGAAAATACCAGTTAACTTAAATTAAGACCAAAAAAATAAAAATAAAGTTTTATTATTAGTAAATTTGGATCTTCGCCGTTGAAGATGGACAGTTGCGGAAATATTTATTAAAAAAAAAAAAAGAGATAAATTTAGAGATAAAATGTAGATATCCAATATAAATTTTTAAATAGATATTTATAGAGATCCATCCATCCCCATTTTTTTCACATTTTATTTATTTATTTATATTTTTAAATTATCTGCGTCTTTTTTTTTTTACTATTTTAAAATTTTTAAGATTTATTTATAATTTTTTAATAAAATATTAAAAAAAATATAATAATCAAATTATCTTTTTCTCTATTAACTTTATCAGGCTAATTATTAACAATAGGAAATGTAATAAATGTCATTTTTTTTTCTTAAAAATAAATGAAATTTGTTATCGTGTATCAGAAGCCAAAAATAATTGATATTTAAAGCAAAATATCATTTAATTTGTCTAAATATATATATATATATATAATAAAGTAAGGAAAAGGACAAGAAGAAGCATGAGGACCCAATCCAAGGGCCAAGCGCAAAGGGTACTGGACCAACCCAACTCACCTCGTTGGTTGTACAATTTGGTGGAGTGGGGGCCAGCGCGTGAATATATAGTAAACGAGGTAGGCATCATTGGCTTTTTACTATAATGGCCTCAGTCTCCAGACACTTTAAACACCAGATAGATACAATGATGTTTGTAAATTAAAAAACACATTCAAGCAGACAGACAAGTCAGGAACAAAAGCTTTTCCTTTTCTCTCTCTGTCTTAGCTTTGCTTTTCTAAAAGCCAAACACAAACCCAAAAACCAAAACCAAAAACCAAAACCAAAACTACTGGATTCTTCTTCTTCTTCTTATTCTCTCAACATCAATCTTTCAACATGTACCTGGTTTAGCTTATAGCATTTCCTATATTCATATTTCATTGCCTTGCTCTCACATTCTTTCTCTCTTTCGATACTAACAGGTAAGTGTTCAATTTTTAGTCCCACATTTGGCTTTTTCTAGCTGCTTCTTGTTTTGTTTCATCAATGTAAGGTATACCTTTTGAAGTATCATTGTTTTTTCTTTTACTTTTTATAATAATTTTAATGTTGTCTTTTGTTGTTTTCTTTTGATTTCTGTTTTGTAATTTTGAGAACTGGGTGCGTGGTTCTTCATTTCACTTATTCGTTGCCTTGAGTGCATATCGTTTATACATTTTAAAATAATTACAATGGCATGTACTTTCCTGACTTTGTTAAGTAAATTTTGTGCAGATTCAGAATTTTATTTCTTCATAGATTTAATTAAAAAAAAAAACATTAATGTGGGTTGGAAAGTTGGGATTCTAGTTCATATAATAGTGTTTCTTGGTTTGTTTATGGATATTAATTTTTCTTTATTTGCAATTGAAATTGTTGCTAGTTCATATAACCAATTTATTAATTATTTTTCTTGGAGAATTAATGGGAGGGAAATTTTTTTTTCCCTTTTATTTTCGGTGTGTAATCCCCAACTGTATTTTCATGTTGTGAGGATCATGGAAACTGGAGTTTAAATTTATTTGAAATGGTAAGAACTATCTGGAGGCATTTGCATTGGTAAATTTAGAAGAAAATCTGTAGATTAATGGACCTCCTGATAAATAAACGTTATCATGTGGCGTGGAATACTAAAATTTAGTTAAAATTATGTGCTTGATAGCTGACTAAAATCTATGAAATCACATACTTATTTTTGGTTGTAACCCTTTACGTTGATACTAACTCCATTTGTCTTTTCAATTCATGTGTGATGTGATATTGCTCCCTAATTTAATGGTATATCGGACCTCCACTCGATTTGTCTTCGATCTTAATTCTTAGTCTTAATTGGCATCTTTCTCGTTCATGTCAACTTGGATTTCTCCCTGTTATTATATTTGAAGCATTTACAATAATGTCTGCAATATATTGCAAATTTCAGAATGAGACTTTCTCATTTATTTTTTAGTTCTAAAAAGTATATTGTTGCTTAATCCATCATGGAAACTATCAGAAATAGGATGTGAATTTTCAATGCATCTTTAGATTTCACTTTCTTTCTTGTTTAGGACCTTTTATTTTTTATTACTTTTTTGGTGGTCTGACGTCTAAGGTTGTTGTTCATGTTTACTTCTGATGAACAGCTAATCTGATCTGACACAATGACAAAGATAAGTCCTGAAATTGAAATTGAGGAAAACATAAGGACAGAATCAGTTCCGCTGGTTTCTGCCGATGTGAGCTTTGCTTCAAATTGCTTCCCAAAATATAAATTAGGACCAGATAATCAGATTGTGGAAGAGCCAAAGGAGGACAGCAAGGGTTTATCTTTAAAGGAGGTTGTTGAACAGGAGACTGCCCAGTTGTCTGAGCAGCACAAGCGTCTGTCAGTTCGTGACCTTGCAAGTAAATTTGACAAGAACTTGGCTGCTGCTGCTAAATTGGCTGATGAGGTCCTATCATTAGGCAATTTTGTTATCGAGTTTCTTTTTTGTTTCATTTGCTCTCCACACCTACACTTATAAATTTCCCTTCTTGGATTCAACATGCTTTTGTCCCAATCACTTAAAGTCTGCTATACTCCCATTTCTTTTGGCATATGATAAATATGTGCTTAGTCTTTGCTGAGCTTAAAAAATAGCATATCAGTACAGTTCTTTCCTAGTTCCTTTATTTGTCCATTTAATTTTCTTTCACTCTTATTTGAAGGAATGCCAACTTCCAAATCAGAATTGATAATAAAATAAATGGTACTCATTTACTTGGATTCAGGCAAAGCTTCGGGAGGTGGCTTCTTTGGAGGGACATGTTCTTTTGAAAAAGCTTAGAGATGCATTAGAATCTTTGAGAGGCCGCATGGCAGGGCGAGTCAAGGAAGATGTAGAGAAAGCTATCTCTATGGTTAGTGTTTGCTTCTTACTTTATATGAGTTCATTAATTTATGCATTTTGAACCTTGATAGGAGCCAGGCCTCTTAGGAATATTTTTTGGAACAGTATGACAGTATTCCATTCAAAGTATCTAATATTATTTCATTCTACTATATTTTTTTATCATGTGTCACATTATACAAACTGCAGTCGCAAAATGTGTACTTGTTAAAATATCTAATGTTTTGCAGTTTGTTGGGTAGACTGGCACTAGAATTTGAAGTACCATAAAAATCCAAAAAGCCCATTTTTCTTGTGCTCTCTATGCCTGAAGTTCCTTTTTGTTAGAAACAGCTCCAGCTATTGCATTTAGCATACTGTTACTATATTGACTAAGAAATAAATTTCTATCTGGCTACGTATTGTTGAAAACTACTTAAGTGTGTTTGTTACAGGTACCTGTGGTCTCTGTATGTTTGTTACAGGCATGTAGCTCTTCAATAGAATAAGAAAGTGATTTGTGTTTAAAAGACTGTTATCCACTACCACTTATTGCTATTGATATTTTAAATAGTAGATTGAAATCCCTTTCTTTCTGACATGAATGGATCACATAACCTTTGTAAATTTTGAGTATTAAGTGAGGAACAAAAGATGGTGATTTTGGCATTTGTTTAGATACCTTAGATTCACAAATATTCTGTCTTCTACTTCTTAGCATTTTGAATGGCTAATCTATATTGGCCTAAAGTGACTGTTGATGTAATTGTTCTTCGTCATTTTAGTAGTTTGAGAATAATCTCAAGGACATTCACATTGGCAGAAACATATTTGGAACAATCAGAACCCCTAGTTGCCGGAGTGAAGTAGCTATTCTCGTGTCCTCCTTTTCCATGGTTTCTTGATTTGTAATTGTTTAACAGCTCTTGTATGTTTTTGGTTGTACATAGCCTTTATCTACTTGAACATGTGGGTCTTTTCCATGATATATATATATATATATATAACTTGTACAGTTGATAGGGTAATGGGAAATTGCTTGCTTAACAAAATAATTAAAAGAAGTTGATTATGCAAATCAACTCTGGTATTCCCAATATCTATGTTGCATGGATACGGATATGGGGATACGACAAATCTATAAAAATTAGGATACGGATACGACAATTAAAATAATATAATTTATATTTAAAACATAAATAACTTCATTCATAATTAAACCACTTTTTGGCAATATTTTTTCTTCTTCATATATATTATTTAATAAAACCTTTTAATTGATACCGTAGCACATATAATATCCATAAATAGTAACACCAACAAAATATAACTCCTGGAACAGGTATGTCTTTCTTCCTCTTCTTCAGCAGCAGATCGTTGACGGATATGTCTTTTTCCTCTTCTCTTTCTTCTTCTTCCACTTCTCTTCTTCTTCTCTGTTTTTCTTTTCGTAACAGGAGGCGCCGGAAAATGATTTTGAAAGGAAACAAAACCTAATCAATTGAAGACTTGAGTATTCAGATAGAGTTCTAAAATTCATTTCTGACCCCATACTTCTAAAATTACAAAACGGCCCCATTTTTTATTTTTTAAAAAATTACAAAACAACCCGAAACGTATCCAGCAGTATCCTTCCCGTATCCTCGGCGTATCCGACAGTCAAACCTCACCAGAAGTCAACGGATATGCATATACTGATTTGGATATGCGTATCCGAGTATCCGATACGGATACAAGAGGGATACGCGAGGGTTTGGTTCATGTTTCACTGCCCAATATCAACGTGAGGTTGACCATTTTGAGATGACTAGCTTCTATGAAGTGATTCTCATATTTCTATCTGTGCTTTTTGTTTAAAAGCTTTTATTATAGTTTTGGCATTCAATGTTGATAGTTTTATTTATTTATTTAAGTTTAACTATTCCCCATGTTTGTCTGCTTTATCTTTCCTTGATAATGATTGTTTCTGTCAATAATATTTTCCTGCAGGTGGAGGCTCTAGCAGTTAAATTGACCCAAAACGAAGGAGAACTGATTCAAGAGAAGTTTGAAGTGAAAAAACTAGCAAATGTTCTTAAACAGGTTATTTTAGATTTTGGAACATACACATGCACATAAACACATTATCTTTTTTCCCTTATATCTGCCATATTTATTGCAAGTGACGTTTTAATGCTAGATTAAGAAGGATTGTTATGACAGTTTAGTGTCTTAGATATGCCAGAATTCTATAACCTGACAATAGGCTTCATGTATGTTGACTGTGTTAGATCTGGCACTTAAACAAGCTTAATTCTTGGGGCAAATGCATTTGATTATAGTCTAAACGAGTGCTTGTATCTATTAAGGCAGTTCAGATAAGCTCGTGTTTGATTTTCAACATTTTGTCTAAAATAATAGGCTAATGAGGGTTTATACTGTAGTACATGATAACCAGAGTTTTATGGCTAATCAACCATATTAGCTTAGATTCATGAGAATTGTTCATTTATGCTACATGAATGATACTTTCATACTATTTTCTTTCAAGCTGCTTTGAGTGTTATGAAAGATGAATTATGGCTGGTTGATGTTTTCATGAACACATAAGACATGATAATAGTTCTCCATGTGACATGATGCTACTGAGGCATCTTTTGTGGCATCACAACACATGATACATAAAGTTCTTTCTTCATGAAAGTTCATGCCTTTGGTATCTCTGTTTTTCTTTTCTTTCAATATTATTTTTTTTGCTAATTGAGTTTTTCCTGTTATCTGTTATAATTGAAAGTTTTCTTAAATTGGTTGCCTTCTTGATCATCAATTGTTATTCAATTAAATGATTGGGGTCTGTGCTCAATGGTTTGTTTATCGAACTGTGCGATCTTTTGTATACAGGCTTCTGAAGATGCTAAAAAGTTGGTTAACCAAGAAAAATCTTTTGCTTGTGCTGAAATTGAAAGTGCTAGGGCAGTGGTGCAAAGATTTGGAGAGGCCTTTGAAGAGGAAGAAAAATGTTCACCAAAGTCTAAAACACAGGTTCCAACAAGTTATTTCACCTCATTTATTTTTGTATGAATCTACTGAGTTGAGGTGATATAAAGATATATATATGTTATATTTGTACGCATCATGTTAATTTGCGTTATCCAAGTTATAGTATTGCTAAGGAGAGATTGCAAGGACTAGGTAGGTGATATGTGCATTAATAATACGAGTTTAATAAGGGAAATGGTGCTGGATAAGTTTTATAGTTATCTATATTACTAATTTACTATAGCAGTGAAGAATTTGGGCAGTATATTTACAAAGTTCTTGACCTAGACAAATACACAAGAGCTTCAATTATCAGATTCTTTGGAGTTAATCTGTTTGATCCTTTTCCTTCTTGTTGCTGGATATCTCAATTATACTCATCTTCCTCTTTCTTTCCTGAGCCTATACTGAGTTACAAACAATTTGTGGAGGTCAAGTCTTTTAAGTTCCCTCATACACGATTGAGTTGTGAAAACTTCTCTTTTGATTAGACGTATACTGCACACCTTAGCAAAATTATTAATGGCCATTTCATAGATTCTGAAGCGCTCTCTAATTAATGCCATTTTAATGAATGTTTCTCAATGATTTAAATATCAGAGTTAATTGCTGTGCTGAACCTAGTACTTCAATAAAACTTAGAACGTGGCAACTGTAGGTATCTCCGTTATTAATTCATTAATTTTTGCAGGGGTATTTTATGTTGAAATCAGGATAAATATCTTTATTCCTAATGGGACTCCCAAAATCTTCTTGATAAAAACAGTTTCTCCTTTAGCACAAACTCAGGTTCTCAATCATGGCAGTCAAAATTCATTTGTGAAATTCACCATGCAATGCATCTTATTAGTATAGCATTTCTTTAACACGTTATGCTATCATCAAGACTGCAATATTGACAAAATATAAGAAATTTAGTAATACTCATTACTTTGTACTTGATTTTCCATACTGCAGGATGTGGAGGGATTAGTAGAAGAGGTTCAAGAGGCTAGAAGAATTAAACAATTGCATCAACCTAGCAAGGTACGCTAATACCATTTCCTTAATTTTGTTATTGCACATAGGAACAAAAATGCTTGACATTACTATGAGAATGGCCTGCCTTCATTTCTATTGTTAGAGAGGGTTTCCACCAATAAATTTCAAATAACATGACTTCCCCGCAGACCGCAGTTATGCTTTGTTTTAAATAATTTCTTTGGTTCATGAGAATGATGTTTTCTTTCAAATTAATTTGAACATCATGATTCAGATTTGAGTTGAAATTAAGTCTGGTATTTGGGGAAGAAGTTGGTGCAGTGTCTTAAAAACTATGATGCGAGAAGTGGGTCCTGCTTTAAGATAAAATGTAGCTATTATTTGATTCTGTTTATATCTTATTGTTTTTTATGACATTTGGTTACATTTTGCATGCTAAATTACATACTTTCTTAGTTATGCCATTTGGTGTTCCATATTTAGTTGTAAAAAATAACTTTCCGTTTTTATTGTTAGAAATTGTATTATGTTTGCAGGTGACAGACATGGAACACGAGCTTCGTGCGCTAAGAACTCAGATTAGAGAGAAATCTGTTTTGTCTTTTAAAATTCAAAAAGAGGTATGTGCACACATTTTTTGTAGCTTTTTAACTTCCATAAATATCATGTATTAAGTTTGAATTTAACTAAATAATTTTTATTTGGCTATTTCATTGAGATGGTAGATCGTGCACTCATTAAGTTTAACAGATATGAGAGAACTGACAGTAAAGTTCATTTTATAGGATGAAAATACAAAGTTGAGAATAGTTGTCCTAATGCCTGTTGCCATTATATGCTTAAAACACTTTTTTGGTAACAAAAATGAGTGCAGATCCAACTATCAGTTTTTCTCAGCTTAAAAAGTTGTTACATGGAATAAGTTATTGCTCATAACATTATGATGTTGGATCAAATAAGAGGAAAAGTCAAGCTACTATGTCTTTTATCGGTTCTTAATTATTGATAAGAAAAGTTGGTATCAGTTAAATATTAATAATAGCCCAAATGCGCCCAGCTGAGATGGAGTTAACTTCTTGAATTGTTAAATATAGATTTGCAGTTTTATCAAACTTAATTCTATACAGGATTTGACGAAATCCATATACAATAGAAACTGTGGGTTGTAACATTCACAAAATTCTGCCAAGCTAAATGATACCATTATTACGTTCCATTACATAAGAAGCTTCGGGTAAAGTATGCACTGAGGCAAGGTCGCTTTTATTAGTTTTAATAGAATAGGAGAAAAAAAGATTCTGTACCGGATTATCAATTAAGTTTGGTTGTTGGTAGCAATTCTTCCTCAAAGTCTCACTAACCTTTGCCAGCAATTCAATATCCATTGAGGCACTTGGTACTTAGTTCAAAGATCTCTTGCCTTCTCATTCTGATAATATTTTTTGTAGTGTTATAATCTTTCCCTGACATTTGTTTTCTTTGTCCTATTAATTAATAATTTCTTTGTTATTAAAAATACTGTAGATGTTGTCCTCTAGCTATTTTCTCATGCTATCTCTTTTGTAATTCTTTCCAGCTGGCAATGAGTAAGAGAGCTGAGGAGAACAAGTCTCGCTTGTATGCCTTTGATGGTTCTGAAACCCTCGGTTCATGTCTACAACTCCGGCCTTGCTCAAATGCTGCTCCACAGCTTGCAAAATGTTCAATTCAGTGGTATCGTGTATCACCTGATGGAAGCCAAAAGGAACTTATCTCAGGTAATTGACTTTATTACCATATTCAAGTTGGACATTATTGACTTTATTAGCTTACTGTTTCCTTTATTGTGTTTTCCTTTTTCTTTGTTCATAATATATGGTCACCTCTACCATGCCATCCGATCAGATTGAGAGTATTTGATCAGTTTTCTAATTAATTTGTTTTCCACTTTGTTAGGTGCTAATAAATCAGCATATGCTCCAGAACCCTTTGACGTTGGACGAGTTTTACAGGCCGAAATTCTTTCAAATGGCCCAAAAGTGATGGTGTCCTCTGCTGGTCCCATTGATCCTGGTTGGTTTTGATCATTAACGCTTAATATGATTTCTGTATACTCTTTCTGATTTAGTCATGTTCTTTTTTTTTTTCTCCTTGCTCCTTTTTTTTTTTTTTTTTTTTTTCTATTTTTGATTTTTTTTTTTTGTTTTGATCTTTTATCTTCCTCTTTATGTCTTGTCTAGCTTAGATTACCAGAATTAAGTTCCTACATTAGGTTCTTAGAGAAGTTGTAAAGAAAGACTAATTCTCTACTATCTATTATAGCTGCAGGATTGGGAAGCTATGTGGAGACGCTTTTGCGAAAATCTAGTAGTGAATTCAATGTATGTTACTAGTCCTTTCTACTTACTTCTAACTATTATCGATGCAATACGGAGAAATATGGTCAGCTATTGGAAACAAAAAGTTAATTCAAGGAAAAAATAAAACAGGAGCGTTTTAAAAACATTCTGATTAATATGTCCACCTCTATACTTGTTACCTTCTATGCCCCCAGTTTGTATGCCTAGTGATTGCACTAATCCCTAATGGGTAAACTAGTTACCTTCAAATCAGTGAAGGTGACACCTCTGCAGTTCGTTGTGGCCCTCCGCAATGGGTTTTTTTATTTATCTTTTCATATTTAATTTATGTTGTTTTTCATTTTTTTCCCCAAATCTCCTTTGTTGCTTTAACATCTTCTGTTTGTGTTTAATTAGTTTTTGTTTCTGTTTTTAAAACCATCGTGTCAAATTTTTTTTTTTTTTTCAGAGGATTACTTATGACTTGCCGAGTACATCAAGTACATTCAATTTTAAAGGAAAGATGTACAAAAATTTCTTTTTGGTATTTAATTATGAAGCATTTTAGCCAGTGCCCCTGTTTTGCACTAGAAGGGAGATTACATATTGGGAGTCTTACCTGTTAAGGTTTTTTAAACAAAAATCTGAAACAATTTTCATCACGGGTTTTAATTAAAGGTTTTTGAGCTTGAGAACCTAATATGTGTTGTTAGAGCATTGTCTGCAGAATTAATTTGCTTCTTTGCAAAAGTTAAAACAACTACGACATTACAAACAAAAGAATTCAAAATTTTGAGTATTAATCAAGTTCGAAATATACTGTTTTATAGGTGGTTATTTCCCAGATGAATGGCCAAGATTATTCATCAAATTCTGTCCATGCATTTAATGTGGGAAAGATGAGGATAAAGCTCTGTAGAGTATGGATCACGAAGTCGAGAGAAATTTATCACCCATCAATGCAGGTACTTCTTTTTTCTGGCTGGGTTATAGTTTTTATGGTCAATGAAGTCTGCGGGATAGGCCAACTGGGGATTAATACGGGTTCATTAGGTATCCTATTATTCCGTTATGTTATGATTTGAGATTGTTATGGATGTTTTGACTTGCAGTACATTGATATGGGTTCATTGGATACCCTTTTCATTGGGTCTCCTTTTATTCCATAATCTGCTATATGATTTAGTTTGTTAAGTTCTTTTACGAAGAAAAGTTTCTTGGCCTGTTTGCTTGAAGAGAGCCCCTTTCCATTCTTTCTAATTATAATTATTTCCTTCCTTTTGTTTATAAAGGAAAATATATGCCAGAAAAGTAATTGAAGGTGAGAAGTTTTCTTCTTAAATCTAATGACCAAGAAAGACAATTCAATTGAAAAATCATGATATGCAAACATTTTGATTCATCACTGCTGTGGTGGCAAAAATGTTTTGATTCTTTTTCCTTCTTATCAAACTTATCAGATATTGTCCTTTCCCCTAGGCTTGAGACATCCATTGAAACTTTACATAATTCTTTTCGTTGAATATAATTGTATATGAGATAGTTCCCGAGACAGGCATTTCTTACATTTACACTTTCCTGACATCTAGCTATGTGGAGTTAGAGGTGCTGGTAATGCTGCAGCTAAGTCACTGTTCTGGCAAGCGAGGAAGGGGCTCTCTTATGTACTAACTTTTGAATCAGAAAAAGAAAGGAATGCGGCCATTATGATTGCCCGGAAACATGCTCTTGATTGCAACGTGAGTACCTTTTACAATTTTTTTTGCATTTCGCTAACAACCTGCATCTCATATATTAATTTTTTTTTTTTTTTTACTTTCATTTAAACTTTATGAGTTGTGGAAGCTTCTTGACACTTCAGTTTTATTCCTAGTAAACATGAAGTTGATACATAGAACTTCTGATCAACAGGTTGTACTTGCTGGACCGGATGATCGAGTGTAGGTTTAAGTCATAACTAACTGAGCTTTTCACAATCAACAATGTGTATGTGTGTGAGAGAAATAGGTGTGTTTGCCAAGATACAGAAGTATGTGTAATTGGTGCTTCTACTAATTCGGTTGCGTTGTTTTAGGCAGTGTTTTTTGTTTTGCCTAATCATCTGTTGTAATGGTTTTCTGCATTTAATTAATTGGTTCATTTTTGCAGATTTGTTTTTTGCCGTAATACCATATTAAATTTGGCATGACAACATATATTCCTTGGGCTGACAATTTGGGTTGATGGGTCGTGTTTGAGCAAACCCTAACATGATTATATTTTGGTCAATCTGAACATGACACGCTTGAGTATTACGTCAACCCTTTCAATCTAGACACAGACCCATTTACTAAAATGAGTGACATTGAACTTTTAATATACCTAAGTTGGATTCAATGTTTTTTGTTTGTTAAAATGAAAACCCTAGTCCAGATAAATTGCAGATCAGGTTGTTATAGTGTAAATTATAACTAACAGCTTTAATGGAGTTTATATTTTCTGTTTTTCTTTCTTTACTACTGTTTCGGCTTTGGTTTCGTCTTCTCCACAGGAAAGAAATGCACTTCAAATCTCACCAAAACCCTCCCTTTAGCAACACTCACAACAATAGAAACAACTATTTAAAAACATTTTTGTTCAAATCATAAACGAGTTTACTCATATACAAATACAAATAAGCAATTTCAAACACGTAACCCTTTATTAAACCAGTAAAAACGGTTGACATGATTATTGACTCGACATGATTGAGTTCAAGCCTAACTTACTAATTCGCTTCGTGTTGGTATTGGATTGTCTGTGTGGATGTGGTGAATGCCAAGTTTGCCAAAGTAAAATAGCTTACATTTTTAGGCTTATTACCTTGCACTGACTTCCTTTGATGTCAGATTCTATCTTTTTTTTTTTTTTTTTTTTGTGGTTGAACCACGGGTGTTTGGGTCAAATCGGACTAATTCTGTTTTAGAGGTGAGTCATAACTTTAAGGCTCAAACTTCTCCAACGAGTGTGTTTAGTGAGAGATCGAATCTGAGGCTCCTTCCATATGCTCAGCCGTGTGTTGTAGCCCAATTTATTTATAGCTTCTATCTTCTTGTGAGGAGTGGGTTTCTTGTGAAACTTTGAATTTATCATATATTATTTAATTAAGATGTAATTAAAAATTTTTGGATGCTTTTGATAGTTTACATGATAATATAGTTTTCTTCCGCCTTTTCTTTTAGTTTTGCTTTCTGTGATGTGGGCAGCAGGACCAACCACACCATTGTCACAGATGAATGATTACTCAATAATTAATTAATTTTGTATTCTTTCTATATTGAAATCTCCAAACTTTTTAATCCACTAACTAGCTCATTATATACTCTTCTTCCCCACATCTTTCACTTGTAAACAAGGGGCTCTAAAAGAGATTGATGATCAGCCACAGCTCACAAAAGTCATGGCAGGAGCAGATCATTTGAAACTTTTAGGTACAAAGCAAAGCATGTTCACTTACAGGGTGGTATGGGCACTGAAGTTGAAGGGAATTGAGTATGAATTCATTGAAGAAGATCTTTTCAACAAGAGTTCATTGCTTCTTCCAATCCAATCCCATTCACAAAGAAGTTCCGGTACTCGTTCATGCTGGAAAGCCAATATCTGAGTCCAGACTCATTCTCGAGTATATCGATGAGACGTGGAAGGAGAGGCCTATGTTGCCAGAAGACCCTCTCGAAAGAGCTCACATACGCTTTTGGGCTTCCCTTGTTGATGATAAGGTACTCTTTTACTTGTTTTGATGATTTTATGCATTTTTTAAAATTTTAAAAGATTGTTAATTAGTTTTTCTGTGTTACTAGTTAATGGAAGCCTCAAGGAAGGCATTTGCATCCAGCGGAGAAGATCAAGCAAAGGCGACAGAGTTAACAGCTGAGGCCTTAAAATTTCTTGAAGAAGAGATTGGTGGGAAGAAGTTCTTTGGAGGAGAAGAGATGGGGTTTCTTGACATAATGATGGGTTGGTTTGCATATTGGTTCCCTTTTATAGAAGAAGTTGGTGGTTTTAAGGTGATGGATCCAACCAAATTTCCTTGCATTACTGCATGGACCAACAATTTTCTTCAAGTCCCCATTGTCCACCAGAACCTTCCTCAACCTGATGAGTTGCGCAACGTCTTTCTTGGGTTCAGAAGCTTCTTGCTTTCAGCTCACAAAGATCACTAGAATTATTATCATTATGTAATGTTTGCGCCCAACACTAATGAGGATATGCTTGTTTTTATGTTAAAAGCTAGCTACAAGCAAAATAAAAAAGGAAGAGATGTTTTTATAAGCCAAAACTTCATTCAGATGTTGCAGGTAAAAAATCAATATCTATTTTTCTCTATTAAAATCAACAGAAAGGAAGTTGCTTTCCGAGTGGGTGGGTTACAAGAGCTCACATTCATTTAAGAGCTAAGAAGTTTTTCACTTGTTTATAGTCCTGGACAAGGAAAACAAAATAACCGAGAAAAAGAACAAATAAAATCCCAATTAGACTGATATGATATAATGTCATCCAAAATTAAGCTAGCTAAACTGTGTTGCCTTAACAGCATCTGAGGATGCATCATCGAACAAGAGAGTTTTGGCCGGTGGAAGCAGCGCCACGGATCCTCTCTCAGGTTTTGAGTATTTTCTGTACACAACCTTCAGTTTACTTTCAGCAGCTTTTGAATGAAAGTACACCAGCAATTTAGCACAATCCCTGGGTATCACAGATTACAAAGGAAGGTGTTAAAAATAACAATTGAAATCAAACACATTATTAGCAGCAAGAGATAGAAATTGAAAAAAAAAACTTACATCAGCTGTGCTTCAGAGAATCCTGTATGAAGCTTGAGCGTCTCCGTCCAATGAGGGGTTTTGTGAAGTGTACAACGAGCAGCATAGACTGCTGAGGCAGCAACCATTGATGGGCAGTACATTATGGTGTCATAATTCATCATACCCAGTTCAGCTAGAAAATAAACCATGTTCTCCGTTTCCTGATCAGGAATCGATGCCTTGATGAAGCGAACCAGAAACACATAATGTGTAGGCACTGTCAATGTCCATTCCAGTTTCGCCAGTATTGTTTTCTCCATCATCAATATCTGTTCATGAGTGTAAACTCTGTCTGCAATGCATACCAAATCATTGACTTCTGGAGCCCAGATTTCTTCATATTTGGAGGCCATGAGCGTAGCACTCATACCCACCAACTGTAACTCCTTCCTTGGGACAATCTTCACAGAAAGGAACCGATCTATTATGTTAATGGTTAGATAAAGAGTCTCAGGTGATAGTTCAAACTTGAGATGAACATCAATCAACCAATCCACCAATATTGCTCTCATTTTCTCATTGATTTGAGTCTGCGAATGCATATAGCTGTGTGGCCTGCTCTCGTTCTCAACTAGCTTGTAGAACTTGTACATGTCCTCAACATATTCCACCCCAGACAAATCATTGTTAGCATCCGCAGCATCGATATCAATAATCTTCTCCTTTGGTTTGTTAGCCAGACCACAAGCAGCCTGATTTGGAAATTAATGTATTTAGAGTAACCAAATCAGAGAGAAATCACAAAAATCAAAATCAAAATAAAACTTACCTTGCTTCTAGCAGTGAGTACAGAAGTGAGGGTGGGTTGTGGTTTGTTCTTGGGATGGATTTTGTGCTTCCTTTTTCTTGTTCTTGTTGTTGTCTTGCGCATTATTGGCCTTGAACTTCTTCTTCACTATCAGGACTTATCTCGATCACTTCCTCCTTAGCCTTTGGTTTGACACTTACTTTTTTCGGAGCCGCTTTGGTTCTTCTAGCTACCGGAATTCCATCAACAAGTACAGTTGCCTTGTCCACATTAACACAAACTTGCTTCTGCAAACATTCAATCAAAGGAAACCCACCAAGAAATCAGATATATTTTTAAAATGAAGAAGAAGAACCTTATTATTATTGATGATTCTTGAATTGAAGAAGAAGGAAGAAGAACCTTATTGTTCTCAGCAGCGGCTGCAGCCTGCGCATTGGCTAGTAACTGTGCACAGAAACTCCTAGTGATGGGGCGGCTGATCTGGGGCTGTGGCTGTGGCTTGCACTCAACTCCTCGAACTGTGACAAGATTTCCAATGTCGCCAAGTGCTCGCCTATTTCTCCCATCTCCTCCTTTCTTCTGCTGCTGCTTGGCTCCTCCTACCACTGCCTCCCCTATAACAACAACACAAGAATACAAAAGATTCAATCGTTTTACTAGTAAAAAGACAGATCTCTTTCTTGTTTGGAAACCACAACATGACAACGTCATATTTAACATATATTTAACAAACAAGAAAGATGGTTATCATTACAATCGAAACCAACAAGAAAGAAAACCACAAATACCTCTGGCTTGTTGTGGAATCATGGGTCTTGTTGTAGCCATTTCTTCTTCTTCTTTCCTCCTTTTCTTTTCTCTGTTTCTCTCTCTCTCGCTCTCTCTCTGGTTCTCCTCCGCTGTCTGTCGCAGGAACAAGATGCAAGAATAAGAGAAATTGTCTCCTTTTGTATGCTAATAAGGAGCCGACCCAACGCTTCACTCCAACGGTCGAATTCCCTTCGATCAAAGACCGTCGGATATTCTCTTAATCAACGGTCATTCATGGTCTGGAAAATTATAGCCGTTAAGAACAACAAAGTTACCGTTTGTGTATTTTTATAAGAAACATCGAAATTGTTACCTTCCGTATCAGGGAGTTCCATGCTACCAATGTCACGTAGTGACACGTGGATAAACTCAAGATTTTCTTCCTTATATGGTTTTCAGAAACTTTAGTGAAACAGTGGGTTGAAAAGACAAACCTGACCGACCCGAAACAACCCAAATCGTTTATAACTGTGGGTAGCTTGTTATAAACTTACAATTAGGCTGAGATGGATCCAATTTTGTCAATTTGATTTAAAATTTAATGGATATTGAATCACATTGTATTATTAGTTAATACTTAATACACATGTTGTATAATAACATAATTCAAATAATTAAAAAGGAATATATATATATATGCCAAATGTAAACTTGGGATGGTTGGGTTTTTTTTTTAAATTTGAAGATTTAGTATGCGTGAATTTTATTGAAGACTGAACGGAGATTGAATCTAAAATTTGAATAATGTGTTTATTTTTTATTTTTTAAAATCACTAAATATAGTGTTTTTAAAAAATAAAAATAAAAATATCCAAATACAGATAATTTAACATTTATATTCTTATTACTATTAATTATTATATATTTTTATTTGTTATAATACAAACAACTAAAACTATATAATTTAATAAATCCTAAAGCATTTATAATACATAAAAAAAAAACGTGGTTAAAATGATTGTATAAAGCAACCAATTTAATAGTCACTAGTAGTATGTACGAATATTGAAAATTTATAGGATATAGGAATAAAATAAAATTAGAAATATATTAATTTTAGGAGAATAGTTTTAAAAGAAAATATAGTAATTATGATTTAGTGATTTTTATGTAATAAATTAAAAAAATTTAATTTTTAATTTTTAAGTATTTTTAAATTATTTTAACCACTTAATAAATAAATAAAAACAACATATTAATGCAATTCAGAAACAATATCATCTTGATTGAACCATTTGGTCATTTAATTGGCTCTCATCATATATGAGCCAATGGATGGTTCATATATATTTATTCTTTGAAGGTGTTTACAAGTTAACAATTCTAATAATAGAAAATAAATTTGTTTGACTTCCAATGAATTTCAGTGTTTATTTTTACTTTTGGAAAACTAAGATAAGTGTATCTAATACACAAATGAGAAATTTAGTTAGTGATTCAAATTTTTCCACTAATTTAATTAGTTTACTTTATTAAAAAAAAATATGGTCATAAATATAACTTGTTAGTAAATAGTAATCGCACATCTTGACGAAGTTGATGTACCGAATTTAAATTTCTCTCTCTTGCAATAAAAAACGGGGTAAATACCCTCAATTAATTTTGTTTGAGCAGTCTCGTCGTGTCCTTTTTAGGATTTTAATGGAATCTTGTAATGTATTTTTGCTCGTTCTTTTTTACTTTCTACGAAAAATTAGTGTAAATTAGTAGTAAACACGCTTTTTGTGCCATTTTTCATTTATTTGATTATTTAATTGATAATTTTAATTATTTGATATATTCTTTTAGTTTACTTAAGAATATATATATATATATATATATATTACATTTTAAAATAGAGGTGGTAATTATTAACATGATCCGGTGACACGACACGAACACGACACGAAATTAGCAGGTTTGAGTTAGACCTTAATGGGTTTGAGTGACTAATGGATTAGCACGTTAAACCTGTTAAGTAAATAGGCCGTGTTTGGATTAAACCTTTTAACTCGCTGACCCATTTATCACGATTAGATATCAATAATAAAAATGTAATTTACAAATATATAGAAGTAAATAACTATTTTGACATTTAAAATGTTTACTAATTTTTTAGTAGATAAAAAAAATTAATTTTGATCCGATAATGTAACACCCCCTGACCCGACCCGCATGGATCGATCCAGACGGGTCGGGTCAGGGGGTGTTACATTTAAGTGATATCAGAGCGCGGTTTAGGCGTTTCTGGACCAAAATAGTAATATTCTATATATGCATGCATTATATAAAGACACCTATAGGAGTATGTGACTCTAATCTGCAGACCTCTCTTCTATCTTATAGGATAAAAAGAAATGGAAGGAAGTGGAGATAGACCTGAAAGTCCCGCCAGCGTAGGTGGGGGAGCATCTACAGAATCTGTAAGCCCAAGGGCGGTTGGACCAGAAGTTCAGGGTCAGCCGGCATTTATGCAACAAATGGCTGAATTCTTTCAGAATGTGGCTAGAACAGCGCCACGAAGATCAGCAATTGAACGCTTAGCCAAGTACAGATCGACTGATTTCCATGGCAGAAAAGATGAGGATGCATATGCCGCAGAATACTGGTTTGAACGGACAGAAAGAATATTATAGCAGATGCATTGCACACCTGAAGAAAAACTAGAGTGTGCAGTATTCCTATTGCAGGAGGATGCCTACCAATGGTGGACCTCCATTATACAGACAGTACGGCCAGAGAAGAGAACGTGGGAGTTTTTCCAGAAGGAATTTCGAAGAAAATATGTCCGTCATATTTATCTAGATAATATGAAGAGAGAATTTACCAACCTAAAGCAGAGACAGATGATAGTGATAGAGTACGAAAGAGAATTTGTCAGGTTGAGTAAATATGCTCGAGACATGGTAGCCACAGAGGCGGACAGGTGCAGGAGATTTGAAGATGGACTGAATGATTATATTCGCCTACAGGTTGCCGCATTTGAGTTTGAAGATTTTACGAGACTTGTCACTGTAGCCTTGAATGTTGAAAGAATCAAGAAAGAAGAACAGGCCAGACGAGATAAAAGTCACCAGAGAAGGGGATCAGGGCAGTCCAGTTCATATCAACCATAGAGTAAGAAGTTTAAGGGACCACAGCCTAGTGGTCCGATGCAGTCACAGAGACCCATACCCACAGCTAGACCGGGTCAGTCTGCCACATCAATAGCCAGTACCTCTGGGAATGCAGTTAGGGGACCAGCCCTAGTATTATGTGAGCATTGTGGGAGAAGACATCCTAGGGAGTGCTGGAGGATCACAGAAGCCTGTTTGAGATGTGGATCTCGTGATCATTTTCATAAGGATTGTAACATCCCAAATTTCGAATAATTAAGTTTGAATATGTGAATATAAATTTTGTGATGGGAGGGGTGTAAAATGTAATTAAAAGTATGTTTATTTTTATGGTTTCCAGGTAGAGCAAATTGAACGGTTGAAAACGATGCACGAAAAGAAGAGTGAAAAACTGAGACAGTGAGTATCGCGATCTGGTCATCGCGACCACAGATCGCGATGAGTTGCTCGCGATGAAAAATGGTGATTCTTAGCAGTGAGCATCGCGACCAGTCACCGCGACCACAGATCGCGATGAACTGCTCGCGATAAAAAAAAATGAAATTCGGGCAGTGAGCAACGCGACCACCAGCGCGACCAGGGTACCGCGATGGGTGATCGCGATGAAGGCGGTGGAGTTGCTCCAGAGAGCAACGCGACCTGGCCATCGCGACCACAAGTCGCGACGACCAAAATTTTATAAAAAAAATAAGAGACGTGAAGTCTCCAGAAAATAGAAAAGAGGAAAACAGAAAGAAAGAGAGACCGAGAAAGAAAGGAAAAGAAGAAGAAGAAGAATAGAAGAAGAAGAAGAGAGAGAAGAAGAAGAAGAAGGGAGAAAAGAAGAAGAAGAAGAAGAAGAAGAAGAAGAGGAAGAGAAAAAGAAAAGAGAAAGAAGAAGAAAAGAAAAAGAAGAAAAGAGAAGAGAAGAAGAAAGAGAAAAAGGAAAGATAAAGGAAAAAGAAATCCAGAAAGAAAAAGGCGTAAAAAAAACGGAATCCAGGTAGGTGTACACTGATTTATGAATTTGTTATAATTTTCGTTATATATTTTCATTTGAATTTTCTATATTTCGTTAAATTGAGTATTAAATTTATTTATGGATTTTGTATAATTATGTTTCGTTTACGAATATTATTAGAAACTGTTTGAAAATAATTAGGGAATATGATAGTATAATGGAATTTCTATGGTTTCAAAGAAATTGTTTTACGAGTAATGTTTGGAAAGAATTTTGAAAAAAATCGTATATGACTATTGTTTCGTAACTAATAATAAGATGTGAAAATAGATATGAGTATAAATAAAAGTTTTGACTTTGTGAATATAATAAATGGAATGTTTCATGAATAATATATTACGAAAAGTGTTTGAAAATTTTGATTCTGGAATTTAATTTCGATTCGTGAATTACTGATGATTGCTTTGAAAAAGAATATAACGAGTTGCGACTATTGTATCTCGCGGGGCAAACCTGATATAGTCCAGTTTAGGCGAATCCCGGAGATAGACATTGCACTGTATCCATGACTGTTGCATCTCGCGGGGCAAACCTGGCAGGTCCAGTTTAGGCGAATCCCGGAGATAGCCATTGTACTAATAGTGATGACTGCTGCATCTCGTGGGGCAAACCTGGCTTAGTCCAATTTAGGCGAATCCTGGAGATAGCCATTTCACTGTATCCATGACTGTTGCATCTCGCGGGGCAAATCTGGTATGGTCCAGTTTAGGCGAATCCCGGAGATAGACATTGCACTGTATTCCTAACAGTTACATCTCGCGGGGCAAACCTGGCTTAGTCCAGTTTAGGCGAATTCCGGAGGTGAACATTACACCGATGTTACAGATATAGAAATGTATGATGAGTGTACGGCCAGAATAGAGAATGAAAGTGTAACACACCCCCCCCCCCCCCCCCCCCCCGACCCGACCCGGCCGGACCGACCCGGGGAGCGCTACTCGGTTTTCAAAAACTTTCTAAATGCATTTTATAAACCAAAAACCATATAAATTATAATTTAATAAATCGTTTCAAGTGAGCCCAAATCAATAAAAATAAACATTTTACGAAAATTCGGCAGAGTACCGTTTGTTTTTCGGACTTTCCAAAACCTGTTTGTCCACAAAACAATTCAAATACAATTTTCAATAACACTTCTATAACATTTTCAAACAATTGCGCACTCTGCCGTTTAGTGCGACTTCCAACACAATTTATGAAATAAAACAATTCAAAAGTCAATATTTACAAACATTTTGAAAACGAAAATCAAGAATCATAAATAATTAATTACAGAGTTTCATTACAAAACATATTTACATACTCTCTGAATATGCATGCAGATCAATCATATTACACATGAACATAAATGTCTACCCAAAAATTGTGACTCTCCACCTCTGTCTGCAGGAATCTCCTCTTCAGTCTTTGACTTCTTCGGGATCTCTGGTACCTACGCGTTAGAAACAAACTAACGCGCTAAGCATAAAACTTAGTGGGTGTACTATAAACTCAAATATAAATCATAAATATCTTTTAATCGGAAATCATATCACAATGTATATATATATATATTTCACTTCAACTCAATGATGAAAATAATCATGCAAATCTCAAAACCAAACCTTAAAGCAGTTTCGATCACTTTGATTTCAATGATAATATCAACATTTAAAATCAATTAATAAAATCATTCAATTCATTCAATACTGGCCCACTAGAATACTAAACATAATAGGACTGGAATATGGGTCAAACTCCCAACCCCCAGGACGAATCCTGAGGAGGTACGTGTCTCCCAACTCTAGGACCGTGGGTATGGAACCTAGAGAGGTACATAACTCCCTATCCCAGGAACGAATCCTTGGGAAGGTACATTAACTCCCAATCCCCAGGATGAATCCTGAGGAGGTACGTATCTCCCAACCTCTGGACGAATCCAAGAGGAGGTACATAAGAATCAGTCATCAGTAGCAATCAGTATCGGCGCAGTACTGCTCAGTAACACCCAGCTGGTATACCAACCTCCTATATCCATTTCTATGTTTCCGTATCCTAGGGCCGTTACAATAAGCAAGGTTCACAATCAGTACTCAATAAGTATACATTTCGCACAATATTTTTCAAGAATATCAACAATAATCATACAAAAGTATAAATCATGTATTTTTAACAAAATCGACACAATCGAAACACGATCAAAGCACGATCTAACATAAAACCAGTTCCAAATCAACAATAGATGCATCAATCCTTAATTTTTCATATAAAGCAAACACTTTTCATACAAAAATCGAAATCGAAAACTTTTAACGAAATCGAAAACGAAAGCAAAAACGAGAAACGAAATCGAAAACTAAAACGAAAAAGTAAACGAAATACTTCTCGAAACGATTTCGAAAACGAGAGTACACCTACCTCAAATCCGTGTTTTTCGTTGGTTCTACGATTTCGTCTTTCCTTTTCACCTACACTTCCTTTTCTCTTCTCTCTCCTTCTTCTTCTTCTTCTTTCTTTTCTTTCTTCTTCTTTCTTTTTCTTCTCTTTTCTTTCTTTTTTCGGTCGCTTCTCTCTCCTTTTGCTGTTTCTGTTTTTCTCGCTTCTGCGAGAAGCTTCTTCTTTTTTTTATATTTTTTTCGCTACCGCGACCGCCGCCTTCATCGCGAGCGCGCCTTGGTCGCGCGAGAGCTCGCGTTGCTCACTGCCAAACTTTGACAATTTCATCGCGAGCAGTCCATCGCGACCTGTGGTCGCGGTGGCTGGTCGCGATGCTCACTGCCAAAAATTGCGTTTTTCATCGCGAGCGAGCCATCGAGACCTGTGGTCGCGGTGACCAGGTCGCGATGCTTTCTGGTTCAGTTTTCAATTTTTTTTATACATCAATTTTCAACCATTCAATCTGGTCCGCTGGAAATCATATATAAAATTGATTTCATTTAATTACATTTTCACCCCCTCAAATAGTAAAATTTATTTTCACATATATAAAATTGATTACCCGAAATCCGGGATGTTACAGAAAGTAAAAATGTTTATATAAATAAAATGTTACAGTATAAATAAAATGCTTATAAAAGAACTGAAAACGAAATGTTGTATGCTTTACTGATTTCATTTAGATACTTTTATTAAACTGTTTTATATGTAATTTCAGAAAGTTGAAAATTGAAATGGTTTTATACGATCATATTGGTATAATGTTATTATGAAATGATTATTGATTTTGATACTCGAGTTTAGTGTACACCTACTAGGCATTATTGCTTAGCGCGTTGATTTCATCACGCGCAGGTATCAGAGACACAAAGGGAAACAAAGAATAGAGAAGAAGTAACAGCAGATTGAAGGTCCAAAGTCACAGTTTCTTTTGAGTAGTTATATTTGAATTTTAATTGCATATTGTATTTAGTTAAACATGCATATACAGAAATCTGTAATTTGACATTTATATATGTTTTGTAAATAATTGCTTTATGATTTATATACTTTTCAAATGTTTGCGAATATTAATTCTATATGTTTTATTTGAAACTGTTTGGAAGTCGCACAAAATGGCAGAGTGCGCATTGATTTGAAATGTGGAAATAGAAGTGTTGAAAGTATATTGTATTATATTTGTTTTATTGAAAACAGGTTTTGGAAAATCAGAAAAATAGAGAAAACTCTGCCGAAATTTTTAAAAACAAAATTTTGATGGCTCACTAGAAACATATTTTTAAACTATAAGCTATATGATTTTCACTGGGTTGAAATTTATAAAGTGAATTAAGTAAAGTTTTGAACACCGGTAGCGCTTCCTGGGTCGATCCAGTCGAGTCGGGTCAGGGGGTGTTACAAGGATTGCCCACAGTTTAGAGCTATCCATGTTCAGCAATCAGAGAGACCAGCTCCTACAACTTCCAGAGGTAAAAGACCCAGTCAGGCAGGAACTGAAGGTGGTAGCCACAAAGGGGTGTCAGAATCAGTGGCAAGACCAGATAGTCGTACCCCTGCACGAGCTTATGGTATTAGGGCTCAGGAAGATAAGGATGCGCTAGATGTGATTGCTGGTACAATTTCTATCTTTGACACTACAACTATTGCATTGATAGATCCAGGTTCTACACATTCCTATATATGAGATGCATTGTTGAAACAACGAAGTTTGAAAACTGAACCTACATAGTATGACGTACTAGTTAGTAATCCGATAGGCCAAAGTGTAGTTGTGAACAGTGTGTACAGAAATTGTCCTATTCAGATTCAGGAGTATGAATTTCTTGGAGATTTGATGGAGTTGCCATTCCAGGAGTTTGATGTTATTCTAGACATAGATTGACTATCCAAACACAAGGTAGTGATTGACTGCAATTTGAAACGAGTAACACTCAAAACAGTCGATGGTACAGAAATCATGATGGTGGGTGAAAGGAGGAATTTTCTCTCCAATGTTATTTTAGCCACTACAGCCTGTAAATTGATCAGAAAGGGTTGTGAAACTTATTTGGCACAAGTGGTTGATTCCAGAAAGGTTGATTCTACAATTCAAAATATACCCACTGTGTGTGATTTCGCAGACGTATTTCCAGAGAAACTTCCTGGTTTGCCACCTCAGAGAGAAGTGAAGTTTGTGATTGACGTGGTACCAGGTACTTCGCCAGTATCCATAGCTCCTTACAGAATGGCACCAGCAGAACTGAAAGAACTGAAGATACAATTACAAGAATTGCTGGATAAGGGCTTTATCAGACCTAGTGTATCCTCATGGGGAGCTCCAGTACTATTTGTGAAAAAGAAAGATGGGTCACTGAGATTGTGCATCGATTATAGGCAGCTGAATAAACTTACTGTCAAGAATAAATATCCGTTGCCTAGATTCGATGACTTGTTTCATCAGTTGAGAGGAGCCTGTGTCTTCTCAAAGATAGATCAAAGATCAGGGTATCATCAGTTGAGAATAAAAGATTCTGATATTCTAAAAACAACATTCAGAACAAGGTATGAACACTATGAGTTTGTAGTGATGCCATTTGGGTTGACGAATGCATCCGCAGCCTGGATTAGTTTGTGGTTGTCTTTATTGATGATATCCTGGTATACTCACGGACGACTGAGGACCATGACAGACACCTCAGAGTAGTCTTGTAGATTCTGAGGGAGAAGCAACTGTATGGTAAATTGAGTAAGTGTGAATTCTGGTTAGCTGAGATTGCATTTCTGGGCCATATTGTGTTAGCAGAGGGTATCAAGGCGGATCCTAAAAAGATTGAAGCAATTATGGAATGGAAGCCTCCCGGGAATATTACAGAAGTCAGAAGTTTCTTAAGCTTGGTAGGTTATTATCGACGGTTTGTGAAGGGATTTTCATCCATAGCAAGTCCGTTGACCAAGCTACTGCATAAAAATGTCAGATTTGATTGGACTGACAGATGCCAGACAGCTTTTGACAGATTGAAGACGATGCTAGTTGAGGCTCTAGTTCTGATTCAGCCGGTCTCAGGTAAAGATATTGTGATCCACAGTGATGCTTCACACCATGGTTTAGGTTGTGTACTGATGCAGGAAGGCAAGGTGGTGGCATATGCATCCAGACAGCTGAAAACTCATGAACAGAACTATTCGATACATGATCTAGAACTTGCAGCCATCGTGTTTGCCTTGAAGATATGGAGACATTACTTGTATGGTGAGAAGTGCTATATATATATATATATATATATATATATATATATATATATATATATATATATATATATATATATATATATATATATATATATATATATACAGATCACAAGAGTCTGAAGTATCTACCTACTCAAAGAGAGCTCAATCTGAGACAGAGACGATGTATGGAATTAATCAAAGACTATGATTATGTGATTGACTACCATCCAGGAAAGGTGAACGTGGTAGCAGATGCTCTGAGCAGAAAAGCATTATTCGCCCTAAAGGCTATGAATGTTCACTTACAGTTGAATCCAAACAATGCATTGGTAGCTGAATTGAGATGCAGACCAAGTTTAATTCAGCAGATAGCAGAAAAACAGAAGCAGGATGATAGAATTTGGATGATATGTAGACAGATCCCAGAGGATATTGTGTGTTTCAGAGACAGGATTTTCATTCCAGATGATGAAGAATTGAAAAAGATGATTCTGACAGAGGCACACAGTAGTCCGTATTCGTTACACCCAGGTAGCACAAAGATGTACAGAGATTTAAAGATTCAGTATTGGTGGTCTGGGATGAAGAAAGATGTGGTGGACTTCGTGAATAAATGCATGACATGCCAACAGGTGAAAGCTGAACACCAGGTTCCATCAGGATTGTTACAACCAATATCAATACTTGAATGGAAATGTGATCGCATCACAATGGATTTTGTCACAGGATTGCCACTCACCCGGAGTAAACATGATGCAATATGGGTAATAGTGGACCGACTGACAAAGTCAGCACATTTTCTACCTGTCAGAACTGACTATTCACTGGATCGACTGGCAGAATTGTATATAAAAGAAATAATCAGATTGCATGGAGTACCTGCATCCATAATATCAGATAGAGACCCGAAGTTTACATCCAGATTCTGGAAGAAGTTTCAAGAAGCTTTGGGTACTCGATTGAGTTTCAGTACAGCCTTCCATCCGCAGACAGACGGACAATCAGAAAGAGTAATCCAGGTGCTAGAAGATATGTTCAGGAGTTGTGTAATTGATTTAGAAGGGAGTTGGTGTAACATCCCGAATTTCGAGTACTTAAGTTTGACTATGTGGATAAAAATATGTGAGAGTTGAGGGGTATAAATGTAATTAACAGTATGTTTATTTTATAGTTTCCAGGTGGACCAAATTGAACGGTCGAAAATGATGCACGAAGAGAGAGTGAAAAACTGAGACAGTGAGCATCGCGACCATAGATCGCGATGAGCTGCTTGCGACGAAGAATGGTGATTCTTGGCAGTGAGCATCGCGACCAGTCACCGCGACCACAGATCGCAATGACTGGCTCGCGATGAAAAAGTGAAAATCTTGGCAGTGAGCATCGCGACCAGGGTATTGCGATGAGTGCTCGCGATGAAGGGGGTGGAGTTGCTCCAGAGAGCAACGCGACCAGGTCACCGCGACCACAGGTCGCGACGCCCAAAATTTTATAAAAAAATAATTCGTCGCAGAAAGCCCGGGAGAAGAGAAAGAGAGGAGAAAATAGAGAGAAGAGAGACCGAGAAAGAAAGAAAAGAAAAGAAGAAGAAGAAGAAGAAGAAGAAGAAGAAGAAGAAGAAGAAGAAGAAGAAGAGAAAGAGAAGAAGAGAAGAGAAAGAAAAAGAAAAGAAGAAAGGAAAAGAAAAGGAAAAAGAAAAAGAGAAAGGAAAAAGAAAATTCAGAAGAAAAACTGTGCGAAAAACGAAATCCAGGTTGGTGTACACTTCCTTTCGAAAACCTTTGTGTTTTTTATTTGAATCTAAATTTTGAATCTAAGTTTATTTGAATATTTTGATATATATATATATATATTGTTTACCGTTTATTAAATTGACTGTTTTGTTCTACTCGTAATTCGATTTTCGATTTATAATGATTATATTAAAGGAAAGTGTTTGAGAATATTGTTTGAATTAGGATTATTGTTTGGAAATCATATTGTTGAATTTGATTAAGATTTGAGAGTTATAATTGTTGATTTCGAAAGAAACGGAAAGTTTTGATATGAACTGTATGGATTATGTATTACTACTATTGTTTGAATATGTTGATTCTTGGATTTTTAATTTGAATTGTGAAACTGTTGCTTAAAATGGAAAAAGAATATAACGAGTTGATGACTGTTATATCTCGCAGGGCAAACCTGGCAAGGTCCAGTTTAGGCGAATCCCGGAGATAGATATTGTACTGATGATATTGATGACTGGTGCATCTCGCGGGGCAAACCTGGCATAGTCCAGTTTAGGTGAATCCCGGAGATAGCCATTTCACTGTATCCGTGACTGTTGTATCTCGCGAGGTAAACCTGGCAAGGTCCAGTTTAGGTGAATCCCGGAGATAGCCATTGTACTGATAGTGATGACTGTTGCATCTCGCGGGGCAAACCTGGCTGAGTCCAGTTTAGGCGAATCCCGGAGACAGCTAGTGCACTGTATCCCTGACTGTTACATCTCGCGGGGCAAACCTGGTATAATCCAGTTTAGGCGAATCCCGGAGATGGATATTGTACTGACATTCCTGACTGTTACATCTCGCGGGGCAAACCTGGTATAATCCAGTTTAGGCGAATCCCGGAGATGGATATTGTACTGACATTCCTGACAGTTACATCTCGCGGGGCAAACCTGGCTTGGTCCAGTTTAGGCGAATCCCGAAGGTGAACGTCACACTGATGTACAGATATAGAAATGTATGATGAGTGTATGATCAGAAGAGAGAACGAAAGTGAATAAGAGGTTTATATAAAGAAAATGTTACAGAATAAATAAAATGTTCATAAAAGAATTGAAAACTGAATTTTGTATGCTTTACTGATTTTATTTAGATGCTTTTATTAAACTGTTTATATATGATATCTTTCAGTAAGGAAGTTAAAGATTGAAATGTTTTTTATATGACCGTAGTGAAATATTATGAAATGATGGAAATTGAAATGTTTTTTTTTTTATTGGAAATGATATTTGATTTTGATACTTGAGTTAAGTGTACACCCACTAGGCATTATTGCTTAGCGCGTTGATTTTATCATGCGCAGGTATCAGAGACACAGGGAGAAATAAAGGATAGAGAAGAAGTAACAGCAGATTGAAGATCCAGAGTCACAGTTTCTTTTGAGTAGTTAAAAGTGAATATTATTTGTATATTGTATTTCGTGAAGCATGCATATACAGAAATCTGTAATTTGACATGTATTATTATATGTTTTGTAATATGTGTTTTATGATTTATATTCTTTGCAAATGTTTTTACATACTAATTATATATGTCTTGTTTGAAAATGATTGGAAGTCGCACTAATCGGCAGAGTGCGCAGTGATTTGAAAATGTGGATATAGAAGTGTTGAAGGTATATTGTATTATAATTGTTTTATTGAAAACAGGTTTTTGGGAAATCCGAAAAATAGAGGAAACTCTGCCGAAATTTTTAAAAATAATGATTCGATGGGCTCACTAGAAACATATTTTCAAGTAGTAATTGATACGATTTTCAATGCTTTGTAATATATAAAGTGAATTTAGAAAGTTTTGAAAACCCGGTAGCACTCTCTGGGTCGATCCAGTCGGGTCGGGTCAGGGGGTGTTACAGTTGGGCTGATCACTTTCCATTGATTGAATTTGCGTATAACAACAGTTACCAATCGAGCATAGCTATAACACCATATAAAGCACTGTACGGAAGAAAATGCAGGACACTAGTATGCTGGACAGAGTTGGGAGAAGACAGGTTAGTAGGCCCAGACTTGATCAGACAAACTGAGGAGAAGGTGAAGATCATCAAGGAAAAACTAAAAGTTGCATCTGACTGACAGAAATAATATGCAGACCTGAAAAGAAAGGAGATAGAATATGAAGTCGGTGAAAAAGTTTTCCTTAAAGTATCTCCATAGAAGAAAGTATTCAGATTCGGCAGAAAAGGGAAGTTAAGTCCTAGGTTTATTGGCCCATATGAGATCATTGAACGTGTGAGACCAGTAGCCTACAGACTTGCTCTACCACCTGAATTAGAGAGATTTATAATGTCTTCCATGTGTCCATATTGAGGAGATACAGATCTGATCCTTCCCACAGAATCTAGGCTGAAAGTATTGAAATACGACCAGACCTGACATACGAAGAGGAACCAGTGCAAATTCTTGATAGGAAGATTAAAGAACTACGAAATAAAAGAATTCCACTGGTGAAAGTCCTCTAGAGGAACCATAACGTAGAAGAAGCCACCTGGGAAAGCAAAGAAACCATGAGACAGCAATATCCTCAACTGTTCGATTGAGGTAAATTTTGCGGACGAAATTTCTTAAGAGGGGAAGAATTGTAACGCCCCTAATTTTGCGTAAATAGAATAAATATCCTTGGATTATTATTAATTATTATTGAGCATGCAAAAGTTAAGTATGTGATTTAAATTGTTGGAAAGTATATATATTCGATATATAGTATATAAACGAATAGTAATTTTAACCGACTGAGAAATATTATTTTCATTGTGTATTTGGAGAATAATAAGTCCAATTGAATATTGGTGAAGTCAATTTGTTAATTGGATAAGTGTGGAATATTTTTGGAATATTATTGAGATGGAATGTGATTGGTGGGTTAGTTTGATAATTAAATAAGGATTGGTAAATTACATGTGATTAAAAGTAAATTTATGCCATTGTAGGATTTTAAGAAGCTCAATGGAGCAATTTGTAATTATATAGTGTTAGTGGAAAAAAAAAATTCAAAAGTCAAACAAAACAAAATTTACATAGCAACTATTACACTAAAAGCAAACCAAAACAGAACATTGAGAGAAGAAAATAGAGGAGAGGCGGTGGAGAAAAAAAAAGAAGAAAAGAAAAGGAAAAAAAAAAAGAAGAAAAAGAAGGCCGAAGAAGAAGAAGAGAAGAAAGGAGAAAAGAGAAAGGAAAAGAAGAAGAAGGAGGAGGAAGGAAGAGGAAAAAGAAAAGGAAAAAAAAAGTGTTAGGAAATTATCCAGATTTGGTGTATACTAGTTTTCGTATGTTAATTTTTTTCAGAATAGTTCGGATTTATCGAATTTTATTGATTTTGAATTGTTTGAACTTTATGGGTTTTAGTATGTGCTTTGATTTGAATTTTTTAATCTTTGAATATTTATATATATATATATATATATATATATATTTACACGTTTATTTACTTGAATGTTTGGATGTTTGATCTACTCGTATTTCGATTTATAACGATTATGTTAGAAGAAATTGTTTGAAAATTATATTTGTTGACTTTAATTTAGAGTTGTCAATTACAGTTGTTGATTTTGAAATGAAAACAATAAATTGATATGAAAATTGGAAAATTTTGTATTGTGAAATGGTCTTAGGATACTTGAACATAGAAACTGAGTTATTTCAGCAGTACTGCACCGATATTGATATTGATCTTGACATTATGTACCTTCCTAAGGATTCGTCCTAGGGTAGGGAGTTATGATCTTGATATTATGTATCTCTCTAAGGATTCGTCCTGGGGTAGAGAGTTATGATATTGATATTATGTACCTCCCTAAGGATTCGTCCTAGGGTAGGGAGTTATACGTACCACCCTTGGATGGAACAGGCCCCAAATGCCGGTCCTAGGGTTGGGAGTTATGTTCGACGGACAGCCACTGAGTGGTCGATGTCGAACGGCCCATATTTCAGTCCAGAAAATTATATTGAGTATACCAAAGGGCCAGGATTGAAATGAATTGAATAAAATGTTTAAAGCAAATTTAGAAATTGATTTCGTACGATTTATTTCATTGATTGAATTGAATAATGATATGTTTTTATATGTTAGTGTTATGACATTTTATTTTGGAAATTTATTTGAGTTGCATATAATATGTTTGAATATGATATTATTTTGAAAAATTATTTCGTGAATTTTATAAATAAGTTTAGTGTACACCCACTAAGCATTATTGCTTAGTGCGTTGATTTTATTACGCGTAGGTAATAAAGATACCAGCGGAGGAAAAGACTAAAGAGGAGGTAGCTGCAGATAGAGATTCAGAGTCACTATCTTTGTATGTATATTATTCAGTTAAGCATGCATATATAGAAGTCTGTAAAGTTGTTATATATATATATATATATATATATATATATATATATATATATATATATAAGTTTTTGTAAATATTTGTTTGATGGTTTATGTTTTCAAAGTTTTGTAATTATAACTTATGTATTGTTTTATTGTAAATGTTTGGGAAAGTCACACTATATGGCAGAGTGCGTATTTGATTGAGAAATGAGTTTTGAAGTGTTAATATTATGTTATTTGAGTTTTTGTTGTAAAATAGGATTTTTGGAAAGTCAGAAAAATAGAGGAAACTCTGGCAAAATTTTTCAAACAGTTTTGATGGGCTCACTAGAAAGAATTTTAAATTATAAATTATTTAGTTTTTCAATGGTTTTCAAATTATAAAGTGAAGTTTAGAAAAGTTTTGAAAGTCGGGTAGCGCTCCTTGGGTCGATCAAGACGGATCGGGTCAGGGGGTGTTACAGATAAAATTTAATTGCTTTATCAAAATTATGAATGCTAAACATTTAAAATCTTTTTTATTAAAAAACACTATTTGCTTTCATCGAAATTTATATTTTAAATATTTAATATACTTTAACCAGAGAAACCCTAAACATTTAAAATTCTTTTAGCAAATAAAATCCTAAATACTTTTTAAATTCTTCCTTTTTTTTCCCAACTAATGTGATTTTACCCTGCCAAAAAAAAAGAAAAAAAAAAGAACTAATGTGATTTTATAAACTTATTAATTCAAAGTTAATTACTAATATCAATTTTAAATTTGGGACAAAATTTTGTTTTTTTGAAGGATTACAATTACAAGATTAATAACTGTCGGAATCTGCTGATATTAATCACTAAATGTGTGGTCCGGTTATCTACTCCCATAACGGGAGATATACCTAACAACGGAGGTGGGAGGGAAGTGCACTAACCACTTGAGCTATGAATGAATGTACTTATATTTGAGACAATTTTGTACCTTTTATGGAATTTCATTTTAAATTTTATTTTTAATCAACATTATATCACTGATGATTATTTTCATTTATTAAATGTGTATTAAATTATGTAATTAAATTTAAAAGGTTTAAATATTTTAAAATTTTAAATAGGTAATGATATTTAATTATATAATTGATAATTTGACATGATAATTAACATGTTAAACGGTGTTATTAGATAATTCCATTAATTTAATTGGCCGCGATTGAATTCTAATGTGACACCATAAGTTTAAAGGGTTGTGTTTGGATTGAACAAAAAATTATATAGTCATTTTTTAGTTTAACCCACGTCATAAATTTACATGTAAGCTCCACTTCAATCTTGTAATATTATTTTAAAAAAAATATATCTCAAATTATTTTTGTTAAATATGTACAAATACAATAATGTCTAATGAGTTTAAAAATTAACGTTAAATTCAAAAGAATCAAGGATCCAATAATTGGCCTCGTTTGGTATTTTCTTTAAAAAGTTAAAAGTTAAATTATTTAATAATTGGGGTACAAAAAAAATGTTGGGTAAAACTTATAAAAGTAATTATTTAATAATTTGAATCTTATTTGGTAGAAATTTTAAAAATCAGATATGACGAGTTACTTATCTAAAATGATATGAAATAATTAATATTTTTAAATGGTAAATTATTCCATTAACTTTAATGTAAAGACATATCTCAACCTTAATTACATAAAAAAATTATTTTATCACAATTATTTTATTTCAATGTTGATATTTAAAAACTTCAAATCTTATAATTTAGGAAAATGATAAGAAAATGAATTTAGGTAGTTTGAATTTATTTTATTTTTCATTAAACATACATATGAAAATACTTTATTTGCTTTACTTTAGATATTTATAGTAACTATTAATTTAGTTTGAATATGCTTGAGTCTCCTACGGTGCTTTTCTTCTCTTGATTAATGCAATTCATAAAAATGAAACAAGTTTGCTTTGAATACCAAATAAAAATAAAATATTTAATTTTTATATCACAACAATTAACATAAACTAAACACATGCATATGCTTTGAGTCTTATAACAGCCTAATGAACCAAACAATCGTCTGATTAAGTTTATAGCATACTATTTCTTCATTATAGTTAATGTTGATTATTTTAATCTGTCTTGTCCTGTTAGCAATTAATTTGGATCTTTTCGTTTGGAAGAGCTTATTTATTAGCACTTTCAGCTCATTTAATAAGTTGTGATTCAAAAACTATTTAGTAAATCTTCTAGAAGCAGTTTATTGGAAAATCTGACCAAAAGGTATAGCTAAAAGTCAAAACTGGTACAACCCAACTTTAATTTCTAGCTTAAGTAGGAAGTTGGTCATAACTTTAATGAATTTTTTTTTTGACCAAATAATCTCTCATCTTATATTAAAATTACAAAAAAAAAAAAAACCCTGACCCTATACATTAAAAATTGGAAACAATAATTAATAATTAATTAATATATTTTTTTATCTTCAAAATTTTCAGACCAAAAAATAAAAAATTAAATGAGACCAATTTTTTTTATCTTCAATATTTGTAAAAACCTTACTAATATTATTATCTAAAAAATAATTTTTATAATTAAAATTAAAAAATAATTAAGAAATTTAATTAAGTCTATTTTCATATTAGAATTAAAATAAAAACAGTTAAATATATTTAATGGATATAAACATAATTTCATTAACAAATTAAATAAATTAATTTTACTATAATATCCATTTTAGTCATTTTAAATTTCCTACAGTTTACTAAATATGTTAATACGTCTTTTCAACTCATAATACTTATAAAAATACAGTTTACCAAACAATGAGAAAATATAGTTTACCAAACAATACTTTTCTCAAAATACACAACAACTGTTTTAAAAAAGTTACAACTACAACTGCTTTTAAAAAACTACGTCTATTTTTAAAAAAGTTAAAACTCTACCAAACTGATCATTCATCAAGTAAAAAATCAAATTAAACTCTATCGTAAAGTTAGCAGGTGAGGATCTAAATAGTAATTAGCTTTTCTTGGCTAAGTCATGGAACAGTGTTTTTGTGTTCAAGTAATGGATGAAAGTAAAATTTTAATAATAGTAGACTTAATAGGAAATACAAAAACATTGACAATTTTATTTGTTGAAAAAAAATCAAGAAATAAAAAAAATAATAATGTAGGATAACGTAACAGATTCAAACAAGTGATTGAGAATGTTATACGTGATGGGTCACGTAATGACTTTTCGTTAAATTCTTAAAAAATAAATTATGTGTCATAAATCCATTTTGATCTTTCATAATTTATATTAACATAATCATAATTCATATCATTATAGAATTATAACTAACTCCAATAATAAATATTTTATAGAGGCAATTAAATAATATATTTGACGAGCATGATTAGTTATATGACGTCTCACGGTATTCTCACGGAAATATTTGTAATTAATACTACCAACCACATACATTCATTTCATTTTCAATTTGATTTCTTAAATCATCCAATTAAGACAGAATCACTACGATAATATTATTTATTATAAATCATGTAATTCAATTATGTCAATAGAAAACCATATCATGGATTTTATAATCTCTACCACACGTAATTGTCTAAAAGGATGTCTATACCATTTAGGCTCATATAATTCCTTCAAGTTTGTGCTTTCTTCGTATTGAAATAACAAGCTCACTAACCTATCGAGGTATTGACCTCTAAAAGGTATGCTTCGTCGATTTTATATTTATGTCCAGCTCAATGCATTGTCATTACACTAATATCGTAACCCTAAGTGGAGACTCCCACTAAAGTAACGTTCACAACGTTATTCTATCAATTTGAAAGTTTCAAATATTACAATTTTAATAAGAAAATTGTCTAGATTTACAAACGGTTAGAACTAAAACAATTTATTTATTACAAAGACTTTTTGATTTATGTCTATCCATTTATATTTGTCAAACACACATAAATCAAACCCTATTGTAATAAATGAGAAAAATTCTTTTAATATTCCTAACAAGCATTATGTTAGATGCTCACTTGAACTGGTCTATGGGGATTTTGTGGCCACTGCCAATAAATAGAGAGAGATTTTATTAATGAGTAGTCTAAATGTTATGGTTGATTATTCCAGTTCAAATCTGACCTAATTAATGGATGCCTAACTTTTAATTTATTTATTTTTATGTGATTTTTCTTTATGATATATTGTATAAACATACAAATATTGAATCTATCTCGGTTTATAAGTTCAACCCACTCAAGTCAATTCAATTGAACATTTGGATTAGGTTGAGTTGAATCAGAGACCTAAAATGAGTCGGTTAGATTTATCCCGAAAATTGCAATATTACATCCATTAAAATTTACATTTTTTTTTACATATCCATTAAAATTTATATGTGTACCCCTTTTGTAAGTATATCCAATAAAAAATTTTATAAGTTAATTAATACTAAAAATATTGATTCCTTAATTCATTGTGTAATAAACCCCTACTCACACTTATTTTGTTATTTTGTTACTATTATTATTTATATTATTCCTTAATTAATTCATGGTATTTACTTTTTAGTAGTTTAATTAAGGGATAAATTCATAAATAATCCCCTAAGTTTATAAATAATTATTTTTAATCAAATACGAAGTTTTAATTAACCATGTGAAATTGGAATATTTCCTAAACAACCCTCTGTTCACTTATATCATTTTCTTTCCTCCTCCATCAATTCTCTCTGTTAAATCCTCAGTCAACAGTTTCTCTTACAAAATCGAACATTAATAATAAAAATAAACAAATTTCATCAAGCAAAACCATATTACAACATATCCATTTCTTCTTCTTTTTTCATTATTTCTTTACCTTTCCATCATTTTCATTACATCATCTTTATTTTGCAAGAGAAATTGTTGACCGAGGAATTAATAGAGAGAATCGAAGGAGGATGAAAGAAAAGACTAAAGAAGATGGTATAACCGTATAAGTGTATATGGGATGTTGTGGTAATTTGGTGGCTATGGGGGAAATAAAATTTTAGAATGTGGTCACTGACAATTATTAATAAATGTTGCTAAAAATAAATTTTAATAAATGTATGTAGTCGATTTTAAAAATGACCACTTTATTTTATCTTTATTTTTATAAAATAAAATGAAAAAAAAAAAAAACCAACCACATTCAAAACTTATAGAATACTTTTTTTTAGGAAAAAAAAAAACTTTTAACATGATAAAAATGAATGATAAACTTTGAAATAATAAAATAAAGAAAATGGTTTAAAATTGTACCATTTGAATCCACACTTTTAGAAATAACACATGATTATTATTATTTTCTCAAAATAACACATATTTTAATATAAATCCCAAAAAACCCTTAATAAAAGCTTTTGAGTGGAGTGGATTTCTTTTAAAAGAAGTATAAATGAAACCTACAAAGTATGAGAAACACACGCCTCTCAAGGAAAGAAAATGAAAAAAAAATTATTGTTTTAATTTTTCTTCTCTAACAAAGTCAGGGTGAGAAACACAAAGTTATAAAAGAAGATGAGAGTCAGATGGAGACCATAAAGATAAAAAAAAAATTTCTTTTTGTTCATGGGTGAACTAAATTAGCTCGCCCACAAACTAATTGGCTATCTTCTAGTTTCACTTGATGCAACTTGTCTTGCTAATAGTTGGTCTTTTTTTTTTTTTTTTCTCTTTTATACTGAGGGGTAATTTTATCCAAATATATCTTTAGGTGTTAATTTCAGTAAAAAATAATGATTTGGCGACAAATATCAAAATACCGGTCTCATAAGTGCTACTAAAAAATCTCATAATAATAAATGTTGAGTGAAAAACAAAAAAATGTTGAGTGAGGTTTATTTACAATATTAAACAATAAACATTTTATTTACTTGGACACTTAGTATGTTTACAAAGGTATCATGATTTAAGACGAAAATATCCTAACATTAGAGGAACTAAAATCATGTATTTTGTAAAAGTAGAAAAAACGAAGAGCTTTTTTTTTTGAAGAGTTACAATTACAAGATTAATAACTATTGGGATCTACTAAGATCGATCACTAAACGCAAGAGCCATATATTTATTCTCACAATAAAGGGAAAAAACTATTCACACATGCTGGTAAATATATATGGTAGGAATTGAATCCTCACCATTGAGGTGGGAGGGAGATGCACTAATCACTTGAGTTATGAGTGGATGTAAAAAAAAAAAAAAAAAAGTTAATACCATAAATATATTTAAAAAAAGATAGAATTTTTTGACATTTCTTCACACTTTTAACAATATTTATTGTATTAACTCATTGGGTTTCAAAAATTTTAAGGTTTTGACCAAATTTAGGGTTGCGTTATTGCTATCTAAAAAATTAATTAGTATAGTCATAATATAATAAAATTTTGAATAACTATAAATTATTCCTTAAATTATTATAAAATATCATATTTTTATTTATTTTTATTTACTTCCTAAAATTTTTAAAAATATAATTTTTAGTGGTGAAAGTAAATTGAAGCTCCAGAAGTACTATTTTACCCTTGACATGTATTAATTGAGTTAAAAATATGATTTTGGCCTCTAAACTTTTATATATAGACCATTACACTTTAAAATAAAATATAAAAAGTAAAACTAAAAAATATAAATATTTTTTAAAAAATAAAACATATAAGAATAATATATTATATATTTATAACTTAATGGGACTAGGTCTCGAGTCCTTCTTGGCAGCGGGTATCTGCTACCTATTCTCCAACAGTGGTTGAAGCCATTGCTATTCTCAGGGGCTGTGTTTTGCGTCTAATATTGGTGTTGCTTTGGGTTCAATTGAGTCTGATGCTTCATCAGTTGTTAAGATGATTAATGGTTCTGTTGTTCCTTCGTCTGATATAGGTCCGGTGGTATTGGACATTCATTCGAGTCTCCTTGAGTCCATGATTATAGAGTTTCTTTTGTTCTTAGAGTTGCTAATTCAGTTGCTCATAAACTAGCTAAGCTCGCATTGTTGTCGAGCTCTGATTGTCTTTTGATTGAGAGTTTCTTCCATACGTTTGTGGAATCGTTGGTTCTGTATGGTATCTCAGGATAGTTTATTCTCTTAGTTGTGTTTTAATATTTTTGTCTCTTTTCAAAAGAAAAACTTTAAATTAATTTTAAGATTAAAAATAAAATGCGAAACTAAAAGAAATTAAAAAGTAAAAAGTAACAAAAAAAAATTAGTAAAATAATAAAAGTATTATTTTTTATATGAATATATCTCTATGTACTTCAATAAAATTAAAAATAACTAATATATATACATACCAAAGAAGAGAAAATCTTGAAAAGAAAGGTACTAGGTCCCACCTCACCATGCATTTTCTTGTTTTGACCCTTCTACGGGTTTCGAGTCTACCTGAGGTAAGATTACCGCGTAACTGAGATTTAAATAGTATTTTGTCAATGGATTTAATTATCATATTGAATGGAGAGAGAATATAACAAATGACTTGTGGTGATTGGTTTAAAATTACTATTTAGATATTCACATTGGAGAAGTGAATATGCATTTCTATAATTTTTTTGACAAGTTAGATCCATATTATTTAGAAATACTGATGTGGCACTATTTAGATACTCAAAAATACATATTTGCATTGGAGATGCTCTAATACTTTTAATATTTTCTCGTTAGAGATTAAATTTGAAATCGGATTTATTAATAGAAAATAAAATAAAAATAAATTTTAATTTTATTATCAAAAAATTAAAAGAAATTAAGTTCTGTATTAATTTAATTTATGATGTGCGTGAGAATTCACCTAACTTGATCATTAATAATTTTTAGTAAATAATGTAATAAAAATTAAGAAATTAAATTTTTTTTTTCTCTTCATTAGAATTTCTAATTTATAAACACGTTATAAAAAAAGAGTTGGTTATCCATTGACCTACAGAAGTCTTATTATTATTTATTTTTAAAATCAAATAGGCACGTAAAAATTGAATAACAAAAGGCCCCAAATCAATTGTTCTGTTATTCACATAGCTTTTGAAATTACTTCTCTTCTGTCTCCTCCATAGCCCACCAACTGTATTTCTTTTTTTTTAATAATTAGAAACTTTATCAAGAGTTGATCTTGAACAGGTCTTTTATCAATTGACAATTATTGTCACACTTTCCCTTAAAAAAAGAAAAAAAGAAATCTATGTACCATAGTTTTATATTATATTATATATATATATATATATATATATATATATATATATATATGCCAATAGAATATGATTATCTTTTGCAGTGGAATAATGTAAATTGGCACTATTGGCACTAGGAGAACTTTTGGTGTCAACATTATGTATTTTTATTTATTTATTAATTTCTCCTATTAACATACAATGTCAAAACTACGAGGAGATTTTGACTAATACATTCAAATTAGAGGAGGATTTTAATAATATTCCTAACTGAAACGTTAACGGTCAATAGTATTTTGATAATTATAACTGACGGTAGGTGAATTTTGACGAATACACTAAATTACTAGGGGATTTTAGTCAAAAATAAAATTAGAGGGAGGATTTTGATGAATACACCTAACTAAAGGGGGATTTTAATAATATTTACTTAAATTTAATAAATATTAAATTCAATCATAATGTACGTACACCAAAATAACTTCAATGATATAAAATTTGTTAAATTCTTACAACATTATTGTTCGGAAAAAAAAAAAATCTTACAACATTAGCATTATATTAAAAAAAAATTAAAAATTCTATTTAAAAATCCATTAAACATTTATGATATCCACAACTCAAGTATGCATGTTTTGTTTTCAGAGATCATAAAACAAAGAAAATGATGATTTACAGTGTAAAATTGGGCAGGAAGTTGGTGATTTTCTGAAGTAGACTGCACTACCATATGGCTGGCTTCTTATCCGCAGTAGGACTTTAATCAACAAGAAGCATCGCAAAGTCCAGATTTTTGGGTTCTAACACGAACCCAAATCATTTGAGTTTTCAATTTTTTTTTTGGTTTTTTCCTTTGCATGGGTAGTCTCGTCATTTTATTATAATTCGTTTGGTTAACTGTCACTTTAACAGTGGTTAACGGAAAGTAGGGTATTCGAGGTACAATTATAATAAAATTGATATTAAATATATAATTATAATAAAAATTAGGGTACTTGAGTACAATTCACCTAATTTTATATATATATATATATATTCAAAAAAAAAAAATCTTGAAAAGAAAAGTACTAGGTCCCACCTCACCATGCGTTTTCTTGTTTTGACCCTTCTCCGGATTTCAAGTCTACCTGAGGTAAGATTACCGCGTAACTGAGATTTAATACTTTTAATATTTTTCCGTTAGATTAATTTTGAAAATGTATTTATTAATCGAAAATAAAAGTAAAACAAATTAATTTTATTATCAAGAAATTAAAAGAAATTAAGTTCCGTATTAATTTAATTCATGATGTGCGTGAGAATTCACCTAACTTGATCACTAACAATTTTTAGTAAATAATATAATAAAAACTAAGAAATTAAAAAAAAAAAATTCTCTTCATTAGGATTTTTAATTTATAAACACGTAATAAAAAAATAGTTAGTTTATCCTATTGACCTACAGAAGTCTTATTATTATTTATTTTTAAAATCAAATGGCACGTAAAAATTGAATAACAAAAGGCCCAAATCAATTGTTCTGTTATTCACATAGCTTTTGAATTTACTTCTCTCCTGTCTCCTCCATAGCCCACCAACTGTATTTCTTTTTTTTTAATAATTAGAAACTTTATCAAAAGTTGATCTGAACAGGGCTTTTATCAATTGACAATTATTGTCACACTTCCCCTTAAAAAAAAAAGAACTTAGTTATATATATATATATATATATATATATATATATATATATATATATATGTGCTAATGGCATAGTAGGTGATAGAATATGATTATCTTTTGCAGTGGAATAATGTAAATTGGCACTAGGAGAACTTTTGGTGTCAACATTATGTATTATTTATTTATTTATTTTATTGTTTTCTCCTATTAACATATTTCTTATCAAACTAATTTTATGGACCTCCATGTGAAGTTTTATTAACTATAAACGAAATTAACTTTATCGTTTATTAACGAATACCTTTCATGCCTTTAGTAAAATTTAGTTAAATATAACAGTTGATTAAAGGAGAGGTTTTTGTCAAAAACCTGAATAGTTGGCTAAAAGTTGGTTCCGCCTGTAATTGAACTAAATCCAAAATAGGGAAGGTCTTTATCAATAAACCCAAAAATTGACTCCTCCTGTAATTGAGCAAACCTCAGGAGAGGTAGACGTTATTTACTCTTCTTATTATCTCATCCAGTTTATAAAATCTTTCACAACTTTACATTTTTATTAATCTTTTATTTATTTAATTTATATTTGTGCTCCATTAAGATTTTATTAGTATTATAGCTTTTATTATTTTTATTGTTATTAACTTATTATTATTATTATCTCATGTGTTTCTGAAATCCAAATAAGTTGATGGGGTCTAAAATGTGTGAATGAGACACAGAATTAAAGACAGGAACCTGATTTTTAGATTTTAAAAGATTAAAATAAGATTCAACTTCAAAAAGCATCACCTTTGAGCAATTAGTCAAAAGATTTTGTTTATTTAAAATATAATTTATTTGTTGAAAAATATATTACCAAATGCAAGAATTTATCTAAACTTTTAAAAAGTAAAATTATAAAAATTAATTTTATATTTTAAAAGATTAAAACGGGACTCTAAGCAACTAGTCAAAGATTGTTTAGTTAAAATATAATTTCTCGGTTGAAAATTATATTACTAAGTGCACGAATTTACTTTTATTTTTAAATTATAATTATAAGATTAATAATAAATTTATATTTTTTTAAGGTATAACTACAAGATTAATAATAAATTTATCAGAATATAAATAAATTATTAAACTCACTATTTGGAATATCTACTCTCATAACAGAAAAAATCTATTTGTACAATAAGAGGGAAAAATTATCTACACTTCTTAATAAATAAACATAGTGAGATTTAAATCTTCATCACTGAGATGGAAGAAAGATACACTAACCACTTGAGTTATCAGTAATCTTATAAATTTACTAAGTCTTTATGGTTACAAAGTACAAAAATATATGAATCTGTGTACTAAAAAATGACTGCATAGAATCTTCTATGTGAGAAAAATGAGAAAGTAAAGAGCAACATTGCTTTTGAATTTTGTTAGTCGTGCCTCCAAAGATATGACACCGGCATCGCATGTCTCATGAATCAAACACGTGAATTGGACAACAAACAAAATCTCATCGTTGTTTGATTCTCATTCTCATAAAATCTTCTGTAGCACGTACGCGTAAATGAATATATATAAATATGCATCTGTCAGTGGGTTTGGATTTTCAAAGGTGGAAAAATGAAGTTCGGGAAAGAATATGCGTCCCAAATGGTACCTGAATGGCAAGAAGCATACATGGATTACAATAATCTAAAAACGTTTTTGAAACAAATCCAATGGATTAAGCAGAGAAACAAGCAAGCAGCAGCTGCTGCTGCTGCTACTGGACAGCCCGCCGGCCTAACCCGAGCATTAACACTTTACAGAGCTTTCAGTGGGCTAATACAAAGGCAAAACCAGAACCACCCCGCCATCAGTGACGTTGAGAGCTCCGTTCTTGTCAATTCTGTGAACAACAATGGCTCTCAAAGGAATTACGAGACTACATTTCTCATGGCCACCACAGAGGATGGAGGAGAATACGAGCAAGAGTTTTTCAAAAGGATTGACAACGAGTTCAACAAAGTTGACAAGTTCTATAGGTCTAAAGTGCAAGAGGTGATGGCTGAAGCTGATACTCTCAGTAAGCAAATGGATGCTTTGATTGCTTTTCGGTTAAAAGCACTTGCATTTGATCAACAACAACTGCTTCTCGATTCTTGTAGTACTCCTGATGATCATCAGCAGCAGCCTGGAGCAAGCGACAGTGAGCGCAGCACTCAACTGATCTTGAATATAATTAATGAACAGCTTACAGAATTGGACATTGATCTATATATACTTTTTGGTTCTTTTTGCAGGAATCATATTCGAGGATGAAACATATGAGAAGCAAGAGGAGGAGAGTATCATACCAGCTAGATTAGATATACTTAACCACGTGAAGATTCACAAAACACTTGGAGGTACTCCCTATTCGATCATTAAGGGTTTTGTCAACTCCCCGAATCAGAACAAACAGATGACATTCAACAACGATAATCTGAAGAAAGTTGAAAAACAACTCAGGCGGGCTTTTATACAATTTTATCACAAGATTACTCTCCTTAAAAGCTATAGGTACGTAATATTAATTTCTCTTCTTGAACCAGTTAAATTGCAATTTATATATGATTTCCTCAAAGTTGTGTATTCATTGCTCTCATTTCTTGCATTTGAAAACAGCTTCCTGAATACTTTAGCATTTTCAAAAATCATGAAGAAATACGATAAGGTATGTATGATACGTACGTACAAAGTAGCTGAGCTCCTTTCAGATTAGCTTAGCCTAAAATACAACAACTTTTTTTTTTATTGTTTTTCAGATCACCTCAAGAAGGGAATCGAAATCTTATATGAACATGGTGGATAATTCCTATCTTGGCAGCTCTGATGAAGTAAGCATTCTGTGACAGAAGTTGAATCAATTCAACTTCGATCTATCTTTTGAAGCCAAATAAAAATGGTTTGGTTTTTTTTGAGATTGATGTGGAGTGTGCCATACCATTAATTGCAGTTAACCAAGCTTATGGAGAGGGTTGAGGCTGCATTCATCAAGCATTTCACGAATTCAAATCGAAGAAAAGGCATGAACATCTTAAGACCAAAGGCTAATAAGAAACAAACACATATAGTATCATTTTTCACTGGTGAGATGATCAATGTCCAATTTAGCTTCAATATATATATATATATATATATAACTTCTAAACAGTGAACAACAGAAACCATTAATTTTTCTCGTGTCTTAGTTAAGTATTTCATTTTCAACATGTTTGTCGAAAATTATTTGCAGGTCTCTTAGCTGGCTGCACAGTAGCACTCATACTAGCCCTTATCTTAATCATACGTGCTCGCGATCTCTTGAATAAAGAAGGAAAAAATCAATACATGGAAAATATGTTTCCGCTTTACAGGTAACATGTGTACAGATTATAACGTGTGTTGCATGCATACTTCAAACGTTGGAGTAACCAAGTATCCGATACAAATACATATGTGGGATACGCATGGATGTATATACGCCTGTTGATTTTTGGTCAGTTTTGACTTGTACGTTAAGGATATGGTTGGGATACGATAAGAATACAGTAAGAATACGGCTCAGGATATGTTTTGGGCAACTTTATAATTATTTTAATAAAAAGGGTCTAATTTATAATATTGAAAAACTTTAGGGTTAAAATTAAATTTTAAAAATTATTATAAATGAAGTTTTTATTATTTTAATTGACATATTATATTATATCGTATCTTAATTTTTAAAGATTTATTGTATTTTTGTATCGTATGCTGTCGTATTCCCGCATCCGCGCACCCGTCCAAGATAGGTGTACAACCTCAACTGCAGCTTTTCCTATTGCAGAATTCTTATACAGTATGTTGATTCTAGTGATGGTAAAATTTGTGCAGCTTGTTTGCATTCATTGTCCTGCACGTGCTTATCTATGCTGGCAACATATATTTCTGGAAGCGGTACCGCGTCAATTATCCCTTCATTTTTGGTTTCAAGCAAGGAACAGAGTTGGGTTACATGGACGTTCTGCTAGTCAGTTTTGGTCTTGCAGCACTAGCTTTAACCAGTGTACTCATGAATCTGGACATGGAGATGGACCCTCGCACACACGATTACAAAGCACTCACTGAGCTTCTTCCTCTAGGCTTGGTTTTGGTAAAGTTATTCAACTTACACAACAACTTTTTTTCCCTTGCAATACTTTCACAAAATAGGCACTAAATAATAATAAAATTATGTCTTGTGTTTTTTCATTTTTTTCTCTCTGTAGCTAGTGATTGTCATAATGATCTGCCCTCTCAACATCCTATATCGTTCGAGTCGATTCTTTGTCCTCTCTTGTTTGTTTCACTGCATCTGTGCTCCTCTTTACAAGGTACAGAAATACGTAAAGGAAAATGGAAAATCAAAGGAACTGAACAATATATAAATGTGGAGAATCTAACAATGTGTTTTTGGGCACTGCAGGTGACACTCCAGGATTTCTTCTTGGCAGATCAATTAACCAGCCAGGTTATCAATTATTAATAGAGCAGCCTGTGAATCAATTACAGAAATTGCCTTCTTGTTTTGATACTAATATTATTAGTTATGATTGGCAGGTTCAAGCCTTTAGAAGCCTGGAGTTCTACATCTGCTACTATGGTTGGGGAGACTATAAACTAAGACAAAACACTTGCAAAACCAATGATGTTTACAATACTTTCTACATCATTGTTGCTGTGGTTCCATATTGGTCTCGCTTCCTTCAGGTGCGCGTACGTACGTAGAATCACATTAAAGATCAAACAAATGTATATTGTAAGCGTAAATCTTCTTATGTTTTGATATGTAATTCATTTGCAGTGCCTTCGACGTCTGTACGAGGAAAAGGATAGGATGCAAGGCTATAATGCGGTGAAGTATTTGATGGCAATCATAGCAATTAGCAGTAGAAGTGTATACAGTCTTTACATGGGAATGGGGTGGAAAATAGTAGCAGGGTTATCATCAGCAATTGCAGCAATTTATAGTACATATTGGGACCTTGTTGTGGACTGGGGACTTCTTCAACGCCATTCTAAGAACCGCTGGTTGAGAGACAAACTTCTTGTACCCTACAAAACTGTTTATTTCGCTGCCATGGTAAGTTATTGGATTAATAGTTAATAGTTAATAGTAAAATGACAGGAGGGAAATAATAGAGTTAATGTGTTGGTCATGAGAATGATAATGATAGTGATATTGATGAGGGAAAATGCAGGTGTTGAATGTGTTGCTAAGATTTGCATGGCTGCAAACAGTGCTCGATATAGAGTTGAGTTTCTTACACAAGGAAACTGTAATTACTATTTTTGCAAGCTTGGAGATTCTTCGACGTGGCATTTGGAATTTCTTCAGGTACAGTTTTATTTTTAATTAATTATATGATCATTCAAGTTTTAAATTTCAAGTTTCTATAAACACGCTTAAGGCTCATGCTTGAAATATAATTATGAAATAGGTTGGAGAACGAGCATTTGTACAACATTGGCAAGTATCGAGCGTTCAAATCGGTTCCATTGCCATTCAAATATTATGAAGATGAAGATGGAAATGAATAGAATATTAGAATGCTTATGATCTAACTCAGTAGAGATTGGAGAAAATTAACAATAACTATTCAGGAAACAACTGTTGGCCACAATATATACTATAAGGACAATGCTCTCATACTTGATAAGTAAATAAAAGAGTTGATTGCCATCAATTGTAATACATCATGATCATGGGATATGTAGATGAGAAACTGAACAGAAAGTAATATATCCTTATATATTTTTTTGCTTTTCTATTTTAACTTAATTATCTTTCAAACATTTTCTCTTAAATACTGCAATAACTTAAGGTTTTGATGGATAATTAAATTTGCAGAAAAATACATGTGCATGTGAGTGTGTGTGGGGGTGTCAATGTGCACGCCTGTGCGCTTGTGCGTGTGTACGTTTGTGCATGAGTGTGTATGCTCGCGAGCCCGTGAGTGTATGTACGGGCGTGTGTGAAGGTTTTTGATGGATAATTAACTTCGCCAAAAAATACATACAAAAATGCACGTTATGTTATGTTATGGGATGTGTGTGTAAAGTTATGATCGATAATTAACTTTGTCAAAAAATACGCACAAAAGCGTACATTATGTTATTTTTGTGTGACTATGTAATAATTATAAGATGCGAATCCTTTATCTTATGCTTCCTATTCAACAAAATCATGAAAAATAGTCTAATAATAATCAATTATTTTTTTTTTGTTATTTCATTAAACTTATCGTCCAAAAAAAATCACACCAAAATTGTGTAGCTTTCATTAAAATTGTTTAGATTTCATTAAGATCCTTAAGAGAGAACTACACACATACATGTATCCGTAAACATACATATAGATATAGATATGCATTTACACACCTATATATGATATAGGTATAGTTAAACACCTTTCCAATCAATTCTCTCCCCCCACACACACATATACATGTACACTTGTCCAATTGATCTAACTAATTCAGACATTTAGGACTATGTATATGGCTTTCTAATTTGTGTACGGTATCGGAGTTGGCAAGAATTGATCATTATTAATTCTATATTTACAATCCTTGGATTTGTGTTTCAATTACCTTTATGAGAACTTATAAGTAGGGTTGGGTACGGTCTGATTTTGTTTTGTAATTAGCCGGAATTTGAAAGCCAATACATTTGATTCGGTAACTGGCCAAATTAAAATTTTCAATTTTGTGAAAAATAAGATCAATTTGGATCAATTCTTTTTTTAGACCAGACCAAACCAAATTAGATTTTTCTGGTTTGATGTGGTTGAATATAACATTTATATATTCAATTTGGGCCTTTGTAATTAAAATTATACTATTTAAATTTTATATCATATTTTGAGCTCATTTTAAAGAAATATATATGATAAGTAAATATATTTGTATCAAATTTGTTGCTTGAAAGGAAAGTATTGGGTGTGACATGTAAAATAGAATACGTGTGTTAAAAGAAAGGCATTTAGTTTACGGCTCGGTCCAGGTTTGATGAATTTGGACCATAAATCGGATCAAAACTATATGGTTTTATTATAGGACAAATTACAGCCCACCTATTTGAGGTATCTCTAATTACAGACGGAATCAACTTTTAGAAAAATTGATTGTAAATACTCCTACCGTTAGCATTGACCATCAATAAAGACAGTTGACCGTTAAAAATATAAAAAAATTTTGTCCACTTATCTGAGGAATCCTTAATTACAGGCCAGAATAAACTTTTAAGAAAATTGACTACAAAGTCCCCCATTAGAGTTAACAGTAAAAAAGACAATTGACAGTTAAAAATATGTAAAAGATAAATTTGTCTCTAGTTAAAAAAAATCTAAAATAAAATAAATATAAATAAACTCTAAAGGCAAATCGTAATAGAGTATCCTAACATTTATCTATATTGTAATGAAATCATGAGTTTAGCCTTAATTATATATTAGTATCCTACCGTTAGTTGACTCAGTTAAAAGTAATAGTTTCACCAAGATTTTTGCTTGAGATGCCACAACTACTTCTGGTTAAAAAATAAAAAATAAAAAAATTTAAATGAATCTCCATCATCTGTTAACATTGAGATCCATTTTAAATTTATTTTTATTTTTTATTTTTTAACCAGGGTAGTTGTATCATTTCAAGCAAAATTCATGGTCAAACTGTTACTTTTGACCGAGTCAACTAACAGTAGGGTATTAACATGTAATTAAGGTTAAACTCATAATTTTATTACAATATGACCAAATATTAGGGTATTTCATTACAATTTACCTTATTTTAATTTTCCACCATCTAAATGGATGGTGGAGATCCATTCATGAAAAAACTTAAAATAAAATTAAATCTAAGAGATCCACCGTCTATCTGGAGATTTATCTTAAAAAAAAATTATCTTGTAGAGATCCTTCATATTCATCAAGTGACCATGTAAGGGAGGGGGAGGCTCCAACCTCCCCTTTTGCACGAACCAGGAGAGGCTCACGCCTCTCCTGGTTCACGATCCATTGTGAATTCACTATGAATCTCACCCTTCTCTCTCCTTTCTTTTTCTTCTTCTTTTCTTTTTTTTTTTCCTTTTTTTTTAAAATCTTCGCTATTCATTCAGAGATAGACGGTGGAGATCTTAACTTTTTTAAAAATAAGACGAAATAACTAAAATACCTTTAACATTGTTGTCTTTGACTAACATTAACTAACATCAACTAACAATAGGGGGTCTGCATTAAAATTTCCCTAAAAGTTGATTCCGTCTGTAACTAGAGATACCTCATGTAGGTAGGCTGTAATTTGTACAAAATTTTATATGTTTCTAATGATCAATTGTCTTCAACTATTTTTTTGTTATGATCAACGCTAACGGCAGGAGGTTCTGCAGTCAATTTCCTTAAAAGTTAATTCCGACTGTAATAATGAAAACCTTATATAGATGCACTGTAATTTGTCCTTTATTATATAATAAAAACGTATGATTTTTAAAATTAGAAACCTAGCCGGCCAGACCAGACCAAGCGGTTTGATTTGCTTCGGTCCGCTTAAACAATTGATGGGCTTTTTTGCCTAGTCCCACTTGCAAGATTAGTAAAAACAACATGAATCACTTTCTTTTAGACTTGCAAGTTCAACGCCTTGCCATGGCCACACATGATTTAGCTGCCCTTTGCAATGAGGCAGACTGCAGAGCATTGGTATGTGTTAAGGATTGGAATCCTAAAGCTCTTGGGAATTAATTTAGTTTGAACCTTGAATTCAGATGCAACACCTGTGAGAGAGTAAACCCGTTAAGGGGTGTTGGCGGCTACCACTCTCCTATGCTTAAGTCAGTTTATTTCAATCTATTAAGTGGATCAAATACTAAATAGCTCTCAATTCTACTATAAATTGTAAAGACTTAAAACATCTTACTTTTTACTTTTACCAACTCCTTTCTATATACGCATTTGTTGTGTTGTCGCGTATAATTTTAGACATCTGTCAAATTTGGTTGACAGGTGTATGCCTGTATATGTTGGAGTTGACGTGTTCACTATTCAGGCTCCGATACATGAGGTCGGTTGGTTGTGGTAGACTTTGGTGGTTGAAGTGCCGCATCATCGTGACACTTTTAAAAGTCACGTGTCATTATCGCATTGATCGGTCGAAGACATGTGTAAGCGTTATTCTGAGTTTGTAAAATCTTGTGATATTTTGCACTCTATAGTGGAACATTTATTGCAAATGAAGGTCATACTGATATTATAGTGAAGAATTTGATTGCTCAATAAAGTATATAGAGCATTCAAGGGATTGTTCACACTCTCGCTTCTTTGTGTGCCTTGGATTTACCTATTTCCACAAAGGTTCCACCATCTTTTCAAAATGGTGACAGTATAGTTAATGCATCATGTTGTTTAGCAAACCATTTTGGTCAATCATTGTTGGAACCACAGAGTGTACTGTCTAGTATCAAGTATAGATATGGGTTATGTTTCCCTCAAATATGGACCCATGTTTCTATTGACAAACAATAGATTACATGACCAACTATCTTGAATCAATTAAATCCATATGTTCTATTCAGGTTATGGAAACTCACTTTCGCTGTAATCCATTTATATCAGAAAATTCTATGGACACTTATTTAAACTTTCTCTGGTTTCAAATTTGAGAGTATTTATTGAGTATATCTCATACATGGTCAAGAAAGAAGGGTTAGTTTCTTAATATACCAAAATTTTGTGCTTCCAATGCAAATGACAAAACAAATATTTGATGGTGGGTTGTTCTGGGACCCTCAGGAATGATGCTACTTTGTTTGGGTTGGTGATAAGAGCATATACATTGGGTTGTGGGGCTAGTTTTTGTTGTTGTATCCTAGGAACTTTGTCATGATCCTCCTTGTATGTTTGTTTGTTAATGGCAATCATGCTATCAATGATAAATGAAAGTAAAGATATTTTTTACCCCTCAGCCAAGTCTGCTCTGCTGGGCCTGGATTTAGATGCCTGTTTCCTGATTTGGCTCTACATATGGTTTGACTATTTAAAATCAGACAAATTAAAGCATTGTGACATGATTATCCTCTCATAATTTCTTTTCCCCTTTGATTTTCATTTTATTATTATTTTTCATAATTTTAAAAATAAAATAAGAGAATAGTTTTTTTTGGGTTAATTACACTAATACCCCTCTTTTTTGGCATTTTTGCACATACTGGCAACTTTATCTTTTATTACACAAACCTCCCCTGAAAAATATTGACCAAACCGTTGATTAACTATAAAGTTAACGGAATATTACTGTAGCAATGACAAACTCGTCTTTTTTCCATCAAACCATTAAAAAATTAAAAAATAAAAATCAATCTCAAGATTTATTTTATTTTTCTTCTTCTTCTTTTTTTTTCAGATTTTTTTCCAAACAAAAATCAAACCCAAAAATTTGATTTTTTTTTTTCTTCTCCAAACAAATCCAAATCCGTCTCTGAACCTCCTTCTTCTTCTTCAACAAACCCTAAAATCCAAATCCACAAATTTGAAAATTCGAATTTTATTTTTTCTTCTCCAAACCTCCTCTTCTTCTTCAACTAACTCTAAAATTTAAATCCAAAAATTTGAATTTTATTGTTTCTTCTCAAAAGAAATCCTCTTTAATAACTTCTTCTTCTTCTTACCCAAACATACAAACCCAAAAATTCAAAATTTTGAATTTTTTCTTCTCCAAACAAATTATCTTCAACAAACCAAAAAATCCAAAAATTGGAATTAGTGTTTGGATAAAAAAAAAATCGAAGAAGATGTTTGGTAAAAAAAAAATTGGGTTTGGTTGAAGAAGAAGATGTTTGGTTGAAGAAAAATGAAGAAGAAGAAGAAGAAAAATTTGGGTATTTGGAAAAAAAGTTTGTTTGGATTTGTTTGATTAAAGAATGAGTTTGTATTTTGGTTGAAGAAAAATGAAGAAGAAGAATAAGAAAAAATCTGGACATTTGGAAAAAAAAAAATTTTAATTTGGGTTTGTTTTGATTTTTTGGTAAGTGTTCTTATCAATCCAACTCCAGTAGGGGAGGTTGGATTTGCTAAGCCGCCCCACATTTCACAGACAGTTTTCAAGGAATGTTGTATACAAATGAGATTGAGAGTATGTATAGTGTGAAATTGATTTTTCAGATGTTAGAAATTTTATGCCTGGATTCAAGAATAATAACTTTATATTCTAGCAAAAAAAAATACAATTTTTGTGCCCAGATTCAGGAATAGCAACTTCTTACTAAAGTCATCATAGCAGCAAACAAAAAACATTAAGATGATGTTGATTTAAATATGGTTTTGATTTATTTTCTGTGATTTTTTTTAAATGGAATCAAATTAAGAATTGATTTGTTTGGTTGAAGAAAAATTTGGAAGATGATGATGATGATAATAATGATCTGGGTTTGTGATTTGAAAAAAAATCTGGATTTGATTATTATTGAAAATCTAATTGAAGAAGATAATGAACAGTGGAATTGATTTTTTTCTTTAAAAAAAATTATTTTTTATATATTAAATAATTATTAAGAATAATAAAATAAGTATTAAGGGCAAAATGATCTTTTTATCCAAACTGTTAATTTTGTGGTTAGTCAACGGTTTGGTCAACGTTTTTCAGAAGAGGTTTATACAATAAAATATATATAAAGTTGTCAGCATGTATAAAAAAGCCAAAAAAGAGGGGTATTAGTGTAAAATGCATGCTGCTTTCAAATTAATAAGAACATAATATCAAGGTAACATATAAGCTAAAAAAAAAAAAACATGGGGATCACATGATCTACCCAAGTATTTTTAATAGTGATTGATATTATTGTGTTGGTGATATATCCTATACACAAAGGAAACATGGCCTCTATTGTGAAAAGAAATAATAATGCAGAAATTTTTTGGCTGAAATTAGCAATCTCCCCTTGTAATGACAACAAAATTGAGCTGCCTAACTTATGTTTTTTAAAAGCCAAACTATTGAATATACATTTCTTGTGTTGAGTGGTGGTTACCTGTCAAAGATTCTTTACTTGATCCTTTTTCATCTACAATTTTCATTGGCCCACTTTTCATCCAACTACACATATTATAAGCACCCTGTAGATCTAAAGCTGTTTTCTTTAGCTGGAAGTCAAACATATATTTATTATCACATCACAATCAAATCTCTTCTATAATACTTATTTCAGGTACCTAATTCCTTCTTACACAGTTCTTAAAAAAAAATTATTGAAATTTATTAATTAAAAATACTCTAAAAATAAAGAACATTTTAGACGTTTATTAAATTTAAAATTTATTAAAATTTGATGGTATTTTTTTTTAAAAATAATAGATTTTAATGGAGTTCACGGATTCTATAAATTCCATATAAATTTTTGTAAAAATTCTATTTTAAAATCTAACAAATTCTTTCGGAGTAAGGTAAGATTTATTATATGTATTTTTATTTTAAAATTGATCTAATTTCATTAATTCAACCATTTATATAAATTACACAAGGTTCTTTATCTTGATGGTTGGAAGCCTCAAAATCCTCTAAACCATTAAGGTTTAAATTTTTGTGTAGCCTTGTAAATATATATTTTTACCAATACCCATAAAAATACAATTATGTGGGTAGACCTTTTTCTCGTGTTGGGAGTAGACCCCTCCCGTTATTGGGAGTAGTTTTTTAAACTGTTGGTCCTTGTAGTTCTCATCTCCCATTACTAATAATAGTTATCCGGACCATATTTATAAAATTTAATCTCAATTGATACCGATAGTCCTCTTACCCATAAATGTATTAAATTTTAAAAAAAAAAACAATTTATATAAATTCATAACTTTTTTAATACCCCTATATTTTATTCCAGTTATTCTCTAACAAAAAAGGAAATGCTGTCCTCACAACCAAACACCAACTCAAACTCAAACTCAATTGATTCCCAATCAGTACACAAAAGAAAAATATATACCGCAAAGTCACCAAACTTTGCTATCCCCCACTCACTACTATTCCCGTACAGTACAAAGCTATCCTCATTTGTTTGTAGCAGCAGCAGCATAAAAGAGAGCGTGAGTAGCACGCGCCGGCAAATGATGATGGAAAAAAGTACTACCTGCGGTGCCAGAGGAATGGAATCAACAAATCACAGTACAGGTAGAAGCCTACGTGGGACAGTACAGAATCAGATATGAGCGAATGCGATAGACAGAGCGTGGATATCACGCGCATTGGATAAAAAAAATTTTGTGTAACAGTGACTCTGGAGTCGAGTATAGGAATATATAAGAGCCCCAAATCCCGGAAAAATTCAGATGATAGATGATAAAAATCATCAGCAAACAGTAATTTGATAATAATAATAAAAGCTGAAAAGGAGAGAAAACAAGATCCACCTCGAACCTCTCTCCACTCCATCCCAATTTTGTGAACGCCGTCGCTGGTGGTGCTGCTGCCTCCTCCTCCTCCTGCTGTGGTGGTTATCATCGATATAACAATTTTTGTAAGTAATTAAAAAAAAAAAAAAAAAATGAGAGAAGATGAATCCAATTGGTTCTCTAGATGGGAAGAAGAGCTTCCTTCACCAGATGAGCTTATGCCTCTCTCTCAAACCCTAATTACACCTGATCTTGCTATTGCTTTCGATATCCGAAATCCAAATCCAAACCTAAACCACCAACAACAGCAACAACAAACACCACCACCACCACCTCCGCCTCCTCCTACTATGGCTCCTTCTTCGACTGAATTTGCTGCTGAGAATTCGGCCGAGCTCGGCTCTGGTGCTGCCAGCGATGAGCCTGCCAGAACCCTCAAGCGACCCAGGCTCGTTTGGACTCCACAGCTACATAAGAGATTTGTAGACGCTGTTGCTCACTTAGGCATCAAGAATGCCGTCCCCAAGACTATAATGCAACTCATGAGTGTTGATGGCCTTACTAGAGAAAACGTTGCCAGTCATTTGCAGAAATACCGTCTTTATCTCAAAAGAATGCAAGGATTGTCCGGTGGTGGTGGTGGTGCGGCTGCTGCCGCCGTCAACGGTTCTTCTGCCGCTGCCTCTGCCGATCCAGCCACTGACCATTTGTTTGCCAGTTCCCCTGTTCCGCCCCATTTTTTGCATCCGGGCAGGTCTAATACAGACCATTTCTTGCCATTTGTTCCGGTGGCGCTCCACCAGCAGCAGATGGCTGTAGCCGCCGCTGCTGTGGGCAATCCCCATTTGCAGAATCAGTATCATAGGCAGATGGGTCATTTTGGGTCGCCCCCAAACGGACAATTTGAGCATCCCTTTCTTGCTAGGCAGGCTCAGCAACCGGTTCATAGGATGGGAGCACCCGTTCACAATTCGGTTCCGGGTTATGTGGAGGATTTGGAATCAGCCAATGGAGGCAGGAAGGTTCTCACTCTGTTTCCTACTGGGGATGATTGAATTGGGGTAATTCATTCAACTTTGTTTTAGTTTTTGGCTTCTCAGTCCTTCTGTAATGCGAATTTTTTGTTATTGTTTTTTTTTTTTAGTTGTTGCTACTAATCTTGGTGGTAGTCATAGTATCGAGGGCTTCAATTTGAAATCTGAATTGCATTTTCAGATCCACAAAATTTCTGTTGTGGTTCTCTTGTCAATGGAGTATCATTTGTAAGTGATTAGGATTTGTAGGGTAGCGTCAATTGCAGTGTGTCCTCCTGTTGTGTGGGCTTCTACATTTGTAATTAACTTGTCAGTAGGAGTCTGTTGTTTATCCTGTTGGTCTGATGACGGATATTGATTGTGATGTCACTCCGGGCAACAATAATGTTTCCAAGCTTGTTAGTGACAACAATTGGTACGGCTGTGTTTTCTTACATTTGAGAGTCTTCTTGCCAGGGATGTATTCTAGATGTTATTCATGATGGGGTTGCTGGAGCAACAAATTGACTGCATTTTGAGCTTGCAGGTGAGGATAAATAATGCTCGCAGGTTCAATTTATGTTTTCTTGAAATCTAAATATGGTGGAGGTTGCTATCCTTGATTTCTACATTTGACCCTGAGTTCCTCAGCAACCACTGAAAGCTCCTCTGTTAAGAGTTGTCTCTTCTATTTCTTAGTTTAGTGTTATATAGAGGTAAGTTGTACTACTTGTAAATTGTGTGACTCCATAGAAGAATTTAGACCCTTGATGTGAGGGGCATCTTCAAAACAATTTGGATGTTATTAGAATGCTAAATTTAGTTTCATGCCCCGTGAACATTGAATTATCTGAAGTTTTTGAAGTTTCCTTGATAACACTATTTTACTTGTGACGTATTTTCTTTGGTATTATTGGTACTAAGACTAACAGAAAGCAATCATCATTGAAAATACATTCACATATGATCAAAGGTCATATTTGTACTCAAGTCATGTATGTATTTGAGTATGAGATATTTCAATTCAAGCAGATAGATTGAACTTATCTGAAGTTCCTTTCTGCCAGCTTTCGATGAAATTGTCGAACAAACTGGGAAAGTAGTGAAATAAAGAATATGGTCGGAGAGTGGAGACACCGCTCATGATCATAAGCCATATCAATAAGCTACTTGTGACCCATGTAATGTACTGTAGTTGGTTGATTGATATTGTCTTCATGATATAGGTCCTGTTTTAAATTAAATATGCAAACACCTTATTACCTTAATACTCAACTTAGGATGAAGAGAAATGTAAACCTTGAAACTATCTAGAGATGGAGATGTTGCAATTCCAAATATCATTATCTTTCCTTCTTGGAAACTTACCTCTGAGAAAAAGTTCTGGGAATGAAACAGAAAGTTGCTTGAGCTTTTGGAGAGATCTCTATCTTTTATCCTGCTTTAGATTACGCTATTCTGCAGTTCTGGACATGGTTCATGATTTTTACTTAATAAAATCTTAAATAAATCTTCATTGAGTTTCTCATGCATCAGCAGATTGGTCTTTATATTCTCTCAAATATATTTGAATCTCAGAAAATTTGAGAGCTTCTTTACAGAGAGAGGGTTGCCGATTTGTTTAACAGCCGATTGACCTGGGAGAATTTGCTTCAAGATGAAAGAGCCTCAACAACATATGATCTTGAGATTTCTGTTTTTATGTGGATTGATAATGATACACTAACATAAATGTAAAATCCATCTGCATCCACGGTGATTGGTTGGGTAACTTCTTGCTGATTTAGGAATTGTGAGATAGTCATTGATTTTACTAATTCCAACTGTCATATTTGCATCTGATATCGCTTACTATGCCTTTTGTGGGTTAGAAATTTGGTTCAAATAGTCATCGGACTTGCAAAGATTATATTTTATTACCACTTTACAAGCATGTTTTGGCAAATGGTGGTTGTTTGTGATTGAAAATTCGTGCACAAGCTTTGATGAAATGAAATGATGCTGGTTTCTGCCAGGAAATGGATTTAGTAATGAAAAATATACAGCAGAGAATTGTAAAATATAGGAGAAAGAATATTGAAGTGCTTTTTAGCACTTTAATCCTCGCATGTAACTGTAAGTACAGTAGATGCTAGCAACTGCAATTTTCTTTTCTCCTTTTGAAGCAAAAAAGCATGTTTGTTTAGAGCCATGAGCTATAACCTAATATTAGCTTGGGTGTTGTGTTGTGTTGGGTTGGCAACAACCCACATCACATGGGGATGGGCAGTCACAGACACACACTCTGATCAAGCCAGCTGTTCACAATATCTAACTAATTCCTATAATATAAATACAACCCAATTTAACATCTAATTCCTATAAACCAAGACAAGACAAGGTGTCTACATTAAGAAAATCTTCAATGCATCCGACTATTAAGAAATTCATAGGATTGATTAGTTGAAGATATTCTCCATCTTTAGCCTAACAATGTTGCGAATACTTTTTAATCAACCAAATGGATTTTGATCATAAAAGTCAAATTGTCTCCTCCATGTTTCCCAACACAAGAAGTCTTTTTAAATGAGATAAAGGGACTTTTTAAATAGATAGAGAGCCCTTTTAGATTTAGATTTAGATTTATATTATAACAGCTGTCACTCGTATCATCACAATTTTATACAAAAAAATCCCCATGTGACTTGATTGTCTTTTTTTTTAATGGTCAACCAATTTAAAATTAAGCTTGGCAATACGCCAATAATAGGGGATAGGATTTGACATATGCTGCTTTGAGCTCCACAACCACAAAAACAAAACATCAGTCTTCAACTCTACAATAACACTATGTGAAACATAATCAAATGATTCTATATATAAAACAAGCAAAAAGGATGGTAGCCAAATGAGTACTATCATTACACTCCTTACTAAATATTAAAATCCACCCAAAAAAAGAAAAAGAAAAAGAATGTAAACTAGAGAAACCAGAACAAAGGTAGTCTATAGAGGTGAAGTCTTCAATAATGAAACTAAAAACAAAGTGTCCTAAAAAGTACAGAGAAATTCCCATGAGAATCATTTATGCAGCCCCCTTCTAAACCGTCAGTGGTTTTGAGAATAATCGAAGCTCAGAGGTTGCTGACAGAATGGAGCCTGCAATGAGCAAATTGAAGTAAATTAGATGCCAAACAAATTCAGATAATAGTTCTGCATTTTGAACCACTGATATAACCAACTACTTTGAACATTGAATAATTTTAAGCTCTACTTCCAGCCCCTCAATTAAACAAATTCTCAAGTTATTTGGTAGTTCAAAACATGTAACAAATGCACGTTTGTCATTCGCTAAATCATACTGCACAAGAGTCCATGATGTAGATGACATCTTCCGACTCTAATTTATGTGACCAAAAACAAACTTAATCCTTTCAAAAGAATCTTTCTCATTTACCCATACACAGCAATAGTTGTTGGAGGAGAGACATTAAGTAAAAGGTATATGCAACATCATATTAAGAACGAGATATAAACATCTACAACACACCATGCAAAACATAGCAACCACAATTAACTGGGAGCAACATTGAAATCATATGCCTATAACAGAAAGGACAAGAAAGGTATATGCGACTCATATTAAGAACGAGATCTAAACATCTACAACACACCATGCAAAACATAGCAACCACAATTAACTGGGAGCAACATTGAAATCATATGCCTATAACAGAAAGGACAAGCAAAACCCCTAAAACGCCAGGGCAATTACGAAATTCCTTAATTTTCTCTGCCAAAGGAGAAATTGAGAATTGCCAATTCAGTCAACAAGAGAAAACAAAGCAACATCTACCTGGAAAACAGCATGCCTGAATTGATCATATGAATGTGCATACATCATTGCAGTACTCGGCCATTGCACATATGCAGCATCCATAGGAGTTTGATTTAGTCCCATGGCACAGAAGGGGCTCATAACCGGGCTTGCTGAAGGCCTGTAGCTGACAGATGCTTGAGTTCTTGGGATCTGACCCGGTTGAGGAAAACTAGCATCATACTGCATAAATGGAACTTGAACTTTCTGCATGTTGAAAGGTGCCAAGCTAAAGCCTTGATTAGCGGGAAGGCTCCTAACATACCTATACCAAATCATAAAGCAAAATCAATTTGAGCCCAAAAAAAGTGGAAATATATTCATTTTCTAAGTAATTGCAGGAATATGAAGAACGGAGGCAAATATGTGTTATGCCCTAAATGAAAATTAAAATCACTACAAATCAGAATCATTGAGATGAAGGGAGGGAGGACACGTTTATCTGAGATGAATATCACAACATTCCAAACAGCTTCAAGCCATGAAAATGTACTAGCAAAAATGAGTTGCAAAATTGCATAGCCCACAATACAATTATAATAAACCCCACATCACACCAACCTCTAACTACAAATTCCACAAAAGTAAGAATCAGGACAAACTTTTCAATGCATTTATCACTAAAATAACATCTAACTACTCATTCATCCATATGACCAACTTTGTTCACCAGCACAGCACAGGCATTAATGAAAAATATGCTCTCTGAATTTTAAAATTTTGAGGATGTGTGAAAAAATATGCTCTCTGAATTTTTAATTTTTGAGGATGTGTGAAAAAATGTGTGCACCCGTTAGTTTTCCACCACCTAGGCCTAGCACCAGAAATGTCTGAGATGCATGTTTGTCAGCATATCAAAACAATCCTGCTATGATGCACAGCTTTCAACCAATGGGACATATCCGCAATCCCTCATTAAAAAACAAATAATAATAATATATAAAAAAAAAAGGATAAATCCATACCTTTCGTAACTCCGATCATAATCTGGATCACTACGATCCTTCTCCCTATCTCTGAATATGGCAACTCGAGAAGGAGTACCACCATCCCTTATACAAATGTTCCTTTCTGTATCTATAACAGAGTTTCTGCTACCTTCACTCTCATCTCTACTCAATCCTAATATTTTTCCACCAGTAGGGACATGATGCAACATTTCCTCTGAGTTAGGACTGCTGGGACTACTAAATATGCGGGCACGTGCCCTGTCGTACTCCTCCTTCCTTTCCTCTACACTTCTGACGAGATTTCTTTTGATTCCATTTTCATTAGCTTCATTAGCAGATCCTCTATTGGGCCGAGGCCTGATGGCAATTTTAATCTGCTCAAGCTTATCACTTTCTTCCGACTGCTTAGCAGGAATTTCAGATAAACGGACAACTGGATATCTGCTTTCTGCTGTTTTCCGCACCAGAATTCTATTCCCCAGTCCATCTAAACCATTTTCCTGAACCATAGTGACCAGCCCATAGTATTGAGAAACACGGTGTGCAGCTAACCGAAGATAAGAAGTAGGAAAATGTTGGAACTCAAAATGCTGCTGATCAGGATTTTGCAAGAACCTCTGGATATCAAGCTCCATCCGCAGAACTGATCACAAAAGAATACCAGCAAATAGACAACATATTACAAATAGTTTAGTAAGACTAACCACACCTAGAGTGCAATATAAATATCAACATTCACACCCAAAATAAAAAAAATATTAAAATTTGTTTCATCAAGCCAACCACACGGTTATCATTGTCTTTCTTTCATGTATAAAACCCTCAATGGGGGTATAATAAGAATAGCAATAATGCATTGCACCATGCAATTTGTACCTGAAGAAAAATAAAGAGTTCCAAGTCTTATTAATATTATTCTTTTAATATCAAACTTCGAGCTTTCCACCAGCAGAATAAAGTCCATCATTGAGATAAAATAATTAGCCAAGAACCAAACCATAAATAAAAGTAAGATGACCGCTTCAGGTAATACTAAAGGAGCCCAAAACAGAATCTGAAAAGCAATGAATTCAAATAAATGAATCATAATTCACTAATCTCTTAACTCCTCCAACAATTTAATCATGTCATAAATGTAGAAGAAACAATGAACATAACAGCCAAATCTTCATTTTCTTGCCTGAACAAGGCCTACTTTGTCCATCCAAAGTCAGAGTGAACAAAGAATCCTCAAGTTTATGCACATGAAAAATTGAAAACAACAGGAAGATTAAGTTTCACATAGTATAAGTAGAATACTTCATGTTTTGCTGAGATGGTAGAATCAGCTTTAGGCTTGGTGAAAGAATTAAAGTTTCTCTCTGCTACAACTGGAAAATTATTTGAAAACAAAAAGAACTCCTTGTCCAAAAGGAATGATGGCAAATTATGATCTATGCGTAAACAAATATAGTGTGGGGGAGGACCTACATGAGCCAAATACTAGGTTATTGAGCTTGGTTCGATGTCTTCAAGCTTCCAAATTCAAAGGAAATTGACAAAAGCTTGAGCTCAGCTCAATGAATGCAGATTCAAGCTAGATATTGAGCCAGATACCAAATTTAAAAACTTAAAACACTGAATAAATAAAGCAAAAGATACTATATCATAAATATAATACCAAATAATTCATATAGATATTAAATTTTATCGCGTATTAAACCCAACAATATAATATTCAAGTTTTAGCTCAATGAGTTATCAAGATCAAGCTCAATTCATTTGAGAATGAAATAATAACTAGAACTTCCAATCAAACTGAATTACAGTTCAATAAATTTTGGTTCATTTGCCCTGAAGTTAAGTTAGCTTTCTATTAAAATAAAATTTTTACAATTATTCTAAAAGTTTTTCCACAGCAATCTACAACAATAATTTATAAGAATTCTTAATAATGTCTTATGCAAATTAATATCACAATCACTTTAGAACACGCCTAGTCTAAGATTTAAAAACTTAACGAATGTATCACGTTCCAAATATAATGAAATAACATACTAAAGAATACTAATTTTCCCATCTTTTTGAAAATAGTGGTAAGAAGTAGGTAGGTCTCCACGACGCTAATTTGAATTTGTGTCTCCAATACCATGCCCGATGCAGCCACACAAAAAGAATTTGCTGGCAATTATTATGTAATTCAAGGCTTTAGTATTTAGTATATTTATTACAAGATTCCATAAGATAATATACAGGATTTACGTAATTTTGTAGATTGATTTGCCATTACTGTAGGTATAGAAAAGTCAACTCTAATTTGGATAACCACTTTTTTTAGGAGTTATTAGTACTTTTCTATTTAAGTACAGAACAACAATCTCTAATATGTATGCTCTCTACTGGTATTTTGGTATTTTAGCCGAGCTTTGGTTTTTAACTAATTAAGGTTAGCTGTCATTAATAAAGATTCCAACACTATAAATATAAGAGAGCCAAAAACTCTATAAATCTCTAAACAAACTCGATAACCTAGTATTAGGCTCAACACTATGAATATAGGTTAGCAGTCATTAATAAAGATTCCAACACTGTAAATATAGGTTAACTAACTAATCTCTAACACTCGGTTCTTAACATTCAAGTCATATTAATATAGGAAAATCGAAAACTCAATAAAACTTTACAAGTTCAAAAGTTTATTATTACTCAAAGAACATATTAAGATGTAGATCTTTCATGGTCAACACCCTCCATCACAACGCTGTCAATCTTTAATGGAAGACCTCCAAATCCATCCCAATATGTACACAAATAAGAGACCTTAAAATTCTAACAATTTGGATTTACAACCTAAGTACGTGAGTTTCCCTTTCATCCTGCTAAAGGAGGTCCATTCAAAAGTGCCAAGCCAATAATATTAAATAATCTAAAGAGTACACAATGTACTGCTATGAATAAGTTCAGTTTAAAAAAAGTGTGGACCAATTATAATGGCCAGCAACCTTAGGTAAATCAAAAACAGAAAAACAGAAAAAATAAATAAATAAATAAAGGATAAACTACAATAATTGGATAATTCAATACACCAATGCTTCATGCAATCACAAAGGCAGTTTGTCATTCAGATGAAGTACTTTAGTCATTAATATATGTTAACCATATCAAATAAGTTGACAATCTCTTTAATTGGACATAAGGAAATAATTTTGAGGCGCTTTCATATTCATCAATTTATAGAAACAAATTAATTCAACACACACCAATCCACCATTGACATCTCGAATAAACCGAACTCAAAAGTAAAACAAAACTAATTGTGAATTCAGAGGACAAACGACCAGACACCAAATCCTTGGTGTCTTTGGAAAAAAAAAAAAAATTAAACACAGTAATAGCACATTCAAATCATCTTCATTGGTCACCGAGAGGATATGAAGAAACAAGAGGGCATAAAAATTTTCCTGGAATGAGGTTTTTACTTAACTAAGCTGAGTTTTCCGTTCACTAAAAAACAAGTTAAAACACGGATATGTATATGTTATATATCACACATAAATAAACACATAACGATAAGATATATCTTTTGCTTTACACGGATTTTCTGAGCAACCAAATAAATAATAATTACCAAAGGAGAAACCAGATCTGACACAAACCCAATTCACAGATGATAAATCTCCAAATATATGACTAACCTAAACCCAGAATCAAACTCAATCCAATAAATAAAGCAGCAAATACCGAATCGGAAAACATAAAAAGGAACCAAGCAATCAAAATAATAGGAACAAAATTACCAAAACCCCTAAACACGGATAAAATAATAACAACAACAACAATAATAATGCAATAATTAGGGTTTATGTAAATACTAACTGGTGAGACGATGACGAGGGTTTCTGAGAGCCTCAACCAAAAAGGGATCGACCATTGACTCGTTCTCATTAACAATTGTTGAAGATGTTGATTCCATGGCTTTCTCTCTCTCAACAATTAAATATTATACTTCTTCTTCTTCTTGATTGCTCTCTCTTTTCCTGTAAAAGAAAAAACAAAACAAATCAAGAAGAAGATGGCTTCTTTGTTCTGGGCATCTGGAGAGAGAGAGAGAGCGAAGCAGGCAACCCTTGGCCTTGGGGGTGGTTTTTAGGTCTTCTTATCGCTCTCTCGCCACCAAGGAAGAAAACCAAACGACACGACAAGTTTGGAATTTTTATTTATTTGTCTCAAAACCATTTTTTATTTTTTTTATATCTTCAATGTGCCCATAATATCTCTCCTTTGTTTTTTTAGTGGCTGCGTGCCTTGGATTTGGATGTTTTACATTTACGGGTACGTCCTGCTTATCCAATTAACTCATTGTAAGTATTTGTAGTGTATTACAACTGGCGACTCTTTAGGCATGACCCAATCTTATTAGATTATTGGATTTTATTAGTAAATAAAATTTAAAATAATAGAAGTGTTCTATCTAAATTATAATGGATAAAATTAAATAATATTTAATTTTTAAAATTAAATAATATTTAATTTTATATTAAAATTAAAAATAATATTTTTCCATAGCAGCTTCATCACTGTAGAATTATTATGGTTATTCAAGTAACATTCACACACCGTGAGCATAATATATCGAAATATTATGAGATTTTTTTTGGCGCATTCTAAATTGATTCTTGATCGTAGATTTAATTTAGCACCACCGGAGTTTATGCTTTTTTGACAACAATAAAAGTGAGCATTTAATCAATATTTTTCTAAATGTTTGAAAATTTTATTTATTGTTATAAATATAAAGTAAACATTAAAATAGTAAACGAAAAGCAAATTGGGGCAGAATTGTTTACTGATTTCAAATTATTTTCGAATACATCACACAACACTTACAAGTTACAACTCCTATTTATAGTACGTGTTGTCCAATAAGAAGATGACAAAGTATTTCCACTAAGCAAATAGATAAGCCATGAATAGCTCACTCTTTAACAAGTGTCCACCATATTGGATAAGTGTGGAAAGCTACACGTATTATAATATTTTTCCTTAAATTTTTACCACTTTTATTTATATTTAAATTTTTATTAGAAAAAACCCAATGGGATAAAAATCTTATCAAATTATATACGATTGTCTTCTGAATCATCCTTAAAATATATCATGATCTTCAAGCTTAAGCATTTATCAAAATTAAGCATTCAGGAGCTAATTTTAGATTGTTGCTAGTGCTCCTAAATTTCGGTTATTGTTGTTGCTTGGACCTATTTAAGAGGTCTTGAATTGTTCTTTGATTTTATGCAAAAATAATATTGAAAAACCTTCTTGTCTCATTCTTCTCTTCTCTTCCAACCCTTCTAATATTCTTCTTCAACTAAAAATTTAATTATAAATAAATTTTAAAAAAATAATATTAAAATTTAATTATAAATAAATTTTAAAAAAAAAAAAGCTAAAAGCAATGCTTGCTTTTCAATGGTGAAAGCAAGGGCAGCCTCCGTTATATTATATTTAATTTTTTTTAAATAATTTATTAGTCTAATATAATTGAAGAACAACACTTACAAGTTACAACTCCTATTTATTGTACTTGTTGTCTAATAAGAAGATGACAAAGTATTTCCACTAAGCAAATAGACAAGTCATGAATAGCTCACTTTTAACAAGTGTCCACTATGTTAGATAAGTGTAGAAAGTCATGTATTGGATTAGTGTGGAAAGCTACACGAATTACAATACTCTCCCTCAAATTTTCACCACTTTTATTTATATTTAAATTTTTATTAGAAAAACCCAATGAGATAAAAATCTTATCAAATTATATACAATTGTCTTCTGAATCATCCTTAAAATATACCATAATCTCCAAGCATTTATTAAGCTTAAGCATGCTCTCACCGCAGCATATGTGTTGTGAGATTAGCACAAGCATAGTCTAATATAATTGAAGAACATCCCTCTTCATTCTATAACTTAACAGTTTTGTTAGAGATTAGCAACATATAATGTGAGCAAATTATCAAATTTGCCCAAATATACAAAGTTTCATAGAATTGGTTGAAGCATTCAAGTTTATACCCTCAAGTCGCCCTTGAGCGGTTGATACAACTCTCTAGTAATTGAAATGACATTTAGCTGGTTGTACAAAATTTAAAATTTTATGTGTCTAACGACTAGTGGCTTCAGTCGTATCCAATCGGCACTTTAGCCGCTCATCAATTAGATGCATTAAATACACATCTAACGAGCAAAAGTAGTTATATTTTAACTTTTCCTATAAATAAAGGTCTTAAGATGTCCAAAAAACATTGTTGAGAGGCTAGAAAAGTCTTGAGATGTCCAAACAACATTGTTGAGAGCCTAGAAAAGTTCTCTAACATCCTAGTGATATAGTCTAATTCTTGTTGAGCCTAAAAGTTTATTCCTATACATCAAACATTCTGTTGAGCTTAAATTTTATATCTACACTTAGAGAGGGACTTTTCTTTGCTCTTAAGATTTCATGTATTTGAGTGTTTGGAAACACTTAAAAAGTGTGGAAAAATACTCGTGAGCTTTGTGGAGCTAAGAGATGGTTCTCTTAGTGGAATTTGAGTAAGGGTGTAAATGTTGGAGTGATATCAAGAAATCCTCTTAAAGTTATAAGTGGTTCGATTGGCACTCTAAAGTCTAATCGGTTATAGTGGTATCCCCTAACTTGGTAGGCTTGGTCAAACCACATAAAAATTATTGCATTTGATTTTTTTTGTATCTCTTATCTCTTTACTTACTTGCAAATCTATATTTATATTTATACAAACATTTTAGATTTGTATATACAATATAACAAAAATGCTTGAAACTTTTTTTTTGAACTATTACAAATAATTCAGGGTTTAAGAGAGAGATATACAACTCGAACCCACAACTTCAATGATGTAGGTGTGACGAGCAAATCGTTTAACCAACATCGTCTCTTCACATTCTTAAGATTATTGATAGGTAAAAGAAATCTTCCTGCATTTGCACAAAACACTAACACCAAAGTTTTAAAGGAAAAATTGCATAAATTTGTCCCATCTCCTTTTACTCTTTTTTTTATTTTATTTTATTAATTAATTTTTATATAAAATATTATAATTTATTAAATATTTTCCAAATATGATATATTTTTAATATCAATAAAAATAAATGTTATTTTATTTATTTTTAGAAAATAATTTATTTTATTTTATTCAAAAAATATTTTTTAATTAAATTAAATTTAAATATTTTTAATTAAATCCATATTGCACCAAACATATCATAGTACTAATTTAGTTCAATCCATACTACACCAAATACATCACAGTAACAATTAAATCCAATTTAATCTAATCCTATCATATTCTATAAAAATAGTTCAATCCAATCTCGCGCACCAAACGCATCCTAAGAGTTCAAGCTATATAATGATAATGAGCTTCTCCTAATAACCAATGAGAGAATGAAAGAGAAAAAGTTGGCAAAAAAAATAATGCAACTTTATTACGTGAATGTGAGATAGATAAGGAACGCGATCCAGTTTATTTCTTCTCATGCATCCGGAGTAATTAGTTTAGATTATTTATTTTTATTTTCATGTTATTGAAAAAAATTATTATTGTTGTTGTTGACGTGCGAATCCGGTCAACACAATTAACAATGAATCGAATGATAAAAGTAAAGAAAATAAGATCGACACGAGATTTTTAAAGTGGTTCGGCTTAAGGGAATAACTACATCCACTGTTTTTAGTATTTAAGTCGAGCTCGCTGAGTGAATATGCGGAGCTCGCTATGTGTGTTTTCTGAAGAAAAAAATTTTGGTAACCTTTGTAACAGTGATAACCCGTCCATTTTATATTGTGAAGGGGTGGAGTCAACCTATTTTACACGGAATATAATTACAAGAAATTAGGGATTAAATTATATCCTTAAGAATTATCTTCTAATTGAATGAAATCAAGGAGATTGAGTTTGATTGGGATTCTGCAAGTTGACCAGGTCGAATCCCTTTATTTTTGGGATTCTTTCCATAACTGGAGCTTCGAGCTGGATGAGAGGTGGCGCACTGACTCCTTCAAGTACTTTAGATGTGGCAGCTCGCATAGAGCTTTTACCTTTACATCTGTTGGAACGGGTTTGCTCGCCTCATTGGGCCTTATTGATCTTCTTGGGCCTGCCTAACCTTTGGTTTTGTTTGGGTCCGTTAGGCTTCTTTGATATTTCTAGACCTATTTGAGCCTAATGAAATTTGACACATAATATTTGTATTTTGAATTTTCAGTATTTTTATTTCGAATCTTATATTTTCATACTCTTTTATAATGTTTTACAACTAACTTTTCTTTAAAACCTTACAGTTGAAGCTATACTTTTAAAATACCCCGCTTATTATTCCTTATAATACGACAAATCAGATAATTTTAATAACTTTATTATAGAAAGAATGTTCGTTAAAATTTTTAAAAGTAATTATTTAATTATCTAAGTGGATTTTGGTATCAATTTTAAAAGAATGTGAGAATTACATTTGTAAATTAATTATAAAATAATCTATTGTGACATAATCTTTTAAATGACCAAATTATCCTTATTAATTTAGCATAAAAACACTTTTACCCCAATCCTAGTTTTATATAAATCTATTTTATTATAGTCTCTTTCATAACTAACCATCTCTTTTAACAACATAAATTGTCAATTATCGTTGCCGGTTGCCATTTTCGGTCATTTTGGTGATCGCTTTTCCAGGTCATTGTCGCAATCAACATTTTTCTTACAGTTTATTTGTCTTCAGATCATCTATCTTCTTGCAACAGTTTTATTAACATCGTGATCTAAACGATTGTATGATTAACGTTTAGCCTACTAAAGGTAATTATTTTAAAAGCTATAATACCACACTTGCCCTAACTTCTAAAAGTTTTACTTGAATAAGCTTTTCCAATTCCACCTTTGAATGCATCTTTGTTAATTTTATAAAAAATCACTTTCATATTGTAAATCAAATTGGTCCTATTTAATATTTAAAAAAGAAAAAAAAATTTTATAGTGGGGTGGAGCCTAAGGATGGCCAAAAATCACCAATTTGCCTCAAACCAATGAGACTCCGATCCGTTTGGAGCCGGTTTGAAGCACTTAAAATGGAGTTTCGGTCGGGCAAGGTCAAATGTTTTTTTGCCAGGTTTTACAAATCTGAGTCGGGTTTGTAGTCAAACCATTATACCCCATCCCGCCTTACCTCGTTTGATCCGATATTTATATAATTATTTTATAAAATATTAAAAATATAAATGGAAAAATAAAACTTTAATCTGTTATCTCTTTGTCTAATTCTTTATACTTAAATTTTAGATGTCAATTAATCAATTTAGTATTTAAATTTTCTTTGTTACTACTTGTTTGTGTTTAAAACAAATTATGCTTAAATTGTGAATATTAAAGATGTTGATAAATTAAATCTTTTATGTGTTATATATATATATATATTATTAATATTGTAAAAAGTTAATAAATTTTATATTATTTAGGTTATTTTAGTGTTTGTACTTTGTATTTAAATTTGAAAGTTTATTAAACTTGAGTGTTTTATGGTTTATTCAATTAGGTGTTGTAAGGATTTATTGAAATTAAATGTTGTGTAATTCGGTTTTCTATCAAATTTAAGTGTAGCTATGGTAATATTAGTTATACTTTATATTTAATTTTAATTGCATATGATTTTTTTTTTAATTAGTGAGTTTAAGTATTTTTCTTTTTAAAAAAATAAAAAATAAAACGGGTCAGCTCGGGTCATCTTCAAATGGTTTCGAGTTTGGAGCGGAAATCAAAAACCCTCTAGAATATTGGTCGGATACAGAACCCTCTATCAAAATAAGTTTCGAGTATGGAGTAAACCGATTTGATATGGGTCTAATCTATTGTCATCCGTAGGTGGATCCATCTATAAAAAAATAATAATAATAATAACACATCACAACACAACACGTAGAGATTCGACGGTGGGGTGGATCCCGTCAGATCCTTTTTGCATATTTATAATAGTAGCTTAACTTTAAAGCCCCAACAAATAAACGAGCATTACATGAAACCCTAAAACTAAATCCTCTTTCTAAGTAAATGAACAAATCTATCTTCAATTGACCTCCACAGACCAGGTATTCAATTTCTCATCTTTAATTTATTTTATCAACTATTAACTTGCCGTATTTCATTTTCTTTATTTTTCATTTTCGAGATTTTTGTCACAGTAATATTCGAATCTTTCGAATTAATAATGGTACAAGGATATTTTGATGTTAAATGTTTAGGTTTTTTTTTTTTTTTTTTCTTTTTGTTGTTATAAGAATGGAGTCCCAGTCACCGGTAGATGCAGCTGCGGACACAAAAGTTGCTTTTCGCAAGCCCTCGAATGAAGCAGCTAACAGGAAATATCGGCGTCGCTCTCCACTTAACGGCTCGTCTTCTTCTGATGGTTAGTTCCACGTGTACTCAACATTTTTTTTTTTTTTCAAAAGAAGAACAGAAACAAGTGTTTGATTTGAAATTTTTTTAATTGGAATTCATTTGATTCTCGTTAATTTAAATTGCGAAACAGGCAACCACACATATGGGTGTAGTTTTGTTGTACTTCCAAAATCTTGGTATCTAAGAGAGTAATTGTTAATCATATAATCTTTAGTTGGTCTTGTCCTTGCAAGGAAGTAAATATTGATACTTTTACTGAAATATTCTCGATATTTTTTATATTTTAGGAGACTGTTATAGAAAATATCCATGAATATCCCCGATATTTTGAGGATATTGACGATATTTTTACTGAATTTTTCAAACATTTAGACCCTCAGTATTTTCACCAAAACCGACATTTACTTCCTTGGTCCTTGCTTGTGAGTTGTGAGGTAAATACCAATACTTTAACTGAAATATTGGAAATATAAGTGATATTTTTCATATTTTGGGGAGACCAATATTAAAAATATCCTTGAATATCCTCCATATTTGAGGATATTGACGATACTTTCGATATTTCCACCGAAATTTCCAAAAAATTGGACCCCCTATATTTTCACCGAAACCGATATTTACTTCCTTGGTGATCTTATATGTAGAAACATATCTATATTTTGTTTTTCTGTCATATTTTTTGATTGTGGTGTTTTAAGTTTTAACAGTCTCAAAGTATATTGAAGCTTGTTACTAATTATTCTCATTGTTTTTGTGCTTAATGATCGTATTTGTGTTTACACAGGGAGTCCGAAGCGCGACCATAGCTTCAGTCCAATATATTCTAGGGAAGATCCTACTAAAGACTCTGACCATCGGCAAAGAAGGAAGGATGATAGAAGGGAATTAGATAGGGATTCTGGTCGCAGTCAGTACAGTAGAGGTGGTGATTCGTTTAGGCATTCTGATCGACAGTCCTCAAGGGGTTCTCATGGTTATTCGAGGCACGATGACTATGTTAGACATGACAAGCATGCAAATGATGAAGAGAGAACTCATCAGAGGTCATCGTCTCGTTCTGCTCGAGATTCAAAAACCAGCACACATTTGGATTATACACAACCAGAAAGTGAATATAGTAGGTCAAAAGACTATGTGAGTGGTTCAGACAAATCTATCCGTGATAAATATGATGTTACTGGGCTGAGAAGCAAGGATAAGGATAGAGAATCATCATATGTAGAGCGTCAGAAATATAAAGACAAAGATCCATCAGCTGACAGAGCTGGATCTGGTAGGAGACATGCAAGCTCAAATTCAGAAGAGATGGATAGAGACTGGCATAAGCGGGACAGAGATGGCCGAGATGAAAAGAGAGATTATCGTAGGAGTTCGGGAGATTATAGAAATGATCGCACACTCATGTATGAAGAATCCAGGGGTCCTCGGAGTGACTCATCTTCTGGAAGGGACAATAACGGGCATCGCTTAAAAGAAGGTTATAAGAATGACTCAAAGGAACTGGATGGCCAAAAGTTTGCCAAGGAGGAAAGGAAAAAATATGATGATCGGGAAACCAGCCGGGAGAAGGACCGGTACTATAGAGCCCCAGGGGAGCAGTTGAAAGATAAAACTAGTTTTACTAGTGAAATTCAAGAGATCCCTACCAAAAAATCAAGGTTTTCTAACTGGGACAAGGGTGCTGATTATGAAAAAGAAGGTATAAATTTTGTTGTGTTATCTTTTTTGGCATATTTATCAATACTTGTTTTGTGGCTTTTGATTTGTATGTGATTATCACTTCATTGACATTTGATTAATTTAGTGTCCACTATGATTGTAGGTGCTGACAAGATGTCTTCAAGTTCTAATCAAACTCAGGAAACTGGTGGTAATGTGACTCAGGCACAGACACATGCCAATGACTCTGAGGTTGCTAATGATCTAAATGCTGCAAAAGTTGCTGCAATGAAAGCAGCTGAATTAGGTATGATATAACCTTTGTTAATTACCATTTTCATTTGAAAGATGAATACTGTATTGCTGCCATTCTGAATTTCGCTTTGCAATATTGTTTGAGTTTTGAGTTTAATTCTCATGTCTGTTAATTTTGTACAAGCTAAATTTGACATAATTGCCTGAAAACCAATCATCTTAAAATCAGGCTATCAAAATCATTTTTTCCTTGGGCATGGTTCTAAAAATTGGCCCAGGCGGCCGCCTGAGGAAATGGCCTGTTCAGCCAGGTTAGGCGGCCAGCCGCCTGGGCTGACATAGGCGGCCGCCTAGGTGGCCGAATCTGCCTCCATGGCCGCCCAGCCAGCGGAGAACGCGGCTGCCTAGGCTGCCGATTCTGTCTCTTTAGCGGCCTAAGCGGCCGAGGAGACAGTTTCTTTTTTTTTTTTTTTTTGGAATTTTCAGATGTTTGTTACACCCAACTTCTCTAGCTACCACAAATTCATAGCTCAAAATAAGTACATGAATCAATGTTGCAAGAAAAGCATCAACCTCATAAAAGTATGTAGTGAAAATAGCTAACAAGAAACTATTTGACCAACTAACATTTTGCCATCCATGTCCTGTAGATTTACTTTGAACTGAAAAGTAGTTGATCACAATATTGTTGTATACATCTTTTATTTCAATCACTAAGGTCTATGTTTGGAATGTTTGGTGTTTGGAATGGACTTATTTGTTTGGAATGATTTAATTTCATATTGTTTAGAAGTTATACAGGAAATTTTTTCAAGTGGTCAATGGTGCGGTCAACACGTTGACCGTTGACCACTGAGGAACTGCTTAATTGGTGCCTAGCTGAAAAATCGCTAGGTGCTACCCCGCCGCCTAGGTAGCGCCTAGCGATTTTTAGAACACTGTCCTTGAGGTTAATTGAACATTTTGAAGAGGACAATAGCTGTGTTTGAGTGAAGAGACACTTAGTTGTTTACTGTCTTAGGCAGTGATTTGTTTAGAATGCTTTGACTCCAGAGTTTTCATATGCCTTCAAATGGAAGGGTTCTATCTTAAACCACAATGACCACACACACGCCTTAGTTAGTTTGTAAATTAATTGACTCTATGACCACAATCCTCCTTGCCGTTGGTCTTACTTGGAAGTTTGCTTTTCGGTACAGTTAACAAGAACCTTGTTGGGGTTGGCTACATGTCTACTGACCAAAAGAAGAAGCTACTATGGGGCAGCAAAAAGAGCACAACTGCAGAAGAGGTATATCTGATGAGCCTTCTTAGTATTTTGGTCTTGTTGGATGTGTGCATCCTTTATGCAATCTACCATCAGTTTCTGCTTTTCCTTTTCTTTTTTTCCCAATTGTTTAATCAAATGCCAATTTTGCAGTCTGGTCACCACTGGGATGCTAATCTATTTGGTGATCGTGATCGACAAGAGAAGTTCAACAAACTCATGGTAAATCTTCATATTCTCCCTATATTGTATGTGTGGGTTTATGGGTGTTTTAGTGTCTCTGTCAAGTGTGTGTGTGTCAATAAGTTCATATTATAGTACATGCAGTGCCAACCTAAGAAAGAGCGTATTGTTGTATGTTCCTGTATGACTCATTCTGTCAGTCAGTTTATCCTCCTACTAACACAGTTTTAGAGTCTGAGGTTGCCTTGGTGCATATGGCCAATTGTAGGGTGTGAAGGGCGAGCTGAAGGTAGAGAACAAACCCAACAATCAAGACGGCGATGGTCTACTCCAAGCCGAGAAGCAGAGAGAACTCCAGCTGGATTTGGAGAAGCAGTACACTGCTGGACTTCGACGAAGAGATGGCCGCACCGTTGGATTAGGTCTTTAATCATCAAGTCAGGATCTATTCTGACTGTCTCCACAATGTTCTGTGACATTTTGTTGTACTCCTGTGCAATAAATTCGCGTTTTGTGTTGTTATACACCTATGGCTTGTTAGGAAACATATTTTCTGCTGTTGGGCATTTCAGATATTGAAAAATGAAATTCAATTTTTAAATGGTTTTTTTTTTTTTTTTTCCTTTTGGCCTGTTTGTGATTGATTTCTCTCTCTCTCTCTCTCTCTCACCCGCAAAAAATATAATCATGCTGGTACCACTGTTTTGTGAATCTGAAGATGCAGTCATTTGGTGGGATTTTCTGTTGCTTCTTAGTCAAAACAAAAATAATTATCTTCCTGTTTGTCTTGATTATTTGGGCAAATTACATTAACCCTTTTTATATATTGTTTTTTACATTCGATGGCAACCTTTGCTTTTATTATACAAACATTCCTTGAATTTTGTTGACCAAACCGTTGACTGATGGAGAAGTTAACGGATTGGTATTATAGCAAGGGTAAATTTATATTTTTTTTCTTAAATTAATTAAAACAATTAAAAAATTATTTTAATTAAAATTAATTTAACTATTCATCATCTTTTTTAATTAAATTCCTAATAACAACTATTATTTTTTTAATTATTCATCATCTTATTCAACAAAAATTGAAAAACAACTAAAAAAAATTGAAAAAAAAAAAATATTCTTCTTTTTCCTTCTTTTTCTTTTTCTCCTCCTCCTCCTTCTCCTCTAAAAATTCAAATTTTTTTTCTTATCCAAACAAATCAACTCCATATTCTTCTCCAAACTTTATTCTTTTTCTTCTCCTCTTCTTTCTCCTCTAAAAATACGAATTTAATTTTTTCTTCTCCAAATCTTCTTCTTATTCTTCTTTAATGAACCCTAAAATTTAAATCCAAAAATTCAAATTTTATTTTTTTCTTCTCAAAATAAATTCTCTTCAATAACTTCTTCTTTTTCTTTTTCTTATCCAAAAGTTAAAAATTTGATTTTTTTTTCTCCAAACAAATCATCTTCAACAAACCCAAAAATATAAACTCAAGAATCCAAAATTCGAATTAGATGTTTGGATTAAAAAAAAAGGTTTGCTTGAAGAAAAAAATGTGTGGTTGTAGAAAAATGAAGAAGAAGAAAAAGAAAATTTTGGGCATTTGAAAAAAAAAATCTGGTTTGTTTGGTTCAAAAATGGATTTGTATTGTGGTTGAAGAAAAATAAAGAAAAAGAAGAAAAAATCAGAGTATTTGGGGGGAAAAAAAATTAGATTTGGGTTTGTTTGGATTTTTTGGTTGAAGAATGAATTTGTTTGGTTGAAGAAAATTTTAAAAGATAATGATGATGATAATAATAATGATCTAGGTTTGTGATTTGGAAAGAAAAAAAAATAATCTAAATTTGGTTGTTATTAGGAATTTAATTGAACAATATGATGAATAGTTAAATTGATTTTAATTAAAATAATTTTTTAATAGTTTTTTAATTGTTTTAATTAATTTAAAGAAAAAAGGATAAATTTGCCCTTACTACAGTATCAAACCGTTAACTTCTTCGTCAGTCAACGATTTGGTCAATAAAATTCAGGAGATATTTGTACAATAAATGCAAAGATTGCTGACGAGTATCAAACTCTTATCATTTTGAAGAACTCGTGCCATTTTCATTGTAATTCAAATGGTGAAAGAAAATTAAATTTTATTGAAAATGGAGTTAAGAAAATAAACTTAATTTCTTAGATGAGAAGAGAATTTAAGTTGTTTTTCAACGGTTCCTGTCGATTGTTTTTTTTTTTAAGAGTTTTTAGTAAACTCTAGGAACTTAATTTATGGTTTGCAATTTACTAAAAATGACTCTACATGTAAATATATATAAAATTAACTTCCTGTTTGAAAAATTAAAGGAATTCCTTGTCAAAATTGTTCAACTAGTTAATCATTATTTTTCTTTTAAATTTGTATTGTATTATGGAAATTTCCCTACATTCATTCACCTTTTTTTTTTTTATTAAATAAAAAATTGGGAATCAATTCAATTGTCACTATCACCAAAAATAAAAAATAAAAAAGTTAGTGCTATATAACCTTTTAAAGGAAAGAAATTTTTTATGGTGATAGATACTTCATACATCATCATGCTATATTTTTCTTTTAATAATAATGTGTTTATTGGGAGGACGGAGACATTTGGTGCAAGAATGCAAATGAGTTATAAATAAAATGGTTCTACAAGAAGTACAAAATGTTTTTAATTATTTTATTGATGCATTATGGACTTTTATTAATTCTTCATCATCATCATCATCATCACCAACATCACCATCACCGGTCCCTTGTCATCAAACACAAAATTAGAATAAAATGATCAAATTGACATGAATTACAAGAAAAGATATTAACAAGGTTCAAGTTATTCATTTATATGTATGTTGAACAGAGGTAGCGACAAGAGTGACGGCCCCCAACTTTGTAGAAATCATTACTTATACAAATCTAGTGGAGCAACTATTTGGTCCAAATTAGTCTAAAATGAGAAGATAACATGAGGAAATATGTTTAGATATAATAAATATATAATTTTTTACTTTAATTACTGTCGATTATTCAAAGGAGAAATGAATGTAATTCAATAATAATAATAATCTCAATAGGTATTCCACTGTTGTTAGTAAGAAAGAATGATCAAATCGTGTTACTCTCCGAAAATTTGATAAAATTTTTAAAGGTTTTGTACTATTTCATATGATTCATCTAAATTTTGAAGTACTTCAAAATAATAATAACTTAATGCAGTAGTAGACCAAGAGAATAAACGATAATATTACTCAAAGCGTAAGTAAATACTATATGCGTATGATATATGGACACACGTATTTAATTATCATCAATAATCTATTGACATATATACACACATAAAACTGGGTCTATGCAAAAACAGTTATCGTCTATTAACAGAAAGACCTCATCCTCGTGTTATTATTAATAATAGCAAAGAATAGTTCGTCTAACCGGAAAAGATATATACAATATGAAAATCATATTATATATCACTATAAATATATATATATAGTATTAATCTACTAAAAATATATTTAACTAAATAATAATTAAATTCAGATTATATTTCTATTTAATTAAATAGTTTAATTATAATCATACTCATTTAATTAAAAGTATGAATATATTAAATCAAATATATATTTTATTCATTTAATCAATTGAGATTCAATGTATACACTTAACTATCCAAAGCAACAGCTCGGCGTAAGCATAATGAGATTCTTGGCTTAACTGATGAGATGGGCTGCTAGCATTCGGATTCAGGTTCGATTCACCGTATTATTGACGAGTATTTTACTTCTATCTTTTCGTCAACTGCTCCCTCGCAAGAGGCTCTTGGGAGTGTGATCCAGGTTGTGGAGCTGCGGGTTTCTCCGGCCATGAATGGGTTGTTGGATGCTAAGTTCTCCGTTGAAGAGATTCGCCAATCGTTGTTCCAAATGTATCCCACAAAAGCGCCTGGTGTAGATGGCTTGCCTGCCCTCTTTTTTCAGAAGTATTGGAGCATTGTAGGGGATGGGGTTGTCGCGGCTTGCTTGGGATGCCTTAATGATGGCCACTCTATGCAGGAAGTCAATTCTACTTTGATCACTCTTATTCCGAAGATAGAGTAGCCGCGGGAAGTGTCTGATTTTCGCCCGATTAGTCTGTGTACTTCTGTCTACAAAATTATTACCAAAACCATTGCTAATCGGCTCCGTTCTGTTCTTGGGGTTGTCATTTCTAAGTCGCAGAGTGCCTTTATTCTGGGAAGACTTATCACTGATAATGCACTTATTGGTTTTGAGTGTATGCATCTTCTGAAGAAGAAGAAATTAGGTGATCATGGTTTTGCTGCGTTGAAGCTGGATATGTCTAAGGCATATGATCGTGTCGAGTGGGGTTTACTAGAGAGTATTATGCTTTGTCTTGGTTTTTCTGTGAGATGGGTTGACCTGATCCTCCGGTGTGTATCGTAGGTTTCGTATTCTTTCTTGGTTAATAGAGAGGTTTTTGGTAAGGTGCAGCTGTCTCGGGGTTTACGTTAGGGGAACCCGCTCTCCCCGTATCTCTTTATTATTTGCAGTGAAGGTCTCTCTGGTTTGGTTAGTGCGGCTGAGTCGGATAGGTCGCCTCTTGGGTTTGCGTTGTGGGCGCTATGGGCCTTAGATTTCTCACCTCTTCTTTGCTGATGATAGTTTGCTCTTTTTTCGAGCCTCGTCTTCCGATTGCTCTGCGGTTAGGGTCGATCCTTGATATTTATTCAGAGGTGTCTGGCTAGAAAATTAACTTTGGCAAATCTGCGCTTTATGTTAGCAAGCAGGTGCCTCCTGGGGTGAGTTCTGCCTTGGCTTTATCTCTAGGGGTTAACCTTGTTCCTTGTCATGCGAAGTATTTGGGTCTGCCGTGTGTTGTGAGCCGTAACCATCATAATCTTTTCGATGGTATTAAGTCCCGAGTTTGGCAGAAGTTGAGTGGGTGGAGTAGTAAGTTATTTTCTGCATGGGGGAAGGAAATTTTGATCAAAGCAGTGATTCAGTCGATTCCGACCTACTCTATAAACCTCTTTCGCCTTCCTTCCTCCCTTATTGGGGAGCTTCATCGGATGATGGCTCATTTCTGGTGGGGAAGCTCAGATAATAAGCAACGAATCCATTGGTGTCGGTGGAAGTCTTTGTGTAGAAATAAGTTAGAGGGAGGTCTTGGGTTTCGAGATCTTTCTCTCTTTAATCAAGCCCTCATTGCTAAACAAGGTTGGCGGCTTATTAACCAGCTGGGTTCTCTAGCTGGTCGGGTCTTGAAACATATTTATTTCCCCCGGACCTCTTTTCTTCGAGCAAATGCTCATGCCTCGGCATCCTTGATGTGACGCAGTATCCTGTGGGGTCGTTCACTTATTGAAAAGGGTTCGCATTAGTGTGTGGGGTCTGGATCTTCAGTTTCTATCCTTCAGGATTGATGGCTGCCTCGCCCTTCTTCTTTTAAGGTTATCGCGAGTTGCTCTCTTGCTGGGGATTATGTGGTAGCCTCCCTCAAATCTACTTCGGGAGCTTGGAACTCAGCTTTGGTTTGTAGTAGTTTCGCTCCTATTGATGCTGAATGTATTCCGAGTCTTCATTCCTCCATGCGTAGCTGTCCGGATAAGCTTCTGTGGCACCATTCGTAGAACGACAAGTATTCGGTTAAGAGCGAGCACTGGTTGGCGTCGAGTTTGGCCCAGGATGGGACTTCCTCGTCCTCTACTTCTGTTGGTTCTAGCTGGTGGAAGTTTTTCTGGGGTCTGAATATTCCGGTGAAGGTGCGGATGTTTGTGTGGCGTGCTTTTCGTGATCTGCTTCCTATCAGGTCCCTCCTTGCTGCTCGTAGAGTTCCTGTGGGTGCTGGGTGCCCACTGTGTGATGCTGCTGTAGATTATGCCCTTCATTCTTTGTGGCTGTGTAGGTCATTAGTGGAGTCCAAGGCTGCTGTCCCCTTCCTTTCTGGTTTGCGCCTTCCTGTTGCTGGTTCGTTTTTTGACTTTATTTTGGCCTGTAATGGCATCTTGTTGGTGCACGAGATGGAATTGTTGTTGGTCCTGCTGTAGCGCTTTTGGTTCCGTCGGAATCGCGCTGTGCATAGCGCTCCACTTCTGTCTGTGGAAGAAACTGTTGGCTGGTCGGAGCTATTTTTAGCAGATTACCAAGCTGTTGTTGCTGTTTCCAGTGTGCGCTGCAGTCTGGATTGTTGAGAGGTGGCAGGCTCCTAGTCCAGGGTGGGTTAAAATTAATTCAGATGTGGCTGTTGACGCCCGGGGTCATCGTTTGGGTTTTGGTGTGGTCTTCTGTGACTTTGCGGTAAAGGTTTTGGTGTCTTATACGTCTCTGCTTCTTGGGCTTTTCTCTCCGAATATTGGTGAAGCTTTGGCTATTCTTTATGGTTTCCTGTCTTGCGATTGATCTGGGTTTGTCTACTGTTTGTGTAAAATCTGATGCTACATCTATTGTGAAGCAGTTGTCCTCCAGAGATACCTCTTATTCTGATATTGTCTTAATTTTAGATGATATTCTTTCTCTAGTTGTTAATTTGTCTGGTATTTTCCTTTTTGTCTGTTCGCAGTAGCGCTAATTCAGTTGCGCACGATCTTGCTAAGTTTGCTCTGTCGCACCAGCTTGTTAGTGTTCGATTAGGGGGTGTTCCTACTTCTTTGGCCCTATTAGTTTTGGAAGATTCTCATGGTTGTTTGTAGTTCGGTTTTTTTATGGAAGTTTTTGTTCTCAAAAAAAAAAAAAAACTATCTAAAAATTTATTATGTTAAATTAATCTACTCAATATATGTTTAACCGGCCAAAAATTAAATCAATTGTAGCATTAAATACAGACACTTGGCCGCTTCATGAAGCAATTTTTAACATGGATAATATGATAAATATAATAATATTATTTAATTCAATAGTTTATTAAATAGATAATATATATATATATATATATAGAATATTATATGATAATATGACATGATATGATTCAATTTAATAGTTCATAAAATAAAATAGAGGACACATGGTAGCTTCCGGTTAAAAGAAATTTATTGAATTTAATAGCTTATTAATCGGAGGACATGTGGCAAAAGAAGCTATCTTTATAATATACTAGTGTGACAGCCCATGCAATGTACAGGCTTTGAGTGTCATTTAGTCACCGTGTTCTCCTCTCCAATGAATCAAAATTAGGTGAAATGAAATTAGAACCAATAATTAGTGTACCGACACCATTGACTTCATCCTCGTAGACAATCACAAACAATGATCAATGGTATCCCAACAAACATCCTAAAAATATAAATATAATATCTAGGGATAAGAAAGAGAGCCAAGCCAAGTAGAAAGCAGAAAGATTACACACATCCTAATTTGGTTTGGAGGCTTCAAAAATCTCTAAGTCACTAAAGTTTAAATTTTGATGGTGTATTGTAAATAATTATTTTTTTATTATTACTTATAACACTGCAATTATGTGGGTAGACCTCTCCCCCGTATAGGAGTAGACCCTTTCCATTTTTAAAAGTAATTGTCCAGACATTTAATTTTAGTAGTTATTCGAACCGTATTTATATAATTTAATTTCGGTTGATTTTGGTAGTCCTCTAACCTTTCAGTTATCAACTTTCAATAAAGAAAAAGAAAAAGATTACATATAACATTTTTGCTCATAAAGTGCACATGTGGTAATAATAGTTAATTATCCAAACTAATATAAGCAAACACAAACAACCCAAACATTCAACACCACCCAATCACCACAAATACATTGCAATAGTACCAATATTAAATAACACAATCAATAAGTTATAAGGATCGAAATTATGCCTCACGTTTTCGTATCTATGTAGCTATTTATATAAGAAGAATTCAATAATTTATCCATTTAATTACGTCTAATACTAGTAAAAATAGAGAGTTTGTTAATTAATAACATTAAACACTTAAGAATTTTCTTAACTGATTAAAATGATACCATAATTAATTATATAATTAAGTCTGAGAACAGAGAGCTTGTTAATTAATGACTTAACTGATTGAGATATTAATTATTATTAATCAACAATATTAAAGGGGGACACGTGACAGTTTCTTGTGAGAAGAATCATTAAATCTTTGAGAGGTATATTGTTATCCAACATGTGGCACATTTATTCGAAGACAGACAGACCCCCACCTGAACCCTAGAACCTCTAAATGTGAGATTCAAGTGTCACAGCATATTGGCACAAGAAATAGGCAAATACCACTTTCACTAGGGCCATTTGCTTTCTTTGCTAATAAAAGTGGACCACCCACTTATGCTGACATCTGCACATCATTACTTATCTATCTATCCATCCATCAATCCTTTTAAAAAATTGTTGTCGCTTGCAATAATGATGGTGGGGTTCCTTTTCTGTTTTTGAAGCACAATATATATTCTTAAGAGCATCAAAGATTTGGAGGATAAATATCATCATCATCATCATATGCTACCATAATTTTTACTAAAGCTAGCTTTTTTTGTTGCATCACATTCTAAACAACTCTTTTTTTTTTTTTTTTATTTGTTTGTTTATATGTTGTAAGTGATTTTTTCGGGCACTTTGTCTCCCATCTCATTTCATCAAATTTTTTAATTTGATTGTGGGAGGTCCATTATGTTATGTATGTCATCTTGCAATGAGAAGAATCAATACAATTTTTTTTTTCTTTTTTTTCTTTTTAACTATTATTATTTTAAGAGTCAAGATTAAAATACGATTCAAACTTATAATTTTATTAATATAAATATGAGAAATTTTTCATTAGATAACTTAACTTTGAGAAGAATAGAATATAATTGATAAAACATTTACATTACATAAATAATAAATTCACAATGGGTGTCGATATTGTCACCCATAAATATTATTTACACACATATTTAAAATTTAAAAATTAAATTATTACTAAAAGCACCCATTTTAATTATTAAAATTAATTTATTTATTTTTACACAATTTATTTATAAACTTACTTAAATTATTAATACATCCAATTTAATCTTCATATTATTATGTTAATTGAAAAATATATATAAACATCCATTATATTTCTTTTGAATAAAAAGAAGAATTAATTAAAAAAAATTACAACATACAACATAATTAATTTATTTTTTATTGATTCTCGAAGAGATTCTATTAAATAAAATAATTAAAATGTTCATCCACTATCAAAAACCATGAAAACTGACATTCGAGAATTAACTTATTAACTTTATAACTCTATCATTGTTCCAAGTTTGTACTGATTAACAAGTCATCATTGGTAGTAAAACAAATAACAAACTTAATTTTTCTCAAAAAAAAAAAAAAAATCTCATGATTAAATATTAATCTATAATTTCTTTGTATGATAAAAATACATATATTTATATGATCAAAGTCCTTTAAATTTATTTTTCTATTACTTTGTTGTATTTTCATAGGAAAATTTAATATTTACAATATAATTATTGTTTAATTAGCATTTATTTACATTATAATATAGTTGTAGATGAGTGTAATTAATGTGCACATAATATTTAATTTATTTTTAATTAAAATAGTTTGACTTTATTTATTATTTTATATTGAGATATTTTTATAATTAAAATTCTTAATAAAATATAATTTTATAAATTATACTTTTGGATGGTAATATTGGCACTCATTCACTATATTCTTTAATATTTACAATATATTAAGATCTCCATTTAAAATAGTACTTTTAACATTCCTCATCCTGTTTATATGTTGTGGCGGACCCCCATTGGAGGCCCCTAATTTTTTTAAAAAAGAAAATTATATAGAAATATATCTTTTAATTAAATAAAAAATATGTCAAATATTATTTTTTTAATACTTTTATACCCCAATTTTTTTTTAAGTGATTCTATCCTAAATATGCTTTGACCCCGAACTTCAGCTCATTCTGGCCCTGGTTGTAACCATAAAGTAACATTGGTACATTACATTTTATATAATATATGAAGATTATAATATTAAGGGCATTAATTAAAGTGAAATAATTAATGGTGTAAAATTAAAATCAACAACATAAATTATAGTGTTTCCATGTGATTAAACCAATCACATGATGATGCTTGGTATATAATATATACTGAGACTATGCTTTTTTTCAATGGTGGCTTGGCCAACCAATTTTGAATCTAAAAGTTAGGCTGTCTAACAATATATATAATACTCTACAAATTTTGGGACATGTGGCAAAATGATAATATCCAAAGCTTTTGGATGAGAAATAGTGAAAATTTGTATTGGGTCAACTCAAGTACACAGCTATAGTACCATTTTAGTGGCAAACATAAAAGTCTAAGACTCTTTCTCCCAAAAACATTTTGATGAGTTGAACCAAATATTAAAAATTGCTAAAATTTTTGGGGAAAAAAGATAAATAAATAAAGAAGAAATAATTATTATGTTCCCCACTTGCACATACCTAAGAAGTAGGGATTGCTGCGGTTCCTGTTCCCCTAGAAATGGAATCGGAACCAGAATTAGAACCGTAAAGTATCGATTCTGGTTTTAATTTTAAAACTGGCAGTTCTCCGTCAGTTCCAGTTTCAAATTTGGATTCGGTTTTCGAAATTGCCGATTTAGAATTTGGTTCTTGAAACCTAATTTAATTCTTTTTTTTATCTCCCAACACATAATTTTTTTTTTTAATTTTTTTTAAAAAGGAACTGGCGGTTCTGGTTTCTAAAATTAAAAAATCGGAACTGTGACCATGGGTCTGGTTTCTGGTTAGCCGATTCAGAAGGAAATTAATATAAAAAAATTAGACATGCATATCTACTCATAATTTAAGTGATTAATGTACATTCATTCCACTTTGATAAAAAGGGTTCAAGTCTCACTATATATATTTATCAGTATGTGTAGATAGTTTTATCTCCTTATTGTGGAAGTAGATATCTCCGGTTATGAGAGTAGATATCCGGACCGTACATTTAGTGATTGATCTCAGCAAATCTCGAAAAATTAATTTTTTTTTACAATTATTATTATTATTATTATTATAAAATTGTATCCTTAAAAAAATAAAATAAATTGGACCCACATGATCTTAAAATCTAAATCTCATTTTTTTTTTTTATCTATTTAGAATATAAAAATTGGTTAAATTAAATTAAACCACATTGATTGATTCTAAAGTTGCACTTAGTTGTCATCAAAAGAAACCCTTTCATTTTGGGCCCTTCCTTTTTTCTTTAAATTATTTTTTTGTGTGTGTGGATTCCATGTAGTAAATGTTGACATCACACCAATCTAAAAACCTTAGGTTGGTGGGTTCTCCTATTATGAGTTTGGTGATCTAATTGATTTTGTTCTTTAGTGAATCGAAGATTTGAAGCATCAAATATCAAAATTATGTTTTTTTCTTTGGATATGGTGATTCCCATGTATAGACGGTCTATTTTTCTTTTTTATTCTTTTATATAGCACTTTGGACATTTATTTTTACTTTGTAATAGGGCAACTTTTATCATTAGGCAAAATGTGTTTAGTATAATAAAAATTAAAAGGTCATTTTCCGATCAGAACAGTCATAAAAATAATTTTTAGGAGTTTTATTTCATAACGTTATGATATTAAATTTATAATGTTATAAAATTAGACATTTAATTTCGTAATATTTACTATTAATATTATTTTTTTAATACCAGTAAAATTAGCGTGTGCATTCTGCTATGCCTTCAACAATAATTAATAATTATGCATTGAAATTTCAGTAAAATAGGTCAAAGGTTTTGTTTGATTTGCAAAAGGACAAATTTTCATTTTATGAAAACAATAGATTTATTTGGTTCTAGATTTTGTATAACAACTTTTTATTCAAAATTCTAAAAACTAAGTTCAAAATCTGAAAACAATTAAGTAATTTTCAAACATTGTATCCAAATTATATTCTACATTTAGATTTTTTTTTTTATAGAATTATGTTTCCAACGCTTTTATAAGAAACTATAAAATTACAAAGAAAAAAAAATAATAAGGATTGTGAGCACCATTCGAACAATTCAAGCTACGTTTGGCACACTGTATTATTAGATTTGATTGAGTTGAATTGTATTATATTCGACAATATTATTCTTATACAATTCCATATTTGGTGATATTTTGTATTAAACTTATTAAATTATATAATGTATGGATGTAATTTTTGTTTCTAAATATTTTGTTAAATAATAAAATTAATATAATTTTAGAATAAAAGAATGGTATTATAAAAAGAGTTCGTTAAATTTATAGTAGCTATTAATGCGCTTTCTATGTAATTATCACCATATTAATAATTTAAGTTTTTATAGCATCAAAATTGGTTATGGGACCAAAATACCCCTACTTTTTTTTTTCAAACCAAAATGCAAAAATTTCAAAATTGAGAAACAAAGAGTGATATTAGAGAGAGAAAGTTAAACAAAGGAGGTTAGAGAGATCAACAAAAAGACTTCGACGAAAGTGGTAAATATTCTCCTCATGGAGGCGATTCTAACAATACATTATTGGTCGAAATTTGACATCGTTTCCCCCCTTAAAAACCTTTCGAAAGTGTCCTATATTAGTCACGATATCAGTAATGAAAATAGATTACAATCAGAGGATAATAGATCACGGTCAAATAAAAATAGATCACTCTAAAAAAAAATAGATCACGGTAAAAGAAAATAGTCACGCTAAATGGAAAATAGATCACAGTTAAATGAAAATAGATCACGGTCAAGAAAAATAGTTCAGGGTCAAAGAAAAATAACACATGTTTCTAACTCCAAAAATAGATTTCCAACTCTAAACACATACTTTTAGTTGAAATTAAAGATATTTAAGGTATAAATCAACAACAAAAGGTTTAAAAGCAAGAAAAATATCTAAAATTCTTAAAGAATAAGTGCCACACAATCTAGTAAAATAAATATAAGGTCAAGTATTCAACAAAAAAGATTATTTTTAAACCAAGTAGTAGATTTAGCAGTTTTGAATACCCAGTTATTAAATCGATGATTTTGAAGAATTTCTAAAACTAGAAAATGAGAAACAGAGAGAAAAGTAATGAGAAAAAGATAAAGGAATTGAAGCTACGTGAGATGAAATTGTTTAATGAAGGGTATAATGGACAGTTCGTGCTTTTTGATTCTGGACTTCTGGTCCACAAAAATTATTTATGAAATAGTGCAACAATTTGATGATATTTTCCACAAATTTCTCTTATAAAAATATATATTGATATATTTTTTTTGAAAATAATAACTAATATTTTTATTAAATAAATTATTATTTATATAACCAATTTTAAGAATATTTAATAATACAAGAAGTCTTTTCGATTGGATTTTTTCTCTAAAACCCTAATAATAAATGTAGTCTTAGGTTTTTCTAACCTTAGCCGTCGTTTCGGTTTGCTGTTTCTTGGTGAATCATGAATGTAGTTTTGGGTTCTGGTTTGTGCTGGAGGGAGTGTTGGTGTGGTTAGGGTGAGAGTGCTTTGGTACACTGTGTTTAGAGGTTGGGTTGTGATGTTTATTATTCAATATGAGTGCCGAGGAGGTGATTTGATCTTTGTGCTAACATGTTTCTGCTGGGAAGAGTGGGGCCTTTGCTAGTAGTTTGATTGCACACAGACAATCGAAGTTTTCTTTATGTCTGGTAGGCAAGGTCCTTTCGACCAAACAAATCAACCGCGAAGCTTTTCGTGGCGTTATCCCAAAAGTGTGGTTAGGGTGAGAGTGCTTTGGTACGCTGTGTTTAGACGTTGGGTTGTGATGTTTATTATTCAATATGAGTGCCGAGGAGGTGATTGATCTATGTACTAACATGTCTCTGCTGGGAAGAGAGGGGCCTTTATTAGTAGTTTGATTGCAAACGGAGAATTGAAGCTTTCTTTATTTCTGGTAGGCAAGGTCCTTTCGACCAAACAAATCAACCGCGAAGCTTTTCGTGGCGTTATCCCAAAAATATGGCGAACGAGGCAGGCAGTAGAAATCGAAGTCCTACGTGAGAATATATTCGTCTTTCAATTTTAGAGCCAGGTGGATTTACAGAGAGTATTGACAGGTGGACCTTGGACTTTCGATAAGGCTCTCATTATTTTATCAAAGCCTGTGGGTGAGGGTGATATGGCAGATATAGGTTTCGATAAAGTGGAATTCTGGATTTAGATACACATTGTGCCGCTATTATGCTTGAATAAGGAAATTAGTCTTTTTCTTGGTAAGCAAATTAGGGTGGTTCAAGAGCTGGATGAGGGTGCAACGGGGGACTATTTAAAGAAGTTTTCGCGTGTTCGAGTTCTGGTGGATATCAACAAACCGTTAAAACGCTGTATTCGTATAGATGCCATGGGGAGCGTAAAAGAAACTATTCTACTCCTCCATTATGAGCGTCTTCTAAAACACTTTTTCTCTTATGGTATGCTTGGATATTTGGTGCAGGAATGTCCGGATGATGAGATAGGGGTTCCTCGAGTTTCTAGTGAATGTTATCCCTATGGCTCTTGGTTGCGAGCGTCGAGCCCAGTGAAGATGCTGGCCTCCCGCTCTCATCGTGAGGATAATACTTCAACTCTGCCATCTTCTCGGTCTGCGGAGATTTAAGGAGTTGGTTCATCAGTGGCTAGGAAGAGCCTTTTCCTATCATCGAGGCCTACTTCAAGGGACCATGTGAAACATCTAAAGGGTGGTGAGGGGTATCTCAGTCAGAATTTAGAAAGTGGAGGTCCCTCAGTGAAGATTGGCTTGGTAGGAGCGAGTGGTCGGGGCTGGTGATTTAGATGGTAGGTCGGTCACGGTGGTTGCTATGTTTCAAAGTAGTCCAAAAGTATTGCGGACATCAGTGTGGTGAATTCCAACTAAGGTCTTGAGGTGTTGTCTGGTGATGTTTTCAATGGCACTGTTTTGGTGAAGTCAGAGGATCATTCTCGTGTGCATAAGAGTGGTTCGACGTCACATGGGGAGGGGTCTCTTAGGGAGAGCTTTGTTGAAGCGTTGCCGAATGTAGGTTTTGGGTCTGGCATATGGTTTCTAAAGTGGTTCATCCTTTGCCTGTAGCAGGGTCAGATGTCTTGCATGGTTCCGTCTCGGCTGGGGTGTTTCCTTCATCAGTTTTTAGAGGAGCTCAGGAGGGTTGTATTGAGAGTCAGTTCAATGGGCTGGAGGAAGGTGCTACGGATCATGGTACTGCCATAACCGAGATGCAAATTTCTTTTGTTTTTGGTGCAATCAAGACGGTGATGGGGAAGCAAAATTGAAGGGGCGGGTGGGACAATCATTTGAGACAGCCTCTCCTAGTGTGGATTCAAGTGATGAGGGCCTTGCTTTAGGTGGTGGTCGATGGAAGCGTCGTACTCATGTGAGAATGAATATAGATAGGACATTGAGGTTCCTTCTATAGACGAGAAGAGGGTTCTTTAAGATGATTTTTGGGTGGATACACAGGGGGTTAAAAAGTCTAAGAGCCTGTGTGTTTCTTCTGACGTTGAGCTTTTATCTGCTGCACCGGAAAGACCGGCCTGCCGGTCACCATGAATTGCTTATTTTGAAACGTTCTAGGCTTAGAAAATGATTTAACGTTCCAGGCTCTTAATTCCCATGTGCGTGATAATGATCATGAATTAATGTTTCTACTGAAGATGAAGTTGGATCGACATCAAATTAAGATTATTCGAGTTAATTAGGTTTCTCTAGTAAACTAGTTGTTGAATGTGATGGTCGTAGGGGTAGCTTGTGTTTGTTGTGGTTTGACAGGGTGGTTGTGGATCTTTTATCTTACTTTAGGTTCCATATCGATGTAAAAGTTAGTTCTCATCATGATAAGGTTTGGCGTTTGACAGGGTTCTATGGCCATCTCGAATCCTCTCAACGTGTTCAGGCTTGGACTCTGTTGAAAAGTTTACGTAACTTGAGTTCGTTACCGTGGCTTTGCGGCGGTGATTTTAATGAGATCTTTTTTGGCTCGGACAAAATGGATGGTAGTATGCGCCTTAGATTTTTGCTCGAGAATTTTAAGAATGCTCTGGATTCTTGTAGGTTGACAAATTTGGGTTCGGTTGGCTCGTTATTTACTTGGTGTAACAAAAGGGGTGGCTCGGAGTTAGTCTAGGAGAGACTGGATCGTTGTGTGAGTAGTTGAGACTAGCATCAATTGTTTCCTCATTCTAAGGTGACTAATCTTAGTCTTTGGAGATCGGATTACATACTTTTTTTGCTTGAAGTGTTCGATGTTAGTTTGTCTGCTGGGCGCTCTGATAGGTGCGGAGGCCTCGTTTCCATTTTGAGGATTGTTAGGTTGAGGATGAGTTTTGTAAGAATGTTGTCAAAACAGGGTGGTCTGGAGATTGCAATGGTGGTAATGTAGTCAAAGATGTTGTGGTGTGCAATGAGTTTTGTGCTGATCATCTTAGTTCCTGAAATAAGATGAAGCGAGTGGATCTTCGTAGAAAGATTAAGGAAAAGAAAGATATGCTTCAGAGTTTAACGGATAATCCTTCTGGGAAGACCTAACAGCGTGTTAGTCTGGTGAAAAGGGATATAGACAATCTGTTATCGATGGAAGAAGTTTATTGGAAACAGCAATCCAGAGTGACCTGGCTCCAGAGTGGTGATCAGAATACTCGTTTTTTTTTTTTCATGTGCAAGTCTCTAAATATTGGAAGCATAACTTGATTATTGGTCTGCGAAATTTTGGTGGTTCTTGGACAAATGAGAGTGATGGTATCAGCAATATTGCAATCTCTTATTTTGAAGATATTTTTTGTTCTTCTTGTCCTTCGTTAGCAGATTTTAATGCAGTGACTGAGACTGTGGATCATCAATTGTCAAATTTTACCTATAGTTTTCTGAGTAGAAAATTTTCGGCTGATGAGGTTCGGATAACACTTTTTCAGATGGCCCCGTCTAAAGCTCCTGGTCCTGATGGTTTTAGTGCAGGTTTCTATCAAAAGTTCTGGGATGTTGTTGGTTCGCCGGTGACTGATGCTTGTTTGGGGGTTTTGAATAGGGGTCACTCTTTGGAAGAGCTTAAGAAGACATTGATTATTCTTATCACTAAGATTGATAGGGCGGAGAGCATGGGTGATTTTCGCCCAATTAGTCTTTATAACGTTGTTTATAAGGTGATTGCAATGGCCCTAGCTAACCGCCTTCGTTCTGTTTTGGATGAGGTCTCAGACACACAGAATGCTTTTATTCCGGGCGGCTTATTTCGGATAATGCCATTGTAGGTTTCGAATGTCTGCACGTTTTAAAACTGAAGAAGAAAGGAGAGGTGGGTTTCCTGGGTCTCAAGTTGGACATGGCAAAGGCTTATGACCGGGTTAAGTGGGATTTCTTGGAAACTATAATGATTTGCATGGGTTTTCCTAGTGGTTGGATTCGTTGTATTATGAGTTACGTCTCTTCCGTTAGTTATTACATTTTAATTAATGGTATTTCAGTGGGTCTGATCGATCAATCTATCGAGGGGATTATCCTAGGGGGATCCTTTATCTCCTTACCTTTTTCTCCTGTGTGCAGAAGATCTCTCTAGTCTGATTTCTGCTGCTGAAAATTAGGCTCTTTACTCGGGTCTTCGGTGCAGTCAGTCAAGCCCGAAAATTACTCATTTATTTTTCGCAGATGATAGTTTGTTCTTTACTCGTGCTATGGTGGAAAAGTGTGGGCTTATTAAAAATTTATTGGTGCAATATGAGCATGCTTCAGGGCAGAAAGTTAATTATCATATATCTGCTATCTATTTCAGTAGGCATGTGTCGCAACCAAATGTGGTGGTTGTGGCGGGCATTCTTGGAGTTTAGATTGTCAATTGTCATGAGAAGTACCTTAGCTTGTCGAGTTTTGCATTTTGTAGTAAAAATAAATTATTCTCTAGTATTAAAGACCGTATATAGGATAAAATCAAAGGTTGGTAGGGTAAGCTTTTTTTAGCAGCTGGGAATGAGGTTTTATTAAACGTAGTGATTCAATCTATCCCCACCTATGCTATGAGTCTCTTTTGGCTTCTGAAATCTTTTATTACAGAGCTCTATAGGCTTTGTGCGAATTTTTGGTGGGGTTCGGATGGGGATTCGTACAAGATGCATTAAGGCTTGTGGGATAAGCTTTGCAGTAATAAATCCCAAGGGGGCTTGGATTTTTGTAATCTATTCGCTTTTAATCAAGCGTTTCTTGCTAAACAATGTTGGCGCCTTTATCAGAATCTAGACTCGTTTGCAGCTAGGGTTTTGAAAGGTTGCTACCACTCTTCGTCGAGTTTCTTGAATGCTAAATGCCATCATTTTGGATCCTTCATATGGAGACGCCTGTTTTGGGGGTACGACCTTCTTGAAAAAGGGTCTCGTTGGCGTATTGGGAGTGGCTCTTCCGTTTTGGTATACCAGGATCATTGGCCCCCTCGGCTTTCGACTTTTAAGGTTCTATCCAGTCTGGTCCTTGAAGAGTCATTGTTTGTGAGCAAGCTAAAATTGGCTTCTGGTGGGTGGAATTTGCAGTTGATTGAGAATTATTTTATGCCTGAAGATGTGGCCGCTATTATCTGTTTACCATCTAATTTCTCCTGTCCTAGAGACTTTCTCCTTTGGCATTTCGATAAAGGGGATTTGTACTCGGTTAAAAGTGGCTATCATATGGCCTTGTCGTCTTTAAATCTTCCGAATGGCTTGAATTTGGGGTCTATGGAGTGTTGGTGGAAGTTCCTATAGCGGTTGTCAATCCCTCATAAGGTTAGAATGTTTATTTGGAGGGCGATTCAGAATTGGATTCCTTCGTTTGTTAATTTGGCCTCTAGAGGTATCAAGGTGAATGTTTATTGTTCCTTGTATAGGTGTGACCCTGAAACCTCTTTTCATGCTCTTTGGGGGTGCTCATCTTTGAAATTGGTTCGGTTAGAAGCTGCTGATTGGTACCCCATCTCTCCCACTCCAGATGTTCATTTGTTAGATTTTTTGTGGTCTGCGAGGGGCTGTTTAAAGACGCTGGATTTTGAGCTTCTTTGTGTGATATTGTGGCGTGCTTGGTTCAGGAGAAATAGGATTGTTCATGGTCATTTGCTGCTGTCTGCGGGTGAGGTATATAGTGATCCTCCGAGTTCCTCTCTTTGTTCCAGGATGCTAAGCTCAAGGGACTGTCAACCCCCTATGCTATCAGGTCTGTCCCCTCTTGGTCTCCGCCTCCTAGTGGTGTTTTTAACTTAATTCTGATGCAAGTTTAGGTTCTGCTAATGGTCGGGTTGGTGTGGGGTTAGTCATCCGCAACTCTTTGGGCCTGGTTATGACTGTTGGTGTTGTCCCCTTGCTTGCATTTTTTAGCCCCCAAGTGGCGGAAGCTTCCGCCATTCTTTATGGCATTCACATGGCTACTAATTTGGGTTTAGTTCATATTATGGTGGAGTCCGATGTGTTGTGTGTTATCAATGCTCTCCATGATCATTTAGTCCCTTGTTTCGATTTAGGCTTGGCAATTTCTTATATTTTCCAGTTGCTTTTTGATATTAATATTGTTAGTTTTTCCTTTGTTCATAGATCGACTTATAAGATAGCTGATGCTCTTGCTAAAGCTAATCTTCCTCTTATTTCTGAGTTGTTTTGGATTGAGTCTTGTCCTCATTCTGTGGAGGCTTTGGTCCACGAGGATTTTCCTAGAGAGTTGTAGTTTGGTTTTTCCTTATTATATTATCCTTTTCTCAAAAAAAAAGAAAAAAGAATATTTAATCATTTATATTTTTATTAGTTTTATCGATTTTTAAATTTATGTTATTAGAATAATATTATAATTATATTTTTATTCGACTAAATCTATCTAATTTTTATTTATTTAGTGTTTTAATTTGTAAATTTAATATTAAAATATTATTATTACTAATATTATTTACTTTTCCCTTTATATTAGTAAATAAACTTATTTAAATTTATTTTTTAAAGGTATAATTGTAAGATTAATTAAAAAAAATCTCTTTAATTTGTACTAACTTACAAAATATTCATTATATTAAACTAACTAAAATGTAGTAATTAATACAACATAAAAACAAATCAAAGCACTATTTTAATACGTTTTAAACATTCATAAAATACAACACAAGTTACCAAACAAGGCCGGCAATTGATGCACCGAAAAGCACGGTAAATATATCAAAGCACAAGAAGGCATCTTCTAATACGGAAAACACCAACAGAGAAAGGCATTGAAAAGCATCATTGGAGGGATATCATGAAACAAGGCACTATGAATAATAAAATTAACCATACATTGAATTCAACAAAGCAATACAAAATATAAGTCACTTTCACAGTCTCTAATAATTGGTTTGGGGATATGGAAATAATTTTAATTTTTTTTTTATATAACACATGCACATTAGATAATTATTAAAATCTATCGATCTTAAATTTCTATTAATATGGTCTAAATATCTATTTTTATATTAGAAATTTTTACTTCTAACACGGGCAGTAATTTAAAGAAATATCGGTAAAAAATAATAATAATTTTAACTTGATAATTAGTTTATCTAATTTCTACGGTTGTGGCTAGATAAGTATGGTGGAAGTTAGGCAAAGTGTCGGTTGAGCTTTTATGGCTTTGTGACAAATCACATTCAAACCAACCCAAAAAGTTGTCTCTTTTCTTCTCTCTCTTCTTTTGCAAACTTTTTGACAACAAATCATCACATCATATGCTTGCTTCTGCTGGTATAAAATTTTTCTTGTTACTTTCCTTTCTAATCCCAATTGGACTTTTAGTTGAGCTAAAAAACCATACAATTTTGTCAAATTTGTTAGTGTATTTTCACCTAATTATGGTCCAATACTAAAACCAACCCATATCTTATTATATAATATATATTCTCTTCTAAAGATGTTTTAGGTTGTTGTGTCCAAATAAAATTTCACAGATTTCGTGACATGTGGGATTCTCTCCGAAGCTAAATCTAACAATCCCCTGTACCCTTTAGATTATATTCCTCATATAATTTGTTTTTCTTTTTTTTTTGGTCAAAATGTTTCAAGCTTTTTAAACTGCCAGTTGTCCCCCACTAGCAATTCCCATCGGTGGAATTCACTGTATGTAGATGCCTCAACCTCACTGATTAATGTGGCATTTAAGAAGCAGCCCTTCGTTTGGTGGTATGTATGATGATAACTAACCGGCAATCAATGTTTTGTCGGTCGTGGTGTTTACAGAAGAAGACTCCGTTTATTTCTCCAAAGCCAACACTTTTTTCTCTCTCATTGGTGGGATCTTTTATATGTCATCGTCAAACACGTACAACATGTTCCCTATGTTTTTTTGTTTTTATTATAAATTACATGGTAGGCATTGCATGACACCATAGCTTTCCTTTGAAGTTTGGCTTTGCTTCCTTTACATTTGATGCTATAAAGTTTGAAATCAATCAACCCATTTTTCCAACCCATTTGGGAAAAATTCACTCTCTCAACTATCAATTCAAATGCTTTTCTTCTTGATATCTTGTTTTTCCTTTTCTTTTATACTACTATCTAATTCCTTGTCTTTGAAGCCACACCCACCAATAATGAATGAGTGGAGACTGTTGTTGTCACCTTGTTTTTGGAAGGATTTATCAAGCTTTTTAACATCAAGGCTTCAAAAGGGTAGGCTTGCTATTAGTTTCCACCAAGTAGTACCAATGAACAAGCCTTTGAAGAAGATGAGTCTTGTTTCAAAGCTAGAAAATTTGGAGGAAGAGAAGACGATTTCTCTCTTGGATTTGCCTGAGTTAACTCTTGAATGCATTCTTGAGAAGCTTCCACCAGCTGGTTTATGTAGTATGGCAGCTGTTTGTAGCTCTCTCAGGGACAGGTGTACAAGTGATCATTTGTGGGAAAAACACATGAAGCAGAAGTGGGGTAGACTGATTGGTGATGCTGCTTATAGAGAATGGCAATGGCACATAGCCTCCAAAAAGAGAGAAAGCCTCATCAATCAGAGCAAACAGAAGGGGTTTTTCATGTCTCTTTATGGTCTTTGGCCTTTTTCTTCCATTAAACCAAAGTTGAAGAGTACTTCTAGTGAGCCTACAACTTCTTTACCAGAGGATTCAATCATGGCTTGGTATCTCTCTCTTGAGAGTGGCAAATTCTGGTTCCCAGCTCAGGTCTATAATCGTGAGGTAACTAACTATCTCTAGCTACAACAAAACTATTTTAATTTTACGTTGTTTGTTCTGATCTGATATGTGGGGTTCTTTCCTTTTTATATAAAATGGATTTGACCAAATTCAAAAATGAAGTTCTGTGTTTTTTTTTTTGGTGACAGAATGGAAATATTGGGTTTATGCTATCATGTTATGATGCTCAACTTAACTATGATTCTCGAACCGACACTTTTCTTGCAAGGTAATTTGGAAAAAAGTAGATATATATATTATAACTGTGAATGTTAATTGTTATGTATTAGCTTCAAAACATTAAAGAAATGGATTGGTATATGAATTTCAGGTACTCACCCCATGGTAGGAGGACCATAGAGGAGAATATAACTTGGGAAAGGCTAAGAGCACCACCAGTTGATACTCCTTCACATGTTCTTCACATTTCAGATTGTTTACAAGATTTAAAACCCTGTGATCATATAGAGATCCAGTGGAGAAGAAACAAAGAATTTCCTTATGGTGTGTTTCTCAAACCATTAAAAGCCCTTGTCTTTTGATTGAAACAGCATCTTCATGTATCAATTTTTTAATTCTGATATTGTCGTTCAGGTTGGTGGTATGGTGTTGTTGGTCATTTGGATTCATGTGACAGGAATGAGAATCACTGCCGCTGTCACTACAGTGGTGAGAAAATCATCTCAATTTTACTTCATATGCTTGCGAAACTTGTAGATTTTGCTCTATCTTTGTTTGAAGTGAATGGAAAAAGACCTGGTTGTGAGCTTGCAATTTTGCATACTCTTTCGCTGCATTGCCTGTGTTAACCATGATTAAAGAAATTCGATTTTTCTCATAAATTGAGATCATAATTGTATTTCTCTAATGTATGGCATTTTGCCTCATTTCTAAAAGCTTAATGTGAAGCTGGGTGCCCTTGTTGATCATCCTAGATTCTGACCGTCCTAAAGCAAAATTCTTGTATGTTCCACCAGGCAACTGTGAATTTGAAATGCTATGTTTCCGTTGAAATGTTTCCATGCCCGTAGCATAACTTGATGCAGCCATTTGTGTTGAAAGTTTTCATTTCAAAATGAGAGGAATTGGCCTTTTGAATTTCTGTATTTTGTATGTCCAATGAAGTTTATTAGCTATACATAATACGAGTGATTTATCAAGGTCAACATGAGCTGATTTGATTGTTCATTATGGGTGTGCAGATTGTCAAATTCTGACAAATGAGTGAAAACTGCATTCTAAAAGCATTTTTGTTACGTAGAGCATACTAATTCCACTAGTGTCTTTCCATGCTTCAGCTTCAATTGATCCTTATAGTTATTTGAGTACTCAGTCAAGCCACCTTCTGATTTAGCTTCTGATATTCATTTGGTTTCGATTCATTGAATCCGCTACACCAGCATCTTTTATCATTCTTTTCCACTTGTTGGACTTGGCACCAAGTGGGTGTGTACTTCCTTGAATCCAATTTATGATGCATTGAGCCGCACAGAAAATTTCGTTTGATAACATTAGCTTAGTACATTGATCACCATGTCTTGCCTATTGCTCTGATAAACATCATGATTTGTTTGTGCACCCTTCTTTTTTTTCTCATGTTTTTAAAGGTTCTCTATCACCAAGGTATTAATTAAGCATCTCACATAGACTTATGTGCTGACAGATACTGTGATTTTGGAGTTTAATCAATATCCTCCTGGCTCACGATGGAGACAAACAACGATAAACAGGAAAGACCATCGGGAAGTAGGCGATGAAGCAGATGGCTTTTATGGAGGAATCAGAAAACTTTACAAGGAGGAGGAGATCTCAATGTGGAAGAGTCTTCGGCCTTAGCATGGGATGATCTAAAACTTTTCTCTCTGTACATAAAACTTCTTGTTTTTTCACTTCCAACTGTGAATTGAAAAGGCGTTTTGAGTCGTAGAAGAAGTTATGAGCTTCATTCATTTTGCCCTTTACACTGAGGCCTTGAAAGGATTAAAAAATATAACGTAATTTGTGTCCCAAGAAATGTAATCTTCAATGGGTACACTAAGCGCAGTTCCATGTTGGGGAAAAAATATTGAAATGAAAAAAATCCTGACTAAAACCCTGTTGTGACTCTGAGTGGTTTGCTATGCTGATTTTAAATTGTCTGTGATAGTGAGTCGTTTTCCACCATTTGCTTAGAAACAGATATGAAACAGCTCTGTTGCTGCTGAAATTTTCTGTCAAAGGAGACAAAGCTCCTAGTCCAGATAGCCAGATAGGTGTGCAGCCCATTTAGTCAAGCAAGCATGGTCCATCATAGATTCCAGTTTTACTGTTCCTGTATTTTCACTGAGTAATGTTAAATATTTTACCTTTTATATTAATTTATTTTAATTTATGATTTGATAATTGGTAAATAGTTACATATTAATAACGATTTAATTTACATACTATATGTAATCAATTGTTACACCATCAGTTAAGATATAAAAGGTGGGATGTGTAGTATGAATGTATTTTTTTAATTTTAAACTTATAGTTAATTTAGGACTAGGGAGAGGGACATTACTTGAATCAACAACTTTAATAGTGTGGTTATAAAGAGCATATTAGGTAATCAATCTCATATCGTTCTATGTAACAAGTAAGTTACTTCATAAAGTAATTTGTGTTTGTGATTACATATTTCATTTTGAGTTTCATTATATAAATTTAAAAATTATTATTTTATCCATTTTTTTTTTCAAATAAAGTGTTATCATGTGTCTTTAATTCATTTTCGTTTACTCCTCTTAGGGATAGACCCATGAAGGGCCATGAAAACACTAGCCCTTACATTTCTTCTTAAAGTGGAAATTGTCAAAAATGTACATCCATCAATAGTGATATTGTTTTTTCGACTCCAACCAATAGTTTAACTGTTAGTAGTTAAGGGTGAAATTTTCTTTTCAATCCATAAACAAGCAAAAAAATTATAAAATGCCCCTGAATAAATGAAAATTATAAAAAATCCCCCACAACATATTAGCGAGCATTTTATTTTTATTTTTTTCTGCTGTCTAGCAGACGAATCTCTCTCTAACTCTGGTAACTCTCCTTTCTCTCTCTTTCTGTATTCAACTTTCATATTACCAAAATTAAAATTTCACTTACATATCTTCCTCAATTCAAAAATATTAAAGATTGGTGAGGTTATATAGAAGGCTAGGGTTGTTGAAATTGATTTTTGGGAAGATAAGAGGCAGACTTGGATAATTTGTTTAAGGTATGTAAATCTTGTTATATCTTTGTATTTTATATTTATTTTAGTCAATAAATATATGGGTCTTATTTATGAGCACAAAATAGTAAAAATGTTGTGAAAAATATGTGAAATTGGAAAATGAACGAAAACAAATTGCGTTCTAGAGTTGTAATTCACGGGCTAACCAACGTGAATTACAAATAATGTTTATTTTTATTTATTTAATTTTTAACTTTTGAAAATTTGTCAATATTCATTTATTTCGGGAAAAACTGCAGTTAGACTCGTAATTCACTACAGAGGGCAGAGGGCATTGTGTCGATGAAAATTATGTGAATAATGATCTTTTTATTGAGGTGATGGAAGACGACATAACATACAATACGTTGCTGGACATGTTATATGCATTAATGACAAAAATATATACTGTATCATCATCAATGATACTGTTTATAACAAGTGATTCATATAAATGAATGTCAACCAATATTATATAGAAAATCTTCCAAGATTATATGAAGTATTGAAAAACAAAACAAATACTTTGTATCTAATTCCACTTATTTCATCGGCAATGAAATCCATGTCATGATGTCGGAGCTTCATGATGTTCTTTATATTACACTTCGTCACAAACGCACCAGAACTTGTCTTGCATTCACAAACATAGAAATACTTAGTTTTCATTATACGACATATCTAAATGTTGAGAATGAAACTAACTAAAACCGAAGATTTATGCTCTCACCCATCTAACATGAAAAACTTGAGTTTCATGTTGTTGCACCATGTGTTTCCATGTTGGTGTACCATAAAACACTTCTGTGTGTTTTACTGCACCAACATGGAACACTTGTGTTTCACATCGTGCAGCAACATGTGTGCAACATGAAACACATTGCACCATGTATGCAGTAACATAAAGTGTTTCATGTTACTGCACCAACATGAAACACTTGTGTTAGCACGTTTAAACTTATAAAAAAATGAACTCAAGATCCATCAAACGCTCATCACTTCTAAATCAACCACAAATACCATCCAATCACAAAGTTCAACACAAAATAAAAATTCCACAAGATTCAACGTAAAGCACTTAACTTGCAGCAACATAAAATTGAACCGGATGATGTGTTTCATGTTGGTGCAGCAACATGAAACATAAACCAACATGAAAGATTTACATGAAACGCGTTTTCTTGGCAAATTCACGCTGCTCAGCCGTTCATCTAACATCACCATCACAAGCATCATTTATTTCCAAACACATTCGCATTTAAACTACAACACTTCAAGTATCCATCAAACACCAATAATTTCCACACTTCATGTTGGAACAATCAATCAATAAGTTGAATAAAATTAATAATAAAAGAAATATATAAGAAGATACAATATACAAAAATAAAATAAAATAAAAACCTGATGTAAATTCATAATAAGAATTGTGATAGAGGCTTGCAGCATGTGCAATGTCCTAAGACAATATTTCTCCCCTTTCGATTGTTTGAAGGACGTATGAAGACTGCCCCCAGAATTCAATTATCAATTCTTCTGATGCTAAAGCAAAACAGCCCAGAAGTCAGACAAACTACAAAATAATATTTCCTTTCTCTGAGAAATATTTAGACAGCAAAAGTAAGAAAATATTTGATTAAAAATTAAGTGATTTTGCATTTTCTGAACACTGTATTTATAATGATAAAAAAGGTGTCTTTGAACTAATGCAATTCTATAAAACAGTGCACCTTTATGTAATAGTGCAAATGTAACGCCCTCAAAATTAAGTGTTTTAATTATCGCTTGATAAATTACATCTTAGTATTAATATTATATTTAAGAGTCCACGTTATATCGAATAGAAACTGGAGGTAAATTATGTGGATTAGTTTGATAGTTAATAGATTTTTAGTCAATATCATGAGATTAATTTCAAATTTGTAATCATTCTATGATTCTAAAAGATTTAGGGACAATTAGCAAATGTAAGAAATAGGTGGCAAGTGATGAAACCTTATTGGTGGATGAAGTCAATGAAACAAAACAAAACAAACAAAAACAAGAAGAATTCGACCTAAGCAAATCAAGCAAGAAAAGAAGAAGAAAAGAAAAGAAAGAGAGAAAGAAAGAAAGAGGGATTTTCGGCCAAGCTAGGGAAGAGAGGAAGAGAAGTGATCTACACCAATTCAAGCCATAATCAAGTAAGTTAATTGAAGAAGAGGTCAAGCAAGAACTAGATTTGGAGAAATTGGTAAGTTTATTCACTAGTAAGCTTGAGTTCTTGGGATTATATTTGGGTTTTGGTTTTCTTTTTGGATTGACTTGAATTTTGGCTTGAATTCAAGTAGATTTGTCTTTAATTATGAGTTAAATTTCAAGGGAGTATCAAGAAATGAAATCCAAGAAAATTAGTGAGTAAAAGTTAGGGTTTGAAGTTGATTTTAGGGGAAAAATTTCTATTGATGTATGATAAGATATTAGTAGTGATGTAAACTTAATTAAAAAATTTATATTTATTCTGTATGACATTTAAATGGTTCTTTGAAAATTAGTTTCACTTAAAAACTTTGAGTATTGAATTTGTTATGAATTTTTAATTCTCTAATAGAGTTGCTGGAAAATTGTTGTTTAAAACATAGTTTCGGATTGAACCATTTGTTTTAATGGGTTATACTGCCCAGAAAATTTCGAAATTTTATATGATGGTTTTGCAAGATGTTATTATGAGTTCTAGAAATTTTTATAATTTTTAGAGTTGATTTGAAAACTATACGAATTTTGTAATGAAGATACTACAATCTGTCCAGTAGTAGACAGAGGGTAGAAACGTAAATTAAGGAATATTTTAAAAATATTCATATGTATTATTTAGGTCTGAAATTTTTATTTTGGAATTGTATATGTCTATGTCATGTTTCTGCAAAATTTTGTCACAAATGGAGTTTTGTAAAAAGTTATAGAAATTTCGAATTGTATAGTGTTCTGAATTTTCCCTGTCAGGCAGATCAGAATACTTCAATAAATAAATTATTTTAAGGTAGTTTGAAATTTTATAAAATTCTAAAAATTTTTATATATGAATATATGTTTGTTTAAAAGGTTTCTGCAAAGTTTTAAGTTTTCTAACTTGTGATGGATTTACTAAAAATCTAATAATGGACATTGTTCTGTATTAAAACTAAAATGGTTCTAGTAAACTTGAACATTGGTACTTAGACATTCTAGAAATTTAGTTGATTATGGATTCATGGTGTCTAGGGGCTGTGGAAAATCAAGAGCAAGCTTGAAGGAGTGATTCCCAAAGCTTGGAGGGTGATTTTGATATAATTTTGGTTAGTGCTTTACTAACACTTGAAATTTAATTTTGTATGTATTGTTGGATGTTGAATTGTGAGTTTTGATGTGTTAGAAAGTAGAAATAAAATGTATGAGATTTATTAATTTCATAACAATTGTTTGATGTGTGAACATATTGTGCAATTTGATGAAGATTTTATAGTATCATATCGGTAAGTCGAAAACGAATTGATATCGACTGTTGTGAGTTAAGATCGAACAAAAGGTTTATGAGTTGATTGTCTTGAATTATAGTATGTAAACTTTTTATGGAATTGAGTATTAATGAAAGAATTGATATGAATTGAATTTAAACTTATATGCTTAAATGCCCTAGTTAAATTCATACCGCATTGTTTGAGAGATTGGATAGGTTGGCATGCCAATAGGGAATTTAGCAGTACTGCGACCGTTATTATGTTAAATCATTGGACTTTGAGAGGCTTGGGTGCCCGGTCCTTGGATTTGATTATGATCTTTCGGACTTTGAGAGGCTTTGGGTGCCCGGTCCGCGACATTGTTGTAATTAAATAACCAATCCGTAGCCTCCGTTGAGGACAGTATTGGTTGATCCCATTATTCAGTCTATCGAAAATGGGTTAGAATTGGCTAAGGGCAATAAAATACTTAATTCATAATTGTGTAATTGAACGATTCAATTGAGAAAATTCATATTGGTGTGACATTTTTAGAATGTAAGCATATTACATGATTGTTTGAATTAATTGTTTCACGATAGAGTATTATGAAATGTATTAAATGTTTATTCCCATGAAATGTATTATGTTAGTATGTTGTGTAAAATTGGTAGGAACTATGAAATGTTTATCCTTGATTGAGTTGTTTTTGATTTATATGAATGTTAAAACTTTTACTTAAATTTGTGTTAAGTAAAGTACCACTAAGCGTTATGCTTAGCGCGTTGGTTTTCCGCGCGCAGGGGATAGACAGTGATCAGACTGGATCTGCAGGGTATCAGAGTCACATAAATTTTTGGAGGTGTTCATGTAACTTTTGTTAAAATCCATGTTGTGAATCCTTTTGATATATGTATATATTATATATTAGCATATTATGTTAAGAACCAAGGAGATTGTAATAATATTTTTCTAACTATTTCGCCATGTTAATATTCTTGAAATTTCATATATGAATGTATATGTTTTTAATTGCGGAAATGGCTCTCTTCTGAAAAGTTTATCTTATGTTGTGAATTGATTTGAGATGGACCGAAGGTCCAATTGGAAGTGATGAAGATAAATGCATAAGTTTTGAAGTGTTTGTAAAGAGTTTTTACTTGTGTTTACAAAAAAAAGTAAAAAAAAAAAATTTGTTAACAATGCAAAATAGCCGTTGTGCTGCCAAAATTTTTAGATAACTCAACAAATGGTTTTTAATGGATATTATAAATTGGATTTGATGGTCAATAAATGTAACACCCCCTATCCGATTCACGGGCGAACCGGTTCGGGGATACTACAGTCAAATTCAGAATGTCAATATCAAATCCAATTTATAATATCCATTAAAAACCATTTGTTGAGTTATCTAAAAATTTTGGCAGCACAACGGCTATTTTGCATTGTTAACAAATTTTTTTTTTTTACTTTTTTTTGTAAACACAAGTAAAAACTCTTTACAAACACTTCAAAACTTATGCATTTATCTTCATCACTTCCAATTGGACCTTCGGTCCATCTCAAATCAATTCACAACATAATATAAACTTTTCAGAAGAGAGCCATTTCCGCAATTAAAAACATATACATTCATATATGAAATTTCAGGAATATTAACATGGCGAAATAGTTAGAAAAATATTATTACAATCTCCTTGGTTCTTAACATAATATGCTAATATATAATATATACATATATCAAAAGGATTCACAACATGGATTTTAACAAAAGTTACATGAACACCTCCAAAAATTTATGTGACTCTGATACCCTGCAGATCCAGTTTGATCACTGTCTATCCCCTACGCGCGGAAAACCAACGCGCTAAGCATAACGCTTAGTGGTACTTTACTTAACACAAATTTAAGTAAAAGTTTTAACATTCATATAAATCAAAAACAACTCAATCAAGGATAAACATTTCATAGTTCCTACCAATTTTACACAACATACTAACATAATACATTTCATGGGAATAAACATTTAATACATTTCATAATACTCTATCGTGAAACAATTAATTCAAACAATCATGTAATATGCTTACATTCTAAAAATGTCACACCAATATGAATTTTCTCAATTGAATCGTTCAATTACACAATTATGAATTAAGTATTTTATTGCCCTTAGCCAATTCTAACCCATTTTCGATAGACTGAATAATGGGATCAACCAATACTGTCCTCAACGGAGGCTACGGATTGGTTATTTAATTACAACAATGTCGCGGACCGGGCACCCAAAGCCTCTCAAAGTCCGAAAGATCATAATCAAATCCAAGGACCGGGCACCCAAGCCTCTCAAAGTCCAATGATTTAACATAATAACGGTCGCAGTACTGCTAAATTCCCTATTGGCATGCCAACCTATCCAATCTCTCAAACAATGCGGTATGAATTTAACTAGGGCATTTAAGCATATAAGTTTAAATTCAATTCATATCAATTCTTTCATTAATACTCAATTCCATAAAAAGTTTACATACTATAATTCAAGACAATCAACTCATAAACCTTTTGTTCGATCTTAACTCACAACAGTCGATATCAATTCGTTTTCGACTTACCGATATGATACTATAAAATCTTCATCAAATTGCACAATATGTTCACACATCAAACAATTGTTATGAAATTAATAAATCTCATACATTTTATTTCTACTTTCTAACACATCAAAACTCACAATTCAACATCCAACAATACATACAAAATTAAATTTCAAGTGTTAGTAAAGCACTAACCAAAATTATATCAAAATCACCCTCCAAGCTTTGGGAATCACTCCTTCAAGCTTGCTCTTGATTTTCCACAGCCCCTAGACACCATGAATCCATAATCAACAAAATTTCTAGAATGTCTAAGTACCAATGTTCAAGTTTACTAGAGCCATTTTAGTTTTAATACAGAACAATGTCCATTATTAGATTTTTAGTAAATCCATCACAAGTTAGAAAAACTTAAAACTTTGCAGAAACCTTTTAAACAAACATATATTCATATATAAAAATTTTCAGAATTTTATAAAATTTCAAACTACCTTAAAATAATTTATTTATTGAAGTATTCTGATCTGCCTGACAGGGAAAATTCAGAACACTATACAATTCGAAATTTCTATAACTTTTTACAAAACTCCATTTGTGACAAAATTTTGCAGAAACATGACATAGACATATACAATTCCAAAATAAAAATTTCAGACCTAAATAATACATATGAATATTTTTAAAATATTCCTTAATTTATGTTTCTACCCTCTGTCTACTACTGGACAGATTGTAGTATCTTCATTACAAAATTCGTATAGTTTTCAAATCAACTCTAAAAATTATAAAAATTTCCAGAACTCATAATAACATCTTGCAAAACCATCATATAAAATTTCGAAATTTTCTGGGCAGTATAACCCATTAAAACAAATGGTTCAATCCGAAACTATGTTTTAAACAACAATTTTCCAGCAACTCTATTAGAGAATTAAAAATTCATAACAAATTCAATACTCAAAGTTTTTAAGTGAAACTAATTTTCAAAGAACCATTTAAATGTCATACAGAATAAATATAAATTTTTGAATTAAGTTTACATCACTACTAATATCTTATCATACATCAATAGAAATTTTTCCCCTAAAATCAACTTCAAACCCTAACTTTTACTCACTAATTTTCTTGGATTTCATTTCTTGATACTCCCTTGAAATTTAACTCATAATTAAAGACAAATCTACTTGAATTCAAGCCAAAATTCAAGTCAATCCAAAAAGAAAACCAAAACCCAAATATAATCCCAAGAACTCAAGCTTACTAGTGAATAAACTTACCAATTTCTCCAAATCTAGTTCTTGCTTGACCTCTTCTTCAATTAACTTACTTGATTATGGCTTGAATTGGTGTAGATCACTTCTCTTCCTCTCTTCCCTAGCTTGGCCGAAAATCCCTCTTTCTTTCTTTCTCTCTTTCTTTTCTTTTCTTCTTCTTTTCTTGCTTGATTTGCTTAGGTCGAATTCTTCTTGTTTTTGTTTGTTTTGTTTTGTTTCATTGACTTCATCCACCAATAAGGTTTCATCACTTGCCACCTATTTCTTACATTTGCTAATTGTCCCTAAATCTTTTAGAATCATAGAATGATTACAAATTTGAAATTAATCTCATGATATTGACTAAAAATCTATTAACTATCAAACTAATCCACCTAATTTACCTACAGTTTCTATTCGATATAACGTGGACTCTTAAATATAATATTAATACTAAGATGTAATTTATCAAGCGATAATTAAAACACTAATTTTGAGGGCGTTACAGCAAACCTTTTTTAAAATATACAACTCTGTATCAAAATATATGTCTTTACAATTTAAATTTAAATTCAAATAATAAAAATAAAATTAAAAGATAAAAATCAAAGATGGTAACCGGACTAGGGCTCTCGTAGGCCCAGGCTCAACCCAAAGAAAGCCCGAACCCAAGAGCCCCAAGGCCCAAGACTAATCTTTGATAGTTATAATATATTGGTGTGTATAGTAGGAACACTAACAAGGCCCACAAGCCTTATTAGCCATTCAAATGTTTAAATATTGTTTTCTACTTATATACATTAGAAGGAGAGTGTATTCTTTAGATGTGAGATTGCAGTTTTTAACTTCAAACCTTACATACACCAATAATACCCTACATTTGAATTAAAAATTCAATATCACATAAAATTTTATAAAACGGTTGTCTAATGAGAGAAGTCAGAAGTGTTATATTTCAGGAAAAGTGTTTGTAGACTTGAACTTACCTTAGTGAGATCATATCGGATATACTTAGTGACGCAGTAGAAATAAATATCTTGAACTGTTCACTTTATCTTAGTAAATTAAGAGAATAAGTCTCACACATAACACATCTCTTTTATTACTGTAGTTTATACGTTGTTGTTCATTTTGGTCCTGAACATATCATAGTATTCATGATAGCTTTAGAGAATTTAGCATTTCATTCTCATAAATGCGACCCTACATTTTCTATCATATAGGTGACATTGTATAAAATTATAAGTGTCATTAAATGTAAATCATATCCTTATACGTCATAAAACACACCATCATCATAAGAAAGAGTTAAATTGTGTGTTCCACAATTTGAGTTTTGCCCAACCAGTTTGCCTATTGAACCTAGACCATGGGATCTCTAATGTGCTAGGTTAGGTTTCCGTCCGGTTCAACTCATTGAATTTGCTTTAAACCCATTCCTCTCGATGTAAGTTTAATTTGCTCTCTTGGTAGGCCTTTTGTCAAAGGATCTGCAATGTTTTCCTTTGACTTTATATATTGAATGGAAATTACTCCATTTGAGAGCAACTGCTTTATAGTATTGTGTCTACACCTTATGTGTCTTGATTTGCCATTGTATACATTATTTTTGGCTCTTGCTTGTGCTGCCATGCTATCGCAGTGTATACATATTGCTGTCATAGGTTTGGGCCAGACTGGAATGTCTTCTAAAAAGTTCCTTAACCATTATGTTTCTTAGCAGTTTTATCTAGTGCTATAAATTCTGATTTCATTGTAGACCATGCTATACATGTCTGCTTAGAGGACTTCCATGAAATTGCAGCTCCACCTAATGTCAATACATATCCACTGGTTGATTTGGTTTCTGTACTGTTAGAAATCCAATTTGCATCATTGTAATCTTCTAATACAGATGGATATATTGTATATGTCAGTCCATAATTTAAAGTATATTTTAAATACTTTAATACTCTGATCAATGCTTCCCAATGATCACGGCCAGGATTGTATATATATCTACTTACTGAATGAGCAATATCTGGTCTAGTAGAATTCATCAAATACATTAGGCTGCCTGATCGATCATTTATTGTTATATATTTACGATCCTTGGATCGTTTTTTTTTATTGTATTTTTGAGTATTTTTAGTACGTTTGATATATTTTTTGAGTATGTGCAACTATTAAGTGAGCCCCGTGAATTAATGCGAATACATGATGAGTCGAGGTAAAACCGGGCAATTCGGGACATGTATTCTTGGTATGAGGCGCAAGAGCTTATCAAGGAAGCCTTGGTAGATTAAATAATACCGTACACGTAAATAGTATAGGATGAACAGTACATACACGTGAACAGTAGCACCGCCTGTGAACAGTGAAATTGCGCGCGTGAACAGTGAATGGCGGGAGCCGTAGTCAACAATCAAGGGAGGGCGCCGCCTAGTGGGCCTCACGTGAACAGTCATATGAACAGTACGTATACGCGTGAACAGTAACTAGACATCTCCTATAAATAGCCCCCATTTGTGAATCTAAAGAAGAAAGAGGAGAAAGAAAGGATCCAACAGAGAGGTTCGGCTGGGCACGATTTGGCAGTCCTTGGCTTCGGCTAAGGGTGGTTTTTTACCCATTCCTCCACTCCAAAACACCATCCAACATCACCACAACACATCAACACATCTCTAGTTGCAATTACATCGATTTTCCATCAAGAGAAGACGAAGAACGAAGGAGGAGAAATCTAAGCGGGAAACAAGCGGGTTTCAATTCTCGACTTTATCGAATGGGTTGTATTACTTCCCTTTTTCCTATTTTTATGTTTAATTGACTGTATGATTGATTAGATTTATTGTTAGGTGGTTCCGGAAACTATGAACAGATTCAAAAATTTGATTATGTAATATTTTTCATATATTTCAGGATATCTTGTTAGACAATTTAATGCTATTAATTGATAATTCTTTGCATTGCGAAAGTATTTGCATGAATTTTGAATTATTATTAATAAGGAAATTATAATCATTATGAGACATCAATTGATTGTAATTGAGTTTAGTAAGAGTCTAGCAATGAATTATAGATTGATTAAGGCATGAAAGTGCTTAATTGACCAAAGAATTATCACTAAATTCTAAATTGGGTGTTTGATCGCTTTACTCTATGACCAATAGGTGAAGTGGATTGAATATAAATAATCAATGCATGAACTATAATTTGATGAGCTAATATTATGAAATAGTTCATCTTGAGTATATTGTGCTTTATAATAGTCAATGTTTTCTTATTCGGAATTGGGACCGTGTGACCACCTAGCATTATCTTCCATTTAACCCGTCTCGCTTTATTTTATCGTTTTAGTTAGTTAATTTAATTTAATTTAGTTTATAAAACAAAAACCCAAAACAATTTGATTTATTTTACCGCTTTAGTATAATCTTTAGTTTTAGAATTAGTACCACCACTTTCTTGTGGATTCGACTCTGTACTCACGGAAATTTTATTACTTCGACACATCCTACACTTGGGATTTATTCCCACGCGTTTGAGCGTGTCACTGCCAATTATTTGAGAATATTTCAATTGAGAAATTGCATTTCTTATATTTTTCTTTAAATTGCAATTTACATCAAAAGGTGTAACAGCAGGTTTACAATCGAATTGATCAAACCTTTTTAATATTTTTTCCACATAATGGGCTTGAGTAAGAATGTAGCCATCAGCATGTCTTTTGACTTGAATTCCTAAAATGACATCTGCCTGACCTAAGTCTTTTATGTCAAATTTTGAACTCAACATCTTTTTGATGGAATTTATGGCATCCTTATTTGTTCGCATTTTAAGCATGTCATCTACTTACAAGCATACCATGATACAAGAATTTTTCATAACCTTAATGTAGACACATTTGTCACATTCATTAATTTTAAATCCTTGTGTTAGTATTATATGATCAAGATTTTCAGGCTACTGTTTTTGTGCTTGTTTAAGTCCATATAAAGACTTAACTAGCCTACAGGCTTTGTTTTCTTTACCTTTTACCATAAATTCTTCATGTTGTTCTATATAAATTTCTTCATCAAGTTCTCCATTAAGAAATTTTGTTTTCATATCCATTTAATGGATGTTCATTTTATATAAAGCAGCAATAGAAATTAACATCCTTATAGACGTTATTCTAGACATTGGAGAATATGTGTCGAAATAGTTCCTTTAGCAACTAAACGTGCCTTATATTTATCAATAGTCTCATTGACTTTAAGCTTTCTTTTAAAAATCCATTTATAGCCTATTGGTTTTATTTCCAGGTGGTAAATCAACCAATTCCCATGTATGGTTCTGTAAAATAGATTCAACTTCACTATTAATAGCTTATTTCCATAAAGGAGCTTCTGGTGAAGACATAGCTTCTTTGTATGTTTGTGGTTCAGTTTCTATTAAGAAACTAACAAAATATGGTCCAAATTCCTTTGGAATTTTTGTCTTTTTTCCCCTTCTTGGTTCCAAGTTCTAATCTTGAATACCAGAAGTGGATGGTTCATCAAGAATATCATCATATACTCTCTTTTTAGAAGAACTGGACCTATCTTCCTTGTAGGGAAAAATTCCCTCAAAAAATTCAGCATCAATAGATTAAATAATAGCATTTACATGCATATTAGAATTTTCAGATTTGATAATTAATAATCTATATGCTACACTATTTTTAGCAAAACCTATAAACACACAGTCTACTGTTTTAGGTCCAAGTTTCGTTCTTTTAGGTAATGGAATTTGGACTTTTACTAGACAACCCTATACTTTTAAGGTTTTATAAGTTGGTAACCGTCCTTTCCATATTTCATAAGGAGACATATTAGTCTTCTTAAATGGAATTCGATTTAATATATGGTTTGGAGAAACTATGTGGAAGCCCTGGACTATTTAACATGTAATTAATTATATCTTTAAGAATTTTATTTTTTCTTTTCGCAACTCCATTTTGTTGTGGAGTATATGGTGCAGTTGTTTGATATACAATTCCATGTTTTGTACAGAATCAGAAAATGAAGAAGATTCGTATTCTCCACCTCTATCTGATCTGATTATTGTTATTTTCTTATCTAATTTATTTTCTACTTCTGCCTTGTATGTTTTAAACATTTCTAAGGCCTCAACTTTACTTTTAATCAAATAGACATAGCAGTACTTACTGCAATCATCAATAAAAGTTATGAAATAATTTCCTCCACCCTTTGTAGGTAAGGACCTGAAATCACAAAGATCTGTATGAATTAAACCAAGTAATTCATTCGATCTTTCTTGGATAGTTTTAAAACTTTGCCTAGCAAATTTGGATTCAATGTATGTTTCACATTTTTGTTTTATATCAACATTACATTTTGGTAATAATCCTAAGTTAACCATTCTATATAAACATCTATTATTTACATGTCCTAATTGAGTATGCCATATATTAAAAGAATCAACAACATAAGCAGAAACATTATTAATTTTATTCATAACATTCGAAACCATTACATTAAGTTTGAACATTCTCTCAGTCAAGTAACCCTTTCCCATATACATCCTTGCCTTAGTTAATACAAACTTATCATATTCAAAAACTAGTTTGAATCCCTTTTTACTAAGCAGCGGACCAGATACTAAGTTTTTCCTTATTTTAGGAACATACAGCACATCTACTAGGGTCACTATTTTTCCAGAAGTAAACTTCAATAAAACAGTCATTTTTCCTTCTACAGTTACTAAAGAAGAATTTCTCATGTAGAGCTTCTCACTACCTGAAATTTCTGAAAAATCTAAAACAGACTTTTATTTCCAAATATATGCCTTGTTGCTCCTGTGTCGACCCACCAGCCCTTGACACTTGAAACCATGTTGATTTTTGAAATAACAGCAACAAGATCAATGTCCATTTCTTTAACATTGGCCTGATTATTTGGGGTAGAATTGGCAGTATTCTGATCATTCCTGTGGCGATAGTCCATTGCTCTATGTCCAGGCTTCCCACACACCCAACAAGTGCCTTTTATTATCTTAAAAGTTTTTCCCTTTAGTGCATACAGATGAACATTTTTCTTCACTGTTTTCTTGTTGTTCTTTTTCTAAAATTTTGGTTTTGAAGCAGTTTGTTCCACCATGTTGGCTCTATTTTCCATCAGACTTGTATTAGCCTTGTCTCTTTTTTTATGATCCTCTTCAACCCGAAGCCTCAGAATCAGGTTTTCCATTGATATCTCCCTTCTTTTGTGTTTCAAATAAATTTTAAAATCCTTCCAAGAGGGAGGCAACTTTTCAATTATGGCACCAACCTGCAAATGTTTATTTATTAAACATCCTTCTGAGTGCAATGCATGGATAAACACTTGCAGTTCTTCTACCTGCTTGATCACAGTTTTTGTATCAACTATTTCAAATTTAAGAAACTTATCGATCACAAATTTCTTTGCACCATCATCTTCGGTTTTATATTTTTTCTCAAGCAATTTCCAAACACTTTTTGCAGTCTTACACTTAGAATATATATCGTACAGTGTATCATCCAACCTGTTGAGAATGTAGTTTCTACACAGGAAATCTGACTGCTTCCAGGCCTCCAAAGTCATCATTTTTTCTTTGGTCATTGGACTTTCATCACATTTGGGAGCATCTTCCTTAACAATATGCGCCAAGTTCATGGTTGTCAACCAGAAAAGCTTTTTCTGTTGCCATCTCTTGAAATCAAGCCCCTTGAATTTCTCAGGCTTCTCATCCAAATTTTGGAGATTCCACTGATTGATTGTGGATCCATAAATAATGTCTTAGGTTGTTGGAACAATCAATCAGTAAGTTAAATAAAATTAATAATAAAAGAAATGTAGAAGAAGATACAATATACAAAAATAAAATAAAATAAAAACCTGATGTAAATTCGTAATAAGAATTGTGATAGAGGCTTGTAGCGTGTGCACTGTTCTAAGACAATATTTCTCTCCTTCCGATTGCTTGAAGGACATATATAGACTGTCCCCAGGATTCAATTATCAATTCTTTTGATGCTAAAACAAAACAACCCAAAAGTCAGGCAAACTATATAATAATATTTCCTTTCTCTGAGAAATATTTAGACAGCAAAAGTAAGAAAATATTTGACTAAAAATTAAGTGATTTTGTATTGTCTGAACACTGTATTTATAATGATTAAAAAGGTGTCTTTGAACCAATGCAATTCTATAAAGCAGTGCACATTTTTATAATAGTGCAAACTTTTTTGAAGAGATACAACTCTGTATCAAAACATATGTTTTTACAATTTAAATTTAAATTCAAATAATAAAATTAAAATCAAAGATGGCAACCGGACCAAAGCCTTCATAGGCCCAGGCTCAACCCAAAGGAAGCCCGAGCCCAAGAGCCCCAAAGGCTAAGAATAATCTTTGATAATTATAATATATGGGTATGTATAGTAGGAGCGCTAACAAGGCCCACAAACATTGTTAGCTATTCAAATGTTTAAATATTGTTTTCTACTTATATACACTAAGGCCCCGTTTGGTATACGGGATTGGATTGGACTGGATTGGATTAGATTAAATATAATACTATCCACCGTTTGGTGTAACATGTGATATGATTAAAATAGTTCAATGTAACATCCCAAATTTTGAACAATTAATTTTGAATATGTGGATATAAAATTTATGATTTTATGGTTTTTAGGTGGACCAAATAGAACGGTCCAGAAATGATGCATGAAGAGAAGGGTGAAAACTGGACAGTGAGTATTGCGGCCACTCATCGCGACCAGAGATCGTGATGAGTCGCTCAAGGTGAAAAATGGTATTTTCGTGCAGTGAGCACCGCGACCAGTCACCGCTACCACAGATCGCGCTGACTAGCTCGCTGTGAAAATGTCAAATTCGGGCTATGAGCAACGTGACCACCAGCACGACCATGGTACCGCGATGGGTGATCGCGATGAAGGCGGTAGAATTCTTCCAGTGATCAACGCGACCTGGTAGCGCGACCACAGGTCGCGATGACCGAAAGTTTCTAAAAAAATAAGAGGTGGTGGAAGTCTCTCGAAAAATCAGAACAGAAAAATAGAGAGGGAGAGACCGAAAGAAAAAGAGAGAAAGAAAGAAAAGAAAGAAAAGAGAGAGAAAGGAAGAGAGAGAAAAAGAAGAAGAAGAAGAAGAAGAAGAAGAAGAAGAAGAAGAAGAAGAAGAAGAAGAGAAGAAGAGAAGAGGAGGAAGAAGAAGAAAAGGAAAAGGAAAAGAAAAAGAAAAAGAGAAGAAGAAAGAGAAAAGAAAAAGGGAAAAACCCTGAAGGAAAAAGATGTAGAATCGGTATCTAGGTTGGTGTACACATGTTTTTGAAGTCTTTATGTGTTTTGATTTGAATTTGAGATTTTGGGTGATTTAGTAAATATATGTTTATATTATTTTTCTATTTGAATAATTTCGATTTAATCGTATATTGAGTTTTATGTTTTAATCGTATTTTGATTTGTTGAAATAAATTGTTTTAGAATATCGAATGAACAAATCATTGAATTTCCATGAAATTATGTATATATGTTTTCCGAATGTCGATTGAATTTTTATATTAGTTGAGTTTAAATTCGATTTGTGAATTACAGTTGTTATGTGAAAATATTATATTGAAACGGCCCTAGGATACTTAGACATAGAAATGGATATAGGAGGTTGGTATACCAGCTGGGTTCATTTGGCAGTACTGCACCGATATTGATATTGATGTGATATTTAATGTACCTCCCCATGGATTCGTCTAGGGGTAGGGAGACACGTACCTCTCCAAGGATTCGTCCTGGAGTAGGGAGACACGTACTTTCCTAAGGATTCGTTCCTGGGATAGGGAGATATGTACCCCTCTAGGTTTCGAACACTCGGTCGTAGAGTAGGGAGATACGTACCACCCTCAGGATTCGTCCTAGGGTTGGGAGTTATGTTCGACAGACAGCCATTGAGGTCGAACGACCCATATTCCAGTCCTGGATTATGTTGAGTATTCTAGAGGGCCAGAATTGAGAATGATTTGAAAAGAAAAGATTATAAAAGAATTTATGATTCAGTTTTGTATGGATTATTAATTGAATTTAGTTGTTTCTATTGAATTGATTTTATATGATTTATTTCCGTGTTTGATTTGAATAATAACATGTTTATATACGATAATATTGCGAGATTTTTATTATGGAAAGTTATTTATAATTTCGATAATTAAGTTTAGTGTATACCCACTAAGCTATATGCTTAGCGCGTCGATTTTTATTGCGCGTAGGTAACTGGGATACTGAGGAAGCAAAAGATTAAAGAGAGAGTTGCAGTCAGAGACTCAGAGTCACCACATTTGGGTAGATATATATATATATATAAATATAAGTATATATATATATATATTGTTGTACAATATGTTTAGATTGCATGTATATACAGAGATTTGTAATTGTGGTATTTATTTATGTTTTGTAATTAACTGCTTTATGATTTCTATTTTTCATTTTTTTGAAGGATTGTAAGTATTAAATTGTGAAATCTTTTATTTTGAATATGTTGGAAGTCGCACTAAACGGCAGAGTACGCAATGATTTGAGAATTTGATATAGAAGTGTTGAAATTATATTATTTGAGATTTTACTTGAAACAGGTTTTGGGAAATCAGAAAAATAGAGGAAACTCTGCCGAAAATTTTAAAAAAAAAACTGATTTGATGGGCTCACTAGAAAATCATTTTTAAATTACAATTTATTTAATTTTCAGGGGTTTGCAAATTATAAAGTGAGTTAAGAAAAGTTTTGAAAACCCGGTAACGCTTCCTGGGTCGATCCAGCCGGGTCGGGTCAGGGGGTGTTACATCCAATCTATTGTTTGGCGTAATATGGGATATGATTAAAATAGTTCAATCCACAAGCATAAATTGAATCACTAAGGATTAGACTAAAAATAATGTGATGAAATATTTGTTATATAGTTATAATTTAATAATTTTAAATATAATTGGTCTATTAAAATAGAGATACATAAATTATAATTAAATTAAAATTGAAAAAATGATTGAATGTTTTTTTTTTTTTGAGAAAAGAGGCAAACCAAGAACTAAAACTATAGCCGGAGATCAGACAAAAGACCCTGATCCAATTAAGAAGAGCATCATCCAATAAAAAAAAAATTATTGAATAAAAAATAAAAATTTAATTTTTTAAAAATAAAATAATGTAAGAAATTAGTTTAAATTATATTAATTTATTATATTAAAAATGGAGAGGATGATGAGAGATGAGAGAGGGTAGGTATTGGGTAATAAATATGTGGGGCCGGCATGTTTTTTAGTCATGGAACTAATAGAGGTGGTGGGTACAGTGGGTTTGTGTAATTTGGTGTAGGGGAGATTAAAGTGTCACTCAGTATTACTAATTCCATGTTCAATTGTATTGCCAAACGCAGGATAAGGATAAAAATAGTCCAATCACGACTTAATCCCTTGTACCAAACATGGCATAAAAGGATAGTGTATTCTTTAGATGTGGGATTGAAGTTTTTAACTTCAAACTTTACATACACCAACAGTTCAATATCAATCAAAATCAATAAACAAACACAAGTTTGAAGAAAAAATTAAAATAGAATAGAAACAAGTCCAAACTAACCAAACGGGTTAAAATCGGGTACCAATTGGTAGGTCACAAATTCCGCCAAAATCTGCTTCGACAACGTCCCCGATAGCGTGCCGGCGCTGGCCTTCTCCTTCGTCATTGGTCGACCCTTCCGCTACACTGTTTTGCTCCTCTGTCGACAGTTCACGCGTTATTCCATTCTTCTCTCTTTTCTCTCTCCTCGTCGAGAGACCCATCGCTAATAGAATTGGTCACCGTTCGTCTCGTTGCCGACCTCTTTCTCCCATCGCACCTCACTATCTTCTTCCTCTTAGAGCAAGGCCAATGGAGCACCATTTTAGTGTAAAAACACCAAATTGGTGTGATGGAACACTAAATCTCGATTTCTAAAAAAAAAAAAAAATGGTGTGATACTATTCATCACACCAAATTTTTTTAACTTTTATACATTTTCCATTTTATCCTCATTTGCTTAGTTTAAACAAATTTTATTCTTTTTATATCATTTTATCAATTTAATGTATTTATAAAATTTGATAAATAATAAAATTTATAAAACCAAAATATTATAAAAAATATACCGTTAGAAAGATTTCGTCGAGATCTTCAAAATGAATCCAATATTATATATACTTTATTTAATTAAATTTTTATCTTATTTCTAAATTTTTTATTTTAAATTAAATTTTTAATAATTATAATGTAAAAATACAGTAATATAATAAAAATAATAACATTAAAATTAAGTGAAATTAAATAAAATTAAAATATAAAATAAAGTAAATTAAAACATAATTTAATAATGAAACACACGATAATAAAAAATTAGACATTTGTAGGACCAATATAGTAATTTAGAAAATTAGATGTGATAATATATGAGTTTTAGTGAAAAATTGAATAAAATGTGTTTGTTAAATTAAAAGTTTATGTGTTAAAGTATGATTTAATCAACTATTAAAAAAAATATGTGACTCATTATGTGAATAATTATTTTTTAATATTATATGATTAATTATTTTAGTATATTAAAAAATAATAATATTATATAAAGGATATAATATTCTTTAAAGATGCTTTTTACACCAATTTGGTATTAATAACATTGGAATGAATAACACCAAAATGGTGTAAGATTTGATGTTAAACATTGGCCTTGCCCTTAGGTCAACTCCAATGTGACACTAAATTAGTATTTTCACACAAATTTGGTGTGATTTGGAGCACCAAATCCCAAGTTTCAACATCAAAAGTTTTGGTGTTAATTTGGTGTGACATCGTAGTATAACACCAATTTTTTTAGTTTTTATAAATTTCTCATTTTGTCCTATTTTACTTTTTTTTTTTTTGAAATCCAATTGCCCTATTTTACTTAATTCAAACAAATTGTATTCCTTTTATATCATTTTATTAATTTAATGTATTTATAAAATTTGATAAATAATAAAATTTTTAAATTAAAATATTATAAAAATATACCGTTGGAAAGATCTCGTCGAGATCATCAAAATGAACCCAATATTATATATATAATTTATTTATTAATTATATATTTAACTAATGTTGAATTTTTATATTAAATTAATTTTTTTAATAATTATAATATAAAAATATAGTAATATAATAAAAATAATAACATTAAAATATGTGAGTAATTATGTGAATACTTATTTTTTTAATATTATATAATTAATTATTGACAAATAATATTTTTATGTCAAAAAAATTAATTTATCTTGTATAAGTTATTAAATAAAAATTAATTAATATTATATAAAAAATAAAATATTCTTTAAAGATGTTATTTACAACAATTTAGTGTTAATAACATTGAAGTGTAAAAATCACTGCCCAACATGACTAGGTGGTAAAGACATACATTCAGCTTGATAATGTCTTAGGTTCGAGTCGTCACCATCATAAGTGGTATGTTAAAAAAAAAAACATTGAAGTGTAAAATAATTTAGTGTAAACATATTCCATAAAGATACTTTTTTAACACTAAAATGATGTAACATTTGGTGTCATACATTGGAGATACCCTTATCTCTTTCTTCGTCTCTTCTCTTTTACCTTCTCTCACAAGATTTTTCTTTTTCCTATTGCTTTCTCTCTCTAGACCACAACTCAACCAGTAAAAATCCTTTTATATGTATCTAGGTTATTTTTTAATATTGTTTTAGATGGTTGGCTATGAGTAGTTAAATCATTAGATGTGATAAAAAATAATATTAATTATTAATGGATTTTATTTTTAGGAATCGGAACCGCCGGTTCAAAATCGGCGAGGAACCGGCACCGGCGGTTTCGCCGGTTCCGATTTCGGTTTTTTTTTTAAATAAAAAAAATTGAAATTTTTTTCTTTGTGTGTTGGGAGTAAAAAAAATTGATTTCGGTTCCAGAACCGGAATCGAAACCGGTACCCCACGGTTCCGGTTCCCTCCCTAGGGGAACCAGAATCGGCGGTTCCGAAACCGCGACCATCCCTAGTTTTAGTCAACTATAAACTTTGGATATCTCTTGTCAGGATCCAATTAAGATTATAATTTTATGTTTTCTTAATATATTAAATTATTTTAATTTTTATTCTATCTTATATATTTTACTTATAACATTATAGATGCTAGAATTTACTGAGGGGATCCGAGAATCTACGGTCGGGTGAAGATATGGCTAACAACCTGCAAAAATAGAGAATATGGTTGAACTCTTTATGACACCGGAGTGGTGCCAGCCAAATAATCTTCAACGCTCAAATTAGCTTATGAAGTCGTGAAGAGTAAAGAAATTGAAGGAGATAAACCTGGAATCGTATGTTGTCAAGCGTAGCATAATGGTCAATAGGTCGAGCGTACGGTAGTCAAATGATGCAATGTAAATGCAGTTGAGCTAAGTGCTGGACTTAGGGTCGACTCTGTCAAGTGGAGGCTAGTCTGTCGTAGTATATTATGGTAGCTTCAAGAAGTAATTCGCGTGACCCCTGCTTCTGAAGCTTGAGTTCATATTTATAGATGTCTAGTGATGCCCGTTGAAGTTGGTCGAGAGAATTGTGCTCCGAGATATCATGAATCCCTGTTATCTTAGAGTGGTTAAGTCGTTGAGGCCACTATCTTGACTAAGTCCATGTTTGACTTGGTCAGCAATGCATAGCTGATGGGCTTTCAAGTCTTTGGGCTTGCTTCTGGAACGTATTAATTTTCGTTTGGGTCAGTTTCGTGTCCAAGCTTGCTTTAGGCTATTTTTGACCACTACAGTTTACCCCATACTTTCTAGACTTTCTTCTAAAGTTTGGAATGTATTAAAAAAAAAAAAACAGAGCTCGAATGAATGTCTTGATGTCGAGCAAATTGCAATGAGTGACCTTCAATATCAAAAGGGGACAAACGAGAGATGGATATAGTGTCGATTGTAATTTATCACATACGAGATTCTGTTTAATCACACAAGGTAATAGTGAGAGATCGACAATGTGTCGATTGTAATTTATCACACAGGGAGACAATGTGTCGATCGTAATTTATCACACAAGGTGATAAGTGAGAGATCGATAATGTGTCGATCGTAATTTATCACACAGGGTGATGCTTAATCACACAAGGTGATAAGTGAGAGATCGACAATGTGTCGATCATAATTTATCTCACAGGGTGATACTTAATCACACAAGGTGATAGTGAGATATCAACAATATGTTGATCGTAATTTATCACATAGGATGACGCTTAATCATGTAAGGTGATAAATGAGATATCGACAATGTGTCGATCGTTAATTTATCACATTGGGTGATAGATCGATTGCGTCGATTGAAGGTTCACTTAGGGGTGTCATTTTAGGATGCCCGAGGTAATAAATGATAGTCATTAGGGCATCTTATCATTTAAATGAGAAGTCATTTCAGAATGAAAAAACGTTTAAAGTGACTAAGAGTCTCTTCATTTCCCTTTTTATAAACGCGTACTGGCTAGTGGTTATGTGTCACGTGTTCGTCATGCAGGAATTTTCTAGAGCCTCTTATAAAGCTTCAATTCCTCTCTCTCTCTCTCTCTCTCTCTCTCTATTTTCTTACGTTCTTGAAATCTCCCTTCCAGCAAAGCAAGTTTAAGGTGAAATCGTAGTTTTTTCGGCGAGTCTTTGCAACGATCAAGCGAGTTGTTTTTTAGTTTTCATCACAAAGTTCAAGGTATGGTCATTTACGTACAATCTTCTTTAGTCTTAAAGTTTTATTTTGGATGTTTCTTGCATTGTTCTTCATATTCTAGAAAACCATCATGCTTTCCTTCGCTTGTTTTTTATTTTATTTTTGAAAAAAATAAGTAAAAACTGCTTCTAGATTTTGATAGGATCAATATAGGTAGTGAAACTTGTTTCTCGAGCGAAGAAGTACCATGTTGAGCTTAGATAGGAAATTAATATGGAACGAAACCACTAGGATGATGTCGATGTGGAACCCAATAGTATAGGTCGAGCCGCTTTAGATAGATAGACGACCTTGATCTCCCTTATACTCACAAAGTTTTGTTTCCTCTACAATATTTGGATTCATATCGAGTCCGGATAATGATTCTATAATGAGGGAGATCGAGGATTACAATGGATCGCCTACTTCGAGTGGAGAATCAACAAACAACAAGCTGCAGCTGCTATCGATGGTGACCGCTACAGGCTTCTTAGAGCAAGGGCACCCCAACGCTCAACCTGAGATATGGGGCATGGAAGGTAGATAAACTAGGGTAGCCGACGAGGTTAGACTTGCTAACCAGGTAGTCGATGTTGTACCCTCGACCTCGAGGCCACTGGGATTGTTGCCAAACAATCTTGCCTCTAAGCTCAACGAATATGATCTTCAGAGGATTAGAGTCCAGTATGGAATACCGGAGTCTGTCGAGCTTAGGCTCCCAGCTTTGTTCGAGCTTTCTGATTAGGATATCCCATGATGGACATGCTTCTACGAGCTGCCATTTCATCAGGGTTTGAGGTTTCTAGTACCCTTCTTGCTACTTATGCACTTCTTCGATTTGGTGTCGAGTTAGTTGATGCCTAATGGATGAAGGCTCTTGTTGGCTGTCGAGGTCTTCCATGAGAAGAAAGGGAAGCCCTTCATGCTTGAGAACATCTTCTACTCTTACTATCTTAAAGAGCATGAAACCTAGACAGGTCGATACGTTTTGGTTGCTCGATCTCATCGTCCTCACCTAATCTCCGACCTCACAACTAATGATTGTGGTTGGAAGGATATGTATTTCTTGGCAAGGGGTAAACTGGTGACAGGGCCTTTCGATGATGAGACTCACATAAGCTCGACCTGGAAAATTACTGGTAGGCCTTTGATGTCGAATGTAGTTATGTTTTTTGCCTCTCCTAACATGTGTTGACCTTTTTTCTTTTTGTCTACTGTAAGAGGGTGTGAATCACTCCCAAGCGGTGGGAGGCTTGAACAATGTTGGTCGAATCAAGGCTGTACTTTCAGTCAACCCAGCCGAACATAGTTGAAAAAAGCTGCTGAGTCGTTGGTGGAGATACGTCGAGATCAACTTGAAAGGTACTCCCTTTCCCAAGCTTAAAGATTTAATTAGTTACGCTTGGGTTCGGTGTGGTTTTGAGCTGATCTACGGAACCAAGTTTCTCATATTTATATCTAAAGTCGAATGAAAATTCGTCGCATATTCGATGTCGAGCATGAAGGTCAATATTCTTAGAGCTGAGGAACTGTTAAAAAGAAGGCGTGAGAAGGCTGCAGCGTCTGATTTGAAGAGAAAGCAATCACAGGCAAGCTTGTCTGCCCCAGCGTCGGTACTTCAAAAGCAGTCCCCTCTCCTACTATGTTGAGCCCAGCTAGCTAGTCGACCTCCAAGCCTGCAAAAAAAAGAAGTAAAACGTCATCGATGCCGAGGCTCCTGAGCCTAACATCAACGTATCATTTCTTGTTGGAGTCTCTACTATTTTGGATCCAAAATCTCTGCTGGACAGAGTTGACCAATTCCTCTTTCCTAAAAATGCTGCTCATCTGAAGGATATGGGAGCAGTGAAGGTTCTTGACTGGGGATCTCCAGCTCTTTCTATGTAAGTTTATTGTTCGATTTATTTCTTAGGTTTTCAATTATATTATGATGTGAATATAATGTTTGATTTTGCAATCCCTTAAAGCTTAACTCCATTTGAAGAAGGAGCTCGTGTCGAGCGCCCGAAAGCTGAGGGCCTTTAAAGAGTCAAACTGTTCTCTAAGAAGGGAGAATGACTCGTTGAAGCTTTCTGAGGCTAGGGCAAAAATGGCTGAGTAAGAGAGCTTAGTTAAAGTCGAGGAGCTTACTCGATGTGTAGCGAAGTTGGAGGCCAACGAGGAAAGGCTAAAGAAAGAGTAGAAGGTTGGAGTCGACTTTTTGGCTGAGCAGGTCGAGTCCCTTGTAGAGAGGCTGGTTACAATAGCCGGCGATGTGGTCGTTAAGACTAAGATCGAGCTTATGGCCGAATATAAAGATAGGAGAGTCGACCACTGGTGCCCAGATGAGGACATCGCTGCATAGGATGAGCTTAAGGCTCTGACAGCCGTAGAAAAAGCTGAGACCGAGAGAGCGATTGGAGATCGGTCAATTGTGCAATCGCCTACTGAAGATGCGAACATTAACCAGGCAAAAGGTAGGTCAAGACGGTCGATGGGTTGGGGTCGACCAACAAGAGTAACAGAAATCATGAAAAACGTTTGTAATAGTTTTTAGTATTTGGCCAAATGCCATTGTGTCGAAAGTGGTCATGTGCCATCTTAAGTTTTTAGGGCCGAGAATTGTTCTGTCGAGCTGGGTTTTCTGCCCTTTACTTGCTTTCTCATTTTGCTTCTTTATTTCAATTCTATGAATATCCTTTTATCAAATGTAATTTGTCGAGTCAAATACATGTTGAATTTTAATGCTTAAGTATTTTAAACAAGTTAAAATAACGTGCATGCGTTGAGCTGATAGTGATGTTGAACAAAGGATCCGTGCGATTAAAATTGGAGCCTTGAGTCAAACCTCAAACATAATGGTGTCGAGATAATGAAAATCTTGGACACTTAAGAAATTTTAACAAGTAACGTGAATTGTTGAACGTAGATAATTGGATAAACACTTGTATAATAGTTACTAACACAGATGTATATCGAGCGTAATCAAAATAACTTAATGTAGTATAAAATTTGAATGGCTCATGTGTAGAGTGAATACATTTGTTGTTGTAGATCATCTCAATTTTCAAAGGTGTTAAGCTAAGTTGATGTCGTGTTTGAAGCTAAAGACATGGTTGGTTATTGCCCCCCAGTCTTCAAGTTTATAGATAGTCTTTAAACTTGGAGACTTTTTATTGTTGAGCTGTGATGAACTCAGATGCGTTCATGTGTATAGCGAAGCTTGTGATTGTTGAGCATAGGATGGTCTAGCCCATTTAGCTTACCTTGAGCGTAGGGTTGTTGTTGTGGCTTCGACCTGTAGATCAAGTTAGATTTACCATTGGCCGACGCTCAACTAAGTAATTTTACTTAATAAAATCATAAGGAAAAAAGTTGAGTTTAGAAATGATATTGTTTTAGATGTATGGCGTTCCAGCTGTTGTTGATCTCTCGATCATTGATGATTCACGCAGTTTGTATGCTTCATGTCCAATCACTTTCCTGATTTGGTGGGGTCCTTCCCATGTCAGGTCGCGTTTGCTTGCGCCTTGTTCTTTGGTATTTTGGAATACTAGACGTAGAACCCAATATCCTTCTTTGAACGCTCGGATATGTATGTTCTTATTGGAATGTCAAGCAACCATCTATTGATAATTGACTAACCGGATGAAAGCTTGATCTCGGTGTTCATCGAGTGTGTCAAGCTCACATGAGAGTGCTTGTGAGTTTGATTCCTCTGTAGCATGCTCGTATCTTGCTGTGTGAGGTTTGACTTCGACTCGTAGTATGAATTTAGATTCGTAGGTCAGAGAGAATGGAGTTTGTCCAATCGACACTCTAGGGGTGGTTTTGCACGACCAGAGAACTTCTGGTATGATGTCGACCCAGAGTCCCTTTGCTGCGTCAAGCTTCTTCTTGAGTGTTCCTACAATTGTTTTATTTGTCGACTCTGCCTGTATGTTCGAATGCGGGTAATAGGGAGTCGAGAAGCTTAGTTTGATCCCTCATTTTTTGTAAAAGTCCTGGAAGTCGAACGAAATGAATTGTGAGCCATTGTCTATGACTATTTCTTTTGGGATGTCGGAACCTATACATGATGTTCTTCCAAATGAAGTTCTTTACTTCGAAGTTTCTGAGCCTTTGATAGGCCTCGACTTCGATCCATTTACCGAAGTAATTTGTTAGGACGAGCATGAAGACCTTTCCTACTGTTGCGGTTGGCATTTTGCCAATGATGTCTATTCCCCACTTTGTGAAGGACCATGGTGAGGTAACGAAGTTGAGTTAACCTAGAGGTTGGTGCGAGATTTGAGCGAATCATTGGCACTTGTCGCACCTTTTGTCATAGTTGGCAAAGTCAGACCTCATTGTCGGCTTGTAATATCCAGTTGTGAGCGCTCGGTGTGCTATGTTCCGGAATGATTTCCACAGTCGCCCTCATATATTTCTTTGAGCACAAGTCTTGCTTCTATAGGGTTGACACATCGTAGATAGGGTTCAGAGAATGATCTTTTGTGGAGCGTTTTCTCGACAATGTTGAATCGAGCAGCTTGTGCTCTGACTCTGCGAGCCTCTTTTCGATCGACTAGTAGGATGTCGTTTTGGAGGTAGTTTAGTAGAGGAATCCATGTTTTGTCGAGCTCGATAGGAGTGCGACTAGCCATTGTAGATAGACTACAGGTATGATCTTAGGCTCAATTGTTTGTATGGCTAAGCCAAGATTTGTCAAAGTGTTGGCATAAGTGTTCTCTGACTTAGGTATCTGATCGAGCTCAAAATGTTCGAATGTCGAACTCAGTTGTGTAGTTATGGCTAGGTAGGCGATCATCTTGGGATCTTTGGCTTGAGATGATCTGTCGAGCTGTCTCGATATGAGCTGGGAGTCAGACTTCACCTTAATTAGTTTGATGTTCATGGTTTTGGCGAGTGTGAGTCCAGCTGTAAATGCATCAAAACCACATCTGATTGACTGCTCGATCAAGTCGTTCTCATGTGACTGAAGTACTAAGCCTAGCTCACTTCCTTTTGCGTCACTTGATCTGTCGACTGAAAGGATCCATGTAGATGTCGATCCCTTAGATAACGATAGAAACTTATTTGGAAGGGTACTTGGAGAGATGTCTATGACAAAATCTGCTAGCACTTGAGACTTGATAGCAATTTGAGGTCGATAGGAGACGTCGTGCTCGCTTTAATTCTACTGCCCACTTAGTTAGTCGACCGGAGAGCTCAGGTTTATGAAGGACATTCTTAAGTGAGAAAGCAGTGAGCACTACAATAGAATGTCATTGGAAGTACATTTGAAGCTTCCGAGCAGCCGTGGTGAGTGCTAAGGCCAACTTTTCTATCTGGCTATAGTGCTTTTCAGTGTCGATCGAATATCTGCTGGTATAGTATACTGGCAGCTATTTTTGCTCTACTTCTCTTACCAGCACTGCACAGACAACTATTTCTAAAACGGCCAAGTAGATGTAGAGCATTTCTCCGTTGGTCGATTTTAGACAGCAATGGTGGGCTCGATAGATGCGACTTTAGCTGCTGCAGAGCCGTTTCACACTTCTCTGTCCACTCGAAATATTTGTTCTTTTGTAGCGTGTCAAATAAAGGATGGCATCTATCTGAAGATTTGGATATAAAACGGTTGAGCGCATCAACTTTACCAGTAAGTTTTGGACTTCTTTTACTGATCGATGGGAAGGGATCCCCATGATAGACTGAATCTGATCTGGATTGGCCTTAATACCTTGGTGTGTGACGAGGTAACCCAAGAATTTCCCTAAAGATACTCCGAACAAACACTTAGAAGGATTAAGTTTCATACCATATTTTCGGAGTATGTCGAACGACTGTTATAGGTGCTTTAGGTATTTTTCGGCTTAGAGGGATTTAACAAGCATGTCGTCGATGTAGACTTCCATTGTCGAGCCTAGCATTTCTCTGAACATTTTGTTGACGAGTCGTTGGTAAGTTACTCCATCATTTTTTACTCCAAATGAGATCAGTTTGTAACAGAAGATGCCAAACTCAGTAATGAATGCGATCTTCTCTTGGTCGATGGGGTGCATCAAGATCTAATTATATCCGTAAATGGCATCTATAAAGCTAAGTAGTTTGTGTCCTATTGTCGCGTCTACCAACATGTCGATGTGAGGTAGAGGGAAGGAATCTTTGGGACATGCCTTGTTAAGAACATTAAAGTTGATGCAAACCTTCCATTTGTTGTTCTTCTTTCGTACGATGATGACATTAGCCAACTAGTCGTGGTAGTGAACTTTCCTAACTGAACCGATGTCGATCAGTTTCTGTATTTCTTCGTTTATAACCTTGTTTCGTTCGGGGGCAAATTTCCTTCTCTTTTGTTAGACTGGTTTGAAGTCTGGGTCGGCCTGGAGTTCGTGTACCATGACATTTAGGTAGATAATTGTCATGTCGACGTGGGTCCATGCGAAGCAGTCATAATGTCGAGCTAAGAACTCGATCAGTCGAGCTCTAATTTCTAGTTTGTGTAGGGATCCGATTTGGACTTTATGCTCAAAGTGGTCAGGGTGAATCTATACCTCGTCGGGCTTTTCCATCTGTGGTTGATACTAGTCGAACCCAGGAGTCGACTGTTGTAATTGCTATAAAGTCGGCGGCTTATTCTTGAGAGTGATTGTGTAACATTTCCTCGAGACTCTTTTCTGTCGTCAGATTTCTCGAACTCCACACCTGGTTGGGAACCATAGGGTTTGGTGATGTGTCGAGGGTATTGCCCTTATGTCGTGTATTCGTGGTCGGCCCATGATGACATTATAAGTCGACAGGCAGTCGAGCACTATAAATTTCGTATTGAGGTTGACTCTTTCTTGCGTAGACTAGAAGTGAGATTTATCTTATGGTGTTCTTCTGCTCACTATTGAAGCCGACTAGTTAGGTCAAGCGCCATATAATATTCAGCTCGTCAATATGCATTTCTCTTAAGGCTTCTAAAAAACAACACGTTGGTAAAGCTCCTGTTGTCTATCAAGATGTGTTTTATTAAACAGTTTGCCACGTGCTGAGAAATGACGAGTGCGTCGTGGTGAAGGTTGAGCAGATTAGTGTGCTCGTTATTGCTGAAGCTGATCGTCTGATCGTACACTGGGTCGATTGGTTTATTCAGACGGATGTCAAGATTCCCTGCCTGTCGAGTGTGACACTTTGATGCTAAGTGCGAAACACCGCTGATTTTTAATCTGAAGGGAGTTTTAGAAAACGTTTGATTATCGTATAACATGCGGAATTAGGTTTCCAAAATTTTCTTTTAATTGAAAAATTATTTTTCAATCAGGAACGAGTTCCTGTATATACGCAGAAAAAGATTCCATAAAACTACACACCTTTTTCTTGATTTTCTTTTTCTGATTCCTTGATTTATCACCAAATCTTCCAAACTATGACCCGCGGTTTGACAATGCATGTGTGGGCATATCACGGCAAAAGATGAAAGTCACGTGAAAAGAATGGACGGAGAATCTCTTCTCCTAAGGGGCCTGCCGAATCCTACAAAAGAGGGGAGAGTCAAAAATTTTTTTTTTTTTCTTTTCTTCTCTCTTTGGTGGTCGAACTCTCTTTCTTTTCACTTGTGTGTTAGGTCAATATTTCCTACCTATATAACTCTTATATAGTAGCTCTTTACAGTTTTTGATTTGACTAAGTCAAAATAGGATTCCTAATCCTTTTATTTTTGGTGTCCTAAAGACTTTAACCTTTGACTTTTAGGACTATTAAAATAATCTAATTATTTTAATTTATTTGTCCTAGTCATTATTTAATTACGTGACCTCATATTTAATAAATAGAATTATTAATTTCTATTATTTTATTAAATATTTAATTAATTAAATAATCACATTATTTAATTATTCTCTTTTATTTAAATTGCATTACTTTCGTAACACTATTAATTGGACCATCCAATTAATCTACCTTGACCCTTGTTACCAACAACCATAAGGGCTAGCAAGGGGACCTAATAGACCCGCAGTTTTGAGCTTCAATAATACTTAGTAATATTAATTAAAACTCTTTAATTAATATTTTATGATTATTAACCTCGGAGTTATTCCACTAAAAACCTGAGGCTGCACTCTCAGAACTGTAGATGTATTTATACAATCTAAAGTCTCAGTGTCCATTGATATAGCTAATTGCATATAGTGTGATCCTCTACAAGTAGTTTATAACTAGAGCTGAGTCATAAAGTCTGTTATACCCCTCTAGAAATATCTTTTCCTTTAAGTACCATTGATTCTCTAATGAATAATTAAATCCTGTCTTCCTCACGGAAAAAGGAGAGCTCTCATAATCGTTCAAGCCCCGAATCAACCCTTAAGGGAACTATTCATCCACTTCAATCAAGAAGAAGTGGATTCCACTGTTGTGTTCAAACCTTCCTAGCCACAAGCCAAACCGCAACTTCAAGATACAGAGGTATTGGTCGAGATTCACATCAACCTCACCCATGGAAGTCGACCACTTTAAATTTCAGAGCGATATAGTCCTTTACACGATGTCCGTGATCTCCATGGAAGTCGCACCATTTAATTGAGTGTTGTTTGTCAGCTGGGCTCGACATTTTAACTGGCCATTTCACTGAGTTACCTAGGTTCTTCATAACCGCGACGACCTCTCCTAGTGTCATGTTGAGGTCATATTGCGGGACTCTTGATCTAGATTTCTCTGGTTGTCGATCCTATCTGTCGCGTGGATGTCGGTTGTCGCACAATCTGTTGTTTCTGCTATCTCCAGTGGGATAGTATTCTGGTCTGCGTTCAGCTGACCTACACTTGACATGCCAGTTGTATCGGTCTTCAGTTTTATTGTACCTTGAAATGGTGTAATTGAATTCATCATCTTCCTACTTGATCTGAGCCCATGCTTTGGCAAGGACGTTCTTCATCGTCTTGCATGGGTATTTTGTCAGCTCATTGTAGAGGTCGGAGTCGTGCAGAAGGCGTTTCCTGAAAGCAAAAATAGACGTGGCCGAGTTGTAGTGTGGGATCAACATCTTTTCTTTGTTGAAGTGACCGACAAAGTCGCGCAGCAACTCGTCTCAACGTTAATTGATTGTGTAGAGATCGTCTGACTGTTTCTCTAGTTTTTACTGCTGGCGAACTGCTCGACAAAGGTATCGTTGAGCTAAGAGAAGGATGCGATGAAATTTTTAGGTAGGTTCGTGTACCACTATAAAGCGGGTCCTACCAGGCTAGATCCAAACCTTTTGCACATGTAGGTCTCACGTAGATCTCTAGGTATCGCTGTCATGAACATTTGTTGTCAATATTGGGCGATGTGGTCGTCTGGATCTGTCCATGCCATCGTAGTATTTCATGTTGGAAAAACTGAACTTCCTCGTCATTTCGACAAGTACGATGGGGTCGACAAACGGGGTCAGCGAAGCTATTGGCGAAACTTTTTTTTTATATCGGAGCCAGCATTCTAGGAATACGTTGAATAAATGCCTCCATCTCTGCAAACCTGCAAACCAGATCAGGATCAGATAGAGTAGAGGTCGAACTTATCGGATTTGTCACATGAAGTGTTGGTAACGCTTGATGTAGATATGTTATCACCTATATCGGCTGTAGAATTGCCCCTACATTTGCTGGTTGGATTGGTGGTGGTACAAGAGGTTTTAGAGATACATCTGGTGTTACGGTTGACATTGCTGGTACTTGTCCAGTTGGGTCGATCGCAACCGACTTTGGTGCTTGATCACATTCAATGATTATTGGGTCGCCTGCAGCCGACCTTAACTCGAAAATAGGGGTGTCGAGCATTAGATGTCAATGTCTCCGAGGTCGTTTTTCCTGTAGCAGACGACGTATTAGTGTTGACTTAGTATCGAATGTGTCCAAACCCAGGCGGTAGAGTTGTCAATGTCGTCAGCGAGTCAACTTTGGTTTGCAGGTCTTTATTCTCAGCGTGCACGGCCTTGTTCTCAGCTTCCAGGGTTTGGAGCTGCTCGAAATTTTCGTTCATTTGTGCCACTAGTAGTGCGAACTGGGCCTCGAGAGTTGTGTGGTTCGATTCGTCTGCCATATTGCTTGAATGTCGATCAAAATAATGCTAGTTTGACGTTGTCGGCCCTACGGTAGGCGCCAAATTATAAATACTGGAATCTACTGAGAGGATCCGGAGATCTACGATCGGATGAAGGTAGGGCCAACAACTTGTAAAAATAGAGAATATGGTCAAACTCTTTGGGACACTAAGGTGGTACCAGCCAAATAATCTCTAACGCTCAAGTTAGCTTATGAAGTCGTAAAAAGTAAAGAAATTGAAAGAGATAAACCTAGAATCGTATGTTGTCGAGCGTAGCGTAATGGTCGATAGGTCGAGCGTATGGTAGTGAAAGGATGCAATGTAAACAGCAGTTAAGCTAAGTGCAAGACTGGGCATCGACTCTGTCAAGTGGAGGCTAGACTGTCGTAGTATATTATGGTAGCTTTAAGAAGTGATTCGCGTGACCCCTGCTTCTAAAGCTTGGGTTCATATTTACAAGTGTCTAGTGATACCCGTTGAAGTTGGTCGAGAGAACTGTGCTCCGAGATATCAGGAATCCCTAATATCTCGGAATGGTTAAGCCGTCGAGGCCTCTATCTTGACTAGGTCCAGGTTTGACTTGGTCAACAATGTGTAGCTGATGGGCTTTCAAGTCTTTGGGCTTGCTTCTGGACCGTATTAATTTCCGTTTGGGTTAGTTTCGGGCCCAAGCTTGCTTTGAGCTATTTTTGACCACTACGAACATAAGTTTTGGAATTAAAAATACATTTTAAATATTTTTAATTATTTATTTTGGTTTAATTTGAAACAATATTTGTAAACATAATATTTCTAAATTACAATTAAAGTTTTAATATTTCAAATTACTTTTATTATGTATTTTTAATGTTTTGATTTAATAGTAATTTTTCAACCTTTAAAATCATGGATGTAGCTATCTTTATTTTATTCATGGATGCTAGAATTGAAAATTCTATTATTTTGCATATAACAGATATTATAGCATATTCATGTATAATTCAAGTGATTACTGTTTATCCTTTTCAAGGGTTCAAGTCTTACTATGAGCGTTTATTGATATGTGTAGGTAGTTTTCTCTCCTTATTGTGGGATAAATGTCTCCCATTATGATAATCAACATAGTTTACACTATTATTAATTTATTAGTTATCAAGACTAATTTATGCATTCAAAACTTATTTTGAGTCATTGAGACTTATTATACGCCTTGGAGATTTAATTTGTTTTTACTTACAATAGACTCATTTTATGCATTTGCAACTTATTTTATATTGAGACTTATTATATACCTACGAAATTTAATTTGTATTTACTTACAATACACTCATTTTATGCATTTGGAACTTATTTTATGTCTTAAAGACTTAAAGGAACGAGTCTTATGGTCTACTACTGCGCAGTAATATAAAATAAGAGTAGTCTTGTCCAAAATGACAAAAAATGCAAAAATAAAAAAACATTATTCTTACCCATTTTTGAAAATTAAGAAAAAGTAAGTGCTATTTAATAATTATTTTTTAAAACTAGTTAGCATGCATGATCTTTGTAGTTACGTGGGTCGTTATGAGAGTAACCTACTTTCTTTTAGTTTTTTTTAAAAAAAAATTTAAACTTATAATTTTTGTGTACTCTTAATTAGAATTTAGAATAAATTGCAATAAAGTACTTTAATGTTTAACTATATTATAATAAAATAGTAAGTTTAATCTTAATTATGTGTTAGTATCATTGACTAACTGATAGACCGTTAGAGTTGACAATCAACCAATAATCAGAAGGACAATATGATTGTTTTCCCTAATTATTTAAATAGATCTCCACGATTAATAAAATTAAAAAAATTTAAATGGATATCCACCGTTCATCAAAATTGATAGACAATAAAAATCATATTAAAAAAATTAAAAAAATCATTTTCTTTAAAAAAAGAATAATTAAAAAAGGAAAATAAAATCTCAGAGGTGAAGATTTAATCTAGAGATTGAATTGGGTCTCCACAAAAAAAAAAAAAAAAAAATTGGATCTCTAGTGATGGAAACAATCAGGTCTCCATAACTTGCATAATAGTATGACCACTGTTTAATGATAAAATGCATGTCATTTTGGTCCCATATTTTTTTTTTCTTCGATTTATAACATCATTATCGAACTTTGCATGTTTGAATCGCATGGTCCATAAATGTTCATAAATACATAAATTTGGTCTATTTGATCAAAACTTTAACGATTAAACGTGATAAAAAAATATATATTGAATGTTTTGCTTTTTTTTATATTAATTTACTGAATTAGAATGTCGGTCTTGCCCTCGAACCTTTACAATTTTATTTAATTGGGCAGTTCAATAAAAATATAATATATGTCATCAAAACTTAACTTCTTTAAAAATAAATAATGATAAAGTAAATACAAAAGTGTTTTAAAAACTCTTAAAATAACATAACTAGAAGAAATAAGGACAAAAATCATTCTAGTCCCTAACTTTTTAAAAATCTATTAATTTAGTCCTTCTGTTAGTCAACAGTTAGTCAAACTTAATGATGTTAGGGGTATTTCAATCTTTATACACAAAAATAAAATAAAAATAAAATAATAAAAACTGAAAATAGAAAAAATAGAAATTTTTTAAAAAAATAATTAAAAATTTATAATTTTTTAAAAATAATAATATCTCCTCTCCTAACATTTAAAAAAATAACTTTTTATATTATTGTAATAATTTATTTTATTTTTAACTTTTAATTTATTATAATTTATTTTTTATATATAAAATTTATTTTAATATTGTAATATTAATTTGAAGAGTTATTTTAAATTATTAAATTATCATAAATTAGTAATTATTGTACTAATTTTATTTTTATTTTTTAAAGATTTTTAATTTTAGTGTTAATTAATTAATTTATGTATTCTTTATATTTAAAGATTTTTCTTATAAATTTTGTGTATTTTATAATTATAATTTTTTTTTGGACTACATGTTATATTCTTATTAAATGTACAAGTCAAGGTTAATTTATTAAATTTTAAAAAATAGAGAGTAAAATTGTAATTTTCACTTAATCATTTAAAGTTAAGGGTAAAATGATCAATGTGTATATTCTGTCATGCTTGACTGTAAAAAATTTGGTCAAAGGACTAAACTGATAGATTTTTGAAAAATTTGGGACCACGCGAGCTAAAAAAGCAAACATCTATCAAAAAGTAATAATATGAAAAAAGTTAGGGACTAAAATAAAATAATGATAAAGTAAATACAAAAGATTTTTAAAAACTCTTAAAATAACATAACTAAAAATAATATGAAAATATAAAAAATTGCAAAATCTATATTTTATTTATAAGTATGAATTACAATTAATTGGTCTCCACTTTATTTTTGCAATTTTAGTTTGGGGTTATGATTTTTTTTTGTTTTATTTAGTTAAGTTAATTGGGTGTTTGAGTATTCAGCTTATGAATTTAATAAATATGTGGGCCTTTTTGAATTGGTCTACTCTAATTTTTTATTAGAACTTAATTGATTTTTTTTTTACATTAATTGAACCTAATATAATATAAAAAAAGTATAAAAATTTGGGGTCTCTAAATATTTAGGAACCCTAGGTGGTCGCCTTACCTAGGTACCATCGCGGTTGGCCTTGGGTGGATATCCATCTTTTGAGATTATTATAGTAATTAATAAATCGCCATTCATTATGAGTATATGATGGTAAAGAAGAAGGGATTAAGATTCTCTCATAATCTAAGCTTTTTTCTAAACTTTTACACATCTGAAGACATGTGGATTTAATAGTTAGGATTTTATGTTCTATTCTCCTTCTTTAAAAAGCTTTTACATATATGAAGACATATGACTTATAACCAATTTAATGGTTAAAATTTTGTGTAAAAGTTTAGGTTAGGAGATGATCCTAATCCAAGAAGAAGATAATGGTCAAGATGGTGATGATGATTGATAACTCGATTTTGGGATTTTGAATTGAATATTTTGGATGAATACTGGGATTGAATTTGGAGGAGATGTGTTCTTGTTAAAGGAGATCACCTAATTTCTGTTGGAGGAGATCCAATTATTATTTTTATTATTTAATATTAGAAAAACGTCGATTTTGTAACTATGATAAACTTAGAGGAATAGGTTTAACAACAAATATTGCGGAATAAAAATTAAACCTACTTTAAAAATCTACAACAATTTTTAGTGGAAAACCCACAACGGATAAAAACCAAAGATCAACTCGTAAGCCACTTTGTAACATCCCTAATTTTAAATAATTAATTTTGAGTATATGCATATGATATTTATGATTTGAGGGGTGTAAAATGTAATTAAATGTATGTATATTTTTAGGTTTTCAAATGGACCAATTTGAACGGTCGAAAAATAATGCACGAAGAGAAGAGTGAAAAACTGGACAGTGAGTACCGCGACCAGGGATTGCGATGAGCTGCTCACGGTGAAAATGGTGATTTTGGACAGTGAGTACCGCGACCAGAGATCGCGCTGACTAGCTCGCGATGAAAATGTTGAATTTGGGCAGTGAGCAACGAGACCAGCGTCGCGACCAGGCACCGCGATGGTTGATCGCGATGAAATCACTCCAGTGAGCAACGCGACCAGGTGGCTCGACCACAGGTCACGATGACCAAATTTTTATAAAAAAAAATAAGAGGCGATGAAGCTTCACAAAGAAGCAATCGAGAAAAACAGAAATAGAGAGAGAAATCAGAGAAGAGAAAAGAAAAAGAAAGAAAGAGAGAAAGGAAGAGAAAGAAAGAAGAAGAAGAAGAGAAGGAGAAGAAGAGAAGGAGAAGAAGAGAAGAAGAGAAGAGGAAAGAGAAAGAAGAAAGGAGAAAGGAAAGGAAAAAGAAAAGGAGAAAGGAACGAAGGAAAAGAGAAAGGAAAAAGACGTAAAAAGGGTATCCAGGTTGGTGTACACTTGCTTTTGAAACCTTTATGGTTTTCTTATGCATTTTTTATTTGAATCTGAGTTTATTTAATTATTTTGATGGTTATATGTTTATATCGTTCTTGATTTGAATATTCTAAATTAATTCGATTTTCGATTTACAGCAGTTATATTAAAAGAAATTGTTTGAGAGTATTGTGTAAATTACGAATATTGGTTTGAACAATTATATTGTTGAATTCAAAATAAAGGGAATGTTTTGATCTAAATGTTACGAATTTCTTTATATGATTTGATTTAAATTTCTATATTTTGATTAAATGAATTGAGAATTTATTATTGATTTTGAAAATTATTATGGGTTTGCGATATCGTATGAATTCGAATATGTTCATGAATACTGTTTTGTGAATATCATTATTATTGAATTGATAAATGTTAATTAAAATGAAAATTTAAATTATGGTATTGTGAAACGGCCCTAGGATACTTGGACATATATATGGATATAGAAGGTTGGTATACCAGCTGAGTTATTTTAGCAGTACTGCACCGATATTGATATTGATGTTGATATTATGTACCTCCCCAAGGATTCGTCCTGGGGTAGGTAGACACGTACCTCCCCAAGGATTCGTCCTGGGGTAGAGAGACACGTACCTTCCTAAGGATTCGTTCTAGGATAGGGAGATATGTACCTCTCTAGGTTACCGAACATTCAGTCCTAGGGTAGGGAGTTATATGTACCACCCTTGGATTGTACGAGCCCCAAGTGCCAGTCCTCGGGTTGGGAGTTATGTTCGACAGACAGCCACTGAGGTCGAACGACCCATATTCCAGTCCTGAAATTATGTCGAGTATACCAAAGGGCTAGAATTGAACTGAGATTGAATAAACTGTTTATGAATGAATTTAGAAAATTGATATTGAATAGTTTAATTTATTAATTGACTTAAATAGTAATTTACTTTATATTATATGTTGAAATTTATTTTGTGATTTCGATAAATGAGTTTAGTGTACACCCACTAAGCATCATTGCTTAGCGCGTTGGTTTTTATCACGCGTAGGTAACAGAGATACCGAGGAAGGAAAAGACTGAAGAGGTATTAGCTGCAGAGGAGAATTCAGAGTCATATTTCTGGGGTAGTTATATAGTTCTGTGTATTATATTTAGTACGCATGCATATACAGAAATCTGTAAATGTGTTATATATTTATATTTTGTAAATAATTGTTTTATGGTTTCTGTTTTCATTTTCAAAGGTTTGTAAATATTGAATTATGAAATGTTTTATTAGAATATGTTTGGAAGTCGCACTAAACGGTAGAATGCGCATTTGATTGAAAAAGAGATTTGAAGTGTGGTTTTTATTTTATTTGAGATTTTATTTGAAATAGGTTTTGAAAAATAAAAAAAAAACAGAGGGAACTCTGCCGAAATTTTTAAAACTGAATTTTGATGGGCTCACTAGAAATAATTTTAAATTATAAATTATTTGGTTTTCAGATTATAAACATAATTAAGAAAAGTTTTGAAAACTCGGTAGCGCTTCCTGGGTCGATCCAGACGGGTCGAGTCAGGGGGTGTTACACACTTAGCATACCACATACCGATTTTGTTAGTTGATATATTATTTACAACTCACATTGATTGACCACTCAATTACACGACTCTTACTATAACCCAATCTTACATACCTGCTGGCCTTTTACTAGCAAACCTGATGCTGCTCACAAACTCCCCACGCTGCAAGACTTCTTGATTATTTCATCAGGTTGAAAAATCAAAATCCCTCAAGATTATCGAGATCGGATCTAGGTGCTCAATAATAAATAAACAATCAAATAGGATGCATGATCAAAATATATTATGAATAGGCTAAAACAATGAAGCACAATATCAATGAATAATATAGTTTAGAAACTCTCAACTCTCTCACAGAAAATAAAAGCACCAGAGCGACAAAGTAGTAAAATAATGTGAGAGAAAATAAAAAAAAATTGAGAGCTTATTAATAATGATTTTACACCACAGTTTTATAGCTTTAATAGAAAAGTCTAATTCTAATAGGAATAGAAAATATTATACCAGTATGCTTCCTAAAAACACTTTATGAAAAGAGAGTTAGTTTCTTAAACGAAATAACACAATAAAAATAAACTTTCTAAAAGAATAAAGCTTGTAGTACAAGAAGTTTTCTTACTTCCAACTTTATAAAAACTACCCAAAACAATTTAGGATTGTATTAAAATATATTTGGAAGTCACCAGGAGTGTAAAACAAGAAAACAGAAGAACCGAAAGAATACAGGGCTCGGACCTGGCAGGTACAGCACGCCAAAGGCATGCACCCTCACTTTTGGCGTGAAGTTGTTGCCAAGGTTCCATGCCAAAGGCATGTACCTACGCTTTTGGCAACCCCGTTTTCCCGTTTCAGCTGTTACAGCTGTATTTGACTTGACTTTGAGCATTCGAAATCTAACCAAACAAACTCAAAATCTTTCATTTTAAAACCTTTGGAAAGGTATGAATATGTAGTTTTATCTCCAAAATCAAAACATAATTTGAATGTATAGATAAAAAGTTATGCACATTCAAGCAGCCGATGGTTAGATTTTCAAAAACACGAAAGATTTGAAAATAATTTTTAAAATTATTTCACTTCTAAAACATTAAAACTAACATGTAAGTACTTAAATGTAAATGCATGAACATGTTATATGTGTGTATTTGAATACTATTCGATCTCAAGACTTAAGAGAGTTTTCGATTCCTCGAAACTTACCTCTAAGCACTCTCTTGAGTGATCTGATAAGTTTGTCGTCTTCGCATGATTTCTTCGAACCTTCGACACGCTCAACTCATACTCTTACTAAACTATCTAAGACTTATAAACAAACACGTTTTACTCACGGAATCAAAGTCAATAAAATAATAACCTTATAATATTTAAATAAAAATAATTGTTATAGTAATTAATAAAATAAATTGCTTAGGGTAGTTTGTACATTTCGTAAAATTTGATCACAACCATTAACTTTAACCCTTAACCGTTGGTCAAGGGTATTAGTCCGTCATTTTGATAAAAATACAATCTAGTTGCAATTTGAACCAACTTTTGAGTTTCATTGCAATTTGGTTGTTCTTTTCTTTTTTTTTTTCTTTTTTTTTCGACTTGACCATTCGAGTTTTAAAATAAACTAAACCGCAAGAAAGCAAATAAAAAGACAGCAAAATGAGAAGGGAGGAAGAGAGAAGAGATTGAGGGGAAAAGAAAAAAAAAAAAAAAAACACAAGACAGAACAGCCCACTCAATTACGAGTAAATCAGACATTATACGACGGTTTGGTCGTTGGTTTCTACTTCTCTGAGAGGAGAAGATGAACGGCGGCCCCTCTGGTTTCAGTAAGTACCCATATGTCTTTCTGATTTGTTACTTCAATAAATTCACGATTTCCATTTTTGGCACTGATTTTGTTGGTTGTTCGCATCACAGATAATGCTCCAGTCGCGAGAACATTTGTCATCGCTTGTGCCCTCTTCACCGTCTTCTTTGGGATCCAAGGCCGTTTCAACAAGCTTGGTTTATCATATCAGGTTTCTTTTCTTTTTCTGCTCTTTTGTGATGTTACTTCTTTGTCATTTTTATGTTTAATCGCAAATGGGTTTTGTGTTTTTTCTCGTAGTAATGGCCTGATCATGATCGATAGTTCATTTTTGGTGTTCAAAATTTTGTTTTATTGTATTTGGGTTTCACTATTTTGGTTTTTAAACGTCTAGGTGCAAGAGTAGTTAGAAAAGAAAAAAAATATTTCTTGTATGACTCGTATTTTTCTTTTTTTACCTTGAATATCAATTTAGCCGGTGTGGTTTTGCCTTTTACATATAATTAGAAATGGAATGTGCTTATTGTATTTTCGTAGAGGTATAAATTGTACTGTCCCTGTTTCCTTTGACTGTGATGTCTATTGTTGCAGTAAGCAATAATACAGTGTTTTTCACTTGTTTCGCACTTTTAGCATGTCTTTGATCCAGTTTGTACTGTTTTCTTTTTCCCTTTAAGGTATTATTAAGAGATTTTAGTTATTGGCTTATCACTTTTGGATTGAACTGTAAATTTATCTTGTATTCTTATATTTAGAATCCTTGAATTGAGATCAAATTTTCAAGTATTCTTGTTTTGAGTTTATAAAAATCTACAAGTATGACCTAGTTGAGGGCTTTGTTGCTTTGTATATATTGGTGCCTAGAGCTCATGTGACAATATCTTAATGAAAGTCATGCTCAACTTTTTTTTTATTATTGATAAGTATAGAGTAGGGATAGCTTGCATTGAGAATCTACTTTGCAGCCCATGTATAAGGAATTGTGGCATTTGTGAGTTTTTTTTTTCTCACGTTTTGTGTATTTACTGGACTTATGGATCTTATTCAAGATCATTTTGTTTGTTGTCATGAAAGTTGTTTTTAACATACATCTGGAATGGAATTTGGTAGTCTGTTGTTGGACAAGTTTAAGGTTGATTGAATTCATTTTTGCCTTTTGTCTTCATTAGAATTTCTAATAATATATCATCTTTAAAGTTTATGGCTCTTTCTATTCTCTTTTCATTTTGATTTAGGATTTGTGGGGTTCTTTATTGGTATATCAAGCGAATAATTTAGATCTTTGTTTCAACTTTTTTTTTTTTTTCAGAGTTCATACTGTTGTAGCCATGATTTGAACTTTTCTTTTAGAGATAGATAATATACAGCATTTTCTCGATAGTTCTATTATTATCTGGACTTAAGTATGCTTGTTCTCTTGTGGGGCTTGAATTCCCTGATTTGAATATCTAATGTCTTGCAACCATTTTTTGAAACTTTTTATTTTTGTAACTCTATACATTATCTAATGTAAGCTTGTTTTATGGACATCATTTGTCATTGTCTGGTTGCAATGTGCTGCTTCCTTTTAATGTCAAACTTAAGACTAAACGCTTTCTGTAATTGGTCTATCAAATTGGGTTGGCAGTACAAAATTGACAGATTTTTCTGCAGAACAACTCATCGGACAGCAATTGGTGCAATTTAGCTTATGTTTCTTTAGCAATATTTTAATTCATTATTCATTTGATACTCAACATGATCGAAGCTTCATGGTTTATGAATTGATTATCTGGCCCTAAAGCTTTCCAGGAACATCTATGTTGGTTGAGATATTTCTTTGGAAACCATTATCTCAGGTTGACATTTTTGGATGTTTATTGTACATTTTTTTTTAAAGAGAATTCATAGATGAAGTACAATTAATAAGAAAGAAGATAGGATTTTTCTTGTACTCTTGGGGCGTACTTTTGCTTATATGAATCAAAGTTATTCATATAATAGTTCTAGTATTGATGGTGGGAATATTGCATAGCATCTTGGAGTGAAGTGCTAGTAGCCAATAGAGGAAATGTAACTGATGTAAGGTCATTTGGGAACTGGGACACAGTGATCAGTTTCGGACAATTAGAGAAAGGGATTGCAACTTTATAAATCAGAAAATTGAAAAAGAAAAAAAAATAGAGTGCATTCTCTACTCGAAAGTGTACTGAAGAAGGGCATGGGTGAAAATATAGGAAAACAGGCAGTAAATTTTTTCTTTGGATAATAATTATTTTGTTGCCAATACCTTTCAACAAGTATTTGGAGCTGTGTTTGATTTGTCAAGTGTGCAGCTATTGTCACATCTAAGTGCTCACATCACTGGAATTCTTGTTGTACTGCTCTCCCTAAACCTTAATCAAATTAATTGAGATCCACGAAACACATCTTAATCAGAAATAAATCAGCTGCTCATTATGTGTCAGTGTTGAAATATCAATAAAAACATTATAACAGTGAACCTTTAAGGTAAAGCAATAAGATGCTATATGTATGATAATCATTTTCAGTCTGAAACAGATGGCTAAAGCAAGCATGCCTCTGTTGTGAGTTTTTCAGCCACTCTTCATATTATTATTTTTCATTTTAACTAGCAGTTTAAATAACTTTTTTTTTTAACTTATTTAATGATGACCCAACAGTGGTTTTGATTTGAAATGTGTCTTGTGCCATATGGTTTGAAAATGATCATTGGATGCAGGAAAGCCTTGAAAATTGGGGATTTAGAATGTAGATACATATAAAAATGTATCTCGATTTGAGACTTGATTATGGTTTAAAAGAATTTTTTTTTTTAATTTTAAAAACTTGAAAAATTGTGAATTGAATAGCACAGTGACTATGTACTGTATGATAAACGATGGATGTGAGCAGTGCCCTTAACAGTGCATGTGAACATTATAGTGAATTGTATGAGCTAGAATTGTCAGAAAATAAAATCAAGAGAGAAGAATTAGAAACCAATAACCAGTTCAGCAACTGAAGAGAAAAAGAAAGAAGACACTAGGCATTCATATTTTTTTCATTAATGAACCAAATAACACTACAGTTTTTAGTCAGTTCCTCAGTTCCTAAGAAAGTGTTATATTACATAGGTGTTTGTAGACTGTTTTCTTATCCTATTAGGATTAGGGTTCTTTAAGTCGAGATAATTTTAATTGAATAACCTGAACTTAAATTTACTATAGACCAAATAAATGTCTCATAATCAAGTTAGACTCTAATAAGTTGTCGAAGTACCCTAATATGTTTGAATTGATGAAAGCACCATTATGTTTTTAAACATAAGGGTATTCCCAATTCCTAAGTTACTAATTAGAATTGAACAAATAACAATGAACCTAGCTGAGGTTTGTTGACTTACACTCGAAATCAAAGTTTGCAGAAATTTACACTGAACTCTCCTGACGTTAAGGTTGACCATTAAAAAGTGGGTTTGAACTTCCCCTGGTTCGCGATCCATAGTGGATCTATCATAGATCCACCATGGATCTCTCGCTTCTTCTTCTACTTTTTCTTTTTTTTAACAATCAATCCTACTTTTTAACGGTCAAACTTAACATCAGGGAATTTCAGTGTGAGTATTTGTAAACTTTGATTCTAAGTGTAATTCAACAAACCTCAGGTAGGTTCAATGTTATTTATTTAATTAGAATTGCATATAGTTTAGCAAACAAAAAAAAGGAAAATCCTCTTCTAGGACGGGTTCATAATCTTCATTGCATAATGGAATAGAAGTTGAATTACGATTACATGTACCATATTTTGTGTCAGGCATATATAAGTGTATTTTCTTTTAGCCAATTATACCACAAGCTCTTCAATAAGATGCATTGTAATAAGATATTTTCTTCTTAATGACAGGATATTTTCAGGAATTTTCGCCTTTGGAAGTTGATTGCATCGGTTTTTGCCTTTTCATCTGCACCAGAATTAATGTTTGGATTATACCTACTATACTACTTTAGGGTTTTTGAGAGACAGATAGGCTCCAATAAGTACTCAGTGAGTAATCTTACATCTTATGCCACTCATGGGTTTTTTCAATGCATCTTATTTAATTATTTCATATGTAAAGTTGACTGAAATATCTTGTGCATCCGATTCAGAGGATTAAATTACTTTTATATTGCTTGCTTTTATAACCAGGATAATGGATAATAAAGGAAGTTCTTTATGATTCCTTGATTAAGGCTTTTTTATATAGAATATACTTGTATGCTTTTCAAAACATGATACTTCTTTGTAGAATTGAAAGATTAGAAACAACAGAAGTATGCAAATGAAAATTTAATTAACTGAATAAAACTCAGAATGGATTTCCATTATTCATACATGTGTTGTTGTTATATTTATTAAAGCAAAAGTATTAGTTCCATATGCAATGATTATCTCTTTACACATGTTTAATTTTTGTGGAAAGGTTTAGGCGGTGAGCTGCCTATATATATGAGTGCTTTGCTTTGTAAAATCTTGTCTGAGACTAATAATGAAAATCTCTCTATCTTCCTCATATAATTTTCTCCTCTGTTATTTCATTCTTTCTTCTTCAGTTTTATTTGGTTTCATTGTTTATCTTTCCATTTTATTTTCCCTTTTATTTATAATAGTAAGAGGGGAAGCAAGAGGAAGCTGACGAAGCATGTACGAGCAAATAAAGGAGAGAAGCAAATTAGGGGAGAGGTGAGAAGAAGCAGAGGAAGCTAGATTGCAAACATTTTCTCTCTTCAGAATCATCTCCATTACAAAGTGAGAGAGCACATACATATAGGCACCAACTCATCGCCTAATATCAATTATTGATGTATTGTTATTATTTAGTTTGGTTTTCGATTTATTTTATAACACGTAGTGTTGTTAATTAAGTGGATGCACCACTCGCCTTTATAAGCAAGTGACACATCAACACCACTTGCCTTTATTTTATTAAGCAAGTGGCACACCAATAATTGATATTAGGCGGTCAGTTGGTGCCTATATATGCGTGCTCTCTCACTTTGTAATGGAGATGATTCTGAAGAGAGAAAATGTTTGCAATCTAGCTTCCTCTGCTTCTTCTCACCTCTCCCCTAATTTGCTTCTCTCCCTTATTTGCTTGTACATGCTTCTTCTCTTACTATTGTCATTTTTTGATTTATTGTCAATATTTAATTTGGTTTTCTATTTATTTTATAACACGTTATCTGTACGACTAGCTTATTATAAGTAATAAATTAAATGAATATCATTAGATCCAGAACCTAATTACATACTGGATTGAAATTTCTGATATTTAGAGCTTCCAGCTCTTATTCACAACACTCCCCCTTGGTTGCCACCACGCCAAATGTCATTATTTTAAGCAAAATTGGGTGGCAACCATGCAAGATGCTTAATGGCATTTTGTATGCTTGGTGGCATTTTGTGTCAAATTATTATTGGTCACTATGTAGTATAAATAAGTTGCAATACTTGTTATGCAAATCCATTCGAAATACAGAATCAGAAAGGTGTGTGTATATATATATATATATATTGCATATTGCATATTACTCCTCTACACACCTATGTTTTATATATTTCTACAATTTCATTCTTTTTATTTACAACATGTGCTGATAACGTGTTATAAATAAAATGAAAGGGAAATTACACAAACTTGACCCTTAGTACCATTATCATCAAACATCACCAATCGAACCCATGACCTTCACATTCTTGAAGAATTCTGTTGAGGACCTAGGTATAGATCCAACAATAAACCCTAATTTGCACCCCAAACAACTCACACACACAATAGATTTGAATTAGATCACCTTAATTAGGGAGCACTAACTCTCTAGAACGCTGGTTAATTAGCTCTTGCCATAGCCCAAGCGATTCTCGAGTGTGAAATCCCAAGAAAAGCCGAATAATCTAGAATTAGGTTATTAGCCTTAGAACTAGCTCAAGCTTAAAAAATTCAAAAATAGATAAAGTCTCTCCAGTTTATTGATAATAATAATGAATAATCTGAATAATAATCCTACAAACCTAAAGACTAATGAACTATTTATAGCTAATAGAGTCCTAATACTAAAAGAAATAAAATAGCCTAATAAAGTCCTAATAGGAATTAAATAACTAAAATCCTAATACAATCAAATAGGAAATAAAATAGACCTAATACAATTCTAATGCTAAAAACCTAATAGAAAAAGAATTAGTTAAAAAAGATTTAAAACTCAATTAGGCTATTTCACTTAATCACAATCTCTCCAATTTCCTAGTCCTAGTGATGCTCTCATCATTCCTCCTTCCTTCAAGAATGCCTTTGCCCTCAAGGGAAATATCTGAAAACTCTTTGTCCTGCCATTATAACCTTCCCAAGTAGCTTCATCTCTCTCTTGCATTGCCTTCTCATACAACCCCACTAATTTGTTATTTTCTTTGTGCATGAATTTCCAATCCAGTACTTCTAGCATCTTATTTTGTAGAACCACGATTTGTTCATTTTTCACCTCCCACTCATCCTTAAGAACATGTTTTCTCTTTCTTTTAAAAACCTTACCAAATTCACCTTGTATGGAACTTACCCCCTTTGAAATCAAAACTTCATCAGCCATCAGCTTCGCTTGCAACTCAGTATTGGATGCAACATTGGCAGCCGCAACCGCTTGCTGAGTATTGACAGTTCAATTTCCTTGTTTTCTGGAACCTTGACTAGTTTTTCATCTTTCTCATCCGTCTCATACTCTGGCTCAACAGGTGGTAGTCTTATCACATGAGTTCGCTTTGTCTCTTGAATGACTTCTCTTTTGACCGGTTCTGAAAGTTCTACCCCATGCCTTGAGCCTTGTGACCTCTGTTCTTCCCCATGAGTCCGTCTATCTATTGATTCTCTCTCCTTGATTTCAGCCATCCTTTGTTTAAACATCTCGTATGACTCTTGATTGGTCCTAGCTATATGCGCTAGGGATGTGGTCAACTTTGCTAGAGACTTGAAAAGCCAATCTTGATTCTCTTCAATGGCTTCAAATCGTTGTTTGCTAGGCTGCGACCCACTCCCCGATTCATCTCTATTTTCCATGGCTTATTCGAATTTTTTTTTTTTCGCTGAATTGAAACCTCCCTGAAGAACCCTAAAAAACTCTCAATGAAAGCACCAAATTTTTGAGGACCTAGGAATAGATCCAACAACAAACCCTAACTTGCACCCCAAACAACTCACACACACGATAGATTTGAGTTAGATCACCTTAATTAGGGATTACCAACTCTCTAGAACGCAGGTTAATTAGCCCTTGCACTAGCCTAAATGATTCTCGAGTGTGAAATCCCAAGAAAAGCCGAATAATCTAAAACTAGGTTATTAGCCTTAGAACTAGCCCAAGCTTAAAAAAGCCGAAAATAGAGAAAGTCTCTCCAGTTTATTGATAATAATCATGAATAATCTGAAAATAATCCTACAAACCTAAGGTGTAATGAACTATTTATAGCTAATAGAGTTCTAATACTAAAAGAAATAAAATAACCTAATAAAGTCCTAATAGGAATTAAATAACTAAAATCCTAATACAATCAAATAGGAAATAAAATAGACCTAATACAATTCTAATACTAAAAACCTAATAGAAAAAGAATTAGTTAAAAAAGAATTAAAACTCAACTAGGGTATTTCACTTAACCACAATCTCTCCAATCTCCTAGTTCTAGTGATGCTCTCATCATTCCTCCTTCCTTCAAGAATGCCCGTGCCCTCAAGGGCAACATCTGAAAACTCTTTGCCCTGCCATTATAACCTTCCCAAGTAGCTTCATCTCTCTCTTGCATTGCCTTCTCATACAACCCCACTAATTTGTTATTTTCGTCGTGCATGAATTTCCAATCCAGTACTTCTAGCATCTTATCTTGTAGAACCACGATTTGTTCATTTTTCACCTCCCACTCATCCTTAAGAACATGTTTTCTCTTTCTTTTAAAAACCTTATCAAATCCACCTTGTATGGAACTTATCCCCCTTGAAATCAAAACTTCATCAGCCATCAGCTTCGCTTGCAACTCAGTATTGGATGCAACATTGGCAGTTGCAACATTGGTAATCGCAACCGCTTGCTGAGTATTGACAGTGCAATCTCTTTGTTTTCTGGAACCTTGACTAGTTCTTCGTCTTTCTCGTCCATCTCATACTCTGGCTCAACAGGTGGTAGTCTTATAACATGAGTTTGCTTTGTCTCCTGAATGACTTCTCTTTTGATCGGTTCTGAAAGTTCTACCCCATGCCTTGAGCCTTGTGACCTCTGTTCTTCCCCATGAGTCCGTCTATCTATCAATTCTCTCTCCTTGATTTTAGCCATCCTTCGTTTAAACCTCTCGTGTGACTCTTGATTGGTCCTAGCTATATGCGCTAGGGATGTGGTTAACTCTGCTAGAGACTTGAAAAGCCAATCTTGATTCTCTTCAATGGCTTCAAATCGTTGCTTGCTACGCTGCGATCCACTCCCGATTCATCTCTGTTTGTCATGGCTTATTCAAATTTTATTTTTTTTTTGGCTAAACTCAAACCTCCTTGAAGAACCCAAAAAAACTCTCAATGAAAGCAGCAAAGTGTTGAGGACCTAGGTATAGATCCAACAACAAACCCTAACATACACCCCAAACAACTCACACACACGATAGATTTGAGTTAGATCACCTTAATTAGGGATCATCAACTCTATAGAACGCGGGTTAATTAGCCCTTTCCCTAGCCCAAGCGATTCTCGAATGTGAAATCCCAAGAAAAGCCGAATAATCTAGAATTAGGTTATTAGCCTTAGAACTAGCCCAAGCTTAAAAAAGCCGAAAATAGAGAAAGTGTTGAGGATTTAGTTCTAAATCCAACAACAAACCTAACTTCTCTAACAATCAACAACCCAATTCAACCCTAACTTCAATTTAGCCCCAAATTATAAACACCAATAAACCCTAATTTCCCCAATTCACCCAATAGTACACCCAAACTTCAATTAAACCCGAAATCAACACAATCACAAATCCTAACTTCACTAGATGCCAATCACACAACACCCAACAACAATTAAAACAATGTAAATAGATTGTGAGCTTGGTTACCTTTCTAGGGATTTCCTTACTCTCTAGTGTTTAGGGTATTAGCCCAAGCCCTAACCCTAGCCCAAATTGATCTCACACACGAAATTGCAAGAAGAACCGATTGATTCTTAGAGATGATCCAAGAAAATGAGAGAAAATGCTCTTAAATGTGTTTTTGATTGATGATAATAGTGATAGATAGGTTACAAGCTAAAATTAGAGTCCTATTTATATTAAAACTAAAATAAAGTGAAAAATGACGAAACTGCCCCTCAGGACACAAACAGAAACTGCAAAAACTAAAATAAAGTGCAAAATGATGAAACTGCCCCTCAGGACACAACAGAAACATCAGAAAAATCAAAGTGTTTCTAAGTCCACTTCACACCTCGTTCTCTCTTCCTAATCCTAGTGCTTCTCCTAGCTAGGGTTTCATCATTCCCCCTCTCTTCAAGACTGCCCTTGCCCTCAAGGGGAAATTCTGAAAATTGTGAAATCATCTCTTCATAGTCTTCCCAAGTAGCTTCATCTTTAGGAAGACCCTTCCAATGCACTAGAACCTGCCAAACTCTCTCTTTCGGCCTATACCGTTGCCAACTCCTGTATTGAAGTGCCTCTTTCGGTATAAGCACTATCCTTCCCTCTTCATCAAAAGATGACAAATCATCCGCAATCAAATTTGGACTTCCCACTCTTTGTTTTAACACCGATACATGGAATACCGGATGTAAACGTGATGTGGGTGGTAAGTCCAACTGGTAGGCAACCTTTCCTATGCGCTCAAGCACCTTGAAAGGCCTATAATACCTCTGAGATAGCTTCACATTGAACTTCTTCTTTAGTGACTTCTGCCTATACAGTTGGAGCTTGAGGTAGACAAAATCCCCTGGTTCAAAGAAAACTTCTCTTCGACTCTGATCGTTGTATTTCTTCATTCGGCCTTGAGCTTCTCAAGCTCTTTTTTCACCTTAGCTACAATCTCGTCCCTATTCATCAACTCCTTCTCAACCTCATCATTAGTTGCGGTTCCTACCTCGTAGGTGCTTAACCCTGGTGGTGTGCGGCCGTACATCACCTCAAATGGACTCATGTTGATGGCTGCATAGTGAGTGGTATTGTACCAATACTTGGCCCATGAAATGTATTCTTTCCATCTTCCTTGATCACTGTGGCAATAACACCTCAAGTATTGCTTCAGGGTGCGATTTACCACCTCCGTTTGGTCGTCCGTTTGGGAGTGGTAGGATGAGCTGGCCTTAAGTGGACTTAGAAACACTTTGATTTTTTTGCAGTTTCTATTTGTGTCCTGAGGGGCAGTTTTGTCATTTTGCACTTTATTTTAGTTTTAATATAAATAGGACTCTAATTTTAGCGTGTAACCTATCTATCACTATTGTCATCAATCAAAAACACATTTGAGAGCATTTTCTCTCATTTTCTTGGATCATCTCCAAGAATCAATCGATTCTTCTGCAATTTCGTGTGTGAGATCAATTTGGGCTAGGACTTGGACTAATACCCTAAGAACTAGATAGTAAGGAAATCCCTAGAAAGGTAACCAAGCTCACAATCTATTTACATTGTTTTAATTGTTGTTGGGTGTTGTGTAATTGGCATCTAGTGAAGTTAGGGTTTGTGGATGTGTGTTGATTTCGGGTTTAATTGAAGTTTGGGTGTATTATTGGGTGAAATGGGGAAATTAGGGTTTATGGGTGTTTGTGATTTGGGGCTAAATTGAAGTTAGGGTTGAATTGGGTTGTTGATTGTTAGAGAAGTTAGGTTTGTTGTTGGATTTAGCACTAAGTCTTCAACAGAAAGTCTATCCAGTTTATTGATAATAATCCTACAAACCTAAAGTCTAATGAACTATTTATAGCTATAGAGTCCTAATACTAAAATAGCCTAATAAAGTCCTAATAGGAATTAAATAACTAAAATCCTAATGCAATTAAATAGGAAATAAAATAGACCTAATAAAATTATAATACAAAAAGAACTAGTTAAAAAAGAATTAAAACTCAACTAGGGTATTTCATTTAACCACAATCTCTCCAATCTCCTAGTGTTGGTGATGCTCTCATCAAATTCACAGACCATTGAGATCAAAGGAAGGGTTCGATTGGCGATGTTTGATGATGATGTGGTACTTAGGGTCAAGTTTGTGTAATTTCCCTTTAATTAAATGAGGTATTTATAATCTTATCCACAAATTACCTAATTAGGAGAGGACTATGCAAGTTAGACTAAATAGAAAGAACGTAATGAGGGTAAAAAAAAAAAAAAAAAACGAGTGAAGAATAGTTTAACTTTTGCCCTCAAAGAAGCAGTTGCAAACTTGCTCTATATGTTTGGAAAGTTCATTTCTCCCCTTGAACAAGCAGATAAAGAAACATGTTTTTTTATATGAAGAAGATTTGACTTAGTTCCTTCTTTGTTTGTGTTGCCATGACCAGAGAAATGGAAAGAGAATTAAGATAAAAAATTTAATTTGAAATCCATCAATACAATTAAGGAAGATCTGCGATTGTTGTATACATCTAGTCCTGTTTTTGATAATATTGAATGTGTTATTTGCTGTCACATTTTTCGATACCGGTGTCAAAGATTTTCTTAGATTGAGGCAGGCAGCTGTGAGAAATTTCTACAGATTGTGAAGATGATCACTTGATGCATTGAACATTTCAATTGCCTTATTTGGTAGTTTGTAAATCATATAATGAACAGTTCAACTGCCCTATTCAGTAGAGGAATCATATAATCACGTGCAAATCCCTGCGGGGGTTCAGCTGTGTGGTCTAAGTCTGGTGATCTATGAATATAGACAGGTTTTATGTGAATCATATGGTGGCAGCTAATCTTGAGCAGCTCTTCTTTATGTTTGACATTTTCTTCTCATTCTATAATATTCTGTCTTCATGACCATACAGACTATATATATATGGTTTAATAGACTATACATGCAGTGTTTCTTCAATAATAGTTTTTTCTGCAATATGAGCTATATGATCCGGTGTTAGAATCCGATATTTGGTAAATTGGGTTTGTATGGTTTGATCAAACCCTATCCATGTTAGTCATCTTACTATTGCAAGTCCTCTGTACCGTCAATGATCAACAAAGGATATAATACGATGTATTTTTTTTAAATAAAAAAACAATTTCGTCTGTGATTGTGCAGGTCTTCATCCTCTTTGCTGTAACATGTTCATTAATTTTTGAGGTCCTCATGCTAGCACTTCTTAAAGGTACATATTCTTTCTATGATTTCTTATATGCTCTTCTAAATTTGAATTCTTAAATACGTCTTTTATTAAGCTCTTCACTCTGTCTAATATTCTTGTTCCATTTCGTTCTTGTTTTTAAAAAAAAAAAAAAATTTGTTCTTTTCTTTTCTGCTTTCCACATTTGTGGATTAGTAAATTTCATTAGTTTCATGAAAGTGGTAGCAGAGACGTTTCAGTTAGAAAGTTAGCATTTCACCTTTGTAGTAGGGGAAATTTTTTGTAATTTAAGGTATATTAGTTTTAATTGCATTATTTTAATGTTCTAAAAAAGTGAGTGGATCACTGGCTTTAATAAATGAGCTGACCATCCTTTATGTAGCCATAGGAAAAGGATTAGATGCTGATTTCTATGTACTTCGGAATTTCAGTAAAGTACAGTTATTGGATTGTCATATAGCTTTTGATGTATGTTAGATTCACATGATTTTGAAGATTATATTACTACTAATTCAGGCTTAAATCAGTAGTAGTTTGGTGTGTTAGTGTAAGACATATGGACACTATTTATATAGGAGAAGAGTGTATTTTGGCAATTTAGTTAATTTATTAAGATTATTGGTCTCTAGTTGATCTTGGTTTTTGGAATTCGAGATAGGGATAAGCATGAATCAAATCTATAATATGCTGATTATGAAATTTAATATGGTTTACCATTAAACTGCATTAATGTCTTATTTCACGTTTCTATTGTGTACTGCTAAGGAAAATTGAATTGTGTCAGCAGCCAAGCTTTTCAATTATCACCTCTATTCTTCTGCTTAGATAAGTGTTACAGTGTTAAAACTTTGATGGCAGGATTCACCTCTATCTTTCTGCATAGTCAAGTGTTAATGCTCTCTAAGCTACAATGTTAACCTAACTTTGAATGACAGGATTTACTTAATATTTAATTTTTGCAGATCCCACCATGAACCTACTCACGTCTGGACCATATGGTCTTATATTTGCTTCATTTGTACCCTTTCACTTCGACATTCCAGTTTCAACAAGGTTTCGTGTCTTTGGTGTCCGTTTTTCTGACAAGTCATTCATATATCTAGCTGGACTTCAGGTGAGAGTGAGCATAATTTTCGTTAGTCTTTGCCACACCTGCGCTGCTTCTCCCTCTGGTACTAGCAGTCTAATTCAACTTTCGGTTTTGCAGCTTTTTTTATCATCCTGGAAAAGATCTATATTGCCTGGGATATGTGGCATCCTTGCTGGTTCCTTGTATCGTCTAAATGTCTTTCGCATCCGCAAGGCAAAGGTGATAGTGAATAAATGTCTGTGTCTCTGTGTGTCTGTGTGTGAATGTCTTTCGCATCTGCAAGGTGAAGGTGATATTGGATAAAATGTTGTTAACTTACATAAAATGTGTGCGTGTGTGATATTTTTTTATACATGTCCATGGAGGCTTCCATTACAAGTAATGATACCAATCGGATTTGTTACCCATTTCTGAATGAACCACCCTAAGAACTAAGAAAATTGATTGTGAAATATGATCTCTGATTGTTTCAAATAATAGTTCTAAACCGTGTTAAGTAATGTGTGTGCTCATATGTATGTGCAGATTAAGAGTTGAGCTTCTTTTGCTTCATGAGTACAAATGGGTATCTTATATATATGCATGTCTATTCTTGTGTGACAGTTCCCTGAGTTTGTTACTTCATTCTTTTCACGGATTTCCTGGCCATCTATGCGGAGTTCACCTGCTGCACCAACTAGGAATGTTGTAGGAGGTGTACCATCCTACACAGGACGCCAAGTGGAGGCAAGTGCTTTGGTTGAATGTTTAAACTCTGCCATTTTCCTTCAATTTGTCTTCATTATCAACTAGATTGCTGATAACTCACATATATGGGGAATGCACATTCCACATTATCATTTTCGTTATGTTTGGAATTTGAACCTAGGTGTCTTAATCCCTCATTTTCCTTCCCCTGGCAAGCAGTGGTGGAGGGAGCGGGGCCTGCAAGCCATGTCCTTCCCTTCCCTGAAAAACAATGATAATTTTTCTTTAAGAAATTATAAATTTATCTTTAAATTTTGTAACTTTTGTACTTTGGTCCTCTCAAATATATTTTATTGTAATTACCTTTCCAAATAAAAGTTTCTGGCCCCAACTGGCAAGGGTGAGTATACTCTCTTTGATGGCAGTGTTCCCTTAACAGGTTTAGGACATTTAAATTTGATGATCTTGCTCATGTATAGCATATGTAATTTTACTTTGGTCATACTTATTGCATAAAGAAAAATGTCTGTATGTAGGTTTGGAGTGCTGCATATTAACGATTTGTTTGGGTTGCTTCTAGCACTAAAGTTTTCTGGCTGAGGCATGCATTGGTTGGATTATTAAACTTAATTTACTTATTTCTCTATACAAATACCTCTATATTTTGCAAAATTTACTTTGTAAAGTATGGTTAGAGGGAGATTGAGATGCTAAGGAAACACTGTTGGTTGACCTGAACTACTGCTTACAAATGAGGAAACTGTAATCTGATACAAGTGTTTCTAAGTAGAACAATGTCAAAAGAACTTGTGGTGATATTTTTTTAATATACTCTGTTTTAGTAGTTCTTCAACATTGATGTTATCATTGTTAATGAAAATTTTTAGCGGAAGAAAGTAATTTTATTAAATTATGCACATGGGATAAAGATGTTCTTATCTTCATGAAAGTATCTGCAATTGCAATAAATCATACAACTTGTGTTTTCTTTGGTTTCAGAGAACCTACCCTTCTCCAGTGCCCTCCACCACAGAGCCACCGGAAGACTCCATCGCTATGCTGGTTTCTATGGGTTTTGACAGGAACTCAGCCAGGCAGGCACTTGTGCATGCTAGAAATGATGTCAATGCAGCCACAAACATTCTTCTTGAAGCAGAGTCTCACTAATTTATTGCAAAAAATGCCGAGAATTTGATACCTGTTCTATCTGGAGAGGCAGAATGTTGCTGATGTCAAGATGCAGCAGTTAAAAGATATATGCCATATGGGGACCAAATTGATCGGCTTCCAGGAACACGGTACTCATGGATTCTGAAGTGCTGCTTGTCACTTTTCTTCGTTTTATCTTTTTCTTTGCTGTTTATTTAGGTTATGTAGTAGCTTTGAGTTTTGACATGGCTATATAATACACTGATATAACTGCAGTTTAGGAGCCTGTACAAATTGTTTACACTTACATTGGAAAACATTGAACATGCATGTCATCACAAATTCCAGACCATTGATACAATATATTATTTAGTTGCTGTTAAGTTTGTGAATCCAGCAATGCACCAAAATGGAAGGATTAAAAAGAAATGGAGAGAGGAAATTACATTTAAAACTCGAGCTGATTGATAGGGATCATGAGTTTGGCAGCGATCATTCTCAGGAATTAAAAGTCCAGAGAAATTGATGCTTCCTGGTCTCTAAAATGAAATCCAAGTTTTGCTGCCAACAATCCAATTAAATCCAATTAATGGGGGCTTTAATGAAATCTAATCAATTTCAATGATTTTTTTATTAATAATAATAATAGTGAAATATACTTATATTAATGTAATATTGTGAGGGACGATAACGACTTTAAATGATTTTGTCTGATAGATGATTAGAATAATGAATTATACCCATTAAAAAAAAAATTGAAAAATTTTGAAGCACTAGAATTATTATTTTTTTATGTCCTATTTTTATAATACTTGATATTAAGGAACATATATTTTTTGTGATTTGTAGAAATTTTCGGATTTTCACGTATGTTTTACTGTTCTTATTATTCATGAAAAGATATTATTAAAATTCATTGAAATTCTTTGTTTAGAGCTGTGATCCCCTTTATTAAAGTTTATCTTTATGAACCTTTAAAGACCTATTACGACTCTAACAAAGGTAATCAAAACTAATAAAACCAATCAAGATTGTTCTGATTTTACCCTGATAATAATACATATTAGATTCAAATAATGAAACCAAAGGTTGATGACAAAAGTAGTAGTGACATTGCTTCAAAGTATAAGATTATGTCACGTGATAAAGAACAGAGGGTACCAGCCTACAAGTCCCCTCTAGAAGACATCTTCATAGCCACACACAATAAACAAAAACAAAACCAAAACCAAAAAAGGAAAGCATTACATAGAAATGGCCTGCATGTCAATATCAAGCCAATTTGTTCAAATATTTGTAAATCCACATTCTTATGACTACAGCAAGACGACATTTCCACTAGTTACAATCTCCAAAAGCTGCAGCCCCTTAAAAGTCCGTCGTTTCTTCTATAATTGCAAGATACTTGGAGCTTTACATGCCTGTATTAAGTGGTATTGATGTTGTACAAAATTATTAGTGGCAATCTGTTGTTGATATCCACTCTTTCCCTTTGACAAAAATCAGACACTGCTGATATCTACACGGCTTTTATGGAGCTGAAAGGCTGGGGTGATCCAGCTCCCACAACTACATTGTATGCCTGACCAATTGAAGTAACCCAGGCGTGCTTCACATTGAGCACACAACAACTTCCCCTCCAATGCACCTTCTTCAACTGATTCAAAAGAAATATTAGCTCAACTAAAACCTTGTTCTTGCCATAAAAACTACATAGTGCACACCATTAAAGGGATATAGAGATGACTGAGACAGAGCACAAAGATCATATTGCATTTATCAAAAGGAGGTGTGATCTGGCAAACTATATAAAAGAAAAAAATGAAAAAGTAACCCAAATACTCAAAATGCCAAGCAGCAGTTGTTTTTTAGCATGTATGTAATTACTCTGATTAGTAACCTAAATATATCAAGGTTGTAGAAAGCGCTAGGCGCTAGTCGGGCGGCGACCCACCGCCTAGCGCCTAGAACGCTTAAGCGGGGATTAAGCGGTCTGCCGGAAGTCGGCCGGAGGCCAGCCGGAGGCAGATTGGAGAAGAAATGAAGAAGAAGAAGTGAAAAGCGAGAACTAAACCTACTGGTTTGGGAGGAAAAAACCAAAGAGAGAAAAGAAAGTTGTGTACTGCCAGAAGAAGAAGGAAGGAGGAAAAAAAAAAAAAACCCCCCAAAACGATGCCATTTTGGGGGTTTTAACTTAAACCCCCAAACGGCGTCGTTTGGGGGTGAGATTTTTCAAAAAACACTTAACCCCAAACGACGCCGTTTGGGGTTAGGTTTAATTTTTATTTTTTTTTCTTCTTCTTCTTCTTCTTCTTCTTTCCTTCTTCTTCCTCCACTGCGGCAGCCTTTCTTTTTTTATTTCTTCTCTCTTCTTTTCTTCCTCCGCCGATGCTGCCCGGCCGCTTAATGGTCCGCTTTTGACCATATTGCAGCGGCAAGCCGCCGCCTAGCGCCTCGCCGCTGCTTTACGGCGACTTCTGCAACACTGAAATATATCATGTAAAATCCTAGAAACTGAAAAACTTTGAACAGCTTCAAGTCGATACATCTTCTCAATTGGAAGATCCTCTATATGGTTAACACACATTCCAGTTGACCAAGCCTAATTCTAATTCTTTTGCTCCAAAGGAAAGATATCCATGAGCGTCGCCCTATTCAGATATTCACGACCAAGAAGAAGTAATGGATTCTCTATTGGATAGGTCCTGAAAGGAGAAGGAAGGCAGCCAACAAGCGTCTATTATTTAATTCAGCCGACTCGATAGTACCAAATTTGGGAATGTCAAGTGCCAAAGTCACTGACAGGGTAGCTTTTTTCCCCTTATGTCTTCATTTGTTTTCTTTATGACATACAGCAAATGCAGTAAAGAATAAATGAGCAATTGCATCTAAAATATATAATACTTTTCAAGGAACTACAACTGGAAAAACAGCAAACAAGCACGCCTTGCGCTATAAAGTTCATTGCTTAAGAAGAATAGCTAAAATAGAGGCACTCCTAGCACATAAGCAATTCTAAAAGTATGAATTTCAGTAGATATAGTGTTACCTGCTGTCATCCATCGAAGAGGTTCGACAAATATAGAAGAACACTCAGACTCATCAGACTTGTTAAAACGATTGCCACTTCTTCTCTTGTGCCACTCAAATGCTGTCTCACCCTCACCTGGAATGTGTTCCACAACATTTTCCTGCAATGCAACAACTCTTCGGCATTTCTTGCAGCGGTAAGCAGGGTTACCATTATCTCTTCCATTTGGCGATACTTCCACTCCAGATGAAATTTCTAAAGGCAAGCCAGGATCAGCACCAAATTTGGAACTGTCTATTTTCTCTCCCCGGTTATAAGAATCACCTGAGAGCATCGGGCAGAAAACCTTTCTTAAAAGACGCAAAAGTAGGAATCTACCTTCACTTCTAAATGTTCAGGAAAAACACAACAGAAAATAAGAACACGAGGATATGCAAGGGATATATAAGACTTCAAATTATAATACTGCTTACTTGAAAGCTAATATTAAACATTTAAAAACAAAATGAGTGGCCATTTAAAGTACAACCTATTTTAAGCGATATGTCAATGGGAAAACAACATAAAGCAGACCGAGCCATACCAGTTGTAAATTTTGCAAATTATCCAACAAATTTCTCAATCTAAATTCAATTATTCTTTTCTTTCGAGTTAAGAAATGACTATAAAGTGAGAATGTCAAGCAGGAAACAGAATTAGTGGGCGCAAAAGACTGCTAATTCCCAAAAAACCCTATAACAAGAGCATCATGGATCTTCTCTATTATTATTAACTTTTCACATAGTTACGATTTTTTGTGAAAGTTTTCTAGAAGTTATGTTAAAAATCGTAAGAATGTTGTTTCACTTCAAGAATTTCGTTTTTACCCTACATTCTTATTTTACAATTTTATGTAAAATGACAGCAGTAGAATGACCTTTGTTGCTATTAATACAGTTCACATAAACTCAGTGTGGATAAAAAAGTGCAAAAACTTAAGACAAGATAAACCCACTGGGTGAGTAGCCCTTGAGTGATCATTAAAGGCCAAAGGGTTTAAATCTTGTGATCTAAACTATAACTAGAAACCAAAAGTCAAAGTAATCTTATATATTGTGTCATTTGCACTTAGGAAAACCCCTGTAAATAGCCTACAATAATGGATAGCCCAGTCAAAGAAAAGCACAAAATCTCATTGAAATCTCTCATCCACGAACCTACCCAATCCAATGAGTAATTTAAACTAAAAGAACTTGTGATCTCATAAGATCTGTATAATCACAGTAGAGATTGCATCAATATCTCACAGCACTTTTAAGAAACAACAAAATATAAAAAAATGGTGTTTGTCTCACGTAAAACTTTCAGGACTTCATTTTGTGCTACAAAATTTCACTTCAATGTTAAGTATCCTGTTTCTTTATAATCCATGACCAATCACCTAGATCCCCATCCCACAATCGAGTATCTTGTGGTTAATACTTAATACTGGTCCATCTAATCATTATATTTTGCAAACTACTTCTGTTCACTAGGATGATTATAACAGATTTTGTCCCAAATATATGTAGTAGAGGTCAAAATGGCCAGTGGCACGTACTGCCTGGGACATGTAACACTTTTAACAATCTGAAACCTTTTGATCAAAATTTAATAAACTCCTAAAAGAACAGGGTCATAGATTATGGGATAAAAAAGGTCAGCCGAAAATGCTTGACTTGTGCTGCATAGATCATTAGGATGATATTAAGGTGAAAAAAATCAACTTAAAACTCTTTATAATTGCCAACTTTACCCCAACATTTCAGAACCAGTTGGATAACTATTACACTCTCTAGCCTACAACATTCATTACACTTCTTGCCGGTAGCCACCATTTTCTCAAATCTACTTACAAACTTATTCTCCGTATTCCCGTGACCCAAGATAATTGCAAAGTTTCTATTATTGATTAATTAGCCTATAGAATCACACCAGTACTTAAAATATAATTCTTAACCTCAACTAAAACTTTGAATAGATCAGACAGAGGGAAGGGGGCAACAAAGAAGCTAAGCAATCTACCCAATACTTTCAGGCGAAACCGCTTGTAAATGGTGCTTGTATGATCAACCTTGAAACCCATTTCCTCGAACATTTTCAACTGCAATAGGAAAGAGAAAAATACATTCACAAATTCAAGGCAGGCTAGACAATTGAGATCTTAAAACCTTAAAGCTAAAATTCAGTACCAGAGTGTATATCAAAGACTAAAATATCAATGCCTACATCACCTGCTCTAAAAAGCCATCATTAGGGCCAACAAACTCACAGCTCTGCCGCAGAGATTCAAGTGCATCTGCAGGAATGCATGGGCAAATAAGAACGAAACATGGAAAAAGAAAAGAAATATGTAAGTTTTAAAAGACAATTGCCAATACAATATTTATAATCTTATCTGACAACACCCGTCCAGATTTCACATATAATCATGAAATAAAAGCCACAATCATGTACCAACAAGTAGACCCACATTACTCCGAACAAGCAATGGATTCGTTCAAACCTTCTGAAGACAGTTGTTCGGTTCTCATCAAATATGCTGTAATGATAGCTGCACTGCAACAAACACATGCAAAGAATGGTGTAAACCCTAAGAATTTACTATTTAGAAAACTGGAAAAATTATTGCTATGTAAGCCTGTGCTGAACAATTTCTGGCACAATATCAATATAGTGACAGTAATTTTTTTTTTTTTTTTTTTAAATCAGAAACAGTATATTGAGATAATAATAAAAACTTATGTCTACTCTGAAGGATCATTAAAAATGCCACTAACAAAATAAAAATAGAGAATCACATGTTCCTATTGAGCAAGAAAAAGTAACAATTTAGCATTTAATGAGTCACTGCAACATGAAAACTCCTCACACTGTAACCAAAGTTATAGCAGAATGCATTTCAGCCAGCTTAAAGCCTTTGAAGGAAAAGAGAGTTATATCTTTGTGTGTATGATGTCAATTCACTTGGAACCTCAACAACTACAATTCTAGTGTGCAGGTGAAGAAGAAAAATTATTTGATCATGTATAGGACAAATTACACTAACTTCGCCTCAAGTTTGACTTATTCACAGGCTGAGACAAGATCTAGATATTGATACAAATACCTCCTTGCTGTTTGGTGAGCATAAAATAAGTACTCCAAATCTGGTGTATAATCATAAATTACTGATAGTACACTAGCATATATTTTGGCATAAGCATAACTACCATTTCACACTACAAAATAATGTTAAACTTTAGATTTCTATGATTTTTTATCTGGCAAACACGGCAGACTTACGAGTTGACTCCTAAAGTTATCCAGTAACATTTTGTCCTTCCATTTTAATCTTACCCGAATTAAAAGTATGCTTAAATACAACAATCAATGACATAAAACCTCATAAGTTATGCTTTAAAACTATGTTGATGTTCACCTTGGATGATTCAAATTGATAGAAAGAAAAATGCAAAAGTATACACAGTAATGTCCTAAAATGTGGAAAGTTAATATCAAACATACCTCCTTGACACTCCTGCAAAGCAATGCACCAAAACAGACCCCTCCTTTCTACTCTGATCAATAAAATCTAAGCAGACATCCAAATAGTCCAACAAATTCTCGTTCTCCATATCTCTGATCGGTACTGCCATTCTGACTAGCTTCAAATCCTTGCCAGCATATTCCAATGAGTACAAGAGCTTCTGTGGGGACAAAGAACTCTTCGACCCACCACCTGAATTATACTTGGAGCCCGAACCACCATCGGGCCCACCAACATAAACCTTCTTAATCTCCTTAGAGGGAATTGTGACACCACTTCGCCATTCAGAGAAAAACGATATGGATGCAGAGCTCAAAACAGATAGAATATGTGTGACATCACCGCTGCCATTTTGCAGAATCTCTGCTGCATCACTTATGTTGCCAATCAATAGATTCTCACGGACGAGGTACGGCATGACAACACAAGAATGATGGTTGTGACTTGCCTGCAAAAAGAGAAAAAACGATTATTCTCCTTCACAGTACACTTTTACATTGATTAACGATTATCTAACTATGCTAAGTAAAAGACAATTTGGTTGCTAAGAAGACCAAGGAAAATCAATAGAATCAGAAAACATAAATTTTTATATTGTATTTACTATCCTGAAAAACCTAAAAATTCAAACTTATCCGATATATAAACGAAAAACAACCTAATAATATCTGAATCAAATAAAGTTATACAGGCAATAAGCTAATAATAATAAAATCATATATATATAAACGTATTTGCAAATAACAACATTTGACTTCAATGAGCATCACACAATCAGTTAGTTACCCGATTCCTTCACTTTCTGAGCAACCAAACAGGACAACAGAATCCAACAAGCAAACTCATTTTCCAGAAAAATTCGAAAATTAAAAATAAATAAATAAAGGTTTTAGCTTTACCTGAAAACGAGGAATATTCCGGCAATGGAATCTCTATCTCATCGCTTTCGCTGACAGAGTGAGGTTTTTAGAATATATTTATACAGAGTGCCTTCACACGTGCGAGTAACTGCTGTTAGAGACGGCTCGTGTCATATAAGTGAGCATTGATCGAGGCTTTCCACGTGTCAAAGAAGGGCAGGTATTCCGTTATAGAGCGCTTTCGGTTAACGTAAGGTGAAGCCGTCTGATGACGTGGAAAATCGGACGGCATTCATTTGCTTTCCTTTGCTTGCAAAATGTTGCACCTTTGATGTTGTTTTCTGTTTTATATCATTATTTTTTATTTTTTTAACAATTACACTAATTTAAGATTCGAACAAGGAAACACGACTCGAATTCACAACCTCAAGGAATAAGTATGAGAGGCAAATTACTGGACCAATCTCATCTTGTCTGTTTTATATCATTATTAATCATAGAACCCAAAATAATATTACATAATTCATTAAATTTAAAATTTAATAATAAACATTATATTACTTAAGGAATCATATATTAATAAACAAAATTTTCACGGTTATTTGCACAAAGTCAAACTTACACTTATATATATATATATATATATATATATATATATATATATAAATATATATTTTGAGATATACTACTTGCACTGGTAGTAACTTAAAGCTGAATTATTACCAGACTAAATGAACGCCTTTACCACCGACCCACATTGAATGGTTAGTTAAACTCATATTAAACTATACAAATTTTACGATCAGGATTTGTATATGTAAAATTGTAAATATGACTATAATTATGATATTGATTATAAAAGTTTAGTAATATAATTTTATATATTGTAAAATTTATGTTAAAATGCACAATCACCTATAGTTTAAGTGGTTAGTATATCTCTTTTCCACCTCAATGATGAGGGTTCAAGTCTCACAATATATATTTTTTTCCATGTATGGGTAGTTTATTCTCTTTATTGTGAGAATAGATATCTCATGTTATGGAAATAAACATACGAACCCTGCATTTAGTAATTGATCTTAATAGGTTCTGACAGTTATTTATTTTGTAATTGTATACTTCTGAAATTTTGTTAATGTTGTATTTAATAATATAAATTTAATGTTCAATTTCACGATAAAATTCCTTTTTTTTTTCTTAACAAAGAGCTTCTCCAACCCATGCTCAAAATGGTGCAAATACACGATTTTGGTGCAATTTTCGATCCAATCCAGCACTAAAACACAATCTCCAACACCTTTTTTTGGTGTAAGTGGCGTAACACTGTTTACTTACACCAAAAACTATTCATTATTTTCAATTTTCAATTTTGCCCTTTGTGTTTTTACTCCAACAAATTTTATTCCTTCTATATCTTTTAACTAATTTAATTAATTTATAAATTTCAATAAATAAATATATATATAAATTAACTTTATACAAAAAATATACCGTTGGGATTAATTTGTCGAGAGCTTCAAAATAAGTACAATATTGATATATATTATTAAGTTATTTAATTAACTTATTAATTAAATATTCAACTTTTATTTATGTTTTATGTAAGTCATGTTATTTAATGAAATATTTTTATTTGAAAAAACTTTTTATATTTTTAGATAATGTGATTATTGTCTAGAAAAAATATGTGGGTTAAAATTGATGAAAATTTAATGGTAGAAAAATAAGTGGGTGAAAAAAACAATCGCTCGAAACATACGTGGGTAAAAAATTAGATACAAATTTAATTAGTTGGATAAAAAAATTAGTTGAAAAAAAAAATAATTAAAATAATATTATATTAAAAATGACAAAAAATTAATTTGAGTATTCAATTTTTTTTTCATATAATATGTATAATTATTTAACAATAATATTATAATACTAAACAAATAAATAAATATTATTTAAAGAATTATGTATAAAATATTATTTAAAAATAGTGTTTGCACTAATTTATTGTAAATTGGGTTGGAGATGAAAAAAATTTAGTGTAAAATTATTCTAAAAAGATACTGTTTTTATACTATTTTAATATAAAATTTAGTATTGTGAGTATGCTGACATGGAATTATTTGTATACCCATTGTGGAAAAATGTATAAATGCGTTGAGCTTAATAAGAGAAGGCGGGCACAATGCACCCATTCCTCCCAAGTATATCTGTGTGTCGTTGTGAGGATATCAAATGGACCACATTGTTGTGTCCATTTTTGAGCGGATAAAAAAGGACAAATGGGTGTTGCGAATTGCGATAGAGTGTCCCCACTAGAGTTTGTTATTTCTTCATAATTGAATAGTCTTACATTCTCAAATGGTGACACATAAATTGATGGGATGTGATGTGATTTTTTATCTTTTTGTTGCGTAAGCAATAGAAAGGGGACTATCTAGATAAAAATTAATAAAATAAATAAAAAAAGACAAGAACTCCACTAGTCACGGAGACCATTGGAGTGGAAATCCATTAAAGAAGATTGCCTTTTCCTCAAAAAAAGACTACATCGTGTTTCACAAGTTTTTCCTTTAAATTTTTAACTTTTTTTTAAAAAAAATTTATATATTTTATCTTTTCCTAAAAAAAACTTTTAAAATTTAAAAATTTTTCTATAAAAATATCTAAATACTCTTAAAAGAATTTTTAAACTTAAAAAATTAAAAATAGACTTTTAAAAATCCTAGAATCCTTAAATATTTTTTTGGAGGAAATTTTGAACTCCTTTACGAAGGGGATATCAATCTCCTTTAATCTCGTACTTCTCTTTGAAGGAGATATTAAGCTCTTTAAGATATTTCACCCCATTGAAGACGATGAATTCTTTTATAAAAAAAAAATATTTAGGGATAAATATGAAATTATTAAAATAGTTAGTCATTTTAAAGTTTATTTTATTAAATGGTAAAAAAATAATTTTACCCTTTAATTATGAGATTAACTATTAAATTTAAATTCTCTAAAAAAAAAACTATTAAATTTAAATGTAATAAACTAATACAAGGAGAATTTTTGTGTTATTATCGTAAAAAGTTGAACTTTATTCTACATTTTGTTAAACTCAAGGTAAGTTTATGTAATTTTTTCACGAGATAAAGAAAAGTTGAAGAGGTAAGGTGAGGTGAGAGGCATTTTGATTTGGGGTTGCATTCAAGATTAAGACATGTCAATGAACTCCATTCCAATCACACACTATATATACCTTTCCTTTTTCCAATTACACAAGGCAGCGTTTGGCACACCGGATTAGGGAACGATTATTTTCAGTCCCTTTCACTTGTCAATCCACATAACAGTCCCGCATAGGTGGGATTGTTTTATAATATATATTAGATTTTTTATTATTAATAAATAAATTTTAAATTTTTAAAAATAATTTAATGTATTAAATTTAGTTAAATATAATATCTTATTAAAGAAAAAGTTAAATATAATATAAAATTATGATTTTATTTAAAAATATAATTAGATTTTATTAATTTAACAATAAAAAATTAAAATATTTATTTTTTCTAGAAAAAAAATTATTCCCTTAATTTGTTATTCAATTTCACCATATTTTTAAAAATTTTAAAATATTATTATATTAGTCAAATCTCATATTTAACCAAATAAAGTGTAGTATTAATTTAATCTACTCTAATACAATCTAATTCCATCTAGTCTCAATTATATTCATCCATAATAATTTAAGAAGTAATTACTCACAACCTACCTGAGGTTTGTTTTTTTACTTTTATATACAATTTTATAGTCAATCCATACAAAACCCCCTCGCTATTAGTCAACTGTTGCAATTAGTTTTAACATTTAAAAATGTATTTTCGTCTTTTCATCCTTTTTTAATGTTTATTCTAAAAAATATATTTAAAAAATTTTAAAATTAAAAATATAATTATTAAATATTAAAATAATAAAACAATTTTAAAATATGAAAAAAAAAAAGACAAACCAGAACTAGTTCGTCTTTATCGACTTGTTTCCAGACGATGGAGACGAGCTCGTCTCCATGGACATGGAGACCTGGTCTCTATCTAGAGACGACTCCATCGTCCATGGAGATTTGGTCTCCGTTTCCATGGAGATCATATCTCCATTCATAAGGGGTGAAGATTACATATGGGATTTCCACCTATTTTTTAAATAAATTTTTAATTTTTTTTTCTTATTTTGATTTTTTTCAAATTTTTTTTATCTCCATCATCCATTATCTCCATTTACTTTTTTTATAAAAGAAAATTAATTTTTTTTCTTATTTTGATTTTTTTAAAATATTTTTGATTTCCACCATCCATCTATAGGGATCCCATCTGTAATTTCTACCCATTTTTTTAATTTTTTTATATTGTAAAAAAATATTATTAATATTTTTTCCTTTTCTTTGGACAAAATTGTAATTATATTTACTTGATACTAGTAAGGGGCATTTTGGACTTTACATATAATTTGAAAGTCAACTGTTAAAATAAACGGCAGTTGACTAACGCCGAGGGGATTTTAGTCAATTGACCATAAAATTATATATAAAGGTAAAAAAGTAAACTTTAGATAGATTGTATGTAATTACTTCAATAATTTAATTCATTATTGCACGCTAGTCTTAATAATTTCCCATAAAGAAAATTTATTTTGAAAAAGATTTGCCATTAATTAGGTCCCAATAGGAAGGCTTACCATGTGGTGATTTGTGCTGATTGGTATCCGACTTATTTAACCCAAGTGCCTTTTTATTATAAGCCAAGGAACGTGGAATTACATACTTACAAACTAGCATTAGTAGCTTAATTGGTAATAATCACACCTCTCAGCGAAATTAAGGTATCCAGTTTCAATCGTCTCAAATACCCAGCATTTTTACTTAAAATCAAATCACAGACAACCCATACCAGAGAATTGTCACCTTCTGTAGCACAAAAGAAAAATATGGGTTTCAGTTTTCTCTACAATTCAAAATTTTTCTCATATTCAATCAAAGAGTACATACAACCTGTATAGTGAATCTGACCACAATTTACATTAGCAAACCATTGAGGCTTCATTACCCCTCACAATCTTTGATTCTCTCATGAAGCTACAAGATTTTGATTTACAATATGATAGTATTGAGACATCAAAGAATGGCCACAAAAAACCAGTGTCCATTCAGTGAGTGGAAAAGTAAGGGATTGAATCAGAAAGGAAACTGCAATAAACACAAGATCAGCACACCTCTCCATCAATGCTATAAACGGGTATTTGCCAATTCTTGGTGTTCTTCTTTGGATCATCAGTGAGGCTGAGATCGTTATCATCTTCCTTATATGTTTTAATGAATGTTTTGGCTCCCATCATGATAAGCCTCTCGACCATGAATAACTGGTAATTGCTCTCTATCACAGGATCAAGGATATAACTATAGTTAGAGGAATATGCCAATTTGTACCTGCAAATATCAGTCACCAAAAAACAAGGTCAACTTTGCAGCTGGATGAAGCCATGAAGGTTTAGAACAAATTTTATTTTACTTTTGAGACCTCGTATATATATAAACCACACTACAGAAGCTACACAGAGCAAAACATTAGGCACTGTAAACCAAAGTTCAGGGTTTGGACTTCGAATGAACTCTCCAAAGGTTTGATGATTTGCCTATGTAACTCCACAATTTCACAAACATCATGGCCCAACACTACCACAGCATACGACCTTTAAAACCAACTCCAATTGCACCACACCACAGATCTCCACTGATCAGCCAACGACACACCCACCTAAGCAACCCCATCTTTCTTTATCATCATTACTGCACCTTGGTCAGCTATCTCTATTGCTCCACTGTTACAACAATCAACACCACCCAACCAGCAATTTGGGAGCACTGCCACTAAATTTCAATGCATCTCGCTGTTTTCTGAGACAAACAGTACTTTCCATAAAAATAATACTTGCACGTAGTTTTATTGGCAGCTTATAAAATTACATGGGTAACAGACAGCTTGTCCCCTTACCACCCTTCCCTTGAGCAGACATGTTTAGTCATGGATTAGCAAAATAAGAAAGTTAAAAATTATGTAAATGTGCTTCAGATGTTTGATTAAGAAAAATAACTGTTCCAGCCAGCCACATCTGGCAGACACATATGCTTTCTAATCATCCCAATCATGTCAGAAATAACTACTTCTACATTCCAGATAAACCACATATATGCAGTTCTAACTCTTACAGACATAATATAAACTTGACTGTTTACCTGATGGATAGTGGTGAAAAAAATCCAGGTGTCCTCTCATTAGAAGCAATAAAAAGAGTTCGGCCTGGTGGAACCCACTTTTTAATCCTGCAGAGGATAAACTCTGGACTTGTATCCCTGTCTAGATGAGGATGTAGGGTCCTTTCAACCCCATGTCTGTCCTTTCTGGTTTTTAATATATCACCTCGACGAACATGGATGGCATCATAATCACCAAGGCGTGCCTTTATCTAAAGAGACTTGAAATTTGATAATTAGAATATGTAATGGATATAGGATGCAGCAAATGAAGCAAAAATAAATAAATTCTGTTAAAGCTTGCAACCATCAATACCAATCTACTAAAAAATATAATAGGTTCCACAAATCTAACATAATTAAAACAGTCCATTTTCTATTTTCCAATAAAATAAAGATTGCCAGTGTAAATTATAATCTAGATGTGAAAACCCTATTCCAATTATTTGAGGTCGATAACCCATAATGATGCTGTTATAGTGATCTTCATTTAGGTTAAGACATTTCAACCATGGCGGCTTCCTCCTTTATTCTCCAGCATATTAACTTAGAGAAAGTGGTATGAAATAGCACCTAGTTTGGCGCTTTTTGTGACACTAGCAGCACTTCATTAATTTAAGTGGAAATAAGACCTAAAAGGTGTTTGGAACAAAAATGCCCCTCCCATCATTAGACAAGACAAAAGAGAGAGAGAAGAGGAGAAAGAGAAGAGAGAAGCTCAACCATGAAAGGGAGAAGCTCGACGCCAACGGACATGAAAGAGAAGAGAAGCTCGACCACCACCGTTGAAGACGATTTCATGTATTGATTTTGTTTCCGTTTGGGTTTGAATATGACGAATTGATTTTTGGTTTTGAGCATTGTGTTGAAATTGGTTTGATTTTGTGTCAGGGTTCGAGGATTGGGTAACATTGAAATTCTTTTTGTTGGTCGTGATCTATTATGCTTGTTCATGATCTAGTTTCCACGTCCATGATCTATTTGACCGTGAACTATTGTGTTCCTCCGTAAACTATTTTGCTTCGTCCTAAACTATTGTGTTGCTCCGTAAACTATTTTGCTTCCTCCGTGAACTAAACGCGAATTGGTTTAATGAAGGGTATAATGGGGTTTTCGTATAAATAGGTGCTATTTCTCCAAACTTTATTAAAGTGCTGCCAGTCTCACCAAAAATGCCCAAAAAAGTACTATATAAGAAAAGAACTTATTAACTTATAAGCCATACTTCTATGATTGGTTTAATGGCTCGGGAAGCATCAAAAATGAAAATGTATTTTGCACCTTGACAACTATCTTCTACCCTGAACATTCCAAAAATTACAAAACTCATTAACGGTCAAACAATCAACCAAGATTGAACATATTTCAAAATTACTAAAATTACTTCAAATGGTCAAACAACCAGCCAGCCTGCTTTACTCAATGATATAACATTGGCTGGTCAGATCCACTCCATAATTTGAATACCTCAAACCATATCTTCAATGAAGAAAGAAGTTCAGAACTCATCAATATCAGTTTCCTCTTTATACTCCCCCCATCCTCCTGCTCCTCACTACCCCAGGATTTTTCTCTCTTTTTTCTTTCTGTAAATATACTCTTTGAAGCATGATAGAAAGTTTTTGGGGTGGCTGCAAATGAATTTTACTTTTGTATATTATAGATGATCCTACTTTTGGGTTGTAAGGTCCTTTTAGTGGACTAATGGTTCACTTCTTTTTATCAATAAAAATTCTTTGTTTCCCGTAAAAAAAATAAAATTAAAGTAAAATAGACTCTTTCAAGTACAACAATGAACATCTACTAATTTCACAACACACCCTAACATTTAATGAAGGATTGTTATAAGATATTAGTAAACCACTTGAACTAGCATTCTCATCCTTACAACCTAGCGAAACAAATCTTATATGCCTCCACATGTCTAGGGGACTAATCCCATCCTTCTGATTTCACAACCACGCCCTAACATTCAATGTTTTTTATAAGAAAGGTTTTCATAAGACATTAGTAAATCACTTGAACTAGTATTCTCATACTTACAGATCTGACTATTAATTTTGCTAACAAACATGACTTTTATTAATTTCTAACTTGGCTCGACATTAATTCCACATGATGATGACTTGAACCCTAGGTGATACCCCTCCCTTCTATTAAAACGGTAGTCAAGCTCCTTAGGAGATACAACCCCAGGTATGTATCACAAACACACCCTAACATTTAATCATACAAATTGTACATAGTGAAAAGCATGAAGGAAAACCAGCACGCTGCACGCAGACATATCCACCGCCTTTTTTTATTATTATTATTATTATTATTATTTCTTTTTCTTTTTCATTTCACTTAGAGGGTTAAACATAGATTTGGATGAATTTCATTAACTAAAAGCTTATTGCAAATAAGTTCAAATTGCTTAAGAATGTTATAAGCCTTTACAATACATATAAACCATCCAATAACTGTAAAGAATAAGGGAATGTATCAGGTTCCTAAACAATATTTTGGAGCAAAAAAAAAAAAAGTTATGACTGAGCTGAAAGGCATAAAATGCAATTGATTGGTTTGTAAACATGAGTAAATGAACAATGCGATGAAGCAGAAATAAACATTACAATGCTGTTGGAGCAAATGCATGTTCCAGTATGATGTTCTCAGTATCTGAGTTGAACAGACCCCTTTATTTTTTTTTTAAGAAAAGAAACATTAATGGAATTCACATACCTTATATGCTGCATCTTGCAGTTTCTCTGCTGCCATAGATGGGAGAAATGAATGTGGCAGCATTATAGCACTACGGTTTTTTCGATCCTTGCATTCCATAAACCTGAATGACTATGATAGTTAGGCCTATGCAGCTCGCAAGATTCAGAAATCTTCATTCGTCAATAACCGACAGCGACGATTATCATTTCACAACAAGTAATGGCTGTATAAGAAGAACATCTAAAACATCTCCTTCAAATGGGATGACAAAAGTCAATTCCAACAGATAAAATCCAATTCAAATAATAAGACCCTTAACTACATAAAACTGATAGTAACTACACTAAATTAGATCTTACCCAGCTTCCACAGTTCACAATTCATTCAATCAGCATCCGATTAAAATCATTCAACTAATTTTGGCCACATAATTAAGATCTTAATCTAGAGACTTCCACGGTTAATGACAAGAAACATCCCCATCCATATAAGCATTTTCACCAAATCATTCAACTACCCCTTTTTTTCACATTGAGGATGCGTAACCAAGTCAAATTCAAGGAAGCGTCTGGTATTATGATGTATCACATTTTTTTCTTAAGTTCCCAAAGCATTTTGAGAACTTACAATGAATGGAAGCACATGCTTATTTTAAACTACCTATTAACAATGGACTGTTTTTTCATCACAACCTAGTTCCCCCTCACCCTTCCTCCTTCTCAAAAGACCTGTGCAGCTAACAATACCAGGTTCTGAGACTTAAAAAAGATTAGAGTGGATAATTAAATTACCATGATAGAGGGCTTGCAGTTCGATTTATAAGCAAGAGCCTTGAGTAGCGGCTATTCTCTTTGAGATCAACTCGACTAACTCCTTCCACATGGGCAACCCCTCTAGCTCCCAACTTCATACTTGTCACTAGCACATGATACCACATTTTTGAATTGTCCAGAATTACAGGTACAGTTTCGGATATTAGATCCACATCATACAAAGAGTCCATAGCACATGACATAGCTGCCCACCTACCAAAAGAAGGAAGAAATTCAGATTATGCAGTTTCTGTTCACCTTTTTCAACTGATGATGAGTTTGTCTTTGTATTGATATCATACTTTTTGGAGTATCAAAAAGCCAAAACACAAAATGAAATAAATGTTGAAGAAGATTGGCAAACAAGATTCCTCTGGAGATAACAAAGCACGAAATCAAGCATCAGGAAAAGTGCTTGAACAAATATTACCTATCCGCTGAACTTGCATTTTCAGCTTGATGAAGTATGCCTTTTGTATTGTGCATTGGATTGATACACATCCTAGAAGGCATCACAAAAGTTCTGCGACAAAATACGAGACCAAAACATATTATATAAATAAATAAATAAAAACCCATTTAAATTTGAACAGTGGCCAATTAACAAGCTTATAAATGTACATCACCATAACAACGTCAATGGGAATGGGTTCTAAATAAAAGATTGGGCGTAATCACATGGAAACACAATGCAGAAAAATAACTCCTTACACTGAATCAGCGGCAAAGATCCAGACAGGACCAAATAATAAATCCCAAGTAAGATAAACAGAACTAGTTTGACTTATAACATTGGAATAACATACAAAGTATTAAAGCGAGTTTGGAACAACTAGAGAGCACACAAGTGACATTCGCATAAAATCCGAGAAGAAAAAAAAGACTGGTATAGATATGGATACCTTTTTAAAAAGATAGCTTCTTCAAGGGCACATCTGAGGCTGGATTCTTGGTGACCGAGGCCGGCACATGAGTCGCAGTGCTTACCTGGGCAGTCAATTCTATTGCCCCAATACAAGTACTTGTCCTGAAGAGTGTGCTGTCTCTTGTTCTTGGATCTGGATAGGTTTTTGAGAGTAATCGAAGAGGGGAATGAGAACCCATTTGTGGAAAGTTGAGAGGAAATCAGGAAAAGCAATGCAATGAGTGAAATGCAAAACACCAGACCCAATATTTGGGATCTTGGTTTTGCTCTTGACTTTAGGGTCTTGTTCGTTGTTGCCATTGGAGATAGAAACTCAGCACAACAGCTTGCTTCTTGTTTTAAATTTCAGTGATGCTTCATGTTTCGAATAGTCAAATCAATATTTTACATATTTGAGACTCATCATCTGCAACTGCAATTCTAGATCTTGCCGCTCATCACGTAAAGATCCAAATGTCATTTCTTTCAACCCTTTGATTGATTAATATTTATTAATCTAATTTTCAAGTTAATACCATGACGCACCAGTTTCACAACACCACACGTCCTTCATTTTTCGTATAAAATTATTTTTGGGAAACTTCCACACAAGTACTCTTTTTTCGCAATTTATCATTAGGATTCTTACTTTCTATATTTTCCAAAATTCAACACTTTTAAGGTTACACATTTAAAGATATTCTAGTCTTAGTGAGCACTTAAAATAATTATATTAATAAAATAAATTATGTAAAATAATAATAATATATTTTTCTTTAAAAATAATAATATATTTGTAAATAAAAAATTGAAAAGAAAAAATATTAATAGAGACCACCGTTAAAGGTGGCCTCGACTAGAGAAAAGCCGACTTCCACTCAATGGCAAAGCTATGAATTTTAATTATTGAGGGTTTGATTCAAATAATGATAAATATAAAAAGTTAGTAAAAATAACTTTATAAAACTTTTAAATTCATTAGTAGTTTACTATTTGTTAATACAATCAAACTATTCCAATGTGATTCATATCTTCAAAACGATGTACTAAATTTATAACTTCTGGACCGAAAACACAAGAACACTTTCTAACAACAAATATACAAATATAAAACGTTTATATAAATGTCAACATATGAACATTATAAGTAAATTGCATAATTAAAAAGATAAGAGATATAGAGATCAAACACAATAATTTTTACGTAATTCGGCAACCCGACTACAACCACGTCTCCAAGCCCACCAAGCTAGAGAATTCCACTATAGCCAATTGGATTTAGGGTGCCAATCCAACATCTCATAGGTCTAAGTGGATTTTCGGGTACCAACTCAACCTTTATAAATACTCACTCAAATTCCACTGAGAGACTCCTCTCTTAGTTTTACAAAGCTCACAAGTATTTCTCTATACTTGTAAGTGTTTTCCAACATTCAAATACAAATATGAAATATTAAGTACAAAGAAACTTTCCACTCTAAGAGTAATATGAAAATTCAAGCTCAGGAAAATGTTTGATATGTAAGAATGAAACTTTTGGGCTTAAGAAGAGTTCATTAGGATGTTAGAGAACTTTGATAGGATATAGAAGTCTTGTTTTGACGTCCCAAAGCTTGTATTTATAGGCAAATTTGAGATATAGCCGTTTGAAACACAATAAATGTGTAAGTCAACTATTTGGAACATGAGCGGATAAAGACCGGATGATGTAAACTAGTCGGTACAACATTTCTAAAGCTTAGCAGCACATGATAGGAACATGAACTTCATGGTTCACCAGAGAGCATACGAGTTTCGCTAGCAGGCGGAACTTGTGGCGGGACATGTTCCACAAGATTTCGCTACTTTGCTATATGGTTCGCTACTTATGAAATTTAAGATCATTTGATTTGTGTAACTTAATCTTTACTTATTTAGCCCTTCATACACTGTACGGTCATAGTCCTTTGTATTGGCTTTATTCCATACCAAAATCCCTTATGCTTTGTAACTCAGGTAGTATTAGTGTCCTAGGACACTTGATGTCTCAAGCTTCGTACGGGTTCAAGCTTCATTTTGTCTTTAGAGAGCTCATGCCTTATGGTAAGCAATAGTTTGGCTTTAGCTCTTGGAAGTAAGCGCATACACAAACAATTTGCATATTTGTGTCCTTGTATCATACTGCATCATTCAATGCATACACATACACATTGCATTTATATCGCTACATCGTTGCGCACATTCTATACATGCATTCTAGGATTCATGGTCCTTAGAGTTTAAACTTGTTGGTTTACATGTAGTTGTTCATAAGGTTTATTTGGCAGGACTTTTCAAAGCCTGCTTTTAAATTTTGAGCTCAAAAACTCTTTTGAGAATGTTTAGATTTTTCAAGGGAATAGCTTTTAAGTTTTAAAAGCTCTTCCAGGCAAAATAAAAATATATGACTTTTGTAGGAAGAGCTTCCAAGAAGTCAAAAGCCCAAAGTAAAAGCTCTGCCAAACAGGACTATAGTAATTTTCTGTTGTATCTCAGAGTCGTCCGTGATTGAGTTATAGAACTCTTTAGTATATCATGTTGTGTATACCAGGGCCGGCCCTGACGTTTTAGTGGCCCGGGGCATCAACGGAAAATAAGGCCCTAATTATACTTTATTAAATTCTAATAAATATAAAATTTTACTGTACATATTTTTTTGATGGCTGGAACCCAATGGGAGGCTAGGCCATCACGCCTTCAATTTTATTAAAATTAAAAGTAGTCATTACAAAATATGGATAAAGAAAAATAAAGTTATAAAAAACAGCTTAACTTAACAAAATAAACATATTATATGACAAGTATTTTGCTAATTGCTAACTAATAATATTTCATCTTGCATTATTGGCTGCACCATTGTCATTCCTCTTGTATCCTCTGCATATTCAAGTTAAGAATTCTTAGATATCAAGAACATAATAAGTAGAAACAATCACAAAAAGACTTTGGATCTTGAAGCATTTTGAGTTGCAAAATCATCTATAATAGTTTGAAAATCCAACTTATCCAACATATTTTTTTCGATGCATAAGATGGCTAATCCATTCAACCTCTCTTGTGACATAGTTGACCGCAAATAAGATTTTAACAATTTAAGTTTAGAAAAACTTCTTTCAGCGGATGCAACAGTAACAGGAACAGTTAATAAAATTCTATAAGCAATTGAAATATTTGGAAAACACTTTAAAGATTCCACAAACTCTAGAACTTGAATGGCCGTCTTTGCTCCTTCAGGTAAGTGCATTGTCAACACCTGTAACTCAGAAAATAATTCATCTGCAATAATGTCTGATTTGTTGTTACGTGTTAATGCAGTTTCAAGGTTAGAACAATATTCTCGCAATCGGTTATGCTCCATCACAACTAATTTTTTAGGATCAAATAAAAATCTAAAAATACCTTCAAATGCTTCAAGTTGTTCAAACCTGGTCTTTAAAGAAGAAATAGCAACATCAACAACAACCAGAAAATAATTAACCCTGAATGATTCTTCAGTAGATAGTAAGATGCCTTCTTGTTCAGATTCATCAAATTGTCTTTTTCTACGAAGCTTTCGTCTTTCAAGAAAGATAGGATCAATGTTCAAATTAGATGCAATCTCTTTGGCTTTTTCCATAGCATCTGCAAATTCAAGTTCTCTGTACTTCTCAAAATAAGAAATCAGCAACTTCAAATTCATAATTGCAATATCAATTTGTATATCTTCAGATTGCAAAATTTTACTAATTTCCTTAATTTTTCTTAAAATATTATGCCATACAGTCATTGCCAACAAAAACTCAAAATTCTCAAGTTCATGTGTTGCTATACTTTCAACTTCACTGCTTATTTTTGGATCTTCACTAACTCTTGTCAATTCAAATAAAGCATATTTTATATCACTAGCTTAAGTTATTATAGTTGTAACACTATCTACATGACTTTCCCATCTAGTTGCTGACAATGATTTCAAAGTTAAGTGATGTACAAAATCCTGAAAAATTTTTCATCTCCTTGTGGAGCTAGCAAACAAAGTATACATACGTTGCACTACACCAAAAAATGACTTAGCTTTAATACAAGAATTAGCCATATCACAAATTGTTAAATTAAGAGAATGACAAGCACATGGCATAAAAAATGCTCTAGGATTAATTTCAATCAACCTTTTTTGAACACCTTGGTGTTTTCCTTTCATATTAGACCCATTATCATAGCCTTGTCCTCTTACATTATCTATATTAAGCTTTAGGGACTTTAATACAACTAATAATTCATTAAAAAGTCCTAAACCAGTTGTATCATCAACTTTCAAAAACTCTAAAAAATACTCCTCAATTTTCACCGAACTGTTTAATACATCTACACATCGAATGATTAGACTCATTTGCTCTTCGTGACTTGCATCTGGGGTACAATCAAGCATCACAGAAAAATATTTGGCATCTGTAATTTTCTGAATTATAGAGCTCTTAACCTTAGAACCTAACAAAGCAATCAACTCATTCTGAATTTTATGACTCAGATAGTGATAATGAATCTCTTTGTTAAGAATGCGTTTAAAATGCTCTTGCATAATGAAATCAAACTCAGCAATCAATTCAAGCAGACCCAAAAAGTTACCATTTTTATCTTGGTAAATTTTCTCATTCTCTCCACGGAAAGCCAAACCTCGAGATGCAAGACACCTCACAACAGAAATATTCCACCCGACCATAAGTAGTAGCAGTAGTATGCTCCTGCTACTACTTATGGACCATAAATTTTCTTTTGTTTCTTTTCTGACAACCCGATTCATGTTTTCTAGGAAACATGCTTGATACTTTAACTTTCAAGTAGAAATGCTACGCACAATTAATAAACTAATCAAAACACAGCTACTGAATCAAAGTATCAAACACAACCAGTAAAAGGCTAGATGCAACAAAGAGTGATAGAACCATAAGTAGTAGCAGTAGTATGCTCCTGCTACTACTTATGGACCATAAATTTTCTTTTGTTTCTTTTCTGACAACCCGATTCATGTTTTCTAGGAAACATGCTTGATACTTTAACTTTCAAGTAGAAATGCTACGCACAATTAATAAACTAATCAAAACACAGCTACTGAATCAAAGTATCAAACACAACCAGTAAAAGGCTAGATGCAACAAAGAGTGATAGAACCTGATTTGTGCTCATATAAATGAATATTTAAATCTTGCAGCTGCAGAGTGGAATATTCCACCTTCCAAAAAATAAAATATTAACTATTAACAAAAATATCATATACAACTTAAATTAAAAATAACTTTATAAAATAATTGAACAAATACTAAAATAAACAATTATCTTATATGTACAATTATTGCATGAATATGAACTTGTCAACAACGCGTTCCTTGCCTGAATTGCCTCTTTTCAATTCTCATCTTCTGTCCCATTGGCCATTGATATCAAGTCAACACCCAATCATTATTTTATTCCAGCAATATAGTTATATATGTATAATCACCATTCACCCAATCATATGTTACCTATACATTGTATTATCAATTATCATTCTCACATATTTTTTTTTAGAATAAATTTATAAGTAAAAAATAAATAATTGTTGCACAGTTACATGCATGACTAGTACCCAATTAACTACTACTCAATTAACTACTACACAATTAGACAATTACGCCTACTCCTAGAAGGCTAGAATACTAATAAAACAGAGCTGCTGTCTTGTTTGTTGTGGACAGCTGATAGAGGCCCAAAAGCTGAACAAAAACCACAATTATGCCTAAATCCTAATATTAAAAATATCATAATTAATTAAACCATTCAAACTTCAAAAAACCAACCATCTACAAAATAAAGAGCTCCCAAGAGGTGATTAAAAAGCACTTTGAGAGCTCCATGATCTTCTTCTTCTTCTTATATGAAATAAGGCACTAAGGCAGTACCAATCTTATAAAATCTATATTTGTACATATATTATTTTTGTAAATTGTAAGCTAGAAAATTGACAGAATCGAAAATAAATAAATAAAGGAAGACTAGAAAATTATAAAAAAAAAAACTGAAAATAAATTAGCTATAAATAAATTAAAAACAAAATCGAAAATCTAAATAAAAATAGAGGCATGTCATGGTGGTAAATTACAAACTTGCAGTTGCAATAGCCGATCTGCTGTCTGCTGAGAACTAAGAAAAATAAAATAGTAGAATGAAAAAAAAAAAAAAAAACAAATGAGCATAATAACAATAAGTATAACGTTAGATAATAAAAATAAAATGATTAAAAAAAACATAATGATGGAAGTTCAAAAGATAAAGTAAATGCAATAATGAAATATAATATCTTTATCTATTTAAATTTTTATCAGTTAACTTTTTTTATTTTAAAAAAAAAATTTAAAAAATTTAAAAATAATGAGGCCCTCTAAATTTGGGGCCCTGGGTGGGCGCCCCTTGCGCCCCGGCCCAGGGCCGGCCCTGGTGTATACAACATATAAGAAAATCAAAATAAAAATATATGACTTTTGTAGGAAGAGCTTTCAAGAAGTCAAAAGCCCAAAGTAAAAGTTCTGCCAAACAGGCAAAATAAAAATATATGACTTTTGTAGGAAGAGCTTCCAAGAAGTCAAAAGCCCAAAGTAAAAGCTCTGCCAAACAGGACTATAGTAATTTTTTGTTGTATCTCAGAGTCGTCCGTGATTGAGTTATATAACTCTTTAGTATATCATGTTGTGTATACAACATATAAGAAAATCAAAATTTCCTTTTGTACAAGTTCACCATCTTTTTATGTGCTAATTGTGGCTGGTTGTTGTTCAATTTAGGCCTCATAGTCGTGACTTGTGACCTATCTCGCAAGCTTGTACTCGTGGTCTTGAGTTACAATTATCATGTGACTTTGACCTACGACCTTATGGTCTAGGTTGTTCCTTACAAGTTGGCTTTCAATTCTCTAGTTGTAACTCGTAAGCTGTCTTTGCGTGCCTTTGCTCGCAGGTTTGGCTTCCTCGCAGTCTCTTCTAAACTTTCTTGTTGAGATTCACGAGTTAAATCTCGTGGCCTTGTGATCTCGGTTGGGCTATTGCAATTTCTCTTCAGGTTCTCTGGTTGAAACTCGCGACCATGTTATGCGATATTAAGGTTGCAGGTTTATCTAGCTTTCCTCAAGAATTAACTCACGACCTTGTCTCGCAACCATTGGCTCGCGGTTCATGGTCATAGGTTAGCTTGTGGCTTTCATGTGATGTAACTTGCGATCCCTTGCCAGCAGATTGTAGCAGCATTTTGACTGACGGTCTCAGTAACTGAGCTCCCTATAAATACCTTTCTTATCTCATTTCTCAATATACTTTTTCCAATCTTTTAAGAGAACAAAAGAGAAAACCTAGAGAGAAAGAAGTCAGTCAAGTCTAACCCTAGAGAGTCTCCTTGCGATTTCCATTCATCTTTATTCAGAATTTGCTCTCCCTTGCTCACTAACTTCCGTATGGTAATGTTTGTTTCTTGCTTTAAGTAGCTTTTCATTGCAGTTTCTTTTAGACCTAGAAATCGTATATTTCTGTATATAGGCATCAATATCTCATCTTTGATAGATATTGTTTATGGGTTGTTAATTAATTAGGTCTTTGCTTTGTCTAGCACTCAGTTAACTTAATTTTGTGGATAATATAAACTAGTGTAATTTGTGTTGAGCTTAACTCACATAGTTCTCATTGAATATTCGGTTGCTCACTCTATATGTTTGTTCATGGTCATGCATTGAGTACATAGACCAACCCCGTTGTATTAAAGTCTTGATATTTGAAGATGCCGAATTGAGCAAGCATCTTAAAATGAATGATCATTAGTAAAAGGCCAGAGTGGTAGAAAAAATAGGGTATAGACCAATACGGTGGATTAAAAAGACTAGCCTGAGATACCAAGAATAGTATGATCAATAAGTCTAGTCTGAGATACCAAGAACGGTGTGGTATGTGCACCAACTTGAGGTAGTCAAGAGTGATAAGCTGAAGACCAACCTGAGAGATAGTGGTAGTCTTGTAAATCGCAAGAGGGTGTAAACATCTTTTCAACTAGTGGATCTTATGACTGAAGTAGCCAAAAGAGTTCGGTTTTGTGGTTTTTTGCCTTGTGAGGCTTTTAATTCTAAATATAGCCATATAGGTATTACAATCAATTACCAAATTTCCCCCTTTTTTGTCTTAATGAAAAAGGAAGAATGGAAAATAAAGCATAAAACTTCGACGTATAGATTGTAATTAAATAGAATGAATTGTTCACTTTTTTCTTAACATCCATAAACATGCATTTGTCCATTTAAATATGTCAAAAGTTTTTGCAAACGATGCAAGAGTATAAATAGGGCTTCATCAAAATCAAGCAAACATGCATTTGTTCATTTAAAAGAAATACTAATAAATTTAAGAAATATTTTTCCCCAAAAATATATATCCTCCATCTTTAAATACCAAAAATTAAAGTTCATGAGAAAATATAGTTCAAAAGAGGCTTCCCTTATAAGTTCAATATATGCACTCAATAATTCATGGGACATATTTGTAATCATCAAATCAAACCAATTAAAGCATAAGTTCCCCCTCAATACATGCATATATTAACTTCATCAAATTTTCATTATTCTCACTCTTTTACAGGATAAGAAATATCCACAATTATTTTAAGAAAAACTAATAAATGAAATTTATTTCAAATAAATCATTTTACCAACCAGTTTATGGATTGCATTCAAGAAATTTCTTATGCTTCTTCTCATTACTATAAGATAAGAAGAAAAAAATCCACAATCGAAACATATAAATGAAATTCCTCTCAAAAAGATAAAATACCAAATAAGTTTATGAATTTTATTCACTCATTTTATGAATTTTATTCACTCGTTCATGAAGTAGTGATACATAAACAAGATGTGCATATCATGAATTGATTAAACATACAAGCATATAACAAGCATTTAAGTTTGGTAATACTTTTGAACACATCCATTATCAACCAAACAATTTCACTCTAACTATTTTAAGTATAGTAAAGATTATCAATCAAAATCAAGTATACTTATAAGTAATTAAAGCATTTTAAAAATCATCAAGCAAGCGCATAAATATTTTAAAGCACACAAATTATTACCATTTTGGATCATAATTTTATCTTTTGCTTGTCTCCTATAATATACATTAATAATTTGCTTGGAGAGACTTGTAAATCCGTGAGTGTTCACTTTTCATTTATCATCAAGGAACCACTTGATCATTCCTTGATTTAAGTACCTAAAAACATTTAAGTTTTGCATTTTGGTATTTAAATCATTTTATGTCCTTGAATGTTAGTCCGGTTCCTTTTGGAATCCACATTGTTTTCAAATCAATAATCTTTTTAATTTGAAATGCTTAAATTTTATAACCAAAACACGTTGTAATAATTACATGTTATATGAAGATCATTGCTTGAAGATTGTTTGATAAAATAATTCTTGTAATACTTTTTTTTTATACGAGATTTATATCCTAACCCATTTTTGTCAAAAATACATCTTTAGAAACCAAGCAAATTTTCAAAATTCTTTTGTTCATTTGTAAATTTGATAACAATCTCATTAAAATCATTGGCCTTTTTTTTTTTTAGAGTTTCAATTTCTTTCAAAAAAATTTCCTTCTCAAGTTTTGTAGTTTCACTCTTAATAAAAAAATTATTTTTTCTTTCAAGATCACATTTTCTTTTTTAAAAAAATCTCTCATATATTAAGAACCAAAATAGAGTCTGGAATCATCTAGGATTACATTCGCAATAGAAGAAGGATATTCTTCCATAAGAACAAGCAAATTCTCTAAAGAACGACCTAAAGAAGGATATCTCTCTCATCTTTTAATGATCAAATTCTTTTTATAGAGAGATTTTATCTTCTTTCAAAGAATCTTTTAACAATAAGTAAAACATTTTTCTCAATTTTCAAATCATCAAAACAATTGAGAATCTTTTTCTTGCTTTAAGGAATCATTTTTTTTTTTTTTTGTAACACGTTATTTTCACTTCTCAATATCTCATTTTCATTTTAAAAAATAGACACTTTATTTTTAAGAACTTTATTCGTAAAAGCAAGTTTTTGAAATTTAACAAGCAATTCCTCAAATGTTTCATGCAATTCAATATATGAAGATTAATAATCAAATTCAATTGCTTTTGAAGTAGAAGCTTCCTCATTTTCAATGGCCATAAAATCCACATTGGCAACTTCATCGTCTTTTTTTTATGAATTAAGGATTTAAATGTTTCTTCTCCTTTTCTTATTCTCATCTTTACTATCCAACATCTTCATTTCATGAGTCATTAGTAACCCAATATCTTCATTAGAATAAGTAAAGCATTCATAATATCACTAAATTTAGATACATGTTAGAGATAGATTTTTCATTATGTATCTTAAACAATTCATAATTAATTATATACAAGTCTACTAATTTTTAACTCTTTAACTTGGCTTATGCCTTCATGTGTGACCTTAAGTGTATGCCAAATTTCTTGTGCATTTGAATATAATGAAATTATATTGTATTCATTTTTATCCAGTGTAAAATGTGAAATGTTCATGGCCTTAGATTCAAAGAGATCATTTTCATATCATCACTATCCCATTTTTTTTTCTTCCTCATGAATGATCATGTCTCCAACATTTTCATGAGGTATATATGGACCATATTCTACAATTTTCCATAAGTCATAACCTATAGATTATATGAAAATTCTCATTCTAACCTTCCAATAAGCATAATCATTAATAAAAGAATGGTGGCTTATAGATAGACATTCCCTTATTAGTGTACTGCCACCCATGGTTGCCATTATCTCCAAGACAGCTAAGTCTAAAAATCAAGAGCACCAAGTTCTGATACTAATTAGTTGGATCGAAAGACAATCTAACAAGGTGGTGAATTAGGTTTCTAGCAAATTAAAAACACAAGAACACTTTCATAGGCCCAAAGTCTTTAAATTGACATTGTTAGACACACAAAATCTTCTTTCATACCGTAACACTCCATCATCATACACACTGAAGCCAATTCTTTTTTTCCAGAAGCAACATCTTTTATGATCTTCATCAATTGTGTATCACTAGTTTGATCATTCTCAATTTTCTCAACCAGTATAGGTTGCACTACCATCATGCCCACAAAGCCAACGCTACCGACCTTCACCAATTCAATGCTAAAGTTCTCCAAATCCCATAATTTCCTTTTAGTTAGCTACTAAAGTACCCATGAATTTTGTTGTGGGGTTGTCGCGAACACATAATGGCTATAATGCTATTTGGGTAATTGTTGACAGATTGACTAAGTTTGTGCACTTCCTACTGATACATACAGGTTCTCGAATAGAGATATATACACAGATATACATTGATGAGATAGTGAGACTTCATAGAGTACCTAAGTATATCGTTTCACATAGGGATTTGAAATTCACCTCTACATTTTGAAAGAGTTTGCACAAGATTTTGAGTGCTCAATTGAACTTTAGCATTGCCTTTTATCCTCAGACGGATGGACAGTTGTTGGCACCATTTCTTCACCAGAAATGGGCCATTATCTCTACTTGTTTTTGTCCATTCTTGAATTATTATTAGTTGTTTTTAATATTTTTCTTGAGTGTGCAAGTAAACAGGATCGATCTTGGAGTTCGGCTATGATAGAAAGAGGCAGAGAATAAAGCTGAAAGAAGAGAAGAAGAAGCGAGAAAAGTGGCTAGAAGACTAGACCTTCGATCGAATCTTTGTTCATCTACATCAAGCGAGGAATCCGGATTGTTAAAGAGGAGTTCACTTGAAACGGAATCAGACGAGAGTCTTTCCGTTCAGAGTTCTTTTTCTTCCATCATTTCTTCCTCTATTATATTCTTGTTCATATCTTTATTACCGTACATCATGTATTGCTTTAATTTCCCAATTATGAACTAAATTGTATACTAGGGATAATGATGGATCTTTGTATGAAGTTTGATTGATTTTATATATATATATATATGGATGATTTATGAATTACTTGGTTGAGTGGTATTTTATACTTAAATGTATATTAAGTGTTTGATCACCTATTAGCATTATTTGTTGTTGTGAGTTATAAACCGAGAGGAGACGCTCACAATGTATTCGATAAAATGTCCATCACAGTTTAGAAGTTAAATATGTGATCCTTGATAGTACTATTGTACATTATTGCATTCGCATACATTTGTGTATTCACCGAGAGATAGAATATTAGTGTATATGGGAATATGTTCAATTTACCTCAAGAGATAATTTTGAATAATTGAGTTAGTATGATTATGAACAGGTAATAATTAAATCTCCTTACATATTAATTTCATCCATTAGGACATACTTAGTGAAATCGGATTCCCTAGTTCTTTCTTACATTGGTAAAACCTGTTTTGTTATTTAGTTTAATAAGTCATTTAGTCGTTAATTAATCAATTTCTACACCACTCATTCGATTGTTCAAATAGAAGTAGGCTTATTTAATTTTAGTAATCAGTACCTAAAATATTGTCGTAGGAACGATACTCATACTCTCATTATATTACTTGTGCCGACTCCGTATACATGCGGGTTACGAAAAGGCATAACACATTTTTGGCGTAACAAGACCATGACACATGAGTTTGTTTTCTTTTCACTTTTGTTTGTTTTATTTTCTTTTGTTTGTTTTTTTTTCTTTTTCTTTTATTGTTTGATTGTTGTTTTGCACCCTTATTCTCTTGAGCTTAGTGTTTAAAACATTGATGACAATGTTTATCTTAAGTTTGAGGGTAAGTTTTGGTAGGTGTTGTTTAGAGTGTTTTGTTTTTGTTTCTTTTTGTTTTGTGTGCTTTTAGAAATTCTGAACATTTTTGAACTTTTGTTGTTGCCTTACATGCGCTTTCTATTTAGGAATAATTGCTAACATTTTCAATAAGTTTTGATTTGTTTGGGACCACTCAATTCTTTTTGTGTTATGTTTGCACCGTAATATGTTGTACTCTGTTTTTCTTTCTTTGAAAGAATGCCTTGTTCGATCGACTAGGATAAATAATTGAGACTTAACCATTGCGTTTTTGAGCCTGAACCTCATTAATTTTGAGGGTATTCTCATTTCTATTCCTCACACACTTGTCTTCAATTTGATTGTTTAGATTGATCTAATTTAGGTTTTGCATCGAGCATTTTTTTAATAACATTTATGATGTCATTGTGTTACCTTGTGTTTAGTTGACTCTCTCTTTTAGAAGTGATGTAGGCTATGCATATTAAGCCACTAAAAATTCAAAAATTCATCCTACCATTGTGTGTGCTCAAATAACCACTTTGAAGCCAAACACGTTGAAACTTTTCTTTCATCATCTACATAAAAATATTAACCAAGCTTAGTAATAAAATGGTCTTACCATTTTAAAACTTGAATCAATTTTTAAGGTGATAAGAAATGGAGTGAAATGCATGGATGAGTTAAACATGAGATATGCTAAAGTTGTTGTCGCTATGGTGATTGATGAAAAAAAAAATGCAAAGCCTTTGTGCATAAGAGATGAAAATAAAAAGAAGTTATTCATGCATTGAAAATACTTTGATCAAGCTGTTTGCATTCCTTTCCTTTTGTTTTTGTTTAGCCCATCACTCAATAGCCTCATTATGTTAAGAGAGAAAATTCATATTGATTGTATGAGTTGTAGATTGTTGATTGGTTTTTATGTGTAGCTTGCTTGAATCCTCCACAAGTAATTGCTTCCTTTTGGATTGCTCAGTCAGCATAATTCAGAAGATTGCCTTGCCTAATCAGTTGATTTCCTTCCAATAGTTAGCTACCATGTGTGTGAGTGATGTGAAGAGTATAAAAGATTGTAAATGTTTCTAATAATGAAATGAAAAACGAGAGTAATTCTCTCCAGATTGTTCTTCATGTTTCCAGTTCTTCTTATTAATTTCTTGATATATAGTTAGTCTTATAGATTTCTCATGGTATTAGAGCTGTGATCAGCGGCCATGGAATCGTCTTCAACCTCAACCATCGTAGGTTATGGAATACCAGTTCTTACGAAGAAGCAGAGAGAAGTTCAGTTGCAGCTGATCTCGAAAAACCTAAACTACAATCTTCCAATCAAGCTTAATCAGGACAACTTCATTTACTGGAAAATGCAAATTATACCAGTGATTCGAGCTTTTGACATGGAGGAGTTCATTTTCGGTCCAACAAAATGTCCAGATAAGTTTGTTCAAGTCACTAATGAAGTTTCTGATGAAGTCACATTAAACTACAATGATGAGTATCTTAATTGGAAGAAAATTGATCAGCTGTTAGTTTCTTGGTTATTTTCTACGCTAAGTCGGTCTATGCTAGGGCAAGTAACTAGTTGTGTTACAGCTTGTGAAATGTAGAATAACCTAGGTCAATAGTTTTCTACTCAATCTATGGCACGAATCATGCATTTACGGTCTCAATTGCAATCACTTAAGAAAAGTGCTATAAGTATCACTGGCTTTGTAGTAAAAATGAAAGGAATTGTAGATTCTCTAATGGCAGCAGGTCAGACCATAACTGAACTTGATTTAGTTTCATATGTTCTAGAAGGATTAGGTCAAGAGTTTTATCCAGTAATAGCAACTATTACTGCTAAAAAAATGAGAAATCACACTTCAGGAGGCACAATTCTTGTTAATGAGTTTTGAAGCTAGGTTAGAACAATTTGCTACTCATACTACAATTGAGTTACCCGCTTCTTCAGCAAATGTTCTTCATCGAATTCACAAAGGTAAATTGTCTTCCAATTTTCTTGGAGAAAATCAAATTTTCAGAGGCAGATTCAGAGGCCGTGGTAGAGGAAGAAGTGATAGGTTTAACAACTATAGACCTTCGTGTCAATTGTGTGGCAAGCCTGGACACTTTGTAACAGTCTGCTACCACCGTTATGATTAGTCTACTGGAGACTTTGGCAAGCAACAAGGTTCTACTTTATAGATGTAGGGAAACTTGGTTTAGCATATCGATTACTCTCCTTCATCTGCTTATCAGTTTCAGTCTGCTCCAAGTCCAACTTATCAGCTCCAGTCTGCTTCAAACAATTCTTATCAGCTTTAGTGATATGAGTGCCATGGTTGCCTCTCCTACCACCGTTATGTTTATGGTATCTTGCATCGATTTTCATGTCCTTACATTCATGAACAGAATTGCTTAGCTGAACGAAAACATAGAAACATAGTTGAAGTAGGTCTCACTTTTTTTGCTCAAGCAAATCTTTCTTTACGTTTTTGGTGGGAAGCTTTTCATACAGCTGTCTATACCATAAACAGACTTTCTACAACTGTTCTTAACCATATTTCACCATTCTTTGTGCTATATAAAAAGCAACCAGATTATCTTGCTCTTAAAGTGTTTGGTTGTTCATGTTTTCCTCACATTAGACCCTATAATAACCATAAATTTGATTTTCACTCAATCAAATGCTTATTTCTTGGTTATTGTGATCAACATAAGGGATACAAATGTTTAAGTCCATTGGGAAAGGTGTATATTTCTAGGCATGTTTTGTTCAATGAAATTGAGTTTCCTTCCTCTACTCAATTTCAATCCTGTCATTCTCAATCCTCTCAGTCCAGTTTTCCTTTCGCTACTGTCTCAAATTGTCTTAAATTTTATTCTCCTAAATATGGTACAGCTTCATCTTCAGTGCTGCCTAGATCTTCTCCTATATTATCTTAAAATCAACCTCTTTCTGCCCCTCAAAATTAGTCTGTTTCTGCTCCTTAAAATCAGTCTATTTCTGCAACTCAAAATTTATTTTCTGCAGATCCAATTTTATCTTCTAATCCATCTCCACACATAAATCTCTCTCCACCACCTCAACCACCTCTTCCTGTCAACACTCACCATATGCTTACACATTCTAAACTTCGTATTCATAAACCAAAAAAAATTCAGTCCACTACTTCTGCCCTTGTTTCCACTGTCCGTGTTCCTGCTGTCGCTTCTTCAACTGTTGTTCCAACCACTGTTATTGAGGCTATGCAGCTGCCAGTGTGGCAGCAAGCTATGCAAACTGATATTGATGCATTGCATAAGAATAACACTTGGAGTTTAGTGCCTTTTGATGATAATCTGAGTGTTGTTGGTTGTAAGTGGATTTTCCGTATAAAATTTAAATTTGATGGGAGTGTGGGTAGTTACAAAGCTCGCTTGGTGGCCAAAGGGTTTACTCAGTCACTTGGTTTTGATTATTCCGAAACCTTTAGTCATATGGTTAAGAGTTCTACCATTCGAGTTAAGCTTACATTGGCAGTTACTTTTAGTTGGGATATTCAGCAAGTTGACGTTAACAATACGTTTCTGAATGGTGAGTTGAAAGAGGATGTGTATATGTCTCAACCGGAGGGTTTTGTGAGTCCATCTTGTCCCTCAGCTGTCTGTAAGTTGGACAAGAGTCTTTATGGTCTTAAACAGGCTCCACAAGCTTGGTATGACAAACTCAAGATAGCTCTTCTCAATTGGGGTTTTCTTAACTCTAAAGCTGACTCTTCTCTGTTCTATTACAAGGTTGGTTCCTCATTTCTTCTTCTCCTAGTGTATGTTGACAATATTTTGATTACGGGCAGTGATCGCAATCTTATTTCCAAGGTTATACATGATCTGAATCTGTCTTTTGCTCTAAAGTCTCTTGGATCTTTGCAATATTTTCTTGGTTTCGAAGCTCTTAAGGTATTTTTTTAACTCAATCCAAGTATGCTTGGGATCTTCTTCTCAAGACTGGTTTGACTTCCTCCAAGCCTTGTTCCACTCATTTGGCTCATGGTAGCAAACTTTCTTCTACTGATGGGCAGCCTTTTGAAGATGCTACCTTGTATAGAAGCATTGTGGGTGCCTTACAATACCTAACTATTACTCGACCTGACTTGTCCTTTGCTGTCAACAAGCTCAACCAGTTCATGTCCTCTCCCTCACAGGTTCATTGGCAGGCTGTCAAGAAGGTTTTGAGGTATGTTAGGGGTACTTTGGATTATGGTCTTACATATTCTGCTGCCACTGTTCTTGCTCTTGAAGGGTTTACTGATGCCGATTGGGCAAGCAGCCTTGATGATCGAAAGTCTACAGGTGGTTATTGTTTAAACTTTGGAGGAAACTTGATTAGTTGGTCTTCTAAAAAGCTGAGGGTTGTTGCTCGTTCCAGCACCGAGACAGAATGTAGGTCTCTTGCCTCTGCTGCCACTGATATTTTGTGGTTTAAAAATCTGTTTCAAGAGTTACAGCTTGCTGTCCCTGCTTCGATTGTGCTTTGGAGTGACAATGTTAGTGTTAATTCTTTGCTCGCAATCCTGTGTTTCACTCTCGCACTAAACACCTTAAGATTGATTTGCATTTTTTGCATGATATGGTTGCAAGTGGTCAGCTTGATATTCGTTATAATCCTTTGTCGGCTCAAACTGCGGATATCTTTACCAAAGCTCTTCCCATTTCTTAGTTTTTCTTACTGTCTTCCAAATTGGTTACTGATCGAAATCAGTTTCGTTTGAAGGGGAATCATGAGCTTTCTATGCATTCTGGTTCTGGTTTGAATGCTTCTGCTGATGAGCAGTCTGGTTCTGGTTTGAAGACTTCTGCTGATGTTCCAGTTTCTGCTGGTAATACTTTATCTAAACAAGCTTCTGCTGAGAATGAATTTTCTAAGCTCAAATTCAAACTTACTGATTTAGATCAGTTTCGTTTGAGGGGGAATGCTAAGAGAGAAAATTCATATTGATTGTATGAGTTGTAGGTTATTGATTGGTTTATATGTGTAGTTTGCTTGAATCCTCCACAGGTAATTGTTTTCTTTTGGATTGCTCAGTCAGCATAATTTAGAAGATTGTTTTGCCTAGTCAGCTGATTTCCTTCCAATAGTTAGCTGCCATGTGCGTGAGTGATGTGAAGAGTATAAAAGATTGTAATTGTTTCTGATAAGCTTGTAATCAGTTTTACCATATTGATGAAATGAAAAACAAGAGTAATTCTCTCCAGATTGTTCTTCATGTTTCCAGTTCTTCTTATTAATTTCTTGATATATAGTTAGTCTTATAGATTTCTCACATTACAACATTTTTTAAGACCTGCTGATCTTTTGGGGAGTCCAACTTTAACATTAAGGTTTCATTTTGATATCATGTTCATAATGCTTGATTCCTTCAATGAGATGTTTTTGCGATAACATAGCATTTTTCAAATTATTTTTCACATGTAATGTATACTCGTAATTCCTTGAATATAAATTCCTTCTGTATGTGCTTGATGAGTGTGATACTTAAATTCTAAGTGATTTTCGAGAGAATTAACTTGAGAGATTTATAGTCGAGGCGAATTTTATCCCGGTTAGTTGATTATAATTGCTTTCTTTTAAAAATTCCTAGAGTGTTGGCATGTGCGTGGCAAGTGATGCAAAAATCTATGAGTGGATGCTTTCAATATTTACTTATTGTTTTTGTAAGTTTTTGATCTAGATAGATTGTGTTGCATTTGGCAAGGTATTTGTTCTTTGATGTTCTGAAATACGTTTGTGGGTATCGCAGCTGGTAAACTCTCACGAGACTATAACTCGTCCATTAGGGATACCTAGAGGTTTAAAGGTTTGTGGCACATGTTAAGTGTTATCGTGTTACCTACGAAAGTGGTTTAGGCTAGTACTTATGTTTATGTCTTTTCTTTTCTTTTTATTTTGTTTGTGTTTTTGCTTTTGTTTTTGTTTAGTGTTGTTCCAATTTTTTCTTGAGAATGAGCAAAAGCCAAGTTTGGGGGTATTTGTTGGCACCATTTCTTTACTATAAATGGGCTCTTATCTCTACCTGCTTTTGTCCGTTCTTGAGTAATTATTGGTTGTTTTTAATATTTTTCTTAAGTGTGCAGGTAAACAAGGTCGATCTGGGAGTTTGGCTGTGATGGCAAGAGGCAAAGAATAAAGAAGAAAAAAGAGAAGAAAAAGATAGAGAAGTGGCTAGGAGACTAGACCTTCGTTCGTCTACACCAAGCGAGGAATCCATATTGTTGAAGGAGGAGTTCACCCGAAACGGAATCAGACGAGTCTTTCCGTTCATAGTTCTTTTTCTTCCATCATTCCTTCCTTTATTGTATCCTTGTTCATGTCTTCATTACCGTACATCATGTATTGCTTTAATTTCCTAGTTATGAACTAAACTGTATACTAGGGATGATGATGGATCTTTGTATAAAGTTTGATTGATTTTATATATATGCTTGGATGATTTATGAATTACTTGGTTGAATGGTATTTTATGTTTAAATGTATGTTAAGTGTTTGATCACCTCTTAGCATTATTTGTTGTTGTGAGTTATGAACCGAGAGGAGACGCTCACAACGTGTTCGATAAAATGTCCACCACAGTTTAGGAGTTAAATAGATATATATTAACTTATTCTGTGTGATTCCTTGATAGTGCTATTGTAACACCCCCTGACCCAAATCCGCTTGGATCGAATCAGGGAACGCTACTATATACTAAAAACTAACTTTTACTGTAGATAAACATATTTTATCTTTATATGAAAAACATTTGAAAATGGTCCAAAGAATTTTCGAAAATCTTACCAAAGTTTCCTCTATTTTTCTGACTTTCCAAAACCAGTTTATAGATAAAATTTATAAAATCAACTTCCAAATTCTTAAATCAATTTTTGCGCACCCTTCCAATTATAGTGCGACTTACCAACCAATTTATCACAATATAATTTATAAAGATTCACATAACATAAACACATCATAAAATATTTACATAGCGGAAGCTTGTTAAAGATTTACAAACAGTTTCTGTATATGCATACGGTATCAAAATATACAAACTTAATATAAACAAACTACCAAAATGTATGCAGGAAAGATGTGATCCTGACTCTGATTCTGCAAACTCTACTCTTCTTTATCTTTTTCGCCCTTGGAACCTTTGTTACCTGCGTGCGAGAAAAACTCAACACGCTAAGCATATTGCTTAATGGATGTACACAAAATCGTATATACAAATATTTTATATCAATTAAAACTATAAATAACAAATATATAAACAATATATGGGGCTCATATCAAATCAAATATCCAAAAACAATTAACGCTCATCTCAAATCAAACATATCCAAACACAATTAACAAACATATTTTCTTTCTCAAACGTCTCCAGATAACAAATCAATTTTCAGATTGGGCTCTTGACATACAAAATATAAGTTATCGGACTGGATTACGGGTTGTTCGGTATTGGACGCAAACGGGGCCACTCACCGAACATCATATCAGAATGGAACACTAACGGAATCACCCGCTGTAAATGTCCCATGACAAATTTCAAAACCCTAGGACCGGCACTTGGGGCCTGTACTATCCAAAGGGTGGTATAATCGGCACAGTACTCTTCAGATAGAAACCCAATTGACATGTCAACCTCTTATATCCATATCTATGTTCATACACATCAGAGCCAAAATATTTTCTCCAATCCAATGTCAACATATTTTCTTTCTTTCCGAATAATCGAATTCAATTTCAATACATATCCATATATAATTATATTTTTTGCAAATTCAAATTTCATCAAATATAATATAACGGAAATATACTGAATATATTTATAAATCAATAATCATATAAAATCCATCCAAAATATTCCTGTTTCGAAATATACGAATATATTTATAAATCAATAATCATATGAAATCCATCCAAAATATTCCGTTTCGAATCAAATTGCCCCAAAATCATTTTCCGATACAGTTCACAATATACGATAATTGAACAATATTGTCCTTCATAATATATTTCCATAACACTATTAGAACCAAATCATATTCAAATCATTCCGAAATCAGTTTCAAACTATCCATTCTACTAAATGGAATTCAAATACTTCACAAACTATAAACTTTGATAATTCCGAAAATTTCTGAAAAACTGAAAAAATTCAAAAACTCGTATATATCGAACCTGAACTATATTCGATAATCAATATAATTCAAATAACGCAAATGTAATCAATTTCAATCAATCCGAAATATTCTGAAAATTTCTGGAAAACTGGAAAAATTCCAAAACACGTATATAGCAAATCTAAACTATAATCTATAATTCATATAATTCAAATAACTCAGAAACTCTAAAATTGGACAATTCCGACAATTTCTGGAAAACTGAAAATTCAAAAACTTCGTGTACACCAAACCTGAAAGCTTCCTCCTTCTCCTTTCCTTCTTCTCTTTCTCTTTTCTTCTTCTTCTTCTTCTTTTCTCCTTCTTCTTCTTCTTCTTTTTCTTCTTTCTCTCTCCTCTCCTTTCTTCTTTCTCTCTCGTTTTCTCTTCTGTGATGTTTATGTTTCTGTGTTATGTTTGCTGAATTTTGAGAGTTGTTGCTCTCTTTATGCACCGCTCCACCGCTTATTCTTTTTTAACATTTTTGAGCCATCGCGACCTGTACCGTGAGCGGTGGTCGCGTTGCTCACTGGTGGAAATTTGCCACTTTCATCGCGAGCTGATCATCGCGATCTGTGGTCGCGATGACTGGTCGCGATACTCACTGCCCCAAATCATCCTTTTCATCGCGAGCTGCTCATCGCGATCTCAGGTCGCGATGCCTATTGTCCAGATTTTTCACCCTTTTTCTTCGTGCATTGTTTTCGACCGTTCAAATTGGTCCATTATGAAACCTAAAAATATACATACATTTAATTACAATTTCCACCCCTCAAATCATAAAAATCATATTCATATATTCAAAACGAATTCAATCATACTTTTCATATGTATTCGAAATTAGGGATGTTACAGCTATTGTATGTTATTGCATTCCTATACATTTGGATATTCATCGAGAGATAAAATATTAGTGTATGTGGGAATAGGTTCGATTTACCTCGAGAGAGGACTTTGAATAATTGAGTTAGCATGATCATCAACCGATAATAATTAAATCTCCTTATATGGTAATTTCATTCATTTGGACATACTTAGTGAAATTGGATTCCCTAGTTCTTTCTTACATTGGTAAAACCTGTTTTGCTATTTAGTTTAATAAGTCATTTAGTAGTTAATTAATCAATTTCTACACCACTCATTCGATTGTTCAAATAGAAGTAAGCTTAGTTAATTTTAGAAATCAATACCTAAAATATTCTCGTGGGAACGATACTCATACTCTCATTATATTACTTGTGTCGACTCCGTATACTTGCTGCTTACGAAAAGGCATAACAACAGTCTAAAAGGAATATCCATATTTTAAAGGATATGTTGTGAGCTTGTGTATTAGACTTTGAAGGTAGTTGGGAGAAATATGTGCCTTTGGTAGAGTTCTCCAACAATAATAGTTATCCATCCACTATTTGTTTGACTCCTTATGAAGTCATTTATGGGAGAAGGTGTAGATTTCCAGTTCATTGAGATAAGGTTGGTGAAAGATAAATATTGGGTTCTGAAGTTGTTCAGCAAACTTCTGAAGTTATTGAAAAATCAAAGAGAGAATGAAGGTAGTACAGAGTAGACAGAAAAGTTATTCTGAGAATCGAAAAAAATATTTAGAGTTTGCTGTAAGTGATAACGTATTCCTTAAGGTTGCTCCAATAAAAGGATTTATGAGATTTGATAAGAAGGGTAAGCTAAGCTTGAGATATGTAGGATGATTTGGGATTTTAGAGAAGATTGGAGATTTGACTTATAGACTAACACTTTCACCACATTTAACTAGAGTTCATAATGTGTTTTATGTGTTTATACTTTGAATGTGCATTTCAAATCCTTCTCATATGATCAGTTATGAACTGCTTCAAATAAGGAATGACCTCTGAGGAAGTACTTATTCAGATCTTGGATCATAAGGTTCAAAAATTGCGTACCAAGAAGATAACATTGATAAGTGTTTTATGGAGGAATTATTCTATTGAGGAAACAACGTGGGAATATGAGGATGAGATAGAGTCAAGTATCCATAACTATTTGATTGATAAGGTATGTCAAATTTCAAGGATAAAATTATTTTAAGGGGGTAAATGTTGTAATACCCAAATTTGAATTAGAACACTACAAAATGTCGAAATTTTTAAACTTTCTACAAAATCTCAATTGACATAAAATGTTACAGTAACCTAAAATACATATATTTAATTTCAAAATAAAAGTCTCAAAGTAAAATAATAAATATATATATTTTTAAAGTATTTTTATTTTTGAGTTTCTGCACCCTATCTGATGCTGGACAGATTACAATACCATGTTTTAAAAATTCATATCTTTTTCTATAGGACCCTAAAAATAATGAAACTTACCAAAAATAATGTTAACATATTGGAAAACCTCGCTATAAAATTTCATAATTTTATGAGCAGTATAACATGTTAAAACAATTGTTTGAAATGAACTGCGTTCTACTAATAAAACTTTTCAACACCTCTATTAAAGACTAAAAAATTCAATACTGTCGATTTTTAAGTGAAACGAATTTCTATAAACCATTTAGAAGTCTAGTATACAAAATTTAAACTAAATTAGCAAAATTGAACACATATTCAAACTAAAAATTCCAAATAAGTTTTGGTCGACTATACATAATTTCATAAAATTAAAACTAAAATCTTATGCTAATATGTCTCTCGGGTTTCTACTAAATAAAAACCCTAATTTTGAATCATTAAGCATTTAAGTATGAAAAATACAGAAAAATAAAATCACACACCTTGAAAATCTCTTTTCCTTCTTCTTAGAAAATCACATTCTCCTTGAATTCGATAAAATCACATTCTCCTGTGCGAGGTGCCAGGCAAGTGGAATACTCCACGAAATAAATTATATTAAGGCATTTTAAACTTTTATAAAATTCTAAAAAGTTTTATATGATGAGCTATGTCTATGTACATGGATTCTGCCATGCGAGTAATTTATTAAAAGTGCTATCTTGAAAACATGATTTCATTTCCAAAATAGCACTGATTAATTTTAGTATTGAATTTTCGGTTTGGAAAATATTTTGATAGCTCTAGTTCGGTCATAAAGACATTATTTTGAGTCTAATATGAGTATAATTAAGTGATCTAGGCTAAAGCTTGGACGGTTAACTTTATGGAGGATTGTTTTTTGCTTGGATTGCTAAAAAGATAAGTATACTAAACCTTTTATTTTCAAAACTAGAATCACAATATACGTCTATATTTGCTTTTAAAATGTGCTTATATAGCCATTGTATTTTCAAAACATGCGAATATATGGTACCATAGAATATGTTTTAGGCTTACCTTTATTTATTACTGTTAGTAGATACTTTTATAATTTCTGAGTGGAACCTTATGTGACATGTAATTTGTTATATATGTGGTATATGGAAAGTATCTCCAGGGTACCCTAAGAACTAAATAATTTTTGCATTCGTGAGTAAACATATTAGTGCATGTGGGAGGACTCATTGATGATCACAGTGAGGGTCTGGCTCTTACATTCATGAAAGGAGGACTTGGCATTCATGTATATGGTTCTTTGGGGCTTATGGGATAATCACAGTGCAATGATTCCAAAAAAAAAAAAAAGTGTCAACAAGATGGGGAGTTTTTGAACTGGATTGCTAGGGGGAATTGCAGAGCACTCAAGAGGCAGTTTATAGCAGAACCTGTGCTAACAATACTGGCCCTAAGGCTGTTTGGTCTCCTCCTCCGCTGGACAACATGAAACTAAACACTAATGCTGCTGTCAAATAAAATAGAAATGCTATTGATGTGGGTGGGGTGATCAGAAATGCAAATGGTTGGGTTCTGGCAGCTTTTGCTAAGCCCGTGAGTGGTTGTTTTCCTGCTGAACTCAGAGAGTTCATAGCTATGAGGGAAGGATTGTGTATGGCAAAACAGCTGGGCATTTCTGTTAAATGGGCAAAGGCGGATGCTGTCGACGTTGTCCATCTCTAATTTTGAGTTCAAATAGAATCAAAATTCAACAAGCTTAACATGATACAACGTCTAAAAAGCATAGAATATTTTTAAACTATTTAAACTAAACATATAATTACTTCGTCAAGATGCAGTGTATATGGTAGCCCCAATCTCTAAAAGTGTTTTTCAGCACATAAAAGAAGGATATATGACTAGTTGACCTGAAAATATCATGTGGCGAAAAGAAGTAATTTATTATGACCGGTACACCAGGGATAAACCCAAAATCCACAAAACTTAGGTTTAAAGCTGATTCTGCTAACACTATCATACATTTTGCAATCTACCCTCTTCTGTACAATCCTCTACTTTTCAAGTACACCAATCAGAAACACTACATCATTAAAAGAAGAAAAAAAAAAACTTATATTAATAGGGGGAACCCAAATAAAAAAGAAAAGAACATTCGACGTTATGACATGCTGCAAATAGCTTCATAAGCATCCATGCCAATTGGACTTGGTTGAAGTTTTCCTGCATTTAAGATGAACACTTACTTCGTTCATGGTGGCTCCCAAGTTGGGAAATTCACTTTGCCACCTTTAAGACATTTTTGTGGGAGAGTGGGAATGATGGATAAATGAGCTACTATGATTCAAGCCTTCTGAAATGTGCGAGAAGAAACCCCGTGAAGAAGTCTGACAAATCCCAAGAAACTAAGTTTCCCATCTGAATGCCTTATCCAATCTTGGAGAACGACGTGAACAGGTACTGACGGGCTAAGTCCAAGCTCCTAATGAAATCAAATTACCACAAGTTAGTATTCTGCTATTTGTTTGGGGATGCGACATGCTGGTAAAGAAACCAATATTGCTTCAAGGCTTTCTGAACTCATTGCCTGATCAACTAACACATTGTAGAATAAAGAATTGCAGAATATCAGGGATTCTTATGACTAGACTCTAGGAGCTGCTAAGCACTTATAATTCCATTCTTCTGTGTATAATTTACTTCAAGAGATTGGAGTTTACCAAGAACGAAACAAAGTACTTGATCAAATAAACTTTTATGTAATTTTGAGATGACATCAATTGTAAACATTTTAGTTTCTAGGATTAACTGGTACTCGAAACAGACCATTCAAAATCATAACAGCATGAAAAAATTTGGCCCGAAAATTCTTTTAAAACTGGAGACCGTAATAGTGATCAACCAGTTCTATCCCATTCAGTCACGAAGGTTAGTTTCTTTATCTTTAAGGTCTCAGGTTCCAGACAGGAGATCTGACTTGTATACCTATATGCATATAGCACATAGATAGCTTATACATACTAAAAATGCATATGAGAGAGAGAGAGAGCATACTGAAGCAAGTTCCTCAATCATAATAGGTCTATTGCCATCCTTTTCAAACAAATCATAGGCATGCCTTGCATGTTGCTCCCAAGTGTCCATTCCTTCCAGCTGATGCACACTTATGGCAGCAGCACAAAATTCTTCAAAATCCAGTTTTCTATATTGAAGAGAACCGATCTGTATCACATAAGACTTAACATCAGCAATTTTCTTACCATTTTAACTGTCTTAAGTTAACCATTTGAAATTAATTATTGCCAAAGTAGACTGATAATTGGCCTTTATGAATGTTTACCATGTTGACATAGTCTAGAACCCGTGAGTCCTTTATGGCATCTGTGGAGTTCTTTATTGCTGCCTGCAAAGTGGTAACACTATTTATATTGTGTTATAAAAAAAAATTTATCTGAAAAGATGAGTACAAAAAGGAGCTGACCGTCTTATAGTTCTGCATAGAAATGAATCCATTTTTGTTTGGCCCCAGCAATGTAAATTGTTCCCGTAGATAAGCTAGCTGAGGCACTGTTAATGTCTTTGCAAGAGCCTGTCACCATGGCATAACTTTACCGTCTATTCATTGTTCTTAAGATTTAAATTAAAATGTTTCATCGAGGACATAAGCAAATCTGAAGAAATTCAGCCAATTTGGCAGTTCAATAACCTTATTCATGGCACCACAGTAATTTTCACTACTCCCTAAGAATTATAGTTTCTTTTTATTTTGGATGATCTAAATATCTTATAGTACAAATAGGTCAACCCCAATTAAGTTTGTTCCAATTCCTATTGTTTTTTTAACCGTATCAATGAGATGCTAACTAGATAGTAAAGAAGATGCTAGACCTGACACTTGTGCCAGGAGTGTTGGGAGCGCTTGGACCCAATGAATTCTTTGAAATTTACATATATAAAATCAAATTCTAAACCTTCCTTGGTCTCGTTTTCTTAGCATTTTTCCCTAACTGCCTAACAACTGAAAAATCAATTATATTAATTAGCATATATTGCAAAGGTTGGCAATCTTGATTTAGGTTTACCTAATAAACCATCTGTTAAGCTTTGGATGTGCTTTTAGGTTATGGTTTTGCTAAAACAATAAATGAATTTTAGAAACAAATTAAATAAGTATATATTTGGAAAAAAAAATTAATTAGGCATTAATGAAAAGATTAAAATAATCAAATCATGATCAGAACTAACAGACTTTTTCAGGAGTCGTATTTATGACTTATAAAAGAAAGCATTATAACACAACCTAACAAGGGCTACATAATCATACTCACCCCTAGAGCCGATTTTCGTAGAGACGATGAGCATACATAAGCTTTTGCAAGCTTGTACACTATCATATCTGCAGGTATCTTCACATCATGATAATTGGCCAGCCATGGATGACCTATGCACACAATAAAAGGCAGCAACTATCAAATTCCAGAATAATTTTGGTTGAACAAGAATATGAATAACTATGGACATATAATGGTTCAATCAGGTGGACTAGTCTCTTGATTATTGGGTTGGGTGCATACCGATAGGTCCACAAGAGATAAAAAATCAAAGTGGCAACCATCAAAGAAATTGTTCATGGATAACCAATGTCAATGTATAGGGCCTGATTAAATGGGTGACTTACTCAGAGCCTGAGAAGCAGTTAGTCTCTTACGGTAGTCCTTGTTCAATAATCTCTTCACAAAATCAACCGCCTCAAGAGATAGAGAAGGCCAAGGGGCCTCATCAAAGCTTGGATCTGCTTTAAGGACAGCTCGGAAGATGCCAGATTCTGTACGAGCCCAAAAAGGTCGGCTTCCGCATAGAAGAATATAAGCAATGACCCCAATACTCCACATATCAGCTTCAGTCCCATATGATCTATGCAAAACTTCAGGAGCAACATAATATGCACTCCCTACAATGTCATTCAGCCTCTCATCTGCAATTTATTTGCTTAGTCAAACACCAATGAACATATTAACATAAACCAGAGAGGGAAGCCTCAGGTAGTAGTTCTGACCTGGCTTTACATAGTCAGATAGTCCAAAATCAATGGCCTTCAGTGGTGAGTTCTCTTCCTTAGAAGTGAAAAGAAAATTCTGAAACAGAGATAACACAACAGAATAAGAATTGCCATTGGAGGGCATACATAAGCTGAAAACAGGAAAGAAATGGAAAAATTGGACCTATAAAATATGAAATGGAATGGATTGTTATTTAGTGCATCCAGACACTGATCACAAAAATTAAGCAGATAGACTACAATGGAACCTGAGCACTGTATAAGACAGGCCTAAACAAATTTAAGAAAGAAAGCACTAGCCATGTCAAAGAACATGAACTCCAAATAATAATCTTCATAGCTTTAAGTTCAATGCTAGTTTTGTTTAACTTGAAAATTTTTGTGATAAATGCGGTTCACAGTTTATGCCCTAGTTTGTATAATTTGCTTTCAAAATGTTAGAGAATGCAATACAATCATACAATTTGAAACCCTGAATTAGTGACAGATATTAATGATGATATTGATGAGTTAATTACCTCTGGCTTCAGATCACGGTGAACCACACCTTGGAAATGACAAAAAGCTACCACACTTAAAATCTGAACCATAACAGCTTTTGCATCTTCTTCTGAATATTTCCCGCCCCTAGAGAAAATCGATGGAAAGCCAGTTAGAAGGTGAACAAACCGGCCAAGGGTTTACAATTAAGAGAATAGTAGGTACTAGCACGGGTACCTTGAAAGTATTCTATCTAATAGCTCACCGCCTTTGCACAACCTGGAAGCATCAAATACAAATGTGGGTAAGCTCCAGAAGTTAAAATCAATTGAACATCTAATGGATAGATGAAAAAGAAAGAAATGAACAAGAAGAAAAACACACAAGTCAGCATGTGCTACTGGATAAACCCTTATTTGCCCCCCAGAATATTTGAAGCCCAGAGATCAAATATTCCGACCAACCATTGGCCATTAAGCCGTCTAACCTTCACTTCCATGGAAGGCAATATATAGATTGATTATATAACTGACAGACCATGTCAAGTCAAATTCACTGTTGTAACTCTATGAAATTGACATCAGATTCCAGATCAGCCAAAATATAAAAGGCATCAAAATCGCAATGATGTCAACGATGACGAAACACAGTAAATCCAGTATGAATTCTTGACATTTTGCTTACATTTACACATACATGCCATGTGTTTATACTTTGGCATTTATCCCAAGGAACCAAATACAACAGAAGATGTCAGTCCAAGTCCTCGTCACTATCACGAACCATTAACATATAATAACTACTAATGAAACACAACAAGATCTTTATTCCAAAAACTGTGAAGGGATTTAAACTTACTCCATTACTACATAAACATTGTCGTCGTCTTCATAGGCCTCATAGAACTGCACTAGGCTTTTATGCCCTGTCAGAGCCCGTAATATCTTAACTTCTCGTCTTACATCCTCTATGGCAATTGCTGTAGTCATCTGCCAAATATTTTAACATATTAGTAAATAGATTCCCGGAGTAGGAAAACACTAATTATTCCAAATAGCGAGTCTTGTACTTATATGCCGATGATCTGGAAGGAAAATGATTCCTTCAAAGGTCCTTTTCTTGAGAAATAATTATATTAGCAATATGGACAACATAACAAAGTCCTTACTCTGGCTCAAAGTGAGTCAAGATATAACGACAAAATGTACAACTCAATCGTAATTTACGTCTAATTTTCCATAACTAATAATTCACTTGATGTCACAATGTGTAGAACTCATTCAAATACACTGATGCATCGTTGTAAAATAGAAATACCATAAATGCCAGAGTGAAAATAGTATTAAAGTTTTAAATAAGAAGAAAATACACATAACGTAAAAGTTAACAATAATATCAGAGATAATATCCACTATCTCTCTATAGAGAACGCCAATATCCTTCCAACAAAGCAAGCAGTTAGCAAAACAAGTTAAATCAAACGATTGCACAAGTACTTCGCTCTTTAGATAGGCTATAAATTGGGAAAAACAAAAGTTAAAGCGATAAGTGTAAGCACCAGTAGAGTCCCAACGGGATTTTCAGATCAAATGTTCCTGCAATTGACAAAATATAAACAAAGTAACATAGGTGGAGCTAACCTTAGACTTGGGAATAACTTTGACAGCCACATCTTGGCCTTTGAAGGACCCTTTCTTGGCCTTAGCAGAGCAAGTGTAACCAAAATGACCACGACCCACCTCCTCACCCATCTCATAATGAGCCAAAAACTGCTTGGAAAACCCAAAATTCTTGTCCAAAGCAATGTCACTCTCATTTCCCTCGGGAATTGAGGCCTCATTGGGCTTAACAGAACCATGTCTTCTCGCCAGCAATGCACGGATATGCTTAGCAGGTGATGGCGGAGGAAATGGGCGCTTGAATATGCGCAAAGGTGTCGAATTCAAGCTCGGTATAGCTGGTGAGTTCTTGAACAAGCTTGGTAGCGGACTTGGGGTGTAAAATGGGAAGGTTGAGGATTTCTTGGCTTGGGAATTCGGTGGAGGCTCGTTTTCAAAAGCAAGAGCTGGATTTTGTGATGGGTTGTGTTGATTTCCATTGGGTTTTCCATGGCAGAGTCCCATGATAGTGAACTTGAAGAGAAACCCAAAAGAAATAAGAATTCAAAAAAAAAAAAAAATCGTCACAAAAGCTTAAAAGATAAAAGGAGTATTGTGATCAACCAACTATAAAAATAATAAAAAGGGCAAGTTCTAAACCATAGTAACAACAGTTGGATTTTAAGTTGTAGAAATAGGACTGAATTTTTACAGTTTGATCACCAGAACCCAGAAATAGTTTCTCACTGTAAATTCTCCAGAAGACCAAATTCAAAGAGAAGAGTGAAAAAAAACCCAGAAAGAAATATAAATTAAAACAACAACATGAAAAGCAATTCAACTTTACTGATCAAAGAAACAATGCCAGAGAGAAATAGAGGAAAAAAAACAATGAACAAAAATATAATTAAAAATAAATAAAGAAAGAAGAAGAAAATTTGGGTGAAGCAAGAGAAAGAGAAGCAAGGAAATTTACACAAGGAAAGAATAGAATGGGAGGCAAAAGAACAGAAGGAAAACAAAAACATAAAAATAAAGGTAAAGATGCTTAGCAGAGGCAACAAGAAAAAGGAAAAAAAAAAGAAAAAAAAAAAAGAAAGAAAGAAGGAGGGATGGTTGTTTATTTGTGCTTTTTTTGTAAGCTTTATTGTGAATGGGTTAATGTGGATATGTGTGGAAATATCAAAGTTTGGGTTGGGGAAAATGGATTGATTGTGTTTCCCTCTAATTATTAATGGAGGTGGGGTTGTGTTTTTGGATCCTTCCAGCCTGTCTTTTTTGATCCACAAATTCACTTACTTACATACAGAGAATTGAATTGCAGCTGTATCTCAACTTTGTAACTCAACCACTGTTGAGCCTTTGACTTGCTTTTCTCTGCCTTTGAATCCCTTTATTTTCTTTTTTCTTTTTCTACTTATACATAAATATTTATTTAACTATTATTATTAAATCAATATCGATCGAAACTTGACAAGAGTAATCACTACAAATACGATACGATAGTAACTCCAACAAATAAGAGAGCTGATCTCCCAACATTTTAGAATTTTATAGATAAAGATAAGATTTGAATTATTGTCGGATGTAAAAAGTGAAGTGCTCAGCTATTGAGGTAAGAGTGGATGTACCAAAAATTATAATATTATTTGATGAATTAAGGTTGAGATTTAAGTATTTTTATTTAAAAATTAATAAAGATGATTTAAATCTCATGACAGATTATTTTACAATGATAAATTCTTTGTGCAAGAGTAATCTCTCATTTACTTCTTAAAATTATTGAAAAATCGCATAAGATGGTCAAATAATCACTTTTGGAAGTTATACCAATCATTTTTTTTTTATATCAAAATTATTGAATAATCTAATTTTAATTTCTCAAAATTAATACCAAACGAAGCTTATACCTATATTACATTGAATAATGCTACACTACCCTAAAATTTGTCCTAAATTTATAACTCTAATAATGTGTGGCAAAGTTAATTTATAACTACTACGTCATCAACAAATTATTTCATAATTAATTAGTTATTATAAATCAAATTATCACATCATTCGACAAAACGTTTAACAGTGTAACATTATTCTATTATATTTAACTTTGTAAAACTGGTTAAGGTTTGAAAACAACATTAAAATGGTGACGATAACAAATTAAGAGAGTTGGCAATCATTTTTAAAAAACTAAGGCTAGACTCCATCATCTCATTTGTATTCTAATCAATAATAGTCGTAATTAGTGAATCGATTCACATTAATGAACATTATTAGTAATGTTTGGCGTTGCTTTTTTAAAAATTGTGATAATCCCCACAAAGCAGAAAAAAGGAATTTCTTTTGTTTTTAAAGTTTGATTTAAATTTTAAATTCATCTGGTTTAAACAACTTTATAGAAATATTTTTAGTATGTCCTTTATTTTATAAAAAGAAGTAACTGTATATATTATTTAAATACTTTATAATAATTTGTTTATTTTAATGATGAAAATCTTATTGTGATTACACAAATTAGGATCATTTGATTATAATTAATGGGTATTATCATCATATTCATTATCACGTGTAGTATTACTAAAAAGTGGTCCATGATTTCTTTCGTATCTCCAAACCCAGCTCTTAATTCATTTTCATGATTTTCAACAATCCTTTAAATGTATTAATTATTTTATGCAATTATTGTCTAAGTATTCTATAAAATAATTCAATCTCTGGTAAGACTTTTGCCAACCTAACATTGTTGAAAATCATGCAATCTTCACTTCAACTTTCCCCAAATATTGTTTAATTCTCGTTCCAGTTGCATCTCTCGTCATGTTTTGAAATTTTACTATTTTAAATGTATAATTATAAAATTAATTATAAATTTATCGAATTTTATTGATATCAATTAGAAAATTCCTTGCATACCAGTAATCGGTGTAACCTTAAATAGTAGGAGATGTATCCTTTATATGTGTAGGGTATTTGCACAAAAGTAGGTGCATCTACTTTGATGTCCCAAAAATAGAAGGGTCTGGTCCTGTGACATTGGGGAGCTCTTTATTCTTTTCATTAATCAAGACTCTAATATTCTTTTATTATTATTATTATTATTATTATTATTATTATTATTATTGTGTAACTCTCTTCTACCAATTGGACTTCGATTATTGTCAGTTTGTCGCCTGAAAAAGAGGGAAAAAAAAAGTGTAGATTTCCTTCTGTACATACTTTTTCAATACAAGAGATTCCAAATCAGAAAAAAACTTAACTTTACCAAATTGATAATGTTACCCTTGTATTTTGGTGAGTCACTTATAATTGCGATTTAATGCTCTTTAATTTTAGAAATATATTTTTTTTAAGGAGGTACAATTATAATATCAACAACATACTCCCATAACGAGAGAATACTATCCACACATGTACATAGTGGGAATCGAACCCCTCACCACTAAGGTGGGAGGGATGTGCACTAACCATTTTACTATAAGCGGATGTGATTTTAGAAGTAATTATATAGAGGGATATTATCATTTTCGTTTTTTGAAAGTAATATTATTTTACCCTCTACTTTTAAAATATTAGTTAAAATATCCCCTACCTATACAATTATATTTAAAAAATAAGGTGGTTGTTTACTTATAAAGGGGTATTTTGACTAATACTTTAAAAATATGAGATAAAATAATATTACTTTTAAAAGTAGGGGAAAAAATGATAATATCCCTTATATAAATACCCTCAAGTTTAGGTCTGATTGTATGTATATGAATTTTTTTGTTGAAATTGACACAAATATTTTTTACCGTTAGTGGTCAACGATTAAAATTAATTATTGATTCTCTTGTTTATATAAAAAGATCCAAAATGCCGCTCATATATATTTTATTATTTATTCTTAGTTATTTTATTTATTTAATAAAACCTTAATTAAAAAATCAATTTTTTCTTCACACTTCTTCATCTCATACTTTAATATGGAAACACAAAAAAAAAAAATAATGTTCTTCAATTAAATTTGTTTATTTTAAGTAACGAAGTTGGGTATTTGATGGGTGGTAAAAGTTTTATTTTTTTTATTTTTTTTTTTATTTAGGTGATGAAGATGAAGTTGGTTATTTAATGTGTGATAAGATAGAGATTTTTTTTTTATTATTATTATTTAAGTGATGACTATGAGCAATGAAGTTTTTTTTTTTAATTTATTTAAGTGATGATTATGAAGTTTAGAATTCAATGGGTAATAAAGATTTTATTTTATTTTATTTTTTATTTAATTTAAGTGATAAAGATGAAGTTGGATATTTAGTACGGGGTGAATATGAAGTTTTTTTATTTTTGATTTAATGAATTTGGGTTTGGTAATTTTTTTGTTTTTTAATTAAATAATAATTTTTATTTGGATGATGAAGATGATAATGATGAAAATAAGGATGGATCATGGATATGATTTATTTTTTTTATTTTCTTTTAATTAATTGAATGATTTTAATTAATTTAAATTTTATAGAGCTGACGTGGCGAGATATGATTAGATAAATATATTTAAAAGAAATAATTTATTTTATTTAAAAGGTTAAAAGATTATTTTACTTACCCTTTAATCGTTGTCAACTAAGAGCATGAGATCTTTGTATCAATTTCGATAAAATATTCATATGTGTGCAAATAGGCATAAACTCTAGAATGATTATACAATTACCCCTTAATTCTATTGTGTTCAATTATATTTTATTAATAATATAGCAAAACTCACACATTCACAAATAGTTCAAGTGGTTAGTGTACCTCCTCATCTACCTTAGTAGTGCAGTTCAAGTCTCATTATACATTTTTTATATTTTTACCAGTATATATAGATAGATATTTTTCTATTATGGGAGTAGATTATAAGTATTTTTATTTATTTAATAGTTTGTAGTATGAAAAATATAGAAACATTTTTTAAGACAAGTTTAAAAAAAATTGAAATATTTTGGATATTATGATTATTATTAAGTAAATATACATTAAAAAGAAATCATAGGTAATGATTTTGTTATGCTTTTATGTGGGTAGGTGACCTATATATATTTGGTTGTAAGCAAGTGTTTGGCTATGTTCACAAAACTTACTAAGTGGAGAATGGATTTGATTGCATATTGTAATCATATGATGATTTTCTTACCAATATTGCCAAATGGAGAACAGTACAAATTAAGACCTAGTTTTGTTCAATTGCTAGCTAGCTACCTTAGCTTTTATTATTGCTTAGATTTTCTTCATATTTTGGTTTTTTTTTTTTTTTTAAAAGGAATAACAATTCTATTGAATAGAAGAAGACCTGGAATCATCCAGAATAACATGAGCAATAGAGAAGGAAAAATCCTTCAACCAAACTAAAAAAACAGGGAAAAGAACACTCTTAACTTAAAAAGAAAATGAGCGCCTCTATTAGCAGCACGAGGCACAAAAGCATTCATATTTTGGTGATTTGAGAACTCTTATATGTAGCATCAAATCTGTTCAATAACACATTTATTTTTAACATATATATTGATAGTAAATAACACTTGTTGTTGATTTTATTAATGGCTTCTTTTAAAGGTGAAACTATATAAATTTAAAGTTATGGATTCATCAAATTTCTAACCATCAATTTATTTATTTTTTACTTCAAGAATTGAGTCAATTGATGAGTTGACATCCACCTGCGTATAATTTCTTTTACGAAATAATTACATGTTGAAGTTATAAATTTATATTACACCAAATTATAATCGTTTCTAACTTTATATTGCAACCAAGGTGACAATTTTATTGCACTGGCACGTAATTTAACTTTTCATATATAAATACAGTATAATTACTATATTGGTTGGGATACAAAAGTTAAGATATAAAATAGGAATAACTAACAAGATATTTTTTTTAAGTTGAACAATAATGCTAGCAAGGTATTTCAACATTTATTTCAATTTATAGGGGTAAGAGTTTATTAGGATCTACCGAGATCAACTACGATATGAAAAGCAGCTCACCATAATTATAATTAAGGGAAGAGGTCTCCCTACATTTTATGCTTATATATGTGTGTGTGTGTTGAACCCATATAACGGATATAAAATAGAAGTGTACAACCACATGAATTATGTGTTGTTGTGCAACAAATTATACTTAATAATAATAATTTTTCCCACTTGTTAAATGTTATATTGAATTAAATTGTATCCAAATTGGGAGATGTTACATACACTTATAGGTCTTTAGTGCAACTCTTCTCCACTTCAATTGTGAGGTTTTAAGTTCCACTATGTGCATTTACCAGTATGTATAAGCAGGAACGTACATAAGATTTTTTGTTAGGGTGGGCTAAAATAAAACAAAAAAAAATTTTGAGGGAACATCAACGATACGAAAAATTTTTATTGATTGAAAAGTAAAGATAAAACTAGATGAGAGACATAATAAACCTTAATCCTCAAAATTTTTAAACGGAATAGGCAAACTTGAACCGCATCACACAGAGAACTTAATTCACTCGATGATCGATAAACTCTGTTTTTTCCAATGTATGAAAGAAGAGTTTCTTGACTTGGAATTATGGTTGTTTGACATTGTAACATGAAATTATCAAACTCTTTGGTCAAATAACAATTTAATAATCAAGATTAAAATAAAAATCTCAATTGATTGTATAAAGTTAATAGATTAGATCCTATACAATTACAATCAATACTAAATTAAATCAACCATAATTCTCTGATATATTTGATAATATGACTGTATAACAAAATATAGATTTCATTAACACAAACAGGACAATGTGGTTGAATCATGTCATAACATCAAATGACCCACTTACTTTTGTCAGTACGTCTCATGAGCTTCTATTTGTAAATTTCCTCTATTGATATATAGTATATATTACTTATTTATTGTTACACGATTGAATGTTGGTAGGTTAATGATTGCAGGTGAATGGGTGACTGAGGGGCAAGTTATACGTATGTTATTTATTGGTTTTTTTTTTCCTTTTTGTTGAATAAAGCAGAGAGCTTTTGTGAGATGTGAGGTTTTGAGTTGTAATATTACAAGGGTACACTTGTAATATTAGTGAAGTATGAAAGTAAACTTGTAATTGTATGTAAAAAAATTTCAAAAAGCTTACTTGGGCTTCAGCTCAGGTAAGCTCTCTCGTACATCCGTCCATATGTATGAGTAGTCTTTTTTTCTTATTGTTAGAGTAGGTGTATTCCATTATTAGAATAAATATTCAGATTGCACATTTAGTGATTAATTTTAGTAGGTTCCTACAGTCTTACTATTAATCTTCCCGTAAAAAAAAATAAAATTTGAAGACAAGTTGGAAAATTGAGCATTATTAGTTATGTTAGTAATCCGCGTTAGAATTACTCTCCTCCTAAGCCAACTCATTGGAGGATCCTAAGCCAACTCATTGGAGGAAGAAACTTTAAATGCAAACAAACGAAAATTTTCACTAAAATAATCGAGTTGGACATGATAACTTTCTTTCTTATTAATTATTTCTCAGAATATCTTTAAGAAAAAAATTGCTTAAAATAGTATTCAGATAAGTTTTTAATTTCAACATCCCCTTATAATTCTGGTAGTGCACCTTTCTGATCTACATTTGTGGTAGGAGTTCGAATCTCACAATGCATATTTAACAATATGTGTAATGAGATTTTTCCTCGTTATGTAGGAGTAGATATCTTCCCACTATAGAAGTAGATATTCAGACCGTACATATAATGATTAATCTCAATAAGTCCCTGATAGATTACTGACCCATTTGGTATTTTTTTTTTTTAAAAAAAAAAGATTTTAAGTTGTAAGATCGAAATTTGTCACTAATACAAATTTTATTTTATTTTTTTCCAATAAAATACTTGGTGAAGAAGAATATCAATAATTTCTACAATAACATTAAAGTTCTACTTTCATGCAACATCAAAGTTGGTTATATGTCAATTATAGCATTAATACAAAGTTTGCTATCTAAAGTTCCCAACTATTCAGACATGTACTTCCAAGTATTTGAACTTTTTTGCAACTTAAGATCATTAATTTTGCCTTTACATGTATGATGTACATAAGTCCTTTACTTTCTTTTTAAAAGCAAGCAAATTCACTTGTTTTTTAAGGTGGAAGGGAGGGAAATAAGTGAACTATGAGAAAATCTTGCCTCTTTTCTTTTTCTTTTTTATTCCATGAGACTATCTTTTTTTTAATATATCATTTAAGCAATGAGATAATTCACTCTAATCCCTTTTATTAATAATAGAGCTAATAGTATTGACATTCTCTAAAGTTTTGCCAACTACAAGCGGAGTCAACTTTATCGTTTATTGACAATTACCTCCCCTGTCCTTAGTAAAATTTGGTCAAATATAACAGTTGGCCAGGGTAGGTCTTTGTCAAAAAACCTAAAAGTTGACTAACGGGAATAAAGATCTTTGTTAATAAATCCAAAAGTTGACTTCCGCCTATAATTGAACGAATCTCAAGGAAGGTAGGCGTTATTTACTCTTAATAATAATCAAAGATAACAATAAGACTTTACATCCATGTTTAAATAGAAAATAAACTGATCCCAATTAGGACAAGAACTTCTAAACTGATTAAACAATGAAAATCTCAAAATTTAGCAACAAAAAAAAAATTCGAGTTATTTGACATTTTCTAAAAGAACTTTCCTAAACGAAATTAACAAAACAAACTGTACTGAAAATAAAAATTTATATAAAAAATTATTAAAAGAAAAAAACACAAAAGCCAAGGCAAAATGAATGAATTTTAAAAAAAAAGGTCGCGAATCATGAGGGGATTCACCTAAGCGATAACTGTTGGTTTCTATCGAGTCGATTTCAATGACATACTCAAATCTGAGATCATTTACCCTTAACTGGCTTCCAAAGTATCCTGCATATAACACTTTGGTAAGATCAATTGTCGTAATCATTCAAATTGATCATTCTCATACAAATCTTACCAAAATTAATCAATTTCAATGATTTTGAATATAAACCTAAATTATATAACAAGACTAAGTTGATTGATGAATCAAATTATAGATGGGTTGAGGTGGATGCTATGAATGTGGTTTCTAGGGTCTTGAGTAATTCGGCTAGTTGGAGTTTAGCTGATTCTATTGTTAATGATATTAAGGCTCTTTTCAGGAAAGTGTGAGTTTTTAACCGTCATACTATACCTAGATCAAGGAATGTGGTGGCACATACTCTTGCTTCGCTAGCCTTCTCCTCCAAAAAGGATAACTATTGGATTGATCCCAAACTAGATTTTTTTTGCTTATCTACGATAATAAAAGTAGTTTTGTCATCCCAAAAAAAAACAATTTGTGAAAAACCCCATTATCTAACCAAAAATAAAATCACTTCAAATATTTCAATATTGAATTGAGTTAGATTCAAACTCTATAAACTAATAAAATATTAAATGAGTGGTAATTCATTCATTATGACTCCAAAGAACAACTATAAATAATAAGGAAACCTTCTTTATGCTTTCATTTTTCTAGACAATGAAAGGAAACCATAAAAGTTTAAAATACATTGTAAATGGATATTATTTCATCACTATTAATAATCAATTAACACAGATACGTTTTTTTTTTTCCAATCCAGACACCAAATTGGTCAAATATCTGTCAGGACTTACCGAATATTTTCTCCCATAATACTAAATAAAAAATTCCTTACATATATTTATAAAATACGTATGGTAAAATTCGAATCCTTACCATAAACGTGAAAGGGGAGTGCACATCAGTCGACCTAAGAAGAAGGGATGTGCAACTAACATATGTTTTTACCCCAAACCCAATGTTTTAATTTCATTTAAAATGCAACTTTCTTGCATATTTTTGAGAAGTTTGCTATATGTGACCCCCCACCCAACTTGAGTAGAAACAAATGATGCCACCTCTTAATGAGAAAGAGCCTTTAATTAGGACCCACTTTCCAAACCCAAACTGATGGCTATTGAACAACTCATCTGTGAACAACTAATTAAAAATTATACAAATAAGTTCTGATAATAAGAATGATATTAGCAAAAGTTCTAATCCTACGGTGGGATTTTCATTTACAAAAAAAGTAGAAGAGAGAACTTGATTCGACATCATCTTTTTGGCAAAATACCCATTTCTATTAAATTGAAATTTATATAAATGCCTAAGAATCAACCCAAACCTATAAAGATATCTAACCAAGACTAATGCTATACATTCAACAAAATTATAATTTTGAAATCCCAAATTATGTGGAATGTTATTCGTAATTTTTTTTTAATTATTTCATAATAATATCATGTTCAAACAACATTTACAAATTAGAATGTCACATCATTTTAAATTGTAAAATTAATTATTTTTTTTTACTCAACATTTGCAAAACGAATGCATGAACCACTCAGAAATTATCCATCTAATGTCCCCATCGACCTCTAACTCGGACTTGGGTTGGAACATAAAGAAGGCTAGGAATAAATTCTCATTAGTAAAGTTGAAAAAAAAAGTGTTGAATGTGGCATCAGAACAAACTAAGTGGGAAAGGTATGATTATTGGTTTTTCTTTCTTTTTGAAAAGTTGATATCAAATCAATCAGCAGTTTGTCGAACCTATAGATATTAATAAGAGGTTTTATAAATGCGGCCGGAGTATCTACTACACTCATATAATAAGGAAAAATCTCTCCATACATACTGGTATATATAAATGTTAAGACTTAAAAATTTCAACTACTAACGTGGATTAGGAAGTTAGTCTGAACTGTAAGGGGATGTGCATATAATTATTAGTTTATAAATTATAAGTTTTAGTGGATTTTCTTGGAGATCATCTTTTCTTTTCAGTTCATAATTTGTTTGTAAAGTATGCACATCGATATGGCATATTAATCATATAATTCGAATCATTTCAGTGGTTGAAACTAAATTTAATAATTAAAGTTATGTCTAGCCCTTCAAAAGAATATTAATGATAAAAAAAAAAAAAAAAAAGAGAGTAAAAAAATTCATAGTGAAATGGGTACCATTATTGTTTATGTTCATTTCAGTTTCTGGAATTGATTATTTATTTATTTTTTTATGATTCTTGAATATGTATGTAGGAATATTTTTATTAGTGAAAATTTAATAAAACATAAATACATAATGTTTATCCTCACAAGATAAAATCAATTCAACTTACAATTCTTTCCATTCATTTTTGTTTTATATATCATATTTAGTTCAGTAATTCAAACTTGAAATTTTATTAGTTTGAATGAACATCTTTTACCCCAAATACATTCATTAATAATTGTTATTGGATAAATTAATGTTATTATATAATTCAAATCATAGATATTGTCATATTGACAATAATATATGAAAATGGAGTCATTTGTTGATTTGAGATTCCCAATACTCTGCCTTAATCCCTCCACACCCACCCAAACTGATGCTCTTTTCCTTATACTTTTTCTAATTTTTTTTTCCATCCCAACAACCTTTTTTTGTTTGACTAGTAGCTCAACCTTAAATAATACCCCTTAAAACTAAAAAAAAAGAAAAAAAAAAGAAGAATAGATGTGTAGAGTAGTGTAAATCAATCAAGAATCATAAGTTGATTACAATTAATAAATGGTTTTTGGAATCAAGTATGGAAGTGGGAAAAGCTAGTACTTGGTAGTTTATGCTGTTTTAGTCTTTAATTTCTGCTTAAAGACAAATACAATAGAAAGAAACCTTTGTGGTCTTCATGTATATAATGACAAATTTCTTGGAACCAAAAAAGAAAAAAAAAATTGTACAACATAATAATAATAAGAAATGATATTGGATTTGGTAAGCATCTTGAGGGCCACAAAATATGTGAAGATAATGCCCCCCACCCCCTAAATAAAGGGGAAAAAAGAGAGAGTAGAAGGAAGAATTGATGCCCACTTTAGTCCAGAGTGGATCTTTTTCTTTCTGCAAAGAAAATTCTTATTCCTTTGATCAACATTTTAAAGTTTTGTATATATATTCTATTCTTTTCTTTCTATTGCAGATAGATATAGAGAGAGAGAGAGAGAGTTGGTGCATGTAAATTAAAAATAAATAAATAAAAATAAAAAATTTGCATGTGAACATGGAAGAACATGGGGTACAGATGTTTCCAAGCATTGGCAAGGCAAGGGAGAGAATTCCTTGAAGAAGAAGAAGACAAGTTAGTGATATTGGTCAAATGTTTGTTAAAACTCAATTTTGATAAATGAGAATCCAATGGAAATAACACCGCTAATCACGAGAAGAAAGAGTTTCTTTTTGGGCATTGTAATGCCTTGAGATGCATACCCCCACAAACTCTCTCTCTTTCTATTTCTCAAACCTAGTTACTCCTCCAAACCCTAATATTATTATTAAACATTGGTCTTGCAACTCTTATTATTATTTTATTTTTTATTTTTTTTGGGACACTGTAATGCCTTGAGAAATGTCATTATTCTTGTGAGTAATCATAAAACTGTAGGCCCACTTAATGTTTGATTATGATATTGGTTGGTAGGTGACCCACCCATGGCCTGTTTTATGTTGGTGTGACTCTGTGAGTCTTGACCAGAGAGTATAGAGAGAGAAGCATTTGGAGGGATTTTTTTGATGATGATGATGATGAGGAGAAATGGTTTTGGGGGTCACCAACTATAAGTGGACACATGTCAATAACCAGCTGGTTGATTCTCTGACTATTCCTTTGCCTTAAATCTTATATTTTTGCTTTGTTGGAGTTTCATGGGGATTAGAGATTCTCTGCTGCCAATTCTCACCAAAAATGCAAACTTTGTTTAGGTTTTTTTATAATATTTGTTTCAACATGTTGGTTTGTAGGAAGCAGTTCAGTTCAAGTGCCCAGCCCAGTCCCTAAAACAAACCCCAAATCATGCTCAATACTTTACACACTACTACTAGTACTAGTTCCCTTCATGTTCATTTTATTTTGATTACGTATTATTATCGTTTTCATGAATAATACAGTCTGTTAATAACTATAATTCTTAATGGGGTTAAGGTCTCGAGTTTAATTAATTAAAAAAAAAAATAAGTATTATATTATACCAACATTTCCATTAATAAAATTGAGATTGGTTTGCTTTTATCCAAAAATAAGTAGGTATGGGTGTATTTGGACTTTTTGAAATGTTTGAATTGATGGGTTCAGGAATTTATTTGATAAATTTGATATGAGGAAGTTGGGTGTTGGTCATGGGTTGGCCCATCTTAAATCTCAAAAGTCAACCTATAGTTTTGTTATATAAACCCTCTCTCATTGTTTAGTACACCCACATGAAGGTATTTTTGAAACTGACCAACAGACCAAACGCAGCCCATTTGAAATGACACAGAGATCTCATGTCATATAAAGGAAAAAAAAAAAAGGTCTCTCCCGCCATTTCATATCGTCTTATTCTTTCTTTCTCATTCGAGATTTAGTTAATATACAGAGAATGTTAGGAGAGACACCAAGTCTTTTCCAATTCTTTCATTTTCTTATCGTCTAACATCTTTTTAACAATTGTAACATTAAATTTTCATTTTCTCGTTATTCAACCTATACATTATATAACTTCTGTGTCTTTGACTACATATTTCCTAAAGGAAATAAGACAAAGACTTGTAAACATGGACAGAACGAGAATACGAAAATTGAGGAGTCAGGTCCAGGTCCAGGTCCATAATCTATTACTTAATATAATTTATTTTTTATATTTAAATTAAATATTATATATAATTTATTTTTTCAAAAATTCTAGGAACTGTGGTCTTCATAGGAGTTTGCCCGTGTTCGTAAAGAAACAAGTATGTAATTATTTTTGTAACGAGGAAAATATTGATATAATTGAGGTGGCTCGATTGTAAGCCCCTAACATCTACACATTAATGTTATGAGTTTAAGTTATATCTCTCTCCTTGATCCGAATTTATACTTCAAAAAGAAAAAAACAAAGGAACATTTTGATAAAAAGGTGGCTTAGTAGTAAGTCCTTCTCATCCACATTATTGAAGTTGTAGATTAAAGTTATATCATCTTCCCTTCCTATCACATTATTGAATCTTGTTTGAGGTTGGAAATAAAGGGTATATGCTCAAAATCAATTCAGCCTCCACCATATAAAAATCTTTTCGAATCTGTTCTACATTCAATCCAACAACCGCTACCCTTTCAAGGAGATACCTTCAATAGAATCTCACGGTCTCACATAATACTTCTCCAAATGAAAGAATGAGCACAACCATAAAGCAACTAAGAAAAAAAAAAAAAGGAAAAAGAATTCTATACATCAAAGAGTAAACGTGTCAATTATCAATCAATAGTAAACCTAAAAGGGGTTGGGGTGAATAAGTATACTCTGAAAGCTTTCTTTCTTTCTTTACTCTGAGAGCTTTCTTTCTTTTTTTTTTTTTTTTTTTTTTTTACTAACACAAATTAGAACCCAAATCAACATAAGAAATTCAAGTAGAGAGAAAAGAGTTGGCAAGAGTATCTTTGTGTGGAAAATCCAAATGAGGAAAAGAAAACCACGAGACCATATTCTTTTGGTCACTTTGTCGCAAAATTGACTAGTTGATAGAACAAACACATCCTCAAGTTGATTTATTCAATCACACTCTTATTGGACTATTTTATTCTATCTATCCGCAACTCTTTTACTAGTGATTCTCGACAACCTTTGCTTGTCAACTTTGTCTTCAAGTATTCAATCTTGTCTTCTTAAACTCCTTCCTAAAACAAGTTTATAACTCTTAAGAAAAAAAAGGGTCTAAGTGTCCATAAATGAATGAACAACATATAGAATGTATGACCAAAGCACTCCATGTATTAGATTGATATAAGCACAATGAATCAAAAGATATCTAATGTATTATAAAAAAAAATCAATAATAAATTCGTAGAATTTTTTTTATAATAAACCCCATGTCCAATGATTTAGGGTTTGTTTGGCTAAGCTTATAAAAGCAGCTTTTGGGCTTTTTGGGCCCAAAAGTCACTTTTGGGTTCTTTTGGATGTTCCCGCAGGAAGAGCTTTTTAAGCTTTAAAAGCTCTTCTAGTCAAAGCCAAAATATATGGCTTTTACAGGAAGAGCTTCCAAGAAACTAAAAGTCCAAAGTAAAAGCCCTATTAAACAGAGCTTTAGACTCTCAATATTTAAATAGCTTTCTCTTACACACCCCTTATTATAAAAAATCTAGAATTGTTTCCGAACTGGAAGACAAACCTTGTTCAAAACAGTTTTCAAAAGATATTAGGACTGGAGCAATTATCTCCTAAAATCTCATGTTCGTCTTTTTTATAAAAATTCCTGAACTAGAAAAAAAGAATGAAGAAAACTTTCCCAAAAAAGCAACTCACTATTACCAACGCTAGATCGCGTATGGTGTTCGTGCTTGCGCGGCCGAGCGCTCGCACTGGTGTTAGCGCTTGCATGCACTCGTGCTAGTTGCAGCCTTGGTGCACGATTCCGCGCACTGCGGCACTAGCGCCTGCACGGACACTTGGGCATTAGGGTGTGGTTGTCTTGCCAAGCGGCGCTTGTTTAAGCACAATGAAGCCTATAAAATATCAAGTGATCTGTTAATTGTTGGAAAGTTACGAAAGTAAACTTTCAAAAGAAATTAACGACTCACAATTTGGAGGTATGTAGAAAGAGTTATAAACAATTAAGTGACAAATTGTCGATTTTAGAAAATAAACAAAATTTCCAAAACACGTAAGTTAAATTCGTAAATGGTGTTTGAATGAAAACAATACATTTCATGAAAAACAATAAATCAAATCATGTGATGACTTATGAAAAGAAATGCACGAGTTTATGTGTGTTTTTTTCCTAAGTTCTTTAAGAGTTAGAAACTTGTATAAAACACTTCCCTTGCTATCCATTTTCTTAAAGACTTCAAAATGCTTGTGGAGTTGTTCGAATTCGAGATACAAGCAAAAAAACATTTTGTTATGAAATTAAGCCAATACAAATATTGCCCTTACAAAGAGCTCGAATTAAAAGAGAATTTTCCAATATTGTTTTGCAACCATTGCTTTGTTGAAAGCAATCACGCCATAGTGACCAATTCCACCACATTCTTTAAGTCTGCACATTTTACCATAAGAGAACCAATGTGAATTCTTATTCTTATGACAACGCCAAACGTAAGTCAGAGTATAAGTGCCTCAACTCAGAACATAGAGACAAAGATAACCTGAAACAACTCATTGTGGAGGTTGGTATTGCCATGAGTTATCGCTTTACTCAATACTTATTTCCCTCCAATTGAAATAACTTGTGTTTTCAACCTTGTAACTCTACCGTACCTTGTATTTGATGGACCCAAAGACTCTTTTAATATTCTTACCAATTATAGAGGGCAACCATAGGTACGTTTTGTGACAAGAAAATATATCAATGTTGAAAATCCCTTTAATTTCGTCTTTGACATCAAAAGAAATAGGGTGATTTTCATTTGGATCCCTAATTTTTGGAGAATTATCAGTTTTTTAAAGCAGTTTCGTTTATTGGTATCATTGGACCCTAACTTTCTAGAAACGTATCAATTTGGTCCTTCTGTTAGTCAACCGTTAGTCAAATTTAATTGTTCTAGGGGTAATTTTATCTTTCAACCTACCCCTAATTAAAAATTAATTAAATTAAAAAATTTTAAAAAAAGATTAAATGAAAATCTCCATCATCCATCAAAATTGATGGACGGTAGAGATTATATTAAAATTTTTTAAAAAAATAAAAATTGTAAAATTAATTTTTTTTTACTATTTTAAAAAAGAATTGATGTTCTTGGTGGATCCATCTCTACCGTCCATCATTGTTGATGGACGGTGGAGATCCACCAAGAACAAAAAAAAAATTGAAAATTGCAGTTGAAGATTTGAACCCAGATCTAGGTTCGAATCAAAACCAGTTTTCTGGGTTCGTCTTCGAACCCAGATTTGGGTTCGAAGTTCTTCAAACCCATTCAACTTCAAATTTGCTTTTTTTTTTTGTTAACAAAAAAAAAAGAACAAATCAAAAAAAAAAAATTCACTAGGTTTGAAGACAAACCCAGAAGAGTTCGAGAACAAACCCAAAAGGGTTTGAAGACCCATAAATCTGGATTCGTCTTCAAACCCAGAGAACCATTTTGGGTTCGATGCGAAATCAGAATGGTTCGAAGACGAACCTTTCTGGGTTCGTCTTCGAACCCATTCAACTTCAGTTTTGTTTTTTTTGGTTTAATTTACAGTTTTTTTATAAAAAATTTGATTTAATCTCTAATGTCCATCAAAATTGATGGACAGTGGAGATTCATTTAAAAATATTTTTTTAAGGATATTTTAAAATATTTTAAAATTTTTAATTAAAAATTAATTAAAATAACCATACTACCCTTCTAATTATTAATATTATTTTTTAAAATTTGAGGTTAAAATTATAACTTTAACTTATTTAAATAGAGTTAAGGGCAAAACAGTCTTTTTACCAATTCTGTTACGTTTAACTAGGAAAAATTTAGTCAGAGGGACCAAAATGATACATTTCCAAAAAGTTATGGTCAAAATATACCAATAAACGAAATTGCTTTAAAAAACTGATAATTTCTCAAAAATTAGGGACCCAAATAAAAATCACCCAAAGAAATATTAGGGATCAAAATTGACTAACTACTCTAAAGCCATTTCATATAAAATTTGAATACGTTTCAATACTTCACATTCTAATCTTGAAGCTCTTGCAAGGCATTTGCCAAAAAAAAAATGATAGGAAATTGGTGGATCATTCTCGGCCAATTTAATAACATGTTCACAAGCCTCTCCAATTTAGCGTGTGTTAGCATGACAGAAAGGCCTTATGCATACAAAAAGAAGAGTTGGATTCAAAAAGGACATACCTATCTCAATCCCTTGAGGAGTAACTCTACCCATAGCTTCACCATTAAAGAGCCGGATTAATCTGATCCGATCCGAGTTCGGCCCAATCCAACCTTTTACTGTATATGTCTACTATTTGGACTGGATTTTATATATTCAAGCCCGAAATAAGACTGGGCCTAGAAAAGCCTAGGTCCGCACAATAATTTTTTAAGATTTAAAATATTAAACTTGAATTTAAAAAAACAATGTGTTTTACTCCAATCATGAAAATTTAAAATAAATTAAATATTGAAGTCACAAATCACTTCCTAACTAAATCCCATATCGAAAATGCATGAGATTCAAAACTTCTTTTCCTTTTATACTCCTTTGAGTTTTGTCCCACGTCGAAAAATAACAACCTTTCTCATCGTCACTTGCTTGTAAATTAGTTTGCTCATTGTCTAATAACCAATTTTGTAAGTAAAATAAATTATTTAAATCAAAGCCTCAAATAAGGGTAGCTGGTTCGAACTTGCTTACTTTTCAGCTACAAAAGAATTTAAAAGTTTTTTCGAAAGGCCAAGTACGATTGGGCTTTAGTCTTATGGGCTTTAGTATGATCCAACTCTGTCCATTAAAACTTTGGTCATATATCCATCCCAACTTGGTCCTTTATATATATATATATGACACATTTACGGGTCAGAGAACTACCGAGACCAACCGATATTAAATTATACAAGCACGATTCAAACAACTACTCCCAACAACGAGAGGGGTCTACTCCCAATACGGGGGAGAGGTCTGCTCACACAATTGCGTTTTTATGAATAATGGTGGGAATATATATTTACATAGCCACACAAAGATTTGAATCTTAGTGGCTTGTAGGATTTTGAGGCCTCCAACTACCAAGGTAAGGGACCTTGTTCCTAACTTGGTCCTTTGACACTTCTATTCACCATAATAAGTAAGGAAAACACCTCTATTCACCATTAATAAGTAAGGAATAAGAATATGACTATACAACACATAACCTTTATTGTTTACCTATTAGAATAAATATTGTAATCAATATCATGTAATTTTCTAATACACCAAATAGAATACCACCAATATGGATTTCATAGTCATTCCCTTTCGTAATTGTTACTGGGGATGTCTATACCATTAAGACTCGCTAAATTTTTCAAGTGTGCACTTTTTTCTTATTGAACTAATGACCGCACCTACTTATAACCACAAAAAGGTCTCGTTTTTTGATGGATCAAATGAGTATATTACTCAATAGATTCCACTACCCTCTTCAGATTGAGATCACTATCACTATAACTGATATGTTACTCTTCGTTCGCTTGTACAATATGCTTCATCTAGATGATTTTACATGTGTGGTCCAGTTCATTGCACTGTTCATCATTAATACTTTAACTCTAGGTGACGACTCTCACTCAGATAACTTAGACATTGTTATTCACCAATTTGGACGCTACAAGTATTTCAACTTTGCCTTTGAGAATTGCCTAGATCCACAAGCAGTTGGAACTAAGTTATTCATTTACCACATAGTGCTTTCGATTCATGTCCATTCATGTATATTTGCTAAACATATGAATTATAGTTTTTATAATAAATCAGTCTGATAGTTATAACGGTTCGACAAGCTATAGAGAATAATAAATAATAAGTATTAATCAATTTCATAAATAATAATTATATATTTTACATGCTATATAGGGCTCATATCTAACATAAGAGTCGTCATTAAAATCAATTTAATCTTTTACTGTTCAAAATTTTAAAAAAAAGAAGAAGAAAAAAATTATGGTTTAATAGTGATAAGTATTTGATGGTGGGTAAAATATACTTTTAATTTATTTTGTCCATATTAATAATTTTGTAGATAGAGTGTTTTAGGAATATAAACTTTGAACCCAAAAATAAATAAATAATTATATATATATATATTATAATTTTGTAAAATTTCTCCTTTGACCCATTACCATATAAATTTCCATCATAAATATCTTCCCACTAAAACTCTTGCAAGTAACTTTTTCTCAGTACATGCATCTAAACATACAATACTCTTATTAGAATCAATTCTAACAAAATTTAAAATGTGAAATGTCAGTTGGTGATAATTTGTGAAACACAACCTCAAGTCATTCAAAGGAGCAAGAGCCTCATAAATGGAAATGATGAGAGATTGGAAGTGGTGGTAATGATGATTTGAAAGAGAAATAACAAAGGAAATCAAAGAGAAGCACAACACAACACAGAAAGTGTTAGAGTGGGCAGACAAGAGAGAGCACGTCCCCGACAGGTCCACCCAATAATCAAAGCAATTGTCTTTGGACCGGGACTTTATTGAAAAAGTGTTCTTGTTTGATAAAATAACATAAAAAGGGCCCCCACGCCTCCTCATTTCTCATTCCCATTTTTTGTCTCTTTTTATCACTAGCTACCTGCCTCCCCTCCCCATCATTTCTCCTTTTTGTCAGCCCCCTCCTTTTTTCACGCCTCCACTCTCTCCCTCTTAATCATGAGCTCACGTTTTTCAGTTTCTCCCTCATCATCCACTACTGCCAATTCCATATTTTTTTTGCTTATTATTATAATCCAACAAAGTTTCCAACATGATACACTTTGATCTTTGCATATATATATATATGCTCACTTCAAATTACATCATGTTGTCAATAAGTATGCTTTCTCACCAGATAAGGTTAGACCCACACTGTCTCATATTTACAGAGTAAGCGAATTTGAGTTATATCCATCTTTCTTAAATTTTAAATTAATTATAATATCTATATATCATTAGTTACATTAATTTTATCTTAACACGCTAAATAATAAAGTGTTTTTATTTTGATAGAGTAAACCACGCTAAAGGTTAAGATGATCATTTAAAGTTAGCTCTTGTCCTCTCTATTCAATTTGATTGTCCCATCTCAAGTCAATTTGATGTGTATGAAATATATTTTCGAATGACTTATAATTAAAAATAAAATAATGTATCTTGTTATTCAAATGTTTAATATACTTCACTTTTATATTCATATTAAGAGTCCGAATTTTATAATTGTTAATAAAATCATAAAATGTGGGAGGAATATAATTTAATAGCTTAATACTATAAGATAAAGTAATCACTTCACATTTTCAAATTATGACAACTTAAATGGTAATGTTCGTTATAAGCATTAGCCGAATGAAAGCGAATATTTTAACACAGGTGAAGCCAATCTCACCAAACTGAGGGACCATTTAAAAAATTTCCTAAATAAAATAGAGATCAAAATAACAAAAAATATAGCATATATTTTAAATAAAATTTAACCTATCTTATTAAAAAAAAACAACTAGAAAAAAAAAAAAAAATTGGAGACCTGAGAGGCCATGGTCCCTCTGGCTTCAACGTGGCTTCATCAAAATAATGATGATTTTTTTAATTCTAAATATCATTGAAGAACAATTTTTTTTTTTTTTACAGATTTTTCTAACAAGATTATTAATTGAACAACAATCCCTCAGCCCATTAAATCTCTGCTGCTAAAAGAGAATGGAATTAAAATAAAATTCGCAGAAATGTAGAAATATAGGTAAAAATATATTAAACTTAAACTTGTAACTTTAATTTTTTATTTATTTATTTGCTTTCAATTTAAGAGTGTTTGTATACTTTTAACTTATAATTCTTTTCTTTCTGGTAGATGAATGGATATTAAAATCACATAATTTAAATTAATATAACTATATATATTATATGGTAACTACCAAATAAGTTTTGGTATTTTTTTTTAAATTTTATTAGTACGTCACTTTTTTTATTTTTGACCAAATTGGTCAAATTTTTCAAAAGTACTAAATTGGTCCATCTTCCTAACTATAACTATTATAGGGGTAAAACTGTATTTATATATGGTGTTTGACATTAAGAAAGACAACCATAATCGGTGAAGATGGTTTGATCTTTTAATTATTTAATGTTTTCAATTATTTTCATAATTTTTATTTATTATAATCTTAGATTGATTTTATTATAAATATAACTTTATATCTACTATAAAATTTTTATTTTGAAAATATTAATATTATCATTTATTTTAATTTAATTAATTTTATTCAAATAAAAAAATTAAGTGTATTAATATATTTTTACAAATTTTGTAAAAGTCAGCATTAAGCTTAATCATAATTAGAAGGACCAATTTTATCAATTCTAAAAATAAGTCTCTAGAAGTCAGAGACTTATTTGATAAAAAATGAAAAATCACAAACTATTTGATATTAAGAAAAACATTTGGGACCTAAATAATATATATGAATGTGAAGGAAAATATGCATGCAGTGGGCAGTGGGCTCCGCAGCTGAAATTTTTGACCCCATGCTCCCCACGTAAAGCTGTTCTTCTGGGAGCATATTTTGACCAAACCAACTCAAAATAAGACTCTGCAGATAAATATTATTAATCTTTCAGAAATTCCATTTAATTAAAATCTTAAAATATATAAAATGAGAAGTACATATGTATGACTTGTTGACTTGTTGACTTGAGCAACCAAAATCCAAATTATGAAACAAACAAGTAAATCAAAATGATATCATGTGAAAAGGTAAATTACAAACTTTGAACAACATCATCAGATTGTCTGAACAAAACTGGACCCCAATTTTCATAACACCAAATTCAACTATTTACGAGTCTCACTGACCAAACACTAGTACTCTCTCCATGCTTGACCAAATTTTGTCGTCTTCACCAAAAAAAAAAACTATTTTTAAAAAAAATTTTGAGTTCAAAAACTATTTTTTTATAAAACAAATTTAAGTTAAAATATTTATAAAAAAATGGGGAAACATAGGAAAACTTGGAACAATAATTTTATTTTTTTCTTAAGTGTATCTAGGGATGGCCACGGTTCGGTTCCTAATCGGAACAGGTCGACCGGTTCCGTTAGGAACGGGACTAGACGATCCTAATTCTAATTTAATATATTTTAGAACCGGAACCGTCGGTTTTAGAATCGGCGGGAACCGAAACCGACTGGAACCTCTGGTTCCGGTTCCAAACCGTGGGGAATATTTTAATTTTTCAATTAATTTTTTTAGAAAAATTTCGAAACCAAATCCGAAACCGTAACTGTGTAGAACCGGAATAGGGAACCGGTATGGAATCGCCGGTTCTAAAACCGAAACCGGTCGCCTTAGGTTCCGGTTTCTTCTCCTAGGGGAATTGGAACCACCGGTTCCTGAACCGTGGCCACCCCTAATTGTATCTCATTTTTCTTAATATTTACATGGACAAATTCATCAAAATTCATTAAGATTTAGATGATTCTAGAGAAACACTCATCGTGTTTATATATATATATATATAGAGAGAGAGAGAGAGAGAGAGAGAGAGAGAGAGAGAGAGAGAGAGAGAGAGAGAGAGAGACTCATCGTGTTTATATATATATATATAGAGAGAGAGAGAGAGAGAGAGAGAGAGAGAGAGAGAGAGAGAGAGAGAGAGAATAATGTCTAAACAAAAGATTTGATTGATTAAATTAAAAAGCGGATTCATGTAAAACATGTTAGTGGACATCTTACAAAAATTTGGGGTCATATAGACCACATTTGACATGCATGCCATGTTGATTTGAGCTTTTGTCTTAATAATAAAATCTTCAATATTCACTAAATTAGTGAAAAACTAACGAAAGTTACTAAAATTTAAGTTCGATTAATAGAATTCACCTAAAAATATTTATATATATGTAGAATAAGATTTACGAGACCTGACCAAATAAAACTATTCCATGGAATGGAAGGGCTCAAATAGAAAAGTAAAAGATCCTTCTTGATTCTTGTGATCAGAGAGAATGTTCTCTCTCTCTCTCTCTCTGCGAATTTGTCTTCTCTTATATATGCTGAAATTGCTAAGTTTTTGTCGTGCAGATAACTCCTGTCCAGTTTCTCTCTTAACAAATGACAATGGAAACCGAATCCTCCAAGACCTAGTTCAAAAATCTTTTGCTGTCTGATATATATGCTTTTCTTTCCAAAAACATTGTACAAACAAACATGCTCAGAAAAGAATTCCCAGTTCCCAGAATATGAAAAATATATATATGCATGCCAGTGCCAGAGATGCCAGTTATCAGCTTGGAACTCACACAAACACTTTTCACTTTTTAATCACATCACTTACACATTTCTTCTTCTTCATCATCAGAGAGAAGAGATTCTTTGATTCTCTCCCTACTTTTTCTCCTTACATGCCTAGTTAATTTATATATCACACACACACACTCAGTACAAGATTCTCACATCTAGTTAAAACCCTAGACCAAGTTAACAAACCCACAACAATGCCACTTTTTTTTTTTTTTGGTCTTTTCATTGGGCAATTTAAACAAGCAGACTCACACACTTACAATTACAATTACAAACCAACTCACAAAACATATATATAGATAAAAGTTAAAAAGAAGAAATAATAATATTACTTGAATATTATATTATTATTTTGTTATCCAATACCCTTCTCCTTTTGGTCCGATCACTAGAATTTGATCTTTCTAGCAAAGATTTCAATGCATTTTGCAAGAAATGGACTGATTCAATGCTATGATCTTTGTCGGCAGCAACGATAAGAACGTTGCGGATTCTTCCCCCTAATGTTACCATTTCTGCTTTCAGTGTCTTTAAATGGAGAGACTTTAGTATCTCAATTAGGTCCGGTAGAAGATCGGAGCGATCCTCACAACACAAAGAGGCCTTGAAAATCAACCTGCCATCGCTCGAATAATCACCCGAAAGCACGGTGATTTCATCGGTTTCAGAGGGAAACGTTTCGAGTTGTGTGAGTTCAAGGGTTTGCTCTTTCAGTTCTTTCACGCGTTGAACCACCTTTGCAAGAAGAGAAGCTTTGTCTATCTGGACATGATTCAAATTGGAATATTGAAATTAATTAAAGTAACTGAAAAAAAAATGAAATGAAAAGAATTATTGGAAGAAAGAAAACCCATTTTGTAAGTGAAAAGCTTGTCCACTTTCCCATTACACAAACCCTAGAAACTTGGAAGGTACTTTTTTTTTTTTTTGCAGATAGTGTACTTGCAGTTTTAACATTCAAAAGCTTCAAACTACATCAGACATGTACTGTTAAAAGATTTCATAATCTGAATTCGTTCTCTATACCAAAAAGTATAACACTATTGCTACTTTCTTGCTTCTTTTAAGGAAAACAATTCAAAAAACCAATTTTATTAGAATTTGGTTCAGTTCTTCGTCTAAAACCGATTGTATTAATTTCTAAAGATGGTTGGAATCCACTGGAATTGATATTCAAAAAGGAGGAAATGTTTGACATTCAATAATTCAAAGTCTACTTATTCTTTCCTTGACTAACTTTTTTCAATAACCAAACAGTCAACTAACACAAACTACTGTCGATACACGAAATTCAAGATAGAAAAACACTTCAAATAACAAAAAGAATACTAATAAAAGATCAAACTTTCAAGTTTATATATGAAAACCCATTTCTAGGAAATTTTCTTGAAACAAACTTCTTACAGAAAAAAAAAATAAAAGAAAAAAATGTTCTTAAACTTGAAAATTGAGAGGTTTGTTGGTGATCACAAGTAAAAATACCTTAGAATTACATGGAAGAATAGTCCTAAGCTTATCGAGATGAGAGTTGATTCTCTCTCTCCTTCTCTTCTCAGCTTCTTTATGATTCTTCAAAGCAGCAAGTGCTCTATCCTGAGGTGTTGTATCTGTAATTCCTGAAACCTCCAAGGGATAATACGACGACGAATTACTACAAAAACTCTGCTGCATCATCGTAGACAATTCACAACTAGGCTCTGGAGGAAACCCATAGAATCCGACGCCGTTTTCAGCCAGAAATCTGTAGAGCTCTGAGTTATGATCCGGTTGCATGATGATGATGATGATTTTTTTTTTCTTTGACAGAGCCAATGAAGTGAAGTGCTGAAGTGAAAAACCAAAAGTGTTTTCAAATGGGTTTTGCTTTCGGTGGTTTTTGTCTTTAGGGTTTTTATCTTTGAGTTCGGCAATAAAAAACAAAACTTTCCTTCACTTTCCGTGGGTCCCCCATGTGATCACTAATGTTTTAGTTGATGATTTCTTTCTTACTCTTTGAATTTTCTATCATCATTGGATTTATATAGAAAGTGAAATATTAGAATGTCCAAAAACAAAAAAATTACATAAATTTATATTTAAATATGTAATATGTGACTTATTAACTTATTAAATAATATAATAAATAATACGATATTGATAACTCATATATTAAATTATTTAAGTAAATTTTTTGGATAATCTAATATTATTCGGTATAAAATTATCTCTTTTATCTTTATTTCTTTTAATTTTTTTATTTATTAAAACATGATTAAATCTAATCTTCCATATAAGCTAAACTCTTATAACTCTGGATGAACTTTTTATTTTTGCTTTTCTGCAAAATCTAAATGGATTTACTTCTTCGATTAACTCCCTTATTATCCGTGGTTATTACTTATAAGATTTATTACTTCTGAAAATATTTTTTATTTCATATAAGTTTAGTTTTAAAACCCTCTAATAAGTGCAACAAAAACCGACACAGGTCCAACAAACCCTGATCTGATTGGTGTCAGATTTTTTTTTCTTAAAAAAATTAATAATAATTTTATCTAAATTCAAAATATATAGAAAAATTATCAAACCTTAGGGGGAAGTTGCAAATCTGCTGGTTTTCTTTGTAATTTCTTGGTTTTACTTGTCTCCCAGCTGCATTTGCTTGTTGAACAAATATGGGTTAATTGCACTGATTCCTCTTAATTTAACAATACTATCAAAATTTTAAATAAATATTTAAAACTACCACAAACACCATGCCGTTAAAGTCAAAATATTGACCCTTGATGTTAGAAGAATATTTTTGTCTTTTTAATTATCCAATTAAACAAATAATTGTATACTGAACATAAAATAAGTAATAATTATATATATACCTAAAAATATATTATAAACTAACCACATAAATTACCATAATTATAATAAGGAAAGAAAATGTAAGTTAATTTTCACTATTATTTTTTTCAGGTTTGAATCAGTTTGATCATAAAATATTAAGAGAAGATTGATAAAACTTATTAAAATCCTCCCTTCTTGTAGCTTCTCTGCCCATTTTTCAAAAGTAGAAGGGTTTATTTGTAATTTGGTTAAATCTTAATTGTGATGAGAATAAAATTTTACCTAAACCAAAACGAACCTTAATTTCTTACCCTGAACATGGTTTTTTTTTCCCCCCTTTTTCTTTCTAAAAACTTGCTTTCAAAAATTAAGGATTAAACCTTTCCATTTTTCTTTTTAAAATTTTCCACCCCTTTTAGCATAAGTCGAATCTGTATTTAATCAAAATTTTTCTAAAGTTTTCTTTTTCATCTTTCTTTTTAGTTGTAGAAGAAGAAGCATGTCTGGCGACAGCAAGTGTGGTTGCCATACTTGATACAAGAGAAACTCTAGTGGGGACTTTTCACAAATACTTTGTCAAAAGTATCAAACACCTTTGTTGATCAAACATGAAACTTCCAGAAGCAAAGGCAGCTAGCTCATCCAGATTAAGGAATGAGTGAAGCTGATATCTGGAATCCTCATCATCATCTGAAGAAATTCAGCCAGCTCTCAACATCCAAAAATTGTTCCATGTTAGATGTCGAAATGGCAAACTTAGTAATTTATGTCCCTAGTGTTTGTTAGGAGTTTGTTACAATTATGTTTAGTGAAGCAATACTTTCACTATCAAATGATCAGATAATTGTGCATATAATTTGTATGAAAATATATGAGAAATGAATTATTTTCTTCGTATTTCAATCTTGATTACACTTTAGATGTTTTTCCTCCACTGTTTACATGGTATCAGAACTTCATAGACAAAAGTCATGAACTTAATGAAAAATATTGTTGCTAGCTCTTCTTCAATCCATAGCTTCGTCACAGAATGGAGTTCTTGGAACTCCATTCTCTTCACTGTTCAAGTCACAGTTGAACTTCAATCTTCCAATCAAACTCGATGAGAACAACTACTTGTTTTGGAAAGTTCAAGTGCTTCCTGCAGTGAGAGCTTATAATATGGAGGAGTAAATCTTTGAGTCCAAACCAGCACCAGCAAAGTATGTCAAAGTAGTTGAAGAATACACGCTTGAGGGGTTTAATAATATCAAGCCTAACCCGGACTTGAAGAAATTTTCCAAAGCAGTCCCCAAAAGCCCCAACATCAATTTCCTTAACTAGACCAATCTATTGACCAAGAAACATCCCAATATTATTCGGCATACAAAGTACCATGGAGTATTATGAATTTGAACTAAGAAATCAGCCCAACAAAATTGCATGTCCGAAAAATCCCCAAAGCCAGTTGGAACCAAAAGAACTAGCAATGAATTGTACTCTTTACGTTATTGATAAGAAACTTTCGACAAGAAAATAAAAGTCCATTTTGAAGTGTAAATATGATTGTTAGGGACTCTTACCAAAATTTTGGGCTTGCATGACCTTAGATCAACATGTTGCTTATATTTTATAAAGTCGATATTCATTTTAATGTATTTGCAATTATATGTTTCTTTTATATTTTTTTCTTTTTTCTTTTTTGAAAGGAAATTTGCATTAAAACCAGAACCAAACTACTTTGGGAAATCTGTCAAAACTACATATTCCAATGAAGGAGGAACACTCTCCATCACAAACATATCTGAATCAAGAAACAACACTAACTTGGCTAAGGCATTAGCAGCCTGATTACAAACAGGAGAAACCGACGAAACACTAAGAGCCACAAGGTTTCTTTTTCTTTTGTTTAATATATTTATTTAAAATATACGTTTTGCAGTGTAAAGATGTACTATGTTCTCTTATCAGATTTATTTTTAATTTTATTTTTTTTAAATTATTCTAACCCTTAATGTTGACTCTTAATTATATTCCTAACCGTAGGTATGTTAATACCCCTTCAAGGCTTCAAGTATGCATCTCTTTTTCATGTGCTTTGATTTTATTATTTGACCTAATAGTGAATAGGCTTAACATTCTGTAGGGTTCTTTCTATACTCATTATAATTTGCTTATTTTTGTTGTATCCATGGAATTAGCCCTATTTTTTATGCATTCTTTCTTATTTGGGGGAAGGGAACTTGTACTCAGGATCTCAACTTCGTTGAAAGGTATGGTTACGACCAAACTATGTCCACGACCACCTTTTTTTATACATTTAAATTCTTATTTTATGTGATTTTTCTATAATATGTATATGAAATTATCAATATTAAATATTTGGATAAAATAGGCTCTTTATCTTATTATCTGATATTTTATGAAGTTATGAAGTAAATAGTTAAAGATGAATTAGGCAGAAATGCCATATAAATTCATTAGAAAATGTATCTATCCTATCTATCCTGTTCTGCATAGAGTTTAGGTAGTATTAACATAATCTCATTAATGAAATAAAATTTTAGGTTTAACCCCTTGTCTGATATTGGTTTGGTTACTAATGACATTTTAGGAATAGTTTGTTTTCTTACTTAAAAATTGAATAGGGCCAAATTTTACTAATGACTGAACAATATAAATAATATTTTTTTTTCCTTCTAACGTTTGAATATAAGCGTTGATTGTTTATTTTTTTTAAAGACAAAAACATCTGAAAATAAATAATATTACTATTTTATTTTTATAGCTTCTAATTGTTATGTAACTTTATTTAAAATTATACAAATAGTTAAAAGAGCATAATTTAATAAATACTACACCAAAATTAACTAAATATTGATAATACTTCATACATTAATTTTTTTTATTGATAAGTAAAAAAATATTATTTTATTTAATATTATTTGATTTAACATTAGGTTTATGTAATTTAAAATTTTAAATGTGTTATTTTTAATTTATAAAATATATTATTAAAATTAGTTACAGAGCATCCAAATTACTAGCAGCATATGAAGATTGATTAATAGGAAATATATTATTCTTAGGAGAAAAGTTATGTAAGTGAATATTTTAATTATAATTGAGTGATTAAATGTTAAGTGATAAGTCAGAATTTCTAATTTTTTTATTTTAACTTGATCTTTTTTAGTATTTTCTAGTTGTTTCATCATTTTAAAAAATAAATAAAAATAATAATGTGCTCAATTCATACTCATTTACTAATAAGTGGAAAAAAAACACCCTTAATGTGCCGGAGCAATTGAATTTTTATGGAATTTTGTTTTCTTTCAAGGAATACTAATGAAGTAGCTCATAGTTTGCTAAAATTGGCCCTATTTTTAGATGGTGATTCGTTAAGTTGCTTAGGTTGCGGAGTTTTCTCAGTTGGCGGGATCTAAGGGGCTGGCAAGGGTCACAACCCCTTCTCTAAAAAGAATTAAAACTATTCTTAAAAAAATTATATATTTAATATTCAATCTTACAAAATTTTTACTTCGACCCTTGAAAATATTATATTTTAAGTACATTGACTCCCAAACCAAATTTTTTTGGCTCAGCCCCTGTATCCTTCTCTTGGGAGAGGTTGGTGCTGGACGATTGTGTTGCTAATCTGCAGGCCCGACGTTGGCCTAGGACAAACAGGACAGTTGCCCTGGACCCAACAATCTTGATAGTACATATTATTAATCTTGAAGACCCAACATTTTTATATAACTTATATATTATATCACATAGCACCATTTACTAATCAGTGAGCTTCATATGAGGACCCCCTTATCATAATACAATTAGCATCATTTACTAATAACCCTTGGATCAATTCAAGGGTTGTTATAAAATGGTGCTTATTAATATACTAGTTATAAAAAATAAAAAAAAATATTACTAACATTTAATCAAAACAATCCCTTCCTTTTCCTCTATAATTAATGTCTTTGCTTAGAATCATAAATTTCGCATCTCCTTCATCTTCGAAACTCCGGATAAGACTAATTTTGCTGCTGGAATTACCGAATTCAATCACCAAAAAAAAATCTGATTACTAGTCACTGTGATTCTTTTTAAGATGCTATGTGATTTTTTTGGTGAAAAATTTTTGGCCAATTTTTAAGATGTAGTGACTAGTCACTGTTGTTTTTTTTATTTCTTTTTATCAATGCTCTGTGATATTTTTTGGTTAAACAACTGTTAACAACAATCATTTTTTTTTTTCGTTTTATCAATGCTCTGTGATATTTTTTGTTAAACAACTGTTAACAACAGTTGTTTTTTTTTTAATCAATGCTATGTGATATTTTAACAATAAAATTTGACAACAGTGGTACTGATCCTAATTCGTCAATGAAAACGGCTTCGTTACCAATGGAGGGCTTGAGATGGGCAAATGTCGCAATAACGGATATAGTTGTAGAAACGACAAATCATGAGCAAAATCTTAGGGAGCCACACTCAGGTGCGGTCTCCATGTTTAATGATTTTACATATATGCCTTAAGTGAATGATGATCGCAAGCCGAATTTTCATTAAGAATTTTTGAATCTAGATGATGTGCATGCTTTTTATAATATTTATGCAAAAGAGGCTGGTTTCAGTGTTAGACTAGGCTCTAGTAAGAAAAGTAAGGACACAAATGTTATAGAGAGAAGAATATTTGTGTTACAAAGAAAGAGTGTCATGTATTTTGGAGAAGAGTGACAGAAAAAGACGTCGAAGTATCACTCGAGAATGTTGTAGTGCAAAACTTATTGTAGTTAGGACAAAAAAAGGAACTTATAAAGTTAGTCAATTTATAGAGGGTCATACGCACCCATTAGCTACCCCTCGAAAGGTTCATTTGTTACGGTCTCATCGTAAAGTTTCGATGACCCAGAAATCATTGTCTCAACAGTTATCAACTGCAAACATACATATACATCAACAAATTAGCATACTTGAAATGGAAGCTGGGGGAATACAAAATATAGGATGTACAAAGACGAACAATTATAATTATGAGAGAGATTTGCGAAATGCAATGAAAGGGCATGATGCAGAGTTGTTATATGAGTATTTTGAATCTGAACAAGAGAAGAACTCATCATTTACTTTTAAAATAAAAGTGAGTGATGACGATCGAATTATACATTGTTTTTGGGCTGATACAGTATCAAGAGGTACTTATAAGTACTTCGGTGATGTGGTTGTATTTGATACCACGTATAACACCAACCGATATGGTATGATATTTGCACCACTAATAGGAGTTAATCATTATGGGCAGTCTATAGTATTTGCATGTGCATTTTTAAATGATGAGACTAGTGATTCTTTTCTATGATTATTTGATCAATTTAAGGAAGCTATGCCTGGTAGTGCCCCTAAGATGATAATTAGCGATCAAGATCTTGCAATGACAAAAGCCATAACCCAAGCTTTCCCAAATACATATCACATATTTTGTATTTGACATATTTTAAACAAGGTTTCTGAAAAATTAAATGCAGTCATCTATAAGGATCATTATGTTGATTTTAGAACTTGTATATGGGAATCGTATACTGTGGATGAATTTGAGTCTGGTTGGAGTTGATTGAAAATTGTAAGCTATATGAAAATGGGTGGTTTTAATCATTGTATGAGATACGTTCAAAATGGGTGCCAGTGTTTGTGAATCATATTTTCTCAGCTGGAATGTCAAGTAGCCAACGAGCGGAAAGTTGTCATTCATTCTTCAAGAAGTATGTGTCTAAGAAAAATTCACTTATGGATTTCATCTTGAGGTTTAATAGAGCACTTGCACACCAACATCATAAAGGGTTAATTGCATATCATACTGACAGTAATGGAAAACCCGTGTTGAAATCGCAGTGATCTATGGAGAATCAAATGGCGGAACTTTATACCCATAGGTCTTTTTACATATTCCAAGATAAACTTTGGAATACCTTGGTTTATAAAATTGACAAAAAAAAAATGGAGAATGATGATTGTTGTGTGTATAAAGTCGATAAAAGGAATGAAGTTATTGATAGAGCTAGAGAAATCATTTGTAAAAACCAGGTGGTTTTGCATCATGCAGTTGCAAAAAGTTTGAGAGTGAAAGAATTCCTTGTAGGCACCTTTTGTCATACTTTAACTTAATGTAAGTCGCTTTCTTGCCTAATCACTACATCTTAAAAAGATGGACTAAAGCTGCTAAGTGTGATGTAGTTGTTGATGATAAAGGTACGGAGATTAGTGATTTTTCAAGATAAATCAATGCTCACTCGTCGTACGAGATTATTTCAACTTGCCTCAAACGTAATTAAGAATGTAGTAGGTAGTGAAGAGGCAAGTAAGATCCTAGAAGATGATTTAAACAATGTTTTGAGTAAAGTCAAATCAGTGGTGAGAAGTGACAGTATCTCTGAAAGGCATAGTTCTACGCCGCATATTTATAATGAGCCACTTGCAGTTAGAGCAAAGGGGTGCGGAAAAAGACTCAAAGGTGGAAAGGAGAAGGCAAAGGGTAAGGCAACAGATAACAGTAGGTGTTGTAATGGATGCGGAAAAGTTGGTCAATCTCACGACAAACGAAATTGGCCCATGATTAATAATCAGTAAGCATAAGTATTTTTAATATATAATTTTTTTAAAACCTTATGTATAATATTACTCATGTATTTCTTTTGTTAGTGATGAAGATCTTCAATGACTGCTAATTATATATATCTAAATTTGTTAATAAATGATGATAGTTTGTTCTCTACAGGTACCATTTTTCTTATAATTTGTTTATCTTATTCAGTGTTAAACTAATGGATAATTTGTTTCTCTTATAAGTTGTGTGTTGATTTGATTTTCATGTAGGTGAACCATGAGGATTTCAATGAAGGTATCATTAAGGATGAAGCTAAGAAGAAAGCAAGCTTGAACTCATGAAACGATTTGTATTTCAATTTTAACATCTAGTTTTTAACTCATTTGTCTCATAAAAATTCAGTTAATTTTTGTTGCAAGAATACACAATTTATGCAAATTGTCAATTGTCATGGAAATAGAATTTGTGTATTGTCAATTGTAATGTAGAGAGAGTTCAAAAAGTAAAATCTGAATTTAACTTATAAGCTGTGTGGAGATTGCAATAGAGAACAAGACAATTGTAAATTGAGATAAAAATTAGGAACCAATGTTCTTCATAATATTTGACATTGATACCAATAATATGTACTGCTGCTATCCAATATAGAAATTAAAAGGAGAAAAAAGAAGCTAAAAATAAAATCCATAAAGTTCAAATTTTTACAGCATTGCGACCTTTGCCCATCTGTACCACTGTTGTCAAATTTTATTGTTAAAATATCACATAGCATTGATTAAAAAAATAAAATGTTGTTAACAGTTGTTTAACAAAAAATATCACAGAACATTGATAAAACCAAAAATAAAAAAAAAAAATAAAAACTGTTGTATCACAGAGCATTGATAAAAAGGAAAAAAAAAAAAAAAACAACAGACTAGTCACTACATCTTAAAAATGGGCCACAGATTTTCCACCAAAAAAATAACGTAGTATCTTAAAAGGAATCACCAAAAAAATCACATAACATCTTAAAAAAAAAAACAAGCAACAGTGACTACTAATCAGATTTTTTTGGTGATTGAATTTGGTATTTCCAGCAGCAAAATTGGTCTTATCAGTTTAAACTTTTCTCTCTCCTAGATTTCTCAAGTTGTTGTGGCTGGTACAGCTGCTAAAATTGTCGGTACACTTGTATGTCATCCTAATTTATAGACTTACTATCAGATTAAATACTACTTTTGCTATGAAGATGATTTTTTTTTTTGTAGTAATTTTTTGCAGGATCGGTTGACAGTGTCTCGTGATGTGTATCCTAATTTAAGCATCGCAATCAACAAGATTTACAAGGATGGTGGGGTTGGTGCTTTTTATACTGGTATTTGAATAAAATTCAAACGTGAAAAAGGAACATAAAAAAACCCCAAAAAATCAGAAAATCAAATATAATTTAGAGATTGAAAAAAAAACCCAAAAAAAAAAGTACCTTCTAATTTGGAGTTTTTGAAGTCTTCACGGGTTGTGGAGGAAGAGACGGTTTGGAAGCCGGAGTTTCGGAGATGGAGGAGATGCAAAATTTATGATTCTGGGCAAAGACATAAATTATAGAGGAAGAGGAAAAGATTGTTTGGATTAAATATTTTTTTTATATATAATTAATATATTAATAAACACCATTTTATAACAACCCTTGGATTGATCTAAGGGCTATTAGTAAATAGTGTTAATCGTATTATGGTAAGGGGGTCCTCATATGAAACTCTCATATGAAGCTCCCTATATATATATATATATATATTTAATTTTGAGAGCTCAATATTCTTTTTTTTTGTCTAACAATTTTGAGGGTCCAATATTTTTTTTCCTCAACAATCTTGAGGGTCCAATATTTTTTTTTATCTAGGACCACAAAAAACTATGAGCCGGTCCTACTAACCTATAATCTCTTTTCATGTTTTATTGATATCCAGAAAACTTACAAAAAAAAAAAAAAAAGAATCTAGATGAGAACCTATGATAATATTTTTGGTTGAATTTTGTAACAACTCAACCTTGAAATTGTAATTGAACTGGGAGGCCCATTCCATTGACAGTAGATTGAGTTTTGAAAGCCCAGCCTGCGATCCAATTGCTTGAATAATGAAAATGTTAACAAGTGATGGGCTGGAATATATATATATATATATATATATATATATATATATATATATATATATATATGTATGTATATATATATATATATATGTGTGTGTGTGTGTGTGTGTCCAAATCAAAAGCTCGTAATTCCAACAATATTCGTTGTTTATTTTTAAATTTTTGAACCTATTTTTTTAATAATTACAATTAATTTGAAGTTTGAGAGAGGATGACATATCTCGAACCCACAATTTTAATTGTGCAGGTGTGAGGAGTATACTATTAGATCAATCGCATCTTGTCAAACCCGTTTTCTTATCTAATAAGTTGTTTTCTCCACATCCTCTAATTTCTTAACTTTATGTCATTAATCTGAGAACTTGAAATCAATTTTTTTCCATTCAAAATCTATCTACTATAGGCTCATGTTGTATTTTTAACACTTTACTAAAATAAATAAGCGTGTATTAACATAAAAATCTGGTCAACATAATTAATAATGAACTGAATAGTAAAAATAAATAAATAAGATTGACACGAGATTTTTAAAGTGGTTCGGCCTTAAAAAATGCCTACATTCACTATTCTTAGTATTCAAGTTGAGCTTGCTAAGTGGGTATGCGGAGCTCGCTATGTGTGTTTTTACTAAAAAAATTGGTAACTTTTGTAACACTAATAACCTGTCCCTTTTATAGTGTGAAGGGGTGAAGTCAACCTATTTTACACGGAATGTAATTACAAGAAATTAGAGATTAAATTATATCCCTAAGAATCATCTTCTAATTGAAACATAATTGCTGAAATTAAGGAGATTGGGTTGATTGGGACTCTGCGAGTTGACCGAGTCGAATCTCTTTATTCTCGGAATTCTTTCCATAACTGGAGTTTCAGGCTAGATGTCATGCGAGCTAGAATTATAGTGTTGATGAGAGGTAGCGCATTAACTCTTTCTAGTACTTTAGGTGTGAGCTTACATAGAGCTTTTATCTTTATATTTATTGGAACAGGTTTGTTCATCGTATTGGGTCTGCCTGGCCTTATTGCTTTATCAGGGTCCGTTGGACTTTCTTGATGTCTCTTAGCCTATTTGGGCATAATGAAATTTGACACATTGTTTTTTTTTCTACTCTATAATAGTCTATTTATAATTAAAATTAAAATATTAAAAAAGGGGTCTGGTTAGAAAACTAATGGGGTGCTAATAAGACCAGCCGAAATATAGCCCAACAGAGACTCAACAGAAGAAAGACTTGACTTTTCTCATACAAAACAAACTTGGATTGAAAAGTTTAAATATAATAATATTCATGTGAATAATTAAGGGATATTTCCATTTTCTTCCCTTATGTTTCAATTAACAATAATTTACCCTCTCATATTTCAATAATTGCCAATTTCCCCCTGAGGTTAAGTTGCCGTCCAAAACTTACTTTTTCATTATTTACTAGAGGGTATAACAGTCATTTGACTAAATAATTTCAAATTTCAAATTTAAAACATTAATTGATAAGTTGGAAAAAAAAAAATGAAAGGACCAAATATTGTCACGTGATCTCTCACTTTTATTTAACCGATTTTTTTTTCTCTCACTTGTATCCCCACATGGTCCCGCACTTGTACCCACGAAATATACATATTCTCTCACTTGTTCCATTCTTGTTCCCCACTTAGATTAATTGCAAGATCCATTTTCTGTTTTTTTTTTCCTTTTGCAGGTTCCATTTAACAATCCAAAACAGGTTTCATTTTCTGTTTTTTTTCTCCCTTTAGATTAAACACTACATCTTTTAAAAAAAAACCTTAAAAAAAAATAATAGACCAGATCATCTGATCCATTGCAAAAAAATAAATAAAATAAAATAAAAACGATGGTTATTTCTAGAACCATTAGCACTCATGGAGCTTTGGCTCCAACTGAGATGAGAGGTGGAGCCAAAGCTCCATCTTCTCAAGAGATCGCCGGCGCAGGCTCACAGGAGCGCGCTCCGGAGATTATAAAAAGCGAAGAACCAGATCGCATGCGATCTGGCCCTTCCCTTACAGAGGCTCCATCTCTCTCAGTTGTAGGAACGGCTCCATCTCAGAAGGCGTGCCAGCGGCTACTAAAGCTCTGGACCAGATCGTGCGCTCTGGTATAGGTTTAATTTTTTTCATTTTTTTTTGTTTCTCTCTATTTTTTTTCTTGGCCAATCTTCTAATTTTTTTTTCTAGTCCTCTATCTCTCTAATTGTTGAATCAGATAACTCCACTGGATTTGATTTTTTCTGGGTTGGGTGTTGTTGAAGATACAAATGCATTTTTTTTGTGGGTTGGGCATTTTTTTTTTCTAGTCTCTCTCTCTAATTGATGTTGTTGAAGAAGTTGGAAAATGTTGATTTTGATGTTGAATTGGAAATGTTGAAGATGATGATAGGCAATTTGATGAATCTGAGTTGGGTGTTGTTGAAGTTGTTGAAGATACAGATGCATTTTTTTATGGGTTGGACATTTTTTTCTGGTCGCTATCTCTCTAATTCATGTTGTTGTCATGTTGTTAAAGAAGATGGAAAATACTGATTTTGATGTTGAATCTGCAAATGATGAAGATGATGATGGGCAGTTTGATGAAGATGAAATGCTGAAGATGATGAAAAATGTTGATGTTGCTGAAGATGATGAAGATGAATATTTTGTGGGTACAAGTGAGGGACCACGTGGGGATACAAGTGAGAGAAAAAAAATTCGGGAAGTGAGGGACCACGTGGCAATATTTGGTCCTTTCATTTTTTTTTCAATTTATCAATTAATGTTTTAAATTTAAAATTATTTAGTCAAATGACTGTTATACCCTCTAGTAAATTACGGAAAAGCAAGTTTTGGACGGCAACTTAACCTCAGGGGGAAAATTGACAATTATTAAAACGTGAGGGGGTAAACTATTATTGATTGAAATGTGAGGGTAGAAAATGAAAATATCCCAATAATTAATGATCCTCATGAATCATGATCAATCTAATATGTCTGCCTTCATCATATATTTTTGCTAGACTTTGTGTGCAAAACTATATATGGTGTTTTGATTCGATGAATCCAAAAAAAAAAAATTTGATGATATAAAGAAATGGAAAGTGAAATGTTAGGACATGTAACACTTTGTGTAATATTATTTACATTTTTTTATTAAAGTTAGGTAATCTTTTTCACATTCAATTTGAGGAAGTAATGATAAATAAATAGAAAGATTGCAGGATTTGTGCAGAAATAGTTGACAAAACATGTTGTGCCTTTTGGGTATGAACTCATAGCACCGAAAGTCCTTTCACACTTTCCTTTTTACAATTACATTTTCATGAATTATGGTATCCACTTTCAATACCACTTCAATTTACTCTTTTTTATTTTATATATATATATATATATATATATATATATAAAATAAATAGATCACTCTAATAAAATTTAACAAGATTAATCTTATAAGGACGGTCCCAAAAGTTATAACCTTAAATAAATGAGATGAACCCATGATACGTTTAATAAAGTAAGTGTGATATGACATAAACCAGTCCCTCATCCCACCTTTGTCCCAAAAACTCCTCATGTTCTCCACGTAAAACCAGTAACCTTCTTAGACAAAAGCTGGTGAGTTGTGACCAACAGGAACAAGTGCTGCTCCACAATCTTATGTTATATATATCATTTGAGGAGAAAAAAAATGAAAAAAAAGGTGGTTTCATGATTATGCTCACTAAGGTCACATCAAGAAAATAATTAATTTTTTTCTTTATATAATAAATATCAATAAAATAGTACTGTTCTAAAAGAAAAAGAGAAACCCACTTACCTGATCATAATAAAACATAATAAAATTTCAAGAATTCAAGATAGTCTTTTCTAAAACCAAAAAGCTAGAAGCACTAGGGATAATTAATAATAAGGAAAAAAAAAAAAACAGAGACAACACACAAGTTGTCTGCTTTTGATTGAGATTGGTGACGCTTGCTTGCACATAAAAGCACTTTTTAAGTAGTAGTCAGGTTGTGTCTCTCTATACTATTATTATTGTTCATGAATCAAAATAATATCATTTTATAATCAACTTTTAAAATATTTTTCAATTTAACCCCTGCCGTTAAAAATAATAACAATTCAATTAACTTTATTAAGTAAAAAAAATAACAAATCCAATTTATGTGAAAATAAAAAATAAATATTTTTGAATAATAACAATAAAGGAATAGAAAATTTATTTAATATAAAAAAAAGAAGACTTTTTCCTCCCATAAAAATTTTAAAAAATATATATATAAAGAAGAATTTAAAGTAATTTTTCACCTTTTTTTTTTGTTATCTTATGGAAATTTATATTTCAAACATATAATTTTTTATTTATTTTCTTCTAATTTTTTTCTTTTCTATTCTTAACTCAAGATGAACAATGAATTTCCATCATATTTTTTTTGTTTCACTCTTTTTTTTTTCTTTATATTTATTTTTTTGAAATTGGTAAATATTTAATTTTTTTGAAACCAGTACCACTTTTTAATAGTTTTTTAGTTGTGGGGGTAGATTAGAAAATATTTTGAAAGTATATTATAAAATTATATTATTTTTAAAAGTATGGGAGGAAAATGATAATATCTCTAATTTATGATTGACCCCTAAATTAAGCATGCTGCTTCTGAAAATACGGCTTTTCATGGATTTGAAATGATGTTTCATCATTTGTTTTCTCCTTTGGATTTTCATGAGATTTAGATTTACTCATCTAAATAAAATTCCTCTTTACTGTTGTACTCTCTCAGCTTTCTTGTCAAGCTATTTGTATAATGTATATATACATTTAATAAAAGGAAGGCAAAATATCCACAGATGCTAACTAACTTACCATCTGTGATCTGTGGCATCATGATATCCAATTTTTCTCTAAAATTACACCAACTTTCTCTTTCATTCAAAGATACATAGTTGAAGAGTAAATTTGTCATTTACCTATCAAATAGGACAATAATATTTTATAATTTTATTAGTTTTATAATAAATCATTTTACCAAATAAGTTAACACATAAGCAATTATTTTTTGAAAATAAACAATAAGAAATTGTCAATCTCAATAAATATTACAAATTAAGGTCAAATGCAAAAAAATCCACTATGTTTTCAACTATTGATAATAATACTTTTATTTAAGAACTTCTTTCGAAAACAAACTACCATTAAATTTCTGTTAGGTTGACTTCAGGTTGACCATTGAAAAGACTATTATACCCTTAAAATTTTATTAAAATGTATGTTATATCCCTAAACTTATTACCATATGTTTCTTCAAAAATAAAACTAACGAAAGGATAAAAAGATGGAGACCGTTGATGGATCTCCACCAGCACACGATGAAGATCCTTTGTTTGATCTCCATCACACGATAGAGATCCATCAAGGATATCCATTACGCTTGGGGATCCGTGTGATTTCCATCAAGTGATGGAGATCGTGCGGTGAAAATTTGAGATCTCCATCGTGCAATGCAGAATCGTGAGGGATCTCCTCATGTCCTCCATCATCATTGACCACCATCATTGCCGTCCTCCACCACCAACAATAACTCAACGATTAACCCTGTAGAGAGAGGGGGGGGGGGGGGGACAGGACAAAGAGAGAGAAAGGCGGGACAAAGGGGAGAAGAAGAGTGAGAAGAGAAGGGGGTGGGAGAGAATATTTATTTTATTTTTTACTATTTTTTAAAATTATTGATGTAAGGAATTATAAGTTTACACTATCACTCTAAATGAGAGTTAACGACAATTTTGTTTCTAGGTGAGATTCTTGAATAAAAGTATTTTGATCTATTAGTCCAACAATAGTTAAAAGTGTAAGGAAGGTTGATGCATTTAACTGTAAAAATTATTTAAAAATAAAATAGAAAGATTAAATAAATTTAAATAATTATTTCATTTTTTAATTAAAAAAAGCAACGTAAGAGGTAGCTTTATTTCCGATGTAGATCTAACAATATCTTTATCAATAATCGATCTTTGTACACACGTATTGTCTCCTCCCATGTTTAGAGAAGATCAATCATCCATCGTTAGTGAGTTTTTCTTTTTTCTATTGTTTCATAACTTGTTTTAAATATTATTAATATAAATTAATTATATTATAGAAATGTATATATTGTAGGGGTAGGAGTAATTTTGAAATTTCCAACTGCAAGGTCGGCCAATGGTTAGTTTAAACAGAACTTAATTGTGTAATTTTGAGCAGAACTTAAGTATCATGTCATTATGCCTAAAAAGGGGATGAGTTAGTGTAATTTTTCCTTTATAAAAAGTTAATTAACTTTTACTACTTCAAAAGAGAGGCTTCAAAAAAAAAACTTTTATTTTTCTTAAGGCACAAGAATCCCGAATCCCTGTAAAATTTATCTTTAGACTAGTCAAGTAGAGTTTTACCATTTTTTAAAGCAATTATTGCTGTAACTTTTTAAAAACAACCATAAAAGGATTTAAATAAAAGGTTCTTAATGATAGCGTAAAAGGATTTAAATATGTTTAAAAAAAAAAATAGGATTTAAATAAAAGAGTGCTGACCAACAAGTTACACAATACTGATTTGTAAGTGCGTACATTTTATGTTGGCTTGATTTCATAAATAAAATACTCCTTGTATGTAAGTTTTAGATTGTTTAGGTTGTAATACTCAAGAAAAAACATATTAAAGACAAGAGTCACGACAAAGGCTACAAGGATGAAAAAGTTAGCACGTTCTAAGCTTCAAGTTTTTCAACTCTTTAGAGAACCTTAAAAACATTCATGCATTCATCAAGTCATATGCTCATAGGAATTATCTTTTTGGGTATACTCTATTTTGTTTTGTGTTCTATAAATATGCATATAATCAAGAGTTACTAGTAAAAGGCACGGAAATAAATAGATTTGGATTGCATGTAAGAGGAGATTAGATGAATCGTATAAACAAATTATCAACTACTGACTCTTGTGCCGGCCAAACAACCGCTCGGTTAATTATATTATTAATAGGGTAAATTATAATAAAGTACCATGACGTTTGGTTATATTGCAATGAAATCATGAGTTTAGTCTTAATTACACATTAGTACTCTCCTTTAGTTGACTTGGTCAAAAATAAAAGTTTGACCAAATTTTTTTACTTAAAATGATAAAAATACCCCTGGTTAAAAAATAAAAAATAATATTAATTATTAAAATTAAAAAAAATAATTTAAATAGATTCATACATTTTAAAAAATTTGAATTTTTTAAATTTTTTAATTTTAATAATTAATATTATTTTTTTAATTAGAGGTATTTTTATTATTTTAAATAAAAACTTTGATTAAATTTTTATTTTTGATCAAGTCAACTAAAGAATGATACTAATGTGTAATTAATGTTAAAATCACGATTTTATTATAATATAATCAAACGTTATAATACTTCATTACAATTTGCCCTTTATTGATATTAACAACTTCTACCTTACAACATGTCACAAGTGGAACTTTCATGATCGAAAACAACTCGAATACTCATGAGTATGCCTCCCAAGTCCTAGCCGCACCCTCTGATGCCTTAAAAAACAAAAATCGGTTATCACGCAAATCCAATTTCATGATTATTCAATCTCTCGAAAGTTTTTCTTCTGATTCTTTATTACCAAGTGAAAATGTACATGAAAGCTTTTCTTTAAGCAAAGAGTAAAGGATTGAAAGGCATGAGAATTGGAAAAGTGAAAATCTTAGAAAGCCAAGGTCTCTTTTCTATCTCGTCCCGGAAGGAGGTGAAAACAGAGAGCATGGATGAGGAGGGTTGGTGCCGTTGGTCAGATAAAAACATAAAAGTAAAATAAAAGCAAGAGGCGCAAAAGGTAACCAACAAGCCGACATGAGGCCACAAGTAGGCCTAGAAAACAAGCACACCCTACAACCAGACCAAATCCTAACATGTGTTACAGCTAGGATGATACCCCTTTTAAACCCCTTTTGGCCTAAAAGGTTATATGTTTGTGCCCCCCTTTTTTAATTGAGTTTTCCTGCATAGAGATTCCAAATATAGCTCATATAAATCTTTTTTCGCTTTAAAAAAAATATATATTAAAAAGATAAATAGAGAGGAAAACAAGTTTCACTTTCTACATAAAATGACAACAAAACCTAAAAAAAGAAAAGGCTAATGACAGGGCTCCAAGAAGCAACCAAAAATAAAAAGGTCAAAAAGACAACAAAAATATTTCTAGCCCCCCAACTGGTTTTTTTTTTTTTTTCGTTTAAATTCTTCTTCTTCTTCTTCTTCTCTCGTGAAGTGAACGAAATCTCTTCTTCTCTATTTATATTCTTCTTGTTAGAGAAGTCCAAAAAAACCCATCTCCAAAATGGGTGATACTTCTACTGTAATAACTAGTCTTCCCTTCGTCAGCTTCAAAGTCCAAGCAAGATGTAGTATACAAGAGTGATAGGAAGTGCTATTAGCATCCCAAATATGACCCTGCATTTAATTTAAAATAAAATCAATTATTAGTAACATATCTATGCTTTATATTATGTGAATTATATGAATTTAATCAAAATTAGTATAAAGTCGGGTTCGAACCCAGTGCTCAGTATGTCTGCATGAACATTGTACTCCTTGGCAAAGACAAAAGGCACGATTCCTTGTGGAAGAGCTGCCTGGAGATTTAAACACGTATGGTATAAACAAAGATCAATTAACAATAACAGGCATGGAATTTTGCTTGAAACAAGTCGCATCATGTATGATTTAGTGGGGTTTTGAACTCCTACCTGCACTATGGCAATGTGCAATAGAACTCCCTTTAGTCCAACAGCAATTGAGGCAGCAGCCATGACAGCAGGACCTGTGAGGAAACGAACAGCCATAGCAAACGTGGCAATTGAGTTTCCACAAGCGATGATCCTAGGCTGCAATGCCATGAACAAACCTGCAATTCCATAAAAAGTTCCACAGTGATGATTAAGCCACATAAGAAGATTTTCTACAGTAAATATCTTCAAATATAGTCATTAATACTTGAAAGGAGTTCAATAATCAACATACCAAGACTAAACATGGCCATTCCAAGACCTGCATCAGAGAGAATGGCTATGGAACGAGCAATTATTGCAGGCATCTCAACATGCCACCTACAAAATCAGTCACTACAGGTTTACATATCAAACAAAACGAATGCCCCAACCTGAAATGATTAATAAATTTCACATACTTGCATGATACAAGAGACCAGGTGAGGCCAATGAGGCTGGAGTAAGTGTTGGGATTCCTGATGAGTTTTCGCCAAACCATTATCAGAATAAGTCTGGTCATAACACTAGCAGGAGGCATAGCAGTTGACTTGGAATCACCATGAGCAGCAGATTTAGGGTGGAGCTCAGCTGTGGAACTGGAACCAATCTTCGAAAGAACAGGACCTTCATGGTCAACTCCATTCGAAACTGGCCGGTTCCCAAAACTGAATTCATCTCTACCAAACTCTTCATAATCTACATAACAATCAAAACAGATCAGTTACAGTACAGCATATGAAACTAAATAAAACAAGAGTATTCTCTTTCCATCATAAGTACGAAAAACAAAACCCACATTTGCAGATTAAAGTGAAAGCATAATGAAACAAGATAAAAATATTAAGAATAACAAACAAAATCCAAGCAACCCCACTTCCCCGCAGCACAAAAATAATGGAAGCAACCTCTCCAATGAAAAACAAACAATAAACAAGACAACTACAGTTACCGCAATATACACAACATTCCAAAAATCGCTTAAACATGGGATGCGCAAATACAATATAAGAAAAATCCGCAACATGCAAGAAACAACAAAAATAGGCAATGTGCCAGTAACTAATACTATGAAAGATAAGTGTTTATACCTTTTTGGTGAGGTAGGCCAGCAAGATCATTCCCATAATCTGCTCCACCCCTGAAGACATGAATCCCACCTTCTGATACAGGAGAAGCACTAGAACTCCAAACAAACATATGCAAATCCTTTCCATTTTCAGCTCCATTTGCCTTCTTTTTCACACCAGGTCCGGCTACCGGAGAGAATATTCCGGCAGTTGTTGGAGCAGGATAAGTGGTCCCATTGGCTTTACTTACATTGCCAAACACTCCCATTCCATTCTCTTCATCGAAACCCAAGTTACCAAAATTTGATTGTCTTGGGCTGACATTGCTCATGTTCTTCCCATTCACCATGGAATAGAAATCAGTGTGGTTGAAACTAGAGCCTCTTGGGGTTGGGTTCCTTGATGACTGGAGAGAGTATATCTCAGCATTGGTCAAATTAGATGGTCTTGGAGTCAAAGAAACGCCTGAATTTGGACCGTGTGATCTTCTAGAGAAGATTTCTGATATCGAACTGGTTGATTTCCTGACAGTCACGTGAAGCTTGCCATCTTCACCAACCTCTGCCTCAGTTTGCAATGGCTCTTTACCGTCCAAAGAAATGATATCTGAGTCAACTCTAAAGGAAATAATAGAGCCAGCAGTGTCTGGAAACTGCTCTGCAATCAAGAGTCTAGCACCTCTGTATTCAAAGAGAAAGAGCATCAATGTATACCATATAATGCACTGAAGCACGACTATTTGGACCATTAAGCTGCCAGAGTCGTTTCCATACATGCCCTTTAACAAAGGGATGCCCATAACAAGTGTGTTGGGCAAAGTAGATAGAGAGAACAGAGTGATAGACCACTCAAGAGAGCCTCTGGAGCTGGTTCTGGACCAGATGGCTAGGACCACCAAGACTATGATTTTTTGGAGAGTGTCAGCTGCAATGAACCTGTAGTTCATGGCATATGGGTTGTTGGTGGATATGAAGTGAAACGAGAGTAAAGGAACAGCAAAGAGAGCAACAAATCTGTTGATGCCTGAACACTGGTCTGGGCTGAAGATTTTCCACCATTTCACTGACCCATATGCTAGGATCATGGCTACATAGAGGGGCACCACTGCTGTAAGCACATGGTAGAGGTCACTGGCACTGATCATTTTTGGTTTTACACAAAAAATAAAAATGGAGTCTTGTGTGTTTTTTGCAAGGTAAAAACAAGGATCTTTAAAGAACAAATCAACCCATTTCCACACACAGTTTCAGAGATCAAGTGATGAACTGATGAAGGCAAAAAAGTTGAACAACACCACCGGAAAGTTTTATTTGTCCGGCGACTTTTAGTCAGAAAGTTTGCAAGAGAGAGAAGGTAGCGTTGAGATTAGAGGAAAGTGATGTCCCTGTGAGTTATATTTATGGGATTTAGGAGGAGACAAATAAATAAAAGCTGGTCGCTTTTATGTGGCATTTTATAGTCTTTTGGGAAGACAAATTGAACAGTATTTTTATTAGGGCAATTATCAATTTGGTTCCTAATTTATGTAGAATCATCAATTTTTTAATGCAGTTTCGTTTATGGGTACTTTTGGGTCCTAAATTTTCGTAAATATATCAATTTGGTCAATTTGACCAATTTTTTAACAGTCAAACTAACTGAAAATATTAAAAAGAAAGTTTTGCCCTTAAATCTATTTAAATTAGTTAAAATTATAATTTTACCCTCAAATTTTTAAAAATATTATTAATAATTAGAACGGTAATATGGTCATTGTATATAAATTTTTTAAAAATAAAAATTTTAAAAATATAATTTTAAATTTTAATTTTTTTAAAATTTTATTTTTAAAAAATTAATATAAATGATCATATTACCCTTCTAATTATTAATAATATTTTTAAAATTTTAAGCGTAAAATTATAATTTTAATTTATTTAAATAGAGTCAATGGTAAAACTATTTTTTATAATATTTTCAGTTAGTTTAATTGTTAAAAAATTAGTTAAAGGGACTAAATTGATACATTTACGAAAACTTAGGGTCCTAAGATACCAATAAATGAAACTGAATTAAAAAATTGATGATTTCTTTAAAAGTCTAGTTCAACCGCCGGTTCCATAACCGGAACCGATAGCCAATCTTAAAAAAAAATAATTTAAATTTTTTAGCTTTAACTGCCCTATGCGTGGGGCAATGTAGGCTGCAGCAGAGTGTAGTCTGCTATAGCCTGCAACCTAATTTTTTTTAAAAAAATCAGTTTGAACTGGAACCGTTCGAACCGGATGGTTCCGTGAACCGGCGGTTCCGATTTTTTTTAAGGCCAACCGGGACCGGGTGTCCCTATCCGGAACGGGTTTTGAACCGCAACCTTAAGTTCTCCTGGCTAAGAACTTGTACACAATACACAATGTCTTATCGTGTCACTGTAAGATAGAGCAGACGAACAATTAAGCACCTATAAGAAGTAGCATAAGGAATAAGTTCTCCCTCGGTCTTGCTCAACTTGAGATTTTGTTCCATAGGAGTTTTGGAAGAACAAGTTCCAAGAAGGCCAAACTCTTCAAGTAATTCAAGCGTATATTTTCGTTGGCTTAGGTAAATCCCTTGCTTTGAACATGATATTTCTATGCCAAGAAAAAATTTAAGAACACCAAGATCCCTCAGTTTGAAGCTATTTTGAAGAGTATTCTTTAATTTCTGAATTTCCTCAAGGTTGTCTCCTGCAATAATAATATCATCAACATACACAAGAGTAATGTTAAGTGTGTTACCTACCGCCTTAGTAAACAAATAGTAGTCTGCTTTTGATTGTTGATAACTAGCACTTAGCAACTTGCTAGAGAGTTTGGCAAACTATTGGCGAGAAGCTTGCTTAAGGCTATAGGGAGATTTTTTGAAGTTTGCATACAACATTAGGTGCTTCTGATTGTTGAAAGCCTGGTAGAAGCTGCATATAGACTTCTTCATCTAAATCCCCATGAAGAAAGGCATTGCTAATGCCAAGTTGATGGAGATGTCAATTCTTAATTGTTACAATATCTAATAAACATCGCATTGTGGTAAGTTTGGCCACTGGTGCAAAAGTTTCTTGATAATCAAGACCTTCTCTTTGGTTATACCCTTTTGCTACTAAACGAGCTTTGTAACGCTCAATAGTACCATATGGTTGATACTTGATCTTGTAAACCCATTTGCAACTAATTGCTTTCTTTTCAGGAGGCAGCCAAGTAAGCTCCCATGTTTGATTATCCTCCAGGGCTTTAATTTCCTTTGCCATGACCTTTCTTTAGTTCACATCAAGCATCGCCTGTTTAAAATTTTTCGGTTCCTGACTAGAAGAAATTGATTCTAAAAAGGAACGATGAGAAGAAGAGAATTTGTCATATGATAAGAAATTTTGTAATGGGTGAGAAGTACTTACAGAATCAAGAGAAAAAGATTTTGGGGTTGGTAGATCACATGTAGTCAACTGACAATGATAATCTTTGAGGTAATAAGGTGGATGAGACTCACAAATAGATTGTCATGTTTGTGGATGAGATGGTTCCAATGGGAGAACATTAGAATTTTGGTTGTTTCCATCATTTGTTTCATAGACTTCCTCGAGTTGTGAATGAGACTCAAGACTATGGTCTTTTTGCTCAGGGACTTGTTCAATAATTGGGCATGGCAAAACAAGCTTATTTGAAGACATCTCTCTTTCGTAAATGAAAGGAAAAGTATTCTCATGAAACTAAACATCTTGAGATACAAAGATCCTGTTGGTTTTTAGATCATACAACTTGTATCCTTTTTGAGCATATGGGTAACCGAGGAAAACACATCGAGATGCTCTAGCATCAAATTTCGTTTTTGAAGCATTGATATTAGTGGCAAAACATAAGCAACCAAAAATTTTCAAATGACGAAATGAGGGAATTGAACCAAACAACAATTCATAAGGCGTCTTACCAGATAACAAGGGAGTTGGAGTCCAATTTATATGATAAGCTGTCGTTAACACACATTCGCCCTAAAATTTTATAGAAAGTCCGGCTTAAAAACACAAGGCACGTGCTACATTAAGTAAATGCCCGTGTTTCTTTTCCACGACGCCATTTTGTTATGGTGTATTAATGCAACTTGTCTCATGTACAATACCTTTGTGATTGTAGAACTCTTTCATATTAAACTCCAACCCATTATTAGAACGTAAGACTTTGATTTTTCTATTGAATTGTGCTTCAACATAGATATAAAATGATTGCAAAAGGAAGCGAGTCTCACTCTTGTGTTTCATAAGGAAAAGCCAAGTACATTTAGAATAGTCATCCACAATGGTGAGAAAGTAATGAGCACTTGATAAAGAATTTATATGGAATTTTCCTCAAATATCACAATGAATTAAATCGAAAGGTGCAATGAAATTTCTATTACTTAAAGGAAAAGGAAACCGAGTTTGTTTAGCAATAGGACAAATCTCACAAGGTTTATTATCAACAGAAGTATCTAAATCCGAAATATAATGCGAAAACAATTTAAAACGAGTATGCCCAGGGTGTCCTAAGCATTGGTGCTATAAATTATAAACTGAAGAAGATGGGACTTGTGAGCATTTAGGTAGAACGATTGACACCTGAAGAAGATAAAGTACATCATGCAATCTACCCGTTCCAATCATCTTCTTCGAGGATTGGTCCTATATATGGCAAGAATCGGGAAGAAAAGTTATAAAACAATTTGTATCATAAACGAGCTTGGCAACTGAAATTAAATTAAAATGAAAGCTGGGAACACAAAGGACATTCCTCAAGGTAATATTTGATGTTAACCGTACATCAACAATATGAGTAATTGGGACATTTACTCCATTTGGGAGTCTATAACTGTTTTTGAACAAGTAAATGAAATATGAGAAAGAAAAGAAGCAGAGCTAACCATATGGTCAGTAGTCCCGGAATCAATAATCCAAGAAGTTGGATGAAAAGAATGGACAACGTTAAGTGCAATACCCGTCAGATTGTTTTGGGAGGCATTGTTACCTACAAGATTTGACTTGGGCTGGGTATTGATCAAGGACAAAATCTGTTGACATTGTTATGGAGTGAAAGGAAAATATTTCATTATGGAAGATGAAGCAGAAATCTGATTTGTTGATGCTTGGCTTGGTGTGAACTGATTTGGCCCTTTGTGCAGCTTATGACCAGGAGGATAACCGTGTAGCTTATAACATTTTTCTTTGGTATGTCCTATTTTTCTACAAAAATCACAGCTGAGTTTAGAATAATTTGGAGTATTCTGTCTTTGATTTTTACCTGCACTATCGTTCCCCATAGCTGCCAGTACAGCAGATTTGATCGCTGGCCGTGGATTAGCAATATCGCGTTGTCGTTCTTCTTGAAGAAGCAAGGAGAAGACCTTACTTACAGCTGGAATGAGATTCATCAATAATATGTGACCATGTTAAATTATGTAACTGTCATTCAAGCCTATTAGAAATTGCATGGTGCGATCTCTGTCTCTATATCCTTCCAAAGTCTTGTTAGATTCACATGTGCAAGGGGGTATTGGGGAATAAACATTTAATTCATCCTATAATCCTTTTAATTTTGAATAATAGATTGCGACAGAGTTCTGACCTTGTGATATGGAATTGATCTTCTGTTGAAGCTCGAAGATGCGTGGTCCATTAACCTGCGAAAAACGTTCTTCAAGATCCAACCAGAGGTCTCTAGTTGTCTATGCATATATGGCATCACCTGCAAGTTCTGGGATGATGACATTCACAATCCAAAAAGCCACCATGTCCTCGCAATGTTTCCAATCTCCAAAATCTGGATATGTGATGGAAAGCTTAGTAATAGTTCCATTGACGAAGCCAGATTTTTTCTTTGCACTGGGAGTTTTTAACATAGCTCTACTCTACATTATATAATTGTCTCCATTCAACAAAGAAGACACTAGAATTGCCCCAGGATTATCTGAGGGGTGAAGAGAATACATGTTTTTGGCATTCTTTGTATCCTTATTCATTTGATCCCCCATTGAAGCAAATATCAAACTGAATAACTTAATGCCAAAAGGAAAAGAAAATAAGTCTCAAGAACACTATACACTCTCTGATACCATGATGAGACTTAGAATATGAAAGAGTTATATAAGACTCTTGCTTTATTTTAGAAAAAGACTACAACTATATATACAAATTCTAGTAATTCTCGAGAAAAATAAAAAAGGAAATTACAATTGTACAATAGCATAAAATCATAGAATTAATTAACAGTAATTGCATAATATTGCTGGAGAGAAATCATGCAAGAGAGAAATCAGGCAAGTAAATCTCCAAAATCTCCTACCTCTCTTTTCGCCCTCCATTAATCTATTTTAATAATTTTTTGTTATTGGATTTGGCCATTGGAACTGCTTTGATTAAAAGTCTCTTTTGGTGTTGCATTTTACCAACTTGAGTTGACAAATTTTGATTAATAGTTTTCAAAGTAAAAGTGAAATAATGTTACACTGTTTATATTATTTAGATAATAAATTTAAATAACTTTTTTTAAACAGTGTAATAATATTAATCGTAAAAGAGAGTTAAAATCAAAATAAAGAAATGCTTGTAAAAAATTTCTTCAAATTAGAGGAATTTATTAAAGAAACCGAGACATAAAAAAAGAACCAAAATCTACAAATATATATTAATTTAGGCTTTAACTAGTAAATGAGAAAAAGACAAATCAAAAGACTTTAAAAAGAAAGAAGAAGAAGAAGAAGAAGAAAAAAAAGCATAAAATCCAGAAATGCTGGAATGACAGCAGCATAGTAGAATCTTAATTTACAATGGCCACGTGTCACGTAGTGGGATCATTATTATTATTATTATTATTATTATTATTATTGCATTGTAAAACTAAAAATTGAAATTCCATAAAGTACCACCAACATCTTCACGAGGAGGAGTTTATACGGACACTGATTTTATTCCATCACAAACAGCTTTTGCCTCAACGGTCGTTTTTGGATCGAACGCTTTGCTTCTCTTTTTCGGATTTTAGCAAAAATATGCCCTATTGTTTAAATGATTTAGCGAGTATACCCCTTAAATGAAAAAGTTACACTTTTATCCTAAAATTTCTAAAATATACTTAATTAATAAAACCACTATATTTAATATTATACATTTAATTTTCATCTGATTTACGGAAAAAAAATAAATAAACACTTGTGATTTTCATCAAAATATTTATTTTTTTTCCAACTAAAACTAATTCAATTAACAAATTATATTCATTTCATACTTACCTTTTTACCATCACTTATCATATTTTTATTTTTTTTCATTTTTTTCCAACAAAAACTAATCCAATCAATAAAACATATTTACCTTTTCACCCCACTTATTTTATTTTTCTTCCAAATTTGTATACTCCTAAATAAAAATAATTTTAAATGAGATAATTAGATGAATAATGAGATATTAGTTAGTTGGGTTATTTTTTTTTTAAATCTTAGTGGATGAAAATTAAATACAGTGGTTATGTGTTAATTAAGGGTATGCAAAAACACTTTCTAATTTTAAAACTAGTTATAAAAACCGCCCTTATAGGGGTTTCATCTAAAGTTGAAATTAATAGGTTATATTCGAAAAAAAATCAAGCCTCAAACCATCTTTTTTCTTTCGGAAATCTCCCTTTCAAAAAATAAGATATAAATTTTACCATCTTAACTCAAGTTGTGTGGACTTATTTTTCACATTAGTTTCAAGTCTTATTATACACATTTTACCGGTATGTGTCAAGAGTTTTCTTTTCAATATTATGAGAGCTTTCGATTGTTGGAATAAATATTGGTGCCCCGAAACCTACACATAAACATAATACTTGATATTTGTGTGTCCTGACAGATTGTTAAACCATTTGGTGTCAATTTTTTTAAAAAAAAATTAGCTATTTTTTAAAGGACTTTGTTTCTAGTGTCGTGTGGCATTTGCCCACAAATATGAAGTTGTGCAATCATATTCATATTAAAATGTAGATGTATTAATAAGTATAAAATTTATGTAATTTAATACAAATATTGTAAATCACCAGATCAAAATTAACATATTTGATGGTAGTAGGATTATAATGTTACTAATTTGAATTAGGATCTAAGGAATTCCAAAACATGAATCCAATTGTGTTAGGTAGCCAAAAGCAACCAGTAACATGTTCCCTAGAAGGTTTTTACTTAAAATGCTAGCAAATATAGGTTGAATAAACTCCAAATCTAAGACTCTAAGTTAGCCGATACCAAATAGTCAAAGTGGTCCAACGCATATATTATTTGGGAAATAAAACCAAACATGTTTTGTCCTTATTATCACGAAAACAACCCCTAGTCAAATTCCATTTCACATGCTTTACAAAAATAAAAATACTAGATTTCGACAAATAAATATGTAATGAGAGTTACTTTTCGTAACCTAACGTGTACTAGTTGTCGTTTTTGATAAGACCGACTACAAACCCAATTAATACCCGTTCTAAAAAAATATTATTTTCTTCTAGCTTTTTTATAGCTTTTAAATTTCCTATGCTTAATGCACTCACACCTTGGGATTGTCTTTGCTGCAAAATAAAAGTGGTTTACTTTAGACTTACTACCCAATTTGATACTATTAATCGAGTCACCATCATTTAATTATCGTAATTAAACTCTTATGTGCGGTTATGTATTTAGGTGTTGAAGTGATTCTTTTTTCTTAGAAAATGAATTAAAAATTAACTGTTAATATTTTTTTTGTCCACGATAATAACTCAGGCTCTCGCACTTTACGATGTAATGAGTAAAAATGAGATTTAAACTCCTATCACATAATAACATCTCCAATGCAATTATATATTTAGAGAAAATTGAGTGCCACATATGATCTATATTAAAAAAGTTAAGAAAACATTCTCCAATGTAATTATCTAATTTTGATATGATGTAGCAAAAAAAAGTTAGAGAATATCAAGTAGAGTTTCTAATTGTAGATATCTTCCTTGATATGCTGACTAGAATTTCTAACTTTTTTCACCAATAAAATTTTAGCATTTTGTCAATGCATTTAATTATCATATTGAATGGAGAGAGAATGTAACAAATGACTTGTGGTGATTGGTTTAAACTTACTATTTGAATATTCACATTGGAGAAGTGAATATGCATTTTTATAATTATTTTGATAAGGTAGATCCATATTATTTAGAAATGCTGATGTGACACTATAGGGGAATATGCTCAATTATTTTATTATAAGTGGACATGTAAAAAGACAACGATCATCCAAAATAGTGGAAATAAAATGAAAAAAAATCATAAACCATCAAGTGAGTATAGTTGGTCACCATACACTAGATAGGGAGCAGACCGTTTCAGTAGTACCCAAGTTCGACTCTGAGCGGATACAATCTTTATATTAATGGAGCGCACTTATGGCCAGATCTTTACTGATCACCCAGACTAAGTGTGGATAGTTTCGTACCAATATACGTGAGACCATCTCGTAGTAGTAATGGCCAAAGTAACCAAACCGGTGGTTCTAGTTTTGGAACTGTCGGTTCCAGTTCACTTTTTTGCCCAATCGGAACCGGGACCGTAGAGGTCCCGATCCCAGTTCTGGTTGGAACTGGGGAAGAACCGTCGGTTCCAGTTTCTCCCCGATTTTTTGGAACTGACGGTTGAACTGCCTGTTCCAAACCTATTTGGAATCGGAAAAATAAAAAAATTAAAAAAAATTAAAATTTATAAGTAAATTAATAAAAAATTTTAAATATATAAATAACATAGTTCATTTGTTCAACAAGAAATTTATTACGATAATAATAATATCATAAAACTATAAAATTAAAAAGAAATTTAAATATATAAATAAGAAATTAGTTAATTATGGTTTACACTTAATTTAAATTAAGATAAAATATGACTATATGAGAGATATTTGTTTTTTAAAATTTTTTAATATATAAGATGAGAGATGATGTAGATAAGAATTATTTTAAAGAGATGAAGAAGGGTAATTTTATAAAAATTGTATTTTACAAAATTACCATTCTTCATCTCTTTAAAATATCTCTTCTCTACATCATCTCACATATATGATATATCTCATATATATAAAAAAATAAATTAAAAAGTTGGTATTGGATTGCAATAAAATAACGATAAAATTGAATAAAATTATGATAATATCATAAAACTATAAAATTAAATAAATAAATAAGAAATTAGGGCTTGTACTTAATTTTACCTCAATTAAGCTGCCTACGTATTCTCTAGGAGGAATCAAAGCCTACGTAGTTCTTTTACCTGTTATGTTCTGGAGGTAATCAATCGTCGCTTGTTCCTTCGGTAGCCGTTGTATCGTTGTTGGTGTCGAAGAAGTCATTATCGTCGGACACTATATCCAATTCTTGCTGTCGGTATAAGGCCTTGATCCAATCGTCAACACATACCTGGATCTGTATTGAGTCAGGACTGAGCAATGCCCGTCTCTCGTCGAGAACATTGCCACCTGCACTAAATTCCTGTTCGACTATCATAGTCGAGACAGGGGTTTAAAAAATTTGCTTGGCAATGAGGGCCAAAATTGGAAAGTTAATTTCGTGCTCCCTCCACCAATGTAGGATGTTAAAGTCTTCGCTGTCCAAAAACTCAAAAGAGGTGTTTATGTAAAGATCAACCTCTGAAAATAGGTTAATAAAGACGAAGAACTCCCATGTATCCTTGATTTTTTGGTCAACACGCTTGACGCTAACTTCTTTAATGAGGGAAAGCAAGAACAAGAATGACTACTAATACTACCACTTCCGCTTACATCCGGTTGCTGAACATTAATGCTCAGCGAAGGACCGTATACAGAACGGTATTTGTCATACATTGAATAAAATAATTGTCTAACATTATTATATAAAGCACTAATATTTACGTTGTGTAGCCCTAAGATTGATAATAAAGTGTTAAATATTCATATAAATTATCAAATTTACACATAGGGTCAAAAACTAAAGCAGCAGTATAAATCGAAGGAATGTCCCTATAATAATTTAACCATTTATCTCTCATTGCACAAACACATGCAGTTAGTTCCGATACTTGTGCACATTCATTAAGTGCATCTACAATATTAATGGTTTCACACAAAAATAAATGTGAAGTTGAATAATATATACCGGATAAAGTGTTAGTTGCATCATGAAAAACTTTTAAAAGCATGCAAATTTTAGTACAAACATCCCAATGATGAGCATACAAATTAACGCTACTAACATTATGCTGCATAAATCTAACTAATAATTCTCTATAGTCGTAGCTTTCACAAAACAATTTATATATGGAGTTCCAACGAGTTGAAACATCTCGGGAAAACCTAATTGGATGTTTCCTGTTAGATTTACAATACCTAACCCATTATTTCGTAGTGCTAAGATGTTTTCACAAATAGTATAGGGCATCTCTAATTGGTGTAATTCATTCTTGAAGTGTTTGCAAACCATGTTGTACACATATATTTAAAACATGACAAATACATCTTTGATGAAAAAATCTACCACCAGAGTAGGGTTGACACAATTGAATTAATTGTGGAACGACAGCAATATTGTTTGTAGTATTATCAAAACCAATTACAAAAATTTTACTTTCAATATAATATTATCGGTAGTATGAGTGTCATCAAAAACTCTAAATGCAAAAATTCGTTTTTACAACTCCCATGATTGGTCTACATAATGGCAAGTAAGTCCTAAGTATGAATGTTTTTGCCAATGGTCGCTCCAAATATCGGCACAAACAAATACATGACCCATATAATTTTGAAAATAACTAACTAATGTTTTTTTTTTTCATTTTTATAAATGTCACACATAGTACGTTTTAATGTGGTCCTAGTTACTTTACATGCAGCGAGATTTAAAGCATTATGACAATATTTTAAAAAACTATTTTTTTTGCCAAAACTAAAAGGAAGATGTTCGGTCGATACCATTTTTGCTAATTGTTCTCTATTATTTACATCACTATATTTAAATAAAGGATGGTTATGAGATGTGTACCTGAAAATTTGGTATTTTCCTCGGCTATATTCATGTTGATCTTCGACTGGATGCTTGGTGTTAATGTGCTTCCAGTACGTTTCGTACCCTTCGGATTTGTTCCACTTAAAATCTTTATTGCAATAGTTACAAGTCACCACAACTTCCCCCGATTCCTTCTCTATCCTCCTCATATGAACTTTAAAAAGTTCATATTTGTATGTTGCCAAATCTGGCAATGACATTTATATGGTTTCACTTGGGGGAGGGATTTCACAAGAGGGACTAGAGAGAGGGGGATGAGAATATTGAGAAAAATTAAGAGGAGTATTATTACCAAATATTACCTCCTCAAATTCTCTCTGTTGTGCGTATTGAAGAAAATTTGCATCGTTGAAATTTATTTCTGGGCCAGGGGCACGACGACTCTGCACTTCTTCAATATTTAAATTCGGTACCAGGTCAATATCTCTGTTGGAAACAGACCTTCGGCCTCCGGAAGTAGACGGTCTTGACTGTGATGCCATTATAAATTTATAATGGTAAAGTATACAATTTAAATAAATAACGAAAATAATTACAGTATTGAAAAATAAGAACAAGATTGAGAGAATGACTGAATGAGAGAATTAAAGAAAAATTGAGAGAATGAGAGAATTATTAAGAGAATGAGATTGAGAGAAAATGGTGTGAATGAATTGAAGAGGAATGAGATTTATATAGTTTTTTGGGTTGGGGAGAAAAATAATATTTTTTAAAATTTAGGGGTCAAAATATAATTTTTTAGGGGTTATTATTGTAAGTTTACAAGTTGGAGCAGTTGGCCGGACTGCCAACGGCTCCATGGCAGTTTCAGGCTGCTGCCAATATGTGGTCGTTGGCTTGAAAGGCCAATGGCCACATTTTTTTTTTAAATTAAAAAAAAAAGAAAAAAACCATCTGAGAATTGAAACTGTCAAAATCGGATGGTTTTTTGAATCAGCGGTTCTGATTATTTTTTTAAGCCAACCGGAATCGGGACCTTGAGTCCCAATTTTAATTTCAAATTTCAGAACCAATTTTTAATCGAAACCTTTAGTTCTAATTAAAAACTGCCAGTTTGGTTTGAACCGGGCAACGGAGCCATCCCTATCTCGTAGACTACACTTAAAAAGAGAAAAAAAAAAAAAAAAACACCTTGATTAACAAGCGCTAATACAGATATAGTCATACAGAGAGCTGATGTAGCGTGTTGATTCGCCATGATTAAAAAGCGCGTGCTATTATTGTCCTTTGGAAATAAAATGTCGAGTTTTTTGGTTAAGGAAAAAAAAACAGAAAAAAGGCAGACATATTTATTGGATTTTTTTTGAATGGTCTCTGCAGGCGGCGCCGCTGCTGCTGCTGTCAAAATTATTAGCTAAATCTACGTAGTAAATGAACTCGATTATATTTACTTACCCTTGGGTACTTAAATTATCTATACTCGCTTTCTCACTGGCTGCGAATTTTCTTCTTTAAAGAGATGGTATGGTGCGTGTAAGATACGAGAGTGTCTGGTCTGCGGGTATAGTTTTGCTTGCTTTATGTTTATATTATTGGTACAGGAAAACGCATCACGACACGCATTGACAGTAAAAAAAAATAAGTGTTTTGTAAAAAAAGCACTTTAATGAGAGGGGGATTTTGGTCTTCAATTATATCCCAAAATGACAAGGCTGTCCTTTTCACATCCGACATCTTAATTAATTTAATTAAGGTAAGGGTAGGATTGTAATTTGAAAGAGGTGATGGGAGAGCAAGAGATTTGCTGACATGCAAATGACGTACAAAAAATATCTTTTATTAAATGTAATGATTTTAGGCAATTCCCGCCAAACCAGAAGAGCATTAACTCTATTGTCTCCTTCTTTCTATTAATAATGATAATATCTAAAACCTTTTTAAATTATATTACATTAAACAAACAATAAATGGTGTTCTTCAAAACTATTATTCAAAATGGAAATAATGTTCTTGTTATTAAAAATTCAAAACCTCTTTATTAAAAGTAGTTTTTTTAGAATTAAAAATAAATTAATATAAATGTGGAAAATAAAATTTATTATTGTTATTATTATTAATTTTTAAAAATATTATTTTTTAATTTTCAAAACACCTAATGAATAAACAACTATTTTACCTTTTTGTTTCTCAAAAACAAAAAACTTTCTGAAAAAGGATCCAAACAAACACTAAACTTTAACATCCGTGCCCAAATTTTTATTTTTATTTTTAATATTCTAATACATAAATAAATACACCATTTTAAATATATGAAAGAATATATATTTGAGATGATATAAATTTTGAGTTAAGAACTTAAGACAGCTGGGCACATAAAAAGAAAAATGCTGATTATTGCAGGATTTTGTGACACGACCACTGTATTCTCTTCTCCTAGGTACACAGACACAGGATGTGGGGATGATAATGAGTAATGAGTAGTTCCATTAAAGTGATAAATTGGAGTACAAATAATAGCTATTGCGTTTACTTTGGGCCGCTCTCGAATTGGACTTGCAGCAAGGCCTCAATTCATTGATCAAAAGAGAAAGAATTGTTGTTATTATGTATTGTTGCATGTGAGTATGACTTGTTCAATTTTTTTCACAAACTAACAAAGATTGATTAATCTTAGGCTCATCAAATCATCTTGCTGCTCCATTTTCTCTCAGTAGTAGGGAATATTTCAACAATAATATGCAGTTTGGGTACACCCACCTCAGCTGTAGAAAAACAAAGAGAATGTTCTATTGGATTTGTTTTTAAAATTTATTGTTTTTATATTTCTAGAAAGAAGTGATTACACAAAACCTATCAGAGGTTTGCTTATTTATTACAAGTATGAACAATTTTTTTTTCGTAAATTATCATTGAAATCTCGTGTCACTAATCAAATTTAATCAAACTTAATTGATGAAAGGGTATATTTATCCTTTCACATTAATTGTATTTATACACTAATTAAGTAATTTATTTCTAAAACAAAAAATTTATTTATACACTAATTAACTGATTTGTTTTTATTTTTGACCATTTTAATTTTAAAAACAGAATAAAGAAAAAAAAAGATTCCACCATGGAGATGGACAGTGCAAAAAAAAAAAAACTCATTGGTTGGTGATATTGAAGGTTTGATGTGTGGGATTGAGATGGAGATGGATGGTGATGATAAAGTGTGGGTGATGAGGTTGAAGATAAAAATGAAGGACGTTTATTTTCAAAAGAGAGAGGGATTAGTGAGAGAAGAGAAAAGTAGTGAGTTTTGAGGGAAAAATATTTTTTTATTTATATTATTTGAGGGCAATTTGTATTTTTCTTTTTATTTTAAGGGTATTTTAGTATTTACACCACCTATTAGTGTTAAAACTACTTTTTGGACAGTTTCATGACGGTAGAGGGAAAAATAGATAATTCTAAAAATAAAGGGGGAGAACTGACGTTGACCCAAATGTCAGGAGAAAATTATAAATATCCCTATATATAATCCTAATGAATCTCAAGAGATAGAGAGTTTCGAATATTATATTTTACCTTTTCGAATATTATATTTTACCTTCAAGTACCATATTGAGTAATTTTAGAAGCTTGCCATCTTTACATATTTTCTTCGGATCTTCAATACACTTAGCTCAAGCTCTAACTAAACTAATTAATACTTACAAACAAAAAGCATTTTACTCACGCAATCAAAGCCAACTAAAATAAATTAACCTTCTACAATCCCTTCAAGAGTTGGGTAAGTTTTTAACTTGGCTTATACTCTTAAAGAGACTTAGGCGCACACACATACACTTCATACATATGTGTCCCGTCATTATAACGTAAATTAGTCGCATGCAAACTAGTTTTATATCCTTGTGTTTGCATATTTGTGTCATCCGTGCTCAAGTCTATGGACTATTTGTGTTTACAAGCACACTGAGGTCAGCCACCTTCAGAACCTCTTTGGTTTCTCTTTCGCGACCCAAAGGCACGGTGGTGTGCTAGCGGGTTCTGGTCGCAGTTCCTCAAGTTGCTTACCGAATGTGACTCGCGACCCTATAGCGCGATGGTGCGCTCGAGGTGGCTGGTTGCAGTTTAAGCTAGTAGATATTGGTTATGACTCGCGTCCATGTGACGCGATTCTTTGATCGCTAGTTGAGTCGCGGTCTCAGACCAAAAGCTATTGGTCATGTCTCGCGACATTATGACGCGACCCTAGTGTTGAGATTTGTGTTTCATGTGTCCATTCCAGTGAATTCCTGGTTTGACTCGCGTCCTCGCATCACATGCACACGTAAGACATGATTGCCATCATAAACATATGAGGTTGAGTCGCAAAAGCTATGCTCTATATCTCGCGACCTTGAGTAGCGATCATGTGGTCGCTAGAAAGAAATGCTAATTATTACTAGTCCGTCAGGCAAAAGTGCTACCGCAACGTGCTACCAAACGCTAGCGGGTTGTCACTGGTTTCAACCCGCGACCTCTTGACAACAGTTCTCACTAGCAGTTTCAGCGTTAGGAAACTTTTTAAAGAGATTTTTGGGTTCTCTATATAAGACCACTTTCTTTTGAAACCCTAGATGTGAGAAATGGAGAGACCCAAAAAAAGAAAAAAAAAGAAAAAAAAAAAAGAATCACTCCACATTTACTTGTGATCTCAACAACATCTCTTCCTTCTTCTTACCCCTCATTTTACTTTTAGCCTCCATAACGGCATTTCTACACTTGGCTTGCACGTCCGGTGTTGCTTTTGGACAAACTGTAACATTTCATGATATCTGGCCTATGTGCTCTTTTATTCTATAAGCTTCTCCAGACATCACTTTTCCACATAGGATAGATTTGACCTTGTCCAAATTCTGTGATCAATTAACACCCCAAACTCCCATCCGACATCATTCGACTTTCTTTTAAGCACTGATTCGAATGTGGATTGGACCGTTTGGTCCACTGAAGCTGCTGAGGACGCCATTATATTTATAACAACCTAGAAAAGTTAACAAAATAAAAAACATTTATGATTTATTTAATTATAAATAAAATTATACAATATTACAACTATACAAGTAGTCAACTATACATTAACATTACAACTATACAGGTATTATTTTTCAAAAACAGTAATTAAATCCTAAACTTCATAATAAATTTAACAATTAATTTGACTTCCTTCCTTATTCATATTCATATCAAGCTTTTGCTGAAAACTTCTTTAAATACTGTTGTGAGAATAGGTAATCATTAATCAAGCTGTGCTAATAGCCTAATATTGTATAGGGGGATTATCATTTGGGTCCCTAAGTTTTGGAGAATTATCAGGTTTTTAAATGAGTTATGATTAATGGTATACTTGGTCCCTAACTTTTAAAAAATGTATCAATTTGGTCCATCTGACTAAATTTATGTCAGTCAAACTTGACAGAATTGTTAAAAAGACAGTTTTGCCCTAAACACTATTTAAATAAGTTAAATGACAATTTTAACCTCAAAATTTTAAAATGATTATTAATAAATAGAAGGGTAATATTATCATTTCATTTTAATATTTAAAAAATAATATTTAAAATATTTTAAAAATATTTTTTAATGGATCTCCACCGTCCATCAATCTTGATGAACGGTGAAAAATATATTGAAATTTTAAAAAAAATTAATGTGAAAATATAATTTTTTTTTAAATTTTTTGTTTTTTTAAAAAATTGAATTTTAAATGGTGGATCTCCACCACAAAAAAAAAAAAAAAATGAAAAAAAGATGAAATTCAAAGTTTGAAGATCAACGAACCCTACCCAGAAGGGTTCTTTGATCTTCAACCTCAATGAACTCAGATCTGGATTCGTTGATGTGCAACGAACCGAGATCTGGGTTCGTTGCTTCTGCAACGAACGCAAAAAACTGGGTTCCTTGCAGATGCAACGAACCCAGTGGATGATCAATGAACCCAGATCTGGGTTTGTTGCTTTCGTTGAGGTTGAAGATCAACGAACCCTTCTGGGTTCGTTGATCTTCAAACTTTGAATTTCATCTTTTTTTTTGTGGTGGAGATTCAGATTGGATCTCCACCACTCAGAATTTCAATTTTTTTTTAAAAAAAAAATAAAAAAAAAAATTAATTTTCACTTTAATTTTTTTTTAATTTTAATATAATCTTCACCATCCATCAATCTTGATGGACGGTGGAGATTCATTGAAATTTTTTAAAAATTTTAATTTAATTATTTTTAATTTTTAAAATTTTCAATTTAATTTATTTTAAATTTTTAATTAGGGGTAGATATGTCATTTACAAAAATTTACTGTGGAATTATTGATAGGTTTAAAGACGAAAATACCCCTGGAACCGTTAAGTTTGACTAACAGTTGACTGACATACCCCTGAAATCGTATAACTATAATCTAAATGTACTTGAAAGTTGAATATTAATTACAACTTATTTTTTAAATTATTATTTCAGTTCAAATATTCATAATAACATTATATTAACTAACAATGAAGACTAAACTAAAAATATTCATAATTTTATATATAAAAAAAAAATCATCTAGACATTTAATCAAACACTTAAATTGCATATATAAAATTATATTTCTAACAATAATAATTGTTAAAATACTAAAATATTGAATAACAATACCTTGGAGATGGATGATGATGAAGAAAATGGGTTAAAAATAGACAATAAGATGAGATTTGGGCGGTAGGGTTTGCTGTTGGCTGGAGAAGAAACACCAATTTTTTTTTTTTTTTGCTTTTGCCCGAAGTTGGCTTCTTTTTGATATATAACAAGCCTAAAATGACGTCGTTTTGCGCTTGTTATTAAAACACCTAAAATAGAGTCATTTTGGGTGTTAGAAAAAAAAAAAAAATTAAACCGTTGTACGGCAGCGGAGACGGAATCGACCGTATAGACCGAATCGGTCAGTTAGGCAGCCACCCAGCATCGCCAATGCGGCCCGCCGCCTAGAATGGCCGATTTGGCCATTTTCCAGGCGGCCACCAGCCGCCTAGCGTCTAGGCGGCCGAATCCGCCGAATTTTAGAACACTGCATGGTATGATAAGCTTAGAGCAACTTTATTGAAATGAGGTTTCTACAACTCAAAAGCAGACAATTCTCATTTTATTTTCAAAGATAACTCTAGCATCATTATCTTGTTGGTTTATGTTGATGATATATTGATCACTGGTAAGTGGTAACAATTAAGCTCTCATACAGAAGCTTACAACATATTTGCATTTTACTTTTACTTTGAAGGATCTTGGTTATCTTAGCTATTTCTTGGGTTTCGAGGCAATTAGAAGTGATTATGGTTTGATGCTTACTCAATCAAAATATGCTCAAGACCTTCTCATCAAAACTAATATGTTAGCTTCCAAGCCCTGTATCACCCCTCAGTGTCATGATACAAAATTACAAAACATAGATGGTGAGAGTTTTTCAGATCCTACATTGTATAAAAGCACAATGGGTGCTCTTTAATATCTCACACTCACCAGACTATACATATCCTTCTCTGTCAATAGACTTAGTCAATATCTTGCTTCACCACTAACAACTCATTAGCTAGCCTGAAAAGAGTGCTTAAATATGTCAAAAGCACTCTGGATCATGGCCTCTGTTTTAGCAGACCACAATCTCCACTGCAACTTGAAGGCTTTTCTAATACTGATTGGGCTAGTAATCTTGATGATAAGAAATTAACAAGTGGATGATGTATGTTCTAGGTGGAAACCTTGTGTCTTGGAGTTCAAGGAAACAAAAAGTTGTAGCTAGATTAAGTACAAAGACTAATTATAGGTCCTTGGCACATGCTGTGGCTGAAATTGTCTGGCTCAAAGCATTTGAATTACACATTCCTTTATCCTAACTTACTATTCTTTAGTGTGACAACACAGGAGCTGGACCGTTAGCACAGAAGCCTGTGTTCCATTAAAGGACTAAAAACATTGAAATTGATCTTCACTTTGTAAGGGATAAAACTGAAGCCAAGGAACTAGATGTGATACATGTTCCCCCTGAGTTTTAGATTGCATATATTCTAAAGAAGGCTCTTCCCATCAGCAGGTGTATTGTTCTAAAAGACAAACTTACATTAGGCAAGCCCAAGTTTAGTTTTAGGGGGGGAAGTTAAGCCTAATACTGAACCAGCTCAAGTGAACAAAGCCAAGCTCTCTCAGACTATAACAAACACTTGATGAGTACTCAATCAAAGTTCTCTTAGAACTTATCAAACACCTGTGAAGAACTAAAAGAGAGTTGAGACCCGAGTATTCATCAACAACCCCATCAGTTATAGAAATGTATTTCCCAGCTCAAGTGTCGCTTTCTAACAACCTTGCCAACTTAGCATCAAGCTCAACTAATCAAGCTGTCACCTCAGCACTTGATCTCTGAGAATCAAGGAAAACAAATTATAGCTATAACTAATTTTCCTGTTAATTTACATATCACACAAAACGTCTGAGCTACTGGTTCTCACATACTATAAGTATACAAATCGTAATTGTAGTCACTTCACTTATCATCCAATACAATACTTCTAAGAATTCTCTCAAGTTTGTTTAGATCTTCTCAGGTTCTTGTTTTCTCTCTTTATTGGTTTTTCAGTTTCTTCTATCTTTCAGCTTAGGTCCTAGTCTTTCACATGCATACAAACAACTATGAGCCGCCAAATTATTATGCTTTATTGGAAACTCAAAATTTAACATTGATTTTTACATTAGAATATCCTTTAATACAACAAAAGATGGTAAAATGGTTTTGACAACAAACTTCATCCGCCAAAAATTCCAACACTTATAAAAGGAATACATACAATAATAACATATATTTATATAAATACTCAAAGGGAAGAGAAAATAGGGACACCTGGTAATGTAGCCCCTGCATCAACGATGAATATGTTGCCAGATACATATTCGGAAAAGTCATGAACCAGGTATCGCACAAGTGATGTTAAAGCTGGATCTGTGGTGCCATGACTTCTTAAAGGAACACTTTTCGAGACCACTTTATTAAGCCATTCTTTTTGCATAAGACTCTCAGTAATCTCAGATCTGAAAATTCCAGGGGATATTGAGTTCACTCTGATTTTGTGGATGATCGACTAATATTTGTTACATATTTACGACCCCTAAACCGTATCTTTTAATTGTATTCTCAAGTATTTTTGGTGCTTTTGATGTGTTTTCCTTGAGTTTGCAGGTTTAGGGACCTCAGTGATGATTTTGAATATTTATGGGGAAAACGTGTAAATTCAGTAACTTTGGGTAAGGGCATCTGTGAAAGAATAGCAAACTTCTGGGGCGAAACTGTAATTTCGGAAAGTTCCACCAATTTAAGTGAAACGGTGCGTTTTGCACCTAAGGATTCTCACTTAAATGGAACGGCGCCGTTTTGGCACCAAAGGGATGGTGCAAAACGGCGTCGTGTTGAAGTCTAAACAAAGAAAATCACACAGCGCCATGCACAGCCTCTCGCGCGACCGTTCCCTCGCGATGAAGACGATCCAGCAGCAGCGTCCAGCGCGAGCACGACTGCGACCAGCCCCAACTCGCGCTGCAGCTCGCGATGAAGAAGAGAGCGGTGTCCAGTGAGCTGCGCGAGGACCGAGCGCGACCTGTGCTCGCGTGGGGAGCTCGCGGTGCAGAAAGAAAATGGCAGCAGTGAGCTGCGCGAGCTCAACCGCGACCTCTGCTCCTCGCGGTGCTGCTCGCGTCCCAGCTCTTCCAGCGGACCAGTGAAGGCCGCGACCATGCCACCGCGACCACAGGTCGCGGTGGTGGTCACGGCGAGTGAAAAAACGCAGCCCTAAGGGCTGCTATAAAAAGAAAGTTGCAGAAAAATAGGTGGCAGCAGAGGGCATCTCGCCCAGGACAGCAAGGAGGTGAGCTCGGGCAGTGCCTCCAAGGGTGATTCTTCACCCATTTTGCCCATCCCAAACACATCCCAAAACATCACACAACACTAACACATCTCTAGTTGCGATTACATCGAAGATTCGTCGAAGAGAAGACGAAGAATGAGGGAGGACGAATCTAAGCGGGAAATAAGCGGGTTTCGATTCTCGACTTCATCGAATGGGTTGTATTACTTCCCTTTTCCTATCTTTATGTTTAATCGATTGTATGAGTGATTAGATTTGTTGTTAGGTAGTTTTCGGAACTATGAACGGATTCGGATTTATTGACTATGAATATATTTTGTATATTATTTCATGATATTGTTAATGAGATTATTTGAGTATTATCTTGTTGCGTTTGATTTATGGTGTTTTGCGATTGCGAAAGTAGATTGCATGCCTCGTGATGAGAATCGATTTGATATTTACTGTCAGAGATTATTGATTTTGAGTGTATTATATTATTACTTTGTGTTTGATTTATGGTGTTTTGCGATTGCGAAAGTAGATTGCATGCCCCGTGATGAGAATCGATTTAATATTTATTGTAATATTCTATGAGAAATCATTGAGATTGCAATCGAGCTTAATTGACTCTAAAATCAATACTGGGTTAGTTTTGATAAGAAATTACGTAATTAACCTAGGCATTAGATTAACTATGGTTTTCGATTAATTGCACTCTAGGACCAATAGGTGTGGTTAACCGAATTCACATACCATACCATTGCGGGAGCAATATAATGTGGTGTGGCCTTAGTTGAATAATTCGTATCATGTTAATAACGTGCTTCATAATAGTCGATATATTTCCTTATTCGGAATTAGAACCGTGAGACTACCTAGCATCATCTTCCATCGTATCCGTCTCGCTTTAATTTATTGCATTAGTAGTTAATTATATTTTAATTAAAAAACCCAAAAACCAACAACTTGATTTATTTTACCGCACTATTATAATCTGTAATTTATAGAATTAGTTCCACCACTTCCTTGTGGATTCGACTCCGTACTCACGGAAATATTATTACTTTGACGCATCCTGCACTTGGGATATTATTCCCACGCGTTTGAGCGTGTCAGTGGACCCCTAATTCCACAGCCATGACCTACCAAAATCACCATTCTCATTATTACCACAAGATAGGATAATGAATATACTGTACTCTTAAAAAAAAAACAAAGAAAAAAGAAGCAGAGAGTCTGAAATTTACAAGAGAAGCACATAGAAACATTGATTGACCCGATCAAGTACAACCATATGCAGAAGCTATAGACATGAAGAAAAGAAATAAGTGAGTGATTGATTTAGTCACCTTCTTGAGAAAATAAGAAAGAAAATCAAAAGAGAAAATGTTGATGAAATGCTCTCAAAACTCTTCTCATATTCCATTGAACAAAAAATAAAGAATACATACATTAAAGCTCCATTGAGCTATTTATATAACATGTAGTATGCATTCTGTATTAATAACAAAATGCGGCTGACATGGCTTACAATAATAGGCTGATAGAATTCTATTCCTAACAAACTCTAATAATCTTTTCCCGCCAATTCCAACAACTTGTAATTCAGCTTTAATCAGCTGCATGCCTGCATCCTATCTTGCTAACTTCTATAGAGTATCTGATTGATCATCAATGTGATCAAGATGCATCAAATGACAATCAGATGCCGGCTACAACTGGAACCAGAAGCTGTAACTCGGACCAGTATAAGCTAACTGATTCCTGGCTGCAAAGCATCTTCACTTAACTTCGCCCTCAAACTCAATGGGGATGGTTTCACAATGAATAGTGAAACCGAGGTGTGGGCAAAGCCTTGGTAAACACATCAGCAATCTGATCAAATGAAGGCACATGATTAACAATTAACTGGTTTTGAACCACCTTATCCCTTATAAAGTATAAATCAAGCTCAATATGTTTTGTTCGAACATGAAAAACATGAATGCTAGACATAGCAATTGTACTCATATTATCACACCAAATTATAGGAATTTTAGACATAGGAACTCTTAACTATATGAGTAAGGACTGCAACCAAGTTAATTCTACTACAATTGATGCAAGACTCATGTATTTAGCTTCTGTTGATGATTTAGAGATGGAGTGCAGTTTCTTGGCACTCTATGTAATCAAATTAGGACCAAGGAAAACACAAAAACCTGAAGTATACTTCCCATCATCTGGATTGGTGGCCCAATCAGCATATGAAAACCCAACAAAGCTGAGTGTAGCTGACTGACCAGCAGTGAAATCAATCCCATAAGCAGCTGTCCCTCTTAGATATCTGAGAATTCGTTTCACTGCTTTCTATTGCTCATCATGAGGGGTCTGCTGAAATTAAAAAACTCTGTTGACAAAGTATGCAATATCAGGTATGGTTATGGTGACATATTGCAAAGCACCTACCACAATCTTGTATATCAGAAGGATTATCTATAGGACTTTTCTGTAAGTTGACAACTGACTCCCTGTGTTGCTGACCATTAGGATAGAAAAGGCCTGGCTGACTTCATACCAACCTTCTTGAGAAGATCAAGGATATATTTTTGTTGGGTAAGATGAACACCAATTTCTGTTTATGCACTTTTAATTCCAAAAAAATAGTGTAGTTCACCTAAATCTTTCAAAGCAAAATCAGCATGCAATTTTGAACTAGAGCATGAATTGCTGAACTATGATTTCCTGTGACAATAATATCAGCTATGTTGGAAAGTTGACTTTAAACTGAGCAAATCAAGGAGGATCTTTATAATTATGTTTATTATTGACTAGTTAGTAGTGTTTATTATTGACTATTGTTTTGTAATTATTCCTAGGAATGACAAGGTGAGAAACTTTAGAAGTAAAAGCTCTAAAATTATTGGATAATCTATGATAAGACAAGTGTTTAGCTATAGGATGAGTAGTACATGACTTGACCCCTTTTCGGATTGCAATAGGAATGTCTAGATCTGTGCTGAAAGGTTCTGAACTAATGGGATTTTTGCTAAACTTGGCAGTAGTTTTAGTAGTAGGTTTAGAAGAAGAAACAATAATAGAAGGATTGAGAATTGAAGTCTTACCATGTTGAGTCATTTGCGGCTCAGAAACAAGTCTGGGAGGCTTTGACTGGGCTGGTACTTGATGCAGAAAATCTCTATTACTGAGAGGAGGTTTTGTGCGGGTATATACCTGTAGCTCTGTATTAGGACAATGTTCCAAATTTGGATGATTATCTTGTGAAATTTCTCCCCCTGAATTAGTGCCAAATTGATGTAACAAGAGATTAGATTCTAGAGTTTCCAAGTTAGGACCAGTTTCCTTATTAGATTCCAAAACAAATTCACTTTCCAAATTGACAATTTCCTTATTAGGTTCAAGGTCAACTACTGATTTAGAGGTAGTTTGCGGAGGATTAAAAACAGAAAAATCAGTAGGGTCAATCAAAACCGACAAAGGAGTAGGAGTATCCAAAAAATCTAATGAATCATCATCTTCTCTTTTTCTCTCCCCCTGAAGATGATTTTTAAAAAATGGAGTATTTTCAAAGAACACCACATCCATACTCACATATGTCTTTTTTTTAGTAGGATTAAAACATTTATAACCTCTTTTATTTGGTGCATACCCAAGAAAAATACATTTTTCAGATCGTGCATCAAGTTTAGAACAAATTAAGTTTGGTTCGTGAACAAAAACAGTACAACCAAATACTTTAAGAGGTAAATGGGAGCTGATTCGATTATGAGGAAAAAACTTTTTTAAACAGTTAAAAGGGGTCTCATGTTGTAGGACTCTAGAGGGGACACGATTAATGAGATATGCAGCAGTCAAAACAGCTTCACCCCATAGGTATTTAGGGACATTCATGGAAAACATAAGAGCCCTAGTGACCTCTAGGAGATGCCTATTCTTTCTTTATGCTATCCCATTTTGTTGGGGTGTATTCCTACAAGTGGATTGATGCAAAATCCCATTCTCAGTTAAAAAACTACTTAGAAATTGATTGAAATATTCAGTTCCATTATCACTTCTTAGAATACTAATTTTTGTTTGAAACTGATTTTCAATCATTTTATAGAAGTCTTTGAACAGTTTTTCAACTTCAGATTTAGTATTCATTAGGTATAACCAACACAAACGGGTATGATCATCAATAAAAGTAACAAACCATTTTTTTCCACTTAGAGTTGAAATCTTTGATGGTCCCCAAACATCACTATGCACAAGATAGAAAGGTTTAGAAGCACAGTAAAATTTCGAAGGATAAGAATTCCTTTTACTTTTTGAAATGCAACATACATCACATTGAAAATCGTTAAGTGAAAGTTTTGCAAACAAAGAAGGAAATAAATGTCTTAAATAAGGGAAACTAGGGTGGCCTAATCTCTTTTGCCACATCATTATTTGGTCTCTTACAGGCAGAGAACCTACCTCACAACTTAATCCTAGAGCTGGTCTATTTTTACCCAAACAATCCTCAAAGTAATAGAGTCCATCTCGCATTTCAGCACTGCCAATCATCCTCCCCGAAACCATGTCTTGAAACTCACAATGATTAGGAGAAAAGATAACCGTGCAGTTAGAATCTTGAGACAATTTACTCACGGATAACAAATTACAAAAAAGTTTAGGGACATGTAAAACAGATTTTAAAGTGATAATATCAGAAATTGTCACGGAACCTTTTCCAGCAATGGAAGAAAAACTCCCATATGCGATTCTAACCTTTTGATTATCAAAACATGGAAGATAGGTATGAAACAATGAGGAAACACTTGTCATATGATCTGATGCACCTGAATCGATGATCCAAGGTGTAGATTTAAATGAACTAAGCAAAGCTGTAGAAAGAATACCTGAGTGAGCAAGAGAACCACTAGGCACTGAGCTGCTGCCCTTGGAACTAGGTGTAATTAATTTCAGTAGTTAATTAATCTGGTCTTTATTGAAAAAAAGTTTATCGGCAGCATAGGCAGCAGGGAGAGACTTCTCCCGAGGTTTCCAGTTGGCAGGTTTTCCATAAAGCTTCCAGCAAGTGTCTCGGGTATGTCTAGGCTTGTTACCGTGGTCACACCACACTTTAGGCTTGTCATCAGGCTTGCAGGTGTAGCCTTAGTAGGCAGAAATATCCTGTGAGACAAGGGCTGAAGTCTCAACAGGTGTTGAGCTACTGTTTTTATTGCCTAGCATCACCCCTCTCCTGCTTTCTTCTCTTCGTACCTCTGCAAATACTTCATTCAGCGATGGAAGAGGTTGTCTCCCAATAATTCTGCCTCTAACTTCATCAAAGTCCACATTTAGGCCAGCCAAGAATTTAAACACTCGGCTGTTTTCCAGAACCTTCTGGAAATATACCCCATCTGCTACATCCTTCCATTTGTGATCAAAGAACATGTCTAGGTCTTGCCATAACCGCTTCAGCCCAGAAAAATACTTGGTCACCGATTCTGTTACTTTTCAAAGAGAATATGTCTCAATTACTTTTCAAAACCTTGTACAGACTCTTTAATAAATAGAAGACAGCTATAGCATCAATCTAGGAATAATTACAAAACAATAGTCAATAATAAACACTACTAACTAGTCAATAATAAACACTTCTAACTAGTCAATAATAAACACAATTATAAAGATCCTCCTTGATTTGCTCAGTTTAAAGTCAACTTTCCAACACTCCCCCTCAAGCTGGTTTGTAGATGTCTTCCATGCCCAGCTTGCATGTTAACTTGTCAAATTGAATCTTTGGCAGCCCCTTTGTAAAACAATCCGCTATCTGCTCTGTTGTAGGAAGATATGGCATGCACACTAGTCCACTGTCAAGTTTTTCTTTGATGAAATGCTTGTAAATTTCCACATGTTTGGTTCTATCATGTAGAACCGGATTGTGGGCTATGGCAATAGCAGATTTATTGTCACAGTAGAGCTTCAAGGGTATAGGGACTGGTACTTTCAGATCTTCTAGAAGTCTTCTTATCCAAATTACTTCACAAATCCCTAGTGCTGCTGCCCTATACTCTGCTTCTGCACTGCTTCTAGCAACAACACTTTGTTTTTTACTTCTCCAAGTGACCAAATTTCCACCCACAAAAGTACAATATCCTGAGGTTGATCTTCTGTCCATCACACTACCTGCCCAGTCTGCATCAGTGTAAACCTCAACCTGTAAATGTCCTCGGTTAGCAAACAACAAGCCCTTACCCGGGGTACCTTTTAGATACCTTATAATCCTTAGAACCGCTTCAAGATGTTTCAGACCTGGTGAATGCATAAACTGACTAACCAAGCTGACAGCAAAGGTAATATCAGGTCTAGTGTGAGCAAGGTAAATCAATTTACCTATCAATCTTTGGTACTGCTCTCTATCAACCTGTTCTTCACTGTTTGCTACCTCCAGTTTCAGATTTGGATCGATGGGAGTCTCAGCTGGTTTACACCCAAGTAAGCCAGTTTCTCCCAACAAATCCAATACATATTTTCTTTGTGAGATAAATACTCCTCGTTTAGACCTAGCAAACTCCATTCCTAGGAAATATTTTAACTCACCCAAATCCTTAATTTCAAACTCACTAGCCAAAAGTTTTTTAAGTTTCCCTATTTCTTCCATATCATCCCCTGTCAAGATAATATCATCAACATACACAATCAATATGGCTCTTTTCCCTTCACTAGTATGTTTGAAAAATAATGTATGATCCCCTTGACTTTGAACATACCCAAACTTTCGTACCACCTTACCAAATCGTTCAAACCAAGCCCTAGGAGACTGTTTAAGCCCATACAAGGACTTAACTAATTTGCAGACTTTCTTTCCTTCAAATCCCCTTTCAAAACCTGGTGGTAAATCCATAAATACTTCCTCTTCAAGATTACCATTTAGGAAGGCATTCTTGACATCTAATTGGAATAAAAGCCAGCTGAAATTTATTGCTAGTGAGATGAGTACCCAAATTGAGTTCACCTTAGCCACAGGTGCAAATGTCTCCTGATAATCTAAGCCATATGTTTGGGTGAATCCCTTAGCTACAAGCCTAACTTTGTATCTCTCAATTTTCAATTCAATCTCATAGATTTGAGACTGATTTCCCAAGTCGGAGTACATTTGGGACAGGTTGTCCCACATCGCCTTGGCAGTAGGGTGTCCTAAATAGTTGGCAGAAATATCTTCCTCCATTGAGTTTACAAGCCATGACATCACCATAAAATTCTCAGCCTCCCAAGTCGCATAGCTGCTGTCTTCTTTTGCAGGTGCAGTTTTTTTTCCAGTCAAATAGTCGCCTTTACCTCTGCCGAGGATGTACATGCGCACGGATAGTGACCAACGGAGAAAGTTATCACCGTTGAGTCGGATGTTGGTTATCCGGACAGAGTGGTGATCATTAGGAAGGTTAACAAGTGGCTGATTTGGTGTGTTGGGATTAGAGGTGGCTGAATCTTCAGACATGGTGAAATAGAATCAAAGAAGTGGAGGAGGGACAAACCAACTAGAAGCAGTAAATAGCAGAAGAAACACTTTGGAGTAAGTCCAAAAAAATTTAGAAATTGGCCGGAAAAAATCTCGGCTCTGATACCATAAAGATTTTCAAAGAGAATATGTCTCAATTACTTTTCAAAACCTTGTACAGACTCTTTAATAAATAGAAGACAGCTATAGCATCAATCTAGGAATAATTACAAAACAATAGTCAATAATAAACACTACTAACTAGTCAATAATAAACACAATTATAAAGATCCTCCTTGATTTGCTCAGTTTAAAGTCAACTTTCCAACAAGCTAGACACACTATGATATAGATGAGGGTGGAGCCTGCAAAGCTCACAAATAAGAAGCTGTCAGCCTTGGAGGCAATGAAGCCTAGCTGAAAAAGAGATTTTTTGAACCTATCAAACCAGGCTCTTGGGGCTTATTTGAGCCATATAAGGCTTTGTGCAGCTTGCACACAAGCTGTTTATTGTGAGAAGCAAATCCATGGGGTTGAGCCTTATAAACATCCTCATCAATGGTGCCATTAAGAATCACATTGTTAACATCTAGCTGCCTCAGGTTCCATCCTTTAATAACTGCCAAAGACAAAATGATTCTCACAGTTGCAGGCTTCACAACAAGACTGAAAGTTTTGTGAAGTCAAATCCTTCAATTTGATGAAATCCCTTAGCCCAAGTCTAGCTTTGTACTTTAACAGTGTCCCATCTAGATTTTTTTTTAAAATCTTAAACACCCATTGCACCCTGTCACCTTTCTGCCAGTGGGAGGATCTACTAAAGTCCAAGTATTGTTCTTCTCCAATGCTTGAAACTCAGCTTGCATTGCCCCCAACCACTGTGGATGAGTCAAGGCCTCTTGGACAGACTCAGGTTTAATTTCATCTAAATGAGCAACACAGGCTTTTGAAGACACCAGCCGTAGACCTGGTAATCATAGGATGGACATTAGCTGTAGAGGATATAATGGGACCAGGCTGAATGGTAGGCAAAGAATCTGATACAGCAGTAGGAGATGATGATACAACAGTAGCAGTAGTGGTAGAAGTGTGAGGCACTGGATCAGAAGTAGCAGGAGATGATTGAGAAAGAGCTGAGGAGGAGAGTCCAGGAACACCAGACTCAGACTTTGAACTGCCTATTACCATTGAGGGATATCTGTGGACCATGTGCTTGGAGCTGCTTAAATGTGTGACAGATTGACAAAAGGAAAAACAGACTCATTGAACACAACCACATAGATTTTGCCTGCAGCAATGAGGCACCTGAGGCACCTGTAACCCTTGTGCTTGGTGCTATATCCAAGAAACGTGCATGCATAACTCATATATTCAATTTTATACCTATTGTATGGTCGAAGGTATGGAAACACTTGACACCCAAACACTTTGAGGATAATATAATCAGGCTCAACATGATAGAGACAAGTGTGAGGTGAGTTACCTTTGAGAGTAGGGGTAGGCATTCTGTTAATCAAATAGGCAGCAATAACAAAGGTCTCATCCCAAAACTTTAAAGGCATGGATGCTTGAGCCAACAAGCTAAGACCTGTTTCCACCAAGTGCCCGTGTTTTCTCTCAATTAATCCATTCTGCTCATGAGTGTAAGGGCAGCTGTGTCTAAATGTAATACCATAAGATGCTAAAAAAAGGAGTGAGCACCAAGAACTCTTTACCACAATCAATTATTAAGGTTTTATTTTTTGAAAGAAGAGTAGTTCCGTTTGTGTTTTAAATAGAAGGAAAACAGATTGAATTTCACTCTTGGCTTGAATGGGAAACAACTAAGTGTATCTAGTATACGCATCCAAAAAACTAACATAGTATTTGTAGCCATTGGAAGAGATAATAGATGCTGATCCGCAAACATCAACTACAATAAGCTCTAGAGGATGTGTATATGAGGTAGAAGAGAACTTAAATGGTACCTTATGAGACTTACCTAATTGCCAAGCATTACAGAAAAAAATCAGAAGACTTGGAAAAAGAAACATGACATTTATTCAATATCTGCTGTATAACAAGAGGAGGGGTGTTCCAACCTCTTATGCCAAAGAGACAAGGCATTGGAACTATCCTTGGAAGCAATATTTACACTGAACAGACTTGTTATTACAAAGGAAATGTAGTATAATAATGCTGAAATGCAGAATTGAAGGCAGTAGCAGCTTGAGGAACTGGCTTCTGCAATTGAGAAAACTTGGACAAATATGAGGGATGAGAAGATTGTGAGCTTGATATGCTTGAACCAAGAATTCTATTTTTGAACCAAAAGATTGGCACCGTGTTTGAACCATAAAATTTGCCAATGTTTCGGAAGTTATTTTGTCATGTTCCTGTGCTGTGGTGATTGTATTTAACTGTTACCTTACAACTTTTGGAAATACAATGCCGAGCTGAGCTTTCACGTCTGTAGAGTTTATTGTGGGTTAATGTGTTGAGGACCTAGCTCTAAGTCCAACAACAAACCCTAACTTTACTAACAATCAACAATAAAAGCACCACAATCTTCAATTCACCCGCAATAAAAAAAGACACACAAATCCTAATTTCACCACAATACAATAAAAGTAAAGATAGAAGTTGAGCTTAGTCACCTTATTAGGGATTCCTCACTCTCTAGCACTTAGGGTATTAGCCCAAGTTCTAGCTCAAGTTGATCTCACATAAAGAATGGTAAGAAGAACCGATTTGGTCTTTGAAGAATTATCCAAGAGATAAAGAGAATGCACTCAATTTTCAATATATTGATGAATGAATAATATGATAGCTTACAACCCTAACATTAGTGTTCTATTTATACTAGAAAGGAAAAGAGCACGAAATGACTAAAATGCCCTTAGGGTTACAAATAAGAAATGTGTAGGAAAAATAAACTTTCAGTTGTCTAGGGAGCATCGCGACTCGCGGTCGCGATTGGGGGTCGTGGCTGCGAGTCGCATTGCTCACTGCCTCATTTTCCCTTCTTCGCCGCGACTTGGGGAGGTCGCGATGACCCTTTTTCTTGCAATCCAGTGAGTAGCGCGACCACAGAGTGTTGCGGCCTTGGTCGCAATACTCTCTGTCTTCTTTTCTGCAACTTCTTCTTCTAGCCACTTCACTTCCCCTCTTCTTCCCCTAAGTCTTGTGCTCTTTCTAACTAGGTTCTCATCATAATGTTATTCAATCTTGATGCAAACTTACCTTTTCCACATTCTACTCTTTTTACAATCGCCACCTGAGTACCAACAATGTTCTTAAAGTCGCGTGAGGCGGGCGCCTAAAGGCGCGCCTTCCGCCCCACCACCAAATGCGCATTGATTCGGCTGCCTCACCCTTCTAAATGGTCAATGACTCAATATTACACACGAACTGATTTTTCTAATCATATATCTATAAAAATAATGTTATCAAACTGATTTTTTTAATAATATATCTATAACTCTCTTTTTTTGCATTATTTATTATTTTTCGAATTGAGGCAAGCGCCTCACCTCGTGAGGACATAACCACCTCGCACTACCTTTAGCATTTTAAAACACTGAGTACCAATTAACATTTGTAACCCTATATTTTCACTAAAAAAAATTCAAAGTTGCAGAAAGCGCTAGGCGCTAGTCGGGCGGCTACCCACCTCCTAACGCTTAGAACGCTTAAGCGGGGATTAAGCGGTCTGCCAAAAGTCGGCCAGCTGATCGGCCGGAAGCAAATCGGATAATATTTCAAGTAATTTCCAAGAATTCCCAAATTAGATGTTAAACTAATTAATTATAAAAATTCAATGTGAACTTATAATCTAGAAAATCTTCTATCATCAACTGAGATATGGCCCTCACTGCCGACAAGAGAGGAGGAGGTCACAGCCACGGCAACGGCGACGGGAAGAAGGAGGAGGAGGAAGAGGAGGAGAAGAGAAATTTTTTTTTTTTTAAACATAACCCCCAATTTTCCATATTAAACATTCTCCTCATACCATATTCCTTCTTCAGGGTTCATAATCTTTCTATTGAGTCAATTTTTAGACCCCTATCAATTTTTAATTACTGATAGAAAATAATTCCTTATCTTATAGCAAGTATTTTGCTTTGAACGCTTAGAATCATTTTGAACATCACAACTAATTTGAATATGCTGAACATTGAGATAGGATATTTACCTTTGTCATGGTATTTAGGCCTGCCTTTGAAGAAGCATAGGCAACAGCTCCAGGTAATTGTCCACGATTAAGACCAACAATTGAAGAAATATTGATAACAGATCCGCCCTGATTTGCATCACGTATACGTATGCAGACATACTTTGACACCAACCAAGATCCTGTTAAATTTGTTCTGATAACATGATCCCACTCCTCCTCAGACAGATCCAATGGATTCTTCACTGTACCTGATATACACAGCAAACAGAAATATCAATATACATATTCAAGCAAATGTTCATTAATATATCGAAAGAAATATTTCAAATTCAAAATAACAAAATATACCAAAATATCCCAAGGAGTCTATCTCTATTAATGATAAATATAACCACAGAGGAGGAAAAAAAGTAATTAGAGGAACTGCCAATAATAAAATCTAACATTAAAATTTTTTAAATTTGTTTATCCAAGATTAGTTTGATTAAGAATTGAAAAAAAAAAAAAATATTAATGTCATACATGAGTATGGCCCATCCATAGAGTTTAAAAGTAAATGCGGAAATTTATCACTTACAAAACTAAGATATAAAATTAGAAAAACTGTATACATTTACAAATTACAGGGAGGCTTAAATAACACCCACAATACATTGTGTCATTCATCCCTGAGAAATTGTGTACACATATGATATTAGTATTTAACCCATATAATTAAAGAAATAAGAATCATCATCATATTTACCGATATTCAGACCAACATTGTGCTATGCTAAAACTAAATGGTTGGCTATTCAAATATGAAAATGATTCTGTTTCTACTTTTACATGTATACTACACTGAAGGGTTCAGGATGCCCAATCCAAGTATTGAGGATAAGGATTTTTCCTTGGTCTTCCTTGAAGAGAGTCACTCAATACTATATACATGTGTTATCTCTATTGATCATAAGGTATATATAATGTAAATGGACGTGCCATCTTTCTGTTAATATATCCATCATAAACTTTTTTATTGGCAGCCATATGATCAGGAATTCCTGTTATCCACAATTTTTTCATATAGCCTTTACTCCTTAATCCTGAAGGACATTTCCTTTCACTTCACTCCTTAGGGCACTCTTTGAATTCTTCAAAAGAGCTTTCTAACGGTTGCCTCACTCCTCCGTTCCTCCTGCAAGCCAATATTCCTTGCCAGTTGCCATCCTTTAAATTTTGTGCACTAATAATAATAATAACAAAAAACTCATTTCTTAGGTAATTATTTAGTTTTCAATTTGAATTAGTTTCGGTGCCTATAAATAGGTTTTTCTATGTATTTGTTTTTCGGACTTTGATTGATGAATTAAATTGAGTATTAATTTCTTCTCCCAATTTTCTACAGTTAGTTTTTCCTCTGAATCCTACCCTTTCCTTTATAATTTTCTATCTGCCCTAACCTTAATTCTCCCTTTCTTAAATCTCGTGTTGGTTCTACGTCAATTGTTATTAGAGTCAAACTTATTTCCAAATCGCTTACGCAAAACATCACAAAATATCCAAACACATTTTGCTACACCCAAAAACTAACAATATCAAAATAGATTTCCAACTCCTCACACTGCCACCTATTCCAACTGGCATTACACTTCATCAGTTATATAAGTTTAGAGATTTTTAGCTTTGGATTTTATTTATACCCTAATAAGTGATCTATTTTCCAATTTGAATAAGTTTAGTTGCCTAAAAATAAGTCTTTCTATGTATTTTGTTTTTCAGACTTTGATTGATGAAATAAATTGAGTATAAATTTTCTTCTCCCTATTTTCTCCCCTTTGTTTTTCCTCTGAATTCCTCCAATTTCTTCTATAATTTCCCACCTTTCCTCTAATTTTCGATCTCCTAACCCTAATTCTTCTTTATTATATATATATATATATATATATATCTCTTGTGTTGATTCTACATCACTGAGGGGTGGAGCTTTCAACCAAAGGTTAATACAGCTACTGGGGTTAAGGTTATTGCCAACTTAATCACTTCTTACTTTGCAAAGGAAATAATTCAAACTAAGGAAAAGCATGTAGGTGTTTGACATAATCACTCTAGAAATTATCAATTTTAATATGAAGTAAGGAAAAATGTGTGTGGTGAACTATGATTGTGAAAATTAATTACGGGAGCAGCTATCTTGCTTTTAGAATGTCCATAATACCCCATCATTATTATAAAAGACATTATTACGTCTATTTTAGTCATTTTATACAAGACGTCAATTATAAAGATCACATTTTCTTTACAATTGCTTATATCAATAGTCAATTTACCAAAGCTACAAGTGAATAAGCTCAAACATAACTTCAATTTTCTTAACAAGGTAATGAAAGAAATGCCCAATTGACTGGTAATGAAGTAAATGATGAAAATAAAATACGCTAATTTGAACAATAAATAAATTTGGTAATGAAGAAATAGAACAAAAAAATACCTCTAACACCCGCATTATTAACCAAAACATCAATTCTACCAAAGGCTTCCCAAGCCATGTGTACGGACCTCTCAATAGTAGCTCCATCGGCGCAGACGTCCAGCTCCACAGCCACCGCTCTACCACTCCTTGCCTCACCCGATATTAAATTATTTATCTCATCGCATAAAGATTTGAGCGGTTCCATGCGCCGAGCCGCCGCTACGATCCGGCAGCCTGCTTTGGCAAGGTCGAGACAAAATACTCGGCCTAAACCGGAGGAAGCGCCGGTCACCATCACCACTTTGCCCTCCAAGTCTCGCCATGGCTCAAGCTGGTCCGACACCTCATTCGCCATTTCTCAATTACAAATTTTTTTTTTTTAAAGGAAATTTCTCAATTACAGTTGCACAGTCGAAAATGCGGTTGCATGCTAGATAGGTGCCTTGTGTTTTACTCGTGGTGGACTGTGAAGTCCATTTGTTTTAAAAAATTATATAACAAACTAGAATATACCCATAGTTTTTTTTTTTCGAAACAATATACCCATAGTTTTGTTTGATCTTTCTTTACTCTTAAAAGTTGGACTCATCTACCACCGCCACGATAAAGTTAGACTCATCTACCATTGTCTAACATGATTTGATGGTAAAGGGTATGGGTGGGGGCACAAACACTATTTTGTATTCGAATCGTAATTTGTAGTTTGAGTCGATTATGGGTTTGAATTCGGTTCGGTTTGGTTTTGAATTTTAAAAAAGGGTATCGAATTTGGTTTGGTTCGGTTTTGACAGTCCAAAACCGGTTTGAACCGTCATTTTAAAAAAAAAAAACTAACCTAATTTCTCACTAACTCACAAGTCACCATTCACCAGACCTCACCCGCACCGCTCTTATAAAACCACTTTAAAAAATGAAAGGTTGTTAAGAAGGGTGTACGAGTAGGTGGTAGGAAAGATAATAAAAAATCATATTGATTTTAGAATTCTAGTTTCATTTGGATTATATTTATTAAGGTACTCTGGACTGTTATTTGAATTTGAAATTGAAATTTAATTTTGGACTTTTGGAGTTTGAACTAATTATTTTGAATTGTTATTTTGTTAATGGACTGATCAACATCTAATGAAAAAAATGTATGGATAATTATATAGCACTGGTCAGCAGCTATTTAGAGTGTTATTTTGGACTGATCAGCAACTAATGGAAAAATGTATGGATAATTATAAAAAAAAGTATATACATAAAAACTATAGTCCAAATGCTTGGATTATAAAATCAATACCGCAAAAGCTAAAACTAAAAACTATATTCCAAGATCTTGAAATCTAAAAACGCCCTCACGTTTATTCAACATAGCTTGGACAATGTAATATATTTTTGTTCTCTTTGCTGTCCTACCAAAATTGAGAGCTTATTCGCTGGAGATCCTTAACAAGTGAACAGATTCATATTATAGGTTGGAACAGACTGGACCACCTTTTCAGTCTGCCCCAAACAGTCTTTGATGGCAGTAAAAAGCTCTTTCTTATTACTCCAAGCAAAGCTTGGAAGAGCTAAATGTCGCACATGACACTCCATAAACCTAACACCCAATGTTCCAAGCATCTCATTAATGGTATTAACAGTTACTTATTTAATTGAGATTTTATTTTTATATAGTCACAAGTGTCCAAAATTAATAATTCTTAATTTTTTTTTTTGGGTGAAAGTAGGAACAAGATGCTTTATAATCCCACCATTCTACCACGTTTAAATTTATTCAAGCAAAAATACATGAAGAAAGAGGAGCCGACAACGATGAACCATTCTCATGAGAAAGTTCTTGAATATATGATAAATAACTATGGAACAATATGGGGGATGAATAGGTTTAACATATGCAATGTAAAACAGATAAATCTAATTAAACATTAACACAAGGATTTTTACTTGAAAAACTTCCAACGGGTAAAAATTACGGGATCAACTCGTAACCATTTAACACACTACATGCCGATTTCACTAGTTAGTATATTGTTTATAACTCATATTGATTGACCATTCAATCACACGACTCTTGCTATAATCCAATCCTACCTATCACATGACTTTTATTAGTAAACATTGTTGACGCTGCTCACAGAATCCCCACGCTGTAAGACTTCGTGATTCTTTTGTTTGGTTGAAGAACTAAAACCCCTAAAGATTACCAAAATAAGATCTAATTGCACAGAATAAATGAACAAACAAATAATATGCAAGATCAAAGCATATTATGTATAGACTAGAAAACAAATAAACAGTATCAATATAATCTAACCTAGTGTAACACCCCCTGACCTAATCCGCTCAGTCCGAATCAGGGAGCGCTACCATATACTGAAATCTTTACTTTACTTTTATAAAACCACAACTTAAAATTTTATTAAACCTTTTGAAAATAGTCCGAATAAATTTTTGAAAATTTCGCCAGAGTTTCCTTTGTCTTTCTGACTTTCCAAAACCTGTTTTCAATAAATTCATAAAATGAACACTTCGAATTTATCATATCACTTTTGCGCACTCTTCCAAATTAGTGCGACTTTCCAAACATTTCATACAAACTATTTAATCAAAATCGATTCAAAAGTGATAAAATTCATAGTTCCGGAAAACCTAAACATTTATAGAAAATATGTAAAAACAACACAACTTTTACAAATATTTACAAAATTCTTCTGTATATGCATGCTAATAAAAAACATATAAATGAAACATAAAAACTACCCAATAGCTCAGTAATGATGTGACGCTGGTCTCTGTTCCTGTAGATTTACCTCTTCACTTCTTTTTCAACCCTGGAATCTTCTTTACCTACGTGCGATAAAAATCAATACGCTAAGCATATTGTTTAGTGGGTGTACACAAAACTTGACAAATATACTATAATAACATTTTTAATCGAATAATCATAAATATAGATAACAATTAAATGTTCAAATATGAGGCTCAATTCAAATCAAATACTTTTAAATAACATATCAATTTCATAATTTCACTAATAATCTCAAATCACTTTTCAAATTAAATCACGTTTCAATTCAAACCACATTTCTATTTTCATATCGGGCTCCTCACATACATAACATAATTTCAGGACTGGATTACGGGTTGTTCAGCACTGGAACCCAACGGGGACTGCTAGCTAAATTATATACAGTCGGGTTTCCCATTTTAGCATGAAATGGTATCCCTATACAGATATCATTTCCGACATCGGACCCTACGGGGACTGCCTGACGGAAATATTTTCACTCTAGGACCGTCCACAACGGTGGCTACACATAATCCAAAGAGTGGTATCATGATCATCAAAATCTCAGAAATCTCAATGCAGTACTGCTAAGTGAACCCAATTGACATGTCAATATCCTATATCCATATCTGTAACATCTCAAATTTTGAATAATTACTTTTGAAAATGAGGATGTAAAAAGTTATAATTAGAGGGGTATAAAACGTAATTAAAAGTATGTTTATTTTTATGGTTTCCAGGTGGCCAGATGGAACGGTTCAGAAATGATACATGAAGAAAAAGGAGTGAAAAGCTTGGGCAGTGTGTACCGCAACCCCTCACCGCGACCACAGGTCGCGATGAGCTGCTCTCGGTGAAAAATAGCATTTTCGGGCAGTGAGCAACGCGACCTGGTCACCGCGACCACAGATCGCGTTGACTGGTTCGTGACGAAAAAGTAAAAATTCTGGCAGTGAGCATCGCGACCACCATCGCTACTAGGGTACCGCGATGTGTGATCGCGATGAAGGCGGTGGAGTTGCTTTAGTGAGCAACACGACCTGGTGGCACGACCACAGGTCGCGACGACCGAAATTTTATAAAAAAAATAAGAGACGTGCGAAGTTTCTAGAAAACAGAAAGGGAGAAACCGAGAGAGGGAAAAACAGAAAGGGAGAAAGAGAGACCGAGAGAGAGATGAAAAGAAAGAAGAAAAAGAGGAAGAAGAAGAGGAAGAAGAAAAAGAGGAAGAAGAAGAGAAGAGAAAAGGAAAGAGGAAGAAAAAGAAGAAAGGAAAAAGAAAATCCAGAAGAACAAGTGTTCGAAAAACAGAAACCAGGTTGGTGTATACTCGTTTCTGCAACTATTTTTGATATGTGTTTTGATTTAGTAAGTTTGGAAATATATTTATGGATTTTATATACTCGTATTGATTATATATATTCGTACGTCATTTGTGTATATTGTTGAGATTATTTGTGCAATATTCTGAGATTATGTAATTTTGAATATAAGTGTATATTTCCAAAACCTGATTTCTAACTATTGTTTTACTAATATTGTTGGTTTTCTAATTATTGATTTTGATTGAAACTTATATTTGTTGCTTTTCGAATTAAATGAATGAATTGTGAAAGATTTTCTGTCATTCCCAAGTTTTGATTGAATGAACTGGTGAATAATATTTGAAACTGATTTTGAGATACGAAAATTGTGATTATAGCGAATTTAATGATTTTGATTTTCTGTAGTATGTTATGTTATTTGATATATTATGAATATCTTGCTTTACAACTATTAATGAATATTAATTTTGGATAGATTGAGAAAATTTTGATTATCTGAAAGTTGTTTGAAAAGTAAATAAAATATCTGTAATCTCTGAACTTTGATTTTGGCCCTGATATATGTATAGGGATATATGGATATAGGAGATTGATATGTCAATTGGGTGAATATATGGCAGTACTGTACCGTGATTATGATGCCTCTGATATTGCTTATACGGATACCATTTCCTTGTGAAATGGGAAACCGACTGTTTAACACGGATACCATTTCCTCGTGAAATGGGAAACCGACTGTTTATATAGGGATACCATTTCATATGAGATGGGAAACCCGACTGTAAAACCCGTAATCCAGTCCTGTAAACCCTGATATATGTATCAAGGGCCCAATTGAGAGTTGATAGTTAGAAAATGTTATGGAAAATAAAAGAAATGATATTGAAACTGAAACCCAGAAACTTTTGAAATACCACGTTCGTTTTATATAAATATATATATATATATATATATATATTTATGACATTCTGTATTTAAATTTCATGGTTTAGTTATATATGTATCTGAATTTCTAAATTTAACATTTGGTGTTTTCAATTATATTGCAATTGGTTTTATATATATTTATATTTCTGAAATTTTGACTTGAAACTTTATTACTTATTTATATAGTGTTTTATATTCTATTACCATTTATTTTAGAGTGTACACCCACTAAGCAGTATTGCTTAGCGCGTTAGTTTTGTTTCTAACGCGTAGGTAATAGAGATACCGAGGAAGGAAAAGACTGAAGAGGTACCAGCTGCAGAGGAGAGTTCAGAGCCATAGTCATCATCTTTTGGGTAGTTAGTTATATAGATATTTCTGTATAATGTAATTAGATATGCATGCATATACAGAGAATGTGTAATTATGTTTTGTAATTATGTGCTGTAATTAATTATATTATGCTTTCTGTTTTGCATTTTTCGAAGGACTGTAATGAATGAAATGTTTTATAAACTTTTTGAAAGTCGCACTAAACGGCAGAGTGCGCATTTGAATGAAATGAGCTTTGAAGTGTTGTTGTGAAATGTATTTGAATTGAGTTGTTTGAAAACAGGTTTTTGGGAAATCAGAAAAAGAGAGGAAACTCTGCTGAAATTTTTGAAAATAAAGTTTGATGGGCTCACTAGAAATACATTTTTAAAATACAAGTTATATGATTTTCACTGGTTTGTAATTTCTAAAGTGAAGTAAGAAAATTTTTGAAAACCGGTAACGCTCACTGGGTCGATCCAGTCTGGTCGGGTCAGGGGGTGTTACATTTAGTGGTATCAGAGCGCGGTTTAGGCATTTCTGGACCAAAAGAGTCTGTATATGCATGCATTGTCTAAATGTACCCATAGGAATGTGTGACTCTAATATGCAAATTCCTCTTCTGTCTTCTAGAGACAAAGGAAGAAAGAGATGGAACCTTCTGAAGATGAAATCAGAAATAGATTTGGTAGTTCCGCTAGAGTAGCCGGGGAAGCTTCTGTTGCATCTGGTACAGCTAGATTTAGATTGGAGAGTCGGAGACAGCAACAGAGACCATTAGCCACAGTTAGGTCTGAACAGTTGATCATAACAGTAGCCAGTACCCCTGGGAGTGCAGCTAGGGGATCAGCCCCTACATCGTGTGAACATTGCAGAAAAAGACACTCTGGGGAATGCTGGAGGATTACGGGAGCCTGTTTGAGATGTGAATCCCGTGATCATTTTCTGAAGGATTGCCCAAAACTTAAAATTTCTACTGACTAGCAATCAGAAGGGTCAGCTCCCAATTTTTCTCGAAAGAGGAGATCTAGACAGATAAAGGCCGACATTAGTAGGCCTACAGGGGCAGCAGAGCCTTCAGAGAGACAGGATAGTTGTGTCCCGGCATTGTGTGAGCAATGTGGAAAAAGACATCCGGGAGAATGCCGGAGGATCACAGGAGCCTGTTTTAAATGTGGATCCCATGAACATTTTCAGAAAGAATGCCTCCAGGTTAAACCATATAGGAGGTCAAGTCAAACAGGAACTGAAGGAGGTAGCCATAGAAGAGTGTCAAAATTAATGGCAAAATCAAATACTTGAGTTTCTATACGAGCCTATGGTCTTAGAGCTCAGAAAGACAAGGATGTACTGGATGCGATAACTTGTATGATGTTTATTTTTGAAATTAATGTTATTGTATTGAGACAGATAATATATTTGTCTTATTTATCTTTTGAAGTTGAACCAACTGAATATGAAGTAATAGTTAGTCATGTTTTCGAATACAATATGATTGTAACTCGAGTATATGTCTAATTAAGATTTAGGAATATGAATTGTCTAATGATTTGATGGCAATGCTCAATTATGAGAATTTGAAACGAAGTGAGGTATAACTGTAGATGAGTGAGATAACGGATTAGAATTAATGATAGAGGTTAAGCTAAGGGAAACTAAATTATGATAATGATTTTGTGAGTAATATGAAGAATGATCTTTTCAATGTTATTTCAGCCACTGTTGCTCGGACAGTGATTAGAAAAGATTGTGAAGTATATTTGGCATATGTGGTTGATTTACAGAGGATTGATTCTAGTTTGTAAAATAAATCTACTGTATGTGATTTTCTGGACGTGTTTCTGAAAGAACTGAAGTATCCTCAGAGAAAGAGAGAGAAATGGAATTTGTGATTGATATAATACCAGGTACGATTCCAGTATCACTTATTGCATATGGAATGGCACTTGTGGAATTGAAAGAATTGAAAATATAAGTACAAGAATGAGTAGATAAGACCAGTATTGTTTGTAAAGAAAAAAAAAGGGCCGATCAGATTGTGTCTTGATTAAAAGTACCTGAATAAGTTTACCATTAAGGATAATACTCCGTTGCCTAGACTTGATAGTTTAGTGGAATAGTTGAGAGACATTAATGATTTTTCGAAAGTGATCTCAGACTGGGCTATCCTCAGTTGAGGGTGAAAGATTCTGATGATCGGAAAACAGCTTTCCAAAAACGATACGGACATTCAGGATGATGCTATTTAGGTGGACGAATGCACCCACAATCTTTATGGATGTAATGAATCCTAGTTTTCGTCCGTATTTAGATCAATTTGTAGTAGTATTCATTGATGGTATTCTGATCTAATCTCAGAACTTGGGAAGAATATGATCGATATCCTCTGAATAGTACTACTGATTGTAAGAGAAAAGAAGTGTCTACCAAGTTCAGTAAATTTGAATTTTGGTTAAATGAAAATTGATTTTCTGAGAGATGAAGTATCAATTAATGGTATTTCAGCAGATTCTAAGAAAATTGAAACGATTATGGGTATTAACTGTTCTCAAAAACACCAAGTTCCATATCTGAAAACTGTTCTCAACACATTTCTTACTTGTCAGACTAGATTCTTTATTGGACAGGGTTTAATAAAGATAAGTTAGTATAACTTCATTTGACTAGGCAGGCTGAAGAAAAGGTGAAGATCAGAAAGGAAAGACTGAAACTGCATCTGAACAGCTGAAGTCATATGTAGATTGAAAAGAAAAGACATGATATATGAGGTCAGTAATACAGAGACACTAAATTCTGAAAGTATCTCCATGAAAGAAAGTAAGGAGATTCGAAAATTGTAATTAGAAAAGATACATAATATATGTCATGAACTTATGTTGAGGATATACCGATATGATTTCTCTCGTAGAGTTTAAACTGAAATTATGGAAACATATAGATAATGAAGAACCAGTGGAAATTCTGGACAGAGAGATCAAGGAACTCCGATATAAAATAGTACCATTGGTAAAGATTTTCTAGAGGAACCTTAATGTGAGATAAGTTACATAGGAAAAGGAATAGATTATAAGGCAGTAATCGCTACAGTGGTTTGAATACGGTAAATTTCGAGGACGAAATTTCTTAAGAAGGGAAGAATTGTAACATCCCAAATTTTGAATAATTACTTTTGAAAATGAGGATGTAAAAGTTATGATTAGAGGGGTATAAAACGTAATTAAAAGTATGTTTATTTTTATGGTTTCCAGGTGGACCAGATAGAACGGTCCAGAAATGATGCATGAAGAAAAAGGAGTGAAAAGCTTGGGCAGTGTACCATAGGTCGCGATGAGCTGCTCGCGGCGAAAAATGGCATTTTCGGGCAGTGAGCAACGCGACCTGGTCACCGCGACCACAGATCGCGTTGATTGGCTCGCGACGAAAAAGTGAAAATTCTGGCAGTGAGCATTGCGACCACCATCGCTACCAGGGTACCACGATGTGTGATCGCAATGAAGGTGGTGGAGTTGCTCCAGTGAGCAACGCGACCTGGTGGTGCGACCACAGGTCGCGACGACCGAAATTTTATAAAAAAAAATAAGAGATGTGCGAAGTCTCTAGAAAGCAGAAAGGGAGAAATCGAGAGAGGGAAAAACAGAAAGGGAGAAAGAGAGACCGAGAGAAAGACGAAAAGAAAGAAGAAAAAGAGGAAGAAGAAGAAGAAGAAGAAGAGGAAGAAGAAAAAGAGGAAGAAGAAGAGAAGAGAAAAGGAAAGAGGAAGAAAAAAAAGAAAGGAAAAAGAAAATCTAGAAGAACAAGTGTTTGAAAAATAGAAACCAGGTTGGTGTACACTCGTTTCTGCAACTATTTTTGATATGTGTTTTGATTTAGTAAGTTTGGAAATATATTTATGGATTTTATATACTCGTATTGATTATATATATTCGTACGTCATTTGTGTATATTGTTGAGATTATTTGTGCAATATTCTGAGATTATGTAATTTTGAATATAAGTGTATATTTCCAAAACCTGATTTCTAACTATTGTTTTACTAATATTGTTGGTTTTCTAATTATTGATTTTGATTGAAACTTATATTTGTTGCTTTTCGAATTAAATGAATGAATTGTGAAAGATTTTCTGTCATTCCCAAGTTTTGATTGAATGAACTGGTGAATAATATTTGAAACTGATTTTGAGATACGAAAATTGTGATTATAGCGAATTTAATGATTTTGATTTTCTGTAGTATGTTATGTTATTTGATATATTATGAATATCTTGCTTTACAACTATTAATGAATATTAATTTTGGATAGATTGAGAAAATTTTGATTATCTGAAAGTTGTTTGAAAAGTAAATAAAATATCTGTAATCTCTGAACTTTGATTTTGGCCCTGATATATGTATAGGGATATATGGATATAGGAGATTGACATGTCAATTGGGTGAATATATGGCAGTACTGCACCGTGATTATGATGCCTCTGATATTGCTTATACGGATACCATTTCCTCGTGAAATGGGAAACCGACTGTTTAACACGGATACCATTTCCTCGTGAAATGGGAAACCGACTGTGAGAATATCCGGATACCATTTCCTTGTGAAATGGGAAACTGACTGTTTATATAGGGATACCATTTCATATGAGATGGGAAACCCGACTGTAAAACCCGTAATCCAGTCCTGTAAACCCTGATATATGTATCAAGGGCCCAATTGAGAGTTGATAGTTAGAAAATGTTATGGAAAATAAAAGAAATGATATTGAAACTGAAACCCAGAAACTTTTGAAATACCACGTTCGTTTTATATAAATATATATATATATATATATATATATCTTTCTGACATTCTGTATTTAAGTTTCATGGTTTAGTTATATATGTATCTGAATTTCTAAATTTAACATTTGGTGTTTTCAATTATATTGCAATTGGTTTTATATATATTTATGTTTCTGAAATTTTGACTTGAAGCTTTATTACTTATTTATATAGTGTTTTATATTCTATTACCATTTATTTTAGAGTGTACACCCACTAAGCAGTATTGCTTAGCGCGTTAGTTTTGTTTCTAACGCGTAGGTAATAGAGATACCGAGGAAGGAAAAGACTGAAGAGGTACCAGCTGCAGTGAAGAGTTCAGAGCCATAGTCACCATCTTTTGGGTAGTTAGTTATATAGATATTTATGTATAATGTAATTAGATATGCATGCATATACAGAGAATGTGTAATTATATTTTGTAAAAATGAGCTTTGAAGTGTTGTTGTGAAATGTATTTGAATTGAGTTGTTTGAAAACAGGTTTTTGGGAAATCAGAAAAAGAGAGGAAACTCTGCCAAAATTTTTGAAAATAAAGTTTGATGGGCTCACTAGAAACACATTTTTAAAATACAAGTTATATGATTTTCACTGGTTTGTAATTTCTAAAGTGAAGTAAGAAAATTTTCAATAATTATTTAATAAACTATAATTAACTTAAAACAATTAAATTTATAAAAAAAATTAATGTTATTATTCAAATTATTTTATATTTTTTTATTATATATATAATTATTTATAATTAAAAATATATATATATATATATATATATATATATATATATATATATATATATATATATATATATATATAGACACTGGCAACCAATGATTCAATCATGGGTTTAAGAACCCCATTTGGATCTTATTGGATAGACCCACTAATAGGTCTCCAATTGAAAGCTACATTGTGAGCTCTAATAGACCTGTTGTAAAATGGGTCTTAAATTGTGACTACTGTAGGTGCTCTTATTGTAATTAAACTCTATGTGCGGTTATGTATTTAGGTGTCCAAGTGATTCTTTTTTCTTAGAAAATAAAAGAAAATGAATTAAAAATTAACTTTTAATTTTTTTTTTGTCCACAATAATAACTCTGGCAATTTACGATGTAATGAGTAAAAATGAGATTTAAAGTCTTATCACATAAGAGCATCTCCAATACTATTATGCATTTGGAGAAAATTGAGTGCCACATAGGATTTATATTGAAAAAGTAAAAAAAATATTCTCCAATGCAATTATCTCATTTTAATATTGATATGATGTGGCAAAACAAAAGTTAGAGAATATCAAGGAGAGTTTCTAATTGTAAATATCCTCCTTGATATGCTGACTAGGATTTCTAACTTTTCCCACCAATAAAATTTTAACATTTTGTCAATGCATTTAATTATCATATTGAATGGAGAGAGAATGTAACAAATGACTTGTGGTGATTGGTTTAAAATTACTATTTAGATATTTACATTGGAGAAGTAAATATACATTTCTATAATTTTTTTGACAAGATAGATCCATATTATCTAGAAATGCTGATGTGACACTATTTAGATACTTAAAAATACATATTTACATTAAAGATGTTTTAAGTATAGGGGAATATGCTTAATTATTTTATTATAAGTGGACATGTAAAAAGACACCGATCATCCAAAATAGTAGAAATAAAATGAAAAAAATCATGAACCATCAAGTGAGTATAGTTGGTCACCATACACTAGATAGGGAGCGGATTATTTCAGTAATACCCAAATTCGACTCCGAGTGGATACAATCTTTATATTAATGGAGCGCACTTATGGTCAGACCTTTACTGATCTCCCGGACTAAGTGTGGATTGGTTTCGTACCAATATACATGAGACCATCTCGTAGTAGTCATGGCCAAAGTATCCGAAACGGTGGTTCCGGCGGTGCCAAACTGGTCCGGAACCGGAAAAAAAAATTAAAAAAATTAAAAATTATAAATAAATTAATAAAAAATTTTAAATATATAAATAACAGGGTTCATTTGTTCAACAAAAAATTTATTACGATAATAATAATATTATAAAACTATAAAATTAAAAAGAACTTTAAATATATAAATAAGAAATTAGTTAATTAGGACTTACACTTAATTTAAATTAAGATAAAATATGACTATATGAGAGATATTTGTTTTTTAAAATTTTTTAGTATATGAGATGAGAGATGATGTAGATAAGAATTATTTTAAAGAAATGAAGAAGGGTAATTTTGTAAAAATTGTATTTTACAAAATTACCCTTCTTCATCTCTTTAAAATATCTCTTCTCTACATCATCTCACATATATGATATATCTCATATATAAAAAAAAAATAAATTAAAAAGTGGGTACTGGATTGCAATAAAATAACGATAAAATTGAAATAAAATTATGATAATATCATAAAACTATAAAATTAAATACATAAATAAGAAATTAGGGCTTGCACTTAATTTTACCTCAATTAAGCTGCCTATGTATCCTCTAGGAGGAATCAAAGCCTACGTAATTCTTTTAACTGTTATGTTCCGGAGGTGATCAATCATCGCTTGTTCCTTCGGTAGCCGTTGTATCGTTGTTGGTGTGAAAGAAGTCATTGTCGTCGGACATCAGATCCAATTCTTACTGCCGGTATGAGGCCTTGGTCCAATCTCCCACACAGACCTGGATCTGTATTGAGTCAGGACTGAGCAATGTCCGTCTCTCGTCGAGAACATTTCCACCTGCACTAAATTCCTGTTCGACTACCACAGTTGAGATAGGGGTTTCAAAAATTTGCTTGGCAATGAGGGCCAAAATTGGAAAGTTAGTTTTATGCCCCTCCACCAATGTAGGATGTTAAAGTCTTCGCTGTCCAAAAACTCAAAAGAGGTGTTTATGTAAAGATCAACCTTTGAAAATAGGTTGATGAAGACGAAGAACTCTCCTGTGCCTTTGATTTTTTGGTCAACACGTTTGACCCTAACTTCCTTAATGAGAGAAAGCGAGAACAAGAATGACTACTAATACTACCACTTCCGCTTGTATCCGGTTGCTGAACATTAATGTTCAGCGAAGGACCGTATACAAAACGGTATTCGTCATACATTGAATAAAATAATTGCCTAACATTATTATATAAAGCACTAATATCTACGTTGTGTAACCCTAGAGATTGATAATAAGGTGTTAAATATTCATATAAACTATCAAATTTACACTTAGGGTCAAAAACTAAAGCAACAATATAAATCGAAGGAATGTCCCTATAATAATTTAACCATTTATCTCTCATTACACAAACACATGCAGTTAGTTCCGATACTTGTGCACATTCATTAAGTGCATCTACAATATTAATGGTTTCACATAAAAATAAATGTGAAGTTGGATAATATATATCGGATAAAGCGTTAGTTGCATCATGAAAAACTTTTAAAAACATGCAAATTTTAGTACAAACACCCTAATGATGAGCATACAAATTAACGCTACTAACATTAGCCCACTGTTTCATAGTGCTAGGATGTTTCCACAAATAATATAGGGCATCCTTAATTGGTGTAATTCATTTTTGAAGTGTTTGCAAACTATGTTGTACACATATATTTAAAACATGGCAAACACATCTTTGATGAAAAAATCTACCGCCAGAGTAGGGTTGACACAATTGAATTAATTGTGGAACGACGGCAGTATTGTTTGCAGCATTATCAAAACCAATTGCAAAAATTTTACTTTCAATACAATATTCTTCAAAAATAATTTTAATTAATTTATAAATATTATCGGCAGTATGGGTGTCGTCAAAAACTCTAAATGCAAGAATTCGTTTTTGCAACTCTCATGATTGGTCAACATAATGGCAAATAAGTTCTGAGTATGAATGTTTTTGCCAATGATCGCTCCAGATATCGGCACAAACAGACACACGACCTATATAATTTTAAAAATATTTAACTAATGCTTTTTTTTTTATAAATTTCACACATAGTACATGCAGCGAGATTTAAAGTATTATGACAATATTTTAAAAAACTAGTTTTTTTGCCAAAACTAAAAGGAAGATGTTCGGTTGCTAATTGTTCTCTATTATTTACATCACTATATTTAAATAAAGGATAGTTAGGAGATATGTACCTGGAAATTTGGTATTTTCCTCGGCTATGTTCATGTTGATCTTCGACTGGATGCTTGGTGTTGATGTGCTTTCTGTACGTCCCGTACCCTTCGGATTTATTCCACTTAAAATCTTTGTTGTAATAGTTACAAGTCACCACAACTTCCTCCGATTCCTTCTCCACTCTCCTCATATGAACTTTAAAAAGTTCAGATTTGTACTTTGCCAAATCTGGCAATGGCATTTATACGGTCTTACTTGGGGGGGGGGGGGGGGGGGGGGGGGGGGGGGGGGAGGGATTTCACGAGAGGGACTAGGGAGAGGGGGATGAGAATACTGAGGAGTAAAATTAAGAGGAGTATCATTACCAAATATTACCTCCTTAAATCTATCTGTTGTGCGTATTGAACAAAATTTGCATCGTTGAAATTAATTTCTGGGCCAGGGGTACGACGACTCTGCACTTCTTCAATATTTAAATCCGGTACCAGGTCAATGTCTTTGTTGGAAATAGACCTTCTGGCAACGGATCTTTGGCCTCCGGAAGTAGACGGTCTTGACTATGATGCCATTATAAATTTATAATGGTAAAGTATACAATTTAAATAAATAACGAAAATAATTGCAGTATGAAAAAATAAGAACAAGATTGAGAGAATGAATGAATGAGAGAATTAGAGAAAAATTGAGAGAATGAGAGAAATATTAAGAGAATGAGAGATTGAGATTGAGAGAAAATCGTGTGAATGAATTGAAGAGGAATTGAGTTTATCTAGTTTTTTGGGTTGGAGAGAAAAATAATAGTTTTAAAATTTAGAGGGTCAAAATATAATTTTTTTGGGGTTATTATTGTAAGTTTACAAGTTGGAGCCGTTGGCCGGACGGCCAACGGCTCCATGGCAATGTCAGGCTGCTACTACTGGTAGCAGCCTTACATGTGGCCGTTGGCCTGAAATGGTCAATGGCCACATTTTTAATTTTTTTTTTGTTTTTTAAAATTTTAAAAAAAAAAGAAAGAAAAAAACCATCCAAGAATCGGAACTGTCGGAACCGGACGGTTCCTTGAACCGGCGGTTCCGATTATTTTTTTAAGCCAACCAGAACGGGGACTGGGACCTTGGGTCCCAGTTTCGATTTAAGGTTTCGGAACCGATTTTTAATTGGAACTTTCAGTTTCGGTTAAAAACCACCGGTTCGGTTCGAACCGGGCAATGGGACTATCCCTATATCGTAGATTACACTTAAAAAGAAAAAGAAAAAAAAGGGCGAATTGCACTCAAGTACCTTGACTTATAACATAATTGTACGTTTAATGCCAGTTTTACCATAATTGCACTCGAGTACCCTGAAATGCGTTGACCGCCGTTAAAATGACGGTTGACCAAACGGTTCAGGGGCAAATTGGTCTTTTACGTTTAAATTCATTTTTAAAAAAATTTAAAAAATCATCCAACCAATAAGAACATGCCACGTCATATTTTAATTAATTTAACAAAATAATATATTAAAAATATTTTTTAAAAAAATTAAAAAATAAATTAAAAAAAACAGATGGAAGAGTCTGGAAACTCTTCCACCATATCACCAAAAAAAAAAAAAATTTAAAAAATTTTAAATTTTGTTTCGAAGAACACGAACCCAGATCTGGGTTCGTGGAACCCAGAAATCTGGGTTCGTGTTCGAACATAGTTTCTAAGTTCGTGTTCGAACCTAAATCTGGGTTCGTGTTCGAACCCAAATCTGGGTTCGTGTTCAAACAGATCTGGGTTCGTGCTCGAACCCAGAAACCTAGGTTCGAGCTCGAACCCAGGTTTCTAGGTTCGAGCACAAATCCGAATTTCTGAGTTCGTGCTCGAACCTAGTAGTTTTCAATTTTTGTTTTTTCCTTTGTAACTCTTAAGGAATTGAGATCTGGAAAACGTTTTCCATCTCCAGATCTGATACAGATATAGAGATAAAAACCGTCGGTTCTAATTCCAGTTAAAAACTGCCAGTTCGGTTCGAACCGGGCAACGGGGCCATCCATATCTCATAGGTTACACTTAAAAATAAAAAAAGAAAAACACCTTGCTCTGGCTTGGCACGTGCTAATACAGATATAGAGAGCTGATGTGTTGTGTTGATTCACTATGATTAACAAGCGCGTGCTATTATTGTCCTTGGGAAATAAAATGTCGAGTTTTTTGGTTAAGGAAAAAAAAAAAGAAAAAAAGGCAAACATATTTATTGGATTTTTTTTGAATGGTCTCTGCAGGCGCCGCTGCTGCTGCTGCTGTCAAAACTATTAGCTAAATCTACGTAGTAAATGAACTCGATTATGTTCAAAAAAAAAAAAAAATGAACTTGATTATATTTACTTACCCTTGGGTACTTAAATTATCTATACTCGCTTTCTCATTGGCTGCGAATTTTCTTCAACAGATACAATCTTCAGAACCTTCTCTTGATCAAGATGCAGATGTTGAGCCTTTGTACTCTGAACAATCTGAGTTAGATCCTGATACTGCTTTTGCTCTTCTTGTTTCTGAGCCAGATTCAGTATCTTCCTCCTCAGATGATAACCATGGTGATGTTGATTCTGATTCTTCTTCTGGATCTCCTGTTTTCCACCTTCATCCACTCTATACAGATCCACCCATCCTATCTGGCCACCACATTCCAAGTCCACATGTTCAAACCTAACTCTTACTGGATAAGTACGAAAAGCCCATCACTGTTATTGCTTACATTGATACTGGTGCCTACAAATCCATGCTGGATCCTAAGGTACTTCCATCACAGTATTGGACTCCACATACCCAACACTTCAAAGCAGCCAATGGAGAACTATTTACTACCAAACGTATCACAAAGAAAAGAATTGGTGTTAAGTTTTTCCCTGGTTGTGTCATCTGGTCCAAGTTCATTGGCAGTCCATTACCTGGTAAAGATTTACTTTTGGGTTGGGATACATACTGCTTATTTGATAAGCTTCGAATCCTTCCTACTGGCATCCGTTATAAAAGAGACTTTAAACCCTTCACTACAGATTCCAAGGTCTTTTCTATTTAGAATGGTCCCCCTTCTTTTGAACCATTCACATCTAACCTCTTGTCTCACTGTGCAGACAACCATGCCCTGTTCCAACATCCACATCCTCTCTGGCATAATCCTGAATTCTTTATTAAGCTTCCCTTTAAGCTTAACGAAGATGTTAACCCAACCAAAGCCTCTCATCCTAGCATGTCCCCATCAAATCTTCAGCTAGCCAGACAAGAATGTGAAGCCCTTTTACAACAAGGTCTTATTGAGCCCACATCCTCTTCCTGGGCTTGTCAAGCCTTTTATGTTGAAAAAAGATCTGAAAAACTCCGTGGAAAAAAGAGACTTGTTATTGACTATAAGCCTTTAAACAGATTCCTACAAGATGACAAGTTTCCTTTGCCCAAAACTTCTACCCTTTTAGTCCATTTAGCCAAAGCCCATTTGTTTTCTAAGTTCGACCTTAAAGGTGCTTTTTGGCAACTGGGTATCCATCCTCCTGACCGGCCCAAAACCGCCTTTGCATTCCTAATGCACAATACCAATGGAAAGTCTTACCCTTTGGGCTAAAGACTGCTCCTTCCCTTTTCCAAAAGGCCATGACCCGAATTTTCCATCCTATCCTCCACAGTATTCTCATCTATATTGATGATATTATACTGCTCAATTCTACAGAAGTAGACCATAGATCTCTCCTCTCACAATTCTGTGACATCATTCAACAGTATGTCATAATGCTTTCTGAAAAGAAAAGCTTTATCGCCCAACAGGAAATTGATTTTTTGGGTATGCACATTTCATATGGCAGGTACTCTCCTGGCCCACATATTGCCCTCGAATTATTAAAGTTTCCCGATACAAACCTTTCTTGTTAGCCAATTCAACAATTTCTGGGAACAGTAAATTACATCCGTGATTTCCTCCTACATGTGGCTCAATACACTTCACCTTTATCCAGTCTCCTGAAAAAGACACCTCCTTCCTGGATTCCAGTTCATACTGCAGCTGTCATCCATATGAAAAAATTAGCTCAACAGCCACCACCATTATACATCCCATCAGATGGTCTTCGAATACTCTAAACAGATGCATCTGACTGTCACTCGGGTGCCCTTCTCCTTGAAGAAAGAGACAAGAAACGATTCTACTGTGCTCAAGCCAGTGGTGCTTTCAAATCCTCTCAACAACATTATCATACCATTTACAAGGAGATTCTTGCTGTCAAGTATGAGATTGAAAATTTTAATTTTTATCTCAGAGGACACACATTTAAAGTAGAAATAGACAATTCGTCCTTCCCACGTGTTCTCGAATTCAAGAACAAGGTCCCTCCTGATCCCTTGCTGTTAAGACTTAAGTCCTAGTTTGAAAGATATGATTTTCAAACTTCACATATAAAAGGATCCCAGAACATCATCCCTGATATGCTTTCTAGACCTCAACCTATTCATCTTCTCTCCCGAACCTCCATCATACCAGTTATTGTAGTAGCCAAAATATGTATGGCCCAAAACATGGCCCAAAGACAAAGCCCATAGCTAAAAGAAAGGTACATTCCCATGTAGTACGACAAAGGCTTAGCGTGAAGACCAAGTCGCACGACATGGAGCATCCTCATGTAGACGTACCAGTTGGAAGAATATGTCGCACGACACGAAGCACTCGTGTAGTACGACGACGTACCAGTTGGAAAACTATGTCGCACGACACGAAGCACTCGTGTGGTACGACGACGTACCAGTTTGAAAACCTTGTCGCACGACATGTATCCTCATGTAGTGCGACCGTGCTACATCACCCAATCATGGTCCAGATTGACAAGAAACCTACATGTCGTACGACATAACATCTCCGTCGCTCCGAGGGAGACCAAATTGTGATCTACTTTGAAACAGGTCCTACAAAGTCATAATGACACTTGATGGCAGCCCGATCAAAAGAAGCACCCAGATGCTTCTTTTGGTGGAAGACAGAGAAGAGAGAATGATGAGATCCCTCAAAAAGAAGAAGCATCAGTCTCCTATAAAGAGGAAGATAATCCCTCATAAGAGGGGACGGCCTAAAAACTAAGATCAAGAGATTACTAAGAAAAAGCCACACCCTACGGCCATTGTTGAACTTCTCCGATCACCCTCCGACCTTACACCTCCTTTGATCAGAAAAACCCCAACTGTGAAGACAGCAGGAAGTATTCCTTACTCATCCCCATTTACAAACATTACACTTTTACTAGCACTCGCTAACTTGACCGTCGGAGTGACTTTGGCCGGCACCACCCCGGTGTCCCAGACGTCCTGCGGGTCACGTGCGTTCTGTCTTTGCAGGTTGTAGTGCCCCGTGTCCCCGAGCGATTTTTGAGGACTACAATTTGGCGCCCACCGTGGGGCCCGACAATCTCTAAGCAAGCAAAGGTAGAACGCGGCAACTCCGACTATGTCATCTGACGATTTTCATTACGATGCGATGGAGGTTAGGGTACAACTCCTCATATCCCAAATGCAAGAAAATACCCAAAGGCTCCAAGCACTCGAACAAGAGAATCAACGAGTGTTGGCAGAGAACCAAGAATTGCAGAATAGGATCAGTTCGCTCACTGCCGTACGACCATTTGGAGACGCTTCGACGTCCCAACCCGTGCCATTCGAGCAAGCCGCTCACGCTACTTATTACGCGCCAGTCCGCCCGGACGAACATGGTACTACCGCTAGAGACCTCGATCCAACCCACGTAGGCTCAGAGCCCAACATTCGAGTTACGAGTGGACCCCATATCGTCGCACGACATACGGCAGAGAATATACCAAATGGGATGGGAGGACATCGATCAGACGACGTGGCAAGAGCTACACAAGGAGTGCCACCTATAGCCACTCCCAATGGCAATGTCGGCTCAACCCAACCAACCATCCCACTACAAGGAACGTCATCCGGCCCTTCACATTCAGCGCCGTCAGACCCAAACCGAGTGAGCGCCGAGCCGACCTTGGCCAACCGAGACTTGGCACGAAGGTTCACAGAGATGGAAGCACTCATCCAACGCATTCCAGGAATGCCCACTCCTATAAAGAAAAGTGCGGCCAATAGTTTTGCCGACTCTCCCTTCGTCGACACAATAGCATTGGTGGAGATGCCAAGGAAGTTCAACTTTCCAGGTATGAAGCAGTACGACGGTACGACGGATCCCGACGACCACATTGCGCAGTATCGACAACGGATGTTCACAGCCGCCATCCCGCGTGACCTTAGGGAAGCATGTATGTGCAAAGGTTTCGGTTCAAGCCTCGTAGGACCTGCCCTACAATGGTACACCAACCTTCCCAATGTTTCCATCAACTCTTTTGCTCAACTCACTGACACCTTTGTAGAGCAGTTCGCTAGTAGTCGGAAGTTAGAAAAACAATCCGACGACCTTTACGCAGTCAGCCAAAGGAGGAATGAACGCCTACGTGACTTTGTTGGCCGTTTCAACCATGAAAAAGTGTCCATCCCTCATTGCAACCAGGCGACAGCCGTATCAGCCTTCCGCAAGGGTCTACTCTATGATTCCGACCTATACAAGGAGCTCTCCAAGTACCCTTGTAAAACCATGGAAGACGTCCTAGCCAAGGCATGGGCACAGATAAAATGGGAAGAAGACGAAGTAAACTACAAACCTAATAAAGCAAACTACAAGGAAGATAAGTCGGAGAGGATGGTCGAACCACGAATCATCAACCGACGTAGCGGGCCATACCCAACGATACCCCGAAGGGACGGCCATGTGAGGTACGAGCGACGGCGCGACGACAGACCACCAAGGCCGTTCATCCGACCAAAGAATATAACGCCAGAATATAATTTGAACATCAGGCCGGCAGAGGTAGTCGCCATACTCAAAGGAATGGGTAGATCAGTTCGGTGGCCAGATAAGATGATGAGCCCGTCTGATCAAAGAGACAACTCCAAATGGTGCGAATTTTACGGCGACCACGGCCATCGAACTGAATATTGTGTGGCACTACGATTGGAGGTGGACGAACTACTCAAGAAGGGTCACCTTAAAGAATTCCTGACTGACAGGGGTAAGCAGACTTTGATGAACAAAGATAGGTCGCACGATATTGTTTCAGTCCCTCCACCGGAGCCTCCCAAACATGAGAGAACCGTGAATGTCATCTCTGGCGGATCAGAAGTGAATGGAGTAACCTACTCGGAGGCAAAGCGCCACTCGCGGCAAGCCGGTCGTACGGACGTCCAACGAACTCGTACGGCGGATCCTACGTATAACTATCCAATCAGTTTCAGCAGCGATGAGCATATGGACTTATTCAATCCCCACCACGACGCACTAGTCATCTCACTGACGGTGGCCAATTGTTTGATCAGACGGATCCTGGTGGACAATGGAAGCTCAACAAATGTACTCTTCCTCGGCGCACTAAAAGAGATGCATATTGATGAGTGTAACATCGTACGTCGCTCCACAATGCTCGTAGGATTTAGTGGAGAACACAAGAACACTCTGGGAGAGATCACCCTTCCCGTTTACGCGGAAGGTGTCAACTTGAACACTCGTTTCCTCCTCTTGGACTGTCCGTCGTCCTACAACATAATCATGGGTCGCCCGTGGATTCATGAGATGAGGGCAGTCCCCTCAACGTATCATCAGGTCATCCGTTTCCCTACCAGGTGGGGAGTCCACGAGATCCGAGGGCAGCAAAAGACCTCGCGTGACTGCTACCAGAACACTCTTAAAGGCAGGCCGTCCGACTTATAGCAATTACAGAGTGAGAACACCTCAACCACCAACAAAGATGGACCAAATATGGAAGAACTCGACGAAGTGTCCATACATCCAAATTTCCCAGACCACAAAGTTAGTATCGGATCCCGCCTTCCACAAAATATCCGGGCAAAGCTACTCAGCTTCTTGACAGCACGACACGACAGCTTCGTATGGTCGCACGCAGACATGATCGGCATTAGCCCAGAAGTCCTAGTGCATAGGTTGCAAGTAGACCCGAATCACCCACTTGTGAAACAAAAAAGAAGGAAGTTCGCGCCCGAGCGCAACAAAGTTATAAATGAAGAAATCCAAAAGCTAATTGACATTGGCTCGGTGAGAGAAGTAAATTACCCAGAGTGGCTCGCAAACGTAGTGGTAGTGAAGAAAAAGAATGGGAAGTGGCGAGTTTGCATCGACTTCACAGACCTCAACAAGGCTTGTCCAAAAGATTCCTTCCCTCTTCCACACATTGACATGATGGTGGACGCTACAGCAGGCCACGAACTATTAAGCTTCATGGATGCATTCTCCGGTTACAACCAAATCCTTATGCATCCGGACGATCAAGAGAAGACTTCCTTCATCACGGAGCGCGGCATTTTTTGCTACAAAGTGATGCCGTTCGGCCTCAAGAACGCTGGGGCAACCTACCAAAGATTAGTCAACAAAATGTTCGCAACCATGCTTGGACAGACTATGGAGGTCTATATCGACGACATGCTGGTAAAATCATTAGTAGCAGACCAACACCTCGACCACCTCCGACAGTCGTTCGACATCATTGACAAGTACGGGATGAAGCTTAATCCAACCAAATGTTCCTTCGGAGTTTCATCAGGGAAGTTCCTTGGCTATTTAGTAACCAAGAGGGGCGTCGAGGCCAACCCGGATCAACTCCGATCCATCATGGATCTAAGGTCCCCCAAAAGCATCAAAGACGTACAAAAGCTAACCGGACGGCTCGCGGCTCTCAACCGATTCATTTCAAAATCGTCCGAAAAATGTAAGCCTTTCTTCGATGCTCTAAGAAAGAGCAATTCATTTGATTGGAATCAAACAAGCGAGGACGCCTTCCAAAATATAAAAAGATATCTAGCAAACCCGCCCCTCCTGTCCAAACCAAAGGAAGGAGAGACCCTCCTGCTCTACCTCGCTGTATCCGAAACGGCCGTTAGCGCGGTACTAATAAGGGAGGAGGATGGCAAACAACTCCCCGTATACTACATCAGCAAGACCCTACTCGACGCAGAGACAAGATACACCCAACTTGAGAAATTAGCCCTCGCACTAGTCACAGCCGCAAGGAAATTAAGGCCGTACTTCCAATGTCACACTATTAGTGTACTCACTGCATTCCCCTTGAAAAGTGTCCTACATAAACCCGAACTATCCGGCCGTCTAGTGAAATGGGCCGTGGAGCTGAGCGAGTACGACGTCAACTACCAACCTCGCACGGCGATCAAGTAGCAAGTACTGGCGGATTTCATTGCAGACTTTACGCCCGGGATTCTACAACGAGCAGAGGAAGAACTTTGCACCATGTCGCACGATACACCAAGGGAGGAGTGGAGTTTAGCAGTTGACGGATCAAGTAACGCTAGAGGCAGCGGGTTAGGAATAGTACTTGCCTCCCCTACGGGGCACATCGTCGAGAGGTCCATCCGATGTGGATTCAAGACCACCAACAACGAAGCCGAGTACGAAGCCCTCATAGCCGGGCTCACCTTGGCAAAGGACTTACGGGTCGAGCGAATAAAGGTACGCAGTGACTCCCAATTAATTGTGAAACAATTGCAAGGATCCTATCAAGCTCGAGACTTGAAAATGTCGGCCTACTTAATCTTGGCAAAAGAGCTACTAGCTTCATTCGAGTCATTTGACATCGAGCAAATCCCAAGATCTGCAAACGCACATGCTGATGCACTCGCCAATCTTGGGTCCGCACTAGATACCACGATTGAACGAACCATCCCCATGGTGTTTGTCCAATGGCCAGCTGTATGGAAGCCAACAAAGCTCGAAATCAAACCAATTTCGGACGAGCCAACTTGGGTCACCCCGATTTACGACTACTTGAGAGACGACGCCCTCCCATCTGACAAAGTAGAAGCACGAAGAATTAAGATCAAGGCCGCCCGATTTTCTATAATAGAGGGTCAACTTTACAAGCGATCCTACTCCGGGCCCTACCTCAAATGTATCGACCCAGTCGAAGCTCAGCAAGTACTCAAGGACTTACACGAGGGGCAATGCGGGAACCACTCAGCCGGAAGAAGCCTAGCCAATAGAGCAATCACAGCCGGGTACTACTGGCCCACGATGCGATCCGAGTCGCACGATCTCGTCAAAAGGTGCGACCCGTGCCAACGCTTCGCCCACGTTTCACATCAACACCCGGAAAGACTCCACCCTATTTCAGCACCATGGCCCTTCATGAAGTGGGGCATGGACATAGTAGGGAAGTTACCCATCGCTACCGGGGGCAAGGTCTACATGCTAGCCGTGACCGACTACTTTACAAAGTGGGTCGAAGCCGAGTCATACGTGAGAATCAAAGACTCTGAAGTTAAAAGCTTCATTTGGAAGAATGTCATATGCCGCTACGGAGTCCCAATGGAAATAGTCACCGACAATGGCTCACAATTCATTTCATACGATTTCCAAGACTTCTGCGACAAATGGAACATCAAACTAAGTTATTCAAGCCCAAGATACCCTCAAGCTAACGGACAAGCAGAATCCACCAACAAGACAATAATGTCCACCCTCAAGAAGCGACTCGACCAATACAAAGGGAAATGGGCTGACGAATTACAAGGTGTGCTGTGGTCTTACCGTACGACGGTCAGGACGTCAACAGGCGAAACACCATTCTCTCTATCTTACGGCTCAGAGGCCGTCATAGCAACAGAGGCTGACTACCCTTCTTATAGGATACGACACGCGGCAGAAGAAGCAAACAACAGAGAGTTGATGAATGAACTTGACACAATCGACGAGCGTCGCGACAAGGCCGCAATCAGATTGGCCGTATACCAACAACGAGTCGCCCGCCATTATAACAGAAGCGTTCGTCTCAAGTCTTTCCATATTGGAGATTGGGTTCTTCGCCGCGTCTTCCAAAACACAAAGGAAAAAGGAGCAGGCAAATTCGGTCCTACGTGGGAAGGACCATATCAAATCACCAGTGTATTTGGAAATGGAGCCTATAAACTACGATGTACAGATGGCATGGAGATCGGCAACAGTTGGAACGCGTGCCATCTAAAACAATATCAGTTTTAGAAATATATATATATATATATCTATTTATATATATTTCGAATTTTATCACTCTAACGCAGGTCAACATTGCACAGTGTATCTTAAACTACATCAAAAGTTGTAGTGTGCAACTGAGCAGTTACACACTCCAACTGGGGCAATTCAATATCATAAACAGCAAAATCTACAACAAAACTCGATCACATGACCCGCATTCAAGGTCATGGACTCTCCATCTCCAAATGGTCACACGACCCGCACTCAAGGTCATGGACCACGACCTGCATTCATGGTCGATCACATGACCCGCATTCAAGGTCATGGACTCTCCATCTCCAAATGGTCACACGACCCGCACTCAAGGTCATGGACCACGACCTTCATTCACGGTCGATCACATGACCCGCATTCAAAGTCATAGACTCTCCATCTCCAAATGGTCACACGACCCGCACTCAAGGTCATGGACCACGACCTGCATTCACGGTCGATCACATGACCCGCATTCAAAGTCATGGACTCTCCATCTCCAAATGGTCACACGACCCGCACTCAAGGTCATGGACCACGACCTGCATTCACGGTCGATCACATGACCCGTATTCAAAGTCATGGACTCTCCATCTCCAAATGGTCACACGACCCGCACTCAAGGTCATGGACCACGACCTGCATTCACGGTCGATCACATGACCCGCATTCAAGGTCATGGATTTTTCATCTCCAAACAGATCACGCAAAAAAAAAAAAAAAAAAAAAAAAAAAAAAAAAATATATATATATATATATATATATATATATATATATATATATATATATTACGACATCAAGGAAAAATTAACTTACTTCATATATTAAAAAATCGTTGTTTAAACAAAGCATACATTAAAGCAAAACTAAAAATAAAAACGTTCAACAACATATTTTTACAACCCCCTATGGGGCAAGGTCATCGTACTCTCCAGTCGGCTGGGCAGCCAAGGCTACGACGGCAGAACCTTCTGGAGGAGGAGGAGCAGGCTCTTCGCCAGGCTTATCATCTGCTTCATCCTCAGTATAGCGCGACAGCTCCTCGTGGTCGGCAATCCAGCTGTCAACCTTCCATTCGGTCGTACGACCGTCCCTGTACTCCCTCATTAAATCTGCACGAGTCTTGATGACTGCATTGAGGACGTTATCCTCTGCCTTGTCATACAGGGAGTCATAGTCTGCCTCTTTAGCCTTCAGCTTGGCCTCCAGCAAGTCAACACGCGACTTCAGCTTATTTAATTCCAAAGTGGCCTCCACCGCCCGACTGGAGGCCTCAAGAGCAGTCTTCTTGGCTTCAACATTCGAAGCCTTCAGCATGTCATTATCAGCCTTCAAGCCCTGGTTGCTCACCTTAAGGTCCCTCACCTTCTTGAGGGCGACGCCCAGCTCTTCCTTCAGATGAACGTGCGACTGAAGAGCCTGTACAAAATAAAAATACAAATCAAAAACAAATTATGAAATAGTTAAAACAAAATATACAAATATTGGTCGTACGACCATACCTGGAAGAGGTGACCAAGGCCCCAGTCAGCAGCTTGGGAAAGGCCCATCTCCCGTAGGCGACTCTTGTCTTCGGGCAGCAGCAGCCGCTCGACCTGTGGAAGGATCGACCCTACATTAGAGTATGCAGAGGCATCCTGTGGGAAGACCAGGTCGACCGACGCGTCGACACCCGATGTCGAATCATCCCTTCTTCTTTTCTTCCCAGCAGAAGAAACATCCTGGGAGGTCTTGGTTCGACTAGAAGGAGGAGGTGGAGGAGTGGAGGCCGCTTGGTCGCTCGACTCAGCCTTCTTCTTGCCCTTCCTCTTCTCCCTCAGCCTTTTCATTGCGTCATCAGCAGCAGGTGCAGCAATCTCCCCCGCCATAATATCAACTGCAAATCGTCGCTCGACGTATGAGATGGGGGTCAGGAATCGTGTGCCGTACAGTCGCTCGACACAATGCCTGACCCTGACAAACTCCACTAAATTTTTGAAGGCAGGGTAGGGGGTACCTGGCTCGTTTATAACGCTAAATTTCCAGAGATGACTCGGCCGCAAGTTCTCCTCCGATAGTATACTCCTCCAACTTCTCTCCTTAACATCGTACGACAGCACCTTTTCCGTACGCGTCACACAGGTCAATCCAACGACTGATTGAGGCGCTCCTGTGTTCACTACAAAACAAACACAAGAAGAGTTAGTAAAAATAAAAGCACAGACAGTCGTACAACGCTACTAAAATAAAGACCCACCAGCCTTAGACCAGGTCGCACGAACGATGGTATCCCCGAGAGGCCAATCGACAAGCAGGCCCCTCGCAAAGAAATACCTATCCTTCCACAGCCTGTCATTCGTCGTCAGCTCCGTGATCAGGTGTGTTCTGTTGGGTCGGAGGTTCAAGTTATAACGACCCTTTTCCGTGTCGTGCTCCCGTACGGTGTACGAATAGAAAAGGTCAGGAAGCTCGAAAACTATCCCTTCCCTCATACACAACAGATCCAACGCCAGCAGGATCCTCCAGCTGTTGGGCATCAGCTGCCCAGGAGCAAGCTCGAAGTGATCAAGCACCTTCCTCAGCAGCCCGACTATGGGCAACCTGAATCCTACCCGCTGGAACGGAAACTCGTACAGGCAGGTCCATCCTGGGACGTCCCAATCTGGCCTCTCCTCCTTATACGGCGCCCTCAGTGTGACACCATCAGGTATACCGTAGCTAAATCGGAGGCGCATGATGTCGTCCTCAGTTAGCACGCTCGCTGGGTTATTTAATAGCAAACCCAGCGGCCTACTAGGTCCCATTAGACATGGGCCAGCTGCGTCGCCCGGTAGTTCGACTAACGGAATCCCCATGGGAATGTCGTCCGCTACACGCGATGTACCCGCAAAAGAGACAGTCACAGTGTCGTACGACGCCACTGTCACCTCAGCACTCGCTGCCTCTGACTCTCCCCACGAGTCGTACGACAGATCTATGGGATCGTCGTATCCGCGCCCAGAGGTACTGGGAGGACTCTCGTCACCTCGACGCGACATCAAGACCTACAAGTCGAACGACAGTAGCCACGGTTAGTAATTATAACCTAAACCAAAGACCTCGCACGACCTAATATCAGCTCCCAAGACTGTTAAGAAGGTTGTGCGACCTATACGTCTTGGCTACCGTCGTGCGACTTAGACTCTACAAACAAATTGTGTATAAACCTAAGTCTAATTTTTCGATCTAAAAAACACTTTTTTCAAGTTCTTCTCAAGAACTATTTGAAGAACACAAAAATACCCAGAAAAGCAAAAAAGCAAGTACAAGAAATCGAATATTGCAAGAGCAAGAAAAACTTACCAAATAGAACAAAATGACCACTGCTTCGCCGGAATAAATGCAAGAAAGGAAGAAAAACGAGCAATAGACGTCGGAAAATATTTGCTCAGGCGTCTGGTTTCTAGAGAGAGAAAGGAAAATGGAGAGAAGGCAAAAATTGAAAATGAAGAAGAAAGAGGAAGGGCGGCAACTAAAAAGATGCCTATGCTGACGTGTCAACTTCTCATTGGACACATACTCCCACAACCTATCATTAGCCACGCATGCACACTGCCCATTATGACCCCATTTACTTCGGCACAGATATCGAAGAGTCATTTGAAGGTCAATCGTTCTTTCTCTAACGAACATTGTCGTACGACAATGGCAAAACTTATGCATTATCATCCATTCACCAACACTGAAACACTCTCTTAAGAAGGACTGAGTCGTGCGACAATATCGAGCCAACCTCTAAAATTCACATACATATCCATGACTACATGTCGTACGACGCAAACCCCTTGGCTCTTTTGAAAACCAATGAGTTTGGGGGCAAACTGTAGTAGCCAAAATATGTATGGCCCAAAACATGGCCCAAAGACAAAGCCCATAGCTAAAAGAAAGGTACATTCCCATGTAGTACGACAAAGGCTTAGCGTGAAGACCAAGTCGCACGACATGGAGCATCCTCATGTAGACGTACCAGTTGGAAGAATATGTCGCACGACACGAAGCACTCGTGTAGTACGACGACGTACCAGTTGGAAAACTATGTCGCACGACACGAAGCACTCGTGTGGTACGACGACGTACCAGTTTGAAAACCTTGTCGCACGACATGTATCCTCATGTAGTGCGACCATGCTACATCACCCAATCATGGTCCAGATTGACAAGAAACCTACATGTCGTACGACATAACATCTCCGTCGCTCCGAGGGAGACCAGATTGTGATCTACTTTGAAACAGGTCCTACAAAGTCATAATGACACTTGATGGCAGCCCGATCAAAAGAAGCACCCAGATGCTTCTTTTGGTGGCAGACAGAGAAGAGAGAATGATGAGATCCCTCAAAAAGAAGAAGCATCAGTCTCCTATAAAGAGGAAGATAATCCCTCATAAGAGGGGACGGCCTAAAAACTAAGATCAAGAGATTACTAAGAAAAAGCCACACCCTACGGCCATTGTTGAACTTCTCCGATCACCCTCCGAGCTTACACCTCCTTTGATCAGAAAAACCCCAACTGTGAAGACAGCAGGAAGTATTCCTTACTCATCCCCATTTACAAACATTACACTTTTACTAGCACTCGCTAACTTGACCGTCGGAGTGACTTTGGCCGGCACCACCCCGGTGTCCCAGACGTCCTGCGGGTCACGTGCGTTCTGTCTTTGCAGGTTGTAGTGCCCCGTGTCCCCGAGCGATTTTTGAGGACTACAGTTATTTACACCTTGTCTCCAGCTATGGCTAAACCCTCTGTTGATAACCTCAATCTCCCAGCAAAACAGCTCCTTTCCTTTCCTCCAGCTCTCACCAGCTTACCTATTTCCTCTCCCTATCCTTCATCCCAGAATATCAAACACTTTGCTTCAGGTCATCTCTACTATTACCTCCATCTTCTCCACACTGAACATGACCCCCATCATGTGTCGTGTCCCAATAAGCCATTTGTCACTCCTTTCCACCTACGCCCTTCTCAGTTTTCCCAAAATACCCTCTGGTTTTTTTGGTGTCTCTCTGTTCTGTACTCACATCCTGTTCTTTTACCCCTCATGTCTACCTACTAACACCTCCATGATCCCACCAATGATAACTCCCTTTTTTGGACTTTTATTCAGTGGTTTAACCCTCTCTCCTGGTGGCGTAACAAAATTACTTCATTAATGGGATATCATAACATTTGGAAAATGGATGATTTAAACAGTAATAAGCTGTCCAGTATTTTTATCTTTCACAGGCCATATCTTTCTAATCCTGTCACAAAATTATTATGGTCTTTGAATCATGCATATGAGTATCAGACAATTTATGATTTTGACATCCAGTATCCACAGCTCAAAGTTCCCCTGGTCCAATTTCTATATGAGCTTAATCATGTGGATCCAGATTATCCTGATGAAGTTTTCATCCTACCAACAACACACTCTCCTCCTGGACATTTTCAAGATTCCCAGGACCCTATGGAGCTTGACCAAGATGTTGATTCATATGCTTTACATCACTCTTAACCTCTCCATGATCATGACAGTGAGCCATCTAGGCCCTGGTACAAATCTTTTTATGGAAATCTTGATTCCAGTGATTCAGACTACGACAACAACAATCTGTCCCTTTCTCAGAATTCGATGTAATGCTCCACCAGCGCAGCAGATTCCCTCTCATCCAAAGCTGCTTGCTTTTATTTTGTCTTATTGTATTTGGAAAGTCGCATGTGACTTTCTACTTTAGCATTTTTCTTTAAAGTTGTTTATCTGTTTGCTATCATGTAATTTTCTTTTGTCGTTTGTAATTATTGCTTGGTGATGTTTATCCTTAGATCCAAGAGAGCTTGCTATGCCTTTATAAGGTTTGACCCTCTCCAGTTTGGGATCAAGAACTACTTCCTTTGTAAACTCTTTGTGAAATCAATAAATGATGTTTGCTTAAACACTCATCTTCTTTCCTGAAAACCCTAAGTTTATTTTATCTTAATATGAAATCCTACTGAACTATTCTAGTATGCTCTGTGCTTGCCTCCAGTGGAGGATCCTGCACATCAGAACGGATACGCTGTTTGATCCGATTGCTACGGTCCCTCTCACAGTGTTGTGTAACCCAGAGCTCTACCGTAAGTTCCATTTGAGTTGATATAGGGCAACAGGAGTGGGTCTGGAATCTGTGTTGAGGGCTCCCGGCGTAGTCCTTGGTATCAGAGCCTTAATTGTATCGGCTGGAAACTAGTAACTTGCATGTCTCTGACCACTGCACACCTATGGTATAACAATGCCATTGATACTTTTATGGTTTATTTGGATTCTATATTAAGATAAATTCTACTTTTTGGTTGAAAGGAAAGACTTTTCCAACATGACTTCAAACATCATTCCTACTTCCATTTATGTTCCTCCTTCCTCCCCCTCTACCCCCAATCAACTTGTTTCTTCTGTATCTGCCACTCCTACTATCACCCGTACTACTTCTTCTAAAATCACTAATCTTGTGGAATATGCTTATATTCCAGAAGATGCTCAGGTATCTGAGACAGATCTTCCTTTGGTCAGTCCCTATAATATTTTCAAAAGAAACCGAAGTTTTAGCTGAACTATCCGAAAACTAATCAGTACTCCTAGACCTCCAGTCAAAGAGTATGTTCAGTCCACTGGTCTTGAGAATTGTCTCATCCCAGCTACCTCTCAAGAACAATATGTTGGGAATTTGTGTTTAGAAGAAAAGGGAAGCTTTCCTTTATCTTTTGGTTCAGGTGGTTCATGAGGTAGCTTGGAGGAGGATCAGGTAGGTGGATCCTGGATAGGATATTTTCTGAAAGTGTTAGAGGCATTTTAAATGTCTGTGAATGATCTGGTGGTGAAATTGGTGATGGAGGAGAATCAAAGAAAGAGTGACCATATGAAAAAGAAATATATGTCTTTTTCTTCATAAGATCTTTGTGCATTCTCTTCATTTCAGTTTTTAAGGACTGAATCTCTTTTTCCTTTTGATCAAATTCTCGACCAAAGCGTTGTTGCTTCAACAAGAATCGTAACTCAGAATCAATCTGGGCAATTCTGTCTTGAAGGTTAAGATAGTATTGGTGGAGAGTGGAATCAAGACCAGCAAGTTTGTCATCAGTTTGAGCAGTATGTTTCAAGACTTTATCTATTTTAGTATCTATAGTTGTGAGGATTTTGTTCTGAGACCTGGCATTTTTGGTTTGCCAGTTAAGAACCTCTTCTGCCTGAGAGCAGGGTTTCTATCGTCCATCAGGAAGAACCTCAGAAGGTTGCACAAAAGGACGAGTGGCTATATTGTTGTCTCTGTCTGTAAGACGCTCCAAAGGAGGAAAATCATCATCATAATTGTATGAGGAGGCCATGTGACAGGGAATAGGCTCAGGGTGATGAAGTGTCTGAGGAACCAGAGAAGGAACATGTAGGAGTTCAGGTTTAGAATCGGGAAGAAGTCCTTCTTCGTTCAGGATTCTAAGAGCTTCAGCATAGATGTCTAGTGGTTTATGGGTTTTATGAATACCAATCCAAGGAGATGAAGAATCTCCAGGTTTAGGAGGCTTGCTGGGAGGAGCACAAGGAGATAGAGGTTTGCGATGTTTACGACAAGTACAGTTTGTATCACACATGTTAGGATCAACATCCCAAATAAAATGACCATTAATTTTATCAGTGAAGGTGACAGAACCATCATGGTGGAAGGAATGGATTAGAATGTCATCTTCAAAGGTGATAGGGGTGATCATCGTAGACTGGAAAATTGGAAGAGTTGGGTATGTAGTAGTTTGAACAGGTTGAAAAGTAGTGTGAACAGCGCCGTCTTCAAGTCTGGTGAAGTTTGGTTCTTGAACCTGAACAGGAGAAGTGTCTGAGTGCAACTTCTCATAATTGGTTACCCATTCAAGCGGCATGAGTTGCAGAAGTTTTTCTCTGGTGATCTGTCGTGGGATCTATGTAATGGTGGGAACCTCATCTTCTCTTTCTGCTGTGATAAAGAGAGTGTCTGAAGAAGTTCCAGGGAGAGGAAGATCAATAGCATGATCTTGAAGTCTGTAAGCAAGCTGGTGATGCAGGGTGGCCATGTAAGAGCCAGGAACTATGGAAATTCCAGAGATCTGAAGTTGAATCTTGAGGAACTTTGCAAGTTGTGGTTTAGCAAGAGGAACATTAAAATTAGGGTAGAAGGTGAGGCGGATGCTGCCAGCATGGAGAGTAGTAATGGAAGTGCCAATAACAGCCTGTTCATATTGACAATAAATGGAATTGAAAAGAGCAAGTCTGGCTGTAACAGGTAATCCTTTACGACCATGAAGAGTGAGGATGATACGAACAGCACCAAGATGAAGGTGTGAGTATCCTTCTTGTCTCCATTTTTTGATCATCTCAGGATCAATAGCAAAATCAACATATTATTCTTGAGAAGTAGCTGGGATGAGACAATTGTCAATACCAGTGGATTGAACATACTCTTTGACTGGAGGTCTAGGAGTACTGATTAGTTTTCGGATAGTTCGGCTAAAACTTCGGTTTCTTTTGAAAATATTATAGGGACTGACCAAAGGAAGATCTGTCTCAGAGACTTGAGCATCTTCTGGAATATAAGCATATTCCAAAAGATTAGTGATTTTAGAAGAAGTAGTACGGGTGATAGTAGGAGTGGCAGATACAGAAGAAACAAGTGGATTGGGGGTAGAGGAGGAGGAAGGAGGAACATAAATGGAAGTAGGAACGATGTTTGAAGTCATGTTGGAAAAGTCTTTCCTTTCAACCAAAAAATAGATTTTATCTTAATATAGAATCCAAATAAACCATAAAAGTATCAATGGCATTGTTATACCAAAGGTGTGCAGTGGTCAAAGACATGCAAGTTACTGGTTTCCAGCCGATACAATTAAGGCTCTGATACCAAGGACTACGCCGGGAGCCCTCAACACAGATTCTAGACCCACTCCTGTTGCCCTATATCAACTCAAACGGGACTTACGTTGGAGCTCTGGGTTACACAACACTGTGAGAGGGACCGTAGCAATCGGATCAAACAGTGTATCCGTTCTGATGTGCAGGATCCTCCACTGGAGGCAAGCACAGAGCATACTAGAATAGTTCAGTAGGATTTCATATTAAGATAAAATAAACTTAGGGTTTTCAGGAAAGAAGAGGAGTGTTTAAGCAAACATCATTTATTGATTTCACAAAGAGTTTACAAAGGAAGTAGTTCTTGATCCCAAACTAGAGAGGGTCTAACCTTATAAAGGCAGAGCATGCTCTCTTGGATCCAAGGATAAACATCACCAAGCAATAATTACAAACGACAAAAGAAAATTACATGATAGCAAACAGATAAACAACTTTAAAGAAAGATGCTAAAGTATAAAGTCACATGCGACTTTCCAAATACAAGAAAACAAAATAAAAGCAAGCAGCTTTGGATGAGAGGGAATCTGCTGAGCTGGTGGAGCATTACATCGAATTTTGAGAAGGGGACAGATTGTTGTTGTCTTAGTCTGAATCACTGGAATCAAGATTTTCATAAAGAGATTTGTACCAGGGCCTAGATGGCTTACTGTCATGATCATGGAGAGGTTGAGAGTGATGTAAAGCATCTGGATCAACATCTTGGTCAAGCTCCATAGGGTCCTGGGAATCTTGAAAATATCCAGGAGGAGAGTGTGTTGCTGGTAGGATGAAAACTTCATCAGGCTAATCTGGATCCACATGATTAAGCTCATATAGAAATTGGATCAAGGGAACTTTGAGCTGTGGATACTGATGTCAAAATCATAAACTGTCTGACACTCATATGCATGATTCAAAGACCATAATAATTTTGTGACAGGATTAGAAAGATATGGCCTGTGAAAGATAAAAATACTGGACAGCTTATTACTGTTTAAATCATCCATTTTCCAAATGTTATGATATCTCATTAATGAAGTAATTTTGTTACGCTAGCAGGAGAGAGGGTTAAACCACTGAAGAAAAGTCCAAAAAAAGGAGTTATCATTGGTGGGATCATGGAGGTGTTGGTAGGCAGACATGAGGGGTAAAAGAACAGGATGTGAGTACAGAACAGAGAGACACCAAAGAAACCAAAGGGTATTTTGGGAAAACTGAGAAGGGCGTAGGTGGAAAGGAGTGACAAATGGCTTATTGGGACAGGACACATGATGGGGGTCTTGTTTAGTGTGGAGAAGATGGAGGTAATAGTAGAGATGACCTGAAGCAAAGTGTTTGATATTGTGGGAGGAAGGATGTGGAGAGAAAGTAGGTAAGCTAGTGAGAGATGGAGGAAAGGAAATGAGCTGTTTTGCTGGGAGATTGAGGATATCTATAGAGGGTTCATCTATAGCTGGAGACAGGGTGTAAATAACTGGTATGATGGAGGTTCGGGAGAGAAGATGAATAGGTTGAGGTCTAGAAAGCATATCAGGGATGATGTTCTGAGATCCTTTTATATGTGAAGTTTGAAAATCATATCTTTCAAACCAGGACTTAAGTCTTAACAGCAAGGGATCAGGAGGGACCTTGTTCTTGAATTCGAGAACACGTGGAAAGGACGAATTGTCCAGTTCTGCTTTAAATGATACCAAGGACTACGCCGGGAGCCCTCAACACAGATTCCAGACCCACTCCTGTTGCCCTATATCAACTCAAACGGGACTTACGGTGGAGCTCTGGGTTACACAACACTGTGAAAGGGACCGTAGCAATCGGATCAAACAGTGTATCCGTTCTGATATGCAGGATCCTCCACTAGAGGCAAGTACGGAGCATACTAGACTAGTTCAGTAGGATTTCAGATTAAGATAAAATAAACTTAGGGTTTTCAGGAAAGAAGATGAGTGTTTAAGCAAACATCATTTATTGATTTCACAAAGAGTTTACAAAGAAAGTAGTTCTTGATCCCAAACTGGAGAGGGTCTAACCTTATAAAGGCAGAGCAAGCTCTCTTGGATCCAAGGATAAACATCACCAAGCAATAATTACAAACGACAAAAGAAAATTACATGATAGCAAACAGATAAACAACTTTAAAGAAAGATGCTAAAGTAGAAAGTCACATGCGACTTTCCAAATACAAGAAAACAAAATAAAAGCTAGCAGCTTTGGATGAGAGGGAATCTGCTGAGCTGGTGGAGCATTACATCGAATTCTGAGAAGGGGACAGATTGTTGTTGTCGTAGTTTGAATCACTGGAATCAAGATTTCCATAAAAAGATTTGTCCTAGGGCCTAGATGGCTTACTGTCATGATCATGGAGAGGTTAAGAGTGATGTAAAGCATCTGGATCAACATCTTGGTCAAGCTCCATAGGGTCTTGGGAATCTTGAAAATATCCAGGAGGAGAGTGTGTTGCTGATCGGTCATTTATTTTCATATATTTACGACCCTTAAACCGTATCTTTTAATTGTATTCTTGAGTATTTTTGGTGCTTTTGACGTGTTTTCCTCTAGTGTACAGGTAATAAGGTTTTGTGCGTTATTGAAGAGTTTTGGTGGATTAAATTGAAGATTTGGGAGTGCACAGCTGTCATCGTTTGGAGGCTGCCATAAATTCTACAAGATGAACTGGGTTGAGAACCTTATATTTCTGGAAAGGTCACAATATCTACTTTCCGAAAAATGTTACGGTTCATGATTCCGAGTTGTCTAGAGAAAGTTATGTTCATTTTCACAACAGTGCGCAGACTCACGACTTTCATGTCGAGAGTTAAGTCACGAGTCATGTTTCGGAGGCCGTCATAAATTCCAGAGGATGAACTGGGTTTCGAGCTTTATATGTATGGAACGATATAGATGTCTACTTTCCCATACATTTTACGGTTCATGATTTGAAGTTTTCTAGAGGAATTTATGGTCATTTTCGTAACAGTGCGCAATCCTGAAATTTGGACCAGTGAGCACCGCGACCTAGTACCGCGACCGTAGGTCGCGCTACAGTGGTCGCGATGAAACATCTATTTTTCGGCAGTGAGCACCGCGAGCACAGTGCCGCGACCAGCGGTAGCGACCCACGGTCGTGATGGCGACGCGAGAAACCTATTTTTCAATGCCTATAAGTAGAAAAAGGGCTCTAAAGAGAGGGGATTCGACTAGGGCTCTAAGGAGAGGACCAAGAGGAGACCAAGAGAGAAGAGAAGAGGCAAACATGGGAGAAGAAGATCATCTTGAAACCAAGAGGGATTGGATTCAATCCTTGAGCCAAAATCTCACCATCAAGCTTGGATTTGGAGAAAGTGGAAGCTAGACAAATTCCCAATGAGGAGGAGGACGAAAGTTCATCACACCTAGAGTTTTTCTATCCCTTTCCTTCTTTATTTTCATGCTTGTAACTCTCTTTATTAATTGGAAAACATGTTTAGTTGTAAATCTTTGATTATGAACTAAATTTGTAAGTTAGGGTTTTGATGAATCTTATTCTATGATGATTGAATGAATTGATTGTTTAATTTGTTGTGGTTGATTATTGTGTTGTTGAGTGGTATTATTGTGCTTAATGCTTTTGAATGTGAAGGCCTACATTTAGATGATAAATTGGTGGTGTGTTATGTACCGAGAGGAGACGCCCACCACGTGCTCGATATAATGTCCACCACAAGTAGAATTGGATAGAGATATACTAATTTGCTTGTGTGATCACATAGGGTGTTTATTGTAACTAATGCATTTCCATGCACTTGGATATACCATCGAGAGATAGGATATTAGTGTATGCGGAATAGGTCCGATTTACCTCGAGAGGGGACTTTGGATAAATTAGATGAACACGATCATCATCATGCATAATTAAACCTCAACAATGTGCTCTCATGAAATTCAATCGGATGGATTAGGTGAATTCAAATACCCTAACTAATCTCTCATATTGGTTGCTTGTTTTATTTTCATGTTTTTATATTTTTATCCTTTTCAACCTTTCGATTATCCAAATAGAAATAGGCTTGGTTAATTTTAGTACTCAACGCCTAAATATCCCTGTGGAGACGATAATTTTACTCATCATTTTATTACTTGTGCCGACTCCGTATACTTGCGGGTAACAAAAAGTCGCATCAGTTGCTGGTAGGATGAAAACTTCATTAGGATAATCTGGATCCACATGATTAAGCTCATATAGAAATTGGACCAGGGGAACTTTGAGCTGTGGATACTGGATGTCAAAATCATAAACTGTCTGATACTCATATGCATGATTCAAAGACCATAATAATTTTGTGACAGGATTAGAAAGATATGGCCTGTGAAAGATAAAAATACTGGACAGCTTATTACTGTTTAAATCATCCATTTTCCAAATGTTATGATATCCCATTAATGAAGTAATTTTGTTACGCCACCAGGAGAGAGGGTTAAACCACTGAAGAAAAGTCCAAAAAAGGGAGTTATCATTGGTGGGATCATGGAGGTGTTGGTAGGCAGACATAAGGGGTAAAAGAACAGGATGTGAGTACAGAACAGAGAGACACTTCACCTTTATCCAGTCTCCTGAAAAAGACACCTCCTCCCTAGAGCCCAGTTCATACTGCAGCTATCATCCATCTGAAAAAATTAGCTCAACAGCCACTTCCATTATACATCCCATCAGATGGTCTTCGAATACTCCAAACAGATGCATCTGACTGTCACTCGGGTGCCCTTCTCCTTGAAGAAAGAGACAAGAAACGATTCTACTGTGCTCATGACACACATTTAAAGTAGAAATGAACAATTTGTCCTTTCCACGTGTTCTCGAATTCAAGAACAATGTCCCTCCTGATCCCTTGCTGTTAAGACTTAAGTCCTAGTTTGAAAGATATGATTTTCAAACTTCACATATAAAAGGATATCAGAACATCATCCCTGATATGCTTTCTAGACCTCAACCTATTCATCTTGTAACATCCCGACTTTCGGATAAATAATTTTGAATATGTGGATATAAAATTTTTGTGAGTTGAGGGGTGTAAATTTATGGTTTTCAGGTGGACCAGATGGAACGATCCATAAATGATGCATGAAGAGTGAAAAACTGAGACAGTGAGTACCGCGACCTGGTCATCGCGACCACAAGTCGCGATAAGCTGCTCGCGATGAAAAAAAAATGAAATTCGGGCAGTGAGCATGGCGACCACCAGCGCGACCACCAGCGCGACCAGAGCACCGCGAGATGTGCTCGCGATGAAGGCGGTAGAGTTGCTCCAGTGAGCAACGCGACCTGGTGGCGCGACCACAGGTCGCGATGACCGAAATTATATAAAAAAAAAATTGGCTTCTGTGAGAAGCCATGAAACAGAACAGAAAAGAGAGCAGAGAGGGAGAGACCGAAAGAAGAAGAAGAGGAAGAAAAGAAAAGAAGAAGAAGAAGGGAAAGAAGAGAAGAAGAAGAAGAAGAAGAAGAAGATGAAGAAGAGAAGAAGAAGAGAAGGGAAAGAAGAAGAAAAGAAAAGAAAGAAAAGGGGAAGAGAAAGGAAAGAGGAGGAAGAAAAGAAAGAAAGGAAAAAGGAAAATCCAGAAGGAAAAAGGCAGAGAATCGATAAAACGGTATCCAAGTTAGTGTACACACGTTTCTGAACTTATTTTTGATAAATGTTTTGATTTAGTATGTTTGGAAATATAGTTCTGGATTTTTTTATATATATTTGCATGAATTGATTTAGATACTCGTATTGCAGATTTGCATATTGTTGGACTTTTTGTGCGATATTTTGTTATTATGGAAATTTGAATAAAAATGTATGTTTTTAAAACCTGTTTTACAATTATTGTTTGATTTTCCTATTGATGGATTTTTGATTTCAAATGATAAAGTCTGAAACCAAAGAAGTAATTTGTTATGAGTTTTAATGGCCCTGATATATATGTATAGGGATATAGGGATATAGGAGATTAACATGTCAATTGGGTGAATTTATGGCAGTACTGCACCGTGATGTATGATGTCTCTGATTGTGGATTATACGGATACCATTTCCTCGTGAAATGGAAAATCGACTGTTTATTACGGATATCATTTCCTCGTGAAATGGGAAACTGACTGTGAAAATATCCGGATACCATTTCCTCGTGAAATGGGAAACCGACTGTTTATATAGAGAGATACCATTTCATATGAGATGGGAAACCCGACTGAAAAACCCGTAATCCAGTCCTGTACACCCTGTTATGTGTATCACGGGCCAGATTGAGAATTTATGATTTGAAAATGTTATGGAAAATAAAGGAATGATATTGAATTGCATTCCAGAAATTTTGAAATACTGTATGTTTACCTAGTTTCAGTAATTGAAAAATGTTTGTTATATTATCTTTCTGAAAATTTTGTTTTTAAACTTTATTGTTTATTTATATTTTGAATTTCTGAATTTACGATATACTGTTTTATATTATATTACCATTTATTTTAAGTGTACACCCACTAAGCAGTAGTGCTTAGCGCGTTAGTTTTGTTTCTAACGCGTAGGTAATAAAGATTCCGAGGACGGAAAAGACTGAAGAGGCACCAGCTGCAGAGGAGAGTTCAGAGTCATACTCACCATCTTCTGGGGTAGTTAATTATATAGATATTTCTGTATAATGTAATTAGATCTGCATGCATATACAGAGAATTTGTAATTATGCTGTAATTCATTATTTTATGCTTTCTGTTTTGCATTTTCAAAGGATTGTAGTTAATAAATTGTTTTATAAACTGTTTGAAAGTCGCACTAAACGGCAGAGTGCGCATTTGAATGAAATGAGATTTGAAGTGTTGTGGATTTTATATGATTTGAGTTTTATTTGAAAACAGGTTTTGGGAAATCAGAAAAACAGAGGGAACTCTGCCGAAATTTTTACAAACTGAATTTTAATGGGCTCACTCAAAAGGTTTTTAAATTATAACTTATATGGTTTTCAGTGTATAAACAGAAATAAGTAAAGTTTTGAAAACCCGGTAGCGCTCCCTAGGTCGATCCAGTCAGGTCGGGTCAGGGGGTGTTACACATCTTCTCTCCCGAACCTCCATCATACCAGTTATTTACACCCTGTCTCCAGCTATGGCTGAACCATCTATTGATATCCTCAATCTCCCAGCAAAACAGCTCCTTTCCTTTCCTCTAGCTCTCACCAACTTACCTACTTCTTCTCCACATCCTTCTTCCCACGATATCAAACACTTTACTTCAGGTCATCTCTACTATTACCTCCATCTTCTCCACACTGAACATGACCCACATCATGTGTCCTGTCCCAATAAGCCATTTGTCACTCCTTTCCACCTACGCCCTTCTCAGTTTTCCCAAAATACCCTTTGGTTTCTTTGGTGTCTCTCTGTTCTGCACTCGCATCCTGTTCTTTTACCCCTCATGTTTACCTACCAACACATCCATGATCCCACCAATGATAACTCCCTTTTTTGGACTTTTATTCAGTGGTTTAACCCTCTCTCCTGGTGGCGTAACAAAATTACTTCATTAATGGGATATCATAACATTTGGAAAATGGATGATTTAAACAGTAATAAGCTATCCAGTATTTTTATCTTTCACATGCCATATCTTTCTAATCCTGTCACAAAATTATTATGGTCTTTGAATCATGCATATGAGTATCAGACAGTTTATGATTTTGACATCCAGTATCCACAGCTCAAAGTTCCCCTGGTCCAATTTCTATATGAGCTTAATCATGTGGATCCAAATTATCCTGATGAAGTTTTCATCTTACCAACAACACACTCTCCTCCTGGATATTTTCAAGATTCCCAGAACCCTATGGAGCTTAACCAAGATGTTGATCCAGATGCTTTACATCACTCTCAACCTCTCCATGATCATGACAGTGAGCCATCTAGGCCCTGATACAAATCTCTTTATGAAAATCTTGATTCCAGTGATTCAAACTACGACAACAACAATCTGTCTCCTTCTCAGAATTCGATGTAATGCTCCACCAGCTCAGCAGATTCCCTCTCATCCAAAGCTGCTTACTTTTATTTTGTCTTCTTTAAAGTTGTTTATCTATTTGCTATCATGTAATTTTCTTTTATCGTTTGTAATTATTGCTCGGTGATATTTATCCTCGGCGTGTATGATACGAGAGTGTCTGGTCTGCGGGTATAGTTTTGCTTGCTTTATGTTTATATTATTGGTACAGGAAAACGCATCACGACACGCATTGACAGTAAAAAAAACATAAGGGGGTGACGCATTGACAGTAAAAAAAACATAAGGGGGGGCGGGGGGGGGGGGGGGGGGGGGGGGGGCGGGGGGTGTGGGTGTGACAAGGCTGTCCTTTTCATATCCGACATCTTAATTAATTTAATTAAGGTAAGGGTAGGATTGTAATTTGAAAGAGGTGATGGGAGAGCAAGAGATTTGCTGACATGCGAATGACGTACAAAAAAATATCTTTTATTAAATGCAATGATTCCCGCCAAACCAGAAGAGCATTAACTCTATTGTCTCCTTACTTTCTATTAATTAATATCTAAACCTTTTTAAATTATATTACATTATACAAAACAATAAAGGGTGTTCTTCAAAACTATTATTAAAAATTCAAACCCTCTTTCTTAAAAGTAGTTTTTTTTAATTAAAAACAAATTAATGTAAATATGGAAAATAAAATTTATTATTATAAAAATATTATTTTTAATTTTCAAAACACCTAATGAATAAACAACTATTTTACCTTTTTGTTTCTCAAAAACAAAAAACTCTCTGAAAAAGGATACATGTTAACACAAGATTAAAGAAATATCTTTGAAATGATATTAATTTTGAATATATAAATTTTAAAGAGTAATTTTGAGACAGTTGGGCATATAAAAAGAAAAAGGCTGATTATTGCAGGATTTTGTGGCACGACCACCGTATTTGTTAGAATATAGTTAATATCAGCATTCCTCAGCTGAAGAGTTAAAGTGTTGCAGAAACCAGAGCATGCATGCACAGAACAGAGCATGCATGCACAACATTGTCATTATACGAATACACAGCATTGGAGCTGTATTGCTGAAGCAACAGCTGAAGATTCTCAACTCCACCAGAAGGAACAGTAGCACTGATGTAGCTCATCAGAACTCCATAGGCGTGAAAGTTACAATTCTGTTATGAATTGTAACTAACTGTGTGATGTGGCATTGAGGTTGTTAGTGATTCAGTTATGATCTAGAATTGTAAAAGCTTTGTTATAAAGCTGAGAACATTCATTTTTGTAAGTGAACTAAGAAAAAATACTGATGAAATAAAAAATCCCAGAAATACTTTTCTTTCTTCTTCCTATGTTCTTATCTTTCATGTATAGTTTCTAGTCATTTTTATATGGTATCAGAGCTCAAGATTAGAGGCCATGGATTCAGCTTCGATCTTTCAGCACAATCACAGTCATCTATCCAATCGTGAACCAGTATACACGTAGAAACAGAGAGAAGCACAGGCGCAACTCATCACCAAAAATCTCAACTTCAGTCTTCCAATAAAACTCGATAAAAACAACTTCAATTACTGGAAGGTACAGATCTCACCAGTTATTAGAGCTTTCAATCTTGAAGAATACATTTATAGCTCTATGAAATGTCCACAAAAGTTTATTGAATCAACTGATGAAGAATCTGGAGAAATCATCCAAACATACAATGATGATTATCTCATTTGGAAGAAAAATGATCAAATGATAGTGTGTTGGTTATTATCAACATTAAGTCCACCAATTTTTGGTCAAGTTTCACATTGTGTCACAACTTATGAGTTGTGGAATTGCATAACACAAATCTTCTCTCAGAACTCTTTAGCTAGAGTGTTAAATCTAAAAGCACAACTGCAAAATCTTAAAAAAGGATCAATGTCTGTAACTGATTACATTATAAAGGTTAAAGGACTTGTTGATATGTGAATGGCTGCTGGACAAGTTTTATTTGAAAGAAACATTGTTACATACATTCTTGGTGGAATTGGTCAAGAATATGACCCTGTAGTGGCTATACTTACTGGAAAGAAGAAAGATGTTAGTGTTCAAGAAACACAATTTCAACTTGCAAGCTTTGAAGCACGGCTGGAGCAATTCTCTTCCACTGCCAATATTGATCTGTCAAATGCATTTGCAAACATCATACGACGAATTCAGAAGGGAGATCTTCCTCCTAATTTCAAGATAAATCAGTTTCAACAACTGTTTAGAGGTAGATTCAGAGGAAGAGGCCGTGGAAGAGGTGGCCGATTTTACAACAATAGAGCACCTTGCCAACTCTGCGGAAAACTTGGGCACAATGCCACAATATGCTATCATCGTTATGATCAAACAGGGCAAAACAATTCTAACAAATTTGATCAATCTACTGTTGATCATAACAGGTTTAATAACTCATCACCACAAGGCAATATTGCTCAGCAACTTGACTACACTTATGATGCTGGCTTCTCAGCTTATTAGCCTCACAACAACTCCTACAATGCCATGATAGCATCATCATCAACAATTGCTGATCCTAACTGGTATGTTGATAGCGGTGCAACAAACCATATCACACCAGATTTCAACAACCTATCCATCAGCAATGAGTATAGAGGTAAGGAAAGAATTGCTGTAGGTAATGGCAGCACACATCCCATCTCTCAGATTGGTGCATCCTTGGTTGTTACTTGTGATAAATATCATGGTCCTTTGACTCTAAACAACATGTTACTTGTGCCTAATATCACTAAAAGGTTGCTTAGTATCAACTTACAAGAGACAACAATGTAATTGTTGAATTTAATGATCAATTCTATTTTGTTAAGGACAAACAGTAGAGGAGAATCCTTCTGCAAGGAGTTCTGAAAAATGGACTCTACCAGCTCACTCTCCCAAATGTTGAAGGATCTTTGTGTAATAAAAATCTCGGCCACAGCTCCTCCATAACACAGCTACCTACCGCATCAACACATCAACACAGCTTCTCTTGCACAACTCTTGCAGCAAATAAATGTAATAAAGTGATTCCAACTGTATCTTCTTGTAAAAATGTTGGCATACTTAGAGCACCCACTTTTGTGCTTTTGAAGGTGTGGCATCAAAAATTAGGAAATTGAAATTCAAACTCACAGATCTAGATCAATCAAGTTTGAGGGGGAATGTTAGAATATAGTTAATATCAGCATTCCTCAGCTGAAGAGTTAAAGTGTTGCAGAAAACAGAGCATGCATGCACAGAACAGAGCATGCATGCACAACATTGTCATTATACGAATACACAGCATTGGAGCTGTATTGCTGAAGCAACAGTTGAAGATTCTCAACTCCACTAGAAGGAACAGTAGAACTGATGTAGCTCATCAGAACTCCATAGGCGGGAAAGTTACAATTCTGTTATGAATTGTAACTAACTGTGTGATGTGGCATTGAGGTTGTTAGTGATTCAGTTGTGATCTAGAATTGTAAAAGCTTTGTTATAAAGCTGAGAACATTCATTTTTGTAAGTGAACTAAGAAAAATACTGATGAAATAAAAAATCCCAGAAATGCTTTTCTCTCTTCTTCCTATGTTCTTATCTTTCATGCATAATTTCTAGTCATTTTTATAGTATTCTCTTCTCCTAGGTACACAGACACAGGATGTGAAGTTAACTTTCCATTCAAGAAGCAATATGATGATAAAAAAAGTAAGTAAAAAGACTTAATTACCCTTTAAGCATTAAAAGATAAGTAAATATGCTTCAGGAGTAATTAAATCTTTTTACTTATTTTTTTTGTCATTATATTATTTTTTGGATGAAAATTTAAATCTAGAGAGAAAAATGATTATTTTTGAAACGTGAGGGGGTAAAGTATCGTTGTCGGGGGGAAAATAATAATATTTCTAAAGAAAAAGAGATTCCACGATGGAGATGGACAATGCAAATAAAAAATAAAAATAAAAAACCAATTTTTTTTAATGGATGTGGTCGATGGTGGAGATCTTCATGGAGATCCATGGCAGGGGAGGCAGGAGCCTACCCTTGGTCATGATGACCATTCGCCACGATGGTCGCATGTGAACGAACCTCCCTATTTTCGTGAATATTATCTTAGACATATACATTATTTATGAAGAATGAAATTTCACTATACCACGTGATTCATACTGCGTTTGCTAAGTGACTAATAAGAAAAATGAGTGAATGAATCCATTCTTCCTCATTGTGTAAGTTCCGTTGAGGTTTTACAAACGTCAAACAATGTCCTTCTTAATCAGACTTTGTCTTGAAGTAGCAGAGCAATGTTAGTTATTTAGTGTGTTATCTATGACTAAGACACTATTTGGTTTATGAAACACGTCTAAGATAATTATTTTGAGACAAAAAGCTAAAAGTTTGTTGAGAAGATTTAATACTTTTTCATCCGACTTATGTATTCACTAGTAGACTAATTATATAATATATTATAGATATAGATACAATTGTGATTGTATAAAATGTGATAACATCAAGCATAGCTTTTACAATTAAAGAAGGATTAAGAATGTAATTAAAAAAAATTAAATATAGGACACGTATGAACAATAGTAGATCTCTTATAAAGATTTACAATTAAGATGTCAAATTTTCAAGCTCCAGAATATACTAATTATTCATGTATCAACATTATAATAAGGTTTGTCATAAGAGAGCTAAACGCTTTTATAATCACATGTCAAATCAACATTGTCCCATCTTGGGCGAGTGAGAGATGTTAGTATTTTTGGCGCTCAATTTATGGGCGAGGGATTTTCATTTTGATTCCTAACTTTTAAAAAATTATCACTTTTTTAAACCAGTTATGGTTAATGACCTCCTTGGACCCTAACTTTTAAGAAATGTATCAATTTGGTCCCTCTGACCAAATTTCTATCAGTCAAACTTAACAGAATTGGTAAAAAAAACCATTTTGCCATTGACTCTATTTAAATAAGTTAAAATTATAATTTTATCCTTAAATTTTAAAAAAGAATATTAATAATTGGAAGGGTAGTTTGGTCATTTTAAATTAATTTTTAATTAAATATATATTTTTTTTAAAAAAATTTAAAGTTAAAGATCTAGGTTCAATTCCAACCCCGATTTAGGTTCGAATTGAACCCAGATCTTTAATTGCAACTTTTAATTTTTTTTTTTTACTGTTCTTAGTGAATTGGATCTCCACCAAAAACATCAATTTCTTTTAAATAGTAAAAAAAAAAATTAATTGAAAAAAATTTAATTTTACAATTTTTATTTTTTTAAAAACATTTTCTATATAATCTCTACCGTCCATCAATTTTTATAGAGGGTAGAGATTTTTATTTAATGTTTTTAAAATTTTAAAATTTAATTAATTTTTTAATTAGGGATAGGTTAAAAGACAAAAATACCCTAGAACAGTTAAGTTTGACTAACAGAAGCACCAAATTGATACGTTTTTAAAAAATTAAGGCCCAATGATACTAATAAACGACACTGATTTAAAAAATTAATAATTTTTCAAAAGTTAGGGACCAAAATAAAAAGCCCCCTTAACCGGTAGTTTGAATAAGTAACTACATGGGCGGTTACTACTAAGATAATTGTTCAGCAGTTACCGGCCATAAATTTAAAAAAACCAGAATAATGGTGTGTTATGTGTATTTGGAAAATGAGTGAATTACAACAAAGCCCCTGAATTATGCTTTTTTTTACAAGCGTAAACTTTTTTTGTTTTTTTAAAATTTAAAAACAAACACCTCTATAAGGACATATCTTTTTAAATTGACTTATTCCTATATCCAAATTCTCGTTTGCCTGTAGTCTTAGTTGCATCGGTTATTCGTTTGAATTAGCACTTTAAGTGAAGCAAGCATCGGTTATCCGTTTGAATTGGAATCTTGCTGATCCTACTCATAGACTCTACGCGCTGTAAGACTTCAAAATTCTTTTGTCAGGTCGAAGAATCAAAATCCCTTAGTCAATTAAAATATGATATAAATTCTCAGTGATGCATGGACATACAAATAATATGAAAAATTAGAACATACTACGATTAGGCTATAAACAATGAAGTATTCAATCAATAAAGGATAAATTACCACACACCTGCGTGAGAAATATTTAATTACAGGCGAAATCAACTTTTAGGGAAATTGACTTCAGATTCCCTTGCTGTTAGTTTTGACTGTTAAAAAAGACAACTAACCATTAAAAACATGTAAATTTAAGGACAAATTGCAGTTCACCTACCTGAAGTATCCCTAATTATACGAAAAATTAACTTTTAGGAAAATTGATTGTAGAGCCCATTGCCATTAGCGTTGACCGTAAAAAAAGACAGTTGGCCATTAAAAATATATAAAAAGAAAAATTTGCCCTTAATTAAAAAAGTCTAAAATAAAATAAAAATAGATATATTATGGATCTCCACGAATCCAAGTGGATCGTGGAGATCCATTCATGAAAAAATTTAGAATGTTTTTTGGTGCATTTGGTTGATCTTGGATTTGGGGGATTTTGGTGGTTTTGGATTTTTTTTTTTGGTGGGTTTTGGTGGTTTTCAATTTCATTTGGCAGTTTTGGGATTGGCGGGTTTGGGTACTTTTTGGTGGGTTTGGGAGGTTTGGGTGGTTTTCGGTTTTATTTGGTGGTTTTGGAATGTTTGGTGGTTTTGGGATTTATTAGTTAGTGATGTTTAAGTTTTGATGTGTGGAACTGAGTTGGAGATGAATGGTGATGATAAAGTATTGCGTGATGAGGTTGAAGATAAAAATGAAGGATGTTTATTTCCAAAAGAGAGAGGGATTAGTGGGATTAGTGAGAGAAGAGAAAAGTAATGAGTTTTGAGGGAAAAATATTGTTTTATTTATATTATTTGAGAGCAATCTGTATTTTTCTTTTTATTTTAAGGGTGTTTTAGTATTTACACTACCTGTTAGTATTAAAACTACTTTTTGGACAGTTTCATAACGGTAGGGGAAAAATGGATAATTCTGAAAATAAAGGGGCAAAAATGACATTGACCCAAATGTCAGGTGAGAATATATAAATATCCCTATATATAATCCTAATGAATCTCAAGAGATAAATAGTTTCGAATCTTATATTTTACTTTGAAGTACCATCTTGAGTAATCTTAAAAACTTGTCATCTTTGCATGTTTTCTTCGGATCTTCAATACGCTTAACTTATACTCTAACTAAACTAATTAACACTTACAAACAAAAAACATTTTACTCGTGGAATCAAAGCCAACTAAAATAACTGACACTTTACACAGTCCCTTCAAGACTTGGGTAAGTTTCTAACTTGGCTTATACTCTTGAAGAGACTTAGGCGCACACACATACACTTCATATATATATATATGTGTGTGTGTGTGTGTGTGTGTGTGTGTGTGTGTGTGTGTGTCCCTACATTATAAAGTAACTTTGTCGCATGCAAACTAGTTTTATATCATTGTGTTTGCATGTTTGTGTTATCCGTGCTCAAGTCTTTAGACTATTTGTGTTTACAAGCGCACTGAGGTCAGCCACTTTTAGAACCTCTTTAGTGACCCAAAGGCACGGTGGTGTGCTCACGGGTTCTGGTCGCGGTTCCTCCAGTTACTTACTGGATGTGACTTGCGACCCTATAGCGCAATGGTGCGCTCGAGGTGGCTGGTCGCAGTTTCAGCTAGTAAATATTGGTTGTGACTCACATCCCTGTGACGCAATTCTCTGATCGCTAGTTGAGTCACGGTTTCAGACCAAAAGCTACTGGTCATGCCTCGCGTTCATTCCTGGTTTGACTCACATCCTCGCATCACCATGCACACATGAGACATGATTGTCATCATAAACATGTAAGGTTGAGTCGCAAAAGCTATGCTCGGTATCTTGCGACCATGAGTGGCGATTATGTAGTTGCTAGAAAGAGATGCTAATTATTACTAGTGTGTCAGGCAAAAGTGCTACTGCAACGTGCTACCAAACGCCAGCGAGTTGTCACTGGTTTCAACTCGCGACCATAAACCGTGACCTCTTGACAACAATTCGCACTAGCAGTCTCAGCGTCAGGAAATGTTTTAAAGAGATTTTTGGGTCCTTTATAAATAGGACCCCTTTCTTTTGAAACCTTAGATGTGAGAAATGGAGAGGCCCACAAAAAAGAAAGAGAATCACTCTCTCTAAAAGCTCTCAATCGTTTTACAGCTGCTATTGACTATCTTGAGACATTTAGTCTAGTAGTTAAGTCGGCTACAATAAGAGTGGTCTTGGCTCTAGCAGTTGTTTATCGGTTGGATGTCAAACAACTAAATATTAACAGTACTTTTCTAAATGGGGAACTCAAAGAGACAATGTTCATGGCCTGCAACTCTAAGGAAGAAGGATTTGGTGTGCAAGCTTGTCAAGTCCATCTATGGCTTGAAACAACCTCCTATAGCATAGTATGGTAAACTGAGAGCAACTTTATTGAAATGAGGTTTCTATAACTCAAAAACAGACAATTCTTTTTTTATTTTCAAAGATAACTCTATCATAAATATCTTGTTGGTCTATGTTGATGATATATTGGTCAGTTAGAAGCTTACAACATATTTGCATTCTACTTTTACTTTGAAGGATCTTGATTATCTTAGCTATTTCTTGGGTTTTGAGGCAATTACAAGTGATTATGGTTTGATGCTTACTCAATCAAAATATGCTCAAGACCTTCTCATCAAAACTAATATATTAGCTTCCAAGCCCGGTATTACCCCTATGTGTCATGGTACAAAATTAGAGTTTTGTAGATCCTACATTGTATAAAAGCACAATGGGTGCTCTTTAATCTCTCACACTCATCAGACCATACATATCCTTCTCTGTCAATAGACTTAGTCAATATGTTGCTTCACCACCAACAACTTAATGGCTAGCCTACAAAAGAGTACTTATATATGTCAAAGGCACCCCGGATCATGGCCTCTGTTTCAGCAGACCATAATCTTCACTGCAACTTGAAGGCTTTTCTAATGCTGATTGGGCCAGTAATCTTGAAGACAAGAAATTAACAAGTGGATAATGTATGTTCTAGGTGGAAACCTTGTGTCTTGGAGTTCAAGGAAATAAAGAGTTAGTAGCTATATCAAGTACAAAGGCTAAATATAGGTCCTTGGCACAGACTGGGGCTGAAATTGTCTATCTCAAAGCCTTTTGATCTGAATTACACGGTCCTTTATCCCAACTTACTATTCTTTGGTGTGACAACACAGGAGCTGGACCTTTGCACAGAAGCACGTGTCCATTAAAGGACTAAAAACATTGAAATTGATCTTTACTTTGTGTTGGAAATAAGGGATCCAGTCTGGATCCATGTGAAATCAAATGTAAATAATTAGATTAGTCAAATTACAATGGGAAACAGATTAGTGTAAAATGTTGACTATCCCATTTTGTTTGTATGGTGCCTCTCTATAAGAGGAATGCTTAGTTAGTGAGTAAATCAGATCAGTATTATTCAAAATCATCTGTTTATATGGTATCAGAGCCTAAATTTCCTAGAACCCTAATTTTTCCAAAGGCCTACAACCAAGAAACCTGATTTTTCGAAAAAGGATACTGTCAATTACAGAACCTAGCCACAGCCGTACGTGTCTTGCCGGATCTCGAATCTCCGCCGCCCATTGTCGTCCCGTCACCTCTACTGGTTTCTTGTCGCCATCGGAATCCCATTTTTTTCCGATCTGAGGCTTCTGCTGCTGTGCCTCACCGGATCCGAAGCTGATCCGGCTCTCTCTCAGCGAAATCGACGCCGTTCTGGTCTTCTCTTAGCAGATTCGACGCCGATATGCTGTTCTTCACCGAATTCACTGTCGATCCGGTCCTCTCTCAGCAAAATCGACACCGATCTGCTGTTCTTCACCGGATTCACTGTCGATCCGGTCCTCTCTCAGCAAAACCGAAGCCGATCTGGTCTTCTCTCAGCACATCCGCCATCGATCTGCTGTGCTTCACCGGATTCGACGCCGATCTACTGCTCTTCATCGGATTCGTTGCCGATCCGGTCTTCTCTCAGCAAAATCATTGCTGATCCGGTCTTCCTCAGTCCATCCGCCACCGATCTGCTGTGCTTCACCAGAATCCGACGACGAACCAGAATCTCCGGCCTCAACCTCTGCCGAACCGACGCCGAACCAGTATCTCCGGCGTAAATCCGACCTTCACCGGCTGTCTTAGTTTGTGGTTTGGTATAATCACACCCATCCCAGTTTGTTACCATGTCTGAAGCATCCGAGTCTTCTTCATCTGTTATTAATTCAAACAACAATGTTTCATCTCATGAAACACATTCCCACCCCCATTCGGTCCAAATTACTACAATCCGCCTAAATGGAGATAATTTCCTACGGTGGTCACAGTCGGTCCGAATGTACATTCGAGGTCGTGGAAAAATTGGTTATTTAACAGGAGAAAAGAAGGAACCAAAACCGGAGGACCCGGCCTATTCAATCTGGGATGCTGAGAATTCAATGGTGATGACATGGCTTGTGAACTCTATGACCGAAGACATCAGCGGTAACTACATGTGCTACTCAACGACAAAGGAACTATGGGACAATGTCAATCAGATGTATTCTGATTTAGGGAATCAATCCCAAGTGTATGAATTAACACTGAAATTGGGAGATATTCGGCAGGGCAATAATAATGTCACCAAATATTTCAACTCTCTAAAGCGACTTTGGCAAGACCTAGATCTCTTCAACGACTATGAGTGGAAGTCAATCGAAGATGCAAACTATAACAAAAAAACGGTGGAGGCTCACCGGATTTACAAATTTCTTGCCGGCCTCAATGTAGAGTTTGATGAGGTGAGAGGTCGAATCATTGGACGATCTCCGCTTCCTCCAATTGGTGAAGTATTTGCGGAAGTACGAAGGGAAGAAAGTAGGAGAAGTGTCATGTTGGGCAAAGGCGGCAGCAGTGGGACTGTTGAAACCTCTGCATTGCTAGTGTCGGAGACTGCTGCAAATAAAGCAGAACACCATTACAAAAAATCTGATGAGAAGCCACGAGCTTGGTGTGATTTTTGCAATCGTCCTCGCCACACTCGCGAGACGTGCTGGAAACTCCATGGAAAACCAGCAAATTGGAAGAGCAGCAGACCTAGCCGTGCCATAGCTAGTGCCAATGAAGCCGAAATCAGCCCCTTCAGCAAGGAGCAGATGAATCAACTTCTAAAACTGCTAAAATCTAATTCCTCATCAGGGTTTCCTGGTGCCTCTGTTGCACAATCAAGTAGTGATAAAATTAGTGCTCTTTCTTGCTCTTCAAATTATACCTCATGGATTATAGATTCTGGAGCTTCTGATCACATGACTAGTGTTTCTAGTTTATTCAACACTTATTCCCCTTGTTCTGGCTTAGAAAAAAAATAGAATTGCAGATGGAAGTCTCTCATCTATCGCAGGAAAAGGTTTGATTAAAATATCCGAGAACATCAATCTCAATTCTGTCCTTCATGTTCCTAAGTTAGCCTGTAACCTCCTATCTGTTAGTAAACTCTCAAAAGAATCTAATTGTTGTGTAATCTTTTTTTATTCCCATTGTGAATTTCAGGACCAGATCTCGGGGAAGAAGATTGGCAGTGCTAGGATGATGGATGGACTCTACTATTTTGATGATGGCCCCTACAGTAATAAAAAAGCTCAAGGCATGAGTAGTGTTAGTTCTTCCTCTGTTTTTGAGCAAATAATGATTTGGCATTTTAGACTAGGACATCCTAGCTTTCAATATCTTAGATATTTATTTCCTACATTATTTAAGGGTTTGGATTGTTCTACCTTTCATTGTGAACATTGTATTTTATCCAAAAGTCATCAAACGTCATATTTATCAAAACCATATGTTTCGTCAAAACCATTTTATCTCATCCATAGTGATGTTTGGGGTCCTTCAAAGATCCCTACGACTTCTGGAAAAAAAATGGTTTGTTACATTTATCGATGATCATACCCGATTATGTTGGATTTATTTGATGCATGAAAAGTCGGACGTAGAAAAACTTTTCAAAGACTTTTACACTATGATTGAAACTCAATTTCAAACTAAAATTAGCATTCTTCATATTGATAATGGTACAGAATATTTTAATAAACGTCTGGGCACTTTTTTAAAGGAAAAAGGCATTTATCATCAATCCACGTGTGTGGATACACCTCAACAAAATGGCATTGCTGAAAGAAAAAACAGACACTTACTTGAAGTGGCTCGTGCTATAATGTTTTCTATGAATGTACCAAAATATCTTTGGGGTGAAGCTCTTTTGACAGCCGCATATCTAATTAATCGAATGCCCACACGTGTTTTAAAATATCAAACACCCCTCATGCATTTCAAACATTATTTTCCTCTGTCAAGAATTTACTCAGATTTACCGCTGAAAGTCTTTGGTTGCACTGTTTTCGTTCACATATCACACCACTCTCGATCTAAACTTGATCCGCGTGCGGAACATTGTGTTTTCATTGGGTATGCCTCAAACAAAAAAGGATATAGATGTTACAATCCCTTGACAAGGAAATTTTTTGTTAGCATGGATGTCTCATTTTTGGAAAACAAACCCTATTTTCAAAAAAATTCTCTTCAGGGGGAGAAACAAGGAGTGGAAGATAATTTTTGGGATTTATCCTGTGTTCCTTTACCGAACACAATCTTGAATACTACTCCTTTATCTTCTTCAAATTCTGAGGAAAACTTTCCAAAACTGCCAAATATTGACGTGTCCTCAACAGGGGGAGAAATGTTACAGAATACTGAGCTTCAGGTTTATACTCGTAAGGGTCCGCATCAAAAGAATAAAAATCCACCTATTATCCCAGAGCCAGATCAATCTTCAACTCCAATAACAGGTATCCCGGAAATTACAGGTATTTCTATCCCTATTCCTAATATATCATCAGATTTGGATATTCCTATAGCCCTTAGAAAAGGATCTAAAGATTGCACTAAAAAACCCAAATACCCCATGGCTAAATATCTGTCATATGAGAAACTATCTCATCATCATAGAGCTTTCTCATCAAAAATTTCACATCTGGTTGTCCCTAGAAGTGTTCAGGAAGCTTTGAATGATCCGCATTGGAAATTAGCAGTTATGGAAGAGATGAATGCTCTGAGAAGAAGTGGCACGTGGGAGATAGTAGACCTGCCCAAAGAAAAGAAGACAGTAGGCTGTAAATGGGTGTTCACAGTGAAATGCAGAGCAGATGGCAGTATAGAAAGATACAAGGCAAGACTGGTTGCAAAAGGCTTTACTCAGACATACGGAATTGATTACCAGGAAACCTTCGCCCCTGTTGCTAAAATCAACTCTGTCCGGGTACTACTATCTTTAGCTGTGAATTTCAACTGGCCCTTACACCAGCTGGATGTAAAAAACGCATTTCTGAATGGAGACCTAGAGGAAGAAGTCTTTATGAGTTTGCCACCGGGGTTTGAAGAGAGACTTGGACCTGATAAGGTATGCAAATTAAGAAAATCACTATATGGCCTGAAACAATCACCTAGAGCCTGGTTTGAACGTTTCGGAAATGTTGTGAAAACTTGTGGTTATAGTCAAAGTCAGGCCGATCACACTATGTTCTACAAACACAGTAAAGAAGGCAAGATTGCGATTCTAATTGTCTATGTGGATGATATAGTGTTGACAGGTGATGATACTGAAGAATTGGAGAAATTAAAAAGAAAACTGGCAGCTGCATTTGAAATCAAAGACCTAGGCCCATTAAAATATTTCCTCGGAATGGAATTTGCTAGATCCAAGGAAGGAATATTCGTCAATCAACGAAAGTATGTTCTTGACTTACTTGGTGAGACTGGCTTACTGGGGTGTAAACCAGCTGATACTCCGATTGAACCCAACCTGAAACTACAAACTGTCAAGGCTGAGGAAGTACGGAACCGAGAGCAATATCAAAGGCTAGTTGGGAGGTTGATTTATTTATCTCATACTCGCCCCGACATAGCATTTGCTGTTAGCATGGTCAGTCAGTTTATGCATTCACCGGGACAAGAACACTTTGATGCTGTTTACAGAATTCTACGATACCTAAAGGGATCCCCCGGGAAAGGTTTGATATTTAAGAAGTATGGTCACCTACAAGTGGAAGCATACACAGACGCAGATTGGGCAGGAAGTATTACTGATAGACGATCCACTTCAGGCTATTGTACCTTTGTTGGAGGTAATCTTGTCACTTGGCGAAGCAAGAAACAAAATGTAGTTGCCAGAAGCAGTGCTGAAGCTGAATTCAGGGCCGTTGCTCACGGAATTTGTGAAGTAATATGGATTAAGAGACTATTAGAGGATCTGAAGATCTCTAATCCATTGCCTATGAAACTCTATTGTGATAACAAAGCTACAATCTCCATCGCTCATAATCCTGTCTTCCATGATAGAACGAAGCATGTAGAAGTAGATAGGCACTTCATCAAGGAAAAACTTGATACTGGACTAATCTGTATGCCTTTTGTCACCACAACGGAACAAGTTGCAGATGTGCTGACCAAAGGGTTACCAAAGAAGCAATTTGATGACTTAATTGGCAAGCTAGCTATGGAAGATATCTTCAAACCAGCTTGAGGGGGAGTGTTGGAAATAAGGGATCCAGTCTGGATCCATGTGAAATCAAATGTAAATAATTAGATTAGTCAAATTACAATGGGAAACAGATTAGTGTAAAATGTTGACTATCCCATTTTGTTTGTATGGTGCCTCTCTATAAGAGTAATGCTTAGTTAGTGAGTAAATCAGATCAGTATTATTCAAAATCATCTGTTTATACTTTGTGAGGGATAAAATTGAAGCCAAGGAACTAGATGTGATGCATGTTCCCACTGAGTTTTAGATTGCAGATGTTCTAAAGAAGGCTCTTCCCGTTAGCAGGTGTATTGTTCTAAAAGACAAACTTACCTTGAACAAACCCAAGTTTAGTTTGAGGGGGGATGTTAAGCCTAGTACTGAACCAGCTCAAGCGAACAAAGCCAAGCTCTCTCAGACTACATCAAACACTTGATGAGTCCTCAATCAACGTTCTCTTAGAACTTATCAAATACCTGTGAAGAACAAAGAGAAAGCTGAGACCCGAGTGTTCATCAACAACCCCATCAGCTATACAAATGTATTTCCCAGCTCAAGTGTCGCTTCCTAACAACCTTGCCAGCTTAGCATCAAGCTCAACTAATCAAGCTGCCACCTCAGCACTTGACCTCTGAGAATTAAGGAAAACCAGTTATAGCTATAACTAATTTTCCCGCCAGTTTATATATCATACAAAACGTCTGAGCTACTGGTTCTCACATACTATAAATATACAAATCGTAATTGTAGTCACTTCACTTATCATCCAATACAATTACTTCTAAGAATTCTCTCAAGTTCCTTTAGATCTTCTCAGGTTCTTGTTTTCTCTCTTTATTGGTTTTTCAGTTTCTTTTATCTTTCAGCTTAGGTCCTATTCTTTCACATGCATACAAACAACTATGAGCCGTCAAATTATTATGCTTTGTTGGAAACTCAAAATTAATTTTTACAATAGAATATAATTTTTTCTTTTTTCTTTTTGTAGGAACATTAGAATATCCTTTAATACAACAAAAGATGGTAAAATGGTTTTGACAACAAACATCATCCACCCAAAATTCCAAAACTTATAAAAGGAATACATACAATAACATATATTTATATAAGTACTCAAAGGGAAGAGAAAATAGGAACACCTGGTAATGTAGCCCCTGCATCAACGATGAATATGTTGCCAGATACATATTCGGAAGAGTCATGAACCAGGTAGCGCACAAGTGATGTTAAAGCTGGATCTGAGGTGCCATGACTTCTTAAAGGAACAGTTTTCAAGGCCACTTTATTCAGCCATTTTTTTTGCATAAGACTCTCAGTAATCTCAGATCTGAAAAGTCCAGGGGATATTGAGTTCACTCTGATTTTGTGGACCCCCAATTCCACAGCCATGACCTACGAAAATCACCATTCTCATTATTACCACAAGATAGGATAATGAATATACTTTACAGTTAAAAAAAAGAAACAGAGAAAAAAGAAACAGAGTCTGAAATTTACAAGAGAAGCACATAGAAACATTGATTGACTGATCAAGGACAACCATATGCAGAAGCTATAGACATGAAGAAAAGAAATAAGTGAGTGATTGATTTAGTCACCTTCTTGGGAAAATAAAAAAGAAAATCAAAAGAGAAAATGTTGATGAAATGCTCTCAGAACTATTCTCTTATTCCATTGAACAAAAAATACAGAATACATACATTAAAGCTCCATTGAGCTATTTATATAACTTGTAGTATGCATTCTGTATTGATAACAAAATGCTGCTGACATGGCTTACAATAATAGGCTGATAGAATTCTATTCCTAACAAACTCTAATAACCATTTCCCGCTAATTCCAACAACTTGTAATTCAGCTTTAATCAGCTGCATCCTATCTTGCTAACTTCCAGAGAGTATCTGATTGATCATCAATGTGATCAAGATGCATCAGATGACAATCAGATGCCAGCTACAACTGAAACCAGAAGCTGCAACTCGAACTAGTATAAGCTAACTGATTCCTGGCTGCAAAGCATCTTCACTTAACTTCCCCCTCAAACTCAATGGGGATGGTTTCACAATGAGTTGGTTCCTTAAGTAGTGAAACCGAGGTGTGGGCAAAGCCTTGGTAAGCACATCAGCAATCTAATCAAGTGAAGGCACATGATTAAAAATTAACTGTTTTTGAACCACCTTATCCCTTACAAAGTATAGATCAAGCTCAATATGTTTTGTTCTAGCATGAAGAACATGATTGCTAGACATAGCAGTTGTACTAGTATTATCACACCAAATTATAGGAATTTTAGACATAGGAACTCTTAACTCTGTAAGGACAGTAACCAAGTTAATTCTACTATAGCGGATGCAAGACTCCTGTATTCAGCTTCTATTGATGATCTAGAGATGGTGTGCTGTTTCTTGGCACTCCATGTAATCAAATTAAGACCAAGGAAAATACAAAAACCTGAAGTATACTTCCTATCATCTGGATTGGTGGCCCAATCAGCATATGAAAACCCAACAAAGCTAAGTGTAGCTGACTGACCAGCAGTGAAATTAATCCTATAAGCAGCTGTCCTTTTTAGATATCTGAGAATTCGTTTCACTGCTTTCTAGTGCTCATCATGAGAGGTCTGCTTAAATTGAAAAACACTGTTGACAAAGTATGCAATATCAGGTATGGTTGTGGTGACATATTGCAAAGCACTTACCACAATCTTGTAATCAGAAGGATTATCTATAGGGCTTCTCTATAAGTTGACAGCTGACTCTCTATGTTGCTGACCATTGGGATAGAAAGGGCCTGGCTGACTGTATACCAACCTTCTTGAGAAGATCAAGGATATATTTTTGTTGGGAAAAATGAACACCAATTTTTGTTTATGCACTTTAATTCTAAGAAAATAGTGCAGTTCACCTAGATCTTTCAAAGCAAAATCAGCATGCAATTGTTGAACTAGAGTATGAATTGCTGAACTATGATTCCCCGTGACAATAATATCATCTATATGCACTATGATATAGATGATGGTGGAGCCTGCAAAGCTCACAAACAAGGAGCTGTCAGCCTTGGAGGCAATGAAGCCTAGGTGAAGAAGAGATTGTTTGAACCTATCAAACCAGGCTCTTGGGGCCTATTTGAGCCATATAAGGCTTTGTGCAGCTTGCACACAAGCTGTTTATTGTGAGAAGCAAACAGGAGGTTGAGCCATATAAACATCCTCATCAATGGTGCCATTAAGAATCACATTGTTAACATCTAGCTGCCTCAAGTTCCATCCTTTAATAACTGCCAAAGACAAAATGATTCTCACAGTTGCAGGCTTCACAACAGGGCTGAAATTTTTGTGAAGTCAAATCCTTCAATTTGATGAAATCCCTCAGCCACTAGTCTAGCTTTGTACTTTAACAGTGTCCCATCTAGATTTTTTTTTTTAAATCTTGAACACCCATTTGCACCCTATCACCTTTCTGCCAGTGGAAGGATCTACTAAAGTCCAAGTATTGTTCTTCTTCAATGCTTGAAACTCAGCCTGCATTGCCCCCAACCACTGTGGATGAGACAAGGCCTCTTGGACATACTCAGGTTCAGTTTCATCTAAAGGAGCAACCCAGGCTTTAGGCTTGAAGACACCAGCCTTAGACCTGGTAATCATAGGATGGACATTAGCTGTGGAGGATATAATGGGACCAGGCTGAATGGTAGGCAGAGAATTTGATACAGCAGTAGGAGATGATGATACAACAATAGCAATAATGGTAGAAGTGTGAGGCACTGGATCAATAGTAGCAGGAAATGATTGAGAAAGAGCTGAGAAGAAGAGTCCAGGAACACCAGACTCTGGACTGCCTATTACCATTGAGGGATATCTGTGGACCATGCGCTCGGAGTTGCTTAAATGTGTGACAGATTGACAAAAGGAAAAACAGACTCATTGGACACAACATGTCTAACAACATAGATTTTGCCTGCAGCAATGAGGCACCTGTAACCCTTGTGCTTGGTGCTATATCCAAGAAACGTGCATGCAGAACTCCTATATTCAATTTTATACCTATTGTATGGTTGAAGGTATGGAAACACTTGACACCCAAACACTTTGAGGATACCATAATCAGGCTCAGCATGATATAGACGAGTGTGAGGTGAGTTACCTTTGAGAGTGGGGGTAGGCATTCTGTTAATCAAATAGGCAGCAGTAACAAAGGTCTCATCCCAAAACTTTGAAGGCATGGAAGCTTGAGCCAACAAGCTAAGACCTATTTCCACCAAGTGCCTGAGTTTGCTCTCAATTAATTCATTTTGCTCATGAGTGTAAGGGCCGCTGTGTCCAAATGTAATACCATAATATGCTAAAAAGGGAGTGAGCACCAAGAACTCTTTACCACAATCAATTAGTAAGGTTTTAATTTTCTGAAAGAAGAGTAGCTCCGTTTGTGTTTTAAATAGAAGGAAAACAGATTGAACTTCACTCTTGGCTTGAATGGGAAACAATCAAGTGTATCTAGTATAGGCATCCAAAAAACTAATATAGTATTTGTAGCCATTGGAAGAGATAATAGGTGCTGATCCCCAAACATCAACTATAATAAGCTCTTGAGGATGTGTATATGAGGTAGAAGAGATCTTAAATGGTAGCTTATGAGACTTACCTAACTGACAAGCATTACAGAAAAAAATCAGAAGACTTGGAGAAAGAAACATGACATTTATTCAATATTTGCTGTATAACAAGAGGAGGGGTGTTCCAACCTCTTATGCCAAAGAGACAAGGCATTGGAACTATCCTTGGAAGCAATTTTTACACTGTGAACAGACTTGTTATTACAAAGGAAATGAAGTACAATAATGCTGAAATACATAATTGAAGGCAGTAGCAGCTAGAGAAATTGGCTTCTGCAATTGAGAAAACTTTGACAAATGTGAGGGATGAGTAGAATGTGAGCTTGATATGCTTGAACCAAGAATTTTATTTTTGAACCAAAAGTTTGGCACCATGTTTGAACCATAAAATTTGCCAATGTTTCGGAAGTTATTTTGTCATGTTCCTGTGCTGTGGTGATTGTATTTAACTGTTACCTCACAACTTTTGGAAATACAATGCTGAGCTGAGCTTTCATGCTATTAGAGTTAATTGTGGGTTAATGTTATTCAATCTTGATGCAAACTTACCTTCTCCACATTCTACTCTTTTTACAATCGCCACCTGAGTACGAACAATGTTCTTAAAGTCGCGTGAGGTGGGCGCCTAAAGGCACGCCTCCTGCCCCACAGCCAAGTGCGCCTTGATTCAGCTGCCTCACCTTTCTAAATGGTGACTCAATATTACACACAAACTGATTTTTTTTAATTATATATCTATAAAAATAATGTTAATAATATATCTATAACTCTCTTTTTTTGCATTATTTATCATTTTTCGAATTGAGGCAACCGCCTCGCCTCGCGAGGACATAACCACCTCGCACCGCCTTGAGCGTTTTAAAACACTAAGTACCAATTAACATTTGTAACCCTATATTTTCACTAAAAAATTTAAAAATTTGATTCTCCTTATCCCCGCTCTCTTTTTTGTCCATTGAACTTAAATCTCCACTTTTCCATATTAAACATTCTCCTCATACCATATTCCTTCTTCAGGGTTCATAATCTTTCTATTGAGTCAATTTTTAGACCCCTATCAATTTTTAATTACTGATAGAAAATAATTCCTTAAGTATTTTGCTTTGAACGCTTAGAATCATTTTGAACATCACAACTAATTTGAATATGCTGAACATTGAGATAGGATTAGGATATTTACCTTTGTCATGGTATTTAGGCCTGCCTTTGAAGAAGCATAGGCAACAGCTCCAGGTAATTGTCCACGATTAAGACCAGCAACAGAAGAAATGTTGATAACAGATCCGCCCTGATTTGCATCACGTATACGTATGCAGACATACTTTGACACCAACCAAGATCCTGTTAAATTTGTTTTGATAACATGATCCCACTCCTCCTCAGACAGATCCAATAGATTCTTCACTGTACCTGATATACACAGCAAACAGAAATATTAATATACATATTCAAGCACATGTTCATTAATATATCGAAAGAAATATTTCAAATTCAAAATAACAAAATATACCAAAATACCCAAGGAGTCTATCTCTATTAATGATAAATATAACCACAGAGCAGGAAAAAAAGTAATTAGAGGAAGTGTCAATAATAAAATCTAACGTTAAAAATATTTAAATTTGTTGGAAACAATTAAATTTTTATCCAAGATTAGTTTGATTAAGAATTGAAAAAAAATATTAATGTCATACATGAGTATGGCCCATCCATAGAGTTTAAAAGTAAATGCGGAAATTTATCACTTACAAAACTAAGATATAAAATTAGAAAAACTGTATAAATTTACAAATTACAGGGAGGCTTAAATAACACCCACAATACATTGTGTTATTTATCACTGAGAAATTGTGTACACATATGATATTAGTATTTAACCCATCACATAGCAAAAAGTTTAATTAAAGAAATAAGAATCATCATTGAAACACCCCAAATTTGATATACAACGAACTAGGATGATACTCAGTCTAAATCCTTCAATTTACATATAAATAGATTAAAATTTTCTATGAAATAAATTACTAAACAAAAATCAAGATAAGCTCCGAATAATTTTTTTCTGGGTCTAGCATTAAAATAAAACGGTCAAATAAAAATTCAATCCTTAAAAATGAGACTCTGCTAATAATAACTAAAACGTCATTCAATAAACCAAATACGGAAACAAATCTCTAATCGAACAACTTCTCCACTGAAGCAACTCCAAGATACTAATTACTCATCATTCATAACATTGGTTCTACTCTGCAAAAATGGTGGTAACGGGGGGTAAGCCGTTAACTCGGTAAGTAAATGCATAGTATTTAATATCGAAAGAGTTACAATCATAATACTTAACATAGCATTTCAAAACATATAACAATAATTTATAGTGCTAAGATAAAAAACTATGTACATAAACTTTGATAATAGATAACTTAGTTCATAAACATTTCAAAAGATATAAATACATTAAATGTATATCAAAATAATTAATTTGCTCATGTCCCATAGTATCATATCAAAGTGTCACAATTACCCGTATGACGTGGTCATATCAGAGTGTCACAATTACCCGTGTAACGCGGTCATATCAAAGTATCACAATTACCCGTGTAACGCGGTCATATCAGAATGTTACATTTACCCGTGTGACGCGATTATATCAGAGTGTCACAATTACTCGTGTGACGCGGTCATATCAGAGTGTCACAATTTCCCGTGTAATGCGGTCATATTAGAATAAGAAACTACAGACAATGAGCCAAAACCATTTTTACAAATTTGAATATAATCAAATCAGTAACGTTTTCATATCATAATAGCATTATACAGTATATTGATCTATCAATCTTGGAAAATATGTTTCATAAAAATAAACTAATAAGTATTTGAATAGTTTTAACAAATCTTTATATTTTGCATAAATATCGAGCTTTTACAAAATAACATTTAATTGATATAATACTAAAACTAACTAGTTCAAAAACACTTTAAATAAACTTCTTACTGAAATAATTTTATTAAATATTTAATAAGTATAATAAAGTAGAAAATAATAACTTTTCAAAATGCTATAATTTTATAATACAAAATATAAGTATATGCCATGAATGAATTTATTTACCTCGAACAAGTAAGAATCAATAATTGTATAATCTCAAGAGTCATCCGAACCTATACAAAGTACAAATCACAATATTGTCATAACCTCGTCATCGCAACAATTTCAATTGGACTAAACAACTTCACTAGGATTAAACTTAAAACCTATCTAACTTTCAGCACTAATCATACTCTATTCAATGATTTTTAATTAATTCTATACATCTCCAAATTTCATATAATTTTACAGGACCAACCTAGACATATGAAATATGGTACAGTAAAATTTTATGAGTATTCCATGATGATTAACATAAAAAAACAATCTTTCCTTTTCGATTTTGCGAAACTGTCCTATAAAGCCTACAACTGACTCCTGGCCACTCCAAAAAATAAATTTATTTTTGTACTCATCAAAACATCACGAAATTTTACATGGTAACAGTAGACATATGAACCCTTCTACAAAAAAATTTACAAAATTCTTCGAATTAAATAACCATTCCAAAACATTTTCGGAAACCTACAGTTTTTCAGAAAAAACGAAAATTCCAACATATCCTGTCTTGCTTCAAAATTACATAAAAATTCAATTAACCAACCATTATCAATGGAACGAACATTAAATCAATCGCAAGGGTCTTTACTACCATCAACAAGTCGTTTGCCATCAAAATACAACTTGATAAACTATCAAAATAAAACTTATATTAATTAAACAATAGAAAACAAAAACTACCGGTACTAGAAACTCCTCAAACTAACTTTGATTCCTTGCCGCTCTACAATTACAATTCGGATTGACGGATTGAATAAGAAGAGAAATGACCGGCTATTTAGTTATTTTCTTTTTCTTTTTCCTAGGAGGCACAACTATTATAAAGTGTTCACGGAACCCTAGCTCCCAATAGAAATCCTACTACAAAGGATATTCTTATAATGATATTGCCTTTTTATTATTTATTCTTCATAAATGTTTATTTCTTTTATTTGATACATATATTTAATGCTAAATATAATTTGATATTATTTATAATTATTTTTATTGTTTCCAAATATAGACAATTTCTTAAACTATCATTATTCCCATTTAATTACTCATTCTCCAAAAATCGGGATGTTACAATCATCATATTTACTGATATTCAGACCAACATTGTGCTATGCGAAAACTAAATGGTTGGCTATTCAAATATGAAAATGATTTTGTTTCTACTTTTACATGTATACTACACTGAAGGGTTCAGGACGCCCAATCCTAGTATTGAGGATAAGGATTTTTCCTTGGTCTTTCTTGAAGAGAGTCACTCAATACTATATACATGTGTTATCTCTATCGATCATAAGGTATATATAATGTAAATGGACGTGCCATCTTTCTGTTAATATATCCATCATAAACTTTTTTATTGGCAGCCATATGATCAGGAATTCCTGTTATCCACAATGTTTTCATATAGCCTTTACTCCTTAATCCTGAAGGACATTTCCTTTCACTTCACTCCCTAGGGCACTCTTTGAATACTTCAAAAGGACTTTCTAACCGTTGCCTCACTCCTCCGTTCCTGCTGCAAGTGAATATTCCTTGCCAGTTGCCATCCTTTAAATTTTGTGCACTAATAATACTAATAACAAAAAACCTATTTCTTAGGTAATTATTTAGTTTTCAATTTTAAATAAGTTTCGGTGCCTATAAATAGGTTTTTCTATGTATTTGTTTTTCGGACTTTGATTGATGAATAAATTGAGTATTAATTTCTACTCCCAATTTTCTACAGTTTGTTTTTCCTCTGAATCCTACCCTTTCCTTCATAATTTCCCTCCTTTCCTATAATTTTCTATCTGCCCTAACCCTAATTCTCCCTTTCTTAAATCTCTTGTGTTGGTTCTATGTCAATTGTTATCAAAGTCAAACTTATTTCCAAATCGCTTACGCAAAACATCACAAAATATCCAAACACATTTTGCTATACCCAAAAACTAACAATAACAAAATAGATTTCCAACTCCTCACACTGCCACCTATTCCAACTGGCATTACACTTCATCAGTTCTATCAGAATTTCAGAATACAACTAGTAATATGATTATCGAGGTTATGAAAACATTCATCCCTATTATTACAAAGATTTCAATTATGATTGGACCTATTAGAGATCTTTGTATATTCGCTACAACCAATGTCACTCTTATGATGTTGCTCATCCACAACAAGTTAAGCAATACTCCTCCTCACAAGGGAGGAGTTGAAACAAGTATTTCCACTCAGAACCAACATAAAATGGCAACAATGACAAAGATCTAACGCTTCTCCTGAAATTATAGCGAGTTTGTTAAGTGTGAGGGATAAAACTCAAGAATTGAAAATCGAACAAATTTGTAAGTTGGTAAAGAATTTAGGCAGTCATTAACCCACAAAGATGGTGGGCAAGGTGTTGATCAAGTTGGCATTTCGATGAAAGGTCATGTTTAAGATGATTTCGGAATTGTTGATCCGTCTCCAATGTTGCACAATCTCCTAACAAAATCATGGTGAAAACTTCTAAAATGGATGACTTAATTTCAGAGTTAGACCATAAGAACTTCATAAACCTCATTGTGGATGATTCAATAAAGCTTGAGGGTGAAATGAACAAAGGGATATATAAGAACACCATTAAACTTCAAAATATTTCTTTTTTGATCCTTAAATTTTTTTTCTCAATTGCTACACCAACAATTCACTGATTATGCTGAAGTTAATGAAAACAACAATAATGTTTTGGGTTATTTGGTCTACTATGTCCATCAGAAGTGGGACCTGGGTAGATAACATTGCTTCACCAACAAAGAACAAGATGTGGTATTTTCCCATTTGATGGACGCACCCTGTTTGACTAGCCAAGGGACAAGTTTTTCTCAGAGGACAAGAATGATGGGAAATGAGAAATAATATATTTTAGAGATTTATATCTTTACTACAATAAGGTTATAAAAAACAATTAAGTTTAGAGACTTTTAGCTTTATGATTTTCTTAGGATTTTATTTATACCCTAATAAGTGGTCTCTTTTCCAATTTGAATAAGTTTAGGTGCCTACAAATAGGTCTTTCTATGTATTTTGTTTTTCAGACTTTGATTGATGAAATAAATTGAGTATAAATTTTCTCCTCCCTATTTTCTCCCCTTTGTTTTTCCTCTGAATTCCTCCAATTTCTTCTATAATTTCCCACCTTTCCTCTAATTTTCGATCTCCTAACCCTAATTCTTCTTTATTATATATGTATCTCGTGTTGATTCTACATCACTGAGGGGTGGAGCTTTCAACCAAAGGTTAATACAGCTACTGGGGTTAAGGTTGTTGCCAACTTAATCACTTCTTACTTTGCAAAGGAAATAATTCACACTAAGGAAAAGCATGTAGGTGTTTGACATAATCACTCTAGAAATTATCAATTTTAATATGAAGTAAGGAAAAATGTGTGGTGAACTATGATTGTGAAAATCAATTACGGAAGCAGCTATCTTGCTTTTACAATGTCCATAACACCCCATCATTATTATAAAAGACATTATAACTAATCATTATTATGTCTATTTTAGTCATTTTATACAAGACGTCAATTATAAAGATCACATTTTCTTTACAATTGCTTATATCAATAGTCAATTTACCAAAGCTACAAGTGAATAAGCTCAAACATAACTTCAATTTTCTTAACAAGGTAATGAAAGAAATGCCCAATTGACTGGTAATGAAGTAAATGATGAAAATAAAATACGCTAATTTGAACAATAAATAAATTTGGTAATGAAGAAATAGAACAAAAAAATACCTCTAACACCCGCATTATTAACCAAAGCATCAATTCTACCAAAGGCTTCCCAAGCCAAGTGTACGGACCTCTCAATAGTAGCTCCATCGGCGCAGACGTCCAGCTCCACAGCCACCGCTCTACCACTCCTTGCTTCACCCGATATTAAATTATTTATCTCATCGCATAGAGATTTGAGCCGTTCCACGCGCCGAGCCGCCGCTACGATCCGGCAGCCTGCTTTGGCAAGGTCGAGACAAAATTCTCGGCCTAAACCGGAGGAAGCGCCGGTCACCATCACCACTTTGCCCTCCAAGTCTCGCCATGGCTCAAGCTGGTCCGACACCTCATTCGCCATTTCTCAATTACAAATTTTTTTTTTTTAAAGGAAATTACAGTTGCACAGTCGAAAATGCGGTTGCGTACTTGATAGGTGCCTTGTGTTTTACACGGGGTGGACTATGAAGTCCATTTTTAAAAAAAAGTTACATATTTTTTAATTTCTTCGAAAAATAAAGAAAGCAGTGTGATTCACTCGTAAAGTTTGTAGGACTTCAATGAATTTTTTTTAACTGATAAATTTGGGTGGAGTATACGAGTACATAAATTATATATAGTTTTTATTAAAATTATATATATAGAGTTTATTGTAATTTTTCATGATTTATATAAAATTAGATGAATTATTAATAATTTAAATAATAGTTTAAAATTCATCAAATTCTATAAAGACATGGTAAGATTTGTTAGGGGCTTATTTATTTATATTTTCATTTTAAAATTCCATCAAAATTTATCTAATCTACTGCTCAAGCAATTTCTGTAAAGTTAATAATTTTTTACTACACCTAAATTTTAATAGAATCTTTAAAATTTGAACTGAACACACTCAGATTTCGATGAACTATTTAAAAGTATGAATTGAATACAATTAGATTTCTATGGACTCTTTAAAAGTTTGTATTGAATACACTCAGATTTTTAAAATCTTTTAAATTTCAACAAACTCTAGATTAAATATACCCCTTCGTTTTGTTTGATCTTTCTTTACTCTCAAAAGTTGGATTCATCTACCATCGCCACGTTAAAGTTAGACTTATCTAACATCATCCAACATAATTTGATGGTAAAGGGTATGGGTGGGCACAAACACCGTATAGAACCGATTCAAACCGTATTCGGATTGTAATTTGTAGTTTGAGTCGATTTTGGATTTGAATTCAGTTCGGTTCGATTTTAAATTTCAAAAAACGGTATTTAATTCAGTTTGGTTCGGTTTTGACAGTCCAAAACCGGTTTGAACCGTTATATAAAAGAAAGAAAAAAACTAATCTAATTTCTCACAAACTCACAAGTCACCACTCACCAAACCTCACACCGTTATCATAAAACCACTTTAGAAAAGGAAAGGTTGTTAAGAAGGGTGTATAGGTAGGTGGTAGGAAGAGTAATAAAAAATCATATTGATTTCAGAATTCTAGCTCCATTTAGATTATATTTATTAAAGTACTATGAACTGTTATTTGAATTTGGGATGTAATTTTGGACTTTTGGAGTTTGAACTAATTATTTTGGGCTGTTATTAAATTTTATTATGTGTAATTTTGTTAATGGACTGATCAACATCTAATGAAAAAATATATGGATAATTATATAGGACTGGTCAGCAGTTATTTTAGCGTGTTATTTGGACTGATCAACAGCTAATGAAAAAATGTATGGATAATTATAAAAAAAAAAATATGTATATAAAAACTATAGTCCAAATCAGCTTGAATTATATAAACAATACTCCAAAGGCTAAAACTAAAAACTATAGTCCAAGATCCTCAAATCACAAGATGCCCTCACGTTTATTCAACATAGCTTGGACAAGAAGCACCAATGTAATATATTTTTGTTCTCTTTGCTGCCCTATCTTTGGTGCCCTACCAAAATCGAGAGCTTATTCGCTGGAGATCCCTAACAAGTGAAAGCGTACTTGGAACATATTCATATTATAGGTAAGAACAGACTGTACCACATTTTCAGTCTGCCCCAAACACGGTCTTTGATGGCAGTAAAAAGCTCTTTCTTATTACTCTGAGAAAAGCTTAGAAGAGCTAAATGTCGCACATGATGCTCCATAAACCTAACACCCAATGTTCCAAGCATCTCCTCAAGGTGCAAGCAAATATTAATGGTTACTTATGTACATTACACAACCTAACTATTTTGTATCCTACAATTGACACACACACACACACACACACACACACACACACACACACACACACATATATATATATATATATATATATTTTGATACACCATATGAGGTGCAATAACTCGAACTTGTGATATTGTCAGGCTGAATTAGTATTATTTACCATCAAGCTATATTGGGTGGTGATGACAAATAAATACATATTAATGGTATTAACGGTCACTTATTTAAATGAGATATTATTTTTATATAGTCAACAAGTGTCCAAAATTCTTAATTCTTAATTTTATTTTGGTGGAAGTAGGAACAAGATGCTTCATAATCCCACCATTCTACCACGTTTAGATTTATCCAAGCAAAATACATGAAGAAAGAAGAGCCGACAACAATGAACCATTCTCATGAGAAACTTCTTGAATATATGATAAACAACTATGGATGAATAGGTTTAACATACGCAATGTAAAACAGATAAACCTAATTAAATATTAACACAAGGATTTTTACTTGGAAAACTCCCAATGGGTAAAAATCACGAGATCAACTCGTAACCATTTAACACACTACATGCCGATTTCACTAGTTAGTATATTGTTTACAACTCACATTGATTGACCATTCAATTACACGACTCTTGCTATAATCCAATCCTACCTATCACATGACTTTTACTATTTACATTGTTGACGCTGCTCACAGAATCCCCGCGCTGTAAGACTTCGTGATTCTTTCGTTTGATCGCAGAACTAAAACCCCTCAAGATTACCAAAATAAGATCTAATTGCTCATAATAAATGAACAAACAAATAATATGTAAGATCAAAGCATATTATGTATAGACTGACACGCTCAAATGCGTGGGAATAATATCCCAAGTGCAGGATGTGTCGAAGTAATATATTCCCGTGAGTACGGGGTCGAATCCACAAGGAAGAGGTGGTTACCACTACCAAACTAAAGATATTATAAAAGTTCAGAAATTTAAGTCAATGATTTTTAGAATGATGTTGGTGAAATTAAATTCAACAAGGCTACGAGTAACGAAGGAATGTATTCAAATATGAGGAAGTGTTACGCGGTCGAATGGAAACAATTATGAGAGTCACTGGTGTAATCAACTTATTGAAGCTTAATATATATTTAAGATAGAAGTATTTCGTAACATTGGCTCATCAAATTATTGTCATGCATTGATGATTCGAATTCAATAACTCCACCCAATGGCCATTAAGTGATGCAATCAAACACCCAATATAGTTGCACTTCTTTAGGTCAATTAACACTTTCGTGGCTCAATCAACTTAACTATTATTGCTAGACTATCACTAAACTCATTCATACCCTAATGATTTCTCATAGAGATAATAATTTCCATATTAATAATAAACCAAAATTCATGCAGACACTTTCGTAATGCAAACAATAAGATTTATGTACTAATAGATTAAATCCTCTAGCAACATATCTCTAAATATATATATATATATATATATATATATATATATATAGAAATGTTCAGTCAATTACACCATTAAATCTCAATCTTGGTCCATTGACCACATAACTAGGAAATTAGTTCAACATAATAATCAATATTACAACAAGAAGAGAGAAAAGATTAATAAAACCCATTATGATGCCACCCAAGGACAAGCAAGTGTTGAAGGAGATGAGCTATGGACCCCTTCAAAGCTATTTTCGTGCTGCTGGAAAAATTCATCCTTTTAGGTTTTTCAAACTCTTCTATTTATAGGCGCTGACTTTAGGTCAGAATTTCTGCCATCGCGATCGAGCTATCGCGACCAAAGCTCGCGATGGCTCGGTCGCGATACTCTCTGGATGAATTGTCACTATCGCCGCGACCCATTCTTCGCGACCAACGCTCGCGATGGATCGGTCGCCACACTCCCTGGAGGAATTGGCCACTCTCGCCGCGAGCAAGACCTCGCGACCAACGCTCGCGATGGCTCGGTCGCCACACTTCCTGGAGGAATTGACCACTCTCGCCGCGAGCAAATCCTAGCGACCAACGCTCGCGATGGCTCGGTCGCGATGGTAGCGAAGATTTATTTAGTGACGTTTCCTGATCCAGAATTGCATGGTTTCAGCCCGAAACTTCCATCTTTCGTACAACACCATTATAAACACCTAAAATCTGCGCAAGCTCAACAAACACATCAAAAGCGCAAAATTCACATGAAAGTAAGCATGAAAGACATGGGTAAAAGGCTCAAAAAGAGTAACAAATATGAACTGATCATAGACTAGAAAACAAATAAACAATATCAATATAATCTAACCTAGAACTCTCTCAAACCTTTCACAGAGAATAAACTCAACAAAGCAATAAACCAATAAAATAAGTAAGAGAAAATAAAATACCATAGAGTTACGAATAATGAATTTTCGTTCATTATTTGTAATATTAAACGATATATAATATAATATATTTTAAAATATTAATAAACCTGGAAAGATAAGGGAGCCAAAGTCATTCCTAAGATATAGCTAAGCCAAAAACTTCGCCGTGTTGATAGAAGATTTTCTTCAAACAATTGGTGGGTTTGTTTTGTTATAATCATAGGCGGAGCTGTATATAGGTTAGGTCTACGTAGAATATGACTCATTTATGATTTATCACCTGTACATACCTTTTGATAATTTTTTATACTCATAAAATTAATAATATGTGCAAAAGTGTTCATTTCTTATATTAGCACTTTTTTAGGCATTTTTTGCGAGATTAGTTTCACTTTAATAAAGTTTGGAGAACTAATACCTATTTAGGCAAAAATCTCATTATATCCTTTGACAAGCCCCTAACCTACTATTTTACGCTAGGCGACCTACCGGCAACCCCACAATAGCTTTCCAGTCGAGGCTTGCCCAACTAAAAGGCTTCCGTGAAGCTAAGCCGTTACTTATCCTGTAAATCTAAGTAAAATTTTTTTAAAAAAAAACTACTTTATTAAAATTTTGGCAGCATAACGGCTGCATTTTAAAATATTCCCATTACCTGCAAAACAGTTTAAAAGCACTTCTAAATATCAAATACTTTCTCCACTACCCATAAGACTTCAGGTCCATCACAAAAAGGCAACACAAAATCATCCACAAAATTTAAAGTAACTGAAATAGACAAATCAAATGTTTAAATAAAATACCCATGCACTAAAACAAATGATGATTATATGAGGTATTCTTCAAAATAAAATTTTACATGAGTATTACAATTAAAACATAATACATATTCTTAAAACGATGACATCAATGTCTGACTAGTCTTGCTGGTCCTGAGAGTCCCTGCAACATCTGCACCTTTACCTGAGAGGTTGGTTTATAAAACATAAAAATATAATGAGCTAAACGAGCTCAGTGAGTATTAATGAGTTTCTAAACAATTTAATCTTTCTAATTAAACCTCCCTGAAAACTATACTGAATAGAATAGTAATATATTTTCTGAAATCTGAACTGAAATGAATAATAATCTATTTTCAGAAAACTATACTGAAATGCATAATAATAAAATCTTTCTTGTTTTCATGAAAACTATACTGAAATGAATAATCATAAGACTTTTTCCTGATTCCTAAAATATACTGAAATAAGTAATAATAATACTTTTTCTATTTTCTGAAACAATGTACTGAAATCCATTTCCTGAAAACTGTATTGAAATCTATTACATGAAAACTATATTAAAATCTGTACTGAAATCTATTTCGAGAAAGCAATATACTAAAATCCATAATAATGAAACTTTTTCTGCTTTCTGAAAACAGTACTAAGATACATAGCATAATAATAAAACTTTTTTTTTTGTTGTCTTGAAAATTCTGAAATGAATAATAATAATACTTTTCTTGTTTCCTAAAAATACTTTAAATAAATAAAAATCTGCTTTCTAAATACTGTACTAAAAAACAATCTGTTTCATAAAAACTGTTCTGAAATCTGTTTTCTTAAATTTAGCCAAGCATAACGTACAAATAATTCTTTAATAAATACTAAAGCATAAGCAAAGCATATATTCAATTATTTTTGTAAATTTAATATTCTACATTGAAAATTTGTAAAATATTTCTGACTTGGCTTCTATATCTGAAACTCTCAATGGAACCCATAAAGCTTTGACTCATAGGACGACTAACTAGCGTCGTACCATATGAGTGGGGTCACAGGGCAACTAAACTGGCGCCGCTCACTGTGACATCTAAAATAAGGGTCATGAGACGACTAAACTGACGTCGCTCACCGTGACATCTGAAATAAAATATCTCACTGGCTATGTGGCGGAATTTTGCGTCGTCTACATATAGCGAGATAACACCCCATAAGTGTGAGGGCGACTCACTGAACACGACAGACTCAACCCCCTAGTTAGTAACATGCCTCCCTAATACTTGCCCTACACAAATAGGGTATTCCAGTCGGGTCATAATCTGTATCTCTGTTTCTGTTCTAATGGGTAATCCATGGGTTTTAAAAATTATTTTCTTTACTTTAGAAACTAACTTATTTTCTTTACTTTAGAAACTAACTTTCATGTTTAATCTAAAAACATGAAATATACATAAAACATATTTCCTCAAGTGAATATAAACTTAAAATTTCTGAAATATAAAAATACTTTAATTGAAATGCACTTGGGGCATCAATTCTATTTAGATTATGAAACAAATATAAATAAACAAATGTATATAAAGTCGTAAATAATTCAATCAAACTTGAAAACATACCAAAGTACATTTCAACCAAAAACATGATTTTGCACAAAACATATTAAGAAAATAAACGCTCACTTGAATAAAGTAACAACTTACTATAAATTTACATAAAACATATTATGAAAATGAAATGCACTTTTTATAAAATAGTTTGAACACTCACATAAGACATATTATTAAAATAAAATGCATTTTACATAAAATTACTTTAAACACTCACTTGAAAATATTACTAAAACGAAATACATTTTGCATAAAGTAGTTTAACACTCACTTTTTTAGTTACTAACTCCCCGAGTACCACTCCGATTTTCCTACACGTTTTCACATTCTCCTTTTTAAGAAAATACCACACTCAAACTCAATCACACAATCGCTTGCACAAGAGCAATTAAAATCATCCAAACCACTTAAAACAATTTCCTAATTCCTATGACATTGTTTTGGCCATAATTTGATCATTTTATTTTTAATTCTTTTCCTTCAAGTTCCTACATTAAAGTGTGATGTTTAGGCACATTCTTAAGCATAAAATTAATTCAATTAAATCAACTTATCATTTTCAACCTTTCACAACAACTCATGTCATCATTCTTTTCTACACTTATCACATTGTTCTTCTTTTTTCAATTTCATCACTTCCTCCCACTTTACCACACTTGAATAACCATTACTACACATTAGCATGGATAAAAATTTAACTCAACCATCACACATATGGCTGTCCAAAACTTCATCATGCATTCACTAAAAATATTATTTCAATTTCTTAGCATAAATTGCATGAAAATTACACCAATTCTTATACTAGTGCCCTAACATGCATATATTAATATTTTCAAATAAAATCACACCAAAACCTAGCTTGCCACATACTAATATTTATCAACTTAACATACATGATTTTCCTGTGCTTAGTAACATCAAATTCAACATCACCCAACTTGATTTAAACTAATTATAACATCAATTCAAGTTTAATTCAAAAATTCCCAAAAACTAGTAATTCAACTAACACTTTATGACAGTAAATCCTCTTGCTTGGCTTGGATACCTATTTGATGTCTTAATCCCTAAATTCATGCATCAAAATTATCACCCAAACACTAAGAATCAAAAACACCAAGAGTTTATTTCACAACTCATGAAATTAGTATACTTACCATTTTTCCAACTTGATATGATTGAATCTTGCTTCTAGACTTGTAAAGGTGACTTGTATGGCCTTGAGAACCCTTGAAAATGGCTTGGAAATGCCTTGGAATTCTTTCTCCTCTTCTCTCCCCCTTGGCCGAACCTCCCTCTTTTTCTTTCTTTCTTGGCCGACTTCCTCCTCTCATTTCCTTTCTTCACTTCATTTGATTTCTTTCATGACATATTTATTTAGTTCCTTAACTCTTGCCCTTAAAATATCTTGAATTTTACAAGTGTGCCATTAGTTAGATATGTTGAAATTTGATTGGTTAAATTCTAATGGTATTCTAATGGCTAGTTGGTTTTAAGCTAGTTTCATAAAACTCCATTTCCATAAAAATCCACTTACCTTGATTTTTATTTGTCCATATGGCTAACCTTAATTAATCCACTTGTAACCTTATGTTTAATCCACCTAAACTAATTTTCCACCACATTTAAAATACTAATTAAATTACAACACCTAAATTATTTTTCCATCAACAAATAAAATAACACCAACTCATTTAAAACACTAATTAAATTGCACCATCTCATGTGTCACCAAATATTTAATTATTTAACTTAAAAAATATCCCTAATACTTTGAATTTATGAGAAATCCTTACTAGGAATTTCAAAACTTATAATTGAATTTCGTATACACTTTACGGAGCCTTTAATACCCGTCCGAATGCATTTCGTAACTTTTCTAGGTCTTCGAACACCTTTTCGAAAATCTCCGGATCCGTTCAATAACTTTCATTATAGCACCATTAATACTTTTAACATTCAATTTACTCATAATAAAGACATATTTATTCACACGTGTACCGTACAATAAATTCTGAAAAAATATATTACAATACCTATTCATGCATAGTACAAAATATCGGGAGGGTATGTTACATCCTTCATTTAATCAATTGGTAATTTTATTTCTAGTAGATCACAGACGAAAAAAATAGATCACGGAAGAAGAAAAATAAATCACAGAGGAAGAAATATATCAAAGAAAAAGCAAATTAGTTCATGGAGGAAGCAACCAATTTCAACAAAAATAATAATAATAATAATAATTTGACTCAATCTTTACACTCTAACAGAAAATCCAACCAATTTCAACACAATGCTCAAAACCAAAAACCAATCCATCAAATTCAAACCTAAATCCATACAAAACAGGGACGAGCTAGAAATTTTTTTTATTGGGTGGAATAATCTAAATTTTATTTTTCTATTTAAAAATCTTAATATTTTGTACTATTTAAAAGTCTTAATATATGATATAAATAAAAAATTAAAAAGAAAGAATAAGTTTCAAATCTTATTATAAAAATTTGATTTCAGAACATATAAATCACCAAAATAAATAAACTTCAACTAACTATTATATATAAAAAAATGATCATATGATCATTTCACAATTTATAAATTCAATATAAAATAAAAAATTATAACTTTTTCCTACCAGAAACTACCACAAATTATGTACAAACAAAATCACTAAAACAATAATTTATTCATAAAATTTCATAACATTATATACTTATTTTATATAATGTAATGATATTTTTATGTATAAAATATAACTTAAACATAACATTTTATTATATTGGTTATATAGTAAATATAAGTGTATGTCTTAGGAAAATTAATTATTTTAATTTCAACTTCTATAATTTAAAAATACATAATTTCCAATATATTATAATTTACAATGTTTAATCAATAAAACAAAAAAAGAGTTAAACTTATAGATAGTAAAGTGAACCACTAGGGGACCATACAATAAGAATTTTCAATACATATAAAATAGAAATTTAACTTTTAATCACAAAATACAAAACGTAAAACTAAATACATTATAGATAATTAAATGAATAAAAATAAAAATAAAAGTAATTTCCTTTTAAGCTTCAAATAGATAGAGAAGTAATATTTAAAGCCTCAAGAGATGAGATGAGTAAAAACTTAGGGTTTAAAATTTAGGAAAGTGAAAATAAAAAATGAAAAAATAAATAAATAAAGAAAAGCGCTGATGCCTGGTGTGTTTGTCGGCTGGTACAAGAAAAAGGAATAAGAATTTTTTTTTTTAAAAGTGAGATGTTGAAAGAGACAAAAGTTAGTGGAGTGGAGAGATAAGAAATTGTTTGTTTTAATTGATTTTATTTACATTTAGGCTTATTGATCTCTTGAACTAGTTTAGAAAAACATGCACTTATTAAATTTTTAAACTCATTGGACTGGACTTACTTGTTTGAACTAATATGGTCTTATTAAAAAAATTTCTAAAAAAAATATAATAAATATTTTTTTTTAACTTGGCTGGGCTGAAACCCAGCCAAGCCTAGGGGCTCATCCACCCTTAATACAAAGTCAATCCATGAAATTGTTTTTAACAGTGATGATCAAACTTCTCTTATCTCTCTCACGTATGATGATGGCTTTGAGCTTTTCTCTCCTTTATGGCCGAGCTTCTCTCTTCTATTATCTCTCTTTCATGGTTGACCTTTTCTTAATTCTCTTCTTTCTCCTCTTCTTTTTTCTTTCTCTTCTCTTTTGTTTTGTTTGATGATGGAAGGGGCATTTTTGTCCTAAACACCTTTTAGGTTCTATTTTCATTAAAATTAATAATTGGTGCTAGAGACATAAAAAACTCCAAAATAAGTGCCAATCTTAAAAAAATTGGGTTTTATGCCATTAAAAAGGATATTTCTTTTTATAGTACTAAATGGTGTCCACTTTATGGAAATAACACCAAGTTATTAAATTAGATGGAAATAACACCTAAAAAAAAAATTATGACTATAATACCTCTCTCAAACCAAACGAAACAAACAAAATAAAATGAAAAGTGAAAAGTCACTAACAAAGAAAGAGAAACTAACTTTTATCAGATAATAAAAAGAAAATGTATCAATTAACAATAAAAAAACTAAGCGAAACAAAAACTAGGTAATTTAAGCAAAAAACGAGTGAATCCTTTTTTAAAAAAGAAGAAAAAAAAAAGTAAATCTTTTTGTGTGGTCGACTTTATGCAAAAAGAAAATTCAAACCGAAGCAAAAAGCAATAAACTTTTAAGCAAAAATCAAGTTCAGACCGAAGTAATGATCGGTGACGACGAAATTCTGCTACTAGAAATCGGTTACCAGTGACAAAAGGTGAGGAGGACGACGATGAGGTCGGCTTAAGGCATCATGAGGAGGTCCAATTGCACCGATGACCATGAATCTGAAGGGAAGAAAAAATGTTTTATCTTATAAAAGGCAGCGGAATGGGTTTCAAAATTTTTTCTTTTATTTGAAAACTCTTTTCAATTAGGAACGTGACAGGCCCCTAACCTACTATCTCCCATTAGGTAGCCTGCCGGCACTCCACGGTAGCTTCCCAGTCGAGGCTTGCCTCGCTGAAAGGCTTCCGTGAAGCTAAGCCGTTTATTTATTTTTTTTAACAAACTATTTTATAAAAATTTTGGCAGAGTCTCCTCTGTTTTTCTGAAATTGCCAAATCTTGGAGACCTGCATAAAAACTTAAACACTTCTATAATTTTTCAAATCTCAACTACTGTGGACCTCTGGTTTATCTCCACAAACCACAACTTAAACAGTTTAAATATCAAAATTAACAATTATCAAAGATAAATAAATCAAATCTTTAAATAAAATACTTATACACTTAAAGTAATATTAAAATATAAACTTAACAATTAAAACATCATATATGCTTGTAAAATAGTCACAGCATCCTCTGACTGGTCCCACTGGTCTTCGGCATCCCTACAATGTCTGCACCTATACCTGTACCTGTACCTGTACCTGGGGAGGTTGGTTTATAAAACATAAAAAACTATAATGAGCTAAAGGAGCTCAGTGAGTATTAAAATTTTTTAAATAAACTTTAATCATTTTTCTAATAACCTCCCTGAAATTTGAAAAGAATATAAATCTGTTTTCTAATAATCAAATTTGAAAGATACTAAAATATGTTTTCTGAACGTAATATACTGGAATTCAAAATATTAATTCTTTTCCTAATTCTAAAAACTGTACTAACGATTTATATAATAATAAGTCTTTCTATTTCCTTGAAAACTAAACTGAAATCTAATTCATAAAAACTATCTTGAAAGCTATATTGAAATTTCTTTTATAAAAACTATTCTGAAATATATATATATATATATATATATATATATATATATATATCAAAATCTTTCTCATAAAAACTATACTGAAATTTACTTTATGAAAATCTAACTGAAGTTGATTTCCTGAAAACTGTTCTGAAATCTAAATAGAAAATTATTCTGAAATCTAATATCTGAAAACTGAAAGCTATGAATATATATACATATACTTTTACTTTACTAGAAATTAAAAAGCTGAGACTATATAATAACTTTTATTTTTCTGAAAACTGAAAAGCTGATAACATATATATATATATATATAAATATATATACGTTTCTTATGCTGAAAACTAAAAAGCTGTACTAATGAAATATATTTTTATTCTTTTCTGAGAACTGAACAGCTGAAAAATAATATACTATTTTGATAACTAAAAAGTTGAAATAATATATACTTTACTGAAAATACTTTTATGATAAAACTTATCTGAAAAAATTTTCTAATAATATAGTTCTCTAATAATACTCTTCTGATAAAATACTTTTCTGATAAATTATTTTTCTGATAAAATACTTTTCTGAAAACTCATTCTGTCTGTTTTCTGAATATTGTACTGAAATCTGTTTTTCTGGAAATCTAGCCAAGCCTAACGTGTAAAAGCTTTTAATTAAATATTATGTACTGAAAATCTGAAAAATATCTCTAGCTTAGCTTCTGTGTCTGAAAACTCCTAATGGACCCATAAGCTGTACTGAACTGAATTCATAGGTTGACTAACTGCGTTGTACCATATGAGTGGGTCACAGGGCAACTAACTGCGCCGTCCACTGTGACATCTGATATAAGTCACGATGCGACTAACTGATGCGCTCAACGTGACATCTGATAAAAGACATATCACTGTCTATGTGTGGAATGCTGCGTCGCATCATATAGCAAGACAACACCCCAATGTGTGGGCGACTGACAGACTCAACAGACTCAACCCCCCTGGAGTTAGCGAACTGTCCCCCTTAACTTGCCACACATAATTAGGATGTACCGGCCGGGTCTAACTGCTGATAACTGATCTGATTTGAATCTGAAGGGTAATTCATGGGTTTGAAAACTGTTTTCTTTATTTTGAAAACTAGCTTTTAATCAAAAACCATGGAATATATATATATATATATATATATATATATATATATATAAAATATATTTATTAAATGAATATAAAATTTAAATTTCTGAGATATATAATTACTTTAACTAAATACATTTAAATCAACAATTATATACGAAATCACAAAATACTAAATCAAACTTAAAGAAAATAAACTAAATATAATTCAACTGAAAATCTGATTTTGCACTAACTTGAATGAAAATATTAACTTGCTAAACTTAACATAAAACATATCACTAAAATAAAACTTCTTAAATAAAATCAAAACTTGATAACATTAATTTATATATAAAAAAAATACTTTAACACTCACAGATTTCTGATTCTATCTAGGCTTGGTACTTTGATTCCTTCGTCTCATTGCATTCCTTAACTCTCCATAACATTTTTTTTTCTCCCATACTACGGAGATTTTCCCCTAAAATAATATATTTCCAAATAAATCATTAATATAAATACAACAACTAATATAAAAACCCAATTAACACATTTAACACTTTATTTTTCAATTTCTTCTATTCTCATAAAATCGATTACATTTAATTTGCTGAAAATTATGTCTCCAAAATTATATATTTCTTAAATCAATCAATTTCTCTTAAATTGAATCTCATTCAACACAATCTAACATACTTTCTTAAATTTCTAAGCACCAATTTGTATCAAAATTATACAATTACTATTTCTAATATCTTAATTATACATAAATTTAAATCTCTACACTATCAACTTCGATTTCTACACAATTTCTCATACTAATCTTCATCAATTTAACATAAATGAATTTCTTTCACTTATCAACATCAAATTCAACTTCATTAAACTAATTATAACTTCAATATCGATTTTAATTTCAAAAATTCCAAAATTAATGATTCAATTTTATTCTAAACAAGTTCTACAACTCTTATCAACCACCAAACACAACATCACAACAAAACTCATAATACAAGTCACTAATTTGAGAATAATTTTGATTTCTTACTTAATGATTCCAAATTCACACTATCAGTTAACTCAAAAATACTCCAATACACAATTAACATCTCAATTTAACAATCCAAACTTAAAATCATCAAATCCCCAAATCTTTAACTTTCTAATTTTCTTAATTTTCATTTTATTCAATCTAATTAAACTAATTTCCATTAAAACACTTCAAAAACTCAAATCAAATACTAAATCAACAAAACCCATCATCAAAATCATCACCCAAACATTCAATTTTACTTTATATTCAACAATAACATTTCAAACACAACTCAAACTTAATTAATCTCTAAAATCAATTCAATTTCATCAATATTCAAACCAAATCAACTTCATCAAAACTCAAAATCAAATCAACTTACCAAGCTTACCTAATCTTCTTCTGGACCGAATCCCTTATTTCCTTTCTTTCTCTTTTTCTTTTTCTTTTTTATTTCTTTTCTTCTTCTGCTCTGTTTTCTTCTTTATTTTTCTGCAGCTTCTTCTTCCAGCTGCTGTCCGGTCTGCTCTTCTTTCTTTCTTCTTCCTTCTTCTCTCTTTCTTTTCTTTTCCTTTCCTTCTTCTCTTCGGCTGCTGACAGCTCTCTCTCTCTCTCTCTCTCTCTTCTCCTTCTTCTTTCTTTCTTTTTCCCCTACTGTCAGCTCTCTTCTCTTCGATCGAACTGCTTCCTCCCTTTTTCTTCTTCTCCTTCACCGCTGCTCTTCTTCTTCTCCTTCGCTGTATTCTCCTTCGGCCGACCCTCTTCTTCTTCTTCTTCTTTTTCTTTTCTTTCTTCTCTCCACCACCTCTCCCTTCCTATGTTTCATTTTCTGTTTTTCTCCTTTAATGTTTTTTTATTCATTTGTATATATATATATATATATATATATATATATATATATATATTATATTTTATTTTATTTATATTACTTATCTCTAATTACAATTTGCCCCTTTTCATTTTAAAATCATAATGTAACGACAAATTGAAAACTAATTACATATACTTGTCCAATAACATTTTAATTGTCAATTTAATCCATAACAATCCACTAACTCTTTTCTACAAAAATCCATTTCAATTTACTTTTCCATCAATTAATTAAATCATAACCTCATATCGTAAAAATGTATTTTAACTTCCAATAAATATTCTTCATACTCCAATTTATGGAACTCTTTACTATGTTCTCCAAAACTTATAATTTAAATTTATTATATACTTTATGGAACCTTATTAATCATCTGAAATCATTCCAAATATTTTCCGAGTCTCTGATACTCTTAATACTTTTAACATTCGATTTATTCATAATAAAGGCTCATTTATTTACTTGTGTACTGTACAATAAATTTTGGAAAAATATATTACAATACCTGTATGTGTACATTACATAATATCGGAAGGGTGTATTATAGAACGAGTACCTATATATACGCGAATATAAATTTATAACTACAATTACCTTTTATTTTGAATTGACTCTATGACTTCTCGATTTACCACCAAGCCTTCCGAGTTATGACTCACGATCTGATAACGCGTGTATGGGCACGTCACGGATGAGGAGATAGAGGTCGCAGAAAAGTGGAGAAGACAACTCCTTTGTTTTCTTCCTTGGCTGGCCGTACCTTACAAAGAGAAAGGGTCCGAAAAACTTTCTTTTTTCTCTTGTCTCTTTTGTGTGGCTGCTTACTTCTATTGCTAGGTTAATTGCATTAGGTCAAATTTTCTAGTAACATATCATATATGTACTAGGGCTTTAGGGTTTTAACTTGACCAAGTCAAAATAGGATTCTAAATCCTTTTATTTTTTGTCTCCCTAGAGTTTGAACCTGTGACCAACAGGACTATTAAATAATTATATTATTTAATTCCTTTTGTCCTTGTCATGATTTGAACCTGCAACATCCTATTTAATAATTAAAATAATTAATAATTTTTATTTAATTATTTAATAGTTTAATTAAATAATCACATTATTTAATTATTTCTCTTTAATTAAATTATGTCACTTTTGTAACTATATTATTGGACCATCCAATTAATTTAACATGACCCTCATTATCAACAACCATAAGGGCTAGCAAGGGGACCTAATGGACCACAGTTTTGAGCTCCAATTATACTTAGTAATATTAATTAAACTCTTTAATTAATATTCCATGATTATTAACCTCGGAGTTATTCCACTAAAAATCCGAGTCTACACTTTCAAAACTGTAGACGTGCTTATACAATATAAATATCAGTGTCTATTGATATAGCTATTTGCATATAGTGTAATCCTCCACAAGTAGTTCATAGCTTGAGTTGAGTCATAATGTCCGTTATACCCCTCTAGTCATATCTTTTCCTTTAAGCACCGTTGATTCTATAATGAACAATTAAATCTTATCTTCCTCATGAAAGAAGGAGAGGCCTCATAATTGTCCAAGCCCTGAATCAAACCTTAAGGGAACTACTTATCTACTTCAATCAAGAAGGAGTAGATTCCACTATCGTGTTTATACCTTCTCAGCCACAAGCCAAACCGCAACTCCAAAATATAGAAGTATTGGTCGAGAATACTACATCGACATCACTCATGGTAAGTCAAAAGCCATGATCTAATCTGAAGAAGTCGATAAGATACTTATGATTAAGATCACCTATAAATAATTATTGTTTGTCGATATATACAAATCTCATCTACTGACGGATCTTCATGAGAGATTCATATAAATCGTGGTCCAGTCCTATATGATCTCATCATATAAGGTGCCTCCATTCTCATGTCAATTATAGGAGCGGTCTAGGATAAGATATCGTACATTACAGAATGGACCGCAGCAGTAAATCAACTATAAATAAAGTACCTAGCTTTGTTTGCTCTCTACGGACTCTTTAGATTTCATGTCTCGAAAATGAATCCTATCTATATGACTTTCACATACTCATTTTGAGATTACATCTTGCAATCTTGGATGTTATTTGCACAGTATATAAATGTATGAACAGATATAAAACACTTTTACTTGAATGATAAGCATTTAACTTTTATTTATGTCTAATAACATTTACAAATACAAGCTTTAGGGCATAAATCCCAATAGAATCTGTGACGACACGTGGCCAAAGAAAATAAATCATGACCAAAGGAAATAGATCACGGTAAAAGAAAATAGATCATGGCCAAAGAAAATAAATCACGGCCAAAAGAAATAAATCACAACCAAAGGAAATAGATCACGATGATAAGAAATAGATCACGACTAAAGGAAATTGATCACGGTCAAATGAAATAGATCACGACGAAAAGAAATAGATCACGGTCAAACAAAATAGACCACGACCAAAGCAAAATTAGATCACAGCTAAAACAAAATTATATCAATGTCAAAAGTAAAATTCGATTATGTCCAAAGCAAATAGATCACGGTCAAAGGAAATAGATCATGACCAAAGAAAATAGATCACGATAAAAGAAAATAGATCACAGTCAAATAAAATAGATCACAGCCAATGAGAATAAATCACATTTAAAGGAAACAGATCACAGCTAAATGAAATAGAGCACAACCAAAAGAAATAGATCACGACTAAAACAAAATTAGATCACGACCAAAGTAAAATTAGATCACGGCCAAATCAAAATTCGATTAGAGCCAAAAGAAATAGATCAAGGTTGTCGTGGGTGATTTTTAAGTTGGGTTTGTCGTATTATAAACCCATCCCAGAAACCCAAGAAAACGGTATTGGGCTCAAGATGTCAAATGGGTCAATGTGAATTTATAAAAGTAGAGGAAGCTCTCAGCAGTATTGGAGAATACAAGATATCAGGTATCTGCCCGCAGTACTGCTTGGACAAAGAGAATCAAGGAAGCTTCAAGCCACCAACCACCATTAATGCTTTTATGGGCCCCTATCACCTGTCAAATCAAGAACCTACAACGCCAATTAAGGCATTTTCTTGATTAACGCTGCATGTATTTAATGCGTTTGATAGCATTAAATACACCTACATTTAATGCTAAAGCATATTTACACCGCGGCATTAATGACGATACAACCCGAGTGATTCAGCCAATTTTCTCCCTCGAATACATTTTCGAGAAAACCATGATTAAGGAAAGAAATAAGAAACCAACCATTGGAGCTCATGATTGACCATACCCTGATAGAGATAGCATCAGAAGAATGTTAGGCCATATTTGGTGCATGGGACTAGGACTACGATTAGACCATTTTAAGTGAATCTTATCCTAGTTCCATGTTTGGTGAATGCAATGAGATGAGATTATTTAATCTTACTTTTGAAATAATCCCATTGCAATGGGATTATTTAGTCCCACCACCCACAATGGGTTTAATTAGTCTCATGCTCTTGGGATTAAATTTTTCATTAAATAAATTCAAATAACTATTAAATAAATAAAAAGAAATTTTTATGTTTACATAAATTAGATATCTAATTTATGGGATTGTTCTATGCTTTTTTTTAACACTTATTTAATTTCTTATTTACATATTTTTATATAATATATTTTATTTATTTATTATATTTTATTAAAATAATTTTAAAAAATAAATTTTAATATCAATAAAAATAAATATTAAATATTATTTTATTTTATTTAATAAACCAAATTTAATATAAATAATATAATTTTTTAAAATGATTTTATTTTTACTTCAAAAATTATTAATTTAATTTTTATAATAACTAATTTCACACTATATAAAATATACGATATAACTATGTTTTATCAAATTCCTTACTACACCAAACAAAGTATGACACTTGATTGTATGTGCTTTTGCACCCCTTTTAATTTATTTATTTTTCTATATTTTTTGTATTTAATTAATTCATATATTATATTTTATATAATATAAATATATTTAATTATTATAAATAATTTTAAGTTTGATATTTATTTAGATTTATTTTAAATGATTTTATTTTAATTATAAAATATTTAAAATAATTTTTTTATGTGAAAATTAATTTTAATTCATTCTAATTTTATCCAATCCCAATTGTACCAAACAAGAAACAATACTATTTTTAGTCCAATCCATACTGTACCAAACACATGACAGTACTAATTTATTCCAATCCAATTCAATCAAATCATATTATATAAAAATAGTCTAATCCAATCCAGCGCACCAAACGCGCCCTTAGTTTCTTAAAAATAATTTCAAAAAATAAGGACATAAGGTAACATTATATATATTCCTAAACCCTAAAAGCTTTGTATTTTTTATTACGAGACTTATTTTTCTACTAAAACCGACTTGATTGCTGGAGTTTAATCGCCGACACAAGCCCGACACTCCTTAATGATATTTCTTTGATTACAGATTTTATAGTCCGACCACATAATTTGCAAGCCTTTACTGCAGTCGAGCACTACGACACCTCAGCCGACCACTTTGCTATCTCGTGTGTTGTGTTTGTCTGTTGACTACATGATCCAGTGTTTACTATCAACAACGGTTAAAGCAAAATTAGATCGCGGTCAAAGCAAAAGTAGATCACGACCAAAGCAAAATTAGCAAAAACAAAGTTCCACACAAAAGCAATGCATGTTTATAACTCCAAAACAAAAGAGTTCTACTTAATTAACTCACTCAAAAACTTCTACAATACAATATCTATCTAATTAGACATCTCAAATCAAAGTAGATCTATTTCTCAATAAGAGCGTGCCTTATTTGTTTAGTGTCCACTTCCTTTTTAATTTTTTTTTAAAGAAATATAAAGAGAGATTGGTGAAAAACTTAATGTGAGAGAGAGAGAGAGAGGTGTTTGTTCAAACTAATGAACTCTTGAATGAGAGAGAAGAAAAAGAACTCAACTAACTAAAACAAATGAGTTTGAATGGGATAATAAATGAATTTGAATGAGAGAAAAACCACTTTACAAAGGTAAAATGATGTTATTTTTCAAATATTTAATCACTTGATATTACTCTTACAAAATGAGTTGTTTTTGGTGCTTATTTTGACTAATTTCTGTAGATCCTAATTCGCATAGGGTAGCGGAAAAGGCACTACAACCTGTACAACTAACAATTCAAAAGGATCAAAATGTGCTTGACCCCGGGGTGGTGCCGGCCAAGGACACTCCGACACTCAGATTAGAATAATATGAAGAATATTAATCAAATACAATAGAAAACTATAAATGAATAAATAGATAGCAATTTCTCCCTATAAGGACTTCCTGGGAAAGTGTGAGAAAGTGTGATCGGAGATTGTAGATGAATGGTTAGAGTAATGTACGGCCGTAGTACGTGACGGTGGACTTACGGAGGTCGTCGGAGAAGAACTTAAGTTTTGAGAATGAGAATGTGATAATGAGATAGAGTGCGTAAAGATAATATTTGTTGTCCCCAAAATCCCCCCTTGATGTGTGAAAGATCTGCTTATTTATAGATAAAGTAAGCTCAAGGGCCATCATTAGTGCGATCTACCGTTATGATACTCTTCATAACTCGATCTACCGTTATGGTACTCTCATAACTAGATCAGCAGTTATGATACTGTCATAACTATGCTCGAAACAGTCTATTGCCTTTATGATACTCGTCACTCCTATTGGTGCATCCGTTGGAGGTGTCTATACGTTTATAAGAGTTTAAATAATGCATTTGTGGCATTAAATGTAGTATCCTACGAATTACGGGTACGTTCTACCAAGTGAGTATTCTATCACGTGGCCTTTATTTTATTGGGCTCTATCTCTTCTAGATTATGGGCTTTCTTTCTACTCTTAATATTTCTTGTAGTGGGCTTTTCCTCTTTGGGCCAGATTTATGGATTTGTTTCTTGGGGCTAGCCCGCTGACGATTTTTAACCATTACAGTTTGCCCCCACTCTACAAATATGAGATTTTGTTTCTCATTTATGTAGAGTGACAGTGGTGTGTCAAGTATTCTTCTATAGATGGTCAAATGTATCTCTTGGGAATCAACCGCTCTATGTGATGTTATGAGCACTTATGGAGCGTTCTACTTGGTGATTTCCTTCTTTAAGCACACTTGGAACACTCTACAAGGTGATGAAACTACTAAGCGGTGAGCTCTCTTAGTGTTTTCTCCACCGTAACTTAATTTGAAGTGTATACGTAGTGGGTTCATGAGGAACGGTTTACCATAAGTTCTCATTTTGAGCATTCTACCATATGCTTTCTTCTCTTTTGGAACGGTCTATCGCAAGCTCTCATGGCTAGCGTTCTATCGTGAACTTGCATGGAATGTCTTTGGAGCGGGCCACCATAACTCTCATGTAGAGCGTTATAACATGAAATTTCCTAGAATGTCTCATGGTGAGTTCTCTTAGAGTGTTGTAGATGGTGGGCTCTCTTGGAGAGTTCTACCGTGAACTCCTTTGGACTGTTCCATCGTGAGCTCTCTTAGAGTGTTCTACACAGTGGGCTCTCTTAAAGATCAATTGTTTTATACGGTATTGTCCACTGATGGAGCGTTTTACATGGTGAATTCCATTTGAACACTCGAGGAGTATAATACATAGTGAAACCTACTTGAACACTCATGGAGCGTTCTCTGTGGTTTAATGCTTCATGTAGAGGTCATTTATTATTGGTAGAGCACTTCAAGTATTGTAATTTTATGTCGAAATTTTTTTTGGCTGAACATTTATTATTCCTTGTAACTTAAGTAAGGATTTTTTGTAGACCGTTCTACTTGATGCTAATTATTGTCGAACGCTTCATGTGTTGAGCGTTGTACAAATTTATGTGGTCTCCAAATTTTAGTCGAATGTTTTGAGAGGGAGCAAAGACGTTGCTTTGTTTTATTGTGTTTGATCTACTCATGGAGATATTGTTTAAGCGGTCTGCATGTATATGGAGATGTTGCTGAGTGGTTTACATGCAGTAGGTGGAAGTGTTTGACAGATGAACTTTTGGACTTTTGCATTTGAGTGTACGTCCAACAAGTAGTATGCTTCATGTTGAGCGCTCTACTATGCCAAATGTTTTTTTCTTCCTCTTTTTTTTATGTGAGCTCGCCTCATGCGATTTTTTCCTTCCATCTTTTTATTTTTTTCCTTCCATTGGTCGAGCGCTTTACTGCGCCTTCTTTTTTTTTTTTTCATGAGCTCACCTCATGCGATTTCCTCTCTTCTTTTTATTTTTTTTCTTCCTTTGGTCGAGTGCTCTATTGCGCCTTTTTTTTTTTAACTTGCCTCACCATAGTTTTTTCTCTCTAATTAATTCTAGCCTCTACCTTTACCTGCCAGATTTGTACACCTTCCTTTTGAATTTTCGGTGAGCTCACCACATGCTATTTTTTTTTCACTTGTTTTAAAGCTTGTTCTGCACATTTTGTACGCTTCACTTTGAATTTTTCCTCTTTTTCACTTTCTTCCACCTTCTTCTTTTCTTTTTTTTTCTTCGTTTTGAAAAAAAAAACAGCTCTGTTTTACAATTTTCTTCTAGGACGAGGCTTGCATGTTCTTTATGAACACTGGGCGTCGTTTTGTTTCAATTTCATTTCTCCTCTGATTTTTGGTGAGTTTTTCTTTTGTATATTTTTATCTCGACCATCACTTTTTTTTTTGGAAGGAAAAGATAACACACTTGCCATTAGATCTTGTTCTTGGTAATAATTTTTATTTTTTATTTTTTTTATATCTTGTTGTTGGTGTGTTGAATGCCTTCCAAGTATTTGATAAAATGTGTTAGTTAGTGTGTTGAATGCTCTTATAGTTTGTGTTGATCATTAACCTTATAGTTGTCATAGGTGTAGCTTGCATTTGTCATGGTAGAACGTAGGGATTGCCCATGATAAAATGCCTTCAAAGAACGTTATGGTAGAGCGTTCTCAACTTCTTAGTTCATTGATTGTAGAGTGCTCTTGTAGTTTGTGTTGTGTTGAACATTAGCTTTATAGTTGTCATAGGTGTGGCTTGCATTTTTCATGGTAGAACGTATGGATTGGCCATGATAGAATGCCTTCTCAGAACCTTATGGTAGAGCGTTCTCAACTCCTTAGTTCATTGAGTGTAAAATGTTTTTGTAGCTTGTATTGTGTCGACGTTAGCCTTATAGTGGTAGTAAGTGTGACTTGTATTTTTTCTCCATAGAAACAATTTTTAGATTACGTCGACCATTTTTTGGATGTATAGTGAAATGTGCAATTCACTGTGCTAACTTAGTTTTTCTTTTGGTCAACTGCGTATAGGTATGATGTCTTGTAGTGGAGACATTCCTGATTCTGGTGACGATTCTGGTAGTGCTGGTAGTACGTCAGGGTGTGATTCTATCGCCTTGGATAGGGAAGTTAGGAAGGTAACGGTCGTGTCTAACTTTGAACTAGGCCATGTGTCTATGGCCGACGTACATGGTGAGTTGCATGAGGTTGGGGTTGGCATCTCATGAGAGGCACACGAGGGTCCATCCACGATGGTTGTCGAGCGATCTGCTCCTATTGATAGGGATGATGATGTTAGTTCCTCTGATGTAGAGCGTGAAGAACCTAGTAGACCCTTGGGATTCTTAGTGAGTAATCCTCCCTCTAAATTTATTGAAAGTGATTTGGTGGAGATTAGGTATAAGTATGAGATAGTGTTCAACTAAGGGTCCCCAAGAAGTATGAACATCGGGACTGGTTGATTCCTGGGTGGACGTGTTTTTATGAATTGCCCTTCAAGTAAGAACTGCGTCTCTCTGTGCCTCGACTCGCTTGTCAGGTGCTTAACTTTTTCGACTTAGCACCAAGTCAACTTATGCTGAACGCTTGGCGGTTACTGCTGTCAGTCGAGCATTTTTGTCTACTGGATTTGTTTCATTCATATTACTTGAAAATGCATGATACTGAGAGGGGTTAATATAGCTTTTGCCTACGACCTCATAAATTGCACTTGGTTCTTGGTCTAACTGCAAATGACCGTTATTGGAAGACAAACTATTTTTTTGCTAAAGGGGATTTGGTTGAACATATCGTGAGAGGTTTGACTATGCGTTCCTTTTGGAACTCAGCTGGTGAGTTTAACTTTATTCGTAGAATGCTACTTTTGCTTGATTTAATTTCTCATTGGTCTTTCTTCTTTGTTTTGCAGTTGGTCTTGACAGTGTGCATGCTATTGAAAGTGGTCATAGTGTAGAGCGGACTAGGGCCATCTTATCATTCAGTGAGGATGATAGGCATTGGAGGACCTTTCTTGTTGAATCATCGTTGAGGTCGAGTGTTATGTGGAAGCATTCTACTTTGAACGTAGGAGGTACTCCTTTCCCTTTGTTAAAACACCTTGGGGAGTACGCTAGAAGCAGACATAGTGTTGAAGTGTTAATTGGATCTGAGTTCCTTAGTCCTATTACTGAAACCGAACGTACTTATGCAGAGCTCCAAATGTCTAGCAAGTTTTCGATTCTTGATCCAAATGAAGCAAAAAGGCGAGCAATGGAGAGGAAAGCGAAAGGAAAAAAGAAGACTGACCAATTAGAACAGCCTCATTTTCTTGCTGATGAAGCTATTACCCCTTCTTTGGGTTCTCTGTGTGTTAAGGATAAGAATGCTGTCGAGTCGAGCGCTAAGAAGCACAGGTTGGAGACCTTAACCAAAGGGGATGATGGTTTGATTACCTTGTCGCTTCCTCCTGATGCTTCCGATTTTTCTGACTTTGGCTCTATTTCGGGTCAAGTCGAACGTCTTTTACTTCCAGAGGATGCTGCACGTTTTTCGAAAATGAGAGCTACAAAAGCCGCCGAGTGGTATTTTGCTAATACTTTTGAGGTAAACTATTATTTTTTGAACTATTTGCTAAATTATAAGCTGTTTTTTATTTGAAAGCTTCTAAATGTGATGTGCTTTTGAACAGATGTTCCAAGGTCAATTGTACATGAAGAATGAATTAGTGTCGAGCGCTAAAAAGGTATGAGACCTTCGCTCGTCTAATGGTAAACTTCGTGCCGATGTCAAACTCCTTCGTACATAGGTGGATCAACTTAAAGCAGCCAATACTGAAGCACTCCATGTTGCTGACGCAGAAGCAGCAAAAGCTTAGGCAACAGGGTATGAGCTCTCACGTCTTAGAGACGACTTTGAGGAAAAGGAAAAAGAATTAAAGGCTAAAGAGAGAGAATATGATGAGCTATTTAAGAGGGTTGATTTCGTTGCTTGTGATGCGGTGCTCCAAACTAGGGCTGAGTTAATGAAGGAATTCAAAGAGGGCAAAGCTGCCACTTGGGACCCAGACGCTGAAATTCAAGCTTGGGAGGATGTAAGGCAAGCTGAGACTGCTGGACATGAGACTTCTTCCGGCCATGGTTTTAGTGAAAAGGATGGGTCGAGAGCTCAGAAAGCTAGTGAACTCTCTAGAGATCATTAGTTCTACCTTTGCTTTCATAGAACTTATTTTACCTGCTAAATGGTTGGCTCTAGCTCTTTTTGTAGAACTTACTTTGCTTGCTACATGGTTGGCTCTAGCTCTTTCTGTAGAACTTACTTTGCTTGCTACATGGTTGATCGTAGCTCTTTTTGTTTTTGTAATATAACTGCTATTAGTGACTGCATTTTCTCTTGGTTAAACTGTAGAAATATTTAAATCCTCCAGAAATACTTGACTTTATATCACTTGTTTTGTTTACATAATAAGTAGTTCCCCCCAGTCTACTGTCTTCATTATCAATGGTGACTGTAGATTGTCAAATGTAGACCGTAAAGTGTAGGATGCGTATATAAGCTTTGTGCATAAAACTTTGTCAATTGACCGATTGATTGATGCTTGTCAATCGGAGCTTAGAGTTGTTGATCCTTGATTGTAGGACCTGTTTAAAATTCGAGAGGGAAGGAAGCGTTAGGGATGGCTGTTGGTTCTATCAACGGCCCTCCGACGCTCGAGTTAGTTTCATTTCCAAAATGACAAAATAAAAATAATAAAAAGAGTTTAGAAATGATACAACTTAAGATGGGTCGCGTTCCAACTGCTATGTAGATCACGCCCATCATGCGTTCGCAGCTTATAAGCTCCTTGCCTAACTATGTTTGTGATGCAATATGGTCCTTCCCAAGTGGGCCCGAGCTTCCCTGCCCCAGGCTCCTGTGTATTCTGAAATACTTTGCGTAGGACCCAATCTTCTATCTTGAAAGATCTTAGGCATAAGGTCTTGTTATAATGTCGAGCGACATTCTGTTGGTAGACCGCTAGCTTCGTTAAGGCTTCATCCCTTAAGGACTTCCGGGGTGGTGTCGGCCAAGGACACTCCGATGCTCAAATTAGAACAATATGAAGAATATTAATCAAATACAATAGAAAACTATAAATGAATAAATAGATAGCAATTTCTCCCTATAAGGACTTCCTGGGAAAGTGTGAGGAAGTGTGATCGGAGATTGTGGATGAATGGTAGGAGTAATGTACGGCTGTAGTACGTGACGGTGGACCTACGGAGGTCGTCGGAGAAGAACTTAAGTTTTAAGAATGAGAATGTGAGAATGAGATAGAGTGAGTAAAGATAATATTTTTTGTCCCCAAAATCCCCCCTTGATGTGTGAAGGGTTTGCTTATTTATAGATAAAGTAAGCTCAAGGGCCATCATTAGTGCGATCTACCGTTATGATACTCTTCATAACTCGATCTACCGTTATAGTACTCTCATAACTAGATCAGCCGTTATGATACTGTCATAACTATGCTCGAAACGGTCTACCACCTTTATGATACTCGTAACTCCTATTGGTGCATCCGTTGGAGGTGTCTACACGTTTATAAGAGTTTAAATAATGCATTTGTGGCATTAAAGGTAGTATCCCGCGAATCACGGGTACGTTCTACCATGTAAGTATTCTACCACGTGGCCTTTGTTTTATTGAGCTCTATCTCTTCTAGATTATGGACTTTCTTTCTACTCTTAATATTTCTTGTAGTGGGCTTTTCCTCTTTGGGCCAGATTTATGGATTTTTTTCTTGGGCCAACTTGTTGACGATTTTTAACCATTACAATTTCTCTTTAAAAAAAAAAAATAATAATAATCTAATTGGGTTTTGTTCCCTTAGCTTAAACCAAACTCGTGTTTGATTTTTGTATTTTTTTTTTAGTCTATCATGTGGAATGAGGGGATGTTTTTTTAATTTGATTTCTATGATGGAGAAACAATAGAAACGATCGATGCTAAACGTTTAAGTTACCGAGGCCAGACATTGAAGCATAAAAGCCTGAAATTTGATATGTACTTATTAGATTGGTGTATAAAAAGACGGCCCGGCTGCATGCTTTGATTGTATTGAACCAAATAGCAAGCATCAATAAGAACCTCATTGATTTTTCTATCTTAGTAAAACCAGATACATTGTCCAGGGTATACATGGAGGTCCGTATCATTTCTAGAGAAATAATCAAACCATCTTCTTCATCCCCAAGCCATCTACGAACCTATAAGCTTTCTCTTATGGATCAATTAAGTATTCACGCTGACTTCTCAATCATTCTCTTTTACTCCACGGGAGCGAAAGTTTCTGATCATCTTAAAAGGTCCCTCTCAGAAACATTAACTCACTACTATCCTTTTGCAGGACGAGTCAAAGATTATTTCTCTGTTGATTGTAATGACTCTGGTGTGACCTTCCTTGAAGCTGGAGTAGAAGGTAACATTTCTGATATCCTTAAACAACCAGAAATTGATATGCTGAAACAGCTACTGCCGCATGAACAATCAAGTACTCAGGTCATCGTGGCTGTCCAAGTCAATTACTTCGATTGTGGCGGCGTGGCAATCTCTGTTTGCTTTAGACATGTTATTGCCGATGCAGCAGCAGCAACAAATTTCATCAAAAGTTGGGCTACAATTGCTTCCGGTGGCAAAGATATAAAGGATTTGATTTTTGATTGCTCATCTATCTTCCCACCGACAGATTTATTTGGCTCATATACAAGTAATGCTGAGAAAACTATGCTTAAGTTGTCAACGGATTATATACAAAAAAGGTTTGTGTTTGATAAATCTAAGATAGTTGCTTTGCAAGAGAAAATTGGCAGTCGAACAACACGTTTTGAGGCAGTGTCTGCACTTGTATGGGGTGCCATCATAGCTGCAAAAAGAGAAACACGTGAATATATTCCTTCAGAATTTGTAGCAACAATTCCAATCAATCTACGCAAAAGAATGAATCCACCAATATCAGAACAATGTATTGGGAACATAAGCACATCAACTATAGCGCAGTGGCCAACGGAGGAGACAATTAACTATTCCGATTTAGTGGAAAAGCTTCGTAAATCGACTACAGTGATGAATGAAAACCACGTAAGAAACGCTTATGCAGATGGCAAGTGGTTTTTGAAATTAATAAACTTGATTGGAAGAGATATACAGACTAGTTGTTTTATCAGTAGTTTGTGTAGACTTCCATTTTACGAGGCTGATTTTGGATGGGAAAAGCCTACTTGGACCACCCTCGTGAGGCAACATCAACCTGAAGATATTCCTAACACACTCATTCTCTTGGACACCAGAGATGGTGAGGGCATAGAAACATGGGTGGGGTTACCTGGCGTAGATATGGCCAAATTTAAACAAAACCCCGACATTCTTGCTTATGCTTCGTTTAATCCAAGCATATAATCAACATTTTCACTTGAATAATAAGGGCTTTTTGCTCAAGCTATATAGAATACTCTAGGGATTTCTATTTGAATGTTTCCTAGCAAGTTATTAATTATTTTGAAAAGAGTGTTTGGCTTGATTGCCTCACGGTATTGTATTAATTGTATTGGATGTACTACTTATTCCAATAAATCCATCTTCGATGGTTAATTGAATTTGATTATCTTATTATAATTTCAATTTTAATCTTTTAATCACAATGACAAATGTTAGAAACTGATCAATTTAATCTACTTGATATAAGATACCACTTGTGAAAAAGAAGTATCCGTGAACGAAGATTACATTTTTACCAAATACTTATATATTTGGTTTATTCCTCGCGTAACATATATTCCTTAATGGAGATTTTGATATTCATATCTTCACTTGCTATATTCTTCATCTACTTTTCAAAGGTATGATTTAGCGTTGTCTAACATATATGAAATTTCATAACACTGACACTAACTCCATTTTCTAATTCCATGATAAAAATAATTGTTTTTTAATTCATGACACTCGAAGGCTGGACCTGGCACACCACACATGCCAAAGGCATACATCCATGCTTTTGCATAGGGTTGCTACCAAGGCTCCACGCCATTAGTGCCCACCCATGCTTTTGGCATGGGATTGCTGCCCCGTTTCGTCGTTTCAGTTGTTTCAACTATTTTCAGCTGCAGGGCGGCTCATAACTTTTTGTGGCCCTAGACAAAAAAAATATTTGTGCCCTTTAGAGCACCCTTGGCCAGGGCTAAGGCAAAGCCATTCATGTTAAGAATTGAACATTAAACTTTATAGGAAAGGGAATTCTGACCACGGAAAATGTTCAAGTGTTTATTAAATTATTAAATATATATATATATAAAGTATATAAAAATATATATAAAGTATATAAAAATGTTGGTGCCCCCAAGATTGTTGGACTCTAGGCGACTGCTTTATTTGCCATAGGTCAGCGCCGGCCTTATTTAGCTGCACATGACTCAATTTTGAGTCCATCATAACCTAACCAAATGAATTCGAAGTCTTTTGTTTTAAAAACCATTGGAAAGGTACAGATGTCTAATTTCATTTTCAAAAAAACAAAACATCATTTGGATGTCTAGATAAAACGTTATGAGCGTTCAAACATCCAAAGGTCAGATTTCCAAAAACACAAAAGGTTTGAAAATAAATTCTAAAACTAGACTAGTGTTCAAGAATGCACTAGGCGCTAGGCGTTCAGCGGCCTAATGCCTAGCGCCTAGGCACCCTAGGCGCCTAGGCGGTTCCTCGGTGGGTAAATGGTCAATGTGTTAACTGCACCGTTGACCACCTAGAAAAATATCTTGTATGACCTATATTTAACAATTTATATATAAATGCGCTTAAAATAAAAATAAATAAGTCATTCCAAACAATTATATCAATGAATAAACATGTTCTAAATAATCCAAACATATTGCAAATATATCCAAAGGATTAAAAGATTCAAAACATAATATAAATATGAAAGTGAAACAATAAAATAATAAACCAAAATCCTAAACTAAGCACCATGATCAAACTGTTCTTCTCCATATTATTCCATTACATGCTCTTTATCGGACTCAAAGTCAACATCAACATGATTTTCCTCTTCCTCCTCATCCTCTGATACGAAGTCATTTTCATAAAAATCTCTCTGTGTCACCCTTGAACTCTTCCTAGGTTGTAGAATGTCATCTACACCGGTTGCTTTGTCTATTATTTGCCAAGTTAGCCCCGTTCTGGGCTCAACTTCATCATCATCACCACCACCTTCAACAATCCATTCTTGTGCATTGGTGGCTTTGGTATCCTTAGCAAGAATGACATCCACATCCTTCTCCTTAACTCTTTTTTGCTTATTACTCAACTTGGCATTGAATTGGACATAAACTAGATTATTTAACCGACTCCCATCTAGTCTATTCCTTTTCTTTGTATGTATCTACACAATGAGAATGATTATAAATTAATAAAATAATAAATTGTTAGTTAATAGTTACTTTGTAAATTTTATAGTGAACTATTAGTGCACTATCTCCTTCAAAAGTGCTCCAATTTCGTTCACATCCGGAGGAACTCATGGTTAATGATAGGATTCTTGCTGCCATTCTTTATAAATTAGGTGTTTGACTTCTATAGTTAGATCATCAAAAAGCTATAATCATGAATATACATATTTCAAGTTTTCAAGATATAAAACATAATGTAAAAAAAAAAAAAAGTCTTTAACTACAAGTTTACAAGTTTAAAATAGTACTTGGATTATAATACTCATCATTTCTTTCACATCTTTTTTCCGCCAATGGTCTCCTAAAAGATCCTTCCTTAGCCTTATACTGTAAAATTTCGACATTTACAACTGTATTTTGCAACTCAAAATTGTTGACTCTGCAAAACGCCTCCACACAATCAAATATTGCATTATTCACATCATCGTCATATTGAATTGTTAAATCTTTGAAGTAGTAATAGGGGTTGAGGAAATAGGCCGCCAAGTGCAATGAATTATCAAGCTGACCTTTAATTCTTGCATCAATAATGTCAAAAATCAGTCGATAATTCTTTTCAACATTATTTATTGCCACTTTGATGTCTGCTTTTGCTTGCAGTAGTTCTCCACATACAAACCTCATGGATGACTTTCTATCCCTATTAATAAGTCTAAGCACCTTCTCCAAATGTGCAAATACCTTCAAGCAAGTTGTCACACCATTCCAAAAGCTTATACTCATAACAGTAGCGTATGCCGCTTTCCCTTTGCTAGTGTTAGACCATTTGCATTGTTCTACATTGCCCTCAATTGAGCTTTTTTCTCCATCAGACTTTACAATGTCGAAAATGAAGAGGCAAATCTAGTGACTCCCTGCCTTACTATGTCTCTCTCTTTTGTGAAAGATCTCATTAAGGATAAGGTCTTGTGGTGTGCATAGATGAAGACGGTAAAAGTTTTGGCTTGGTCAATGGTCTTTTTAAACTTCTGGACTTTATCAATGCTTTCAAGCATGAGATTGATGCTATAAGTTGCACAAGATGTCCAAAATATATGAGGTCTCTTCACCTTGAGCAATTTTTCTGCTGCCATGTTATTGGTGGCATTATCCGTGACTACTTGAATGATATTATGTGGTCCAACTTGTTCAATGCACCTATCCACATATTGAAAAATGTGCTCCCCCATGTGTGCCTCATTTGAAGACTCTTCAGAGGAAAGGAAAGTGATTCCTTCCCTGCAATTCACACACAAGTTCATTATGCTCCTCCTTTTTCTATCGGACCAAATGTCCGTCATAATGGAGCACCCATGCAAAGCCCATGATTCTTCTTGCTTCTTCAGTAAATCTTTTGTTCTCTGAATCTCCTCCTTTAATAACAGTTCCCTCAATTGGTATTGACTTGGCGGTTTGTATCCCAGTCCAAATTGACAAACTGCCTCCATCACTAGCTTGAAACTGTCATTATCAATTGCATTGAAAGGAACCCTTGCTTCCTACACCTATCTAGCTACATACTGGTTCACTTTATGAGTCATTTCCTTAAACAGTGCTTCATTGATGTTTTGTTGTCTTTTAGTTCCACCACTAAATGAAGAATGATGATTGATTCCCGATACAAATCGATCCATGGGGCCAAGAGAATGAGGCTCTCTCCTCACCCCTAATTTTTCCATTGCATCTTCTTCCTCAGTTGTATCAACCACGTTTACTTGTGATCTCAACAATAACTCTTCCTTCCTCTTACCCCTCTTCTTACTTTTAGCCTCCATAATGACATTTCGGTGTTTCTTTTGGACAAACTGCAATATTTCCTAATATGTGGCCTATGTGTTCTTTCATTCTATAAGCTCCTCCAGACATCACTTTTCCACATAGGATACATTTGACCTTGTCCAAATTCTTTCCATCAACTAACATCCCAAACTCCCATCCAACATCATTCGACTTCTTTTTAAGCACTAATTCGGATGAGGATTGGACCGTTTGGTCCACTGAGGCTGCCGAGGATGCCATTAGAAAAATAACAACCTAGAAAAGTTAACTAACATTTATCTAATCATAAATAATACAACTATACTAGTATTAAGTAGACAACTAAAATCTATAAATTCCAATATTCCACAAACTTCCTACATAAATATTAATTAAAATACTAAAATAGTAACATCTTTGTAATAATAAAATTATAAATGATTAAGCTTATTCATGTAATAACTAAAAAAAATATATTCACAATTTCACAAGAAAATTTATTATTCATGAATGATGATTAAGCTTAAAAAATATATTGACCATGTATTTTAAATTATCACTTCAAGTTCAATATAACATTATGTTAATAAACAATGAAGATTAAACTAAAAATATTCACAATTTTATAAAAAATATTGATCTAGGCATTTAATCAAACACTTGGTATGCAATATATAAAATCATACTTCTAACAACTACAAATATTAAAAATACTAAAATAGAGAAGAAGATTACCTTTAGAGATGATGATGATGATAATGAAAAGGGGTTGATTGATTACCTAGGGAGGCTAGGGTTTATGTGTTTTTGCCTTTTAGTTGTGCAAAGGAGAGAAAAAAAAAAAGTTGAGATTATGTGTTTTTTGCTTCTGCCGTAACAACCACTACTGTTTTGTTTTTATTACCATACTAACCCAAAATGACGTCGTTTTGAGTTTTCCTATAAAACACCAAAACGATGCCGTTTTTGTGTTAGTAAAAAAATAAAATAAAAAACAATCTCTGTGACTGGGCGGCCGCGGAGACCGTATCAGCTGCCTAGGCTTGCTTAGGGCCGCTTAGATGACCGGTCGTGGAATATAGCCTATTTGGCCATATTTCGTGCGATGGCCTACCGGTTTTTGGATCACTGAACAAGACCAAACAAAATAATTAAGACTTTATGTCAATAAAGTATTAAAACCAACATGTTCGCATTTGTGTTGGTTAGCACTCAAATACAAATGCGAACATGTTATATGTGAGTGTGCGAGTCCTATCTGATCGGACTGTATATGTTATGTTTTTACACCCCTTTAACCGTGTCTTTTGACCTTGTTTTCAAGTAATTTGGTAGGTTTAATATGTGTTTTGAGCTTGTGCAGGCCTTAGGTGAATATTAGGAAAGATATGGCAAAGTTAGAAGAATTGAAGATTTCTCAGTGCAGATCGGTCATATTTCGGAGGTTGCCATAAATTTCATAGGATGAACTGGGTAGCGAGCCTTATATTTCTAGAAATAGGTAGATGTCTACTTTCCAATGAATTTTACGGTTCGTAATTTAGAGTTTTCTAGAGGAAGTTATGTCCGTTTTCGTAATAGTCCGCAGTCCTACCAATTTCTTGCAGTGAGTACTGCGACCCGGGGTCGCGATATAATGGTCGCGATGGTACATCATTTTTTGTTGGCAGTGAGTAGAGCGGCCAACCCAGGGTTGCGATGCTTAGTCGCGACGATGTGTTTATTGACCTAAAAGCTGCGACCTATAAAAGGAAAAGAGGAGAAAAAGAATGGGATCCGTCCTTGGCTCGCCCAGGGGGCGCATAAAGGTTTCTTAGGCCAAATATCATCACCCAAACACCACTCAAACACCACTCCACACTATTAGGGAGTTAATTACTTTGATTCGATTAATTGTTCATCGGAGAAGATGAAGATTTGAAGGCAGAGAAGTTCCAGCCGGACCAAAGCAGGATTTCATTACCATAGAGCTTCGAATGCATTGTATTTTCTACCTTATTCTTTTCATTGTTTAATTGATTGTATGAGTAACTAAACTCTTAGTTAGGTGGTCATTGGACCATGATTGGATTCAGGTTTATTGACTATGTAAATTAATTATATTTATTTCAAGACAATTGTTCTTAGATAATTTATTCTATTGCAATTTAATTCTAGTTGTTTGTACTATGAAAGTGTGTTGCATGAATATTGAATGATTGTAATAAGGATGTTGTAACTTAGTGTGAGAAATCATTAGGTTACAATTGTGCATATTTTATTATAAGTTCAATAGTTAGGTTAATAATGATATGAAAGTACTTAATTAACCTAGAGATTAGAATAGTATTGGGTTTCCAATTAATTTCACTCTAGGACTAATAGGTGATTTTAATTGGAATTACAACACCATTGCATGACCCATATAATATGGTGTTCCTTTACTAGTCATCATCTACTCTTGACAATAAGCGCGTAAAATTAGTTAATTAGTTTACCCTTGTCCATGATTGAGACCGTTTGACCACCTAGTATATCTTATCCATTGGTATAGTTTCCTATTTTATTTTCAATTTTGTTTATTCATTTTTGCAATCCAAAACAACAACCTATTTGATTTACTTTTCTGTTTTAGTTTATAACTCTAGTTTCAAGTCTTAGTACTATCACTTCCTTGTGGATTGACCCTATACTCATGGAAAATTTATTACTTCGACACATTCTGCACTTGGGATTATCCCACGCATTGTGAGCGTGTCACTATCTGATCTCAAGATTTAAGATAGTTTTCGATTTTTTAAAACTTACCTTTCAGCACTTTCTTGAGTGATTCCAGAATCTCGTCGTCTTTATATTATCTCTTTGAATCTTCGATACGCTTAACTCATATTCTAACTAAGCTATTTATGACTTACAAACAAATACGTTTTGCTCACGGAAGTAAAGTCAACAAAATAATAACCTTACAATCTTTCCTTTTGATTATTCTGTGACAAAACACTATACTCACCAATCAATTAAGTGATTGCTTTTGCAAAACACTCGAAAACTTAAAAATTACATAGAGAGACCTAATCTAACAATTCTTCAATGTCTTCAAAAGTCTTCTCTTGTATCCGAGTCAAATAAAACCTGAAACTATGTTCTTCTTAAGAACATTAGTGAGTAAAACGATAATGATATCGAGTGAAACACTAGCTCATACCAATTACTACAATAACTAGTTTGTCGACACAATCAACTCTTGCTCTTACTAAGCTATCTAAACAAACATGTTTTGCTCACGGAATCAAAACCAACAAAATGATAACCTTACGCGAAAACTACCTATCAGTGGGCCTTTTACTAGCTAACCTTGTTGATGCTGCTTAGTAGCTCCACATGCCACAAGACTTCATGATTCTTTCATAAGGTCAAAGAATCAAAACCCCTTACTCTTGAGATTACGATCTAGTTGCTCATGAATGTATACATAAATAAATAATATTTAAGATCAAAACATATTATGAAAAACTCAAAGAAAAAAACAATAAGCATGTGAGAGAAGTAAAAATAAAAATATAAGGGGTACTACAATAATGAAAAATTCCACTATTTATATGCTCTAGTTAAAAACCTAACTTAAAGAGAAATAGGAAATATTGTTCACGTTGGTTTTCTAAAAAACTTTTAGGAAAGAGGGTTAATTTCTAAGAAAAATAAAATAAAAAAGATAAACTTTCTTAAAGATGTTTTTATTGGAAACAAGAAAGTTTTAGACTTCCAAATATATAGATGATACTAAAAACATTTAGGAAAAATCCTTGCATTAAGTTTGCAAGTCAACTAGAAGAAAAAAAACAAGAAAATAGACATTGAAGGGGAAGAAATTGGATAGACCTTGCAGTAGCCCACCGCCTCAAATGGTGACATATTGCCAGATCTCATCGCCTCAAGCGATGAGGTTCTGCCAAAGACCCCTACTGACACTTGTTCCAGCTGTTTTCTCCTTCACATGGCTTGTGTTTGAGCCTTGCGAAACCTATCCAATCGTACTAAATTTTTTTATCAAAATATATTAATGAAAAGGTATGGATGTCAAATTTACATATTAATTTGCAAAATACAATTTGGATATGTAGATAAATGGTTATAACGAAAAATGCATTCAAGTCAGTTTTCAAAAATTTGAAATATTTGAAAATAAATTCTAAACCTAGACTAAATCAAGCAATCAAGACTACGAACTTATAAAACATTAAAATCAAGACGTAAGAATTTAAACATTGATGAATGAACATGTTTTTTTGTATGTGTGTGATATTCCTAATATCTCTCAAGAATTTGGAATTAAGATTCAAGGAATTACCTTAAATTATATCCCTTGCAAGTCCTTGGAAACTTGTCACCTTTGCATGAGATCTTTATATCTTCATGAAATCCACTCTACGCACTAGGTAAGCTACATAGGATTAAAAACAAATAACATTTTGTTCACATAATTAAGCCAACTAAAATGATAAACCTAACATGAAACAAATAACATTCTTGTTTACTTGAAAATATGAGTAATTTAATTCTTATTTGAGGTTATATTTGTTCTTTCTTGTTGTTTGTTGTTTATTCTATTTCTTACTCTCTCATGTCGGTGTAAATGAGTATATTTAAATTCATGTTGGCGATTAAACTGCTTTATTCTTGATCTTTGTCTATCCCATGATATGGGGGGGGGGGGGGGGGGGGGGGGGGGGGTTTGGATTAGTTTCCTATTTAAATTAGTTATTGTTTAGGCCGACCCTAACCCTAATAAATCAGTATAAATACCTTATGTAATTGAGAGTAATTTACTGGCAATCAAAAGCAAAGTGAGAGAGAATATGTAATTTTATGATATAGTGGATTGAGTGCCAGTGCGCTCCGTGAATGTAGGAAATTTTCCGAACCACTTAAAAATGTTGTCTTGTTTTCTTATTTGCTTATTATTTCTGTGCGTGTGTATGAGTTTGGCTAATTGTGAACCATTCCACTATGTTGGGATTCAATGTAATTCCTAATAAATATATATTCATTGGATTTTGATATTCATATTTTCACTTGCTATATTCTTCATTTACCTTGCAAAGGTCTTATTTAGAGTTAATCTAACATATTTGAAATTTGATAACACTGACACTCAAGACTCATTTATTAATTTCCATGACAAAACAATAAGGAAAACACCACTAACACCACTTCTGATGTCAAACAAGATTGTTTTCCCTCATGTAATACTCTAGGTAATTCTGCTCCCTATAGATATATGCCCCATGTAACTCGTGACTGACATAAAAGCTTTTTTCTCTCTCACTATTTCATCTTTCTTCTCCCCTTTTTATCATGAATTGACAAAGATATTCTGTAACACTTCAGAAACTTCTACCAAACATTTATTGAGTTTTGTTCCGTTAGCTTAAAGCAAACTCATGTTTGAGTGATTTTTTTTTTAAAATAATTGTGTTACACGTGGGTATTTTTTGGTTTTTTTAATAATCATGTGTTATGAGTGAATTCTTTATACATATTAATTTTTTATTACTTTCACTGAAACTTGCCAACTATCATTAATTTTTTATTTCTATCAGTATTTTTCACAAGTGGTATCTTATATCAAGTAGATTAAATTGATCAGTTTTCTAACATTTGTCATTGTAATTAAAAGATTAAAATTGAAATTGTAATAAGATAATCAAATTCAATTGACCATGGAAGATTGGAATAAGTAGTACAATCAAATACAATTAATACAATAGAGTGAGGCAATCAAGCCAAACACACTCTTTTCAAAATAATTAATAATTTACTAGGAAACGTTCATATAGAAATCCCAACATTATTCTATATACAGTAAAATTTCTATAAATTAATAATCTTGGGATCATGAAAAATTATTAATTAGTTGAGATATTATTTAATCGATAAATTAATAATTTATTATTTTATAATTAATTAATAAATTATTAATTTATCAATGTGTTCTTTATTTTTTTTCGAAACATTGGACTTTTTTTCTTCCAAAACATTGAACTTAATGTACGAGATTCACTGAAAATAACAATTACATTGCATAATTTTCTCTTTCAATACGAGAACACTACACTAGAGCTTCTTAAGGCACTAAGAAAAGTTAGAAATAAGGTCCAAGGAAACATCAGTTCCAAGAGGAAATAAGTAATATTTGAGTCATATTTTACTGTATATATTGATGTGTAAAGAGATTGTTAATTTATATATTAAGTGGGACCTGTGCTTTTTTTTAATTGTATTATTTTATAAATTTAGCAAATTATTAATTTTCCACGTTAGTTCCAAGTCGGGACCGACAAAAAATATTATTTAATCGAGATTATTAGTTTATCGAGTATTAATTTATCGAGGTTATACTGTAGTTTGAGCAAAAAGCCCTTGTTATCCAAGTGAAAATGTTGACTATATGCTTGGATTAAACGAAACATAAGCAACAATGTCGGGGTGTTGGTTTAAATTTGGCCATATCTATGCCAGCTGAAACGGGGCTGAAACAGTTGAAATGAGACTCGTGGAAAAATGTACTAATGAGAGCAAGTTCGAATTGAAATTCTCGGGTTTGATAACTAAGCTCTATTTAGACACGAGGATTAAGTTGATGCGATCCAATGCCATTGTAGAGTCTAGTCAAATGTTTGACCGAGATTTCTTTAAGTTCCACTTCTCTCCAAGGAAGAGAAGAATAGAGACACTCCACAACCCATTGAAACCACTCCAATTGAGAGTGAGATATCACCATGGGCAACACAACTTATTGGTATGTACAAAGATGGTAATTAGGCCATCTTGAAGAGACTTGATGCTCATGAAGAAGAGTTGTGTGGAATAAGGGAATATATGAAGTGGTCGGCCTCACTTTCATGTATTGGTGGCGTGTTTTCCTCCTTTGATGGATGTGATGACAATGTTGACGGTGATAACATTACAGGAGATGAAGATTGATTCGGATCTTGAAGTTGAAGAATTCTTTTGCATGCTTGTATTCTTTTATTTGATTTCAAGAACTGTGTTTAAATTCCTGAACTTATTTTATTCGGGCATATAATATATAACCTCGTGTTTTTTTACTTCTTTAAACATGTTATGTTTATTTAGAAGTAATTATGGATTTCTCAAATAATTATCTTTTATTCAACTGAAAATAAGAGTAATTTGATTCTTATTTAAGGTTATATTGGATTTTTCTTGTTGTTTGTGTTAGGATTTATGCCCTAAAACTTGTAATTATAAATGTTATTAGACATAAATACGTTTATCATTCAAATAAAAATGTTTTATATCTGTTCATACATTTATATATTGTGCAAGTAACATCCGAGATTGCAAGATGTAATATCAAAATGAGTATATGAAAGTCATATACAGCAGGATCCATTTTGAGACATACAATCTAAAAAGTCCGTAAAGAGCAAACAAAGTTGAGTACTTTGTTTGTGATTGATCTACTGCTGCGGTCCATTCTATAATGTACGGTGATCTTATCATAGACTGCCCATGTAGCTGAGATGAGAACGGAGGCACCTTATATGATGAGATCATATAGGACTGAGCCACGATTTATATGAATCTTTTACCAAGATCCGTTAGTAGATGAGATTTGTATGTATCGGAAAACGATGACTATTTATAGGTGATCTTAATCATGAGTGTCTTATCGACTCCTTCAGGTTGGATCGTGGCTTTTGATTTACCATGAGTAAGGTCGATGTAGTATTCTCAACCAATACCTTCATATCTTGGAGTTGCGGTTTGACTTGTGGCTTGGAAGGTATGAACACGATAGTGGAATCCACTCATTCTTGATTGAAATATATAAGTAGTTCCCTTAAGGTTTGATTAAGGGCTTGGACAATTATGAGGCCTCTCATTCTTCCCTGAGGAAGACATGATTTAATTGTTTATTATAAAATCAATAGTGCTTAAAGGAAAAGATATAACTAGATTGGTATAACAGAAATTATGACACAACTCTAGCTATGAACTATTTGTGGAGGATCACACTATATACAAATAGCTATATCAATGGACACTAAGATTTCAGATTGTATAAACACGTCTACAGTTCTGAGAGTGCAGCCTCGGATTTTTAGTGGAATAACTCCGAGGTTAATAATCATGAAATATTAATTAAAGAGTTTAATTAATATTACTAAGTATTATTGGAGCTCAAAACTGTGGGTCCATCAGGTTCCCTTGCTAACCTTTATGGTTATTGGTAACAAGGGTCACGGTAAATTAATTGGATGGTCCAATTAATAGTGTTATAAAAGTGACATAATTTCATTAAAGAGAATTAATTAAATAATGTTATTATTTAATAGTTCTACTGGTCACAAGTTAGAAACAAAAAATAAAAGGATTTAGAATCCTACTTTGACTTGGTCAAGTTAAAACCCTAGAGCCCTAGTATATATATGATATGTTACTAGGAAAATTGACCCAATGCAATTAGTCTAAGAAAAAGAAAGGAGCGGCCACACAAAGGAGAGAAGAGAATAAATAAAGTTTTTTCTGACCTTTTCCTTTTGTAGGGTGCGGTCGGCCAAGGAAGAAGACAAAGGAGTTGTCTTCTCTAATTTTCTGCGACCTCCATTTCTCCATCCATGACGTGTCCACACACTTATTATCAGACCGCGGATTATAGCTCAGAAGGCTTGGTGGTGAATCGAGAAGTCAGAGAGTTAAATCGAAACAAAAGGTAATTGTAGTTTCAAATCAATATTCACGTGTATACAGGAACTCGTTCCTAATTGAAAAGAGTTCTCAAATATAAGAAAAAATTTTGAAACCCTTTCCGCTGCCTTATAAGATAAAACATATTTTTCTTCCCTTCAGTTTGTTGTTATTTTAATTCTTACCCTCTCATGTCTGTGTAAATGGGTATCTTTAAATTCCTGTTGACCATTAAACTGCTTTGTTCTTGGTGTTTGTTTATCCCATAAAAAAAAAGGGGGAATTAATTTGGTTATTAATTTATCCAGTTTATTTCTTCTAATCCCTATGACAAGTTGTTATTTTATGTTTGAAGAGTGCTTGAGTTTGTATCACTAACAATAACCAAAAGGGGAGTGAATAGGATATGCCCGATTTTTGAGTTTAATTTATAGATTTTGAAATATAAATACAAACTATATCTCAAGCATACATAAAGTAGTAAGAGATAATGATGGAGAGATAGAACACATAATATAGCATGGAAACCCAATAAGGTAAAAACCAAGGGACCAACTTTTTGGCCACTTAAGTCATAAGATCTACTAATTGAACTATGGTTATAGCCTTAAGCGATTTCCAAGTTGACCACTCTTGACTCTCTCAAGTCGATCTTCAGCCTATCACTCGTGACTCCTTCAGGTTGGTACACATTCCACACCATTATTGGTATCTCAGACTCGGCTTTTTAATACCACCACTTTTGGTATCTTAGACTTAACTTCCTAATCTCACTATGTTAGGCTGCATCCCATCAATTCTACCCCGCGGCCCTTTTATTAGTGATCCCTGGCATAATGTGTTTGCTCAATCCGGCACATCCGAATAGAGTAGATAACCAAGACACTCTATGAGAACTAGGTGAGTTAAGCTCAACACAAATATTCCTAGTTTTTGAAACATGCAAAATCTGGGTTAAAGAAATGCACTAACAATATCTTAGAACCTAATGGTTTATCAACCCCAACAATATCTAACATACATAGATACGAATCTCATATAATGAAATCAATTATTTCTAGGTCTATGAGAAGCTAAACATGAAGCAACTCTAAGAACAAAGCAAACCTTACCACAAAGGATGTAGATGAGATGAAGAGAGATGGATTCCTATTAAAGATGAATTGAAAACATAAAAAGTCTAAGACAGCAAGCACAAGCTCGCGGGTTAAGTCGCGACTCTCAAACAGAAAGTCTGGACTGGACAAAACAAACCCATTCCATGAACAGACACATGATGTCAATTTGAATAAGGGTAAACATAGAATCTCCCTTACGAGGCTAAACACAACGTGCCTCCAAGAAGACTTATACAGCTCATGCACCGACATTTCTGATAAACAACGGAAAACGATAACAACAGCAAACAGGCAAACCAATTGAAATGAACCACGAAGGATATTGAATCCTAGAATGCATGAGGAAATGTGCACAACAATACAGACACATAAATGCAATGTGTATGTGTGAGCATAAACATGTTGCACTACGATGCAGGGACACATGCAAATTGTTTGTGTGTGCACCTAAGAACTTCCAAGAGCTAAAAACCAAGCTACTACTTATCATAACACAAAAGCTCTTCAAGGAAGGAAGGAGCTTGAACGTACTGATCGTTGAAGCACGATGTATCCTAAGGTACTAAACAACGCGAGTTACAACATAAAGAATTTTGGTATGGAATAAGCCAACTCTATAGATATATGACCTTACAATGTTGATTAGCATACTTAGGGGCAGACTTTATTGTAGGAGAGATATTTTATAATCATATTTGATGCATTTATATATTGTTCTTGGTATTGAAAAATTGATTATTGTAGTAATTGCTATGAACTAGTGTTTCACTTGATATCATTATCATTTTACTCACTAATACTTTTAGGAAGAATATAGTTGTATTTTATTTGAGGCAGGTATAAGAGAAGACATCTGAAGACATTGAGGAATTGTTAGATTAGGTCTCTCTATGTAATTTTTGAGTTTTCTCGATTGTTTTGCAAAAGCAATCACTTGATTGTTTGATAAGTATAATGTTTTGTTACGAAATATCCAAAAGGGGGGATTGTAAGGTTATTATTTTGCTGGCTTTGATTCCATAATTAAAATGTGTTTGTTTGTAAGTGTTAGATAGATTAGTTAGAGCATGAGTTGAGCGTGTCAAAGATTCAAAGAGATTTGCACAGACGACGAGCTTCTGAGATCCCTCAAGAGAGTGTTTAAAGGTAAGTTTCGAGAAATCAAAAACTCTCTAAATTATTGAGATCGAATAGGACTACACACTCACATATAACATGTTCATGCATTTAATTTGAGTTCTAATATGTTGGTTTAAATGTTTTATAGGTGTGAAGTCTTAATTATTTTGTTTGGTCTAGTTTTAAAATTTATTTTCAAACTTTTTGTGTTTTTGAAAATCTAATCTTTGGATGTTTGAATGTGCATAACGTTTTGTCTAGACATCCAAATGCTGTTTTGTTTCTTGGAGATAAAACTAGACATTTGCACCTTTCCAATGGTTTTTAAAATGAAAGATTTTGTGTTTGTTTGGTTAGGTTATGATGGACTCAAATTGGAGTCAAGTGCAGTTAAAACAGCTGAAACAGGGAAACGGGCAGCAACCTTACGCCAATATTGTGGGTGGGTGCTAATGACGTGGAGTCCTAGCAGCAACCCCACGCCAAAAATGTGGGTGCACGCCTTTGGCATGCGTAGTCTGCCAAGTCTAAGCCTCCGAGTCCTCTGCTTCTTCTGATTTCTTGTTTTGTACTCTTGTTAACTTCAAAATATGTTTTAATACATTCCTGAATTGTTTTGGGAAATTTTTATGCATTTGAAAGTAAGAAAACTTCTTTCGTTTTGCGTTTTATTTCTTTTGGAAAACTAACTCTTTTTCTCTAAAGTGTTTTTTGAAAACGTTCTGGTAGAATATTTCATATTCCTATTAGAACTATGGTTTTCATAAGAGTCTATAAATGATGAACTAAAATTCATTATTCATAACTCTCAGGTACTTTTATTTTCTATCACTTGTTTTATTGGTTTATTGCTTTATTCAGTTTTCTCTCTATGAGAAGTTAGAGAGTTATAGGCTAGATTATATTGCTATTGCTTCTTTATTTTCTACTCTATTCAGAACATGTTTTGATCTTGTATGTTATTTAATTGTTCATTCATATAGAGCATGTAAATCTTATCTCAATAATTTTGAAGGGTTTTGGTTCTCCAATGTAATGAACGATTCAAGAAGTTTTGCAATGTGACGAGTCTATGAGAAGCATCAGTAAGGTTTGCTAGTAAAAGGCCTGCGAGTAGGTAGAATTGGGTTATAGTAAGATTGGTGTGATTGAATGGTGAATCAGCGAGAGTTGCAATCAACATACCAACTAGCAAAATATATGTGTTGTATGTTAAGTGGCCTACAAGTTTGTCTCATGATTTCTACCCGTTGGAGGTTTTTTACGTAAAAATCTGTGTTGATTTTTAAAGTATGTTTAATTTTTTAATTCTGCAATATTTGTTGTTAAACCTATTCCCTCCCTCCTTCTAGGTTTGCCGTAACTACAGATCCACGTTTTTTTAATCTTGATATTGGAAGGCGTCGGATAGTTAAGCATCGATTAAGTGCCACTATAAAAGGTCTACGAGGTATGTAGATTTAAGTTATTAACCAAGAGGAGTGGACTAGGTGTAGTAAACTTAATGGTATAATTAAATTATCATATAGTGGATTGTCTGTGACTCAAGTGGCTAATGATGGTTGCTCTTGTGGTTTTTCCTCGTTAAGGTTTCCACGCAAAAATTAAATGTCCATCCTTTTATCCCTTACTCGATTTATTTATGTTTTCACAATAATTGTATGAGGTAAGGGCGGAACAAGAAGACGAAAATTGAGGGGGGTTAGGTCCAGGTACATGTTCAGGATCTATTACTATATATAATTTAATTGTCGGGATATTATTAAAATCCCGCTTCTAGTTTGGTATATTAGTCAAAATCTCCTCCTAATTTTATTTATGACCAAAATTCCTCTCGTAGTTTCATTTTAATAGTCAATTTCCATTATACCATCATTTTTAATTACCAAAATACCCTTGACCATTATTTTCTATTAGAGATATTATTAAAATTCCACTCTAGTTTAGTGTAGTAGTCAAAATCCTCTCTAGTTTCATTCATGGCCAAAATCCCCCCTAGTTTCATTTTATAGTCAATTTCCCTTCTACCGTCAGTTTCAATTACTAAAATACTCTTGACTGTTAACTTTATAAAAAATTAAAAAATTAAAAAAATTGAAAAAAAATATAGATCTCCACTGTCCATCTCCATAGATGGATAGGGAGATAATAAACACAATTTTTTTTAATAAAAAAATACATAGAAGTTTTTTAAAAAATTCAAAAAAAAAAAGATGGATCTCCATTGTCCATCTCTATAGATCATAATTTTTTTAATTTTTATTTATTTTTTAATTTTTAAATATTTTTAATTTTTTTTAAAAAATTTTAGGAAGGCCATGGGGAATTTTTCATTAAACAAAACTTCAAGAGTCTCACACGTGTACAAAAGAGAGCAATTAGTAGCTTAATTGGTGCTCACAGATGGTGCATTTTAGCAAAGAGAACACATAATTTTCATGCATTGGCAAGTACCTGGCTTTTTTTTTTTTTTTTTTTTTTTTTGAGAAACATGAAGGAATAAACTAATACTGTATTATATTATTATATAATTTCAAAATAATATAATAATGTCTAGTGTGACATCTAATACTGTATTATTTAATGGGCAAATTAATTCATATCTCAATGCATATATATATATATATATATATATATATATATATATATATAATTAATAAACTACCCCATTCTAAGAAACACAATCCCCCGTCGCCATCAATCAATCCAAGTCATTGATACCAAAGCCAATGTGTGTCATGTAGTGGCGTTGGCTGCGCCTAGTCCAGGGCACATCAATCCAATGACGAAGGGTCTAGTTATAATATCGAGATAAAAAAGTTTCGCTATTATGTTGATATTTTTTTATCCACACATAACTATTAGATGAGTTTTTTTCTCATCCAACGGTTAAGAAAAACAGTCAGCAATCGATAGTAATTAATATACCCGATTGCTGTAAAGTTTTTTTAATTTACTTACTAATTTAATAATAAATGGTAAAAATAAAAATACTAAAATATATAAAAATTAAATAAATAAGGAAAATAATTAATAATACCTAAAAAGTTAATAAATAATGAAATTACTAAAACATAAAAACTTTTAATAAATAAAGAAAAAAAATAAAAATAACAACAAATTTTGTTTATTTAATAAATATAGTGTAATTTTTTTAAATAGGAATACATTTTATTATTTTTTACAAACGAATTATTTATTAAGTTCGCGAACAATTTTAAAAATATATCGCGACTTCATTTCAATTTGTTCGCGACTCTATATGAGTTTGTGATAATAAATTTCGATATCATTGGAGGAAGTTTCACTTGGCAAAGAGCTTGGACGTTGGAAGAAAACGTTAAAATTCCTCAAGGAACTTGGACGTTGGTTGGTGAACTTCAACGTTCCCCACCAATATCAAAGTTCATTCGGGTTGAAGTTAACCTTACTACTGGAGGAAGTTTGACTTGACAAGGAATTTGGACGTTGAGAGAAAACGTTAAAGTTCCTCAAGGAACTTTGACGTTGGTGGGGGAACTTCAATGTTCCCCACCAACATCAAAGTTCCTTCGGGTTAAAGTTAACGTTACCGTTGGAGGAAGTTTGACTTGGCAAGGAACTTGGACGTTGGGAGAAAACGTTAAAGTTCCTCATGGAACTTTAATGTTGGTGGGGGAACTTCAAAGTTCTTCACCAACGTCAAAGTTCCTTCGGGTTGAAGTTAACGTTACCGTTGGAGGAAGTTTGACTTGGCAAGGAACTTGGACATTGGGAGAAAACGTTAAAGTTCCTCAAGGAACTTTGACGTTGGTGGGGGAACTTCAACGTTCCCCGCCAACGTTAAAGTTCATTCGGGTTGAAGTTAATGTTACCGTTGAAGGAAATTTGACTTAGCAAGAAACTTGGACATTGGGAGAAAACGATAAAGTTCCTCAGGGAACTTGAACGTTGGTCCGATGCACTTCAACGTTAGTGTTCCTTCGCGTTGAAGTTGACGTTTCCCTTTAGAGGAAGTTTGACTTGGCAAAGAACTTGGACGTTGGGAGAAAACGATAAAGTTCCTCACGGAACTTGAACGTTGGTTTGGTGCACTTTAACGTTTCCCACCAACGTTGGTATTCCTTCGCGTTGAAGTTGACGTTTCCCTTTGGAGGAAGTTCGACTTGGCGAAGAACTTTGACGTTTGGCATAAACGTTAAAGTTCCTCCCCGAACTTTAAATATTATGTTAATTTAATTTTTTATTAGAAAAAAATAACTTATTTGATATAACAAAAATAAGGACTAAAAATGCTAATAAAGTAAGAATATTTAAAAATATGAGAAAATACGATTTTAGTCTAATAAAATATAAACATTTAAAAATGTAAAAAAGTGAGATTAATGTGAAATCCAAATCCATATATTTTGGTCTTATTGTAATTAATTATAATATGTTCAATATTATTTTACAAAGATGTTTTTCAAGAAATGAAACTGCAATGAAAAAAAAAAAAAAACTTAAATTTGATAATACTATATACTCTAGCTACATCTCTTGAAATTTTTATTATAAATATAAAAACAATAATAACATTATTGTTTCCAATTTATAATATAAATAAAAGAAATACGTTTAATAATAATTTTTTTAATTCTTTTAAAATAAATTGTAATTATATAATAAAATATTGTATGATTTTTTGTCTGTGCGTGATTTGTCACAGTAAGTGCTCTCCGTAACTAATCAGTTCGCACTAGTTGTTCTCCTGGAACAAATCAGTTTGTGAGAGGTGGCCTCCCATGAACTCATTAGTTCACGCTAGTTGTTCTCCTACGAACTAATCAGTAGTTGTCCTCCCACGAACTAATTTTTTCACGAGAGGTGGCCTCCCACGAACTCATCAGTTCGCGCTAGTTGTTATCCCACAAACTAATCAGTAGTTGTCATCCCACGAACTAATCTATTCGCGAGAGATGACCTCCCATGAACTAATCAATGCGTGAGAAGTGGTCTCTCGCGAACTAATAATATAATATAGCATTTATTATATATTGCTTATTTTAACCAAAAACCTTCCGTTTTAATTTTTTTTTTCGATAGATAATTATATTTGATTCCATGAGCTGTGAATATCAAATACTTATGTTAATTTAGTCTTTAATTACAAAAAATAACTCATTTAATATAATATTATTAATAGCTTATTAATTAAAAATTCAAATGTTACATATCCCAGTAAATGTCAGAAATATTATGCCTTTAGAAGTTGAAAAATTCTATCCATCTCTCTCTCTCTCTCTCTCTCTCTCTCTCTCTCATGATCATCGATGCATCGATAAATAAATACACAAGACTTAGAACATAAAATATTATTGGTTAGAGATTCATGGATCTTGATTCCAATAATAATCAGTTAGATGTACTGGTGATATTTTGAGCTTTGTGTGGTGTTTGTGGCTTTTGACGGATTTGCGAAGAGTCAAAACATCAAAAAGGAAGAGAAGAAGAAAAAAACAAATAAACAAGAGTCTATGTAGAGTTCACTGAACAGATTGATTTGCGGAACTCATGAACTGATCCCTCTTTAAGTTTACAATCTTTAAGAATTGAATAAATAAGGAAAATAGCTAATAATACCTAAAAAGTTAATAAATAATGAAATTACTAAAACACAAAAACTTTTAGTAGATAAAGAAAAAAAAATAACAACAAATTTTGCTTATTTAATAAATATAAGTGTAATTTTTTTTAAATAGGAATACATTTTATTATTTTTTACAAACGAATTATTTAATAAGTTCGCGAACAGTTTTAAAAATATATTGCGACTTCATTTCAATTTGTTTGCGCTTCTATATGAGTTCATGATAATAAAAAAAATAAAACAAAAGTCTCGTAGAGTTTGCTGAACAGATTGATTCGCGAAACTCATGAACTGATTCCATTCTCTTCAAGTTTACAATCTTTTTCCTCTCTCTTCCTTCACAATCTGAAATAAGAAGAAATCCTACAAAAAAAAAAAAAAAAGAAACTATTCCAATAGCCAACAATAAATCCAACCAAATAAAAAAAATTAAAAATAAAAGAAATTAAAACCCACATTAGATATGGTGTTGCAAAAAGAATGGAGCAATGTTATAAGTAAAAAGAAATACAAGAACAAGTCTTTATACGAGTGTCCTTTGTGTGATTAATGAGCTGAGTCAGATCTAGTGCACATTGTTGTGGCCACTTAACAAAATCAAACCCAATCAAAAATAAATTTACTACAAAATTCATTTTCTCACCAAACAAACAAATCAAACAACTTTTGTTTAAAACTCATGCAAATCAAACAAAACTCATTCAAAATAAGTAAATAAAAACTAAAGAAAATCAAAATCCACCTTCCAAACTAATTCGAATCGGCCGAAAATATCGTCAAAATCTTCTTCGTTGTTCTCTTCGACTTGGTCAGCGTTAGATCTAACACCGGTGAGTGTTGCCAGCAAAGGAGCGGTAGGCCGATGCTATTAGTCGGTGGATGTTGTCGGTGAAAAGCGGCACGACTGGTATTTCGGTGAAGAGAGGAGGTGAGTTCGCGAAGAGTTTGAGAAGAGAAAATGAGAGAATTTTTTTTTTCACTGGTTTATTTGGTTTGATCAAGTAACCGGTATATTCGGTTGTCTATTTTTTTTTATTTTCCATTTACTGTTGGATGATAAAAAAATCTCATCCAACGGTTATGTGTGGACAAAAAAGTGCCGGTATCAAAAAAGTGCCGGTATGATACCAACACTTTTTTGTCCCGGTATTGTAGCCAGCCCCCATGATGAATCTCTGCAAAAATTTAGCTACAAGAAATCATAATATTCTCGTTACTTTTGTTGTTACTGAAGTGCCTTGGCTTTTTTGACTCCCATATTTGTCACCCTAATATAACCTTTGCCACCATACCAAAAAATATTATACCGTCTCGAAATGGTGATTGCCTTCTTTTGGGCTATAAATACCAAGATGGAAGCTCCCTTTGAGCAAATTCTAAGATGGAAGCTCCCTTTGACCTACCTGTGACTATCGTCATAACTGATGTCGGACTATCTTGGGCCATTGATACCGCCAATCGCAGAAATATTCCAGTTGCTGCGATTTGGACCACATCGACATTATTATTATCATTTTCCTATCATTTTGATCTCTTTACTGAAAAAAGAATTACAATTGATTTGGAAGGTACGTGTAATATTTACAAGTTACTGAAACTATTACTTTTAATTTATGATATGCAAGTATAAGTATCTTATGTCAATAGTTGGATTATATATATATATATATATTTATTTATTTATTTATATGAAATTTCTATAGGGTGCATGATTAGCAAGATAATATTTCTGGACAATGAATTTGCCTCCATACAATCCCTAAAAGATAAAATTGACAAATCCCTCAACGAATTTGTATATCTGTGTACATTTATATATATGTAAATATTTCATAGGGACATCTGCACTAGATTCATGAATAAATATATATATATATATATATATATATATATATAAACATTTTATATTTACTGTGTATATAATTATTTAGATCTTAAACTTATTGTACTTACTATGTCTTTGGCTATGAACATATAGATCATGGAGATGATATTGTGGACTTCATCCCTGGAATTTCTTCAATACGTGTAGCTGATCTTCCACTGGTTTTTATGAAAAACGACCAAAAATCCTCTATGCATGTTCTACCTTTCAAATTGGAGGTGTCCAAATTACAATATCTTCTGTCTTCTTCCATATATGAGGTAGAACCACAAGCCTTTGACATTTTAAAAGCAAAATTCAATATCCCTATCTACCATATCGGTCCTTTGATACCTTTTTCTAGTACTTGTCAGCAAGACCTTGACTATATAGAATGGCTAAATTCTCAACCGGCAAATTCTGTGTCATATATCTCAATGGGAAGTATTCATTCCGTTTCGAGTGCCCAAATGGATGAATGATTGCTGGGTTGAAAAGTAGTGGTGTACGATACTTATGGGTAGCACGTGATGATAGTTCTCGGCTTAAAGATTGTTGCGGTGATCTTGGATTGATGGTGCCTTGGTGTGATCAATTGGGGCGTTCCTATGCTTACTTTTCCTTTATATTGGGATCAATTTCCAAATAGTAAGCTAATTGTGGAAGACTGGAAGATTGGATGGAGGTTGAAGAAGGAGGTAGGAGCTGAAAAAATAGTGACAAGAGAAGCAATTGTGAAGACAATACAAACGTTTATGGATATGAATACCAATATGCGGAAAGAGTTGATTAAAAGAGCAAAACAAGTACAAGAAATTTTTCAAGCAGCAATAGCAAGTGGAGGATCATCTGACACTGATCTTAATGCTTTCATTAACGATATTACGCAAGGCAATGACCTTTTGAGCGGTTTAAGATTTCATTACATATATATCATGAAGTCATAAACCATGAGTTTCCATGCTTTTATATATTTTGAATTTGAAACTTCTCAAATAAATATCAATTATCACAATAAAGTTGCATGTAATGTTGGTGAGAAATTCCAAGATCATTTGTATCCATTTTTCATGATATTATGCATGGATTAGATATATTATATTGAATTATTCAGAAACAATTGTGGAAGATACAATAGAATCTGATAAGTGAGATTTCGAAATATCATGAAATATCATGTGTGTCCAAATATCCATAAAAATAAGTTATTGAAGACAAAAAAAATAAATCCCAAGCAACAAAGAAAAAGGAGACAAAAAACCAAGACGTCCAGGACGTGGTGGTGGATTTCTTGCGTTGCTGGGGTGCATGTCGAATAAGCCATACGTGGAACTCAACCAACACAGTGAACCTTTGATGCACTTTGTGTAGAAACTGCCTGAAGAGAGAAAACAACCCAAAAAATTGTGAACTTTGTTGTTTAATTGGTGAAGAAGGTGCCTACTTGGTCCCGAAATTGGTGTAGAGTGAGAGAGAACAAAGCAAGCTTCGCCGCCAACGGAGAGGTGCACAATCGCCGGAGGGAAGAAAGACCCACACTTGTGCTTTGGTGAGGATGCTTGAGAAGTTGAGAACCTCGTAAAAAAAAAAAAAAAAAAAACTGAAAATAGAGAGAGGGGGGGGGGGGGGGGGGGTTTGGGGGTGAGAGGTGTTGGGTTTGAGAGTGGGGGGTTTGGGGGTGAGAGGTGTTGGGTTTGGTCCACTCTCATGTGCGCCACAACAAACTTGGGTCACTTAAGCCTAAAAGAGAGACAAAACAAAACAAGAAAAATAAAAGAAGAAGAAAAAATTTAAAAAGTGCAGCAGCACCAGAAAAGAAACACAAAGGCGGAGCCGAGAGAGAGAGAGAGAAAGAAAATGGAAAGAAAATGGTGGTCTAGGTTTCAAGATCCAACGGTGGATTTTCCTCCGATCTTCTCCAAATTTCAGTATGTTGTTCGCAACGACTCAAGCTACGCATCTATCGGTTTGAATCGTTGATTCCTCTCTCGTATTGCTCCATTTGGTAAGAGTATCCAAACTTTAGTTTGATGTATTTTAGTTGTAATCCACCTCTAGATGAAGATCTTGATATTAGTATGTGCCTCTAGCATTATCTAGAGAGAAACTTTGTGTAACCCATTATATTCATAGTGAAGTTTTTAGTGTGGGTAGTTTACCATCACCTCGTGGTTTTTACCTTCGCATTGGAGGGTTTTCCACGTTAAAAATTGGTGTGTTGATTATTGTTGTGATTGTTGTCGTCTCATTGCATATTGATGTTGTTTATATATTGATTGGCTTGTATCCTATTTTACACACAAAGAGGGAAAAATATTATTATTCCGTTGTACTTGTTAATTGGACTTTGGTATTGTAGAATCAAAGTATTATGTACAGATTTTTCCCAACAAAGTGATATTAGAGCTCTTGGTTGCTAGGAGTTAATTTCTTATGTGTAAAAATGGAAGGGTCCGATGGAATGATTAAATTGGATTCAACAAATTATTCTATTTGGAAGCGTATGATGGAAGACTTGTTTTATTGCAAAGATTTGTACAAGCCTATTACACTAGGTGATGCAAAACCAGATGATATGTCTGAGGGTGATTGGAATGTCTTGCACAGAAAAGCGGTTGGCTACATTAGAAGATGGGTCGATCAAAATGTGTTTGAAAATGTATGTGATGAAACTAAGGCTCATGTTCTCTGGAAAAAGCTAGAGAATACCTTTGAGAATAAAACGACAAGAAACAAAACTGCTTTGATTAGAAGACTTGTTAATCTAAAATATAAAGAAGGAAACAGCATGGTTAAGCACACAAGTCAGTTTCAGAGTATTGTGAATAAACTGGTTGCCTTGGAATTGAATCTTGATGATGAGGTTCAAGCTTCTTTACTTCTTAGCTCATTGCCTGAAAGCTAGGAAACGTTAGTGGTAACAATCAGTAACTCGGCACCAGATGGGAAACTAATCATGGATTTGGTTAAAGACAGTTTGCTAAATGAAGATGCAAGAAGAAAAGAAATAGGTGAATCTTCTTCTGGGGCACTTCTAACTGAGAAAGAAGAAAGACATGGCAGAAGTCAGAACAGAAATTCGCGTGGTCATGGAAAAAGGGATTCTTCCAAGGGGAGATCTAAGTTGAGATCAAGAAGGAGTACTATAACTTGCTACCATTGCAACAAGCCAGGGCATGTGATTAAAGAGTGTAAAATACTAAAAAGGGAACAAAGTAAAGGCAAGAAGAATAAGAATGAGACGAACACAGTTACTAAGGATGGTGATGTAGAGATTGTTTTCGACAGTGCCTATGTCAACCTTGTTTGCCAGGATACCGATTGGGTGATTGATTCTGGTGCATCATATCATGTAACATCCCATAGTGAGTTCTTCACATCTTACACTTGTGGTGATTTTGGGAAAGTTAGAATGGGAAATACAAATACATGCAAGATTGTTGGTATTAGTGATATCTGTTTGGAAACCAACATCGGCAACAAGTTAGTACTTAGAGATGTCCAACATGTCCCGGATATTCATCTCAACTTGATTTCTACCGGTAAACTTGATGATGAGGGCCTTGATAGTTATCATGGTAGAGGTAAATTGAAGATCACCAGAGGTTCTCTAGTGGTTGCCAAGGGAAAGAAAGTTAATACTCTTTATGTTACACAAGCTACACTTTGCAAAGGAGAGGTAAATGCAATTCAGAAGGAGGTCAATATTGATCTTTGGCATAGGAGGCTCGGTTACATCAGCGAGAAAGGACTTCAAACTCTTGCTAGAAAGAAATTTATGCCTCAACTACAAGGTATGTCTTCTCTTAAAACTTGTGATCATTGTATAGTTGGGAAGACACATAGAGTTGCATTTTATACACATCCTCCATCTAGAAAACCAGGTGTTATTGATTTGATACACACTGATTTTTGTAGCATGCAAAGTAGAACTCTGGGTGGTGCTCTTTATTTTGTAACCTTTATTGATGACCATTTTAGAAAAGTTTGGGCTTTTTCTTTGAAAACTAAAGACCAGGTACTCGATGTCTTCAAGCAATTTCATGCTAATGTTGAGAGAGAAACAGGAAGATGATTGAAGTGTGTTCGATCAGATAATGGCGGTGAGTACAGGGGTCCTTTTGAAAGATAATGCAAGAGTCATGGTATTAGGCTTGAGAAGACAGTAGTGAAAACTCCTCAGCAGAATGGTGTGGCAGAAAGAATGAACAGAACCATAGAAGAAAGAATCCGATGTATGGTTTCTCATGCCAAGCTACTTAAGCCGTTCTAGGGAGAGGCTATGAGAACTGCAGTTGATTTGATAAACCTTTCTCCATCAGTTCCACTTGGCGGTGATGTGCCTCAAAGGGTATGGGCAAGGAAAGATGTTTCATATGATTACTTGAGAGTTTTCGGCTGCAGAGCTTATATTCAAATTCCAAAAGATGAGAGATCCAAGCTTGATGACAAAGTAAAGCCGTGTATTTTCTTGGGTTATGGTCATGAAGAGTTCGGGTACAGGTTATGGGATCCAGTGCATAAGAAAATTGTTAGAAGCAGATATGTTGTATTTCTTGAAGATCAGTTTGGCGAAGTTGTTAAAGAAACTGATAAGCCAAGATCCTCTGCCTGTTCATCTGTTGATTTGACACCAATATCTCTACCTCTAGTGCATAATGATTATGGAGGAGATGATCAAGAAGGCCAAGGTGATAATGGTGATAGAAATGATCAAGCAGATGAAGAAAATGAATCTGTTGAAGAAGAAATACCAGAACCTATACAAACAGGTGCTGAGATTCCTTTGAGAAGATCAACAAGAGAGAGACAGCCATCTACGAGAGACCCTCCAACAGAGTATGTGACACTCACTGATGGGGGAGAGCCAGAGACTTACCATGAAGTCATTTCAAATGAAAAGAAGGAAGAGTGGTTGAAAGCCATGCAAGATGAAATGAATTCCTTACATAAGAACCACACTTATGACTTGGTGAAGCTACCTAAAGGAAAGAGGGCTCTGAGGAACAAATGGGTATACAAATTGAAGACTGAAGAAAATAGCTCACAACCGAGGTACAAGGCAAGGCTAGTTGTGAAGGGATTTAGTCAGAAAAAAGGTATTGACTTTGAAGAAATTTTCTCACCTGTTGTAAAGATGTCATCTATCAGAGTTGTGTTAGGTTTAGCTGCGAACCTAAATTTAGAAGTTGAACAACTTGATGTCAAGATTGCTTTTCTCCATAGTGATGTGGAAGAAAAGATCTATATGGAGCAACTTGAAGGATTCGAAGCTCAGGGCAAAGAATATCTCGTTTGTAGGTTGAGAAAGAGCTTGTACGGTCTCAAATAGGCACCTAGACAATGGTACAGAAAGTTTGATTCCTTTATGGAGACTCATGGGTATAGTAAGACAAATTCTGACCATTGTGTACTTGTGAAGAAATTTTCTGATGAGGATTTCATTATTCTCTTGTTGTATGTGGATGATATGTTGATTGTTGGTCATGATACAAGTAAGATCGAGACTTTAAAGAAAGATCTCAGCAAGTCCTTTGCTATGAAGCATTTGGGGCCAGCTAAGCAAATCCTTGACATGAAGATTACTCGTGACAGGAAGAACAAGAGACTTTGGTTATCTCAAGAAAGATATATTGAGAAAGTTCTGGAGAGGTTCCATATAAGCAAGGCAAAACCAGTGGCATCTCCACTTGCAGGTCATTTCAAGTTAAGTAGTCAACAATGTCCATCAAGTGAGAATGAAAAACAGGAAATGAAGAAGATACCGTATGCTTCTGTGGTTGGAAGTCTCATGTATGCCATGGTGTGCACTAGGCCAGATTTAGCTCATGCAGTTGGAGTCGTTAGTCGATTTCTTTCAAACCCAGGAAAAGAGCATTGGGCTGCAGTGAAGTGGATTCTTAGATATCTCAGAGGTACCTGCAAGATATGTCTATGTTTTGGAAAGGGTGAATGTGTACTTGATGGTTTCACCGATGCAGATATGGCTAGTGACATTGATTCTAGGAAGTCCACTTCAGGCTATCTGATTACTTATGCAGGGGGAGCAGTGTCATGGCAATCCAGATTACAAAAGTGTGTTGCATTGTCTACGACTGAGGCCGAGTACATTGCTATTACTGAAGCTTGTAAAGAAGTCTTGTGGATGAAGAACCTCCTACAAGAATTGGGCCAGAAGCAAGAGAAGTTTATCCTCTACTGCAACAGTTAGAGCGCCATACATCTAAGTAAGAATTCTTCCTTTCACTCTCGTTCTAAACATATTGATGTTAGATATCATTGGATTCGAGATGTATTGGAAATGAAGTTGTTACAGATTGAAAAAATTCATACTGATGACAATGGGTCGGATATGATGACAAAGACTCTAACTAGAGAGAAGCTTGCCACCTGTAGAAAGATTGCAGGTATAGGGGAGCCCTACCCCACATGAGGTGGAGGGGGAGATTTGTTGGATTTGGTCCACTCTCATGTGGGCCACAACAAACTTGGGTCACTTAAGCCCAAAAGAGAGACAAAAGTGTGTGTGTGTGTGTTTTGGCCGGGCAAGCCAAACAAAACAAGAAAAATAAAATAAGAAGAAAAAATTTAAAAAGTGCAGCAGCACCAAAAAAGAAACACAGAGGCGGAGCCGAGAGAGAGAGAGAAAGAAAAGGGAAAGAAAATGGTAGTATAGGTTTCAAGATCCAACGGTGGATTTTCCTCCGATCTTCTCCAAATTTCAGTATGTTGTTCGCAACGACTCAAGCTACGCATCTATCGGTTTGAATCGTTGATTCCTCTCTCGTATTGCTCCATTTTGTAAGAGTATCCAAACTTTAGTTTGATGTATTTTGGTTGTAATCCACTTCTAGGTGAAGATCTTGATGTTAGTATGTGCCTCTAGCGTTATCTAGAGAGAAACTTTGTGTAACCCATTATATTCATAGTGGAAGTTTTTAGTGTGGGTGGTTTACCGTCACCTTATGGTTTTTACCTTCGCATTGAAGGGTTTTCCACGTTAAAAATTGGTGTGTTGATTATTGTTGTGATTGTTGTCGTCTCATTGCATATTGATGTTGTTTATATATTGATTGGCTTGTATCCTATTTTACACACAAAGGGGAAAATATTATTATTTCGTTGTGCTTGTTAATTGGACTTAGTCCCGAAATTGGTGTAGAGTGAGAGAGAACAAAGCAAGCTTCGCCGCCAACGAAGAGGTGCACGATCGCCGGAGGGAAGAAAGACGCACACTTGTGCTTTGGTGAGAATGCTTGAGAAGTTGAGAACCTCGTAAAAAAAAAAAAAAAACTAAAACTGGAGAGGGAGGGTAAGAGGTTAGTGGACAAAGTGAAACAGAGACTGAAAATGGATTGGGAGGGGCAGGTTTTTGTGTGTTTAATAAAGAAGGGAATCTGCGACCAAACGCTGCGCACGTAGCCTTTGGTCGCAGATGGGCAGCATTTCTGTGTGCTGCTACCTAAATTTGGGCACGCGGGTTTTTTTTTTTTTTTTTGGTATAGCGCCATGTGCGACCAGCTTGGTCGCAGAGTGAACTGCAATATTTGCCTGTGCTACGACCACGATATGCGTACACATTTTGCTCAAAACATCAGTCGTAGCTCAGCCCAAAATAAACCTGGGTAGGTTGCCTCCCACCAAGTGCGTGATTTAACGTAGCGAGACGGGTCCTCTAACTTCATCGATTAAGGTAGGTGATTCTCAATGCTTACCCCGTTATCCCTTCCTAAATAATGCTTGAGCCTATGTCCATTTACTTTCATGGTGGTCATCATTTTCTCATATAAAATCTCTACGGCTCCGTGTGGGATCATACAGTTTTGACTCTGAAAGGTCTTGTCCATTTGGATTCTAACTTTCCTGCAAAAAGACACAAACGTGAGAGATAAAGAAGTACTAACATACCTAGCCGGAATTCCTTTCCGCTTATCATCTTATCATGATACAACTTTGTTCTTTCTTTATAAATTTTGGGGTTCTCGTACGCTTCGTTTCACAATTCTTCCAATTCATTTAGTTGTACTTTCCTTGCATCTCATTCTTCATTCAAATCCATGTTCAAATGCTTGATCGCCCAATATGCTCGATGCTCTAATTCCATTGGTAGGTGACATGCTTTTCCGAACACCAATCGATATGGACTCATACCAATAGGTGTTTTAAAGGCTGTCCTATATGCCCATAAAGTATCGTTTAATTTTATTGCCCGTCTTTTCTTGAGGTTCTTACAACTTGCTCCAGAATTAGCTTAATCTGGCGATTACTCACCTTTACATGCCCTGCAGTTTGGGGATGATAAGGTGTGAAAGTTCTATGGGTGATGCTATATTTTCGTAACAAGGTTTCAAAAGGCTTATTACAAAAATGGTTGCCCCTACCCATCGCTAATGATTGCCCTTGAAGTCCCAAATCTAGTAAAAATCGTATCTTTAAGAAAACTTAGCACAATTTTATTGTCATTGGTTCGTGTGGCAATTGCCTCTACCCATCTGGACACATAATCTACACCTACCAGGATGTAATTATACTCGTAAGATGTAGGGAATGGTCCCATGAAATCAATTCCCCAAATATCGAACATCTCTACCACCATGTTATTTGATAACGGCATCTCGTTCCGCCAAGAACTTGATGTACTTATTTTATGCCTTACAAGTGCACGAATCAATATGTTAATATAGCTTCGGCAAGTACAAGGATCGATCCCATAAAGATTGATGATTTTACTACTACTGTAATTCTAATTTAATTAAAACTGAAAAAGTAAAAAGTCTTTGAGTTTTTTTTTTTTAAGTCGAAAATCAATAAAAACTAAATTAAAACACTAAGAAAAGAATTTGAGTTGTGAAAGAATAGCGAGAGAAATTAGGTTATCGATGTTCTAGGTATATCCACTCAAGTATCCAACTATATTAAGAAATTATCTATTCAGGTTCAGGATTTGTTCTTAATTGACAAATATGATTAACACTTTTCAGATTGTTTAACCAACTGTTCCTACGTTATTAATTACCACTACCGTTAGGTCATAAATTCAGCAACTAACACAAGGAACCCATTAAGATCTAAAAACCTTAAGAATCAACACACAAACTGATGATAAATATACAAGTCATGCATCAATTATTTATTAGAGATATATAACTTATAAATAGTACGTAACAACGATTATCCTACTTATCAGTTATATAACCTTAAATTGGCACGTAACAATGATTATCCCAATTTTTGAAATCTCAAATAATTATTATCCATATTCTAATGAAACTCAGAACTAGCACGTAACAACGATTATCCTAGTTCATCAACAATAGAATTATAAACAATAAACAATTAAATCATGAATAATGCTTGAATCTCTGAATAGAAAAGAATTGGTAGTTGTTTACATGAGCGAATTAATACCCTTCACATCGATTCCCTAACTATAGATTTAATTACACATCAATGGGATTAAAACGAGTTGAATAGAAAGAAAGCAATAAAACATTGACTACTCCCTTGATTCCTGTAATAATTCCTTGATGCAAACTGGTGTTGAGGAATGAAGAATTCGATTGCAAAAGAGGTATAATTGTTGAAGTTTCGTCGTTTGATTTCTCTCACCCCAAAAAAGCCTTCTTAAACGTGGTGAAAAGAGGGGATTTTATAATGCCAAAAACATCGTTGAAGAATTTGTGTAGAACTCGTACTATAGGATCTACGACTGAGATCTGCGACCTGGGCTGTCACAGCTCTAGGTCGCAGATTTGGCTGGTGCTGGGCACTGCTACTTCGATCAGATCTGCAGTCGCAGCTTCTGGTCACAGATTGGCAGCGCTTTTTGCTCCTAACTGCGACCAAGAGCTGCAATCATTCTTGTCTTCTTTCTTCATTGATTTTCTGCGATCGTAAGCCATAGGTCCTTCTGTTTGTAGATCTCTGAGGTGGATTTCTGGACTTAGGACCAATATTTCTGATTTGAGCGCTTTTTCTTCTGAAACTTCGTCTTTTTATTAAAAACACCTCTTTCTGCTCGATTTCACTGTAAGATCAATAAGCACTTTAAAATGTGTGGATGCATCGTAAATATAACAAAAAGATTGATAATAAATCGGGATAATTCATATACAATTTAACGTTGATCAGACAACTACCCCAATCTAAGTCACAGAAAACTTCAATTTGAAGGGATCTATCTTACGGTAATAAAATTCCTTTCCCATGCGCAAATTTCACATATGCTATTTCTTTATAACCAGTATCAAGATGAGGCTTGCGACGATTGAAAATATATTGACTAATTTTTTAAATTGAGTATAGAGTCGAGTGATGGAGAGATAAAGAATGCGTCCTACTAATCATTGATATTAGATTGGATTCTTTAATAAATCATCATCATTTGTGTTTAGCGTTGTCTTCTACATCATAGGAATTCCGTCGGTTTACCACCAAGAAAACCCACATCATTCAAAATATCCAAGCCATTTTTTCTTTGGGATAAAAATCTTACTTGTTTGGATTTAGCAATACTGATTACTAAAAACTATTTTAATACTCCAAGATCTTTGATATACAACCTACTATGCAAAAAAATCCTTTTGTGCTTTTATTGCAAGATCATTATTATTGGTAATAATTGTAAAGTCATTCTTTTAATTGGCTTAAATTCCGTGAACAAAACTTTTTTTTTTTTTTATAAGTCTTAGTTGGTTTAGCTAGAGAATGAAGTGAGCGTATTAAAGATTTGAAGATTTCATACAAAGGTGAGACGAGCTTCTGAGATTACTCAAGAGGATACTTTAAGGTAAAATCGAAGATTCGAAACTCTCAGTCTCTTGAGATTCATTAGGATTCACACACACATATGACATATTCATGTATTGTTTTCAATGAATTCTAAAATATTTTGGGATATGTTGTATGGTTTCAGAAGTAGAATTCTTTAGCTTCAAGTTTTATCTCTTAAAAAAATTTTGTTTTGTGTTTTATTTCTTTTAGCAAATTGACTCTATTTCCCTAAAGTGTTTTTGAAAAACTTAATAGTAGACTATTTTCAATTTTTTTTAGAGTTAGGTTTTCAGCTGAAACTTATAAATAGTAGAGTAACTATAAGAAAATAGGACATCCACTACGGGTGATAAGTATCATGTAACACCCCCTGACCCGACCCGACTGGATCGACCCAGGGAGTGTTACTGGGTTTTCAAATACTTTCTAAATTCACTTTATACATTTCATACCATTGTGAGCCCATCAAATAACTTTTTAAATCATTGGAAAACACATAGTTTATCATTGTAAAACATTTTCGAGTGAGCCCATCGAAATATACTTTTTATAAAAATTTCGGCAGAGTTCCCTTTGTTTTTCGGATTTTTCAAAATCTGTTTCAAATAAAATTCAATTTACACAAAATCCACAACACTTCTAAATTCCATTTTCAATCACTTGCGCACTCTGCCGTTTAGTGCGACTTTTCCACAGTTTTAAAATAAAAGAATTCAGAATTCAATATTTACAAACATTCTAAAAATAAAAAACAGAAATTATAAAATTATTTACAAAACATATAACTATAAACTCTTCGAAATTACAGACTTCTGTATATGCACGCTACAGAATATATACAAAAATATATAACTACCCCAAGTCAATGTAGTGACTCTGAACTTTAAGCTATAGGAACCTCCTCTCTATTCCTTATCTGCTTCGATATTCCTGTCACCTACGCGTTATAAAAATAACTAACGCGCTAAGCATATAGCTTAGTGGGTGTACACTAAACTCATATACAAAAATTCATAAATACCTTTTTTATAATCAGAATATCAGAATATACATCTTTCAATTCCATACAAAACCAAACAGAGATAAACATATAAAATCGATTTATAAAGTCACTTATAACCATATCACTCAATTCATTTCAATTCTGGCCCTCTAGAATACTCAACATAAATCAGGACTGGAATATGGGTCGTTCGACCACAGTGGCTGTCTGTCGAACATAACTCCCACCCTAGGACAAATCCTAAGAGTGGTACGTATCTCCCTACCTTAGGACCGAGGGTTCGGACCCTAGAGAGGTACATATCTCCCCATCCCAGGAACGAATCCTTATGAGGGTACGTGTCTCCCTACCCCAGGACGAATCCGTGAGGAGATATGTGTCTCCCTACCCCTGGACGAATCCATGAGGAGGTACATGATATATCATCAATAGCAATCTCAATATCGGTGCAGTACTGCTAACAGAACCCAACTGGTATACCAACCTCCTATATCCATTTCTATGTCTAAGTATCCTAGGGCCGTCTCGATAAAACTTTTTCAAATAGTCACTATAATTTACAATCAATATACAATCCAAACAATATGCTCAAAATATACATATATAATTTCATGAATGGTAATCAATATTCAAACAATATTCTAACACGAATAATTTTAATGAAATCGTAATAATTGAAATACGATCGAAATACGAGTAAAATACGATCAAAATATAAAATCATTCCAAAGAAGTTATTATAAATACATAATAACAAAATTCGTCAAATAAATCGCAGATTCAAACTAAAATACTGTAGAGGATTCGAAAACGGGTGTACACCAACCTGGATACCGTTTCCGTTCGACTATCGCGTTTCTAAGATTTCTTTTTCCTCTCCTTTCTCTTTCTCTTTTCCTTTTCTCTTCGTCTTCCTCTTCTCTTCCTCTCCTCCTCTTTTTCTTCTTCTTCTTTCTTCTTCTTCTTCTTTCTCTTCTTTCTTTCTTCTTCTTCTTCTTTCTCTTCTTTCTTTCTTCTTCTTTCTCTTATTTTTCTCGGTCTTTCCCTCTCTCTTTTTCCCTTTCTATTTTTCTACACAGTTCTGCGATGACTTATTTTTTTTTTTTAAATTTTTTGGTCGTCGCGACCTGTGGTCGCGGTACTCACTGGACCAACTTCACCGCCTTCATCGCGATCACCCGTCGCGGTATCTGGGTCGCGATGGTGGTCGCCACACTCACTGCCCGAATTTCATCTTTTCATCGCGATCAGTTCATCGCGATCTGTGGTCGCGGTGACTGATCGCTGTGCTCACTGCCAAGAGTCACCATTTTTCATCGCGAGCAACTCATCGCGATCTGTGGTCGCGATGAGTGGTCGCGATGCTCACTGTCTCAGTTTTTCATTTCATGCTTCATTCTTAGTCCGTTCCATCTCGTTCACCTGAAAATCATAAAAATGAATTATCCGAAATTATCACTTCATACTTTTAATTACGTTTACACCCCTTACATCACACAATTTATTCACATATTCAAAATGAATTATCCGAAATTTTGGGATGTTACATATCAACTACGGGCACTGAGCCCGCTATAAATTAACTCGTAGTGAAAAATACGGATACTGACTATGGACAGGGCTCGTAGTCATTGCCGTAATAAATAAAATATTTACTATGGGCATTGCCCGTAGTAAATGTTTTGTCTATAACGGGCAATGCTCGTAGTTGAAAGTGATTTTACTATGGGCTTTGCCCATTCTAAATACTTTATGTACTACGGGCAAAGCCGTTGTTCATAAAGCAGTAGTAACGGGCTTTGCCCGTAGTAGATAATCTGATATATATATATATATATATTTAAATTGATTTTATTTGTTATATAATTGAGATTGGTTTTAATTCCCTGAAAAATATTCTGCAATATTACATTATAATCAATTTACATAATTATAAATAACATCATAATTAATAAAAAATTAATATACTTAATTTGAAGAATAATACCACATAATTATAACATATTGATTACAAAATATTAAAGTCCTAATGTACTAGTAAACATACTTGAGTCATAATCACATATCATTTCATAGAAAATGTATCAAGTCCTACTATATGATATATTTTGCTAGCTAAGCAATAAATGAGTCTTTTGCGTCTTCAAATATCATGAACTCACTAGTATAGTAATCTAAAGAAATCTTGTTCACCAAAATTTTCTTCACACAAACTTTCCAACAATCTAGACCAAGACTTATGTGATGGACCATAGTGGCTACTACCTCTCCATTGCCCATCCACAACTCTCTTGCCCTTGAACCCATATGGAAGCTGCTTCAAAAAGACAACTCTCGTGCCCTTAAACCTCCTTGCAAGTATAATCAACATAGTACCGGTAATAATACTAGCTCTAACCAATCATAAAACATAAATAAAAAAGAAATAAGTTTCAGAGACACCCAATAACACAAATGTCAAAATTCTCTAACTAACTACTATAAAATAAATAAAATGATAAAAATGATAAACAAGCTTCATGGTCAACCAAATGTTTGTTCATTCAATAGCTTAATTTTGACATGACATGCACGAAAGACTAACTAATCTCCATTTAACACTTTCAAAGAAAAATATTATTCTAGAAGGTGTTTGCTTTTATAAATATTATTCTACGTATCTATTCATATCACAGCTATGTTGTACAAGAATAATATATTATAATTAAATCAAAGAAAGAATTTACAAATTTTCAATCATGACTAACACTCAACTCACAAGACAATGTCTTTGAGATGCTTTTGATATATATATATATATATATATATATATATGGATGATAATTGAGGCAACATAATCTCATTTGGCTAGCTATGGATAAGATATAATGCTTGTGCCAAATTGGTGCTAGTAGTTATTAATACTCCAAGATCTTTGATATAAAACTTACTATGTAATTTGGTTTCTAATTTTTAGAAAATTATTAATTTGGTCCCTAATTTTTGGAGAATTATCAATTTTTTAAATCAGTTTCGTTTATTATTGGACCCTGACTTTTTGGAAACGTATCAATTTGGTCCTTCTATTAGTTAACTGTTAGTCAAACTTAAATGTTCTAGGGGTATTTTTATCTTTTAACCTACCCCTAATTAAAAAATTTAAAAAAATATTAAATGAAAATCTCCACCGTCTATCAAATTGATGGACGGTGGAGATTAAATCGAAATTTTTTTTAAAAAAAATAAAAATTGTAAAACTTAATTTTTTTTTAATTTAATTTTTTTTACTATTTAAAAAAAAAGTTGATATTCTTGGTAGAGATTCAGATTGGATCTTCACCAAGAACAAACCAAAAAAAAAAAAAAATTTGAAGTTGAAGTTGAAGATGAAGAACAGAAAAAAAAAAAAAAAAATAGAGCTGGGTTCGTCTTTGAACCTAGGGTCTTGGGTTCGTCTTCAACTTCAAACTTTAAATTTTTTTTGTTTTGGTTTGTTCTAGATCTCCACCGTCCATCAACAATGATGGACGGTAGAGATCCAATCAGGATTTCCACAAAGAATATCAACTCGTTTTTTTAAAACAGTAAAAAAAAAAATTAAATTGAAAAAAAAATTAAGTTTTACAATTTTTATTTTTTTAAAAAAATTTCGATTTGATCTCCATTGTCCATCAATTTGATGGACAGTGGAGATTCATTTAAAAATATTTTTTAAGGGTATTTAAAAATATTTTAAAATTTTTAATTAAAAATTAATCTAAAATGACCATACTATCATTCTAATTATTAATATTCTTTTTTAAAATTTGAGGTTAAAATTATAATTTTAACTTATTTAAATAGAGTCAAGGGCAAAATAGTTTTTTTAACAATTTTGTTAAGTTTGACTGGTAAAAATTTGGTCAGCGGGCCCAAATTGATACATTTCCTAAAAGTTAAAGTCTAATGATACCATTAACTAAACTAGTTTAAAATTTTGATAAATCTTTAAAAGTTAGGGACCAAATTAAAAATCATAATATATATATTGATGATAATTGAGGCAACATAATCTCATTTGGCTAGCTATGGATAAGATATAATGCTTGTGCCAAATTGGTGCTAGTAGTTATTAATACTCGAATATCTTTGATATAAAACCTACTATGCAAAAAATCTTTTTGTGCTTTTATTGCAAGATCATTATTACTGGTAATAATTGTAAAGTCATTATTTTAACTAGCTTAAATTCCATGAACAAAATGCTATATTGTTTATAAATCCTAGTTAGTTTAGCTAGAGTATGAAATGAGTGTATTAAAGATTTGAAGATTTCATACAAAGGTGACACAAGCTTCTAAGATTACTCAAGAGGATACTTCAAGGTAAAACTGAAGATTCAAAACTCTCAGTCTCTTGAGATTCATTAGGATTCACAGACATATATAACATGTTCACGCATTGACATGTGATTGGTTACACGTTGATTTTAACGTTTTATAGGTGTTGAGTCTTAATTCGATAATTTGGTCTAGTTTCAAAATTTTTTTGAAACACCTCCATGTTTTTTTGAAAATTGACCTTTGGATGGATTTTGGTGGATAAATTCTTATCTACATATCTATTATATGCTCAATTTCATTAGGCCTAGATAGGCCCAGAAATATCAATAAAGCCTAATAGGTCCGGATAAGCCAATAAGGCCAAACAGACTTGAGGAAGTCAATAGGGGCCAACGGGCTGAAGAAGCTAATAGAGTCCAATACGACAAACAAGTCCATCCCAAAAGATGTGAATAAAGACTCTATGCGAGCTGCTGCACTAAGACGACCTAGGAAATTTATACGCCATCTCTCATCAATGACATAGCTCCAGCTCGCATGGCACCCAGCTCGAAGTTCTTGATAAAGAAGAATCCCAAGAATAAAGGGATTTGATTCGGTCAACTAGCAGAGTCCCAATCAGTCTCAAACTTCTTAATTTCAGCAATCATATTTCAATTAGAGAATGATTCTTAGGGATACAATTTAATCCCTAATTTCCTGTAATTACATTCCATGTAAAACAGAATACCTCCATCCCTTCACACTATAAAATCATTGTTACAGAGGTTACAAAAATTCTGAGAAAAAATATATAGAGAGATCGACATACAATGAGTTCGACTTTAATACTAAGAACAATGGATGTAGACATTCTTTCAAGCTGAACCACTTTAAAAATCTATTGCATCCAATCTTAATTTACTGTTTTATTATTATATTTGTTGCTATTTACATTGACCGATTTCGCACGTCAACATTTTAGCGCTAGAGGGAAGGCTCCATTTGAGGAATCAAATCTCCATTTTCAGCAAAAACAATACCTTCGTCTTATTCTTCAGAAAATCCTTCTAAAACAATGGCAAAAGGCATAGGAACTCACTCCAGGACTGTAAGCAGTAGAGAGGTACTCCCCACAGGAGGACATCCAGAGGCATCCCACCTGTCTTAAATTCCACCACTCGTTCCAACCGTGATCCCCGCTATTCCTACGATGCCACTACCTCCTTCAAATCCACCAGTAGGTCATTTTCCCCCTTAGATGGAGCTTTAAGGAAACGACCAGGCCGGTCTGTCCCGGTAGTCAGATTTCAACAGGTGGATGGAAACGCATGCCGAATTGGAGAGGATGGTAATGGAAATGGCGCGCGGCTACCAACTCTTATTGTAGAATCAGCTACCCGTGAGTGAATTATGGAGAGTACTTCACCCTCCTCTAGTACGGTATAATATAGTACACCCTGCTCGCAACTCTACCAGGCAAGATCCTCCCCGTCGTGATGCCCAGCGAGGTGAAAATTTTATCCCTTCGCCCAACGCCGGAGAGGAGAGTTGTGGAGGAGCCTAAAGAATGGCAAGATAGGCCTCGTCATGGGGGCCCAGTAATCCACATAAACACCAACAGAGAGAGATACGTGGAGCTCAGTAAAGGTCGTCGCAACGCCCCAGCTTATAGCTCCACCTAGCTACTAGGTCACCTCGCAGACCGGATGAAATCCATAACCAGCATCTTAGTAGAGGAAGCAACGGAAACACCCACCATGTAATACCAGTTGCTGAAATCCCCAGGGACCAGGCCGCTGAATCATGATTAGACATGGGAGAACGCCTGATAGAAACCAGTAGAGGTCGCCCAATCCGTAAAATCCACCTAGTAGGAAAGATGGCGCCACCTCTACCGCATCAATGGCAGCCCTTCTAGCCCCTGGATACTAGGCATTTCTACAGAGGTGGAGGAGCAGAACCTGACGGCAGGTATGTAGAGCGAAGCCCTTTTTTTTGGGAGATAGAAAATGAGCCACTGCTTGACCGCTTCAAGATGTTAAGTATCCCTCTCTACCAAGCGACTAGTGATCCCTTTGACCACCTGGATGCCTACAACGTGCGATTAAGCCTCCTCACAATGAATAATAAGGTCAAATGCTGGTGTTTTCTAGACATATTGGGCGAAATCCTAAGAAAATGGCTGAGAGGACTCCCAACGGGCAGTATAATGAGCTAGAATCAATGCTATGAGCTCTTCATAAACCAATACCACGCCCTAAAGAAGCAGCTTGTTTCTTCATATCACCTGGCGACCATCTTTCAGAGGTTAAACGAGCCTCTTAAAGATTATATAGCCCGCTTCCAGGGAGAAGTAAGCTGAATGGATAGTCCCACAGATGAAAGCGTGCTAACAACCATTACTGTTGGACTTCATAAAAATGGTGAGCGTTACAGAAGTATATACAACAAGCCAGTTAAGACTCTTAGAGACTTCTACAAGCGATCTAATACACATATCCGTTTGGAGAAAGCTTTCGGGCCCAAGAAGAACTCCAATAACAAGAAAGATGGAGGTGGGAGCCCGTAGGATAAAAGCAAACGAAAGAACAACGGGGGAAGCAGTCGTAATAACAATTGTAACCGGAATGGGGGCTCGTAGAGAGATGAAGTTCCAGCAAATTAGGTAGCCAAAAAGGCTAGGAACAATGAGGGTGTGAGAAGAAACGGAGGTCATTACCAGACTTATGCGTAATTGTTCAATTCTCAGGACAAAATCTTCAACACAGAGAGGAACAGGGAAGAATTTGGAAGGCTGCTTCCCATGAAGACACATACGCGGACTCGAAAATTCCAACAAGTTCTGCATGTACCATAATGAGGCGGGCCACAACACAACCGATTGTTTCGAGCTTAATGATGTAATCGAAGACTTGATCAGGCGAGGTTACCTTAGGGATTATGTTGTGCGATCAAGAAATCAGCCGCAGCAGCAGCAACTACAGTAGCAGTTGATTGAGCCCGCTCATCCTGAACCAATCCCAGATGAGCTTGCTGTAAGGCGATTCATACTATCCACGTAGGGCCTCATCTAGCAGGAACTTCAAACAGGTTACTTACGCATCACATGAGAGAAGCCAACCACTCTACTATGAGAATGATGAGCGCGGACAAGCAGCTTATGAAGTAGTGTAGAATAATGGCGAAAGGCGTAACCTTTATTGATGCTAACATGCGAGGTGTGCAATGGCCACATAATAATGCAATTGTCATCATGCCAACGACTGAAGGAGTTGCCATCTACAGGACCATGATTGATAATGGAAACTCGGTGAACGTTCTATACAAGGACGCCTTCGAGGAAATGGGGTTGAAATAGAGCCACCTACGACCCTCAAGTGAGCAGTTCTACGATTTCATAAGAGATTCTATCATCCCCTTGGGGTTAATCACTTTACCCCTCACCTTTGGAGAACCAGGTCGCCAATCGACCACCATGGCAGACTTCCTTGTCATCGACTGCCCAATGGCCTACAATGCTGTCCTTCGAAGGCCCGCCCTTAACGACCTGGAGGTAATCACTTCTACAAAGTACCTAACCCTGAAATTTCCTACTTCAACAGGTGTAGAAAGTGTCTATGGAGAGTAAAAGGTGGTCAGGTCGTGTTATGAGAAGACTAATAGGATTAGGATGCGGGAAAAAGTCGCAAAGGATAAGGCTAACAAGCAGGGAACGAATGCTTTAACCGGAGCCTCCCGCGACTATCCAATCTTATACCTCGATGCCAACCTCGACACCAGGGTGATCGACGAAAATAAAATTACTAGGCCCGTTGAAGAACTAGAGAAGGTCCTTATGTCGTGGATAAAGACCCGGGCAACCAAACTTATCAACTCATGAACGTCAAGGGGGCTCGAGTTCCACGAGCTTAGAATGAAGAACATTTGAGGAAATATTATTAGTAACATCTGTATTCATTTCGTTATTAAAGCAATGAAGCTGTCCTTTTCTATAAAGTTCTCATGTCCTATTATTATTATACTCGACCTTAAGGGGCTAGGGGATAAGGATCAGCACACAAATGCAATACAAATTGGAACTGGAAGAATGAAGAAATTTCTCAAAAATTCTCCAAGCATTGGCAACACTCACAAACGAGAAGGTCTTCCACCTTCAAACCAACAAGGTCAACTAATCGAGCTCATTCTAGCAAGCGGGTCAATAGAAATACTCGAGGTAACAGACCTAGAGCTGTAGAAATTGACGGAATCTGCCTACCTAAGAGCTGACTAGCTCTCAAACTAGCGGGGTCAATAAAAACATTCAAGGTGGAATCCCTCATAACAAACCTAAGTACAAAATTGACAAAACTTGCCAACCTGAAAGCTCACGAGCTCTCAAACTAGCATGTCAATACTTATGGTAACAAGCCTCCCCAAGCAGTTGAGCAAAATTAGCAGAATTGGTAAAATAACGAGCTCATCAGTCCTCAGACTAGCGAGGTCAATGAAGACACCCGAGGTGGAGGCACCCTCAAACAAAAGTCTACTTTCCACTAGTGAGGTCGTACTTCTCAGACCAGCGAGGTCAATAAAGACATTCGAGATGGAAGCACTCTTAAATAGATGTCTAGTTTCTACGAGTGAAGTCGCGCTTATTAGGTTTTGTCAGTTTATTTGTACAACTGTTTTAAGTTGCGTACTATTATTTGCATTAAATGTTTACTTAATGTGAGCAAATAAAACACAAAATGTACAACACTTAACAAAAAATAAAATTTCATTAATTGAAGTTCTAAACGAGCTGAGATTACATTGAAATTTTGAACAAATTGGAAAACACATTAAAGTCCTAAAGCCAAGAACATCTAAGATAATCTACAGTACAGTGGGGCCGACGGGATAACGACTCAGGATTCCAAAAGCTGCAGAGGATCAAAAGTGACCTGGAAAGATGATTACAGGAGGCGGATATTGAATCGGGTGATATCGCCAAAGAGGCACGATGCGTTTGCTGAGGCAGAGAATACGCTTGATCCGAGTGTAAGGACCTATGTGGATTTGATGAGGTAGCAAGCATTAAAGAAGGAGGAAGAGGAGACGTTGAAAGCCATTGCGAAGAAGAAAAATGAGGAAAAACTGGCAGACCACTAAAGTTGTCACATTCCTCGACCCAAGATGAAGGTCTGCATGCTGGAGGGAATGGATGGTGGAACTTTAAAAGCGCAGGCCTGGCCAGTTGGAGGACACCTTTCCAACAATATAAAGAATGATAAATTCCAAGTTCATTTAAATATGATATGAAGGGGTCAAGCACAAGTCAAGAGCAGAAGAAATCAGTTGATGAAAAACTGCCAATGCTCCCTTTTTTCTACATGTTTTCTTACTTTCAATGCTCCATCTTTTCTACCTGTTTTCAAATAAATATTCAGCTAAGCGACCATGCTAGGCTCTTTGTGCTTGTTTCATTCCATAGAGGGCTTCATGAAGGCGCTAGACATGATTTGGATGGTGAGGATATACAAATCCTGTCGGCTATTCCACAAAGACTTCTTCCAATAAAAATCCATTCAGAAATGCCCTTTTGACATACATCTACCAAAGTTTGAACCCGTGAACACAAGAAATAGCCAACAACAATCTAAAGGACTCTAAACGAGTCATAGGAGCAAAAGTTTCATCAAAATAAATTCATTCAACTTGTGAGTATCCTTGTGTGATGAGTCTTAATTTGTTTCTCACAATATTATACTCTCATTGGTCGTGTTCCTAAATACCCATTTGGTAGCAATTACATTAACACCATTTGTTCTAGGAACTAGGCTTCACATATTACGTCTCTCGAATTGATTCAGCGCCTCGTGCATTGCACTGATCCAAAATTCATCTTTGAAAGCTCAAATTGGGAAGTGCACCAATGATGAGAGGGCTCACCAAAATGAGCAGAGTTTTGATCAAGCTGAAGCTACTGATAGTATAGTTATGCTTGTTAATGGTGCTAACCAGGTTGGTTTTGAAGAAGTTGCCTCGAAGTTAAAAGAGGCGATGCCGATGGATGTGAAGTAGCTGTGTCTACAGGTGCGTACTCTTTCTTTATTATGTTTAATGTTTTGTTCTTGGATGTTAGGGGTGCGAGTAAGAGAAATTTTGTTAGCACTGTCTTATATATGAAAGGCAAGTACAATATGAAAATTTTTACTATTTTTGAACCTAGAATTGGTGGTGATAAGGCTTCTAGAGTTGTCAAGAGGCTTGTGTTCTCTAATGAGTTTTTATGGAGGCCAATGGGTTTCCTAAGGGTTTATGGCTAGTTTGTAATGGTGATAAGATTAAACTGCAGGTTATTGGTGATTCTAGGCAGTCCATAACTACTATTGTTAATGAGAATGGCTTTCTTTTGGTTTTGACTGTGGTTTATGCTAATTCTACGGTCAGTGTTTGAAGTAAACTCTGGAGTTACCTTGATAGGATCATAAGTTGTTTTTTAGGATCTTGGGTTATTATGGGTGATTTGAACGAAGTGTTGAGCAGTTTTAAGAAAAGAGGTGGTAGATTGAATATTGCTATGAGTGGTTTTATTGATTGGGTTAATAGAAATAACTTGGTGGATTTGGGTTTTGTTAGCCACAAATTTACTTGGACGTCTAAAAGAGGTGTTAGGGAAGATATTTGGGTTAGACTTGGTAGGGTCTTGTATTGGATGGACTAGAGGCTCAAGTTTGCTGAGGGACTGGTTAGGTATCTCTCTACATTTAATTGTGATCACTGCCCTCTCTTCCTTCAGCTCTATAGTTCTCAAATTCCTATAGGTGATTTTAAACCTTTTCGGTTTGAGGCAATGTGGATGAAACATGAGTAGTTTTATGATACTGTGAGCTGTTGTTGGAATGAGCATGAGGCTGATATAGAGGAGTAAGGTTGCTGTTTTGGCTGATACTATGAAGGTTTGGAATAAGAAGAATTTTGGGAACCTTTTCCATAGAAAAAGAGGATCTTGGCTTGTTTGGCTAGTATCCAAAATAATCTTAGTAGGTATGTTAATAGAAGGTTTGAGGTTCTTGAGGAGAAGCTTAAGAGAGAGTACTCTGTTGGGATTTATGCCCTAAAGCTTATAATATGTAAATGTTATAAAAACATGAATAAAAGAAATAAATTTTCATTCTATAAATGTTGATTTATTTACATTCGTACACTTATATCATATGTGCAAAACATCCAAGATTGCCGGATGTAATTTTAAACTGAGTATATGAGTGTCACATACAGCAGGATTCAGTTTGAGACGTGCATTCTATAGAGTCCGTAGAGAACAAACGAAGCTGGGTACTTTTTTTTTGTGGTTAATCTACAATTGCGATCCATTTCGTAATGTACGACGGTCTTATCCTAGACTACTCATGTGGTGATATAGGAATGAAGGCACCTTGTATGATAAAATCATATAGAACATGGCTACGATCTATATGAATCTCTCACTAAAATCCGTTAGATGAAGATATATATATATATATATATATATATATATATATATATATCAATAAATGATGGCTATATATGTGTGATCTGAATCCTGAGTGTCTTACTCCTTCAGGTTCGATCGTGACTTTTGACATATTATGGGTGAGATCGGAGTAGCATTCCCGATCAATAACTTCGTATCTTGGAGTCACGGTTTAACTTGTGGCTGGAAAGATTTGAACACAATAGAGGAATCCGCTCTTTCTTGCGAGAAGTAGAGGAGTAGTTCCCTTAAGGATTGATTCGGGGCTTGAACAATTAAGAGCGCTCTCTTTATTTTGTAATGGAAGAGAGGATATAATTGTTTGCTAAAGAATCAACAGTGCTTAAAGGAAAAAATATAATTAGAGGGGTATAACGGACTTTATGACCTAACTCTACTTATGAACTACTCATGGAGGTTCATACAATATGTAATAGCTATATCGATGGACACTGAGATCTCAGATTGTGTAATATATCTGTAGTTTCGAGAGTACAACCCCGGATTTTTAGTGGAGTAACTCCAAGGTTAATAATAATGGAATATTAATTAAAGAGTTTAATTAATATTTATTATTGGAGCTCAAAATTGTAGGTCGATTAGGTCACCTTGCTAGCCCTTATGGTTAATGGTAACGAGGGTCACGGTTAATTAATTGAATAGTCAATTACTTGTGTTACGAAATGACACGAATATATTCAGGGAATTAATAAAATAATATGATTATTTGATTAATAATTAATAATTAAATTACTATTAATAATTGAAAATTATTAATTATTTTAATTATTAATAGGAGGTTACATGTTCGAACCATGACTAATAAAAAAAAGTATTAAAATAATAATGATTATTTTAAATCCTAGAGATCACAAGTTTAAACTCTAGAGGTGACTAAATTAAATAGGGTTTATAATCTTAATTGACTTGGTCAATAAAACCCTAGGGTCCTGATATAAATAAATATTTATATCAGGAAACAAAATAACCTAAAACCTAAAGCTCAAGAGAGAGGTGCGGCAATAGTAAAAAGAGAGGAAAGAAAAAGGTTATTTTTTTTCTTTGCAGGGTGTGGCCGACCATAAGAGGAACACAAAGGGTTGCGTTCTTCACTTGAGTAATCTTCGAACATACTTGAAGACATTTATGACTTGCCCACACACATGCTATCCGACCGCTGGTTATAACTCGGAAGGCTTGGTGGTTAATCAGAATCATTCTTTGTAGAAAACAATAAGGTAATCAAAGTTTTTTTTTATCCGTGTATATGCAAATCAAAGGTCCCGGAAAGTGTTTTCAAATTAAATAGGGAAAAATTTTGAAACCGTAATTTTATTTTGCTGCATTTTTTTTTTAAACCAAATTATTTTTTTTTTCTACAATTGGTATCAAAGCCCTTGGTTTTGCATATACACGAAAAACTAAGATTATTTTTCTATTCTATTCCAATATGTATGATATGTGTAAGCACAATATAGGGTTTGTATGATTATATATATATATATATATATATATATATAACATGATTGATCGTTAATTATATGGTGATTTGGGTTATAGGGTTTTGTATTTTTTATTGTAATCAAGAAAAAACCAATTGTTTATGGCTGTTTTTATCTTATGTTTTCTTATATATATACATTTTGTATTATTTTTGTATGCTGCGAATGAGATCGTGATGTGCGAATGGATACCCAAAAAAAAAAAAGAATTAGCTGGGGCAAACAGCCCCTGCGACGCGTAGCAACGGCTGCGCGCAGGCTGCTATGTGCGGCCGCTTGCTGCTGCAGCTGCGTGTTTGGGGGCTGTCCTAGCAGTTTTCGCAGCCCTATTTCGCTGCAAATTTTTCGAAAAATATTGGTGAATATTATTCCAAAAAAATGACAGCAAATTGGAGCGAAAACAACAACCAAAATGCTGCCTATGAGCGGGAACAGCAGCTGTGCGCGATGGCTGCGAGCACTAGGTGTGCACATAGCTGTCTCTGCTGGTAGTTGCATGTTTAAATACGCAAGGGCTGTTATGGGCCATGTTTGGACCTCGGTTACGTGTTAGGGTAACACTTGGGCCTTGATACAAAAGATGGCAGCCCATAGAAGCCATATGGACAGCCTTGATGAGTCCAAGGTTGCTGCGTGAATCTTTGCATGCGTGTGGCCTTGAGGCTTGCGAAAGGGTAGTCTCGTGGGCTTCGTGGGCAGTACAGACTCTGCTGGATGTAAGTGATGGGCCTTAGGGTCCAACCCATGAGATGGATCACTTGATACGAATCAAGTTGGACTTGATAGGGAGCCCAATACGAAAAGTGGTGGACTTGAAGTATTTTGAAGACAATGATTTATAAGAAGACCAAGGGATTCCTTGGATTATTTTTTGTAATTAGAGTTGTTTAAGTTACAAGAAAACCAAGGGATCACTCGGTCAATTCATGACATTTTAATTTTCAAGTCACGTGATGATTTAAATTTTTTAAAGCATTGTTATACATATAAATATCATATAGATTAGGTGCGCCTACACTTATATTATAACATATCATACATACATAATTGCCATGATTTATGTGTTTTATTTTTAATGAGATTAAAATAGGATATTCACATAATTAGCAGTTAAAAAATAAGATAAGTAAAAACTTGATAATTCTCATTAATAACTAATCTTTTAATAAAAGGTTTTTAATTAGTTAGATTAGTTAGGCTCACTACCTTATTAGGATTAATTCGATTAAGGCCTTAATAATAATTGGATTGAATAATGTAATTTTAGTTTTAATAGTTAAAACTTGTTAAATTCACATTAAAATTCTAGTCTATTTAAATAGTTTACATAGATTAGAATTTAAATAATAAATTAGATTTTTAATAGTTAAAAGTCGAGTAATTTATTAAATGTTAATAGGATAAAATTCTAGTAACACATAAATGACCTAGTAACTTAGATTTTAATTAGCCGTTCAATCTAAGTAAATCTAAGGACATAGAGTTTCAACACTTGACCTCATTAGAAACCCTAACTCCAAATAAGTGAGTGAGAGAGGGATACGTGACATTATATCTCGTAGTTTCCATCATTAGTTCAACACCGTGAGATTCAAGTGGTACCTCGAGACGGCTTTGTTTTCGTCCTCCCTAAGTAAGGTGTCCACGAGAGTCGATATTTTAGGTTGACTTCCTAACGGATAGGATTTCTAAATGTATTTGGGATTGACTGACCCCAAGGCAGTAACTCTCAAGTTAAGTTCATGAGATCTAAAATGATGGGTTACACTCACAAAGAATTTAATTAAAAATGTTAATTAATATCCTGACTAAAATAAGCGATGGTTGAATGATATAAGAATAAAGAGTTATTCTGGTGTATCATTCGAATGAGAATGTCTCGATCCAATATGCAAGTACTTGACTGACCCTAAACTGATACTCCCTTGTGGAATGTTGGATTGTGGCGTAGTAACATTTTTAGAGATTTTTCTTGTTCATTAAACATGTTCATACATCATGTTTAATATTATGCCGAACTTTAACATATGATATGAAAGTATTGAAGGGAAAACTAACCAACAAGTATAGGATGAATGAAATTTATTTTTTTATTTATGTTTATATCAGCAATATTGTTTTTATTATTACAAATTCTTGCAAATGAAAAACTAACAGCGGAAAACTTTACAAAATGGAAGAATAACATAAATACAATCTTGGTCTGCAAATACCTAAAATTTGTGCTTATGAAGGAATATCCTTCAGAGCGTGCAGCCAACGCAGCACGAGCTATTGAGGAAGCCCAACGAGAAATGGGTTTCAGCTGATGAAAAGGCTCGCATTTATTAGCTAGCTAGCATGACCAATGTGCTCGTTTCGAAGCACGAAACGATGATTACCGCATTCGCAGTGATTGAGTCATTGCAGGCCATGTTTGGGTAACCTTCTGAGCAAAAGCAGCATGAAGCTGTTCGTTCCATAATGCTTGCTCGTATGAATGAGGGAGCACCCGTTCGGGAACATGTCCTGGGCATGATGTCCCATTTCAATGCAGCTAAATTCAATGGTAGGGCTATAGATGAGCAAGTTGAAGTTCAGTTTGACCCAGTTGCCTAATAAGCTCATAACCTTTGAGTTCATGATCAAGGACAACAAAGGTAAGATAGGCAAGGAAAATGTTGTTGAGCCATCCTCTTCTGGTTTTAAGAAGAAGAAGAGGTCTACTGGCAAAGCCAAAAGGTTTCTCCAGATAATGATACGTGTTTGTAGCATCTAAGACTTGACCACATCAACCTTGACAGGATAGACAGACTAGTAAAAGGCGGACCTTTAAGTCAGTTAAAGATCGACACTTTACCTGTCTGTGAGTCTTGTTTATAAGGTAAAATGACCAAGAGACCTTTTACTGGAAAAGGGCTTAGAGCTACACATCCATTTGAACTTATACATTCAGACGTCTACAGACCTATGAATGTTAGAGTTAGGGGTGGTTATAAGTATTATGTCACATTCATTGGCGATTACTCAAGATACAGACATGTTTACATAATGCAACGTAAGTCGGAAACTTTTGAAAAGTTCAAAGAATTCCGAGCTGAAGTTGAAAACCAATTAGGCAAAACAATCAAAGCTTTACGATCAGATCGTAGAGGTGAGTATCTCGACCAAGAGTTTGAAGACTACTTGGTTGAGTATGGGATAGTATCCCAACGTACAGATCCTAAAAATCCATAACAAAATGATGTTGCAGAGAGGAAAAACAAGACCCTGATGGAAATAGTGAGATCTATGATTATTTTCTCATTATTACCATATTCTTTTTGGGGTTATGCACTATAGACGGCGGCCTATATATTGAATGTAGTTCCATCCAAATATATTCCTAAGACTACTCTAGAGTTGTGGAATGGTCATAAAGCTAGTTTATGACATTTTCACATATGGAGGTGTCCAATACATGTACTGAAGAAAAAAAGTGGAAAATTGGAACTTCGTTCACAGGTATACCTGTTTGTAGGATATTCAAAAGAGACTTGAAGATGATACTTCTATAGTCCTCAAGATAACAAAGTGTTTGTATCAACAAGCAATGCTTCTTGAGGAAAACTATATAAGTGACCATAAGCCTCGTAGTAAGATTGTATTAAATGAATTTAAACATGGTACGACCAGTGCTCAGTTAACAAAATTTATTGACAAAGTTGTTGTTCTATTAACTTATGATATTTAGACGATTCCTAGTCAGAACACACTACCAGCTAGACATAGTGGGAGGGTTGTATAACAACCTGATTGCTTTTTAGGTATTGAAAAGGTACAAGTGTTGTCTCTGATTAAAATGTGGATGATCCATTGTCATTTAAACATGCAATGAAAGATTTTGACAAAAAGGAATGGCTTAAAGCTATGAGTCTCAAGATGGAGTCTATGTGCTCCAACTCAGTCTGGGAACTTGTTGACTTACCTGAAGAGATAAAACCCATAGGGTGTAAGTGGATCTACAAAAGAAAGAGATTAGTATATGGGAAGGTAAAGACCTTCAAAGTAAGGCTAGTGGAAAATGGTTATACTCAAAAGGAGGGGGTCGATTATGAAGAGATCTATTAAGATACTCTTATCTATAGCAGCCTATTTCGACTACGAAATTTAACAAATGGACGTCAAGACTGCATTCTTGAATGACAAACTTGATGAGAGCATCTATATGATGCAACCAAAAGGATTAGTGTCCCAAGATCAAGAGCAAAAATTTTACAAGCTACAAAGGTCCATTTATGGACTGAAGCAAGCATATACATATCGGAATATTAGGTTTGATACTGCTATCAAAACCTATGGTTTTAAGCGAAATGTTGACGAGCCTTGTCTCTACAAGCGAATCGTTGACAAGAAAATAGTTTTACGTAGATGATATCCTACTTATTAGGAATGATGTAGGAACATTATCGGAAGTAAAGTACTGACTTGCTAACCAATTCCAAATGAAAGATTTGGGAGAGGTAAGTTATGTTCTGGGGATCCAATTAATAAAGGATCGCTAATCAGATTGAATATGTTATGTTTTTATCCCCTTTTACCTCATCTTTTGATCTTATTTTCAAGTGAACTTGGCAGGTTTTATCTGTGTTTTGAGCTTATGCAGGTAATAAGGTTTTGAGCTTAATTGAAGAGTTTTGGTGGCTAAAAGCGGAGAATTGAAGATTTGTTAGTGCAGACCTATTATGTTTCGGAGGCTGCTATAAATTTCATAGAATTAATTGGGTTGCAAGCCATATATTTTTAGAAATATATGAAAGTCTAGTTTCCAAAAAATTTTGCGGTTAGTGATTTCGAGTCTTCTATAGGATGTTATGCTCGTTTTCGCATCAGTGCGCAGTCTAGCGTGAGTCGGACCAAAAAGTATTGCGACCTTGATCTCGCGACCAAAGGTCGAAAAATGAGTATCATGAAGCAGCCACCATTTTTGGGTAGTGAGTATTGCAACCTGGGTCTTGCAAACCAAGGTCGCGACAGTAAGCCTGATGCTCTATTTCGAGCGGGTATAAAAGGAAAGACAAGAGAAAAGAAAATGAGGATCAATGGGACACAAGATACACACGCACGGTTCATTACCATTATCAATAATCATCAATTGGAGAAGACGAAGCATTGAAGAAGATTGAATTTCAACCGGACCAAAGCGAGATCTCTTCGTTATTTGTTTCTTCATATTGAATGGGTTTTATCTATTCTCTACTTTTTTCTTTTGATTTGATTTGTAATATGTTGAACTAAACCCATAGTTAGGAGGTCAATGGACTATAATTAAGTTCTAGGGTTTGTAACTTACTATCACTTTTTATTTATATTTTAAGAACTTTATTTCTAGATATACAATTATATTGATTTGTAATTCTTGTTGTTTGCATACAAAATTCTTTGCTTGAATGTTGGATTACAATTGATAAAAAAATTATAGCCTATTTGAGGAATCATTAGGTTACAATTGAGTTTAATTGAATTCTAGTAAATAATAATCAGTTTGATTAAGGCATGAGAATGCTTAATTAACCTAGGAATTAAACTTGATTAATGGGTTTTTGATTACTTTCACTCTAGGACCAATAGGTGGATTTAATTGGAATTATAACATCAATGCATGACCGATATAATTTGATGTGTCATTGTTAGAGTTAATTCACTTCTTTAAAATATTATGCGTAATATAGTCAATTGCAATACTCGGGCTTATGATTGGGATCATTCGACCACCTAACGTTTTCTCCCCCTTGGCAAAGCTTTTTCTTTTGAAAATTGTTTTAGTTTACAGTTTGCTTTTCGTGATTCAAACCTACAAAATCTTGATTTCACTATTGGTTAGTTAATAACTTTAGCACTAGTATTAGTTAATCGATCGCTTCCTTGTGGATTCGACCCCGTTCTTACGGGACTTTATTCCTTCGACACATCTTGCACTTGGTATTTTATCTCACGCGTTGTAACAATTCTTCAAGTGAAACATTAGTTCGTACCAATTACCACAATCATCAATTTGTCGACACGCTCAACTCATGCTCTTACTAAACTATCTAAGATTTAAAAACAAACACGTTTTGCTCACACAATCAGAGCCAATAAAATAATAACCTTATACCAAAATTACCTATCAACGGACCTTTTACTAGCAAAACTTGTTGATGCTGCTTACTAAACTCTACACGCTATAAGACTTCATGATTCTTTCGTAAGGTTGAAGAACTAAAACCCTTTACTCTTGAGATTACGATCTAGGCGCTCATTAATGTATGAACAAATAAATAATATTTAAGATCAAAATATATTATGAATAAACTCAAAGAAAAAAACAATAAGCGTGTGAGAGAAGTAAAAATAAAAATATAAGAGGTACTACAATAATGAAAGAGTCCACTATTTACATGCTCTAGTTAAAAACCTAACTTAAAGAGAAATAGGAAATATTATTCATGTTGATTCTCTAAAAAGCTTTTAGGAAAGAGAGTTAATTTCCAAGAAAAATAAAATCAAAAGACAAACTTTCTTAAAGATGTTATTATTGAAAAATAAGCAAGTTTTAGACTTCTAAATATGCATGAGACTAAAAGCATTTAGGAAAAATCCTTACATTAAGTTTGAAAGTCAATTGAAGACGAAACAAGAAAATAGACATAGAAGGGGAAGAAATCGAATAGACCTGGCAGCAGCCTGTAATGGCCAAAAATAGCCCACAGAAGGCTTAGGCCTAAAAGATGGCCCAAAAATATCAAAGCCCAGTAATCGAAGATATAGTGCTCAACGTGGTCGAGCGTTCGACGAAAATCAGGACGACAATCTTAAACGAAACTAGGTCGAGCCCTTCAATCAACCGCTCGACATGCAAAATAGTGGTCGACATAGACCTAAGATATGTCGACGGGTCCATTTAATCATGCAACCGCCTCCATGTCATTGACTGAGTCGAACTTTGACCAAGTCAAGTGGCTAGGACCAAGCACTACCCAGTCAAAACCTCCGAGATATTAGAAATTTCGGATATCTCGGAGCACGACATCCCTAAAAATCTGGAGCAACGGACACCTTTCCTAACCCCTATAAATACAACCCTTAGGCTTTATTTTCAGGGGTCAAGCATTTTTTTTACTTTCGAGAGACTCGTTACTCTGAGCAAATTACTCAAGCACATGACACGCTAGCTAACTACGCACGACGTAGCCTTCGATCTACGCAATTAACACTAGTGATCTACTACGATACACTTGATATATTTCACTTACAACTAGATAACACTATCCATAGAGTACCGCACAATGTACGGTCATAACAGGTATAACTTGTTTCCTTTGCTTATTTCTTATCTAGATTCATTATCTAACTTGAGCGTCTGAGGCTATTTAGCTGCTACCACCCCGGTGTCCCAAGTGCAAGACCTATTCTCTCATTTTGCAGATCGTCGTCCCCTCACACGAATACAGCAGACCTCCAAGTCATCAGCGTAGATTTCAGTATCTACACAGCCCACCGGCTCAAATGGTGCACATTGCCAGATTTCACCGCCTCAAGTGATGAGGTTTTGCCCGAGACCCCTCCTAATAGTTGTTCTAGCTATTTTCTCCTTCACATGGCTCGTGTTTGAGCCCTTCAAAACCTATACAATCGTACTAAATTTTTTTTATCATAATGTATTGATGGAAAAGTATGGATGTTTAATTTACATCAATTTGTAAAATACTATTTGGATGTGTAGATAAAAGGTTATAACCGAAAATGCATTCAATGGTCAGTTTTCAAAAATCCGAAATATTTAAAAATAAATTCTAAACTGGACTAAATCAAACAATCAAGACTACAAACTTATAAAACATTAAAACCAACATGTAAGAATTTATACATTGATGAATGAACATGTTGTGTGTGTGTGATATTCCTAATATCTCTCAAGAATTTGGAGTTAAGATTCAAGGAATTACCTTAAAATGTATCACTTGAAAGTCCTTGGAAACTTGTCACATTTGCATAAGATCTTCGTATCTTCATGAAATCCACTCTAAGCACTAGGTAAGCTACCTAGGATTAAAAATAAATAACATTTTGTTCACAGAATTAAGCCAACTAAAATATAATGAACCTAATATGAAACAAATAACATTTCTTGTTTGTCTGAAAATAGGAATAATTTAATTCTTATTTAAGGTTATATTTTGATCTTTCTTGTTATTTGTTGTTTATTTTATTTCTTACCTCTCATTTCTAGTTTGAATGAGAATCTTTTAATCTGCATTGACGATTAAACTGTTTTATTCTTGGTCTCTATCTATCCTCATGACAAAAAGGGGGAGTGAATTGAGTAGCGTCATGTTAGGTTAATTATTTTAGGTGGCTTAATTCTGATTTGAGCATGAGAGTTAGTTTGAGCATGAGAGTTAGTTTGAGCAAGAGAGTTAGTTTAGGAAGGATTCATTTCCTATTCAAACTAGCTATTGTTTAGGCCGACCTTAACTCTAATAAATCAGTATAAATACCTTATATAATGGAGAGTAATTTACTCAAAAGCAAAGTGAGAGAGACTTTGTAATCTTATGATATAATGCATTGAGTGCGAATGCGCTCCGTGAATGTAGAAAGTTTTCCGAACTACGTAAAACACTTGTCTTGTTTTTGTTTATTTTTTTGTGCCTGCATATGAGTTTGGCTAATTGTGAACCATTTCATTGTATTGTAATTCGACGTAATTCCTAACAAATATGTATTCATTCATGGGGATTTTAATATTCATATCTTCACTTGCATATTCTTCGGCTACCGTGCGAAGGTCTGATTTAGAGTTGTCTAAAATATATGAAATTTGATAACACTACACTCAACTTCATTTTTTTATTTTCCATGACAAAACAATAAGGAAAACATCTATTTCACTTGCAACGTGAAAACCACCAATACCACTTGTGACATCAAACAAGATTGTTTTCCCTCATGTAATACTCTAGGTAATTCTCCTCCCTATATGTTTGGTGCACGAGATTGGATTAAACTATTTTTATAGGATATAATAGGATTGTATTGAATTGGACTAAATTAGTATCATGATGTGTTTTGTGCAGAATGGATTGGACTAAAAATAGTTCTATCTCTTATTTGGTGTACTATAAGATTGAATAAAATCAAATTGAATTAAATTAATTTTCACATAAAATAATTTTTTAAATTAAATTAAAATCGTTTTAAATCAACTAAAAAGTTGATTTTTTAATTAAATTAGGTTAAAAATTTATTTTATAAAAAAAATAAATTATTTAAATTATTTTCTAAAAATAAATAAAAATATTTATAATTAATTTTAAATAAAGTAAAATCATTTTTAAATAAAATGCTTAAAATTAAATTTTGTTAAAAAATTATATTTTGAATAAAATAAAATAGTTTAATTATTTTTTAAAAATAAATAAAACTATTTAAACTTATGTGGCATCCACTCATATAGTTAATAATAATTTTTATTCTTAGCAACTCATGTGTTATGTTATTGTATATATATATTAATGAATTATTTATTATACCATTTTTATTTTAAATGAATATTTAAATAAAATATTTCTAATTTATATGAATTATTAATTAAATATAAAAATATATTTTATTTATGTAAACTATTTAAATTTATTTAATAATATTATATTAAAAAATTAATCCCAAGAGCATGGGACTAATACCATGGTGATGGGTGAGTTTATATAATCCCCTTATAATGAGATTATTTTAAAGTATAGGACTAAATAATTCAATCACCTTTTCTACATTAAATATAAGATTAAGACTAAATTCACTTAAAATAATTCAATCTTAGTCTTAATCATATGCCCCGAGACGTGTATAACTCGTGACAAACGTAACTTTTTTCTCTCTCACTATTTCATCTTTCTTCTCCGCTTTTTATCATGAATTGACAAAGATATTTTATAACACTTTACACTTCAGAAACTTCTACCAAACATTTAATTGGGTTTCATGCCCTTTAAAAAAAAAAAAAAAACCATTATTGAGTTTTGTTCCGTTAGCTTAAAGCAAACTCATGTTTGATAGATTTAAAAAAAAAAAGTGTGTAACAAGTGGGTATCTTTTAGTTTTTTAATAATCAGGTGTTATGAGTGAATTCTTTGTACATACTAAAACCACAACGAGCAACACGTTAATTTTTTATTACTTTCATTGAAACTTACCAACTATCTTTAATTTTGTATTTTCTATCACTATTTTTCACAAGTGGTATCTTATATCAAGTTGATCAGTTTTCTAACATTTGTCATTGTAATTAAAAGATTAAAATTGAAATTATAATAAGATAATCAAATTCTAATAAGCATCAAAGATGGATTTATTGTAATAAGTAGTACAATCCAATACAATTAATACAATATAGTGAGGCGATCAAGCCAAGCACACTCTTTCCAAAATTATTAATAACTTACTAGGAAACTGATGAGAGCATTATTAGGAGACCGAAAGAGGGAAGGAAAAAGCGATCAAGTCACAGGTCTTTTAGTTTTTTTTTTTTCTTGTTTTAATTTTTTTTATTTTCTAGTTCTTTTTGTATTAGGTTTTTAGTATTAAAATTGTATTAGATTTCTATTTATTTATTTCCTATTAGAATTGTGTTATGTTTCTAGTTTTATTATGATATCTTAGTCTATTAGTATTGGACTATTTTATTTCTTTTTTAATTACTAGTCCTTTTAGCATTAAGACTCTAGTAAGTAAAAATAGATTACTCACATTAGGTTTGTAATGAATCTATCCTCCATTATCAGAATTGAATATCAGTTTATGTCTAATGGCTTATATATGAGACAATTATTTCGACTTTTCTTAGAATTCGAATTTGAGGATTGCTTAGGCGAGGATTGGGTATCCACAAAGACTCGTTTTAGATTTATTTTGATTTTTTCTGAGATTCGAATTTGAGAATCGCTTGGGTTAGGATTTATTCTCTAACAAATGGCTAATTCAATAGATTTGATTCATCTTCTTAATTAATCAAATCACAAATCTCTCTAGTCTTAGGATTCTGTTTCTATGATTAGGGTTTCAACCTAGGTCCTCAATAATTCGATGCTTTCATTGAGAGTTATTTGAGATGTCGACCAGCGACAACAATCAGACCTTGACAACTATTCTGACCAACAAAGCACACATAGAAGCCTTGGAAGCCGGTAACAAGTCCTTGTGACCAAAATAAAAGCTTTGGAAGCTGGCCAAACGAGAATCTTCGCAACGTTGGAACATATTTTGGGAAGATTAGATTGGCTATCAACTAATAAAATTCAGCTGCTGATCGCTGGGGTACAGCCGGTTGGAGGTGAAGTCATTTAAGAGCCAAGACGAACTCATAGGGTAAGGCCACCATCTGTTGAATCAGAGTATGAGCCGGACAAAGGAGTCGAGGAATAGGTTACCAATCCGATCATCGACCCTATGAAAGGGGGACTCATTATGTCGCTTGAAGTTACTATTAGGAAGCGGAGAAACATATTGGAGGTTGAACCTGTATCGGCTATTGTTCAAATATTTTGCACTGGGGGAACATCACTTCACTTGAAGCAATTTCAATAGAGAGAGTTTGAAAAGTATTGGTGCATTGGAGGGGACTTCTTAAAGATGAACAATTTGATCTCACTTAAATACTAGGAAAAGAATCTACAACTTTATACAAGATAATGACGCCCAACTTTTATCTTAAGTTGTGAATATTATTCAAGACTAATTAAAGAATTATGTCTTGTTATCCTGATGCATGAACAATTCTTCATTTTTTATAGTCTTTTGACCTTATAATTATTCACATTTAACAATTATAATATTTTTTTAAAATATTTAAAATAATAAAATACTGTCTAGTGTGATATATTAGGTACCTCTTTTTTTTTTTTAAATATTATATCTAGTGTGGTAATTTCAAAATAATATATAATACTGTATTATTTAATTGATATCTCATCTTTTTAAAACCACTTTTTTTGCCTACATATATGTATAGCTTCGACTTAATAAACTACCCCATTCTAAGAAACACAATCCCCCATCAATCAATCCAAGTCATGGATACCAAAGCCAATGCGTATCATGTAGTGGCGTTGCCTCTGCCTAGTCCAGGGCACATCAATCCCATGATGAATCTCAGCAAAAATTTAGCTACAAGAAATCATAATATTCTCGTTACTTTTGTTGTTACTGAAGAGTGCCTTGGCTTTTTTGGCTCCCATATTTGTCACCCTAGTATAACCTTTGCCACCATACCAAAAAATATTATACCGTCTCAAAATGGTGATGTAGTTGCCTTCTTTCGGGCTATAAATACCAAGATGGAAGCTCCCTTTGAGCAAATTCTTGATCAACTTGACCTACCTGTGACCATTATCGTAACTGATGCCATACTATGTTGGGCCATTGATACCGCAAACCGCAAGAATATTCCAGTTGCTGCGCTTTGGACCACATCGACATTGTTATTCTCCTTTTCCTGTCATTTTGATCTCTTTACAGAAAAAAAAATTACAATTGATTTGGAAGGTACGTGTAATATTTAGAAGTTAATTCATGATATGCAAGTATAAGTATCTTATGTCAATAGTTGGATTTTATATATATATATATGAGTTATTGTAATACTACTCAAAAGCTTTGTAAAACTCAACTTAAATGATGTGATAGGTAATTGATTTTATTGTATAAATTATAGGATAATATGGTAAATGATATGGTAATGACAGATCAATTACTCACATTCTTTTCTAAAAAAAAAAAAATTACTCGCATTAGTTGGGTCAAATTTTGAGCTAATATTTTGTGTTGTGTACCAGTATTGCTATATATATTTATATGAAATTTCTATAGGGTGCTTGATTAGCAAGATAATATTTCTGGACAATCAATTTGTCTCCATACAATCCCTAAAAGATAAAATTGACAAATCTCTTAACGAATTTGTATCTGTGTACATTTATATGAAAATATTTCATAGGGACATTTGCACTAGATTCAATATATCATGAATAAATATATAAACATTTTATATTTACTGTGTATATAATTATTTAGATCTTAAACTTATTGTACTTACTATGTCCTTGCCTATGAACATATAGATCATGGAGATGATATTGTGGACTTCATCCCTGAAATTTCTTCAATACGTATAGCTGATCTTCCACTGGTTTTTATGAAAAACGACCAAAAATCCTCGGTGCATGTTCTACCTTTCAAATTGGAGGTATCCAAATTACAATATCTTTTGTCTTCTTCCATATATGAGGTAGAACCACAAGCCTTTGACATTTTAAAAGCAAAATTCAATATCCCTATCTACCATATCGGTCCTTTGATACCTTTTTCTAGTACTTGTCAGCAGGACCTTGACTATATAGAATGGCTAAATTCTCAACCAGCAAATTCTGTGTTATATATCTCAATGGGAAGTATTCATTCCGTTTCGAGTGCCCAAATGGATGAAATGGTTGCTGGGTTGAAAAGTAGCGGTGTACGATACTTATGGGTAGCACGTGATGATAGTTCTCGGCTTAAAGATTGTTGCGGTGATCATGGATTGATGGTGCCTTGGTGTGATCAATTGGGAGTATTTAGGCATCCTGCAGTTGGGGGATTTTTGACACACTGTGGGTTTAATTCGATAATGGAAGCTGCATTTGCAGGCGTTCCTATGCTTACTTTTCCTTTATATTGGGATCAATTTCCAAATAGTAAGCTAATTGTGGAAGACTGGCAGATTGGATGGAGGTTGAAGAAGGAGGTAGGAGCTGAAAAAATAGTGACAAGAGAAGCAATTGTGAAGACAATACAAACGTTTATGGATATGAATAACAATATGCGGAATGAGTTGATTAAAAGAGCAAAACAAGTACAAGAAATTCTTCAAGCAGCAATAGCAAGTGGAGGATCATCTGACACTGATCTTAATGCTTTCATCAAGGATATTACGCAAGGCAATGACCTTTGAGCGGTTTAAGATTTCACTACATATATATATATATATATATATATATATATATATATATATATATATATATGAAGTCATAAACCATGGGTTTCCATGCTTTTATTTTGAATTTGAAACTTCTCAAATAAATATCAATTATCACAATAAAGTTGCATGTAATAATGTTGGTGAGGAATTCCAAGATCATTTGAGATCCATTTAAACCAAGCTAGTTCACATCGAGGCATAGTTGTTTGTTTCTTACTTTTCCACAAAATAAGATTCTTTTTAAGAACAGTACAATACCTGGTCACAGATCTACGGGTTGTGAGACAGCTACCCCAATCTAAATCACAAAAAACTTCAATTTGAAGGGATCTATCTTATGGTAATAAAATTCCTTTCCCATGCACAAATTTCACATATGCTATTACTTTATAACCAGCATCAAGATGAGGCTTGCAACGATTGAAAATATATTGACTAATATTTTAAACTGAGTATTGAGTCAAGTGATAGAGAGATAAAGAATGTGTCCCACTAATTGTTGATATTAGCTTGGATTCTTTAATAAATCATCATCATTTGCGTTTAGCTTTGTCTTCTACATCATAGGAATTCCGTCGGTTTACCACCAAAAAAACCCGTATCATTCAAAATATCCAAGCCATTTTTTCTTTGGAATAAAAATCTTACTTGTTTGGATTTAGCAACACTGATTACTAAAAACTATTTTAATACTCCAATATCTTTGATATAGAACCTGCTATGCATAAAATCTTTTTGTGCTTTTATTGCAAGATTATTATTACTGATTGCAAGATCATTATTACCGATAACAATTGTAAAGTCATTATTTGACCTTTGAATGGATTTTCGTGTATAACTTTTTTATCTACATATCCAAATAGTAATTTGTAAAATAGAGTGAAAACTAGACATCTGTACCTTTCCAACAATATAAAGAATGATAAATTCCAAGTTCATTTAAAAATTATATCAAGGGGTCAAACACAAGTCAAGAGTAGAAGAAATCAGTTGATGAAAAACTACCAATGCTTCTCTTTTCTACATGTTTTCTTACTTCCAATGCTCCATCTTTTCTACCTGTTTTCTATTAAATATTCAGTTAAGCGGTCATACTAGGCGCTTTGTTCTTGTTTCAGTCCATAGAAGGCTTCATGAAGACGATAGACATGATTTGGATGGTGAGGATCTACAAATCCTATGGGCTACTCCACAAAGACTTCTTCCTATAAAAATCCATTCAGAAATGCACTTTTGAGCACATCTACCAAAGTTTGAACCCATGAGCACAAGAAATAGCCAACAACAATCTAAAAGACTCTAAACGAGTCATAGGAACAAAAGTTTCATCAAAATAAATTCATTCAACTTGTGAGTATCCTTGTGTGACGAGTCTTACTTTGTTTCATTGGTCATGTTCCTAAATACCCATTTGGTAGCAATTACATTAACACCATTTGGTCTAGGAACTAGGCTTGACTCTCGAATTGATTCAGCTCCTTGTGCATTGCACTAATCCAAAATTCATCTTTGAGAGCTCAAACTATGAAGTGCACCAATGATGAGAGTGCTCGCCAAAATGAGCAGGGTTTTGTTCAAGCTGAAGTAACTGATAGTATGGTTGTGCTTGTTGAGGTGCAAACCAAATTTGTTTCGAAGACGTTGCCTCGAAGTTAAAAGAAGTAATGTCGATGGATGTGGAGTAGCTGTGTCTACAGTTGTGTGCTATTTCTTTATTATGTTTAATGTTTTGTTCTTGGATGTTAGGGGTGCAAGTAAAAGAAATTTTGTTAGCACTGTCGTAGATATGAAAGGCAAGTAAAATATGAATATTTTTGCTTTTTTTGAACCTAAAATTAATGGTGATAAGGCTTCTAGAGTTACCAAGAGGCTTGTGTTCTCTAATGAGTTTTTATGGAGGCCATTGGGTTTCCTAGGTGTTTATGGTTGGTTTGTAATGGTGAAAAGATTAAGCTGCAGGTTATTGGTGATTTTAGGCAGTCCATAACTACTATTGTTAATGAGAATGGCTTTCTTTGGGTGTTGAATGTGGTTTATGCTAATCCTACGATCAGTGTTAGAAGTAAACTCTGGAGTTACCTTGATAGGATCAGAGGTTGTTTTTTAGGATCTTGTGTTATTATGGGTGATTTGAATGAAGTGTTGAGCAGTTTTAAGAAAAAGGGGTGGTAGATTGAGTTTTGCTAGGAGTGGTTTTATTGATTGGGTTAATTGAAATAATTTGGTGGATTTGGGTTTTGTTAGCCACAAATTTATTTGGATGTCTAAAAGAGTTGTTGGGGAAGATATTTAGGTGAGACTTGGTAGGGTCTTATGTTGGATAGACTGAAGGCTCAAGTTTGCTGAGGGATTGGTTAAGCATCTCTCTAGATTTAATTGTGATCACTGCCCTCTCTTCCTTCAGCTCTATAGTTCTCAAATTCCCATAAGTGATTTTAAACCTTTTAGGTTTGAGGCAATGTAAATGAAACATGAGTGGTTTTCTAATATGGTGAGCTCTTGTTGGAATTAGCATGAGGCTGATATAGAGGATTAAGGTTGCTATTTTGGTTGATATAATGAAGGTTTGGAATAAGAAGATTTTTGGGAACCTTTTCCATATAAAAAGAGGATCTTGGCTTGCTTGGCTGGTATCCAAAACAATCTTAGTAGGCATGTTAATAGAAGGTTTGAGGTTATTAAGAAGAAGCTTAAAAGAGAGTACTATGTTGGAATTAATGCCCCAAAACTTGTAATAAGTAAATGTTATAGAAACATAAATAAAAGAAATAGTTTTTCATTCTATAAATGTTGATTTATTTACATTGGTACACTTACATCATATGTGCAAAACATCTAAGATTGCCGAATGTAATTTTAAACTGAGTATATGAGTGCCACATACAGAAGGATTTAGTTTGAGACGTGCAATCTAAAAAGTCTGTAGAGAGCAAACGAAGCTGGGTACTTATATATGAAGTCATAAACCATGAGTTTCCATGCTTTTATTTTGAATTTAACTTCTCAAATAAATATCAATTATCACAATAAAGTCGCATGTAATGTTGGTAAGAAATTCCAAGATATGAAAGGGAAGTACAATAAGAATATTTTTGCTATTTTTGAACCTAGAATTAGTGGTGATAAGGCATCCAGAGTTATCAAGAGGCTTGGGTTCTCTAATATGTTTGTTGTGGAGGCCAATGGGTTTTCTAAGGGCTTATGGCAACTTTGTAATGGTGATAAGATTAAGATGCATATTATTACTGATTCTAGGCAGTCCATAACTGCTATTTTTAATGAGAATGGCTTTCTTTGGGTGTTGACTGTGGTTTATGCTAATCCTGCGGCCAATGTTGGAAGTAAACTCTGGAATTACCTTGATGGGATTAGATGTTTTTTAGGATCTTGGATTATTATAGGTGATTTTAACGAAGTGTTGAGCAGTTTTGAGAAAAGGGGTGGTAGATTGAATTTTGCTAGGAGTGGTTTTATTGATTGGGTTAATAGAAATAATTTGGTAGACTTGGGTTGGACCTTGGTTTTGTTGGGCACAAATTTACTTAGATGTCTAAAAAAAATTTATTGGGGAAGATATTTGGGTGTCTTGATAGGGTCTTGTGTTTGAAAGACTAGAGGCTCAAGTTTGCTTAAGGATTGGTTAGGCATCTCCCTAGATTTAATTCTAATCACTGCCCTTTCTTCCTTCAGCTCTATGGTGAGCAGTTTTCTAATATGGTGAGCTCTTGTTGGCATCAGTAGGAGGCTGATATAGGGGAGAAGGTTGTTGTTTTAGCTGATACTATGAAGGTTTGGAATAAAGAGATTTTTTGGAATCTTTTCCATAGAAAAAGATGATATTGGCTCGCTTGGCGAGTAATCCATAAGAATCTTAGTAAGTATATTTATAGAAAGTTTGAGGTGCTTAAGAAGAAGCTTAAGAGAGAGTACTTTGATATCCTTGATCATGAAGAGGTTTTTTGGCTCCAAAATTTTAGAAACACGTGACTTAAAAAGGGTGATAGGAACACTAAGTTCTTTTCCCTTTCTATGTTGATTAGAAGGAAACGTAACATGATTGAAGGATTGAAAAGGGATTATGGTTCTTGGGCCAGTGAGAAAGATGATATAAAGGAAGTGGTGGTTGAGTATTTCATGAACCTGTTTGCGAGAAATCTGCACATTGGGAATTATAAGAACCTTCCTAAAATGTTTTCTATTCTTGATAATGACAGGGTTGCTAGTTTGCATAAGAACACTTCTAAGGATGAAGTTAAAAATAGTTTATTTAATATTGGTGGTCTTAAGGCCCCTAAGCCTGATGGTTTTCCGGCTCTTTTTTTCTAGAATCAATGGAATGCTTGTAAAAGGGATCTTATTAGGTTGGTGGAGGATTGTTTCAAACAGGGGTCCATTCCTAGTAGGATCAATCAAACTCTTATATCCCTTGTCCCGAAAATTGAGAGTCTTGTTAACATGACTCAGTGAAGCTCTTTAAGCTTGTGTAGTACCACTTATAAAATTATTATTAAAGTGTTAATGCAGAGGTTAAGAGGGTTGCTGCCTGAGCTTGTGAGTCCCAACTAAGTTGCTTTTTTTTCTTAGGAGACAAATCCAAGACAGCATTGTTGTGGCTTATGAGGTTCTTTATAAGCTCAAAACTCTCAAAGGGAAAATGGGCTTATTTGCTTGAAAAATTGATTTGTTAAAGGCTTATGATAGGCTTTAATAGGGGTTTGTTAATCATGTGTTAGTTGAAACTGGTTTGGAAGGGAAGTTTGTAGGTGCGGTGATACGATGTATCTCTAGTGTGCAGTATCAGATGATTGCGAATGGTGAGAAAACATCTAGTTTCACTCCTGGTGGGGGTATCAGACAAGGTGATCATCTGTCACCTTATCTCATTGTGTTATGCATGGAGAAGTTATCTCATCTTATTAAGAAAAAGCTTGAGGACGGAGTTTGGAAGACTGTGAAAATTGCTAGAGGTGGTCAAGTTATTTCCATCTTTTCTTGCGGATGATCTCATTCTTTTTGTTCATGCTATTAGACAACAAACTAAGGTTATGAGGAGCTGTTTGGATTTATTTTGTAGCATTTCTAAGTAGCAAAAGAGTTATGAGAAATCTAGAATTTTTTGTTCCTGTAACATCCCTAATTTCAAATAAATATGAAAAGTAGGGTTGAATGAATTTTGAATATGTGAATATGATATTTATGATTTGAGGGGTAGAAAATGTAATTAAATATATATATATTTTTAAGGTTTCCAGGTGGACCAGGTGGAGCGGTCCAGAAAGAATACATAAAAGAGAAGGAAAATGTTAGCAGTGAGTACCACGACCATTCACTGCGACTAGGGATCGCGATGAGAAGCTCGCGGTGAAAATACTGATTTTTGGGTAGTGAGCATCGCGACCAGACACCGCGATGGCTTATCGCGATGAAGGCAGTAAAATCACTCCAGTGAGCAACGAGATTCTGTGGCACGACCACAGGTCGCGAAGAGCGGTTGCGATGACCAAAATTTTATAAAAAAAAATATGAGGCAGTGGGAAGTTTCAGGAAAGAAGAAAAAGAAATAGAAAGAGAGACCGGGAGAAAGAAAAGAGAGAGGAGAAAGAAAAGAGAGAAAAAGGGAAAGAGAAAGAAGAGAAGAAGAGGAAGAAGAAGAAAGGAAGAAGAAGAGAAGAAGAAGAAGGAAAAGAGAAAGAAGAAAGAAGAAGAGAAAAAGAAGGAGAAAAGAAAATCTAGAAAGAAACTGTCGGAAAAACGGTATCCAGGTTGGTGTACACTTTGATTTAAAGTGTTAGTTTTCAGTTTCAAACTGATTAGTTGAATTTTTAATAATTCGTAAGCTTTTAATTGAATTGATTTGTGAATAAATTTTTGAAAATGATTTTGAAATGTTATATATGTGGATTTTGTTGATTTTGATCATTTTAGTTTCCAGAATATATTGTTATAATTAACTTTCGGTTTCTATATACATCTATTTGTGTTTTGAATATTTTGGTTTCTAAATAGTTGCTTGAAATTGATTTTGGAATAGCTTGATATTGATTTTGGAATAATTGAGAGGATTTCTGTTTTATGAAATTTATTTGATTGTGCTATAGAAATTTTAAAGTTGAAAATGAGAATTTTGATGATTGTTAATTTTCGTAATATATATTGACATAATTAAATTTCTGTTTTCAAATATGTTTTGAATATTATGATTTTGGATTCATTGAAATTGATAATTGATGGAAATAATGATTTTGGGTAATAATAATATTGATTTGTATTGAGTTTATTTCATTTGAGAATTTTGTTGAAAATGATTTTGGAAACTGAGTTGAATAATACTTGGGAATTACGTTATTGTATACGTGTTTATATGATTTTAATTGTCAGAACATTTTAATATAATCGAATTTCATTTATAAAGTGAGTTTTTGAATTAATCATTTCATGAACAATGTTTTGAAAATGATTCTGAATTAGTTGATGCGATTACACGACGGAAGGTTTTATTTTATATATATATATATATATATATATATATGAATTAGAAATGGAAACGGCCCTAGGATATTTGAACATAGAAAACGGATATAGGAGGTTGGTATACCAGCTGGGTTATTTCAGCAGTACTGCACCGATATTGATGTTGATGCTGATATTATGTACCTCCCTAAGGATTTGTCCTGGGGTTGGGAGTTATGATCCTGATATTATGTACCTCCCTAAGGATTCGTCCTGGGGTAGGGAGTTATATACCTCCCTAAGGATACCGAACACTCAGGTCCTAGGGTAGGGAGTTATATGTACCACCCTTGGATGGAATAGGCCCCAAGTGCCGGTCCTAGGGTTGGGAGTTATGTTCGACTGACATCCATTGAGAGGTCGAACGACCCATATTCCAATCCTGAAATTATGTTGAGTATACTGAAGGGCCATGATTGAAATGAATGGAATAAAATGTTTATAAACGAATTTAGAAATTGATTTCTTACGATTTATTTCATTGATTGAATTGAATCATGCTATGGTTTTATATGTTAGTGTTATGACATTTTATTTTGGAAATTTATTTGAGTTGCATATAATATGTTTGAATATGATGATATTTTGAAAAATAAAAATATATACTTCGTGAATTTTATAAATGTTTTAGTGTACACCCACTAAGCATTATTGCTTAGCATGTTGATTTTATCACGCGTAGGTAGAAGAGGTTCTAATGAATAAAGGACTGAAGAGTTGAGAGCTGCAGAAGAAGATTCAGCGTCACATTACTTGGGTAGTTTTATTTAAACTTTGTTTGTAAATTAAGTACTTAAGCATATATATACAGAAGTTTGTAAAATAAAAATATATGAGTTTTGTAAATATTTGTATAATAGTTTATGTTTTATAAAGTTTGTAAATATATAATTTATGTATAATTTTATTGTAAATGTTTGATAAAGTCGCACTATATGGCAGAGTGCGCATTTGATTGAGAAATGAGTTTTGAAGTGTTAATATTATATTATTTAAGTTTTTGTTGAAAAACAAGATTTTTGGAAAGTCTGAAAAACAGAGGAAACTCGGGCAAAATTTTCCAAAATAGTTTTGAATGGGCTCACTATAAAAAGGGATTTTAAAATATATTTTATTTAATTTTTCAATGCCTTTCCAATTATAAAGTGAGTCAAGTCAAGTTTTGAAAACCCGGTAGTACTCCCTGGGTCGATCCAGACGGGTCGGGTCAGGGGGTGTTACATTTAAGTGGTATCCGAGCGCGGTTTAGGCGTTTCTGGACCAAAAGAGTAATAGTCTGTATATGCATGCATTGTATAAAGACACATATAGGCGGATGTGACTCTAATCTGCAAATTCCTCTTCTGTCTTATAGAGATAAAGGAAGAAAGAAATGGAACCCTCTGAAGATAAAGTCAGAAGTAGATCTAGTAGTTCCGCCAGAGTAGCTAGGAAAGCTTCTGTTGCATCTGGAAGTTTAAAGATGGCTGGATTGGAGAGTCGGGGTCAGCCAATAAGTAAGAAATTCAAAGGACATCAGGTTAATCGTCGGAGACAGCAACAGATACCCTTAGCCACAGTTAGATCTGGACAGTTAGTCATAACAGTAGCTAGTATCCCTGGAAATACAACTAGGGGACCAACCCCTGCACCGTGTAAACATTGTAAAAAGAAGCATCCGGGGAAATGCTGGAGAATGATTGGAGCCTGTAACAAATGTGGGTCTCGTGACCATTTTTATAGAGATTGTTCAAAGAAGCAGACTGTTTCTGCTGGTCAACAATCAGAAGGGTCAGCTCCCACTCTTTCTCGAAAGAGGAGATCTAGTCAGATACGGGCTGACGTTAGTAGGCCTACAGGGGCAGCAGAGCCTTTAGGGAGACAGGATAGTTGTGCCCCAGCATTATGTAAGCATTGTAAAAGGAGACATCCCGGGGAATGTTAGAGAGTAACCGGAGCTTGTTTTAAATGTGGATTACATGATCATGTAAGGAAAGAGTGTCCTAAGAGAAATCCTGTTCCGCAGACAGAGAGATCAACTCCTGCGGGGTCATCGAATGTGATAACTGGTATGATGTTTATTTTTGAGACTAATGTTATTGTATTGAGACATATATATATATATATATATAAATATATTTATACTAATTATATTTAAAAGTTGAACCAACTGAGTATGAAGTAGTAGTTAGTCATGTCTTCGATTACAATATGATTGCGAATAGAGTATATATATAAAGATTGTCTAATTAAGATTTAGAAATATGAATTGTCAGATGATTTGATGGAAATTATAATTATGAAAATTTGAAATGAATTGAGGTATAACTTTGGGTTATCAAGATATCGGATTAGAATTGATTATTATTTAAGAATGGATCGTTCAGATTATGTGCAGACTATAGATAACTGAATAAATTTACGATCGAGGATAAGTATATATATATATATATATATATATATTGTTTAGAATCAATGGTTTATTTGATCAGCCAAGAGAAACCAAAGTCTGATAAGGATTTTGTGGGTAATATGAAGAATTATCTCTCCAATGTTATTTCAGCCACTACTGCTCAGACATTGATTAGAAAAGGTTGTGAAGCATATCTGGCATATGTGGTTGATTTACGGAGGGTTGATTCTAGTTTGCAGAATATACCCACTGTATATGATTTTCTGGACGTGTTTCCGGAAGAACTCTCTAAAGTACCATCAGAGAGAGAGAGATGGAATTTGTGATTGATGTGATACAGGTACCATTCCAGTATCGATTATTCCATATAGGATGGCACTTGTGGAATTGAAAGAATTGGAAATACAATTACAAGAATTGTGAGATAAGGGATTCATTTGATCTAGTGTTTATGGTTTATTAAAGTAGTTGAGAGAAATCAGTATCTTCTCGAAAATTGATCTCAGATCGAGCTATCCTCAGTTGAGGGTGAAAGATTCTGATGATCGGAAAACAGCTTTCCAAAAACGATACGGACACTATAAATTCGTCGTGATGCCATTTGGGTTGACGAATGCACCAACAGCCTTTATAGATGTAATGAATCATATTTTTTGTCCGTATTTAGATCAATTTGTAGTAGTATTCATTAATGGTATTCTGATCTAGTCTCAAAGCTCGGAAGAACATGATCGACATCTCCAAATAGTACTACGAATTTTAAGAGAAAAGAAGTGTATACCAAGTTCAGTAAATGTGAATTTTGGTTGAATGAAATTGCTTTTCTGAGATATGTAGTATCAGCTAATGGTATTACAGCAGATCCTAAGAAAATTGAAACGATTATGGGTATTGACTGTTCTCAAGAACACCAAGTCCCATATCTGAATGGAAAAGGGACCGTATTACTAAGGATCTGGTTACAGGATTATCTCTTACACTTAGTAAACAGGATACTATTGGAGTGATAGGGGACTGACAAAGTCAGCACATTTTCTACCTGTCAGAATAGATTCTTCACTGGACAAAGTTGAATGAAAATAAGTTAGTAGGACTTAATTTGATTAAGCGGACTGAAGAAAAGGTGAAGATCATAAGGGAAAGACTGAAAATTGCATCTGAAAATCAGAAGTCATATGCAGATTTGAAAAGAAAAGACATTACATAAGAGGTCGGTGACACAGTAATTTTTGAAAGTATCTCCATAAAAAAAAAAGTAATGAGATTTGGATAGGAAGGGAAGTTAAGTCCTAGGTTTATTGGTACATACGAAATGCTTGAACGTGTAGGACCGGTAGCCTATAGGCTAGCTTTGCCATTGGAATTAGAAAAGATACATAATATATATCATATACCTATGTTGAGGAGATACAGATCTGATTCCTCTCATAGAGTTCAGATTAAAACTATGGAAATATAAAGATAAGGAAGAACCAGTGAAAATTATAGACAGAGAGATTAAGGAACTCCGACCTAAGACAGTACCATTAGTAAAGATTCTCTAGAGGAGCCCTAATGTGGAAGAAGACCATGAGAAAATGAAGAGATTATAAGGCAACAATCTCCACAATTGTTCGAATACGGTAAATTTCGAGGACAAAATTTCTTAATAGGGGAAGAATTGTAACATCTCTAATTTCAAATAAATATGAAAAGTAGAGTTGAATGAATTTTGAATATGTGAATATGATATTTATGATTTGAGGGGTGAAAAATGTAATTAAATGTATGTATATTTTTAAGGTTTCCAGGTGGACCAAGTGGAGCGGTCCAGAAAGAATACATGAAAGAGAAGGAAAATATTGGCAGTGAGTACCGCGACCAGGGATGGCGATGAGCAGAATGATAATTTGGGCAGTGAGTATCGTGACCTGGGATCGCGATGAGCAGCTCGCGGTGAAAATACTAATTTTGGGTAGTGAGCATCACGACCAACATCGCTACCAAACACCGTGATGGCTGATCGCGATGAAGGCGATAAAATCACTCCAGTAAGCAACGCGATCAGGTGGCGCGACCACAAGTCGCGAGGAGCGGTCGCGATGACAAAAATTTTATAAAAGAAATAAAAGGCGGTAGGAAGTTTCAAAAAAGAAGAAAAAGAAATAGAGAGAGAGAAAGGGAGACCGAGAGAAAGGAAAGAGAGAGGAGAAAGAAGAGAGAGAAAAAGGGAAGGAGAAAGAAGAGAAGAAGAAGAAGAAGAAGAAGGAAAAGAGAAGGAAGAAAGAAGAAGAGAAAAAGAAGGAGAAAAGAAAATCGAGAAAAGAAACTGTCGGAAAAACGGTATCCAGGTTGGTGTACACTGATTTTTGAAATCGTTATGAATTTTCGTTATATGCTTTCATTTGAATTTCCTTATTTTGTTAAAATCGTTTTTATGGATTTTGTATAATTATATTTTGTTTACGAATATTGTTAGAAATTGTTTGAAAATAATTAGGGAATATTATAGTATAATTGAATTTCTATTATATTGTATGATTTCGAATAAATCGTTTTGCGAGTAATGTTTGGAAACGATTTTGAAATAATTTAATATAATTATTGTTTTGTAAATGATATTTGAAAATCATTTTAGAATATATTGATAGGAGTATTGATGAAAGTTTTGGATTTGTGAATACTGTTGAAAATAACGTTGGATTATTTTAGTATGATTATTTTATTATTTGAAAATAATAATACAAATGTTTTTACGAATATTGTTTTATAAATATTACTGTTGTTGAAATTGATGGATCTTTGTGAATCAAAATTGTTGATTTCGAAATGAATAAAATGATTTGATATGAAATTTGTAAAATTGTGTATTGTGAAACGGCTTTAGGATACTTGAACATAGAAAACGGATATACGAGGTTGGTATACCAGCTAGGTTATTTCAGCAGTACTGCACTGACACTAGTGATTGTTGGCGGGTGTCTCTAAAGCAACCCCGGACATCACACCGATACTAGTAATTGTTGGCGGGTGTCTCTAAAGCAGCCCTAGACATCACACCGATACTAGTGACTGTTGGCGGCTATCTCTAAAGCAGCCCCGGACGTCACACCGATGTTACAGATATTAGGTCCATATTCCAGTCCCGTGATTTATGTTAAGTATACCGAAGGGGCCAGGATTGAAAAGAAATGAATAAAGTTTATAGAAAAGAATTTTGAATACTTTTATAAGATTGATGAATAAGATTTACTGAAATTAGTTGAATATCATTGGATTTTAATATATAGTTGATATGATATTTTAATTGTGAAAATGTATTAATTTCCTGTGAATATTTAAATTTGAACCTTTTATTTATTATTCTTGCTATTTGATAGATATATATATATATATATATATATATTCCTTTGCTGAAAATAGAGTATTTATGAAATTATAAGAGAAAGGTTTTGTTTAGTAAACGTTTTGTTTAATGTGAACATTTGATTTGCTTTGAAAGTGTATTTACAATAATATGATTTGTATTTGTTTGATATATGTTATAAATGATATTATTTTAAAGTTGTAAATTCGATTTGTGTACACCCACTAAGCGATATACTTAGCGCGTCGATTTTTATCACGCGTAGGTAGAAGAGGTTCCAGTGAATAAAGGACTGAAGAGTCGAAAGCTGCAGAAGAAGAGTCAAAGTCACATTACTTAGGTAGTTTTATTTAAACTTTGTTTGTAAAGTAATTACTTGAACATGCATATACAGAAGTTTGTAAAATGAGAATATATGAGTTTTGTAAATATTTGTATAATAGTTTATGTTTTATAATGTTTGTAAATATATAAATTATGTATGGTTTTATTGAAAATGTTTAAAAAAGTCGCACTAAATGGAAGGGTGTACAAATGGTTGTTGAGAAATTGAAATGTGTATTTTGGAAAGTTATGATTTTGTAAACAGGTTTTTGGCAAGTCAGAAATACAGAGGGAACTCTGTCGATATTTTTCAAATAGCTTTGGATGGGCTCACTATGAAAAGGGATTTTAAATTATAAATTATTCGGATTGTCGAAGGTTTTCAAATTATAAAGTGAGTCAAGAAAAGTTTTGAAAACCCGGTAGCGCTCTCTGGGTCGATCCAGACGGGTCGGGTCAGGGGGTGTTACATTTTAAAATATAATTTATTTAATTTTTCAATGGTTTTCCAATTATAAAGTGAGTCAAGTCAAGTTTTGAAAACCCGGTAGCGCTCCCTAGGTCGATCCAGACGGGTCGGGTCAGGGGGTGTTACAATTCCAAAAGTATTTTGGATGTTGAGGCCAGGTGCTTTGCTAAGGTTTATGGCTCTCTTGTTGGGATTTATATCCAAAAGTTTATAATTGTAAATGTAATTAGAAATAAATAAAAGTATAAGTATTATCATTCGAATAAAAGTGTTTTTATTTGTTTATGCGTTTATATATTATGCGTGTAACATCTAAGATTGCAAGTTATAATCTTAAAATGAGTATATGAAAGTCATATACATAAGGATTCATTTTGAGACATGCAATCTAAAGATTGTGCAGAGAGCAAACAAAACTGGGTACTTTGTTTATAGTTGATCTACTGATGTGGTTCATTCTGCAATATACAGTGGTCTTATCTTAGATTGCTCATTATATGATGAGATCATATAGGACTGGGCCACGATTTATATGAATCTCTCACCAAGATCTGTTAGTAGATGAGATTTGTATATATCGACAAATGATAGCTATATATAGGCGATATTAATCCTGAGTGTCCTATCAACTCCTTCAGGTTAGATCGTGACTCTTGACATACCATAAGTGAGGTCGATGTTATATTCTCGATCAATACTTCTGTATCTTAGAGTTGCAGTTTGGCTTGTGGTTGGGAAGGTATGAATACAGCAGTGGAATCCACTCCTTCTTGATTGAAATAGATAATTACTGTTGATTCGGGGCTTGAACAATTATGAGCACTCTTTTTATCCCGTAAAAGAAGAAAGGATTTAATTATTCATTAGAGAATCAACAGTGCTTAAAAGAAAAGATATAACTAGAGGGGTATAACGGACATTATGACCTAGCTCTAGCTATGAACTAATCATAGAGGGTCATACTATATATAATAGCTATATCAACGGACACTGAGACTTCAGATTGTATAAAACGTCTACAAATCTGAGTGTTCAGCCTCGGATTTTTAGTGAAATAACTCCGAGGTTAATAATAATGAAATATTAATTAAAGCATTTTAATTAATATTACTAAGTATTATCGGAGCTCAAAACTGTAAGTTCATTAGATCCCTTTGCTAACCCTTATGGTTAATGGTAACTAAGGACACGGTAAATTAATTGGATGGTTCAATTATTTGTGTTACGAAAGTGTTATGTGTCAAATTTCATTAGGCTAAGATAAGCCTAAAGACATTAAATGAGCCCAACAAGTCCTGATAAGCCAACAAAGTCCATATAGGTCAGAAATAGCCAACGAGGTCCAACAAGCAGAAGAAACCAATAAAGCCCAGTATGACAGACAAACCCACTCTAACAAAAGTAAAGAAAAAGCTTTAAGCAAGCTTTCTCTCCAAAACTACCTAAAAGAGTCAAGCACCACCTCTCATCGACAGCTTAACTCCAGCTCGCCTAACAACCAGCTTGAAACTCCAATTAGAAAAGGAATCCCAAGAATAAAGGGATTCGATTCAGTCAACTAGCAAAGTCCCAATCAGACTCAATCTCCTTAATTTCAGCAATCTTATTTCAATTAGAAGATGATTCTTAGGATACTATTTAATCCCTAATTTCTTGTAATTAGATTCCATGTAAAACGAAATGACTTCACCCCTTCACAGTATAAAAGAGACAGATCATCACTGTTACAAAGGTTACTAATTTTTTCAGAAAGAACATATAGCGAGCTCTGCATACCCACTCAGCTAATTCGACTTAAATACAAGGAATATTGGATGTACACATTCCTTTAAGCCGAACCACTTTAAAAATCTCTTGTGTCAATTTTATTTCCTTATTTTTGCCATTCAATTCGTTGTTATTTATGTTGACCAAATTCATATGTCAACAGTTTGGCACCAGAAGAAGGGCTCCGTAAGAGGAATCAAGCTTCCATTTTCGGTAAGAAACAGCATTTTAGTTGTATTTTTTTTCTAGAAAACTCATCCAAATCAATGGTGAGAGGCATGAGAATCCACTCCAAAATCGCAAGAAGTAGGGATGTACCCCTAATTGGGGGACATTCAGAAGCATTCCACTAGCCTCTGGTCTCATCGATTGTGCCAAACATACCGGTTGTACCAAACGTACCAGTCATGCCAAACGTAGCCCCCGCCGTCTCAACGTGTAACATCCCAGATTTCGGATAATTAATTTTATATATGTGAATATAAATTTTGTGATTGGAGGGGGTGTAAATGTAATTAAAAGTATGTTTATTTTTATGATTTCCAGGTGGACCAGATGGAACGGTCCAAAAATGATGCAAGAAAAAGGAAAACCGAGGCAGTGAGCATCGCGATCTGATCACCGCGACCACAGATCGCGATGACCTGCTCGCGGTGAAAAATGTGATTTTTGGCAGTGAGCATCGCGACCAGTCACCGCGACCACAGATCTCGATGAACTGCTCGCGATGAAAATGTCAAATTCTGGTAGTGAGCAACGCGACCACCAGCGCGACCATGGTACCGCGAGGTGTGCTCGCGATGAAGGCGGTGGAAACGCTCCAGTGAGTACCGCGACCTGGTGGCGTGACCACAGGTCGCGACGACCGAAAAAAAATATAAAAAAAAAATTTTGGCTTCTCGCAGAAGCCACAGAAAACACAGAACAAAGAGAAGAGAGAGGAGAGACCGAGAGAAAGAAAGAAAGAAGAAGAAAGAAAGAAGAAGAAAGAAAGAAGAAAGAAGAAGAAAGAAGAAGAAGAAGAAGAAGAAGAAGAGAAGAAGAAGGAAAGAAAAGGTGAAAGAGAAAGGGAAAGGAAAAGGAAAAGAAAATCGTGGAAACGCGATTTGTCGAAAGGAAACGGTATCCAGGTTGGTGTACCTCCGTTTCCGAACTTTTTACAAAAAAAAACATTAAGTATTTTTAGTTTAAATATGCAATTATTTTGATGGTTTTCCATTTTTATGCATTTATAATATTTCATTGAAATGATTTATTGTTGACTGGGTTTTGATTATTACGATTCCGCTGAAATTGCTTGTTTTCGATTATTGTATAAATGATGTTGATTTTCCCATGAAAAAGTTATGTTATCGAACTCGACTGTTTCCGTTGATTGTAAATCTAGTGAATATTTGAAAATAGTTTATCGTAACGGCCCTAGGATACTTAGACATAGAAATGGATATAAGAGGTTGGTATACCAGCTGGGTTCAGTGAGCAGTACTGCGCCGATATTGATCTGATATTGATGATTATTATGTACCTCCTCATGGATTCGTCCAGGGGCAGGGAGACACGTACCTCCTCACGGATTCGTCCTGAGGTTGGGAGACACGTACCTTCCTAAGGATTCGTTCCTGGGATAGGGAGTTATGTACCTCTCTAGGTTCCGTACCCTCGGTCCTAGAGTAGAGAGATACGTACCACTCTTAGGATTCGTCCTAGGGTGGGAGTTTGACCCATATTCCAGTCCTAGTATGTTGAGTATTCTAGCGGGCCAGATTTGAAGTGAATTGAGAAATGAATTGATTAACTTTATTGATCTATCTTATATGTTGATCTTATTGTTGAAATTAAAGTGATTAAAACTGTTTTATGCTTTGATTCTGAAGTTAAATGGATTTGTAAATGATTAGCATCGAAAAGAGATATATTGTAATTTGTTTCTTGTTAAAAGTTATATATGATTTTCATATTTGAGATTAGTGTACACCCACTAAGCTATATGCTTAGCGCGTTAGTTTTGTTTCTAACGCGTAGGTACCAAGGATACTGAAGAGGCCAGAGACTGAAGAGAGAGAGAGTTGCTGACAGAGTCTCAGAGTTACTACAGTTGGGTAGTTTTATTGTTGTATATATATATATATATATATATATATATATATATATATATATATATATATATAGTTTGTAACCATGCTTATACAGAGAGTCTGTAAATATGTTTTGTAATTATGTCCTATAATTAATTATTTTTCGATTTCTGTCTTTTATTATTAGAATATTTGTAAATATTAAATGCTGAATCGTTTTATTTTATAAACTGTGTTGAAAAGTCGCACTAAACGGCAGAGTGCGCAATTGTTTGAAAATGATATTGAAGTGTTGATATGATTTTTGTAATTGAATTGAGTTGTGAAAAACAGGTTTTGGAAAATCCGAAAAATAAACAAAACTCTGCCGAAATTTTTGTTAAAAGTTTATTTATTGGGCTCACTTGAAAATGGTTTTAAAACTATCAACTAGTTGGTTTTTCCAATGGTTTGAAAATCTATCGATGGGCTCACAACGGTTTTCGGTTTATAAAATGAATTTAGAAAGTTTTGAAAACCGGTAGCGCTTCCTGAGTCGATCCAGCCGGGTCAGGTCAGGGGGTGTTACACAACGGCTCTGCTACCAGCCTCAATTCGACCAACTAGTCAATTCCCCCCTCAGATGGAACCTCAAGGAAATAATCAGGCTGGCCCGTCTAGGCCACCGGACCTCAACAAATGGATGGAGAGACAAGCCAAACTAGAAAGAATAGTAGCGGAGATGTCCCGCGGCTACCACCTCCTGTTGCAAAACCAGCCTCCTCGCGAGCAGATCGTGGAAAGCGTCTCACCACCACGTCATGATGGAGGTGACCTGGTCTACCCTGCCTGTCGAGTTTACAGGCGAAACCCCTTGTTAAATAATGCTCAGCGAGATAGAATTTCCTTTCACTCATCCAACGCGGCAAGGTGAGCTAGAGAAGAGCGCAGTGAACGGCGTGAGGAACCTCCTCACACTGGACCTGTGATTCACGTGAATGCTAGCAGCGAGAGGTATGTAGAATTCAACAGGGATTGATGAGGGCTGGGGCATAGCACGTCCTAGCGACCTAGTAAAGGCAACAATGGAAACGCCCGTTACGCAGTGCCGCCGCCAAAATTCCCTACAACCAAGGCGCTGAACCATAGCTAAACTGTAGGATCCACCCCGCAAGGAAGATAGTGCCACCTTCAGCATATCAATGGCCGCCCCTCTAATCACCGAATATTAGGCAACTACGATGGCTAGAGCAATCAGAGCAGTAGCGTGGAGGAGTTAGAGAACGAACCACTGCCGGATCGCTTCAAAATGCCCAGCATCCCCCTCTACCAGGCGACCCCTTTGATCACTTGGATGCTTACAATATATAGATAAGCCTTCTCATGACCAACAGCAGGGTCAAGTGCTAGTATTTCTCGGTAACCTTAGGAGAAATCCCTAGGAAATGGCTGAGGGGGCTCCCGACTGGTAGTATAACGAGCTAGAATCAATGCCAGGAGCTCTTCATAAACCAGTACTATGCCCTGAAGAAGCAGCTCATCTCTTCATGCCACCTGGCAACAATCTTTTAGAAGTCAGATGAACCTTTGAAAGATTACATAGCCCGCTTTCAGAGAGAAGTTAGCTATGTAGATAGCCCAACTGACGAAAGTGTGCTGACCGTAATCACAGCTGGCCTGCGAAAAGATAGCGAGCTCTACCAGAGTATATACAGCAAGCCAGTTAAGACCCTGAGAGATTTCTACATGCTGTCGAACACTCATATCCGCATGGAGAAAGCTTTTGGGCCCAAGAAGAGCTCCAACAAAAAAAAATAGAGGCGGAAGTCCGCATGACAAGAGGAAGCGAAAGAGCAACGGGGGAAACGACGATAACAACAACCGTAACCAAAATAAGGGCTCACAGAGAGAAGAAGCTCTAGCAAACCAAGTGGCCTAAAAGGCTAGCAATGACGAGAATGTGAGAAGAAACAGAGATCGCTACTATACCTATGCATTGCTGTCCGATTTTCAGGATAAAATCTTCAGCACGGAGAGAAATAGGGAAGAATTTGGTAGATCGCCTGCTATGAGGATGCCCGAATAAACTCGAAATCTTAACAAGTTCTGTGCGTACCACAATGAGGCAGGCCATAACACAACATTACTTCAAGCTCAAAGATGCAATCGAGGGCTTGATCATATAAGGTTACCTTGGAGACTATGTGGTGCGACCAAGGAATCAGCCATAGCAGCAGCAGCAACAGCTGATTGAGCCCATCCATCCAGAACCCATCCCAAAGGAGCCCACTTAAGGGCAATCCATACCATCCACGGAGGACCTCATCTTGCAGGAGCTACAAACAGGTCGCTAACGCTATAAGTAAAAGAAGTTGGCTACTCTACTATGAGGATGATGAGTTTGGATAAACAGCTTATGAAGCAATACTGGATGATGGCGGAGGATGTAACCTTCACAGATACTGATATACGAGGAGTGCCCTAGCCACATAATGATGCGATTGTCATTATGGCAACAATTAGAGGGGGTGGTCATCTACAGGACAATAATCGATAATGGGAGTTCGGTGAACATCTTGTACAAAGCAGCCTTCGAGATGATGGGATTGAAGCAAACTCACCTACGACCTTCGAACGAGCCACTTTACGACTTCACAGGAGATTTGGTCGTCCCTTTGGGACTAATCACTTCACCCCTCACCTTGGGAGAACTAGTTCGCCAAGCGACCACCATGGCAGACTTTCTGATTATAGACTGCCCAACAGCTTACAACGTTGTCCTAGGGAGACCAGCTCTCAACGATCTGGAGGTAATCACCTCCATAAAGCATCTAACTTTGAAATTTCCAACTTTAACGGGTGTAGGACATGTCCATCGGGAGCAGAAGGTAGCCAAATCGTGTTATGAGAAGACAGTAAGATTTGGGACACAAGAAAAGGCTGCAAGGGCCAAAGCCGACGAGCAAAGAATTAAAGTTTCAGCTGAAGACTCCCTCAACACAACCAGCCAGCCCACCGGCTGAACCCAGTGAAGACCTAAAAGGGGCCCTCACGTGATGAATAAACACCTGGGTAACAGAGCTTATAACCTCAGAAACGTCAGTAGAGCTCGATCTCTACAAGCTAGCAATGCGGAACAGTTGATGGATTTTACCTGTAATGGTTGTCTTAGTTTTCCAAATTAATAAAGCTATCCTTTTTTCTACAAGCTCTCGTGTTAAAATTTATTACCCTTGACCAGGGGAGGCTAGGGGGATCAACATACAAACTGCTAATGGAAAACCAACGCGCGAATACACTACAAGATGGAACTAGAAATGAAGAAATTTCCCAAGTGTTGGTAACCCTCGTAAACGAGAAGGTTTCCCAGCGAGGTCGACTAAACGAGCTTGTTAATGAGAAAGTCTCCTACTTTCAAATCTACAAGCTCACAATAAAACTAAGTATAAAAATTGACGGAACTCGCCAACTTAACAGCCCACGAGCCATCTAACTAGCCGGGTCAATAGAAATACTTGAGGAAGCAGACCTAGAACTGTAAAAATTGACAAAAAACCTGCCAACCAAGGGCTGACGAGCTCGTTTAACTAGCAGGGTCAATATAGAAACTCAAGGTGGAATCCCTCACGACGTACCTAAGTACAAAATTGACAAAAACCAGCCAATCAAAAAAGCTTACGAGCTCTCAAACTAGTGAAGTCAATGCTTATGATAGCAGCCTCCCCAAGGAGCTGCACAAAATCGACAAAATTTGCCAACTTGAGAAGCTCATGAGCTCTCAAACTAGCGAGGCCAACACCTATGGTAGTAGGCCTCCCCGAGGAGCCGTGCAGAATTGACAAGACTTACATTCCTTTAAGCCGAACCACTTTAAAAATATCTTGTGTTTTCCTTATTTTTGCCATTCAATTCGTTGTTATTTACGTTGACCAAATTCACACGTCAATAGAAAGTGACATGATTTAATTAAAGAGAATTAATTAAATAACATGATTATTTAATTAATGATTTAATAATTAAATAAATATTAATAATTTAGAATTATTAATTATTTTAGTTATTTACTAGAAGGTTGCAAGTTCTGACCTTGACTAATACCAAAAGGGATTTTAAATAATATAATTATTTAATAGTTCTAAAGGTCAAAGGTTCAAACTTTAGGTATGAACAATATTAAATAGGATTTAGAATCCTACTTTGACTTGGTCAAATAAAATCCCAGAGACCTAATATATATATATATATATATATATATATATATATATATATATATATATATATAAGAAACAAAACAAGGCAATTCAACCAAGCAAAATGAAATGAGCGGCAACACCAAAAAGATAGAAGAAAAAAAAAAAATTTCTAACCCTTTTTTGTGTAGGTGCGGCGGGCTAGGGAAGAAGACAAGGAGTTGGCTTCTCTTTTTTTCTGCAACCTCCATCTTTGTATCCATGACGTGCTCACACACACGTTGTCAAACCGCAGGTCATAGCTCAGAAAGTCAGGTGGTGAATCAAGAAGTCAAAGATTTAAGAAACGCAACAAAGGTAATTGTAGATTTAAGATTCTATTCGCGTATGTACAATAACAAGGTTTTAACGAAAAAAAAAACAAAACAAAACAAAACAATTTTTTCCTCCCTTCAATTGGTATCAGAGCCTAGTTCTGATGTTTTTGTCTATACGTGAAAAAGAAAACTATAATTTTTATTATGTTCTTGATTTTCTTTTCTTTTCTTGATTCTTTATTCTTGATATATGACATGTGCAGGCACTTTTTTTTTTTTTTGGAAAGCCAATTGTATTTTAATGGCTTTTTTTGTATACTATTTTTGCTATTTTTTTTGTATATTATTTCTATAATGCGAAGAAGATCGTGACTGTGGAAGATACGAAAAAAAAAAATAACAAAGGAGGCGACAGCCCTTTGCTACTGCATGTCGGCTGCCACGCGTACAGCGAGCGCGCCTGCTTGCTGGCTGCTGCCGCAACGCTTAGGGGCTGCCCATGTGGTTTTTCGCGGACGATTTTTGCTGGAACTTTTTGGAAAATATTGCCGAATATTGTTCCAGAAAAGTGAGAGAAAATTGAAGCAAAAAACTACTGCCAAAACTCTCATTACTCGAGCAAAGCGCTGCTCTCGCGAGGGCTAAGGCACTAAGTGCGCGCGCGGCTATTGCAACTGGCAGTCGTGCCTTCGCTTGTGCTAGGGCTGTTTTTGGCCTCTTTTGGACTTCGAGTACCTGTTAGCGTAATGCATAGGCCTTGGTATAAAAAATGGCAGCCCATAGAAACTATTTGGACAGCCCTAAAGCATCCAAGACTGCTACGTGCAATTATTGCACGTGTGCGAATTTGAAGTTTGCAAAATGATAGTCCATTATGCTTCTTGGATAGCCATAACTTGCTGGAATTTAAGTGATGGGTCTTAAAGCTCAACCCATGAGATGGATCATTTAAATTAAATCAAGTTGGACTTGATAATAAGCCCAATACAAGAAGATGATGGACTTGAAGACAAAGGATTACTTGAAGACCAAGGAATGCCTTGGATTAAAACTTGTAATTAGATTTGTGTAAATTAAATAAATCATGTCACTTGATCATTCATGTATGCTTTAAATTTATGTCATGTGATTATTTATGATATTTAAAGCATGATCATACATATATATGTTATCTAGACTAGGTATGCCTACACTTGCATTATAACATGTCATACATGATTTCCATGATTTATTTGTTTAATTTTGAATGTGATTAAAATAGTAAACATCTTCATAAATGGCAATCAAATAATGAGATTAGTTTTTAGGAGTAAAAACTTAGTAATTCTCATTAACAAACTAATCCTTTAATTAAAATGTTTAATTAATTAGGATTAATATGATTAAGACCTTAATTAAAATTGGACCAAATAATGAGATTAGTTTTTAGGAGTAAAAACTTGGTAATTCTCATTAATGAACTAATCTTTTAATTAAAATGTTTAATTAATTAGATTATTTAGGCCCAATAATTTATTAGGATTAATTTAATTAAAGCCATAATAATAATTGAACCAAATAATGTGATTTAATTTTAATAGTTAAAACTTAGTAAATTCACATTTAATATCTAGTTTATTTAAATAGTTTATATAAATTAAAAATCGAATAAATTATATTTTTAAGAGTTAAAAATCAAATAATTTATTATATCATCTAGTGACTTAGATTTTAATTAGCTGTAGAATCTAAATAAACATTAAAAACATAGAGTTTAGCAACTCGAAGTTATTAGAAAACCCTAAACTACAAATAGTGAGTGGGAGATGGATATATGACATTATATCCCGCAGTCTCCATTGTTAGTTCAACACAGTGAGATTCAAGTAGCGTCTCAAGACGGCCTTACTTTCGTCCTCCCTAAGGAAGGTGTCCATGATAGTCAATATCAAGGTTGACTTCCTAACGGATAGGTTTTTAGAATGTATTTTAGGATTGACCTAGTCTATCTAGGCAACTCTCAAGTTAAATTTGTGGAATCTGAAACTGTGGGTTACACTTACAAGGATATAATTAGGTTGTTAATTCAATATCCTAGCTAAATTAAAGCGAGGTTGAATAATATAAGAATAAAGAGTTATTATGGTGTATCAATCGATTGAGAATGTCTCGATCTAAGATGCAAGGATTTGACCTAGCCTATCTAGGCACTAATTTGTGGTATGTTGAATTGTCAAGGTATAGAAACTATTTTTATGGAAATTTTCTAGTTCATTAAAACATTTTCATGCATCATATTTAATTTTATGCCAAACATATAACATGTGATATGAAAGTATGAAATGAATGATTTTAATTTTTTTTATGTTTTAAATTTCAACTATGTCTTCTACTTTAATTTCAATCCTCACAAACGAAAAATTAATTGGGGATAATTATACTAAGTGGAAACACAACATGAACACAATTATGGTCTGTAAAGACATCAAGTTTGTGTTAGCGGAGGAATGTCCTCCGCAGCCTGCTACTATGTAGCACCCCCCGACCCGATCCGGCCGGACCGATCTGGGGCGCGCTACTCGGACTTTCACATCTTTTCAAAACTTCATTTTTCATTTTAAAATCAGTGTGAGCCCATAAAACATTTTAAACTTTTTACGAAAATTCGGCAGAGTGCCGTTTGTTTTTCGGACTTTCCAAAACCTGTTTTAACACGATTCAATTCACATTACATTTTCACAAACACTTCAATATCAATTTCAAACAACTGCGCACTCTGCCGTTTAGTGCGACTTATTAATCACAATTTATAAAATAAAACAGTTCAAACTTTATATATATATATATATATATATATATATATACAGACATTCAAAAAGCATAATGTAATTAATTAAAAACATATTACAAAACTTATTTACAATCCCCCTGTATATGCATGCTTTCAGAATATATATACATAACAAAAGTATAGCTACCCAACTGTACAATCCTGTGACTCGGTCTGCAATTCCTCCAGTTCTTCAGTCTTTCGCCTCGTCCGGATTCCTGGTACCTACGCGTTAGACACAAACTAACGCGCTAAGCATAAAGCTTAGTGGGTGTACTAAAAACTCAATTAAATAAACTACAATATAATTAGTCTTTAAAGAGAAATAAACCACAAGATAAACATTTTCATCACTAATCGATTTCAAAACAATTGAATTTCCAAAATTAAATCATTAAACAATTTCAATTTCTCGAAGTACAATAATAAAATCAACATAAGAATTCGATCAATAAAATCATTCGATTCACTTTCAATTCTATCAATTTTGGCCCACTAGAATACTAAACATATACGGACTGGAATATGGGTCAAGCTCCCAACCCCCAGAACGAATTCTGAGGAGGTACGTGTCTCCCAACTCTAGGACCGTGGGTACGGAACCTAGAGAGGTACATAGCTCCCTATCCCAGGAACGAATCCTTGGGAAGGTACATTAACTCCCAACCCCCGGGACGAATCCCGAGGAGGTACGTATCTCCCAGCCTCTGGACGAATCCAAGAGGAGGTACATCAATATCATCAATATCAATCAATCAATATCGGCGCAGTACTGCTCAATAAAACCCAGCTGGTATACCAACCTCCTATATCCACTTCTATGTCTACGTATCCTAGGGCCGTTTCAATAAACTATTTTCACAATAATCACAATATAGTACAAATCATGAACAATAGTCATGCGAGCAATATTTTTCACAAACCACAACAGTCGAAATGTTCGAAAACGAAATTGAAATACAATCTATCACAAATCATTCCAAAATCAACAATAATCGTACAAAATATAAATCATGTAGTATTTACGAAATCGACAAAATCGAAAGAAAATCAAGATGCGATCTAATATAAAAGTATTCCAAAATCGACAATAGATGTAGCAAGTACATATAAAATAAACACTTTACTTACGGAAAATCGATAACGAAAATTTTGAACGAAATCGAAAACGAACACGGAAACGAAATCGAAAACGAAAACGAAAACACTAACGAAAGTCTTTGCGTAACGATTTCGAAAACAAACGTACACCTACTTGGAATCCGTGTTTTCGTTCGAGAATCGCGGTTCCACGATTTCGTTTTTCTTTCCCTTTCCTTTCTCCTTCTTTCTCTTCTTCCTCTTTTTCTTTTCTTTTCTTTCTTCTTCTTCTCTCTTCTTCTTCTTCTTTTTCTTCTCTCTTTTCTCTCCTTTTCTCTCTTTTTTCTCGGTTCTTCCTCTCTCTGTTCTGGCTTCTCGCTTCTGCGAGAAGCTTCTATTTTTTTATATTTTTTTCGCCATCGCGACCGCCGTCGCGACCTGTGGTCGCGGCACCAGGTCGCGACACTCACTGGAGTGCGCGCACCGCCTTCGTCGCGAGCGCGCCCTGGTTCATATATAACAAATAGTAAAAATTTATTTTTCACATATTTCATATATAACAAAAATTCATCACCCGAAATCCGGGATGTTACAATTCTCCCCCACTTAAGCAATTTCGTCCTCGAAATTTACCTCAATGAAACAGTTGGGGATATTGCTGTCGCATCGTTTCTTCCCTCTCCCAGGTAGCCTCTTCTACTTTATGGTTCCTCCAGAGGACTTTCACCAGTGGCACTCTTTTATTTCTTAATTCTTTGATCTCCCGATCAAGAATCTGTACTGGTTCCTCCTCATATGTCAGGTCTGGTTGGATTTCAATGCTTTCGGCCTGAACTCTGTGGGAAGGATCAGATCTGTATCTCCTCAGCATCGATACATGGAACACATTATGGATCTTTTCCAATTCTGGAGGTAAAGCTAGTCTATAGGCTACTGGTCCCACACGTTCAATGATTTCGTATGGCCCAATAAACCTAGGACTCAACTTACCTTTTTTGCCAAATCGAAGCACTTTCTTCCACGGAGATACTTTCAGAAACACTTTCTCACCGACATCATATTCTATCTCTTTTCTTTTCAAATCCGCATAGGATTTCTGTCGGTCAGAAGCAACTTTCACTCGATCTCTGATAATTTTCACCTTCTCCTCAGTCTGTCGAATCAAGTCTGGGCCTACTAACCTGTCCTCTCCTAACTCTGTCCAGCACAATGGAGTCCTGCATTTCCTTCCATACAGTGCCTCATACGGTGCCATCGCTATGCTCGACTGGTAACTGTTGTTGTAGGCGAATTCAATCAATGGGAGATGATCCGCCCAACTTCCTTCAAACTCAATTACACAACTCCTGAGCATATCTTCGAGCACCTGAATTACCCTTTCTGATTGGCCGTCTGTCTGCGGATGGAAGGCTGTACTAAAGCTCAGTCGTGTACCCAAGGCTTCTTGAAACTTCTTCCAGAATCTGGATGTAAACCTCGGATCTCTATCTAAGATTATGGATACAGGCACTCCATGCAATCTAACTATCTCTCTGATATACAATTCGGCTAGTCGATCCAAAGAGTAGTCAGTTCTGACAGGTAGAAAATGTGCCGACTTCGTCAATCTGTCCACTATAACCCATACTGCATCGTGTTTACTCCGGGTGAGTGGCAATCCAGTGACAAAGTCCATAGTGATGCGATCCCAATTCCATTCAGGTATTGCTATTGGTTGTAACAATCCTGATGGAACCTGGTGTTCAGCTTTCACCTGTTGACAAGTCAAGCATTTGTTCACAAATTCTAACACATCCTTTTTCATACCAGACCACCAGTACTGCATTTTCAAATCTCTGTACATTTTCGTGCTACCTGGGTGCATTGCATATGAACTGCTGTGTGCCTCTGTCAGGATCATTTTTCTCAATTCTTCATTTTCTGGAATGCAAATCCTGTCTCTGAAACACACAATACCATCAGTTCTGATTGAGAAGTCTGGATGCTTCCCTTCCGGAATCTGTTCACATATCATCTGAATTTTAGCATCCTGCTTCTGTTTCTCTGCAATCTGCTGAATCAGACTGGGTCTGCATATCAATTCAGCTACCACTGCACTATCTGGATTCAGCTGTAAATGCACATTCATAGCCTTCAAAGCAAACAGTGCTTTTCTGCTCAATGCATCTGCAACTACATTCGCCTTTCCTGGATGGTAGTCGATTACACAGTCATAGTCTTTTATCAACTCCATCCATCGCCTCTGTCTCAGATTGAGCTCTCTCTGGGTAGGCAGATATTTCAGACTCTTGTGATCCGTGTAGATATAACATTTCTCACCATATAAGTAATGCCTCCATATTTTCAGTGCGAAGACTATGGCTGCAAGTTCCAGATCATGAATCGGATAGTTCTGCTCATGATTTTTCAATTGTCTGGACGCATATGCAACCACCTTGCCTTCCTGCATCAATACACATCCCAAACCATGGTGTGAGGCATCACTATAAATCACATAGTCTTTACCTGAAACAGGCTGAATCAGGACTGGAGCCTCTACAAGCATTGCCTTTAATCGATCAAAAGCTGCTTGGCATCTGTCAGTCCACTCAAATCTGACATTCTTATGCAGTAGCTTGGTCAACGGACTTGCTAGGGAGGAAAACCCCTTCACAAACCGTCGATAATAACCTGCCAAGCCTAGAAAACTTCTGACTTCTGTCACATTTCTGGGAGGCTTCCATTCCACTATCGCTTCAATCTTTTTCGGATCTGCCTTAATACCCTCTGCTGACACAATGTGACCCAAGAATGCAATCTCAGGCAACCAGAACTCACACTTGCTCAGTTTTCCATACAGTTGCTTCTCCCTCAGAATCTGCAATACTACTCTGAGGTGTCTGTCATGGTCCTCAGCTGTCTGTGAGTATACCAGGATATCATCGATAAACACCACCACAAACTGATCCAAGTATAGTCGGAATATTCTGTTCATCAGATCCATAAAGGCTGCAGGTGCATTAGTCAGCCCAAATGGCATTACTACAAATTCATAATGTCCATACCTGGTTCTGAATGCAGTTTTCGGAATGTCTGAATCTTTTATTCTCAACTGGTGATATCCCGATCTCAGGTCTATCTTTGAGAAGACACAGGCTCCTCTCAGTTGATCGAACAAATCATCGATTCTAGGCAACGGATACTTGTTCTTCACAGTCAGTTTATTCAGCTGCCTGTAATCGATACATAGTCTCAGGGACCCATCCTTCTTCTTCACAAACAGGACTGGGGCTCCCCAAGGAGATACACTGGGCCGAATGAAGCCCTTATCCAGCAATTCCTGTAACTGTATCTTCAATTCTTTCAGTTCTGCTGGGGCCATTCTGTAAGGTGCTATTGATACTGGAGACGTACCTGGTACCACGTCAATCACAAACTCTACTTCTCTCTGAGGTGGCAAACCAGGAAGCTCCTCTGGAAACATATCTGCGAAGTCACACACAGTGGGTATATTCTGAATTTCTGCATTCACTTTTCTAAAATCAACCACCTGTGCCAGATATGCTTCACATCCCTTTCTGATCAACTTACAGGCTGCAGTGGCTGAAATGACATTGGAGAGAAAATCCCTCCTTTCACCCACCATTGTGATCTCTGCACCATCTACTGTTCTGAGGGTCACTCGCTTCAGTTCACAATCGATCACTACTCTATGCCGAGTTAACCAATCCATGCCTAATATCACATCAAACTCATGGAATGGCAACTCCATCAGATCTCCAGAAAAATCACACTCCTGTATCCGAATAGGACAGTTTCTATATATACGATTCACAACTACACTCTGACCTATCGGATTACTGACTAGCACATCATATGCAGTAGGTTCAGTTTGCAAACTTCTTTGTTTCAACAATGTATCACAGATATATGAGTGTGTAGAACCTGGATCTATCAATGCAATAGCTGAAGTATCAAAAATAGAAATAATACCAGCTATCACATCAGGAGCATCTTTATCTTCCTGAGCTCTAACACCATAGACGCGTGCAGGAGCTCTACTATCAGGTCTGGCCACTGATTCTGATGCTCCTCTGTGGCTACCACCCTCAGGTACTGCCTGACCAGGCCTCCTACCTCTGGAAGTAGTAGGGGCTGATCTCTCTGGCTGCTGGGGTCCCAGCTGTGGGCAATCCCTCACGAAATGATCATGGGAGCCACATTTCAGGCAGGCTCCTGTAAGTTTCCATCATTCCCCATGATGTCTTCTGCCACAATGATCACATACTGGAGGGGCTGGTCCCCTACCTGCACTTCTAGGGGTACTGGCCACTGAAGTTGCAGACTGACCAGGCCTAGCTGTAGGTACAGGTCTCTGTGACTGTACTGGACCACTCGGTTGCGGTCCTTTCAATTTCTTACTCGGGGACTGATATGAGCTGGATGGCCCTGCCCCTCTTCTCTGCTGCCCTCTGTCTCTTCTGGCCTGCTCTTCTTTCTTTATTCTTTCTACATTCAGAGCTGCCGAGACGAGACGAGTAAAATCCTCGAATTCAAAGGCAGCAACCTGTAACATTCCTCAATTAATCCACAGTCCAATTATATCAATATCAAAATCAATTACTTAGAAATTCAGAACATTACACAACCTGTAGGCGGATGTAATCATTTAGTCCATCTTCAAATCGTCTACACTTATCCGCCTCGGTTGTCACCATCTCTTTGGCATACTTACTCAACCTGACAAACTCCCTCTCATATTCAGTCACAGTCATCTGCCTTTGTTTCAGGTTGGTAAACTCCCTCTTCAGATTATCCAAATAGATGCGACCAATATATTTTCTCCGGAACTCCGTCTGAAAGAAGTCCCACGTTCTGTCCTCTGGTCGCACAGTCTGTATAATGGAGGTCCACCACTGGTAGGCATCCTCCTGCAGTAAAGATACTGCACACTCCAATCTCTCCTCAGGTGTACAGTGCATCTGCTCTAATATTCTGTTCGTCCGTTCAAACCAATGTTCTGCGGCAGATGCATCCTCATCCTTCCTACCATGGAAATCAGTAGGTCTGTGTTTAGCCAACCGCTCTATGGCTGATCTTCGTGGCGCTGCTCTGGCCACATTCTGGAAGAACTCAGCCATTTGCTGCATAAACGCTGGCTGTACAGGGTCCGGTACTCTCGGACTCACTGATTCCCTCGATGCTCCCCCAGCCACGCTGGCGGGACTCTCGGGTCTATCACCACTTCCTTCCATTTCTTTATCCTATATCAGATAGAAGAGAGTTCTGCAGATTAGAGTCACACATTCCTATGGGTAGCTTTAGACAATGCATGCATATACAGACTCTTTGGTCCAGAAACGCCTAAACCGCGCTCTGATACCACTAAAGTGTAGCACCCCCCGACCCGATCCGGCCGGACCGATCTGGGGCGCGCTACTCGGACTTTCACATCTTTTCAAAACTTCATTTTTCATTTTAAAATCAGTGTGAGCCCATAAAACATTTTAAACTTTTTACGAAAATTCGGCAGAGTGCCGTTTGTTTTTCGGACTTTCCAAAACCTGTTTTAACACGATTCAATTCACATTACATTTTCACAAACACTTCAATATCAATTTCAAACAACTGCGCACTCTGCCGTTTAGTGCGACTTATTAATCACAATTTATAAAATAAAACAGTTCAAACTTTATATATATATATATATATATATATATATATATATATATATATATATATATATACAGACATTCAAAAAGCATAATGTAATTAATTAAAAACATATTACAAAACTTATTTACAATCCCCCTGTATATGCATGCTTTCAGAATATATATACATAACAAAAGTATAGCTACCCAACTGTACAATCCTGTGACTCGGTCTGCAATTCCTCCAGTTCTTCAGTCTTTCGCCTCGTCCGGATTCCTGGTACCTACGCGTTAGACACAAACTAACGCGCTAAGCATAAAGCTTAGTGGGTGTACTAAAAACTCAATTAAATAAACTACAATATAATTAGTCTTTAAAGAGAAATAAACCACAAGATAAACATTTTCATCACTAATCGATTTCAAAACAATTGAATTTCCAAAATTAAATCATTAAACAATTTCAATTTCTCGAAGTACAATAATAAAATCAACATAAGAATTCGATCAATAAAATCATTCGATTCACTTTCAATTCTATCAATTTTGGCCCACTAGAATACTAAACATATACGGACTGGAATATGGGTCAAGCTCCCAACCCCCAGAACGAATTCTGAGGAGGTACGTGTCTCCCAACTCTAGGACCGTGGGTACGGAACCTAGAGAGGTACATAGCTCCCTATCCCAGGAACGAATCCTTGGGAAGGTACATTAACTCCCAACCCCCGGGACGAATCCCGAGGAGGTACGTATCTCCCAGCCTCTGGACGAATCCAAGAGGAGGTACATCAATATCATCAATATCAATCAATCAATATCGGCGCAGTACTGCTCAATAAAACCCAGCTGGTATACCAACCTCCTATATCCACTTCTATGTCTACGTATCCTAGGGCCGTTTCAATAAACTATTTTCACAATAATCACAATATAGTACAAATCATGAACAATAGTCATGCGAGCAATATTTTTCACAAACCACAACAGTCGAAATGTTCGAAAACGAAATTGAAATACAATCTATCACAAATCATTCCAAAATCAACAATAATCGTACAAAATATAAATCATGTAGTATTTACGAAATCGACAAAATCGAAAGAAAATCAAGATGCGATCTAATATAAAAGTATTCCAAAATCGACAATAGATGTAGCAAGTACATATAAAATAAACACTTTACTTACGGAAAATCGATAACGAAAACTTTGAACGAAATCGAAAACGAACACGGAAACGAAATCGAAAACGAAAACGAAAACACTAACGAAAGTCTTTGCGTAACGATTTCGAAAACAAACGTACACCTACTTGGAATCCGTGTTTTCGTTCGAGAATCGCGGTTCCACGATTTCGTTTTTCTTTCCCTTTCCTTTCTCCTTCTTCCTCTTCTTCCTCTTTTTCTTTTCTTTTCTTTCTTCTTCTTCTCTCTTCTTCTTCTTCTTTTTCTTCTCTCTTTTCTCTCCTTTTCTCTCTTTTTTCTCGGTTCTTCCTCTCTCTGTTCTGGCTTCTCGCTTCTGCGAGAAGCTTCTATTTTTTTATATTTTTTTCGCCATCGCGACCGCCGTCGCGACCTGTGGTCGCGGCACCAGGTCGCGACACTCACTGGAGTGCGCGCACCGCCTTCGTCGCGAGCGCGCCCTGGTCGCGCGAATGGTCGCGTTGCTCTCTGCCTGTTTTTGACAATTTCATCGCGAGCAGTCCATCGCGACCTGTGGTCGCGGTGGCTGGTCGCGTTGCTCACTGCCAGGTTTTGCCATTTTCATCGCGAGCAAGCCATCGCGACCTGTGGTCGCGGTGACTGGTCGCGGCACTCACTGCCAGATTTTGCGTTTTTCACCGCGAGCGAGCTGTCGCGACCTGTGGTCGCGGTGACCAGGTCGCGATGCTCTCTGGTCCAGTTTTCCAATTTTTCATTTTTCATTCATTTTTCACTATTCAATCCGGTCCACTGGAAATCATAAAATAAACATACATTTAATTACTTTTACACCCCCTCAAATAGTAAAAATTTATTTTTCACATATTTCATATATAACAAAAATTCATCACCCGAAATCCGGGATGTTACATACTAACGCGCTAAGAGCCGTTAAACACGCTTATGATAAATGGGTTTCGGCTGATGAAAATGCCTGCACTTTTCTACTGACGGGCATGACCGAGATGCTTACGACAAAGCACGAGTCAATGACTACTGCATTTAAGATAATGAAGTCATTGGAGGCCATGTTTGGACAACCCTCAGAGTAAAAGTAGCACGAAGCTGTTCGTTCCGCAGAGCTTGACTTTATAAAGGAGAGTGCATCTATTAGGGAATATGTCCTTAAGATGATGTCCTATTTTAATATTGTTGAAGTGACTATTGACGATGCCACCCAAGTGAGCATCATACTAACAACTCTTCCGAAGAGCATTAATCAGTTTAGAAGCAATTATGAGATGAACAAGTTGAAGTTCACTCTCACTCAATTGCTTAATGAGCTCTCTACTTATCAGTCCCTAAAAAAGGATAATAAGGGTAAGATCGGCGATGCAAATGTTGCTAAGTTATCTTCTTTTGAATTCAAGAAGAGAAAGAGGTTTACTGGGAATGCCAAGAAAAAGACTTCACAAAAGAATAAGCAGAGCACCAAGACTGACAAGTCAAAAGGAAAATGTTTCCATTGCGACAAGGTTGGTCACTAGAAGAGGAATTGTCCTAAGTACCTCAAGGAGCTCGTAGCCAAGAAGAAAGTAAAAGGTAAATCAAATTTACTTATCATTGAATCTTGTTTGGTGGAAGATGATACTTCACCTTGGATTGTAAATTCAGGGGCCACTAATCATGTTTATTCTTCTTTTTAGTGGACTGAAAACTGACAAGAGTTGGAGGAGGGGTCCTTCACTATGCGTGTTGGAACAGGAGATGTCATTTCAGCACGTGCAGTTAGAGTAGTTAGACTAGATTTTAATAATTATTTTCTTTCTTTAGATAATATTTATTACATTCCTGGATTTATAAGAAATTTGATTTCTGTGTCCAAATTACTTGAACAATTTTATTCAGTTTCTTCTAATGATAAGTCCGTTATTGTTTCAAGAAATGGTTTGAATATTTGTTCTGGAATGATTGAAAACAATTTGTATGTTTTAAGACCGTTAATTCATACAACACTACTTAATACTGAATTGTTTAAAGTTGAAAAACCTAAAATAAAACGATAGAAGATTTCTCTAGATAATGAAACATATTTGTGGCTTCTAAGACTTGGTCACATCAACCTTGACAGGATAGGTAGACTTGTAAAAGGCGAACCTTTAAGTCAGTTAAAGATCGGCACTTTGCTGATTTATAAGTTTTGTTTAGAAGGTAAAATGACCAAGAGACCTTTTACGAAAAAAGGTTTTAGAGCCACGTAACCACTAGAACTTATACACTCAGACGTCTGCGGACCTATGAGTGTTAGAGCTAGAGGTGGGTATGAGTATTATATCACATTTATTGACTACTACTCTAAATACGGATATGTTTACCTAATGCAACGTAAGTCAGAAACATTTGACAAGTTCAAAGAATTCCGAGCTGAAGTTGAAAACCAATTAGGCAAAACAATCAAATCTCTACGATCAAATCTTTGAGGTGAGTATCTTGACCAAGAGTTTGAAGACTACATGGTTGAGCATGGGATAGTATCCCAACTCACTGCTCTAGGAACACCACAGCAGAATGGTGTTGCGGATAAGAGAAACACGACCTTGATGGAAATGGTGAGATCTATGATTAGTTTCTCATCATTATCAAATTCTTTTTGGGGATATACACTACAAACGACGGCCTATATATTGAATGCAGTTCCATCCAAATTTGTTCCTAAGACTCTTCTAAAGTTGTGGAATGGTCGTAAAGCTAGTTTATGATATTTTTACATATTGGGGTGTTCAATATATGTACTGAAGAACAGAAGTGGAAAGCTAGAACCTCGTTCATAGGTGTGCCGTTTGTAGAATTTTCAAAGGATATTAGAGGAGGATTCTTTTATAGTCCTCAAGACAACAAAATGTTTGTATCAACAATGCAACGTTTCTTGAAGAAGACTATATGAGTAATCATAAGCCTCGAAGCAATATTGTATTAAAAGAGCTAGAAACTGGTATAACCAGTGCTCAGTCAACAAAAGTTGTTGACAAAGTTTTTGTTCCATCGACCTCTGACAGTCAAATAATTCTTAGTCAGGAAGCACTACCACATAGATATAGTAGGAGGGTTATACGATAACCTGATCGCTATTTAGGTACTGGAGAGGCACAGGGTGTCATTTTTAATGATAGCGTGGATGATCCATTGATATTTAGACATGTAATGGAAGATTCTGACAAAGAGGAATGGCTTAAAGCCATGAATCTCGAGATGGAGTCCATGTACTCCAACTTAGTCTGGGAGCTTGTAGACTTACCATATGGGATAAAACCCATAGGGTATAAGTGAATCTACAAGAGAAAGAGAGTAGTAGACAGGAAGGCAGAGACCTTCAAAGCAAGGCTAATGGCAAAGGGTTATACCTAGAAAGAATGCATCGATTATGATGAGACCTTCTCGCCAATAGCTATGCTTAAGTCTATTAGGATACTGTTATCCATAGCTGCCTATTTCGATTGCGAAATTTTGAAGATGGATGTCAAGACTGCATTCTTAAATGGCAATCTTGATGAGTGCATCTACATTATGCAACCAGAAAGATTCATATTCCAATATCAAGAGCAAAAGGTTTACAAGTTGCAAAAGTACATTTATAGACTCAAGCAAATGTCTAGATCTTGGAATATTAGGTTTGGTACTGCTATCAAAACATATGGATTTGAGCAAAATGTTGATGAGCCTTGTGTGTAGAAGCGCATCGTTGACAAGAAAATAATATTCCTGGTCCTTTACGTAGGTGATATCTTACTCATTGGAAATGACGTAGGGACATTATCAGAAGTAAAGGGTTGGCTTGCTAACCAATTTCAAATGAAATATTTGGGAGAGGCAAGTTATGTTCTAAGGATCTAATTAATAAGGGATCACAAGGACAAATTGTTAGTATTGTCTCAAGCATCGTATATCGACAAGATATTTATGCAATTCTCGATGCAGAACTCCAAGAAAGATAATTTACCTTCGAGGCATGGAGTTCATCTGCCTAAGGAACAGTATCCTAAGACACCTAAAGAAATTGAAAATATAAGATGAATTCCCTATACGTCAGCAGTAGGTAGTCTTATATATGTTATGCTATGCATGAGACCTGATATCTGCTTTGCTGTGGGAGTAGCCAGCAGATATCAGTCCAACCTAGGATTAGATATTAGGTTACTGTTAAGCATATTCTCAAGTATCTTCAGAGAACGATAAATTATATGCTAGTATATTCCTAATTGGATTTGATCTCGCTAGGATATATAGATTCTGACTTTTAATCAGATAAGGATTCTAGAAAATCCACATCTAGGTCAGTATTCACCTTTAGTGGCGGAGCCATAGTATGGAGGTGTAACACCCCCTGACCCGACCCGACTGGATCGACCCAGGGAGCGTTACCGGATTTTCAAAACTTTCTAAATTCACATTTTCCATTTCAAACCATTGAAACTCATATCAATTAGTAATTTAAAAACATTTTTCTAGTGAGCCCATTGAAATACACTTTTAAAAATTTCGGCAGAGTTCCCTCTGTTTTTCTGATTTCCCAAAACCTGTTTTCCACAAAACTCTAATCAAATAAAATTCACAACAACACTTCAAATATCATTTTCAATCAAATGCGCACTCTGCCGTTTAGTGCGACTTTCCAACAGTTTAAAATAAAATAATTCATAATTCAATATTTACAAACAATCTACAAATGAAAAATAGAAATCATAAGATTATTTACAAAACACATATATAAACTCTTCGAAATTTACAGACTTCTGTATATGCATGCTTACAGAATATATATACAAAAAATATAACTACCCAACTGTAGTGACTCTGGGACTCTGTCAGTAACTCTCTCTTCAGTCTTTAGCCTCCTCAGTATCCCTGTGACCTACGCGCGATAAAAACGACGCGCTAAGCATATCGCTTAGTAGGTGTACACTAAACTCATTTATTAAAACTCATGAAATATTCTACTTTTTCAAAATAACATCATATTCAAACATATTATATGCAACTCAAATAAATTTCCAAAATAAAATGTCATGGCACTAAGATATAACAACATATCATTAGTTAATCCAATCAATAAAATAAAGAGTACGAAATTAATTTCTAAATGCGTTTATAAACATTTTATTCTATTCATTTCAATCCTGACCCTTTGGTATACTCAACATAATTTCAGGACTGGAATATGGGCCGTTCGACTTCTCAGTGGCTATCTGTCGAACATAACTCCCAACCCGAGGACCGGCTCTTGGGGCTCATACTATCTAGGGGTGGTACATATAACTCCCTACCCTAGGACCGAGTGTTCGGAACCTAGAGAGGTACATATCTCCCTATCCCAGGACGAATCCTTAGGAAGGTACGTGTCTCCCTACCCCAGGACGAATCCTTAGGGAGGTACGTAATATCAACATCAATATCAATAACGGTGCAGTACTGCTAAGTGAACCCAGCTGGTATACCAACCTCCTATATCCGTATATATGTCCAAGTATCCTAAGGCCATTTCACAATATCATTTCTTTATGGTCAAATTAAATTTTATTAAATTCAAATCAATAAACACATTGACAAACTTCAATATAAATAATTAATATCAATTCATTTAGCACCAACAGAATATATAAATATATATATAGATTCAAAATCAATATATCATAAACAACATATATATATATATATATATATATATATATATATAATCAAATCAATTCATTTAGTACTAACAGAATATATACATATATATATTCAAAATCAATATATCATAAACAATATATATATATATATATATATATAATCAAATCAATTCATTTAGCACTAACAGAATATATAAATATATATATATATATTCAAAATCAATTTATTACAAACAATATATATATATATATACCAAATCATCCCAAAATCAATTGTAATTAACAAATCATAAACAATATATCATAAATAAACTAAAAACAATATCATATAATAATTCCGAAAATTTCTGAAAAATCTAAAAAAAATACAAACATTAGTGTACACCGAACCTGGATAATTTTCTAACACTTTTCTTTTTCCTTTTCCTTCCTTCTCCTTCTTCTTCTTTTCCTTTCTCTTTTCTCCTTTCTTCTCTTCTTCTTCTTCAGCCTTCTTCTTCTTTCTTTTTTTTTTTCTTCTCTTTTCTTCTTTTTCTCTTCTCCACCGCCTCTCCTCTGTTTCTTTTCTCAATTTTTTTTTTTTATGTTCTGTTTTAATTGTTTTCGTTTATAATTGGTGCTGTGTGTTTCAAATTGACTTTTCAACTTCTTTTTTTTTTTCCACTAATCCTACATAATTACAAATTGCTCCCTTGAACTTCTTAAAATCTTACAATGGCATAAATTTACTCTTAATCACAATCCATCTCAATAATTATTTAAAAACTATTCCACACTTATCCAATTACCAAATGAACTTCACCAATAGTCAATTAGACCCGTTATTCTCCAAATGCACTAGAAAAAGAATATACGTTTCATAATTTGAAAAATTAGGGACGTTACAATTCTTTCCCTCTTAAGAAATTTCGTCCTCAAAATTTACCTCAGTCGAATAGTTGTGGATATTGTTGTCTTATAATTTCTTCACTTTCCCAGGTAGCTTCTTCTACATTGTGATTTCTCCAGACAACTTTCACCAGTGGAATTCTTTTATTTCGTAATTCTTTCATCTTCTGATCAAGAATTTGCACTAGTTCTTTCTCATATATCAGGTCTGGTCGAATGTCAATAATGTCAGCCTGGACTCTGTGGGAAGGATCAGATCTATATCTCCTCAACATTGACACATGGAACACATTATGAATCTTTTCTAATTCTGGAGGTAAAGCAAGTCTATAGGCTACTGGTCCCACACGTTCAATGATTTCGTATGGCCCAATAAACCTAGGACTTAACTTTCCTTTTCTGCCAAATCTGAGTACTTTCTTCCACGGAGATACTTTCAGGAAAACCTTTTCACCAACTTCATATTCTATCTCTTTTCTTTTCAGGTCCGCATATGATTTCTGTCGGTCAGATGCAACTTTCAGTCTTTCCTTAATAATCTTTACCTTCTCCTCAGTTTGTCGAATCAAATCTGGGCCTACTAACTTGTCATCTCCTAACTCTGTCCAGCATACTGGAGTCCTGCATTTCCTTCCATACAGTGCCTCATACGGTGCCATAGCTATGCTCGACTGATAACTGTTGTTGTAGGCGAATTCAATCAATGGAAGATGATCCACCCAACTCCCTTCAAAATCAATTACACAATTCCTGAGCATATCTTCAAGCACCTGAATTACCCTTTCTGATTGTCCGTCTATCTGCGGATGGAAGGCTGTACTGAAACTCAGTCGAGTACCCAAGGCTTCTTGAAACTTCTTCCAAAATCTGGATATAAACCTCGGATCTCTATCTGATATTATGGATGCAGGCACTCCATGCAATCTGCCTATCTCTCTGATGTACAATTCTGCCTGTCGATCCAAGGAATAGTCAGTTCTGACAGGTAGAAAATGTGCTGACTTCGTCAATCGATCCACTATAACCCAAACTGCATCGTGTTTACTCCGAGTGAGTGGCAATCCTGTGACAAAGTCCATTGTAATACGATCCCATTTCCATTCAGGTATTGCTATTGGCTGTAACAATCCTTATGGAATCTAGTGTTCAGCTTTCACCTGCTGACAAGTCATGCATCTATTCACAAATTCTACCACATCCTTCTTCATACCAGACCACCAATACTGCGTTTTCAAGTCTCTGTACATTTTTGTACTACCTGGGTACATCGCATACGAACTACTGTGTGCCTCTGTCAGGATCATCTTTCTCAATTCTTCATCATCTGGAATACAAATCCTGTCTCTAAAACACACAATACCATAAGCTCTGATTGAGAAATCCGGATGCTTCCCTTCTGGGATCTGTTCACATATCATCTGGATTCTAGCATCCTGCTTCTGTTTCTCTACAATCTGCTGAATCAAACTTGGTCTGCATCTCAATTCAGCTACCAATGCATTATCTGGAGTCAGCTGTAGTTGCACATTCATAGCTTTCAAAGCGAACAGTGCTTTGCTACTCAGGGCATCTGCTACTACATTCGCCTTTCCTGGATGGTAGTCAATTACACAATCATAGTCTTTAATCAACTCCATCCATCGTCTCTATCTCAAATTGAGCTCTCTCTGAGTAGGCAGATATTTCAAACTCTTGTGATCTGTGTATATATAGCATTTTTCACCATACAAGTAATGCCTCCAGATTTTCAGGGCAAATACGATAGCTGCAAGTTCCAGATCATGAATAGGATAGTTCTGCTCATGAGTTTTCAGTTGTCTGGACGCATATGCAACCACCTTGCCTTCCTGCATCAATACACAACCTAAACCCTGATGTGAGGCATCACTATAAAGCACAAAGTCTTTACCTGAAACAGACTGAATCAGGACTGGAGCCTCAACTAGCATCGCCTTCAATCTGTCAAAAGCTGTCTGGCATCTGTCAGTCCATTCAAATCTGACCTTTTTATGCAGTAACTTGGTCAACGGACTTGCTATGGAGGAAAACCCCTTCACAAACCGTCGATAATAACCTGCCAAGCCTAGAAAACTTCTGACTTCTGTAATATTTCTGGGAGGCTTCCATTCTACTATTGCTTCAATCTTTTTCGGATCTGCCTTAATACCCTCTGCTGATACAATGTGACCCAAAAATGCAATTCAGGCAACCAGAACTCACATTTGCTCAGTTTGCCATACAATTGCTTTTCTCTCAGAATCTGCAATACTACTCTGAGGTGCCTGTCATGGTCCTCTGCCGTCTGTGAGTACACCAGGATATCATCGATAAATACCACCACAAACTGATCCAAGTATGGTCGGAATACCCAGTTCATTAAGTCCATAAAGGCTGCAGGTGCATTAGTCAGCCCAAATGGCATCACTACAAATTCATAGTGTCCATACCTGGTTCTGAATGCAATTTTCGGAATATCTGAATCTTTTATCCTCAACTGATGATAACCTGATCTTAGATCTATCTTTGAGAAGACACAGGCTCCTCTCAGCTGGTCAAACAAATCATCAATTCTCGGCAACGGATACTTATTTTTTACAGTAAGTTTATTTAGCTGCCTGTAATCAATGCATAGTCTCAATGACCCATCCTTCTTTTTCACAAACAGCACTGGAGCTCCCCAAGGGGATACACTGGTTCTGATGAAACCCTTATCTAGCAATTCCTATAACTGGATCTTCAATTCTTTCAGTTCTGCTGGTGCCATTCTGTAAGGAGCTATCGATACTGGGGACGTACCTGGTACCACATCAATCACAAACTCCACTTCTCTCTGAGGTGGCAAACCAGGAAGCTCCTCTGGAAACACATCTGCAAAATCACACACAGTGGGTATATTCTGGATTTCAGAATTAACCTTTCTGAAATCAACCACCTGAGCTAAATATGCTTCACAACCCTTTCTGATCAGTTTACAGGCTGCAGTGGCTGAAATGACATTGGAAAGCAAATCTCTCCTTTCACCCACCATTGTGATTTCTGCACCACCTGCTGTTCTGAGTGTCACTCGTTTCAGTTCACAGTCGATCACTACCTTGTGTCGAGTTAACCAATCCATACCCAGTATCACATCAAACTCATGGAATGGCAACTCCATCAAATCTCCTGGAAATTCACACTCTTGTATCCGAATAGGACAATTTCTATACACACGATTCACACCTACACTTTGGCCTATCGGATTACTAACTAACACATCATATTCAGTAGGTTCAGTTTCCAGATTTCGGTGTTTCAGCATGGCATCACATATATATGAATGAGTAGAACCTGGATCTATCAATGCAATAGCTGTCGTATCAAAAATAGAAATAATATCAGCTATCACGTCAGGCGCATCCTTGTCTTCCTAAGCTCTAACACCATAAACTCGTGCAGAAGCTCGACTATCGAGTCTTGCCACTGAATCTGACACTCCTCTGTGGCTACCACCTTCAGGTACTGCCTGACTAGGCCTCCTACCTCTGGAAGTAGTAGGGGCTGATCTCTCTTGCTGCTAAGTAGGGATAGATCGAATATGTAGGCAATCTCTCAGGAAATAGTCACGAGATCCACATCTCAGGCAGGCTCCTGTGAGCTTCCAGCATTCCCCATGATGTCTTCTTCCATAATGTTCACACAAAGCAGGGGCTGGTCCCCTAACTACACTCCTAGGAGTACTGGCTACGGAAGTTGCAGACTGACCAGGCCGGGCTGTGGGTATAGGCCTCTGTGACTGCACTGGACCACTAGGCTGCGGTCCCATAAATTTCTTACTCTGGGGCTGATATGAGCTGGATGGCCCTGCCCCTCTTCTTTGCTGCCCTCTGTATCTTCTGGCCTGCTCTTCCTTCTTAATTCTTTCTACATTCAGAGCTGCCGAGACGAGTCTGGTAAAATCTTCAAATTCAAAGGCAGCAACCTGTAACATTCCTCAAATAATCAATATTCTATTCATAGATTCACAATTCATTAAATAGAAATTATGAATGTCACACAACCTGTAGGCGGATATAATCGTTCAATCCATCTTCAAACCTTCTACATTTATCCGCCTCTGTCGCCACCATATCTCGTGCATATTTACTCAACTTGACAAATTCTCTCTCATATTCGGTCACTGTTATCTGCCTTTGCTCCAGGTTTGTAAACTCCCTCTTCAAATTGTCCAAATAGATGCGACCAATATATTTTCTCCGGAACTCCTTCTGAAAGAATTCCCACGTTCTGTCCTCTGGTCGCACTGTCTGTATAATGGAGGTCCACCATTGATAGGCATCCTTCTGTAATAAGGATACTGCACACTCCAATCTCTCTTCAGGTGTGCAGTGCATCTGCTCTAATATTCTGTCAGTCCTCTCAAACCAGTACTCTGCGGCAGATGCATCCTCATCCTTTCTGCCATGGAAATCCGTGGGTCTGTATTTAGCCAGTCGCTCTATGGCTGATCTTCGTGGCGCTGCTCTAGCCACATTCTGAAATAATTCAGCCATTTTATTAAATTCAAATCAATAAACACATTGACAAAATTCAATATAAATAATTAATATCAATTCATTTAGCACTAACAGAATATATAAATATATATATAGATTCACAATCAATATATCATAAACAACATGTATATATATATATATAATCAAATCAATTCATTTAGCACTAGCAGAATATATACATATATATATTCAAAATCAATATATCATAAACAATATATATATATATATAATCAAATCAATTCATTTAGCACTAACAGAATACATAAATATATATATATATATATATATATATATATATATATTCAAAATCAATATATCATAAACAATATATATATATATATATATATATATTCAAAATCAATTTATTACAAACAATATATATATATATATATATATATATATATACCAAATCATCCCAAAATCAATTTTAATTAACAAATCATAAATAATATATCATAAATAAACTAAAAACAATATCATATAATAATTCCGGAAATTTCTGAAAAATCTAAAAAAAATACAAACATTAGTGTACACCGAACCTGGATAATTTTCTAACACTTTTCTTTTTCCTCTTCTTTCCTTCTCCTTCTTCTTCTTTTCCTTTCTCTTTTCTCCTTTCTTCTCTTCTTCTTCTTCGGCCTTCTTCTTCTTTCTTTTTTTTTTTCTTCTCTTTTCTTCTTTTTCTCTTCTCCACCGCCTCTCCTCTGTTTCTTTTCTCAATTTTTTTTTTATTTTCTGTTTTGATTGTTTTCGTTTATAATTGGTGCTGTGTGTTTCAAATTGACTTTTCAACTTCTTTTTTTTTTCCACTAATCCTACATAATTACAAATTGCTCCCTTGAGCTTCTTAAAATCTTACAATGGCATAAATTTACTCTTAATCACAATCCATCTCAATAATTATTCCAAAACTATTCCACACTTATCCAATTACCAAATGAACTTCACCAATAGTCAATTAGACCCGTTATTCTCCAAATGCACTAGAAAAAGAATATACGTTTCATAATTCGAAAAAAATTAGGGACGTTACAGGAGGAGTATCAAGCAATCTTGTATTACTGATTCCACCATGGAAGCCGAGTATGTAGTGGCTTGTGATGCTGCTAAGGAGGCTGTATAGCTCCGTAAGTTCTTGAATAATTTGGAAGTTGTTCCAGATATGGATAAGCCTATGACACATTATTGTGACAATAGTGGTGTTGTGGCTAATTCAAAAGAATCAAGAAGCCACAAAAGAGGGAAGCATATAGAGAGGAAATAACATCTCATTGAGAGATAGTGTAGAGAGGAGATATGACCATGATAAAGATCGCATCGCAGGACAACCTGGCTACGAAGACCTCAAAAGCTAAAGTGTTTGAAAATCACCTAGAGGGTCTAGATTTACGAGACATGTTCTATCTACTTTAGTGCAAGTGGGACATTGTTGTGATTTATGCCCTAAAGCCTGTAATTGCAAATGTAATTAGATATAAATAAAAGTATAAGTTTTATTATTTGAATAAAAGTGTCTTTATTTATTTATACATTTCTATATTGTGCATGTAATATCCAAGATTGCAAGATGTAATTTCAAAATGAGCATATGAAAGTCATATACAGAAGGATTCATTTTGAGACATGCAATCTAAAGAGTCCCCAAATAGAGCAAACAAAGTTGGGTACTTTGTTTATGGTTGATCTACTGCTGCGGTCCATTCTATAATGTACGGCGGTCTTATCCTAGACTGCTCATATAGCTGACATGAAAATGAAAGCACCTTATATGATGAGATCATATAAGACTGGGCCACGATTTATATGAATCTCTGACCAAGATCTGTTAGTAGATGAGATTCATATATATAGACAAATGATGGTTACATATAGGTGATCATAATTCTGAGTGTCCTTTCGACTCTTTTAGGTTAGATCGTGACTTTTGACATACCATAAGTGAGGTCGATGTTATATTCTTGATCAATACCTCTGTATCTTGGAGTTACAGTTTGGCTTGTGGCTGGGAAGGTATGAACACAATAGTGGAATCCACTCATTCTTGACTAAAGTAGATGGGTAGTTCCCTTAAGGGTTGATTCGGGACTTGAATAATTATGAGTGCTCTCCTTCTCCCGTAAAGAAAGAAAAGATTTAATTTTTCATTAGAGAATCAACGTTGCTTAAAGGAAAAGATATAACTAGAGGGGTATAACAGATATTATGACCTAGCTCTAACTATGAATTACTCGTGGATGGTCTTACTATATGTAATAGCTATATCAATGGACACTGAGACTTCAGATTGTATAAAACGTCTACAGTTCTGAAAGTCCAACCTCAGATTTTTAGTGGAATAACTCTGAGGTTAATAATCATGGAATATTAATTAAAGAGTTTTAATTAATATTACTAAGTATTATTAGAGCTCAAAACTGTAGGTACATTAGGTCCCCTTGCTAACTCTTATGGTTAATGGTAACGAAGGTCACGGTAAATTAATCGGATGGTCCAATTAATTGTGTTACGAAAGTGACATAATTTAATTAAAGAGAATTGATTAATTAATATGATTATTTAATTAATGATTTAATAATTAAATAAATATAAATAATTTAGAATTATTAATTATTTTAAGGGTTATTATCATTCTCCACCCTATAGTTTAGAGTATTCTCCATTTTCCACCCTATAGTTTCATTTTTCTCTCTTTTATACCCACTGTTAACTTCTGTTAGTATTTCGGTTATAAAGACTATTTTGCCCTTATTCTTTAAAATAATAATTAAATACTATTTAAATATAATAAATAAAAAATAAATTCACATCGTCCATCAGATCTGATGGACGGTGGGGATCAAACTCAAAATAAAAAAAAATTAACAAACCACACTAATCCATAACCACAACCACCCCTCCACCCCATCAAAACTACACAACCAGTCAACCACCACAGAACACCCCCCCCCCCCCCCCCCCCCCCCCCCCCCCCCCCCCCCCACCCCACCTAAAACCTAGACTCCCCATTTTCATCATCAAAAAAAGAGAAGAGGAAGAGAGAGAGGAGGAGGGTTGAGGAAGAAGGAGAGAGAGAGATTAGTGATCGGTGAGGAAGAATGAGAGAGATAAAAAAAAAAGAGAGAAAAGAAAAAGAAGGAGAAAGAGAAAAAAAATCTGAGAGAGAGAAAGAGAAAAGAGAAAAAAGTATATGAGAGAGGAGTAGGTGTGGGGCGATGAGAGAAAAGGGTGGGTGGGGTAGGTGAAAGGAATAAAAAAATCTTAATTTTATATTATTTTTTAATTATGATTTTTTAGTTTAAAATTATGTATTTATTTTATTTTTTAAATTACTATTATACCCTTAAAAGTTTAATAGTCAGCTGGTAGTTTTTTAACGGAATTTAATGGTAGGGTGTTTTTTAGAGATTTTTGTAAAATAAAGGGTGTAAAAGAGAGAAAAATAAAACTATAGGGTGGAAAATGAAGAATATTCTAAATTATAGAGTGGAGAATGATAATAACCCTTATTTTAATTATTAAATAGGATGTTGTAAGTTCGAACCTTGACTAATATAAAAATGAATTTTAAATAATAAGATTATTTAATAGTTCTAACGGTCAAAGGTTCAAGGTATGACCAATATTAAATAGAATTTAGAATTCTACTTTGACTTGGTCAAATAAAACCCTAGAAACATGATATATATATATATATATATATATATATATATATATATATATATATATTATGTGATATCATAAACAAAACAAGGCAATTCAACAACTCAACCTAGCAAAAAGAAGTGAGCGGCAATACCAAAAAGAGAGAAGAAGAAAAAAAGTTTTTTCTGACCTTTTTTTGTGCAGCGGCAACACCAAGGAGTTGTCTTCTCCGTTTTTCTGCAACTTCCATCTCTGCATCCATGACGTACCCACACATGCGTTGTCAGACCACAGGTCATAGTTCGGAAGGTTTGGTAGTGAATCAAGAAGTCAAAGATTCAAGAAACACAACAAAGGTAATTTTAGTCTAAAGATTCTATTCGCGTATATACATTATAAGGTCTTTATGAGAAGAGTTTTCAAGAAAAATAAAATAAAACAAATATTTCCTCCCTTCATCTCCTTTAACCAATAATTTAGAGGGATATCTAGGGGTCCTTTGATTCATGGTAGAGTTAATAAACATATTTATAGGGAGTTGGTTAAGAAAACTCAAAAAAGGCTGGCTGCTTGAAAAATTGCTACGCTTAATCTGGCTAGTAAAGTCATCTTGGTTTAGTATATATGTTGCCTCTGCTTTGCCTATATATACCATACAACTTTTGAAGTTGTCTAGAGCTATTTGTAAAGCCCTGGATAAACTAAATAGGAACTTTGTTTTTGGTCATACTTGTGAGAAGAAAGTTGTGCACTTGGTGAATTGGGATACGGTTTGTTTGCCTGTTAGAAATGATGGTTTAAGGATTCAGAGAAGTAAAAGGATGAATCAGTCTCTTCTTGCTAAAACTAGTTGGAGAGTTATGAATGAAGATGAGAGTCTTTGGGCTAATATTTTGATAAGGAAGTATTGTAGAAGGGCTGATCTTGTAAAATAATGAAAATGACAGAAAATATAATAGAGAGATGACAGAAAATATAATGGAGAGAAAATGTAATGGAGGAAAAAATGTATATTATTTTTATTAATCTTATGCGGTATATATACATGAAGATATAACACATAAAGTCTAACATAAACCTAACACCCACCTAATATTCATCTAACATTACATAAAGTCAATAATATAACAAACACCCACCTAATATTCACCTAATATTACATAAAGTCAACAGTACAACAAACACTCACCTAATATTTACCTAACAACACATAAAGTCAAATATACAATTAAGATTTACTAATACTCCCCCTCAAGTTGGAGAGTGAATATCATGAAGTCCCAACTTGTTACGTAAATTCACAAACTGATCCTTTCCTAAAACCTTCGTAAATACATCAGCCAGTTGCAAGTGTGAAGAAACAAAAGAAGGATTAATTATTCCGGCTTGTACTTTTTCTCGTACTATATGACAGTCTATCTCAATGTGCTTTGTACGCTCATAAAAGACAGGATTCGCAGCAATGTGTAAATGTAACACCCCCCGACCCGAATCCGCTTGGACCGAATCGGGGAGCGCTACCGGATACGGAAAACAAATTTCAAATCAGAAACTTTAAGTAATAATCCGAATAAATATTTAAATTATGGTCCAAAAAGATTTTCTGAAAATTTTGCCAGAGTTTCCTCTGTTTTTCTGACTTTCCAAAACCTGTTTTCACAACTCATAAAATCCACACTTCTATAATCTTAAATCAAATTGCGCACCCTTCCATATCCAGTGCGACTTACCAAAATAAATTATATCAAAATACTATTACATATTCAACTTTAAAAAAAACCTTAAAATCCATGGTCCCAAATATTACAAAACATACATAAAAACTAAATACCATTTCAAATATTTACAAAAACATTCTTGTCCATGCATGCCGATATAATACATATAAAACATCAAATATGTCGTAGGCTACCAAAAATGCAGGAGTGATGTGACTCTGATCACTATCTCAGCAGATTCTACTTTTTCTGATCCTTGTCCCCTTCAACAATTCTTTTACCTGCGTGTGAGAAAACTCAACACGCTAAGCATATAGCTTAGTGGGTGTACAGAAAAACTATATTTCCACTTACACTGTAATATCATTTAAATCATCATCAACAATATACTGACAAATAAATAATCAATTTGGGGCTCAATTCAAATCAAATACAAGTCAAAGCATATACAGATCATATCACATTTCTAATTTCATTTCAGGCTCCTGATATACTAAACATACTTTTTGGACTGGATTACGGGCTATACAGAATAGAGTTAGATACCAACGGAGGACCCGCTGCGTATCCCATATACATATCAGAGTTGGACACCAACGGAGGACCCGCTGCGTATCCCAGATCAAATTTCCCAACCCGCAAGGGGTGGTACCTCTATCAACATATAGGCGTAGTACTACTCAGAGAACCCAATTGACATGTCAATCTCCTATATCCATATCTATGTCTACATATATCAGAGCCAAATCATTTTTCGAAAATCATATCATTGTTCAGAACAGAATCATCAATTTACATTCTGAAATTATATCCAAATCAGTATACATATTTTCGGAATTCGAATCGCATCAAAATACATATACAAACAAATTACAAACTCATTTCCAAAAATATTTCTGAATCCAGAAATCACTTCAAATCACATGTAAAATCACGTGCAATTATATATCATACATCCATAGTAAATCCAAATGCCCCGAATAACTTTTCGAAACATATCGCAAAATCATATATATATTTTAATAATATTCTCCTTAATATTACTATAATCAAAACATATCGAAAATCAATTCAGAATAATTTTCGTAAACAATATTACGGATCCAGAATATTTCAAATACATATAATCCAAATCAGTAACAATATATATATATATATATATATATATATATATATATTCACAATTAATTTATTGTCACAATATATATATATATATATATATAATCAAAATCATTACAAATAATATATATAACAATATATATATATAATCAAAATCATTACTAATATATAATTACTTTTATTACCACAATATATATATATATATATCTAACAATATATATATATATAATCAAAATCCTTACTTTTATTACCACCATATATATATATATATATATATATATATATATATATAACAATATATATATATATATATATATATATATAAAATCAATATCATTATAAATAATATATATATATATATAACAATATATATATATTCGAAATTAATTTATTATAAACAATATATATACCAAATTATCCCAAAATCAATTTCAAACAACAGATCATAAGCCATATATCCCAAATAAATTAAAATCAATATAATATAACAATTCCGAAAATTTCTGGAAAATTTGAAAAATACAAAAAAAATACCACCAAACCTGAAATACTATTCTGAACACAAAACTCTTCTGGACCTATATCACTTTCCTTCTCCTTCTTCTTCCTTTCCTTTCTCTCTCTTCTTTCTCTCTCCTCTCACGCGATCTCTCTTCTTCTCTCTGTCTCGCCCTCTGTCTCTCTTGTTTTCATTTCTCACAAATGTGAGATTAATACTGCCAATCAAATATTTCTTTCTTTTTTTTTTTTTTTAATAAAGTTTCCTTATGTGTAAACACTCACAAACATACTCACATACATATACAAATATCTTCTTAATTACCATTTGCTCCCTTGAACTTCTTAAAATTCTCCAATGACACAAATTTATTCATAATCACATTCCATCTCAATAATTATTCCAAAAATATTCCATACTTATCCCATTATCAAATTGACTTCACCAATATTCAATTGGACTCATTATCATCCAAATGCACCATAAAAATAATATACTTTTCATAATTACGGAAAATTTGGGGCGTTACAGTAAAGCTGTCTGATTGTCACAAAATAATGGTGCAAGAGTTGTTTGAGGAACCTTTAGGTCATGTAGTATGTAACGCAACCAAGTTAACTCCAAACATGTGTTAGCCATTGCTCGATATTCAGCCTTAGCTGATGATCTAGAGACATTGGCTTACTTCTTAGATTTTCATGATATGAGAGAACTTCCAAGGAAAATACAGTAGCCTATAACTGATCTTCTTGTGGCGCGACAACCTCCCCAATCTGAATCACAAAAAGCTTTCAAAGTTAAACTGTTTTTGGAGGGAAGTAATAATCCCTGACCAGGTGTACCTTTGACATATTTGAGGATTCGAATGGCAGCGTCCCAATGAGGCATTCTAGATTTTTGCATAAACTGGCTCAATGTACGAACTGAAAAAGCTATATCGGGTCTTGTCACTGTAAGATATATCAATCTGCCAACTAGTCTTCTGTACTTTGTTGGATCATTTAGCAATGCTCCATCAGTGGAAGTAAGTTTCAAATTCTGGTCCATTGGAAAATTATTGGGACATGCGCCTAGAAGTACAAAATCTTGTAAAATGTCCAACACATACTTTCTTTGTGACATAAAAATACCTTTTCTGGAGCGAGAGAATTCAATACCTAGAAAGTACTTCAAGTTTCCAAGATCTTTGATACGGAAGCGTTTAAGAATGAATCTTTTGAGACGTTCCATTTCATGTAGATCATTTCCTGTTAGAAGTATGTCATCGACATATATAAGAATTGCTATAAAAGAAGTACCTTAAGTCTTGGTGAAAAGGGAATAATCAGCCTTTGATTGTTGATAGCCGGCCTTTCTAATAGTATCTGAAAATGTGGAAAACCAATTTCATGATGCTTGTTTAAGTCCATAAAGAGACTTATTGAACCAACATACAGTGTTTTCCCCCTGTCGGCAAAGACCAAGTGGAGGTTCCATGTAGATAACTTCATAAAGGTCGCCATAGAGGAAAGTATTTTGAACGTCCAATTAGTGGATGTGCCAATGGCGAGCAGCAGCGACAGTAAGAAGACAATGAAGTGTTGTAAGCTTTGCTGTTGGAGAAAATATTTCTTGATAGTCAATGCCCTCAACTTGATTGTATCCTTTAGCAACAAGACGAGCCTTGTAGCGTTCAATGGTGCCATCAGATTTGTATTTGATTTTATAGACCCATTTGCAACCAATTGGTTTGTGGCCAATGGGCAAAGGGACTAAACTCCATGTGTTGTTGAGCTGTAAGTCTTCTAATTCTGTATTCATAGCTTGTCGCCAATGTGGATTAAGGACAGCTTGAGAATAATTTTTAGGCTCGGTGTGATCTGTGATGTTAACTAGAAAAGTAGAATGGGAAGGTAAAAAACTTGAGTAGGAAAGAAAATTAGAAAGTGGATATCGAGTACCTAGTATAGGACTTGGTGCAGAGGTAGATTGATGTGCCTGAGATGACATTAGGAAGTCTCTGTGCCATACCGAAGGTCTCTTAGGCCGTGTTGACCGTCTCGATAGTGGAATGGTAGTAGTTTCAGAAGAAATGTTTGATGGGTCTGAATGTGGTGGTAAGGTTTCGGCGTCTAGTGTGTCTATGGAAGGTTGATCAATGCTAGAGGGAACAAAAGGTGTGGGTGAGATGACTTCATATGTATTAGATGTTTCTGTTTGTTCAGGTGGGTGAGGATTGGTGTTAGAAGGGTATGGTAGCGTGATAGATTGCATTTCTGTGGTCTCAGAAAGGAAATTAGGCACTACAAAATCAGAAGTGGGTGGTGTTGAGACAAATGAAAAAGGAAAAATGGTTTCATGAAATTTGACATCACGATTGATAAAAAATTTCTTAGTTTCCATGTCATATAGTTTGTATCCCTTTTGCCCAGTCGGATATCCAACAAATATGCAATGTTTGGCACGAGATTCAAATTTGTGAATGGGGTGTAAAACAGTTCCATAGCATAGACAATCAAAAACCTTTAGGTGATTAAGTGATGGCGGGCGATTATATAGCAATTCAAAAGGTGTTTTATTTGAGAGCAGTGGTGAGGGTAACCGGTTAATGAGATAAACTGCAGTTAAAACACATTCACCCCAGAAATTCAAAAGTAAATGGGATTGAAAAAGTAGTGCTCGTGCCACAGTGAGAATATGACAATGTTTTCTTTCAACGACTCCATTTTGCTGTGGAGTGTAAACACAAGTGTATTGATATTCAATGCCATGAAGTCTCAAAAAATTTTGCATAGATAAAAATTCAGAACCATTGTCTACTCTGACTGCTTGACATAAACATGAAATTGAGTGTGAGCAAAATCAATGAAAGATTTCAAAATATTTTGAGTTTCAGACTTGTGTTACATAAGGAATATCCATGTGCATCTTGTAAAGTCATCTACAATGGTAAGAAAAAATCGTGCCCATGAGTGTGTATGAACTTTGTGAGGACCCCAGATATCACAGTGTAATAAATCAAAGGGAGCATGAGTTGATATGGAACTTAATGGAAATGGAAGTCTTGTTTGTTTTGCCATGGGACAAACAGCACAATTATTATCATAAGAAATATTATTTGAAGATAATAAAGAAGAAGATAATTTAAGACGAGATGGTGATGGATGTCCAATACGCATATGCCATAGATTGGAAGGGTGTGAAATTTGATGACAGATTGACATCCTTTGTAATGGAGGCATGTAATAGAGACCATCATGCTGTTTACTCGAGCCAATCATTTTCCCCGTAGCCAAGTCCTGTAGGACACAAAAGGTGGGAAAAAAAATGGCACAACAATTTAGGGCAGAGGTAAGTTTGCTTACAGAAATTAGATTTAAGCGAAAACTAGGAACACATAAAACATCATCTAAAGTGATATCAAAATTAAAAGATACAGTGCCAGTCGAAGTGATTAGGGTTGTAGATCCTGTTGGTAAATTAACAATAGGTATGGATGATGATTGTGTTTTGGTGAGAAGTGTGGAATCATAAGTGATATGATCGGTGGCTCCACTATCCAAAATCCATGGCTTTGTGAATACAGAATTAATTGAAGCATCAGAAAGTGGATACAGACCTGTCGCATTTGCATAAGTGTTTTTATTACCAGCATCATGGTTTGAACTCATCATTGATAAAGCACGAGAAAGCTGTTGAAGTTGCTCGGTGGAAAATCCGTGCAAGACATTGTCCAGGTTAGAAACTTGGCTTGTGTTGCTAGTATCACGTGGATAGACTTCATGTGTAGATTGAGAAGAATTTGTTGCATTAGTAGCAGGAAAATGATTCTTTCGAAATCTATGTTGTTGTGGTTGACCTTGTCGATTGCTTGTAATGTTGGGTTTCCACGAGCCATTCTTGTATCTGCTTCTATCCTCAGTATGGCATTTTCTATCACAGTGTTTGCAGTGAAACTTTAGAGTTCGACAATTTTCAATTGTATGTCCTTCTCTGTTACAGTGTTTACAGTACTTGTTCTTTGATTTGTTTGAGAAGTTGTTTGAATGATTCTGAATTGCCGCAGCGATGGAAAAGTTCTCAGTTGTCTCTGATGTCACTTGTCGTTGCATTTCTTCTTGGTTGACTAGAGAATAGGCCTGGCAAACATTTGGCAGTGGAGTTATCATAAGGATGTTGCTACGAACAACATTGTAAGTGTCATTGAGACCCATGAGGAATTGCATCATCCGATCTTCTTCTCTTTGTTCAATATGCGCCTTCATCTGGTTACAAGCAGAGATGGGACAATATGTGTCTAATTCGTCCCAAAGACTCTTGAGTTTTGTGAAATAGGCTGAGATTGTCATCGTGCTTTGTGAAAGAGTGGCAAGTGACTTTTGAATCTGATAAATTGCTGGAGCATTTTTCTGTGAGAACTGGTCTTTGAAATCTTCCCATACTTGACGAGCCGTTTTGGCATGAACGACTCCCTTGGCTAAATCAGGTTCCACCGAGTGAGTGAGCCATGATAGAATCATGCTATTACATTGATTCCAAAGAGCATACTCTGTTGGATGCTCTGTTTCAGATGGTGGCTCAATAGATCCATCAATGAAACCAATTTTGTTTTTGGCTGTAAGAGCAAGAATCATGGATTTACTCCATAATGGATAATTGGCTCCATTGAGTTTCGTTGGAACGAGCATGTGACCGGGTTGATTGAATGATGAACGAAATATGGATTGGATGGATTCATATTTGGAGTAATGTTGGTGTTTGGGTGTTTGGAAATTGATTTTTCTGTTGGTGTTTAATTTGCATCTGCCATTTTGTTTTATGGCTCTGATACCATGTAAAATAATGAAAATGACAGAAAATATAATGGAGAGATGACAGAAAATATAATGGAGAGAAAATGTAATGGAGAAAAAAATGTATATTATTTTCATTAATCTTGTGCGGTATATATACATGAAGATATAACACAAAGTCTAACATAAACCTAATACCCACCTAATATTCACCTAACATTATATAAAGTTAAGAGTACAACAAACACCCACTTAATATTCACCCACCTAATATTCACCTAACATTACATAAAGTCAATAGTACAACAAACACTCACCTAATATTTACCTAACAACACATAAAGTCAAATATACAATTAAGATTTACTAATAGATCTTGACAGTATGGTAGGATAATGGGTCCTATATTTGGAAGGTTATTTCCTTTGGTGAAGCTTATTACTAGAGGTATTAAGTGGAGGGTTAGTTAAGGTAACAAGGTTAGTTTCGAGACTGGTAAATGAGTCCCTGGTTTTATTGTTGTTTGCTATTACCAATGTCACTTAGGATATGCATGGGAAGGTGTGTAATTTCCTTGTTAATGATGATTGAAATTTGGAGAAACTTAAAGCTGGTTTACCTTGGCATATAGTGCTCAAAGTTCTCGGTGAACTCTGCCTATGAAGCTCTCATGGATAGTGAAGAATGGAAGTGGAAGTGGATTTGGAAGCTCAAAATGTCTCCTATAGTGAAGTCTTTTATTTGGTTAGTTCTTCATGGTAAAATTATGACCAATGCCCAAAGAACTGTGAGAGGTTTATCTATTGATAGCTCTTGTCCTAGATGTGGGAGGCTTATGAAGATATCAATAACTTTTTTAGGGGATGTATAGTTTACATTGATATTTGGGAAGGGTGTAGAAGAGATATTTCTAATACTAGCTTATTTAAAGGAGATTCGGAGGAGTGGTTTGTGGTCACTCTTAGTATGAATAAAGCTGAGGTTGATAACAATTTTGGGAACTGTTTTTCTCTTGGGTGTTATGGTTTATTTGGAAATGGAGATGTAAGTCTGTGTTTGATCCTTTGTTTTTGATTCCTCACATGCCTCAGGTGATTATTCTCAAGTTTATGAAGGAGTGGTGTCTTGCTAATCCTGGCCCTGTCATGGTTAGTGTAAGAAATGCTAGTAGTAGTTCTTGGGTTCCAGCTCCTTTAGGTTGGGTCAAATTGAATGTGGATAGCAGTAGATGTAATGTTTTTGGTACTATCACAGCTGGTGGTGTGCTGAGAAGTAGTGATAATAGCTGGTTGAGGGGTTTTGTGCTGAATAGAGAGGCTGATAGTATTCTGGAAGTGGAGTTGTGGGGTGTGTTTGAAGGGTTGAAGGTTGCTTGGGAGGCTGGGTTCAAAAATTTGCAGATTGAGTGAGTCTGACTCTTTGGATTCTGTGAGGGTTCTTAATAAAGATTGAATTGAGTTTAATCATCTCTTTAGTATTATCAATAATTGTAGGAAGCTGATTGAGAGGAACTGGAACTGTCAAGTGATGCATATCCCTAGGGAAAGAAACCGGGTTGCTGACTGCATTGCGGAAAGGGGGCATTCGTTGAGTTGAGGTATTGCTTTCTTTGAGGAACCTCCATATTGGATCCTCTCTGTGCTGAAGGATGATAAGTTGGGGTGTTTTTCTGCAAATCAAACTAGTTTAGTTTGCTAGTTTTTATGGGTCTTTGCTGGCCCTCCAGTGTACCAAAAAAAAAAATTCATTTTTGAATGTTTATTCAACTTTCTTGTGTCCGAGACTTGAGGTGTAGTAGGCATAGTTAATTGATGTATTTTTTTTAAAAACCACTCCCAATCTCTCCAATGATATCTTCTTGATCATGAGATCTTCCTACCCAAGGTGCAGGTTGTCTTTGATTTTCTGCCTTGCCATCACTTTCACTCACACTTTCTTTACCCTTTTTTCCATCACAAGAATGTTAATCCTTGTTGATAGCTTTTTTGCCTCCTACATCAACTCTCTTCTCACCTTCTTTCTCAAAATTCGTCTCAACATCCAACATATTCTCAAAAATATTGTCAAGATTACTTTCCTCATTATCAAGCAAAATTGAATATATATCATCTACATAAATGATTCCATGATAGTACGAGTTTGTAAATTAAAGACACGATATGATCGACTATTGAAAGAATAACTAGGAAAATACCTCTATCATTTTCGACATCAAACTTACCAAGTTGATCATGAACATTCAGGATGTAACACTTGCTTCCAAAGGTATAAAAGTATTTGACGTAAGCTCATATGAAATTTATTTGGTGCCGCTCCTTAAGTAACTGGTTTCCAACATAGCATGCTGTGCTAATGGCTTTTAGCCCAGAAATTCTTTGAAATTTTCTTGGCATTTATCATCAAGCGTGTCATCTCCTGCAAAACTCAATTTTTCCTTTCAAGAACCCCATTCTGTGGGGAGCTCTAGACCTCTAGGTGTAAAAATTTCATGAGATATACCAAAAGCATGACAAAAATATTTAAAAAGCTTGTTTTTAAATTCTGTTCCATGATCACTTCTTATTCTTTTATTGGAAGATCTTGTTCAATATGAAATAAAGATTGTTGTTCTCAACTTTGATTTTAATGATTAATAATTCTTAGTTTTATTTATTGATTAAAAAAAATTGTTTCACTTATAATATTAAATATTTTTGGTAGTTACATATTTATTTTATAAATCAGGCTTTGTGTTGAAAAGTTTAATTATAAGAACTTTAATTATATGTTTTTCAGTTTTGGATACATATAATATTTAGATCTTATACATTAAGTAATTGAAATAAGAATTCACAAAAGAATGATTTTTGAGAATAACAATTGAATAGCAAAAATAATTTTGTCAATAAGGTTTCAACTTACTAGTCATGGCCAATTGAACCGAACCGGCGGTTCCAATTTTAGAACCGCCGGTTCTGGTTCAATTTTTTAAGCAACCGGAACCGGGACTGGGACCGGAGCGTCAATAAGGTTTCAACTTACTAGTCATGGCCAATTGAACCGAACCGGCGGTATGGGTGTCATCAATATGGGTGTCGTCAAAAACTCTAAATGCAAGAATTCGTTTTTGCAACTCACATGATTGGTCAACATAATGGCAAGTAAGTCCTAAGTATGAATGTTTTTGCCAATGATCACTCCAGATATCGGCACAAACAGACACACGACCCAAATAATTTTGAAAATATCTAACTAATGCTTTTTTTTCTTTTTTATAAATGTCACACATTGTACGTTTTAATGTGGTCTTAGGTACTTTACATGCAGCGGGATTTAAAATATTATGACAATATTTTAAAAAACCAGTTTTTTCGCCAAAACTAAAAGGAAGATGTTCAGTCGCTACCATTCTTGCTAGTTGTTCCCTATTATATACATCACTATATTTAAATAAATGATGGTTAGGAGATGTGTACCTAGAAATTTAGTATTGTCCTCGGCTACGCTTATGCTCAGCTTCGACTGGATGCTTGGTGTTGATGTACTTCCAGTACGTCTCGTACCCTCCGGATTTGTTCCACTTAAAATCTTTGTTGCAATAGTTACAAGTCACCACAACTTCCCCTGATTCCTTCTCCACCCTTCTCATATGAACTTTAAAAAGTTCAGATTTGTACTTTGTCAAATCTGGCTGTGGACCTTGTACGGTTTCACTTGGGGAGAAGGGGGAGGGTTTTCACAATAGGGACCAGGGGCCCCAGACCCAGAGAGATGGGGATGAGAATATTGAGGAGTAAAATTAGGAGGAGTATCATTACCAAATATTACCTCCTCAAATTCTCTCTGTTGTAGGTACTCAGCAAAATTTGCATCGTTGAAATTTAATTTTGAGCCAGCGGCACGGCGACTTTGCACTTCTCCAGCATTTAAATCTAGTAGCTGCTCAATGTCTTTGCCGGAAACGGACCTTCTGGAAAAGGATCGTCGGCCTCCGGAAATAAACAGTCTTGATTGTGATGCCATTATAAATTTATAATGGTAAAAAATACAATTTAAATAAATAACGAAAAAAATTGCAGTATTGAAAAACAAGAACAAGATTGAGAAAATAACTGAATGAGACTTTGAGAGAATTAGAGAAAATTGAGAAAATAAGAGAAATATTAATATAATGAGAAAATAAGCTTGATAGAAAATGGTGTGAATTGAATTGAAGAGGAATGGGGTTTATATAGTTTTTTGGATTTGGGAGAAAAATAATATTTTTTTAAAATTTAATATGTAATTTTTTAAGGGATTAAATGGTAATTTTACACCTAAGGAGCCGTTCAACGGCTCCTTGGGTGGCAGACTGTCAAGCTGCTGCCACCTAGCAGGCAGCAGCCTGACATGTACAGGCCAACGGCCACATTTTAAATTTTTTTTATTCTTTTTTTTAAAATTTAAATTTTCAGAAATTAAAAAAAAAAATTTTAAAACCACCCAGGAATCGAAACCGCCGGTTCCTAAACGACGGTTCCGGTTCCTTTCTTCAAGATAACAGGAACATGGACCATGGGTCCCGGTTCCGATTTTCTGTTCCGGAACCGATTTTTAAACTGAACCGACGATTCCGGTTAAAAACCGCCGGTTCGGTTCGAACCGAACCGAGGCCATGCCTACAACTTACACATTAGAAAAGAAATTTAAATTATGTCAAAAAAAAAAAGAAATTTAAATTAGTCAATAAGGTTTCGGGCAATTATCAATTCAGTCCCTAACGTTTGGGAAATTATCAAATTTTTAACGCAGTTTCGTTTATTGGTATCATTGAGCTCTAACTTTCTGGAAATCTATCATTCCGGTACCTCTGACTAATTTTTTAATAATCAAACCTCACAAAATTGACAAAAAGACTGATTTACTATAGACTCTATTTAAATGAGTCAAAATTACAATTTTAACCTCAATTTTTTTAAAAAAAAATTGTTAATAATTATAAGGGTAATATGATCATTTTATATCAATTTTTAAGAAATAAAATTTTTAAAAAAATAAAATGGATCTCCATCATCCATCAAGATTGATAGGCGGTGGATATTATATTGGAATTTTTTTAAAAAAAATGAAAATTAAAAATTAAATATTTTTAAAAAAAAATTGTTTTTGCTGTTCAGCAAAAAAAAAAAAAAAAAGTGAAACTCGAAATGGTGGAGATCCACATTGGATCTCCATCACGAACAAAAAAAAATTTGAAAATTTTTTTTTTTTTGAGAAACTCAAATTTTCAGCGATGGAGATCGATCTCCATCGTTGGAGGCCGCTTCATCTCCAGCGATGGGGATCGATCGCCATCGCTGGAGATTCCTAAAAATCTTTTTTTTTTCTTGGATCTCCACCAAGAACAACAAAAATAAATTAAAAAAATATTTGATTTTCAATTTTCAAATTTAAAAAAAATAATCCAATATAATCTACACCATTCATCAAGATTGATGGACAGTAGAGATCCAACTAAATATTTTTAAAATTTTTAATTAGGGGTAGATATATCAATTCACCAAAAAAATTTATTGTTGACCCATAATAGATTTAAAGACAAAAATACCCCCTGGAACCGTTAATTTTAACCAACGATTGACTCATAGAAGGACCAGAATGATACATTTTTAAAAAGTTAGGGTCCAAGGATACCAATAAACAAACTGCGTTAAAAATTTAATAATTTTTTTAAAAATTAGGGACTAAATTGATAACTACCCTAAAGTTTCATCTTACACTCTTAAAAGAAAGTTAAAAACGCATGGTGGTGAGAACAAGAATAAAAATCCGGCATGACGACAAGATTATTACTACAATTTTTGGTCTGGATGCAAGTGTCTTTTTTCTTCCAAAGCTCATCTTCCCTGTTTGCTGCTTCTTTCTTTTATGGGATATTCCTATTTTCCTCCCTGACGATTTGGTCATTGATACTTTATCCCTTCACATTTTAGAAATAGTTATTTTTTCCATGGAGTTAACTTTCCTTTCAAAAAGTAATATGATAACAAAAGAAGTAAGTAAAAAGACTTAATTACTCTTTAAGTATATTTACTTACCCTTTAATACTTCAAGGGTAATTAAGTCTTTTTACTTACTTTTTTTTTATCTTCATATTATTTTTTAAATGGAAAATTAATTCCAAGGAAAAAAATAGTTATTTTTAAAACGTGAGAGAATAAAGTATCGTTAATCAAATTATCACGGGAAAAATAAGAATATCCCTTCTTTTATTTGTTTTGCTGTCTGCTGCAGCACACCCACTTGTTTTTTCCCCTTTATTTTCTCCATCAATGTAGCTGCTGTCAACGCCCAAAAAGAAAGCAAAATGTGTTTGTTTCCTTTTCTTTTTTATTTTCCTTGACCTAAGTCCACATGTCCTCTTTTATTTTCCTTGGATCCCGAGACCCTCTCTTTTCAAGGTATTTTCGCCTCGTGTGTTCCCAGCAGGGGCTAGTGTTGCAGGTTTGTTGTCAGTTGGTGGTGTATGGAATGAAGAATTGGTCCGATGTTCTTTTCTTCCGGAGGAAGCTGAAATCATTTTGAGTATTCAGCTTAGCAGTGTTTCTTGCCAGGACTCTTTGTTGTGGCATTATGACAAGCGTGGTGAATTCACAGTTCGTAGTGCTTATAAGCTAGCGGCTGAAGCCTTTGGTAAAAACTTTGGCTCACCCTCGGCTGGCCCGGATCCCTGGTGGAAGGCTTTGTGGAGTCTCCATATTCCTAGCAAGGTTAAATTTTTTGGGTGGAAGGTTTGCAAAAATATCCTTCCTACTAGGGGTTGTTTAAAAAGTAGGAAGGTTCTTGAACTTGATGCTTGTCCTTTATGTGGTGCTTGTTCTGAGTCTATTGATCATATTTTATGGAGCTGCGTGAAGGTGAATGTGTTATGGAAGGGCTGTCCTTTTTTTGAAGGTCTGAACAAGCTGCAGGTGGGTGTATTTGTGGATCGTTTTGAGCTGGGTCGTTTCTGGGTTGGGAAAGGAGTCCGCTGCCATTTTTCTCCTTGCTGCCTGGTTTCTGTGGAGTTTGAGGAACCAGACCATTCACGGTGGAAAGGTTCTTCTTTCTCCATGTTTGTGGAGTAGGGCTTCTGCTTATTTTTCTGATTTCCAGAGTGCCACTACCTCCGGCCTTTCCATCAGCTCGTCTCCCAAGCATTTGTGGTTTAGACCCCCTGATGGGGCTTTTAAGCTCAATGTGGATACCTCGGTTGTTAGTGGTTTAGGCTGTTTTGGTGTAGGGCTAATTTTTAGGGATGACTCTGGTTTTCCTGTCCTTGTTAAATCGCAGTTATTCAGTGGCTCTATCTCGGTGGAGGTTGCAGAAGCTAGGGCTGTCCTTGAAGGGGTTTCTTTGGCAGTGGAGTTGGCTTTCTTTCCCCTCTTTATTGAGTCGGATTCCTTGAGTGTGGTGCAGCTTTGCAGGGGAGATTGGATCTCTCGAGGTGATGTTGGCCATGTTATCGGGAATATTCTATCCCTGCTTAATAATAGGGCTGCAGCTTTCTCTTTTGTTCCTAGATGCAGTAACTCTATAGCGGATTTCTTAGCTAAAGAAGCTCTTAGGTTGAGAGCTTCCTTTCTCTGGAAAGACTTCTTTCCAGATTGGTTTGTTTCTATGGTCCAGGCTGATGTTTTTCCAGTTTTTGCTTGAGTAAAGTTTGATTCTCTTCAAAAAAAAAAAAAAAAAGATTGAGTCTTCATTTGGGTCTTTAATTTTATTCTTTATACAATTGGCATTGGACTTGAAAAATAATCCAATTAATTCCGATTCCAAATTCAAGTATTTTTAAAATAAAACTAATATAAATTTAGACTAATAAATTTATTTTTAAGGGTAATAAATATGTAATAAAATTTGCTCATAATTAACGGGCCAAATAGTAGGTGCCATGGTTTTACACGGTCTTTTCCACGTAAAAATCGTGTTGATTTTAATTCAGTTTTTATATTTATGGACCTTTTCGCTTACTTTATGTTACTTTAGGTTTTAGTTTATTTTGAAACTGTGCATCCTGGCTCCTGCTACATATTTAGATGACTTTTGAGTTGTCCAAATCTGTATGTCCACAAGATGCATGCTGTTTTTTGTGTTATATTTTTGGGAGTATCAGGCAATTTATCATAGCCTGCAGTACTATTTTGACGAGCTATGTGTAAGAGGAAACAGCTGGAACAGCTGTTTGAAAAGTTCTCGGACAAAACCTCATCACCTGAGGCGATGTGGCGCTGTTTAGAAATACGAGATCTTCTTTCCTTGCCGCTGTTTAGAAAATCTTACCGCCAAAGAGTTTTCAGCAAGTTGGCCATTACCATTTGCCAACGTCGTTTGCAGCTTTTGATGATTTTGTACTGCATGCATCCTAAGTGGGATACCGTGCATATACGTATATATTGGTATTATGCTAAACAAGTTGGACAGTTTTCACGCTAACATTATTGTACGACTCCGTAGGCCATTTTCAATAGGTCTGTTATTTTTTTCATCAAGATATTGATTCAAAATGAAATATTTTAAGAATATTCTATCTTTATAAATTTACAACTCTAACCGTACTCCATTTTATAATTTTTAAATAATAAAATATTATTATTTTTTTTACTTTATAAATTATTTTTTCTAACTTTTTTAGTTTTTACTCTCATAATATATTTATACTTAGTTATTTTACATGTAATAATTTAATTTTAAATAAAATAATTATTAGATTATTAATTAATAAATAGATGTAATAAATAAAAATTTTAAAAATAATTAAAATATAGTGGTTATTATACTCATTTGAAAGGTCTCAACAAAATATTTCTAATGATATAATTTTTATGTTAATTACATTTATAATAAAAAGTTATAATAAGTTAATTGAATTTAATTAATTGAAAAAGTCATGGAAATTGGAATAATGGATCTCTAAATTGAGAGATCCATTTACCAATCTTTATTTGAAATTTTTTAGGAACAACAATATAGAGATCCATTGGAGAGATTCTAGTCTTCAATTTAAAGAAATAAAGACCCATTGGAAATGGCCTTAGAGCTACCTATTTTAACTGGTTTGGGTAAGACTCTCCAATCCCATATATTAAATTTTGTACTAAAATGATGTAAAAACAGTATTTGTTTTTTAGAATATTCATACACTAATTTTTTTTCCACTCCAACCCATTCAATATCAAATTGGTGTAAAAAGTATTTTTAAATAATATTTTATACACAATTCTTTAAATAATATTTATTTATTTATTTAGTATAAAAATGTTATTATTAAATAATTACACATAGTCAAATTATTTTTTAAATTTTTAATATAATATTATTTTAATTTTTTTAAACTAATTTTTTTATTTAACTAACTAATTTTGTATTTAATTTTTTACCTACATATTTTTCGAGCAACTTTTTTTTTCAACCCACTTATTTTTCTATAATTAAATTTTCATCAAATTTTAAGCCACCTACTCTTTCTAGTCAACAATCACATCATCCAAATTGGTGCAAGAAGGGCTCGAGATTGACAATTTCAAGGTGGAATCGAATCATCCAAGCCCTTTAACTAATATTTTGGTGGTTATGGAGGAAATAAAGATAATCTTCCGAACTATTAATAGCTTTTTTAGAATTATTGTTATCAACTCTTTTATTTAAGACTATATTATAATTTACTTTATTTTATTCATGTATTTTATTTAAGTTGATTTTAATGTTATTGCTTTTATTAAATTACTGGTTATTATCTTTTTCAAATAATAATTGATAAAAAAAGTTTTTTTATACATTAAAAATTTAAATTAAATTAAAAGGTACAAATTAGTTAAATATATAATTAATAAGTTAATTAAATAACTTAATAATGTATATCAATATTGCACTCATTTTAAAGCTCTTGATAAAATAATTTCAATGGTATATTTTTTATAATAAATTAATTTATATATTTATTTATTTATCAAAATGTATAAATAAATTAAATTGGTTGAATCATATAGAAAAAATAAAATTTGTTAACATGAGGGGTAAAGATGGAATTATAAAAAGTAAAATAGTAAATTTGATGCATGAATATAGTGCAACAATTAATGCATACATATTTGTGCAAATTAGTGTATGGTTGGAGATAGTTTTTACACTAAATTGATACAAATGCACTAAATTGGTGTTTGATTAGAGTTACCCTAAGGATTTATTAAGATATGATAAGATTAATTACTATAATTACGGTTTATAAAGTAATTTCACGATAATAAATAAATCTTTTCGAAATTTATTTATTTATTAATAAATATAAATCAATCTCTTATTATGAATATAATGAAAAAGTATAGTAACTGCTTAATTTAGAGCATCTCCAATGCTATTATGTATTTGGATAAAATTAAGTACCACATATGATGTATATTGAAAAAGTTAAAAAATATTCCCCAATGCAATTATCTAACTTTAATATTGATATAATGTGGTAAAAATAAAATTAGAGAATATCAAATTGAGTTTCTAATTGTAGATATTCATCTTGATATGCTGATTAGGATTTCTAACTTTTCTCACTAATAAAATTTTAGCATTTTATCAATGCATTTAATTGTCATATTGAATGGAGAGAGAATGTAACAAATAATTTATGGTGATTGATTTAAAATTACCATTTAGATACTTACGTTGGAGAAGTGAATATGTATTTCTATAATTTTTTTAACAAAGTAGATATATATTATTTAGGCATGCTAATGCAATACTATTTAAATACTTAAAAATATATATTTACATCATAAATGTGCTTATAAGTGGAAGGTAATCAAAAAGCTACTGTGTCTTTTTTTTTTTTTTAAGTTTCAAGGTTTGGTATCGAGTAAACTTTACCAATATATCTGTCTGAACAGCACCTGTCCAAAAAATGTAGATTAAACGATAAACAATCAATCAATCTACTCAATACTCTCTCTATATACATTTAAAAAAGAGGGTCGTCGGCGTAACCAACATACGCTCAAGACGTACTACGAGGCCATATCTCTCTCTCTCATCCTCTCACAGAGTCACAATCATTATGAGACCTCAGCCATGGATATTCATCACTGTCACAGTCTTAGCATTTCTATTCCCAACATTTTTAACGGAAAAATCTGACAAAATTATCAAATTACCAGGTCAACCAAAGATCAGTTTCCAACAATACGCGGGATACATAACCACAGATGAGAAGCAACACAGAGCTCTCTTTTACTACTTGGTTGAAGCAGAAACAGAGCCAGCTTCAAAGCCACTTGTTCTTTGGTTAAATGGAGGTAATAATAATATTTCCAATCTGAGTTTCTTAATTGGGTTTTTATTATTTGTGGGATTTGTTTGTAGGGCCTGGTTGTTCCTCCATTGGAGCTGGAGCTTTCTGTGAGCATGGTCCTTTTAAACCAAGTGGAGATTTATTGCTCATAAATGAACATAGCTGGAATAAAGGTAACCCATTAAAAGTTTTCATATGTGAATTTTGGTGTATACTCAACATTTAATACTCCTTGTTAAATCTAACTAAATAAATCACAAATATAAGTTATTTTTCTTATATGAAGATTGTTTTTGTACAGAAGCAAATATGTTATACCTAGAATCACCTGCTGGAGTTGGTTTCTCCTACTCTGCTAATAAATCTTTCTACACCTCAGTCAACGATGACATCACAGGTTTTCTTTATAATCCCAAGTAATTAGGGATGCTTATTATTGTTTTATATGTATTTATTAGCTTAATTTTAATTTGAACTATGAGATTACAAGGATTCTCTTCATAATCTATATCATGAAATTTCTAATTTATTTAAATATGTAAGTTCAAGAGAATTTAATTGATTAAATTTTCCCTTTTACTTCATTTATTTGGTTATGGTATGGACATTCAGCAATCTGTAATTTACTGATACCGCGTACTTGTTTTTAAGCACGAGATAATCTTGCTTTCCTAGAGAAATGGTTCACCAAATTCCCAGAATACAGAAATAGAGATTTTTTCATCACAGGAGAGAGCTATGGAGGTACGTATCCTTCAACCGATTAAGCACCATTCTAATTTTTGGTTTGAGGAAATAACTATAATCGTTGAGAGTAAGAGGGGAGTTACAGAAACATAGAACTTTGCTTCTTATCAGGCCACTATGTCCCACAACTTGCACAGCTCATTATTGAATCCAACATGAAGTTCAATCTCAAGGGAATAGCAGTAAGTTAATGGAAATATTTAGTGGGTGTATAATTCAGAAATGGTTTTTCAAAATTTGGATTTAACTTTCAATTTTAGAAAATGATAGTATTGAATTGTATTCAAATCACAAATTAAAAGGCCTCTTTATAAGAAAGAAGTATCAATAACTTTTCGAAACTTGGATTTCATTTAAACTAATTTGATTTGGACAATATTTTCAAACATTGGTGGCTGCAGATAGGGAATCCACTGTTGGAATTCAACACTGATTTCAACTCTAGGGCCGCGTTCTTTTGGTCGCATGGATTGATATCAGATTCAACCTATGAAATTTTCACTTCAGTGTGTAATTATTCTCAAATAAGAAGACAGATTCAAAATGGTTCTCTTAACCCTGTTTGCTCTCAAGTAAATAGCCAAGTCTCTAGAGAAGTTAGCCGATTTATCAACAGCTACGATGTTACTCTTGATGTCTGTTTATCCACAGTTTTTGCACAATCTAAGATGCTCAATAAATTGGTGAGTCTTTATTTTACTCTAATTTAGTTCTCTAAATTTAATTCCCCAAATTGTTTTGTGTTTTTAGAAACTCTGTTTTTCACTGCTAGTTTATTTATACCTTAGAAACTCAAAACTCTCATTTACAGCAAGACACAGTGGAAATAGATGTCTGTGTGGAAGATGAAACAGCTAAATATCTAAATAGAAAAGACGTACTGGAAGCTTTCCATGCACAGCTTGTTGGGGTCACTGAATGGACTGTTTGTAGTGGGTAAGGTTCTTTAAACAAATTGTATCATTTCTGACTGTCAATATGTATAGATTTTATAGCCCCATAAAATCGCCGAAAACTATTCCGAGGGATAAAGCAACATAAACAATTGCCCTAATAATTTTTTCTTGAATGGATCAATGAGTTTCAAATATAGAAGAGAATCTCAAAATTGCAGTTGGTTTTAGTCTATCACTATTTAACAGAAAAAGGTTCTGAAAGCTTTATTTTTATATTGTTTTTGTTGTTCTGTCTCCAATGTTTTTCTTGCCAAACTTGTTTATGGTTTTGATTCCCTTTTTTTTTCTGATAACAGTGTCGTCCAATATGAGATGCAAAATCTTGAAGTACCTACTATTCATATTCTAGGTTTGCTTGCCAAGTCTGGCATCAGGGTTTTGGTTTACAGGTACCATTCATATTCTAGATATTTGAGTGCATATGCGCAGAATAGTTTGATTTAAGTCAAATCGTCATTTCATTACTCGTATTGATAAGAATCTTTGTCAACATGTATTCTTATGACTTGTGTTAAATAGAGTTTGGATCTGTTTATCTTTAATAAGAAGCTTTAAATTTCTTTAGCGGGGATCAGGATGCGGTTATTCCACTAATTGGAACACGGATACTAGTGAATGGATTGGCAAAGGAATTGGGACTGAAAACATCAGTGCCTTACAGAGTTTGGCTTGAGGGAAGACAGGTTAGAGCAAAATACTGTTGTTTGGATCTCTATCCATATATAACTGTTTGGATCAAGCTGTAACAAAATTTGGTAATTGGTATCAGAAACAGTTTTCTCATTAGTACTTGTCCAAGTCCCCTGACATAACATCCAACCTTTTTTCTTGTTCTTCACCTCCCTTTTCACAGGTTGCTGGATGGACTCAAGTATATGGAGATATCTTGTCATTTGCCACCATTAGAGGAGCATCACATGAAGCTCCATTTTCTCAGCCAAAGAGATCACTTGTTCTTTTCAAAGCATTTCTGGCAGGAAAGCCTCTGCCAGAAGCTTAATGTCTGGTCAGAAAATCATTGATAAACAAGGTTATGTCAACTACTTTCTAAGAGCATTTTGTTTTGTCCATTTTAAGTAAGCTTACGGGTCAAACTTATGTTAAAAGATTTTTTTTTTCCAATTCTTCAAGGGACAAGTAAAGGTGTATCTTTGAGACCAATTCTGGGCAGCTGATATCTCTCTTCATGGATTCTCAATTATCTTGCAGAATGTTTTCAATTCTTAAGAGGGTCTCTCAATTTGTTTTGTTACATCCTCAAGCAAAAAATCTCACAAGCTCATTCAATCTACCAAAGTTCAAACTAAGACTAACAAAACGAGTTCGCAAGTTAAGTTCCCGTTTATGTCCAATCCGACATGACACATTTAATTCAATGTGTCAATCTCTTTAAACCCGACATGACCCCAATTATTTAAACGGATTGAACGGGATAATCCATCTAATCGGTTTGTAAAATTTATTTATTTATATACTATAAAAAAAAACATAATTCATTTATATATAATTATATTACAATAATACCCTACTAATTTTAAGATTAACGGGTTACACAGGTCAACCCGCAATCCGTTTAACTAAACTATAGACATGTTTATATAAACGGTTTACATGGGTTGACTCGATTACCGTCCCAAACTTGTTTAGGTCAACCCAAATCCGTTTATTTGTCTCAGACCGTGTCGAGTTCACAAGTTATGACCTATATTGCCAGTCCTAGTTCAAATCTTGGCATATAGATATTGTCATACCATTACCCATAAAACCGGTGGGAAGACCTTTCCCAATGTTGCAAGTAGACTGTTACCAATTTGGAAGTATGTATATCTAGGCTGTACTAGTAAGATTTAATCTTAATAGGTTTTGACAACATTTTAACTCGTTAGGTATCAGATTTAAAAAAAAAAATAAAAAAAAAATTGCCACTAATAGAACTGATAATTGTCCTAGTTACTTGATGCTGAATAAAATTGTCATAAAATCAATCACAAAGACATAATCATTTGTATGTAAATATGTGAGTGGTATTTACTCTCGTAAAACATTTTACATGATAACAATAAGATACTTTACTAGCTAAACTAACTAGCTAGTATCCACGAATTGCTACCTAAAAAAATATCCATGACATAACTCTCCGGTGAAGCATATCACTCATATAGCTCAAGTGGTTATTGTAACTCCTTTTAATCTTAGTAGTGAGGTTTTAAGTTTCACTATGTACATTTATCATCCAAAATATTAATTTGTACATTTCCTTTTTAATAATATTTTTATATAAAAATAATATCCCTAAATGAAATTACAGAAATGGAACAAGTAGATTAATCTCTACTAAAAGGAGCGTAAGTTTATATCACTAACAATAACATAAAGAGGTCTGATTTTCATGTTTAGTTTGCAGAACGCAGAATATAAATACGAACTTTACTTCAACCACACATAAAGCATTAAGAGATAAGGATAGAAAGATATAAAATAAAATATAGTGTGAAAATCCAACAAGATAAAAACCACAGCCAACTCTTTGGTCACTTCAGTTACAAGATTCATTAGTTGAATTATTTTTACACCCTCAAGCAATTTCGAAGTTGACCACTGTTATTGGTATAATTTTTAACGAACAGCCACCTAAGCAACCAATCATCAAGAGAAGGAAAGAGGAATAACTGTTTCCTCTTATCTATCAAAACTGCATCGTTTAACATTAGAGGTCGCAGGAAAGTTTGAGCTTGCTGCGAGAACCATGCCTGCGACCACGATGTCTCCCCGAAGAAGCCCCAAACAAGAGAGGGAAGTACAAGTGACTCGCCGAACCTGAACCTGGGCGCTGCAGCGCGCCAGTCTAACACCTATTACAAGCATAGTTGGTGTCAGAAACCTGTCATAAAGGGCAGCAGACGAATTTAATGCCTAGGCAGCAGAGGTTACCGTTCCTTTCACCATTTTTGCCACTGTCGGGAGATCTTCTGCAGGAGGTCAAGAATTGCACATTTAAGGAAACGATCTCCTGACCCTCCCCTGAAAGGAGATCTGAACATTCCCAACAAAAGGGAAACGGTTCAGGTTATATATAGGAGGACCATAACAGCAAAAGAGGTAAGCAATTGATTATCATAAAAACCCTAAAAGAACAAGAAATATTTTCCTCCGGTGGAAAGAGATAACTGACTTGACCATCGGAGATTGATCGCCGGCCTACGTACGGCATCTCTCACTATTCTTTCTTTCTTAGCAGGTAGCAGATTACAGAAGCTCACTCCGAGAAGTCTGCGTGTCCTGCGAGAACCCCTTTATCGAGATTATTTCAGATAATCTCATTCAAATCACTCGACTAAACCAGTACACTATCTTACTCGGCTTCTTTGACTTTCGTTGACTGTAGAATCCATTTTTTACCGTTAACAATTTGGCGCTAGAAGGAGGGCTGGAGCATATTCCTCTGAGGAAACCTTGTCATGGACTCTGTCAATCCAGGAAATGAACGTAGCCCCCAGCAAACGACGCCCTCGGAGAATCCTTTGTCTCTGATAAGGCAAACCCCCGTCGGGTTCATCATACCCGATAACGTGCCTGCAGCGTCCCAACCTCCTCCTGTAACCCCGTCCATGGTGATATAAACCAAAGATACAGACGAAGCGGAGTATCATCTCCAAAAATTAATGGAAATAGTGGGTAGTAGGATCACCCCCCTGAGGTAAACAAGGAAGAAGCACGGGACCCAACGACGGAAACATCAATAAACGCAGCAAAGTCAAGGGGAAGGAGGTACTACCCCTTCCAGCTCCTTTCATGAGCGAATCCTCATCTCAAAGTACAGACAGCTCATCAACAAAAGGAGATTCGAGACAACGCCAAAGAAAACACCGCAGGGAAAGCAAGAGGAAACACATCTCTGTTTCGAAGGTAAAGCCTACCAAGATAAAATGGCAGTTATAACAAAATAGTGAAGCTGGCGAAAGCTCAATGAACACGTTGAGAAGTTGCCTGACAAGTCCTAGTGAAGCGTCGACCGACGAGAGAGAGTCCATGCGAAGGGAAATCCAGCAACCGAAGGAAGGACTCGAGCAAGTTCGTCGAAAAGGACCCAGCTCCAAAGATCCAGCAGACTGCTCCGGAGCAGCGACGAGTAAGTTTATTGACATAGTATTAGCAAAGAGGTTCTCGAGGAGCTTCAAAATGCCAAATGTCATGGAGTATAAGGAGGACAGAGATCCGATCGAACATATATCTCGCTTCACTACCCTCATGGGTACCCAGACCAGGGATGATCGACTGTTATGCCAAGCTTTTCCAATCAGCTTTGGAGATCTCACCGAAAGCTGATTCTGACAACTCCTCCCACGAAGCATCGATAGTTTCGAACAATTTAGCCGTGCTTTCTTTCGACAGTTCATGGGAAGCGTTCAGCGAAAGAAGTCCCTATCTCATTTATCTTCGGTAAAGCAAGGAAAGGGGGAACCCATCAGAACCTACCTATCTCGCTTCAACCGAAAAGCAGTCCAAGTAGAAGATTTCAACGACGCTGCTGCTATAAACATATTCACCAATGGGCTGCAAAGCGGAGCGTTTTTTTTCCATTTGAGAAAACAGCGACCAAAGACCTACCCGGAAATGGTAGAAACAGCTATCGACTATGCGCGCGCTGAAGAAGAAGAGATCGCCGAAGGCGGCAATCTAGTTCATGGAGGACAACCTAACGAACCAGAAACGCCAAAGAGGTTATCCCAACAAGGGAAACAACGACCATTTTAAAGGAAAAAGCCCCAAAGATGACCGCTAAGAAGTCAGGAACCGGCAACGAGAAATGAGGAGGCCAGAAGGAAGATTTGATCGATAGACACCCTTGACACGAGGGCAGGAAGAGATACTGTCAGTTGCACAGAACAAAGGGATAGTAACATGGCCTGGAAAGATGACATTGGCTCCCCAAAAAAGAGATAAGGATAAATACTGCCGTTTCCACTGCGACCATGGCCATGACACCTCTAAATGCTTCCAACTCAAAGACCACATCGAAAACCTAATCAGAGACGGACATTTGAAGGAGTTCATAGTAAGGAAGGATGGCGACAACACTTAAAGACAACCAAGAGGACCAGCGGATAAGAGACCAAAGCGCCCAAGGGGACCTGCGAGACAGTCACCCCTGAAGCCTTAAAAAGCCTGACAGGTGATCGAAGAGCCCAAAAGCTAGCCCCAACAACACCATACATGGAGGCCCAGGAACGGGTGCTAGCAACAAGGAAAGAAAGTCAGAAATTCGAGAAGCATCCCAACACCGCGAATTTTTAACTGTGAACTCCGTGCAAGGAGACGAGAAAAGGCTGCGAGAAGGTTGGGATCCCATTTCGTTCACTGCAGAAGATGGTTTAGGAATAAACGCCAAACCAAATGATGAGATAGTCGTGGAACTCCAAATTGCACACAGGAACGTACGTAGAATCATGATAGACAATGGGAGTTCCGCCAACATCCTCCACCTCTCCGTTTTCAACCAACTAGGTCTCCAACGCAAAGACTTGGAACCATTTGACACGTCACTCCGGGCATTCGGCCGGTTAGAAATCAGGCCATGGGGGACAGTGATGTTACCAGTGCGAATCGGGACCAAGCCTCGCAGAAAGACAGTTTTGCTGGAATTTGTAGTGGTGGACATACCCAACTAGCCCTACAACGCACTACTGGGGATACCTTTCCTTAACAAGACAAGGGCAATAACCGCCACATACTACCTCAAAGTTAAGTTCCCAACGGAGAACGGGGTCGAAGAAATAAACGGCTATCAAGGGACCGCCAGGAAACCAACCTATCCGCTTTCAAAGGAAAAGGAAAAGCAGAAGCAGAAGTTTGCCAAATCACCGAAAAATTATAGCAATCAAAGTTGGCGGAGGGAGAGGGAAACGTCGAAGTCCCCAAAGAGTTCGCCCTAGAGCCGCAAGAACCCACGGCTCGAGAAAGCGATGGCGAAGTGGAGCCCACCAAAAATGTGATACTCAACGAAAGTTTTCCCGAGAAGGTGGTCAGGATAGGAGCAAAACTGAATCCGAGAGTCAAAAAAGATCTAACGAAACTGCTCCGAGAATTCAAAGATATTTTCGCATGGAGTCACGCTGACATGCCGGGGATTAATCCTTCTACTAACTCTCATGGGTTGGCAGTGCATCGCGACGCGAAGCCAGTAATCCAGAAGAGGCGCCACTTCAACCCCGAAAGAAACTCAGCCATAAGGGAAGAAGTTGAAAAACTTCTCGCTGCAGGCTCTATCCGAGAATCGCACTATCCTTCGTGGCTTGCGAACGTGGTACTGGTAAAAAAAAAAAATGGGAAATGGAGGATGTGTGTGGACTTCACTGACCTGAATAAGGCCTGCCCCAAAGATGGTTTCCCCCTCCCAAAAATCGACCAGCTAGTGGACGCTACGCCGGACACGAACTCCTCAGTTTCATGAATGCCTACTCAGGTTACAACCAGATCAAAATGCACGCCCCTGATGAAGAAAAGACAACATTCACCACAGATCAGGGACTGTATTGTTACACAGTGATGCCTTTCGGCCTAAAAAATGCGGGGGCCACATACCAAAGGTTAGTCAATCATATGTTCGCAAAACAAATAGAGCGAACCATGGAAGTATACGTCGATGACATGCTGACAAAAAGCCTTACAGCAGAAGAGCACGCCAATAACCTGCGAGAAACTTTCGAAGTTCTCCGACAATATGAGATGAAATTAAACCTTGAAAAATGTGTTTTCGGCGTATCTTCGGGTAAATTCCTAGGTTTTTTGGTACACCAAAATGGAATTGAGGCAAATCCCAAGAAGATAGATGCTCTTACCAAAATGAAGCCCCTTCGGACACTGAAAGAATTTCAGCGGCTCACATGGTACCTAGCTGCTTTTCATCAATTAAAGATCTACCTCGGTTCGGCACCAATGCTCTCGAAGCCACTGCCCGGAGAAATTCTATATGTATACCTGTCAGTGACGACTACCGCGACTAGCTCTGTCCTTATCCGCGAAGAAGAAGGATCCCAAAAACTAGTGTACTATGTCAGTAAAGCTTTGATCGCTGCAGAAACCAGGTATCCCAACACTGAAAAGGTGGCTCTAGCCTTGATCATAGCCACGTGAAAGCTGCGACCTTATTTCCAAGCACACAGCATCGTGGTCTTAACCAATTGCCCTTTAAAACAAATACTGCAAAAACTAGAAGTCTCCGGAAGGCTGACCAAATGGGCAATAGAGCTAAGCAAGTTCGACATAAGCTTCAAGCCACGATCCGCTATCAAGGGGCAGGCGGTCGCCGATTTCATCGCAGAGTTCACTAAACCTTTAATTGACGATGAGGCATTTACCAGTCTCGGGGAGGAGGATAGTGTTTACCCTTAGAAACTGCATGTCGATGGGTCCTCAAACTCGCATGGGAGTGGAGCGAGGGTGGTCCTCACAACGCCGGTGCAAGACGAAGTGGAATGCGCACTAAGGTTTGATTTTAAAGCCACCAACAATGTCGCGGAATATGAAGCTCTACTTGCAGGACTGAAAGTGGCTACTGCCTTGGGAGCCGACAAGATAGATATCTACAGCGACTCACAGTTGGTAGTCAACCAGATATGCAACGAGTATCAAGCGAAAGAGGAAAGAATGATCGCCTACCTAGAAAAGACCCAACAAGCTCTTAACAGGTTCACTAAATTCATAATCACCCAGATACCCAGAGCGAAAAATCTGAAGGTCGATGCCTTGTCAAAATTGGCATCCGCCACTAATATCCTGTTATCAAAAATAATACCAGTGGCGTACCTCTCACAACTAAGCATTTGCCAAGAAGATGACCTCATTATCGCTGAAGTTAACCTTGCAGAGGTAACTTGGATCACACCCATCAAGGCGTACTTAGAGCAAGGGATCCTCCCAGAGGACAAGAACGAAGCCAAAAGATTACGATATCGAGCTGCATGATACACTATGATGGTCGGCGAGATGTATCGAAGAGGGTTCTTCAGAACTTTACAAAGGTGCGTTAATCCCCAAGAGTTTGCAAAAATTTTGACAGCAATACACGAAATCATGCCTCTGGAAACAGTCTGGCACACAAGGCCCTGCGACAAGGCTTCTATTAGCCAACAATGTTCCAAGATGCCAAAGACACGACCTCTAACTGCGATAAATGCCAAAGGATCGCTGATAACATCAAGCAACCGCCGGAGAAGTTGAGAAGTCTCACATCTCCTTGGCCTTTCGCGCAGTGGGGGATCGACCTCATCGGACCTATGCCAGCAGCAACGGGACAAGCCAAGTACGCTATTGTGGCCGTTGACTACTTCACCAAGTGGGCTGAGGGATCATCGAACAAAATACCACTGACTTTGTGAAGAAATCCATCATATACAAGTTCGGAGTCCCAGATACCATTATCTCTGACAACGGCACACAATTCGACAACCTCAATTTTTCAAAATTTTGCAAGAGTTGAGGGATCAGAAATTATTATGCTTCGGTCACCCACCCACAAACAAATGGGTAGGTCGAGACAGTAAATAAGATTATCAAGCATACGATAAAAGTAAAGCTGGACTCCAAGAAAGGCAAGTGGGCTGAGAAACTTCTTGAAGTCCTTTGGGCCTACCGAACAACTGCGAGAATATCTACGGGTGAAACGCCATTTGCCATGGCTTTCGGAGTCGAAGTAGTGATCCCGATTGAAATGAGAATCCAATCACCCAGGGTAGCCATGTACAACCAAACCCACAACGTCACTACTTTGGAATCCAACCTCGACGAAATAGAAAGTTTCCAAGATAGAGCTCAAATAAGGAATGCAATGTATCAGTAAAGGGTCGCTAGACACTACAACTCCAACGTAAGGGAAAGAAGGTTCCAACCCAACGATTTAGTATTGAGGAAGGGGTCACTGAACACCAAGGACAAAGCTACAGGAACCCTGGCAGACAAATGGGAAGGCCCGTACCGAATCATCGAACAAGGGGGTCACAGTTGTTATAGGATCGCGCGACCAGAAGGGGAAGTGATTAACCACCCATGGAATGTGCAATACCTCAAAATGTATTTCCGGTAAGAAGAAGCAAATTTGTATTCTTGTAATTTTTGAATGAAATACGAGAAAGATTCATCGATGGTTATTATATTTGCTGAAATTCGGTCTCGGTGGAAACGCCTTACTAAAATCGAATTCGAGAAAAGTTAAGAATAAAACTATCTCGCAGAAATTTGGTCTCGGCGGAAACGCCTTACTAAAATCGAATTCGAGAAAAGTTAAGAATAAAACTATCTCGCAGAAATTCGGTCTCGGCGGAAATGCCTTACTAAAATCGAATTCGAGAAAAGTTAAGAATAAAACTATCTTGCAGATATTCGGTCTCGGCGGAAACACCTTACTAAAATTGAATTCGAGAAAAGTTAATAATAAAATTATCTCGCAGAAATTCGGTCTCAGCGGAAATGCCTTACTAACATCGAATTTGAGAAAAGTTAAGAATAAAACTCTCTCACAAAAATTCGGTCTCAAAAAAGCCTTACTAAGACCGAATTGGAGAAAAGTTAAGAATAAAACTCTCACAGAAATTCGGTCTTGACGAAATGCCTTACTAAAACCGAACTCGAGAAAAATTAAGAGTAAAACCCTCTCACACAGATGTCGCTGCAACTTCAAAGCGCTGACAAAATCGTTTTTTAAGAATCGCGCGATCACTTTTACAACTGACTCGCTTGATTCGGGGGTATAAGGATAAGAAGACATCTGAACAATAAGAAAAATTGCGAGAAGAAATTGAAAAACTACGACAGTCAACAAGCCATGCGAATTACAACAAAAAATATGACCAACAGTAATCTTCAAAGTAATATATTATTATCAGAACCAATAAGGATTACAATGGTCAGTTACAAGTCACAAAAGGAAATTAAGGCTCGGACTGACCAGGATCGCTAACACCTTTTCCCCCCTTCGCCAAATCAGTTAAATTCAAGTAGTTGTCGGGATCAGTCTCGAAGGAAGTGGAAGGTTCCCTATCACTAAGTGCGATCTCCTCCTCCCCTTTGGATAATACATAGTCACGACCGAGTTCTGGACCAGAATCCACTTTATGCCCGAGAAAGCTAGGCCCAGCTTTTCGATTACCAAAAAATTTAGGACGACCACTTTGGTCAGGTATCTCTAAATGCATGTCGAAGACAGGCAGCTTTTGGAGTCGACAATGAGATCGCCATATCTTCCTAGCCTCTCTGAGATCGTCATATCTTCCTTATTCTGCGCAATAGCAAGATCCAGTGTCTTCTGTATCTTAGGACTAAGGTGACCCTCCACGATCCGGCGACACTCATTGATACCGTTTTTGAACTCCCTATGCATGAAAGCGTCGAAGGCAGAAGAAACCTTATAACGATCGACCGCTTTAATTTCAAGCGCTATCTTCGCCCCATCTAGGTTTAGGCGAAAAGCATCCAGCTCACTGTTCAGTTCTGTTACTCGTTTCTACGACTCAACAAGCCTCGCCTCGACCACCGCCTGCGCAGCAATAGTAGCATCAAGGAGGCTATGGGCACTCGCAACAGCTTGTTCCTTCTCAGAGGAGAGAACCACCTTCTCAGCCTCAAGGCCCTCTACCCTAGTCTCTAACACGCTGACTTTCTCCTGGAAAGCCGCTCTCTCAGAGGATAGCGCCTTCATCATGTCCTCAAGATCACCTATTCTTTCTCTGAGCATATCCCTTTCTTGAGCGACCTCCGCGCCAACCCTAGACGAAGCCTTCTCAGCCTCAAGCTCAGCAAGACGATACTGCAGACACTCCCTGTCTCGAGCAGCGGCGTCAAACTTCATCAAAAACTGCATTACAAAAGAAAGGAAATTAATGCCTACAACGGATTGATAATGAAAAAAGAAAAAAGTAAAGTGAAGATTACCGAAGCAGCAACACTGAAAAAAGATTGGAGTTGCCTCTTGACAGACTCCCCCAAAAATCTGTCTGCTTTGCCCCGTATCTCGGAGCGCACATCATTACTTAATATCCATATAAGTACGACCTCTAAAGAAGGATGAAGCGTCGCCAACGTCTCGCCGCTAACCCCAACCGGACGGGCAAATGTCCTAACCTCTTTCTCACCAGAAGGGACGGCAGCAATCTTGTCATCCCCTACGACCGCTGAATCAGGGAACTTCCTGTCCTCTGAAGTGGCATTGCACTTACCCTTCAAGGACGAATGGCGTATCAAAGGCTCCTCCTCCAAGTTTTCCCTATCGAAATCAGCAGGGGACTGGACCTTCGGCTCGGGGGTGATCGTCGAGGTACCATCAGGGACATTACCAGGAGGTGGGGGTGGCGCATAATTAAAAGGGTCAGCGGGAGTAAGGATCTCTAAAGTGCCAGACATCCTCCTTGCCTGGCGAGGAGGGCGCCTCGGAGGAACATGCTTCACCGAAACCTTTCTAGCGCCCTCCCCTTTCAACTTTAAACCGGGATCATTAGGGCCGCCGACCAGCCTAGCCCTTTTTTTGGGAGTCTCGGGGGTAGGATCACGGATCCCCTTGCCAACAGCCAAAGAGGCTCCTAAATCGTCCGACCAGCGCTTCACCGGGACTGATATTCTTTCCCCAGCATCAACATCCTTCTTCACAAGGGAATACCTTTTCTTGTCATCACCTTTATTCCCCTCCCTGCTAGAAGCATCCTGGAGATTCTTCAAGTTCCTCACTTCTCGGCTAGACACGGGATCATCCTCTTGAACTGCAATAAAATCGAGTAAGAATGATTATACCTTGTAAAATATGTTACAGAAATGAAATACAGGAACATCACGCATACCATGAGAACGATTAAGGGAGTGACTCCCGGCCGTGTAACGAAAAGCACCAAAGGCACACTGGATCAACGCCTAGTCGCAGCAAAGTACGCCTGCACGCCGATCCTCCGCACGAGCGATGACAGTTCACAGGACATGCTGAGCCTCCTGCGAACTCAGTATCGGAGGCTCACTCCAAGTTTCTGCTTGAAGGAAGAAAGTATTAGTATCGCGGAAAATTACCTCTACGAATAGAGAGATACGCAAAAAGGAAAAGGGTACCTGGCTTTGTAAAAAGCGAGGAACATAAGCCTCGCGAAAGGATCTTTCTCTGTCGGCGGGAACCCAACGTTCCCAATCTCCTCCGACAAAGAACCACGCTCCCTTCCAGAATTTGTTGGAAGAAGGAAGCCCCCCTATGATTCCCTCCTTGCCTTCACCTGCAATATCGAGCCTACCAGAAAACTTTCTACTGTCATCGTCGATAGGCAGCCATTGGGCAGAATTGAAAGACACAAGGTAATATGACCCCGCCCCATACGGTCGAAGTTTGTAACAATGACGTATCTCCCTGGGGTAGGATCCGAGTAACCCAACTTGTGCCACAAAGCGCATAAGGCTAGAAGGGTCCTATAGTTGTTGGGCACCAATTGTGCTGGAGCAAGGTTGACGTCGCCGAGAAAACGAGCAATGAAAGGTTGCAGCGGCAAGGTAACCCCGCAATTCAGCATATAGCCGTACACTGCCGCAAAACCCTTAGGCGGATTCCACGTCGTCCTTCCCTCTGGCAACAGAAGCTCCACCGAGTCTGGGATCTCATAGTACTCCCTGTAGCGCTGCAGGTGCTCAGCCGTAACAAAATTAGGCTCGGTGTCAAGAAAGCTCGGCGCCGATGACGAAAAGTCGTGTAACCGGCTTTTGTGGACGCTGTTATTGGAGGGATTTGATCATTGTTCCTCATAAAGAGATCGCTTGGCCATGTCTGCTTCTGGTACCGTTGTTCTCGCCGGGGCAGTTCCATGAAGAATCTCAGATATATTCAAGGTCAAAAATGAGGACGAACTAGCCGACGAAAGAATTATAGGGCTGACAGGATCCTGTACATATGAAAAATCAATGTTTAAAGGAACAGGGTCCTAGGGAACTACAGAGAGGAGGAAATCGCCCCCCTCAATTTCCTCCAACACGCGCATATCCCTCGATTGCGAATCCATAACAACGAAGTAGGAAACCTGAAGGAAAGGAGAGAAGCTTACCCGAGAAGAAGAAACAAGATGAACACCAAGAGAAAAGTTCCCACAGGAGAAACTTCGACGAATGACAGCTTCACTAAAGAAAACTCTTAAGAAGCATATCATAACAAAAAGCATGAGAGAGTAAAACTGAGAGTTGAAGAGTAGATGGGTATAAATAGACCTCATCAATAACAGCCACAACTGTCAGCCTCCCACAAGCTAAACGGGGCAAAAGACATTTTGAAATGACAAGAATAAATGATTAAACGTCTCGTGCAGAGAACCTACAATAAATGGGGGTTATTAGGGAAGCACCACGTGTACAAAGAAAGTGAAACGGTAACAAACGCTTTTTTGAAAGAGGATGACGCACGTGGGAGATGTGAAACCAAACGCCCATTCCCAAAATCGACACATCATTTGATGCCATGTCAGCAGAGAAAGTTTAAGAGGTGTCCGTTGAACTATGAAGGTAAATCCCCATTAGAAAAGCATTACTTTTTCTTCGAAGGATTTAGGGGCTATTGTTATGGGTATAATCTTTAACGAACAGCCACCTAAGCAACCAATCACCAAGAGAAGGAAAAAGGAATAATTGTTTCCTCTTATCTATCAAAACTGCATCGTTTAACATTAGAGGTAGCAGGAAAGTTTGAGCTTGCTGCGAGAACCATGCCTGCGACCACGATGTCTCCCTGAAGAAGCCCCAAACAAGAGAGGGAAATACAGGTGACACGCCGAACCTGAACCTGGGCGCTGTAGCGCGCCAGTTTGACACCTGTTACAAGCACAGTCGGTGTCAGAAACCTGTCATCAAGGGCAGGAGACGAATTTAATGCCTGGGCAGCAGAGGTTACCGTTCCTTTCACCATTTTTGCCACTGTCGGACGATCTTCTGCAGGAGGTCAGGAATTGCACGTTTAAGGAAACAATCTCCTGACCCTCCCCTGAAAGGAGACCTGAACATTCCCAACAAAAGGGAAAATGTTCAAGTTATATATAGGAGGACCATAACAACAAAGGAGGTAAGCAATTAATTATCATAAAAACCCTAAAAGAACAAGAACTATTGATCGCGGCATCTCTCACGATTCTTTTTTTCTTAGCAGGTAGCAGATTACAGAAGCTTGCTCCGAGAAGTCTGCGTGTCTTGCGAGAACCTCTTTAACGAGATTATTTCAGATAATCTCATTCAAATCACTCAACTAAACCAGTACACTATCTTACTCGGCTTCTTTGACTTTCGTTGACTGTAGAATCCATTTTTTACCGTTAACAACCATTATTAACTTCCCCAGGTCAATCTTCAGCCTATTACTCTTGACTCTCTTAGGTTGATACACATACCACATTAATCTTGGTATCTCAGACTATGCTTACTATTCACACTCTTGGTATCTCAGGCTCAACTTCATAATCCCATTATGTTGAGCTATACCCCATGAACTCTACCTCTCGGGTCTTTTACTAGAGATCCCTGACATAGTGCTTTTGTAACACCCCCTGACCCGACCCGTCTGGATCGACCCAGGGAGCGCTATCGGATTTTCAAAACTTTTCTTAACTCACTTTATAATTTGAAAACCATTGAAAATCAAATAAATTATATTTTAAAATTTCTTTTCATAGTCAGTCCATTCAAAATTATTTTGAAAAATTTTGCTAGAGTTTGCTTTGTTTTTCTGACTTCCCAAAAATCCTGTTTACAAATAAAAACTCAATAATATCATAATCAACACTTCAAAGTTCTTTTCTCAATAAAATGCGCACTCTGCCGTATAGTGCGACTTTCCAAACATTTTCAAATAAAACAATTCATAATTTAATATTTACAAACCTCTGAAAACGAAAACATAAACTAAACAATTATTTGCAAACAAGTATATAACACTTTTACAAATTTCTGTATATGCATGCGTAACTGAATATATTATAGAAAACTATATAACTACCCAAAGTTTTGTGACTTTAATCCTTAATCTGCAACTATCAGCACTTCAGTCCTTTCCTTCGCTAGTATCTTTATTACCTACGCGTGATAAAATCAACGCGCTAAGCAATAATGCTTAGTGGGTGTACACTAAAAATAATTACAACGGAATATAAAACAATAGAACTAATTTTCAAAAATAATATAAAACAACAATATATATATATATATATATATATATATATATATCCAATACTGAAACTATGCACATTAACTTATGTTCAAATGTTTCTGGGTTTCAATATCAATAATATTTCTTTATTTCCACATCATTTTCTAACTTTCGGTTCTTTATTAGGCCTCTGATACACATAACAGGGTTTACAGCACTGGATTACGGGTTTACAGTCGGTTTCCCAATTCAAAATGAAATGGTGTCCGTATATTCACAGTCGGTTTCCCATTTTAGAAATGAAATGGTATCCGTATTTTTTACAGTCGGTTTCCCATTTCAAAATGAAATGGTATCCGTAGAATCACAGTCGGTTTCCCATTTCAAAATAAAATGATATCCGTATAATCATCATAATCATCAGGTATTTCGTTACAGTACTACTAAATGCACCCAATTGACATGTTAATCTCCTATATCCATATTTCCCTATACATATATCAGGGCCATAATTCAGGTATTACATTTTATAAATCATCAACATACTCAATTTTCAATATTCAGATAAATTTCATATAACCAAAAATTCTCTCAATTAGTTCAAAATCAATATTCATCAACATTTGTAAAACAAGATATTCAAAAACATATCAATTAACAGAAAGAGGAACGTAATAATAATATATGTCATAACTTAAAATCATTAAACTCAACATAATCACAATTCTGTAATTCAAAATCATTTTCAAATATTGTTCACAAATTAATTCAATCAAAACTTACGAACTATTAAAATTTTAACTAATCAATTTGAATCTGAAAACGAATACTCAAAATAACAGTGTACACCAACCTGGATACTTGTTTTACAAACTTTTCTTTCCTGAATTTCCTTTTTCCTTTTCCCTTTTCTCTTTTTCCCCTCCTCTTTTCCTTTTTTTTCTTCTTCTTCCTTTCCTCTTCTTCTTCTTCCCTTCTTCTTCTTCTCTTCTTCTCCTTCTCTTCTTCCTTTCTCTCTCTTCTTCTTTCTTTTCCTTCTTTCTCTCTCTTTTTCTTTTTCTTTTTCTTCTTCTCCGGTCTCTCTTTCTCTATTTTTGTTTTTCCCTTGCTTTTTCGTGAAGTTTCCGCCGCCATCTTATTTTTTTTATAAAATCCTGGTCGTCGCGACCACTCCTCTCGACCTGTGGTCGCGCCACCTAATCGCGTTGCTCACTGAAGTGATTTTACCGCTTTCATCGTGATCAACCATCGCGGTGTCTGGTCGCGATGTTGGTCGCGTTGCTCACTGCCCAAATTCGATATTTTCACCGTGAGCTGCTCATTGCGATCCCTGGTCCCGGTTCTCACTGCCCAGTTTTTCATCCTTTTCTTCGTGCATTATTTTTCAATTGTTCAAATTGGTCCTTTTGAAAACCTAAAAATATACATACATTTAATTATATTTTACACCCCTTAACTCATAAATATCATATTTACATACTCAAAATTAATTCAACCATACTTTTCATATTCATTTGAAATTAGGGATGTTACAGTTTCTCGATCCAACACCTTCAAATAGCAATGTTTTAGCTCAAACAAAGATGGTCGAGGTGTTCAATGCATGAACAGACAAATAAAATGAACAACCAATCACTCTATGAGAACTAGGTAAGATAAACTCAATACAAAATAACTCTAGTTCTTGAAATACCCAAAATCTAGGTTAAAGAAATGCAATCACAAATTCTAAGAACCCAATAGATTAACAACCCTAACAATATCTAGCTCAAGTAGATAGAAATCATAGATTTCTAAGTCTAAGGAAAGCTAAACGAAAGCAACTATGAAAAAAAAATTTGTGATTGCAACCAGCCTCTAGCAAGCACATACGATCGAGAATTGGAAGACAACTGCAGGCCAGAAAAAAAAAAACAAATTAAAAATATATATATATATATATATTTTTTTTTTGTTATGATCTCGACCGTCCATCTCAGAGATGGTTAGTGAAGATCCATCTTTTTAGTTTTTTAAAAAAAATTTAAATTTTTCTAGTTTTTAAAATTTGTTGAATTTGTTTATATTAGATAATTTTTTTTAAATAAAATTTTCCTTTTTTATCTGCACTGTCCATGTGGACGGTGGAGATCCACCATTTTTTTTATTTTTTTAAAGAATAAATAAGTAATTTTACTTATAAAATTAATAGAAATTAACGGTAGGGGTCGAGGTTGGTTATAAAATGAAATTATATTGGGTATTTTGGGTAAATGAAACTATTGGGTAGTTTTTGTCTAATAACCCAAACTACATGGAAGATTTTAATAATATCCCTTTTGTTTTATCTCTTAAAGGGTAAATAAATAATTTTACTTATAAAGTTAACAGAAATTAACGGTAGGGAGAGATTGGTTATAAAAATAAAATTATTTGAGGTATTTTAGCTATAAATGGAACTATAGGGTGGTCTTTATCTAATATCTCAGTTTCTTATTCCACATTCTAAGTCATTGCTTCAAACCGTAGAGTGACCTTTCAGGTAGACATACCTGGTTTGTCCTACTTGATTCAATACCTTCCGTCTAAGCCACGAGAAGTTTTTCTTCCAAACCTCCATGTAGAAATATCGTTTTGACATTAAGTTGATTCACCTCCATGTCTTCATGCGCTACAGAGATATGAGAATTCAAATTAAGGAATGTCTAATAACATGTGATAATATTCATTGTAATCAACTCATTCTCGTTGTTTAAGCCCCTTTACTACCAATCTAGCTTTGAATCTTGGTGGTTCAACTCCAGCAATTCCTTTTTTTCTCTTAAATATCAATTTGCACCCAACCAGTCGAACACCTTCTAGTTAGTCAATTATTTCCCAAATATTATTTTTCTTTAGGGAATTAATTCCATCTATCATTACTGGCTTCCACTTACTTGCATCTTTAGAAACCAATGCTTCCTTGTAATTTTTAGGCTCATCACCAACTTTGTCTTATGCAACATCCAAAGCATAACATCTGCATAACCAAACCTTTGTGAAGCTCTAAGCAAGACCATTTTGCTGTGGAGTATGCTTTGTAGTTTTGTGTCTCACTATTCCATTTTCTTTGCAATAAGAATTAAATTTGTTGTTGCAGTACTCCAAACCATTTTATGTTCTGGGTACTTAAATCTTTCTCCTTCTTTTATTCTCAGTTATTTTCTTCCAAATCTTGAATTTATCGACAGCCTCATCTTTAGTTTTCAAGAACTAAACCCATACTCTTCTTGAGTAATCCTCTATAAGAGTCATGAAGAATCTACAGCCACCAGAAGTTTTTATTATGACTGGATCCAGGGGCGGAATAAGAAGATAAAATTTGGGGGGGTCAGATCTATATATATTTAATTTTTTAATATTTAATTTTTTTTTACATAAAAATTCTTTTTTCAAAAGTTTTGGGACCCTGACCCTAAAGAAGTTCTGCCCCTAATAGGACCCCATAACTCTAAGTGAACATAGTCAAGAATTCCTTTTGATCTATGAACTGCAAGATTGAACTTGACCCTAGTTAGCTTTTCATATACATAGTGATCACAAAAGTCAAGTTTATCAACATTATATCGGCGCAATAAGCTCTGATACCAATTGTTGTAATTACTTCACAATTTCTGTAACTAATCAATGGAACAGTGAATTTAAAGAAAGAAAATAAAGGACATAGAAGAGAAGAAAAATACCAGATTTTACATGGCTTGGTTATGACAAAGACAAGACAATGTAAACTCTTTCTCTCTCTCTTTCACTTTTTAATGGTGGGAAAATACAGAGTATTACTCACAAAACTTACCAGCGCTCATTACATGTAGAACACAAGTAGCCTGTAGAATAAATCTCTTTTTCTCGTGCCTCGAAAACCAATTGGTTGTTAGGGTTCTTATATATGTTAATGAATAAACTAACACAAAAGAACCCAAAAGAACCAATAAAGAAAGAAAGAAAGAAGAACAGAGAGAGAAAGAGGATTCAGATAGAAGAAATAGAATAATTCTCATTGCTTTATTAATGACAAACGTCCCCCTTTTATAGGAAGTAAACAAGACCATCTAATCTAAGGAAACCAACAATTGAAAGGAAAACAACTCCTAATAAAATAACTAATAGGAAAACAACTCCTAATAAAATAACTAATATTTCTAAATAGGAAAACATAATAGAAACTAACTAATATTTCTAGTTAGGATAGGATCCTAACATTCACCCCTCCTTCGAAGGCCACTTGTCCTCAAGTTGAAAATCTAGAAATCGGGTGACAAATGCATAATATTCCTCCCAAGTAGCGTCCTCAACCGGTAGTCCCTCCCATTTCACTAAAAGTTTGGTAATAGCTCGGTTACCATGCTTAAAAATTCCTCTTTCTAAGATATTTACTGGTTGTAACTCCCATAATGCAGACTTATGAGTAATAGGCAACTGTTGTTGTGGTTGAACTAGAGCACCCAACTTATGTTTCAAACAAGAAACATAAAACACTGGATGGATTTTACTTTCAGGAGGTAAATCTAATTTGTAGGCCACCGGACCAATGCGAGAAAGAATTTGATATGGTCCATAAAAGCGAGGAGACAACTTATGAGTTCCTAGAGGTTTAAGGGTAGATTGACGATAAGGTTGCAATCGTAGAAACACTCAATTACCAATAGTGAATTCACGTTCAGAACGATGTTTATCAGCAAATTGTTTCATCCTTGACTGAGCAGCTTGTAAATTGTCCTTGAGAATTTTTAAAATGACATCCCTTTCACGTAGTGCCAGGTCAACAGAATGCACACTGGTGGTGCCAGGCATATACGTGTCTAGACCAGGTGGGACCCGGCCATATACTGCTTCAAAAGGAGTCATTTTAATAGGTAGTATTATACCACCATTCGGCCCAAGGAAGCCATTTTGTCCAAGTTGAAGGCTGATTGTCTGCGAAGCATCGCAACTAATTTTCTAGAGAACGGTTGACAACCTCAGTTTGTCCATCTGATTACGGGTGGTAAGCTGAACTTCTACAAAAAGATCTTCCTTGTAGCGTAAAGAATTCTTCCCAAAAGTGACTTAAAAAGATTGGATCACGATCACTAACCATGGTACAAGGCATTCCATGTAACTTAGCCACATCTTTGACGAAAACTTCAGCAATTACAGAGGCTGTATAAGGATGAGAAAGGGCACTAAAATGTGCATATTTTGACAAACGGTCTACTACCACCCGAATTGATGTTTTCTTGGATGAAGAAGGAAGGCCATCAATGAAATCTAAAGAGATATCTTCCTAAATTTTATTAGGAATGGGCAAAGGCTGAAGCAATCCTGGGGGACTCACAGTTTCAGCCTTATTGCGCTGACAAACATCACATTCAGCGACAAACAATTTTATTGCTCGCTTTAGACCCTTCTAATAAAAGTTAGTAGCCACCCGTTTGTAAGTTCTAAGAAACCCAAAGTGTCCACCAAAAGGAGAAGCAGGAAACTCTTACAGAATCTTGTGACACCAAGGTGAGGTAGAAGGCACAACAAAACGACATTTGTAACGCAAGATAGTGCCGTCAAAAGAATAATTTGGAATAGGCTGAGATGCCTGAAGACGATCAATTAAGAGTGAGATCTGAGGATCGGCAGAATACTCCCTAACAATATCCTCAATTTTGGAAAAAATTGGAGAAGAAACAACATATAAACTTGAGTTTTCAAGCTGTCTCAACAATGCATCGGCTACAGCATTTTATGTTCCTCTTCGATAGATAATTTCATAGTCATACCCCAAGAGTTTTGACACCCATAATTGCTGTTCCATCGAGGTAATCCGTTGGTCATGAAAGAACTTAAGACTTCTATGATCTGTAAGTATTTTAAAGTGTCAACCCAGAAGGTAAGGACGTCATTTATGAACAGCAAAAACAATAGCTAACATTTCTTTGTCATATGTTGATAAGGCTAAATGTTTTTCTGACAGGCCTTACTAATATAGGCTAGAGGTCGAACGTCTTGCATTAATACCGCTCCAATATCTTGTCCTGAAGCATCACACTTAACATAAAAAGTCTTAAAGAAATCTGACAAGGCAAGTACTGGTGCCGAAACCATGGCGGACTTAAGGTTTTCAAAAGCAACTTCAGTAGTTGGAGTCCACATAAAAGAGTCCTTTTTTAACATAGTAGTTAATGGGGCAGCAATCTTGCCATAATCTCAAACAAACTTACGGTAGTACCCAGTTAAGCCTAAAAATCCTCTCAATGCTTTAAGAGTTGTGGGTTTTGGCCAATCAAGCATGCATTGAATTTTCTCAGGATTAACTGCAACTCCTGTGAACAAAATAATATGGCCCAAATATTCCACCACAGAGCTAGCAAAGCAGTATTTTGAAAGCTTAATAAAGAGTTGATATTTTTATAAACATTGTAGGACTAAAGAGAGATGGTGCACATGATCCTCCAAAGAATTATTGTAAATAAGAATATTGTCGAAGAAAACCAAGACAAACTTACGCAAATATAACCAGAAAATCTCGTTCATCAAATTCTGAAAAGTTGATGGTGCATTAGTGAGCCCAAAAGGCATAACAACAAATTCATAATGACCATCATGAGTGCGAAATGCTGTTTTCTCTATGTCTGCGGTGTGAACTCGTATCTGATGATACCCGGCCCGAAGATCCAATTTGCTAAAAGTAGTGGCCCCACATAATTCATCCAAAAGTTCATCAACAATTGGAATAAAATAACGATCTTTGATAGTGATTTTGTTGAGAGCGCGGTAATCAACACATATGCGCTATAATCCATCCTTTTTCTTAACTAATAACAGAGGTGATGAATACGGACTAACACTAGGTCTAATTAATCCTGCATCTAATAATTCCCTAACCAGCTTTTCAATTTCTTGTTTCTAAAAGTGTGGATAACGTTAAGGTCGGACATTGACAGGGGAGCTTCCGGTAATCAATGGTATATGATGGTCAAGAGAGTGTTGAGGAGGAAGACCCTTAGGCTCTGAAAAGACCTCAGAATAAGTATCAAGTATTTCACTTACGATTGGTGGTAGGGAAACCTTGGTATCTTCTCCTGTTAATACCATAAGCTGAATAAACATACCCTATTTTTCTTGCAGTAATAATCTCTTAAATTTACCCTGATCAGCAAGGACTGTAGGTGAGGAACCATTTCCTGTTAATTGAACATTGTGGCCTTTCCAAGAAAATTGCATGGTAAGTTTAGAAAAGTCCCACAAATTAGCACCTAACGATTGCAACCACTCTGCACCCAACACAATATCACAGCCGCTAATAGGTAACAGGTAAAAATCTAATTGAAATTGAAAACCTTGGATACTAACAGGGACATCATAACATTTTCCAGAACTATTAATTACTCCTCCATCTCCTACTGTAACTCGAAATTGATCAGTAAAGGTTACCTTACACCCACATTGTTTAGCCAAAGTTGGATTCAAAAATTTGTGTGTTGATCCCGACTCCACTAGTATAGTGACACCGTATTTTTTGATAGATCCCTTCATACGCATGGCGTTTTGTGGTGATAGCCCAGTAAGAGCCTTAAGAGAGATTTCCACTGTAGGCGATGCATCGCCATATTCATCTTCCAATTCAGCATCTTCTGCAGCATCGGCTTCTAATAGTAATAATTGAGGTGTTTTACAGCGATGTCCTGGTTTAAATTCCTCATCGCAATTGAAACATAGCCCCTTGGTACGCCTTTCTGCTTGCTCAGCTGCCGATAACCGACGATACGGTGGTAATCCAGGAGGAACTGGGTCTAACAGAGAGGGAGGGGATGATGTATGGGCCCCTGATGTTGATGCTAGTTGAGAGGGGCCAGGAAGTGTAGATGAAGATCTAGTGAAAGTTGAGCGATAGTTCGTTTTTCGATTTGCCACAGAGACGAGTTCTTCCTGGAATCGAGCTAATTCAAAGGCTTGTAACAAACTGACAGGCTTCAATAATTGTACTCCAACCTTTATATCGTCTCGTAACCCAAAAAGAAAACAACTAATCAATAAGGATTCTGGTAGGTCTCTAATTCTATTGGCTAACCTTTCGAATTACAACTGATAATCCTTAACAGCTTTTGTTTGTCGTAATTTGGAAAGTGTTCCACCAGCATTAGCTTCTTCCAATGACCCAAATCGAGCCTGTAAAGCCCTTTTAAATTGTTCACACGTCATCTGACCCATGGAATGCCCCAACCATTGATACCAAGGTACCGCATCCCCTTCTAAGTGTACAGTGGCCAAAGATAGTAACTCTACTTCAGTTAATATTGTAACACGTTGATATTGCTCGCATCGAAAAACCCAACCTGAAGGGTTGTCACCAGAAAAAATTGGAAAAGCTATACGAATGTTACGAGGTTGCACAAGCGCACCTTCTGCCTATTGTAGCCTTAGGCCAATTGGAAATTGATTACGGTGAATTGGCTGCTGCTGCCCTACGTTGTTAGCTTCCATCCTTCGTAATCATTTGCCAATCATACGCAACAATTCTTGAGTCTCAACTGACTGGTGAGATAGTTCTTGTATTCTTTCCTCGAATTGTTGAGACAGAATTTTAAATTTTTCTTCCAATTCTTTAACAGTCATAGTACCCGGGAAAGTGCTTTGATACCAAATGTTAGGGTTCTTATATATGTTAATGAATAAACTAACACAAAAGAACTTAAAAAAACCAATAAAGAAAGAAAGAAAGAAGAACAGAGAGAGAAAGAGGATTCAGATAGAAGAAATAGAATAATTCTCATTACTTTATTAATGACAAACGTCCCCCTTTTATAGGAAGTAAACAAGACCATCTAATCTAAGGAAACCAACAATTGAAAGGAAAACAACTCCTAATAAAATAACTAATAGGAAAACAACTCCTAATCAATCAATTGAAAGGAAAACAACTCCTAATAAAATAACTAATATTTCTAAATAGGAAAACATAATAGAAACTAACTAATATTCTTAGTTAGGATAGGATCCTAATATTGGGTGAGCTCCTTTAGCTCTTGGCTCCAAAGACCCAAAACCAGTTGATGTCATGAAGATCGAGCAACCATTGATTCCCCTCTAACAACTTGCATAGATATCGACGCCTAACAAACTTGCCAGTTAAGCATACAACAAAACATTCAGTCAACATCCAACCTATTAGCGATAGTTGCTATTGTGAAGCTGTAGCTTATATGTAAGCCAAGTGTTTGATCAAATCACATAGGTGTTTGACAAAAGTTCATAGAAAATCAATATTATGTGGAGAAGCCATAACCGACCAAGGTAAGCTCTCAATTTCTATTGATTTTCTTAGTAATTACAGAGAATGTTACGTTTACAATTCATACAAAAGAATTGCATATTGATTAACAACTTTGTAACTAATTTAACAGATTTCTTAACAGAAATCTTAACTGAATTCCTAACTGAATTTTTTGAAGTGGCACATTCAGTTACAAGGAAATATTCAACTGCTAGGTTCATATACTAACTTCAGGTCTTCTTAACCGTTGATACAGATCATGATCATTATGTTTACACTGATGATCATGACCTTCTTGGAACCTTAGCACAGTTGTATCATACTGATCAGCTTCTTCTTCAGTTGTAACACTATTAGCTTCAGTTGATACCTTCACATTCTCCCGTAAACGAAATTGTGGTGAGTCGACCAAAGTGAGTTTGGAACACAAATATTAAAACCGATCTATAGCTAAACCCTTAGTGAGAACATCAACCACTTGATGAGCTGTAGGAATATACCTAGGTTCTATTTCACCAGATGTCGCTTTCTCACGAATAAAGTGGACATCGATTTCCACATGCTTCGTTCTCGAATGAAAATTTGGATTTTGAGCCAAAGCATTGGCACCAATATTATCACACCACACGAGAGCTGGGCCTGAAAGTGACAAATGAAGTTTAGAAAAAATAGATTTGAGCCATAAAATATCAGTTGTCACTAGAGCCATAGAGCGATACTCGGCTTCAGTGCTTGATCAAGCACCCACATTATGCTTGCGTGAGCTCTAAGAAATTAAATTCCCACCAAGGAACAAGCAGACGCCACTGGTTGAGAGTCGGTCATCAAAAGAGCTAGTCCAATCCGGATCGAAAAACCCTTCAAGAGTGAACTTAGCTGCACGACGAAACCATAACCCTTTAGAAATAGTCTCTTTTAAGTATTGAAGAACTCATTTACATGCTAGCCAATCTGTTTGTTTTGGAGCAATAAAAAATTGACTTAACTTGTCAACAACAAAGGATATGTCAAGCCTTGTGTGAGACAAATATTGCAATGCCCCAATAGTGCTGCAATAGGTTTTAGGATCATAAAACACATCCCCATCTGACAGTGAAAGTATGACCCCAGAACCAAGAGGAGCATCACATGGTTTGCAATCCACCATGTTTGTTCTTTTTAGTAAGTTACAAATATATTTAGATAGGCCTCAAACCCGAGAAAATAGTTGACAGGGCATGGGTTTTGAGTGCAAAAATGGAGTGTAGCTTGGATATCATTGTTGTATCTGAGTTGCATCACTGCCAATGAGCAGAATGTCATCAACATAGACTAATAGGTACATGACCTTGGAAGAGGAATGATATATGAAGAGAGAAACATTGGAGGCTGAGTTCTTGAAACCCCAAGAAAGCAAGGTTGTTTGCAGCTTCTGAAACCAGGACCTAGAGGCCTTGTTTAAGGCCATATAGAGTCCTGTGGAGTTGACAAACATAGGAAGGATTCTGAGCACTCACAAATCCTTCATGTTGCAGCATATAAACCACCTCATTTAGGTCATCATTGAGGAAAGTATTGTTAATATCAACTTGTTTTATAACCTAGCCATAGGAAACTGCAATAGTGAACATGATCCTTATAGTTTCAGCCTTGACAACAGGGCTAAAAGTGTCAAGAAATTCAAGCCCTGATGTTTGGTGAAAACCCTTAGCTACCTGTTAAGAGAATCTCATCCTAATTGATTAGCTGTCATTGACCCTTAAATTATGGAGCTAAATTCTGCTGTAATATCCCTACAAATCTGCTTCAGAATCACCCATAATATCCATGTAATTATGCCTTGTAATCACCCATAATTATGGGTTGTAATTATGTTAAAGTTTAGTATAAATATGTGATGATCCTCCCTTAGAGAGTATCCAATTCCAGCCATTTGAGTGTTTTGTCATGGTATCAGAGCCATAACAAAAAAGTTTCATTATTTTTCTGAATATTCATATTTTGTTTTGTGAGTTTTGTGAGTTTTACGTGAGGGTTCGTTTTGCCTCACTTTGTTTCTCAAACATTCTTGATTCATCTAGAAGTTTTTTTCTAGATCTTGATATTTTGAAACTGCAGTAGCTTTGCATTCCTTCATGGAAAAAACTGAGAGCATTCCTTTGATTCGATTCACAGGCAAAAATTATGTCTCTTGGGCTTTTCAGATCCAGATATATGTTACGGGAAAGGAACTATGGGGCCATATTGATGGTACCAAGCCGAAACCCACTGATGCTACCTAACTTCCTAAATGGGTAATGAAAGATGCGCTAATCATTAGTTGGATTTTAGGTTCTGTTGAACCTAAATTCATTTTGAATCTGCGACCCTACAAGACATGTGGGACTATCTTCACCGACTCTATCAACAAGAAAATTCAGCACGGCAATTCCACTTGCAACATGAGCTTGCTCAATATACTCAAGGGTCTTTGTCTATTTAAGATTATTATTCCGGATTTATGGCCCTCTAGAATGAATATACATAAATTATCTATGCCACCATTGCCTCCACCGCCTTGCCTGATATTTAAGCTATTCATGAAACAAGTCAACGGGACTAATTTCTTATGCATCTTCGTCCTGATTTTGAGATGATTCGGTCAAGTTTAATGAGTCGAAGTCCTTCACCATCATTGGATGTTTATCTTAACGAACTATTGCGTGAAGAACAGAGGCTGGCCACACAATCCCGCATGGAAGAACACATTACTCTCGACCTTAGAGATGTTGCATATACAGCCAGAGGTCCTTCTCAAGGAAGAGATATGAGCAAACTTCAGTGTTACAGCTGCAAGAAATTTGAGCACATTGCTGCTCAATGTAAACAGAAATTTTGTAATTACTGTAAAATATCAGGCCATATGCTCATGGATTGTCGCAAAAGGCCACAAAATTGCCAGCCACGAGTTTTTCAAGCAACTACTAGGGACTCTTATTCTGATGGTGCTTCTAGTTCTTTTGCACAGCTTGCATCCATGTCTGCACAGCCATCCTTTTCTTCACCAATCACTCAAGAAATGATCAATCAAATGATTCTTAATGCTTTTTCTGCACTTGGTGTTTCGGGTAACAAAAAATCTTCTTCTCTTTGGTATTTTGATTCAGGTGCTTCCATTCACATGACTTTCTCTTCTAATCATCTTTCTCATCTAAAAAAATATGGGTACTCTTCAAATACACACTGTCAATAGACACAAACTACCTGTTTTAGGAATTGGTGATTTATCACACTCTTTACCTTTACGCAATATTTTTTTACTCTTCATCTTTGACTACCAACCTTTTGTCAGTTGGACAATTGGTTGATCAAAATTATAAAATCTCATTTTCTCAATCTGGTTGTGTTGTGCAAGATCAAGTGTCGGGGAAGGTGATTGCAAAGGGCCCTAAGCGTGGATGGATGTACTTTACAAAGTGGGATGGATGTAGTGTCTTTTTTCTCTTCTAATTAGGATCAAAATAATGTGAAATTGTGGCACAATAAATTAGGCCATCCTAATTCAAAGATTTTACAGTCTTTATTGAACTCTGGTGTGTTACCAAATGCATCAAAAGTATCTCTTTCTCTTGTCCATTTTGATTGTTCTAGTTGCAAACTAGCTAAAAGTAAAACTCTTCCTTTACCTATTAGTGACTCACATTCTACACACTGTTTTGAAATCATTCATAGTGACGTTTGGGGTGTTGCACCTGTTGTATCTCGTGACCATTACGAATACTTTGTCACATTTATTTATGATTATAGCAGGTTCACATGGATTTATTTTTTAAGAGCTAAATCTGAAATTTTCAACGCTTTTCAGAAATTTGAAGCATATGTTGAAAATCAGTTTACTAAGTCTATTAAAATTCTTCGTTCCGATTCCGGTGAAGAATATATGTCTAACAAGTTTCAGGTTTTTTTACAATAAAAAGGCATTATATATCAACGGAGTTGTCCACACACTCCACAACAGAATGGAGTAGCTGAACGGAAAAATCGACATCTTTTAGATGTTGTTCGTTCCTTACTTCTCAAATCCTCTGCCCCTGCAAAATTTTGGCCAGAAGCATTATCTATAACCGTCCATTTAATCAACAGGTTGCCCTTTACTTCACTACAACATGAATCTCCATATTTCAGGTTGTATAAAACACAACCCTCATATGCTCATCTTCATCCTTTTGGATGTGTCTGCTTTGTTCATCTCCCTTCTTCTGAGCGCACCAAACTTTCATCTCAATCTGTCAAATGCGTGTTTCTTGGATATGCAGCCCATCAAAAAGGATACTTATGCTATGATCCAGAGATTAAAAGGGTACGTGTGTCTCGTAATGTCATTTTTTTAAAAAAACAGATTTTTTTTCAAAAGTTTTTGGAGCCCTTAATTAGAGACTCACCACTTTCTGAATCTCATCTTCCAAATTTTTTAGAGCCTCAAACTTCATCTCCAACTAGGTTTAAACCTCAATTTTTCTATAGTAGGCACCAACGAAATAATCCTCCACTCACAGGGCCTGCTCCTTCACAACCAGCACCGGATCCACCTCAGATACTCGCTCCTCATCGTTCTAATCGATCTTCCCATCCACCTAATCGTTATGGTTTTTCTCACACCTCTTTACTTAGTACTCTTTCTTCTTTTACTATTCCTAACTCTTATTCTCAGGCTGTTAAGCAAGACTGCTGGATATAGGTTATGCAAGATAAGCTTGATGCCCTTTAGAAGAATGAAATTTGGGAAATTGTTTCATGTCTGCCTTCTGTGAAACCTATTGGTTGCAAATGGGTCTACAACATCAAGTTAAAATTTGATGGATCTTTGGACCGGTATAAAGCACGACTAGTTGCCTTGGGAAACCGACAAGAATATGGCATAGACTACGATGAAACCTTTGCTCCAGTTGCAAAGATGACAACTGTTCGGACCATTTTGGCAATATCTATTTCACAATCATGGCCTTTATACCAGATGGATGTTAAGAATGCTTTTCTACATGGGGATCTTAAGGAAAAAGTGTATATGTGTCTCCCACAAGGCGCTCCTTCTACCTCTCCGAATTCTGTAACCCGGTTAAAACGTTCTCTATATGGGCTGAAACAAGCCCTTCGAGCCTGGTTTGAGAAATTTTGCCAAGCGATGCTTTCTATTGGATTTGTTCAGAGTGCCTATGATGTATCTATGTTTATTCATCGGTCTTCCACGGGAATCACTATATTGCTTGTTTATGTTGATGACATCATCATTATAGGAACTAGTGAGGACATGATTCGTCACTTACAAACAAAGCTTCATAGTTTTTTTCATATGAAGGATTTGGGACCTCTTACATATTTCCTGGGTTTAGAGGTACATCATTCAGCTAAAGGAATTTTCTTGAATAAAAGAAAAATCTCTCAGACCTTATCCACCTTGCTGGACTTCAGAACTCAACTCCTATGGATACTCCTCTTAAAGTTAATGTGAAATATCATCAAACTGATGGTGACCTTCTTTCATATCCTTCATTCTATAGAAGGTTGGTAGGTAGTCTTGTTTACTTAACTATCACCCGACCAGACATTTCCTTTACTGTAAATTTGATGAGTCAATTTATGATTGCAGCATGACACCTTTATTTGGCTGCTGTTAAACGTATAATTCGTTATCTTATCGGGACTCCAACTCGTGGGTTGTTTTTTCCTGTTGGCAATGCCCTTACATTGGCTACTTATTCCGATGCTGATTGGGCTGGGTGTCCAGACACTCGTCGTTCAACGACTGGATGGTGCATGTATCTAGGCCAAGCCTTAATCTCTTGGAAATGCAAAAAACAAGATAAGGTTTCAAAATCATCAACCGAAGCAGAGTATCGTGCCATGTCCTCTGCTTGCTCTGAGATACTCTAGCTTGGATTGTTGTCTGAAATTGGTTTTGACCAAAACATCCCAACCCTGCTACATGCTGATAACACGGGTGCTCTTCGTATCACAGAAAATCCAGTTTTTCATGAGCGGACAAAACACATTGAAATCGACTGTCATTTTATTCGCGATGAATATGCACAACACACCATCCGTCTTCCTCACATCTCAACAGAACATCAACTTGTAGATATTCTTACAAAGGGCCTGTCACGACCTAGACATCAATTTTTGGTTAGCAAATTGATGCTTATTGATTCTCCGGCATCAATTTGAGAGGGGGTGTTAAGAGAATATCATCCTAAATGATTAGCTGTCATTGACCCTCAAATTGTATAGCTAAATTCTGCTGTAATATCTCTACAAATCTGCTTCAGAATCACCCATAATATCCATGTAATTATGCCTTGTAATCACCCATAATTATGGGCTGTAATTATGTTAAAGTTTAGTATAAATATGTGATGATCCTCCCTTAGAGAGGATCCAATTCCAGCCATTTAAGTGTTTTGTCACTACTAAGTGAGCTTTATGCTTTAGGAGAGAACCATCAGCCTTGTATTTGGTTCGACAAACCTATTTGCAACCCATAATATTCATGGTAACTGTAGAGTGTACTAAGGACCATGTATTGTTTTTAAGAAGTGCACCATATTCATCCCTCATAATTTGTAACCAAGAAGGATCAAGAAGAGCCTCTTTGACCATGGAAGGCTCTGTGGAATTCAAGAAACACCAGAAACTGTGAGTTGAGATGCAAAATTCAATTGCTCAATTCTCTGCTCATGCATGAGAAAAAGGAATATAATTGAGCTTCTTCAAGACTTATTGTTCTTTGTTGTGATGAAATAAGCACCACCACAACATCATATTCGTGACTAAAACCATTCAATAGACTAAGGATCGAATCCCTTTAAGGTACTTCTTCTCTAGCTGCAGATAAGGCATCTCCAATAGTTTTAATATGTGAACAAAATCATTAATGGAAAGTGAACCTTTTTTTGCTGTTTGAAGCTGCTGTCTCAGCTGAAGAATTTGGGCCATGGATATGTTTGAGTAGAGTTTCTCCAGCTTTATCCAAGCTTCCAAGGCAGACTTACATTTAGTCACTTCTCCAACAACCATTGGACTTAGTTGAAATTAACCAAAAAAAAGAAAAATCTGGTCTAACTTCTTCCATGGCTGTTGACTCTTGTTAACTCTTTCAGTTCGTATTTCTCCATCTTCATCTGTAACTTGAACACTGATGAACTTATCAAGTGGATTCTTGGACGGATCAATATAATCCTCAAGATCTAAAGCATGTATGACAGGTAATATTTGTGTTTTCTAGTAGATAAAGTTGCTAGAATCAAGCTTGAGCTGCAGGTTGAAGTTTAACGTTTTAGCAAGAGAAGTAAAGTCCATTTTCATGGAGTATAATGATGAATCTGTGTCTAGATCCAGGAAAGAGCTTTTTCAAATGTTGTAGCCATTGACACAAGTCAAGTAGTTCTGATACCAAGTGAGAGTTACTATACCAAGTGAGAGTTACTATTGTGAAGCTGTAGCTTGTGTGTAAGCCAAGTGTTTGTTCAAATCACACAAGTATTTGACAAAAGTTCATAGAGAAACAATATTATATGGAGAAGCCATAACCGGCCAACGTAAGCTCTCAATTTCTATTGATTTTCTTAGTAATTACATAGAATGATACTTTTACAATTTATACAAAAGAATTGTATATTGTTTAACAACTTTGTAACTAATTTAACAGATTTCTTAACAGAAATCTTAACTGAATTTGCTGAAGTGACACATTCAGTTACAAGAAAATATTCAGCTGCTAGATTCCTATACTAACTTCAGATCTTCTTAACCCATGACAAACCTTCTTGGAACCTTAGCACAGTTGTATCACACTGATTAGCTTCTTCTTCAGTTGTAGCACTATTAGCTTTAGCTGATACCTTCACACTGTTGACTCATCCTCACATTTCAACAGTTCTGGTGTCAAAACATCATAAACTAACATTTATCTCTCAATTGCAATGAAACCAAGTTAATATGTTTTGAATATGAACTGTGATAACAATAACTTTGGGAATTAATAGTTTTAACTCATTTACTATAATGATTTAAATATTTATTTTATATGCTTTTCAGGTGCAGTATTCTAACAATGTTATGTTTGAACATCTACTTAAAAAGCACAACTTGAAGCACGATTGGGAAATTACTAAGAAATTAAATTGATGCGATGATTGATAATGCATGTGTAATGGTTTTCTACTTTAGAAAAATAAAAATAATTCCTCATAATTACATCAGCTGTACCAATCTCTTCAGCTAATAGCCACGTCACTGCTGACTTGGTTTCCTTGACTGCCAGCTTCTCCATATTAATAGTGTGAACAAGTCATGCATCGTACACCATTAGTTGTTAGAAGTTGACGCGCGGCAAAGAGAAATGATGAGGTGTGTGCCTACTCGATTGTGCTTAAAGATAACAAGAGCAACTTTACAGTTTGGTCTTCACCCAGAAATTGTAAGCTATATTGGAACCGCATAATTAGAATCATAATCTGGCTATGTCATGTCAAGCCCCCCATGCCTAACCACCTCTATAGGACCACACAAAATGTATGAATTTACATGACACATATATATATATATATATATATAAATTGAAGTTCGGGATCTCATATATAGTAATGTCCTGGATAACAATTATCTAATGTTAGAGAAATACTTCTCTAACATTAGATGTGGGAGTTCCAATTCTAACATTCGAGAAATGATTCTCCAACACTAGAAAACCGTTGTCTAAGATATTGAACATGAGAATGACTATATATATGTTGGTCTTATCGGGGTCAGCGATCACCCTATAAATTTACTATTATGTATGGATATAATATTGATATCTGACTGCACCAATCAGCCGATTTCACGTAGGACTGCGAAGACCCTTAGGCCCATCCGCAACACATATAGTTGTGGGACCAAGGGTAAGAAATAAAATATCACCCTTACTAATAACTTAAACTTTTGGCATAGTGGTAAGACCTTTACCCTAACAATTATAAAACATTTCCTCTGAGAACGTTTTACAGCGAACACTTTAAGCACATTTAGTGAAATTTAATGGAAATTTATTAAATTTTTAATGTGATTTTTTTTATGGATGATGCAAAGAATCAAACACACTTGCTAAAAGTATTAAAAAAAAATTTCAAGTATAAGAACTTTTTTTCTCCACTATTTGAAGATAGAAATATTAAAAACAGAAGGAAATATTAAAAAAATAGTTCATGAATATAAATCTTTTAAAATTATTTCAAGGAACTATTTATGGATTTGAGATTTGATCTGATTTATAGTCTATTGAAATCAGGATGTCCATCACTTCTTTGATTTTTTTCAGTTTATAAAAACTTGATTTATATATTTCAAATGAAAATAAAAACAAAATGAAAAAATAAAACCCAAAATCTTATTGCAAGATCCAGACGTGCAAAGGAAAGAGAGAAGAAAAAAGAAGAGAAAGAGAGAATCGGGTGAGAAAGAGACAAAATGGGTTTAATGAAGAGGAAGATTAGGTTCTAAACAAAATAGTCGAGTGATAACTATTAAAACAGTGGGGAGAATGGTGTCTTTTTCCACCATTTTCTCATATATATATATATATATATATATATATATATATATATATATGTGTGTGTGTGTGTGTATGTGTGTGTGTGTGGTGGTTTTGTAGTGCAAACCATCCATCCCTTTATGAGATGTTGTGTATGAATGTTAATATATATTTGGGGAAAAAATTTCAATATTTTTCAGATATCAAGGCGTGATCGTTTGAACTTAAGGTGGTTTAGAGAATTAACCAATATATATATATCATTTTATTTAGTAATGCAGATAGTAATTTGCAGTTTTTATCTTTTGCTGAATATCTAACATTCCAAATCAACTTATTTTTTTTATCTCTTACAAAACTGGTAAAAAAAATAAAAACTGCAAATTACTATCGTACTATAATTTTTATACTTAGTGAGGATAGTAATTTAGGATAAATTTGTAGTTTTTTTTCTTTTAGCAAATATCTAAATGATTCATTATTTTTTTTTCACCTATTAGATATATATATATATATATATATATATATATATATATATATATATTCACCTGAATTTAAAATGTTAAATATTCGCTGCTAAAAGATAAAAACCACAAACTAAAGAACTTGCATATAAAAAAAAAAAAAAGGTAAATTTTGTCAGAGCCGCAGACTCCACAGAGAGAGGAATTGACTCCATTCATAATTAATCGCTCGACGAAGATAGAGTTAGCTTGACTAGAGCATGAACAAACGTCGTAAGTTCTTATTAATGATTAAGATTCTTGGAAACCTTAATGAAATCAATGAATTTCACTGAATTTTTTTATTTATTTATTTTTAAATGATAAGAACAATTCAATATATTTATGAAAAATGTTTAAAGGTTTTCTGGACACTTTAACAATCTAATCAAATATTTTGAAGATAGAACACTAAAAAATGGATGAAATATAGGAATATTGCAAACTATAAAGTTCTAGCACTTAAAACTTTTCAAAAAATTTGACAAAAAAATTATTTCATTATTCTTATCATTTATTAAAGAGCTAATATCACCCATCTCCCCTGAGGTTTTATCAACTACAGATGGAGTTAACTTTATTGTTAATGGATAAAGACATCCCCTGCCATTAATTGACTTTAATCAAACTTAACGGGTACAGGGATATTTTTGTATTTTCTCATTTTTTAATTTTATTTTATTAAATAAAAACTTTAACAAATTTAAAAAAATCTCAACCTTCTATCTTTGAGAAGATGAACGGTTAGGATTTATTTAAAAAATATTATATTTTAAAATAAAAATTATAAAAAAAAAACCTCCAAATTGGATCTCCACTGTCCATCAAAACTTTTGATGGACGATGGAGATCTGGATCTCCACCAAGAACCACCAAAAAAAAAATTGAGGTGCTGGAGATCCAGCCATGGTTGGATCTCCATTCGCTAGGTTTGCCTTCGAAGTCAAATCTAGTAAACACAGAAAACACTGGGTTCGCCTTCACTTTCAAAGGCAAACTCATAAAACACTGGACAATGAATTTCTACATTTCAAACTCAAATTATTTTTAAAAAAAAATTAGATCTACATCGTCCATTAGATATGAAGTTTAATTTTTTATAATAATTTTTTCAAAAAAAGAAAAAATCTCTACTGTCCATTTCAGATAAGGTGAACGGTGAAGATCTAACTTTATTTTTTTTATTTAATATTTTAAGGGTATTTTGGTCTTTTTAAAGGTTAAAGGTGGTCGACCATTAAGTCTAATGGAAGTCAATTAATGGCAGAGGAGGTGTTTGTCTATTAACGGTAAAGTTGACTCCACTTATAGCTGGTAAAACCTCAGAGAAAATGAGTGTTATTAGCTCTTTATTAAAAATATAAATTTATTAAAATACAATAAATTTCATCAAAATTCTCACGAATTTTAATATAGGGGATCTCAGACTCAAAAATTAATATATATATATATATATGATTATTCCGAATAGGCATCTTCTCTACTAAAAATGTAAATTTTATCTTTTAAGATCCGTTTGGACCATAGGATTGGACTATTTCATGTCCAATCCCATGATTGGCTCTTAGATGGAATTGGATCAAAGCTTGAGACAAAAATTGTCCTAAGCTTTATTATTTTTTTATTTAATATATTATATATATATATATATATTTTTAATATTAATAAGAATATAAATGTGATAAAATATGATTGGACCAGTAGTATACCCCTCACACTTACACTTCGAAGTTGTGAGTACGAGTATTTTTCTCCTCTCTTAAATCCCGAATGAATTGTAATAGTTAAAAAAAATATAAATATTATTTTTTAAAATTAATTATAAATAGTTGTACTTATTTTTTAAAAAATAGTATAAATATTTTAGTTTAAAAAATTAACTAAATTTAATTTAACTAATTTAATTTTTATTATTGATTTAAAGTAATTTTATTTTATTTTATAATTGATTTAGTCTAATTTTAAACCAACCAATCTAACACTGTATAAAATATAAAACATAATAATTTTTTTTTGTCCAATCACATACTAATAAGAGATAATACTATTTTTAGTCCAATCCGTACTGTACCAAACACATAACAGTATTAATTAGTCCAATCCTATCCAGTCTAATTCAATTATATAAAAATAGTTCAATTCACTTCCGTACACTAAATACACCCTTAGTGATTATTATAGGATCGCAATTTCATAACCACATTTGTGCGTATAATTTTCTAATATAAATCAGCAAGGAAACACACCATGAGAAACTGCAGAACACATTTTAGCATATATGGTCGAGCATGGTGCCTAAAATTCATAAATGGACGCTGAGCCCTAATAGTATTCAATCAATGATTTTGTTTTCTGTTTTTTTGGCCAGAAATTAGTATACTTTTAAGGACATATATGTTTGCTGACATTGAGGATTTCATTGTGGATGTGGAGAAAAACACTAAAAATAAGAAAGGGAGAAAAAAAAGGCTAAATTTAATTATACAGAAAAATAACAACGTGTTGAAGTTAATAAAGGTTTACATGACCTACCTATCTATCTATCTGTGGGTCGAATTGTGAGTAATATCTCTCTAATTATGATTATGCACAGCCTAACCAGACCAAAAAGATGCAAATATGAAAAGAAAGGTAGTGGAATTATTCACCGACAGCTAGAGTGTCATTATTGTGGATTTGACCACCTTAATTTTCTTAGTAAATCAACCCTACAAATACAATGATAATCATTCTCATCAACTAAAATCTCTTCTAAATATTGTAAAATCTTAGGTGTACTCGGTACACCAATTATTGTGTGTATCGGATTATTTAAATATTGATATATAATAGAATTAAAATAAAAATATTTTAATAAAAAGGAGAGATAAAAAAGTTGATAGAAGAAAAAGAAAAATAGGGTGAAACAGATATTTTCTTATTCTGATTTCATTACGTGTCAACACTTAAGTAGCTTAATATACATACTTATTGATACATAAGGTGTATCCAGAATTTTCTCCACGATGACCTCATGCTTTATTCATAGGTAGGTGAAAATAAATGTTAACTTTTAATAGCTAATTTGACAATTTTCAATTTAATTAATTCTTGTACTGACCAACTATATAAACATAAAGCATTCTTCGCTGATCAAAAGTTTTCCCCCGAGACCAAATTTTTGAAGAGTTTGTGACATGTACTTATTAATTTTTTTTTGAGCAAAGGATTATATATTAAAGAATATTAATTCGACCCTCATTCCGAAGATCAATAACCCAATGTATGTTTTCGACTATTGTCCAATCAATCTTTGGAATGTGATATATAAGATCTATAAAGTTTTGATTAATAGAATGATGCTTGTGATTTGATCTCAGAAGTTCAGAGTGTCTTTTTGCCTTGTACACTTATTACAGATAACGCACTTGTCGACTTTGAGTGTATTCGCAGAATCTGCAAACGTCGTTTTGGGAAGTCGGGGTATATGGCTCTAAAATTCGATATGTCAAAAGCTTACAACCGCATTGAAGGGAATTTCATCGAAGGAATGATGGTGAAGTTGGGTTTTTCTAGAAATTGGGTTGACATGATTATGAATTGCATTTCTTCAGTCTCCTATTCATTCCTCATCAACGAAAAGAGCTGTGGTAATCTGAATCCTAAGAGAGGCCTTCGACAAGGTGATCCTCTATCATCATATTTTTCTTGATTTGTGCGGAGGGTCTTTCTGCTCTTTTCCATCATGCCGAAAGGTCTGGTCACATTAGCGGGCTACGTGGTGGAAGGACGGGTCCTACCATTTCTCATCTATTTTTTGTTGATAATAGTCTCCTCGTGTCAAAGGCTACCATGACTGATTGTGTGGCTATTAAAGAAGTATTTGCTTTGTATTCTGATGCTCCGGGTCAACTAGTGAATTTTGCAAAGTCTACAGTTTGTTTTAGTCGTAGTGTTCCGACCAAAAATTGAGTGGAGTTTTTACATATTTTGGGGGGTCTCCTTGGTTAGTTGCCATGTTCGGTATCTCAGTCTCCCTAGCTTTGTAGGGAAGAATAAGATTAATATGTTTCAAAATATCAAAAATGCGGTTTGGAATAAGATTAAGGGCTAAAAAGTGAAGCTTTTTTCTTCGGGAGGCAAGGAGATTCTTATCAAGTCAATTATCCAAGCTATCCATTCTTATTGCATGAGTTCATTTCGTATCCCTTTATCTATAATTCGGGACCTCCATCGGATGATAGCCCGTTTCTGGTGGGAAAATTCTAATAGTAAAAAGAAAATGCATTAGTCGTCTTGGAAGTTTTTGTGCCGTCACAAAGATAATGGGGGTTTGGGATTTGAGGATCTCTCCTTGTTTAATAAGGCTCTCCTAACCAAACAAGTTTGGAAGTTAATCATGCAGCCTGATTCGTTGGCGACCCGTGTGCTTCATGGTCTTTATTTTCCTAACACTCCTTTCTTGCAGGTTACGATCAGCGATTCGTCCTCCTTCATTTGGCGAAGTATTTTGTGGGGTCGAGAGATTATTGAGAAAGGGAGTAGATGGAGTATTGGTGGAGAACATGTACTCATTAATTAATTGTCAATATTGTTGCCTTTATTATATTTTGTTTTATCAATTATCAATTAATCATCAATCACAAAATATTATCTTTGTCTACGTTAGAAGCTCAAATTATCTAACAAACAAAACATTCTTCTTTTGCTTTAAAAAAAAAAAGAGTGAGTATTACCCTAGTTACATGGATAGTAAAAAGAATGCTTAACACGTCTGATATATAGTATATTTTTTAATAATATCATACCACGTAGCGTGATGTGAAAGAAGATATGTCGTGACATAGACACGTTGAAGTTTTAAAAAAAAATGAGGAAAACTAGACTAGAGTTAGAAAATTAGGAATAAATAAGGCAGTGATATGAGTCTACAAAGGTTACCAAATTAATATGATTACCCATTTAACAAGAGTAGGCATTTAAAGCCCCATAATGAATAATTTTGATATAGTAGTTATGTTCCAATGATGACAGGAGCTAGAGCTTTGACTGAATTAAGAGAAAAGAAAGAGCAAAATGATAAAAAGGAGAAGGGCCATATGCATATATTGGTTGCTTGCAGAGCAATATATTCTTTGCCCTAATCATCAAGTGTGTAATCATAACTACATTGCCCATTTAAGGATTTTATCATCTCGCTTTGTTGCCTAAAGCAAAGCTGAATACTCCACTTCTCACTTTCATTTCCACATATTTTTTGGTTCAAACCTTGCTTCAGCCCTTGTGGTCACTGGTGGGTCTATTTCATCTCATCAAAATGTCATGACAATAATGGCCCCAGGCAAATAGTTCATTTTTGGTGTGACAAGATTAATATACTTGCTTGTCAACAGCATTGTCTACAATCATAAGCTTGATCTAATTGAATCTGTTGCTGTTGCGATTGACGATATTTTTCTTGCTTTTGAATATGATTTTTTCTCTCTTTGATTGAATAAAACTACTGGAAGAACGTATCACTTCTGATTTTTACAAAGTTTTCACACTATTAGGTTGTAACTTCAATTGGTATATATATCAATTTCTTGGGTTTTATATTTCTAATGTGGGATTGGCATGCCGCCCGTATGAAGTTTGATATTTTTTTATACATTTATGAGAAATATTATTTTATTATGAAAAATCTTATCATCCAAAAGACTAGTCTATCTATCGGCTTGTGGCATGCATTGGTATATGAACCAATATCTTTCTGTTTTATGTTTTCAATATGGGATTAAAAACAAATCTTAGTAAATGAAGATCCAATCTCGACAAAAATAAAAAAAGGAAGAACCCAAAAAATGGTTCTTGGGTTCGTCAAAGAACCCTTCTTTAGGTTCTTTGAAGAACACAGAAAAGGGTTCTTCCTCTTTTTTTTTTTTTTTTTTACTGGGTTGAAGAACCCAACCTTTTTCTGGGTTCTTCGAAGAACCCAGTCTTTTAGGTTCTTCCTCCCACCTTCTTTTTTTCTAGGTTGAAGAACCCAGATTTAGGTCCTTCCTCCCATTTTTTTTTTTTTAAAAAAAAAACAAAAAAACAACTTCAGATCTCCACCGTCCATTCAAAGATAGACGATGGAGATCTAAAGATTAATTTTTTATAATAATTTTATATTTCAAAAAATAAATCTCCACCTTCCAATGGACGGTGGAGATCTAAACTTTTTTTTTTTTTTTTATTTAATAATTTTAAATATTATTTTAGGGGTATTTTGGTATTTTTAACGGTTAAACTTGATTAACCATTAACTCTAACAAAAGTCAACTAACGGTAGGGGAGGTCTTTGTCCATTAAGGGTAAAGTTAATTCCGCTTATAGTTGGCAAAATCTCAGAGGAGGTGGGTGTTATTAGCTCTTTATTTTATTCGACTCTCATGATTGCCTAGTAACCATAATAAGGGGTCTTTTTTTTTTTTATCCGAATACTGAACAGTTCTGAATTTTACTGAAACTTGAAATCTGAATGACATACATGTTTGTTTTTTATTTTTCTCATCTTTGAACATAGTGTCAACTTGTTTTTTTTTTTAAAAATAAAAATATCTGAAAACAAAGAATTTGACATTTATACTTTTATTACTTTTAGTTATGTACTTTAATTGGATATAAAACAAACAATTAAAAATTAAAAATTTAACAAATTCTTAAACTATTTTTATGTAAAATTGATATATAAGATTTTATTCATGATTAAAATATGTAATTATTTTAAAAAATTATTTTTATTTTGTTATACAAAAAATAAAATAAAGGTTCAATAATAGTGTTGAAAGTAACGATATCAAGTAGGACAATTTTTTTAAAAAAAACCATTTATTATAAGTAATAGGTTTTTTCCATAAAAAAAAAAGTAATAAGTTAAAAGAAAGAAAATTGTATTATATAAAATTTGAATAAAATTGGAAATATATTATCTTTCGAAGAAGACTTTTTAGAGACAATAATCTAAATATAATTCAGAAATTTACAATTAAGTAAAAAATTATGATTTTTTACTTTTTCTTTTTAGTTATTTTTAAATATTTTAAAGTTATAATTTAATATAATCAATTCAAACTCATTAAGTGTTATACAAACACCCTATAAATATGCACAGTAACAAAACATATAAAGCCACATGAATATTATTTTTTAGATATCATTCTAATAAGTGAAAGCTGACTTTTTGTAGTAAATGAATTTCAATGCAAATAAATTTGAAGCCCAAACTCATAAAATGAAAAAAAAAAAAAAAAATCTTTTTATTATGTGCTTCTCTTTAATTAAAGTTGATATCGGAACAAAACTCTAAAACTTTCTCATTAATAATCCAATTAAATCAGTATAAGCTCATTTATTTATTATAGGCATCACCATTATCTCACACTAAACGAGTACCGGTTAACTTCAAATGTTTTTCTTCTTATTTTATTCCTTCAATTTATTCATTTAACTTTTTATGTTGGTTAAGGGATCAAAACTAATATACACTAACAATGAATCTCATACAATAATCTTATTTTATTATTTCGACTCAAGTCAATGATTTCATACATACGAGTAAAGAGGAAAAGAATTTAAGAAAAGATTTTACTGAGTTAAACGTAATGAATTATTTCTAGACATGACTTTCATAGATTTTGTGAAGAGAAAGTATTTGAAATTGACATTATACAGTCATACAGATATTTAAAGAAGAAACTTATAATGAGTTAACTTATTTAATTTAATTATTTTGTCCCAATTTTTAGGATCGAGAATTAATCACTAATACTAATTTTTAGGATTCATGCCAACACAAACACACTCACACAGATAAACTGTAAATATTACAATTTTTACAATGTAAATTAAACTAAAATAATATGGTTATATTTATTGGTACTGTGAACTAACGTAATAGTAACGAAATACTTGAATAATAAATATAATTATTAAGATAAGTCTAATTCTAATTGATAAAAGCTAATCTAACTAATAACATAATAAATATAAAATATAGTTTTTTTTTTTATGTGGCAGTAATGAAATATCAACTTTGGAAAATAACATCGGCTTATTAATTTAACTAGAAATAACATTTAATCACTAATACTAATGGTAGGATTTACACCAACACAAACACACTCACATAGTTAAATTGAAGGAGGATTGTAGTATGAACTGTAATATTAAATCTCCTTAAATTAAATTGAAAAAATACATTACTATTTTATAGATACTGTGAACTAACCTAATAATAACGAAATATCAGAACAATAAATATAATCACTAAGATAAATTTAATTCTAATTGATACAAATTAATATAATATAATAACATAATAAATATAAAATAAAAATAATTATGAGATTTAATTTAATTTAATCCAACACTATTATCTAATAATAATTTTATTTAAGAATATTTTTATAATATAATTTTTTTTTATAAAAATTGAATGTACAACATGATCTCCTGATTCAATTTCCTGAGTTAAAACAATAACCAGATGATAAACAAATATTTCTTATTAATCTGCTGATGTATATCTGATTTAGATCTAACCCTCTTTCTCTCAAATAAACCCTTGATATTTGTTTGCATGGCATAACAGTATGTTGCCTCATTCAGGCCAACTCATACCCAACTATATATCCTCTCTCTGATCCTATACAATACTTTCATTTTAGGGCACTTCAATATTGTTCATATATTTTGATAAAATATCACTTTTTTATTTATATTTTTTTTTATTCGCGTAGTCTCTGATATTTTATAAATAGATTAAATTGGTCATTTGACCAACTATTTAACGGTCAACCATTATTATTTAACAGTTTTACCTTTAAAGAATTAAGATAATCACAATTTGACATTCCAATTAAAATATAATAAAAATAAATAAATAGAAAAAATAATAAAATATTATTAAACTAAATTATAAAAATTTAAAAATATAACCTGTTAAAAATAATTAAATTAAATTATGTTATTTGAAAAATTAACATTTAAAAAATAAAGAATAAAAAAAGTTAAAAAAATGCTAAAAATAAAATAAATTAAATTAAATTGAAAATTAAATTTTATTCTTTAATTTTTTTTAAATCTTAATTTTTTGAATAAAATAACTTAATTTGAATTTTTTTTTATTTTTTTAATTCTCCATTTTTGAATTTTTTAAATGTTAATTTTTCCTAAAAAATTAACTTAATTTGATTTTTAATAGGTTTTATATTTTTATGTTTTTATAATTTAATTTAATATTATTTTATTTAATTATTTTTATTATATTTTGATTTGAAGGTAAAATTATAATTCTATTAATTAAATTCTTTAAGAGCAAAACTGTCTTTTAGATAATTTTGTGATAGTTGACCCTAAAAAAGTTGGTCAGAATGACCAATTTAATCTATTTAGAAAATAACAGGGACCACGCGAATCAAAAAGAAAAACGTAAGTAAAAAAATAATGTTTCATCAAAAGTAGATACTAAATTAAATTTAACCCTTTCATTTATTGTGTTTTTTCAATTTTTTTTATTGTAATTCTATCATAACTTATAAACCTAAAATTTAAATTTTTCTAATTACAGAATAATTGCATGAATAGACCTCTCTCTCCTATTCTCGTAGTAGCTTTCAAATAGATCTGAGTCATCTAACATACCTCTCCTTCAAAATTTAAGGGGGCATGGCCGGGCCCAAAATATTAAAAAAAAAAAAAAAGGTGAAGTTTATACTAAATTTTTTGTTATTTATATTAAAATTTTATTCATTTTTTGAACTGTTTCCCATATCCATAGATCAGTTGGCTACTTGGCTTCGCCTCCTCTAGTACCAAGGCATTTTTTACTATCTTATAGTTAAATATATATATATATATATATATATATATATATATATATTGTCATTTTACTAATGGTAGTAAAAACTTTAATAGTTTACAAGTATGGTATGAGGATTTCTGGGTCACCTTTTTGTGGGTGCAAAAATCATTAAGTGTCCATGACTTTCATGTACTACTCTAAAAATTAAAAAAAAAATTAAAAAAGTGACCTAAAAACATCATCATTTCTTCTAAGAAAGACACCACTACAAACATCTGATATTCAACTCCCACCTCTTTTTGCCCCACCACACCTCTCTTTTTATAAATTTTATTTATATGTATGTAGTCGTTCTAATTAGGTTCCTCAAATTCCACCTATTTTTGTATGTCAATTACCAGCTGAGAGGAGAGGATAGAAGAAACTATCTCCTTCTTGTGTTTAGATATATGAATATAATGAAACTGTTTCTTAAAAACTTATAAAACTAATTTATTTATTTTTAATTATTACAATCAATTTAATATTTGAGAGAGGAGTATACGACTTAAACTCATAATCTCATTGCCGTAGTCATATAATAAGCATACTATTGTGTCAATTTAAGTGAAGTGCAGGAAGGAGACCTCTCTCCTGTAATGGGGATTACTTTCCGAACCACACATATAATGATTAATCTCGCTAAATCCTAAAAGATTTCTAACTCTATTGGTATTAGTCCTAAAATAAAAAAAAAATAAAAAAAAATCAAAAGTCCAAGGAAAACTTGTTGTTTTGTTGTAATGGGTCTATTTTGACATGCAGATCTAATTATTTATGTCATTGACTAATATGAGTGAAAGACGGTTTATTCCTCTCCTTTCCACTAAATGTTTATATAATCCATTAAATAATTTGAGGGATGGTAGACTAAATAATATATGTCGTTTTTGTTCACAATCTGTACATTCTCACTACTGTGTTGCACCTATGTAAATTACGGAGGAAGTAGATATATAAACCCTATTATTGATATTTATTTAACATTTTTAAGCTATGAAAAGTCTACACGATTACTAAATATCATTATTATTAGGTTTAATGTCTTTCATCTTCTTCTAAATTTAACTTTTTAATGAATAAATTTAAAACTCATGATTGGTTATCAACCATAATGAACAAATATGAAATAATCTTTTTTTTTAATTGTACAATTATAATTAATTACAAGTCTGTAGGGATCTGTCGGGATTAGTAATTACATACACAGTTCGAATATCTAATTTCATAATTGGAAGAGACCTACTATCACAGTATTGTAAGAGAACTCTCCACCATTAACGTGGATCAGGAGAACGTGCACTAACTACTTCTTATTAATATTTTACAAATTCTTTAAAAGTTTTCTCGGTTGATGAGCATCTATACCTAATTCAGCAAATATGTATTTTGGGTAATGTGTCCAAGAAGGAGCCCCTGATAATTGAAATTTCCTACACTGCCCTTAGGCATATCTTCTCAAGTAAGAGTAGCCTTGGCGTAACTTTCTCTAGGTATAAAAATTAGTTGCACCACCACAGATGAGCACAAAGGACACATTCTAGTAGACAAGGTAGACTCCTTTTAGCACAACAAAGAGAAATCAAGAAAATGATTAAATTTCACATGACCAACATTAATTGATAAAGACTGGAGAGGCACATAGGGTTGATTGTACTCTCTCTCTCTCTTCTCTCTCTCTCTCTCTCTCTCTGGTTGTGGAGCTTTTCCCAGCCAAAACTAGGCTCTGAAATCAGTAGCCAAAATAAGTTTCCAATAAAACACCCTCTGCAGTCTGCACCATATTTTTATACAAAACCAGGCAGCAAGTTCTATGCATTTTGACTCTCTCCACACATTGACTTATTAAAAGCCTCATTTTTCTAAATAGAACACAGAGCCAAAAAGTTTCTTACTAGAAAAAAACCCTCAGTCATCTCAAAACAACTTTTCATCTTAGAACAACACCCTATTCACAGTTTTACTTTCTTTTTCTTTTCTTTTTTTTTTGTTAGAGAGAGAGAGTGAGAAGAGTTTGATCAGCAGAAATTTTAGATAAAATTCCTTTCCATGCTATGGTTTGGGTTGTGATGAGAAATAAAGTAATGGGTTTGAGAAGATCAGAGCTGGCTTGCTTGTCTCTTCTTCTTCTTCTTCTGATACTATCACAGTTGGAGACTTCATGTTGTGCTGATCATGTTAATGGGTATTCAAGGTTTAGTAGATTCAAAGGTGGTTCTGGATCTCATCACCTTCCTGTTAGCTCTTATGGTGGCTTAAAAGGAAACAACAATGTTGATAAAAATGGTGATCAAATTTTTGGTGCTGAAAAAAGAAAAGTCTACACTGGCCCCAATCCTCTACACAACAGATAAGTTATATATATAGAGAGAAACCAAGCTTGATTTCTCTCTTTTTAAGCTGTGGAATTTTTTTTTTAAATTTTTCCTTTTTATCTTAATTATTATATCTTGTGTTCCTTTCTGATAATGAGCATTTTTGATGCTTTAGACTTCTCATCAGGGATGATCTTAAGCTATCTTACAGATGTATATTGAAGTTTTTTAGTTTGATCATGAGTTTTTATTTTTATTTTGTGAGAAAAATATACTTGGTATTTGTAAAAGACCATTACTATATAAGAAGAAATTAATACTAGTCAAATATTTCTCTGAAACATTAAATTCTGCCATTAATGGGGTGGTTGTTATTCTGAATTGGTTGGTTAGCTTTGTCCACTTACTCACTCTACTCTCCATAGTTGATTAACAACACTATAAAGGGTCAGAAATCTGACTTATAATTTTCTCAATCTCATCACTAATACCGCATGTGAATTTATCTTTATATATTCTAAACAGACTTGTAATTTATTTTATAATTTATATAATTAAAAAAAATTATGTATTGCACACATATATAATACATAGTTAAGGACGCATTAGTATTTTAGATTAATTTAGCTAAAAATGAGAGTGCTTAGATAGACTTTTGTGTCACTGTACATTTAATTTGCATTTTTTTTTTATCATAAATGTTACAGAGTAAAAATTAATTTGTCTTACAACCATCAAGTCATCTTAATTTCTCAGCCTTGATGATTACGAGGCAGACCCCACTATTTGTTTGGTATTGATTCTCTCTTTTCCAGCCATATATCCACTATCTCATCTATGCATCATGCATGCTTATATAACATTTTAACATTCTAAATAGGAAAACTAACCTTACAAAATATTAATGAATATTTGTTTATTTTTTTTAACCATTTTTTTTATAAAAAAGTTATATATTTAGAAAGGGTTAATTGCACTAACACCCCTGTTGAATGGTGTTATTGCACTCGCTGGCAAGTTTTCCGTTTATTGCACAAACCACCCCTCGATTTCGTTGACTGGACCGTTGACTCGCGATCAAATTAATATTTTCGTCAAAAAGACCATTTTACCCTTGCCATTTTATTTTAGGGTTAATTGCACTAATATCCCCTGTTGAATGGTGTTATTGCACTCGCTGGCAAGTTTTCCGTTTATTGCACAAACCACCCCTCGATTTCGTTGACTGGACCGTTGACTCGCGGTTAAATTGATATTTTGGTCAAAAGACCATTTTACCCTTACCATTTTATTTTATTTAATAAATTATTATCTTTAATAATTATATAAATATTTAATTATATAATAAAAAAATAATTAAAAAAATAATGGACCAGATGAGATATGGTCCATTAGATGGGAAATATCTCCATCCAATGGACCAGACATTGCTCAAAAAAAAAAAAAAATTGAAGATGATGGTTCCAGAAATTTGGAACCATCTCTCCACTCTTCTTCATTTTTCTCCATCCATTCTTCTTCTTCATTTTTCTCCAGAGAATCGCTCCCCCCTCCCATTCTCTTTCTAAACCCTTAAATCCATCCCCCCTTCAACTCCATCGCAGATCTGCGATGGAGTTCATCTCAGATCCATCACAGATGGAGCTTCCATCTGCGATGGACTTCAACATACATCCATCGCTGAGCTCTGCCATCTCAAACACGTTTTCTTCTTCTGGGTTCAGTCTTCTTCTGCGATGGACTTCATCATACACGTTTTCTTCTTCTGGGTTCAGTCTTCTTCTGCGATGGACTTCATCATACACGTTTTCTTCTTCTGGGTTCAGTCTTCTTCTGCGATCTCTAATCTCTCCCCTTCAACTCCATCGCAGATCTGCGATGGAGTCCATCTCAGATCCATCGCAGATCTGCGATGGAGTCCATCTCAGATTCATCGCAGATCTGCGATGGAGTCCATCTCAGATCCATCGCAGATGGAGCTCCATCTGCGATGGAGACCATCGCAGATGAGAGATCCATCTGCGATGGAGACCATCGCAAAGGTTTTCTGGGAAAAAAAAAAAAAAGAACAAGAACAAGAAGAGAAGTGTTTTCTGGGTAAAATGTGTTTGGGTTTTCTGTGATGATTGATGATGAATGTGTTTGGGTTAATGTGATGATTGATGATGAATTTGGTTAATTTGATGATGAATTATTTGGGTTAATTCTGGGTTAAAAAAAAATAAAATCTGGAATTGAAATATTTTGATTGATGATGAATCTGGGAAAAAAAAATCTGGAGTTGATGATGTAGGTGGTAATTTGTTTGATGAATATGATTATTTTTTATTTTTTAATTATATAAATTATTTTTATATAATTAAATATTTATATAATTATTAAAAATAATAATTTATTGAATAAGTTAGAAATAAAATAAAGGGTTAATTGCACTAACATCCCCTGTTGAATGGTGTTATTGCACTCGCTGGCAAGTTTTCCGTTTATTGCACAAACCACCCCTCGATTTCGTTGACTGGACCGTTGACTCGCGGTCAAATTAATATTTTGGTCAAAAAGACCATTTTACCCTTGCCATTTTATTTTATTTCTAACTTATTCAATAAATTATTATTTTTAATAATTATATAAAAATAATTTATATAATTAAAAAATAAAAAATAATCATATTCATCAAACAAATTACCACCTACATCATCAACATCATCAATTCTAGATTTTTTTTTTCCCAGATTCATCATCAATCAAAATATTTCAATTCCAGATTTTATTTTTTTTTAACCCAGAATTAACCCAAATAATTCATCATCAAATTAACCAAATTCATCATCAATCATCACATTAACCCAAACACATTCATCATCAATCATCACAGAAAACCCAAACACATTTTACCCAGAAAACACTTCTCTTCTTCTTCTTGTTCTTTATTTTTTTTTCCCAGAAAACCTTTGCGATGGAGACCATCGCAGAGGCGATGGTCTCCATCGCAGAGGCGATGGTCTCCATCGCAGAGCCACCATCGCAGATGGATCTCTCATCTGCGATGGTCTCCATCGCAGATGGAGCTCCATCTGCGATGGATCTGAGATGGACTCCATCGCAGATCTGCGATGGATCTGAGATGGACTCCATCGCAGATCTGCTATGGAGTTGAAGGGGAGAGATTAGAGATCGCAGAAGAAGACTGAACCCAGAAGAAGAAAACGTGTATGATGAAGTCCATCGCAGAAGAAGACTGAACCCAGAAGAAGAAAACGTGTTTGAGATGGCAGAGCTCAGCGATGGATGTATGTTGAAGTCCATCGCAGATGGAAGCTCCATCTGCGATGGATTTGAGATGAACTCCATCGCAGATCTGCGATGGAGTTAAAGGGGGGGGGGGGGGGGGATTTAAGGGTTTAGAAAGAGAATGGGAGGGGGGGAGCGATTCTCTGGAGAAAAATGAAGAAGAAGAATGGATGGAGAAAAATGAAGAAGAATGGAGAGATGGTTCCAGATTTCTGGAACCATCATCTTCAATTTTTTTTTTTTTTTGAGCAATGTCTGGTCCATTGGATGGAGATATTTCCCATCTAATGGACCAGATCTCATCTGGTCCATTATTTTTTTAATTATTTTTTTATTATATAATTAAATATTTATATAATTATTAAAGATAATAATTTATTAAATAAAATAAAATGGTAAGGGTAAAATGGTCTTTTTGACCAAAATATCAATTTGACCGCGAATCAACGGTCCAGTCAACGAAATCGAGGGGTGGTTTGTGCAATAAACGGAAAACTTGCCAGCGAGTGCAATAACACCATTCAACAGGGGATGTTAGTGCAATTAACCCATTTAGAAATAGCTCAATACAAAAAGGCACTTTGATATGTGTATTGACAACTATTCAAGAAAAAGAAACGGAGAGAGAGAGAGAGAGAAATCAAGAAAGTTAAGAGGGAAGAGGAAGAAGAGAGCAAAACTATCGGTGAAAGGAGAAATCGCCGGCGAATAGGAAGGGAGAAAGGGTCGGCGAAGTGGAAGGGGCGACGAAGAAGAGAGAAAAAAACTCTGAAAAATAAAATTATATAATCCGCAAGTGTATTTCACGTTTTCACGTTTTTACATGAAAACATGAAATACATGTAATTCACCTTTTTACTAGTATTTCACAATTTTAATAACGTGAAATATATTTTTTATGCGGAAACCGTATGGGTTCGAGAAAAGGATCCTTGGAATATTGGATAGCTTTTGGTAAACCGGATTGAATGATTTATGAAATGGGTGGAGTAGCCCAAATATAGCTTGAAAGGCTATTCGAATAGCAGCATCCAAAAATACCTATAAAAACTCAATTTATTATTTTTGAATAGAAATGTACAACTAAAATAAAGAAGCCTTGGGTGTAAAAAATAAAATTGCGGGGTTTTTTTTTTACTTTGTCCTTCGCTTTACTTTACAATAATAAAAAAAAAGGAATTAAAATTTGTTTGGTTAAGGGTCAAATTAAATTTTTGATATTTAGTTTTTAACTGTTAAAGTATTATTTGTGATTAAAAATAAATTTTAATAATTTTATAAGGTTGTATTTGACAATTTCCTCTTATGAAATATTTCATTCTTCAATTTATCAAAAAATAAATAAATAAATAAACAACTTTATAGGAGCAATTTTGTCTAGAGTATGGTTTTCTTATTGAGAAACTTTAGAGAAATTCACGCAGTTAGTTCACCCGTTAGTCAACGAATTTCCGGTAATATTTGTACAATTATGATAAAAGTTGTCACTAAGTGTAATATTACCTAAACTCGAGAAAAATTTGTACAATTTTTCAATTTCTATCTTATTATGTTCTTGTCCCTCTATGTCACTTATTATCTTCAATATATACATATGTATTTTTATGTATATATAATTATATATGCAATACACACATACTCGTTTGTATGTATATATATATATTGATGGAGTTATAAAAGTTTATTTAGAGGAGCAAAGTAATAAATATATATTTAGGGTCGAAGGAAAAGTTTTACGTATTTATATGATGGGTGGTCATGGTAGGCACTCCTTAGTTTCGCCTCTGTATGTTAACATGTATGTATTTACTACGCTACTCTTCATTTAACCAAAAAAAATCATTTGCAATATTGTTTAGGATGGAGTTTTGCATTCAACTACTGAAAAACTAAGAGAAAACCTTGCATGTTTTATCAATGGGTAATGCTACCTGTTAGACGTTCGAATATGAAAGGTAAAAATGGATAAAAGAAATTGACACAAGAATTTTTAAAGTAGTTCGGCTTATAGGGAATGTCTATATCCACTATTCTTTGTATTTAAGTCGAGCTCGCTGAGTAAGTGTGCGGAGCTCTCTCTATATATGTTTTCTTTTTGAGAAAATTCGTAACCCCTATAACAGAGATGATTCGTCCCTTTTATAGTGTGAAGGGACAGAAGTCATTCTGTTTTATATGAAGTCTAATTACATGAATTAAATACTACATTATATCCCTAAAATCATAATCTGATTTGAAAACAATTGCTGGGATGAGGGATTGATTGAGAATCTGTGTCCAGACTGTTGGTGAAAGGTGGTGCTTGATTCCCTTAGATGTTATATCGCTGGTCGCTTCGCATAGAGTTTCCTTCGTTTGTTGGGCCTTACTTTTCCGCTATAACTCATATAGGCTTTATTGATTTGTTTGGGCCTGTTGGATATTTCAGCGTTTTTGGGCCTACTTAGACCTTGAATAATTCGGCACATAACACTACCCATCCTAACAAATTGTCCCAAAAATCTATACAATCCGACGTGGCAATCATCATGGCCGATCAATTTTGTTAGGGTGTGGTAATTGACTAAATGAGTTGGCCAATCAATGATTACCACGTTGGATTGTATAGATTTTTAGGATAATTTGTTGGGATAGATAGCATTACTCTTTATCAACTGTCCACTCATTTTATTTACATATAGGTATAATATTTAAATAGCTGATTATCATTAATCGCTTTATTTTGAAACAAATTTTCAACAGTTAAATTTATAAACTATCAACTATTGAAAATACATAAAGTATACATATTATTAATGCACATAAAGAAACACATCTCAGATGTAATTTTAGTTTTTTAATGTGTCTGGATCTAACGATCCACAAATTATATTAGAATTTTTGTAAAACAGAGGACTTCTGATCTTAATCTTATATGCTCATTTGCATTATGCGTTTAAGATTAAGAGATTGATGCTCAAGATCTTAATGAAAAACATTATTTAATTAAGGGTTATGCCACTACATACGCCTGATGTACTAAATAATTAATATCCACTGAATTTTTAATCAAATAATATAAATGTTATAGAAATTTATTAAATAAAAAAAAGGTGATGGTATAAATTGGGGCTAATTGTACTAACTTCCACTCATTTTAGAGATACTAGTAAAATTTTAAATAAAGGTCTAAAACTAGCACAAACACTTCTACCATTAACACAATCTATTGACCGAATGGTAGTTTAGTCTTTTTGGTTCTTAAGCAAAATGAATAATTCTATATTGACTTTAAAATATTTTATAATTATATAACTATCTAAACAATTATTATAAACTGACTACATAAATTATCATAATTTTAATACTACCCTATATTAAGTTATTTTTATTCTCTCTCTAAAAACAATTACATTTGTTTTTTAAATTTAAAAAATAAATATATTAAAAAATTTAAAAAAGAAAACTAATAAAATATATAACAGATTATTTTATTATTATCTTCCGAAAGACAGCAAAAGCAATTACATTTATTTTTTTAATTTAAAAAATAAACACATTAAACAAATAAAATAAATAAAACAATTTAATATATATCTCTAGATCGAGCTTCATCTGATGGAGCTCACTCCATCGAGATCCAACAGATAGATCAGCAGTTTGCTCCATATGATATGGAGGTCGCGTTCCATCAAAGATGGAGAACGACCTCTATCACGCAACCACTCCATCAAATAATGTTAGATTTTTTTTTTCTCTTTTTTTGTTTGCAGAAGGTCTTGGGATTTTTTCTTTTTTTGTAGTTTTTATTTTAATATTTTGTATTGGTTGGTTGAAATGAAAATAGAATTAAGAAGAAATGGATGGTTTGAATATTAGGAAAAAAAAATGGTGATGGATCTTCACCGTCCATCATGGAGGGTAGTGATCCATGCCATAATTAAAAAAAAAATCAAGAAATATAAAAAAAAATTGAAATTTTTTTTAATGAATTGATGAACGGCGGAGATCACTTTGATTTTTTTTTTTCAATTTCATTTTTTTTAAAATTATTAATATGATCTCCACTATCCATCAATCTTGATGGATGATGGAGATCCATTAAAGTTTTTTTATTTTTTGTTTATTATTTTTTAAAATCCTAGATTTTTAAATTATTTTATTTTGATTTTTTTATTTAATGGTATTTTGATAATTTAATATATTATTTTAGGAGTATTTTTATCTTTTTAGTAGTCAAATATGATCAACGGTAAAGTTTGACAGAGGTTGACTAATAACATGGAAGGTCATTGTCAATACAAGATAAGTTGTTTCCATTTGTAAAAGAGCAAACCTCAATAGTTTGGTTGTATTCATTTTTATTTTTAGGGAGAACTTCCCTAATGTTTGATAAAAACATTATTTTTTTTTACTTATCTTTTCTTTTTTTTAGTTTGCATGCTCCCTCACATTTTCTAAATAGATCAAATTGTTCATTTAACCAACTATTTGAAAGTCAACAATCATAATTTTTTTTAGAAGACAGTTTTACCTTTAAAGAATTTAATTAATAAAATTATAATTTTACCTTCCAATTAAAATATAATAAAAATAAATAAATAGAAAAAAGAATAAAATTATATTAAGTTAAATTATAAAAAATTTAAAATTTAAAATCTGTTAAAAAATATTTAAATTAAGTTAGTTTATTAGAAAAATTAATATTTAAAAAATAAATAATAAAAAAGATTAAAAATTGTTAAGAAAATAAAATAAAATAAATGGAGAATTAAAAAAATTAAAGGAAATATTTCTATTTTTGTATTTGTTAAAAATATTTCTTTTAATATTTTAATTCTCAATTTTATTTATTTTATTTTTAGTAGTTTTTTATTTTTTATTTTTTTAAATATTAACTTTTCTAATAAAATAATTTAATTGAATATTTTTTAACAATTTTTAAATTTTTTAAATTTTAAATTTAATTTAATATAATATAATTAATTAATTAATTTATTTTTGTTATATATTAATTGAAAAATAAAATTATAATTCTATTAATTCTTTAAGGGCAAAACTGTTAAATAGTGATGGTTGACCATTAAATAGTTAGTCAAACGACCAATTTGATTTATTTAGAAAACGTGAGGGATCACGCGAACTATTAAAGGAAAATATATAAAAAGTGATATTTCATCAAATCATAGGGACTAAATTAAAATGTTTCCTTATTTTTATTAGGAGGATTGATAATTTCATCCCTATATTTTTAAAAAATATTACCTTTTTACTTAACATATGCTTATTACATTTTTTGATCTCCCATTTTTTTAAAAAAATATCAAAATAATTTATTTGATTAAAAAGTTAATAGTCAAGCTTAACAAATTTGATAAAATAATTATTTTGCCCTTAGTTTTAAATCTTTGATTTAAAGGACTGTTTTGTCCCCCTTACTTTATACGTATTGATAATTTGGCATGACCAAAAAGACTTATATATTCTTATAAATAATTTAGTATTATAGAATTACCCTGCCATTATCAAATTGAAATAAAAAAAATTATGGCAATTACTCCAATTTTACATTTGAACAATTTTACTTATTTGTATAGTCCAATAAAAAATTAATATGTGTTATAAAAATTTAATTTTTTTAAAAACACTTAAAAATAATTAAATAAAAAATAAATATTAAAAATTTAAAAATGACATCATTTATTAAAATTAAAAATTGAATTATCATAAAACTCAAAATTTAGTTAAAAAAATTAAAATGTTAAAATATTATATATGCATATTTTAGAGTATATTATATAATATATGTACATTATATATATATATATTATAAAAATAAAATATAATAATAAAATTACAAATATATTTACATTTATTATTATTATTAATTATAAAAATAAAAATATAATAACAAAACTGCAATTTATATAAATTTGTTATATATATATGTATTAAATTACTAAATTTTGAGTTTTATAAGTATTCATTGAATTTTTTTATTTTTAATAAATAATATTACTTTTAATATTTTTTAAATTTTTAAATTTATTTTTTATATTTAATAAATTTTATTATATTCATTTTAGAATAATCCTTTTTAAGTATTTTTTTAAAAAAATTAAATTTTTATAACATGTTTCAATTTTTTATTGGACTATCCAAATAGGTAAAGTTGCTAAAAAATTAAAAGGGTAAAAGTGTCATTCTAATTTAATAATTTAATTAAAAAAGGGTAAGATGGTTAATTTATACTTATATCAAGTTTGATCGTCAAAATTTTGGTCATAGGGACTACATTGATATATTTTAAAAAAGTTAAGGACCATATGAGTTAAAAAAGTAAAAATAGATTAAAAAGTGATATTTTTAAATATATTAGCGATCAAATTGATAATTATTCTAGGTACTTAGTTGTAGTTGAAGAAAAAATGTGATTTTATTGCAACATGACCAAACGTCTAGATATTCCATTGTAATTTACCCTTTAATATATGAAATAAAAAAAAATAAAAAAAAATATTTTTTTAAAATAAAAAGCAACTTACAAAAAAATAGGAATAAAAAATATTTCTTCGACAAGGAGCCATTCCCGGTGGCCTCCCAACAATATGAGCTTTGCAGTCTCCTCCATTTGACAGATAAAGTAGGTTGCGAAGCCTTCTCTGAATTTGGGAGGAGGTGTCACAGCCTTTTTCGACGAAATGGAGAAGGCATGCTTCCTCTTGTTTGAATATGATGAAGTGTTTAATGCCTCCTCCATTTAGAAGGAAATTGCAAAATTCCTTCCAGATCTGGCAGAATACGCAGCCTTATTCAATGAGATGGAGGCTTGTTGCCACTTAAAAAAGTAAGAGGTGGCGAGCCTCCTTCCTCATAGGAGGCCACCAACAACGAGCTTCCTTCTGCTAGGATGCTAGCGACATTTTATTCTTACATTTTAACTTTTTATAAAATATTTTTTATTAGATTAATTTAATTTTTAATATTTATGTTAAAGATATTTTAGTATTTTTCTTTGTGATAATAAGAGTAATATGGACTTTTAATAATAACAACAACCACATGTCATTTTATCCGCTACTTGTGCGAAATGATGTAAATATTATTAGATCTGTTAACTTTAACTAACAATTTATTAACGGAGGGATCATTTGGATGTATATCTGAAAAGTTGAGAACTAAAAAAGTTAATTGAAAACGCGTTTTCGTGACAACTAACAACCTGGGGGGGGGAGGAGTGAATAGGTTTATGCGTAATTTTCTAATATAAAATACCACAAATATGCTCAGCGGAATAACACAAATTAAATCAAGTAAGGATAGAGAAAATTGACAATTGATTTTTACGTGGAAAATCTCAACATATAAAAACCACGAGACCAACCACCATTAGCTACTTTCGTCAGGCAATTCACTATATAGTACTTTCGTTACACCCTTAAGTTGACTCACCTAGTTACATTACTCTTGGATCAATAACCTAAATCTACTTACCCGCAGACCTTTTATAGTGAGTCTTGGCTCTTACTTGTCCAATTGACACCTTGGACTAACAAGACTTAAACTCAATGAAGAGAGTAAACAAATATCTAAATGTTTGACATGAATATCACGTGCAAAATGTGTAGAATACTAAACAAACAAATCACACAATGTAGTATTAAATAATTAAGTAATAAATCATAGTCACGATAAACCTTTAGTATCGTCTTGTGTCATTGGACTTTTAATAATGACAACCACATGTCACTTTTATACATTACTTGCGTGAAACTACATAAATACTCTTAGGATCGTTAACTTTGACTAATAGTCTATCAATAGAGGGGTCATTTGGAGACATATCTTAATAGTCGAGGGCTAAAAAAGTTAATATGCATATGTCAACTGAAAATGTGATATTTCCTCAAAATATAAGTACCAAACTGTAATTGTTCTTTTTATTATTTGGGCATTTCATGTGAATTAGCAAATATTTAGCTTTTGTTTCGCTTTTGATATTCTAGAATCAACAAATTTGGCATACTGACATTCCAACTTTTGTTTTGCTTCAATATTCTAGAACCAACGATAAACACTAATTATGTAAGATTAGTATTAATTTAGAAGCTACTCTATAAAAGCAAGGAACTCCATCGAATTGAATTAGATAATTCCCTAATGATCTTCTTTATATCCCTTCTGTTTCTTTCTTCTTTCTTTTCATTAGGCTTGTGAAATTCTCTCTCTTAATGTGGACAAGAAAGAAATATTGATTTCAGTACAAATATTGGGGGTTCAATTTTTAGAAATTTCGATAAAAATATTGAAAATATCACCGCTACCTCAAAATATCGAGAATATTCAATGATATTTTTAAAATCGGTTCCCCCTAAATATAAAAAATATTATAATATTTCGATTAAGACATCAATATTTACTTCCCATATGGTCAAAACAAATAATTACTTGGTAAAAATATTAGACTGTATATATGAACGTCTTTTCTCCACACAGTTTTGGAGGAGAAAATCATAACTTGTAAAAAAACTTGACGAACAAAGAATGTCATTTCTACTTCGCAAGGTGGATGTTCGTCAAAGCAGTGACTAAAGTGGCATGAGAGAGAAGAAAGAGAAAGCAAAAGTTGGAATACAAATCAAGGTGGATGTTCGTTAATGTGAATTTTAGAGTTGGAGTGGTGGACAGAGCACAAGTATGTATGAGAAAAAAAAAATAGCATGAGCATGAGATAAAAGAAAAAGAGAGATCTTTAATATATATAATGACATTGAGGGCGAGTTTAAGATTGTTTTTGGACAACGTATTTAATAGTTAAACTGATAATAGTATTTTACAGTCTGAATAGAATATATAAAAGAGAGCCTTTTATAGGCTACATAAAATATTATTTACATGAAAATTATAATAATATAATATACACAAGAAAATCAGAAAAATATAATATATATAAGAAAATCATAAGATATTATAATAATATCACATAATATATGGTAACATAATATTAAGTGATATTGATTCGATTGATATAACAACATCCCCCGACGAACTCAAGATGGCGAGACAGTAGTAAGCTTGAGTTTGGAAACCAAATCGCGAAAATGTCCAAGATAATGAGTTTTGATGATGATATAGGCATACTGATCAATAGAGGAGACTGGAAGAAGCTTAACAGTACCTCAAGTGACATGCTGGTGAAAAAAGTGACAATCAATTTCAATATGTTTTGTACGTTCATGAAAAACATCATTGTGAGCAATCTAAATAATACTACAATTGTCACAATAAAGAGGAGTCGTAGTAGTATATGTGACCCCTATATCACCAAGTAACTAATGTAACTAGAGAAGTGTAATACACCCTCCTAATAGTTTGCATTGTACATATATGTACTGTAACATATTTTTCCAGAATTTATTGTACGGCACACATATGAATAAGTATGCACTTATTATGAGTAAATTGAATGTTAAAAGTATTAACGGTGCTATAATGAAATTTATTGGACGGATTCGAAGATTTTTGGAAAGGTGTTCGGAGACCCGGAAAATGTTCGGAACGGTTTCGGATGGTTAGTAAGATTCCGTAAAGTGTATACAAAATTCAATTATAAGTTTTGGAGGTCCTAGAAAGGATTTCTCATAATTCGGCGTATTAAGGGTATTTTTGGAAAGTTAAATAATATATTTTATGATACATGAAATTGTGTAATTTGATTGGTTGATGAAAAAGTAATTTAGGAGTTGTAATTTAATTGGTGTTTTAAATGTGGTGGAAATGTAGTTTAGATGGATTAAATATGTGGTGAACAAGTGAATTAAATTAGGATTAGCCATATGGACAAATAAAATTCAAGAGTTAGTGGATTTTTATGGACTTGGATGAAATTTAACTAACCATTAGAGATTAACCAATCAAATTTCATCATCCTTAACCAATGGCACTCTTGTAAATTTCAAGATAGTTTAAGGGCAAAAGTTAAGAAAAATTAAAGGCTATATAAAGATTAAGTCATGAAAGAATCAAGAAAGAAAAGAAGAGAGGAAAGTCGGCCAAGAGAGGAAAAGAATGAGAGAGATTTGGCCAAGGGAGAAGAAGGAGGAGGAAGAGATCCAAGGCACTTTCCAAGCCATTCTCAAGGCCATACAAGCCTAGAAGCAAGATTCAACCATATCAAGTGAAATCAAGTGGTAAATGCACTAATTTTGTGAATTGTGAAATAAACTCTTGGTGTTTTGATTCTTAGTGTTTGAGTGATGATTTTGATGCATAAATTTAGGGATTAAGGCATAAAACAAGTATTCAAGCCAAGCAAAAGAATTTAAGGTCATAAGATGTAAGGTGAGTTACTAATTTGTTGTGAATTTTTGAATTAAACTTGAATTGATGTTATAATTAGTTTAATTCAAGTTGGATGATGTTGAATTTGATGTTATTAAGCAAAGGAAAGTCATGTATGTTAAGTTGACAAAGATTAGTGTGTGATCAAGCTAGGGTTTGGTGTGATTTTTGCTTGAAAATTTCAATATATGCATGTTAGGGCACTAATATAGAAATTGATGTAATTTTCATGTAATTTATGTTAAGAAATTGAAAGAAAATTTTTGGGGAATGCATGATGAGATTTCGACCAGCCATGTGTGTGATGGTTGAGTTAAATTTTTCTTCATGTTAATGTGTAGTAACAATTATTCAAGTGTGGTTAAGTGGGAGGAAGTGATAAAAATGGAAAAGAGAAGAAGAAAGTGTAAGTGTTAAAAGAAAATGATGACATGAGCTCTTGTGAAGGGCTAAAATAAGATGTGATATAATTGGATTAATTTTATGCCTAAAAATGTGTCTAAACATCACACTTAGATGTAGGAACTTGAAGGAAAAGAATCGAAAATAAAATGGTCAAGTTATGGCCAAAACAATGCCGTAAGAATTAGGGAATTGTTTTAAGTAGTTTTGATGGATTTAATTGCTCTCATGCAAGTGGTTGTGTGAATAAGTTTGAATGTGACATTTTCTAAAAAGGATAATGTGAATATGTATAGGAAAAATCGGAGTGGTGCTCGGAAAGTTAGTAACGAAAAAGGTGAGTGTAATATTATTATATGAATTGTGCATTTTATGTTCATACTATGTTTTATGTAAATTCATAGTAAGTTATCATTTTACTGAAGTGAGTATTTAAAGTAATTTTATGTAAAGTGTATTTTATGAAAGTTATGATTTTATTAAAGTGAGTGTTAAAACTATTTTATGCAAAGTGCATTTCATTTTCATAATATGTTTTATGTAAATTTATAAAAGTTATGATTTTATTCTCTAAATATGACCATGGTTTTGGAAATGAAAATAAACTAAAGATTTTAAGATAAGTTTTGGCCTATAACGAATCCCTAGTATTCAGCAATCAGATATCAATATTCAGAAACCGATCAGAGGTATCCTGAACGTGCATGGTAGGGTATGTGTCTGGGTATTATGCTAACCATGAATTTGCCAAGTAGGTAATATATATTGAAATCTTGCCAAGTAGGCAATTGGGCTTAGTGTGTCGTGTCAGTGAGTCGCCCTCTGCACGTTTCGGGGTATATATTGAGTTAGCGCGCTGGCTTTTACGTGGCAATGTAGGAATTCTGCTACGTAAATCGGTTTATCAATTGAGTGGGCTTGGCCGAGGCCGGGTGAAGAGTCAGGCTGGGCCAAGGCTCAGGCCTCCACTCCACAGTACTAGTACGATGCGAACCGAGGTTCCTCGTACTTTATCTAGGGTATTCTCAGGAAAAAGGCCATCAGTGGTTGGTGATTTTTAGTAGTTATATTTCCTATGATTTTATAACCACCACTGAGTACAGTTTTCAAGAAAACATAAAAAGTTTTATTATTATTCTTTGTATCTCAGTACTGTTTTCATAAAGCAGAAAAAAGTTTTATTATTATGGATTTCAGTATATTGCGTTCAGGAAAAAAGATTTCAGTACAGTTTTTATGAAACAGATTTCAGTGCAGTTTTCAGGATACAAATTTCAATACGTTGTTTTCAGGATACAGATTTCAGTACATTATTTTCAGGAAACATAATAAGTTTTATTATTATGCATTTTAGTACAATTTTTCAGGAAACAAGAAAAGTATTATTATTATTCATTTCAGAATTTTTAGAAAATAGGAAAAGTTTTATTATTGTACATTTCAGTACAGTTATCAGAAAACATATTTCTATTCTTTTCAGTACAATTTTCAAGGAGGTTAAATTAGAAAGATTAAATTGTTTAGAAACTAATAACACTTACTGAGCTCGTTTAGCTCATTATATTTTTATGTTTTATAAACCAACCTCCCAAGTACAGGTGCAGATGTTGCAGGGACTTTCAGGACCAGCAAGACTAGTCAGACATTGTTGTGACTGTTTTAAAAATATGTATTATGTTTTATTGAAACACTTGTGTAAAATTATATTTTGAAGAATTATCTTAAGTAAGTATTATCTGTTTAGTGCACGAATATTTTATTTAAAATTGGATTTGCCCACTTTCGCTTACTTTAAAATTTATGATTGAGTTGTGTTGTATTTCTTATGATGGACCTGAAGTCCTATGGGTAGTGGAGAAAGTATTCGATATTTAGAAGTGCGTTTAAACTATTTTACTGGTAATGAGAATTGTTCAAAAATGCAGCCGTCATGCTGCCAAAATTTTAATAAAGTAGTTTTGTATATATAAAAAAAAAAATTTACTCAGATTTAGAGGATAAGTAATGGCTTAGCTTCACGGAAGCCTTTCAACGGGACAAGTCTCGACTGGAAAACTACCGTGGGTTTGCTGGCAGGCCGCCTAGTGTAAGATAATAGGTTAGGGGTCTGTCAAGAAGTTCTTGAGTAGCATCAGTAATAAAACGATACTCAGCCTTATCACTAGAACATGTAGTGAAAATTTGCTTCGTACTACGTTAGGAAATAAGAAAGTCTCCAAGAAACAAACAAAATCCAGTAGTGGCTCATCGGTCAGTAGGATTACTGGTTCAGTTAGCATCTGAATAGGCTTGTAAATCTAGAGATGAATGAGCAGAGAAATAAAGACCATGAAATATAGTGCTCTTGAGATACCGGAGAATGTGAAGGACAAATGCAAAATGAATGGAGTGCGGAGCAATCATAAGTTGACTGATAACATGTACATCATACACAATATCCGGTCGAGTCACTGTTAAATAAACAATATTACCAACAAGCTGAAGATAAATAGCGGGATCACTGAGTGTTCTACCCTTCAAGGGTGTTAGTTTGATGTTTGCCTCTAAGGGACTTGCAATAGTCTTACTATCAGTCAAACCTGCTTGGGCAAAAAGATTAGAAAAATATTTTGCTTGTGAAAGATAAAAGCCATCAGAATCAGAAGAAACCTCGAGACCAAGGAAACAGCTAAGATTTTCTAGATATTTCATTTTAAAATGTTGCCGAATGAATTATTTGAGATCGAAAATACCAACAAGGTCATCTACTGTAATAATCATTTCATCCACATAAAGTAACAAGAAAATACAACCGTGATCAGTCTTGCGAAGAAATAATGCAGAATCATAAGAGCTAGAGAGAAAACTAAATTGCTTGATGGTGGTAGAAAAGTTTGCAAACCAGACATGAGGAGCTTGTTTGAGGCCATATAATGCACGTCGAAGTCTATACACCTTATGTGGATGATAAGCATACCCTGTGGAATGTTTCATGTAAACTTCTTCAGTAAGATCACCATTAAGGAATGCATTCTTCACATCCATCTGAAATAATTTCCACCGTCGAACCGCATCAACGGCTAATAAGCTACGAACAAAGGCAAGTTTAACAACTAATTCAAATGTTTTCTCATAATCAATCCTATAATCCTGTGTAAAACCCTTTGCGATAAAACGGGCTTTATGTCGTTCAACAAAGCCATCATAATTAATTTTGCTCTTATATACCCATTTATCCCACTGCAGTTTTGGTTGGAGGAAGATCAATCTCAAATGTGAGTCGTGTCAAAAGCCTGCAATTCTTCTGCCATAACTTTCTACCAAACAGGGTTAGAGCTGGCCTCCTTATAAGATTAAGGTTCATGCAAAGAAAGAATAGTGGAGAAACAATGAAAATCTCGAAGTTTGAAAGATGATGTCTTCACCTGGTTAGAATGACGAACATGAAGAGAGAAAAACAAGAAGACTCTGGTACATGATCAACATACAATTTAGATTACTCAGGAGTTTTTTATTATGGTCATAAGTACCTATTTGAGTCTCATAGGAGGTACTCGAGTCAATGTCATCCGAAAACAAAGGAATAGTATTATCGATAAAGAAGTTTTGAGATGAATTATGTGAAATGTTAAATTTAAGATAACTCAGATCTACTATGCAAAAGATAAAGCCAGGTATATCGAGAATAACCATCCACAAAAATAATAAAATATTTAGATCCCCTCATGATAGTGGTTGGTGAGAGCCCCTAAAATCAAAATGGATCAAATTAAAAGGTGCATATGAAATGAAATCACTATTATTGAAAGGTGGAGCATGTTTTTTTATTAACTGACAAGAAAGACGATCAATATATTCATCCGTTATAGAGCCCAAATTTTCCACTAGTTATTAAAGAACGCAAATGACTAAAGAAAACATGACATAACCGTGAATGCCAAAGATTCAATAAAAAAGACATAGAAGCAGCAGATTGATGTGGTGCGAGGACCCGAGAAGGTAGATGAAGACTAATGAACTCAAACAAGCGTCTAACTTTACGGCATATCCCAAGCATCTTCGGCGTTTACGGATCCTGCACACGACAACCAGAAAAGGTAAAAGGAACATTAAATCTAAGATCACATAGTTGACCCACAGAAAGAAGATTTAATGTAAGTTGAGGAATGAAATAAGCATTAGACACAGAGAGATTATTTGTAGAAATAGGGGTGGGCGTTTTCGGATTGGGTTGGGTTAGAGGTCAACCCAACACAACCCAATAAAAATCGGATTGAGAAAAATTCAACACAACCCAACCCCACATAAATTTCAACCCAACCCAATATTGAGTGTTCGGGTTGATCGGGTTGGCTTTAAAACAAAAATAAAATAAAAAGTCATACAACTTATGTTAAAATACAAATATTACTGATCGGTCATTTATTGTTATATATTTATGACCCTTGAATCATTTCTTTTGATTGTATTTTTGAGTATTTTAGGTACGTTTGATGTATTTTGTGAGTATGTGCAGGTATTAGGTGAACCCCGTGAATTAATGCGAATACATAATGAATCGAGGCAAAACCGGGCAATTCGGGACATGTATTCTTAGTATGAGGCATAGGAGCTTATCGAGGAAGCTTTGATGGATTAAATTGAAGATGTACCGTACACGTGAACAGTGCCGTACATGTGAATAGTATATATTGAATAGTAATGCTGCCGTGAACAGTCAAACGCGGACGCCGCAGTCAACAGTCAATGAACAGTACCGTGCACGCGTGAACAGTACTTATGAATAGTACTGTATACGCGTAAACAGTAACAATAAACAGTACTTGACATGTCCTATAAATAGTCCCCATTTGTGAATCAAAAGGGATATCAAAAAAGAGGAGAAAAAGAGGGGATCTAAGACAGAGAGTTCAGCTGGGTTCGTTCCAGCAGCTCTTAGCTGCGGCTTAGGGCCAATTTTCACCATTCTTTACCCTCTAAATCACAAAGCATCATCACCAAACACCAACACAAGAGTAGTTTTACAAATTATATCGATCTTTCATCAAGAGAAGACGAAGATTTGCGGAAGAGAAGTCTCAGCCGGACTAAAGCCGATTTCGACTCTTCACGTCTCCGAATGGGTTGTATCACATCCCTTTTCCTATCTTCTTGTTATTTCGATTATATGAGTAGCTAGTTTTGTTGTTAGGTGGTTTTCGGAACCATGAACGAATTTGAATTTTATTGATTATGAATATATTTTGTATATTATTTCATGATATTGATTTTGAGCGTATTTTATATTATTACTTTGTGTTCAATTCTTGTGTTTTGCAACTGCGAAAGTAGATTGCATGTTCTTTGATGAGAACCGGTTTGATATTTATTGTAATACATGATATTAATTTTGAGCGTATTTTATATTATTACTTTGTGTTCAATTCTTGTGTTTTGCGATTGCGAAAATAGATTGTATGCTCTTTGGTGAGAACCGATTTAATATTTATTGTAATATTATATGAGAAATCATTGAAATTGCAATAAAGCTTAATTGACTTAAGAATCAATACTAGGTTAGTTTCGATAAGAAATTGCTTAATTAACCTTTGTATTAGATTAACGAAGGTTTTCAATTAATTGCACTCTAGGACCAATAGGTGTATTTGATTGAATTCACATACCACTACCATTGCGGGAGCAATACAATGTGGTATGGCCTTAGTTGAATTATTCTTATCATGTTAATAACGTGCTTCATAATTGTAACATTCCAAAATTTCGAATAATTCATTTCGAATATGTGGATAAATAATTGTGAGTTGAGGGGTGTAAATGTAATTAAATATATGTTTATTTTTATGATTTCTAGGTGGACCAGATGGAACGGTCCAGAAATAATGCATGAAGAAAAAGGAGTAAAAAACTAAGACAGTGGGTACCGCGACCCCTCACCGCGACCACAGATCACGATGAGCTGCTCGCGACGAAACAAGGCATTTTTGGGCACTGAGCAACGCGACCTGGTCACCGCGACCACAGATCGCGCTGACTGGCTCGCGATGAAGAAGTGAAATTCTGGCAGTGAGCATCGTGACCACCATCGCGACCAGGATACCGCGATGTGTGATCGCGATGAAGGCGATGGAGTTGCTCCAGAGAGCAACGCGACTTGGTGGCGCGACCACAAGTCGCGACGACAGTCGCGATGACCAAAATAATATAAAAAAAAAAAAATTGGCTTCTCACAGAAGCCATCGAAACAGAACAGAAGAAAAGAGAAAGGGAGAGACCGAGAAAAAGAAGAAGAGAAAAGGAAGAGAAAGAAGAAGAAGAAAGAAAGAAGAAGAAGAAGAGGAAGAAGAAGAAGAAGAAGAGAAGAGGAAGGAAAGAGAGAAGGAAAGAAAAGAAAAGGTGAAAGAGAAAGAGAAAGGGAAAGGAAAAAGAAAACGTAGAAACGCGATAGTCGAAAGGAAACGGTATCCAGGTTGGTGTACACCTGTTTTCGACGTTTCTATGTGTTTGATGTACATTTGAGTTTTGACTAATTTAGTAAATATATGTTTATATTGTTTTTCGATTGATTAATTTCGATTTAATTATATTTATTGTATTTTAATGATTGATTAGGTTGAAAACATTTGTTCCGAAGTTTAAATGACCAAATCGATTGAATATATGTTTTTCGGATATTGATCGAAAGTTTGATATTAGTTATGTACAATTTCGAAGTGTGAATTGTTATATAAAAAATGTATTGAAACGGCCCTAGGATACTTAGACATATAAATGGATATAGGAAGTTGGTATACCAGCTGAGTTCAGTGAGCAGTACTGCAACGACATTGACATTGCTATTGATGCTTAATTATGTATCTCCTCATGGATTCGTCCAGGGGTAGGGAGACACGTACCTCCTCACGGATTCGTCCTGGGGTAGGGAGACACGTACCTTCCTAAGGATTCGTTCCTGGGATAGGGAGCTATGTACCTCTCTAGGTTCCGACCACTCGGTCCTAGAGTAGGGAGATACGTACCACTCTTAGGATTCGTCCTAGGGTGGGAGTTATGTTCGACAGACAGTCACTGTGGTCGAACGACCCATATTCCAGTCCTGGTTTATGTTGAGTATTCTAGAGGGCCAGAATTGAAGTGATTGGAATAATATAAGTGAATTTCGGAATTGATTTTATACGTTTATGATTATAACTTAGTTTATGCTATGGTTTTATATGGATTATAAACTGAAATGAGTTGTTTCTTTGACTTAATTTCACCCGTTCTATTTCTGTAAATGATTAAAATTGAAATATGTATATTGTGATATGTTTCTTATTAAAAGTTATTTATGATTTTAATATTTGAGTTTAGTGTACACCCACTAAGCAGTATTGCTTAGCACGTTAGTTTTGTTTCTAACGTGTAGGTAATAAAGATATCGAGGACGGAAAAGACTGAAGAGGCACCAGCTGCAGAGGGGAGTTCAGAGTCATACTCACCATCTTTGGGGTAGTTACTTATATAGATATTTCTGTAGAATATAATTAGATATGCATGCATATACAGAGAGTTCGTAAATATGTTTTGTAATTATGTACTGTAATTAATTATTTTATGTTTTCTGTTTTACATGTTTCGAAGGACTGTAATTAATGAAATGTTTTATAAACTGTTTGAAAATCGCACTAAACGGCAGAGTGCTCATTTGATTGAAAATGATATTTGAAGTGTTGTTGTGATTTTTGTTTGATTTGAGTTGTGGAAAAACAGGTATTGGAAAATCAGAAAAACAAAGAGAACTCTGCCGAAATTTTTGTAAAAAGTGTATTTCGATGGGCTCACTCGAAAATGGTTTTAAAATTATAAACTATGTGGTTTTCTAATGGTTTGAAAATTTATTTGATGGGCTCACAATGATTTGAAATGTATAAAATGAATTTAGAAAGTTTTAAAAACCCGGTAACGCTCCCTGGGTCGATCCAGTCGGGTCGGGTCAGGGGTGTTACAATAATAGTCAATATATTTCCTTATTTGGAATTGGAACCGTGTGACCACCTAGCATTATCTTCCATTTAATCCGTCTTGCTTATTTAATTGTTTTAGTTATTAATTTTAGTTTAATCAAATCTCAAACATCACTTGATTTATTTTATTGCATTAGGTAATCTTTAATTTATAGAATTAGTTCCACCACTTCCTTGTGGATTCGACTCCGTACTCACGGAAATATTATTACTTCGACACATCCTACACTTGAGATTTATTCCCACGCGTTTGAGCGTGTCAATTACATCGAATCTCAAATACTACATCAAATATGAATAATAATTTTATATAATCTCATAATTTAAACTCTTATAACAGTTTTCAACAAGCATTATATAATCAAATATAACTCGAAATCCCAAATTCATAAGAATGAAACATAAAACAAAATCAATTCACCACTTGAAGTCCCATGTTCATAAGAATAAAAACATAACACAAATAAGTACATATAACTTGGAAGTTCCATATTCATAAAATAAATAAACAGAAGCTACATAGTAAATAAATTTGATAATTTCTCATTCGCCATCGTCCAAACATCCTTTCCTATTGACAACGAAAAAGAAACAAAAAAATGAATCATGTGGAGTTTACTATTAAGTATAAAATAAGATTGAAATAAATATGTAATATAAAAGTTTCTCAAAAAAGTAATTACCTTCGTGAATGTCAAATCACTTATCAAATACGATATCAATGTACAACCTTATCCGAAGATAAATTGTTCATTCTAATCTCTATATAAATAGAAGAACATCATATTAGTAAACAAAATAATATTGAAACATTTAACATTATTATATGAAAACAATTTAATAATTTACCAGTTTCAAGTGCTTCATAAAACTCCATCTCATCCGTAGAAGGTGCAATGTCTAAAGAGATATTGCGAGCTCGTAACCAATTTTGCAAACAAATTAGTATCTCCACCATCTTGGGAGTCAAGGAACTCCTAAATGGATCAAGAATACGCCCTACGGTGCTGAATGTAGACTCAGAAGCCACGGTAGATATTGGAATGGCAAAGATATCCCTTGCAATTTGAGATAGAATCTTATACTTTGAAGAATTAACTTTCCACCAATTAAGAATATCAAAGTTCTCATCATCCAAATATTCATCGGACTCCATCAAATATCTCTCTACCTCATTCTTTAAATCAACAAAATCTTTCTTCTCTTTTAATTGTTTAAACCTTTTAAGTCTTTCCAATCGAAATTTAAATTTTCATTTGTTTTTTCCACATCAACATTTGCTAAAGAAATGGAGGAAGAAGTTTGATAACTACTTAAAATATTTTCAACTCCCTTGTAACACTCATAAAGTTGAATCAAATGCTCCCTAATATCACAAGTCATCTCTTTAGTTTTTTTGTCATCAAACATATCACCAAAACAAAATTTAACATAATCCAACTTGTATCTTGGATCAAGAATAAGTGCAATGATCAACAATTTATTGATATCCTCAATTTTTCCCCAATATTTATCAAACTTTGACTTCATAGAACTATTCATTTCAAACAACACACTATCATCACTCTTAGCCAAAGATGTCAACTCGGTTTCAATTGAACACAACTCATGAAAGAACAAATTAGAAGTAACGGATAAAGAAGAACTAAACTTCACAGTGATATCATAGAAAACATGCAAAAATTTAACAAATACTTTAGCTTTACTCCAATCATCCTCCTTTGGTGGTCCAATCCTTCTTTTCCCATTCTCATTTTCAAAAAAGTACAAACTATAATGTCCATCCTCCTCCATTAACCTATCAAATGCTTTTCGAAATTTTAAAGCACTTGATAACATCAACTATGTAGAATTCCATCTAGTAGGCACATCTAACACCACAAGATTTTTACTTTCAATTCTTTCATGTTCTATACAATTTTTGAATTTTTGAAGTCTAGAGGGTGAAGATCTTACATATTGGACCGCATTGCAAATACAAGCGACAGAATCATTCATATCTTTCAATCCCTCAGACACAATTAAATTAATAATATGATAACAACATCTCACATGCAAAAAATTCCCATCTAACATAAGTCCGGATGCATTCCAATTTTTCAACTTCCTTCTGACATAATCTATAGCCACTTTATTGGCAGAGGCATTATCCACAGTTATTGTATACACTTTCTCAATACCCCAATCCAATAAACATGACTCAACAAGTTTTCCAATGGTCTCCCCTTTATGGTTAGGAATTATACCAAAACTCAATATTCTTTTATGCAACTTCCATTCACAATCAATGAAATTACCTGTAATAACCATATAATTAATATTTTGAATGGAAGTCCATGTGTCGGTGGTCAAGCAAACTCTTGGTGATCTTTTAATGAAATATTTTTTGAGTTTAGACTTTTCACTTAAATAGAGTTGGTAGATATCCCTAGTGAGTGTTCTTCTAGAGGGAGGAGTGAATCTTAGACAAAGAGCACTACAAAATTCCCTAAACTCATCTTTCTCTACAAAAGAAAATGACAACTCATCCACAATAATCATCTTCGTACAAGCTTCTCTACACAATTCCTTATCAAACCCCACAGCCACAAGATTAGAAGTAACAGGTTTAGAATCATTATCAAAAGTCGTAGAAAAGTTTGATGCATGGGTGGTTAATACTTTGTTTGTTTTTATCCTCTGCCGCTATTGCAGACATATATTTTGTACATTGAAAATTCACATGATTCCATAGACTTTTAGTGCCATTTTTAGTAGTGCAACCATAATCTTTACCACAATAATTACACTTACATCTAGTGCGGTCGCCATACTTGGTGAATATTGTCCATATATTTGACGAACCCTTCCCTAATCTTCCCCTCTTAGTCTTAGTGATGCCACCATGCATCTACGAGAGTAACAAAAAAATATAGATTAGCAAACATATTCATATAAAACTAAATTATGAAAATAATAATTAGAAACAATACGAGTGGAAAAGAGATGATACCGTAAGTAAATCATCTCCTTCTAATGGTTCTCTCAATTCATCACTTGGTAAACTTCTCATCCTTTTTTCCATTTCCCAATAATCAATATGAACGAATCTAAGCTTAAAACATAAAAAAAAAAAAAAAAAAATTAAGTAGGCACAAAAAAATAACCAGTGTAATCTGTCCATGACAAACATTACATGCATTTGCACCCAGTAGAGGACTGGTGGGACATTAGACAAGCAACAGTATTAAATTGCATCATTGACATAGCCAGCCTCATCTCAATCTCATTTCCCCCCTCTCATCTTCAGACAATTATGAACATACTCTAAGTATGTTAAAATTTGTCTAAATAAGGATACAAAAACTGGCCCCTAATTGTTTAATTGTAACTCAAAGAGTCTAAAGCAAAATTATATTCAAGTAATTTGGTCCTACTAAAATAAGATTAAAATAAATATATAATATAAAAGTTTGGAAGAATTAACTTCGTGAATGTGAAATAATATGTGAACAAAATCAAAATTTACCAATCTATATTAATAAATATTACACACTAATCACTTCTAGAGATAAAATAAGCTGACCTACAACTTATCATAACCATCAACTGTCATGAACACGTGGATCTCATATAACAAAAAGTGTATATATATATAAATCCATTTAAGCCACACTACTTTCTTGCAGTCCCAAGAAGGCAGCTTTTCATGATACTAACAAGAATTGGTCATCATTTTAGATCCAAATTTAGTAATTTACACAACCCAGATAGACAAACAAAGAACTTGAACATATTTACTTAGACACAGAGAAATAGAAAAGCATTACCCTTTAAAATCACAGTTAAAGAAATAGAAAAGATAAAAATAAAAGAAAGAACTAGAGCGAGCATATTCACTTACATATTGGATCTGATGAGACGAATATTCAAGGCAAGGCAGGGCAGGGCAGGGCAGGGCAGGGCAAAGCAGTAGGACTGGGAGCGGCGAGAGTGACTGGTGAGACTTGAGAGTGTGAGTGTTGAGGTAAAAATGATTTTTAGGGTTAGGCATAATTTTTTTTTTTTATGAGAACAAAATCGGGTTGGGTTGTCGGGTTCATCATATAACCCGAACCAACTCGATTTTTTTTCGAGTTGTAAAAAAATAACCCGATAGGGTTATTTTTTACAAAATAATCCGACCCAACCCGACCAATTTGAGTTGGGTCTGATTGGGTTTGCGGGTTGGGTCGAAAATGCCCACCCTTATGTAGAAATGTGACCCATATTCTGAACATGTATCGAAAAGCCTTCAGCAGTGTAAATGACAGGTAAATAAGGATTGGATGATTGTGCTAAAAAAAAGTAGAATCAGAAGTCATATAATTACAACAGGCATAATTAAAATACCAAGAAGGATTACTTGCGGATATTGATGAAGCAAAAATAAAGGAATTACCAAATTTGGAGAGAATTTGTTAAAGCGTGGCTTCAAGATCATGGATGGAGAATGAAGAGGGTGGTGGATCATGACTAGTAGTGCTTTGTGTGTCAGTAGCTGTAGCAGCAGAGAATTGTTAACTGTTCTTGAAATTCTTGAAAGTATAACCCTTGGTTTGATAAAAACACCTCCCTTATTAGGATTGCTGGGACAATCATCATTGTAATAACCTGGTCCGAACTTATGATAATGTTTATAACATCTAGTGGGACACTGTAAAATGAAATGGCTTGGCTCCTAACAATATCGACAAATAGGTTTTTGTTTGGAGGACTGCTTAGAATAAGTAACTAAAATAGTATCTGTGCATTGACTCTAAAGTGTGGTATGACGAATCTCCTTAGAAATAAGCTCGTAAATAGCCTACTCAAGAGTAGGTAGTGGATGACAATGAAGGAAGATGACGAGTGGGCTTAAATGTGACATGTAGAGCTATATCGTGTGCTAATGTCTCTGTAAGTTGTGAACTTGACAGAATTGGTATTATCTGGCCAAGTAAGTTCTGAAAGTGCTAGTTGATCCCAGCGAAAGTGCATTTTGGAGTGAAAATTGACAATAGACTGACCAGGTTCCTGATGCATTTGGTGAAAAGTGTATAACAAATGATACTAGTGAGAAAGATCAGAGACAGTGTACCATGTAGCCAAGAAGTTTCAAAGAGATTTGGCGGTATCAAATATACCAAACTGAAGATTGATAGATTGAACTGAGGTATTACGGAACTAGGTGATAATCTGATGGTGTTTGCTATCCCAATCATCAAACCGCTCAAAATATTTGGCATCAGTCTCGGTGGTTGTTTTAACATGTTTGGGAATATCTCTAAAGACATAACACCATAATTTTCGCCTTTTAAGAAAACTTTTGCATCGCTTGAACCTATAAAATATAGTTTGGATATCTAATATAACTTGAATAAACTGAGACACATCTCATTTCCAGGAATGTTTCATAATAAATGATGAAAATAAACAAATAATAGTGTGACCCAAATAATGAAGCTGTATTGATGAAAAATAAAATTAAAAGCAAACCAGAGTAGTCAACCAACCAAAGCAAGTTTACCAGACCAACCCAAAGCAATCAGGCGAGATAGCCTTCGTGATGGAGCAGCGACATAGATCCACCAACCTTGGCCGAAGGTGACTATAGGTGTGGGACACACAATCAACGAGAACAGATATCGACGACATCAGAGCGGGTAAGAAGAGGGGTCGACGAAGTAAACGGTGACTGGGTAAAGCGTAACTCACTGGCGACAAGCAACAATGGACAAAGAATTGTGACGGAGACTGTTGGTGAGCGTGGGACCTCTACAGTTTTCCGATGGAAACGAATCTCAAGGCATTGGGACAGCCGAGAGACGCTAAGGAGGATGTGGTGGCGGTGCAGTGTGATCGGTCATTTATTGTTATATATTTACGACCCTTCGATCGTTTCTTTTGATTGTATATTTTTGAGTATTTTTGGTACGTTTGATGTATTTTGTGAGTATGTGCAGATATTAGGTGAGCCCCGTGAATTAATGCGAATACACGATGAGTCGAGGCAAAACCGGGCAATTCGGGACATGTATTATTAGTATGAGGCATAGGAGCTTATCGAGGAAGTTTTGGTGGATTAAATTGAAGATGTACCATACACGTGAACAGTGCCATACATGTGAATAGTATATGGTGAACACTAATGCCGCCGTGAACAGTAATGACGCTTTGAAATAGCCCCCATTTGTGAATTAAAAGATATATCAAAAAGAAAGAGGAGAAGAGGGGATCCAAGACAAACAGTTCAGCTAGGTTCGTTCCAGCAGCTCTTAGCTGCGGCCTAGGGCCAATTTTCACCATTCTTCACTCTCAAAAACACCAACCATCATCATCAAACACCAACACAAGATTAGTTTTACGAATTACATCGACTGTTCATCAAGAGAAGATGAAGATTTGTGGAAGAGAAGTCTCAGCTGGACCAAAGCCGATTTCGACTCCACACGTCTCCGAATGGGTTGTATCACATCCCTTTTCCTATCTTCTTGTTATTTTGATTATATGAGTAGCTAGTTTTGTTGTTAGGTGGTTTTCGGAACCATGAACGAATTTGGATTTTATTGATTATGAATATATTTTGTATATTATTTCATGATATTGATTTTGAGCGTATTATATATTATTACTTTGTGTTCAATTCTTGTGTTTTGCGATTGCGAAAGTAGATTGTATGCTCTTTGATGATAATCGATTTGATATTTATTGTAATACATGATATTGATTTTGAGCGTATTTTATATTATTACTTTGTGTTCAATTATTGTGTTTTGCAATTGCGAAAGTAGATTGCATGCTCTTTGATGAGAATCGATTTAATATTTATTGTAATATTATATGAGAAATCATTGAAATTTCAATAGAGCTTAATTAACGCAAGAATCAATACTAGGTTAGTTTCGATAAGAAATTACTTAATTAACCTTTGTATTAGATTAACTATGGTTTTCAATTAATTGCACTCTAGGACTAATAGGTGTATTTGATTGAATTCACATACCATACCATTCCGGGAGCAATACAATGTGGTGTGGCCTTAGTTGAAGAAGTCTTATCATGTTAATAACGTGCTTCATAATAGTCAATATATTTCCTTATTCGGAATTGGAACCGTGTGAGCACCTAGCATTATCTTTCATTTAATCCGTCTCGCTTTATTTTATCGTTTTAGTTAGTTAATTTAATTTATAAAACAAAAAATCCAAAACAACTTGATTTATTTTACCGCACTAGTATAATCTCTAGTATTAGAATTAGTTCCACCACTTCCTTGTAGATTCGACTTCGTACTCATGGAAATTTTATTACTTCGACACATCCTACACTTGAGATTTATTCTCATGCGTTTGAGCGTGTCATAGTGCAACCTCCAATGATTTGGAGCGAAGCGTGAGGAACACACACAGCTGGAACTAAGAAGAACTTAATTGTGGCGCTTGGATCATACGCGCTAAGGCTAGAACCAGGTGCGAGTGAGTGCACGCGAGAAGGACCAGAAAATGGGGTGTGTGGTACACGCACTGAAAACTAGAAACCAAAATAAAATAAAATACCATAACTCTGATACCATGATAGTGAAACTGGAAATAATATTTCACAGTTTGAATAGAGTGTACACAATAAAGAGCCTATTTATAGGCTGCATAATATATCCTATACATGAAAAATATAATAATATAAAGAAATCAAAAGCTATTAGAACATCTCCAATGCTATTATGCATTTGAAGAAAATTGAGTGATGTAGTAGCCAAAATATGTCTGGCCCAAAGTATGGCCCAAGGACAAAGCCCATAGCTAAAAATGGGACTACACTCTCATGTAGTACGAAGGTGGCTCAGCATGAAAATCAAGTCGCACGACATGGAGCGCCATCATATAAACATACTAGTTCAAAGATCTTGTCGCACGACATGAAGCACTCATGTAGTACGACGACGTACTAAGTTCGAAGACTATGTCGCACCACACGAAGCACTCGTGTAGTACGACGACGTACCTGTTTGAAGACCTTGTCGCACGACATGTACCCTCATGTAGTGCGACCGTGCTACATCACCCAATCATGGTCCAGATTGACAAGAAACCTACATGTCGTACGACATAGCATCTCCGTGGCTCCGAGGGAGACCAGATTATGATCTACTTTGACACAGGTCCTACAAAGTCATAATGACACTTGATGGCAGCCCAATCAAAAGGAGCACCCAGATGCTTTCTTGGTGGAAGACAGAGAAGAGAGAATGATGAGATCTCTCAAAAGAAGAAGCATTAGTCCTCTATAAAAAGGAGGATAATCCCTCATAAGAGGGGACGGCCGAAAAACTGAGATCCAGATATTACTGAGAAAGAACCACACCCTCCGGCCATTGCTCATCTTCTCCGATCACCCTCCGACCTTACATCTCCTTTGATCAAAGAAACCCCAACTGTGAAGATAGCAGGAAGTATTTCTCACTCATCTCCATTTACGAGCATTACACATTCATTAGCACTCGCTAACTTGACCGTCGGAGTGACTTTGGCCGGCACCATCCCGGTGTCCCAGACGTCCTGCGGGTCACGTGCGTTCTGTCTTTGTAGGTTGTAGTGCCCCGTGTCCCCGAGCGATTTTTGAGGACTACAATTTGGCGCCCACCGTGGGGCACGACAATCTCTAAGCAAGCAAAGGTAGAACGCGGCAACCCCGACTATGTCATCTGACGATTTTCATCACGACGCGATGGAGGTTAGGGTACAACTCCTCATATCCCAGATGCAAGAGAATACCCAAAGGCTCCAAGCACTCGAACAAGAGAATCAACGAGTGTTGGCGGAGAACCAAGAATTGCAAAATAGGATCAGTTCGCTCACTGCCGTAAGACCATTTGGAGACGCTTCGACGTCACAACCCTTGCCATTCGAGCAAGCCGCTCACGCTACTTATTACGCGTCAGTCCGCCCGGACGAACATGGTACTACCGCTCGAAACCTCGATCCAACCCACGTAGGGTCAGAGCCCAACATTCGAGTTACGAGTGGACCCCATATCGTCGCACGACATATGGCAGAGAATATACCAAATGGGATGGGAGGACATCGATCAGACGATATGGCAAGAGCTACACAAGGAGTGCCACCTATATCCACTCCCAATGGCAACGTCGGCTCAACCCAACCAACCATCCTGTTACAAGGAACGTCATCCGGCCCTTCACATTCAGCGCCGCCAGACCCAAACCGAGTGAGCGCCGAGCCGACCTTTGCCAACCGGGACTTGGCACAAAGGTTCACAGAGATGGAAGCACTCATCCAACGCATTCCGGGAATGCCCACTCCTATAAAGAAGAGTGCAGCCAATAGTTTTGCCGACTCCCCCTTCATCGACACAATAGCATTGGTGGAGATGCCAAGGAAGTTCAACTTTCCAGGTATGAAGCAGTACGATGGTACGACCGACCCCGACGAACACATTGCGCAGTATCGACAACGAATGTTCACGGCCGCCATCCCACGAGACCTAAGGGAAGCATGCATGTGCAAAGGTTTCGGATCGAGCCTCGTAGGACCTGCCCTACAATGGTACACCAACCTCCCCAATGTTTCCATCAACTCTTTCGCCCAACTCACTGACACCTTCGTAGAGCAGTTCGCTAGTAGCCGGAAGCTAGAAAAACAATCCGACGACCTCTATACAATCAGCCAAAAGAGGGATGAACGCCTACGAGATTTTGTGGGCCGGTTCAACCATGAAAAAGTATCCATCCCTCATTGTAACCAGGCAACAGCCATATCAGCCTTCCGCAAGGGTCTACTCTATGATTCCGATCTGTACAAAGAGCTCACCAAATACCCTTGTAAAACCATGGAAGACGTCCTCGCCAAGACATGGGCACAGATAAAATGGGAAGAGGACGAAGTAAACCATAAACCTAATAGAGCGAACTACAAGGAAGATAAGTCGGAGGGGATGGTCGAACAACGAATCAACACTCGACGCAGCGGGCCATACCCAGCTGTACCCCGAAGGGACAGCCGTATGATGTACGAGCGCCGGCGCGACGACAGACCACCAAGGCCGTTCGTTCGTCCAAAAAACATAACACCAGAATACAACTTGAACATCAGACCAACGGAGGTAGTTGCCATACTGAAAGGAATGAGTAGGTCGGTTCGTTGGCCAGACAAGATGATGAGCCCGCCGGATCAAAGAGACAATACTAAATGGTGCGAATTCCATGGAGACCACGGCCACCGAACTGAGCATTGCGTGGCGCTACGATTGGAAGTAACCGAACTACTCAAGAAAGGCCACCTTAAAGAATTCCTGACTGATAAAGGTAAGCAAACTTTTATGAATAAAGAGAGGTCGCACGACATCGCTTCAATACCACCACCAGAACCTCCCAAACACGAGAGAACTGTGAACGTCATATCTGGCGGGTCTGAAGTGAATGGAGCAACCTACTCGGAAGCAAAGCGCCACTCACGACAGGCCGGTCGTACGGACGTCCAACAAATTCGTACGACGGATCCCACATGTGACTACCCAATCAGTTTCAGCAGCGATGAACATATGGACTTATTCAATCCCCACCACGACGCACTAGTTATCTCACTGACGGTGGCCAATTGTTTGATCAGACGGATCCTAGTGGACAATGGAAGTTCAACAAATGTACTCTTCCTCGGCGCGTTGAAAGAGATGCATATTGACGAGTGTAACATCGTGCGTCGCTCCACAATCCTTGTAGGATTTAGTGGAGAACACAAGAACACTCTGGGAGAGATCACCCTTCCAGTCTACGCGGAAGGCGTCAACTTGAACACGCGTTTCCTCATCCTGGACTGTCCGTCGTCCTACAACATAATCATGGGTCGCCCATGGATTCATGAGATGAGGGCAGTGCCCTCAACATATCATCAGGTCATCCGTTTCCCTACCAGGTGGGGAGTTCACGAGATCCGAGGGCAGCAAAAGACCTCGCGTGACTGCTACCAGAACACTCTTAAAAGCAGGTCGTCCGACTTATAGCAATTACAGAATGAGAGCACCCCCACCAACAAAGACGAACCTGATATGGAAGAACTCGACGAAGTATCCATACATCCCGATTTTCCAGACCACAAAGTTAGTATCGGATCCCGCCTTCCACAAAATATCCGAGCAAGACTACTCAGCTTCTTGACGGCACGGCACGACAGCTTTGCATGGTCGCACGCAGACATGATCGGAATTAGCCCAGAAGTCCTAGTGCATAAGTTACAAGTCGACCCGGATCATCCACCTGTGAAGCAAAAAAGGAGGAAGTTCGCACCCGAGCGCAACAAGGTTATAAATGAAGAAATCCAAAAGCTAATTGACATTGGCTCGGTGAGAGAAGTAAGTTACCCAGACTGGCTCGCAAACGTAGTGGTAGTGAAGAAAAAGAATGGGAAGTGGCGAGTTTGCATCGACTTCACAGACCTCAACAAAGCTTGTCCAAAGGATTCCTTCCCTCTCCCACACATCGACATGATGGTAGACGCTACGGCAGGCCACGAACTATTGAGCTTCATGGATGCATTCTCCGGTTACAACCAAATCCTTATGCATCCAGATGACCAAGAGAAGACTTCTTTCATCACGGAGCGCGGCATTTTTTGCTACAAAGTAATGCCATTCGGTCTCAAGAACGCTGGGGCAACCTACCAAAGGTTAGTCAACAAGATGTTCGCAACCATGCTTAGACAGACTATGGAGGTCTATATCGACGACATGCTAGTGAAGTCATTAGTAGCAGACCAACACCTCGATCACCTCCGGCAGTCGTTCGACATCATCGACGAGTATGGGATGAAGCTTAATCCAACCAAATGCTCCTTCGGCGTTTCCTCGGGGAAGTTCCTTGGCTATTTAGTAACCAAGAGAGGCGTCGAGGCCAACCCAGATCAACTCCAGTCCGTCATGGATCTAAGGTCCCCCAAAAGCATCAAAGACGTACAAAAGCTAACTGGACGGCTCGCAGCCCTCAACCGATTCATTTCAAAGTCGTCTGAAAAATGTAAGCCTTTCTTCGATGCTCTAAGAAAGAGCAAGTCATTTGATTGGAATCAAACAAGCGAGGACGCCTTCCAAAATATAAAAAGGTATCTAGCGAGCCCGCCTCTACTCTCCAAACCCAAGGAAGGCGAGACCCTCCTGCTCTACCTCGCTGTATCCGAAACGGCCGTTAGCGCTGTACTGATAAGGGAGGAGGATGACAAACAACTCCCCGTATACTACATCAGCAAGACTCTACTCGGTGCAGAGACAAGGTACGCCCAACCCGAAAAATTAGCCCTCGCACTAGTCACGGCCGCAAGGAAATTACGGCCGTACTTCCAATGCCACACTATTAGTGTACTCACTGCCTTCCCCTTGAAAAGTGTCCTACATAAACCTGAACTATCCGGCCGTCTAGTGAAATGGGCCGTAGAGCTGAGCGAGTACGACATCAACTACCAACCTCGCACGGCGATCAAGTCGCAAGTACTGGCGGATTTCATAGCAGACTTCACACCAGGGACTCTACAAAGAGCGGAGGAAGAACTTTGCACTATGTCGTGCGACACGCCAAGGGAAGAGTGGAGTTTAGCAGTTGATGGATCAAGTAACGCTAGAGGCAGCGGGCTGGGAATAGTACTTACCTCCCCTACGGAGCACGTCATCGAGAGGTCCATCAGATGTGGATTCAAGACCACCAACAACGAAGCCGAGTACGAAGCCCTCATAGCTGGGCTCACCTTGGCAAAGGACTTACACGTCGAGCGAATCAAGGTACGCAGTGACTCCCAATTAATTGTGAGACAATTGCAAGGGTCCTATCAAGCTCGGGACTCGAAGATGTCGGCCTACTTGACCTTGGTAAAAGAGTTACAAGCTTCATTCGAGTCATTCGACATCGAGCAAATACCCAGATCCGAAAACGCGCATGCCGACGCACTCGCCAATCTTGGGTCCTCACTGGATACCACAATGGAGCGAACCATTCCCATGGTGTTTGTCCAATGGCCAGCTGTGTGGAAACCAACAAAGCTCGAAGTCAATCCAATTTCGGACGAGCCAACTTGGGTCACCCCGATTTACGACTACTTGAGAGACGACGCCCTCCCACCTGACAAAGTAGAAGCACGAAGAATTAAGATCAAGGCCGCCCGATTTTCTATAATAGAGGGTCAACTGTACAAGCGATCCTACTCCGGGCCCTACCTCAAATGTCTCCACCCAGTCGAAGCTCAGCAAGTACTCAAGGACTTACACGAGGGGCAATGCGGGAATCACTCGGCCGGGAGAAGCCTGGCCAATAGAGCAATCACAGCCGGGTACTACTGGCCCACAATGCGGTCCGAGTCGCACGACCTCGTCAAAAGGTGCGACCCATGCCAACGCTTCGCCCACATTTCACATCAACACCCGGAAAAACTCCACCCCATTTCAGCACCATGGCCCTTCATGAAGTGGGGCATGGACATAGTAGGGAAGTTGCCCATCGCTACAGGGGGCAAGGTCTACATGTTAGCCGTGACCGACTACTTTACAAAGTGGGTTGAAGCCGAGTCGTACGTAAGAATCAAAGACTCTGAGGTCAAAAGCTTCATTTGGAAGAATGTCATATGCCGTTACGGGGTTCCAAAGGAAATAGTCACCGACAATGGCTCACAATTCATTTCATATGATTTCCAAGACTTTTGCGACAAGTGGAGCATCAAACTAAGCTATTCAAGCCCAAGATACCCTCAAGCTAACGGACAAGCAGAATCCACTAACAAGACAATCATGTCCACCCTCAAGAAGCGACTCGACCAATGCAAAGGGAAGTGGGCCGATGAGCTACCGGGTGTGCTATGGTCTTACCGTACGACGGTCAGGACGTCAACAGGAGAAACACCATTCTCTCTATCTTACGGCTCAGAAGCCGTCATAGCAACAGAAGCTGACTACCCTTCTTATAGGATACGACACGCAACAGAAGGAGCAAACGGCAGAGAATTGCTGAGTGAACTCGACACAATTGACGAGCGCCGCGACAAGGCTGCAATCAGATTGGCCGTATACCAACAACGAGTCGCCCGCCATTATAACAGAAGTGTTCGTCTCAAGTCATTCCATATTGGAGATTGGGTTCTTCGCCGCATCTTCCAAAACACAAAGGAAAAAGGAGCGGGCAAATTCGGTCCTACGTGGGAAGGACCATATCAAATCACCAATGTATTTGGAAATAGAGCTTATAAACTACGATGTACAGATGGCATGGAGATCGGCAACAGCTGGAACGCGTGCCATCTAAAACAGTATCATTTTTAGATTATATATTTCGAATTTTATCACTCTACAATATGTTTACGCAGGTCAGCATTGCACAGTCTATCTTAAACTACATCAAAAGTTGTAGTATGCAACTGAGCAGTTACACACTCCAACTGGGGCAATTCAATATCATAAAAGTATACGACAAAACTCGACCATGACCCGCATTCAAGGTCATGGACTCTCCATCTCCAACGGATCACATGACCCGCATTCAAGGTCATGGACTCTCCATCTCCACACAATGACATGACCCGCATTCAAGGTCATGGACTCTCCATCTCCACACGATGACATGACCCGCATTCAAGGTCATGGACTTTCCATCTCCAACGGATCACATGACCCGCATTCAAGGTCATGGACTCTCCATCTCCACACGATCACATGACCCGCATTCAAGGTCATGGACTCTCCATCTCCAACGGATCACATGACCCGCATTCAAGGTCATGGACTATCCATCTCCACACAATGACATGACCCGCATTCAAGGTCATGGACTCTCCATCTCCACACGATGACATAACCCGCATTCAAGGTCATGGACTTCCCATCTCCAACGGATCACACAAATCATAAAAAAAAATTTATCATAAAAAGCTTACGACATAAAAGAAAATTCAACATACTTCATATATTGAAAAAAAAAAAAACTGTTGTTCAAAACGGGGCATACAATAACATAAAAAAACGTTCGACAACATTTTACAACCCCTTATGGGGCAAGGTCATGATGCTCTCCAGTCGGCTGGGCAGCCAAGGCTACGACGGTCGAACCTTCTGGAGGAGGAACAGGTTCTTCACCAGGCTTGTCATCGGCTTCATCCTCATCATAGCGCGACAACTCCTCGTGGTCGGCAATCCAGCTATCGACCTTCCACTCGGTCGCACGACCGTCCCTATACTCCCTCATCAAGTCCGCGCGAGTCTTAATAACTGCGTTGAGGACGTTATCCTCTGCCTTGTCATACAGGGAGTCGTAGTCCGCCTCTTTAGCCTTCAGTTTGGCCTCCAGTTTGTCGACGCTCGACTTCAGCCTATTCAATTCCAGAGTGGCCTCCACCGCTCGACTCGAGGCTTCAAGGGCAGTCTTCTTAGCCTCAACGTTCGAAGCCTTCAGCTTATCATTGTCAGCTTTCAAGCTCTGGTTACTCACCTTCAGGTCCCTCACCTTCTTGAGAGCGACGCCCAGCTCCTCCTTCAAATGGACGTGCGACTGAAGAGCCTACACAAAATAAAAACACAAGTCAAAACAAATTATAACACAGTTAAAACAAAATATACAAATGAATATGTCGCACGACCATACCTGGAAGAGGTGACCAAGTCCCCAGTCGGCAGCTTGGGAAAGACCCATCTCCCTTAGGCGACTCTTGTCCTCAGGCAGCAGCAGCCGCTCGACTTGTGGAAGGATCGACCCCACATCGAAGTATGCAGAGGCATCCTGTGGGAAGACTAGGTCGACCGAAGCGTCGACACCAGATGCCGAATCCTCCCTTCTTCTTTTCTTCCCAGCAGAAGAAACATCTTGGGAGGTCTTGGTACGACTAGAAGGAGGAGGTGGAGGAGTGGAGGCCGCTTGATCGCTCGACTCAGCCTTCTTCTTGCCCTTTCTCTTCTCCCTCAGCCTCTTCATTGCGTCATCAGCAGCAGGTGCAGCGATCTCTCCAGCCATAATGTCAACTGCAAAGCGTCGCTCGACGTATAAAATGGGAGTCAGGAATCGAGTGCCGTACAGTCGCTCGACACAATGCCTGACCCTGACAAACTCCACTAAATTTTTGAAGGCAGGGTAGGGAGTACCTGGCTCGTTTATAATGCTAAATCTCCAGAGATGACTCGGCCGCAAGTTCTCCTCCGATAGTATACTCCTCCAACTCCTCTCCTTGACGTCGTACGACAGAACCTTTTCCGTACGCGTCACACACGTCAACCCAACTACTGATTGAGGCGCTCCTGTGTTCACTACAAAACAAACACAAAAGGTGTTAGTAAAAGAGAATTGCAAAGACAGTCGCACGACGCTACTAACATAAAGACTCACCAGCTTTAGACCAAGTCGCACGGACGACGGTTTCCCCGAGAGGCCAATCAACAAGCAGGCCCCTCGCGAAGAAATACCGGTCCTTCCACAACCTGTCATTTGTGGTTAGCTCCGTGATCAAATGCGTTCTGTTAGGTCGAAGGTTTAAGTTATAGCGCCCTTTCTCTGTGTCGTGCTCCCGCACGGTATACGAGTAGAAAAGATCGGGGAGCTCGAAGACTATCCCTTCCCTCATACACAACAGATCCAGCGCCAGCAGGATCCTCCAGCTGTTAGGCATCAGCTGCCCTGGGGCAAGCTCGAAGTGATCTAGCACCCTCCTCAGTAGTCCGACTACTGGCAGCCTGAATCCCACCCGCTGGAACGGGAACTCGTACAAACAGGTCCATCCTGGGACGTCCCAGTCTGGCCTCTCCTCCTTATAAGGTGCCCTCAGTGCGACACCATCAGGAATACCATAGGTGAATCGAAGGCGCGTGACGTCGTCCTCAGTCAACACGCTAGCCGGGTTATTCAAAAGCAACCCTAGCGGCCTACTGGGTCCCATTGGACACGGGCCTGCTGCGTCGCCCGGCAGTTCGACTAAAGGCACCCCCATTGCCACGTCGTCCGTCACTCGCGATGTACCAGCAAGAGAAACTGTCACGGTGTCGTACGACGACGAAGCAATAGTTACTTCAGCACCCGCTGCCTCTGACTCTCCCCATGAGTCGTACGACAGATCTATTGGATCGTCGTATCCACGCCCAGAGGTACTGGGAGGACTCTCATCTCCTCGACTCGACATCAGACCTACAAGTCGAACGACAGTAGCCAATGGTTAGTATTTATAACCTAGATCAAAGACTTGGCACGACCTGATATCAGCTCCCAAGACTGTTAATAAGGTCGTGCGACCTATACGTCTTGGCTACTGTCGTGCGACCTAGACTCTACAAACAATTTATACCTAAACCGAACTCTAGATTTTCGATCTAACATACTTTAAAAAACTTTTTTTTAAAAAAAAAAGAAGTTTTTCTTAAGAACTATTCGAAGAACATAAGAAAAACCCAGAAAAAAGCACAAATAAAAAAACAAAAGAACGAGGGAGCCAAGAAAACTTACCAAAATAGCGAAGGTAGGCAAATTCTTCGGAATAGAGACGGAATGGCAAAGATGAGCAGTAAAGACGCCGGAATAACACGGAAGTGGCGAAAAACGGCGACTGGTTTTTGAGAGAGAAAACGAGAAAGTGAGAAAGAGCAAAAAATTGAAAAATGAGAGAGAAAGGGAAAGGGCGGCAATTAAAAAGATGCCTATGCTGACGTGTCAACTTCTCATTTGACACATACTCCCATGACCTGTCATTTGCCATGCATGCGCTCCACCCATAAAAACGGCATTTATTTCGACACAGATATCAAAGAGTCATTTGGAGACCAAACACTCATTCTCTAAAGTAACATTGTCGTACGACAAGAACACGACTTACACATTGTCATCTACTCACCAACGCTGATACACCCTATCAGAAGGACAGAGTCGTGCGACGATGTCAACCCAACCTTGGAGTTTATCCATACATATCTATGTCTGCATGTCGTACGACGCAAACCCCTTGGCCTTTTAGATCCAATGCGTTTGGGGGCAAACTGTAGTAGCCAAAATATGTCTGGCCCAAAGTATGGCCCAAGGACAAAGCCCATAGCTAAAAATGGGACTACACTCTCATGTAGTACGAAGGTGGCTCAGCATGAAAATCAAGTCGCACGACATGGAGCGCCATCATATAAACATACTAGTTCAAAGATCTTGTCGCACGACATGAAGCACTCATGTAGTACGACGACGTACTAAGTTCGAAGACTATGTCGCACCACACGAAGCACTCGTGTAGTACGACGACGTACCTGTTTGAAGACCTTGTCGCACGACATGTACCCTCATGTAGTGCGACCGTGCTACATCACCCAATCATGGTCCAGATTGACAAGAAACCTACATGTCGTACGACATAGCATCTCCGTGGCTCCGAGGGAGACCAGATTATGATCTACTTTGACACAGGTCCTACAAAGTCATAATGACACTTGATGGCAGCCCAATCAAAAGGAGCACCCAGATGCTTTCTTGGTGGAAGACAGAGAAGAGAGAATGATGAGATCTCTCAAAAGGAAGAAGCATTAGTCCTCTATAAAAAGGAGGATAATCCCTCATAAGAGGGGACGGCCGAAAAACTGAGATCCAGATATTACTGAGAAAGAACCACACCCTCCGGCCATTGCTCATCTTCTCCGATCACCCTCCGACCTTACATCTCCTTTGATCAAAGAAACCCTAACTGTGAAGATAGCAGGAAGTATTTCTCACTCATCTCCATTTACGAGCATTACACATTCATTAGCACTCGCTAACTTGACCGTCGGAGTGACTTTGGCCGGCACCATCCCAGTGTCCCAGACGTCCTGCGGGTCACGTGCGTTCTGTCTTTGCAGGTTGTAGTGCCCCGTGTCCCCGAGCGATTTTTGAGGACTACAAGTGACACATAGGATTTATATTGGAAAAGTTAAGAAAATATTCTCCAATGCAATTATCTAACTTTAATATTGAGATGATGTGGCAAAAAAAAAGTTAGAGAATATCAAGTAGAGTTTCTAATTGTAGATATCCTCCTTAATATGATGACTAGGATTTCTAACTTTTTCCACCAATAAAATTTTAGCATTTTGTCAATGTATTTAATTATCATATTGAATAGAGAGAGAATATAATAAATGACTTGTGGTGATTAGTTTAAAATTACTATTTAGATATTCACGTTGGAGAAGTAGATATGCATTTTTATAATTTTTTTGACAAGGTAGATCCATATTATTTAAAAATGCTGATGTGGTACTATTTAGATACTCAAAAATATATATTTGTATTGGAGATGCTCTTAGAATAATATCACACAATATTTGGTAACATAATATTGAGTAATATTGATTGGATTGATATGGTAATAATATTATTATTTTTGAGAAGGTATATATGAACTTAAACTAAATATATTTATTATAAAATTTTTAAAATTTTTTTATATTTTTCTAATTATAAAATATTTTACATAATTTTATAAAAAATAATACTATTCTTATCTGAATCAGTTTAATTTAGTCGCCAACGTATCTCATAAAATTGTTTAATCCAATCATACGGATATCCTCTTCCTAAATTGCAAGCTCACGGTACGACCCAAATTCACGCGGTAAAGATACGCGTGTATTTGTTGAGTTGTTTCTCAGTCAGACAGAAGTTGTGGTACACGCACTGTAATTGCTTTGGAGATAATCTAACATGATTTTTTTTATTTTTTATTTTTAATTTGAAGAAAGTCACGTGATCCCTTGAATGCTTCCAGAAATATCCTTGAGGGCTAGGTTATCAGATATTATTTTACAATTTAAATAAAAATGACAATAAAATTAAAATCAAGTTCCTTGGCTTATAAACGTATCACGCCCCTAAAACCCGATGGTCTTGACTCTTGAGTCTTGACAACCAAAATAAATTCCTCGTCTCTGAAGCCTTTTTCTCTCTGTTCCTCCGTGAAACAAAAATGGCTGCTGATACAGGCGCAAATCTCTCCGATGACTTGGATCCCCTCCCGATTCCACCCATGGATCCCCTGTTCTTGTCCACATCTACATCAGATGATCTGTGCTTTGACTTGGATGATAATTGCGATTTCGAGTTGACCTTCGACGATCTCGATAATCTCTACTTCCCCTCCGAATCGGAAGCCTTTATCCTCCCCTCTGAGACCATAACTGATTCGCCAGAGTCTGGCTGTTCTGGAATTTCAGGTAATCACACTCTGTTAGATGTTGACACATTTTTTAATAGTTCGTCGCCGCAGATCTCGAACTCGAATTCCAATTCCAATTCTAATAATGGTAACGACTGCGATCGTGAATTTTCGGGTGGGCCCTCTGACAATTGCGGGTCGGGTGTTTTATCGGCTCCGTCCCCGGATTCGGGTAATTTCGTTGTTGATCAGAAAATCAAGGTGGAGAGCGTCTCGAAAAGGAAAAAGGAGAACGAAGAGACAAATAGCGAATCGAGAAGTATTAAATATCGTAAATCCTCGCCGGCCAATGAAGATGCAAATGATAATGTTAGTGAAGAGGATATGAAAAAGAAGGCGAGGCTGATGCGAAACCGAGAGAGCGCCCAATTGTCGAGACAGAGAAAGAAGCATTATGTGGAGGAGCTAGAGGAGAAAGTGAGAACCTTGCACTCTACAATTGCTGATTTGAATAATAAGATATCTTATTTTATGGCTGAGAATGCAACACTGCGGCAACAGCTGAGTGGCGGCAATGCTATGCGGCCGCCACCACCACCACCACCCCATATGGGGATGTATTCTCACCCCCACATGGCCCCAGCACCGTACCCTTGGATGCCTTGTGCTACAACACCCTACATGGTGAAACCTAACGGTTCTCAGGTTCCATTGGTTCCTATTCCTAGGTTGAAGCCTCAACAGTCTGGTTCAGCTTCTAAGGCCAAAAAGAGTGACGCTAGTAAAACTAAGAAGGTCGCCAGTGTTAGTTTTCTGGGTTTATTTATTTTTATGATGTTGTTTGGTGGATTGGTGCCTTTTGTGAATGTCAAGTATGGAGGTATGGGGGATGCTGTATCTGGTGGTTACTTCAATAATCGGTTCTATGATCAACAAAGAGGGAGGGTGTTGGCAGTTAATGGTCATTCAAATGGAACTCGTGATATGGCGTTTGGTATCTCTAAGGAGAAAATTGATATTAGTGATAAAATACATTGTGAGAGAGGTATTGGAAATAAAGAAAAAGGGTCACAGTCTTCACCTGGTGCAGATGAGTTTGTTCGTTTGGGTAATGCGAGTGAGCCACTTGTTGCCTCTTTGTATGTGCCAAGAAATGATAAACTTGTAAAGATTGATGGCAACCTGATAATTCACTCTGTTCTGGCCAGTGAGAAAACTATAGCGTCTCATGAGGTTCCTCAAATGAATGATAATAACAACAGGGAGACCGGGTTGGCCATTCCTAAAGATTTTACTCCAGCGTTGGCTATTCCTGATGTCAGAGCTAACAGTGGGAGGCACTCTCACTTGTATAGGAAACCTACAGAAAGACAGAAGGCTCTTTCTTCTGGTTCTGCTGATGCCTTGAAGGACCACATGAAGTCAACTGCAGCTGATGGTAAGCTGCAGCAGTGGTTCCGTGAAGGCCTCGCAGGTAGTTATTGTTGTGTTGCTTCCTCATTTTATTTCAGATTCTTAATGTTATTTTATCTCAAGTGTTGTTCTTTTTGTTGGTATGTTTTCTGCCTTGAAAAACTTGGTGACATAAATCTGAAATTATTTTAACATTTCTATTATATTTGTTTGTGACAGATGGTAACTAAAAGAAGTAAGTAAATTCTGGTTTATAAAAATGATCATGAGAGTTGGATTAACTTTTTTGTTAGGCTCTGTGTCAGTATGATCCATTGGTGTTCAAGTTTTTGACACTTTGCTTAGGAGAGTGAGGAGAAATATTTTGTAATCATTCTGTTAGGACATTTGGTTTTGTTTTCTGTTTAACCATGAAGAATGATTTTCATGTTCTTTTATTATTAGAATATTATATGTAGTCTAGCTAGATAGATGGTAGTGCTCTTCCTTTCTCATCGTGGAGGTTTTTCAAATTCTATCTTTCACTTTCTGTTATTAGCTTTGACAGGCTAACATTGTAAAAGAAAAACATTGGTTTGCTAATGCAAACCATTGACATACATGTTAAGTCTTTTGGTTGGGTATAAAACTATTATAGCTCTTCTCGTTTATGTTAGTTTATAATTATATAAACATCATGAGGGGCAAATAGGACTTTTATAGGTTCTGTTAGGTTTTACTATTAAAATTTGGGTCAAAGGGACCATTTTGTTGTATTATTGAAATCATAAGGACAGAATAAGATAATACGGGACAAGCAAGTAAAAATGTGATATTCGCAGTAACTTAGGCACTAAAGAAAAATCCCTCACTTTTTACCTTCTTTTTCTACTTTTAAGTAAAACTTATGGCGATTGATATGGGATATTTGATTCTAGGCCACTTTGGTATTTGTTACTTCTAGCTAGATTTAGTGGGAGTAGGCTGCTGGCCTTGTCCCAATGCTTTGGTGCGACAAGGCTGCTGGCCTCCTCCATTCGCTGCAGTGTCCTCCCTTTAAAGTGCCGAGGCAACAACCACTATGGTTATCACCTCTGCACCGTTTCTAGGTAGGTTTTGAAAGAATTTTTGTTTTTATTTAAGTTTAAGTTATTTATATAGGGTTAAGTTTAGCTTTACAGTATTGTAAAAGGATAATTTTATAATGACACATGAATTAAAAATTGATTACTAGAATCAGATTTCTAAAAAAAGACCATTATATACTCAAAATCAGCTGTGGAGAAGATAAAATTATTAAACAATCATTGATAGAGTATTTTACCAAACATATGTTGAGATCAGATTATAAGAAAGAAGCTGATTCTAGCTGTCCAGAAGCAAATACCAAATGGGCCTCTGTATATATGTGACTTATGTTGCAAACAGCTTTAAAATGTTTTTTTTCTTAATTAATGGTTTGATATTTTTAATCTATAATTGTGGCTATTCCATTGACCATAACTTTATATGTTTGTTCAGATTCTTTTTAGTTGCTGTTATGGACTTCAATTTGCAAGAATGTATTGTCATTCATTCTTGTACATCCGTGCTTAAAACCCAAAAAATGTTAGGTGGTCCTACAGTGGATATTTGGTTTATATTTACATGATGTATGCTAACCAATACGTGCTAATCCAAAATGGTGTAAAGTTCTCCTGCTTACCTCTATCTGGAATAGTATTAATTTATTGTTTCTCTTCCGATTCTGACTCCTGGTATAGTATTACTTTTTATTTTCTCACTGATAAACTTAAACAATCCCTAATAATTTAGTTTTAAAACTGGATTATCAAATTCAGATCTTTTAGTAACTGTATTTTTGCTCTGCCTATATAGAATAATTTTTCAAGGTAGTGTAATATATATATTGTTCGTAAAATTATATGTTGCTCTATATTGTTCTTTTTAGAGGTTTTATGCCATTGATGCAAATTCTGGTTGATAGATTACATTGTGGTCTTCCAATTTCTTTAGCTGTCCTTACCTGAACCTGGTTTGCACTTTCTTTATTCTTTGTACTTTTGTTTGATTCGCATGCAGGGCCATTGCTGAGTTCTGGCACTTGCACTGAAGTGTTCCATTTTGATGCCTCTCCGGCTTCTGCCGCAGGGGCCATCATTCCTGCATCTTCAGTGGCTAATATTTCTGTGGAGCACCGTAAGAATGTTACTCATGTTAACAAGGGGAGGAACAGAAGGATTCTCCACAGTCTTCCAGTTCCTTTCACTGGATCCGATCAAAATGTAACTGGAGAACATGTGAAAAGAAATTCTCAGAAAAACAGCTTTGAAGGTAATGAATCTGCTTCATCCATGATTGTGTCTGTGCTGGTTGATCCTAGAGAGGCTGGTGAGGATGTTGATGGCATGATCACTCCAAAGTCACTTTCTCGGATATTTGTTGTTGTACTTTTAGATAGTGTGAAGTACGTCACTTACTCATGTGGGCTTCCGCGTTCTGGTCCTCATCTAGTGACGACTTAAAAAGCTGGAATTAGGGATTGACTAGTATAACCAGCAGCAGCAGCTGCATTTGTGTAGAGAAGAGAATAATTAGCAGAGCTTCTTAGACCCAACCAGCATTAACTATAGTGTTATAATCTTGTAGTTAACTTGATATATGTTGTTGGAAGTTTTTATGTAATGCTTTTATTAGTACAAGGGGAGTAATTGATTGTGTTTCATGGGATGATAGGTAGGTGAGAGCTGAAAATCCCCATGTACTACATACTTTTTGCTTGTAACCACCCAGTCTACAGTTATCTATACACATTTTGGAAGGAAAAAAAATGAAAATTGGTGTTAACTTTGTGGGATGGGATCGGTATTAGGTTTAGAACACTTCAGTTTCCAATCTCGTGGAATTTTTTGACATTTTGTGAAATATTTAATGATGTTAACCTAATTTTGATAGCATCCAGAGGTGGCAGGTGGGGTAGGTCTTAAAATTTTTTATTTTAAAATAAATAAAGAAAAAAGAAAAAATAATTAAAATTTTTACCTTCTATTTTAATTTTTTTATTTAATAAATTTTATTAATATTATATGTTATTTTGGAAATATTGTAATTTTTTTTAAAGTTAAAATTTAGTGAATTATTAAATTAGATAAAATTTGATAAGCAGTAGGAGAGATTTTTATGAATTAATTTAAAAATTATTTCTACTTATGGAAGAGTGCTTCCATAAATCTTAGATATTCTAGGTATTATTTATTCTTATTTTTCTTTTTCTTATTTTTCAAAACTCTCCTCTAAAATTAACTTCTGTTAACTTAAGAAATAAAAGTATTTATTTACCCTTTTAAAAAAAAAGAAAAAAAGAGAGAGATCTCTACTGCCGTGAAATGATGAAGATCAAAAAAAGGGGAAAAATAAAAAAAAGGGTGGGTCAAATATAAAAAAATTAAAAATACTAAAAATATTGAAAACATTAAAAATATTAAAATTAAATAGCCATATCTCCATAATCCATCTTAGAGATGGGCAATGGAGTTCATACCAAAAACAAATAAAGAATTAAAAAAAAATAAAGAAGATAGTTCTCTATGGAGCTCCATAATAAGGGAGATTTCATCTAAAGATGGACAGTGGAGGTCCTCACAATTCTTTTTATTATTATTATTATTATTTAATTCTTTATTTTAATCCCATTATCCTTCTCATAAATAGATGATAGAGATTTATCTATTTATTTTTAATTTATTTTAATATTTTTAATATTTTTATATTAAATTTCCCACCATCCATCGTATCGATCAATTTATTTATTTTTATTTTTAAAATATTTTTTATATTTTTTATATTTAATTTCCACCAATCATTATATAATAGACGACAGAAATCATCAATGTTTTAAATTAAAAAAATTTAGTCATTTACTTATATATTATTGATGCCTTTAAATTTTTTATGGGATATTTAATGATTAGGAATATTTTTAAAAATTTAAATTAATATCAATGGAAAGTTTGGGGAAAAAAAAAAATTATAGGTGGTGTGTTTTGACTACAAATAAAATCAGGAGGGAGATTTGATTATTACCCTAAACTACAGGGATTTTAATAATTACCCGACTTTCGAGTTGGTGCAGCTTGTCAAATACCACATCATGTTCGTTTTATCGTATAAACACTGATTGCAATCAGATTTGGCAACGTAGGATCATAAACTTCTTCATTATTTTCTTTAGAATAATAGAGAATTATATTTTATATTGAGTTATCAAATGACCACCAAAGTATTCAATAGACTAGTTTTCTTCATGTAAAAGTGTTTCAATACTTTTTCTTATATTTTTCATTCATGTATAAATATGCTAATACTCGATCCATCGGCCAAGAATGAATATTACATTTCAAGAATTTTCATCTAAGAAATTATTTCTTAGATAAGTATAATATGTTAGCTTATCATGAGAGTGCGTCTGGGTCTGCTTTTACTTAAAAAATAGCCACTTATTTCATAAATTTTGACCCAAAAAAAATAGTGTTGGTTAACTTATCAAAATCTACTTATTTTATAACAATATTTAAGAAGTTAATTGGGGGTTACTTTAAGAAGACTAATTAATTGAAAAGTTATTTTTTTTTGGTACTTTGGAGGGCAGAAAAGCCCAAAAAACTAAACACCATAAACTAATCTAACAGTAGCTAAACTACTAACATCATCAAGATAAAAGCAAATAACATCATCAGGAGGTTCATTAAAGAAGATCAGCTCCAAACTCAGATTCTGACCCATGGAGGCCAGCCCATCTGCCAACCTGTTGCTTTCCCTAAAAACATGATTTACATGGAAAATCCAGTCTCTAGATATCAGCTCTTTGCAATTCTGGACAATACTGAATAAAGGATGGTTGGGACTCATATCTCTGTTCAACAAGGAAACCACACTTTTGGAGTCAGAATCAACCATCACCCTCCTCAAAACATTTTCTGATGGACAATGAAGCACTGTTCCTTTAGGAACATAACATCCTACAAGTTTCTTGCAAATCCTGCTAACTGTAAGCCTTTGCATATGGCTTCACCATATAAGAATCCATTTTCATATGCGATGTTTGGCTGGATGCATTATTACTGGACACCTCACCTTCTTGAGAATAAGGTTTACAGGTTCTCTGCATCTGCTTTATATTTTCAACATTAACCATCTCTCCTTTTTTCTCCATACAAGATATGACCCAATGAAATATTTTATCTCCAATGACTATCCTGGAAGCTTGCATTTCATTCAAAACCTTAAAAATCTCATCTGTCCTTGAAGCTCTACAAAGCTCTTTGATAAATATTGAATAGGATTTCCAAGTGGGCCTGGTACCTTTATCCTCCATACTCTTGAACACTTTCCATGCTTTTGATATATGGTTTTGGCGAACATGACCTGCAGCCACAGCTGTGATTGCCACACTATCTGGCTGGATTCCTCTTTCCAACATCTCATCATACAACTCGCAGCCTTTCTGAAACTCATTTAACTTGAATAAGTGCTGCATTAGCTCTGTATAGGTTGAAGCCGTTGGCAAATATCCACATCCTTTCATTCTTTGAAACATAACGAATGCCTTTGAAAGATCGTTTTTCCTCAAGTACCCATTGATAATGATCCCATAAACCTTCCCATCAACCAAATCTCTTCTCTTCATAATGTCAACAATGTCCAAAGCATCTTCAATCCTACCTGCCTTACACAACCCTTTCACCAAAGTCTCAAAATAGTTGAGGTCAATTGATATCTCTTTATTCTTGAGGTCTTGCATCAATGCTAATGCTTCCCTAATTCTGCCAGCAACACAAAAACTCCTCAACATGCAAATATAAACATCATACTCGGGAATCTGAGCGATCTTTATCATGTCATCAACAATGGAATGAACAGCATCAACATTTCCCAGTCTTGCTACATAATTCAGTACCATCCTGTACAAATTCAAATCAAGTGCCATTTCTTTCTGTGCCATCTCTTTATAAAATTCAAACGCGATGTCGCCATTTCCAGCATTAAAAAGCAACCGTACCATCATTCTGTAAGCCACTACATCAGGTTCACAACCGCATTTCCTCATCTTGTCAAAGACCAAAAAGGCTTTGGCTATCAACTTTGCCTTCCCATATTGCGAAACAAGAATTGTCCATGTCTTGATATCTTTCTCACACGAGTTTATCTCCATTTCTCTCTCCAACTTCTCCATCAGCCCAAACTCTTGCAATTCCCCGGCAATGTACAACATGGTATTGTAAGTCTCTGCAGTATGATAAAACCCTTCTCTTAGCTTCACCCAACTGAAAAACTTTAATGCCAAATGTGGCACTTTAAAGCATCTTTTCAACACCTTCTCTACAACCTTAGGTTCAAACAGAAAACCTGAATTCTCTAACCTCTCCTCCATTGAAACAACAACTTTTTCTGATCTAACAATCTCTGTAATTTGATGAACTACTGGAGTAATATCAGGTTCATCTTCGGAGACCAATAAATGATCCTTTTCGGCATTTGTACGAACAGGTTGTGTGCAAACTTGAGGGGTTTTCAGGTGGGCCTCATTAGACATTGTAAAGGTAGATGGAATTTGATCTGGGGTTGCATCATCAAGGCTTAAAATGTGGGTGATGTCGTTAAAAAGTGAAGCAATGGAACTTGGTTGGGACTTGAAAGGAGGTTTTTGGGTTTTCTTGGGTTGAAAAGGTTTAGATGATTTGGAGAAGCTCGAGAAATGAGAAATGTCAACAAGTATGGAGAGCTGGGAATTTGAACACAAAGATTGAAGTCTGCTCAAGTATCTCATTGATTCTGATTTCAAAAACTAATTCTCGTATGATACCGATATCAACTTCGTGCATCAACATCAAAAGTTGAATACCATCCTATAATGTTTTTTTATTTTTTCGAAGGGACCATGCTATAATTTGTAAAAAGTCAAAGATCACAAATGATGGAGATACTTAGGTCTATATAATCAGATGATGAGTTGTCATAAGTCCGAATATTTTAGTGTTTGTATAGAAAATCTTTTTAGTGGTAGATTTTTATTTTTTGACATTAACCCATACTTTACCTTAATAATACAGTATAATAGATTAAATAATATTTTTAATCGTTCCGACTTTAAACTAATATAGTAAATTAATAATTTACTAAATTTATAAAATAATATATTTAAAAAATATATAAATTCTACTTAATATATAAATTAATAATCTTCGTATATATTAAAATTATATATATATATATAACCTCCTTATACATCAAAATTATATATATATATATATATATATATGTGTTAATTAGAAATTTTTTGTAAAATGACTGTAATATTACTTATTTCTTTCTAAAATTGATGTTTTATTGGACATTATCTTTAACTTTTCTTAATGTATTAAGAAAATCCGGTATAATATTATATATAAAATAATGATAATTTATAATTCGAGAATTAGGTAATATTCATATAATCACAGTACACAATATATTAAGTTCAATGTTTTAAAAAAAATAAAAATAAAGAATACCTTAATAAATTAATTTTTTATTAATTTATCGATTAAATAATATTTCAATTAATTAATAATTTTTTATGTATAGAAATTTTACTGATTTCAATTAGAGCAAACCGGAGGGCTTACATGGAGGCCCAGCCCAGGCCCAGGCCTATCCTCAGCAGGTTATAAAGTAAAAATCTTGTCGAGGGTTTAAGAAATAGGGTTTAGTAACTGGCCTCACTCCATTTCTTTGATTTCTTAATTTATTTTTCATTCGATTCACCATGTGGGCACTTCGTCGAGCTTCTGATCCTCTCAGGTAACACACACGTCTTGATTTTCTTTGTATTGATGCCACTGGAACTTCTTCTATAGGTTTTTTTTTTTTAAAATTTTTTGTTTTGTATAGTCATATTAGTTTCTACAAAAGGATGAGTATTACAATTTGTAATCTTGTTACCTACTTGGATTGTTCTTACTATTTTTATAGTCTGCTTGGTTACACTTGTTCTTATTAGCGTGTTGTTTTGCTATCAAATTTATGGCACTGTAGATTTTTTTTTTTAAGTGTTCATTGAGATTTTTTGAAATTTTCTTTTTGAAAAAAAAAAGAAAAGTGTCCTTTGGATGGTATACATAACAAAGATGCAAAGATTTCGAATTGCCTGCAAATTAGTAAATTTCATGTTTGGTTATGCTTCTTTCTTTTTCTTTTTGGGGAAAAAGGGTTAGAGATGACCAAAGAATGTGTTTGTCTGCAAAGTTTGGAGTTTAAATTGTGAAATGTTTACCAGAAGCAGAAGACAGAGTCTCACCAGACCCCAAATTTTGCTTAGCGGCTCTGGTGGTACGCCTTACCGTCTATTGCCTCTCTTGTTTATACCTCTTCCATGGTGCACCAGCTACTCCTACCATCACTAATTTCACAAAATCACCCTCCAATGAATAACCAACACCTATTATGGCATCATATCCAATGAAAATGCTCATGTTGTACTGCATGACTCATATAACAATGTCTTGTTGACCTCTAGCATTATCTAATAGTGATAAGTTTGAATTATTGTTAATTCTTCTTTCTCTGGTTTCAGGAGTCCAGGATTTAGCTCCGGAACTGCTCGTGCCTGTTGTACTAAATTAAGATTATCAAGTACTTGCATAGAAGACAAGGCTGGGATTCTCCAGTCTCCTCAATCAGTTCCTAATAGAGGTTTATGTTTTGTGAGATTTTACCACAGGACACATGATTCTTCCAGTTTTTCCATTGGGAGGTGTAGCTTTTCCTCCCAGGCTGGTGCAGAAAGCAGCGGAGAGGAAGATGAATTGGAAGAAGGGTTTTCCGAACTTGAAACACCTGCTAGTGCTGAGACAGAGCAAGAGAATACTGCTGAGGACCAAAAAGAAGATGAATTAAATTCTGAAGCTGACCTATCTGGAGATGATGATGTAGTAGATCCCACTCAAGGTGAGCTGGAATTGTCGGGGAGTGATACTGACTCAAGGGAGAAAAGATCACCAAGGAAAAGAAATTTTTCGGAACTGTTTAAAGCCATCATTAATGCTCAAGCTCTGTCTGTTGATAGTGTTCTTGACAAGTGGGTTGAAGGAGGAAAAGATTTAAGCCGTGAGGAGATCGCTTCAGCCATGCTCAATCTTCGTAAGCGTAGAATGTATGGCAGGGCCTTGCAGGTGATTTGGCAGAATTTTATCATTACAGATGCACTCTTCATATTGTCAATTCTTTTGTTCAGCTCTAGAGCACCAATGCCTTTGGTGTCTCGTTGCATTTCCATCTGTTGCATGGCTGTCTCAGTTTATTTACATGTGTGAATATATGCATATTCTTGCATGAACACAACACTGTGCATATGCCACATAGCCATCTTGTAGTCCATATATCTAATACCCTACTCATGCTGTATACATTTTGGTGCTAAAACTTTCTTACAACTGTTATGTTGCGTTGGATCTTTATAATTGTCTGTAATATCTTCTATTGCAAACATTACTTTGAACTGAATTGTTAAGTTTTAGAATACATGACATGAGTATATGTTATCATTCCATAGTATGGAAAATGCTTGCTTTTAGGTTGTTTTGTATATTAATGTGAGATAAGGAAAATGGGGTATGAACATGCAGAAAACTTCAAATTATTGTTAGAATAGAATTGGAACTGATTACATCCTGTTTATGTGTTTGATTAATGCATCGAATAAGGCAGACAATTATATAGGAGTTTATCTATATTTTCTGTCTTGCAACTAATCAAGTAATTACTTAAAAAGTTATATTTTCACATATGATATTTAACATGACAAATCTGTGTGGAAAAATTTCTGGAAATCCAAACTAGCCAATTATACAAAACTTGGCAGTATTCTCATAAAAATGTTATTAATAAAAACTAAAAAGTGAAAAGGTTACCATGTCATGAAAAAGTTGAAGAATCAGTCCACCAACCATCAAAAAGTTGAACAAGCAGTCCACCAACCATCAAAATAGCCCCTGTAGAAACTAACAGAACTGAAAACAACAGCCTCTGGATTATCAATAAAAAAGATAGTCTAAATTCACTTAAAACCAAAGCCCATAATGATTTCCAAAATCAAAATTTATCCCATTAACGTTTTCTTCTCCACAAAAATGCTAAAATGCCCTGCTATACCTATTTATCCAAATCAATTGCTAATGTATAACATTATTATATAAAACTGAAGCAATCGTGGGATTGTTCAAAATGGTGACTTCTGTAAATTTCAATCACTGTCAGCTAATAGTGAATTTAAAAGAATGTCTTATGTTGATTGCATGGATAATTTATTTATATTAATTATGTTAATTGTAGTTTACCATTCATGTTAATCTATGCAAGTTTTTTCAGTCTGAAACGTTGTTGGATGATCAATATATTGTTTCTAAAACTTTTGTGTGAACACATAGGTCAGGCACCTTTTTCATTTTATTTTTCATTTTATCAGAAGGCATGTTTAATTTTTCATTCTTTCCTTTTGTCTGTATCTTTGATGTAGAGAAAGTTAATGGCCGTGGGGCGGGTCCTCTAATTAATCTGCAACTAAAAAAGTAAACACGGTTTTATGATTTTTGGCTTGTATTCCTAACTGAATATATTACTTTGTTTTATGAATTTTACTTAACAAATATACATATGGATTGGTGTTTGTCTTTCGTTGAAGCTATGTGTAACTTGATAACTGGGTTCTTCTGTGCACAAGTTGTGGCTGTTATTGGTTAGAATGGCTGTTGTTGTTTGATTGGATGAAGGGAACAAATTCTAAAAGCAGTAATTTCGTAAGGATAAAGCTTGTCAAGTACGTTGAGGGCCTTCTCATATATGTTCTTGTGCTTAGATACCTCAATTTTGCGAAATGAGTCAATATAAAATCTTTTGTAACAAGTGAGATTGCAATTTTTTAGGATTTGTCTGTTATTTTGAAAAATTCCAGGGCAAATGTTACTTATGCTCTGTAGTTCATTTATTTTTAGTTGCTTTCACCAGTCAGTTCCTTTTTCTTTTATCTGCATTTTTTCACTCTCTCCATTTAATTTTGAGATTTTTTGTTTTATTTTCTCATAATTGTTTTTTAAATTTTATATTAGAAACACAACATTTATTAAAATGGAAGAGTGCAAAAAGTGGTAGCAGTCCACAAAAGAATCCAATCTGAAAAAGACCTTTAAAATTTTGATACAATCATATAACAGCACCCTCCTAATTGTGTAAACAACATATTTTGTTTCTGATATTTTTCTTTGCTTCCAAGTACAATTTGCTTTAATTGGACTGATTTTCTGATTCCATTTGCTATAACATCAATTATTTAGACTACATTGGAAAAGATGATATTTATGGACTCTGAAACTGTTCTAAGGAGTTATTTGAGGCATTTGATGATATCTCCCAAATTTTCTTTCAAAATGCTTATAACACCCTGATCTGTGCATCCATGGCTGCCATCCTTTGAATGTTGATTGAACTTAATGTAGACTTGTGACTGTTATCATAAGAAACTTTTGAGTTATGTATGACACAAGATGTATAAACAGAAATCGCTAATGTGCGTCACGACAGTGATTAGTACAATGTGCATGTCGTATGTGTCTTCTTGTTCATGTTATTTTTTGTAAGCACTGTTCGTCTGTGGCATCTTTTGCTTTGGTTAACAATTAACATTTTATATCCCAGCTCTCAGAGTGGTTGGAAGCAAATAAGCAGCTTGACTTTGTTGAGAGAGATTATGCTTCTCGTCTTGATCTGATTGCCAAAGTACGTGGCCTCCTTAAGGCAGAAAATTATATTCAGAGGATCCCAGAATCTTTCAGAGGGGAGGTAATCTACCGAACCTTGTTGGCCAACTGTGCTGTGGCCATGAATGTGAAGAAAGCGGAAGAAGTTTTCAACAAAATGAAGGACCTGCAGTTTCCAATGTCGCCATTTGCTTGTAATCAGCTACTTCTTCTCTATAAGAGGGTTGACAAAAAGAAAATAGCTGATGTTTTATTGTTGATGGAAAAGGAAAATGTAAAGCCCTCGCTCTTCACTTATAGAATCCTAATTGACACCAAAGGTCAATCCAATGATATAACTGGAATGGATCAAATTGTTGAGACAATGAAATCTGAAGGCATTGAACCAGACATCAGCACTCAAGCCATCTTGGCTAGGCATTACGTCTCTGGCGGGCTCAAAGAAAAAGCTGAGGCTATGTTAAAAGAAATGGAAGGAGGCAACTTAAAGGAGAACCGTTGGGCATGTCGGGATTTGCTTCCTCTTTATGCGGAGCTTGGGCAGGTTGATGAAGTAAGAAGAGTTTGGAAGTTCTGTGAATCAAATCCTCGGCTTGATGAGTGCATGGCTGCTATTGAGGCTTGGGGAAAGCTGAAGAAAATTGAAGAAGCAGAGGCAATTTTTGATAGAATGAGTAGTAAATGGAAGAAGCTCAATTCAAAGCATTATGCTGCACTCTTGAAGGTTTATGCAAACCATAAAATGCTAGCTAAAGGTAAAGATTTGGTTAAGCGAATGGCTGATAGTGGTTGCCAGATTGGGCCATTGACCTGGGATTTGCTTGTGAAGCTCTATGTGGAAGCAGGGGAGTTGGAAAAGGCGGACTCTATTTTGCACAAGGCTTCCCAGCAGAAACAATTGAAACCGATGTTCAATTCTTTCATCACCATTATGGATCAGTATGCAAAGCGGGGTGATATCCATAATGCTGAAAAAATGTTTCATAGGATGAGGCAGGCTGGTTATGTGGCTCGACTCAGGCAATTCCAGTCTTTAGTCCAGGCATACATAAACGCCAAGGCTCCAGCTTATGGAATGAGGGAGAGGATGAAAGCAGATAACATATTCCCAAATAAAGGTATGGCCGCACAACTGCCTCTAGTCGATGCATTTAGGAAGACAGCAGCATCAGATTTGCTTGACTAAGAATCTCACTTGCACCATCTGGGATGTCAGCATCATATTTATACACAGCTGTTATTTGTTAACTAGAACACGATTTTGGTAATTTTGGTCAGGACACTTTTCCCTTGCTGCTTAGCTTTTGTCGGAATTCTCCTTGAACATTATAGGAATTTAAGATGTATGCTATTACTTGTTCTTAGGTGATGCCTTTGTGTTACCAAAGTTAGGCTTCTTCTCACACAACATCAATTGGTCGGAGGTTTTTTTGTGTAATATTCAGTTATTGTTCTTTCTCTTCCCAAGCCCATCCTGATCCGGTAAAAAATATAAGCAAATTTTAGAGTTATGTCAATTGAGTTATTGATTGAAGCAGAAGCTAGAAGAAAATAAAATTCTAAAACAGAAGCCAAATGTTGTTAGAATACTTAAATTTATTAATGATAACATTGATGCCTTGACAAGTGCTAGTTGAAGCTTATTTACATTGATCCTAAACAATCAAGATAAAAGCAAACTATAAAACGAATTCTAAACAAATCAAATCACTCCTAAAAAGATAATTACAATAAATTATTAAGGTTTTGTTTTGCATCAGTACCCCTCGAGTGCTTTCTGCAAATACAACGGCTCATCTGGAGGATGATGCTCAGATAAATCTGCCACATTGAAAGTTGCAAAAATCAAAATCCGAAAAGGACCGTACTTCTTATTCTGCAGCTTGTTATAAGTTCCTACTGGAACCTGTTCTTTCGCAAATGAGCCATTACTAACTCTCCCTCTTCTAGCATCTTAACTGTCATGTGCATGTGAGCAGCTGCTTTATATTTTCTATTGGTTTGCTCCAAGTTCTCTTTTATCCTTTCAGCCATGTTGGCTGTAACCAGTAACTTAGGCAATGGAACTAGGTCCAATGCATGCTTCGGTAGTGTGGTGTACACAACCTCAAATAGAGTTGTGGTATTTTGATAGAAAAGGTAACTTAACGGTGAAAAGTGCGCAATCACCAGTGGTTTCTTCATCTTGGTGAAAGAAGATGGGGTTGGAAAGCATGTAAGAATTCAAATTAAACTAATAATGTTTAAAAGGGGTATTATTGGGGGTCCTGCTCATTGTGTGGAAGGGATGCTGAGTCCGCGGATCAAGCTATATGGGCTTGTAAAACAGTGAATCGTCTGTGGAAGGGAAGTTGTCCAGTTTGTTATAGCTGCCTAGTTTGCTTGGCGAATCAGATATATCTGAAAAGTCCATGTTCATGTTCCGATATCTTTAAACAATGAGAATAATTCAAATGTTAACTAGCAATTCCATGTGTATCGATTGAACGAGCCCAATTCCAAAAGCCCATGTTCATTTATATTTTCTGTAATACACGGGCCTCGACTTCGAATTAATCGTTTTTCTTTTGTTGCTTTGTGTTTTAGCAAGTAACGGAGAATTTGAGGCCTATTAAGATTGAGTCTGATACTATGAATGTGGTCAATTTGTGTAAAGGTCTTGATATCTCTAGATGGGAAGTTGCTAATGTGGTTCATGATATTGAAATCTTTCATGGTGATTGTGATTTATCCAATCTCTCAACAAAGCTGCGCATGAGGCACCTAAATGGTTTCTTTTTTCCTTCTTGGTTATGTAAAGTGTTCTGAATTCTTTTCCAGTTGAGTATTGAAGTTTGTTTCCTTCTAAAAATATATATATATATTGCCTCATACTTATGGTTTATGAATGTAGCTGCAAAAATGGTAACATTCATTCAAGAGGAAAAGTTAAAAAGACAAAAATGAGTAGTAGAAGCATTCACAAAATGAATGATAGCGATGATGAGGACTATATTCAAACTTACACACATAAACATGCCCACATTCACCACAATGAACAGTTCCATGATGTAGGCAACATTCAAATCCACAAACTAACTACCAATTATTCATATAAACCAATTTTAATATACTTTTAATAATTAAACTTGGATAACATATAATAAGTGAATTATATTATCATTAATGTATATCTCTTTACCCGCAACTACATTATAAGTTGAGATATTAACATAGAGACAAGTGTAAGATGTTACTCATAAATTTATATTAAAAAAAAAAAAAAAAAACTTTTATGCTTTTGAAACTTCTAATAAAATCTATTTTATATTAATTCAATGAACTGTATTAAAGGTATACATAATTTTCATCACATTATTAATTATATTCAATAATATTTTCCTTTTCAAAATTTGAGATGAAACTTTCATCACAAATAAGGTGACAACTTTTTAAGTACTATCATAATAATTGTTTTTTTAAAAATAAAAATCCAAATGATATAACAATTAATTTGATTCAACACATTAATTAAGATGGTGTGTTAGTTATCATTTGAGATGAAAATTTGGATTGTGTGATAGTACCCACAAATAATATCTCATCAAATTTATTTTTTTAGTTAAATAAAAGCAAATTTACACATGAGCAAGCTTGTATGTATCTTACCGTAGAAGCATGAATAACTGAAGCTGGAAAAGCAAATCAAATGGCAAGAAGCTCTTCATTCAGCTTGAAAATTTTGGGTTCAAATCTTGAGAGCTTCAAGTTTGAAGCATTCTACTGTTGGCCCTTGGCAAGTCAGTATATTTATGTTCTTAGGCTTCACTCACGGTAAAAATCTCTATGTTTCAGTCTCGACATAGGTGCGGTGGGGGTGAGCTAGATGTGTGTGGGTGCATAGGGCGCAATGTTCCCTACCGGTGAAGCGGTCAATTTATCCGCCAATCATTTTCTGTAATGGAAAAAAAAAAAAAAAAAGAGCAAATCAGACGAAGAAAAAGAATTTAAAGTAAATTAATATCACCTCAATAACGTCCACATGCATTAATCCCATAAAACTAAGAAAATATTTATTTTCTAAAAAAGCAAATACTGTGAAAATAGATAGTTAAAAAAGGAAGAAAAGAAAAGAAAATGTTTTCCATTACAAATATATAATATTATGTTCATTCAAGAATGGTGGGCAGCAGGTCGACTATTCTCCTCATATACATCTAAGGGTAATGGTGTGAGAGACATACTATTAGGCCCGTTTATTTTATGGGATTAGATTGGATTGAACTATTTTTATAGGATTGGATTGGATTGGATAGGATTGGACTAATTAGTACTGTCATATATTTGGTACAGTACGGATTAGATTAAAAATAGTACTATCTTTTATTTGGTGTAGTATGAGATTGAATAAAAAATTTTATTATGTTTTATTTGTTTTATATAGTTTGAGATTGATTAATTATTAGATTAAATTAATTTTAAAGTAAAAAATTGTTTTAAACCAATAATAGAAATTAAATATGATTAATTTTTTTAAATAAAATATTTATAATACTTTTAAAAAAAATAAATACAACTATTTATAATTAATTTTTAAAAAAACTAACTTATATACATATATAATATATATTTTAAATTATTATAATTCATTCGTAATTTAGGGGAGAGAACACTACTCGAATGGATTAGATTGGATTGGACATGATTAAATTAATACTGTAATGTGTTTGGTACAATATGTATTGGATTAAATTATTACTGTAGCGTATTTGATGTAGTATGAGACTGGATAAAATCAGGCTGAATTAAATTAATTTTCACATATAATACAATTATTTTAAATTAAATAAAAAATAAAATTACTTAAATTAAATTGAGTTAATAATTATTTTATTAATAAAATAAATTTAATAAAAAATAATAAAATTATTTAAAAGTAATTTTAAATAAAATAAATAATAAAATTATTTAAATTTAAAAAATATATAGAACTATTAAAAATTAATTTTTATTAATATTAAAAATATACAATATTTTAATAAAATATTTTATGTATAAATATAATATTTTATATTAAAAAAAAAAAAAAGATGGTACAAGTTATCCCTTCTCTTGAAGTGGGACAAGTTATCCTGCTTCAATGAATTAAAATTGCTACTATTGGGATTGAAGCCAATACCAACTTGTACCAAATATGGTTTTGGATAAAAAATTATACAAATTCAGAACCTGACAATCAAACGGCCCTAGAGTAATTTCATTTATAGTACAAAATTACATAATTTGACAAGAAAGACAAAACAATACAAATAAAAGTGCTGACTGCTGAGATCATAATTATTAGGAGAAATTACGCTGAACCCACCTGAGGTTTGCAATTCTACAGCTAGAAACAACTTTATCAAAAATTGACAGCAAACCCCCCTCCAGTTAACTTTGACAATTAAATATTGACAGTTGACCAACTTGAACAGTGAAAAGACGAAAATACCCCTAGAAAAAGACAAGGTCAGGGGTATTTTTGTCTTTTTAGATTTTTTAAATTTAATTTTATTAAATAATAATTAAAAAAATTAAGAAAAAATCTCATCCCTCCATCTTTAAAATAACGGACGGTTAAGATTTATTTAAAAAATTAAAATAATAATAATAAAAAAATTAATTAAAAATAAAAAATTAATTATAATTAAATAAATCTATTTTTCAGATTGAATCTCAATCGTCCATCAAGATTAGTGGACGGTGGAAATCCAATCTAAAAAATAGATCTAAAAAAAAAAAAAAAAAATTTTAATTTTTTTTTTTAATAATTCGAACCCTTCTGGGTTCGTCGAACGAACCCAGAAGGGTTCGATTCGAATCGAACCGAACCCTTCTGGGTTCGTTCGACGAACCCAGAAGGGTTCGAATAAGAAAAAAAAAAAGAAATTGAAGAACCCAGTTTCTGGGTTCTTCGAAGAACCCAGAAACTGGGCTCTTCGAAGAACCCTTCTGGGCTCTTCGAAGAACCCTTCTGGGTTCTTCGAACGAACCCAGAAGGGTTCGAATTAGTAAAAAAAAAAAAAAATTAAAATTTTTTTTTTGAAGAACCCATCTGGGTTCTTTGAAGAACCCAGATGGGTTCTTTGAAGAACCCAGATGGGTTCTTCAAAAATTTTTTTTTTTTATTTTTTTATTTTTTTTTAGATTTATTTTTTAGATTGGATCTCCACCGTCCACTAATCTTGATGGACGATTGATATTCAATCTGAAAAATAGATTTATTTAATTATAATTAATTTTTTATTTTTAATTAATTTTATTATTATTATTATTTTAATTTTTTAAATAAATCTTAACCGTCCGTTATTTTAAAGATGGAGGGATGAGATTTTTTCTTAATTTTTTTAATTATTATTTAATAAAATTAAATTTAAAAAATCTAAAAAGACAAAAATACCCCTGACCTTGTCTTTTTCTAGGGGTATTTTCGTCTTTTCACTGTTTAAGTTGGTCAACTGTCAATATTTAACGGTCAAAGTTAACTGGAGGGGGGTTTACTGTCAATTTTTGATAAAGTTGTTTCTAACTGTAGAATTGCAAACCTCAGGTAGGTTCAGCGTAATTTCTCCTAATTATTACACCCTATTAATTGACGAGGGTAGATGGGTCAATTTATGACACTTTTCTCACATATCCTAGTAAATATCAAACCTCTGAAAAAAACAATTCTCATCCAAAATGAAGATTTAAGCATAAACATTAGTGTAAGGAATCATCAATCCATCTTATATATATATTAGATACGACCCATTTTCTATATACATAAATAAAACTCCATGCATAGTCTCATTCTCTAACCTTTCAATGGCAACCCTCAAAATCACCAAAAAGCATCATAAACACCTCAACAATCCTTTCCCTTCAACCCCAAGATCTCTTCCTTTCATCCAAGGAACTCTCCTCTTTAATTCTCAAACATTACCTTCTCAACAAATCTTCTCAATTGGGGAGGATTTTCAGCTTCTTTGGAGCTCCGACAATGGTGGGTATCTCTCAATTTCTCATTACTCTAACCCTACAAGATCCATATGGTCGACCATCCCTGGCCAAGCTTTTGTCTCCGCAGCATTGGCTGAGACTGAAGTGGAAGAAAGCAGAGGATCCTATGTTTTCAAAGACAGAGATGTTCGTTTGGTTTGCGATCATCAAACTATTGAAGATATAAGAGTGATCAATCAGTTTGATCACTCTTTTTTTGATGATAAAGATAATGATTATTTATCTGGGTATCTGAGATCAAACCAGAATACATATTTGAAGGACATCCAATTCCCTGTTCTGCTCATAACAGGATGGATTTTCGCTACGAAGATGAAGAAGAGGCTTCAAAATTCAGGCGTTTATAAGGGTATACAGTTTGAGACAAAAGGACCTTCAGCTTTTGCAAGATATTGGATACTGTTTGATCAAAAAAACAGTAACCAAGTTGGGTTTCATTTGAAGCTTGGACAACCAAACTTTGAAGTCCACCAAAGAAGCTCTCCAACCTGTTCAGGAAGATTCCGACGTTTGAGGCGGAAACTGAGACGGATTCAGAGAAGAAAGTTTGGATGGTGTTTGTCTACAAGGCCAAGAGGGTTTGTAACAATCTCCTCATCAGAGGAGGATATTGGAGAGTTGAAGGTTTCAGAGTCCCCAGAATTCAACAGGGTCTGTCTTACCTTTTCAAGTGAAAGAAATGAGAGATTTTATGGCTTTGGAGAGCAGTTCTCTCATATGGATTTCAAAGGAAAGAGGGTACCCATTTTTGTTCAGGAACAAGGCATTGGAAGAGGAGACCAGCCTATCTCCTTTGCAGCCAACTTGGTTAGCTACAGGTAATCAATAGTGCTATCAGGGTGCCGAAGTGCTTTTATGTGTAGTTTATAATGTTTGGCTCCAAAAAAAAAAAATTACTTTTAAGATTCAAGTGTTTTTTGGAGAGTACTTAACAGATACTTTTCTAAAAATGTTTTATAAACAAAATAATGCACTTCAGAAAGCAATTTTAAGTTTTAACACTGATGTTTACAGTCACTCCAACTCTATGATTTTCATTCTTGCAGGGCTGGGGGTAATTGGAGCACAACTTATGCCCCATCTCCATTCTACATGACCTCGAAAATGAGGTCTCTTTACCTTGAAGGATATGATTATTCTGTTTTTGATCTCACAAGACAGGATAGGGCTCAGATACAGGTATTGTTTGATAACTAACACATATGATAGCTGTAAACATTGTTTAATGTGGAAACTATTTGAGAGCAGATATACTTGAGGAATTTTGAAGATAAACAATCATGTGAACATTGCATATATATCTTACGGCAACAATTTCAAAGACTATTTGGACAAAAATTCATTTTGATTGTAATTGAGTAGTGGAAAATGCCAAGGAATGTGTACTATCTTATTATCGTAGAACTATTAGAAACGATACAGAGGATCAGAATATATAAAATGTTTTACAAACTGTAACAGATGAACTGAAGAATTTAGATTTTCTACACATAATAAATTTACAACCAAGGGTTAAATATAAAAATAGGAAAAAAAGAAAAAATAAAAAGAAAAGAAGAGAGAGAGAAGAAAACATGAAGTACAAATTGGTGCTCATTCAGAGTTTAAACTTGCAGTTTCCTATTTTCTGTATACTGGAGCTTGCAGATACATGGCAATTCAGTTCAAGGAAGGATTTTGCACGGAAACTCACCTTTGGAGCTCATTGAACACTTCACAGAAACTATTGGGAGGCCTCCTGAGCTTCCCAACTGGATCATATCTGGGGCTGTAGTTGGAATGCAGGGTGGCACAGATGCCGTTCGTCGTGTTTGGGATGCACTTACCAGTTACAAAGTCCCAGTTTCAGCATTTTGGTTGCAGGTCATGCATGTTCCTACACAAAAACAAATTAAACTCTACAAACTTTTCTATTTATTGTTAAGAGAGTAACAAATGTTGTGAAAATATCGACACCATGTCAGTTTTAAGGCTGTTGGATAAGCTTTCAATAATGCTTCTGTACATTATTGAAAAGAATATGCTTCTGTACATTATTGACTATTACTGCATGCATCATATTTGACTGTGTAACAACTGTTGTTTAGGACTGGGTGGGGCAACGGGAGACAATAATTGGATCACAACTGTGGTGGAATTGGGAAGTGGATACAACTAGATATTGCGGATGGCAACAACTGGTTAAAGATCTTAGCGATCAGCATATTAAAGTGATGACATACTGCAATCCTTGTTTGGCCCCGGTACGTATTTTTTCATTTTAACGCTAAACTGATGGCAATGACCGTTGAACAGGAAAATGTTATCTGTGATTGCTAATGGATTGAGAATTTGCAACTTCTAATTGCTATCACAGACTGATAAGAAGCCGAACAGAAGGAGAAATCTTTTTGAGGAAGCCCAAAAGCTGGACATCTTGGTGAAAGACGAGCATGGAGAACCATACATGGTTCCCAACACAGCTTTTGATGTGGGAATGTTGGATCTGACACACCCAGATACTGCCAGTTGGTTCAAACAGATTTTACAAGAAATGGTGGATGTTGGAGTAAGAGGATGGATGGCTGATTTTGGTGAAGGGTTGCCTATGGATGCCACCCTTTATTCAGGTTTGAAATACTAATTTCTTTCTTGAATGGCCTGCATTGTTATGCGAGACTCCCTTTATGCCAAGTGATATGTGCAATTGCAGAACTTCTAATCGTTTCATAATTTTGATGTTTATCATCTTTATGTTGAACCATCATTAATCCTAAAAGCCTAAGCTTATAAATTGAATCACAGGCTCATCTTACTTTTTGTTGTAATTGTAATGGAATGAGGGGTTTTCAAAATTTAAACACAAGATCACTTACCTAGAAATACGTTACAATACAATGTTGAATTACCATTAATCCAAAACTTTGAGCTTATAGACATGACCCACCAATAGTAAATGAACAACCAAAAACTGAAAAAAAATGGAGCAAAAAGGGCTCATTATAGTAAAACCTTCTTGAGACCAATTAAACCTCAAACTTCTATCTTCTAGGTATTCATTTGGCTTGAATCAATAATTTTTTACTTGATTTTTCTCTTCATACATAATCTTCACATCTAAATCTACTATCTATTGAGAACAAAAGAAAGCAGGTTCCCCTACCAGTTCTCTCTCTTGTTGGGTTTGCAAGGTTGAGGGTGTTTATTATATGTATTCCTGAGTTTTGAAGAAAATAAATGTAAACTAGAATGTCTCAAGATTTTCATGCTTTGTTTGGTATGAGGAAAAATGGAGGGAAGAGGTATGGGAACAGAAGGGATAAATGGAGGGAACAAAAGATTTTCATTTTTTAGTGCTATATGACTGCTTCCTTCAATCTGTCCATTTGGGTTAGTAAGGGCGAGAGCTACCTCCACGTCTCCTCTTTCAGCGCCTCTTTCTTCCTACGAATCAATGGATTGGGATCTCTCTCCTTTCTCTTGTACTTACCTCTCACAATCTTTCAAATTCTTTCTCCTACCACTTAATTAAGAAGCATCTTCTAGCACTTAACCATGTATACTTTTTGGTTCATACGGATTCAATCATCAAACAACGCCTTATTCCTCTGAACCTCATAAATTAGTAAAGCTGTTGCCCATGATTTTATAACACATCACAACATTGCCAGTTTCCAAACTTTTGAGTTAATTATCTAGCCAACATTCATAAAGCCTATAGTACCTTTCCTTCAAAGCACCTTCCTCCTCTCAACTGAAAAAAGAATTGAAAAAGAAAAAAAAAAACAGAGAATAAGGAAATGAGCACTTTTGGCATGAGATGCCGGCATACTCCTTGTCTACCCAGCTAGTATCCCAACTAAAAGAAAAGTGGGCAACCTACTGCCCCGACAGTTCACCATGGTTTATAGTTCAGTAATCTGTTCTTTTTCTTTGCAATGTGATACACGATTTATATGAAATTCACTAATTCAGTAATATTAATAATTTGATCTTATTCTACTAGGAGAAGATCCTATTTCAGCCCATAACAGATACCCAGAACTATGGGCCCAAATTAACCGAGAATTTGTAGAAGAATGGAAAAGTAACTGTGTTGGTAAAGAAAAAGAAGATCCAGAAGAAGCTTTAGTCTTCTTCATGAGGGCTGGTTTCAGAGATAGTCCCAAATGGGGGATGCTGTTTTGGGAAGGAGATCAAATGGTAAGTTGGCAAGCTAATGACGGGATAAAGAGTACTGTTGTTGGCCTGCTGAGCAGTGGACTTTCTGGGTATGCTTTTAACCACAGTGATATTGGAGGTTATTGTGCGGTGAACTTACCTGTAATCAAGTATCGAAGAAGTGAAGAATTGCTGTTGAGATGGATGGAGCTAAATGCTTTCACCAGTGTTTTCCGGACCCATGAAGTAAGTTGAAAATGCAGCTCAGATATTCATATACCTGAACCAGAATTGTCATTAAAGCTATCATCTCTTTATAAGTGGAAAAAAATAAACAAATAAATAGATTAAGCATTGCATTCTTTATTCATTTTAATCACACTACCAAAAGAAATAGAATTCGGTTTTTTCACTTGTTTTTTTACTTTGGAATTCCATCCCGTAATATTTCTTTAAGCCAGTAAGTTGACATTCTCCGAAGCGTATGTTAAAGAATGATATTGAGGTTTAAGTATAATATCAGCTTTCATGAGGTTGCAAAATGACTGCAGAAACTTTGCATCAACTGAATGAGATATATTTCTCCAAATTGCATCCGAATTGTACTAGTCTTTACCAGTTACAATTCGCATGATTTAAAATCATCATATGGCATTCAACTGCTTCTAAGTGATAACTGGTATGTATCATTAGTTACAATTTTCTTTCTGTTTTCCACAAGCAGGGAAATAAACCATCCTGCAACAGCCAGTTCTACTCAAACCAACAAACTTTGTCACATTTTGCACGTTTTGCTAAAGTGTACACAGCTTGGAAGTTCTACCGAATACAGCTTGTAAAGGTGCCAAACACACACACACACAAATTCCCTTTCAATTCATTCATGTCAATGAAAGATCTAACATATCTCTCCCATTCTCTCACACACAAACACACTCTAACAGGAAGCTGCTCAGAGAGGCCTGCCTGTTTGCCGTCACCTATTTCTCCACTACCCAGATGATGAGCGGGTGCAAAGCTTGAGTTACCATCAGTTTTTGGTGGGTTCTGAGATCCTAGTGGTGCCTGCTCTTGACAAAGGAAAGAAGAAAGTCAGGGCCTATTTTCCAGTAGGAGAAGCTAGTTCATGGCAACATATTTGGACAGGAAAGCGATTTACAAGACAAGGTTCTGACGTATGGATAGAAGCTCCAATTGGTTATCCTGCTGTGTTTGTTAAGGCTGGTTCCCTTGTTGGAGAAACTTTTCTAAAGAACCTTAGAAATTCTGACATTCTATAACAAGGCAGTCCTCAAAGAGGGCGGGTTCAGGATTATTTTCATATTGGGTACCATAACATTTATAGTTACTAGTAGGGCTTGCCAAAATCATGCTCTGTAAGGACATGTAATTTAACTTCAGATGCCTCTAGGACACAATGTAACTAATATTCCAATAGTTCACAATTTATTGACATGCATAATTGTTCTTTTTCTCCAAAGTAAAGCATTCATTAAAACTTGTTTAGGAATGATAAAACTTCCTGTCGAACCTTGTACAACATAACTTGTGCAATTTCCTCTTCTTTTTTTTTTTTTTTTCCTGAATGTCACTTCTGGAGGGACATTTCTAAAAACAAGTCATATGCTAATACTTTTAGGAATGATAAAATGACAATGGGCTAATTTGATCCTTTGAAAGTGAAACCCAATACCTTGAATAACCATCACTATGTTTCTGAGCTAAGTTCAGGTAAACTTCGTTTCACTTGTTCTTGATCATGTAGATGTTTCAATCAGCTTCAGGAAAAAATATAACGAGTGAAATTTGGTACAGATTGTGATATTACCCACTATTATAGCTCTCAATAACTAATCTTCCTTGATGTCTAGTGTATTGAGTCCATAACCATCTAAAATGAAGGAAAGAAAACCATGCCATGGTTTAAGCTTTAGGCTCCATATACTGAACTATGTATTAGGTATTAGGGAGGGGAGGACACCGCTTAGCACCAAAGGTGGGGTTCAATACCTAACAAGTAACAAAAACAAACTTCCTCAGAATAAGCAGCTTCCTAAGAAATGTTACAAAAGAAGCAACAGAATCAAAATAACAGCAATAACACTATCCTTAACTAAGAAGTGGTTTTCCATGGGAACAAACAGAATCCACACAAACTATCCTATATCACCTTGAAAAGCATTTCAATGAAAGATCATATTTCAGATGATTTGGGAATGGTTGATCTGTCACCAATTGTTACACAATCTCCTATCAAAATTATGGTGAAAACCTCTTTAAGTGGATGACTTAAATTCGAAGCAAGACCTAAGAAATTCATGCACCTCATTGTGGATAATCCAATCGAGCTTGAGGATGAAGTGAAAAAAGGGGTACATGAAAACACCAATGAACTCTTGGAAGTGTCTTTTGTGATCCCTACAAATTTTTCTCAATGATCACACCCACAGTTCACCAGTTTTGACGAAGTTAATGAATATAACAATGGGTTTATGAAGAATGGAGTTGGGTTGATAACTTTGCTCCATCACCAATGAACAAGTGGTATTTTCTTATTCGATTGCTGCAGCCCGTTTGACTCATCAGGAGTTAAGAGTCTTTCTCAGCGGCGGAGAATGATGGAATAATTTTAGATGTCTATAAATAGGCTTTTCTATGTATTCATCTTTTAGACTATGATTTAATGAAATAAAGTGATATTGAATTCTGCTCCCTATTTTTTTTTTCCCTCTGTTTTCCTCTAGTTTCCTCCATTTCCCCAAATTTCTAACTTCTCTAAACCCTAGTTCTATATCTATCTACTTTCCTGGTATTGGTCCTAACATCACCTTAAAAAGCAACATCCAATCTGTATATGATGTCTTTTGTTCAGACAATTAGTCAAAACAATCCTAGTGCATCGATAATTTGATGTTTTTCATGATACCCAGTTGTATTAATTGCCAACTCATAAATGGAAACAGTTCAACACCCAAAAATAAAAACAAAAACAAAAACAAACCAAAGAGAACATTGACACTGTTAAGAAACTCAGGAAATTTATTAAAAGAACGTAGTTTATAAACCCACATGATCAATCATATGCATTACCAAGCCAACAAAAAACTGATAATAAATTTCTCATCACTTAGCAGTAAGCAGTCAAACTAATGATTTAAATAGCCCAATGAAAACAAACAAAGGTTTTTGAGGAGATGAATAGAGGAAAGTAACTCAACTTACATGAAAGGTATTGCATGCATATTCTGAGATGGACATTGCAAGACACAAGTTGAAAATGAACTTGAAAAGGTTTTGTGGGTTTGAGAATTCATTGTTTCCTGGCTCCAACGGATTCGGATACTGAATTGGCATATTCTCTCTCTTTCACATGACATTCCATGCCATCATTCGATTTGTTATATCAATCTGGACCGTTTATATGTTTATATATTAATCAACAGTTGAGGATTTTACCATTGTCTTTTCCAGATTTTCTATTTACAACTGATTTTTGTTTTTGGTTTTACGCTTCATTTATAAAGACTTCATTATAAGCAAGGAAAAGAATGTATGCATTAATATTGCTATTGCATACACAAGGTAATTGCTTTGGTGGCAAACTCTAAGCCACCAAGGTTCAAATTTTGGTGGTGTATTATAAATAATTATTTTTTTACCATTGCTTATATTACCGCAATTGTGTGGATAGACCTTTCCCCCATATGAGAGTAGATCCCTCCCGTTTCTGAGAGTAATTGTCCGGGCCTAACATTGATATTGCACTTTCAATTTTATAGATATTTGGGATATAATATCTGGATATTCGATTAAAAGTTAAAAAAAAAATGAATATTTACAACTAAAATTAAAATGGGTAAATTATAATTGAATACCCTAATATTTGGTTATATTGGAATGATATTGTAGTTTTTACTTAAACTAAAAATAAGTACTTTGGATAATTATTAATTTGTCCCTATGATATTTGATAATATCACTTTTTGACCTATTTTTATTTTTATAACTTATATGGTCCCTATATTTTTCAAAATACATCAATTTAATCTTTATGACCAAAATTTTAACTGTCAGGTAATATAAATTGATCATTTTATATTTTTTTTATAAAATTATTAAATTAGAATGATGTTTTGACCCTTTAACTTTTTAAATAATTTTACTTATTTGGATAGTCCAATAAGAAATTGATATATGTTATCAAAATTCAACTTTTTTAAAAAAAAACTTAAAAAGGATTAATAATAAAAAAATATGATAAAATTTATTAAAAAATAAAAATAATATTATAAAAATTAAAAAATCTTAAAAAATATTATTTATTTAAAATAAAATAATTTCATTTATTAAATATATATATATATATATATATATTTATGTATGTGTGTATATATATATATATCTGTTTGTGTGTGTATAATGTATATACACTGTACAATATAGTCTAAATATCTATATATTTTAACATTTTAATTTTTTTACTAAATTTTGAGTTTTATAAGTATTCAATCTTGAATTTTTTTTTATTTTTACTAAATGATATTACTTTTAAATTTTATAATTAATTTTAATTTTTAATAAATTTTATCTTATTTATTTTTTATTTAATCCTTTTTAAGTATTTTTCTTAAAGATTTTAAGTTCTTATAACATATTATTTTTTTATTGTATTATCCAAATATGTAAAATTATTAAAATGTAAAAAGTTAGAGGGTAAAATTATCTTTCTAATTTAATAAAAAAGAGTAAAATGGTCAATTTATACTTTATATCAGGTTGATTGTCAATATTTTGGTCATATGGGCTAAATTGATGTATTTTAAAAACGTTAGGGATCATATGAGTTAAAAAGTAAAAATAGATCAAAAAGTAATATTTCCAAATAAGTTAGGAATCAAATTGATAATTATCCGATGTAGAAGTTGTAGTTTAAGCAAAAATTCGATTTCATTGCAATACTGTCAAATGTCAGGTTATTCTATTGCAATTTGCCCAATTAAAAATATTTTGTAAAATTTCAGGATAATTTTAAGTAGGGTTGGGCACAAAACTGTATCCGAACCATATTCGAATAGTAATTTATAGTTTGAGTCAGTTTTGGGTTTGAATTTGGCTCAGTGCGGTTTTGAATTTCAAAAAAATGTATCCGAATCATATTTGAATCGTAATTTATAGTTTGAATCAGTTTTGGGTTTGAATTTGGCTCAGTTCGGTTTTGAATTTCAAAAAACCGTATTGAAAACGGTTTGGTTCGGTTTTGGCAGCCCAAAACCTATTTAAACCGTTTGAACCGTGATATAAAAAAGAAAAAAAAAAACAAAACAAAACCTAACCTAACCTAATTTTCACAACTCTAAAAATATGTTTTATGTTGATAGTAGTATAGTAATATATTTATTGAGGCAATAATAGTCATGTGGGAATCTCAATCTTGGTTTCTTCAAGTCTTATTTTCCATGATTTTCTCCGTGAAATCAATTTGATTTTGGTGTGCCCTAGTTGATTAGTTTGCAATGTGTTAGTTTGATGCAAGCCAGCTTGTTTTCAATATAATTGTAAAGCTTATCATCTCTAATCCAACAAATAAATATGCTGAAATGATAGTTGTTACAGAAAAGAAAACCTTGTAATAGTTAGTTAAGAAATAATCTTGTGCCATCAAATGACAAATTTTAAAACAATGATGTTTTATTGGAATAACAACATCTTTAAAAAGAGTTGAAAATGTAACTTGCATAAGCAAGTGGAAGATTGATATTATTAGTCTTCAGAATATATCATTCTGCAAGCTAAAGAGATATCTATTAGACATTTTTGAATATATCATTCTGCAAGCTTAAAGCTGTTGATTGAGAAAGAAAGACCATGCAGCTGTTGGTTGAAAAAAAATAAATTATTTTGTCCAAATTAGCATTTAAAACTTACTAAAATTTAAATATATGAAAAATGCCCAATAGGTCTAAAACTGTATTGAACTGAATCGAATTACACTGTATTAATTCAGTTCGATTCGATTTGGTTCATACTTTTAATTCGGTTCATACCTTCAATTCGGTTCGAATCAGTTTCAATTTTTGAAAAACCGTATAAATTTTAATTCGGATCAATTTCACCCAAAACCGTACCGAATCGAACCGTGCCCACCCTTAATTTTAAGCAAGTAATTATACATTAAATGAATCATATTTTGACAATAAATTACTATAGTTACGAATTTATTATAAATTATAACATATATAAAATATGTATATAATTTTTTAAAATGAAGTATTTAATAGAATAATATTTATTTCACTTTTACAATATTATATACAATAAAAAAAATTAAATATTTAATAAACAAAATTATCATAAAAAATTATAGTTAAATGATTCTATCATATATTGCATGTCTAAAATTTAATACCAAAATGAATTTCTTGGTGGTTCAAAGACATAAGGTACATTTATATCTTAATTCGAACAATAATTTTCCCTGAAATATGCGCTTGCATAGTTTCAATATAGGTATTAATATGCCACGTGTATGTTGCTTGATCTCTTCCATGAATTGAATAGTTTGAATTTACCCAACTTAATTGATATTGTTGATTTGGATGTATAGGTATTGCATATGGCATTTATGGCAAATAATAATCAAATATATTGCAAAATACCATGAATTTTTAAAGTGAAATCACAAAACGTCGGGAATATCGGGACATTTTGTGGATATTTTGAACACGTTTAGATATTATGTAGGATATTGGATATTTGTTTGTTTCAATATCGATTCCTCCAAGGTATAGAAATATCGATGGAAATTTCAGTATATCTATCGATATTTAGTTCCTTGATTATAAGAAATTAATGCACAATCACTTAAAATTACAATTTTTTCTTTAAATAAACAAACATCCTATTAAACAATGGTGAGTAACTAACTGTTGATTTAATAAATTAAGGGTTTTTTACACAATAATATAATTAAAATACTAGAAAGTTAAAAAAAAAAAAAAAAATCAAACCTCCCCTCTTTTTCAGGATTTAGGAAAAAATTTAGGGTAAAAATTTTATTTTTTAAATTTCATATCATTTCAATCTTGATCATAAATGAGGGCATTCTTGACTTTTCACAACATAACGTTAGTTAATGGTTCGTCAACCGTTAGTCATTGCTGATAAAGAGGATATTTATATAATTAAATAAAAAATCATTTGTGAATGCAATTTCACCTAAAGTTAACTTCATTTTTTTTTCCATAATTAATTTTTTTTTAAGAAATTATATTTTAAAAATTAAATCTATAAAAACACTTAATTTTATCGATCTTGAATTGGGTCAAGGAAATAAATTAATAATTTCGATTAAATTATAAGATAATATATTTACAAAATTTTCTAGTAGGAATATATGAACTCACTCATTGGGTGAATCAATAATTTACTAAAAATATACATATACGATTTAGACATGGCCCCAGTTCGGTTCGAACTGGGCCGTTCGAACCGAACCGACGGTTTTGAACCGGAACCTTAGGTTTCGGTTCAAAACCGGTTCCGGAACCGGGACAGTCGGTCCCGGTTCCAGTTTTCCTAAAAAAATAATCGGAACCGCCGGTTTAGAACCGGCGGTTCACGGAACCGCCCAGTTCGGGCGGTTCCGGTTTTTAATTAATTTTTTTTTAAAAAAAAAATTTAAAAAAATTTTGGCCGTTGGCCACAATGCCACCTGGCAGCTGGCAGCAGCTGCCAACTGCCAGGTGGCAGCAATGTAGCCGTTAGGGAGCCATTGAACAACAGCTTCCTAGGAAAATTACCAGAATATCCTCTAGAAAATTACAATTTAACCCCTAAAGTTTTAAAAATATTAATTTTTCCTCAATCCAAAAAACTATATAAACCCCATCAATTCTCTAATTCATTCACACAAATTCTCTCATTCTCTCAATATTAAATTCTCTCATTCTCTCATCTCTAATTCTCTCAATATTTTTCTAATTCTCTAATTCTCTCAATCTTGCTATTATTTTTCACTACTTCAATTGTTTTCATTATTTGTTTAAACACTTTATTTTATAAATTTATAATGGCATTACCATCAAGACCATCTACTTCCGGAGGTCGAAAATCTATTTCCGGAGGCCGAAGGTCCGTTTCCAATAGAAACGCTGAGCAAAATGAGCAGGTACCGGATTTAAATGTTCAAGAAGTGCAAAGTCGCCCTTTCCCAGAATACAACAACGATCGAAATTTTGCTGAATACCTGCAAGAAAGAGAATTTGAGGAGGTAATTTTTGGTAATGAAACTCCTATTAATTTTAATCCTGATCATTCTCATCCCTCTTCTGGCGGTGGTCCCTCCTCTGCTCCAAACCTCCCAATCCCAAGTGAAACCGTACAATTGCCGCAGGGGCAGCCAGATTTGTCAAAGTACAAATCTGAACTTTTTAAAGTTCATATGAAGAGGGTGGAGAAGGATGGTTTAGTTATAGTGGTTTGCAATTATTGTTCCAAAGATTTTAAATGGAATAAATCCGGAGGGTACGGGACGTATTGGAAGCATATCAACAGCAAACATCCAGCCGAAGCTCACCATCAGCGAGGACAACACCAAATTGCAAGGTACACATCCCCTAATCATCCTTTATTTAAATATACTGATCAAAATAATAGAGACCAATTAGCAAGAATGGTAGCGACCGAACATCTCCCCTTTAGTTTTGGGGAAAAAACTGATTTTTTAAAATACTGTCATAATGCTTTAAATCCCGCTGCATATAGAGTACCTAGGACCACATTAAAACGTACTATGTGTGATATTTATAAAAAAAAAAAAAAAACTTTAGTAAAATATTTTCAAAATTATCCGGGTTGTGTGTCTGTTTGTGCCGATTTCTGAAGTGATCATTGGCAAAAACATTCATACTTAGGACTCACTTGCCATTTCATTGACCAATCATGGGATTTGCAAAAACGAATATTGGTATTTAGAGTTTTTGACGACACCCATACTGCTGATAATATTTATAAATTAATGAAAATTATTTTTGAAGAATATTGTATTGAGAGTAAAATTTTTGCAATTGGTTTTGATAATGCTGCAAATAATACTGCCGTCGTTCCACAATTAATTCAATTGTGTCAACCCTATTTTGGCAGCAGATTTTTTTATCAAAGATGTGTTTGCCATATTTTAAATATATGTGTACAACATGGTTTGCAAACACTATATGAGTGGATTACACTAATTAGGGATGGTCTATACTATTTGTGGAAACATCCTAGCACTATGAAACAATGAGCTAGGTATTGTAAAGCTAACGGAAAACATCCAATTAGGTTTTTCCGTGATGTTCCAACTCGTTGGAACTCCACATATAAGTTGCTTTGTGAAAGCTATGAGTATAGAGAATTATTAGTTAGATTTATGCAGCATAATGTTAATACCATTAATTTATATAAACACCATTGGGATGTTTGTACAAAAATTTGCATGCTTTTAAAAGTTTTTCATGATGCAACAAATTCTTTATCCGGTATATATTATCCAACTTCACATTTATTTTTATTTGAAGCTCTTAATATTGTAGGTGCACTTAATGAATGTTCACAAATAAATGAATTAGTTCCGTGTGTTTATGCAATGCGAGAAAGATGGATAAACTATTATAGGGACATTCCTGTAATTTATACTCTTGCATCAGTTTTTGACCCTAGGAATAAATTTAATAGTTTATATGAATTTTTTACACTTTATTACCAATCTCTAGGGATAATGGACATAGATGTTAGTGGTTTATATAATAATGTTAGGAATTTATTTTATTCAATGTATGACGAATATCGTTCTGTTTACGGTCCCTCGCTAAACATTAATGTTCAACAATCGGAACCAAGCGGAAGCGAGTACTAGTCATTCGCGCTTTCCCTCCACATTAAGGAAGTTAGGGGCAAGCGTGTTTACCAAAAAAGAAAGGACGTCGGGGAGTTCGTCTTCATCAACCTATGTTTCAGAGGTTGATGTTTACATAAACACCTCCTTTGAGTTTTTGAACACCCCAGACTTTAACGTCCTACACTGGTGGAGAGAGCACGTAACTAACTTTCCAATTTTGGCCATCATTGCCAAACAAATTTTTGGAACCCCTGTCTTGACCGTCGCCGTCGAACAGGAATTTAGTGCAGGTGGCAATGTTCTGGACGAGAGACGAGCATTGCTCAGTCCTGACTCAATACAGATCCAGGTCTGTGTTGACGACTGGGCCAAGGCCACATACCGGCAGCAAGAATTGGATTTGGTGTCCGACGACAATGACTTTTTCGACACCAACGAGGATACAACGGCAACTGAAGGAACAAGCGACGATTGATCACATTCGAAACATAACAGATAAAAGAACTACGTGGGTTTTGATTCCTCCTAGAGGATACATAGGCAGCTTAATTGAGGTAAAATTAAGTGCAAGCCCTAATTTTTTATTTATTTATTTAATTTTATAGTTTTATAATATTATCAAAATTTTATTGTTATTTATATATTTAATTTTTTTTTATTAATTTTTTTTTAATTTTTAATTTTTTTTTTATTTTGGCCGATTCCGGCGATTTGGAATCGGCGGTTGAACCGCCGGTTCCAAAAAAACCGGGGAGGAACCGAACCGGGCGGTTCCCCCCGGTTCCAACCGGAACCGGGACCGGGACCTCCCCGGTCCCGGTTCCGGTTGATAAAAATTTGGAACCGGAACCGGCAGTTCCGAAACCAGAACTGCCGGTTCGGTTCCAATGGCCATGTCTAATAAGATTTCAAGTGATCTTTTCTTCAAATATGAATTTATTGTTACTTGTCTTTTCTTGAAATTAAATTCTTGTTGGATGTCATCTCTAGTTTTTCGTAATGAACTTAAAGAGTTTGGGATTGAATTCTCATACTGCAACGAGAAATTATTTAGTGTCATTTATACTTTTAAGTGTTTCCTTCCGTGTAATATACTTTAAAACATATTTTCTAACATACAAACACTCAATTCAGCACTGCAATGACTGACATGACTGGCTTAGCAGTTGGTGCTTGCTTAGCAGTAAGTACTATATAGCGCTGTGAAGTCCATCATCATGTGAGCATGGAAGTAGCCACTGGTTCAGCACTGCAATGACTGACATGACTGGCTTGGCAGTTTACACTGCCTTACCAGCTTGAGTACCGAAGCAAAGCAGAACTTCGATGAGGTGGCTTTCGAAGGACTTCTGAACCCGGGAAGACAACCTTCATACCATAGAAGCCTTAAAATAATATGCACAACTCATAAGCTAATGCACGATGATCAAGTCACATTGAAGTTTTGAATGTAATTACTTTTTTCTCTATTTGAAGTTTCGAAAGTAATTACTTTTAATTTTATTTTTATGTATTTAATTATATATAATATATTTAATTTTATATTTTATATTTTGTGATTAAAATTTAAATTTCTATTTTATAAATATTTAATATTATAAAATTTTGTGAACAAATTACTGCTTTAGTGTTTTGGTTTGTACACTATTTGTGGTAGTTTCGACAGGAGAAAGTTGTAAGTTTTTATTTTATATTGAATTTATAAATTATGAAATGATCATATGGATTTATTTATTTTTTAATAATAGTTTTTTTTTAAAAAAAAAAATACCACTTGCGGTGCTGGCGACTCAAACCCGAGTCATTGTTAGGCTGAATGAGCGCCTTTACCATCAAGCCACATTGGGTGCTGGTATTTTTTAATGATAGTTAGTTAAAGTTTATTCAATTTGGTGATTTATATGTTTTGTATTGTATTGTTAATTTGTTATATTTTTTATTGGACTTGAAATAAAATTTTTATAACAAGATTTGAAACTTATTCTTTCTTTTTAATTTTTAATTTTTAATTTATATCATATATTTTTTATTGTAGGTTATAATATCTAAATCAAGTAAGCAACAGAATATTCGTTCCTTTTTTAATAGAAGTGAAAACTAATCACTAAGTAATGCATCTATTAGTAGAAGAAGTTTTGATGAGCCACATTCTTCTAAATTTCAAAAGGGTTGAATTTGAAAAGGTTGATGTTTCTTTTGAACGCGACTCAGGATTGCAAAAACCGATATGGATATATGATGTTAATCAACAATATGAGATTCGAAGAGCATATATTGACATGGGACCATACCAACCAAAGTTAGGTGACTATAAGAAGACACATGACGGAAACCAAAATCGTCGATTTCAATATGTATGGTTTACTAAATTCCCTTGGTTAGAGTATTTAATTGCAAAAGATAAAGTTTTTTGTTTTCCATACTTCCTTTTTTATAGTAACCCGCCAAGGTTTCCGGTATTTAAGTGTTAGAAAACCGTTTACGGCTCAAAACTTCAATAAAGACCATCAAATGGCTTGCAAAGCAAGGATGTGCATTTCGAGGTCATGACGAATCAAGTACCTCTTCCAATCATGGAAATTTCATTGAAATGATAAAATTTTTGGCAACAATGAATGAAGATATTGGCAGAGTTTGTTTAAACAATGCTCCAGGAAATTCGAAGTATACATCTCCAAATATTCAAAAGGAGATCGTAAAAATTCTTGCTAATGAAGTCAGAAAAGAAATTCGAAAAGAAGTTGGAAGTGTCAAATTTTGTATTCTTGTTGATGAAGCACTTGATGAATCCAATCAAGAGCAAATGACTATTATTTTGAGGTTTGTTGATAGCCATAAAATAATTTGAGAGCGTTTTTTTGATGTTGTTGGAGTTAATGACACTGCAGCTTGAACTCTTAAACAAAAAATGATTGTTGTTCTTACTCAATATGATCTTCAGATTACAGATATGAGAGGTCAAGGGTATGATGGGGCTATCAATATGCATAGTGCTTGGAATGGATTACAAGCATTATTTCTCAGTGATTGTCCATATGCTTATTATGTACATTGCTTTACGCATCGGTTACAATTAGCATTGGTTACGGCTTCTAAAGATGTGTATAATGTGTGGCTTTTTTTTTTTTTTTTTCAAAGTTAAACTCAATACTCAATTTTGTTGGTGCTTTACTAAAATGTCATTCTGAATTAAAATGCGCTCGAGAAGTTAAAATTACAGATATGCTAGTTTCAGGAGAACTTGAGACCGGTACAGGGGCTAACAAAATTCGTACATTTTCACCACCTGGAGCAACAAGATGGAGCTCTCACTATTCTTCAGTTAATAAGTTGATTGATATGTTTGGTGCAACATGTACATTGCTTGAAAACACAATGAAGAATGGGCTTAGCAACAGTATAAGAGGAGAAGCTAAAGGGGCATTACAAGCATTGAGAAGTTTTGAATTTGTGTTTATTTTGCAATTGATGAATGAAGTTATGGAAAGCACTCATATGCTATGTCAAGCATTGCAATCGAAATCTCAAAACATATTAAATTCAATTCATTTAAGTAAGAAGTACAAAATACTTCTTCAAGAATTAAGACAGAAGGGTTGTGATAGCTTTTTATGTAGAGTAATAACATTTTGTGGAGGTCATGAAATTGATATGCTTGATATGAGTGCTCGCTATATGGAGAGTACAAGTCGTTCATGTCAACAACAAAATGATATTACAGTTAAACATTATTACCATTTTAATATATTCAATGTTATAATTGATTTTCAGTTGATGGAGTTAGGTACAAGATTTCTAGACCAAACAATGGAACTTCTTGCTCTCAGTTCTGCTTTGAATCCTATGAATAATTTTGAGTCATTCAACATTGATGATATATATAGTCTTGCTAAGAAGTTTTATTCTATTGATTTCACTGAAAAAAAAAAGCTTTCCATTTTAAAGAGACAATTGCAATATTTTAAGAATGACATTCTTGTTCATCCAAACAGAATATGTCTAAACCAATATCCTAAACAATTAAAGAGAGGTGCAAGCAAAGAGTGTATTATTACAGAATGCATCAAACACAAACACTTACTAAATGGCATTGAATATTTTTACTATACAAAAACTTTAAAATGTCAAAACTATTTCCGTAATATTTTATTAATTACAATGTACTCTTTCAGTGAAACTAAAAAAAAAAACAAGAGGGAGCTAATAACCATTTTACGTTTTTGAGTGTTTGGCTGCTCTCCAAATACTAAATGGCATTGAACGCTTTCCAAGTTTTTATTTAGGGATAATTGCAATAAAGTACTTTAATATTTGACTATATTGCAATGAAATTATAAATTTAGCCTTAATTGTATATTAGTACCCTTGACTAAATTGACCAGTAAGTTGACTTTGACTTTTTATGTAAAAAGACATAATTACCCCTGATTTAAAAAAAAATAAATTAGATAAAAATTTAAAAAATTTAAAAAAATTAAATTTTTAAAAAAAGATCTCCACCGTCAATCAATCTATTGACGGTGGAGATACATTTTTTAAAAAAATAAAAATTTTAAATCATATAATTAAAAAAAATTTTAAAAAAAATTATTTTAAATTTTTTTTTAATATTTTTGGTGGAGATCCAGATTGATGGACGGTGGAGATCCACGGTGGAGATCCAATCTGGATCTCCACCAAGAACACCAAGAACAACCAACAAAAAAAAAAAAAAAAAAAATCAAAACTCGATCTGCTCCATCAACGGGAGCAGATCTGCTCCCGTTGATGGAGCAGCTGCTCCGTCGCCAATGCAGCGCTGCTCCATCGGCGACAACTGGGTTCGAATGCGAACCCAAAAATTTGGGTTCGAACGCGAACCCAGCAACTGGGTTCGCATTCGAACCCAGTTGCTCCATCAGCAGCTGAGCAACTGCTCCATCAACGGGAGCAGATCTGCTCCCATTGATGGAGCAGATCGAGTTTTGAATTTTTTTTGTTGTTTTTTTTTTTGGTTGTTTTTGGTGTTCTTGGTGGAGATCCAATCCACCAAGAACACCAATTTTTTTTTAATATAAAATATGTTTTTTAATTTTTTTAATTACATAATTTTAATTTTTTTTTTAAAATGTATTTCCACCGTCCATCAATCTTGATGGACGGTGGAGATCTATTTTTAAAAATTTTAATTTTTTTAATTTTTTTTTTTAAACTAGGGGTAATTATTTTTTTATACAAAAAGTTAAAGTCAACTTACCGGTCAACTTAGTCAAGAGTACTGACGTGCAATTAAGGTTAAACTCATAATTTTATTACAATATAGTCAAACGTCAAGATATTTTATTACAATTAGTCCTTTTATTTACAAGTGGATATGGCTCATATTCATATATGCTTTTTCTATCACTAGAAAAAGGAAAAATCTTCACGATATGTAACGTGCAATAATGTGATGACATCTTTTTTTTTTTTTCCGAAAAGGGAAAAATACTCTCACATGCACCCACTTTAATATGAGTATATGACTGACTGACAAAGCTCTAATGAATCGGTGATAAAAGTTTGACTAAATGGTTGCTGTATAAGTTGATACACATGTTGCCGAACAGTCTGCTGAATATCATTACCCAGGTTTACACCCCAAGGCTCTTCTTCAATAACTGTGACGTAGATTTCTAAGTTTGTCTTCCATCATCAAAAATACCCCATCCCTGTCATTTTTTATTTGCCTTCTATCATGCCTCATTAATTTATACCAACAATCTTAACTCAATGTCAAATTTGGTTAAATTGGCACTGGGTGTGTTTAAAACCATCTCCATATGCAGAGACGGCCCTAAAAGAGGGCTGACCCGGGCTCCAGTCCGGGTCAGCTTTTTGAATTTTTTTTATATTTACAAGTTTGCCCTTAACAGTTTTACACTTAAAAGTAAATTTAATATTTTTTTTTCCTCTCCATTTCAGTCTTCACAGTCACAGATATACACACAGAGGCCACAACGCAATTTTCTTTCTCTCCATTATTCTCTAGGTCTTCTTCTCAAATCTCAAGGTCTTCTTCTCAGGTTTGTAATTCATCTTATTGGTTATTATATCTTTATTTTGTTTGCAGCTTTTAATATAAATATGATTTTTTTATTATTTGTATAATTTTTTCTTTTTATATTTTCTCTATTGGGTTAGGGTTTTTTTGGTTGAGATTGTTCTGTTAATTTTTATTTAAATTGGGCTACAATTTACAAGTGGATTTATATTTTTAATTAGTAAAATAGAGTTTATTGTTTGTATTTTATTGATATTTTGGCTCCATTTGTTTGAATGTGAAATGAGTTGAAAACTTGAAATTATTTATAAAAATTAATATTGTTTGTATTTTGATCATCAAATATGTTTAGCTTTAGCAAATGCTCTGTTTCACTTAATTTTGATAGTGCCTTGACAAATGACAGTAGATGGGGCTATTGAACAAATAATCATCCATGATTTTTGCCTATAGAAATAGGAAAATACAATGAATAAGAACAGTAATTAGGCACTGCAATGAATAAGAACGGTAATTAGGTAATTTGCCTCACGATCATCTTCTCATTGGCTTTGTACAAAGAAAAGTAATTAGGTAAACAGATGTGGGATAGCTAAGAGAAAGAGACAAACATGATAATATATCAACACAGAAACCTATGCATAATTCAAAAACAAACTACTTTGGAAACATGGTAAGTCATATAAGTATGTGTTTAGTATAAAAGTATTTTAATAAATGCAAGGCTTGGTTGCAAGAGGACAAACAAGATTACAAGTGGATTTATATTTTTTATCAATAAAATAGAGTTTATTGTTGGTATTTTATTGATATTTTGGCTCCATTTGTTTGAATGTGAAATGAGTAGAAATTATTTATAAAAATTAATATTGTTTATATTTTGATCATCAAATCTAGTGCTTGTACTGTCTAACTAGAAATATTATCCTAAGATTTTACAAACTATCTAGTCATTGTTCTTTTTTGTGTTGATTTAACCAAAGAGTGATAATTTTAGGTAACAATCATTCATCTAAGCCAAGAAAAACTCTCCTTTCATATTTTGGAAAAAAGGAAGATTATCAATCACCGAGTGGGTTAAATTCTCCGTATGATGTTGGTGGTTCAAGTTTGCCTTCTCCGTCTGAAAATCTTGAAACTGGGAATGCTTGCACTCCAATAGATATTAACACTCCTTATTATGAACGTGATCCTGGATTACGTCTTCCAATAGGAGTTTACCTTGCGGATAAGCGTGATGATGTTCGAAAAGCATACATCAAAATGGGGCCGTTTCAACCTATGTTGGATAAATATCCACTCATTTCGGACGGTAAACAAAATCGAAGCTTTCAAAAATCTTGGTTCGAGCGATTTTCTTGGCTTGAATATTCGATAGAAAAGGACAGAGCATTTTGTTTTCCATGCTATCTTTTTGATAATGTTTCATCAAAGCATAGTGCATTTACAATTGATGGTTTTCATAGTTGGAAAAAAATCAAATGTCCATTTATGCAACCTGAAGGGGTACATAATTCACAGCATAGTTTTACCATCCAAAATTGGTATACCTTAAAAGACTCATCTCGGCATATCGACAAAGTCATGAATACAGTCTCTCAACAAGAAATTTTACAAAACCGGTTACGACTTAAGACCTCACTAAAGACGGTAAAGTGGCTAGCAATGCAACGGTGTGCTTTTCGAGGTAATGATAAATCCATCAATTCTACCAATCGTGAGAACTTTATTGAGATGCTAAAGTATGCAGGAAGAGTAAATCAAGAAATTGCTGGGATTGTTTTGGAAAATTCTCCACAAAATGCCAAGTACACATCACCTCGGATTCAAAAGGAGTTGCTGAATAACTTGAGATTTCAATTGCAAAGATTGACAAAGAAAATCAGAGATTCCCAAAATCTTGTGCATCAATAATAAGATAAACACAAATTTAAAGGATCTCAAATCTTCATACACACCTTTGGCTTCCCTGCGTATATTACTGTTGAGGCCATTGTCAATCAAATTTTCAAGAAGAGTAGAAGTTGAATCAATCTACTAATATAAGTAAAATGAGAGCTCCAACGAGTAGCTCCTAGTCGTTGCAAATTACGGATTTGATTAGCCCCTGTAGCAGTATCAAGTTCGCCTAAAGCTATCAACTCTTTAATTTCATCTTCTCGAATAGATTTCAACTGAGAATGACGCTTGAAAGAAGCACCCACAAAGTTGATAATAGAATTCAATTTTGAAAAAAATAACCATATATCATGCACTTCTTTAGCTACCGCAATTAAAGCAAGTTGAAGTCTATGTGCAAAGTAATGTACATAATAAGCAGATGGACAATCTTTCAGAAATAAGACTTGTAAACCATTCCATTCACCCCTCATATTGCTAGCACCATCATATCCTTGACCTCGTAAGTTTTCAACTGACAGATTGTACCGCATAAGGATATTACATATCTCTTTTTTAAGAGTTGAAGAATTTGTGTCAGCAACACTTATAACTTGAAAAAAAACGTTCTCTAACAAATCCCTTTAAATCAACATACCTCAAAATAATTGTCACTTGCTCCTTGTTAGATTCATCAACTGCTTCATCAACAAGAATACAGAATTTGGCATCCCCGACTTCCTCCCGAATCTTAGCTCGCACTTCATTAGCTAGAATATTCAGCAACTCCTTTTGAATCCGAGGTGATGTGTACTTGGCATTTTGTGGAGAATTTTCCAAAACAATCCCAGCAATTTCTTGATTTACTCTTCCTGCATACTTTAGCATCTCAATAAAGTTCTCACGATTGGTAGAATTGATGGATTCATCATTACCTCGAAAAGCACACCCTTGCATTGCTAGCCACTTTACCGTCTCTAGTGAGGTCTTGAGTCGTAACCGGTTTTGTAAAATTTCTTGTTCAGAGGCTGTATTCATGACTTTGTCGATATGCCGAGATGAGTCTTTTAAGGTATACCAATTTTGGATGGCAAAACTATGCTGTGAATTATGTACCCCTTCATGTTGCACAAATGGACATTTGGTTCCACATTTGATTCTTTTCCAACTATGAAAACCATCAATTGTAAATGTACTATACTTTGATGAAACATTATAAAAAAGATAGCATGGAAAACAAAATGCTCTGTCCTTTTCTATCGAATATTCAAGCCAAGAAAATCGCTCGAACCAAGATTTTTGAAAGCTTCGATTTTGTTTACCGTCCGAAGTGAGTGGATATTTATCCAACATAGGTTGAAACGGCCCCATTTTGATGTATGCTTTTCGAACATCATCACGCTTATCCGCAAGGTAAACTCCTATTGGGAGACGTAATCCAGGATCACATTCATAATAAGGAGTGTTAATATCTATTGGAGTGCAAGTATTCCCAGTTTCAAGATTTTCAGACGGAGAAGGCAAACTTGAACCACCAATATCACACGGAGAACCTAACCCACTCAGTGATTGATAATCTTCCTTTTTTCCAAAGTATGAAAATAGAGTTTTTCTTGGCTTAGATGAATGATTGTTTGGCATTGTTACCTAAAATTATCACTCTTTGGTTAAATCAACACAAAAAAGAACACTCACTAGATAGTTTGTAAAAACTTAGGATAATATTTCTAGTTAGACAGTACAAGCACTAGATTTGATGATCAAAATATAAACAATATTAATTTTTATAAATAATTTCTACTCATTTCACATTCAAACAAATGGAGCCAAAATATCAATAAAATATCAACAATAAACTTTATTTTACTGATCAAAAATATAAATCCACTTGTAATCTTGTTTGTCCTCTTGCAACAAAGCCTTGCATTTATTAAAATACTTTTATACTAAACACATACTTATATGACTTACCATATTTCCAAAGTAGTTTGCTTTTGAATTATGCATAGGTTTCTGTGTTGATATATTATCATATTTGTCTCTTTCTCTTAGCTATCCTACATCTGTTTACCTAATTACTTTTCTTTGTACAAAGCCAATGAGAAGATGATCGTGAGGTAAATTCCCTAATTACCGTTCTTATTCATTGCAATGCCTAATTACTGTTCTTATTCATTGTATTTTCTTATTTCTATAGGCAAAAATCATGGATGATTATTTGTTCAATAGCCCCATCTACTGTCATTTGTCAAGGCGCTATCAAAATTAAGTGAAACAGAGCATTTGCTAAAGCTAAACATATTTGATGATCAAAATACAAACAATATTAATTTTTATAAATAATTTCAAGTTTTCAACTCATTTCACATTCAAACAAATGGAGCCAAAATATCAATAAAATACAAACAATAAACTCTATTTTACTGATCAAAAATATAAATCCACTTGTAAATTGTAGCCCAATTTAAATAAAAATTAACAGAACAATCTCAACAAAAAAAACCCTAACCCAATAGAGAAAATGTAAAAAGAAAAAATTATACAAATAATTAAAAAATCATATTTATATTAAAAGCTGCAAACAAAATAAATATATAATAACAATAAAGTGAATTACAAACCTGAGAAGAAGACCTTGAGATTTGAGAAGAAGACCTGAAGAATAATGCAGAGAAAGAAAATCGCGTTGTGGCCTGTGTGTGTATCTGTGACTGTGAAGACTGAAATGGAGAGGAAAAAAAAATATTAAATTTACTTTTAAGTGTAAAACTGTTAAGGGAAAACTTGTAAATATAAAATTATTTTTTTTCAAAAGCTGACCCGGGCTGGAGCCCGGATCAGCCCTCTCTTAGGGCCGTCTCTAAGCTCAATAGTAATTTTACACACTACGATAAAAAAAAAATGGTGTATAAAATTTCTTCCTACCTAAATATCACATTTTACACGTCACTGTATTACCCTTAATAGCAAAGCAAAATACAAAACTGGCGTGTAAAATTAAACGTGTTTCCAGTTCATCAATTTCCAAATATACTTGAAAAATACAGGTATAAAGAGAGAAATTTATACCTTCAAGACCAAGTTATCCTGCACGAGTTTGAATTGGTAGATAAAAAAAAAATAAGACAGAGATAGCTTGATGGTAGATCAATCATGGAAAAGAGACTTTAATGGAGACGAAGCTTGGAGTGCTGCTGTCGTGTGCGTAGTTTGAACAAAATGTTGGAGCTGAAATAGTTTGATGTTGTTCGTGAGCAAGATTAGGTTGAAGAGAGTGAGAAATTTTAGGAAAGGAGAGAGAGAAATATCACTTTGAAAAAGGAGTGATAAGAGGTCAACTACTAATTGGGGTAGTTTTGTGAGCTTAATAGTAAATGTTAACAAGAATATAAAACTTTTAGAAAGTGATGAATTTAAAATACCCCACTAATTTTCGGTCAAAAGTAGAAATTTTCTCTTCTTCTTCTTTATTTTATTTATTATAAGGGTTAATTGCACTAACACCCCTGTTGAATGGCGTTATTGCACTCTCTAGCAAGTTTTCCATTTATTGCACAAACCATCCCTCGATTTCGTTGACCTGACGGTTGACTCACGGTCAAATTGATATTTTGGTCAAAAAGACCATTTTACCTTTACCATTTTATTTTATTTAATAAATTATTATCTTTAATAATTATATAAATATTTAATTAATAATAAAAAAATAATTAAAAAATAATGGACCAGATGAGATCTGGTCCATTAGATGGGAAAAATCTCCATCCAATGGACCAGATCATCTAGTCCATTGCTAAAAAAAAATTAAAGATGATGGTTCCAGAAATCTGGAACCATCTATCCTCTTTAGTTTTTTGTTTTGTTTTTTGTTTTTTTTTTTTTTTCTTCTTCCATTCTTCTTCTTCGTTTTTTCTCTTCTGGAACCATCTCTCCTCTTAGTTTTTTGTTTCTTTTTTTCTTTTTTATTTTTTCTTCTTCCATTCTTCTTCTTCGTTTTTTCTTCACAGAATCGCTCCCCCCTCCCATTCTCTTCCCAAACCCTAAATACCTTCCCTTCAACTCCATCGCAGATCTGCGATGGAGTCTATCTCAGATCCATCGCAGATGGAGCTTCCATCTGCGATAGACTTCATCGTACATCCATCGCTGAGCCATCTGCGATGGTCTCCATCGCAGATGGAGCTTCCATCTGCGATGGTCTCCGTCGCAAATCATCCATAAGATGGAACAGATCCACAGATCTGCTCCTATTTTATTTTATTTTTTTTGATTTTTTTGTGAATATTGGTGCAGCTTCTGGGTTGAAAAAAATGTTTTCTTCTTCTGGGTTCAGCGATGAATGTACGATTTGCGATGGAGTCCACCCCAGACCCTCAAATCCCTCCCCTTCAACTCCATCGCAGATCTGCGATGGAGTCCATCTCATATCCATCACAGATGGCAGCTCCATCTCCGATGGCGACTATCGCAGATGAGAGATCCATCTGCGATGTTGGCTCTGCGATGGTCTCCATCGCAAAGGTTATGATGAAAAAAGGTTTTCTGGGAAAAAAAAAATAAAGAAGAAGAGAAAGGTTTTCTGGGTAAAAAATTATGGGTTTGGTTGATGATGAAAAAACGTTTTGGTTAATTTGATTGATGATGAATCTGGGTAAAAACAATCTGAAATTTGGTTGATGAATCTGGATTAATTTGGTTGATGAATCTGGTGATAGATTATTTTTTATTTTTTAATTATATAAATTATTTTTATATAATTAAATATTTATATAATTATTAAAAATAATAATTTATTGAATAAAATAGAAATAAAATAAAATGGTAAGGGTAAAATGGTCTTTTTGACTAAAATATCAATTTGACCGTTAGTCAACAGTCAGGTCAATGCAATTGAGGGGTGGTTTGTGCAATAAATGAAAAACTTACCAGCGAGTGCAATAATGCCATTCAACAGGGGTGTTAGTGCAATTAACCCTTATTATAATCAATACAAAAAACTTTAAAATTTTAAAAATATTTCCATGTTATTTTATTAATTACTTTTGACAAAACTAAAAGTAGAGGTAGCTAATAACCATTTTGCGTTTTTAGGGGCTTTAGGTGCTCTCAAAATACTAAATGACATTGCACGCTTTTCAAGTTTTCATTTATAAGTGGGCATGGCTCACGTTCTTATGTACTTTTCAAGTTTTCATTTACAAATGGGCATGACTCATAATTTTGTATACTTTTTTTTTTTATTCGGTTTCCCACCGATCCGTGACCCGGCCCACCCTTTAGGTGCAAGCCCACCACTCAAGCCCTGATTAATCTGAATTCGGAATACAGAGACACGCTCCTTGACCAAAATGTGTTGACAATAGAATTCAAACTTGGCACTTTACCAGGTAAAAATTTCTCAAAGGCATTCACTTAGCACTTAGTCACAACCCTTACTTATAATCTTATATATTTTCTCTACCACTAGGAAAAGTAAAAAAACTTCATGACGATACAAAACGTATAATAATGTAATAACAATTTTTTTTTGGAAAGGGTATAATAGTCTCACCCCTTTAATATGGTTATACTTCAAATTAATTATTAACGTATTAAAAGAGTATATAATAAAAATATAAAATTTAAATAAATAATTTATATTTATTCTTTCAATACATAATTTTTCATATCGTAAAAAAATAAATAACATTTTTATTTAACTATTCAATCATTAATATTTATACTTTATTACACATTAACATTCATAATAACTACTTTACCCTTACATTAACTTAAAAATATTTAACTATTAGTCAAATCTTTAAAAATATATAAATTAAGAAATAAATATTTTTGTTTAAAATATTAAACATCTTAGTTTAAAAAAGATACATAAAAAATTACTTTTTCAAAAAAAAAAATTGGATCCACTGTATCTCCTCCGTGCAATCTCCTCCTGCTATTGTGAAGATTGGAAACGCCCCCTAAAATTTATGAGACTTTCATTGTACTAACATACATTCTAAATGACGTGATACACTTGTCCAAGTGAAAATCTTTTCTTCCAACAAGGAAAAATTGGCATGAGTTTCAATAAAGAAATAATTAAAATATGAAACTGAAAATATTAACTACACAGTATTGTACAATCTAAATATAACCATATTAACTGCCTATGAGCTCGTCCTCGAGTTTTACACCAAAAATTGGGAATGAAGAGAAACCGTCTACAATTTGATCTCTAAACTTTTTTACTTGTTTACCTGTGTTACACTAAACAATACAAAAGTTGATCTTCAGATGCTAAATATCAAGTTGTTGTACGTTGATCAAGTTCGCAGATTTCTGGATGAGCTCCTTCCGTGTATCAACCTAACAACGCAAAGTACATTTAACAATAATTTGCAGATAAAGTTTTCAACCTTTTTGGCTTGAATCAAGCTTAAAAAAGTATGTGTGTATGCTATAGAATATCATGATTGGTATCACAACAAAAATGAAAGAAAAGGTTACACGGATGTGCTAAATAGGCAACATAAGTAGAAAAGCTCAACAAGTTTATCCTATAATTTTGCTAGAAAAGTAGTTTAAGATTTTATTTTTATTTTTTACTTCAAATTTCTCTCCTAAAGTCTCTCAAAACTTTTAAGGATCCAAAGTCACATCTACTTACCCGGGCACCCATAAGGGACGAGAAAACGACATTTGCTTCTGCTGCATCCTCAACCACTAGTTGCTTAAGCAGCCTTCGCTCTGGATCCATTGTTGTTTCCCAGAGTTGTAAAGGCATCATCTCTCCCAAGCCTGCATTATACCCACACATGAGACTCTTAATAGAACAGAGTGAAATTTCTGGGCAAAAACACACTTCAATTTTTAGTTGGGTCTCTAAGATAGGCCAGGTCAGCCTATGGGCTGCTTGCTCTCATCATTGTTCTGAATTCATACACATATTGTCTCCGGAAACATGGATAATTTATTATGGAGGGCAATTGCATAATAAACTGCATAACATGGCAGGATATAAATATATCAAGTACGCAGCATTTTCTTTTGTGGTTGGAAAAGAATACACTGAATGTTCTGATAAATCTCATGTATGCTAGTTCTATTCATCAATGAAACTTAGAACTAGTGGATGCAACTCTATTCATCAAAGAAACATGAGATTAGTGCACGACAATTATGCTTCATTAAAGATGCTGGAATGGATGAGACGAAGCAATTGTGGGGTGGAAACCACTAAAGATGGACTAAGTATGATATACAAAAGCAGAAAGCAGCAATGTAGCACCACCACATTAACTTTATAGCACCAGATCGTGATTTAGATTATGAAGTTGTAGTGGCAAGAGCCAGTCAAGATAGGGGATAGTTGTGAGAAACTAACTGAAGAAACAAATGCTTCATTTGGTTTTATATTTATATTTCAACAAGTCAGCACCACATTCAATTATATAGGTTACATGCTTCCATCTAATGCAATGAAATACCTCTATTAGGCAACACATCGACGTTGCAATAGAACTTGTTTTGTCCAACAATACCAAACTTCCTAGAGCTCAGTTTTGATGGAGCATAAATAATATTTTAATCACATTGTTTATCGTACCTTTGAACCTCTGGATGTTGTATGAAGCATTTGAAGGGAAAGAAATCTGGAGCTTCTTCAGTTCTGCATCATCATAGCAGTAATGTGCTTGCTTTCCCCTCTCAACCTAGTAATTTCAGCAAAATAAATAAATGTAAAACTGAGAATAGATGCTTTGCTGGTTCATTAAAGTCAAAAACAAACCTTGTAAAGTGGCGGAACACCAACATAAATGCAACCTTCATCAAATAAGGATTTCTGCAAGCAACAACTTTAGCAATTTAACTTGTATTCAAAATTTTAACATGCTTCTGAATGTAAGATTTTTCTCTTTCTTCGTTCTTATAATTTAGAAGACAATTTTCTCCATCATCTACCTGATATCTGTAGAAAAATGTCAAAAGCAGAGTTCGGATATGAGCGCCATCTACATCAGCATCAGTTAAAATGATGATTTTATAATAACGCAGAGCCTCTTTTTTAAAATCTTCTCCCTGAGACCAAGATTTAATATGTGAATAAGCCAGCAGTTAACTCATAAAAAAAATCATAAAGCTAGCAACTAATGATGCTACCTTCACTCCAAGTCCAAGAGCACGGATTAGATTCTGAATTTCTTCATTCTTGTACATTGCTGCTTCATCCTTTCTTTCAACGTTCAAAATTTTACCTCTCAAGGGGAGAATAGCCTGCAAAAACACCTTTCCATGATGCATATCTTCCTATATGACTCTACACTTCAGTGAGCAAAGAATCAATGTATGTTGAGCAAAAAGAATGATGAATTTGATCCACAATGTATGTGACTCCAAAACAAGAAAAACTTGTCTCGAGCAGACCACATCGCAAGGTACCAATGTTGACCAGCATAAAATGAAGCAATTTTCATACTCTTAAAAGACATGACTGCAGGGGCACAATTTATAGAGCAGCAAATGCGAAGAATGATTAAGCAGAGCCTGCAATGTGCTCTCTTGTAGAAAATTAGCTTATTTTATACCCGTACCGATGTCATGTCCAGTTGTATTAAGTTGACATGGACGCCGGAGAAAAAATCAATAAGTTCGTGCAGCAGTGCCAGCAAGTAATATATTTTGTAATCACTCTAACGATTGCATGGGTTCTATGATTGCACAAGAAACAACAATGGTAGAGCAAATGATTCTGTAAATGTTGACAGCAAGGAAACAGCTGATCTAGACCTGAGACTCCTCGTCCAGCTCTTAACACCTAGAAACTTGGACACTGTATTGAAAGTGCACACTAATGGTAGTGCCATGGGATAAAAGACTTTGCATACCAAATAATATCATTTTCATTCCCCAATTTTTCTCTCAAGGATTCTTTGCTTTCAAAATATATTTTCAAACTGTACGTGAACCGGTTGCCATCGGAAGCAATAAAACTTTTTGCATCCACTTAAAACTGATACCCAGAATTGGTTCTGCCAAGCAGAGTCCAAGGAAGAATGTTTTGGGCCCGACATGCTTTTCAATAAATGCTTGCATATGGAATGATATTGATTCTGCAAAACCATATTCAGAAACGGTGGCTTAGTATTACCTGAAATCGCCTATCACGACCTTGTTTTGCACTTCCACCAGCAGAATCCCCTTCAACAATAAAAATTTCTGCAAACAGAATTAAAAATGTTATAACTATAACTGAAACGGAATTATGAAATGTGCCACCACGCAATACTGAATAAAAAATTTCATCAAATTTGTCACACCATTCCAGCAAGCAAAAGGGTCAAAATTCTAAAAGACTAAAACAAAACTGATTAAAAAGTTTACATATTTTCCAAAAGAAGATAAAGTGAGTATAAACTCCACTCTCTCTCTCTCTCTCTCCCTATAGTTGAAGTTTTAGACCAACATAATTGGAAACAACAATAGCACCTTGTAAAATAAGCCTTCCAGAGTAAATAAATAAGACATTCCCATTACCACAAACAGATCTAAAAAATAAATTGGCAAAAGGAAATACAGATTTACCATTAAGTAAGAAATTACTGATTAATGTAGTTACACATGCGCACAAATATATTATTTTTTTTTAATGCAACAGCAACCCATGGTTATGGAAGAATTACCATCTTTGGAAGACAAAATTTCCAATTTAGAAACCTTTCTGAACCACTAGGTCTTCATGTAGTTAGTTGAATTTTAGTAATTCTATTTTGTGTCTTCTATTTGTTCGATACCATCACATTAGCACTGGTCATGATACTGCAACAGTGAACAAGCCAGGGAAATTGCTTAGCTTCTTTTAGTTAGGTTTTAAATGAGTGGTTGCGATTGAATATCTATTAGCGTTGGAGTACTATTAGTATTATTTGACTTAATTACAAGAGACAACAGTAAAGCCTAATTCTAAAGACAAATATATGTATTAAAATATACCCTTTACTGGAGGGGCTCACAACCTATATAACTCCCCCCTTCATGTACATTCTAATGTGCAGTGACATGCACTGTTGTGCCAATCAATTGTCTCTCCCTATCCATCTCTCCATCTATCTATTTACTGGAGGGGTTCACAACCTATATAACTCCCATCATGTACATTCTACTGTGCAGTGACATGCACTATTAGTATAAACAACACTATGATAGACCAACAAAATAGACAAAAAAGAAAGTTGAATTACAACATGGACATTAACAGTAAATTCTTATCTACAACCTCAAAATTATATATTTTCAAAAATGTCCCTTTGTGATGGTAAATGACAAAGCAATAGATACCGGATTCTTCAGGATCTGAAGATGCGCAATCAGCCAATTTTCCTGGAAGAGATGATGATCTCAAAACACTCTTTTGTCTCACCAAGTCCCTTGCTCTCTTTGCTGCCAGAGCTGCCTAATATGAGAAATAACATACATGAGAAAAAATTTCAAAGTTACAGCTAGTTTTAAGTGTCAATATGGACTAGTTGAAGATAACAACTTCATATATTGTAACGACCATTAAATCAAAGCAATCATAAGAAGGATACCCTGAGAGCACTTAGAGACTTGGACAGGATTGAATCAAGTACATCTGGATGCAACTCCAAGTATTCAGTCAGAAACTCCTGAACAGATTGATCAACCACCTTCCGTACCTCTGGATTTCCCAACCTGGTCTTTTAGATGATAGACGGCAAAATCAGCAAGGATATAAGCAGAAAGGAGAACTAGTTGCCAACACCAGTATCAAGTGGGCCAAAGAATCATTGATAACAAATTATATTATTACTAATAAAAATTATGATAAACAAAAAGTACCTTTGTTTGTCCTTCAAACTCTGGATTCGGAACTTTGACTGAGACAATGCATGTCAATCCCTCCCTAACATGTTCACCACTTAAATTTATATCCTTTTCCTGGAAAAGAAACTCCATTATTATAATGAAAGTTGATAATCAATTTTGAGCCAAATGTTTCATATTCCAATACATGTTTGTCAGGATTGAACAGGAGCCTATAAATAAGCAATTTTCCTCTGCAAGGGAAGAACTTTGCACTTCAAAACAAAGCAGTTTCATAGTTCATTATCTGCATATGATATAATCCCTACCTGCCCAAATTTAAACAAATAAAATAGTTGGCAGTTGAAAATTTCCATATGCATCAAGGACCACAAAATTGTCTAAAAGCAAGACACAGAGAGTTGGTGGGAAGCAGGGGGTGGAAGGGAGTGTAGATGTGGTAGGGGAGGCTTAAGTATACGATTTTTTTCACGTATACTAAATCAGCCACAGTAATTTATGAAAATTCAGCCGTATTGCTTTAAGAATTTATTATCACAATAACATGTTATTGGTTCCTCAAACAAATTGAGTAACCCCACAACTGAAAAGCCAGCCCAATGTCCCTATTTCATACATTGACCTGATTCATATACCTAACTGCTACGCTCAATTTTTAAAGTTACTTGTAAACCCACCCACATGCACACAGAAAACAAAGGAGAAATCTGGTAGCCCAACCACTTCCACAAGAAGGGAGGGAATCCGCAGAAAGAGACAAGAAATTAAAAAATAGGAAAAAGAAAACCCAATGAGGCAGTAGTATAGAACACCTTAACAATTTTTGACTTCTTCGCAAGACTGTTGAGAGTTCTTGTCAATGAAGCCTTAACACCATCTATATGTGTGCCACCATCAATAGTACGTATGCTGTTAGCATATCCGAGCATTGTATCTGAATATGCATCCGAACACCTAGTCAAGAATTCATGAACCAATGAAATCACTAGATTATTCAAGGATGAATGTCAAAAATATGAGAAAACGTAGTATCTAATAAAGCTGTACACATAACCATGAACGAATTCAGAAATAAACATCTTTTATGTACATAGTGATGCCCTTGATTTTGACACTACCGCACCCATCCTTTTTGCTTAAATAAATCATAGGCCGTGCAGATATTATGAAAATTGGCCATGCAGATATTATAAAAATCCATAATATATACCCCATGCAGTTATTGTTAATTAGTTGGGTAACAAGAAAAGTCTAGATAAAAGGTACATTTTGATGAGAAAGAACAGCAGATCCAGAAAATGCACTGAGTGGCGGATAAAAAAGTTTACCATTGGAGAGCTAAATCAATAGTGATTCCATCTGCTTCTTTTCTAAAGCCCACAACATCATGAAGTGCACTCTGGGTCATTAAAAAAAGTCGGTCATAGAAAGAGTGTAATAAATCAATTAGAATAAGAAAGTAAAAATCAGTTTACCAAATCATTATATTTGACACTGGGACTGCAGTCTAACACTCTAATTATATACCTAGCTGACTACTCCATGAATAAGCAGCAAGCTTCAAACCCTCAACATCCACTCACATCACAAGTAGATATCATTCATACCATAACATTTATAAGTAGCAAATACTATTATTAGACCATCACCAACTACAAATGAAACATAGTTATATCAACTGAAAATGGAGCGGACTCAGTTTTCTCTAGGTCCAACACGTGAATATTGTCAAGGACTTCGAAAAACTAGCCAACTTGTACAAGAATTTTATATTAAAAAACAGATAAGAGATTTTTGATCTTATAAAAAACTGATATTAAACATACAAACTACACCTCCTTCCAACTTCTCTTTGATAAAATGACGATCTACCTCTATGTGTTTAGTTCTATCATGCTGCACAGGATTATTGGCTCTGTTGGTGGCTGTTTTGATATCGCGAAACAACTCATGGGCCTTTTACACTCTACCTTTAACTCCTCTAAAAACCATTTTAACCACATCAACTCGCAAATACCCTAAGCAACTCCACGAAATTCAGCTTCAACACTGCTCCTAGCTACCACTGAATGTTTCTTACTGTTTCTTACTCCTCCAAGTAACTAGGTTGCTTCCCACAAACGTACAGTACCCAGAAGTAGATCTATGATCATCAAGAGCACCAGCCCCAGTCTGCATCAATGTAAGCTTCAATTTGCAAGGAGCTCCCTTTCCTGAAAATTAAGCCCTTTCCAGGAGTGTTTTTCAAATATTGCAGCATCTAGATGCTCTTCTGTCGGTGAATGCATAAACTAGAAGATGGCCTAATTTTCAGTCCTAATTTCCAATGCATAATCGGTGAATGCATAAACCCATATATCAATATAGTAAACACTAACTAAGCTTCAGTCCTAATTTTCGTTCTTTGTCAAAGATAAATCCAGTCCATAAAAACCATTAAAATGATCTTAAGCCAGAAAGATTAAAACTTGCTGAGAGGTAAAACATAATAAACAAGACTATAGCTGGCACTACAAGGACTGCAAAGAGAAAGGGTGATAGAGAAAAAGTCCCACCTTATCAACATTTATCCATTTCACATATTCCACTAATCCCCCAGCATAGAAATATTCATTATATTGGTTCTTCTCTGGATCACTGTCCTCTTTCCTAAGAGTGATAGTAAGCTGCAAAGGCCATGTGAGAAACAGGAAAACATTTAAAATACAAGGAAACAGTAGGAGTTCATACAGCCACCACCCAACATACATAAATATATGAAGGTCCGGGCAGCCGGGCTACTTTAACTTAAATTTGTGACTTCAACCAACCATCCATTACTCTTCATCCAAAATTGGAAATGGTAAATGGATTAAAGTAATGAATGTCAAATCAGCAGAACTGAGAGTAAATAGATGATTAAATGTTGCCGTCACAAATTTAAGTTGATACAACTTCATCCAAAAAAAAAAAATAGCCACATGGTTCTTCAATTGAAAAATACCAAGGATCAAAATTTTAATTTCCGATGGAAACTGTCACCTAAAGTGAAGATATCATAATTGCTATAATAAAAACAATCAAACTACCTTAGGGTTTAGAAAAGCAAGCTCTCTAATTCTTCCGGCTATTGTATTGTAGTCAAACTGAATAGCAGTGGTGAATACTGGAGGACAGTTAAGAATTAACAAAGAAAATGTTGATCACTAAATGGAATTGGTCATCCTGAATTCAAAATAAAAAATAAGAGTTTCATGAGTAAGGAAAACCTTGTTCATCAGGCCAGAATTTGATGCGTGTACCCTGGCGATCCTTTGAATCAACTGGAAGCACATGACATGTTAAAGTAGTCACAGGCTTCCCGCGTGAATATTTCTGCTGGTATTCCATTCCATCACGCCAAACTGTAACTTCTAATGCCTGTAAACATAGGACATGACAAATGCACAAAATTTAAGTTCTAGATTGTAGTAACCAGCATCAACAAAACATAGAAAGAGCAAGACATAAGAAATGACCTTATATAGTATGAAAATTTAATAAATCATCATTAAGACTACAGAAATTCCACATGATGTCCGGCCTATTAGTTCCCCTCTAGATTGAAAATTTAGCTCTCATACACATATACATGTTCATTTCCACTAGTTGAAACCCATTGTCACAATAGAGACATAAAACTTAGAGATATGTAAATGGCTAATTTTGTCATCAGTTGAAATCTATCTTTATACTACAAAGATTCTCAAAGTATTGTTTTTAATCACTTAATACCATTTCCAGGCATGCCTAGCATTGACCCCTACCAGCAAACTAATAACAATTAAAAACTGGAATGGCGTTAGGGTCCCTGAAAATCAAACCCGCACGACCTAAAGGAGCTTTGGGGTCCACAAACAAATTAAGTACTAAATACAATGACAAATGAAGTTATTTAGTTTCATAACCATTACGAAAGCAGAAAAAAATCAATACATAGTAGATTACAATGCACACCTCAGACAACGCATTAACAACAGATAAACCCACTCCATGTAATCCACCAGATACACTGTAACCACTACTAGAACCTCCGAATTTGCCTCCTGCATGTAAGACCTGCACAATACAATAGCATAGATCATTTGAACCACACTCCCACAATTCAAAAACAAAAAGTTTACAAACTTGGTAGTCAATTAGGCATAAAAACATTGCGCACAAGATGCAAGAGTATTCTATACCTATTATAAAACTTTCATAAAAAACTTGATCATATATATATCATTCAAATTCTTTATCTTTAAAAGCAACTAAGTCTTTCAGAGCCAATTAATTTCTCCAACAGTAATGAAAAACATTACTACCCAATAATCAAAACCGTCAGTCTGGTAAAGATTTGACAAGCAATGTGGTGCATACTTTATCAACTCTACATTTTCATCTATTTACCAGAGATCAAATGCTCTGGGATGCCCTCACATCATACCAAGGCAATCAGTTTTCCAGACCAATATTAATCTAGGAAATTCCCTAAGTGAACATCAACTGAGTATTTATTGCATTATCAATGGCTAATGTTTTGGATCAAGAATGTCAAACAACCACACAATATGCCATGCTCAACAATCAAAGAAGATATATAGCATTCATTCAATGTACTGATGTTTAACTACTTCTCCAAACTATTATTTCTGTTGAAGTATCTAACTGTTAGGGTGTTTTTGGTATTTGTATAGTTGTACTAGACACGGTTATAATTATGTATACTTAAGAATAGTTTAAAAAACAAGTCAAGGTTGTCTGACTCTGTACAGCCTATTTCTCCACCTTTTTCTTTGTCATCTTCTTTAAACTTTAACATGGTATTAGAGAGGGTTTCAACCCTAAATCTAAAACCTAAAAATCAAAATAGTAGTAAAAATTTAAAAGAAAAAATAATAGAGGCAGTGTGTACAAAGTTGACAGCCTTGACTAGTATATATACTACTATTAAACATATGCAATACAATTTTGTTCCAGTACAAGTACAACTATAGAAATACTAAAAACACGCCAACACTAACACACTATAACAAGTTTCATTAATTTCCTAAGTAAGCCGAAGCTCTGCCAATACATTGAACTGTACTAGGTGACACATTTGAAACAAATTAGGCCGTGAAACAGAAGAATGAAATCACAATAAAGGTCCAGCCTCATAGCTGCTATAAAAATTAAAAATAATATAGGCAACAAAGTTTCAAAAACTGAACATTTAGCAATTGCAAGGTCATAACTTTCTCAACGTTAATGCAATTACACTTCTATTCTGACTTATGGTTCATGCATTTTATTAAGAAAATAGAATTCAATGTTTGATTATTAATGAAAAGTATTCGGTCATATGATATTTGGAAAATCAAGTCTCACATGTTTACCTATTAAAACACTAAAAATGGAAATAAACATTTAGCAACAATACCGTCAATACAGTCTCCAAGGAAGATTTATTTGTCACTGGATGCAGGTCAGTAGGAATCTGCAATATACAAGTTAAAAAACAAGATAGCAAGTAAGATAAAGGAAAAAAAAAGCTAGCACGAAAGGCCTACAGTTATGGACCAAAATTTTTCAGAACATACAAATATACATGCATAAATAATAAAGAGTAGCACAGGATGTTGAAACAAGGAACATTTACCAATATGTGCTCTTAGGAAATAATTAATCGTAAAAGCCAGGAAAATGCCTGAGATTAATTCTCGGCCACATAATTTTGGGTCATCTTATGTCCAAAAAAAATGTAAATGATATAGCAGTTACTGTGTTAAACGTATCAAAATTCAAAGTTGGGACTCAAAAGAAGACAGACCCCAACTATACCACTATGAAGAACATTAAGTGTTTGGCAAGACAAATTGCGAGGTACTATTGCTTATATAAGCATGTCATAACAATACCCTCCAAATTATGATTTTCTTATTATTTAACTTCTCTTGTGACAATAACATAACCCCAACTTTGTACTGCAGCAGAAAAAATGGAGCAAAATGATCCAATATGCATTGAGCAATTTCTAGAGACACTGACCATACTGAATAAAACTTCATAAGCATAATTAATGAATAGAAAACATGTACGATATATAAAGAAGTGGAACCCCATTTCCACAAATCAATACAGTATATTAAACAATAACAAGTGTGTTTGTTGACTTGAGCAATAAAACAAAATGTTACATACCCCACGACCATTGTCAGTGATGCTCACAGAATTATCTGGTAGCAAAGCAACTTCTATTTTTGAAGCATAACCTGCTTGGGCCTCATCAACAGCATTATCCAATATTTCATAAACCTAAGAACAAGAAGAAAAGGGAAAAAATCAAACAACTTAACAAGCTTGCTTTCCTATTGGCTAAGATAAACACAGCAATAAACATATCATTAAGGACATAGCAACACAGCAGATACCAAATGATGCAAGCCACGAAGTCCGGTACTTCCAATATACATTGCTGGCCTTTTCCTAACAGCCTCTAAGCCTTCAAGTACCTAAATTCAGAAAATTATTGTAGTACCAACAAAATCAGCATAAATAGACCTTTACAATCTCCAATATAAAAGCAACCATCCAAACCACATTGACAGATCATTCCCAATAACAATCTATACAACGCACTACAAGATAATGGCAATATCTGTGTTGTTTTCATGTTAGTTTATATATATATATATATATATATATATATATATATATATATATATATATATATAAACAAGATAAATGAGGCACAAATTGTGCATGTATTTCTCAAATGACCTGAATTTGTTCGGAGCTGTAAGTCATTGACCTAGGGCTTTCTTTAAAAGCTTCTGTCGTAACACTAGACGACATGAATGCCATTGGTGAAACAACATTTTTTCGAATCAAGAGTTGACTTGAAACCTTCCTCAGTGGCAAGTATGTCCTGAAAAAACACCAATGCGGATAGTTAAAGACATTACACATCACTTCTTTTTCATTTGAAAATACCAATCATCTCAAAATAATACATCAAAAATCCCGTTGCATTCCCCCCACCCAGGGCCCGGAAAAAAAAATAATAACAAAATCCCAGTCAAGAATTTAAAAAATAAAAATAAAAATACCCTTTTGTTTTTTTACACTAATCCCAGAAACCAAACAGAGGAAGAACACAGAAAATGTAAACTTTCCTTAATTTTTCCTTGAAAACAAAATGGGTAAGGAAAAAAAAAAAGAAGAAAAAGTAACCTGGATTTGAAGAAGAGAGAGGGCAAAGCGTGAGAGTCGTAGGTGGAAAAACAACGAGAGGCCATAAGTCTGCGAAGATGAAGATAAGGAGGTTTGAGGAGAAGACGCGCCATAAAATTGATAATAAAGCAAAGAAAGAGGTTCTCTTCGGCTATCGTAGGCCAAAAGAGAGCGAAGACCGAAGATAAACCCTCTTTTTTTTTCTTTTTTTTTTTAATATTAACTTTCCCTCCACAACCCCATCAAAACGCTTCGTTTTCACTCTAGGTTTATCTATTTATTTTAGCTATTACAATATAGAATAAATAATGTCCACCTCTCCTAAAAGTTTGTTCAATTACAGATAGAGTTAACTTTTAAATTTATTAACAAAGACCTCTCCTCCCGTTAATCAACTTTTAAGTTTTTTGATAAAGATCTTCCTAGATCAACAGTTATATTTGACCAAATTTTACTAAAAGTAGGGGAGGTGTTTGTTAATAACGATAAAGTTAACTTCTCTTGTAATTGACAAAACCTCAGGGGAGGTCGATGCAATTAGCTCTACAATATAAAGATCTTCCTAGATCAACGGTTATATTTGACCAAATTTTACTAAAAGTAGGGGAGGTGTTTGTTAATAACGATAAAGTTAACTTCTCTTGTAGTTGACAAAACCTCAGGGGAGGTCGATGCAATTAGCTCTACAATATAATATTGGAGAGAGCATTTTTTTATTTTTTTTAAAAGGAAATTGCTTGTTTTGACCTCAAATTATTGTTGATTTTAAAATAAAGCAAATTACACACAACCTACTTAAAGTTTGTCCTTTCACTTTTATATATAAATTTTTAGTCATTCTACATAATGCTCCCTTACCGTTAGTCAACCACAGTTAAATTTAACTGTTGACTTTGACAATTGTTTGAAATATCCAAAATATCCCTAAAATTAAATTTAATTTTTTTTACAAAATAAAATAACAATAAAAATAAGTATTTGGATCTCCACCGTCCATTATGAACTGTAAAGATCAAAAGCATTAACACAAATCAAAATAAGAAAAAGAATTAAAAAAAAAATTTAAATCCATCGATAGAATCGACTCCATCATTAATGGAGTTTGGACTTCATCATTGATAGAAACGAGCTCATCTCCAGTTGTCTCCATCGATGGAAAACCTCTCCATCGATGAAGACGAAGGTTCCCTTTATTTAGTGTTTTAATTTTTTTAAAATTTTTAATTTTTAATTTTTTCTTTTTAAATTTTTAATATTTAATAATTATATTTTTAATTTTTTTAAATATATTTTTTTAGAAAAACATATTAAAAACAAATGAAAACATGAAAATACCCTTATAATAGTTAAATTTAACTCTAATTGACTAACAGCGAGGAGGTTTAGTGTGGATTGACCATAAAGTTGTATATAGAAGTGAAAGAGAAAATCTCAGATAGGTTGTGTGCAATTTACTTTATAAAAATAACTATCCTCGATTTTTTTTTTCTTGACAACATTTACCACTGAGTTGACAAAGATGCCCCTATAATAAGTGGAATGACTAAGTTATTCGTGTTATAATTTTAACCCATCCCTTCCAACAAAAAAAAAACCTTGAGTTATCCATGTCTTTTCTATTTCTCTCTCATCTGTTTGTGTTTCTTTCTCTACAACGTTCTTCCCTCCCTCCACCATGATTCTCTCTCTTTTCTCTTTTCTCTTTCTCTCGTCTATGTCATTTGTTTATATTTCTCACTCTTCTTTCTAAAAATGTGTTTTCCTCATCGACAATATTCCAATTACATATTACGTAAATTTGATATTATTTGCCCTCTCAAAAGTCATTTAAAAAAGAGATATATAACGCTGAAAATAAAAAATCTTTACACACCAAGACTAGTAATATTCACACGCCAAGAACAAAACAGGGTCACATGCCAATAATAACAAATGTTCACACGTCAAGAACAAAATATGTCCACACTCTAATATAGATCACTCTAATACAGATGAGTTTTCGAGATTACAACTTACTTCCTTCAATTGATTTCTATCTCTAGGGTTTCAGTAGGTTTCTTTTAAATGATTTTCTCTCTCTATATTTGAAAGGTTTTTCTCTCTCTAACATGACAATAATTCCTCTCCATTTTTTTTACTGTTTAAGTGCGTTGGAGGAGGAGTTATACTAAGACCCCGCTTGGCATTATTTTTGAGAAGTCAAAATCTATATATTAAATAATTTTGGTATATAAAGATATTTGGTAAAATTTCCAAAAGTGGAGTAATTTTAAGAAGTATGTGGGAGATTATTTTTGTAAAGTGATTATGAAATAATCTGCTGTGAGATATAATAGATCTTTTAAATGATCAAATCATTAAAGTGTTCTTCAAAATCATCTTCAGAATCCACTTCCTTATCATCAGTGTGATTAGAAAATATACATGGGGTGTAATCTTCATCATTATCAGTAGAGAAGTTGAAGGAACTTGTCTGCTGATCTACGATCTCATCATCATCACTGACAAGGTCCACGAACTCTGTTGGAGATGTGTGCAGGTGAGATGAAGAAGACTGGTAAGAGGATGGAACTTGACTGGAATGTTGGAATTGGAATATATCATCTACCTCCAGTGGTGGTAGTGCTGCAACAGGAAACAATTCAAAGTCCACCCTGATACAATCCATATGCCTGTGCTTGAACCTATTAAATATACTTTGGAGATCAGTATCAGTCTTCACATGTTTGTATTTACCATTGGGAATTTAGCAAAATTGTCCAAAAATTAGTCAACAATTGCAAAACTACCCAGGCTCCACTAATTTTTGCAACCTCTACCCAAAGCCTTTTTTTGGACAAAATTGCCCTTTCTTTTACATTTGACCCACTCATCACTGTCTTCTTCTTCTTCTTCTTCATCTAGTCAAGGTTTCTTCACCTCACCCGGTTCTCTCTTCTTCTCTTCTCTTCTTCATATTTTTTTTATTTTTCCTCTCTTCCCTTCTCCATAAATCTCTTACCCAACCTAAGCCAAGAAAATCTCAAGTTATCTCTTGCAAATAAAAGAAGATCCATTTCACAAAGTTCTCTCTTCAAAAATTCCAAGGTTAGCGTTAAACTTTTTTTTTTTAGTCAATGCACACTTTTATGGATTTTCAATCAGTTGTAGGCATTTCACATTTCTTAATCCTCCATCAAAAAAATGAAGAACGAATTTTTATAAAAAAAATTTTCATCATGCCGGCCCGATGGTTTTGGCCCAATGAGTTTGGCCCGATAGTTTTTCTTTATGTTTTTTCATCGTTTTTGGCCCAATGATTTTTGTCCCGATAGTTTTCATCATATATTTTCATCATGGCGGCCTGATGGTTTTTGTCCCGATAGTTTTCATTATGAATTTTCATCATGGCGGCCCGATGACCTTGGCCCGATGGTTTTAAAATTGTATTTTCATCATGACGGCCCGATGGCCTTGGCCCGATAGTTTTGAAATTGTATTTTCATCATGGCGGCTCGATGACCTTGGCCTGATGGTTTTGAAATTGTATTTTCATCATTTTGGCCCGATGGTTTTTGTTCATGCCAGCCCGATAGTTTTGATACTTTAATTGAATTTAAGTTTTATTTAATTTTTTTATTTTAATGCAAGAAGAAGCATGGATGATGTGCAGTTGATAATTAACTGGGATGGACATTGGGTATGTGAACAAGGGGTTTATTGGTATGATGGCAAGAGATCAAAATGGATGTTATTTCTAAGAGATGCAACTTTTGCTCAACTATTAAATAAAGTGTATGCCGTCACTCGGAATTGACAGAAACTGCTTTCGAGTCATTATAAAGACGGTTGCTCATACCATCCGCCCAAGCATGCTTGTAGAGATAAGTGATGATGATTATGTTGTAATATTATTACGTCAAAAGAATGTTGACCCTTTAGTTTGTATAACCGTGTTTGAGATTGAGCATAGTGACTGACAATTGCAGCAACAATGTTTTCCAGAGTCATCTAACCAACTACACCATCCCATCAATCTTCAGTTTCCTTTATCGAAGGGAAGTAACTACATTCGGGAGGGCTACACACCAAATTTAAATGATGCTACGGTTGATGATGAAGTTCAATTTGTTGATGATTTTAGTAATGAAGCCAGAGATAGTGAGAAGTCCCAAGATGTTCAGGGTGTTGGAAACAGTAATGAAGAGTTGGTTCGAGCCACGTCTAAAATGTGTTCAATTAATGATGTTGAAGTAGCTTTGAGAGCTATGCCGATTCTGATTGCAAATGGGGAAGTCTTTGACAGTAAAAAAGAGTTGCACTCCTAACTAAGAAGGTACGCTGCTGTAAATCGTTTCAATTTGAAAGTGTGGAAGTCGAATACTTCACGTTTTGAAGTACGTTGTGCTGTTGGAGAGTGCAAATGGCGGCTACATGCATTCAAGGTTACAAATACTAATTTTTTTTTCGGATTATGCAGTTGCTCAATGGAGAAAAGGTTTTCATGGAATAGAAAGGCTAGTGCACAGTTTATTGGACAATATATCAAGGAGAAATTTCGTGATGGTCGTATCTACAGACCAAAGCAAATCATAAGAGATATCCAAAATGAATTGGGCATTACAATAAATTACCACAAAGGATATCGGGCTAAACATATTGCTATGGAAGAGGTACACGGATCAGCTGAAGTTTCTTTTAGTATGTTACCTTATTATTGTCACATGATAGAGGAAACAAACCCAGGGACAATGACGAACATTAAGACTGATGATGAAAATAGGTTCATGTATATATTATTCTCCATGAAAGCGTGCATAGATGGTTTTAATGTTGCCATTAGACCGATTATTGCAATTGATGCCACGTTTCTGAAGGGTTCATATGGTGGCATCTTGTTTGTCGCTGTATGTCAAGACGGGAACGACCAAATATTTCCTTTGACATTTGGTATTGCGGATTCCGAGAATGATACTGCATGGAGTTGGTTTCTATCTTATCTGCATGATACCATTGGAGATGTTGAAGATCTTATTTTTGTATTTGATAGGAAAAACAGTATTGTCAAAGCTATTGCAACGGTTTTTCCAAATGCATACCACGGTGTTTGTTTCATGCATTTATAACGAAATATGATTTCCATTTATAAGAACAAAGATCTTTCCATACCATTTCGGAAAGCAGCCAAGGCATACAGAGTTAATGATCACTCATTTTACATGCTACAGTTGTCCAGCATTAGTATTGGAGCTCATCAGTATGTTGTTGATATTGGAGAAGAGAGGTGGCCCCGAGCCTTTTGTCCGAGAAAAAGGTACAACATTATGACTACTAATATTGCTGAGTCGATGAATAATACAGTGAAAGATTTTCGAGAGTTACCCATTGTTGTTATGATTGACCATATTCAAGATATGATGCAACGTTGGTTTCATGATCGACGTATAGTGGCTGCTTCTTATGATACATAGTTGACAGAAAAGGTTGAGGCACTTATTAGGGTTAGTGATGAATCTGTGCAACATATGAAGGTGTCCCCAATTGCATTGTACCAGTTTGAGGTGCACGATGGAAAACAGAATGGCATTGTTGATTTAGAAAACCGTACATGCAGTTGTAGAGAATTCGATCTTGATCAGATTCCATGTACACATGCTTTAGCTGCTATAAAATATAGAAGATTGCATTACACAACATTCACCTCACCTTACTATTCAATTGCTTATCTGTTTTCAGCATACAGTGGTGAGATTCATCCAGTAGGCCATCAAGGTGACTGGTTGGTCCTAGCTGAGGTTGCAACTACAATTGTTCTTGCACCAGTTGCCCGACGCCCACCAGGTCGACCAAAGAAACAACGTATACCTTCTATTGGAGAAGAGGTTGTACGCAGAAGGTGTAGAAATTGTTGGCGCCACGGCCATAACAGCCAAACATGCAAGAATCATAAAGTAGCTGAACCATCTGGGTGATGAGGATATGCAAGATATGATATTGATTTATTTATGATTTTCTGTTTTGTTGTATTTAATTGTATTTTTATTCGGATAATTGCAGGAAATGAACAATATAATTAACATTATTGTACAATTTGGAAGACATTATTGTACTATTTCAATTAGCTGTTTTGTTATATGCAATTAACAGTTTTATTTGGTTTTTGGAAGAGTTTTTAATCAATTAACTTATGAAAATTTTGCCAGAGTTTCCTCTGTTTTTCTAACTACCCAAAACCTGATTTACGAAATCAATGCATTAAACAATATATGTATACACTTCAAAGCACATTTTTCAATCATTTGCGCATCCTTCCGTTCGATGCGACTTTTCCAATCATTTTATCAAAGCAAAAAAATTAACGTTTACAAAATTTACAATCATTTTCTGAATAACCAATAATATCCCAATAACCAATAATATTCCAATAACCAAAATTTACAATCATTCCCAATAACCAATAATATTCACATAAATAAAAATTTCAAAAAAAGTATAGGTCATTCTTCATCGTTTAGCCATACAGAGTTTGCAAATATTTCAATGGACATTTTCTTCCTCAGAGCTTTCATTTGCTTTGCATTGAAATCAAACTTCTGTCTGTGTGCAACAATGTATTCAGCAAACACAAGGGTAAATGCACCACAGTGACCACTGCAATAATTTCAATATAATAACATTGTCAATTATTGAATCAATTATAATAACAATCAATATAAAAATATAGAGTTCAATTTCACTTACGCCCCGCGTTGTTGTGGAACAGTATCGGGACCTAGTCTTTTGCATGCGAATGGAGTGACCTGTACTTGTCTCCCTTTATGTTCAAAATAGCCTCCGCTATACATAAGGGACGGCAGAAGAAGTGCTAGTGGGGTGACATATTGCTCCCAAAAAGACGAATTAGTGTCCTTACATAGAGAATCATAGATCCGTATTTTTCTTTCGACAAGATTAACAGCCGCCAACACCCAATGATAACCATCCACATTCACAGGCATCAACAACTATATCGAACACATAATTGTCATTTAACTTATAAAGATATTGAACTGTTAAATAGCTGCATGATTACACTTACATTATCGATCTCCTACCATGGACGAGATCCTTCGGGTCGTTCTCAGCGAACATACCCAAGGTAAAAATCCTCTCATTGAAAGGTAAAGGGATCGTATGCCTCCTGCGATATGGTTCTATCCTCATCTTTCGAAAGTTTTTTCCATATGTGTTGAAGGGTTGTCTACAACAATTTAAAATATCAGTATGTTCTTTATAAGTAAATCATGGAAAACATTTAAATAATTTTTATTTCAATTACAACTTACAAAGAATGATGGATCAATCAAGTTGTAATTTTGCGAAAAAATGGTCGGATGCGAAAGTTGGCGCCTCCGTAGTACTGCCAAATAAGCCTCAATGTGCTGTTTTTTGGTTAGATCATGACAAAAATATTGCCATTGAAAACTCATAATAAGGAACAGTGCAACTTAATGACATTAGCATGAAATTAACAAAATAATTTCAATTTATTTACTAACCCAGCCGTCCAACCAGTCGATCATATTCTCAAACGTCTTGAAAAATTCAGGGGTCGCATCCATTGGTTGCCCAACGTAGCACCTGCATATACGGTATAATATTCAGAGGAAATTACATTAAACATCATAAGAAAAAAAGAAGTCTGAAAATAAGTTATGCACTTAAATTATGTATGCTTACCTAGCTTTGTTAATTTTTTTGAAAGTCTCGTACTCCGACTGTACTTCCGAGTGCATCGGTTTTAAAGGCTCGAACTTAATTGGATTTGCAGTCCGTGTCCTTTGGTTTTTTGGCCTAGTCGGGTCCACGTACGGGCTAGATACGAATGCAGAACGCTTACGCGTCCTCATACCATATCTTACGCTGAATGCTTTTTTTTCAAAAGCAACGACACTCTGATTACCTGTGGCACTCACAATATTCGGCAAGGGAGAGGGAGAGTAAATAGTAAGCTGTAGGCATTGATCAGGTTCCTTTCCCTCCTCCTTTCCCTCTGATGCAGTGAATACAACAGTATACGGTTAATATAATGTCAAAAAGGAAATAACAAAGTTCGACATGATTAAATAAAACAAAAATTACCTCTGGCACCTTATTTCCAGCTTCAAATTGTTCATTACTGCCTGCTGTCTTGCAGACAACTTCAATCAATTTCTCAACTCCTTTCCGTATCTCATCAAGTTCTGTTTGTAGAGTTGCAAACCCTTTGTCAACTTTATCATTCAGTGCGGTCATAGAAGTCTGTAGACAATTGACTTATGTGTGCAAGTCATCCAATTTTCTATGCAAATCTTGTGAGTCTTAGCATAATGTCCAACAAAAAGTTAAATTAACATTTACATAATATTTAATGAACAATACAATTAAGGGACAATATTGGCTACATACCGATGGACTCCGTCCAATGGGCCGCTCTTCTTGTATTTCAGCTTGCTTATCTTTCGATTGTCGTTGCTCTTCTTCAGCAACATCATCATTATGATTGTCATCACAATACTCGTCATCTTTCTTATCACCAATCTCTATATCTAGGGCAAACGGATCATTTGAGATGGTAGCCTTCTCCAACCCCGTCAAATATGACAACTTTAATTCTTCATCCGTGGGTTTTAAAGTTTGAAACGTTGAAATCTAACCAACAAAAAAGAAAAATAAACCACATAGAGTTATAATAAATTTTATATACCTAAGAGAAGTCTGTTAATTTAATTCATACCTTTCGCCTTATGAAAATCTCAGTTCTCAAAGCCTCATATCCAGGACTCGTTTTGACTTCCCAGTTCAGAATACGAAGGGCTGTACGAGACACCCTGGTAGCATAATTCTTCTTTGAGTACAGCGAAATCGCTTCAATTGCCCACACCTAGCAAATAAAACAAAATCATGTTTCAATAAGAGTTTTAAAGAAGTTAAGGGTAAAAAATGTTAAACACTTAAAATTACCTAAAACGCATAAACAAATCCATACAGGTTGATCTTATCTGCTGTATGGCTCAGATCCTTTTTAGCCTTCTCCATAAACCTATGATCTTAACCTTTGCAACAGGTCGATAAAGAATTGAATGTCCTTGAATATACATAGGAACCCCATGGGAACTGATTGAATTTTTCTAAATTATCCACTAACTTCATTGCCCAATATTCGACCTTAGTCCTCAAGTCCTTTCCAAGCAATGTCATCTCTAAGATCAGTAACAAAGCTAATTTAATCATGTCATCATCATCATCATTTTCTTCCTCCAGACGTTCGAACAAACTTTGCAATTTGGTTCCAGTCACTTTTTTAGCTCCCTTAAAATATTTCTAGCGAATTCTACACGGATCATCTTCCTTTATAGTAGGGACGACTATATCCCCAAGACGTAGACCGCTCACGAGGCAAAACCCGTTTGCACTGAACTGTATTTTATTCCCACCAATCAGAAACCACATTTCATTTTCAGCATTTTCCATATGGCACTCCCGCAACAAAATGTGATGACAAAATTGACCCGTGAAGGACATTTCATTAACATCTAAAAAATGCCCAAAACACATTCCTCTTATTTTTTGTTGTTGTCGTTCCGTCAGCTTACTCTTAATCAATCCGATACAACCCCATTTACAATACGTCGTCATTTTGGCAAGGAAAATTTTTTTTTTTTCCTTAATTTTCATAGTCTCAATCAACTTGTCACTTGCCATTAATTATTAGCCTGCAATAAAAAAAAATTTCGAATTCATCAACAAACTAAAAAATATAACGCTTACAAATTTAAATTTTATTTCATCAAACCAGGCTGGCCCGATGATTTAATTTCATCGGGTCGCAGTGGCCCGATGATTTCATTTCATCTGGTTTTGTTTCATGGTGATGGTTGGAGGCTGGCCGATGGTTTACTTTCATTGGGCCACTGAGACACAGTAGCCCCGATGAAACAAAACCATCGGCCAGCCGTGGCCCGATGATTAAATGTCATCGGGCCACCGCGACCCGATGGTTTTGTTTCATCGGGCCACGTTGCCACCATAAAACAAAACCATCGGGTCGCGGTGACCCGATGAAATTAAATCATCGGGCCACGGCTGGCCGACGGTTTTATTTCATCGGGCCACTGAGACCCGACGAAACAAAACTATCGGCCAGCGGAGACCCGATGAAAAACTCATCGGGTCACAGCTAGCCGATGGTTTAGTTTCGTCGGGCCACTGTGGCCCGATGAAACAAAACCATCGGCCAGCCGAGACCCGATGAGTTTTTCATCGGGTCACTACTGGTCGATGATTTTGTTTCGTCACAGTAGCCCGATGAAACTAAACCATCGGTCAGATGAGACCCGATAAAAAACTCATCGGGTCTCAGCTGGCCGATGGTTTAGTTTCATCGGGCCACTAAGACACAGTGGCCCGACGAAACAAAATCATCGGCCAGCCGTGGCCCGGTACCCAAAACACAAATTTCTAAACAAAAAATCAGAAGAAAAATCAATAAACAAACTTCTTTCCTTACTTTCAATCGCTGTGGAATGTTACCACGGAAGAAGGAGACGATTTCGTTGCTGTGACCCGATGAAAAAATCATCGGGTCTCAGCTGGCCGATGGTTTTGTTTCATCGGGCCACTTAGACTAAGTAGCCCGATGAAACAAAACCATCGGCTAGACGTGGCCCGATGCCCAAAACAATGATTTGTAAATAAATAATCAGAATAAGAAATTTTTTCCTTACTTTGAATCGCTTTGGAATGTTGCGATTTCCTTGCTGTCGTCGAAGAAGAACGCGACTACGGCAGAACCTGCTTCGGTACAAACAAAGACGAAACGAAGAAGACGAACGAATGAACAGCAGCACAGAACACAAATGAAGAAGACGAACAGCTCCGACGATAAACAACAGTTGAGATGAACAACAGTAAAAACAATTTGGTCAAAAAATGGTAAAGTGAAAACGTGAATACAGTGGGTCAAATGTAAAAAAAAAAAGGCAATTTTGTCCAAAAAAAGGCTTTGGGTAGAGGTTGCAAAAATTAGTGGAGCCTGGGTAATTTTGCAATTGTTGACTAATTTTGGGGCAATTTTGCTAAATTCCCTTTACCATTCCAAGACAATCTGACTTCAGCCTTGAATAGTTCATCGGGTTGGGCACTTGGGCATGGTTAAACAAGTGTACATGAACACATCAGCCCACATCTCTGCCAATGTACACCAAATTCAACTTGATTTCCTAAGAACTTGAAATTAAGACATATACATATACATTAACAAACTTATACAAAAAGTAAATTTAGTGTATATAGCATTTAATAAATAAATAGCAATACACATATATGTACATTCATAATTTAATATTAACCACATGAAGCTGTACATAGTAATACTCAAGCAGCAATTTATATGTATATTAACATCTCTTATGTATGACACCAAATGTTATACTATTTTTATGTTAAAAAAATATATTTATGGAATATACTTACACTAAATTTTTTTATACTCCAATGTATTTAACACCAAATTGATGTGAATAACATCTTTAAATTCTTTATATAATATTAATTAATTTTTATTTAATAATTTATACATGATTATTGTTATCGTGTATTTTATTATTAAACTATATTTTAATTTATTTTATTTTATAGTTTATTTTGGATATATATTTAATTTCACTTAATTTTAATATTATTATTTTGATTATATTACTGTATTTTTACATTATAATTTTTAAAAATTAATTTAATATAAAAATTCAACATTAGTTAAATATGTAATTATTAAATAAATATATATATATATAATATTGGGTTCATTTTGAAGATCTCGATGAGATTTTTCCAACGGTATATTTTTTATAATATTTTAATTTATAAATTTTATTATTTATTAAATTTTATAAATATATTAAATTGATAAAATGATGAAAATGAAATACAATTTGTTTGAGAATTTTATCAAATTTTTATATGGAGACTTAGGATTTGGTGTTCCATGGAGTATCAAATGACACCAATTTGGTGTTTTCGATGGCCAAAAACATAAAGTAAGTTATTGCAATTAACCCTAAACTTTTTATCAAATCAACTTAGATGATTAAATAATTCTTCTTATGTCATAATTATTAAATAAATTAATTTTATAATCTCAAAAGTAATGTTATATAGGCTCCAAATTACCTTTCTGTTCAAGTGACTTTAATTTAAAAAAAAAAAAAAAAACTTTGTACACATATTAATACACACAATTTAATTTTTTTTTTTTAAGTACATTAAGAGTAATATATCATTTATCTTAAACTTCAATTCTATTTACCATTCATCAAGAGAGTTTGTAAGACCGCATAAATTGAAATACTCTATTTCACTTTGATATGGAAATGTAATAATGGGCTTATTATTTTAATAATATTCACTTTATTATCATATTTTTTAAAAGTATTGAACAAGTTCATAAAATAAAAGAAAATGCTTACGCTGTGATTTATATTTAAAAAAAAAAAAATACGGTTAAAACTTTGTCTTCTTGTTTCTACTTAGAAATAAGACAATTAAAAATATGGACGATTAAGAACAATCCCATTATGTTTATTTATATAAAAAAAATTCTAAAAACGGCCCTTAAATTATGAGAATTTTAAAATTTAGTCACGCTTGATAATTTTTCTATTCGTATCAACTCTAACACTAGCTTATGTGGCTTCTATCTTGTCTATGTTTCTCTCTTTACCCTCTTTACAAATCATTCTCTCTCTCCACTTCTTAAATTAAAAAAAAGTTCTCTCTCTTCATTTTGACCTCAATAGTGGGATGGGCCAGGCAAATTTTTTCAAAAATTTAATATGTAATTACATATTTACTCTTCAAGTTTCACAATATTACAAATATACCTTTTATCAATTAAATTAAAAAAATAAAATTTTTCTCACCTCACTTACAAAGACCATAGTTATACGATTAACTCTCTCTCCCTTATCTCTTTCTCCTCTTTCTCAATCTCACCAGTCCATTGTCAGAACTATGTCGATGTTTAGCTGAAACAAAAAGATTAATTATTACACTTTGATTGATAAATTAATTCGTTTAGTCTTAACACTTCCTGTATCCACGGTAACAACAGAACAAATATTTTTTGCTATGAAACTTCTTAAAACACCACTTCACAATAAGATGGAGGATGATTTTCTGACAGATTGTATGGTCATATATATTGAAAGGAAGATTGTTGATACCATTAACTTAAAATATATAATAGATAAGTTTGATTGTGTAAAATCTCACAAGATAAAGTTTAAATAAGACTTATTTATATTTGTATTGCATGTTTATTTTTCTTTTTTATTGTTATCTTATTAAAAGTTAATATATTGTGTTCAATATATATGCATTTTGAGGGGTAAAGTTCATTATGTTCTCTACCTTTTTGTTTTGTTTTCGTCCACCCTAATAAAAATTTCTGGGTACGCCCTTGATAACGTGACATGTAAATGTGCTGCGAATTGCTCATTTTACATGTCATTATTGGCTGCCAATGTGGCGTATAAATTGTCTTGAAAATAACATTTTACATGCCGATGTAAATTGAGATATTTCCAACAATTTTACATATCATATTATCAGTCACTGGCAGCATGAACTATTCAAGAAAGTTTCACACTTTTTTTTTGCAAGTTTTTCTACATAAATCTTAAATATTGCAACACAAAACCAAAATCAATGAAATATATGATGTTCCAAAGATACATTTTTAGTAAGAGTTTTACATACCTAGAACTAATATGATAAGATTTTCAGATTTTTTTCATCAAAATGCGGAGATCACATTAGGAACCTACTTTTGAATGATTTTTTATGCCTAAATCTAATTATGTTTGTATTTCGTAGAAATCTATTGAGAAAGAGTGAGAAATTAGTGAAAGAAGAACATGAGAAGAGAGAGAAAGGTTGAAGGTAGAAGATGTTGGGGGCTACTTTTATAATTTTATTGCTATAGAGTGAAAAGAAATTTTTAAGGTTGGTTAGTAACAATCAAATTAGTAAATGTGATTGAAAATAAATTTTTACAAACTTACTAGTTATTAGGTTAAATTTAAAAATTAGTATAAAATATTAAGCAAAATAATATCAATGGATATCCTTTTCAAAAACAGAAAACTTTAGTGGAGCCTAGACCGTCAATAAAATATCATCTTAAAAATAAATAAAAAATAAAAATTACCCCGTGACAAAACAATATTGGGCATGTGATTCTCAATCTTTTAGGCAATTTTGACAATTACATATATTAATTTAGGAAAACTTGCACAAAATTTATCTGAGTTTAGATAATATTTGCACACACATGCAACTTTTATTATAATTATACAAACTTTTCCTGAAATTTGTTGACTAATGGATGGACTGACTATTGACTAACTGATTGAAAGGTAAAAATATCTTTTATATAATTTTTTTTTGTCTGAAAAGAATTTTTACACAATGTTTAGAACTATTAAATAAGACAAATTTACTGTTAAAAAAAATTTGATTTATTAAAAAAAATTATTCCCACTAAAAATAGCAATATTTTTTCTTATTTTTATAACGTTGAACGTTAAATTTAACTATAGTCAATATATTCTAAGGGATATTTATATAATTATAATAAAAATTACCGTTATGTGTAATATTACTTAAATTTAGAGAATTTGTATAGTTTTTCCATTAATTTATATGTCCATATTATTGTTTATATAGTTCTTTAGGGTTAATTACATTTACCCCTAAGTTTAGATGATATTGCACGCACCACTAATTTTTATTATAATTATATAAATATTCCTTAAAAAATATTGACTAATTGATAACTAACCGTTTTAATAATTGTTTACTTAATGGTCCATTTAAAAAAAATGTTAATTTAATGATCTAAGAGTAAAAATATCTTTTTACTCGACAATAAAAATTAAAATCAAAGAAAATTATGAAATAACCCTAAAAATCAATTTCCCCCTTATTTTTTTTTTCTTTTTATTCCTTGCAATTTTATTTAATTAATTTTGTTTTAATAATTTTTAATTATTATAATAACAAAATAACTAAGTTAATAGTAATTTGGACATTTTACATTTCAATGTTAGTCAACTAGTTAATTTTTTTTTTCTTATAACAAAATATATCTTGGCAAACAGTGTTAGTGTCATCAATACTATAATTATAAAGGTGAAATTATTTTTCAAGAATTATTATCGTGAAGTACTACTTAGATACGTTTTTGGGGATAGACGTAAAGATTTGGCAGAATTTGATAAAAAATTTAATATATTAATTTTATTTTGTATCGAATATAGCACTATGGACCAAAAAACCGGAGCATTTACTATAGTAGCCAACAAATGTTAACAAATGTTGCTTCTGACTTTCCTTATAATTTGTAATTGGTCAGATCGAATTATGCAATATCATCTTTAAAAAAAAAAAAAAAAATTTAAGAGGGAAGGTCTGCTTTGAAGTTCAATGCAAACAACAGCTACCACATATACATTACTATTAATGAATGCGTTATTATGTTGGAAAACTTCTAAAATGTCCCTATGTTTTTGTGAAATACCACTTTTGTTCATTATTTGCAAATTGATTAAAACGGTTCCTAACATTTTATGAAACACCAAAAACATCCATCAAGTGGAAGTGTTGACCTGTGTCTATTTTTACCAAGGGATAATTTATACTTTTAGAATGAACTTAAAATAGGTAAATTTTAAAATAATTTCTTAAACTGCCAAAACAGTCTCTTATATTTAAAAATATACCATTTTAATCTTGATATTCAATTTTTTTGTCAGTCAATTAAATAGTCAATGGGTATAATAATTTTTACACTAAAATAACAATCTAAAATTTGTAACAAAAAAGTTAAAATATATATATAAATATATATATACACACACGCATAAGCTGGAAAAAAAAACAAAAGTTATTAATAAAAATTCAAAATGGAAAAAAAAAAAAATTAGTGGAGGAGGTGAATCATATTGATCTCAAGGATCCACTAGTTTCCATCGAAAAAAATAAAATATGAATTTCAGTTGGTTCATAAAAATAGGAAGAACTCAAATCAAAGAATTCATTTTGTTTTTTTTAAATTCTTTTATACATTTGGTGGACTGCCACTTATACGTGGCCTCTATAATTTTATTTTTTTAAAATTATGTTTTATTTTTAAATATTTATTTGATTTGCTATTATTTGACGGGTTATTTTTTAAATTTCTAAAATCAAAGTTATTCAAACTAACAATTTTCTAACGGATAATAACGGAACAAGAATGTTATTAGTCCTTTTTTTTTAAAAAAAAAAAAAAAAAACAGTGGTAGTTTGTGAAATCAGAGGGATGATTTTGGAATTTCCCACACATACATTACTATTACTGGATGCGATATTTTGTTGATGAAGATTGTAATTGACATGGAATAAAGCACTAGTCAAAATCTTTTCATAAAGAGTAAAAACCCAAGGTATTAATTTAGTAACCTTCTTTTATACCACAAAAAAGTTTACATGACAAACTTCGTTACAAATTTATGGCACACTTGACTTCAATGATTTTCAATAATAATAATAATAATACAGAAATATACATAGCAGGATTTTCTACACACCTACAGTCAGTTCTTTACAAATTGACTACGCGGTTGAGACGGGTGACACTGATACAGATGAGGGCAAGAAGAGTTAAAAAATCATGACAATATTATACACTACCACTTCTCGTAATTGTATCACAACCACGTTGATTTCCCGTTAGCTTCTGGCGTTCCTTTAAAAGACAAAGCAAAAACATATAAGTTATATTTAGAACTTAATTCTACATCCCTATTTCAGACTTTTCTTTACTGAACAAAGAGCTTGCAAGGTCACTATTAACTAATAACTAATTTATTTTACCATGAGAAGATGGTTGCGTATGTGTCAAAACGGATAAAAGCAATAGAAATAATCACTTGCTCATGCCTCAATTAACCTTGTTGAAAAATGTGTATTCAATGGTTGGTGAGTGTTGAAATATGAGTAGTCAATGGTTGGTGTATGTTGAAATATAAGTAGTCAATGGTTGGTGAGTTAGGTGGTAAATTAGTGGTTGGTGAGTTAGGTGAGTTAGGTGGTTAATTAGTCAATAGTTTTTTCTATTTTTTAGGGATTATGTTTTTCCCTTCTTTGTATATATATTCATTGTTTTGTATTCATGAAATAGAAGAGTATTCACTCTTTTCTCTCAAATTCTTCATGGTATCAGAGAGTCTCTCAATTTGAGATTTTTTTTCCGACAGCCACCATCGTCCTCGCTGCTCATTCCAGCGATTTCCGCTGCTCATTTCGGCAGCCAGAATCCGAAGCTTTGTATGCTTCGTCATCACTTCCGCGAAAGAAATCATCAGCAAGCGGAGTATTATTTTGGTGATAACAGATTTGTTCTCCTCTCTTGGTGGTTTCCGAGACAAATCAGCCATCAAACCAGTATTTTTCGGCCTAAATCCGAGCCGATCTGTTTTCTTCTTCGCAGATCGGAGGATTCCGAAACAGTACTATTCACGCGCGTACTGTTCACGGGCTGCTGCGAGTCGGTTGACACCACCGGCACCAGAAAGTAAGAACAGTACCAATTAGCAAAATCTTTCAAAGGCTCGTCGCCAATGGAGGCCGTTTGAGTAATCAAAAGGCTAATCGAAGTTTGCAAAAGGTGTTTTGCCACCTCTGCCGTTTCTCCTCCGATCTCGCCTATTGCCAGCGAATATCTTCTGTTTAATTACAGTATTACCCTCAGTTGATTAATTACAGTTTCCGCCCCTGTTTTAAAAAAAAAAAAAAAAAAAAAAATTCAGCATGTCTCACGAATCCTCTTCCGAACTTGTCTCTGATTTAGATCCGATCAACTCAAACAACAATGGGGATACAGAGGAAAAAGGTTACACGGCCAGTGGAAAAAACGGTGTTGGAACAGATTCAGTTGCACACATTCATAAGCAATTGGATCAGCTACAAAAACCGTTTTCTGGTTTAAATACCTCAGTGTTTGGTGTTGGGTCTGTTGCTACTAAAGGTACCTTCTCCACTGTTTTGAATGTGCAAAAGGAGATATCAGGAACATGGATTGTGGATTCCGGAGCAACTGACCACATGACAGGTGATGCTAGGGTGTTTAGTACCTTTGAGCCGAGTCAAGGTAACTATAATGTCAAAATTGCAGATGGTTCTCTGTCCAAGGTCACAGGGTGTGGTACTGTTATTATTTCAAAAACTCTAACCCTGCAGTCTGTGTTATATGTTCCCACTTTAGATTGTAATCTTCTATCTATCTCCAAACTCACTTATGATGAAAAGTGCGTGTTTAAATTTTTTCCCACTTATTGTGTGTTTCAGGACATGATTTCGGGAAAGATGATTGGAACTGCTGAGATACAATCTGGTCTCTATGTCATCAAGGCCGAAGCTTCAAAGGGTATACAAGGTCATTCTACTAAGTCCAATAATTTTTCTCTTGAGTCAATGTCTGAGTCTATGTTTAAGTCCAATAAAGAGAATTCTATTATGCGTTGGCACTATAGGTTAGGACATCCTAGTTTCCTATATCTAGAGAAACTGTTTCCTGACTTATTTCTTAATCACAGTCCAAAAGATTTTCATTGTGATTTCTGCGAGTTATCAAAACATACTCGTTCTGTGTTCCATCCTACTAGTTACAAAGCCTCCAAACCATTTGCTTTGATTCATAGTGATGTTTGGGGCCCTTCCAGAGTCCCTAATATTACTGGGGCAAAATGGTTTGTTTCATTTATTGACGATCATACCAGAGTCACATGGGTCTTTCTCATGAAAGAAAAGTCTGAGGTCACCAATATCTTCAAAAATTTTCATTCTTTGATCAAAAATCAGTTTCAAACAAATATTCAAGTATTCAGGTCAGATAATGGGAGAGAATTTGTAAACCAAGGGTTGAGAGAGTATCTTTGTAGTGAGGGGATTGTCCACCAAACCTCATGTGTTGACACACCTCAACAAAATGGGATTTCTGAGAGGAAAAACCGTCACCTATTAGAGGTTACTAGATCTTTGTTGTTTTGTATGAGGGTGCCAAGTCGTTTTTGGGGTGAAGCTGTCCTCACTGCTGTACATCTGATTAATAGGCAACCTTCTCGAGTATTACACTTCAAAAGTCCATGTCAAACCCTACTTGAAACTTATCCTCATACCAAACTTATATCCACTATTCCTCTCCGCGTCTTCGGTTGCACAGTGTTTGTGCATGTTCAACCACATTACAGGGGTAAACTTGATCCTAGAGCTGTTAGGTGTTTGTTTTTGGGTTATTCTCCTACTCAAAAAGGATATCGATGCTACAACCCAGACACCCGAAAGATTCATATTTCTCTAGATGTTACCTTTGTTGAAGATCAACCTTTTTTCCCACAAACTCAAATTCAGGGGGGGAGTGAGAATGAATTTCAGTTTTTTGATCATAGCCATAGTCACGTTTTTCATAAAATTCCTCATTATGAGTCTTCTAGTCCCAACAGTAAGTCCCATCATCCTAATGTGCCTAAAATTCCTCATTGTGAGTCAAATGTGTCTCCTTCTGACCCTCCAGACATGACAAATAAATTCAAAGCAGAACCTGTTGTATACTCGAGGAAGCCGATTGCAACTAAAGATGGACCAGACAAGATTGTACCTCAACAAGACCAGGAGTCTCAACCGGAATTGGTCCACATATCTGATCCAAACACTGAACCCCTGAGTGATCCTAGCACCAGCCCAAATACTAACCAGACAAGTGAGGAAGTTCCTTCAGATACTGAAATACCTATCGCCCTGAGGAGACCGGTAAGAATGTGTAGAGAGAGACCCCTTTACCCTTTGAGTAAGTACATATCCTATGAGGGTCTTTCATCTAGTTACAAAACTTTTGCTCACAATATTTCACTAGTGTCTGTTCCAGCAAACATCCAAGAGGCCATGTCAATTCCAGAGTGGAAAAATGCAGTTATGGAGGAGTTAGGAGCCCTTCAGAGAAATAAAACCTGGGATATCACAGAATTGCCAAAGGGTAAGCAGGCTGTGGGGTGCAAATGGGTCTTCACAGTGAAGCATAAAGCGGATGGCAGTGTAGAACGTTACAAGGCCAGACTGGTGGCTAAAGGATTTACACAGACTTATGGGATCGACTACGAGGAGACTTTTGCTCCTGTTGCTAAACTGAATACAATCAGAGTTCTTCTGTCCCTAGCAGTTAATCTCAACTGGAAGCTTCACCAAATGGATGTAAAGAATGCTTTCCTGAATGGAGAGTTAGCTGAGGAAGTTTATATGAAAGGTCCTCCAGGTTTGGAAAATGATTATGGAGACAAAGTCTGTAAGTTGAAAAAGTCTCTCTATGGGTTAAAACAGTCTCCCAGAGCATGGTTTGAAAGGTTCACGAAAGCCGTAAAAAGGTTTGGTTATACTCAATGTCAAGCTGACCATACCTTGTTTGTTCATCATGCCACAGGTGTTATTACTATACTCATTGTGTATGTGGATGATATAATTATGACTGGTAACAGTGAGGAGGAAATTCAAAAGTTAAAATCCTTTCTAGCCAAGGAATTTGAAATCAAGGATCTAAGAAGTATGAAATACTTCTTAGGAATGGAAGTTGCAAGATCAAAAGCAGGGATTTGCATAAATCAGAGGAAATATATCCTGGATCTTCTCAAAGAAACTGGGATGACAGAATGTAAGCCGGCTGATACACCCATGGACTATACGACGAAGTTGGGTCTCATAGAAGAAAGTCTACCTGTAGACAAAGGAAGGTATCAACGGTTGGTGGGGAAACTAATCTATTTATCCCACACCAGACCGGATATTGCATTCCCCGTGAGCACTGTTAGTCAATTCATGAACAGTCCGAATGAAGAACATATGGGAGCAGTTTTGAGAATTCTAAGGTATTTGAAGATGACACAAGGACAAGGTATATGCTTCAAGAAAAGTGAGGATAGAGATGTTAGAATCTTCACAGATGCAGATTGGGCTGGTTCAGTGGTAGACAGGAGGTCTACATCAGGGTACTGTTCTTATGTTTGGGGTAATTTGGTCACTTGGCGGAGCAAGAAACAGTCGGTGGTCTCTCGTAGCAGTGCTGAAGCGGAATTTCGAGCAATGGCTCATGGAATTTGTGAGGGAATTTGGTTGCAAAGACTACTAAATGAACTCAAAGTTCCTATGGTTAAGCCAATGGAACTGTTGTGCGATAATCAAGCCACCATTAGCATCGCAAAGAATCCAGTTCACCATGACAGAACAAAACATGTGGAGATAGATCGGCATTTTATCAAAGAAAAAATAGAAGCAGGGTCTGTTAAGATAAGTTACACACCTACCAATTCTCAAACAGCTGATGTGTTTACTAAGGCTCTACCTAGAGCATCTTTTGAAGGATTGTGTTCCAAGCTGGGTATGATCAACATTTACTGCCCAGCTTGAAGGGGGGTGTTGAAATATGTGTATTCAATGGTTGGTGAGTGTTGAAATATGAGTAGTCAATGGTTGGTGTATGTTGAAATATAAGTAGTCAATGGTTGGTGAGTTAGGTGGTAAATTAGTGGTTGGTGAGTTAGGTGAGTTAGGTGGTTAATTAGTCAATAGTTTTTTCTATTTTTTAGGGATTATGTTTTTCCCTTCTTTGTATATATATTCATTGTTTTGTATTCATGAAATAGAAGAGTATTCACTCTTTTCTCTCAAATTCTTCAAACCTCAATTATCACAAACAACTTTCTTTCGATAAAAAAAAATATTCTGGAAAGTGAAGAAAGCAATACGAGTATATATCTTTCTCTCTATTAGGAGAGGACAACACAATAACCAATATCCATGAAAAGCCAATCTACTTCAAATTGCTTAGTGTTGATTAGTATTACCTTGCAAAAAGCAACTGAGAGCTATTTACAGCACCCCTGGGAGCACTAGCACGCCGTGTCCTTTGATCATGCTCCTTGCTACTACCCCGCATGGCAGCAACTTCCTTTTCCTTTGCAGCTACTTCTCTCCTCATCTTTTTGGCCTCAATTTCCATTGCTTTGCTCAATGTATCGACCTTCTTTGCCAACATCTGCTCGATTTCACATGGAAAATGATATAATCAATTATGAGGATAGAGAGTCAGTGGAAGCGGCAACCATGGAAAGTAATGGTGTTTATCTAACCTCAACTGCATCATCCTTGTCCTTTAGGCTTTGATCTTTTTCATGGCAAGCTTTTCTCAGAGTTACAACTTCTTTCTGTAACATATCATACAACATTCCTGAAACATAATCTTCAAGCTCTGATTTGGATTTTTCAACTGAAGTCCCATTTGAACTCTCATTACGTGTAACAATTGTCTCAGTACTAGGGGTCTCATCATCAGTAGTAGTGGGAGAATTATCTTTCCCATTTGCGTCTGGAATCGGCTTATCTCTATCCAACGATCTACTGCCTCCATCAAATGAACCTGATGTTTTGGCATGCCTCAACAAGGCCGTTGCACTATTGGATCTGAGGAACCCAGTTTGTGAATTCAATGTTCGTTTTGATAGATAACCATTGGATGCTGGTTTGGAAAAAATTTCAGCTCCACCAAGAGATTGACGTCGTGAAGGCACGTTGCTTGTACTTTTTCCATCAGAGGCAGTGCGAGAATTACCATTAGATGCTCTAAGTTTTTCCTCTAAAACCTTGAAACGCAGTTGGTATTTTTCCTACAATCAATCAAACAAATAGGCTATTAAGGAGTTATCAAACAGGTTATTGGCAGGGATTAAAAGCAGGCTATCTTACTTTTAGCTGTGCTTCTGCCTTCGCAGTGCGCTCAGCAACTGCTAGTTTATCTCGCAACTGTTGCATTTCTCCCTACAAAACACGATAAAGTAAATTGATTTCAGAATGGATCCACAACAGTATGCTTTTCTTAAGTCTCTCTTTTATGAAACACCAAAGAATCCAAGTGTTCAAACACTATAATTCAGCAAGCATTTAGCATATTATCAATCTTGTCACATTAAATAGTTTAAACCATCATTTTACAGTCCAAATATTTGCCATAAGAAGCCATTTTTCAGAGTAACATTTTCACAGCCCAACTCCACGGTTCTCAGATGTAACCCAACCAACGAGGGATATGATAAAAGTTATTGGTCATGGCATTAGTTATCTAGTTCTTTCATCAGGATTCAATTAAAAAAAAAAAAAAAAAAAACCATAAACCAAAGAGCAGAGTATGGTTATTCAAGAATTTTCATAGCAAAAAAAGCAGTTGTATGTAATTTCTGACTGTGATACAAAATCTACAGAAGAATAAAAAGAGAAAGAACATTAGGCACCATCGCAATAATAACATGCCTGAAAAAATCTTCTTTCTTCAAGCCATTGCTTTACAGGCATAACTTTGTCATTGCCATCTTTCCACTCATTTGCAACCACAGTGGCAACTCTATTTGCAGAAACCTTAGCACGAGCTACTTCTCGCTCCAGAGTTTTTTTCTCCTCCTATACCAGCTTGAAAGTCAGAAGTAGTATGGAACATTTCTGTTACCATCACATTAATAACAAATTATAAGAACTGAAGCTCAAACATTGAGAGTCATTACATTCATCTCCTGCACTTTCCTCTGGTAATCACGCACAACATTAGCAGCTGCTCCTCCAGCCAAAACAGCTTCTTCAAGCTCACGAACAGTTTGAGTTAGCTTTTCCACCTCCGCAACCTTTTGTCGATGCATTTTGTCTAATATTTTGTTCTCCTCCTGGTTTGTAAACAAGACATGTGAAATTGGTGTCTCTCTTCTTGATGCCCCCCTGTAACAGCAGAATTTTGAAAAATGGACAAACCTGGCATATTTCAATCTGTTTCATCAGCTCTTGGTTTTTGTTTTGCAGATCATCAACAAAGGCAGCTTTTGCCAAAGCCATCTGGACAGTTCTCTCAACCTCAAGCAGAGCAGCTTCCTTAGATTTAGTAAGCCGGCCGAGTGCTCTATTGTCCTCCTGCAATTTTGCTGCCTAACAAATCAAAACAAGACATGTTAGTCATGAAATATTTATACTCAGTACTCTTGATCATATATGAAAATGAAGCAAGCATCCATGCGTATTCTTAAACATCTTCACAGTTGAGAAACAAAATGTTAATGAGTAAGAGTAGATGAAAAGTAAAATATAATGGCCAATGATACCGACTAAGTTATCAGAAGAATAGTTTTTAATATACCTCCAATCTGGCAAGCTTCAGTTCTGCCTCCAGAGGAGCGATGATTGCCTCAATGGGAGGCATTTCATCGTCTTTCTGAGCTGCATGAACTCTACGTAGTGTGGCTTCTGCAGCAAACTGTGCAGCAAGTGCTGCTTTTTTCTCATCATTTATCTTCTTAATCTCAAGGTTCTGCAGATTATAAAAAAATTCTTATTGCAAGCAGAAAATTACTTCCTAAAACTCAACCGCAGAAGAAAAAACAACTCTGTTCAAGTTGTAGCTATAAATAAAAGTAGTACCTTGCTTTCCAAAAGAGCTTCAGTCACTTTAAGCTTTTCATCCACTTTCATTAATTCATCTGTTAGCTGATTATAAAATCAAAATAACAACAGTGAGCAAAGTTAATATATGCTTAAACTTGAATTTGTTTTTCAATATGAAGTAAAGAGAATTAACCACAGATGCTCATCTTGTTTCCATCGTCAAATCCTATTATATGGCAGTAAAGTTTACATCAATGAAATAGACAGGACTATAATGTAGCAAAGACATTCTCTACCCATATTTCTCTTGAAAGTTTACTTTTTAAGAAAAGAATATGATACTCGTCCACTTGAAAATACTATAACTTAAGACACTTAGACACTAATGCTCTCTGGGATAAATAGCATTGGAACATCACATACAGAAGCTTTATCTGTTTCCTATTAAAATTAATACTAATAAATTGACAGTAATAAAAATAATATTTCGGTAAAAATTTTGTTGTCCCTAAGTATAGTGATATATCATTTTTTCCTTACTTTTCATGTATAAGCTTCTTTTGGTCTCTAACTCTTTAAAGATACATTATTTTAGTCCTTCCATTAGTTAAAATTAACAACCCAAGGGGTAATTTTGTCTTAAAAATAAAACCCTCCATGAAGTGCCACATGTCAAAATAGAACAAAAACAAATCAGGTTTGGATCAATTGGGTCTGGTGCAGGTTGAGTCACAACTGGACCAGACAAATAATAAAATATTAAAAAATCTAAGGGAACAAAAAAAATATAATTAACAAAAGAAAAAGAAAATGGCGTTTATAATTTTTTTTATTTCTTTTCTTTTTCTAAAACATTTATTTATTTGTCTTTATTTATATAGATTCTTTTATTTGTATTTGTCATTATATAAATTTTTTAAGTTCTAAATTATTATTGAATTTTTTATGATTTTTAAATTTTTTTGGGTTATTTAAATATAATAATGTAAGGTTAAAATTTGTAATAAAGAATGTTTTATATGGGATTTTGGTATTTTTCCCAAGTTCAAATTGCATATAATCAGTTACAAGGTCAAAGCACCTTTTTAACTCAATTATTTTATAACAATGGCAAAATAATGCATTTGTTATTTATGTTATATTTGACCTTTAAAAATTTGGTTAGAGGGACCATTTTTATCTATTGTTTAAATCGTAAGGACCAAAGAAGCGAACACGTGAAAAGTAAGTAAAATAATGATATTTAGTAATGGCTTATGGAATAAATTGAAAATTCCCCTAAAAATTTCCCATCAAATCATAAAATAAATAGATATAACTTCACAACAAACTAGAAAGAAAAAAAAAAGAGCTTTGGAATTCTAGAGATGTCATGTTTTGTTGGTTTAATGAAGAACAAAGCAAAAAAGATTTGTATGGCATCGGCCAAAAGCAATGCCCCAATCAAGAGGTAGACATCCATCTTGTTCATTTCTGTAGGAATTAAACTGAGCCTAGTTTCAGTAAGATTGTTATTTGTAATGTTTATCAAATTACGATTTCTTAGTCCAAATTAGAATAGGTTATCTGAATCCTAGAAAAAAATTTCCCATCAAATCATAAAATAAATAGATATAACTTCACAACAAACTAGAAAAAAAAAAAAAAAAGCTTTGGAATTCTAGAGATGTCATGTTTTGTTGGTTTAATGAAGAACAAAGCAAAAAAGATTTGTATGGCATCGGCCAAAAGCAATGCCCCAATCGAGAGGTAGACATCCATCTTGTTCATTTATGTAGGAATTAAACTAAGACTAGTTTCAGTAAGATTGTTATTTGTAATGTTTATCAAATTACGATTTCTTAGTCCAAGTTAGAATAGGTTATCTGAATCCTAATTGAATTTGGAATTTCAATTAATTTCCTATCAATAGGCTTGTCAAGTAACATTAAGAAACGTGAAAGAAAAAATATAATATAAGCCAAAAGGCCAAAACTAAAAGGCCGGGCAAATGGCCAAATTAAAAGACCGACAGCAATCAAGGTTGAAAGATCATTTCAACCAAACCAAAAAGAAATAAAGGTCGAAAGACTATTTCGATAAAAAAGATTATCCTTCCGCTGTGTTTCAATATTTGTTTCGATTCCTACAAGTAGTATCAGAGATCTAATTTTCGATTCTACAAGTGGTATCAGAGCTAGATTGAAGTTTAAGGCGAGATTTGGGAGTAGAGCAGGACATCAACACCATCATCAAGCGTGAATACGCGTCATCAATGTGCTACTGTGCGCTTCCACGAGTTGACGTGCAACCACACAAAAGTGTGTGCAATTCCCCGTTAAGCAAAAGGTGCAATATGAAAGAAATTGCATCTGAGAAAAAGACTTCAAAGAAGTAAAGTGAAGTTGCCAAGCTAAGAAAATTTTAACTTGAAATTCAAATTGAATTATATTTGCGACTTGGTAAAATACAAGGAAATCAACAACAACTTTCTCCTTCGGAAGATCAATATGCCCACTAAATTCTGAAGTCATTCAAGGGTGATTTACTTCTCAAGAATAAGTTGTGCATGGTTAATTCTACCAAGTTGATTTAAGGGAGGAAATATAGGAATTAAACCAAGCCTAGTTTCAGTAGGATTGTTATTTCTAATGTTTATCAAATTAGGTTATCTGAATCTTAATGAGATTTGGAATTTCAATTAGTTCCCTATGAATAGGCTTGTCAAGCAATATTAAAAACAAGAAAGAAAAAATACAATGTAGGCCAAAAGGCCCACAAATGGCCAAATTAAAAGATCAACAATAGTCAAGGTTGAAAGATCATTTCAACCAAACCAAAAAGAAAAAAAGGTCGAAAGACTATTTCGATCAAAAAGATTATTCTTCTGCTGTGTTTCAATATTTGTTTTGATTCCTACAAATGGTATTTGAGATCTAATCTTTCGATCCTACAATTTCGCATAGTATATATATATATAACATAGAAAGTTTATGGACAAATGATCACGATCTACCTTTGTTTCACTTTCCTAAAGAAAAAGATCCATATCGAAGCACATATGAGTTCATATTGATAGTTTTACTTCATTGCAATCAGCCAGGATCTCCATCAAACATTTTTTTCTTAGAGAAGTCATATCTATTGACTAGTACAATATGAAAACAATATGTCAATCAAATATCGGCAATGCCATCCAGTTGCTGTTGCTGTAAGCAACATAAACCAAGGGTAATGGTGGAATAAGCGAACTATTAAAATTGATAATAAGATGCGGTACCTCTTCAACTGCTTTCTCTTTGAGGCGTTCTGAATTCCTTAAGGATTTGATTTCTGCAAGGGCTTCTCCGAGTTCTCGATCTTTATCTGCAGATGGAGTAACCATTACATAAATCAAATCCTGCAATTACTTCAATTCAAATGTTTCATTAAAATCTAGAAATATGGATATAATCTAGTTCCATTCAATAATTTATGTAGGATTTCAAAGACACGGCTTTACGTTTTGTATGCTGTACTAAAGTTGCAGTGGGAACACTGAGTAAAACACTTCGAAACACTTTTAAAAGAAAACGGTATTGATTTCTCACATCTTAGTCGAAACAGCACCTGCTAGTTGCATAGTTTGTCCATTAGACAAGGTAACTGAATCAGTGTGCTACAAATTGATCACAAATAAGAAATGGAAAGTTGCTCGAAATTTCAGTTACCCATAACCATAACCAATTTTCTTTGTTGTTTGCATGCATTAACTTTTCTAGTTCAATACACAGAGAAACAACTACAGAAAATGGGGAACTGGATGAACAAATAAAAATGAAAATGTAAAGTTAAGTAGATGGGCAGCAAGAGCACATTTTGTATTATAACTGGATTTGTTTTTCAAAAAATGAAGTATTAAATTAGGTGAGATTCCCAATATTGGTGATTAGATAAAGACAAACTTTATGTAGACTCCTAAAGTATTAAAAAATAAGAGTTTTATTTTTAACTGAACTCCAAAGATTAATATGAGAGGACATAGACCAACCATGGGATGGTGCTAATGGTATAGTTCAGATAAAATCTATAAGAACAAAGGTTGCTGAATAAGACTAATGAGTCAAAACAACATCTGAAATCAGAAAAAAAAAAAAAAAAACTTATTGTTTTAGGCTTCTCTCAAGTCTCAATCATGGCATACTGGTGGTTAGAATCAGGCAAGCAATTTCAAAAAGACAAGTTTCGCCGATTTAGACACAGAAGTAAATAGTGTGTTGGAGGCAGGTCACGTGTCATAAGTATCCGCATGACTGCAAATACTATGATAACTAACACATAAAAGGATCGTTTCCCCATTAAATAATTCAACTCCAACTCCAAGTTAATAACAACCAATAAAAATTTTTATTCACGAAAACTAAAACCAAAAAAAAAACAAAAGAAGCATTGTCACCAACTCACCATTTCAAAAGATTACAAAAAATATATACATCGAAGAAAATTTTCCATTTCTAGTATAATGCAATTGATTTCCGTATCTGTGTGAAGTAATTTTGTCGAGAAATTTGTGTTGGGAGGGAGAAAGGAATAAAGTAGAGTACCTCGGAGTTCGTTTTCGAGGCGGTTGAGTTCGAGGCGGACGGGATCGGAGCCGTGGAGGAGAGTGATTATGTCATCAACGTCGGAGGCAGGTCGTGAGACAGGCGGTGCATTAGGCTTGGGCTTCCGAGACTTGAAGGAAGCTGAGGAGGTGAGAGTGGGCGGGCGGTCGGCGTCGTCGCCGCTGGTCATGAGAATGTGGTGATTGTTGGTGGCCATCAGAGAAAGAGCGAGATCTATTGGTGCCTAGCTCATACAACTTTACGGTGAACCTCTGTAAATACCAAGTGAGAGAGAGAGAGAGCAGTGGTCTTGTGGAGAGTGTTTATATTTGGGAGGAGATTAAGGATGAGGTTTAGGCGGGGATTTAAGTGTTAAACAAGACACGCGAACTAGAGGGATTATAATTTAATTTGAACTTTAAATTGCTGTTTAGTCCCTCAATACTCAATAATTCTTTCGTCCTTTCTCATTTCTCTATCGTTAATTAAAAAATATATTATTTTTGAGTAAATAACACTTTGAACCTCCGAGGTTTACTCATCTAAAAGCGAATTCAACCTTTAGATTTATTGGCAATGACTTACCATGTCGTTAGTAAACTCCATCCAATTTAACGGTTGATAATTTTTTACCATTAAAAAAATAAAAATACCCTAAATTAATATATAAAATTACCAAAATTCATTAAATAAAAAATAAAAAATAGTTAAAATCTCTACCATCCATCTCATATAGATCTTAATGAAATTTTTTTTTTATTTAATAAATTTTTTTAATTTTGTATATTAATTTGGAGGTATTTTGATCTTATATCTATCAAATATAGTCAAATCTTAAATTGGGTGGAGTTTGACTAACGACAAGGGAGGTATTTACCAATAAATTCAAATGTTGATTACGTTTGTAAATAAGCAAACCTCAGTGAATCTATGTGTTATTTGCTCTTTTTTTTTTTTTTTTTTAATATACTACCTGTAATGGTGACGATTCGAACTTGAGACATTAGCATGACAATGTCTCATGTTCAAATTGTCACCACTGTAACCGGTATATATATATATATATATAGATATATATAATTAGTATTTTCAATAGAAAGTTTATATACATATAAAATTACTTCAAATGCTTTCTAATTTACAAAATTAGGAATAATTTTATAAACTCTTGATGTAATACTAATATTTGTTCAAAATCGAACTTCGCAATGTACCAAAAAAAAAACCCACCAATAGAGTATTTACTTAGAATTCTAAAAATAAAATATTTGTTTTCAAATTGGAGAAGTTCTCCAAAATAAAATTAAGTGCTGCCTCAAACAAAAATATATAGAATTTTTTTCTAATTTCAAAATATATTTATATATTTTAAATTACAAAATATTTTTTTGTTATTGTATTATATTCGGTAGATTGAATGGGTATTATTTACTATAAGACTGGTGCCACCAAATCCTATTAGACAGTTCAAATTATATAATTATAATTATATAAAACAAATTATGAATAATGCATTATATAAGACCGACAATGTGTAATATATGATTAGAAATAGGTTAATTGCCACATTGAAAGTTGATCAGAAATGGACCCATGTTACGGTTAGACCTGATTTGCTGGACCCCATGTTGTTTTCCCTCCCTCCACATTCTTTGCTCATCCAACGGGCCAGTATTAATTTTGTATCAATCCCAACGGTCAAATTTAAGATGGTGTAACTGCAGAAGAAATTACCGTTAATGAGAAAGTGAATAAAATCATGAATGGGTAGGAGAGAAAGCAGTAAGATGCTGACACGTGGGTGTACGTATAATAAGTTAGTTGTGGGGAGGAGGAGGGGAACATGGGGAAGCGAAAAGGAAAAGCAAAAGAGAGGGACAAGAGCACATGCGAGTGGAAAAGCGTAGAGAGCACATGGCTTGCAAAGACAAAGCGTGAATCTAACCAATGGTCTCTCATTTTTTTTATTCTTTTAAAAAATAAATTAATTATTTTCTCTGATGAAAGGAATAGCTTGATAAGCTCATTATCGCGTTTCTGCACCCACACGCGTTTTCATTATTGGATCAATCTCACTTCTACTTCAACCAAAATATCTATTTTCTCGACACGTTCCACTTTTGTACGGTACTTGGTATGTTCTGTCGGCTCCAGCTTATATCTGGCCCAATCTGTTCATTTTTCCAATATTAGATAGGGTTATTATCATTCTCTTCCCTCATTTTAGAGTATTCTACGTTTTTATCCCTTTAATTTTATTTTTATCTCTTTTACCCACTCTATTATTTATATAATCAATTTTTTAAATAATAATTAAATATTTTTAAATATAAAAAAAATTAATAAAAAGATGGATCTCTACCGTCCATCAAATAAATAGTGGGGATAAAAAAAGGTGGAGATCCAATATGTATCTTCACAGTCCAAAAAAAAAAGTAATAATCTGGATCTCCACATTATAGAAAATAATAAAAAAAAAAAACCAAAAAATTGGTGGAGATCTATATTAGAGCTCCATCGTCTATGTTTGAATCTCCACAGTCCAAAAAAATTTTTTTAAAAAAAAAAATCAAAAAAATTGATGGAGATCCAAATTGAATTTTCACAGTCCACAAATTATTTTTTTAAAAAAAATCCAATTTTAGGTTGCGAAAAGGGGGAGGCTGGAACCTCCACGTTTGTGGCGGCCCCATCTAGCCGCTGTGAATGGGAGGTTCCTGCCTCTCAATTTTCACAACCCCCACCCCCACCCCACACCCCAAAACCTCCAAATTGTCTCACCATTTTCGTCGCCATACCACAAACAACACAACTTAAGAAAGAGAAGAGAGAGAGAGAGAGAGAGAGAGAGAGAGAGAGAGAGAGAGAACAGATCGGATGGGGAAGAAAAGAGAGATAGAGAGAGAAGGGCTGGGTGAAAGAAAAATAAGATTTTATATTCTTTTATTATTATTGTTTTGAATTAAGATTTTATTTTTTATTTTAAATTATTTTTAAAATTTTTAAATTGTTTATTAATTTAATTTTATTGAATTACTTTAAACATAAACCTAGCAGAATGGGGTAATTTGGAGATTTATGTAAATTAAAGGAGTAATAGAGATAAAATTAAAATTAAGGAACGAAAAATAAAAAATACTTCAAACTACATGAAGATCCTATAAGGTATGGCTTTTTTGTTTTTATTATTTAGTAAATAAACCAAAATATTTGGACGAGATTGGTAATATATTTAAAATGGTGTTTTTAAATAATATTTTTTGAAAATTATGTTTCTAGAAATACAAAAGCCAATTAAAAACGGTATAAATATATTTGATATTATTTTAAATTTTGTAAAATAGTTGTTTTGAGGAAAAAGTTATATTTTATTTTAAAAATGATAAAAAAAATAATAAATTATTATTTTTAACTTTTTGGTTATAAATTTAAGGGCAATTTGTAATGGAATACTCTAATATATAGACAAATTGCAACCAACTTCATTAACTGGTTGACCATTAAATTTAACTGTTAACTGGTCAAAATATATGAAATGTCTAAATTACCCCTACCTATTAATTATTACTAATTTTATTTTTAATAAAATATTAAAATATATAAAAAATGAAAAATTTTAAACTTTTTTTTAAAATGAGTTCTCCTTGATGGACGATAGAAATCATTTTACCCAAAAAATTTAAAGAAAAAAAGAAAATGGAGATCCAATAAGAAGATAGAATCTCTAACCAAGAACAACAAAGAAGAAAACATAACGAAATTGGAGCAGATCTGCTTCTATGATCTAGGATCCATCCGCTATGGAGCCATCACAGATGGATCCATCTGTGATGGCAGATGGAGCACGATGATGCTTCAAATGGGAGCAGATCTGCTCCAAACCTTTTTTTTTTTTTGGAGAATTGATCTCCACCTCCTTCAAGAACAAACTTTTTTCTCTTTTTTTAATTTTAATTTTTCTTTTTTCAGTTTTCTTTTACAATAAATTCAATATAATCTCCAGCGTCCATCAAATCTTGATGGACTGTGAAGATCCATTTTAAAAAGTTTTTTAATTTTTTTTTTTGAGAAAATGATATTATTACCCTTCTAACAATTGTTTGACCATTAACTCTAACTGTGAATAAGTTATTTAAAGATAATGTACGGTTTGATTACAATTCATCTATATGTCAGGATAGTTCATTACAATTTGCCTTAAATTTTAAAATATTATTTTTCTCATTTTCAAAAATAACTTTTCGAAAATACATAAACAAAAAACTTTAACATTTTTTTTTTTTGAAAATAAAAAATAGCTTTTAAAAATAAAACCAAACAACACCTTATTTTTCCCAAAAAAAAGGTATTTCAATCCATTAGAAACGCAATTCAGACTTGGACAAATTTTGTAACTATGTTAACAAGTTTTTATGGTCTAAAAATATTAAGGTGTTAGGTGTGTCTCAACCTTATTACACAATCCAATTTAATCAAACTTAATACATGTACTCAACAATGTTTTATGTATATGGTATTGCCACCCATGAAAGTAATTTCTACACCCATTTTGATAAGTACACTCGCATTTAAATTGTAAAAATCTTAATTTTAATATAAGCGCTTATTCAACATTTTGTGTAGCATGTAAATATATATTTTTACCGTTGTCTATAAAAATACAATTATATGGGTAGACCCCTCCCATTGTTGGGAGTACTTATCCGGGCCGTTGGTCTCGGTAGTTTTCATCTCTCGTTGCTGGGAGTAGTTGTCCGAGCTGTGCTTGTATGATTTAATTTCGATTGGTCCCAGTAATTCTCTAAACTGCAAGGTGCCAGATTTTTTTTTTTTTTTAAAAAATGCGCCTATTAAATGCCAAATATAACCTCAAATGAAAAAACACCGCTCTCCTGTACATATTTCTTCATCATATTTTGGTAAGAAGGTGGATCTCGTTTTTCCTTGACTGAGGAAAAAACTTGTAGCTACTTATTTTATGATCAAGTTAAAAAATAAATACATGAAAAAGATTAAAGGTGTTTGGTATATAAAAAAAAGATCAAATTAATTCCAATTTGGATTTTAATTATTTTGATAACATCTTCTATTTACTTGCATAAAATTTCAATTAATATAAGTGGGTGGTGGTTCTAGGAAATTTGTGAATTTAAGGCGCTTCTCTTATGATCAATACTTATATTAATTGATTTAGTAACAATGAAAATTGTGTACTTGTGTTTGTAAAAAATAATATGTCTACTAAAAGTAGATAGAAAAGGCCTATAAACATTTGGCCTAAGCCGCGAGTCATGTTCAACAAGGGCTCAAAAGCTTAGAATCCAAGACCATAAAGATTTAACAGTTAGACTCGACTCCATGGATATAGTAGACCGAATTGTAACTAACAAAAGGAAGATTGGGACTTAATGGCCATAAATCTTATAACATTGTTCATTCATTTGTCTCTCAATTCTCTCTTTCATTTTAGAGTTCTCCAGAGATCCTATTGCCTCAAGGTCACATACCCTAGACTATAGATGATCTTAACACCCTTGTTTATTTATTAATTTTTCTTTTTCTAAGATTGCATTCCAACCATTTCTAAAAAGTTATAATTGTATCCTCAATTTTTAGAGTCATTCATGAACCCTTGTTTATTTATTTATTTTTTAAAAGAAGTTGAATATATCTGGATATAACCGCTTAGAAAGAAAAATATAAACAATTTAGAACTACACACAAAAATAAAAAATAAAAAAAACACTTAGGGTGATTGTTTTTGTACAACTTAAATCTTGATTTGATTTAATTTTTAAATGAATTACAATAATAAAAAAAAATTGAGGTTGAAGATCCCATCTGGCATCTAGGATCTCCACAGAGGTCCAGATCTTCGTTGCGCGATGGAGAATGATCTTCATGGCACTCCATTGCACCATTATTATTATTTTTTTTTTCATTTTTTTAATATCTCCATGATGGTGGGAACTCCACTATCTATTCCCATGGATGGAACCAACATTTTCTTCTTAACTTTTTTTGACCTCTATCGTCTTTCTTATAAATATATGGTGAAGATCCATCTATTTTTTTTAATAAAATTTTTCAAAGAAATTTTCATTTATAATTTTTTTTTTATCATTTTTCCAAAGTAAAAAAGTCAAAGACAGCTTTTTAGAAGCATTTTGGTCTTTTTATACCAAAACCATGATCAAATGTTAGAATTAACAATGTTAACTAATATAAGGGTAGTTGTTTGTATTAAAGGAAAAACTTTAATTTAGTCCCTAGTATTTAATAAAACATTACTTTTTTATTTACGTTTTTTTTAGTTCACATGGTCTCTGGCGTTTTCTAAATAGATCAAATTGTTCATCCATGAGAATAGATATAAGAAGAAAATGTTGGTTCCATCCATGGGAATAGATATATGGTGAAGATCCATCTATTTTTTTTAATAAAATTTTTCAAAGAAATTTTCATTTAAAATTTTTTTTTTGTCATTTTTCCAAAGTAAAAAAGTCAAAGACAGCTTTCTAGAAGCATTTTGGTCTTTTTATACCAAAACCATGATCAAATGTTAGAATTAACGATGTTAACTAATATGAGGGTAGTTGTTTGTCTTAAAGGAAAAACTTCAATTTAGTCTCTATTATTTAATAAAATATTACTTTTTTATTTTCGTTTTTTTTAGTTCACATGGTCTCTGGCGTTTTCTAAATAGATCAAATTGTTCATTCTGACCAACTTTTTAATAGTCAACCTTAACAAAATTATCTAAAAGACATTTTTACTCTTAAAGAATTCAATTAATAGAATTACAATTTTACCTTCTAATTAAAATGTAAAAAAAAATTAAATAGAAAAATTAATAAAATAATATTAAATTAAATTATAAACATTTATAAATATAAAACCTGTTAAAAAAAAGTATTCAAATTAATTTATTTTATTAGAAAAATTAACATTAAAAAATTAAAGAATAAAATTGAAAAACAATATATTCAAACTTAGTTATTTTATTAGAAAAACATTTAAAAATTAAAGAATAAAATTTAATTTATTTAATTAATGTTTTTAGAAATTTTTAATTTTTAATTTTTTAAATGTTAATTTTTCTAATAACATAATTTAATTTGAATATTTTTTAATAGGTTTTATATTTTTAAGTTTTTACAATTTAATTTAATTTAATATTATTTTATTTATTTTTATTATATTTTAATTAAAAAGTAAAATTATAATTTTATTAATTTTTAAAGGGTAAAACTATCAAATAGTGATAGTTGGTCAAAAGACCAATTTGATATATTTAGGAAATGCTAGGGACCGCGCGAACTAAAAAAAGAAATGTAAATAAAAAAGTGATGTTTTATCAAACATTAGAGACTAAATTGAAGTTTTTCCTTAAATCAAAGAAGTATTTTCGCTTACTGAAAAGCATAGTTAAAAAGGTTTGATTGTAGTAAAAAAATAAAAAGTAATTATATTCTTCTCTCTGGTATCTCTCTGAGAAGTTAGTGTGAATGTAGTTATTGGGTCTTTTACCTAGATCTCATTACAGTGTTGAAAGGTGAATTCTCTTCTCTTTCACGCTTTAGTGTAGTAGGGATTGTCTTTTGTTTTTTATTGTGCTTTTTTATTGTTATCTTGTTTTCTATGGATTCTGTGGATATTGGGAACTTGTGTGAATCATTGTCTTTGTCGATTAAGAATGGTCCTATCATGAAATTGGATTCTAATTTGCAACAACTTGGGGTGCACAAATTGTCCTTGTCTTTAGTGGGAAAACTGATTACCAACAAGGTGATTAATAGGGAAGCATACGGGTTATACTTCCAAAGATTTGGCGTACTTCCCATAAGGTCAATATTAAGGTTCTTAGTACCAATATCTTTGCTTTTCACTTTCGAACTCTTAGTGACAGGAAGAGGATCCTTGCAGCGGGTCCTTGGAATTTTGATAAGGCTCTGTTGGTTCTGAAAGAACCGAGTGGTACATGTAGTATCATGACTATGAAATTCTCACAGGCTGAATTCTGGGTTCAAGTTTATAATATCCCTCTGGTTTGCATGACTAAAGAGATTGGACTTTTTATTGGACATCAGATTGGTCCTATTTGTGAACTCGATCTTGGTGCCACAGGTGACTGTCTTGGGAAGTATCTTCAAATTTGTGTGTTACTGGATATCTCCAAACCTTTAAGAAGATGTATTCACATGGAGTTGGATGGATCAGGGACAACATCGACTATATTGTTATGTTACAAGCGTCTACTTGAATTCTGTTTTTATTGTGGTTTGCTTGGTCATGCAAAACAGGATTGTGTTGAAGTTGATAAGAATATGCTTACTAATTTTTCCAACTTTGAGTATGGTAGTTGGCTTCGTGCAAGTAGTCCAGTATGAGTTCGGAGAAACGGTCAGGTTATGAATCCTCCAGTTGTTGCGACTAGCGGTGATAGTTCTCAGGCTCATAGTGATTCAATGATTATTGGACTTAAACAACGACCGGCCGGGACTTCACTTTCACCATCGCGATCATGATAGCAAACTGAACAAGACCTAAAGTGTCAGCAGTGCTCTACCATGTTCCTGGATTGTCGGCGTCAGTTGGAACTGATGATCACCACGTAACATCTGAAAATGTGGGCAATTTTTTGAAACAGAATAAAGTTAATACGACTAGTTCTATTGCAATCAAAGCATCATTCCTCTAATATAGGAGATCATGTGTACTTTGAAAATGATGATATGGATTTACATGAAGTATAGGTGGAGGTTGTGAGGTCAGGTGATCCGATTGCTGCTATAACTTTGTTTGTGGCTAGGCCTATTACAACTCTTGAAGATCCAAATGTTGTTACTGGGCCAGATATATCTGTTAAAAAAAAGGGTAAATTGCAATGAAATATCCTGACATTTAGTCATATGGCAATGAAATCATAGTTTTCCTTTAACTACAACCAATTACCTCTGATAATTATTAATTTGATCCCTAGTGTATTTAAAAATATCACTTTTGATCTATTTTTACTTTTTTAACTCACATAATCCCTATCTTTTCTAAAATATATCAATTTAGTCCCTATGATCAAAATTTTGGCAGTTAAAATTGACATAAAGAATAAATTAACCATTTTACCCTTTTTTTATTAAATTATTAAATTAAAATGATGTCTTTACCTTTTAATTTTTTAATAACTTTACATATTTAGAGAGTCGAATAAGAAATTAATATAAAATTTTAATTTTTTTTAAAAAAATACTTATAAAGAAGATAAAATTTATTAAAAATAAAAAATAAATATAAACATATTATAAAAATTTAAATTTTTTTTTAAAGTAATATCATTTATTAAAAATAAAATAAAATTCATGATTCAATACTTATAAAACTCAAAATTTAGTAATTTAATATATATATAATGTATATATACTATATGTGTAACACCCCCCGACCCGACCCGGCTGGACCGACCCAGGAAGCCCTACACGGTTTTCAAAACTTTCTAAATTCTTTATACATTTTAAAATCAATTGTGAGCCCATAGAATAAATTTTCAAAGTATTGAAAAACCATGGAGTTTACTATTTTGAAAATCATTTTTGAGTGAGCCCAAATCAATAAACTTTTTTTTTTTTTTTTTCAAAAAATTCGGCAGAGTTCCGTTTGTTTTTCGGATTTTCCAAAACCTGTTTTTCAAATAAAATCCCAAATCACAACCATACACAAAAACACTTCAAATATCATTTCAAACATTTGCACACTCTGCCATTTAGTGCGACTTCCCAACAACAGTGTATAAAATAAAAACTATCCAGGAGTCAATATTTACAAACATTCTGAAAACGAAAAACAGAATCCATAAAGTAATTAATTACAAAACATATTACGAAACATATTTACAAATCTTCCGTATATGCATGCTTTCAGAATATATACATATAACAACAATATAGCTACCCAACTGTGATAACTCTGGGACTCTGTAAGCAAATCTCTCTCTCTTCAGTCCTTAGCTTCTTCGGGATCCCTGGTACCTACGCGTTAGAAACAAAACTAACGCGCTAAGCATATAGCTTAGTGGGTGTACTATAAACTCAAATATGAAAATCAAAAATAACTTTTATTAAGAAAACATATCACAATATATATACAATTCAATTCAAATCAATTACAGAAATAATCATTTTAACCTCGAAACCAAACCTTAAAGCAGTGTTAATCACTTTAATTTTAACAATAGGATCAACATATAAAATCAGTTAAGATAATCATTCAATTTACTTTTCAATTCACTTCAAATCTGGCCTGCTAGAATACTCAACATACTAGGACTGGAATATGGGTCAAACTCCCACCCTAGGACGAATCCTAAGAGTGGTACGTATCTCCCTACTCTAGGACCGTGGGTACGGAACCTAGAGAGGTACATAACTCCCTATCCCAGGAACGAATCCTTAGGAAGGTACGTGGCTCCCAACCCCCAGGACGAATCCTGAGGAGGTACGTGTCTCCCTGCCTCTAGACGAATCCATGAGGAGGTACATAATAATCATCAATAGCAATCAATAGCGGCGCAGTACTGCTCAGTAAAACCCAGCTGGTATACCAACCTCCTATATTCATTTCTATGTCTAAGTATCCTAGGGCCGTTTCCGATGAACTAGATTCACAATAAATTTCACAATAGTTACTCAGTAAACAATAGTTGCTCAATAAACATACAATTCACACAAGCAATAGTTATACGAAAATCTAAATCAAGTATTTTTAACGAAATCGAAATATTCGAAAACACGATCAAAATGCGATCTCTCACAAATTCATTCCAAAATCAACAATAGATATATCAATCATCGATTTGACATATAAAATAAACACTTTTCATACGAAAATCGAAAACGAGAACTTTCAACAAAATCGAAAACGAAAACGAAAACGAAAACGAAAACGAAAATGAAAACGATAACGAAATACTTTTCGTAAAGATTCCGAAAACGAAAGTACACCTACCTGGAATCCGTTTTTCGTTAGAGAAATCGCGGTTCTACGATTTCTTTTTCCTTCCCTTTCCTTTTCTCTTCACTTTTCTCTTCACTTTTTTCTTCATTCTTCTTCTTCCTCTTCTTCTTTCCCTTCTTTCTTTCTTCTTCTTTCTCTCTTCTTTCTCTTCTTTCTTCTTTCTTTCTTCTTCTTTCTCTCTTCTTTCTATCTTTCTCTCGGCCTCTCCTCTCTCTTTTCTGCTCTGTGTGTTTTCTGGCTTCTGCGAGAAGCCACTTTTTTTTTTTTTATATTTTCGGCTGTCGCGACCGTCGTCGCGACCTGTGGTCGCGCCACCAGGTCGCGGTACTCACTGGAGCGTTCGCACCGCCTTCGTCGCGAGCACACCTCGCGGTACCTTGGTCGCGCTGGTGGTCGCGTTGCTCACTGCCTGAATTCGACATTTTCATCGCAAGCAGTTCATCGCGACCTGTGGTCGCGGTGACTGGTCGCGATGCTCACTGCCAAAAATCTCATTTTCCACCGCGAGCAAGCCATCGCGACCTGTGGTCGCGGTGACCAGGTCGCGATGCTCACTGCTTCGGTTTTCAATTTTTCATTCTTCATTTTCAACCATTCAACCTGGTCCACCTGGAAACCATAAAAAGAAACATACTTTTAATTACATTTACACCCCTTCCAATTTCAAAATTTATTTTCACATATATATATATACAATTCATTATCCGAAATCCGGGATGTTACAATATAATATTCTCTAAAATATGTATATGTACATTATACATATTTTAGAGAATATTATATAGTATATATACATTATATATATATATATATAATATTTTATTATTTTAGTTTTTTTAACTAAATTTTAAGTTTTATAAGTATTCAATTTTGAATTTTTTTATTTTTAATAAATGATATTATTTTTATATTTTTATATTATTATAATTATTTTTAATAATAAATTTATAATATTTATTTTTTATTTAATCATTTTTCAGTGTTTTAAAAAAAATTTAAGTCTTTATAACACATTAGTTTTTTATTGGACTATCCAAATAAGTAAAATTGTTAAAATGTAAAAAGTTGAAGGGTAAAATTGTCTTTCTAATTTAATAAAAAAGTTAAGATGGTCAATTTATATTTTATTTCAGGTTTGACCGTCAAAATTTTGGTTATAAGGACTAAATTAATATATTTTGAAAAAGATAGGGATGATGTGAGTAAAAAAGTAAAAATAGATCAAAAAGTGATATTTTTAAATACATTAAGGACTAAATTGATAATTATCCAAGGTAATTGGTTGTAGTTTAAGAAAAATTGTGATTTCATTGTAATATAACTAAATATTAATATATTTAATTGTAATTTGTCCTAAAAAAAAATGATGGAAACGTTCAGCCAGAGAAACAAGCAGATGTGATATAGACCCTAAGTTGAAAGATAACTCGAGTAAGACTCCAAGTAAATTTGACTCTGTTAATAGTAGGATAGAGGTGATCCATTATAATATATCTTCATCTCTACCAGCTAAAAGAATCTTTGTGTCCGAATCTGATGTTCTCTCACAGAAAAAGCTACGAACTAGGAATGCGACCAGTATATCACATGACATTTTATCGGCATGACCTGTTGATTAGGTTTTGCCGTCAACCATGAAAACATTTGTGTGGAATGTTCGATTTCTGAGGAGTTACCAGGTGTTCCAAATCCTGCATCAACATTTGTGGGATCATCTCTTTGATATTATTTTCCTTTCAGAGACAATCTCAAGCCATAATCAGAGGGAAAAGTTACGTCTTCAGTTCGGATTTGTTGATAAGCTTGTGGTGGAAAGAGAGCGGTACAATGAAGGGTTGTGTTTGTTTTGGACAAGCAAAGTTGATGTTTCATTACTTTCATTTTCCAAATATCATATTGATGTTCGTGTGCATTCATATCTCCAGAAAAATTGACATTTTACAAGATTCTACGATCATCTAGATGCTTCTCAAAGAATGCATTCTTGGACGTTGTTACGGCGACTTCATTCTATGTACCATCTCCTTTGGCTAATTGCTGGCGACTTTAACGAAATTCCCTACTCTTTTGAGAAGTCTGGCGGCCTCCTTCGATGTGCTAGTCTCATGAGTGCTTTTCGAGATGTGTTAGATGATTGTGCTTTGGAGAATTTAGGATTCAGAGGCAACCCGTTCACTTAGTGCAATGGTAGAGAGGGTGATGATTTTATTCAAGCTCGACTAGATCGGGGTGTTTCGAATATAGCTTGGTTAGAACTGCATCTGTTGTTACCCATTTGGAGCATTAGAAATCTGATCATCGTCCATTGTTGATTAAAGTGCTGGATGGTTGTAGGGCTGGTGTTCACAAAGGAAGATTAATCACCGTCGATTCCAATTCGAAGAATGTTGGGCTAACGACCCTATCTATGAGAATATTGTTGCACAAACTTGGCAGTACAATGGCATGTGTGATGCTTCATCGGCTTTACAGCAAAGTATTTCAACATGCTCATCTCAACTTCGAAACTAGTACAAGACAAAAAAGAAATAATCTCCACCAGAGTATTAAGCAAAAATGTCAGACCTTGAAGAATTTAAATGATGTGCAGACTGTTATGGATTCAAAAAAGTTGAAGGAGGTTGAGTCTCAATTGGACTATCTCTTGGAGAAGGAAGAGGTTTATTGGAAACAACGCTCTAGAGAGTCCTATGGCTTAAGGGGGTGACAAAAACACACGATATTTCCACTCTCAATCTACAGCTAAGCGGATTCTAAATTCTTTTGATGGCTTATTTGATACAACTGGAGTTTGGCATGCTGATACTAATGAGGTAACTGATATCATTATCAACTATTTCAATAATATCTTTATCTCCCACAATCCAACTCAAAGTTAGTTATCTTCCGTTGTTGATCATGTGGAGACTTGTATTACCCCTTCTATGAATTTAATTTTGGATGCCGAATTTACTAGAGATGAGATTAAAATGGCCTTGTTTCAGATGTTTCCTACAAAGTCTTCTGGTATTGATGGACTTCCGGCATTTTTTTATCAAAAATATTGGGATAAAATTGGAGATTTGGTTTCTAAAGCTTGTCTTGATTGTTTAAATGGTGGCAAATAAGTGAGGGACTTTAATTCCACCCTTTTAGTTCTCATCCCCAAAGTTTTGAATCCTACTCGAGTCTCCAATTTTAGACCAATTAGTCTTTGCAATGTCATTTATAAAATCATTACTAAGATTTTGACTAATCGATTCAAATGTGTGCTTGGGAATGCAATTTTAGAGAATCAAAGTGCATTTCTTCCTGGAAGAATGATTACTGATAATGCCATTATTAATTTTGAATGCATCCATTCATTGCATAAATTTTTTAGAGGTAAATATGGTTATCTAGCACTCAAATTAGATATGTCAAAGGCATACGATCGGGTTGAATGGATTTTTTTGAATAGTATGCTTATCAAACTAGGTTTTTCTATTTATTGGACGAGTAAGATTATGGGCTGTGTTTCGACAGTTTCTTTTTTTGTGCTTCGAAATGGGCGGCTAGAGGGGATTATTCATTCTTCCAGAGGTCTTCGTCAATGATGCCCACTCTCTCCATATTTATTCCTAGTTTGTGCCGAGGGTTTATCTGCTTCTATTTGTCGTGCTGAATCTTATGGTTCCATTGCGGGTATAAGATGTGGGAGATCCAGTCCTCGCATTTCCCATTTGTTCTTCACCAATGACAATTTATTGTTTACTCGTGCTAAGGATTCTGATTATTCAGCTCTTAAAGTCATGTTTGAGAATTATTTGAGTGCTAGTGGTCAGCTTATAAACCTCCAAAAATCTGCAATTGCTTTTAGTTTCCAAGTGTCTTCGAATCAAGAAAAAATATTGTCACGCCGGGTAGGTGTTATGGTAGTTCCCTGCATACTCACTATTTGGGGTTACCATGTTTTGTCGGGAAAAATCGCAGTCGTTTGTTTGCTTTGATTAAGGACAGAATTGTGCAACGGTTCTATGGTTGGCAACATAAATTTATTTCAGCTAGCGAGCAAGAAATCCTTTTGAAAGCTGTTTTCCAGGCAGTCCCAATGTATTCGATGTAACTATTTAGAATGTCAAAATCTTTCATTGCAGATCTTCATCGTTTAATTGCTAAATATTGGTGGTCGGGTGATGTTTCTAAATCAAAAATTCATTGGCAGTCATGAGATGTGCCGTGCAAAAATAAAAAAAAGATGGAGGATTAGGCTTCTGTGATTTGGAATCCTTCAATAAAGCGCTTCTTGCAAAACAAGTTTGGCAAATTTTGCAGGCTCCAAATTCTCTTGCTACAATGGTTTTGAAAAGCTTGTACTTTCCTTTGTGTTCTGTTTTGCAGGCTTCAATTAAGCTTTCATCTTCTTTTATCTGGCAAAGCATTGCTTGGGGGTGAGAGTTGCTTGAACAAGGACGCTATTAGAGAGTTGGAGATGAAATGTCGATTTCTGTTGCTGATGATCGCTGGATACCCTGTCCTATTTCTTTCAAAATTGTATCTACTGATTTGAGGTCTTCTATATGTCGGGTTTGTGATCTTTTTAGCATATCAGGAGGGTGAAATGCTGATTTTATCAAAAGTAAGTTTATTCTTTATTATGCGAATGCCATTTTGCAAATTCCTTTGCCTTCTCGCCAATGCCTTAATGTCCAGTCTTAGTATTTTGATAAGGAGGGAATTTATATTGTTAAATCTGGATATTGGCTGGCTGAAAGCTAAAAGCACATTCATGTTTCTTCTTCTTCCTTTTCGTTATCGAATTGGTGGAGCTTTTTATGGAAGTTACACTTGCCTAACAAAATTAAGGTCTTCCTTTGGAAAATCTGTCACGATGGTATCCCTTTTCTTGTCAACCTTGCTAAACATCATGTGCCAATTCTATCAACACTGTGCAAGGCTTGTCTCAAAAAAGATGAAATCACGCATAATTTATGCGTTATGGTCTTGCTACTGTTTACAACCTGTTCGAGATGGCTGTGGCTTCCAGCTCTCTTTTGCATTAGATGATCATCCTTCAATGCTCTCTTTTCTTTTGGAGTGTCGTGCTCGTCTTTCTTGCGATAATTTTCATTTACTTGGTTGTATTCTGTGGCAAATCTAGAATTATCGAAACTGTTTTTTTTACTCCAGGCGTTGCATTCCTTTAGCTGATATTGTTTCTTGGTGTAAGTCATTCTTAGCAGATTACAATAAAGCCAATTTCAGAGTTCCTTCGCAACGAGTGCCTCGCTTAGCTCGTTGGATCCCACCTAATGTTGGCCTTGTAAAAGTGAACACAGATGCAACATTACATACTTTATATGGCAAAACAGGTCTAGGTGCAGTGGTTCGCAATAATTTAGGCGAGGTGCTTCTGGTTAGGATAGATGTTCTTGAGAGTGCATTGGCTCCTGATGTGGCTGAAGCAAATGCTATCTTTTTCGGCTTGTCTTTAGCTTGTCATGTTACTGATGCTTCTTCAGTAATTTCATTGTTGAATAGGCGATGTGTTAGATTGTCTGTCATAGAGCTTATAGTTGATGATATTCATGATTTGATGTATAGATTTGATTGTCTTGTTAATTTTTCTCATGTTCTCAGGGTTGCTAATAGAGTGACTTACTTTTTAGCGAAATTAGCGCTTGTTGAGGATCAACAATTGGTATAGATTGAATATTGTCCTCCCTGTATTGCGAATCTTCTTTTAGAGGATTCTAGTTCCAATCTGTAATGTTTTTCTTCCTTTAATATATTATTTTTTTCTCAAAAAAAAAAAGAAGGTTTGACTGTAATTCATTTTGAGTTTTTTAAATTAAGACTTTTTTATTATCTATTTTTCCCTAAATTTTAAATTAAGTTTAAAACATCTTAAACTAAAAAAGTCAATTTTTTTGAGTTTTCACCTAACCATTGTTAGGAAATGACATTTAAAATAGGCTTTTTAAAGCTAAAATTCAAGTAGGACCGACATTATAAAAATGATGCGTCAAAGTGGATTCATATTTTTATATGTGCAGTGATCAAAATGATTTTCGGGTGAATGAGAAATTGTTATGGCAATTGAATATGTAACGGCCATATCATTGATCATATATGACAATTGAATTTGTAACGGTCAAATCAATTGCCATGAATATGTAACGACCATATCAATGATCATGAATCCATTTATAACTGTCATTCCCTTGAATGTATATATATGGGCAAAAATCATACACCAAGCAATTCTAAAAATTTCTTCCATCCGTTTTCGAGTAATAGAATTATGACATTATTCAGTTTGCCCGAGTTGTCTAAGGATAATCAATTGAAACAGTTATATCTTAAAAAACATACGTACCCACAGTAATGGACGAATATATTTTAAGAACATTGTGTAAAACACCAGTCTCGACTTCAAATTTAAATATTGCTGTTATAATAATTATTTATATTTATATTTAATTATTAATATTATTTTTCTTAGCACCCTATTAATTATTATACTAATAACAATTATTAAGTCATAATTTTTCCTAAAATAATCTCAAGCAATTACAATCCTCCCTGGATTATGGATTATGACTAAAGGAGGCTAGCCGACCTCCTCGCGTCTGCCGGGAAGAGTCTAGTCAACCTCCTCTCAATGTAGCAGCTCATAACCTCTTCCCATTCATTTTAACGGAGTAGGTCGTGCACCTCTTCCCAACTCAGCAACAAAGATACATATTATTTTGAATAAAATAATTATTATAAAATGAAAATACTTTATATAAGGGATATACTAGTAAAATACAAACCACTTAATATTTGAGTTATCCATAAAATATAAAAAAAAATTAAAGAGTTTCGTAGGCAAACACTTGAAAACACTTCTTCGATTAGAACTTTTAGTAATAAATCTTTTAAAAGTAGAATTTTTTTAAAAAAATTATTAATTATTTAGTTGTCAATTAAAAAATTCTTTTGAGCATATAAATTATTAATTATTTAATTTTAAAATAATTTTTATATGGTTAATTTATTAAAAATAAATAAATATTTTTATATGAAAAGGGTGTAATTAATTAATAAAATATCATGAGAAAAAAAAATAAAAATAAAAAGCTCTTTTAACAAGCACATAAGCTCTTCCAAACACTTAACAAATTAAGACTTACTAACTAAATTAAAAACTAATAAGATTTAAGATATGTATAAAAAAAAAAAAGGGAGAAACAACAACAAAACAAACACACACCAGACAATGGCATTGGTTCAGTACACAAAAACTTATATTTTGGGCAAAACTGCACTTAGGAATCGACTTCTAATTGCAATTAACTCAATAATATTCTGCATTTTATAAACAGCAAGCAGATATAAAATCAAATGTCTATCTTTTAATGGCTAACTACGCACGTAGATTCTCAAGTTATTTTCAGTTTTGAAGAATATCTCAAGAGTGGTGCTCTGCCTTCAGGATCTTTATCAGTGCTGAGGCGTGAGGGACGGGGTCTTTATACCTGAATGTGTGCATAAGCAGTGTTTTTGTCTACATAGTTTGTTCTGTCATGAGAAGGTCCAATTCATCACCCAATTATGGATCATAGGATATCAGAATGTAATCAATCACAATTTTCAAAATAGCTACATATATTATAACTAGGCATTTCCTATTATTAATATGAATTGAAATGCATTTACATGTAGGTGACATGCACTTCAAGTTGGCTAAATCAGTTTTTCCTTGATTCTTTTTCGTTATACATCCCTTCTCAGTTGTTATATCAAACCAACTGGGGGCTGTCATCGCCTTTCGATAAATATCAGAAAGCAGCCTTTTTTGAGGTTTGAATAACAAACTTCACAGGTTAGACAAGAAAATAGATGCCACTTTCATAAGTGGGAGACCATAGCTAAAGATATATCCAAGAGGTCTGACCTCATGAAAACTTCTGTGTGGATTCCAGACAATTAGCTAAAGCAGCTTCACGTTCCTGACGACGGCGTTCTCGCTGATTCAAACCCACAAAAACAAAATAACAAGAAAAATGAGATTAACAGCCAAACATATGGGAAACTAATGAAGCAAAGAGAGTTCATTTCTGTCTCTAGTACATTGAAATCTTGAAGATAATGCACCTTTATTTTGCTTTAAAGTTTCTAATTAGTTTGCTTTGTGGTGATGAACCAAAATACAACAATTTAAAGCTAGAATTTGGTTAGTGAATTAAATAGACTGTAGACTTCATCAAACTTGCATGTAATAATAATGTATAAGGAACACAAGATCATCAAAAAGTCATCCTTCCGCTATTCAAATCTTTGTCAACAAAAAGAAAATCAGGTTTTAGTTTGCACAAGCTAAAGCTAAATGTCACATGCATCTGAACACACAAGATGTGGCCAGATCATCCAAGCTTTGAAAATGGCCAGATCATCCAAGATGTGGTTTATCAGACAATTTGATTGTCAACACAATAAAACTACTAGTATTAGAATTTACTTAAAAAACTTTATCCAGATATATGGTCACCTAAATACACATATGATCAATCCATTAAGTGATGCCCAACTCATGAATCAATCAAAATAATCATAAAAGGAAAAAAAATGACAAATGGTTGATATCCAAAGTTCAGTGCTTGAACTAATTACAAGAAAGATTGAGCATGCACATCCCGGTAAGTCTATCAAATTGCTGTATATGGTTCAAATCTTTGAATAAATCTTCAACTATAGTCCATATTAATTGAGAGTTCAGACTTCATAAATATTTAAATAGTCCTTATCTCCACAGTTCGTCCTGATTTTTTAAAAAATCAATTCTCTCATGATCGCCTTTGTTAGATTCCATCAATCAAGACAAAATAGATTTGTTAAAATTAGGATGGTTCCTAATTGGATAATTCCTATATATCTCAATACCCAAAAAATAACTTAAATGTAAAATACTAAAAGTTTGATTAATGAAGTAAAAGAACCATCTGATTTATTATCAAAAGCTCTCCAGTCTTATCAACCAACTTAAACATTAAAAGATTAGAGAAAAACTTTTGTATAACAGTAGCTTCCAGTTCACAAAGTAATTCTGTTGGAGAAGGTTGACTAAATCTTACCAGATTTGGTTGAGTGTTATTTTAAGAAGTAAATATTCTAGATTATTGTAATTAGTTATTTATTTCCTAGAGTTATTTGTTTCCTAGTGTTATTTGTTTTCAAATTTATAATCCTTAGAAATTAGGAGTAGTTATTACTTAAAATTAGTCCTATTAGAATTAGGAGTACTTTGTGTGTGTGTATATATATATATATATATGTGGCTGTGTATTTACAAGGGATCAATTAATATATATATTTTTCAGAATTCTTCATTGTATCAGAGCCGCCCTCACTAGGACGGTAAATTATTTTTTTATTTTTCTGTTGATTATTTGATAAAATCAGCAAGCAATTATCATTAGTTCTGGTCGTTTATACCAGAATTTGAAGACTTAATCTTCTATTTCTATCAGAGCCTAGATTTCCACTATGAAAAACTAGGTTTTTTATTTTCTGATAAAAACCCTAAGAGTCCCGAACGTATTTCGGACTCCTTTACCTCTCTTTCCGTCTCGGTTCCTTCCACCCTGGAGCAACCGTGTCTGAAACAGCACAGCAAACTATTGCAGAAACGTCTGCTCTTGTCATACAGGAGGCTGCTGCGGCTGCTGGGTTCAAGGCAAATGTCCGCAAATTTGAGGACAAGCCTAGGGCCTGGTGTGATCACTGCAATCAACCACGCCATACCCGAGAAACATGCTGGAAACTCCATGGCAAACGAGCAAACTAGAAGCCTCGAGATAGGCCGAATACAGCCCCCTCTACTGCTCATTCTACCAAGCAGATGCAACTCAGCAAGGAGCAATTGGATCAGCTCCTAAAATTAATAAAAACCAGCCCCAATACCAGCTCTAACCCCAGTGGGTATCTTGCTCAAACAGGTAATGCTTCTACCGGCTTTATAGGTCAATTTACCTCTGCACCTTGGATCATTGATTCAGGTGCATCGGACCACATGACCAGTGCCTCATCTTTATTTAAAACATATTCTCCTTGTCCTGTAAACCAGAAAATTCGAATTGCAGATGAGAGTTTATCTTCCATTGCAGGAAAAGATTCTATTCAAATATCTAATAATATTGTTTTAAATTCTGTTTTACATGTTCCTAACCTTTCCTGTAACCTCTTATCAGTTAGTAAATTATCCCAAGATTTTAACTGTTCCATTATTTTCTCTCCTATACACTGTGAATTTCAGGACAGGAATACGGGGAAGATGATTGGCAGTGCTAAGATGAAGGATGGCCTTTATTACTTTGAGGATGGTTCTCTTGAAGATAAGCTCGCTCCGGGATTGTAGTGTAATATGGGCTTTCTCCCTGTAAGAGAACAAATTATGATTTGGCATTTTAGATTAGGACATCCTAGCTTTGCATATTTAAGGCACCTATTTCCTAGTTTATTTAATAAAATCTCCTTAAAAAATTTTCAATGTGATATATGTTGTTTTTTAAGAGCCAACAAAAACCGTATTTTTCAAAACCTTATAGGACTTCAAAACCATTTTATTTAATACACAGTGATGTTTGGGGACCCTCAAAAATATCAACTTTATCTGAAAAAAGGTGGTTTGTAACCTTTATAGATGACCATACTAGACTATGTTGGATCTTAATGAAAACAAAATCAGATGTTGAAAAATTGTTTCAAGATTTTTATAAACTAATTGACACTCAATTTCAAACTAAAATTAGTATTTTATGAACTGATAATGGAAAATAATACTTTAATCAGTATCTTGGGAATTTTTTAATTGAAAAAGGAATTCAACATCAATCCACTTGTCGGGATACACTCCAACAAAATGGGATTGCGGAGAGAAAAAACCGCCACCTTTTAGAGATTAGTAGGGCTCTTATGCTCTCCATGAATGTTCCAAAGTATTTATGGGGAGAAGCTGTCTTAACAGCAGCATATTTGATCAATAGGGTTCCATCTCGCGTCTTAAATCATGAAACTTCTTTAAATTCTCTTAAGAAGTTTTTCCCAGATAATAGATTAAGTTCATATTTGCCCCTTAAGGTTTTTGGATGTACAGTCTTTGTTCATATGCCTAATATATTTCGATATAAACTTGATGTTAGGGTTGAAAAATGTGTTCATTGGGTATGCTCCTAATAAAAAAGACTATAAATGTTTTAATCCTGTTACAAAGAAAGTTTTTGTAAGTATGGATGTTGTTTTTGTTGAACAAAAACTGTTTTTTAACAAAACTCATCTTCAGGGGGAGAGTGAAAAAGAAGATGATGAGTTTTCTTTTAAAAATTCTTGGAACCCTAGTACTTCTGTTTTACCGAATTCTGCTTTCCCTATGCTTTCAAATGATTATGAAGAGGTTATTTTTCACAAGGAAACAGAGTCTAGAAATATCGAGCTAGGAACAAATCAATTGCCAAATGTTACTGATTCTGATTCAGGGGGAGAAATATTACAGGATAAAGATCCTAATCTGGATAATTATCCTACAATAGAGCTGAAAGTTTATACAAGAAGGAAACCTCAATGTAACAAAGAACAACCTCATCCAGCACCTAGCAGATTGCCTTCTCCAAGTCTTGGTACTGAACAAGCTGTAACTCAACAAGGTATCACTTCAGTTCCTACTCTTCCTCCTATATCTGAGTCTGTTAATCCTGAATTTTCTACTCTTTCTCCTATATCTGAGTCTGTTAATCCTGAATTTTCTATTAATCTTGATATTCCTATAGCCATTAGGAAAGGGGTTCGAACTTGTACCAAACACCCTATAGCCAAATACCTGTCCTATCACAGATTGTCCGATAAGCATAGAGCATTCACCTCAAACATCTCACATTTAGTTATCCCTAGAGATATCCGAGAAGCCCTAGAACACCCTAATTAGAAATCGGCTGTTATGGAGGAAATGAGTGCCCTCAATAAAAATAAAACCTGGAAAATCACCAATCTACCAGCTAGAAAGAAAACAGTGGGGTGCAAATGGGTCTTTCCTGTTAAATGTAGGGTTGATGGGTCGATAGAGAGATATAAAGCCAGACTTGTTGCAAAAGGGTTCACTCAAACCTATGGCCTTGATTACCAAGAAACTTTTGCACCTATAGCGAAAGTGAATTCTATTCGCATTCTCCTGTCTGTGGCAATGAATGTTGGCTGGCCTTTACACCAGCTAGATGTAAAAAATGCCTTCCTAAATGGCAATCTTGAAGAGGAAGTGTTCATGGAACTTCCACCTGGGTTTGAAAAAGAATTGGGCAGTGGTAAAGTATGTAGACTGGTGAAGTCCTTGTATGGACTCAAGCAATCTCCTAGAGCATGGTTTGAAAGGTTTGGAAAGGTTATGAGAAAGCTTGCGTACAATCAAAATCAAGGGGATCACACATTGTTTGTTAAACACTCTAGTGAAGGAAAGAAGGCGATCTTAATTGTCTATGTAGATGACATCATTTTAACTGGAGATGATAGTGAAGAAATTGAAAGACTCAAGAAGTCTTTGGCTAGTGAATTTGAAATTAAAGATTCAGGAGAAGTGAAGTATTTCCTAGGAATGGAGTTTGCTAGGTCCAAGAGAGGGATCTTTGTTTCCCAAAGAAAATATGTGCTAGATTTATTAGGAGAAATGGGTATGACAGGATGTAGAGTTGCTAAGATACCACTTGAGCTGAATCTAAAATTTGACGCTGCCAAACTAGAAAATATGGTGGACCGAGAACAATAGCAGAAACTAGTGGGAAAACTAATTTACCTAGCTCACACCAGACCCCACATCTCATTTGCAGTGAGCTTGGTAAGTCAGTTTATGCACTCACTAGGACCAGAACATTATGAGGCAGTTTTGAGGATCCTGAAATACCTAAAGGGAACTCCAGGAAAGGGACTTTTGTTTGCTAATAATGGACACTTGCAGGTTGAAGTTTATACAGATGCAGATTGGACAGGAAGTATAATTGACAGAAGATCAACTTCTAGCTATTGCACATTTGTTGGTGGTAATCTAGTGACATGGCGAAGCAAGAAACAGAGTGTTGTGGCAAGTAGTGCAGAAGCTGAATTCAGAGCTGCAGCCCTTGGAATCTGTGAGATAATGTGGATTAAGGGATCGCTTGAAGACCTAAAAATCCACATTCCCTCACCTCTAAAACTCTATTGTGATAATAAGTCAACTATTGCTATAGCTCACAATCCAATTCTACATGACAGAACTAAGCATGTCGAAATAGACAAGCATTTCATCAAAGAGAAAATAGATAGTGGACAGATTTGCATGTCCTATCTACCTACCGCAGAACAGGTGGCTGACATTTTCACTAAGGGCCTACTGAAAAAGCAGTTTGAAAAGTTGATATGCAAGCTAGCCATGGAGGACATCTTTAGACCAGCTTGAGGGGGAGTGTTGGAGAAGGTTGACTAAATCTTACCAGATTTGATTGAGTGTTATTTTAGGAAGTAAATATTCTAGATTATTGTAATTAGTTATTTATTTCCTAGTGTTATTTGTTTCCTAATTTATAATCCTTAGAAATTAGGAGTAGTTATTACTTAAAATTAGTCGTACTAGAATTAGGAGTACTTTGTGTATATATATATGTGGCTGCGTATTTACAAGGGATCAATTAATATATATATTTTTCAGAATTCTTCAAATTCAGTTATGGTTTCTAATTTTTAAGATGACAAATAGCCAGTACAATTTAATAATAGTTTATCTAGCAAAGTGGTTCATACGAATGCTCAAGTAAGAAACATGAAATGAAAAAAGAGTACAAATTTGACAGTTTGCCCATTCAATTTACTGCTGTTCTTCTATAAACTGGCAATGGCTCAAAGTGTAGTATTAAAAGTTTCAATAGAATTGTGTGAAATTTCTTCACTCCACTTGCATGAACATTTTCCTTATCCACATAGACTATCATTAAACTTGTTAACCTGATTATCCTCCACCAGAAAACAAACCAATGTACTCTTATTTGAGACTCATAAGTCATAACTGACCATTTTGTTTTCCAAGTTACTCCTCCCTAAGTACATGATCTCACCTTCCACAATTTCATTTCCCATTCTACCCCTACAATTCCCACCCATTGCACAATATGGAAATTATGAAGATAACTACCCAAACTCTTTTCTTTCTTTTTGGAATTGTACAACTATAAAATTAATTACAAGTCTATCAGGACCTGCCAAAATCAATCACTACATGCCCATCTAATACCAGAATCGGAAGACATCTACTCCCACAATACGTAGAGAAAACTCCCCAGGGTTGAACCCTCATACTAACGTGGATGGGAAGGGTGTACTAACCACTTGAGCTACCGAAATTCTAAACCTTAACAAATTCGTCCCTCCTTTTATTTTAATTTTTTCTTAATGATACTCTGTTTACTTCTTAATACAAATCAAAGGACCAAAGACTTTTTCAAACGAATAAAACTAGTAATCTCACTGCAACTCTTCAACCAACCTAAGCGAAAAGAATACATAATTGGAAACCAAATCAAACATAATCCCTGAGCATTTCATTATCCATAACTGAAGTGATCCACATGGCTGCCACTTGTACACTAAAATTTGCATTTGAATAAAACTAATAGCAAAAAGAGGAAATGGAAAATAGTAAAATACCCTTCTTTCCCAGAAAGGATGGAAACAGACGAAATCATAAACCGGAGTAATAGTTGAGACCAAAACGATATTGAGGCCAGTGAACACCAAAAGTGCTGTCATGGGTCGAGTTCTATGCGGCATTTTTATTTAATAATCAAGATTTATAACCCTGCAAAAGAGAAATTTTTGAATAATTATATTTAAAAACCAAAAGGAAAGAGAAGTATTCCAGAGCATCAACACACCAAAATATCAGAATCCGTCACCTTCAGTACCGGAGTTAGATTGGGCCGCCACCACTGCTCAACTTTTTGGATTTTATGTGCTGTCTTTTATTTTTTTTTTAGAAGAATAAAATCCTTATACTACACACAGAAATTCACACCCAAGTATATATTATTAAGCTAAAGCCCAAAAATTTATCAAACAATAACAAAAATACAATCTTTTACATTGAGACACCAAACAGTCGTACCTCATAAACTACTTGTACAGAAAACAGTGGTACCATATTTCGAAATTTAGCTTTGGCAATTGACAAATAGAAGTTAAAATTATCAATAACATAAATGAACATTCGAGCACAAAAGTGGGTCAAGTATTGAACGATTCTACAAAATTGCTATTTTGACTAAGTTTACACATTTTTCAACAAAGAAATGAAGAAACCCAGAATTCGAATGAAAACCCACCTCGGATTAGTTGAAGTCTGTACCGCAAACCAGCAGCGTTTGGTGATCGACGGCGTGAAGAGCTGCAATGTTTGGCGAGGGGCGGTGTCAGATCGGGCCTCTCGAAGACTTGGCCGGGCTCTAATGGAGAGATCGAAGGAGAGAGAAGCTAGGGTTTGGGGTTGAAATTAGGGATTTCGAAGAGAGAGGAAGTGAGAGACACGAAGACTCGATGAAGTGAAGTGGGTGGAGTTGCTGTCTGAAAGAGAAGCAGTATTTATATTGCTTCTTAAAACGACGTCGTTTAGCCAGAAAATATCTCTATCAAAGCTGGGCGTTTTGGTAGTGCGTTTAGATGAGGGTTGCTGTCAATTGATTTCATTTCAGTAGTTGTTGTTATTTTTAATTCCCTAAACGGTGCCGTTTGGTTAGTGGGTACCATAAAAGAATAGATGGACAGCAGATGATCCATGCCTGTTAACAAACTATCCAGCTATGTATAGAGTACGAATGAAAATGAGAAAGGCATCAAAGAATATTACACAAATTCCTCTCTCTCTCTCTTCTAACAAACTCTCCCAATTTCTCCCAATTTCTAACCTAATCTTATCTGTTTTCTCTCTGTTTCTTCTTCTTCCACAGTAAATCCAGCTTCATTTATGGCTTATTCCCTGCAAACAAATAAACAAAACCATTAAAAACAATTCCAACAGATCGATATACAACAGCCGGCGACCGGCGTGAGGAGCGACCAACCAGAGAGTAAGGTGCGGCTGGATGGAGTCGGAACTGGGGTGGGAAGGGATTAGGAAATTAGGGTTTTTAAGGGATATTATTATTCTCTCCTTATATTTTAGAGTATTCTCTATTTTTACCCTGTAGTTTTATTATTTTCTCTTTTACCCCTTCTTTTGACAACCGTTAGTGTGGGGGGGGGGGGCATTTTTGAAAATCCAAAAAATATTCAGTTTGGGAAAAGTTAACCCAATCCAACTATAAATTTCAACCCAACCCAACCCAATATTTGTCTGTTTGACTTGATCGGGTTGGTCGGGTTGACTTTAAAATATTTAAATAAAGTCATACAACTTATGTTAAAATATAAATATTACATCAAATCTCAAATGCTACATCAAATATAAATTATAGTTTTACATAATATCATAATTTAAATTCTTATAACATAGTGGTTGAAAACTTGAAATACGAATATTATATCAAATATTAATCCTAGTATTACATAATCAAATATAACTTGACGTCCCATATTCATAAATTATAAGCATGAAAACATAACACAAATAAGTACAAAAAACTTGAAGTCTCGTGTTCATAAGATAAATAAAAATCACGCCGAGAGTTTAAGGAGCATTCTAAATTGTTGGAATTCTTTCAACCAACCATACAAATACCATACAACCCAAAATACAGTAATAAATTCTCTCACCATATAACTTAAAACAGATTTAATTTTGCAGTGAACAACAATATACAGATAGCCTCAATCAACAATATACAGATTTAATTTTGCAGATTTAATTCAAAATAGATTTAAATTCACTGAACATTCATTCTACATTTCAACTGGACATGGTCAATGTAAAGAAAAAAATAGTACACTTTAGTAAAACCCATGTTACCATTATGGTAGCTGTACCTAATACTTTCAACAAATAAGAAACGACAACCCTTATATTGTCATTTGTCAAAGCAGCAGGTACACAAATGAAATAACCAAGATCGGTGATGATATTTTATGCAGAAAAAGCGCATAGAGAAATAACGAATTTTAGCAGCAAGACATAATGATCAGATGAAGAAATTTAATTTAAAACAGATCTTGATTTAACTAAAAAAATCACCAATTTCAGGATACAAATCTTCAACTTTGATTTAACTAAAAAAATATACAAATCTTCAATCACCAATTGGCACCTTAAATCTTCAACTGAGAATATTTGAAAACAAAGCCCAGCTTTGATTTAACTGAAAAAAATAAAGAAATCAAAGAAAAAATCTTGAGAATAATACCTAAGTGAGCCGTGAGGTAAGAGGTGCGGCGGCCGGCGACGAAATCTGCTGCAACAGAGTTGTCGAGGTGAGGCGGCCGGTGAGGAAGACTGGAAGACGATGAATCTGCGGCCTACGACGACATAGTGCGGCCTGCGACGAAAGGAAATCTGCTGCAACAGAGATGGCGAGGTGCGGCGGCTGGCGAGGAAGACGATGAAGCGAGGTGCGTCGGCGGTTGACGATGAAGCGAGGGACCGGCGGGGATGACTGGTGGCAAGGCAAGGTAAGGTAGAGTGAAAAATCGAGAGTGGCCGTCTGGGAGAGTCAAGAGTGGGACTGTGGGACTGTGGCTAGTCATGGCCAATTGAACCGAACCGGCGGTTCCGGTTTTAGAACCGCTGGTTTTAGTTCAATTTTTTAAGTAACCGGAACCGACATCGAGGAGGTCCCGATTTCGGTTCAGGTTGGAACCGGGGAGGAACCTTCGGTTCCGGTTCCTCCCCGGTTCTTTAGAACCAGCGGTTTCCAAACCGGTGGTTCCAGAAAAATTTAAAAAAAATTAAAAAAATTAATTAAAATTAAATAAAATTAAAATTTATAAATTAATTAATAAAAAAATTTTAATATATAAATAAAAGGGTTCATTTGTTCAACTTCAACAAGAAATTTATTACGATAATAATAATATCATAAATGATAAAACTATAAAATTTAAAAAATAAAAATAAATAAATAAAAAATTAGGGCTTGCACTTAATTTTACCTCAATTAAGCTGCCTACGTATTCTCTAGGAGGAAACAAAGCCCACGTAGTTCTTTTACCTGTTATGTTCCAGAGGTGATCAATCGTCGCTTGTTCCTTCGGTAGCCGTTGTATCGTCGTTGGTGTCGAAGAAGTCATTGTTTGTAACACTCTCTAACCCGACCCGACTGGATCGACCCAAGGAGCGTTACCAGGTTTTCAAATACTTTCTAAATTCACTTTATACATTTCAAACCATTGAAAATCATATCAATTTGTAATTTAAAAATATTTTTCTAGTGAGCCCATCAAAAATTCAATTTTAAAAATTTCGGCAGAGTTCCCTCTGCTTTTCTGATTTCCCAAAACCTGTTTCAAATCAAACTCAATTCAAATATAATCCACAACACTTCAAATATCATTTCATTCAAACGCGCACTCTGCCGTTTAGTGCGACTTTCCAACAGTTTTTAAAATAAAATAATTCAGAATTCAATAGTTACAAACCTTTTAAAATAAAAACAAACAGAAATCATAAATTATTTACAAAACATGTATAAAATCATCGAATTTACAGACTTTTGTATATGCATGCTTACAAAATATAACATACAAAACTATATCACTACCCAATAAATGCAGTGACTCTGAACTCCAAGCTGCAGGTATCTCCTCTCTACTCTTTATCTGCCTCGGTATCCCTGTGACCTACGCGCGATAAAAACCGATGGTAGATTTTGGGTATTTTTATAAACTAAAGGAGTAAAATAGAGAAAAAGAAAATTAGACGGTAGAAAATAAAGAATATCTCAAACTATAGGAGAAGAATAATAGTATTTTTTTTTTAAGTGGTCTTGATATATTTTGGACTAATTACACTAATACCCCTATAGTTTGACATAATTATACGAACAAATAAGGTTTGGACATATCAACAGAAACTTACCCTAACATTTCATTGTTGTTACACGAACATTCCCTGCCGTTATCTTCAATATGTTAATGTTAGTCTGACAATGCAAAAGTAAGGGTAAAATGGTAATCTTAGTAGAGACGTCAGCTACAATTAATGAGAGGTGCTGTGAATATATTATTTAATTAATTAACCGATTAAAAATTAATATTATATTAAATAATTAAACAATAAAATATAAAGGATCAAATTAGATCTGGTTCATTATTATTTTTTCTAAAAAAAATATTTTAAACAATAAAAAATTAATAGACAGGATTTGATCAGGCCCATTATTATTTAAAAAAAAAACACTTAAAAGAGGGAGATGGAAAGCTCCATCTTCAAGTTTTCCATAAATCTCTAGAGCTGTCTCCATCTCCCATAGGAATTCAACCAAACATGAATTATTGCAAATGGGTAACAACCATATATGAAATGTATGAAGCAATTTCTCTAACCTGAATGAAGAAATAGCCAACCATATGTGAAGTGAGAGAGTTTCTTTTTTGGCTTCTTGTTTCAGTTTTATGTTTTGGGGTTCGATTTGTTAACTTTTGTTTTTGTTTTTTATGTGTTAATTTGTTTGTTTTTGTTTTTGTTTTTGTTTTTTATGGGTTTAGAGGTGGAACTGTGGAAAGAGTGTTGAAAGGGAGAGGAGAAATGTGGAATGTAAGAGAAAAGAGTTGTTGTTGTACAATTCTTGCATACAAAACCACTATACAAGTAGTTGGTTTGATTTTAGACATGGCACTCGTGTTTACAAGTAAAAATAAGCTCTTGCTCTAAAAAAAATTTTTTTAAAAAAAAAGACTTAAAAAAGAAGAGGAAGAAGATGAGAGCTTTTGTCTGGTTCCAAAACTGTCGAGCTCGGTGTAAAACCAAGTAATTAGAGAGAGATTATGCCACATCCCATTATTTTTTTCAATATTTTATTGTTATTTTTTAAATAGTGAAGGGGCAAAATAGGAAGATAATTTAATTTTTAAGAGACAAAAAAAATATTTTGTTAGAGTGGGAGTTGAGTGGCAGTCTGACTATTTACTTTTAAGGGCATTTTAGTCTTTTATCACTTTTTTACACTGTTAAACTAACGTTAACGGACAAATGACGGTGACAGAGGATGTTCGTGTAACAATAATAAAACGTCAGGGTAAGTTTATATTAATATACCCAAACTTTATTTATGTGTGTTATTATACCAAATCACAGGGGCTGTTAGCATATTTTAAAAGGTTATTTTCGAAAATTAAACATAGTATTTTTAAATTCATAACTAAAAAATTGAATACAATAATTTATTATTTTTTATCCTTTTCAAAATAGTTTTTCAAAACAAGCCACAATTTCCCCTATAAATAATTATTTTACCCATTTAAAAAAAATAATACAAAACATATTTATACCATCTTGAGTTTTTAAAAACTACTTTTAACAGTATTGATGGACGGCCCAACACGAAAAAGATAAATTTTTTATTTTTTTAATTGGTCATTTTTATAAAAAAAAAATTATTTTTTTAATTTTTTTTAATATGATCTTCATCGTCCATCGAGATTGATGGATAGTGGAGATCAAATTTCATTTTATTTTTAATTTTATTAATATTTTAAAAAATAAGGAAAAAATTTTCTTTTGTTTTTCTCTTTTTTATTTGCTTTTTTTTTTTATAAATTTTTTTATCAATATAATCTCCACCGTCCATTAATCATTTAATTTTTTTTATAACTTCTAACAATTTTTTTTATTTTTAAAAAAATAATTAAGGTGAAAACGACCATATTACCTTTTGACTATTGATTGACCGTCAACATTAACGGTTAACCAATTAGGTAAGGGTATAGTCAAATGCCAGGATACTTCATTACAATTAGCCCAAAATATTATTAAACACTATACAAAAAGTGTCTTTCGTGCTATATATACTATTATTTTAAGTTAATAGGTCAAATGGTGCGGGTTGGGTCGAAGCACCTGCCCTATTCTTGACCTAATTATCCAATTGGGTTAAAAAATTTGATCTCATCTTGATCCATTATCCAAAATTATTTCTCCATACCCGTCCCAAATGGAGCGGATACCTAAGAATTTGGGATGGGTTTGGAATTTTTTTCATCTTTAGGTATACCCGCATCGGACCTGTAACCTACTAACAAATGATGCGAATCTAAAAATTTGAGTAAAATATAGGTTATGAGAAAATGTGGTTCGGGTTTATAACCTGCTCGCACTGTCCGAGTAAGGACCCCGTCCAATGTACTCGACCCATTTACCATCTCTATGACATTGCGGATTTACCAAAATGATTTTATACGAACTTCACATTTCATAAATAAAAAAAAATTATCCAATAGATGTTTACAAAATAATTTTTTTAAAAAAAATTGTGAATTCTTGCCACGTTTAATAATCAAACTTTCTATCTCCTCACTTTATTTGGTTATACAAGTAACACCAAAAGATTTATAATCCATTAATTGTAATGGTATTCAATCTAAAACTTTAACTTTAAAAATCAACTCAAATAATATGATAAATAATACTATAGTACTATTCATCATTTTATCATATAAAATTTAGTATTGAGAAATATTGTATTTTAATGTGTAAAACATTCTCATGGGTTTCATTCTTTTAATTTTTGGACAAAGAGTTTGTTAATTGCTGATAAGAATTGTGTATTGCTTGTGACCAAGTAAATTAGATTTTTTACTTGAATTACAATAAGCTTATGTATATGTTTGTTTAAGTGTATTCTAAGTGATTTTTATATGTAATGCAGTATTTAATTTTTTATATGATAGCACTTTTTTATACTTTGGATATTTGAATGTGTGAGTTTATATGCGATTTATGTATTTGAAGCATACTTTATGATTGTAAAATTTTATTTTGGAAAATCTAAATTCATTATTTTTAGTGGGCATCTAAGTGAATGTGGAGAAAGTGATAAGTGTTAAGTGTGTGGTACGATTGAAGGGTCTCAAGGGTGCCTTAGAGACAAAATAAGTCTTCATATTTGTGTGTAGACATATTTATATATATGAAAGGACTCGTTGATGATCATAATGAGGGAGTGGCTCTCATCTTAGAGCATGAGTGTTTTCTTTCTAAAATTGTATATTCCCCACTTGTATTTGTCTCAAGTACATTTGTTGCCAATGGGTAACTTAAATGGTTTTGATAAATATTAAGTGTTAAATGAAAGTCCTATTAATACTATATGGATGACAGTTCCTAAAAGATATGTAAGTTTTGATAAGTTGTGATGTGAAAGTCTTTTAATGTTGAAAGTCTTGCATATTGTCATATCTATGCACAAAATGTAAGTGTTATGTTTATGTATTTGTTTATATGATAACTAGCTGGGTTTAAAATTCACAATAGTTTATTGTGATTCCCATAAAGGTTATCATTATTTTTTTTTATTATTATTATTTTTTTTGTACAGAGGAGGGCATACACTCCTAACACTAGGAAGGCAACAGAAATCGTCCAGCAACAGCCCAGAAATTTGAGGAGGTGACTGCCCATAAAACCTGATACCAAGCTTCATGTCCTTTCCAAAACCAGCAACTTTGTTGCTCTCTCTAAAAACATGTTTAACAACACAATTCCACTGCCTATTAATCATCTCCTTGCATCTGGAAACCAAGTTAAAAAGGAGGTTTATTCACAATACTCTCATTACTCAGCATCTTTATAGCTGATAGGGAGTCTGCTTCCAACACAACCGGTCTGTAACCAGCCCTCCAAACAACCTGCAAACCTTCATATATATCCCAAAACTCAGCTTCTAAAACAGACTCCACTCCTCTATTGAGAGAAATTCTTCCCACAGTCTCTCCAAACACCGCCAGCATAGACCATACCCCCATCGTTGTTCATATACCATCAACATTCAACTTAATCCACCTCTCACAAGGAGGCAGCCAAGCAACCAACTGGGGTCTGTCAGCACAAGCTTTCTTTCCAGCCTCATTCACCTGCATCCAATCCAAACAAAACTTTTTAATAATACCACGCGGCCAAAAAAGATGACTATTGAATGTGTAAGTTGCAATGTACTAAACACTTGGTGTTGAGGTTTTTCATTTTTGGGTTTAAGATTTATCAACCACTAAATTATGATTGATAATTTATTAAGAATTTACTTTTACCTTAACGAAACATTTCGATTGATAAGAAAAGTTCACCCCTCTGACCTTCAGGTTGGGAGCGTGATGGTAAACTCGAGTGTAAGACTATAAAATGTATAATCCTAAGATTTGAGATTAAGGTGAACAAAGTGTTTGTTGCGGATATAGATCATGGTAGTAAGTAGGTGCAACTTGAAGGCTTTTGATGAAATGCAAGGCGACATTTTAGTTCAACCTACTCACGAGGATGTGCATGACTATGTTAAAAATACATAAAAAGAGTAGCAACCAGATAGTATAGTCATAAAAATGATCAGAATGACATCTTTTTGTAGCTGAAAGACAACAAAACTCTACTCAATTTGTCATACCAAGCCCCTGATAACTATTTTAGATCAAAACAGATTTCCATGAGCAACAAACCCTGGTGGTCCTTTTGCAAATCTCCACATAAAAAAGCATGCTTCACCTCAAGTTGATATAAAGGTCAATATAGAAAAACAACCAAGCATATGAGAATTCGAACAGAATTAAGTCGAGCCACTAGAGAAAAGGTTTCAAGATAGTCAACTCCATCTTGTCATCAGGGTGATATTTTATAACAATCTCATCTGCATATGATAGTCTCCTTATTTTCTGAAAGTTTTTATGACTCTTATGTACCATGATCACAAAGGGCTTTCATCTCTTCTTCAATAGCCACCGCCATCTCATAAAAAGAAAGAATTGATAAAGACAAGGCAAAAGAATAGAATAAACCAGAAAGAGCATCAAAAGGAGACAAAGTAAGTGGGCACCTAGCAAGTGGACCTTTGACTTTTCCAAGAGCAATAAGTCGATCAACAATTTCATTGGAAATGGAAAGACTTGGATTTAGAGTTGGACTCTTAAAAGGAAGGTTATCAGAAACTGTATAATCACCTTGCTTATCGCTAGTCTTTTTTTTTTTTTTTTTTTCATGGGTATTCGTGTCAATCCCGAGTAATTCCGTTCGACTCGTTTTCAATTCAGAAAAGGAGAGAGCAGACTTAAAAATGTTAGACTAACACTCCCGTATGCTTTCCCAGAAATGGTATCAAGACATTTATAACCTTTCTTGAGTTCTAGAGTAACTAAGAAATACAAATTTTAATAGACCAAAAGACAACCTTTTAGATGTATGATGGAGATAAACAAAGCATACACAACCAAAAACCCTTTGGGTAAAAAAGGATTGCTATTTGTATCAGATGCCAACTCTTTTTTCCAGCTACTTCATTTTGTTGTGGAGTGTAGAGGCAAGACGTTTGATTTATAATCCACATTTCCAAGACAACACATCATATCAAACAACTTAATAGAAACGCCAATGGTTTTTTTTTTTTTTTTTTTTTTATTTCATGAAAAAATATTCACACTTTAGGTGAACATAGCCATAAAAATATAGTTTTAAATAACTACATAGTAGTTAAGGGGTATAAATGTAACAGTGGCTCCTGAACCAAACATCATTATGATAAATAAACATTTAAAGCTCAACAATATTGTGAATTGAAAGATACTTACATTACCTGCCAAAGAAAATAAGTAACAGGCTAAATGAGAACAATTTCAACCTGATTTAATCTGAAATCTGATAAACTTGAGAGACCTGTGACCTATGTTACATATACCACTTCTATCTATCTTTTCTTAATTCTAACAAACATCCAACACTATCAGATTATTGCCACCATTGTTGTACAACACAACAAAATAAGAATACAACACCTAAGTCAAACATATCTGATGTTACAACTATATATTGGACCTATAAATAGGGCTCTAATGTGGCCACCCCACTAGATTGCTTGTAGGTATAATTTAATCGGGTCTAGGGAGATGTATAATCTTCATTGAAACTTAAAGAGGGAATCTAACATGTCTCATTCCCGAGGCCGCGCCAGCCAGAGAGAACTGAGGGCCCGAAGCCTAGAGAAATAGTCATTTATTGCAAGCAGGGCACGGGCTGATTGTCGGGTTGTTAATATACGATGCATTTGTTGTAGCGTTTGCTGCCTCAGATTATCAGCCTGTTAATTGCAGATGAAAACAATTATTCAAGTTTCCCTCAAGACAAATTTGAATATTCTGCAGAAAAGAAATTAGGGTCCAATTCATCATAAATGAAGGGAACCAAAGTATTTCTTTCTCTGTCTGCAAGACAAAATCAGTCTGATGAAAAAACAGAGAATTGATAACTTAAAAAACATGAAATAGAAAATCACACAATTCAGTAAATGAATTTACTGGGGGATTATATGAGTTTGTTTGTGATCAACTCCGGTTACATATACCAAGAATCCGACTGCTATCTTTAATACCTTATTTTAAGTGTCTTATATATGGAAACCAAGACAAAAGGTTGCATAGCACATACAAAAGGCAAAGCACTACCACACGTGGATTATTATATTTTGGAAAATAAAATCATCCCAAAATCAATAGTATAATCGTGTCACAGCAAGTTAAAACTCAAACCTTTCTGAAGCATCAAATTTTCATTTTCCATTTATTATTTTAACCCTTGTGTACCTACCACTTGTCATTTCAAAAACTAGCATGCTGGATCAAAATTTGATGGTTACCTGTCGAAGGAACCCTTCAAGAGTTCCTAGCTTTCCCATTGCCATCGCCATTTGGCCCATATAGTTTGCAACATTCCCAGATGATCCTGATGGGCTGGGTGAGCCATTGGCCAATGTTTCAGCCAGAGATTGCTGCAATGCATCCATCCCTTGTGACAGGGCATCTTCAGCCTGCTGAGATGATTGCTGCAAATTATAGATGGCCACCAACTGCTGCTCAGTTAGAGGCTCCAACTGATTCACGAGAAGCTGCAACAACAATAATTCAGCTCAACAACAGAATATGTAAACATGGTTGGGGAAAATTTGTGCAAAATGTCTAAAACTTTAAACGATATGACAACTCAGATTAAACAGAATTGGGGAAAATATGAAACTGTAAGCTTCCTTCAGAAGTTCAAGAATATGTTTATTATAAAATCAGCAAGTTTATGCAAACCTGGTGACAGGGTAAAGTGCATTTTCACACAATATCACCATTGAACAACCTTCTCTTAGTGCCATTCTAAAGCAAGCAACCCCGACAGACAATATTTACAATCTTCCCAACCCATGGAATTTAAATATAAATTCTTCAAAATCAGTGCCTCATCTTTCCAGCACCAATATATATTCCAGCACAAACATTGATATCAGTAATTTATACTTGTATTTATGTTAAAAAGTCCTCATTTAAGTAAAATGCTAACTCCAGAGAAGTTAAGATGAAAGTATTCTCAGATTCCATTTGTGGTACACCCCTAAAATATCAGCCAGATGAGAACAAAATAGTATAGGAGGCTGGGCTCACTCACCTTGAGAAGCTCAGATGAGCGGAAGCCACCAATCCACATGAAACACCTTTCAGCCGGTGTCTTCCACATTCCTGACAATATGTGGAAGATATCAGCTTTGGCAGCAACGCCTTTCAGCCTGTATATGTCATCAAATTGTGCTGTAACATTGTCAATAATAGTGCGGAGTTCAGTGTCACCCGCATGTGAATTGACAGCAGCCCTCAGCTCATTAATATGCCTATTGTGTTCTTCTAGCCACCTGGCATATTCTACATCAAATGCCAAGGCACCTGTAGATTAACCAAATACCAACAAGACAATCATCTTAGAATCTGGAGATTCATTTGTGCAGCGGCACCTTGGCATCAACACCAAGTCAATTAAGAGAAAAAACAAACATAAAAAAGAATCTATTTTACTTCATCCACCATGTAAGCAATGACATTAAATGTAAAGACACGCGATAAATTCAACAGTAGATATTACATAAGTTGGACCCCACAGAAGATGACTAAGACCAATTGTTACTTTTTATTCGAAACCTAAAGCATAAATCTCTAATCAATAAGTGACTTCCATTACTGGAGTAACCCAACTTTTCAGTGTCTTTTACCATGCCTAACTATTTTCCTTTCGATTTAATTCATCACCTGCTTAAGCATTATTTTCTTTTAACCCCATCAACTTCCTAAAATGTGAAGTTGACACTTCCTTTTGACAACTGTTGAGAAAGAACTGAAAACCACCACCCAACCCAAGGGTCATACAACAACTAATTATAAGCTTAGCTTACAGCATCCTAGCATAAACATGATTGTAGCATAACTCAGCTTGATATTAGAGAAATTAAGGGGCATGCTACAACTGATCAAGTCACCACAAAAACCTATGAGGTCAGTCCTAACTTTACTTGGACATGAAACAACCAAAATAATATATGACACAGGAAAGTACCATGTAGCAGTGCAAACATGTAATTTTTGCAAAATAGGTCACATGAACGATCCCATACTGAATTTTAAGTCCATGCAGCAAAGATGTCATCTAATGTAATTTGTGATCAATAACTTCAATATGTCTGTAACAACTCTGAATATCTCTTCATGGATATCTCAGAACATACTGACAAACCAACTCAAGTCACTAGACATAAGCATTTGATCAATTTCAAAACTCTTTAACTAAACAAGCTAGAAATGCAGTGAAGGTGAATGAAGTGGAACTCTAACCAAACAAACTATAAACAATAGTAGATAAATATATATACCATTTCCACTCATTGAATGGGATTGATCTCCTGAGCTCGAAATGAATATACCCTAAAGCGAAGACAATTACCCAAAGTTTAGACATAATATAAATCCAGTCAAAGAAAGAAAAAAGAAAAATGTTAAAATATAAAACATGCATATCGCGTTAAACATTAACCGAACCTGCTGGCGGGCTCGTTGGAGCTCTTGTTCAAGTTGAGTCAGCTTCAGCCGACTGCTTTCCAGCTGTTGTACATATGCCTGGAGTATAAAATAAGAAAAAGGAAAAGAGGGGAAAAAAAACCCAATGAAGACAAAAGTTAGACTTGAGCCAATGCAGTTAGAATACCACCAATGTTTTAGTATAGCAAAACAAACTAATAAGTAACAGAACATAAACAGGTCTGATTCAGTTAAACATGTTACACAATACCAAATTTAGAAGTAGAGGAATAAAATCAAATGAAAAGAGCTACCTTTTTCCTTAACCGACTTTTTCTGGCAGCCTCACGATTTTGAGCAAGCCTGCGTAATGTCTGCAAAACAAAATAATGAAAGAAATGATTCAAGTGAAAATATGATAATGTTGAAATGAAGTTATCTCAATAAAATTGGATTAAACCACAACCTTCTGATCCCCAGTTTTTTCTTTTGATTTGTCACTGGAATCAGAGGCCATAACCGCCATCGATTGACCTCTTTCAAACTGCACATGGAAACCACAAATTAGAATCCACCTGATTTTTTCTTGATCAGAAATAGTACTTTGAAATATTAGAATTGATCAAGAACCAGTAGTCAAATCTTCTGACAAGAAAGATAACTTCGGATTCAATATACACACACATGCATACATACATACATAGGGTTTCAATTAGCAATTCTTTTTTCTTTTTCTTTTTTAATACTTTCATTTAGCAATTCTAAAAGCATGAGTTATACAAAGCAGCAAATGCTAAATAATGAAAGCAAGAGACATCACCCTTTGATTTTTATCCTCTGTATCATCAGTTGAGGTATCAGTTCTAGGACTGGCTTCTGCCATATTTGACTCTCCCCAGTTCTCACGGTGACCACTAGATACAGAAACCAGATTATGTTGTGGTTCTTTTTGTAATGACAAAGACTGGGATCCGACAATAGAAGTAGACAAATTTATATCCGAGGATGCAAGTGTCTGAACTCCACAGAAACACAAACAAGAGGAAGGCGTTAGAGAGAGATTTAGTAAATTAAATTTCATTCATATTTGGATAATACAGTTATAAAAGGAACCTTTGGCTTCACCTTATTTAAGACGCCAAATTGGAAATCAGTGCCTACTGCCTGGCTACTTGACTTCATCTGATAAAATTCACGATCTAGAAGACAGTAAAACCATGCACAAAAATATGGGTCAGTATCTAATGCCAATCAACCAGAGAAAATGTTGCTCCTGCAAATATCATTACTTTCAAAACCAACAAGTTCATGCCAAGAAATAAGCACACAGAGAATATAAAAAGAATGAACTAGGAAAAAAGTTACAAGACATAAGCAAGTTTCATAACAAATCCAATTCATAAACTACATTATGATTATTTTTTAAAATCAACTACATTATGATTTTAATAAATCCAATGGACTTATTTTTTCTTCATTATGTTAACTTAAAGGGTGTTGAGAGATCATTTTCGTTGGTTTCCATTTTTTTTTTTTTTTTTTTGCTGGGCTTTTGTTTCGGGGTCATAGCTCTCAGTTATTTCTGTATAGCTTACTGGTAACTCCACAGGAGACTCCTTTTAATAGACAGTTTGTTCACTTAGTAATTTTTCTTTTTTTCAATAAAATTTGTTCTTGTTCATTATCATAAGCTACATAATTTCCCACTCTCTTTGCAACTTCCTGCTTTTCAGAGACTATAATGTTTTCAAATTGAACTATAAGCAGCATATCATTAAGCAACCTCCCTTTAATCAGAAAGTAAGATAAGGGCAAAATAGAGATCAAGCATTGAATTTCATAAATAAATGAAGATGAAAAACAAGTTCCAATCACAAGTTCAACAAAAAAAAAAAAAAAAATTAAAAATACAATTTATGTTCCCAAATGCTTTACCATGAATACATAAACGAAATTGTTAATTGAACAAGCAAAAACAAAAAAAATGGCAGCATAAGTGTAACAAACAAAATCTACACTTATTACATACTTCTGGAAAGGTCAACAGCATCCTCTAAGCGCAATCCAAAAGACTGTTCTAGGGTTCCGAAGTCTGTAATTTGCGAAGACCGAATATTGTTTCCTTCTGTTCCACTGAACCCAATTCATCAGATCCGTAAGCATCAGAAATAAGCAACAAAAGCTAAACTTAATTAAATTGCAATTTCATATCTGAAGAAGATCTTTTAGAAAAACTAATAATGCATAAAAAGCCATATTCAGAAATTTGCATGCATTAAAAACTGCCTGTAGTTATTCAATATATTATGGGGCTATCTACACAGTATCTGGATATTCTAACAAAATTACAACAACGGAACAATTTGCATCAGTATTGCACCGTTACAACATTCAAACTGTTTTTCAATCAGAAATAGATAAAAGTACTTATTTAATATGTGAAGAGTAAAACTAGCAAATGAGGAATAGCAGGATGGCATATTCGTCAGTGCAATGGCCAATACAATCACTTCACTCATTTTGCTTTATTTAAGTACTTTGATGAGCAAATCTTAAAACAACCTGAGATGGACAATATCTAAGACAACCACAAGGCTTAAAGTTATATGGGGCATATATGAGACACAAGCTTTGAAATAATTCATACTGGGATATACGTAACACATGCTTTCCAAATAACAACACTATAGGTGCAATCTGTTCTTTCATACTTATATTCACAACAGCTTCATAATGCAATGACAATCATGGTACAGACCGATTCTCCATGGTTACCATTCCATTCTCTCCTCAAAAATCCCAAAACGATCAAAACATTTCAATGAATATTCCGCAATTTCAATATTCAGAAATTTGACACAGAAATATTTTTTTTTTTTTTAAAAAAAAAGGCAATCTCAAAAGGCATATCTGCACAAAATTGACATGATGGAAATCCAATTAATTACACTAGGCTCTCTGACCACTCGAGAAGTCAGAGGTCGACTAAGGTCGTAGAAAATGAAATGAATGTAAGAATTAAACAACTACTTCCTCTTCTAAAATCTTCACAGGACCAAAACAGAATGAAGAATTTGATTTCCAAGCAGATAGAAATAACTGTCACAACAATTTTAAAGGCTACAACTCCATTCATGACCACATACTACACATGATGACCACTTCACTACCGCTATCAAACTAAAAGTGACCAAAATAGAAAAAAACCTAACAAGGTCATCAACAAATCAAAAGGAAAGAAAAGACAGTTACAACTGAATATATTCGAAACAGAATGACAATAAAATCAGCACAAAGGCTAAAGCTTTAGCAAAGTGACTCAGAAGATAGAATTTACATCTGATTAGAAGTTGGAAGTGGAAGACCATAGCTCGGCATCCCGGTCACGCCTTTATTATCATTTTCAGCTCCAATATTTACTCTTCTACTACCCATGAATCCACCATCATCATCACCACCAACACTATATACCACAAATGACAAAACCCAAGTAGACCCTTAAAAATTCTTTCAATAAACTAACTTAAACCAAATACCTAGAAACTACATACAATTTTTAAATTAATCCAAAATTTGCATATGATTTACCTAAGTTGCTGACAGCTACAGAGAGTTTACAAAACAGATATAAAAACGAAAAGAAACCCAAATCAAGACACAAACTAAATAGCAGAAACAAACCTTTTTATGGTACTAAGAAATCACCAGAACACCATCAGTGGCCGTACACCCACAAACGAAAAGTAACAAAAGTACCCCAAAAACCCTTTTAAACCCAAATCCCAACTTCTTTTATCACCTAATCCACAATTACCAACTTTTTTTCACGCTTTTAAAGTAAAAAAAAACAAACCACTATCTAAATTTGAAACCAAAAAAAAGAAAAGAAAAAAATGGACTAATTTAGTATAAAGTAAAACGAAAGAAACAGAGCTTAGAACACTGAATTTACCCAAATAGAGCTCTACCCAGAAGTTGAAATCGAGAGATAAACCTAACCAGTAAAAGCTTGTTTCAAAAACGAATACTGATGAGTCGTTTTTGACTTTTTGATCGTATACAATACAAGTATATATTATGAGTTGGTGTGTGTGTGTGCGCAGTATACATACAACACAAGTATGTATATTATAAAAAAAAAAATGATAGTAATAGAAAATAGAAAAATGTTGGGTCTCTTCTACATAGAAGAAAAAATGGAAGAGAGCCCACCTTGAAGTTTGAGCTTGTTAAGTAATTTATTTATCTTTCAATAAAAGAAGGAAGGAAGCGTGACGTTCAGATCATTCCATCCTCTCTCTCTCTCTCCTTTCTTTACGTCCTTTTCCTCTCTCCTTTTCAATCCTCACACTTATTTTTTTCTTTTTTTTCTTTTTTCTCTTTAATACCTTGATTTATGTTCATATTTGGTGGTCTCAATATAAAAAGAAATGGATGGTCAAAGGAATTGAAAATCAAAGAGAAGGAAGTAACTTTGCTTCTTTATGATTATTGAATTGTGGTTTTTTTTTACAAAAAAATTCAATACAGAATTTAATACAAATGGAGAATTGTAATTAATATATGTAATAATAATAATAATTAATAATTAGAAATGTTAAGTCAACTTCAGCGGAGTTAGGTAATGACTTGAATTTCATATACTAATTACTTTGATACTCAAAGGAAAACCTTTACCAAGTTCTTATTAATCAAGTTTTTCTTGTACAAATCAGTCAAACCTCTATATTCAATATAATATATATAATTTAAAATATTAGTAAATTAAAAAAATACATCTCTTGGCTCAACTAGTGTGCATATATTTTTTCAATAATTATAGCGGAGGTTCAAATCTCACCGTATTTATTAATAGAAATATTATTAAATTTCTTAATCTAGTTTGGTGTATTAGTTAAAATCGCCATTTAGTTTCATTTATGATCAAGATTCATCTCGTAACTTTATTTTACAGTTAATTTTCCTCTGCCATCAGTTTTAATTATCAAAGTACCCTTGAACATTAACTTTTATGCTAGGGGTATTATTATCAATCCCCCTCTAGTTTTGTGTATTAGTCAAAATTTTCTCATAATTTTATTTTATAGTCAATTAAAAATTTTTAGGCACCAAGGAGGTAAATATCTATAAATATTAAATTAAAATATTTTAATTTATAATATTAATGAATCTCTACTGTCCATCATATGATGAGGGTCGAGATCAAAACCCTATAAAAGGGTAAATTATAATGGAATATCCTGACATTTAGTAATATTGCAATAAAATCACATTTTTCTTTAAACTACAACCAAGTACCTGTACCTCGAATAATTATCAATTTGGCCCTAATGTATTTGAAAATATCACTTTCTAATCTATTTTTACTTTTTTTATACGATCCCCACCTTTTTCAAAATATATCAATTTAGTCACTATGACTAAAATTTTAACGGTCAAACCTGACATAAAATATAAATTAATCATCTTACCTTTTTTTTATTAAATGATTAAATTAGAATGAAGCTTTTTTTACCCTTTAATTTTTTTAATAACTTTACTTATTTGGATAGTCCAATAAGAAATTGATATATGTTATAAACATTTAATTTTTTTTAAAAATAATTAAAAAGGATTAAATAATAAAATAAATATGATAAAATTTATTAAAATATAAATATAAAAATTAAAAAAATTAAAAATAATGTTAAAAATAATATCATTTATTAAAAATAAAATAAAATTCAATGAATACTTATAAAACTCAAAATTTAGTAATTTAATACATATATATATATAATAAATGTATATATATATATATATTGCAGTTTTATTATTATAGTTATATTTCTATAACATAATAATAATAAATGTATATATATATATATATTAGTTTTATTATTATATTTAATTTTTATAATATATATAATGTATATATACTATATAATATACTCTAAAATATGTATATATATATATATATAATATTTTAACATTTTAGTTTTTTAACTGAATTTTGAGTTTTATAATTATTTAATTTTAATAAATGATGTTATTTTTATTTTTTTTTAAATTTTCAATGAATTTTATAATATTTATATTTTATTTAATCATGCTTAAGTTTTTTATGAAAAAAATATTAAGTTTTCATAACACATATTAATTTTTTATTAAACTATACAAATAGGTAAAATTATTAGAATCTAAAGTTGAAGAGTAAAATCGTCTAGCTAATTTAATAAAAAAAAGAGTAAGATGGTCAATTTATAATTTATATCAGGTTTGACCGTTAAAATTTTGGTCATAGCGACTAAATTGATATATTTTTTAAAAGACAGAGACCATTTCAGTTAAAAAAGTAAAAATAGATAAAAATGTGATATTTTTAAATACATTAGGGACCAAATTGATAATTATCCAAGGTACTCGGTTGTAGTTTAAGAAAAAGTGTGATTTCATTGCAATATAACCAAACGTCATGGTATTCCATTGCAATTTGTCCAATATAAAATAATAAAAAATAAAAAATATTAAAAATTAAAATATAGATTTCTATTGTCCATCTCCATAGATGGATGGTGGAGATAATAAACACATTTTAAAAAAAAATACATAAATTTTTTTAAAAAAATTAAGAAATAAATAAAAAATAAAAATAAAAAGATGAACCTCCACTATTAATCTCTATATATTTTAATTTTTTAACTTTTTTATGTATTTATTTTTAAATAAAATTTTGTGTTTAAGATCTCCACCATCCATCTATGGAGATTTACGATGGAGATCTATCTTTTTTATTTTTTATTATTTTATATTTAGTATTTATCGTCTATCATATGATGAATGATAGAGATTTATTGATATTATAAATTAAAAATATTTTTACTTTAATATGTATAGGCATTTACCTTTATACCTTAGTGCCATAACATTTTTAGTATAACAGTTAACGGTCAAGGGTATTTTGATAGCTAACATTGATGGTAGGGGGAAAATTGACTATAAAATGAAACTATATGGAGGATTTTGGCCATATAGATGAAACGATGGGGGATTTTGACTAACACACCAAACTAGAAGGAGAATTTAATAATATTCCTAACATAAAAGTTAACGGCTAAATGTATTTTAGTAATTAAAACTGATGGTAACGGAAAAATTGATTATAAAATGAAACCACGGGAAAAATTTTGGTCATAAATGAAATTATGGGGATTTTGACTAATATATAAAACTAGATGATGGATTTTAATTATATTCCTTATTAATATGTGCGGAGAGATTTATTCCAAGTATTGTGGGAGTAGACATATGCTAATTAGAGATTAGATATCTAGGTTACATAAATAATCCCGACATACTCATGACATGTACGGTGTTAGATTTAAAAAAAAAAAAACACACACTATTTAAGGTAGCTTTTATTGATGTATACATTCAAACCTTCGTTTTATGACCCAAGTGGCAAATCAGGAAATTAATTAAAAATAATAAAAGACGTAAAAAAAAAAAAAAATTATCGCCCAATATGGTTTGGTGGCAAAGGCGCTCATTCAACCTGACAATGTCTCAGGTTCGAATTACCAGCACTGCAAGTAGTATGTCAAAAAAAAATAGTTAATTTCCATGGAGAGATCTAGAACCAGATCTCTCTATAGAGATTATAGATATCCATTAGAGGATATATGGTCCAGATCTCTCATATCAACAATCTCTATTAATAGAGATCACTAACCTCCATTAATGGAGATCTAAGATCTCCTCAACTTTTTTTTCCTTAATTTTTTTATAATATGTATTTATTATTTTTTGTGAATTTGTGATGGTAAAGAAGAAGATGTGAGTTTGTAAAGTTGAAAAAAAAATAGTGATGGTGGAAGAAGAGGAAGAACACGTAAAGAAGAACAAGTGGCTTGTTTCCTTTTTTTTTTATTTTTTTAAATAATAAAAAAGGGCTAATTACACTCATGCCTCTAAGGAATGGCCTTTTTACATATGCTGATAACTTTACTTTTTATTACATAAATATTCTCTAAAAAAAGTTGACCAAACTGTTGACTAACCATAAAGTTAACATTTTAGACAAAAAAACCATTATGTCCTTAATAAAAAAATATTAAAAAAAACTTTTCACCTTACAAGATGGAAGGTAGAGATCCCATTTGGGATCTCTACCTTCAAATTAAAAAAAAAATAAAATTCAAGGTGGATATCTCCACCTTCAACTTAAAAAAAAAAAAAAAACACTTCTACCCATTCAACAAAAAAAAAAAATATTTTTCAAAAACACAAAGGTCAATCGAAGCCTTTTATATCAAAGACGAAGTATTTTCAAGCGTTCTCTTCTTTCCCAAACAAACATTCCGATTATCCATTGAAGCCTCTCATCATGTCTCACCGCATCAGATCCATTAGTCTTTCCTGCAGATCTCATCCATTGATTTCACATATCAAAGACGAAGTCAACGAGCTTAATACCTGGTCAATATCCTCCAGCTCCCTCAAATGCAAGACTCGCTTAAAAACCAGAATGATTGGGTCTAGAAGCTTTTAGAAGACTTCTTTCACTTTGTCAATGTCATCTCATGCGGCGCTCCGGCAGTATCCATAGGAGATGAAGCCTTTTGGCTCAATCTCTAGATTTCTGGAGAAATCTGGAAAAGGTTGGCTTTATCTCCCTTCTAATAGACCAGATTAGATCTGGTTCATTAGACGAATTTCCATCTAATGGACCAGATCTAATCTGGTCCATTTTAATTTTTAATTTTTTATTTATTTTAATTGGTTTAATGGAAAAAAATGAGTTTACTCTTACTACAGTAACGTCCCGTTAACTTTATGGTTAATCAATAGTTTGGTCAACTTTTTTCAGGAAATGTTTATACAATAAAAGGTAAAGTTGCCAGCATGTGCAAAAAGGTCATACCTCAGGTGTATGAGTGTAATTAACCCTAAAAAAAAATTAGTGCTAACAAGGGAGATTTAATTGGATAACATACTTTTTTTCTTCATATATTTAATTACATTGTAGAAAGACTAAATTATCCTTCAATTGTTAGTAACTAATCCGGTCAATAGTTAGTAACTAACCACTATCAACTGTTATTTATCGGATTAAGGAGTAATCAATGTTATTATGACATTCTTGTTATTTTTAGTGCAATTATGCATATAATTAGGGTAAGTTAGTACAATTTGCCTTTATTTACGACAAAAGTTGAGGTGACTCAGTGACAAACCTCCTGCATCAACACATTGAACCCATATTCTAGAGCGAATAAAAGTTGCACTTTATAATTTATAATTTTTTTTTCTTTTTGAACTATCACAAAATTAAGAGTTGGAGGAGCGAAACATGACTAAAATCCATAATATCATTAATAATTTATAATTGAAAGCATGTTAATTTTTTATCATATATTTAAAAAATATTTATTGAATTTATACGTACAATGGAACATATTAATCTTTTTACTGTTATTTATTTTGTTGTTCTAATAAATCGTTCCCACTTTGTTCAAAGTCATATTTTTAGTTTGACCTAATTAAAAAACTTTAGATCTTATAGCATTTTCAATGTTATTATATATTTTTGATTTTCTCATTATTAACACATGATTATTTCTATTGAATATCGATTCACTTTGACAAAAAAAAAAAAAAAATTTATACATACTCTCATCTCTAATACAATTATCTAAATAAAAATATGGATTCACTTTATGATGAATTATCACAAAATACACGTTTCACTCTCTCTTATTTTTTATTTTATCATTAAATTATTTTTACGAGTGCACTTTTTGACCAATTACAAAAATGATCAATAAAATATTTTTGTGGAAAATATTAAAATACTTACTGAGTTTATAAATGAAATCCATCTCCATAATCTTGATAAAATTTTCTGCCACATTAATTCTGTATTTAGGTAGTATAATTATATTGAAGAACAATTTTTTTTTTTACCTAATTATCTATTCGTCCTATGTGGTAAAAAATTTTACCCAATAATATAATAACATTGATGGTATTCTTAAATCTCTTGATTTAATATCCTTATTTAATTTGTTGTTCCATTAAATATTTCTCACTTTGTTATGACATCATATTTTAGTTTGACCTAACCAACAAACCCTAAATGATTTAAGACACTCCTAATCGTTACTATGTTGTATCATTTTTGACATTTTTAACTGTTTATAACGTGGCATGATTATTTAATAAATCAAACTCTTATTGTATTTATTTTTATTCCTTTAATTTGCATTTTTACTGTTAATAAAAATAGTAACTTAGTGTAACCCATAAATAAGACAAGAATTCTCGATGGAGAAATTTTTCAGTGCAGTAGGTGCACCTAATCGCTAAACACTTTATATGTGTTATAAGAAAATATATATAAATCGGCTATATATTAAATATTTAGTGAAGGAGCGTACCACTCATCAGTATATTTATTGTACAAGATTTTCTTAGTCCAATGTTAAATATATAATTTTTTTATATTAAATATTCATTAAATACGTATTTTTCAGGACAAAACTTTATTACGCGTTCTAGATGTATTTTTTTTTTCTAATTTATGAATAACAAAATGATTTTTTTTTTAGGACCACAAAATGAATGTTTGGGAAGGGTAATATAACTTAACTATCATAGTTTGACTTTTTAGTTATTTCTTTTAATCTAACGACACCTTAATATAAAAAATAGTATATAATTAAGATTTTTTTTCCCTTCTATTTTGACAATGTTTCATTCGAACTTAATTAAAAAAATCCCAACAAAAAATAATCATATAAAGGGAAGACCCATACTCAACTTAAACCCATTATTTCTTCATGTAAGTGAAAAGTTACTATTGAGCCACCTTAAATTAATAAATGTACTCGTATTATGAAAAAAAAAAAAATAGTTACCATAGCATATAGTTTTTGTTTTTATATTTATTTATAAATATACTGCATTTTAATTTAATTGTAACACGGTTATCACTCAGATTAAATAATAAAAATATATATATTATTTTTTAAGGGTAAAAATTATTTTATTCATAACTTTTTAAAAATTATTAATGTTTGACTCTATTTATTTTTTAGCTAGCGTGATCCTTAATTTTTTAAAAATCCATCAATTTAGTTATTCTGTTAATCAATAATTAGTCAAGTTTAATGGTGTTAGTAGTATTTCAATTTTTAAACAAAAAAATAAAATTAAGATTAAAAATAAATAAAAAATTATTAAATAAAATTTAAATTCTAACAATAAACTAATAACAACTGAAAAAATAAAAATATAGGAATAAATAATTTTTAAAAATAATAATGTCTCATCTCTTGACATTTTTTAAAAATATTTTATTTTATTTTTTAATTTTTAATTTATTATAATTTATTTATATATATAAAATTTATTTTTTATATTTTATTATTAATTTAAAGTGTTATTTTAAATTATTAAATTTTCATAAATTAATTATTATTGTATTGATTTTTTTTTATTTTTTAAAGATTTTTAATTTTGGTGTTAATTAATTAATTTATTCATTTTTAATATTTAAGGGCTTTTTTTAAAAATTTTTTTTGGGTATTTTATAAATTTAATTTTTTGTTGTTCACAGATGTTAGATTTTTATTAGATGTACAAGTGAAGGTTAATTTATTAAATTTTAAAAAATAAAGGGTAAAATCTTATTCTTAACTTAATCATTTAAAGTTAAGAATATAATGGTCAATATACATATTCTGTCATATTTGACTGTTAAAAATTTAGTCAAAAGGACTAAAATGATAAATTATTAAAAAGTTAGAGATCACGTGAAATAAAAAAAAAATATCGGTTAAAAAGTAAAAAAAAAAAAAAAAATTAGGAATCAAAATAAATTTTACTTTTTTTTTAATAGTATAATTATATTATTAATAATAAGTCTACTCAAATCTGTTGAGATCAATCATTAAATATGTAGTTTAAATATTTACTCTTATAATACGAGATATCTATTCTGATAATAATGGGAGAAAATTATTTATATTTATGATAAATACTGTAATGTAGTGGGACTTGAATCTTTATTATTAATGTAGGAGGAAATTATTCAATTAATTGAGCTATAAATGTATAAGTAATAAAATAAATATTTTAGAAATGATAACATGATTAGGGTTAATTTGATATTGATTGTCATGGAAAAATGTGATAAGACTGATAGCAAATGAATTATGCAGAGCAGCCGCCCTTCACTTCCTGCGCCGCCTGTTTTTCTAAGTTGAATGACACTAATACCCTTCCCACCGAAGTCAAAACTGTACACTAGGCTGCCTCCCTGTGTGACGCGTGTCGATTATTTCATTTCAGTCTTTATCGGATTGGTTTTTTTTCCATTACTATTCCGTGTCATAAGTTTCTTAACTTCATTACACGTCACCTTCTCTATTTTCAGAGAAAATCTTGGGTGCATCGTATCAGGCCGTTCAAATATTGATATATAAAAAAATTAATATAAAAAATATATTTGTTTGGCAGTTTTTTCTTTTTTTTCCTCTTAACAACTTTGTTTTCTCACATTCATTAAAATATTAATATAAAATATTATTTTATATTAATTTCATCATGTATTAATATTTAAAGGATTCGTTTGCAAGACAGAACTGACTTATGGCCTATTTGATATAACTTTTGCTTATAACTTTTGATTTCTTAAAACTTTAGAAGCTCTAGAAAAATTTTTAAGTTTGAAAAGTAAAAAACAGATTTCAAAAATCATACCAAGCAAGCCTTTAGATTGGGCTAGATCCTAGAATTAGATTGGACTCACTTAGTCTAAAGTACTGTGTTTGATACTGCATCGGACTACACTCTCCCTTCAACATCGCTGCCGTCTCCATCTCCTCCTCCTCCTCCGCCGCCTCCTCTGCCTCTGCCTCCGCCTTTCTTTCAAAATCTCTTCTCTTCAAATAAACTCAACAAAACCAAGCAAATCCACTCGGTTCATCCGGCCACATCTCTGTCACCACCGCCGATGAAGGTGCATCATCTCTTGAGAAGAACCGCGGTGAAGAATACGACATACTCAACAACTCAGAAGCTGCATCTGCCGAGAACCAGCACAAAAACCAGGAAAAATAATTCATTCACAAGAATTTTAACAAGCACATGGTATGCAATCGGTGTCAAAATAAAATTCAATTCCGTTAGCTTCCAAATTAATTTACATATCGGTTTCTTAGATCTAGATTCAAAAACACCACAAAAACAAATATTCCACTCCATCATAAAAAAAGAAAAAATCCAAAAATAAAAATTGTTTCTTTTGATTTCTTCTTCTTATTCACCTACCCAGTTCCCAAAACCAATAAGAGGACGAGGAGGAGGCGGTAACAAAAAGAGAGAGGGAGATGGGTGAGGCAATGACGGACATGGGTGAGGCAGTGAAGAGGGGACACGATAAGCTCCAAGTTAGGAGGAGGAGGCGGCGGTAACAGAGAGAGAGGGAGATGGGTGAGGCAGTGAAGAGGGGATAACATAAGTTTCAAGTTTTGAACGGTTCAATATAGTCCTGCACAGTGCCTTTTTTTTGTGGGCTATAACTGTTTAATTCCACTTAAATTATTCCGGTGACACACCAAATATTAAATATTACAATTGTCCACTTTAAACCAGTCTCATGTACCAAACGAGTCCAAATAGTCCGATACTTTTATATTATTTTAATTTTTTTATTTATTATATTTTAAATAGTTAATTAATTACCATAATATATTTTATTTATAATTAATTTTAAAATATTAATATAATAATATTTAAATTTTTTAGATTTATTTTAAATAATTTTAATTTAATTATATAATATTTAAAAATAATTTTATTTTATATAAAATTAATTTAATTTAATTTAATTTTATCCAATTCCATTCTACACCAAACAAGGGACAATACTATTTTTAATTTTATCCATACTACACCAAGCATATCACAATACTAATTAGTCCAATCCAATCCAATTCAATTATATTATATTCCATAAAAATAGTTCAATCCAATCCCGCGCACTAAGTGGACTCTAAATGTGTATATATATAACACCTACTGGTATTGTATTTTTGTAATTGTCTAATTAATAAATTGAGTCTTTTTTAACATTTATTTATCTATTTGGATAAAGAAATCATCATTATTTAACCTCAACACTTGATCAATAAGTTCTAGCAAGATCCGACAACTACATCCGTCAATAAGTTATAAAATAAAATTTGAATGTATAAAATAAATATAGAAAGTATTAAATGAGTATCAATGTTTTGATGACATAAATAAATTTTGGAGTTACAAATAAATCTCGAATATGCACAAATAAATTTTGAAGGGGTAAAAAAAATAGTCCCAACAATTTAAATATGGCGAAATTCATTTTCGTCTCTATCTTTTTTTAAATTATTTCTTCTGATCAAATTTTGACAGTAAAATATGATAGAATATGTACATTAACCATTTTATTCTTAATTTTAAATGATTAAGTTAAATAAGATTTTACCTTTTATTTTTTAAAATTTAATAAATTAATCTTAACTTGTACATCCAATAAGAATATAACATGTGTCAACAAAAAAAATTAAAATTACAAAATACACAAAATTTATAAGAAAAGTCCTTAAATATTAAAAATTAATTAATTAATTAATTAACACCAAAATTAAAAACCTTTTAAAATATAAAAAAAATTAGCACAATAATAACCTTGTAATGCATCTACTATGGGTAATTACCATCTACAACTTGTGTAAATACTCTTGAAACTTCATTAGCTAGTTTTAATACTAATAAGACATGCATTACTCCTGCTATTGCTTTCAATGCTGATGTTAATTCCAATACTATTGTTGCTGACTTGTGGCATGTGGCATGCTAGATTAGGACATCCTTCTTTTTTCATTCTCGAACATGCTTTAAAATCAATTTATAAAGCCAAATTTATTATTCGTTCACCTAAATTCCTTAATTCTTGTAAGTGTGGCAAGCTTAGTCAAATGCTTTTTCCAACCTCTACCACCAAAACTTCACAACCTCTGGAATTGGTTTACACAGATGTTTGGGATCCCTCTCCCTTGCCATCCACTAATGGTTATAGATATTAAATAAACTTTGTTAACTCTTATATAAGTTACATTTTGATATTTTATTTGAAGGCAAAATTAGAAGTCCGTTACTGATTGGGGGGTTGAGTATGGCCTTTGCTGCTTTTTTTAACCACTTATGGTGTACAATTTTGTCATTCATGTTCTCATAGACACCAACAAATTGGTGTGCTTGAAAGAAAATGTAGGCACATCATTAAAATTGGTTTAACTCTTCTTACTCATGCCTCCATGCCGTTAATGTTTTGTTTGGAAGCCTTTAACACTGAAGTTTATCTTAATAACATGTTGTTGACACGCTCACAACGCGTAAGATAAAATCTTAAGTGCAGGATGTGTCGAAGTAATAAAGTTCCATAAGACCGGGGTCGAATCCACAAGAAAGCAGTAGATTCACTAATACTACTGCTAAAGATGTTAACTAAACAATATTAAAATTAAGATTTTGATGGTTTTGAATTACGAGAATAAAAGTGTAACTAAAGCAATTAACAAACAAACTTGGTTAAGGGTAAGAAAACATTAGGTGGTTGAATGGTCTCAATCATAAGTGGTATTGTAATTGACTATTTAAGCCCAATATTTCAAAGAAGTAAATTAACTCTAACAATGATACATCAAATTATATTGGTCATGTATTGATGTTGTAACTCTAATTAATTCCACCTATTTGTTCTAGAGTAAAATTAATTAGAAACCCATTATTAAGTCTAATTTTTAGGTTAATTAAGCATTCTCATGCCTTAATTAATCTACTCAATATTTATTAGAATTCAATTAAACTCAATTATAACCTAATGATATCTCAAATAAGCTATAATATTCTTATCAATTGTAATTCAACATTCATGCAACAAACTCTCGTAGTGCAAACAACAAAAACTATAATTAATAGCATTGTATATCTAATAAATAAAGCTTTTGAAATATAATAAAATGTTATAATCAATTACAAACCCTAGAAACTCAATCTTGGTCCATTGACCTCCTAACTATGAATTAGTTCAATAAAACAACAATCAAAACGAAGAAGAGAGATAAAGAACAGATAAAACCAATTCTAGAAGCACATATAATGAAGAAATCCCGCTTTGGTCCGGCTAAAACTCCTTCTTCTTCGATTCTTCGTCTTATCCAATGGAATGATTGATGAAGATGATGACTTTGTGTGAATCTTGTGTCTTTGATAAGAAGAACAAAAAAAAGATGAAGTGAGAGTGTTTGTTGGGTTTCTCTAGCCTTTGGATGAGTTTTCGTGCAAAGTGGCCGAACCCCCTATTTCTTTTCTTCTCTTTCTTTTTATACCCGCTCGAATTAGGGCATCAGATTTGCTATCGTGATTCTTTTTCGCGACCCTTGGTCACGAAAAATAATCGCGGTACTTATTGGCCGAAATCACGCTGGACTGTGCATTAATACGAAAACAAGCATGACTTCCTCTAGAAAACTTGGAATCATGAACAGTAAATTTTTCGAAAACTAGATATCTAGAACGTTCCAGAAATATAAGGCTCGTAACCTAGTTCATCCTGTGGAATTTATGGTAACCTTCGAAACATGACAAGTTTGTTCTAACTAATCGTCAATTCTTCCAACTTTATCATATCTTTCCTAATAGTAGAACATAACCTGCACCGGCTCAAAACACAAATTAAACCCACCAAATTTACTTGAAAACAAGATCAAAAGACGAGGTAAAAGGGGATAAAAAATATAACATATTCAATCCAACCAGTTGCCTACAGTATTGTTACATTATAAATCTCCCTTTGAACTTGTCAATCATATAAAACCTAACATATCTAGTCTAAAGGTATTTGGCTCAACTTGCTTTCTATATCTCAGACCCTATCAACCGGTCAAACTTGATTTTCATTCTACCTAGTATCTTTCTCTTAGTTATAGTTTTGCTCGCAAAAGAGTATAAGTGTATGTATACCTTAGCAGAATTTACATCACTTGAAATGTTGCTTTTAATAAAAATGATTTTCCCTTTCCATATTTATTTCCTATATCTACTGCTTGTACAAACACTCCTTCTACTATCAGTCTACCAATTTCCTTTTTAAAGTAGCTTGCATTCCTCAAAATTGTTCTTCTTACTCCTATAATAGTTCTCACTTCTCCAATTTTCTTTCACTCTTAATCTTTCAGTTCATCTCATGTTTCACCTGTTACTATTACGCCGGTTCCATTATTTGTCCATTTGGTTCCACTTACTGTGAATTCTCATCCTATATTAACAAGATCAAAGTCTGTTGTTTTTAAACCAAAAGTTTATTCCACTTAATCTAGTGTTTATAATGTTGATGCAAAGCCTAAGAATTTTAAAGAGGCACTTACTAATACTAATTGGCAACATTCTATACAATTTGAGTATAATGCTTTGTTATCTAACCATACTTAGTCTTTTATTCCCTGTGAGCCTCACACGAACATTATTGGTAATAAGAGGGTGTTTAAAAGAAAATTTAATCTAGATGGTAATCTTCAAAAGTACAAGGCAAGGTTAATAACTAAAGGGTTTCACCAAACTCCTTGGGTGGATTTCTTTAAAACTTTTAGTCCGGTTATGAAAGCCTTTACTATAAGAGTTATCTTAGCCTTGATAGCGAATAAAGATTGGGATATTCAATAACTTGATGTTAATAATACTTTCTTAAATGGAGATTTACAGAAGGTTGTATAAATTCAACAACCAGAGGGGTTTATTGACTTAATCATCCTAATGCTGTGCGTCGATTGCATAAGTCATTGTTTGGACTCAAACAAGCTCCAAGAGCTTAGTTTGACATGTTAAAGGCTGCAAGTCTGATCACTCTTTAAATATCATGAGAATGCCTAGAGATGTAACTTTCGTTCTTGTAAATGTGGATGATATAATTGTGACCGGTAAGGATCCTCAATTCATCAAACAATCCATTCAGCTTCTTAATGATGATTTTGCCTTAAAAGAATTTTGGTTATGTTTAATATTTTCTTCATTTTGAGGTTGTTCGAACCAACTTTGGCCTGCACTTTTCTCAGACCAAATATGCTCATGACTTGCTTGCTAAAACTAAGATGCTGAACTCCAGACCCTGCTGCAGTTAGTGTCAAGCTGTTAGCTTAAAAGAGAAAGTTTTAGTGATTCATCTATTTATAGAAATACAATTGCGGCCTTCGATGTTTTACTCTCTCTAGGCCTGATCTTGTGTTCATAGTAAACTAGTTAAGTAAGTTTCTAAGTGCTCCAAATAAAGTTCATTGGCAAGCATGTAAGAAGGTATTGAGGTTTATTAAAAGAAATCTACATGAAATCAACATCAAAACCAGAAGAAAAAAGATATTACCGTACTAGGCGAGGAAGAGTGACGGTGAGGGGCGGCGGCATTGCTAGGCGAGGAAGAGAGGTGGAAGAGGACTGGTTTGAAGCGAAGATAAATGGACGAGTGGTGGTGCTAGATGAACAGCGGCGGACTAGCGGTGGAAGAGTAAAAGTGGTGCAGAAGAGGACGAGCGGTGGAAGAGTAGTGGAAGAACAGTGGTGCTACGCGAAGAGCGGCGCAAGGACGGTGTAAGAGCGGTGAGGCGATGAGCGACAGAGAGAGGAGATGAGAGGAGAGGATGAGCGGTGCGCGCGTGCGAGAGAGAGAGAGAGAGAGACAGAGAGAGAGAGAGAGAGAGTTGGGTTACGGTATTACTTTGAAATCTGACGAGAAAATGTAAAAAAAAAAAAATTAGGTTTTTTTTTTCTTTATATAGGACGGGTCAACGGGTCAAATAGGTTTTGGACCCCCTAAAACTGAACCGAACCGTTTTTTTTAAATTGAAACTGAACTGAACCGAATACAAACCTAAAACTGATTCAAACTATAAAAAACAATTCGAATACGGATCGAATACTGTTCAAACTGGTTTTTGTGCCCAAGTATATTGAAAATGACTAGGCCAATCTCAAAGTTAGAAAGAGAATTCGACGATATCAAAGATACCACTGAAGCTGCATCAGAATCCAAATCCACAGGTAACAGATTAATATATCTAGCTAACTTGAGAACCTAAAGAATTCCTTTCGCTTCCGCCAGTTGTGGCGAAAACTTACGGTTATTATTTTCTTAGCTTTGATTCCGTAAGCAAAATATGTTTGTTTGTAAGTCTTTAATAGTTTAGTTAGAGCATGAGTTGAGCGTGTCAGATATTCAAAGACAATGAGTTTCTGAGAACACTTAAGAGAGTGCTTAAAGGTAAGTTTTTAGGAATCAAAAACTCTCTTAACTCTTGCGGTCAGATAAGATTTACACACACATACACACACGTATAACATGTTCGTGTATTTGCATTTGAGTGCAAACATGTTGGTTTTAATGTTTTAGAAGTGTTGAGTCTTGATTATTTTGTTTGGTCTTTAGAATTTATTTGCAAACATTTAGTGTTTTTGAAAATCTGAACTTAGATGCTTCAACTGGCATATGTTTTTATGTACACATTCAAATAGTGCTTTTTTAGAGATGAAAATAGACATCCGAACCTTTCCATTGATATAAAGAACGAAAAATTTTGAGGTCGTTTAATTTGTTTAAGAGTGGTTCAAAGTCGAGTCACCTGCAGGCAAAACATGGCAGTAAACCCCATGCCAAAAGCATGGGTAAACGCCTTTGGTGTGGAGCCTTGACAGTAACTTATGCCAAAAGCGTAGGTGCAATACCTGCCAGATGCGAACCCTATATTGCTTCGGTTACTTTGATTTCCCGTTTTGCACTCATGGTGACTTTGAAACATGTTTTAATGCAATCATACATTATTTTGTGTTTTTATAAATTTGGAAGTAAGAAAACTTCTTAAACTTTAAGTCTTATTCTTTTAGGAAGTTTTTTTTTTATTGTTTTATTTCTTTTGAGAAACTAACTCTCTTTCTCTAAAGTGTTTTTGGAAATCATTCTGGTAGAATATTTCCTATTCCTATTAGAATTGGGGTTTTCATAAGACTCTATAAATAGTGAAATAAAATTAATTATTTAGAGACTCTCAATAATTTTTATTTTCTCTAACTTATTTTAATTGATTTATTACTTTATTGCTTTTATTTTCTGTGAGAGGTTGAGAGAGTTCTAATCTATATTATTTTTTGATATTGTTCTTCATTGTTTCTAATCTAAACATAATATGTTTTGCCCGTGCATATTATTTGTTTGTTCATACACTATTGAGCACCTAGATCTGATCTCAATAACTTGAGGGGTTTTGGTTGTTCGACCTAACGAAAGAATCAAGAAGTCTTGCAGCGCGGGGACTTTGTTAGCAGCATCGATAAGGTTTGTTAGTAAAAGGCCTGTAAGTAGATAGGATTGGGTTATAGCAAGAGTTGTACAATTGAGTGGTCAATCTGCGTGAGTTGTAAATAATATACTAACCAGTAAAATCTGTGTATGGTGTGTTAAGTGACCTACAAGTTGGTTCCGTGGTTTTTACCCGTTGGGAGTTTTTCAAGTAAAAATCATTGTGTTTTTAATTAGGTTTACATGTTTTTAATTCCACAATATTTTTATTAAATCTATTCACGCCCTCCCTTCTAGGTTCGTCATAGCTACAAATTCACATTTTTCAATTTGTATCATAGTAGGATTCTAGACATACTTAGGCTAGAATCCGGGCTTTTTTCTTGTTGGATTTTTTTTTTTTTTATGTTTGTTTATCTATGGCAAGAATGAACTGTAAAGGTACTTCAAGTAATCGACCTCCACTTTCGGATGGTTCACATTATGCGTTATGGAAGGCACTATTTGATGGCTAAAGATGAGCATTTCTGGATGTATATTGAGAGCATTTATTCCCTGTTACCGTTACCAACATCAAAGGAGTCGTATCCATGAAGCCGAGAGTAGAATGGAATACAACGGAGCAATCTAATGCGACATGGAACTTCCGGGGTTTGAAATTTATTTCTAATGGTTAATGAACATCAATATATACATATCCAGAATTGCGAGACTAGCAAGAAGGCGGGGTATTTTGCAAATCACGCATGAAGGAAAATCGGCGGTCAAGAAATCAAAGATTCAAATGTTGACGTCGAAATTTGAAGCCTTGCGTATGAAGGAAGATGAGAGCTTTCTCGATTTCCAAACAAAGATCATGGACATCATGAACTTGAGTTTTTTACTTTGCAAGTAATATTCTGACTCTAATATTGTTAAAAAGATCTTACGCTCTATTCCTGACAGGTTTCAAGCCAATATCACTGTTATTGAAGAAAGTAAAGACGTAAAAAACATGAGAGTAGATGAATTGATAGGATCCCTACAAACGTTTGAGTTGAATCTCATGTTTTTTACGCTATAATATTGTTAAAAAGATCTTACACTCTATTCCTGACAGGTTTCAAGCCAATATCACTGTTATTGAAGAAAGCAAAGACGTAAAAAACATGAGAGTAGACGAATTGATAGGATCCCTACAAACGTTTGAGTTGAATCTCAAATCAGTTAAAAAGCAAAAAAAGATTCCTTTAAAGTCTATGGTACGCAAGTAAGCGGTTGCTGAAGAAAGTGATGATGAAGAAGAGATGGCAATTATTGTAAGAAAATTTAAAAGGTTCCTTAAAGGCAAGAAACCCGATGGTGAGTTCAAAGGTGCCAACGGTAAGAAGGATTTTGTGCCTAGAAAATTTGATAATGACAAAGGTAAAGGAAAATTGTTAAATGCTATGAGTGTCAAGACTTTGGACACATAGTAGCTGAGTGCGCAAATGTGAAAAACAACCTAAGGAAGGGGAGGCTCTGAACACTACTTAAAGTGATAATGACGAAGAAGACGATGATGATTCTTCCATTGCTGGTAAGCACACAAGTAACTTTATTGCTTTCACATCTTCTTTTTGTATAGGTAATGAGACCAAGGCTAAAGATGATGTTGATGATAATGTGCTTAGTGAGACAAGTTTGAGAGAAGTTTATGAGCAACTCCTTAAAGAAAATCACAAGGTAAAGAAACTGAACTTTTCCTTATTATATAAAAATAAACTGTTTGATCTTAAGAGATGAATGATTCTAATAAGAGGATCAAAGCTTTGAAGGATAAGGTGATTGCAAAGACAAGACCTTGTTAATTATGCGATCTCATGAGGAAGAGGTTATGAAAAAGTTGGCTGCGGCGGAAGAGTTTGTCAATGGGCTAACTCTAGGTGCAAAGAAAGTAGATGATGTGATGAAGCTTGGTAAGATGTACAATGACAAGAGAGGAATTGGATTCGGCAATGAGTCAAAGGCCTCCATAAGCAAGACAATATTTTTCAAGGCGAAGTCTCCCAAACAGAATGATCAAGTGCACAAGCCGTTCACTAAGCCACGATTAGCAGAAGGTAAGTCTCCTAAATTTATTCCTATATGTCACCACTGTGGAATTGTAGGACATATAAGGCCTAGATGTTATAGATATATCAGCTTAATTAAGAGAAATAAGAGGTCTTTAGGTGGTGAAAATAAGAGAGGTGGAAAACGTCTGACAGTTCTCCGAAACCAAAGTCTTAAAAACAATCTTGAGAGAAAGCTTGGGTTGAGAAGAAAACTATTAGTTGCAATATGGTCAACTTTACTACTTGGTATTTTATTCCCCTTGCATGATGTTTAATTAGTAGATGTGCTAGGACCATGATTGGAAATAAAAATTTCTTTTTTGAGATTACACTAAAGGATGAAGGTTTTGTTGTTACTGCCAGTAGAGAAAAAATGAAGATTATTAGCAGAGGCAAGATTAATGTACTTGACTTGGGTGGGATCAATGACGCGGTCCTTATTTAAGAATTAAGAGAAAATATTTTGAGTGTGACCTATCTATGTGAATAAATAGTATATGTTGTGTTTAAAGGTGATAAGTGTCAAATATTAGATAAAGATGATGAATTATTTGTTCAAGGGTTGAAAGCATCGAATAATTGTTTTTATCTTGATCTTGATGTGCCTGATATGTTTATGAGTACTCTAGATAAATATTTCTTGAAAATCGATAGAGTGAATGCTGAAAGGGCTGAGCAACTAACTTGCTCAAAGACTAAGAAGATAACCAAGATAAGGTTATAAGATATCGATGAAAGGAAACTGAAAACAGGCTAGGGTAAGTGTTCCTAAGAACCTTGATTTGGTTGATAATGCTCAAAAAGAAAATTCGCATAATAATGATGCTATGTTTGTTTCACCTATGTACGAATCCGAGGAATTAAAGGAGTTTGTAGGTGAAACTGATTTTGAATAATTTCCTTCAAGAATGATAACTCAAATCAAAGTACTAATAACATTTACCATGTTTGTTAAGTTGTCCTGTTAGATGAATAACGAGTATATATGTTATTTATTTGATTTCATTGTGTTGTATTGCCTTTAAGATATATGTATGTCAAATGATTGGATTGATTTTTGAATGACATGAACTTGTGATAATGCCTAAAGCTAGTATACTAAGAATGACCAATAGTCTGTATTCATGTTATTTCTGCACCAGTAGATGTCTTAAGCATCCCTCTTAGAAAGGGCTACAGTTACAAGTTGTGCAGTCGTCCAATGTAGGAAATGGCTACGCTTGTAATATTAAGTAAAAGCTGTCAAGAGATTACATAATGAAAAAGATCATGAAGAATAGAAAACATGCACAATGAACAAGAGAATAAGAAGTTGAGAAAAGAGCAATGAAAGAAAACATATCAATGCATGATGCTAAAAATACATGGAGAAGTTGTGGAGAGTAAAAATTGAAAAATCTATTTTAATAAATACACTTGCACACACCATTGCTTGTATGAGTCTATTTTTTATTTAAATGACATCAATGATAATGATCGATTTGAATTCTAGTAGAAAACTTCCTGCAAAATTGCATTGTAGTATTGTTCATAATTGAAAAGCAAGTATTATATATATATATATATATATATATATATATATATAATACATATATCGTTTAAGTAATGTGACACACACACACACTTTGGAAAAGGTTTAGGGAGTTTACTGCAATCTTGTTAAAATTTGATGATATATCTTGACTTGAATGCGACATGAATTTGAAGAAAAGAGTTGAGTTACTCATAAAAATTGTTATGCTTGAAAATCTTTTTATGCAGCTTTAGAGAAGCTCGGTTTTGTGCAAATAATTGAAATATTCAATTCATATGCTTTTGAGAAGCACACTTGTTGATTCAAACATGCTCATATCTATTTTAAGAGTTTTGAAGAAACTATTTTATTGAGAGCATCATTAATCAAGTCAATTTTGAAGGAATATGATTGAAATTTTCGAATTTTTTTTTCAATTGTGGTATTTGGATGTTGATTTTCATCATGACTCATTTAATCTTGTTTGGAGATATTTCTTGATTGTTTTTGTTTGAGTTTCAGGTGAAAAAACTCATGGATGAACATCGAGGACAAATAAGGAGTCGAAAACACAAAGAAGTGCGAAATTTGAAGAAGCTGGAGTTGTCTGACATTGCCAAAGTCGTGTGGCTACGCCTCAGTCATGCATGCATGCCTGGGCAGCAAGCTCACGCCAAAGGCATGGCTGGGCGCCCAAGGCGTGTGCACCTGATGCCATGCATAGTTTACCTTCTGATTAAGGGAAATTCGGTAATTTTGCTAATATCTTTTGTGTTATTCTCTCATGTGCACTTTTCCTTCTATTTAAAGGGAACCCAACCCTAACGACTCATACTTTTCTAGGAGGCACACTTTCAAGAGCCACCTTTTATCTCTTGAAACTATTTTATCTCTATACACTTGTTCTTTTAATCTCTTTGATTTTTGATTGTTTGCGTGAAATTATTATTGGGTCTTGCTACTTCTTCAACAAAAGGGAATCGCAAGTTCTTAATCAAGCTTTGAAGATTTCTAGCAAAGGGAAGCAAGTAGCTTCCAAAGGAAAGAGATCTACAATAGGAGAATCTTCCTAACTTCCTAAGTTCCTCAACTAAGAGTGTGAGGATAGGTATGATTATAATCCCTCTATAACTATTTTTATGAGAAAGGTGTTAATTTTAGATCCATTAGAATCAATGATGTTTATTATCTCATGCAAGAGAGAAGTTGGGACAATTTTGTTGAGAAACCCCATGATGTTTGTGAAAAATTGGTTTGACAGTTTTATGCCAATTTGGACAGTGATGAATATTTGGATAATCTAGGTGTTCTAGCTAAGGAACTAGGATTTTATTGAGTAGTGAAATTATCAACTCATTTTATGGATTATCTTATGGAGATTGTTGCTTAGGTTTCATCAAGTTACTAGGCATGAAATTGCTCTTACTTTGACTAGGGATAAATTTCAATGAAGTGAAGGCACTAATTTTGTTTCTCTTACCAAATGTACTCCATTCTATCGCTTTTTGAACAATGTCAAAATGTTCACCCGGTGTCCAACATTTTTGAAGTAAATTTTGCCACCAGAAAATTACTTTATGTTAATGGGACAAGGAAACCCATTAATGTTGGAAACTATATTTTTGAACTCATTGATAAATGTGCTAATGAGAGCAAATTCAAATTGAAATTCTCGGGTTTGATAACTAAACTTTGTTTAGATGTGGGAGTTAACTTGAGGCAAATCGATACCATTGTGTAGTCAAGTCAAATGTTTAACAAAGATTTCTTTAAGTTCCACTATCTCTCCAAGGTAGAGAAGAATAAGGACATTGCATAACCCATTGAAACCACTCCAATTGAGAGTAAGATATCACCCTGGGCAACACAACTACTGGGTATGTTCAAGGATGGGAATGAAGCCATCTTGAAGAGACTCGATGCACATGAAGAAGAGTTGCATGGTATAAGGGAATATATGAAGGGGTCGGCCTCACATTCATGTGCTGGTGGCGTGTTTACCTCCTCTTATGAATGTGATGACAATATTGATGGTTATAACGTTGGATGAGAAGAAGATTGATCCCGATTCTTGAAGTTGAAGAATTCTTTTGCATGTTTGTGTTCTTTTATTTGTTTTCATGAACTGTGTTTAAATTTTCTTGAACTTATTTTATTTGGGCATGTAATTTATAACCTCGTATTTTGTTTAATTCTTTGAATATGTTATGTTTATTTAGAGGTGATTCTTAATTTCTTATGTTGACAATTATCTCTCGTTTGTTCGAAATGGGGGGTAATTTGATTCTTATTTGAGGTTATATTGGATATTTCTTATTGTTTGTTGTTTATTTTATGTCTTACTTTTCAATATCTATGTGAATGAGTATCATTAAATTCGTGTTAACAATTAATATATTTAATTAGTATCATTATCGTTTCACTCAGCAATGTTCTTAGGAAGAACATATTTTCGTGTTTATTTGACTCAGACACAAGAGAAAACTTTCGAAGATATTGAAGGATGTTAGATTAGGTCTCATATTTGAATCGATATGCTTTAATTGATGCATTTGCATATTATACTTGGTATTGACAAACTGATCATTATAGTAATTGATATTAATTAATGATTTACTTAATTAGTATCATTATCGTTTTATTTACCAATGTTCTTGCGAAGAACATAGTTTCGTGTTTATTTGATTTAGGTACAAGAGAAGACTTAATTGCAATAAAGTATCCTAACGTTTGGCTATATTATAATGAAATCGCGAGTTTAGCCTTAATTGCATGTTAATACCCTATCGTCAGTTGACCAGTGAAATATAACGGTTTGACTTTAACTTTTGTATAAAATGACATAATTGCTTCTAGTTTAAAAAAAATAAATTAAATAAAAATTGAAAAAAATTAAAAAATTAAAATTTTTAAAAATGGATCTCCACCATTCATCAATCTTGATGGACGGTAGATATACATTTTAAAAAGAAAAATTTTAAAAATCATAAATTAAAAAAAGTTAAAAAAAATATTTTTTATTAAATTTTTTTTTGGTGTTCTTGGTAGAGATCCAGATTGGATCTCCACCAAGAAAAAAAAAAAAAAAAAAAATTTTTTTGCTGAAACCAGATCTGCTCTATCAACGGGAGCAGATCTGCTTCCGTTGATGGAGCAGTTGCTCCGTCGCCGATGGAGCAGCAACGGAGCGCTGCTCCATCGACAAAAAAAAAAAAATTGAAAATCGTGAACCCACATTTGGGTTCGTGTTCGAACCCAGTCCAGAAACTGGGTTCGTGTTCGAACCCAGTCCAAAAACTGGGTTCGTGTTCCAACCCAGATTTCTGGGTTCGAACACGAACCCAGAAAAGGTTTGAACACGAACCTAGTTTCTGGGTTCGTGTTCGAACACGAACCCATTGATGGAGCAGATCTTGTTGAAATTTTTTTTTGTTTTTTTGGGTTGTGTTCTTGGTGTGGAGATCCAATCTGGATCTCCACACCAAGAACACTAAAAATATAATTTTTTTTTAATTTTAAGTTTTTTTAATTTTTTTTGTTAATATAATCTCCACCGTCCATCAATTTTGATGGACGGTTGAGATTTATTTAACTTTTTTTATAATTTATAATTTTTTTTATTTTTTTAAAATAAATTAATGTCAAAAAGACCAAAATACCCTTTGACAATTGGTTGACCGTCAACTCTAACAGTCAACCAGCTAGTCAAGGGTACTAACATGCAATTAACCAGTTAGTCAAGGGTATTAACATGCAATTAAGGCTAAACTCACGATTTCATTACAATATAGCTAAACGTCAGGGTACTTTATTGCAATTAGCCCTTAATTGATGCATTTGCATATTATACTTTGTATTGATAAACTGATAATTATAGTAATTGATATTAATTAATGATTTACTTAATTAGTATCATTATCGTTTTATTTACCAATGTTCTTGCGAAGAACATAGTTTCGTGTTTATTTGATTTAGGTACAAGAGAAGACTTCTGAAGACATTGAAGAATGCGTGATTAGGTCTATATATGTAATTTTTTAGTTTTTGAGTGTTTTATAAAAGCAATCAATTGATTGTTTGGTGAGTACACTATTTTGTCATGGAATAACAAGGTGGGTAGATTGTAAAGTTATTATTTTGTTGGCTTTGATTCCGTGAACAAAACATATTTGTTTTTAAGTCTTAGATAGCTTAATTAGAGCACGAGTTTAGTGTGTCGAATATTCGAAGAAATCATTTGAAGACGATGCGCTTCTGAAAACATTCAAGAGAGTTCTTAAAGATAAGTTTCGAGGAATTAAAAACTCTCTTAACACTTGAGACATGATATGATTCACGCACTCACATATAATATGTTCATGCATTTTCATTTGAGTGCTAAAATGTTAGTTTTAATGTTTTAAAAGTTTGCAGTCTTGATTATTTTGTTTGCTCTACTTATAGAATTTATTTTTAAACATTTCGTGTATTTGAAAATCTAACCTTTGGATATATGAATTGACATACCTTTTTATTTACACATCCAAGTGATTTTTTTTTCTTAGAGGTGAGACTAGACAGCCTCCTCCATTTTCAGCCAACAGATTTGGAAGGAGGTGCGACCTCCTCGCTGGCAGCCGCGGAGGAGGCTGCTCCTGCTCGCCAGCCACTGGGGAGGAGGCCACACTTTCTTTTGAGTTTTCTGCTGCCTCCTCCATTTCAGCGTTTTTTAATTTTTAATTTTGTTAATTTTTAATTAAATTTTTGTTTAATAATTTTTTAATATGAATTATTATTTTTAAGTATAAAGACTAAAATACGCCTATGATCGTTAAATTTGACTAACTGTTGACTAACAGAAGGATTAAATTGATGGATTTTTAAAAACGTTAGGGACCATGCGAGCTAAAAAATAAAACACCGGTCAAAAAGTAATAATTCAAAATAAGTTAGAGACCTAAATAATTTTTACCCCATGAGATATTCTAACATGGAAGAGCCTTATTTCTTCAAGGTTTGCAGATGTAATTTTAGCTGCATGATATTTTCCTTGGACTGAGAACTAAACAGCTACTCTATGGTCTGCCAAGATTTACAAGCAGTTGAGTAACCAACAAATTCAGGCAAAGAGTTCTTCACTGATTGATGATAAGATCCAACAAAGGAGGATTTCGTCTTGCTGCTCCTAGTCCAAAAAGGCTTCATTAACAGAACCATTACAGTTCAACTGAGATGGAGGCAAGACAACAGGATTAATATAAGAGAACAAGCGGTTTCCTTTGATGGCTGCTTGTACTTGCTGCCTCTACAATAAAAAAATTGTTGTTGTTAAGCTTTACTGTCAAAGCAAGCTTCATAGGTGTCAAAGATTTCCAACTTCTATCAAAGATTTCGAACTTCTACTCATGGTGAATTGAGAAGCATCATTGTTATTAGATGTGAAAGCTATGGCTTCATGTTGCTCTGATACCATTTTAAGAACTGTCACTTTCCCTAGAAAGTGATAGAAAATGAAAGAAAACAAAGGGAAAAACTTACGGAAGAACACTGAAAGAGAAAGGTACAATTTCTTTTCTCTCTAATTTTTATTAATTGAATGAATAGAATAGATTACAAATTGCTTTTAATATTTATACAAGTTGATGCTTTGATTTAGGGCTGGAAAAGTTTGTTAGAATTATAACAAACTTTCCTGCCAAAGCTCACTACCCTAACAACCCCTAATTGTCTAAGTCTAATCATGATCATCATCATCACCAAACCATTGGTGATGATCATGATGATTAGACTTCTCTTTTTCTTTAAGTTTCTAGGTTGCTGTCTTAGGGGATTTGTACAATCTGTTGTGCACAGTTGATTGACCACCAACTGTTTGATCAAATGCTTTAATAGACTTTCCTTGCTGTTGAACATTAAGTGTTTGATCAAAATCCTCAATATGTTTTCCTTGGTGAGAGTCAACAGAAACTACACCAGTAGAGTTTCCTTGATTAGGCTTACCACTAACAGAGCATCCAACATATTTTGTTTATGCTCAAGCAGCCGCGTGCCAACCTCATGAAATACTACATCAAGAGCTTCCTACCAAACACCTCCAGAATCAAAGAGACCCCAAATCAAATTCCTCTTCCTGTGAATTGAAGCTTTCCAGTGAAAGAATTTTGTATTTTTATCCCACTATGAAGCCAATCCATTCTAGAATGTTGTTGCCAATAAACCTCTTATTGACCCAAAAAACTATCAAGTTGGTTTTCTACATACCTGATTTTATCTCAAGACCCAGGTTTAATAACATCTGTCAGAGACTGTAACTCTTTGTGCTTGCGTCTGATATCCTTCTTTATAAGGACTTTATTCTTCACATTCCACCCTGCAAGTTGAGTAGAATAAGCTGAAACCCTGAGTTTAAGTCGTTACAAAGGGTCTACTGCCTCCGTCCTACTCCTTATGCGGCCACCCAACCTTCCTCAAAATGAAACCTTCTCACCTTTGTTGAACATGATTCTCAACCCCAGTACTCATACAGCTGACAAACATCGTAATCGGACGATGATCATACCGCCATAAAATATATTAATAAATTTTCCATAATAGACAAAGTTACATTAAAAAAGAATAAGCCCATCATTTGGAAAAACAAATCTTCAATCAAGTAGCATAAATATCTAAAAGTTAATTTCAAATAAAAACAAATATAGTAAATTATCCATGTATTATAATAACTTTTTCAATGTTTGTTTTATTTATATGCTTTTTTTTTAAAAAAAAAATCTCAATTCGCATATGGATTATCGAACTAGCTTCCATAAAACATTTTTCATCTATTCCAAATCTGGTGTGAAAAACTTTTAGATTGAATCCAAAATTCAAAGAAAACTTGAAAAGATGGGACTGGATTATTCAAATTCTGTTTACTACTTGAGGGAACTCATCAATATGCATCTTAATCTAAAATATCCTTTTTAAGTTTTTGATTTTATTTTTTTAATTTAAATATAATACAGAACGTGTCAAGACATGCTAAAATTAAGCATTATATGCGTAGTTTAGATTTTACTTCCACAACAGAGAGATATATATTCCCACAATATCGAGGAAGAAACTCCTCATATATATTTTTAAAATACAGATGGTAGAACTCGAATCCCTCAAAGGGAGTTATATACTGTTTTAACTAAAAGAAGATGGCTAAAATCTATTTTTGTTGGTAGCATGGGATATGACACATTTAATACTAATATTATGAAAAAGTAAATAGGATAAATTAAGAGAGGAAGTCGATCGGGATCCTTGAAGGCTGGAGAGGACCCTGCTACAGTAGCATCTCTCTCAATTTGACTTGCTACAGTGAATCAAAATTCAGAAAAATCGCAGCAACTTCATCTCGAGCTGGCTCCGCCGGCGAGCAAGAGAGGAAGTCGATCGGGATCCTTGAAGGCTGGAGAGGACCCTGAAACTAGCGCAGCCGCTGTCGAAGGCTGTACAGGCGACACCGAACCTACCTCCGAACTCGATGGACTCGTCGGTGACAACGAGAGGAAGACGATCCGAAGGTTTGCATCCTGGATCCGGTCTAGAAGCCCTCCCTAAGACAAACCCAGGTGGTGGGCAGCAGCTTCCTTCAGCCCGAATCCATCAAAACGGCGACCACCCTTCCTTTCCCATGGCCGAGCACTTGGTTTTCTCTGCTCAACATCCGCCGGAGAAGATGGTGGAGGGTCCAGGGGGAGGAGCCAACCCAGAATTCCACTGCAAACGTGCTAGCAGTGACTGTGAGGATTTGTCGGCAATGCCGCAGAGGGAAAGAGTTGATAGTTTCAAGACCAAGCTTCTTGGAGTATCGAATCCCAGCAACTGGAAGGGATTTGGAGATGGTAAAGAAAAGATTACAATTGAGGATTCTGACTTTGTTCTTGTGGAAGGATCCAATGGCCAAGATGTTATTCTGTCTGAAGAATTAAAATCCAAACTTCGCAAACCTTGGGCTAACGCTTTGATTTTGAAGATCATGGGGAGATCTCATTCCCTGAATTTCATGATCCAGAAACTCACTCAGAAATGGTTGCTTGTGGGTCAATGGCAGCTTACTGATTTGGAAGATGGTTATTTTGTTGCTAGATTCCAGTTTGTTGCGGATCTTGAATATGTTTTGACTGGAGGTCCATGGATGGTCACAAACCAGTACTTAGTTGTGCAACGGTGGAGACCTAACTTTGTTCCAGGAGAGGAATGTAACACCCCCTGACCCGACCCGGCTGGACCGACCCAGGGAGCGCTACACGGACTTTCAAAACTTTCTAAATTCATTTTTTTTTGTTATAAACTGAAAACCATATAAATTATAGTTTCAAAAATCTTTTTCAAGTGAGCCCAACACTTAAACTTTTTACAAAAATTCGGCAGAGTACCGTTTGTTTTTCGGATTTTCCAAAACCTGCTTTTACACAAATCAATTCAAACACAATTCTCAATTTCACTTCTATGACATTTTCAAACAGTTGCGCACTCTGCCGTTTAGTGCGACTTATCGATCACGATTTATATATATTTCAAATCAAACTTTAATATTTACAAACATAATACAAATATAAAACTTAAATCATACATATTGAATTACAAAATATATTTACAGACTCACTGTATATGCATGCATATTACTCATATTACACATGAACATAAATATCTACCCAAAATGTGACTTTCCGCCTCTGTCTGCAGGGAACGTCTCTTCAATCCTTAGCTTCTTCGGGATCCCTGGTACCTACGCGTTAGAAACAAAACTAACGCGCTAAGCATAAAGCTTAGTGGGTGTACTATAAACTCAATTAAATAAACCACAAAATAAATATCTTTTAAGAAGAAATAAACCACAATATATATATATATATATATATATATATATATATTCCATTTCTAATCCATTTCAAAACAATTAAATTTTAAAATCAAAGCATTAAACAATTTCAATCACTTTAATTTCAATAATGAGGTCAACAATGAATGCTATCAATAAAATCATTCGGTTCACTTTTCAATTCCAATCAATTCTGGCCCGCTAGAATACTAAACATAATAGGACTGGAATATGGGTCAAGCTCCTAACCCCCAGGACGAATCCTGAGGAGGTACGTGTCTCCCAACTCTAGGACCGTGGGCACGGAACCTAGAGAGGTACATAACTCCCTATCCCAGGAACGAATCCTTAGGAAGGTACGTGAACTCCCAACCCCCAGGACGAATCCTGAGGAGATACGTGTCTCCCAGCCTCTGGACGAATCCAAGAGGAGGTACATATAATCAATCATCAATATCAATCAGTATCGGCGCAGTACTGCTCAGTAAAACCCAGCTGGTATACCAACCTCCTATATCCATTTCTATGTTTCCGTATCTTAGGGCCGTTTTCGATAAATCAAATTCACAATCAATTTCGTAATAGTTACTCCATAACCGATAATCACTCAATAATCATATTAGTCACGTAATAAACTTCAAGAAATATGAACAATAGTCGTATACAAGTCTGAATCAACTATTTAAAACGAAATCGGAATATTCGAACTACAAACAAATGCGATCTAATATAAAATCTTTCCATAATCAACCATAAGTATATCAATCATCAATTTTTACACACATAAAGTGAACACTTTTCATACGAAAATCGAAATCGAAAACTTTTAACGAAATCGAAAACGAAACGAAAACGAGAAACGAAAACGAAAATGAAAACGTAAACGATAACGAAATACTTTTCGTAAAGATTCCGAAAATAAAAGTACACCAACCTGGAATCCGTTTTTCGTTCGATTTCGTTTCCTTCCCTTTCCTTTTTCTCTTTACTTTTCCTTTCCACTTTCTTCTTCCTTTTCTCCTTTCCTTTCTTTCTTTCTTTCTTCTTCTTCTTCTTCTCTCTTTTCCTCGGCTCTTTCTCTCTCTTCATGTTGTTTCTGTTTTTCTCGCTTCTGCGAGAAGCTTCTCTTTTTTTTTATATTTTTTTCGCTACCGCGACCGCCGTCGCGATCTGTGGTCGCTCCACCAGGTCGCGGTGCTCACTGGACCATTCGCACCGCCTTCATCGCGAGCGCGCCTTGGTCGCACTGAAGCTCGCGTTGCTCACTGCCCGAATTCGACGGTTTCATCGCGAGCAGCTCATCGCGACCTGTGGTCGCGGTGACTGGTCGCGATGCTCACTGCCAGAAATCGCGTTTTTCACCGCGAGCGAGCCATCGCGACCTGTAGTCGCGGTGACCAGGTCGCGATGCTCTCTGTCTCCATTTTTACACCCCCTCAAATAGTAAAATTTATTTTCACATATATAAAATTAATTACCCGAAATTCGGGATGTTACAAGGAACCTATTCGTGTGATGCCAGTTTGGCTTAGACTCTCAGGACTGCCAATGGAATGGGTAAATGCTGGTTTCCTTTGGAAGCTGGGAGGTATTTTGGGAAAAACCTGCAGAGTTGACCAAATTACCGAAGCTCAGTCAAGGGGCCGGTATGCAAGGCTCTGTATTGAGATTAATATATCCAAACCTTTGAGAAGCTATATGAAAGTTGATGGGAAGATTATAAGATTTGAGTACGAAAATCTTAGTATGGTTTGTTTTACCTGTGGTAAGGTTGGGCATGTCCAAGGTAATTGTAAGGAGGGGGATATGGATCAGGGGATCCTCATTGAAAAGGTTGTGAAAAATGCTGAGTTGGTGGATCCGGCAACACCGTATGGTCCGTGGATGATGGTTTCATATGGAAGAAATGGCAAGTATGGGGCAGGTGGAAAAACGGGCTTCCGAGGTCCTCTAAATAACTCAGTTAAAGGGTCTACATATGGCAAAAATTTGGGTGGCAATACTGGAGAAATCCCCCTTAATAGGGAAGATTAGGATGGGAAGGTGAAGGATAAGACCGTGGGTAAGTCTTCTGCAAAGGTGCATTGTAGTAGCCGCCCTCCTGTGGAGGAAATGAGTGATACTACTAAGGCCACTGAGACTGGTATTAAGCAACGCCCAATTGTTAGCAAGCCTATCTCATCTAAACCAGTATGGGGTAACGGTTCCAGATTTGATGTGCTTTCTGAGCAGATGGTTGAGGAAAGTGATGCAATCATAGAGGGAAAATTTCTGAAGGGCAAGGACCATTTGACTACATCTGGTGAACCTGACGCTCTCTTGGCTGCGGGTAAGATAGTTCTGAGGGACATCTCGAACAGGGGCAAAACTCCTCGAAGGGATCAAATGGCTCTCAAGGCAGGTACTAGTAAAATTAAGAAGGTCCCTTTCCCTAAGAAGGGGTTGCTTAATTTTAGAAGTCCCCCTATTCTACTGCAGAAGGAAGTTGTCTTGAATCCTAACCCAGTGGATGACATGAAAGATGTATGTGAAGATTCAGAAGTTCTGCAGAGCTTACATAATGATGTTCTTAACTCAGATATGGCAGATAAGGAGAAGATGAGGGCTACCTCAGGTGATCCGCAGAATCTTATTGGTGACCTTTTGCCCAGTATTGTTGATCTTAATGCTGATGTGGAATTTGTTGAAGGGGTCTCTAATCTCAAAGAGGCCATAGTAGTGGCCCAAGAATAGGGTCTGCAGGTGTGCTGTTCCTATCTTTTCTGATTGTGTTTGATATTTATTTAACTAGCTTTATCTTGATGTTGTGCGTGTGGAATGTTAGAGGAGCTGGTAAAAAGAGCCTTGTTAAAACTTTATCGGATTTTAGGAAGATTTACAGATTCGAAGTTCTTGCTGTGTTGGAACCTAGAATCAGTGGCCCCAGGTCTCTGTCGGTGGCCAATAAACTAGGTTTCTCTAGTAAATTTATTGTTGATGCTGATGGTTTTTCGGGTGGGTTATGACTGCTCTGGAATAGCCCATCTGTCTCACTAGAGGTTGTGGCTAGCTCGCGACACACGATTACTTTTGTTGCTGCTGAGTCTAAGAAGTGTTGGGTTACTACTGTTGTTTATGCCAATCCCAGCTGTGGTAGTAGAAAGAATCTTTGGCAGTATCTCAATCTTATCAGGGGTTGCTTTGTAGGCCCTTGGGTTGTCCTAGGAGACTTCAATGAAATTACTCATCTTGCTGAAAAAAAAAGGAGGTATAGCTTGTTATTCTGACACAGGTTTCAGAGACTAGATCAATGCTAATTGCTTGGTTGACTTGGGATTTGTGGGACATAAGTTTACTTGGATGACGAAGAGAGGTGTGAATGACGATATTTGGTGCAAGCTTGACCGTGCTGTGTGCTCCATTGACTGGAGGATGATGTTCCCTGAGGGATTTGTACGACACCTGCCTAGGATCAACTCGGATCATTGCCTTATTGTGCTTAACTTGTATAGTGCCCATATCCCCAACAATTCTCTTCAATCGTTTCGTTTTGAAGCTATGTGGTCTTCGCATGCTGAATATAGTGGGCTTGTTTCGAATTGTTGGACCAGGAATGTGGGAAGCTTATCTGAAAAATTGAATGCTCTTGCTGCTAGTCTTAAAGACTGGAATCGAGACAGTTTTGGTTGTATCTTCAGGAGGAAGAGAGTTTTATTGGCTAGAATTCTTGGGATCCAGAAAAGCCTCAGCTATAATTATAATTCTAGTCTTGTCTCCTTAGAGTACCATCTCTCTAGTGAATACAATGACATAATTAATCAGGAGGAGATGTTTTGGCATCAGAAATCCAGAAACAATTGGCTTAGATGCGGGGATCGTAACACTAAGTTTTTCCACTTATCCACCATGATCAGAAGAAGGCGGAATAAGATTGAAGGTCTGTGGGATGTGAACGGGGATTGGGTTGATGATAAGTTTGGACTGAAAAGGATTGCTTGTGATTATTTCAAATCTCTTTTCTCCTATAAAAATGCTAGCTTTGATTATACCAGTCTCCCTGCTTTATTTCCTACTATTGATGACATTTCTAGGGAAAATATGTGCAGGGGTATTTCTGAGGAAGAGGTAAAGTCTAGTCTGTTTGATATTGGGGGCCTTAAAGCACCTGGGCCTGATGGGTTCCCAGCTGTTTTCTTCCAGAATCAATGGCCGCTCTGTAATGTGGATTTGGTGAATATGGTGACAGACAGCTTCAGACTTGGGCATTTCCCTTCTGAGCTTAATCAGACTCTCATTGCTCTCATCCCTAAAATTTCTAGTCCCCTAGAGATGGCTAATTTTCGCCCTATTAGCCTTTGCAATACTGCGTACAAAGTCATCAGCAAGATCATTGTTAGCAAATTGCGGGGTGTTATGGCAGACATGGTAGGTCCGAATCAGGTTGCTTTTATTCCTGGCAGACAAATCCAAGACAATATTGTGGTGGCTCAAGAGGTTCTTCACAAATTTCGTGTCTCTAAGAGTAAGAAAGGGTTCTTAGCTTGGAAGATTGACCTTGCGAAGGCCTATGACAAAATTCAGTGGGATTTTATTGAGAATGTGCTTTTAGAGGTGGGGTTGACCAAAGATTTTGTTGACTTGATCATGTTCTGTGTCAGAAGCGTCAACTACCGTGTTGTTCTGAATGGGGAGATATCTGATGCTTTTTCTCCGGGGTGTGGTATTAGGCAGGGGGACCCTATTTCCCCATACCTCTTTGTCCTATGTATGGAAAAGCTCTCTCACCTTATTGTGGATTGTGTGAATAAGGGGTCTTGGAAGCCGATTGCTGTCTCTAGGGGAGGACCTCTAATTTCTCACTTGTTCTTTGCTGATGATCTTATCCTCTTCGGTCATGCTACTATCCAGCAAGCTGAGAGCATGAAGCTTTGTCTTGATAGATTCTGTGGTAATTCAGGCCAGGAAGTGAGCTTCAGCAAATCTCGGGTGTTTTGTTCTAGTCTAGTGAGGGATGGAGACGCTAGGGCCCTTGCTAGTATATGTGGCTCCCCCATCACCAAGGACCTGGGAAAGTACTTGGAAGTCCCTCTCTTATATAGTAGAATCACTAAGCATACATATTGTGAGATCCTAGAGAAGACTCAGAAAAGACTTGCTTCTTGGAAGAGTGCCACCCTCTCTATGGCCGGTCGGGTTACCCTAATTAAAGCTGTCACTGCAGCCATTCCTGTTTACTCCATACAAACTATTAAACTTCCTAATGATCTGTGTTGTAGGCTTGACAAAGTCAACATGGATTTTTTATGGGGGCATACTATAGATAAGAAGACTGTCCATCTGGTGAACTGGAGGACTGTATGCACTCCTAAGGGTAATGGTGGGCTTGGAATCAAGAGCACGAAATTGATGAACCAGTCTCTCTTGGCTAAGGCTGGGTGGAGGATCCTTCAAGGTGACAAAGGTGTCTGGAGCCAGCTTCTTACTTGTAAGTACTTGAATAATTCTAACTTGTTGACTCCTGGTGATAGTGACAAACCTGTTTGCTCGAACACTTGGAAGGGCATTAAATTTGGAGCTAAACTCCTATCCTCTGGCATTATTTGGAGGATAAGGAATGGTAATTCTGTTCACTTCTGGACGGATGTCTGGGCTTCAGATTGTAGTTCCCTTGCTAATCATGCTTCTATGGCTCTAAATGGCACTCTGTTGTCTGAGAAAGTAAAGGATTATGTGGTGGAAGCTGGCTGGAATCTGCGAAAACTAGCGACTGTCCTGCCTTGGAACATCATCCATATAATTACTAAAATCCATATTGGGAACATCCCTGATAAAATTATTTAGGGAGGGTGCTCGAAGGGTAATTTTTCGGTGAAGACTTCCTACAACCTTAGGCTTGACTCCGATTCTCCTCCTTGGCAGTGGAATTTTATCTGGAAGCTGAAACTTCCCCCCAAAGTCCTGACTTTCCACTGGTCCCTTTTACACGAAAAGATCCTCACTAATGATCATCGCAGGGCTAGGTGTTTAACCACCGACTCCTCTTGTCCCAGATGCTGCTCAGGTCTGGAGTCCATTGACCATCTCTTGAGGGGCTGCAGATCTTCAGTGGGTATTTGGAACCAGGTTTGTGCTGGTTTTTCTTCTTCTACAACATTCAGTGATAGTTTTATCTCTTGGATTTATGCTAATTTTAAGAACACTGCCATCATTGTTGGTGATGCTCCTTGGTATATGGTGTTTGCTTTGACTGTCTGGTATATTTGGAAGTGGCGGTGTTGTAAAGTCTTTGATATCAATTTTGTCATTCCTGTTAATTCTCACATTCCAATTTTTATGTATGTTAAGGAGTGGTGGAATTGTATGGGGACAGGAGGGAATTTTAAGGAGCCCTCTCTTAGGCTCATTTCGTGGATTCCTCCTGTGGAAGGATGTGTTAAGTTGAATGTGGATGGAAGTTTGAGGGCGAGTGATAGCTCCATCACTGCGGCTGGTGTTTTAAGAAGCCATGATATCTGCTGGAAAGGGGGTTTTATTATCAAGATTGGTGTGGGGAATATTTTGGAAGCTGAGTTGTGGGGCTTATATGAAGGGTTAAAATTTGCTTGGGCTTCTGGGTTTAAGTCTATTATGGTGGAGTCTGATTCCAGAGATGTTGTTAGCCTTGTTAATACAGGGCCTTGTTTGAATCATCCTTATTTTAATTTAGCGGATGCTTACTGCTCTTTACTGAAAGCCAACTGGGCGTGTTCTATTGTGCATATTTTTAGAGAAGCTAATAGGCTGGCGGATGTTTTGGCTGGCATGGGTCATGATTTGGCCCTTGGTGTTCATGCGTTGGAGACTACTCCCCCCCAAGCGGCTCTGATTTTTGAGGATGATCGCAGAAACCTAGCCATGGCTAGATTAGTCCCTGGCTAAGTCTCTGTATTTTTTGTGTCTTTTGTTTCTGCTGGGTTTTGCCCTCTTTTGTACAAAAAAAAAAAAAGGATAAATTCATAAATAACTCATTTAAATTATAAAAAATTATTTTTAACCACAAATAAAATTATAATTATTTTTAACCATGTTAAAAATGGTAAACTATGATTTACCCCTCAAACAAATAGCCACCCAAAATTCTCCACTACTCCTCCATTTTAAAATTTCCACCTTATCTTTTTAGATTTCAAGAGAGAGAAACCTATCATTTGAGATTTTCGGCCATCAAGAGAGAGACCATTTTCGGCCATTTCACTTGTCGGCTGAGTTCGTCGCCGTCGTTGTGGTCTAATCCGATGATCGACGTTTGCAATGGCCAAGGGAGATGATTTCGCGGCATAAAGGAGACAGCTTCGAGGAGAAATGAGGCCGCCTCCTTCGAGATCGAAGGCGGGCCTGCCGGAGCTTCGACATCGTCGAATAAAGAGACCACCCCCGCCTTACGACGCCACCAACCAAGGGACTGGAGTCGCTGGAGAAGTTCCCACATCTCCGGGGAGGTAGCCAACTACAGTACGTCCAAAATCACAACTTTTTTGGATATTCAGGATATTATTCAAAAAAGGATTTCATTTTACTAATTTAGGCTTTACAACATTTCTGTCAAAAACTGATAAGCATCACTTAATGCTTTTCATAAAACACTGAAATGTCTTGTTTAATTTGCCTAAAAACAAGTTGTCTAAAAATATGATTTTATGGGATCCTTCACGTTCAGATTCATAGCTTGAGGTTTCAGCATTTATAGTTTAAAACTGAGATTTGTAGACCTGCTTATTGCAAGTAGCTAAGAAAAATCATATCACCAGAACAATATTCGGCTACCGGAACAATAATAAGGATGAATCAGGAATGGAAAAACTTCTCAAGCTACTTTAGTATTTTTCGGCCCCGATCAACAAACAATAATAACGGCTGATTATTTTGTTGAGTTCAATAGAGAAAAAAAAGAAAAGAAAAGAAAATAGGTTTGATATACTAAAATATGATTCTGAAAGTGTAAACTCCATTTAAGAGTTGACTGTGGTATTTTATATAATTTATGAGGGAATTTTTTTTATAATTTACATTTTTTAGGTGTTCTTTATGTAGTTATCCAGTCGGGGGCTGTTGAGGGGTTTTCATATTATTTTTTAGTTAGGGACTGAAATTAAATTATAAAAGTGATTAATAAACAATTATTTCGAAAGATGTGGTTAAAATAATTTTTTATATTTTTATGTGGTCATTTTTAATAATTTCACAATGGGGTAGATTAATAATTATCGGGACTTGCCGAGATCAATCACTAAATGCACAACTCAAATATCTATTCCTATAACGGGAGACATCTACTTCCACAATAAGGAGAGAAAACTACTTGAGCTATGAGTGGTTGTGTAAATTAAAAAAAAATATATATATATATATAGATAGATTACTTGTTCTTTAGGTTCAGTAATGTTTTTTATTTTATCAATTTTCATTTGAAAATAAACGATTAATTTCATATTTTTTTATCCAAAAATGCATATGATAGAAATAAAATTATGAAAAAATAAAAATAAAATATTAGGTAATAATATTAAAATATGTATTCAATATAATTATTTGAAAATATTAATTTGAAATATTATAAGAGTAATTAATATTTTAATTAAAAAACATATGAAAAAATATGTTCATATATATATATATATATATATATATATATCTCACTTTAATTTTTAAAGCTTAATAAGTAGAGATGGCCGCGGTTCCAGAACCGACGGTTCCGGTCCTCCTAGGAGGAGACCGGAACCGGAATTGGGGGTTTCAGTTTTGGTTGCGGTTCCTCCTTCGGTTCCTGGAACTGAAATCGGCATACTTTTTATTTAAAAAAAATAAAGAATTTAAAAATAATTTAAGAAAATAAAAATGTAAAAAAAAATTAAAAGTGGGTTGCAATAAAATAACGATAAAAAAATTAAATAAAAAAATAAGAAATTAGAGCTTGCACTTAATTTTACCTTAATTAAGCTACTTACGTATCCTCTAGGAGGAATCAAAGTCTACGTAGTTCTGTTACCTTTTATGTTCCGAGTGTGATCAATCACCGCTTGTACCTTCGGTGACCGTTGTATCGTCGTTGGTGTCGAAGAAGTCATTGTCGTCAGACACTGTCCATTTCCTGTTGCTGGTATGACGCCTTGGTTCAGTCGTTAACACAAACCTGGATCTGAATTGAGTATGGACTCAGCAATGACCGTCTCTCATCTAGAATGTTGTCGCCTGCACTAAATTCTTGTTCGACTGTTACGGTCGAAACAGGGGTTCCAAAATTTTGTTTGGTAATGATGGCCAAAATTAGAAAGTTAGTTTGGTGATACTTCCACCAGTGTAAAAGGTTGAAGTCATTGTTGTCCACAAACTCAAAGAAGGTGTTTAGATAAACTTCAACCTCTGAAACAAAGGTTGATGTACCCCCTGTTTTCTTTGATTTTTTTGACAACAAACTTGACCCTAACTTCTTTAATGTGGAAGGAACACTAAATTGAGATTGAGAACTGCTTATATCCAGTTGCTGAACAACAATGTTCAGCGAGGAACCGTATATAGAACGGTATTCATGATACAATTCATAAAATAAAGTCATAATATTATTAAATAAAACATTAATATCTATATCAGTTATACCTAAAGATTGATAATAAACAGTATAATATTCATATAAATGATCAAATTTATACCTAAGGTCAAAAACTGATGCAATTGTATAAATCATAAGAATCTCCCTATAATAAATTAACTATTTCTTTTACATTGCATTAGCACAATCAAACAAGCCCGGTTCTTGTGCACACTCATTAAGTGCACCTACAATATTAATGACTTATATAAAAAATAAATGTGAGATTGGATAATATATAACAGAGAAATTATTTGTTGTATTATTAAAAACTTTTAATAGCATATAAATTTTAGTGCAAACATCCCAATGTTGAGGATACAAATTAATACTACTAATATTATACTGCATAAATCTAACTAATAATTCCCTATACTCATAACTTTCACACAATAATTTGTATGTGGAGTTCTAACGAGTTGGAACATCACGGGAAAATCTAATTGGATTCTTCCCGTGAGATTTACAGAACTTAGCCCATTGTTTCATGATGTTAGGATGTTTTCACAAATAATAGGGAGCATCCTTAATTGGTGTAATAAAATGTTGAAGTTTTTGCAAACCATTTTGTACACATATATTTAAAACATGGCAAACACATCTTTGATAAAAAAAATCTGCCAGGGGTTACACAATTATAATAATTGTGGAACAACGGCAGTATTGTTTGCGGCGTTATCAAAATCAATTACAAAAATTTTATTTTCAATAGAATATTCTTTAAAAATAATGTCCATCAATTTATATATATTATCAGCAGTATGAGATTTATCAAAAACTCTAAATGCCATAATTCTTTTTTGCAACTCCCATGCTTCATTAATATAATGACGGATGAGTTCTAAATAAGAATGTTTTTGCCAATGATCACTCCAGATATCGGGACAAACAAACACACGACACACATAATTTTTAAAATATTTAACTAATGATTTTTTTTTCATTTTTATAAATTTAACACATAGTACGTTTTAAAGTAGTCATAGGTATCCTACATGCGGCGGGATTTAAGGCGTTATGACAATATTTTAGAAATTCAATTTTTTCACTAAAATTAAAAGGTAAATGTTTGGTCGCTACTATTCTTGCTAACTCTTCTCTATTATTTTGATTACTATATTTAAATAATGGATGGTTAGGAAATTTGTACCTGGCAATTTGTTGTTGTCCGCGTACTTGATTTGCTTCGATAGGATGACTGTTGTTGATGTGTATCCAGTATATTCCGTATCCTCCGGATTTGTTCCACTTAAATTCCTTGAAACAATAGTTGCAAGTCACCGCCATTTTCTCCGGTTCCTTCTCCACCTTCTTCATGTGAACTTTAAAAAGTTCAGATTTGTACTTGTTCAAATCCGACATATGTACCGATTGGCTGGTTAGATTTGAGGGGAATTGATGAGAGGAATCGGGTTAAGAAAATTGAGGAGTAAAATTAGGAGGAATTTGATTACCAAATATTTCCTCCTCAAATGCTCTCTATTGTAGGTAATCAGCAAAATTTGTTTCGTTGAAATGTACATCACGCTGATTCTTCGGTTCTGAACCGGAATCGAACTGTTGGGTTCGAACCGAACCGTGACCGACCCTATTAATAAGTTTTATAATAAATAGAGCACGTGTATTAGGTCTCATATGCCAACCAAAAAATAAATCTTCAACAATACTAGAAACGTCATTTTGACGATTATGCTTTTTAAATAATCAAAATGAAAACTGCATTTATGTTTTTCTCGTTTTCTTTCAAAAATATGGTTAGCAAATTCATTTTACTCTATTTTTCATATAAAAAAAATTGAAAACACATTTATAAAATTGTTGTAGGGGGTTCTCGGTTTGATTGTTTGGTCAGCAATATGTCAAGAAAGAGGGGTTAGGCCTGCAATATGTCTGTAACAGAGGGGTTCACAGAATCGCCTGACAAGATGATCCCCACAAAGAGTATTGAAAGCTCTGATAATTAGGAATGGTGCCGGTTCGGTTCGAACCGGACTGACGGTTCTAAATGGAGACCATAGGTCTCAGTTCTACCAAAAAGGGAACCAGACTCGCCGGTTCAAGAGCCAGTGGGAATCAGAATCGAAACCGGCGGTTTCACCTGTTTCGGTTCGGTTCCGGTTTCGCACATTTTTTGAAAAAAAAAAAAAAAAAAAACTTACCGTTGGCCTAACGGCTAGGTAGCCATTGGGCTAATGGTCTACTAGCCAGTAGCCCACACGCCCCCCTCCCCTTCCCCTAATTACAAATTGACCCTCCCCCTAAAATTATATAAACACCCTTTCCCATTTCATTTTTCACACACCAATTCTCTCAACCTCTCTCTCAACCTTTCTCTAAGGCTCTCAATTGTCTTCTTTTTCAATTATTAATTTTAATTATATATATATATATATATATATATATATATATTTCAAATTATAAAATTGCAATGGCAAGTTCTAATCCTTCGAGAAGATCAGTGTCCGTCAAAGGAAATGATACTATACCGGTTCAAGAAGAGCCGCGTGATAATTTGTTCAATGAAGCAAATTATCACGCTTCCTACAATAGCAAGCATTCAAGGAGAAAATATTCGGTAATGAAACTCCTCCTAACTTTCCTCCCAATTTTTCTGAACCCGGTTCTACTCCTCAAGGCCCCTGAAACCCTTACCATGTAACCAGCGAATCCCAAAATATGCTCGATTTAAGTGGAGCTGATTTGGGGAAGTACAAATCTGAATTTTTATATGAAAAAGGTAGAAAAAGAACCTGGAAAAATGGTGGTGACTTGCAATTATTGTTCCAAGGAGTTTAAGTGGAACAAATCCAGAGGAAACGACACGTACTGGAAATACATCAATAACATTCATCCAGTCGAAACATCCCGAGCACGTGGATAACAACAAATTGGTAGGTACACATCTTCTAACCATCCTTTATTTAAATAAAGTAATCAATGCAATATGGAGGAATTAGCTAAGATGGTAGTTGTAGAACATTTACCTTTTAGTTTTGGTGAAAAAACCGGCTTTTTAAAATATTGTCATAAGGCCTTAAATCTCGCTACATGTAGGGTACCTAAGAATACACTTTAACATATCATGTGTGAAATTTATAAAAAAGAAAAAAAAGCTTTAGTTAGATATTTTAAAAATTATGTAGGTCGTGTGTCTGTTTGTGTTGATATTTAGAGTGATCACTGGTAAAAACATTCATATTTAGGATTTATATGTCATTATATTGATGAAGCATAGGATTTGCAAAAAAGAATTCTTGCATTTAGATATTTTAATGAATCCCATACTGCAGATAATATATATAAAATGATGAAAATAATTTTTTAAGAATATTCAATTGAAAATAAAATTTTTGCAATTGGTTTTGATAATACTACAAACAATACTGCCATTGTTCTACAATTATATGAATGGTTAATTACACTAATATCCCCTCTTTTTTGGCGTTTTTGTACATGCTGGTAACTTTATCTTTTATTGCACAAACTTCCTCCAAAAAATGTTGACCAAACCGTTGACTAACCATAAAGTTAACGGTTTGGTACTGTAGTAAGGGCAAACTTGTCATTTTCCCATTAAATCAATTAAAACAATTAAAAAATAAATTAAAAAAAATTTGAAAAACAACAAGAAGAAGAAATCTAGAAAAAAATCTTATGAAGAAGAAGAAGAAAAATATGAAAAAAATCCGAAAAAGAAAAAGAAGAAGAAGAAAAAATTTGGAAAAAAAAGAGAAGAAGGAGAAGGAGAAGGAGAAGGAGAAGAATAAAGAGAAGGAGGAGAAGAAGAAGAAGAAGAACAAGAAAGAAGAAGAAAAAGAAAAAAAAAAATCTGAAAAAGAAGAAGAGCAAGAAGAACAAGAAGAAAAAAAATCTGAATTTTTTTTTTTGGTTTGAAGGTTTAACCTTCAAACTTTTTTTTTTTTTTTTCCATTTGAAGGTGGAGATCTTAATTTTTTTTTTTTTAGTTTTAAGGTTTTTTTATAAATATTTTTTGTTAAGGGCAAAATGGTCTTTTATCCAAACCGTTAATGTTATGGTTAGTTAACGGTTTGGTTAACGTTTTTTAGGGAAGGTTTGTGCAATAAAAAGGTAAAGTTGTCAACATGTGCAAAAATACCAAAAAAGAGGGTTATTAGTGTAATTAACCCTTATATGAATTGTGTAACCCCTATTTTGGCGATAGATTTTTTTTTTTATCAAAGATGTGTTTACCATATTTTAAATTTATGTGTACAAACTGGTTTGCAAACACTTTAACATTTTATTAAACTAATTTGGGATGCTCTCTATTATTTGTGGAAACATCCTAGCATCATAAAATAATGGGTTAGGTTATGCAAATCTCATAGGAAGCATTCAATTAGATTTTTCCGTGATGTTCCAACTTGTTGGAATTCCACATACAAATTGTTGTGTGAAAGTTATGAGTATAGAGATTTATTAGTTAGATTTATGCAGTATAATTGCAGTAGTATTAATTCATATAGTTAACATTGGAATGTGTGTACACGTATTTGTGAATTATTAAAAGTTTTTAATGATGTTACTTATAATTTATCTGGTATATATTATCCTACCACGCATTTATTTTTTATAAAAGCCATAAATATTGTTGGTGCACTTAATGAGTGTGCACAAGATCAAACGTTAACTGAATGTGTTAGGGTAATAAGATTAAAATGGTTAGTTTGTTTAATACTGTTAGGAGTTTATTTTATAAACTATATGATGAATATTGTTCTATATACGGTCCCTCACTGAACATTAATGTTTACCAATTGGAAATTAGAGATTCTCCATTTAGTGTTCCCTCCACATTAAGGAAGTTAGGGTCAAGTATGTTATTTAAACAAACAAAGAAAATGCGAAGTGTGTCTTCATCAACCTCTATTTCAGAGGTTGATGTTTACTTAAACACTGCATTCGAGTTTGTGAGCGATGACTTCAACCTTCAACACTGGTGGAAGGATCACAAGAGAAACTTTCCAATTTCGGCCATCATTACCAAACAAATTTTTAGAATCCCTGCTCGACCGTGGCAATGGAACAAGAATTTAGCGCCGGCGACAACATTCTCAACGAGAGACGATTGTTGCTGAGTCCAGACTCAATTTATATCCAGATTTGTATTGACGACTGGACCAAGGCGCAATACAGGCGGCAGAAAATGGACGGACCATCCGATGACAACGACTTCTTCAACAACAGCGACGATACAACGGCCAACGAAGGTACGAGTGACAATTGATCTCAAATAAATAAAAGGTAAGAGAACTACGTGGGCCTTGATTCCTCCTAGTGGAAATGTAGGCCACTTAATTGAGGTAAAATTAAGTATAAGCCCAAATTTTTTATTTATTTATTTAAATTTTATTTTACTTTACTTTTATGATATTATCGTAATTGTATTTCAATTTTTATCGTAACTTAGGGTTATCCATTTTTAATTTTTTTTTACATTATTTAATTTTCAAATAATTTTTAAATTTTTTAAAATAAAAAAAATTTGGTTTGTTCCGGCGCCGGAACTGGCTTGAAACTAGAAAAGGAACCGGAACCGACGGTTCCACACCGATTTTAGAACCGGAATCGAAACCGGTACCCTCGGTTCCAATTTAAGAACCAGAACTGGCGGTTCCAGAACCGTGGCCAACCCTACTGATAACTAACAGCCAACCACTCTTTTGAAGAGAAAGTGCAAAAGGTCAGCTGTTGTCTAATCAACAGCAATGACATTTAATGCTAGTTTCATTGACTTAAATGCTAGGGACACTTCGCATTAAATGTAGCAACTCTCGGGCAACCTAATATCTGATATACCTACAAATCCCTTGATTTACTCAACAAATTAGGGAGAATTGACATAGAGATTCATCTGAGCAATAATGACTTTCCGAATGCTTACCACATGTATGACACCAAGCTTTTAGCTGGATACCCCATCGAGGCCAACAGTTAACCCTCCCCTATAAATAGAAGAGGATTTTAAGAACAAAGGTTAAAAAAAAAAAAAAAACAAAGCCAAATCTCTGTTATTTTGATTTCAAACACCCAGTACTCCTCACAAAATTCTCTTTAATTGCAAGCATTGATCACGGATAACTACAAGGCAGGGTTTCCGATGACTCAGAGATTGTTCGCCCTACAAAGAACCTCTCAACGACATTTTCTTTTACCATTTGACCTTGTTTCTTTTTTTAACGAGCCATTTTGAAGTTTAGTATCAATTTTGAAGATTGAGTTTGTAAATTCATATCCTTTTTGTGTTAGTTTTATTCCGTACCAAAATTTCATTTTCTTGTAACTTAGACAGTTTTAATGTCCCAGGATACTTGGTGCCTTCAAATTTATATGGGTTCAAGCTTTGTGTTTGTCTTCAGAAAGCTCATGAGTTATGGTAAGTAATAACTTGGCTTTAGTTTTAGGATGACTAGGCGCATACATAAACAATTTGTATGTTTGTATCCATGCTTCGTAGCTCAACATGTTATGCATACACATCCATTTCGCATTTGTATCACTGTATCGTTATGCACTTTACCTTCATGCGTTCAAGGATTCATTGTATTTTAGAGTCCATAACATTTAGTACATATGTAATTGTTGTTGTTCTTTTTCATTGCATATTAGAAACGTCTGTGCTTGAATTGTCTAACTCTTCTTTAGAAGCACGTTGTATTTAGTCATGTACGGGAAATTATGAGATTTTCCTTATGCAAGTTCACAGCCATCTTCTATGCTTGTAGTGGCTGGTTGCTATCCAGTTCAGACTTTCTGACTAAGACTTGAGACCTATTTCGCCAGCTCGTGCTCGCGGTCTTTTGTCGTAATTATCATGCAACCTTGACTTGCGACCTTTAGGTCATGGTTTGTACTCGCACGTTGTTCTGTAGCTCTATGGTTACAACTCGCAATCTGTCTTCGCGAGCTCGTGCTCGCGGTCTTATGTCCCAATTATCATGCGAGCTTGACTTGCGACCTTGAGGACCTTGAGGTTGCAGTTTGTGCTCGCAGATTGTTCTTTAGTTATTTTGTTACAACTCTCGATCTGTCTCTGTGTGCTTATGCTCGTAGGTTTGGCTTCACAGTTTTTTTTTTCCTTCCTTTCTGGTTGAAACTTGTGACCTTCATGACGTTGTCTTGTGCCAGCGGTTTGGTCATAGTGGTTTCTATCCAGTTTCTTTGGACGAAACTTGCTACCCCTTCTTGCAACCTTATGGTCGCATATTCGTCTAGCGAGTTTCCTCTGGGTACAACTCGCGACTTGTGGTTAGCGACTTTAGGTCGCAGGTTTGTTTTTGGGTTTCATGCGACTTAACTCGCAAGCTTTTACCAGCGCATCGTGATCGCAATTTGACTGACGGGTTTCATTAGTTGAGCTTTCTATAAATACCCCCCACTTATCTTATTTCTTAATTGACTTCTAATTTTTCCAGAAAATCAAGAGAGAAACCCCAAGAGAAAGAGGTCAGTGAAATCTAACCCTTGATAGAATTTCCATCGAGATTTTTGTTCATTTTCTTTCGAAATCAACTCTCCTTGCTCATTAGCTTCCTTCATGGTAAAGTGTGATTCTTGTTTTTAAGTTGCTTTTCATCTTAGGTTCTCTCAAAACTAGAAATCATATATTTCTTTATGTGGGCTTTCTCATCATATTGTTTGTAGGCTATAATTATAGGTTGTTGAGTAATTAGACTCTTGTCTTGTTTTACTTTTGCTTGACCTAGTTATTGGGTATGTTAAGAACTAGTATATTTGTGTAGAGTTGATTGCATCTAGTTCTCATAAAGTGCAAGCACTTTATTTGTTTGTTCATGTTCATGCATTAAGCACTTAGACCAACTTCTGTTTTGTTAAAGTCTTGTTATTCGAAGGTTTCAAATTGAGCAAGCAATTTGAAGTCAAGGATCATTAGTAAAAGGCCCGTGGGGTAGAATTGATGGGGTACAAATTCAACACGGTGGATTAGGAAGACTAGCCTGAGATACTTAGAGTGGTGTACTTAGTAAGTCGAGTTTGAGATACCAAGAGTGGTGTAGTACACATACCAATCTGAGGTAGTCAAAAGTGAGAGGCTGAAATCCAACATGAGGAAGTCAAGAGTGGTAGTCTTGGAAATCACATGAAAGTGTAAACATCTCTTCAACTAGTGGATCTTGTGACTGAAGTGGCCAAAAGTGTTTGATCTCATAGTTTTTACATTGTTGGGTTTTCCACACAAAAAATCTTGGGTTATTTTCTCTATCCCTTTGTCTCTTTTTATCATTGCTTTAGTTTGAAAATTAAGTTTGTAATTCATAATTATGCTACTTATAAATTAACTAAAAAATTGGGCATAACCTATTCACCCCTTTTAAATTATTGTTCTATATATTGACTAGGCACTTTCAGAGTTATATGTTATTCAAATCTTATTTTGAATCTGGACCTTCTATGGTGTTGTGTTAACATTAATAAAATAAAAATGAAATAGCAACAAATTAAAAGAAAAAAAAATAACAAATTGCACTAACATACCATAAATTTAGATAATACTATATTATAGGTTTGCTTTTTATTACACAAGCAATATCTTCAAAATTGTTGATTATGCTGACCAGCCTTCAATTGGGACAGTCACAATTACCCCTGTTGTTTCCCTACAATAATTAATATAATAGTAATAACATTTAAATATCATTTGTAAAAAAAATAATAAAAATAGAAAAAAAAAAAAAAAACTCCATGCCTGTGGAGGCCTGAGGGGAAGAAATCGCTGTGAAGATAAGTCATGTTTTGGAGTTTGCCAACCGATTTTGGAGCGATGAAGTCACCAGTTGCTAGTATACCATACGCGAATCCGTCAGAGTAGAATGTAGTGTTCCTCCGTCAACTCCACTTGCTGCCGTAGTTCCCCAGGCCTAGTGGTGCGAGCCTTACCTTCCCTTCATTGACTCCACTACACCTAAGAATAAGAAGTCAAGTCAAGTCAAGAAGCTTCTTCTTTTCGCGGAATCTTGCTTGTTCGCTTTCTCGCTAGCATATCGATAAGCCCTTGAAACTGAGAGATCAAACCACTCAAAATACCACAAATTCAAGAGATAATGCACATAATATAGTAGGTACTCGATTTAGTTTAAGAGAAAATGATATTTTCATGCTAAGCAATTTGAAAACTTCATTTTTAATCATGTATCTTTGGACTCAAATTTCTAAATTCTTTGAATGCTTATTGAAGTTTAATTATATATTTTTAAGAGCCAAAAAGAATATATATATATATATATATATAAAAATGAGATCTAAATTAATGTTCAAAATTATTTTTATTGATAAAACTAAAGTTTTGGATTTGAAAATCGGTTTTACCGATTTTTGCTCTGCTTGAAATTTCAAAACAAAAGCAAATTGATTTATTTGTTTTCCAAACCGGTAAACCGATTTTGTCTTGCATTTTTTGACAGAACAAAACCGGTTTATTGATTTTGCAAAATTGGTAAATCGGTTTCGGGTCTGATACATTTATTTCATTCTCTAACGGCCATAAAAAACGACTACCTTCAAGATCATTTTTATATTCTTTCCAACCCTATAATTGTACTCTCAACTTTAATTGATCTTTATCTTTACAGATTTCAATTTTGCTTAGCTAAAAACACTACTTTTTAATTTCTTGAGTAAAGTTTAGAGTTTTGATTGTATTACTGACTCTATTGGGAGATAAGTCTTGTAACTTCATCAACATTACTTGTATTTAAGGGTTGCGAAACACTTGGTGGGTTTTAATGAGAGGCACCACCATTGTTGTGATTTGTAAACGATCAATGGTCCTCAACAATGGTGGCGCCTCTCATTAAAACCCACCAAGTGTTTCCCCTTTCATTAAAACAATGGTGAAGGCTCAATCTTGGAAGAGGCTTGAGAGGTGGATGTAGGTGTTAGAGCTTGAATATATCAGCATTCCAGTAGTGATGTTCATTGCTGAAGCTGCAGAGTACAAAGGCTGAAGAATGCCTGTCTTCAGCTACAACTTGATGATGAAATATTATCAAAGTAAAGCTTATCCTAAGTAGAGATTGCGTATGCTTGAAGTCTCAGGTTGAGATTAGTGCAGCAGCATCAGAAGTAAAGTATTGCTGATGTATTACATCAGGGCTCAATGTCAGGCAGTTACAATTCTGTTAGGAATTGTTCATGAAATCTGAGTCAACTGATTGACTCTAGAGTTTGTTATGCTTTTTGTTTAGTGAAGAATGCATGGTTGTATATAAGGAGGTGTTGTATTGTCCTGTAATCAAGAAATCTGAAATAAAAAAAATCCCTGCAAAAACATTCTTCTCTCAATTCTATTCTTCAAGTTTGTTTGTTTAACAAAATTTCATGGCATCAGAGCTCAAGATCAGAGGCCATGGAGTCCACACCGATCTCACAGCTCAATCACTCTCAAAATTCGAATCGAGGACCAGTTTATACAAAGAAGCAAAGAGAAGTTCAAGCACAACTCATCATCAAGAATCTCAACTTCAATCTTCCAGTCAAACTTAAGGACGGAGGTACAAATTTCACCTGCAATTAGAGCTTTTGGTTTGGAAGAGTATGTGTTTAGTTCCATGAAATGTCCACAAAAATACGTTGAATCTATTGGTGAAGAATCTGGAGAAGTTGTGCAAACATACAATGATGATTACCTTACTTGGAAGAAAAACGATCAAATGATTGTCTGTTGGTTATTGTCACTGCATTACAGCTTGTGAATTGTGGAATTGCATAACTCAAATTTTTTTAGAAAATTCTCTAGCTCGAATGTTAAATCTGAGAGCTCAACTACAAACCCTCAAGAAAGGATCACTAAGTGCAACTGAATATATAGTGAAAATGAAAGGAATTGTTGCAGACAAGTTAATGGCAGCTGATGTACTTATTTTATACCTCGCAAATACACGAATCAATATATTAGTATAGCTTCGGCAAGTATAATGATCGATCCTATAGAGATTGATGATTTAATTACTATTCTAATTCTAATTTAATTAAAACTGAAAATTAAAAGGTCTTTGAATTGATTTGAATTCGTAAAAGTAATTTAAACTAAATTAAAACACTGGGGAAAAGAGTTTGAGTTTGTGAAAGAATGAGAAGAGAAATTTGGTCATTGATGATCCAAACATATCCACTCATGCATCAACTATATTATGAAAGTATCTATCCATATTCAGGATTCGTTCTTAATTCATGTATGGTTATCACCTTTCAGATTATTTAACCAAGTATTTCTAAGTTGTTAATCACTGTTACCGTTAGGTCATGAATTCAACAATTAACACAAGGAACCCATTAAGATCTAAGAACTTTAAGAATCAACACACAATTTTATGATAAACATACAAATCATTCATCAATTATTCATTAGAGATCATTTCAAAAAAAAAAATTATTCATTAGAGATATATAACAACCAAATAGCATGTAACAACGATTATCCCATTTAGAAGTTATATAACCTTAAACTGGCATATAATAACAATTATTCCAGTTTTCGGAATCTCAAGTAATTGTTCTCTATATTCTAATGAAACTTAGAGCTAGCATGTAACAACGATTATCCTAGTTCATCAACAATATAAATATAAACAATAAACAATTAAATCATGAATAAAACAAAACCATGAGTAGAATGAAAATAATAGTCTTTAACATGAGCAAATTAATATTCTTCATATCGATTATCTAATTATTGATTAGTTACACATCATGGAAAAATAAACAATAAAAAGATAATTAAGAAAGAAAGAACTCATGGTAATCATCCAAAGGCTTCTCAATCTTCTTGTTCTTCTTCTCCTTAATTGTTTCTTGATCTATGATAGATGGAAGATGGCTTCAATGGTATATGGAAGAATTTGTGTATGGTAGGGAAGGAGATTTGATGGGGGCATGGTCCCCTTTGGTGGCTTGGGAGCCCCCATCTTCGTTCTCCTTAGTTATGATGACAAGAGATGAATTTATAGGTTGAAAATGAGTTGAATACGAATCCGTTTAGAAGTCTGATTAAATTTGTGCTTAAAATCTGCTACTGGGATCCGCTATCACAGCTCTTGGTCGCAGTTTTGATGATGCAAATCGTCTTAGCTGTTACCGGATGCTGCGATCGCGGATCTTGGTCAGGGTTTGCGGGCTGACTGCATACTGTTACGAAAATGAGCATAACGTCCTCTAGAAAACTCCAAATCATGAACTGTAAAGTGCATTAGAAAGTAGACATCTAGAGCTTTCCACACATATATTTCTCGTAACCCAGTTCATCTTGTGGAATATTTGGCAGCCCCCAAAACATGATAGCTTGTTACCACAAATCTTCTAATTCTCCAATTTTGATACTTTTGGCTCCAAAAGTCTTCCATTAAGTTTAATTCTTTATTATGGATAATAATCTACAAAATGCTCACAAGGCACATTAACAACTAATTTCACTCAAAAACATCGTATAAATAATAGAAAATAGGGGCCTAAAACATGTACAAAAATAGTGTGATCAGCAGCTAGACAGATCATCTCAGAAAGAGATCTTATAACTCACATTCTTGGAGGTATTGGTTAAGAATACGATCCTGTGGTTGTGACCTTAACAGAAAAAGAGGAGGACATTACACTTCAAGATTAGTGAGCTTTGAAGCAAGACTGGAGCAGTTCTTATCAGCTGCAACTATTGATATTTCTAATGTATCTGCAAACATTATGAGAAGGATTCAGAAGGGACATCTTCCACCTAACTTCAAACTAAACCAGTTTCAACAACCTTTTAGAGGAAGATTCAGAGGTAGAGGAAGAGGTGGAAGATTCTACAGCTACAGAGCACCATGCCAACTTTGTGGAAAACTTGGGCACAATGTCACTGTATGTTATCACCGTTATAATCAAATAGGATCAAACAATGCAAATATGTTTGATCAATTTGTAAATGGTCAAAACAGGTTTCACAGTACCTCACCTCAAGGCAACATTGTTCAGTAACTTGAATATGCACCTGATTCAACTTATCAGGCCTATCAGCCACATAATAATTCTTATAATGCTATGATAGCATCTTCCTCCTCTCTTGCTGATCCTAGCTGGTATATGAATAGTGGAGCAACAAACCACATCACACCACACTTTAACAACCTATCCATCAGCAATGAATATTGAGGTAATGGAAGAATTGTTGTGGATAATGGACATACACTTCCTATCTCTTACATTGGTGCATCTATGGTTGATACTGGTGATAATGCTCAACTGACTCTAAATAATATGCTACTTGTGCGTAGCATTACAAAAATGTTACTTAGTGTATCACAACTCACAAAGGACAATAATAGGAATGTGGAATTTGATGATAAATTTTGTTTTGTTAAGGACAAGCTGTTGAAGAAAACACTTCTTCAAGGGGTACTGAGGGATGAACTATACCAGCTCACACTTCCAAGAACTGATAACCCACACTCATATATGCATTTCAGATCGAAACCTTCAATGTCTCAGCTATATAACTCTTCTGCTTATCACTCTACTAATGCATATAAAGCATTAGCTGTAAATAAATGCAATAAAGATTTTTCCCTTCGATCTCCATGTAAAAACTTAGGCATATTAAAAGCACCTAAAAATGTGCTCTTGAATATGTGGCATCAAAAGTTATGTCACCCTTCTTATTCTATTTTGATGAAAGTGCTACATAACTTGAATGTATCTATTGATAGAAAAGCAACTATTAAATTTTGTGATACTTTTAAGCTTCAAAAACATCATAAACTTCCTTTCTTGGATTCAATGCATACTACATCTGCACCTCTAGAAATTGTTTGCTCGGATGTTTGGGGACCAGTCCCTATTAGTTCCACACATAGTATTATGTAAGTTTCACTGATAACTTCACTAGATACTGCTGGATTTACCCCTTGCACACAAAGTCTCAAGTATAAACTATATTCAAATTATTTCACAAGGAAGTAGAGTGTCAATTTGATACTAAACTCAAGTGTTTGCAAAGTGATAATGGTGGAGGGTTTAAAGCTTTGTCATGTTATCTAGCTCAAAATGATATTCAGCAAAGGTTTTCCTGCCCCTACACATCTCAGCAAAATGGATTAGCTAAGAGAAAACATATGCATATTGTGGAGGTAGGCCTTACTTTCCTTGTTCAAACTCAAATACCATTAAGCTTATGTTGGGAGGCTTTTCATACTGCTGTGTTTGTGATAAATAGACAGCCCACATCTGTCTTACAGCATTCCTCACCTTACTTTGTTGCTTTTCACAAATATCTTAACTACTTGGATCTCAAGATTTTTGGCACTTCTTGTTTTCCATATTTGAAGCAGTATAACAAAAACAAGCTTGGTTTTCATTCTTCAAAGTGCATGTTTATTGGTTACTCAAATCAGCACAAGGGATATAAATGTCTACATTAATCGAGCAGGATCTATATATCAAGGCATGTGTTATTCAATGAGCTGGAATATCCATAATCATTATTATTTCTATCAGCTCAGCCTTCTGTGAGCAGCTCAATACCTCTGGTTACAATTGTAGAAAAAAACACGCGGCGGAAGCGCAAAAAGTTTGCATGGTATGTTTTAAAATTTTTCCTAAAAGAAGAGTAGATCTTAACCCTTAGTTAATTAAGTATACATTAAAAGGTACCATAACTTTTTATGAAACATGAAGTTTAATGTTGCGTTGAGATTGAACCGCAAGATTTTCCAATCCTTCACGAACGTGGATCGCCTTAGAGTGTGGACTCCCTTTCTTTGAATTACGTACCTGAGGATGAGAAACAAAAAAGACTTTTTTTTTTGTTAGTCACTTAAAACCCTCATGAGAAAACTAAGAATACTTTGAACTAAATTGTTCTTTCTCTTTTTCTCTCAAGCAATTATCACACTTTTGCTTACGGGGGGAGGGCAGTTTTTCTTGGCTATCAAAAGCTCATAAAACTTGCACACAAGCCCTTAGCCTTGGCCGAATTCCCTAGCTTGTCTATTTATGGTGGCCGAATTCTCCTTGTGTGGGAGGATTTGTATTTCACCAAAAAACCTATCAAGCTAGAATTCAATCTAATCCCAACTATAAAAAGTATTATCCAATTATAATTAAAGGATAATTATAATTGAGTGACTTATCAAAACTTTCCTAAAAGTGACTTAAAAGTCAACTTAATAGTTTTGATCAATATCAAAGACATTCCTAATTTGATTTGATAAATAATTTTCTATTATTTATCACCTTATCAAATAAGGTCTTTGATACTTATCATACTATAACCAATAGTATGAAATTAGGAAACCAATTCCTAGTAGAAAAAGTATTTTTGACTATTAGTTAAATAATTAATTAATTTTCATTTAATTAAATAATAAAATAAAATAAAGTAATTAGCTAATGCCGCCCAACCCTAAATTGATATGCTAAACTTTGTTTTTCTATTTTACTAATCTCACTGGACATCCACAATAAGTCCACATGTGAACTAAACTCATTCTTACAAAAAGAAACAAGTCCACATGCCTTAAATAAATATATTAATAAAATTTCAATAGCCCATTTATATAAAATGTGCTAATTATATTCTTAATATATTTATGGGATGTTAAAAACATCACATAGGGCCGCCCAAAGGATCAAACACCCTTGGCCGCCCATTCTAGGTATTTTGATGAGTTGCCGCGTGTTTTGATTGAACACAAGAACGCACCTCTTAAACCTTTTGGAAAAATTTCAAAAACAATTCTTAATATGGATCAATTAAATGATCCGGTAGAATATAATAAGTGATTCATTCAAATTTGTGTGGATTGGGGATCTTAGCGGACTATCTAAATTTAAGCTCTAATAGACACAACCTAATCACAATTAACAAATGATTCACTTAGGTCCGATCCATTAATTTTAGTTCATTCCACTAAATAACTAAAATTGAATTCTTAAATAAAGATAGAATAAGTAAGCGTACTAATTCGTACCTTAGACAACCTAAATGGAGAAAATGTATCATCGTGAAAAATACTAGTAAACACCAGGAGCTCATAAACCGCCTATAGCTCTCCAAGTTAACATATTTACTCATATGACCATATTTTTGAACTTGGATATTTTGACTTATCCAGAAGTCATGTTTCAATAGTCACTATTGAAAACTTAACGTTAAGATTTAATATCCAATACCTCAAAACATCCATATGATGGTATTATACTAACATTTGCTAAATGTAGCCACGATATCCATTTCTATAAATGATATCCTCTATCGATATATACGTCAATACCATGCGATATAATCATACTCATTGACAGCGCAGATGATAACGCATGCAATCATAAGTCCATCATTTATCTCAGGATTGAGATAGACTCTTCGATTGTCTCAGTTGAATACTTTTATCCACTAACGATTGTGGATAAAGTTTTCTACAGTGATCCTATTCAATGCACCCAGTGCACTAGATCCTTTTGTCCAAAGACACTTTAATGATTTTAGACTCATTATATCACATTTGATCCCACTCAAATGTTAATAAAAAAATCTACCACTTTAATAAGATAAAGGCGCCCAACTTTGTATCTTAAGTTGTGAATGTTATTCGATACTAACTAAATAATTGTGTCTACCTCATACATATCCAGATGTACGAATAATTCTTTTATTTCCCATAGTCTCTTGACCTTATGATTATTTACTTTTGACAATTAATATAATTGCTATAAGATTTGTTAAATCAGAAATCACTTTTATTCATATGAGAAAGATTGTCAAATATACTATTATACTCTTGTTATCGAGCATAATCCTAACAAAAATGTCCAAAATACTGAATTCTTCAACACATTCTAGTTCATCTAAACAAATCAGTGATCATATATCTAAGCACCTCAGTAATTCTTTAGTGCCTACATTATCAACTGCTTCAATATCTTTAACACCTATTAATCCTATGCATCATAAACTACATCCCATGACAACCAGGTCAAAAGCTGGTGTGTTCAAACCAAATGTTTACACAACTAAGACTCAATCATCATCTCATTCTTTTGTTCCTACCACAGTTACTCAAGCACTAATTGATCCTGCTTGGTACGAGGTTATGGAAGTTGAATTTGAAGCTCTTCAACACAACAATTCTTGGACTTTGGTGCATTTCCAAGACAACATGAATGTCATTGACTGTAAATGGATTTTTAGAATCAAGTACAGGTCTAATGGTTCAGTGGAGAGATACAAGGCTAAGTTGGTGGCAAAAGGGTTTCACCAAACCCCGGGTATAGACTTCAATGAAACCTTCATCCCTATAATCAAATCAGCCACAATCAGGAACATTCTCATATTGGCAGTCACATACAAGTGGGATATTCAGCAAATCGACATTAACAATGTTTTCCTTAATGGTGATCTCAAGGAAAATGTTTTCATGTCCCAACCTGAAGGTTTTTGTTCTCCTACATCTCAACTTGTTTGCAAACTCAACAAGTCCCTATATGGCCTAAAACAGGCTTCACGAGCATGGCATGATAAGTTGAGCACAACTTTACTCAAATAGGGTTTTAAGAACTCCAAGGCTGATAATTCACTTTTTTCCATCACACTAAGACCTCTGCCACACTCTACCACACTAGTGCTTATTTATGTCGATGACTGTAAATGATCCATCACTAGTTACAAAAGTTATTAAGGATCTCAATCTCAGTTTTGTCTTGAAATCCCTTGGTTCACTCTAATATTTTCTTGGGTTTGAAGTCCACTGAAATCAACATGGCATAAGTCTTACACAATCTAGATATGCATCTGATCTTTTGGTTAAGACTAAGATGCTTGATTCTAAGGCTTGTCCTACACCATTGTCACCAAATTGCAAGTTGTCTTCCTCAGATGGTGAACCTTTTGACAATCCCACACTCTATCGAAACACATTGGGTACCTTACAATATCTCACTCTATCAAGACCTGATATGGCTTTGGCTGTTAACAAGCAAAGCCAATTTCTTTCAGCTTCATCTCAGGTACATTGGCAATCTATGAAGAGGGTGTTACGATACGTTAAGGGAACACTTCACACAGGTCTTACTTTTACTCCAGCCAAACAACTCAGTTTAGAGGGATTTGCTGATGCTGATTGGGCAAACAGCTTAGATGATAAGAAGCCTACTGGGGGTCATTGTCTTTATCTTGGTGGCAACCTTATTTGTTAGTCTTCCAAGAAGCAGAAGGTGGTCGCTCGAAGTAGTACTGAGGCCGAATATAGGTCACTTGCTACTGTAGCTACATATATCATATGGGTTCAATCCATTTTTCATGAACTCCAATTTTCAGGTTCTACAACTCCAATTTTATGGTGTGACAACATAAGTGCAAACTCCCTTGCACACAACCCGGTGTTTCACTCAAGAACAAAACACATAGAAATTGATATCCATTTTATTAGGGACATGATCAGGACAATTCACTAGAAGTCGGATATGTGCCTACAGTTGCCCAGATTGCAGAAGTCTTCACAAAAGCCTTTATTTCCATATTTCATCTGCTTAACACCAAACTGGTGACTTCGAGATCTATTTCTTTTAAGGGGGAATGCTGATATTAATGATCAATTTTCTAAGTTGAAGTTCAAACTCATTGATCTTAAGCAGCCATGTTTGAGGGGGAATGTTAGAGCTTGAATATATCAGCATTCCAGCAGTGATGTTCATTGCTGAAGCTGCAAAGTACTAAGGCTGAAGAATGCCTGTCTTCAGCTACAACTTGATGATGAAATATTATCAAAGTAAAGCTTATCCTAAGTAGAGATTGCATATGCTTGAAGTCTTAGGTTAAGATGAGTGCAGCAGCACCAGAAGTAAAGTAGAGCTGATGTATTACATCAGAGCTCAATGTCAGGCAGTTAAAATTCTGTTAGGAATTGTTCATGAACGCTGAGTCAGCTGACTGACTAAAGAGTTTGTTATGCTTTCTGTTTAGTGAAGAATGCATGGTTGTATATAAGGAGGTGTTGTGTTTTGTTCTGTAATCAAGAAATTTGAAATAAAAAATCCCTGTAAAAACATTCTTCTCTCAATTCTATTCTTCAAGTTTGTTTGTTTAACAAACTTTCAGTAGGCACGGACTGTAGTTAAGCCACTACAAATTTTGAATTTGCTTTTCTCTTAACCCTTACTTTTTTAATTTGTGCTTATTTACATTTATTATTTATATTGATTGTTACTCACTTTTGTAAACATTGTAGAATTGCATTTTGTGACTAGGAATTTTTTCAACAATATGTCCATGACTTCTTGGCCTCGTTATATTTAATTATTGTATAGAACTAAACTAAATATAACAAATTGAAGTTGTGCTTGGTTCAGTAGTATGTCTTTTACACTTAGATCGATGAGATTTCGGGTTCAAGTATGCTTTCTTCCCAACTCTTAAATAGCTAAATAGTAATTTTATTGAATTTGAAGGGGGGTTCTTGGCATCGGGTAATGTAAATTTTTATATTCTTAGATCCACTTCCTTCATTACTTGATCTTTTTCATATCAATAAAATAGATATTTGTCCTTTCTACTTATTTTTGTGTTTGTAGTTGCAAAATATGGTATTAAACCTTTGAAAAAAAAGCCCAAATCCCCTCCTATGAAATTTTCAGGGGCTACAGAACGAAAACACTTGGGTATCAAGTTTATGGCCCAGAGCCTTGTTGGGTTTTATTTCTGGCCTTTCCTATACTGCTAACCATATTTTTATATCTTTGTTTATATTATAACGATAAAAATTTAAATTAATTGCATATTCAATCCTAACTCAAATTATAAGTATATTTCCTTTTCAAGTTCGTAATTGGGTTTTAAGTTTCACCTTTATCAATAAAATAGGGTCATACACTTATAACAATTAATCTTATCAGGTCTTATCAGACTCTTAACTTAAAGAAGATTGACTTAATTTATAGAGTAGCGGAGACTAAAGAGAAAGTGACTTGCTCATGGATAAAGTCTATGGAAAGATTCGTGGTTTCAGATTGTCGCGCACCAAAATTCCAGGTCTTGTCCTTGAGATAGAGAAACAAAAATCAAGCCTCTCTTTAGAAATGAGCTTCTCTAAGTTAAAGCTCAAATTCTTTGGTCACGGCACGAGATATATATTCATTTGGTCAAAGAGTAGAGATATTTGCACTCTTCTGAAATTGTATGTACACCCATTCCTAATCACAACCCATTAAATAATCACTATGAGTATTTGATTAATCCTTTTTTTTTTTCCGGTCGTTAAGATGGAAAACTAAATTAAAAATTCTGTTTCTTTATGTGATGTGCTTACGACAAAGGGTGCACATACAATTTTTGAAGGATGTGAATATCATCACTCTTGGATAAAATAGATATTTATCAGTGAGTATGACACTAATTTTGGAATGTAACACTTTCTTTGTATAATTTACCAAATAATTGAGCAATAATAAATGTTAACTTCATTGATATAATATAAACATAATAAAAATAAACTACATCTAATGTTGGCAAACGTTTTGAGAGATTCATTACTAAGAAATCAATAAACTTGATCTAATTGGTAAAAGGTTTTTTTTGACATATAAAGAGGATTGATCACTTTATCTACTATAGATAATTGGATTTGATAATTGGATCTTAAATAAAAAATAACAACATAAGTTTGGGGAAAAATTCAATGAATTATTTTATGGAGCATCAAGTCATGATGAAGTCAATAGCAACATTTTGCATGGTGGAGATGGACTCAAAAACTCATGTACAAACAAAGGAGATCAGCTAAGATGTGGTAGAAAACAAGAGTTCCCTTGCATTCAAGTTAAGGGTACCAATTTTATCACGTTCAAGTGGGAAAATAACGTTTGATTAATTTATAGAATAAATTACACTAAACTTATATAATGTTTGTTATTCGGATTTAAAGTTTGTAAAATCTCACACTGGACTTTCCTAATTTTAAGTTTGACCGTTAAAAAAAATAGAATTGACCGTTAAAAAAAAGAAAAAAATAGCTAGAGATTCATAGTGGATAGATCGCAAATTAAAGGAGGTTTGAGCCTATTTTTTAATAATTAAATTTAATGTCGAGAGAGTTCAGTATGAATTTTTATAAATTTTAATTTTAAATATAATTCAATAAACTTCAGATATATTCGTTATTTGTTGTTAATTTATATATTAACAGTTTCTTTTTTTAAAAAAAAAGCTTTTGTTCATTAAAATGTACTATCCCTTCTTTTTAAAGAAAATGACTAAAAAAAATAGACACACAAGTCATCGTCAATTCTTGATAAATTAATATTAAATCATTAATATTACGTAACAAAAATAGAATAGCCAAGATTTTTCAAAGTCAAGTCAACTTTCTTTGACTAATCCCATTTATAAATTCCAAGTAATAAGTAAAATTGACTGTTCAAATTATTTATTCACAATCATTTGAATATAATTTTGGCAAATGATGTGGTTAATGAATTATAATTATCTGGCTTGAATAACCTAATATTATACTCTCATTATAAGAAAACCAAATAATTATATTTTTTTTAAGGGTATAATTACAAGATTATTAAATGTCGGGACCTGCCGAGATCAATCAATAAACACACCAATCACTAAATGTACAGTTTGGATATGTATTCCCATAATAACAGATATATACTTCCACAATAAATGGAGAAAACTACCTATACATTCTAATAAATGCACATGGTGGGAATTAAACCCTCACCATTGAGATGGAAGAGAGTTACACTAACCATTTGAGCTATGAGTGAATGTACACCAGACCATTATTTAATCAATTTGATAATTTACAAACCAAACCAAAACAATTATAAGCTTAAACCAAACCAAACTAAAATAATAAAAAATCGGTTTGGTTTAGCGGCTTAGAATTAGCCTAAAATAGTTTAATTATAAATTTTTTTATTCACTTTGAAATTTTTTTCAAATTATTCCATTACTATTAACAATTATGGGTTTAATTAATGTAACATAATTATGTTATTTTCTTTTTTAAGCAAATATAATAATATTTATATAAATAGCCAAACTCATTATCATAAATCTTAACACTAAGTTCAGGTGTCAGTGTTGAGAAGTGAGGGAATTGAAGAAACAAAATATGTGTGGACGTCAAAACGTTGACGAGATAACCTGTAGTGGCCAAAATCTGTCAAGCCCAAGGATAAGTGAGAGTCCAGCCCAAAAGCCCATTTATGCACTGAACATGACCCGGCCCAGAGCCAAAGGCAACCATTCTACATGGCCCAAAGCTTGGGCGACCAGCGACTCAGGCATTACAAAGCCTTCGTCGCACGGCTAGTCACACGACACCCACGAGGCCATGGTCGCGCGACACCCGTGTGACAATCGTCGCACGACAGTCCAAGTAACGACAGCCACGTAACTCTACGACAAACCCACACGTCGAGTCCCCCCATGTAGCACGACACTCATGTCGCTTGACATAGAGCACTCTCAGGCCCATGTAGGCCCAATTCAAGATCTATCTGAATAGGCCCAGGCCTACGACCCGGCCCATTAGACTTTGAATCTTATAATGACCAAGTCAATGGAGCATTCATATCTTCCTTGACTTGGGGCAACAAATCTAGGAAGTGATTCACTCCCCCAACGAGTGAATCACTACCCCTATAAATAAGAAGAACACACTCCTAAAAGGCTTCTCATGCGAAAACAAAGAAAGAACTTGCGAACTTTCAACTAAGCAACAATCAGTATATAGGAAGCAATTTCTGATGGACCTTCACCATCTCTGATCGTTTCACGATCATACACCGGCTGACCAACTTTACATCGCCTTCAACCACGAAGATTTCAACCCCCCGGGTTAAGGAAGTATTTCTCACTTTTCTTTGTCTTTTGCACTTTATCATCTATTAGCACTCGCTAACTTGACCGTCGGAGTGATTTTGGCCATCACCACCCCAGTGTCCCAGACGTCCTACGAGTCTCGTGCGCTCTTTCTTTGCAAGTTGTAGTGTCCCGTGTCTTCCGAGCGATTTTCGAGGACTACAATTTGGCACCCACCGTGGGGCACGACGATCCATGAATATGCAAAGGTAGAGCGCGACACATTCGGTAATGTCGTCCGAAAATTCACATCACAACGCAATAGAGGCTAGATTCCAACTCCTCATATCCCAGATGCTGGAGAACACCCAGAGACTCCAAATGCTCGAACAAGAGAACCAACTAGTGTTGGCAGAGAACTAAGAGCTGCAGAACAAGGTCAACTCCCTTACCGTCGTCCGCCCATTTAGAGAAGCCTCGACATCCCAGCCAGTGCCATTCGACCAAGTCGCCCATGCTACCTTCTATGCACTAGTTCGCCCGGACAAGCAAGGTATGACGACGAACAATCTCAACCCAGTTCTTGCAAGTATGAAACCGAGCACCCAAGTCGCAGACGGGGCGCCCAATGTCCTGCGACATCCGGCAGGCAACCCGTCGAACGGGATAGGTGTGCACCAATCGGAGGGCACAACAAGGGCAGCACATGAGGTGCCACCTATCTCGACCCCCAACGGCAACATCGGTTCAACTCAACAAGCCGTCCTGCCAAAGGGAAAGCCTTTCGGTCCCTCGTATTCAGCCCTGTCGAACACAAACCTGGTAAATTCTGAACCAGCTTTAGCTAACCCTAATTTTGCACGTAGGTTCGCAGAGATGGAGGCATTTATCCAATGCATTCCTCGAATGTCTGCTCCTATAAAGAAGAGCGTAGCCTACAGCTTTGCCGACTCCCCCTTCGTGGCTGCGATAACACTCGTGGAGATGCCGAGGATGTTCAACTTCCCAAGTATGAAGCAGTATGACGGGACAACCGATCCTGATGATCACATCACGCAATATCGGCAAAGGATGTTCACTGCTGCAATCTTACGAGACTTGAGGGAGGCATGAATGTGCAAAGCCTTCGGGTTAAGCCTCGTAGGGCCAGCCCTATAATGGTACACCAACCTCCCCAACGTTTCCATCAATTCGTTTGCTCAACTCACAGACACCTTCGTAGAGCAGTTCGCTAGCATTCGAAAATTGGAAAAGCAGTCTGACGACCTCTACACAATCAGCTAGAGGGGTGAACGCCCGTGCGACTTTGTGGGTCACTTTAACAAGAAAAAAGTCTCCATTCCCAACTGCAACCAGGTGACGGCCATATCAACCTTCCGCAAAGGCCTGCTTCACGATTCCGACTTATACAAGGAGCTCTATAATATTCCTAATTTCAAAAAATTGATTTTGAATATGTGGATATAATATTTATGATTCGAGGGGTGGAAATGTAATTAAATGTATGTATATTTTTATGGTTTCCAAGTAGACCAGATGGAACAGTCCAGAAAGAACGCATGAAAGAGAAGGAAAAGTTGGCAGTGAGTACCGCGACCACTCACCGTGACCAGAGATCGTGATGAGTCGCTCGCGGTGAAAAATGGTGATTTCGGACAGTGAGCAACACAACCAACATCGCGACCAGGTATCGCGATGAAAGCGGTGAAATTACTCCAGTGAGCAACGTGATCAGGTGGTGCGACCACAGGTCGCGATGAGCGGTCGCGACGACCCAAATTTTATAAAAAAAAATAAGGAGGCGGTGAAGCTTCACGAAGAAGCAACCAGAAAAATAGAAAAAGAGAACGGGAGAAAAGAAAGAAAAGAAAGAAAAGAGAGAGAAAGGAAGAGAGAGAGAAAGAAGAAGAAGAAGAGAAGAGGAAGAAGAGAAGAAGAAGAAAAGGAAAGGAAAAGGAACAGAGAAGGAGAAAGGAAAAGAGGAGGAAAGAGAGAAAAAGAAAAAGGAAAAAAGAAAATCCAGAAAAGAGATAGTCGGAAAGAAAATGGTATCCAGGTTGGTGTACACACCATTTCGAAAAACTCTGTGATTTTATTTTCGTGTTTTGATTCGAAACTGAATTTCTTGATTTGAGTTGGTTCGTTTTTTTTCAATTACTAACGGTTATATTTGAATAAGTTATTTGAGAAAATTGTTTAAACTATGAATATTGTTTTGAAAATATTATTGCTGAATTACGAATACTATTTTGAATATATGTTTTGGAAATGAAATGCTTTACTATAAAGTTTGTGATTTGTTAAACTGTATTGAAACGGTCCTAGTATACTTGGACATATATACGGATATAGGAGGTTGGTATACCAGCTGGGTTCATTTAGCAGTATTGCACCGTTATTGATATTGATGTGATATTATGTACCTCCCCAAGGATTCGTCCTGGGGTAGGGAGACACGTACCTCCCCAAGGATTCGTCCTGGGGTAAGGAGACACGTACCTTCCTAAGGATTCGTCCTGGGATAGGCAGATATGTACCTCTCTAGGTTCCAAACACTCGGTCCTAAGGTAGGGAGTTATATGTACCACCCCTGGATAGTACGAGCCCCAAAAGCCGGTCCTAGGGTGAGAGTTATGTTCGACAGACAGCCACTGAGGTTGAACGACCCATATTCCAGTCCTGAATTATGTTAAGTATACCAAAGGACCAGAATTGAGAATGAATTGAATAAAATGATTAGAAAAGAATTGAAAACTAAATTTTGTATGAGTTATTGATTGAATTTGAATGCTTTTATTAACCTGATTTCATATGATCTAGTCTAGTGATTGAGTTAAATTTTATAATGTTGTTATACGTTAGCATTATAATATTTTTATTATGAAGTTATTTTATAATTTTGATAATTGAGTTTAGTGTACACCCACTAAGCTATATGCTTAGCGCGTTGGTTTTTATCACGCGTAGGTAATAAAGATACCGAGGAAGGAAAAGACTAAAGAGGTGTTAGCTGCAGACAGAGGAGCAGAGTCACCATACTTTTGGGTAGATATATATATATATATATATATATATATATATATATATATATTGTTGTATAATATGGTTAGATACGCATGCATATATATATATATATATTGTTGTATAATATGGTTAGATACGCATGCATATACAGAAATTTGTAATTGTGTTATATATTGATGTTTTGTAGATAATTGTTTATGGTTTTTGTTTTCATTTTCAGAAGTTTGTAAATATTGATTATAACTGTTTTCATTTTCAAAGGATTGTAAATAGTGAATTATGAACTGTTTTATTTTAAAACTGTTTGGGAAGTCGCACTAAACGGCAGGGTGCACAATTGATTGAAAGTTTGATTTAGAAGTGTTGAAATTATATTGTGTTGGACTTTTGTTGAAAACAGGTTTGGGAAATCAGAAAAAAAAGAGGGAACTCTCCCAAAAATTTTAAAACTGATTTTGATGGGCAAACTAGAAAAGCATTTTAAAAATACAATTTATTTGATTTTCAATGGTTTTCAAATTATAAACAGAATTAAGAAAAGTTTTGAAAACCCGGTAGCGCTCCCTGGGTCGATCCAGACGAGTCGGGTTAGGGGGTGTTACAAGCTCACCAAGTACCCATGCAAGATGATGGAAGACGTCTTAGCCAAGGCGTGGGCACAGATAAAGTGGGAAGAAGACGAGGCGAACTACCAACCCAACAGGATGAGCGGAAGGGAAAACAGGTTGAGTAGGAGGGTCGAACGATGAACAGGTGACAGATGAGTTGAGCCATACCCGACGTCATCTCGAAGGGACGGTCGGATGAGAGACAACCGCTGACAAGACGACAGACCCCTTAGATCAGTCGACCAACCAAAGAACAGACTACCATAGTACAATTTGAATATCAAGTCAGAACAAGTAATCACCATTCTCAAAGGAATGAGTGGATCAGTTAGGTGGCCAGCCAAGATCAAGAGCCCGCCGGATCAAAGGGACAACTTCAAGTGGTGCGAATTTCATGGCGACCACGGACACCGGACAGAAGACTGCATTGCCCTACGACTGGAAAGTGGCAGAGCAGCTCAAAAGGAGCCATCTCAAAGAATTCCTTACTGACAAAGGCAAAAAGACTTTGAATCTGCACGATGACAAGTCCCGCGGCAGTGGTTCTACACCACCACTAGAACCTCCCCGCCACGAGAGGACTATAAACGTCATCTCTAGAGGATCCGAAGTAAGTGGAGTCACCTATTCACAAGCAAAACGCCTGGAGGTCCGACACACCTGTCCAGCAGACCCGGCCTACAATTATCCAGTAAGTTTTAGCAGCGAGAGCACACGGACTTGCTCAACCCCCACCACGATGCGCTAGTCATCTCATTAACAGTGGCTAACTGCTTGATCAAGAGGATCCTGGTCGACAACGAAAGCTTGACAAAAGTGCTCTTCCTCGATGCGCTAAGAGAGATGCACATCCTACGCCGCTCAACCGTACTGGTAGGATTCAGCGGAGAACATGAGAACACAATAGGGGAAATTGTCCTGCCCGTCTACGCGGAAGGAGTCAACTTGAACACTCACTTCCTGATCCTCAACTGCTCGTCGTCCTATAACATAATCATTGGTTGCCCGTGGATTCACGAGATGAGAGCAGTCCCCTCGACGTACCACCGTGTTATCCGTTTTCCCACCAAATAGGGAGTCCACGCGATCCGAGGGCAGCAGAAGACCTAGCGAGACTGCTATCAGAACACTTTCAAGACCAGGCCGTTATACTTACAGTAATTATAAAGCTCGAGCTCCACTACCAATAAAGATGAACCCGAAATGGAGGAGCTCGACGAAGTCCCCATACATCAGGACTTCCCCGACCACAAAATTAGTGTCTGGTCCAGCCTCCCGTAGGACATCAGAGCCAAGCTAATCAGTTTCCTGACAACCCGACACGACAGCTTCGTATGGTCCCACGCGGACATGACTGGCATCGACCTAGAGGTCCCGGTGCATAGGCTGCAAGTCGATCCGGACCACCCATCTGTAAAGCAAAAACGAAGGAAGTTCGCGCCCAAACACAACAGGGTTATCAACGAAGAAATCCAAAAGCTAATCAACATTGGCTCTTTGAAAGAAGTGAACTACCCGAACTGGCTCGCCAACGTAGTGGTCATGAAGAAGAAGAACGGAAAGTGGCAAGTTTGCATCGATTTCACAGACTTCAATAAGGCCTGCCCTAAGGATTCCTTTCCATTGCCACACATCGATATAATAATAGATACTACCGCGGGCCACGAGCTATTGAGCTTTATGGATGCATTCTCCGGCTACAACCAGATTCTCATGCATCCAGACAACCAAGAGAATACCTCATTCATCACGGAGCGTGGCATTTTCTGCTACAAAGTGATGCCCTTTGGCCTTAAAAACGCCGTGGCAACTTACCAAAGATTGGTCAATAAGATGTTCGCGAGTATGCTCGGATAGACCACGGAAGTCTACATCGACAACATGCTGGTGAAATCCTTGGTAGCAGATCAACACCTTGACCATTTGCGACAGTCTTTCGACATCATTGACAAGTATGAAATGAAGCTTAATCCTACTAAGTGTTCATTCGAAGTGTCATCGGGGAAGTTCCTTGATTACCCGGTAACTAAGAGGGGCATCGAGGTCAACCCGAATCAGATCCAATCAATCATGGATCTACAATCCCCCAAGAGCATCAAAGACGTGCAGAGACTGACCGGATGACTCGCGGCCCTTAACCGTTTCATTTCAAAGTTGTCCGAGAGATGCAAACTCTTCTTCGACACCGTAAGGAAGAACAAGTCGTTCGATTGGAATCAAACATGCGAATAAGCTTTCCAGAGCATTAAGCGATACCTAGCAGATCCTCCACTCCATCCAAACCTAAGGAGGGGGAGACACTTTTACTCTACCTCACCATATCCGAAACAGCTGTGAGCGCAGTAATAGTGAGAAAGGAAGGAGGCAAGCAACTCCCCGTCTACTATGTCAGCAAAACCTTGTTAGACGCAGAGACTCGGTACACTCAATTGGAGAAGCTGGCCCTTGCGCTAGTCACAGCCATGAGGAAGTTAAGGCCGTACTTCCAATGCCACACCATCAGCATACTCACTACTTTTCCCATGAAGAACGTCCTACACAAGCCCGAGCTTTCTGTACGACTAGTAAAGTGGTCGTAGAGCTGAGCGAGCACAACATCAACTACCAACCCCATACAACGATCAAATCGCAGGTGTTAGAGGATTTTATCACTGACTTCACACCTATAACACTACAACAAGCGGAAGAAGAGCTTTGTACAATGTCGTGCAGTGCATCGGATGAGCAGTGGACTTTGGTCGTTGACGGATCAAGTAACACCAAATGCAGCGGACTAAGAGTAGTACTCACCTCACCCGAAGGGCATGTCATCGAGCGATCCATCCGGTGCGGATTCAAAACCACTAATAACGAGGCCGAGTACGAGGCCCTCATCGCTGAACTAACCTTGGCAAAAGATTTACATATACGACAGATAAAGGTAAGCGACTCCCAACTAATTGTAAGGTAGTTGCAGGGATCCTACCAAGCTCGAGACCTAAAGATGTCCACCTACTTGACCCTTGTGAAAAAGTTGTAGACTTCATTCGAGTCGTTCGACATTGAACAAGTACCACGATCGGAAAACACCTACGCCGACGCACTTGCCAACCTCGACTCCGTACTTGACACGTATATCGAGCGGACCATCGCCATAGTCTACGTCCAATGACCTGCTATATAGAAACCGGCTGAACTTGAAGTCGAGCCGATCATGGTGGAACCAACTTGGATGACCCCGGTCTATGATTACCTGCTGAACGACACCTTACCAGCCGACAAAGTCGAAGGGCAGAAAATCAAAATCAAGGCAGCCCGGTTCTCCATAATAGATGGGCGACTCTACAAGAGGTCCTACTCTGGACCTTACCTCAAGTGTGTCGACCCAAGCGAAGCTCAACATATACTTAAATACCTATATGAAAGGCAATGCGGAAACCATTCAGCAAGCAGAAGCCTAACCAATCGAGCCCTCACAGTAGGATATTATTGGCCGACAATGCGGTCCCAGTCGCATGACTACGTTAAAAGGTGTGACCCGTGCCAACGCTTCGCCCAAGTCTTACACCTGCATTCGAAACGACTACACCTCATTACAGCTCCGTGGTCGTTCATGAAGTGGGGGATGGACATTGTGGGAAAGATGCCATGCGCCACAGGAGGGAAAGTCTACATGCTAGCCGTAACCGACTACTTCACCAAGTGGGTGGAGGCCGAGTCTTACTTAAGAATCAAAGATTTCGAAGTTAAAAGTTTCATTTGGAAGAACGTTATATGCCGCTACGGAGTCCCTAAAGAGATAGTTACTGACAACGGTTCACAATTCTTATTGTACGACTTCCAAGACTTTTACGATAGATGGAGGATCAAGCTAAGCTATTCAAGCTCAAGGTATCATCAAGCCAACGGCCAAATGGAATCCACCAACAAGACAATCATCTCTACCCTTAAGAAACGACTCGACCAGTACAAAGGGAAGTGTGCCGATGAGCTACAAGGCGTGCTGTGGTCCTACCATAAGACAGCAAGGACGTCAACAGGGGAAACTCCATTCTCCCTAACTTACGGTTCGGAAGTCGTAATAGCGACTGAGGTTGACTACCCTTCTTATAAAGTAGAGCACGCGACCGAAGAGACGAACAACAAGGAACTATAGAACGAGCTCGACACGACCGACGAGCATCGCGACAAGGCTACAATCAAATTGGCAATATACTAATAAAAAGTTGCTCAACACTATAACAGGAATCTTCGGCTCAAACGTTCAAGGTGAGAGATTAGGTCCTGCGCCGCGTTTTCTAAAACACGAAGGAATAGAGGGGCATATAAACTCTATCCTACGTGGGAAGGACCCTACCAGATTACCAAAGTAGTTGGACCGAGAGTATACAAACTACGGTGTACAGACGGCATGGAGATCAGCAACAGTTGGAACGCCGTCTACTTAAAACAGTATTATTTCTAAACCCCTTATCTTTACTATTTTACCATTGTCATTTGAATTCTATTTTTCATCCCACAATATGGAACTGACTTTGGCATCGGAGGGCTGTTGGTAAATCTAACAGCCAACCCTAACATTTTTTGGTACATGTTGACGTCATTCGATATTCCCGCTTTCAAGGACTTCAACTCACGTCAACTGGCCACATCTCCATAATAAGGATCGACATAAATACACGACCCGCATTCAAGGTCTCAAACCGCACGACAGAAAGAATTCTCTTAATTCAAGCATAGCACCATACAAGTCCCACACTTCAAAGAATTCCCGCCCTCGTCGTCCTTCCTGTCCTCATCATCCGGGCGAGTCAGCTCCTCATGGTCTGCGATCCACTTGTCCACCTTCCACTCAGTCGCACGACCCTCCTTGTACTCTCTCATCAGGTCCGCACGGGTCTTGATGATAGCATTAAGCACGTTGTCCTCTGCCTGATCATACAAGGAGTCGTAGTCCGACTCCTTAGCCTTGAGCTTGGCCCCGAGAAGGTCGACGTCCGACTTCAGCTTATTTAGCTCAATGGTCGCCTTGACCGCACGACTAGACGCCTCGTAGGCTGTCTTCTTAGCCTCCAGGTTAGCTACATTCAGCCTCTCCATGTCAACCCTAAGGCTCTGGTTGCTCGACCCGAGCTCCCTCACCTTCTTAAGGGCCGAGCCAAGCTCTCTCTTCAGATGTATTTGAGATTGAAGGGCCTACAAAATAAAATTAACACTTAGAAAAATTGAAGAAAAATTATGTAAGAGTTAGAGGTCGCACGACATTACCTATAACTGGTGGCTGAGGCCCCAATCAACCACCTAGGAAATACCCATCTCCTTCAGGCGACCTTATCTTCAGGCAGCAGCAGTCGTTCGACTTGAGGCATGATCGACTTAAAGTTGGAGTATGCAAAGGCGTCCTGGGGGAAGGCAAGGCCGACCAACGCCTCGCTACCCGTGGCTGAGTCATCCCTCCTCCATTTCTTCCTAACAGAGCTCATGTCGAGAGCCTTCTTGCCTCGGCTGGATGGGGGGAAGTGGTGGAGAAGTCACCATCAATTCGACTGGGCCGCTCGACTGGGCCGCTCGACTGGGCCTTCTTCTTCCATTTCTTCTTCTCCCTGAGTCTTCTCAAGGCCTCGTCAGCATCAGGAGCAGCAATGCCTCTAGCCATCAGGTCAACTGCAAAGCGTCGCTTGACGTATGAGATAGGAGTCAGAAACCTTATGTCGTACAGTTGCTCGACACAATGCCTGCCTCTGACAAACTCCACTAAATTTTTGAAGGCTAGGTAGGGAGTACATGGCTCGTTAATGACTAAAAATTTCCATAAGTGGCTGGCCCTCAGGTTCTCCTCGGTCAGGATCCTCCTCCAACTCCTCTCTTTCACACTGTACGATAAGATCTTCTTCGTACGATTCGCGCAAGTTAAGCCAACCACGACCTGAGGGGCTCCTATATTCACTGTAACACAAGAAAACAAAAAAGATAGTCAGTGGAGCATAACAAGTAGGACTGTGTCGAACGACACGACACGACAAAGTCAGTAACCCACTAGCCTTGGACAATGTCGTACGAACGGTTGTATCCTATATTGGCCACTCGACAAGAAGGCCCCGTGCAAAGAAATACCTATCCTTCCATGACCTGTCATTCATAGTCAGCTCCGTGATGAGGTGCTTTCTATTCACTTTGAGCACCAAGTTGTAGCGACTTTTCTCAGTGTCATGCTCCATCATCGAATAGGTGTAGAACAAGTCCGACAGTTCGAAAGACAATAGACTCAATCGTACACAGCAGCTCCAGCCCCAACAAGATCCTCCAACTGTTGGGCATGAGTTGTCCTAGGGTAAGCTCGAAGTGGTCCAGGACCTTCCTCAGTAGTCTAACCACTGGTAACCTAAACCCGACCCCCTGGAATGGGAGCTCGTAGAAACACGTCCACCTAGGGATATCCCAGTCAGGCCTCTCCTCCTTGTAGGGTACCCTCAGGTCGACACCGTCGGGGATGCCATAGCTATACCTCATACGTATGAGGTCCTCCTCCTTTAGCACGCTGGCTAGGTTGATTAAAAGTAGGCCCAGTGGTCTACTCAGACCTATGGGGCAGGGACTAGCAGCCTCCCCTAATAGCTCGATAAGGGGGATCCCCACCAAGGTGTCATCTATGGCGCGCGATGTACCCTCATGACTAGAGATAGTCACGGGGTTGTACACGCGAGAAGCCAAAGTCACTTCCTCACTCTTAATCCTCGACTCACCCCACGAGTCGGACGACAGGTCGACAGGATCATCACATCCTCGCCCAGATGTATTGGAGGTACTCTCGTCACCTCTACTCGACATTTTACCTACAAGTCGAGCGACAACAGAGGCATTTAGTTAGTAGTTAGTCCTTAACTAATGACTCGACACGACAGTTAGTTTGCACCTATGTGAAGTCATACGACATAAACGCCCTAGCTACTGTCGTACGATGCCTTTATCACAAATAGGTCCTAACGTTTCCTAAGTCTTATTTTGGATCGAAATAAGCATTATGGTGACTTTTTTCTAAAAATCATTTGAAGAACAGCCAAAGAACCCGAAACAAAAAAAAATCAAAGAATTGAAAGAACTTGAAATCATAGGCAAAAGAAACAAGAAAACTTACCAAAAGTACTGGAGTATACAGTGTCTCGTCGGAATGGACACGAAGTGGGACGGAAAAGGCTCGAAACAATGCCGAAATTAGAAACACCAGTGGCTGGTTCTTAAGAGAGAAAACACAATAGAAAGAGAAGTAAAAAATTGAAAAATGGGGAAAAAAGAGGAAACGGCGGCAGTATAAGTAAGGGCACGTGCTGACGTGTCAATTTCTTATTGGGCACACGTTCCCATAACCGTCATCATTAATCAAACATGTGCATTCCCCATAAAGAACATGATTACCTTGGCACAACTGTCAAGAGCAACTGAAAGGCCAGTCATTCAACCACCTCTACCACGACATGGTCGTACGACCACATAGACACACGGAGGCTCAATCCTCTTTTAAAACCTAGGCACATGGTTCGACTCGACACCGCTGACCTCTTTATATCATACCCAAGTAACAACCAACGCACCAACGAATTGGTATCTATGTGTCGTACAACAACCCCAAGTATCGTCTTTCTTTACACGACGAACAACAGCGAAGGGAGATGCAAACCCCTTGACATATTGCATATGTCCAAGGAGTTTGGGGGCAAACTGTAGTGGCCAAAATCTGTCAAGCCTAAGGACAAGTGAGAGTCCAGCCTAAAAGCCCATTTATGCACTGAACATGACCCGGCCTAAAGCCAAAGGCGACCATCCTACATGGCCCAAAGCTTGGGCGACCAGTGACTCAGGCACTACAGAGCCTTCGTCGCACGACTGGTTATACGACACCCATGAAACCATGGTCACGCGACACCAGTGTGACAATCGTCGCGGGACGGTCCAAATAATGACAGCCACGTAACTCCATGACGACCCCACACGTCGGGTCCCCCCATGTCGCACAACACTCATGTCGCTCGACATAGAGCCCTCTCCGGCCCGCGTAAGCCCAATTCAAGACCTATTTGAACAAGCTCAAGCCTACGACCCGGCCCATCAGACTTTGAATCCCAGAATGACCGAGTCAATAGAGCATCCATATCTTCCTTGACTTGGGGCAACAAATCCGGGAAGTGATTCACCCCCCCTCCCCAACCCCAACGGATGAATCACTACACCTATAAATAAGATGAGCACACTCCCAAAAGGCTTCTCATGCGAAAACAAAGAAAGGACTTGCGAACTTTCAACTAAGCAACAATCAGTATACATGAAGCACTTTTCGATGGACCTCCACCATCTCCGATCATTTCACGATCATACACCGACCGACCAACTTTACATCGCCTTTAACCACGAAGGTCTCAACCCCCCGGGTTAAGGGAGTATTTCTCTCTTTTCTTTGTCTTTTGCAATTTATCATCTATTAGCACTCATTAACTTAACCATCGAAGTGACTTTGGCCGGCACCACCCCCGTGTCTCAAACGTCCTACGAGTCTCGTGCGCTCTTTCTTTGCAGGTTGTAGTGTCCCGTGTCTTCTGAGCGATTTTTTAGGATTACATAACCAAAGGGGAATTACTGAAAAAAATGCAGCATTTTCATTAAGAAAAAAGCTCTGGAGATCCACTGCCCTTAATCCATAGAGGGATCCAAAAGAGAAAAGCCTCACAAGACTCTCCCCGTAGGATTTTCCTACGAAAAACCAACTAGAGACTAAACAGTGTATGTGCACTGACACACTAGCCAACTGGGGCAACCCAAACGCTTAGAGAGAGACAGTAATTTTGAAGATAAACCTCTCCAGAAATCAAAGGGACCCTAAACAATCCAACGACACATAAGCAAAATTCATGGGCAAGGAAAAGTATGAACCCACGAATATGTGCCACTTCAGCTCGTGGGAGGGAAAAAAAACATGTCTTTTCCCTCTAGAAAAACCCAAATAAAGGACAGAGGTAACCCAAGGCCAATGTCAGGACTCAGCCTGTCTCCTGATGAAAGCAACAAAAGTATTTAATGTCAGAAAAAAGTAACACATTCCTCATGTGACACATCAGTTGTGATACATGCATGGAGAGCAACCCAAATGGCATCCAACCAACTCCCAACAAAATAAGGTCACAAAAAAGTGCCACTTGAACGCCTCGTTGGACACCATCGGATCAGTAATCCTATATAGCAACATCCAGCTCTCTGGGAAGTGTGATCAGCATACGACAGGTACTGTAGAGGGATGGGCGCAATTAGGTGATGACAAAAGGGCATATACTCCTGCCTAGCTGAAATTACCCAATTACCTTTTTCCTCACTTTTTAACCCTATAAATACCTCATTCTCACTCGAGAAAGGGGTGGGCATTTGATAAGAAATTTCTTAACTCTTTCTCTATTCTTTTTATTCAGTTTTTACATTACTATATCATACCTCTTATTGTTTGCTTAATTTGTTTACTCCCTTGACTTAAGCGTCGGAGTGTTGATACCAGTCCCGCTGGCCATCTCCGGACGAGTTGCTTTATCTTGTAGGAATCTGAAACATAAGAATGCAGAGTCCCTAAGGATCCCTTAGAGGAATTATATGACTAATCTCACCGTGAAATGATAGCATACTCTCCTGAAGACCTTGAGAGGACAGATAGAGGGAGGACTGAAGGCTTTATGATGCCATTTTGAGGAATAAAATGTACTTGATAACAAGCTGAAGTTGTGGAATATTTAAACATGAACTTGCCCCTGAGCAAACTTATATAAAAGAAACGGGTCACATGAGATTTTGACACCTTGACCATTGATATGCTCCAAACGATTTTTTAGGTTAACAATATGAAGGGTTGGAATGAAAGATGGCAATGTGAAAAAAATATAAGTAAAAAAAAAATTAATTAAGTTTATTTTAGTGTTTTTTTATTGATTACTTCATTAATAACTTCTTTTTTCTTTTTAAGGTATGTAACAGTTTTTGTTGAGTTATCTGGTTTGATAAAGGGCGGCGATATTTACGCCCCAAAAAACTTTATGTGCACCCTTTTCGTAAGCCTACCCTATAAATTATTTTTTTTAAAGAAATTTTATTTACAAATACATCCCATTTAATATTAAAAATATAATTTCATTAATTTTATTGTTTTACACTTTTGTAAATAAACCTCAAACCACACTTACCATTATTTTGTTATTCCCTCAATATGTAGATCGTAAGGCAATCTAGGGGGAGGGATGAATTAGGTTACAAAATATTTTCCTAGCAACAAAATGCTATTCTACAATGTTTATATAAGTGAGAAACAATCAATATAAATAATAAGTATAAATAAGAATAAATTAAAAAGTATGGATTAAGAGAAAAGCAAACTCAAGATTTACAGTGGTCCGACCACAGCTGGTGCCTACATCCGCTCCCCATGCCTTTTCTAAATTTGAACCTTCATTATGAGTGGTACGCAATGTTGGAAAAATCCAATATATAGACATACATATGTGTTAAAATGTGTGTTGTTATGTTAAAGTATAGTCTATTTAAAGTGATCGATATAAGATTTAAGTAATTGGACATTGGATATTAAATTATCATGGATTCAATGTGTAAAGACCAGAGTGATATTTCTAATTTGATGAAAGGCCAAATTAGAAATATCAATAGTTTTTTACAAATCAGGGTCAAGTCCCCAATTCATACGAACGATATAATTTTCTCTTCTCTGCCTACCCCATCAATAGTGCAAAATCAGGAACAAAAGGGAATTTCGTATAGAATTGGAAAGTCACAACCCGTTATAGTAATATCATCCATGGATCAAGATACGCTTCCACATCTATTTCTTCTTTTGATTTAATATAGAGACTTACATATATATGCTTAGGTCACAATTTAGAGTTCTTGATATTGTTTTGACTAATTGTTGTCATCAAGCATGTTAGAATTATATTAGGTTTAAATTCTAACAAGTGGCATCAGAGCCACTCCATGTTTAAATCATTAGAAAATTATGAAATTAGGTTTTAGACTTTTGAAAATTTGGATTTTTTTTTTTTTGATCTTATAATTAATGAAAACAAAAGGCAACCCTTCCTTCTTCACTGGTCTATTGTGTGGGCGGAATTGTTTTTACTTCTTGCCTTTGTTAAATTAAGTCAATTGCAGTAAGTGAATTTGCGAATTCATGACCGTAAGTATGCTAATAATTTATCGTGTTGACAAAACGCAAGTCCACTGTTTAATTTTAATTACAAGCAAACAGCAACTTCATTTGTTGCTATTTTGTTTTTCAAAGCAACAATTGCAAACTGTTCTATGCTTTCATTTGCGAAGCAAAGTCCAGTTTCTGTTTTTGTTTGTTTCTTTGCAAACAGCAAAGCACAAGCACTAGAATCACTTGTAGAATTTTTTTTTTTTTATTATTTTCTTTTTTTGTTGTTTGGTGTGTGTTACATAATAAAATGTTTTGGTTCAGCGAGTTGTTTGACACATTGAAGTATTATTATAGATGTACTAGATGTAGATCTTATGTTGTTTGGTTTTATAAATGAAATTCCTATCACTTGAGTGGCTTCATGGTTGATTTTGGCATCTGCATGTAAATCTCTACAATGAAACAAGTAAATTTATAATGAGTGATTTATATATATATATATATATATATATATATATATATATATATATATATTCTTTAAAAATCTTTAAATTCAAATACTATGGTTTTGTGATTGAAACAACATGTCATTAAAGTTACCTTTCTTGTATAGATTAATTTATTGGGAATGTTAGATGGTTGTATGTATATTTATTCATGCGAATGTTAGCCGGCCTAAAGGAAGATTAATATTTGGCCGAATTGCATACACTCCTGTGGTGATAAACATGTGACAATTGTAAGGTTTTCATATGAATAATAAATCGATCCAAAAATAGATTTATTATTTAACATTAGTTATTGTCAATGTTTGATCACTACAACAAGACTACCACTTACAAGTTAATATTACTGTCCAAAAACTTGATATTAATATTGTGCTAGATATCTTGAGATGGGACCTACTGTTGACTTTATTTCTTGATCAAAAATGGGCCTCTATCTTTACCTACTTTTGTTCCTTTCCCGAGTAATTATTGGTTTTTTTTTTTTATGTTTTACTCTAGTGTGCAGGTAAAAATGTTTTGTGCTTAATTGAAGAGCTTTGGTGGATTAAATCGAAGATTTGAAGAATTGTTAGTGCATAGCTGTTATGTTTTAGAGGCCGTCATAAATTCTACAGAATGAACTAGGTTGCGAGCTTTATATTTTTGGAAAGGTCTAGATGTCTATCTTCCGAAAAATTTTACGGTTCATGATTCTGAGTTTTCTAGAAGAAGTTATACTCATTTTCGCATCAATACGCAGTCTCGTGACTTGACCCGCGACTTGGGTCGCGACTTGTGCAGTCTCGCGACTTGACCCGCGACTTGAGTCGCAACTTGTGCAAGTTACGGCGTTATAATTTTAGAAAGACGAGGCACTCGCGACTTGACCCGTGACTTGCGCAAGTAACGGGCGGACTAAAAATTACCTTAATCAGCTCGAGTATAAAAGGAAAAACGTGAAAAACAAAAAGAAGTTTAGCTGGGACATTAGAAAACTCGACTAAGAGGAGAACAAGAGAGAAAATGAGAGGCAAAGGGAGAGGCAAAGGGAGAGAATAAGATCATCTTAGAGATAAGAGGGTGCGGATTCGATCCTTGAGTCATCTTCTCAACATCAAGTTTGGATTTGGGAGAAAGTGAAAGTTAGAAGAAATCACAATTGAAAGAGGACAAGAAGTCATATGTTCCAGGAGTTCTTCTATGCCTTTCTTTCTTCGATTTTCATTCTTTTATCATTGTTAAACATGTTTAGTTGTAATTTCTTGATTATGACTTACACTTGTAAGTTAGAGTTTTGATGGATCTTTTTTCTTGATAGTTGAATTAACTGATTATCTAATTTATTGTGATTGATTATTATTTATTGAGTGATGTTATTAATCTTAATGCTTTTGAATGTAATTGCCTACATTTAATTGATTTTATAGTTGTGTGTTATGGACCGAGAGGTGACGCACACAACGTGCTCGATGTAATGTCCACCATAAGTAGAATTAAATAGAGATATGTTAATTTACTTGTGTGATCATATAAGAAGTTTATTGTGATTAATGCATTTTCATGCACTTGGATATCCATCGAGAGATAGGCTATTAGTGTATGTGGTAATAGGCCCGATTTATCTCGAAAGAGAACTTTAAATAATTTAGATAAACACGATTATCAACATTTATAATTAAATCGCATTAATGTGCTTTCATGAAACTCAATTGGATAGGTTAGGTGAAATCAAATACCCTAACTAATCTCTTATATTGGTCTGTGTTATTCCATAATTGCTTGAACTTTTATTTTTGTTATTTTCTTCATATAATCATTCCGATTTTCCAAATAGATATAGATAATTTAGATAAACACGATTATCAATATTTATAATTAAATCGCATTAATGTGCTTTCATGAAACTCAATTGGATAGGTTAGATGAAATCAAATACCCTAACTAATCTCTTATATTGGTCTGTGTTATTCCATAATTGCTTGAACTTTTATTTTTGTTATTTTCTTCATATAATCATTCTGTGGAGACGATAAATTACTCATTTTGTATTACTTGTACCGACCCCGTATACTTGCGGGTACAAAAAGGCGTAACACCTACCATTATTTAAATTTATTGATTATTGTATACGAAATTTGATGTGAACATGTTTGTTTGTTTATTTTGTTCTCTATTCAGCTAATAATTAGTTGTCGTCCCGTTGTAATTTAGCTTGTAAAGGGATAGATTTGGATGTCTTGTGCCTTTTGTGCGGCTGGGAACCTGAATCTTCTGTCCATACTATTTGGCAGGGCCAGCCCTGGCGTTTTGGTGGCCCACGGCGCAATTGAAAATGAGGCCCTAGTATGTTATACTACGATAAATTTTAATAATTATAAAATTTTTACTAGACATATTTTTTTATGGCTGGAACCCAATGGGAGGTTAGGCCATCATGCCTTTAATTTTATTAAAATTAAAAATTGTCATTACAAAAGCTAAATAAAAAAAATAAAGTAGAAACAATCACAAAAAGACTTTGGATCTTGAAGCATTTTGATATGCAAAATCATCGATAATAGTTTGAAAATCCAACTTATCCAATATATTTTTTTTCGATGCATAAGATGACCAATCCATTCAACCTCTCTTGTGACATAGTTGATCGCAAATGAGATTTCAACAATTTGCGGTCAACATAGCTCTCTTCTAGGAAACATGCTTGATACTTTAACTTTTAAGTACAAGTACTACGCACAATTAATGAACTAATTAAAACACAGCTACTGAATCAAAGTATCAAACACAACCAGTAGAAGACTAGATGCAACAAAGAGAGATAGAACTTGGTTTATGCTTATATAAATAAAGGTCTAAATCTTACAGCTGCAGAGTACAATATTCTACCTTCAAAAAATAAAACATTAACTATTAACAAAAATATCATATACAATTCAAATTAAAAAATGATATACTCAAATAAAATAAAACAATCTATTGAAAAAAAATAAAAAATAAAAATTTATAAGTTGCATGCAAACAACACTTGTAAATCATTTTTAAAAAATTAAACAGTAAAAAATATAATAAATTTTAGTCAAGTAAAAATATAAAGTTAAAAAAATAAAAAAAAACTACACAATATTTAATAAAATTAACTAATAATATAATTTTCCAAGTAAAAAAATAAATCTTATTTACTTTATAAATAATGCAAATTGGGATAAATAAAATAGTAAAATATTAATTATTAAAAAATAATTGACTTGCACAATTAATAATACTTTATAAAACAATCTGATAAGCTTAAAAAAAATAGGAATAAATATATAAATCAAATAAATAATATAACTTTATAAAATAATTAAACAAATAAGCAATAAACAACTTAATTTTTTCACTTGATTTCTTATCTCACTTGATATGACAATAAATAAGTAAACAACAATATATAAATCAAATAAATAATATAACTTTTTTACCTTGATTTCTTGTCTTCTTGCAAAGTGAGTAGCGCAGCAGCGGTAGAATAAAAAAGTATGAAAGCAGGGCAAAAACAATGAAATTGAAGACAAAGATCTCTTTTCACAAAAAAAAAAAAAAAAAATGAAACACAAAGACCCGCTGAAGCTTTAATAATATTGGACACTTGCAAAACTTAGTATACTCGGCCCAACTTCCACAAAACACTTAAAATTTATTTTAAAATTTTTATGGGCCAACTTATAACACTTAAAAATTTTTAATGTGTTTGTTAAAATTTGAATGGACCTAATAAGACAGTTGTTTATATATATATATATATATATATATATATATATATATATATATATAGAGAGAGAGAGAGAGAGAGAGAGAGAGAGAGAGAGAGAGAGAGAGAGAGAGAGAGAGAGAGAGAGAGAGAGAGAGAGAGAGAGAGAGAGAGAGAGAGAGAGAGAGAGCATGATTTTAAGTTGTGCCCCCTCCTGGGCATGGGGCCCTGAACCGTTGCCCCTTACGCCCCGGCCGAGAGAGATAGAGAGGGCATGATTTTAAGTTGTGCCCCCTCCTGGGCATGGGGCCCTGAACCGTTGCCCCTTACGCCCCGGCCCAGGGCCGGCCCTGGTTTTCTGGCAGCTAATACTGCAGTTGTTCCTTCTTCTCAAGCAGCTGTTATTCGGGCTGTGCAATGGGTGCCTCCTGCTGTTGAGGCAGCAAAAATTAACACTGATGCTGCATTAAATTGCGATAATTGCTTGGTTGGTTTTGGGGTGGTGGTGTGGGATTATTGTAACACCCCCCGACCCGACCCGGCTGGACCGACCCAGGGAGCGCTACACGGACTTTCAAAACTTTCTAAATTCATTTTTTATAAACTGAAGACCACATAAATTATAGTTTCAAAAATCTTTTTCAAGTGAGCCCAACACTTAAACTTTTTACAAAAATTCGGCAGAGTTTCGTTTGTTTTTCGGATTTTCCCAAAACCTGCTTTTACACAAATCAATTCAAATTCAATTCTCAACAACACTTCAATAACATTTTCAAACAGTTGCGCACTCTGCCGTTTAGTGCGACTTACCATCACAATTTATAAAATATAACAAATCAGACTTTAATATTTACAAACATTTTAATAATAAAGGACAGGAATCATAAATAATTAATTACAGAACATATTTACAGACTCACTGTATATGCATGTTTACAAAGTACATATATAACAATAGAACTACCCAACTGTAGTAATTCTGTGACTCGGTCTGCAACTCTTTCATCCTCAGTCTTTAACTTCTTCCGGATCCCTGGTACCTACGCGTTAGAAACAAAACTAACGCGCTAAGCATATAGCTTAGTGGGTGTACTATAAACTCAAATATAAATCATAAATATCTTTTAATCGGAAATCATATCACAATGTATATATATTTCAATTCAACTCAATGATGAAAATAATCATGTTAATCTCAAAACCAAACCTTAAAGCAGTTTCGATCACTTTGATTTCAATGATAATATCAACATTTAAAATCAATTAATAAAATCATTCAATTCATTCAATACTGGCCCGCTAGAATACTAAACGTATATGGACTGGAATATGGGTCAAACTCCCACCGAGGACGAATCCTACGAGTGGTACGTGTCTCCCAACTCTAGGACCGTGGGTACGGAACCTAGAGAGGTACATAACTCCCTATCCCAGGAACGAATCCTTAGGAAGGTACATGGCTCCCAACCCCCAGGACGAATCCTGAGGAGGTACGTGTCTCCCAGCCTCTGGACGAATCCAAGAGGAGGTACATAATAATCATCAGTATCAATCAGTAGCGGCGCAGTACTGCTCAGTAAAACCCAGCTGGTATACCAACCTCCTATATCCATTTCTATGTCTAAGTATCCTAGGGCCGTTTTCGATAAACTAAATGCACAATCAATTTCGTAATAGTTAATCAATAACCGATAATTACTCAATAAACATATAAGTCACGTAGTATTCTTCAAGAATCATACTCAATAATTTTACGAAAATCTAAATCAATTATTTTTAACGAAATCGAAATATTCGATCTATCACAAAATCAGTCCAAAATCAACAATAAAGACATCAAACATCGATTTTTCATATACAATAAACAATTTTCATACTAATAATCGAAAACGAAATCTTCCAACGAAATCAAAAACGAAAACGAAAACGAAAACGAAAACAAAACAATAATGAAAGACTTTTCGTAACGATTCCGAAAACAAACGTACACCAACCTGGGAACCGTTTTTTCGTTCGAGAAGTCGCAGGTTCTACGATTTCGTTTTCCTTCCCTTTCCCTTTTCTCTTTCACCCACACTTCCTTTCTCTCTCTTTCCTTCCTCTTCTTCTTCCTCTTCTTCTTTTTCTTTCTCTCTTCTTCTTTTTCTTCTTTTTCTTTTCTTTTCTCGGTCTCTTTTTCCTTCTTTCTCGCTCTCTCTCTCTTCTCTCGCTGTTTTCTGGCTTCTGCGAGAAGCTTCTCTTTTTTTATATTTTTTTCGCTACCGCGACTGCCGTCGCGACCTGTGGTCGCGCCACCAGGTCGCGGTGCTCACTGGAGCTTTCGTACCGCCTTTGTCGCGAGCGCACCTTGGTCGCGCTGGAGATCGCGTTGCTCGCTGCCCGAATTCGACGTTTTCATCGCGAGCAGTTCATCGCGACCTGTGGTCGCGGTGACTGGTCGCGATGCTCACTGCCAGAAATCGCGTTTTCCACCGCGAGCGAGCCATCGCGACCTGTGGTCGCGGTGACCAGGTCGCGATGTTCTCTGTCTCCAATTTCGATTTTTCATACATCAATTTTCAACCATTCAATCTGGTCCGCTAGAAATCATAAAAATAAACATACTTTTAATTACATTTACACCCCCTCAAATCACAAAATTTATTTTCACATATATAAATTTAATTATCCGAAATCCGAGATGTTACAATCATCATGGCAGTGTCCTGGGCTCTTCTTAGTAAAAGGTTTATGCTTCCTTTTCTCCCTAAGGTGTCGAAGCAGTGGCTATTTTAAGGGGTATTCGATTCGTGGCAAATTTGGATGTTAGGATTGGCATAATTGAATCTGATGCGGCTGGTGTTGTCAACATTATTAATGGTAATTTGATGTCGTGTTCGGAGATTGGCTTAGTCGTTCATGATATTAAGGAAATTCTCTGTGGATGTCCTGGAGCTATTGTGGCTTTTGTTCCACGTGTAGCTAATTATATGACTCATGGTTTAGCTAAACTTGCTTTAAGTGCTCGTTCAGACTGTTTTTTTGTTGATGATGGTCTTCCCTGCGTGGAGTCGTTTGTCTTGACGGATGTGCCAAGATAGTTTTTCCTTCCCTTTGGGGTTTTAATATAATGTTTCTCTTCCAAAAAAAAAAAAAAAACACTACTCCAATAATTTTAGTAGAGTTGACTCAAGTTTCAATCATTAATTATAATTTCAAAGCAAATAATACCTAGATCTCCTGAAATTTGCTGACCTACAAGGAGAATCAACCTTTCGATTTATTGGTAAAGACCTCCCCTATCATTAGTGAAACTGTATCAAATTTAATGGTTCACCATTTTTTACTGATAAAAAGATCAAAATTTCATAAAATTAATATATAAAATTAAAAAATTTATTAAATAAAAAAACTAAAATTAAGATAGATATATATATATATATATATATATATATATGAGATAGAGGGTAGAGATCTTAAATGTTGTTTCTTTTTAGTTTCTTTATTTAATGAATTTTGGTTATTTTTTTTAATTTGGGAGTATTTTTATCTTTTTAATGGTCAACTTTTAAATTGGATGGAGTTTGACTAACGTTAATAAAAGGTTTTGCCAATAAACTTAAAGGTTAATTCCGCTCATAGATCAACTAATCTTAAAATGTCTAAGTGTTATTTGCTCATAATTTTATTAAAAATCTTTAATGGATTATTATTACAAAAAGGGTGTACATAAAAGGGGTTCAAATATCGACATTTTTTGATAAAATACGACCCACAAACCCACCCCAAACATATCTTGTTGTTTTTGAGCAACCCAATGAGTTTATTTTATTTTAAAAAAATCAAACAATCCACTTAAATCGGTTCGTATTGGACGGGTTGATTGATTTTACCAGTTTGAATCAGGATTGTTGGTTTCCTTTTTTTTTTTTTTTTTTTTTTTTACAAAAAATACTTTGTATCGTTTAGATTAATTTATTTTTTTTATTTAAAGAAACAAAGACTATCATTTCCAGAGAAAAAAAATAAAAAGGAAGAAATATAAACCTTCAAAAGTAGGGATATTATTAAAATTCTCCCCCTAATTTTATTTATGGTAAAAAATTTATTTAGTTTTATTTTATTATTAATTTCTTCTCTGTCAGTTTAATTATTAAAATATCTTTAACAGTTAACTTTTCTGTTGGGGATATAATTAAAACCCCCCTCTAAATTGGTGTATTAGTTAAATATCCCTCCTTATTTCATTTATGACCAAAATCCCCCTTCCCCTATTTTTATTTTATAGTTATTTTTTTCCTAACATCAGTTTTAATTACAAAAACACTATTGATCATTAACTTTTATATTAAAAATTTTAGGGCACCAAGAGTATAAAGGTAAATGCTTATAAATATTAAATTAAAACATTTTAATTTATAATATTAGGCATGGCCACGGTTCGGTTCGAACTTAACTGTGCGGTTCATAACCGAAACCGATCAACCGATTCTGGTTCGATTAGGAATAGGGAATCCGAACCTGGACCAAACGGTCCTGGTCCCGATTCCCGTTCCATCTTTTTTAAAACCGGAACCGCCAATTCCAGAACCGGCTAGAATCGGAATTGGCTGGAACCGTTAGTTCTGATTCCAAAATTCAAATTAACACAAAAATTTTGAAAAAAATTAAATATATATATGGGGCCCAACATTGGTGTTGGGCCACAACAAGATGGCCACTTTGTTCACTATATTAAATCTATTTGTTTTTCCTTATAGTCCAAAGTCTGAGAAGCACGCTTATAAAAATATTGATGTGGGACAAGTGCTCTTTTTTGTTAACTCTATTTGCTTGCTGCTCTACTACTACTGCTACCAACTCCAACACTTTTCTTCACATTTTTACTACTATATTTCTATGCATATATTTATACTGCTCTATTGCTCTTTCTTAAAGTAAAAAGATATTCTATGCATATATTAGGTTGAATAATATACCAGCACACTTCTTACTTATTTGGTCCTGGTGTAGTTGCACAGATACTTCAATGTAATGACCATTAATGTAAATGGAAACTAGTCCCACATCGGATAAGTGAAACCATGAGAAGAGAGGTGTCCCTAAATAAAATGAAAGAGAGGCCATATCAAAACTCACTTACCTGCACCGGCTATATATATAATTTTATTTTAATGTTTCAATTAATTTTTTTAAAAAAATTTGAAATCGAAACCGTAACCGTGTGGAATCGAATTTAAAACCATGGGGAATTGGAATCGGGAGTAGGCTAAAACCACAAGTTTCGAAACTGAAATCGAAATCAGAACCGGTCCCCTACGATTTCGGTTCCCCTTCTAAGAGAACAGGAACCGTTGGTTCCCAAATTGGAACTAGCGGTGCCGGAATCTAGCCATCTCTGTATAATATTAATGAATCTATACAGTCCATCATAAAATTAAAACATTTTAAATTAAAAATAAAACAGTGAATCTCTATAGATGAATGGTAGAGATCATAAATACAAATTTTTTTTATAAAAAAAATTAAGAAATAAATAAAAAATTTAAAAGAAAAAATGGACCTCCACTATCCATCTCTATAAATTTTAAATAAATTTAAAATTAGAGGGGGATTTTATTAATATCCCTAATAGAAAAGTTAACAGTTAAGGGTATTTTAATAATTAAAACTGATAGTAGGAAAAATTTGACTATAAAATAAAATTACTGTTGAAATTTTGATCATAAATAAAATTAAAAGGGAAATTTTGAATAATATATTAAACTGGAGGGAGATTTTAAAAATATTCATAAAAAGTATTTAATTAGGTAGGTGTTTGTTTTGGAGTAAGTGTATCGAGTGTACCCATGAGTAGTACACCCTACCATTAAAGATATAATATTTAAAAGAAAATAAAATTACAATGAATATATGGTAGCTGTATGTCGTATTGGTGTACGGAAAATTTGCTCCATCATTGGCCTAAAAAAAAAAAAAGGAAAAGTGTTTGATACTTTGATGAGCCACTCCAAAACAAAAAAAAAAGGGCTGCTGCCTTGGTCCATAATTATATTCGTACTAGACAGTTAATTTTGCAGGTTGCTTTAAGGTGAGGGCATTTATTTTGTTGAGCAACTTGCATTGCTTGCATTTATTTCTTCATCTTCAGGGCACAACCATAGCTTCTTTTCACTCCTTTACCGGCTTACTTCTCCAAGCCACTTGGCTTCTCTTCTGTCTCTTGATTGTCTAAACCTAATTTCAATATGTTTTTGTTTTACTTTCACATCAGAGATACTATTCAAATTGTATTATGTGGTATCAAAAATTATACGTCATTGAATAATTCGTGTGTGTAAGAGTATTTTTAATTATTTTTCTAGAGACAAGGGCAGACCCTGACCACAGCCCTGGCCAGTGGCCCTCTCATATTTAATATTTAATTTAAATATTAAATAATTAAATTATATATAGTAATTGATTCTAAATTCTAAACCGAATCTTTTTTATTTTTATTTTCTCGTTCTGTTCTGACTCGAGGAAAAAAATCTCGACGGTCACCATAGACCATATTTGTATTAAGCTCATTTAATGGCATATTCACTGCTCATGTAATGTGATGTGACAAGTCGCTGTCAATAGTTGAACCTATCAACCCGTTAAGATTTTATTCTCAATTTTTTTTTGGATAAATTACAGTTAACTTATCTGAAATTTATTATTTTACAGATGAAAATAACTTTAAGAAAAATTAACAATGAATCCACCTGCTATTATCGCTGATTGTTAAGTGTTAATAATAGACCCTAACTAAAGGGTATAACGGTCATTGTGCCATTTAAATTGGGATAAAATTACAGCCAACCTAGCTAGAGTTTAACTTTTTATAAGCGGAATCAACTTATTAAAAAAACTAACAGTTAACTTCTCTGCCGTTAATCAACTGTTGTAAAATATTAGTCAACATTGGTCAAAATCAACTATTCGAATGATATTTTAGTCATTTAAATTTATTTTTAACATATTTTAAAATAGAAAAAGTTTTAAGACCTCCATCATCTATCTCAATGGGGGGTAAAGATTTATTTAAAAAAAAATAAAACACTTAAGATCTCCACCATCCATCCATTCATCTTAAATGGACGATGGAGATTAAAAAAAATAAAAATTTGCTAACCTCCCTTTGTGGTCTCCCATGTATAACCTCTGTGGATCTCTAATGAATTCTGATTTTTTCAATCTTAAGTATTTTTAATTATTTTTTAAATTTATAATTAATTTAATTTTAATTTTATTTTGAATAAATCTCCACCATCCACTTGGATGGTGGAGATATAGATTTTTTTTTTATTTCAGTTTGTTTATTTATATTTGATTTTTTTTTTAATTAGGCGTATTTTGGTTCTTTTACATTTTTAAAACGGTTAACGGCCATTTTTAACGGTCAACGACCATCTTTAACAGTCAACACTAATGGTAGGGGAGTTAACTGTTAGTTTTTCAATAAGTTAATTTCGCCTGTAAAAAGTTAAACTTCAGGTAGGTTGACTGTAATTTATCCTATTTTATTTCAGTTTTTTAATTAGAGGTATTTTAGTCTTTTTGCACTTTTGAAACAGTCAATGATCATCTTTAACGGTCAACGATAACAGCAGGGGGGTTCACTATTAGTTTTCCATAAATTTATTTTCGTCTGTAAAATAACAAACCTCAGGTAGGTTGGCTGTAATTTGTCCTTATTTTTTTATTGGTTTTAAACGATTATTACTATTTACTATATTATTGGACAGCATATTATCTAGGGTAAATTGCAATGGAATATCCTAACATTTGGTTAAAAATATATATATTCTAGTTAATTTTTTATTAAAAAAAAAAAGTGGAGATGTAAATAAAATGAACAGTAGAGATCAAATATGTATCTTCATCTCTATTTCCATCATCGATTGAGATCTTAGATGGAGTCTCATATGGATTTGTTGGGATTTATGCCCTAAAGCTTGTAAATGTAAATGGTTAAAGATTTAATAAGAATTATTCAGTTTATTATTCTAATTTATAAGTGTTTTATATTCAATAATACATTCATATTATGCAAGAACATCCTAGATTGCAAAATGTAATCTCAAAATGAGTATATGAAGGTCATACACAGAAAGGATTCATTTTGAGACATGCAATCTAAAGAGTCCGTAGAGAGCGAACAAAGCTGGGTGCTTTCTTTGTGATTGATCTACTACTGCGGTCCATTCTATATAGTACGGTGGTTTTATCCTAGACCGCTCTTGTAGTTGACATGAGAATGGAGGCACCTTATATGATGATATCATATAGGACTGGGCCACGATTTATATGAATATCTCACCAAGATCCATTAGTAGTTGAGATTCATATATATCGATAAACGCTGACTATTTATAGGTGATCTTTATCCTAATTGTCTTATCGACTCCTTCAGGTTAGATTGTGGCTTTTGATTTACCATGAGTGAGGTCGATGTGAATCTCGACCAATACCTTCGTATCTTGGAGTTGCGGTTTGACTTATGGCTGGGAAGGTTTGAACACAATAATGGAATCCACTCCTTCTTGATTGAAGTAGATGAGTAGTTCTCTTAAGGGTTGATTCGGAGCTTATACAATTATGAGATCTCTCTTGCTTCCGTGAGGAATACAGGTTTTAATTGCTCATTAGAGAATTAAGGGTACTTAAAGGAAAAGATATTTCTAGAGGGATATAACAGATTTTATAACCTAGCTTTAGTTATGAACTACTTGTGGAGGATCACGCTATATGTAAATAGTTATATCAATGGACGCTGAGACTTCAGATTGTATAAACATGTCTGCAGTTCTGAGAGTACAACCTCAGGTTTTTAGTGGAATAACTCCGAGGTTAATAATCGTGAAATATTAATTAAAACGTTTTAATTAATATTACTATTTAGTTAATATTTCTAAGTATTATTAAAGCTCAAAACTGTGAGTCCATTAGGTCCCCTTACTAGCCCTTATGGTTGTTGGTAACGAGGGTCATGAAAGATTAATTGAATGGTCCAATTAATAGTATTACGAAAGTAATACGAGATAAATTAAAAGAGAATAATTAAATAATGTGATTATTTAATTAGTTAAATATTTAATAAAATAAAAGAAATTAATAATTATTAATTATTAATTCTATTTATTAAATTTGAGGTTACGTAATTAAACGGTGACTAGAACAAATAATTAAAATAATTAGATTATTTTAATAGTCCAAAAAGTCAAAGGTTAAAGTCTTTAGGAGACCAAAAATAAATAGGGATTAGGAATCCTATTTTGACTTAGCCAAACTAAAATCCTAAAGAGCTAGTATATAAGAGTTATATAGTTAGAAAAATTGACCTAACCCACAACTGAAAAAGAAAGAGAGTTCGGCCACCAAAAGAGAGAGAAAAAAAATTCTGACTTTCCCCTTAATTGCAGGATTCGGCTGGCCCGAGGGAGAAGAGATTCTTCGTCCGTTCTTTTCATGTGACCTCCATCTCTTATCGTGACGTGCCCATACATACGTTGTCAGATCGCAGGTCATAACTCGGAAGATCTGGTGGTAAATCGAGGAATCAGAAAAAGAAAATTAAGAAAAAGGTATGTAGTAAACAAGTTTTTTTTTCTGCGTATATACAAGAACTCGTTCCTAATTGAAAAATAGTTTTTCAATAAAGAAAATTTTTGAAACCCCATTCTGCACGTTATACGATAATCAAACGTTTTTTAAAATTCTCTTCAATTGGTATCAGAGTCTAGTACGCAAAAGAAAAAAGAAAAACTACATATTTCTTATTTATTATTTTTCTTTTTTGATTCTTAATCTATGATATATTATTGTGTAGGCACAAATCTAGATTATATGATTTATTTTATTGTTATATAATTTGATTGTATAATTATAAAAGCGTAATTGGTCGTTAATTATATGGTGAATGGGTTATATGATTGTTTTTGTTTTTGGGCCAATTGTTTATGGCAAAGTTTTTTCCTGCTGTATTTTTTTTTTATTGTTATTCTTGTAATCGATCTGCCCTATGAAGAGTTGAAGAAGTGAATGATGCGAAGAAAAAAAAAGGTTGTTTGACAGCCCTGCGGACAGTCGCGCGCTCCAGCCCGCCAACTGTCGCAGGCACCAGCGTGAGAGCCGCCGTGCCCAGGGCCAGTGCCCAGCAACCGCACGCACCAGCGCGCTGGCTGGTGCCCGCAGCGACAGGCCGCGCACGCCTAGCGAAGCAGCAATCGTGCGCCTGGTTGCACGCGAGCTACTGCTGCCCCCGTTTTAAGGTTGTTTCCCAATTTTTTGCGGACGATTTTTTGGCAGGTTTTCAGAAAAAATATTGTTGAATATTTTCTGAAAAAAGTGCAGAAAATTGGAGCGAAAAATTGTGGGCGAAACGACCCACGAAATCGTGCGAAAGTGTGGCTCGCGCGAGTGCCACTTGCACCTTGCATGCGCGAGGCTACGCTGCTGGCACCCACACTTTCGCATGCGTTAGAGTTGTTTAGGGTTTCGTCTTAACCTAGGGTGCGTGTTAAGGTAACACGTGGACCTCTAGAAAAGATGTTGACTGTTTGCAAAAATTAAGTTTGACTTCATTAGAAAACGAAGACAAGAAGAATTCAACTCGGAGAAGAACTCTTGAAGACCAAAAAATGCTTTGGGAATACAATTGTAATTAGAGTTGTTTAAGATAGATAATACATGTCACTCGGTCAATTACGTATACTTTATTTTATTTTCATATGATGATTACATGGATGCTAAGCATTGTCATACATTTAAATGTCATCTAGATTATATGTGCCTACACATGCATAATAATATGTCATGCATAATTGTTATATTTTATTGTTTTATTTTAATGTGATTAAAATAAAAAATAATTTTATAAATGGCAATTAAATAATGGATTTAGTTTTTAGGTATAAAAGCTTGGTAATATCCATTAATAGCCTAATAAACTAATTAAAGAGTTTAATTAAAAAGATTGGTTTGGGTTCTCATCATTAATTAAGATTAATTAGATTAATTACTTAATTAAAAAGAGCCGAATAATGAGATTAGTTTTTAGGAGTAAAAACTTAGTAAATCTCATTAATAGCTAATCTCTATATTAAAGTGTTTAATTATATTAGTTAGGTCTATTTAAATGTTAAGTTTAATTTGATTAAACACAAACGACATAATTTGACCAAATAATGTGATTTAGTTTTAATAGTTTAAATTTGGTAATTTCACATATAATTTCTAGTTTATTTAAATAGTTTATGTAAATTAGAATTTGAATAATAAATTATATTTTAAGTGTTAAAATTGAATAATTTATTATAACTAGTAAACTTAGATTTTATTTTAACCATAGAATCTAAGTAAAGACTAGAAACATAGAGTTTTAGAAACTCTTAGTTTATAGAAAACTCTAACTACAAATAGTGAGTGGGAGTGGGATATATGATATTATATCCCGCAGTCTCCATTGTTAGTTCAACACCGTGAGACTCGAGTGGCACCTCGTGACGGCTTTGTTTTCGTCCTCCTTACAGAGAGTGTTTATAAAAGTCAATACCAAGGTTAACTTCCTAATGGATAGGTTTTCAGAATGAATTTTGGGACTGGCTTAACCTACCTAGGCACTCTCAAGTTAAGTTCATGAATTCTGAAATAGTAGGTCACATTCATAAATGACTTAATTAAGTTGTTAATTTATTGTCCTGACTAAACTAAAGCGATGATTAGATAATATAAGAATAATGAGTTATTCTGGTGTAGTATCCAATTGAGAATGTCTCGATTTAACATGCAAGGATTTGACCTAGCCTACCTAGGCACTTCCTTGTGGTATGTTGGATTTATTGGGATTTATGCCCTAAAGCTTGTAATTGTAAATAGTTAAAGACAATAATAAGAATTATTCAGATTATCATTCAGGTTCAAAACAATGTTTTATATTCAGTAATACATTCGTATTGTGCAAGAACATCCTAGTTTGCAAGATGTAATCTTATAATGAGTATATGATGGTCATATACAGAGAGAATTCATTTTGAGACGTGCAATCTAAAGAGTCCGTAGAGAGCGAACAAAGCTGGGTACTTTATTTGTGATTGATCTACTGCTGCGGTCCATTCTGTAAAGTACGGTGGTCTTATCGTAGACTGCTCATGTAGTTGACATGAGAATGGAGGCACCTTATATGATGAGATCATATAGGACTGGGCCACGATTTATATGAATCTCTTACCAAGATCCGTTAGTAGATGAGATTCATATATAATCGATAAACGATGGCTATTTATAAGTGATCTTAATCCTGAGTGTCTTATCGACTCCTTCAGGTTATATCGTGGCTTTTGATTTACCATGAGTGAGGTTGATGAGAATCTCGACCAATACCTCCGTATCTTGGAGCTGCGGTTTGACTTGTAGCTGGGAAGGTTTGAATACAATAGTGGAATCCACTCCTTCTTGATTGAAGTAGATAAGTAGTTCCCTTAAGGATTGATTCAGGGCTTGAACGATTATGAGCGCTCTCCTTCTTCCGTGAGGAAGACAGGATTTAATTGTTCATTAGAGAATCAATGGTACTTAAAGGAAAAGATATTCCTAGAGGGGTATAACGGACTTTATGACCCAGCTCTAGTTATGAACTATTTGTAGAAGATCACACTATATGCAGTTAGCTATATCAATGGACACTGAGACTTCAGATTGTATAAACACGTCTACAGTTCTGAGAGTGCAGCCTCAGGTTTTTAGTGGAATAACTCCGAGGTTAATAATCGTGAAATATTAATTAAAGAGTTTTAATTAATATTACTAAGTATTATTGTAGCTCAAAACTGTGGGTCCATTAGGTCCCCTTGCTAGCCCTTATAGTTGTTGGTAACGAGGGTCACGGTAGATTAATTGGATGGTCCAATTAATAGTGTTACAAAAGTAATGCGATTTAAATAAAAGAGAATAATTAAATAATGTGATTATTTAATTAATTAAATATTTAATAAAATAATAGAAATTAATAAATATTAATTATTAATTCTATTTATTAAATATGAGGTCATGTAATTAAATAATGACTAGGACAAAAGAATTAAAATAATTAGATTATTTTAATGGTCCAAAAGGTCATAGGTTCAAATTTTTAGGGAGACTAAAAATAAATAGGATTTAGAATCCTATTTTGACTTGGTCAATTTAAAACCCTAAAGGACTAATATAAGTGTTATATAGTTAGGAAAAACCTAACCTAGCACACAAGTGAAAAAGAAAGAGAGTTCGGCCACCAAAGAGAGAAAATAAAAAAAAAAATTTCTGACTCTCCCCTATTTTGCAGGATTCGGCCAACGTTCTTTTCACGTGACCTCCATCTCTTGCCGTGACGTGCACACACACACGTTGTCAGACCGCAAGTCATAGCTCGGAAGATCTGGTGGTAGATCGAGGAATCAGTAAAAGGAAAATAAAAAAAAAGGTATGTAGTTCATGAAATCTTTTTCTGCGTATATACAGGAACTCATTCCTAATTGAAAAACGTTTTCAACATAAGAAAAATTTTTGAAACCCAATTCCGCATATTATACGATAATCAAAAGTTTTTCTAAAACTCCCTGCAGGATTATCGTGGCATAGCAACTACTTACCGTGACTTGCCCAAACACACGTTGTCAGACTGCGTTGTGGATTGACCTCCATCTCTTGCCGTGACATGCCCACACACACGTTGTCAGACCGCAGGTCATAGTTCAGAAGATTTGATAGTAGATCGAGGAATTAGAAAAAGAAAATCAAGGAAAAGGTATATAATAAACAAGTTTCTTTTTCTGTGTATATACAGAAACTCATTCCTAATTGAAAAATAGTTTTTCAATAAAGAAAATTTTTGAAACCTCATTCCTTACGTTATACGATAATCAAACGTTTCCTAAAATTCCCTTCAGGATCTCTATTTTGACGGAGATCCAGAGAATTGGGTGGAGATCCAATCTATTTTTTCACCTCAATCCTTTTTTTGGTTCTTTTAATTTTTTTTAATTCAATCTCCACCGTTGGTCTAGATCTTCTTTCTCAAAACTTTTATTTTTTTAACTAAAATTTAAAAATTCTAATTTTTTATATTTTTGAATTTTAATAGTTTTTTTAATCTTTTTCTAAGGTCAAAAACATACAAACACGCTATGATGCCTTGTTAGGAGTAATTGGGTTATTTAACATTGTTGACTGTAAAGTATGGGTTTAGAAAAATCAACGATTTACAATCGTACCATGTATAATGATCCTATGGTCAACGATTGTGAGTAATAAAATATGGGATGTAATATTTAGAGTCACGATGGCTAGAAGAGGGTTCTCGATACCGTGAGGATCAAGAAGAAGAGGTCACCTGAAGAGGACAGTTGAAAGCAAATAAGATCCGTAAGGAGTGCCGGACTGACCCCGACGATTAAACTCTCATGGTGAAGTCAGTTTCTTAAAGGTGGAAACGAATAGTGAAAATGACAGAATTTGGGTTCAAAGAGTAAGTAAAATGATACCATAGCCTTCCGTTCTTACTTCTATTTAAAAATGTTTCATGTACCTTCCTCTTTTTACTCACGTGGGTCTTGTCACTTGTCATACGGATCACCAATCATCCGCCCATTCCTTTGGTCTTAGGTTGTTTGATTATCTGAGAGTGATTTGAGGGACTTGACTGCTCCCCCCAGTTGCTTGGTAGTGCGATGATGTTCACAATTAATGTGCCGTATTAGGGTGCTTAAGCTTGGTTGCGTGTATAATAAGTGCTGTCAAATGCATTAAATGTGCACAGCTTTCGTTTTGTCAAGACCATACCTAACGTCCTTAATGTTGATTTGATGGGTAATAAATGCTTGAAGGTGAACTTATTATGGACGGAACATCTCTACAATTAGCTAACTGTTGTAGCCAAGGGATATCTCGACTACATCCTCAACAAAATGCAAACAAAGGCAGGGCATTAGTGTCGAGGACCCTCTTAACATTATAGACGGTGAACATTTTATAAAATATCTTTAAGGATAGACTGTCGTTTTGCCAATAATATTTTTATCTTATTTATAGATTTTTTAACATATTATGATGTGATTCCCTTCTTCCATAATTATCCTTAATAAAACACCATTAACATAGTCACCGATTAGATTTAATAAAATTAATTAACGTTGGATAGTTATTTTTTATTATAGAAGTAGGGATGGCCCCGGTTCGGTTTTTAATCGGAACTTTTGATTCCGGTTAAAAATCGGTTCCGGAACTGAAAATCGGAACCGGGACCAAGGTTCCGGTTCCAATTTTTTATTTTTTATAATCGGAACCGCCAGTTCAAAACCGGCGTGGAACCAGAACCGACAGTTTCGCCGGTTCCGGTTCGATTCCGATTCTTTTTTAAAAAAAAAAATTATTACTTGAAAGTAAAAAAAAAAAAAAGGAACCGTCGGTTTTGGTTCCGGTGCCGATTTCAGAACTGACGGTTCCATACTAGTTCTAAGAATTGGTTGACCAACCGTACTGGCAAAGAACTGTCAGTTTAAAATTAAAACTGAGATCGGGACCTCCACGGTCCCAATTTTGATTAGCCAAAAAATGAAATCCAAATCAACAGTTCTAAAATCGGAACTGTCAGTGCAGTTCCTTTGGCTATGTCTATGTAGAAGAATAAGGGCTTATAATGTTAGGTGTTTTTTTCCTAAACAGCTAGATTGTGCGACACATGCATCACACAATCAAATCATCTTTAACAAGGTTTCACTGAGGACAATCCTCACATCACATCGACGTAGCCACCTATTTTTTTCGTTTTGCTCCAAATCATATTCTGAAATCAGAATCATTTTGGTTCCACCTATTTTATAATGAAGAATATTACTCAATCAAATATTTCCACACAGGGAATGAATTTTGACAAATATTCCCACTACAAAACATATTTATTTAAAAGTAATACTGTATTGTTTAATTTATATTTAAGTAATATAATATAAAAATTTTAATTAATTTTACATTCACTCATAATTTAAATAGTTAGTGTACATTCGTCTCACTTTAATAGTAAGAGTAGATATCTCATATTATGAAAATAAATATTTGGACCGTACATTCAATAATTGATATCGGCAGGTTTCGACAGTTATTAATTTTATAATTACACTCCCTTTTAAAAAAGAATTGTAATTAATTAGTTATTTTAAGATTAATATGATTGTTATAATTCACATGGTATATTATTTTAATATAAATTTAAATAAATAATTTATATAGTCTAATATTATTCTTTATTTAAGAAAAAAAAGTCTAATATAACAATATAACATGTTTTAAAATTCATTGACTTTGGTTTTTCATTAAAAAAGAAAGTCCGGTTATTTAGTACTAATGAATTTCTAAATTATAAAAATAAACAAACCAAATAAAAATGCAAAATTTTAGTAAAATAATAAAAATATTTATTTTCATAGCAATTAGTAAAGGATGTTGTGCCATAATATTTAAAATAAATTTGATAACATTATTATATATATTAAAATGCTACATGCTAATAATAATCAATATTGTGTTCGTACATGTATCTTTGAGGGCGATTCTAAAAGTTAACAATCAAACATTTTAACCTTAAGAGTTCAATAAAAACAATACAAAAGTTGCATTATTTAAGATGTAAGAATTTTTATAAAATTTATTTTAATTTTATTTCTTAATATTAAAAGTTTAACACTTCAGCATCATCAGTCATTCTTAAAATGTATACTTAAAACAACTTTTATATATGCACATTCTCTTGTGGATAAGGTGGAATATGTGTGGAAAGTTTTCTCCTTATTATGCGGGAATAATTATAAAAAAAGTAATAATTGGCCGGGAAGAAAATATATTATAATCTGCGATATAAGTTGTTGTAAATACTGCTGTGTAAAAAATTTACATATAATAACTGTTGTAAAAATCTTTTTATTATGAAGTATTAGTAGCAAAAGACTTAATTAGCTGCGGTAAAAAATTTAAAAATTTTATATTTATCACGGATTAATAATATTTTTTTTCTTTGTAGTAAGTAGATGTCTTTTAATTATAAGAGTAAATATTTAAACTGTATAGGTAGTAATTACTTTCAATAAATCCCAATAATTTAAAAAAAAATTATATACATCACCAGAGGACACTAAGGCAACTGAAGATTGTGAAATGTTGAAATGTAATAAGACCAACAAGGGAGAGTCATAACGTATGGAATAAAAATTTTATAACTCTGAGCTATATTTGTTATATGGTTTTGGATTAATTTTTTTCCAAACTCATGTTTGGTGTAACCAATGGATTTACTTAAAATTAATCCATCTCATTTTTAATCCATTGTTATGGAATAAAATTAATCCATTTAATAGATGAGTTAAAATTAATCCATTATTTTTATTATTATTATTATTGACAAAATATCATTTATATATAAAATATAATTTGTATAATATATATAAAATATAACAGTGGCGAGACTAATTTCCTGACTATAATTTTTTTTAAAATATTTAATTATTTATATTTTATTAAATATATATTATTAAAATATTTTAAAATTTAATATTATTTAATATCAATAAAAATAAATATTATTTGTAATATTTAAATATTTATTTTATTTAAAAAATAATTCTATCATATGTTACATTAAATATGGGATAACTTTTAAATTTATCCAATCCTATCTAATTCCATATAAATAATCCAATCTTATCCCATGCAATAAACGAGGCCGATCTTATACAAAATTTCAAAATTTTTATTTTATAATATTATGAAATCTATAATGTTAGAAATTGAACTGTTTAATTTTATAAGAATTAATATTAGTAATATTACAATACAAATGACATGGAAAGAGAGGGAGAGTCCACCATAACCATAAAAGAGTCCTCCCACACTTGAACCTTTCACCATAACAACAATAATTTAATAGCCGTCTGGTACTCTGGTTAGTGGTCAGGTCAAGGACAAATAGCTTGAAATTTTTGTTGTTATCTTCCAAAAAAGTCAAAATCACATGCTCAAACCCAGCCAAATTTCTCTTTGTACATCTCATAAATACATAAAGATGATATCAAATCAAACCATCCTGATGCGTTTATCAATTATTGAACAACTTAGTAGCTCTATTATATTCACTCTTTGAATAAATGAGTGGATATTACAATCCTAATGTGTTTTCAATGACTTTCTAGTAATTATAGTAATTGTCAACAAATAATAATCCGTTAATAGAGATCCTAACATTGTCATATTATGGAAATTAATTTACTTTGCCAACCTACATTACTTTTTTCTTTTAAAGGTATAATTATAAGATTAATAATAAAGCTGTCAGATTTGTAAAGAACAATTACTAAATACGCAGTTTGGATATATACTTTCATAACGAAAGATATTTACTCCCACAATAAGTGAGAAAACTACCAACATATGTAGGTAAATACGCATGGTAGGACTTAAACTTTCACCACCGAGATGAAAGAGAGATGCACTAACTATTTAAACTATAAATGAATGTACACCAACCTACATTACTTGAATTTCTAAATTTGTCATTTAGATTATTCTATGATTCACTAATTAATTTATTATATGTTTTGTGATTTTTGTTAAAAAAAATCAAATTATAAGGCTTTTCATGAAATTTAATATGCCAATGAAGTTTACAAGAGGTTTTCAATAACATCTAACAAAATATATATAGAAGATTTCTAATGAATGCTACACTTTTACAACGTTATATATCTCAATACTCCTCGTTTAATCGAAATGTAGCGGCAAGCGTAAGATGACATTATTATTGGTATATATTTACATATTTGTACAATACAATTATCATCTCAATTGAGATACAAAATTAGAATATGTGATATTACTCTTCTAAATCAGAGATAATCAAGGTTTAAGTAGTTAGTGCACCTATTCATCCACCTTAATGGTAGGGTTTTAAATCTCATCATACGCGTTTGTCATGTATAGTGTTAAATAATTTGAAATTTATACTTTTATTACTATTAGTTGTTATACATTTTTATTTGATATGATAAGATTTTATTCAGGATATATAATTATATAAAAATGGTTTTTATTTTTGATAATACCAAAATTTGACATATATTCAAAGAAAAATTCTCAATTAAAATTATAAGTGTGAGCTCCAGAGAGATCCCCTAACCTAGAATCGCTGAGGGGATCCAGCGATGATGGCCCAGCATAAATGCTTTGCTGAACTGCTTCGTGGGATACAACCCTCTCTTATAGGCAACAGTTGTAAGGGAACCATTCCCATGAGTTGGAAAGAAGGGACAAGCTATTAATGAGGCCGTTCGTACGCATGAAAACTTGAGGAGCGATCCAATGGCTGAGGACCAAAGCTCTGTAAACAAGGAAAAGGATGGACGCCCATATGAGTGCCACCTCAACTCATTAGAGGATAAAAGGAATATTTTCTCAAGAGAAAATCAGACAAGAACGGTGGGAAATAGGCAAAGGACTTACAAGGATCTGGGAAATAGGTAAAGGACTTGTAAGGATCTGATGGTATCATAGAGCCTGTCCCTTGTGAAAGCAACAAATGGAACCACCGTAAAAAAACTTTTACATGTTATCTCCAGCAAATCAACTGTCATGTATGCATAGAAAATGACCTAAAAAGCATTTTATACACCTCCAACCAATGAAGCAACAACAAACATCCACCTAACCTTCACATAGGACGCTAGTGAAGCACCGAATCTAGGTGATAACATCTTAACCCTCTAGAGCTTGTGTCTGCCAAACTCGGGTAAAAAGAGAGGAGGGATGTGATATGGTAATAAGGAAGGGACAAGTGCCCTCATCTTGCATGATTACCTCACTAGCCCTCATTCTTCCTCTAAAACTCTATAAATACCTCATTTCACCATGACATAATTGGATTTTATAGATCTCTTTTAGACCTCTCTTAAGAGCTCTCTCTCTCTCTCTCATTTAATTTTACATATATGAAGTGATATTATTGCTTTAACATCTGTCCTTTGTGTTCTCCTCCTAAACTTAGGCGTTGGAGAGAAAATGCCAGCCCACATGTTGGCTTCACCCTAACGTTTTTGCTGTCTTGCAGAGATTGACACAATAAAGTAAGGAAATCCAGCGAATCCACTTGCGGAGTGGGAGATCTTTAAGATACTCCTGTAGAGCGAAAGATACTCTTGAGCGTCCCAATGACCATTGAACAAACACTTGAGAGCCCAATAGATTGTAAAACTAGGGAGAGTCACCCATGTCTTATTGATGTAGAGGAAATAGAAACGACTTAACTATTTCCCCTCATGTAACTCATTCTTAATTAAAATGAGTAAATTAACTCTTATATTTGATCATTAATCTATTTCTAACACTCTACAATTTTTTTTAGGTTAACAATTTTGTCTTACAAAAAAAAAAAAAAGATTCTATAACGGCGTTGCAATTGATAACGTGAACTCTACATAATATGGACAATTTTTTTTAAAAAAAGTTGTTTATCATGAGTAATAGATTAAAATAAATAAAATTGTATTATGTAAATTATGGTAAATTGAAAATATATTATATTTGGAATGATATATTTGGAAGAAAATATTTTAATTATAATAAAGTGATTTGAAAATAAGTGAAAAATCCAGATTTTTTACTTTTCCTTTCAACATTTTTTTATTAATATTTTAAGTTGTTTGATCATTTAAAAAAATAAGGATAAAATGCAATATAATGCCCAGTGTTCTAAAAGGCGTTAGGCGCTAGGCATTCGGTGGCCTAGCGTCTAGCGCCTAAGCGGGTCCTCACGTTGACTGCACCGTTGACCACTTGAAAATTTTTTTTGTATGACTGTATTTAACAATTTATATGTAAATGCACCTAAAACAAAAATAAATATGTCATTCCAAACATTCCAAATAATATGAAACTAAAGAAATTATGAAAATATGATGAAATGATAATACAAAATCCTAAACTAAACATTATGATCAAACTCCTCTTCTCCATATTCTTCCATTACACGCTCTTCATCGGACTCAAAGTCAACATCAACATGATTTTCCTCTTCCTCCTTATCCTCCGATACGAAGTCATCTTCATGAAGCTCTCTGTGTGACTGTGTTACCCTAGAACTCCTTCTAGGTTATACAATGTCATCTACACCGGTTGCATCGTCTATCAATTGCTAAGTTAGCCCCGTTCTGGGCTCTACTTCATCATCATCACCATCACCTTCAACAATCCATTCTTGTGCATTAATGGCTTCAGCATCCTTAGCAAGAATGACATCCACATTTTTTGCCTTTGCTATTTTTTGCTTGTTCCTCAACTTGGAATTGAATTGGACATAGACTAGATTATTCAACTGACTCACATTTAGTCTATTCCTTTTCTTTGTATGTATATACAAAATGAGAATGATAATAAATCAATAAAATAATAAATTGTTAGTTAAGAGTTATTTTGTAAATTTTACAGTGAACTAGTGGTGCACTCACTCCTTCAAAAGTGTTCCAATTTCGTTCACATCCGGAGGAACTCATGGTTAATGATAGGATTCTTACTGCCATTCTTTGCAAATTGGGTGTTTGACTTCCATAGCTAGATCACCAAAAAGCTATAATCATGAATATACATATTTTAAGTTTTCAAGATTTAGAACATAATATATATATAAAAAGTAAAGAACTACAACTACAAGTTTAAAATAGTATCTGGATCATATTCCTTATTATTTTTTTCACATCCTAAGACAGCCATTGGTCTCCTTAAACATCCTTTCTTAAACTTATACTTTCGAATTTTAGAATTTGCAATTTGATTTTGCATTACCAAATTGTCGACACCACAAAAAGCCTCCACACAATCAAGCAGTGTATTATTCACATCATTGTCATTTTTAATTGTTGGATCTCTATAGTAGTAATATGGGTTAAGGAAACAGGACGCCAAGTGCAATGAACTATCAAGCCGACTTTTAATTCTTGCATCAATAATGTCAAAGATCGGTTGATAGTTCTTTTCAACATTGTCCAATGCCACTTTGATGTCTTCTTTTGCTTGCAGTAGCTCTCCATATGCAAACCTCATGGCTGGCTTTCTATCCCCATTAACAAGTCTAAGCACCTTCACCAAAGGTGCAAATACCTTCAAGCAAGCGGTCACACCATTTCAAAAGCTCATACTCATAACAGTAGCAAATGCCCTTCTCCCCTTGCTAGTGTTAGACCATTTGCATTGGTCTCATAAGTCACTAGAAAATATTGCCCTCGATTGAGCTTTTTTCTCCATCAGACTCTAAAATCTTAGAAACAAAGAGACAAATTTAATCACTCTCGGCCGTACTATTTCTCTCTTTTTTGTGAAAGACCTCATTAAGTATAATGTCTTGTGGTGTGCATAGATGAACACGATAAAAGTCTTGGCTTGGTCAATGGTTTTTTTAAACTTCTGGACCTTACCAATACTTTACACGAGGTCCAAAATATCTAAGGTCTCTTCACCTCGAGCAATTTTACCACTGCCATGTTGTTGGTGGCATTATCTGTGACTACTTGAATAACATTCTGCTGTCCAACTTGTTCAATGTACCCATCCATATACTGAAAAATGTGCTCAACCGTGTGTGCTTAATCTGAATACTCTTTAGAGGAAAAGAAAGTGGTTCATTCCCTACAATTGACACACAAGTTCATTATGCTCCTATTTTTTCTATTGGACCAAACGTCCGTTATAATGGAGCACCCACTCAAAGCCCACTCTTCTTCTTGCTTCTTCAGTAACTCTTTTGTTCTCTGAACCTTCTCCTTTAACAACGGTTCCCTTAAGTGGTATTGACTTGGTGGTTTGTATCTTGGTCCAAATTGACCAGCCGTCTCCATCATTAGCTTGAAACTGTCATTGTCAATTGCATTGAAAGGAACCCCTGCTTCATACACCCATCTAGCTATATACTGGTTCACTTTATGAGTCCTTTTTTTAAAAAGTACTTCGTGGATATTTTGTTGTCTCTTAGTTCCACCACTCAATGAAGCATCAGGATTGATTCCCGATACAAATCGATCTATGGGGCCAAGAGAACGGGATCTCTCCTCACCCCTAATTCTTCCATTGCATCTTCTTCCTCAGTTGTATCAACCACGTTTACTTGTGATCTCAACAACAACTCTTCCTTCTTCTTACCCCTTTTCTTACTTTTAGCCTCCATAATAGCATTTCTACACTTGGCTTGTGCTTCCGGTGTTACTTTTGGACAAGCTGCAATATTTCCTGATATCTGGCCTATGTGCTCTTCAATTCTATAAGCTCCTCCAGACATCACTTTTCCACATAAGATACATTTGACCTTGTCTAAATTCTTTCCATCAACTAACACCCCAAACTCTCATCCAATATTATTCGACTTTCTTTTAAGCACTAATTCGGATGTGGATTGGACCGTTTGGTCCACTGAGGCTGTCGAGGACGCCATTATAAATATAACAACCTAGAAAAGTCAACAAACATTTATGATTTATTTAATCATAAATAAAATAATACAACATTACAACTATACAAGTATACATAAATATTAATTCCATAATACAACTATACAAGAATCCAATCATTAATAAATTCCATAAATCTCCTAGTTCCTACATAAATATTAATTACAAATTTGAAATTTAAAATTTAAAATACTAAAATACTAAAATCTAAATCTTTATAATAATTTAATTTTTGGATTATCATTTCAAGTTCAAATGTTCAATATAACATGATATTAATAAACAATGAAGACTAAACTAAAAATATTCACAATTTTACAAAAAAAATATTCATTCAAACATTTAATGAAACACTTGGATTGCATATATAAAATTATATTTCTAACAACTATAAATCTTAAAAATACTAAAATATAGAAGAATAATACCTTGGAGATGATGATGATAAAGAAAAGGGGTTGAAATAGACAAGAAGATGATTACTTAGGGGCTAGAGTTTGCTATTTGCGTTTTGGGTGGAAGAAGAATGAAAAAAAAAATTTGCTTCTGTTTTGCTTCTGCTCGCACAGCTCTCTTTTTTATGTTTTCACTTAACCAAAACAACGTTGTTTTGAGCTTGTCTTTAAAACACCAAAAACGACGTCATTTTGGATGTATGAAAACAAAAAAAAATAAAAAATGTCTCTGCGACTGGGCGGCCGCAGAGACATAATCTGCAGCCTAGGCGGCCGCGATCTCCACGGTCATATCGGCTACCTAGAAGGCCTAGGCAGCCAGCGGCAAAATATGGCCGATTTGGCCATATTCGACATGGCCTACCCTAGGCAGCCGCTTAAAGCGATTTTTAGAACACTAACAATGCCCTAACATTTGTTCAAATTACAACTAAATCGTATTTTTATTAAAATGATAGATTAATACCCTTGATCATAATAATAATAGAAAACTAAACTAGAGATCATGTTCCCAAATCTCCATTAATAGAGATCTGGAAAATAGAAACCAAAGCTCCATTATAAAGAACTAAATCTCTGGCGATCTCCTTTAATGGCAAAAATGAGTACCAAATGTATAAAATGAGTTTTACTGTGATTAAGTTTTGATTGTGTAAAATAAGTTCAAAAAATGTATATAAAGATTTCATGACACAAAATAAATCTCGAATACACAAAATAAGTCCAGAAATTTGATGTAAACTATGTTTATTTACGAAGATGGTAAGTTAGACTTTTTTTAACCTCTTTATTTTTTAATATACCACTATACTGTTTATTAAACTCCTTCAAACCACTAAGGGTCCGATTGAAAGAGCTTCTCCTAGTAGAGCTTTTAGGAGTAGAGCTTTTACAAGTAGAGTTTCTAAGGAAAAGTCATTGGCTGTTTGGTTGTTAATTAAAAAAGCTCTTTTAAGTTGTAGATTATTTTATTGTATTAATTTTAAAAACTCTTTTAAATGATAGAATTACTAAAAATGACTTATAAAAAAATATGAAACATAACAAAAAAAATATGAGAAAATATTTTTCCTTATAATTAAAAAACAATTGTAAAATATTATAAAAGAGTATGGAAATACAATTTTCTAAACAATAATTAAAATAATAATGATAAATTATTTCAATAACATGAAAATCAAAACAAATAGCCTAAACTAATTATTCTCGATGCATTAGAAGAATTGCAATTTGATTGCGTTCATCATTCAAAAGAATTGAAGTTTTGTTTCAAAGTTAAAAAACAAAGTTATTAGGGTTTATAATTTAAAAGGGTATTGTGAAAATATATAATATACTAGGGTTATATAAGACATTTTAATATTTTATAAAAAAGCTTAAAAAGCTCTACTTGGAAAAACTTAAAATTTGAACTTCTCCGAGTAGATGTAAAACAACTTATTTAATCGTCCAAAAGCTTTACTGAGACGGCAACCAAACGATATAAAAAAAAAATTAATTAAAAAGAGCTTTTGAGATTAAATAAGCTCTTTTGGCTAGTGGATAAGCTCTTCTAAACATGTATTAAAATTCAATACTTAAATAGTATATATATATTGTTGTTAATACTTCAATAGTATATATATGAGTTAATTACACTCAACCTCCCTGAGGTTTGGCTAATTACATTTGGAATCAAAGTTTACATTAATGGACACTAACCTCCCCTCACGTTAACGTTGACCGTTAATTTTTTTCAAATTTTTTAAATGACCAAAATACCCCTGTCACAAATTTTTTTACTGTTCATTAAAAAAAAATAATGGTGAAATCCAGATTGGATCTCCACCGTCCATCAACATGATAGACGGTGGACATCCAATCTGGATCTCCACCAAGAAAAAAAAAAAAATTTTTGAATCTTCATCTTCGAACCCAGAGGGTTCAAAGATCGAACCCTTCTGGGTTCGATCTCGAACCCTCTGGGTTAGAAGAACGAACCCTCTGGGTTCGTGGAACCCAGAGGGTTCGAAGATCGAACCCTTCTGGGTTCGATCTCGAACCCAGAAGGGTTCGAAGAACGAACCCTTCTGGGTTCGATGAATATCGAACCCAGAAGGGTTCGTGTCTTCAAACCCTTCTGGGTTCGAGATCGAACCCAGAAGGGTTCGATCCTCGAACCCAGAAGGGTTCAAAGAACGAACCCTTCTGGGTTCGTGGAACCCAGAGGGTTCAAAGATCGAACCCAGAAGGGCTCGAAGATCGAACCCTCTGGGTTTGATCTTCGAGCCCTTCTGGGTTCGATCTTCGAACCCTTCTGGATCTGGGTTCCACGAACCCAGAAGGGTTCGATCTTCGAACCCAGAAGGGTTCGAAGATGAAGATTCAAAAAAATTTTTTTTTTTTTTCTTGGTGGAGATCCAATATGGATCTCACCATTAATTTTTTTTAATGAACAGTAAAAAAAAATTTGTGACAGAGATATTTTGATCATTTAAAAATTTTGAAAAACGTCAACGGTCATTTTAACGGTCAACGTTAACGTGAGGGGAGGTTAGTGTTTATTAATGCAAACTTTGATTCCGAATGTAATTAGTCAAACCTCAGAGAGGTTGAGTGTAATTAAGTCTATATATATTGTTGTTACTATTATTATAAAATGTGTGTAAAGACTCCTGGGTAATACCGACACATTGAACTTTGATGATATTCATTTCTATTTTCCACAAAAAGAAAAATCGTGACTTGGGAGGTGGTGGCGGCCAACTCGGATAATTATGGAAGCCGAGCCGTCAGCCGAGTGATCCCTGATTGGGCCACTACAAAAGTATGACGTCATGTAAAGACGAACCCATGACGTCATGAAATCTGTCCATGCATTTGGCGATTGCCACGTATTAGAATTATTGATATGCAGATAGCTTCCCCTGTAGTGATATTTTGTCCTCTCTCACGCGCTTTACATGCATTCATTTGCCAACAATAGCAATAAATGCTTTTAACTCATTTTTATCCAATCAATTTTATTTATTTATTATTTTTTTTAATTATACAATTACAGAATTAACAGCTGTCGGACTTATCGAAATCAATGACTAACACACAATCCAAATATTTACTTTATTTACTTCCATAATAAGAGTTATCTACTCTCACAATAAGAAGAGAAAACTACTTATATATATACTGATAAATACAGACATTGAAATTTGAACCCTCACTATTAAAATGGGAGAGACGTACATTTAAAGTTTGAGCAATTAATGGTTATGCATTTATTATTATTATTATTTTTTTATCATTGATGCATAAACAATAAAAGATATTAAGCTTCAAATCTAATTTGTATCCAACAAATTATCTTTATTTTTGTTAGTACTATGACAGAAATATTATGTTAAAACTCCCATAAAATAATATTTTTAAAATAATAATTTATTTACCGATAAATGAATAATTTATTAATTTATCAATAAATAAATATTTTTATTTTAAATGGAGTTTTATATTTTACTACTTGTACATGTAATTTTTTTTTAATAGAGACACATGTATGACTTATAAATAAAAATAATAATAGAATTTTAAAAAATAAAATAATGAATGTGGTCAAAAGTTAATATTTAGATACATAGAAACGCAAAAGTTAAATAAGTACATACATTCAATGGATGTGACTTTAAAACTTAATGCCTTAGAAAATAAAGTGTTTTAAGCAGGCCCGGTACTGGCTCAGGGCAAACATGGCAGTCGTCCTAGGCCCAACATTCAGCTGGGGCACTAATTTAGGCCCAACGAATATCGTTTTAAGCCTTTTTTTTTTTTTAAGCCCAATATTTAGATGAGGCATCATTCAGCAATGTCTTCCAATACGTAACAGGCCTAACGAACAGTTTTTGAAGCCCTGTTTATTTTTTTAAACCCAATATTCAGCTAATGCTTTCCAATACAGAATAAGCCCAACAAACAATTTTTTTAAACCCTATTTATTTTTTTAAGCCTAACATTCAGCTGAGGCACCATTCAACAATACCTTTAAAAGGGCACAAATTTTATTTTTTTTCTCCCACGACCATAAAAAGTTATGAGCCAACCCTGTTTTAAGATGTTTCATGTACATAGAACATAATCTTTATAAATAGTCATTAGTTTTACTCTTAGAGATCGTTTATTTTTTTCACTTAACACAATGAGTCTAAATTTGATATATTAAGTTGTTTTGTTTATTTTTTTAAGTGGTCAAACAACTTAAAAATACTAAAAAGTAACTTAAAATAAAAAGTTAAAAATCATGACTTATCACATAACACCTAATCACTGAATCATAACTACAATATTTTCGTCCATAATTATCATTATTATATTAATATATTTTTAAATTTATTTTTATTCAATTGTTTCTATCTTAAAAAAATAAATAATCAATACTTTTATTTAATAGTTAAAAGGAAAAAAAAAATAAATATGTCATCCTAATTTTAAGTTTCAGTCTCTATTCAGTTTTTTAAAAAATTCAGATATATTTAATCTTTAATAATAATAATAATAATAATAAAAGAGCCCTTAGACTCCAAATCATTATGATTTTTATATCTTATTTCTGCATAGCGTCTAATTTAAAAAGAATAAAAAAAATCTATATTGACCGATGAGATGAGGAGAGCATTATGTGAGTATAAAAATGAGTATCATTCTTCTAGTAAAAAGATTTACAATAATAGATTGTTCAAAAGAGGCCTTCAAAGTGGTAGTAGCTTTAAATAATTATTTGCTAGAAAATGAATATATATATATATATATATATATATATATATATATATGAGTTAATTACACTCAACCTCCCTGAGGTTTGGCTAATTATATTCGGAATCAAAGTTTGCATTAATGGACACTAACCTCCCCTCACGTTAACGTTGACCGTTGACTTTTTTCAAAATTTTTAAATGACCAAAATACCCCTGTCACAAATTTTTTACTGTTCATTAAAAAAATTAATGGTGAGATCCAGATTGGATCTCCACCGTCCATCAACAATGATGGACGGTGGAGATCCAATCTGGATCTCCACCAAGAAAAAAAAAAAAAAAATTTTTGAATATTCATCTTCGAACCCTTCTGGGTTCATTCTTCGAACCCTTTTGGGTTCGAGATTGAACCCAGAAGGGTTCGATCTGGGTTCGAGATCGAACCCTCTGGGTTCCACGAACCCAGAGGGTTCGTTCTTCGAACCCAGAAGGGTTCGATCTCGAACCCTCTAGGTTCGACGAACCCAGACGGTTCGATTCGAACCCTTCTGGGTTCGAGATCGAACCCAGAAGGTTTGATTCGAACCCTTCTGGGTTCGAGATCGAACCCAGAAGGGTTCGATCTTCGAACCCTCTGGGTTCGAAGATGAAGATTCAAAAATTTTTTTTTTTCTTGGTGGAGATCCAGATTGGATCTCCACCGTCCATCATTGTTGATGGACAGTGCAGATCCAATCTGGATCTCATAATTAATTTTTTAATGAACAGTAAAAAATTTGTGACAGGGGTATTTTGGTCATTTAAAAAATTTGAAAAAAGTCAACGGTCATTTTAACGGTCAACATTAACGTGAGGGGAGGTTAGTGTTCATTAATGTAAACTTTGATTCCGAATGTAATTAGCCAAACCTCAGGAAGGTTGAGTGTAATTAACTCATATATATATAAAAAAAACAAATGCAGTGTATGCTTGGCAAAAATTTAAGTATGAGGTTGGGTGTGGTTTATGTACAAAGAAAATCTAAACGACTTTATATGCATATTTTAAAAAAGCACTTAATTGAGAGTCAACTAAAAGTTCCTTAATAAGTATTATGAACTTTTATGTTCTATTTATTTCATGTATTTAATTAATTATTAATTTATATACTATTAGGCCCTAAAGAATTTTTTAAAATCTTATACATTTAGTAAAGTTATTAATTTAGTATACTGACAAAAGTTGATACTAAAAAGTTTTATTATTTAAGCAAGATTATTAATTTATCAAAAAATTCGTTTAGGAAAGATTATTTTGAAGTAGAAACTAAATTAATTAAAATGAATGCGCGCGCGCACGTGCGCGCGCGCGCACACACACACACACATATATATATATTACCACATAACAGTTCAGATATATTTTCCACATATACGGGTAAATGTTTATGATGAAATTTAAAGTTTCACCATTAATGTAGATTGGAGAGACATATGCACACCACTTAAATTATCAATGATGTACACAAGGTCTCTTGCCTTAGTAGTTGGGGGCCTCACACTCCTCGAAACCACCAATGTTTAACAACTTGTGTAGATATGTAAATATATATTTCCACCACTATCCATAAAAACGTAATTGTGTGGGTAGACCTCTCTCTCTCTCTCGCGTGTTGAGAGTAAACCTCTCCTATTACTGGGAGTAGTTATTCGGACCGTTGGTCTCTGGTAGTCATTATCTCCCATAGCTGGGAATAGTTGTCCGGACTGCATGTACTTATATAATTTAATCTCGGTTGGTTCCGGTAATCCTCTAACTCCTAACGTGTTAGATTTTTTTTTATTTAAAAAAACTATCAATCATGTGTATAAATAAATAAATTTTAATAAAAAGAATAGATATTTTTAGGAAAGAGAGTGATTAGAACGCGCTTAAGTGGGGAGTAGGAGTAGGAAATGTAAGCTCTAGTTTCCTTTAGGTTGCTATTTGCTTTTCATTTCCTAGATAAATTTCTCTCTCATCAATTGTTTCCGAGAAACAACTTTGCAGAATCCTGCCTCAAAAAGATTTCTGCTTTAATATATAAATACAGATGTCAGTACAGAGCTCAAAATCAAGTCTCTTGAATTCAAAAATGGAAAATCTACTTGTCCACAAAAGAAAAGCAACCAAAAAGTCCAAAACGAAGACAAAGCCTATCAAAGTGGTCTACATATCCAACCCCATGAAGGTCAAGACTTGTGCCTCCAAGTTCAGGGCTTTGGTGCAAGAACTCACTGGCCAAGATGCTCCATTGCCTGACCCCACCAAGTTTAAAACTACACATACCGGTGATGATCATGTCACTTCTGCTGCTAATCATCAGACGGCCCTCCTCGATGCTGCTAATACTACTAGTACTGTGATTGATGATGATGACCATCATGCACTTGAAGAGGTCCCTATGGTGGACCCTAGTCCTAGCCGCCACCACCAGCCTCAAAACTGTGATTTCTCTTTTGAGCCGTTTGATGATGATCATGGGATGCTAGAAAACTTTTCTGGGATATTCGCATCAACTTTGTTTTGTGAATCTTCTCAGTTTGATGGTCTAAGAAGCCTTGATGCAATGTAAATTCATAATTAGTAAGTTGTTAATTATCTTTGAAGCCTACTCTTTTAGTCTTCTTTATGTTAACAATTATAATATATGAATCTTCAGTTTAACTTTTGTAATAATATTATCAATAATATTAATCTGTTAGTTACCTCTTCTGGGTTTCTGATCTATACAGCTAGGGTTCTCTTGTGTGTGTTTGGGAAAGGCATCATTTATGGGTTTTCGGGCCCGCTAATTCTCGGTTGATGTAGTGGTCAGTGGTGTAACTCAAATGCTTTTTATGGTTGGTTGCCCATGAAATTGAAGCAAAAGCAAAAATAAAAATCATACCATAAGAAGAACAACAAATTTGTCTGGGACCCAACTCATTAAATCATGTTTAGTACACAAAGCATTAGCTCAAGATAAAACTGGCAAGCCTAGACAATTAGACGAACACTGCTTAATGTGTGTGGTGATGTGAAAAGCATTGTATTGAGTTGAGCATGTTATGGAAAATATCAGTGGTTTGAAAATGATCTGAAAAGACTATACAGAGAAGAAAGGATAGTGATCATTATATAAAATTTTGACGTTGCAGATCGATGGAGAGATGGTGTTTTGAGATTTGTGGTTACTAGCTTAAAAGCACATGTGGCTGGCCTGTACAGAAATTGATTTGTTAACGCCTAAATAGACAAAATTAAGTAACTAATATTGTAATTTTAATTAATTCATTGCCTTCTTGTATTTTAGTACAGCTTTACTTCCAACTTGCAATGCAGCATAATACATTAATGTTTTGGAATTAATCACAATATTGTCTTGTGTTAGACTTTCTAAGTGTCAGATTTTGGCTTCTTATATAATATTAATAGTATTAGTGATAGAACTTATATCTACTAGCCTAGCCACCCTACTCAAAAGAGAGTCAAATTTACAGTATGCTATTCTCCCTCCACTAACTAAATGAAAATTATATATATAAGCAATTACATAATAGTGTATGTAATATTTTCTTGGTTCGAAAATATTGTCCAAAAACATATTTTGAATAATTTAGTGATTGTCTAAAGGTATGTGTTTGGTTTACGAAATTAGATTTGATTTTTTTTTGTACGAGATTGGACTAGATTTGAAATGATATGATTAAATTAATATTGTAATGTATTTAGTGTTGTATAGATTAGACTATTAATAATATCGTTTCTTGTTTAGTGTAGTATAAACTTAAAAAAAAAAAAAAAAGTATTGTCCAAGTAGTATTAATCTTTTGGGTTTTTCAAAATATCTCGAAAGATAAATATTACATTTTGTTGAATTTGAATTTGGCTTCATAAATTACAAATTTCAATAAACTACAATTGCAGTTTGGTTCAGCCTCTCACCTTCTTCCTATTTATGTGTGTGTGTATATAGAAAAATGAAGGAAATTAAAAGAGAAAATGAGGGTATATTAGACACATGATTTAGCTTTACATTTTTTTTTTTTTTTTGAAATCTAGCTTTACATGTTGGAAAGGATATTAATGGTGGGCAACATTTTATATCAACCACTAGCCTTATGGATATATACACATGTACTATAAAGGACATGGTTACGTCCACACAATAATCAACATGCATATATATATATATATATATATATATATATATATATATATATTTAGAGTTTCCATCACAACAATAATCTATTTACTTTATTACTGTCCAATGTAGTTTGGTGGTAAGGGCGTTCATTCAGCCTGACAATATCCTAATTCGAGTCGGTACCGCAGTAATTGGTATGTAAAAAAAAAAAAAAAACTATTTACTTTCTTACTAGAGATAAGTGAGAAATTGAATTTCAAATTAATTTGAGTTATTTGATGTCCTTAATAAGTAGGTTATAGTTTCTGCTCAGACAATATTACTGACACCAAACACGTCCAATGTTGACACAATTTATTATGTAACAGAGATTTGCAAAAATACTCATAAGGTTTGATCATTTTAAGAAAGAAAAAAAAAGAAGAACCACCTAATTTTGAATTTAGGTGAAAATCCCCTTATTTTATAGAAAATTCACTTAATTTTAGTAAAAAAACCCTTCTAATTGGTGTATCAAAAACTCCCTAACGGAGGAACTTTTATATCTAAATTTGAAACTAAATGATTGTTTTTGAAAAAGGATCAAACCTTAGGGGATGTTTTAAGAATCTCCTTAATATATATTATTATTATTTTGTGTATTTTGATTTCATATTATATTATATATATAAGGGAAACACAATATTAATTTGGACAATTATTAATTTGGTTCCTAACTTTTAAAAAATTATTAATTTTTTCACTTCAGTTTCATTTATTAGTACCATTGAGCCCTTAGTTTTAGTAAATGTGCAATTTGGTCCCTTTAACCAATTTTTTAATATTCAAACTAACTGAAAATGTTAAAAAGACAGTTTTACCATTAACTCTATTTAAATGAGTTAAAATTACAAATTTACTCTCAAAATTTTAAAAATATTATTAATAATCAGAATGGTAATATGATCATTCTATATTAATTTTTTAAAAATAAAATTTTTAAATTTTTAAAAAAATTTTAAATGGATCTCCTATTTAAAAATATAATTTAAATTTTTAAAAAAATTTTAAAAATATTTAATGAGACATTATGAAAAAAATTTTAAATTTTTTGAAATTTTAAAAATTTTTAAATTTTATTTTTAAAAAATTAATATAAATGATCATATTATCTTTATAATTATTAATAATATTTTTAAAATTTATGAGTAAAATTATAATTTTAACTCATTTAAATAGAGTTAATGTCAAAACTGTATTTTTAATATTTTTCAGTTAATTTGACTGTTAAAAAATTGGTAAAATAGACCAAATTGATACAGTTATGAAAATTTAGGGTCTAAGGATACCAATAAATGAAACTGCGTTAAAAATTGATGATTCCCTAAAAATTAGGGACCACTTGATAATTACCCTATTAATTAATAGAGGTTTGAACTTGAAGATGAATTCTGCCCTTTCTAGACAAGCAGACCTTACATTGCCAACAGCTATTTTGTTGACTCATTTCAACGAGGTCAACTTATGCTTGACTACTCGTTGACCAACTTCAAAAGCTTCATTATTTTTATTATTATAAACCAATTTCCTCCCCACTGGTGTGTGAGCAGAATTTGGGATTGAAAAATAATATAGGGTCCTTGAGTCTATGGCTTTCAATTTCAACTTGTACATATAAAGGTTTAAGGTTGGAGACAAATCTGTGGGTGTGGTTCTGCTAATAACTAAGGGACAAGTAAAACATGACAAATCATAAACAAGTGGCAGCTAAAAGTTTTGCCATTCTTTGAAAAAACAAAAGAAAGAAACAAGAAAAAGAGATGAGTTCAAAAATTGTATTTGGACATGAACTATTTGTACTGGATCTTGATGTGTCTATTTCTTGTTCCATTAATATTAGAACATAGTAAGAACAGTACTTTTTCATTTCCTTGCTATTTTGATCAATTAACAATTCTTGCCAAGATTAAAATGTGTCTAACTTGGAGAAAAAACTTGTTTGAGACGGTTTAAGTGGTGAGACCGTTCAATTAGATTGAGCAATTTTAAATTATTATATTGAGATATAACAAAATTTTACTTTTCCAATATAATTGACGAAGTGAAAGAGAATTGAAAGTTGAATCCATGATCAAGTTTGTTATGAATGGATGTTTTCTATTAATCAAATTAAAGATAACAATTGGCTTAAATAAGAAAACAAATATGTTTCCACAAGGATTCGGAAATCCTAAATTGACTAAATCTCTACAACAGATTTTCTAATTAAATTAAATTAAAATAAAAAATTGCACAAAATATAAATTCCTAAATAAAACTGCTGAAATACACAAAACTACAAAAACAGAGGTGCAAACGGCAATTTTTAGGAAAGTTGGGCCTTGTTACAATGATGAGGCCTTATAAAATATGTAGGGCTCGTTGATAGGGTTCCATCGATGTATTACAGGCCCAAAATAGAGATTGTTTGCTCTTAACAAAGCCTCGCAAGATAGGTGCGCACATGTGTCTTACATCAATCCCTTCCACTTGGAAAGGAACTCGTCCCCGAGTTTGCTGGTTAAAGGGGAACATTTTCATGATACTCCGACAAGTCAGCCACATTGAAAGTGCTCGAAATGTTCCAATAATCAGGCATCTGAAGGACATAGGCATTGTCATTAATCTTTTTAGAAACCCGAAATGGCCCAAATTTTTGATTTTGTAACTTGGTACGAATCCTCAAAAAATGATTCTTGTGCAGGTACGTCATCACCAAGTCACCTTCCTTGAACTCCTTGCGACAATGTTGATCAGTTGTGTTGTGCATTCGTCGCTTTCTAGGTGGGCTCGAACCTTTGAATGCACATGTTGCACCTTTTATGCTAAGTTCTCTCTAGCTTTACTAAGTCCTGATGATACATATAAATTAACTAAATCTAGTGCATGCTTAGGCTGCTGAGTATAAACAATATTGAATACAGATTTTTCTAGAAATTGGTTGGTCATACTGTTGTATACGAATTAAGCCTGCGAAAGGTGAAGGTCCCATCGTTTCGGCTTCTCCCCACTGATACACTGCAACATATTTCCCAAAGTACGGTTCACAACCTCGATTGGCCCAACTGTTTGGGGGTGGCAGGAGCTATTGAACTACAGTTGGGTGCTAAAATTCTTCCACAAAATCCTCCAAAAGTGACTGAGGAATTTGACATCACAATAAGATGTGATAGTCTTAGGAACACTGTCACACCCCTTGACCCAAATCACTCGGACCTAATAAGGGAGCGCTAATATATACTAAAATCTAACTTTTACTTTTATACAACCATAATTTAAAACGATATTAAAAATATTTAAAAGTGGTCCAAATAAATTTCCAAAAATCTAGTTAGAGTTTCCTCTATTTTTCTGACTTTCCAAAACCTGTTTACAATTAAAATTCATAAAAATCAACTTTTAAATTCTCAAATCAATTTTGCGCACCTTTCCAAATATTGTACGACTTACTAAATCAATTTATCACAATATAATTTATAAATATTCAAATAACATAAACATATAATAAAATATTTACATAGCGGAAGCTCCTCAAATATATACAAACATTTACTGTATATGCATGTTGTATTAAAGCATATATACTTATTACAAAAAGTTCTACCAAAATATATATAGGATCGATGTGACTCTGGCCTCTCTTTCTGCAGTCTCTACTCTTCTTTGTCTGTGTCTCCCTTAGAACCTCTGTTACCTACGTGTGAGAAAACTCAACACGCTAAGCATATTGCTTAGTGGATGTACACATAATTGCATATACAAATATACTATATCAAATAAGTTTATCTATTTTCGATAAAAATATAAGTAACATATAAATAAATCAGATATGGGGCTCATGTCAAATCAAATCATATATTCACAAATACACATTCAAAATCAATCAACAGACAAAATCTTCATAATTTCTCAAATGCTTTCATATAACAAATCAGTTTTCAGACTGGGCTCCTGACATACATAACATAAGTTATCGGACTAGATTACGGGTTGTTCGGCATCAGACACATAAACGGGGCCACCCGTCGAACATCAGATCAGAATGGAACACCAACGGAATCACCTGCTGTAAATGTCCCATGACAGAATTCAGAACCCTAGGACCGGCACTTTGGGCCTGTACTATTCAAAGGGTAAGTATATCGGCACAGTACTGTTCAGACAGAAACCCAATCGACATGTCAACCTCCTATATCCATATCTATGTTCATACACATCAGAGCCATTTCACAAAACGTTTTCACAAATCCAATGTCAACATATTTCATTTCTTTCAGAATCATCGAATTCAACTTTCAATGTATTTAATTTCGATTCATATCGATATATCTATATTTTTGAAATTCAAATTTCATCAAATATCATATAACGGAAATATACGATTATATTTCTAAATCAATAATCACATAAAATCGATCCAAAAATATATTCAAACGTATTTCATAATTCCATTTCGAATCAAAATGCCCTGAAATCATTTTCTGATACATTTCACAAATCGTATATAATTAAAATCACTTTCAACAATATATTTCCATAAGCAATCTTAGCATCAAAACATATTAAAATCAATTCCGAATATTATTCACAATCAAAATTTCAAATATAAACTATATTTCAAGAATTCGCAATTCACATCAATTCGAAATCGGTTTCAAAATATCAATTCTACTCAATAGAATTAAAATAATTCAAAAACTATAAAATTCGATAATTTCGAAAATTTCTGGAAAACTGAAAATTCGAAAACGAATATACACCGAACCTGAACTATAATCTATAATCAATATAATTCAAGTAACTCAAAATTAATCAAACTCAATCAATCTGAAATATTTTAGAAAAAGGAAAAATTCGAGAAACACATGTACACTGAACCTGAACACTTTCTCCTACTCTTTTCCTTCTTCTCCTTCTCTTTTCTTCTTCTTCTTCTTCTTCTTCTTCTTCTTCTTCTTCTTCTTCTTCTTCTTTCCTTTCTCTCTCTTTTTTCTCTCTCCTCTTTTCTCTCTTCTTTTCTCTCTCATTTGCTCTAGTTTCTGTTGTGTTTCTACTTGTGAGCTTATGCTTACTCTATTGCTTTTAAGTGGCACCGCTTCATGCCACTCGGTGCTAATTTTTTTTAAACTTTTTGAGTCATCGCGACCGCGTATCGTGAGCGGTGGTCGCGTCGCTCGGTCGTGATGCTCACTGGTGGAAATTTGCCACCTTCAGCGCGAGCGGCTATCACAAGCGCTGGTCGCGGTCTCTCATCGCGATGCTCACTGTCCCAATTTCTCCATTTTCATCACGAGTAGCTACCGCAATCTCTGGTCGCGAGGATGGTCGCGATGCACACTGTCCAGTTTTTCAGCCTTTTCTTCGTGCATTATTTTCGACTGTTCAAATTGGTCCATTTAATTACATTTTCCACCCCTTAAATTATAATTATCACATTCACATACTCAATATTAATTCAACTATACTTTTTATATTTATTCGAAATTAGGGATATTACAAACACCATGCACACGCACAACCTCTAGAAAGAAAAGATCAGCCATATAATTTGCAACTGCTATTCTCAAAATATTATAATTGCTAGTTGTTGAATCTGCCGCGTGCATGTGGCGTAGAGATATCTGATTCCTCTTCTTTCCGAGCTAGGTTGAAGACTTGACCTAGTTTAAGAAAATTTTGCATCTTCATGTGGTCTTGTATTTCGTGTTTCAGACTACCTCGAAACCTTATGATCTAAATGTTTTCATGGACTTGCAGCAAGTTCACGAATTTAGTCGAATAAACTCATCAACATCCACAGTTCAATTTCCCTGCTTACAATTCTACATCTGCACGTAAATCCATTGCTCATAATTAGGAGGAACAAACTTGGACATGCACTTGCTTTTCATCTTCTCCTTGGTCGTAATTGGTGGTTTTGTAAAGAGTACCCGCTTGTTTTTTAGATACTTCTAGTAAATCGTCGCAGATCCTTTCAACTTGTTTGCCATGACCTTTAGTTTCCTCTCTCGGAACAGTCCATCATCGCGAAACCAGATTCCAAGTTATCCACCTAGGAAAAGAATTTCTCTACATAATGGATTCCCTTGAAAAATAGCATATTGACAGTGATTTATAGCCTCTGTTTCCTTGCATCCTTCTTGGACTTCTTCCTTCTACCTTTACCAATAGTAGATTCTAGACTGATATATTCTAGATATGTAGATTTTGTACTTGAAGCGCCGGTTTAAGATATTGAAGGGAGTTTTAGAAAAGATTTTGATTATCGTATAACATGTAAAATTGGGTTTCAAAAGTTTTTCTTATATTGAAAACCTTTTTTCAATCAGGAACGAGTTCCTGTATATACGCAGAAAAAGATTTTAGAAACTACATATATTTTTCTTGATTTTCTTTTTTCTGATTCCTTGATCTACCACCAGATCTTCTGAGTTATGATCTGCGGTCTGACAACGTGTGTGTGGGCACGTCACGACAAGAGATGAAAGTCACGTGAAAAATGAACGGAGAACCTTTTCTCCCTATGGCCGGCAGCACCTGCAAGAAAAGGGAGAGTTAGAAAAAAAAACCCTTTTTTTTCCTTCTTCTCTCATTTTGGTGGCCGAATCATCTTATGTTTGTCACTAATGTATTAGGTTAGGTTTTTCCTAACTATATAATACTTATATAGTAGTCCCTTAGGGTTTTAGTTTGACCAAGTCAAAATAGGATTCTAAATCCTATTTATTTTTAGTCTCCCTAAAGACTTGAACTTGTGACCTTTTGGACTATTAAAATAATCTAGTTATTTTAATTATTTTGTCGTAGTCATTATTTAATCACATGACCTCATATTTAATAAATAGAAATAATAATTAATAATTAATAATTTCTATTATTTTATTAAATATTTAATCAATTAATTAATCACATTATTTATTTATTCTCTTTTATTTAAATCGCATTACTTTCGTAACACTATTAATTGGACCATTCAATTAATTTACCGTGACCCTCGTTACCAACAACCATAAGGGCTAGCAAGGGGACCTAATGGACCCACAGTTCTGAGCTCCAATAATACTTAGTAATATTAATTAAAACTCTTTAATTAATATTTCACGATTATTAACCTCGGAGTTACTTCACTAAAAACCCGAGACTGCACTCTCAAAACTGTAAATGTGTTTATACAATCTGAAGTCTCAGTGTCTATTGATGTAGCTAATTGCATATAGTGTGATCCTCCACAAATAGTTCAAAACTAGAGCTGGGTCATGAAGTCCGTTATACCCCTCTAGAAATATCATTTCCTTTAAGTACCATTGATTCTCTAATGAATAATTAAATTCTGTCTTCCTCACGGAAGAAAGAGAGCACTCACAATCGTTCAAGCCCCGAATCAACCCTTAAAGGAACTACTTATTTACTTCAATCAAGAAGGAGTGGATTCCACTATTGTGTTCAAACCTTCCCAGCCATAAGTCAAACCGCAACTCCAAGATACGAAGGTATTGGTCGAGATTCACATCAACCTTACTCATAGTAAATCAAAAACCACGATCCAACCTGAAGGAGTCTATAAGACACTTAGGATTAAGATCACCTATCAATAGCCATCGTTTATTGATATATATGAATCTCATCTTCTAACGGATCTTGGTGAGATATTCATATAAATCGTGGCCCAATCCTATATGATCTCATCATATAAAGTGTCTCCATTATCATGTCAACTACATGAGCGGTCTAGGATAAGACCACTGTACTTTACAGAATGGACCGCAGCAGTAGATCAATCACAAACAAAGTACCCAGCTTTGTTCGCTCTTTACGGACTCTTTAGATTGTACATTTAAAAATGAATCCTTTCTGTATATGACAATTATATACTCATTATGAGATTACATCTTGCAATCTAGGATGTTCTTGCACAATACGAATGTATTACTGAATATAAAACATTTATAAGCTTGAATGATAATCTGAATAATTCTTATTAAGTTTTTAACCATTTACAATTACAAGATTTAGGGCATAAATCCCAACAGATATTGCACCACTAGCGTCGGGCCATGAGTCATCCCATTTGCCCTTCTATGCCCTTGATCAACCACCCTGTTGCCATTAGATTACATGGCCTCCAATTGCCGAAGAATTTGCCGCTACATCTATATCTACATTTATAGCCCATCCACTCAGTTCAATTAAGGACGAATCTCAATTATGCGGCATTAACAACCTTGGTTGCTATTGCCTGCATTCTCTTCTCATCATCCAGAGAATGGTTGCCTCTAGTATCGCACGCGCCATCAGAAGGCTTGTAGTAAACCTTGTGCTTTCATACCCACTTAACGAAGTGAAAGCGAATAGAAAGTCGAATCCACTACCAAGTTTGTTTTGAAGGAAGATTTTTATTAATCAAATAAAAAATAACAACTGAATAAGTTCATTTCCACAAGGATTCAGAAATCCTAAATTGCTAAAACAGATTTCCTAATTTAATCAAATTAAAACAAAAATTGTGTAAAAGTGAAATTCCTAAATAAAACTGCTTAAAAAACAAGACTGCAAAAATGGAAGTGGAAACGATCTTTTTTTAATGAAAATTGTGCCCTAATATAGGGTAAAACCCTCATAAAATCTGTAAGACTTGTTGATATAGTTTCATTAATATATTATGGACCGAAAATAAAGATCGTTTTCCCCTTCAATGAATCCTCGCTTGATAGGTACGCATATGAAACGCCCCTAATTTTTATATACTTTCCACTAAGTTAAATCACATGACTGTTGCATACATAATAATAATTAATAATAATACTTTTCATAATTATGAAAAATTAGGAGCGTTACAATTCTTCCCCTCTTAAGAAATTTCGTCCTTGAAATTTACCTTATTCAAACAATTATGGATATTGCTGTCTCATTATTTCTTCGCTTTCCCAAGTAGCCTCTTCCACATTATGGTTCCTCCAGAGTATCTTTACTAGTGGTATTTTTTTATTCCAGAGTTCTTTTATTTCTCTGTCTAACACTTGCACTGGTTCCTCTGTATATGTTAGATCAGGCTGTATCTCAATGGCTTTAGTTTGGACTCTATGAGAAGAATCTGATCTATATCTCCTCAGCATAGATACATGAAATACATTATGTATCTTTTCCAATTCCAATGGTAAAGCCAGTCTATAGGTTATCGGTCTCACACGTTCAATGATCTCGTATGGACCAATAAACCTAGGACTTAACTTCCCTTTCTTTCCGAATCTCAATACTTTCTTCCATAGAGATACTTTTAGGAATACTTTGTCTCCGACCTCATATTCAATGTCTTTTCTTTTCAAATTTGCATATGATTTCTGACGATCTGATGCAGCTTTCAGTCTTTCCTTGATAATCTTTACCTTTTCTTCAGTCTGTCGAATTAAATCTGATCCTACCAACCTGTCTTCACCTAACTCCGTCCAGCACAATGGTATTCTACATTTCCTTCCGTACAGTGCTTCATAGGTGCCATCTCTATGCTTGTCTAATACCTGTTGTTGTAAGCAAATTCAATCAATGGGAGATGAACAACCCAACTCCCTTTAAAATCAACTATACAACTCCGGAGCATATCTTCTAGCACCTGTATTACACGCTTTGATTGCCCATATGTATGTGGATGGAAGGCTGTACTGAAGCTTAATAGTGTACCCAAAGGTTCTTGAAATTTCTTCCAGAATCTGGATGTAAACTTTGGATCTCTGTCTGAAATTATAGAAGCAGGCACTTCATGCAATCGGACTATTTCTCTAATGTATAGCTCTGCTAATATGTCCAGTGAATAATCTGTTCTGACAGGTAAGAAATGTGCCGATTTAGTCAATCGATCCACTATTACCCAAATCGCATCATGTTTACTCCGTGTGAGGGGTAATCCTGTGACAAAATCCATGGTAATACGGTCTCACTTCCATTCAGGTATGGATATCAGCTGTAGCAAACCTGATGGAAGCTGGTGTTCCCTTTTTACCTGGTGACACATCATAATCGAGTCACAAAGTCGACTACATCTTTCTTCACACTCAACCACCAATACTGAGTTCTCAGATCTCTATACATTTTTGTGCTACTAGGATGCATCAAATACGGACTACTGTGTGCCTCTGTCAATATTTCCCTTTTTAACTCATCATTATCCGGAACATAAAGCTCAATTGGTACTCAACTTGTTAAGAAATAGTACTTATGGACAAGTAACAGGTTCGAACCTTGATGGGGGAGGCGAAGCAAAACCGTGAGGGCAATGTTGACGGGTGACTCAAAAGCGGCTCCGGACGACCCACAGCGGATAGCAACTTATGAGTGACCGTTGGACCTCGCGGGGCAAACCTGACATAGACCAATTGAGCTACTCAATTGGTACTCAACTTGGTAAGAAATGGTACTTATGGACAAGTACCAGGTTCGAACCTTGGGGGGAGGCGAAGTAAAACCGTGAGGGCATCGTTGACGGGTGACTCAAAAGCAGTCTCGGATGATCCAAAGCGGACAGTACCTTATGAGTGACCGTTGGACCTTGCGGGGCAAACCTGGCATAGACCAGTGTAGGCAAATCCTGGAGGTGGACGTCACAGCATATGTGTCCTACATCAATAACTGGATATGATGATATCCTTCCATGCATGGGCGAAGCCCTTTTTGGGCTTTGAAGCATAGCTTTTTTTTTTTTTATATAGTTTTAGGCATTTGTATTCTTTTAGATAAAAACTTAAATAAAAATTAAATTATTTAATTTCTATTTAAGTCCATAAAAATTAAAGTTAACCCAATAACCAATTTAATTGCAATGAGAGCCCAATAAATCGAACTTAAATTAAACCTCATAAACTAAGTTTAACATAAATCCAAATTAAATGTATAACTAAAATAAATAAAAATTAAAACTAAAAAATTATCCTCCACAATTAAAATAACAAGAAAATAAAAAAACTACACCAAACCATTTTTTTTTCTTTTTTTTTTCTCTTCGAAACAAGAGGCATACTTATTTTACTTCTTTAATTTGTTTGGTATCGACTCTTCCTGTTTTCACAGTGAGTACATAACATGCATTTTCAGTTATGAAACTTGTTAAATAATCATTTTGAAACAAGAGAAATGGTAGTTTTTTTATAAATTGCTTAGTCATCTACATTGATATTGAACTTATTAATACTATTAACTCAAATCAATAATATATATATATATATATATATATATATATATATATATATATATATTTCTATTTTAAAATTATATAGTGCACAACTTTGATAATATCTTGCTATATTTACATTTCATATTTATTGTTTGAATTTTTTTTTTAATTCTAAGTTATGTACTTGAGAATAATGATCATTATGTGCTATCTTAACTAGATTTATTCAAGATTCTCTGGTGGCTAGAATCCTTAAGGTAAAGTATTTCAAGCAGGAGGATTTCTTATCTGTCTCTTTGAAGCAAGGGAGTTCTCATCTCTAAAAGAGTTTGGTTTGGGATAGGAGCTTTCTTCTGAAGGGCCTTCGTTGGAGGGTGGGTAATGGTAAGGATATCAGGGCATTTCAAGATCCTTGGATGCTAAGGGCGTCCACTTTTAGACCATATTCGACTGTCTCTATGGAAGATCTCAAGGTTTCCTCCCTTATTATCCCCTCTTCTCACTCTTGGGATATGGCTAAGCTTGATCAGTTTTTTGTAGCAGAGGATAGGGATTCTATTTTGAAAATTCCTCTGAGTTTTGGTAATTGTAAGGATTCCTTAGTTTGACATTTCAATAAAAATGGAGAGTATTTTGTAAAGAGCGGATATAGAGTGGCTGCGCAGGAAAAACTTTCTATTAAAGGTTCCTCTTCATGCCCGGATTCTAAATGGTGGCTTGCTCTTTGAAATCTCAACATTCCACCAAAAATCAAAATTTTCATTTGGAGAGTTTGCCACAATGCCATTCTATCCCTCTGTAATATCTGCTCTAAGAGTATTGTTCTTGACCCTTGTTGCCCTAGGTGTGGTGATGCTCTTGAGAGCTCAGCCCATGCCCTTTTTTAGTGTAGCTCAGTGCGTGCCATTTGGGAGTCTACTGTGTACTGGGACCTCCTAAATTTGCAACACCATATTTCTTGTTTTGATTTGATTTTGTAGGTTTTTGTTAGGGCCAAGAGAAAAGAATTCGATGAGTTCTGTATGATTCCGTGGGGGGTTTGGTCTGAAAGGAATGCCGTCACCCATTCTAAAAACCCCAGGTTAAATGTTGACTTGGTTTCTTGGTCGCGTTCTTTGCTGTTTGAATTCCATGGCACCCAGAAGGTCTTTGGTTCTCCTCCCCAACCTCCCAGGCAGTTTTGTTCCGATTCATGGTTTTCCTCCTCCTGCGGGCTCCATGAAGTTGAATACCGATGCAGCAGTGAAGCCCAGATCCTCTGTGATGGGTTCTGGTGCAGTGGTACATGATGGCCAGGGCAAGATTGTTGCAGCTTCAGCTAAGCCTCTCTTGGGATTTTTCTCTGCTAAGCTTGGCGAGTTGCTGGCGTTGCGGGAGGGGTTGCTGTGGGCTAAAGAGTTGAACCTGGTTATTGAGTGGGTTGAGTTAGATGGTGTTAATGTTGTGGCTAGGGTGTTTAGTTCTTTTGTGGACCCTATTGTTAATGATGTTAAGGCTCTTTTTAGGAATGTGGGAGTTTCCAACTGTCATGCCATTCCTCGTTCAAGGAATGGAATGACACATTCTCTTGCTTCCCTAACCTTTTCCTCTAAGGAGAAATTCTGTTGGTTCAATCCTAAACCTACCTTTCTTGCTGGTCTTCTGTAATAGAAGTATTTTTATTATAAAAAAAAAAACTAGATTTATTCTTTATTATTATTATTATTAATTTTCTCATAATATTTATATTTAATTATTATAAATAAAAATTTTATATAGTATAAAATAATTGAATTTTTTAACAGAAAAATAAAATTTAGAGTGGTCCACCGACATAAAATTTTTCGTTATGTATCTGCTCGTAAGATTTTTTGGTAAACTTCCATTTCCTTAGTTTGGGAACCTGTTTGTCCCTTATAAGATAGCAACTTTGTGGGTCCCATAATTTTAAAATAGCCCACCATTGTTGAAGTAGATCCACTGCTATTACTATATGGGTCGGTGCAAATTGCAATCATCACGTTCTTAATAAGTTGACCCAAGCACAATTATGATCCACATAGTTCCATTTTCAATCGAATCAAACCAGCTCTTGTCTGCTATTGCACCCAACAATATCTGAATTTTAATGTTATTCTGTCTAGGATTTACGCATTGATGCTGTCCATATGATCTCTCTTTTGTTTCAAAGAAAACTTCTCATTCTATAAAGGCCAACCCCCTTTTGCTTCTCTTTCTACTGGCTATCACGAAATGACACAAAAAATTATAATTTTTCAATACTGTTATTGAGATAATAGAATTATTTCCATAATATATAGATCTATTTCCTTGTTTCTATGTGTGTGTACATGTGCCTGAGTGTTGTGATTATAGGGTCCATTTCCAACAGGATTCTCATAAACTGGTTTGAGGAGTCATCTAAAAGATTCAACAGGAAAGAACAACTTCAAGAAGACATCTAAAAGCTCCAGAACAAAAAGATCTCAATTACAATTCTCTTGTTTTTCTCTCTCTCTCTCTGAATTTACCTAAGATTAGAAGTTAGTGAACAATGGAGAAAGCTAGATCAGAAAATGTAAAACTGAAATGGAAGAAGAAAATGAAGAAATTTCCAATAAACAACACAGAATAATGCCTAAAAGATCACAAACATTTCTAATATCCTCTTACCACCAATGCCTAATCCTTGAAAAAGACAAGAACCAAGAAAGAAAAAAGAATAAAAAAAGGAAAGGCACTAAAATCATCTTGAGATTTGTCCCTTCTTGTAAGCATCCAAAAATCAATCAGAGCTATTCTCTGAGGTTGTTATCATGTGATCTTCATGCCATTTCAAGAAGCCTTCCTCAAGAGCCTCTCGCATCCATGGATGCCGGCAACTCTCTACAGCTTCAGGGATGGTTAGCCAACTTCTTTGGCGTGTGCTTTGTTCTGGCCAAGAGTCGAGCTCCTCCTTCACAAGCAATGCATACATGGCAGCTTTACACAACCCTTCTGGACTAAACTCATCTTGAAGGGTTTTGCTTTTAAACTGGTAGTACCCAAGAAATTGCTGAAACACAGGACAGCAAGTTTTTAAATAACAATATGGAAAGCAATCAAGCAGCATAGTTTGAAAAACAGAAAAGAAAAGCAAGACATCACAGAATCAATAACAAAACCAACGTTTTTCATTATCAAGGCTACCAAAACTGACAATATTCAGCAAGACTTTTAGAGCTTCTTGTTGTCTTTCAGCAATTAGAATAGTTGAAACATAAGCAGCATTTTATTTTGTAATCAATTTCCAAGAATCACAAGAAACCAGGAACAAAAGCCACATAGCACATAAATTTGTTCAGACAATTACCAACAAGCTTTCCCGACTCTGTGTCCATCTAATATAACTGAAAAACATATTACAATGAGAAGCGTTATCAGCATATAGTAACAAACATTCCATTTGTTCTATTTCAAAATATGCACACATAAACCCCATGAACCGTGAAAAATCTAGTGCATGTCTGTCTTCCACAAACAAATATGGCTATGGAGTGGATTGCCAAAAGCAAATATTTTCCTCCAATTAATGTCATGAGCTATAAAGCCATTAAGACCATGTGTGCAACTTAGGCAACTCTCCTCCTTGTTCTTTAATATATGTACAACTAATGCCACTAATATATATATAATTTTTTCTTTTCACTCAAAGTGAATATCAATAAACAGATTTGGAAAGTAAGAGATTGGCAGAGAAAGCAAGGAAGACAGAAAAGATGAATACAAAACTAAAAAGAAAGGAACTGCATTTCTTACAGTCCATATCAAGTAAAACAATGTAAGATGGGAATGGGACTATTCTGCACATGCAATGACAAAAGCTTTGCAAGTAATGGCTCAACTATTGAACAAGATATCCTTCTATAAGCGTGAAGGAAAATTTGAATGTACAACAAAGAATTATGAGAAATTCTAACGAGGTTTAATAATCTCCACATATAGGTAGTAAATCTGGATACTGGAACCAACAGTATGAACAACTTACATCTTTCTATTAGAAAATTGCAGTTGTAACGTATAAGTACCACATAAACGGCTTAAAATTACTGAGTGCATTTGTTTTTATAAAAATATCAGAAAATGAGATTATCTGTAAGCATAGCTTGTATCTTTTTTAATTTTCCTCACTATCTATATTTTCATTTTCATTATAGGAAGAATTTCTTCCACAAACTGAAACAAAAAACTGCTGGCCTTGAAGATCATCATAACAACAAAAACAGATTGAGCATGTTTGTCATAGCATAGCCTTCAGCCCATTATACTGATTCCAAAGTAATCTGAAAGATGGCCATATCAAGTGTTTATCTTGTATGATAGACAAATGTTAATGATTGAAAAAGTGAATAAAAATGTTATATTTATTCTTTCAAAGCACGAGAAGTTGTGCATTGATATATTGAAAGAATAAATATATATTGTTTATTTAAGTTTTTGGTCCTTATCATGTGCCCTTAGGGCAAATGTTTAAATGACCCATCCTTTATAGTTTTGAACTAACCAAAACCATGGCTGAAGATAGTCTTGGACTGAACAAAATCATGTCTGAATATTTGATAGTGTGATGCCTAGTAAGTCGAACTACCATCACTATGATTTTTTATCAGAGGCTAGGGGTAACCATTGTAAGTCTGGCTCTTTATTGACAAATCTCGAAGAGACTGAAACATTCCCTTCACCCCAAACCAACCCAATTCCGTGACCCTACTCCCAAGGATATCTACCAGCCAATGGATTTTTCGAATGCACCCTGGCTTCCCTCCTGTCCCTCACTCTACAGCAGGCAGTAAAGCATAATGGAGTATGTTTCAGAAAACATATTTCAGACAATGCCCCCATAATATCAGATTGTCCCATAATTCTTTGATGACATCTAATGTAAACTCTATGAATTCTACACATAAAAAATCTTTATTTGACAAATGGGGCAAGAGGGTGAGGATAATGAGTTGTTTGGCTTATAAATATCACTTAAGATTGAGTACAGTAAGCATATTCTTATCAGACAGAAGCCATACTAAAGTAAAAACAAGTCAACAATGATACTAGTATGGGTGCTGGTATTGCCACCTATAAAATTCCTACACCCAATTAGTAAGTACACCCATAATTTTAATTAAAAAATTATTTATTACTAAAAGCACCCAATGCAAAACCAAAACCCTAAACCTAAAATAAATTTATTTATTTCCTCATTAGAGTTAGGGTTGTTTAATTAAGTTAAAAATGTAACCCAGAATTCCTGTCTAAAGGCAGATGGTCGAGTATTCTAACATCCTCAAATGGTTTGTTTTTGATGTGGGTGTGGCTCCTTTCTCATCATCAGCCACGGAAAAAAAAAAAGTGAAACAGGTATGATGATTTATATTTTTTATGTATTTGAGGATTTAACTTGTTGGACTTTGGCTTTTCAGTTGTTAATTATCCTTCTCATTCATTGCCAATGAGGAAATAACAATAGAAGAAACAATATTTGCGTTCTATGCTCTCTTGCAGGTTTTATTTTCCTTTTGAGTGTTTAACATTTGTTGTTATGCTTCTCATGCCCAATCTTTTGAGAGTAGTTCTAAAATTTTAAATTAATTTGTTTTTTCCTAACTAGTGAATTTCTATTGGGTGCTTTCTTGCTGGTTTTATTTTCATTTTGAGTGTTACATTTGTTGTCATGCTTCTCACGTCCAAACTTCTGAGTGGTTTTAAGTTTTTACTTTTTAAATAATTTGTTTTGTCCTAATTAGTAAATTTCTATTGGGGTATAGTTATAATATAAGATTTCAATAAAAAATTAGGTGTAGAAATCAGTTTTATGGGTGGCAATATTTGCACCTTAAGGGCGCGTTTGCTATGCGAGATTAGATTGAACAATTTTTATGGGATTAGATTGGATTGGACTAATTGGTATTATCATGTGTTTGGTGCAGTATGGATTGAACTAAAAATAGTACCGTTTCTTATTTGGTGTAGTATAGGACTATGTTGCATGGATACGGATACGGGTAAGGGGATACGACATGACACGATACGGGAATACGACAAATCTCTAAAAATTAGGATACACATACGACAATTAAAATAATATATATTTATATTTAAAACATAAATAACTTCATTCATAGTTAAACCAGTCAATTCATAAAACATCATTTCAATAAAAACAAATAAAAACCCATAAAACATATTCTTAATTCCTCTTCTTCTTCTTCTCTCTCTTTTTCTTTTCGAAACAGGTAAAGCAGCTAGAGAATGATTTTGAATGAAAAAAAAAAAAAAAAACCTAGATCGATTGAAGTATTCAGATTAAGTCTTTAAAATTCAAACAGCCTTTGAAGTCAAACATATCTCAAGTGTATCATAACATATCCTAGTTGTATCCTTCGCATATTTGAAAGTCAAACAGCCTCTGAAGTCAATGAATACGAGTATCCTGATTTGGATACAGGTATCCTAATTTGGATACGAGTATCCTCGCGTATTCGAGTACCCGATAAGGATACGAGTGGAATACGCGAGGGTTTGGAGTGTCCGTATTACCTTGGTATGGGATTGAGAAAAAAAAAATTGTAGTGTTTTACGTTTTATATAGTGTGAAATTGGTTAGTTTAAAATTAGATTAAATCAATTTTAAAGTAAAATAAAATTATTTTAAAGCAAGAATAAAAATTAAATTTGGTTAATTTTTTTTAAAAAAAATATTTATACTTTTTAAAAAAAATAAATACAACTATTTATAATTAATTTTAAAAAATAACATTTATATTAAAAAATTAAAGTCTTTAATAATATTTTAATAAAATATACTAAATAAATATAATATATTGAATAAAAATATTTAAAAAAAAAAAGCAGCTTGAAACAAATTGTCCTCAGCAACACTAAAATGCTGCACTAAAAGCAGCTAATGAGATTGGACTCGGAATAGTCCAATCCCACCTCCCAAACAGGCCATAAGGACATGTTTGTTTGTCAGGACAGGACCAAATTGGATTTCTCCAATCCCAGTCTTGTGTTTGTTGCCTACACAAGATTGGATTTCTCCAATCCTGTGTGGGCAACTAGTCCCGCCACACAGCTTGGGACTAATGGTCCCAAGCTGTTATTATTTATTTAATTAAATATTTAATTTAATTTTAAATATTTTATTAAAAATTAAAAAATTTATATTTCAATATATTTAATTTTTTAAAAAATTATATTTTATTTAGATTTATTTTAAATAATTTTAATTTAATTATATAATATTTGAAAATAATTTTATTTTATATAAAATTAATTTAATCAAATTTGATTTTATCCAATCCCAATCTACAACATACAATGGACAATACTATTTTTAGTCAAATTCATACTAAACCAAACACATCACAGTAATAATTAGTCTTATCCAATCCAATCCAATCATATTCTATCCCATAAAAATAATCTAATCCAATCTCGCGCACCAAACGCACCCTAAAAGTATATGCCATAACATGGGCAAACATTTTGAACAAATATAAGCCAAAATATGAACGAAAACTAATAGAGTTATGCTTCATACTGATTTCATTCAAAAACCAATGCTTATGAATTCTTTGATAGTGTGAAGAACAAATAAGTAATCTACTCAAAATGGACGTGCTTTAAGCATGTACTAATTTATTCATAATATGTTCTTTAATTTGGAGACTTCTAAATCATATGCCCCAGAAACGCTACATTATTATTATTAGTAGCCAGAATTGAATGATTAAATGAGCCTTTTCTTTTTGTTATAATCCCATTAATGTGCCTACTCATTCATGATATGCGAAGTAAACTGAGAACGTTTACCATCCTAGCATGAGCTCACCATCAAATAGTAGGATCAAAAGATTAAACAAAGATGACCAATTTTACAATATAAAATTCTATCATCATAAGGATTCATAATTGAGATTATAGAATATAGAGTTAAGAAATGACCATATATAAAACCAATGAATAAAAGAGGCAATCTTTTCTTACCATTATATCCCCTCGAACTCCAGCCTCTTCTAGAGCTTCACGTAAGGCTGCTTCCTCAACAGTTTCATCATTTTCCCAGCCACCCTAAGATCAGGCATACGACAACCTCATGATTATTCAAACCTTTTCAATTAAATTTGAAGTGGTTTATTAGTTTTTATACTTTCTTTTTCTCCTTATAAGATTTAATTATGATACAAATACCAGCTAGTATGTAAGACCAATAACCTATCAACATATTATCCAAAAAGAATACAGATGTTAATTGTATGAAGATCATATTCAAAATTTCCAACAAACATGTTGAGATACAATGATTACTCCAACATAATTCTGTGTGCACATGTAGAACATTCAGTATTTTAAAAGCACGTAAAGTATCACCTGTGGGAAAATCAGACAATTCTCAACATAATTTTGCACATGTAACACAGCTTAAGCAAGTGTGAAGTTTCTACTATCTGCGGATTTAGATTCACTGCTGATATGATTTTTGGCTGAACTTTAAAAGATCTGCTGACACATGGCCGCCAAAATATTATGTGACAAAGATTTGTTTTAGTTGTGTTTCTCCCACCTAAATCTTAAAAGGACGCCGTTTGTCTCATAAATTACCCACACCAAATTTCTCTATTCACCTTCTCCAGTTGTTTCCTTGTTCATAGAAAAATCTTTAACCCCAGATTTAGCACAATCACAACCTCCTAATCTCCTTCATATTGTGCCATGACATGCATAGAACCATAGTTTCTTAAATAAAACCATTAATATTCACCAGTCTTGGTTGCTGTAACAGCCTCACCCCTTAACTCTTCTCATCCGAAGGCCGATTTCTTTTCACTACAAATCTGTTGCAGCAATTAGTGTGTAACTGATGATTCATCAATTACATCATCATTGTCATAGTGAAAATAACACCTATTAACCTGAATCCTAGCCGATACAGTTTAAGTGAACTATTTACTCATGGCTGCTTAAATCCCCTCTGCATTGAATAAATTTGATAGGGAGGAGTGAGGCAGTAGCTCATGAAAAAGAAAGGAAACGGATGTTAGATTGAGTTGAATTTGTGAAGGTCTACAAGTGTGCTTGTGGGTAAATTTTTGAGACGAGAAAAGGTTCTGTTTTAAGAGTAGGTGAGTGTGTGTGTGTAAATATAAACAAACTTTGGCCACACCATGTTTTAGTGGTTAAACGTCAGCAAATCCTCGAAAACTCAGCACATGAGAAATCAACAGAGGATGTAAATCCCTGGTTTGCACGATATATGGACCATTTTTAATATTTGCATAGGGAGAGAGTGAGCAGGTAGACCGCTACATACGAGATCTAACTTATGCTCTTCAAATCTAGAAAATTTTTGACGACATTTGTTTAAGGATTCTTGCATTGATCGTACACAACAAAGCTTTTGCTTTTCTAATAGTGGGAAAGGCTTCTCTTTTACGACAATTTAGGTTTATATATATATATCAACAAATACAACAGGTTCCATACAATTAGAATGAATGAACTCTAAGACACAAATGAAGCTTTGTGCGTTTAGACTAAGCTAACCCAGAAGGCATCATCAAAGATAATGTACCAACTAAACATACACAAACATATAAACATACAAAGATAATGTAATAAAAAGTAAAAAAGAATGGTTGGTTACCTTTGGAAAAAGAAGACCTGGTCCGCTAGTAGAGCTGATCATGAGTACTTGAACAACCTTTTTAGAAGAGACATCAACATCAACATCAACATCATCAACACAAGTTGTATACTTAAAAGGAATACACCTGTCAAAATTACAACCAACCAGATCATCCATACATAATTTTTTTAAATAAAAAAAATAAAAGAAATCAATTGAGAAAGGAAAATGCGGGAAGAAACAGACCCGGCGACGAGGCGGCGACCAGCCTCATAACGCTGCTGATGGCGACCGGTACGAGCCACCAATTCAGACATTTGTTAAAAAAAAAAAAAAAATCTCAAATAGCAATCGCTAAAGCATCCTTCCCTCCAATCTGTAATTCTGTCTTCCTCTTTAAAATCCCTAGACCTACTACGGCTACACACAGTGTCTCGAACGGTGTCGGCTTGAAACTCAGGTCTCTCTCTGCGTTAAAAAATAAAATATAAAAGAAATTTTGTTTTTGTTTTTGTTTTTGTTGTGTTAAAAAAAATGAGATTGAGAGGATCACCTTGTTTTTATCGCCTCTCTGAAAACCAACGGCTTTGTACGCCTCCAAATACCAACAAATTTTCCTTCTTTTTCTACGCTCTAATTACCTTTTAATTACAAATTGTTATTTTGATAATTTATTAAAACAAAATCATTAGAACCCAATTAATAATCTTGTATGATGACAACAAATAATCATAAAATGGAATGATATGGGCTTTGTATGGCCCACATTTAAAAAAAAGTTATGTTTGGTTGATAGAATGAAACCATTTAAATAGATATGAGTCAGCTTATGTTTGTTTGTGGGAGATGAGACAATTCTTATTTATGGCCTAGGCGAGGCGACTGTGCTCGCCCCTCGACATAGGGCAATTTCTTTTTTTAAATTCCATCTACTGTTAAATTATTATAAATTTATAAGTTAATTTATTTAATTAAAATTTTACTGATGAAACATAAATAAATTTAAATTGGTTGTTTTATCCCAAATAATAGCCTATAAAAGACGTATTTATCAAACCACATGTTATTATACTACAGTTTGACACTTATGCCTCTTTCTTTTTTAATATGTATCTAATTAAATATAAAATTAAAATATTGCCACCAGAGGAAACAATGAATTCCTGGCTTACTCAGTGGAAACCACCTATAGTTTTTAAATTTTTTACATTTTTAATTATATAAAATAAAAAATATAAAAATAATTCTAATATTTTTTTTTAATATTTTAATTTTAATTATTATCAATTTTTGTAAAAGTCTCTTATCTTAGTAGTTGGAGTTTTATAAGTTCGTTCAACTCATCAAGGTTTAAATTTTGACATTGTAAATTTTATTCCACCATGATCCATAAAATCGTAATAGTGTGGAGAGACATCTCCTAATGTTAGGAGCAGACTTCTTCTAAAATAAAATAGATGTCTGAACCTCACTATATAATTTAATCTTGAAAGGTCCTGATAGCTCTCTGATCTATCAAGTATTAGATTTTTTAATATATATATATGTTATCAATCTTTATTCTTACTTTTAATTTTTATTTTAATAACAATTAATTTTAAGTTTCATTTATGATTCACCGTTAAAATTTTATTCCCATGTATTAAATTATAAATTTATGAAATGTAAAAATATAAATAGGAGGGATCTAAAATTTGCAAAAGATAATTGTCATGTGTCACCCTAAGAGAGGCGACATAGATGACTGCTGCTAGCAGCTCTCTTTATGGCCTCTCGACTCCATACTGCTTATTTCCACAATACCCCCACTCCTTGTGCCCAAAAACACAAAGAACTGTTGCTGTTGCTGCATGTAACCACTGATAAAAGGAAGCAATAAAAAAAATTAAAGTAAATAAAAGTTACATGAGGTTTGTCTCATTATAAATTGTAATAACTTTTCAAAAAAATTTGCAGATATTTGTATAGTTGACGACTAGCAAAACGAACATAATACTTTTATCATATTTTAAAAAAAAATTATTAACATGTTATAACTTTTAAAAAAAATTTAGATAAATATTAAAAGAAAAAAGGGCAAAAATTATTTTAGTTATTATTTTTTTTTTTAAATTATTACTTTTTAATTAATATTTTCTTTTTTAATTTGTATAGTTTCTAATTTTTTAAAAATTTATTAATTTAATCTTTTAATCTAATATAACGATTTTAGGAGTATTTTAAGTCTTTATATATAAAAATAACATTTAAAAAAATAAATAAAAATTTAGTTTTAAAAATAAAATAATAAAAACTCAAAATAAAATAAAATAATAATTTCAAATATTATTAAAAATTACATTTAATAATTTATTTTGTTTTAAAAATAATAAATATTAAAAATTGATAATTTTAAAAAAAATAATGCCTTCTCCTAACATTTTTTAAAATTATTTAAAATTATTTTATTACTTTAATAATTTATTTTATTTTTAAATTTAAATTTATTGTAATTTAATTTTTGAATATAAAATTTAATTTTTATATTTAATATTAATTTGAAGTGTTATTATTGTAATGGTTTTTATTTTTTAAAGGTTTTGTTTTATTTTTGGTGTTAAGTTATTTTAAATTACGTTTTTTTTAATATTTAAGTTTTTTTTTTTATGAATTTTATGTATTTTATACTTTTAATTTTTTAAAAAGAATTTGTGACACATATTAAATTCTTATTGGATATACATGTTAAGGGTAATTTGTTAAAATTTAAAAAATTAAGGGCAAAATTGTATTTTCAATCCAATCAATTAAAGTTAAGGTAAAATGCTTAATGTGCATATCTTTTTTTTTTTTTTCTTGAGATCTGACACCTTACGGGTCAGAGGACTACCGAGATCAACCGAGATTAAATCATACAAGCACGTTCTGGACAACTCTCCCAACAACGGGAAACGAGAACTACCGGGATCAAAGGCCTGGACAACTACTTCCAACAACGAGAGGAGTCTACTCCCAACACGGGGGAGAGGTCTACTCACACAATTGCGTTTTTATGGGCAATGGTGGAAATATATATTTACATGGTTATACAAGGTGTTGAACTTTGGTGGCTTAGAGGAATTTGAGGTCTCTCAACCACCAAGACAAGGGACATTGTGCATATCTTATCATGTTTGATTGTCAAAATTTTGGTAAAAAACACTCAAGTAATGATGGGTTGTTAAAAAGTTAAGAACCACACAGACTAAAGAGAAAACATCGATTAAAAAGTAATAATTCGAAAAAAGATAGAAACTAAAATAATTTTTGCTAAAAAAACAAAAGAAAATAATCTAAATCTCAACAGTCCATCTCCACCTCAAAGATGAACGGTTGATATATATTTAAAAAATTAAAAATTAAAAAAATATTTTTTTAATGGATCTCATCTTGATATTTAGATTGACAAAAATAAAAAAAATGAAAAAAAAAAATAAAAGAAAAAGGAAAGTGTGCACCAATCTTCGTCCATATAGATTTCCATGGATGATAAGAATTTTTAGTAGAAAGAGAGGAAAGAAGAAATGTAGGAAAATTAGAGTTTATGTATTTTCAATAATCAAACCTGAACATCAGAAGCTTTATTTATAGGCTTCTATAGACTTGCGAATTAAGAAAAACAAAGGCAACTGTTTTATCCCAACTGATAACAATGCAACAAATTGCTAAAGAATAGGCCTAACACTTTATTCTAGGAAGACCAACTAACAAAGCTTGACTAAGTCTAACAACTAAGTCTAACATCTCATACTCTGTGCAACCGAATGCCACCCATGCAACGTGCATGACCATGTAAGGGAACTAAACTCATAATTCCATCCCCTTTTATGCGTCATTGTCCTCAAGGACGAAGGAAAGGTAAGCTCACGAGAATCGCCAATAATTTTCCCATGTCGCATCTTCAAGAGAACTGCTAACCTATTGAACCAAAATTTCTTTTCAAGGTCGATATTTGCCTTTTTGGATAATCCTGGTAGCAAGCATAGCTGCTAGCTGAGGGAGAGTGCGGTCCTCAGGAATGTCCATAACTGTAGAGGGAATGGTGTTTCCGAGCAGAATAACACCGATATAAGGTCGAAAGAGATTGACATGGAAAACATCGTGAGTTTAAGAACCAGGGGGTAACTCCAGGAGATATGCCACTGGACCAATGCGAGCTAGAATTTTGAAAGGACCGAAGAAACGTGGTGCTAGCTTCTGCGAGGCTCGCTGTGCAATGGAGAGTTGCTAGTATGGCTAGAGGTGCAGATAAACATAGTCACCCACAATAAAACTTATGTCTCAGCGGTGTCGGTCAGCCAAACTTTTCATACGATCCCGAGCCTTTTGTAAGTTGAAGCATAAATCTTTAAAGATCGATTCTCGGCTGTGTAAAAATTCATCGACAGCGGCTATCTTCGTGGTCCCTAGACATAGGAGATTAAATTTGGTAGGGAAACTCTATACACGGCCTCGAATGGAGAAACCTTCGTAGCTGAGTATGTAGACGTATTGTAGCTGTACTTGGCCCAAGCTAGCCATTCTATCCATTTATGCGGTTGGTTGTTGATAAAACAACGTAAATATTGCTTGAGGGTTCGGTTGACGACTCTAGTCTGTCCATCCGTTTGCTGATGGTAGCTGGAGCTTATGTTTAAACTGGTTCCTTGGAGTTAGAACATGGTCTTCCAAAATGAGTTGAGAAAGACCTTGTCTTGGTCACTTGTGATGAAGATTCGAATGCCATGGAGCCGTACCACCTAGTTAATAAAAGCTTTTGCTACTGTAGCTACAGTGAAAGGGGTTTTTTTAAGGGAATGAAATGGGCATATTTTGGAAGACAATTCACTTCGACCATTATGACAGTATAGCCTTCGGCAGAGAAAATGCCTTCAATAAAGTCCATCAAGAGCTCCGACCAAATCTGTTCTGGTATAGGTAGGGGCTGAAGGAGGTCGGCTGGTGCATAGAGTCATTCTTGCAGCATTGACATACATCGCATGCCAGAACCTAGTCCTTTACCGATTTGCGCATGCCCTGCTAAAAAAAAGACGATCGAATTTGGTGAGAGTTTTTTGATAACTAAAGTGTCCTCCAGTAGGTGATGCGTGATTATCGAATAAGATAGCTAGAATCAGTGTTGAGGTAGGACTCAACAAAAGCTTATTGCGTTTATACCAAACATTATCTCGCCGAAGATAGATATTGGAAGTTGAATTTGGGTCAGTTTGAAACCGATGATAATATGGGTCTACTTGGCATTCTTTTTTGAGTATGTCCCACCACCCAGGTACTGCTATAGAGATTGCATGCAATTTCAATTTAGTGAAGCACAATAGGGCATCTACGCCTTTGTTTCGACTCTTTGTTTATATTGAATCACATAATCATATCCCAGAATTTTTAGAAGCCAACATAACTGAGTCGGAGTTGTGATTCTTTGTTCCAACAGAAACTTCAGACTTCTTTGATCAGTACATACAATGAACAGTTTGCCCAAGAGGTATGGTCTCTACTTACAGACTGCCTTAACGATTGTGAGCATTTCTTTGTCATATGTTAGCCCAAGGTTTAGTGCATTACCCTTCAACGCCTCATTGTAAAACGCAATAGGTTGCTCGTCTTGTGACAGAATGGCTCCCAATTCAGTTCCACAAGCATCGCATTTAATACATGTAGGGTAGTGAGTGTCGACTTGAGCTGTTGGAAGGCAACTGCTATCTGAGGGCCCACCAGAAGCCTTCCTTGGAGAGTAACTGGTTGGGGGAAGCTGTTATACCTCCAAAACCTTTATTAAATTTTCAGTAGTACCGTACAAGGTCAAGGAATCCCATTAAGGATTTCAAAGAGGTAGATGTTGGCCATCGAAGAACTGCATCATTTTTTGTTGGATCCACCCCTATTCCCTTGTTTGAAATAACATGTCCCAAGTACTCAATTTAAGTAACTCCAAACCGGTACTTACTCATTTTGGTTACCAGATGAATTGTTTCCAATAGGCTTAACACAGTTCGAACATGCTACAAGTGCTCTGACCAGGACTTGCTGTAAACTAAAATATCATAAAAAAAAACAATAACAAACTTCTTGAGACACGGTCGAAAAATGTCATTCATCAAGCCTTAAAAGGTTGACGGGGCATTGGTCAGTCCAAATGGCATTACGACATATTTGTAATGTCCCTCGTGGGTTCGAAAGGACGTTTTGGAAATCTCTTCATCCCTCACTCAGATTTGACGATAACCGGAGTGGAGGTCAAGCTTGGAGAAATAAACTGCCCCTATGGAGTTCATCGAGTAACTCATCAATGACTAGAATCAGAAAACGGTCTTTGATAGTTGCTTGATTGAGGGCCCTATAATCAACACAAAAACACCAACTTCGATCAGCCTTTTTTACCAATAGTATTGGGGATGAAAAGAGGTTCATACTTGGTTGGATTATGCCTTCAGCTAGGAACTCTTGCACTAGTTTCTTGATTTCTGCCTTCTGATAGTATGGGTAGCGGTAGGGCCTTACGTTGACGGGGCTTTGATCGTTCGGCAGGGTGATTTGATGATCTTAGGGCTGTTTGGAGGGCAGCTCTGATGTAGTGGTGAACACGGTTGCGAATTCATCCAAGAGGGCTACCATTTCTACTGGGAAGAGACTCGGTTGGACAGTCTTATTGGAGTGTAGCTAGAATCAGAGTTATCGCGAGGAAGTACCCAATGCCATTAATGTGGAGAAGTTCCTTCTCTTCCAAAGGTTCAAGTGCGATATGCTGAAGGCCTCTGAACATGAAGGGTTGTCCATGATGTTGGAAAGTCATGGTCAGGTTTTTGTAGTCCATTTCTACAGTGCCAAGAGTCGCAAGCCACTACACACCAAGCATTACTTGATAGAAGGTGACTAGCAGCACATATGAGGTGATTCTGGATAATTAAAGTGAGTGATAAACATCTCCCTGGGCAATCGATTATTTTGAGATTTCCTACGATTACTTGAAATGTTCCCTCTTGGATGATTGGTAGTCCTAATTTGGAGACCAGGGCTTAATTGATAAAATTGTGTGTACTTCTTCCATCAATAAGTATCACAACCTCTTTTTACCTGAAGGTTCCTTTAACTTGAAGGGTTCTCGGATGTTCAGTTCCTGCGATGGTGTGGAAGAAGATTTCAGGACATGGCTCGAAAGGAGAAGTCTCAGCTGGGAGAGTGGCTCCTTCGCTTGTCTTCTTTAAGTGAGTAATCTTCTATCATGAAGAATTGAGGGCGTTGACATTGATGGCCTGAGATAAAATTCTCATCACAATAAAAGCACAAACCTTGATCTTCTTCTTTCGTGGGCCTCCTTAGCTTGTAATGCTGTGCACAGTTGTGGCCGTAATGGTGCTGCCCGATTTAGAGTTTGGGGATGGCCCGAGTAAGCTGGTTTTCAGACTTGTTGGATTATGAACAAGGGTAGCAGTGGTCTGATACCGGGGAGTGAAACTTGGTTTCTTCTAGAGGAAGTTTTGTTATTCAATGAGTCAGGCGACTCCAATGGCTTCAGACAGAGCGTTGGAATTTTTGACTTTAATGTCAAGGCGTATTTCGCCTTTGAGGCCTGGCAACAAAACAGCCAATGAGAAATTCCTTCGGTAATCCATCTACACGATGCGAAATTTTTTCGAAAGCTTATTGGTAAGCAGCAATTGTGGAAGTTTGCTTCAGTTGGGTAAGAGCTTCTAAAGGGTGGTTATATTCGGTTGGACCGAAACGGGTGAGTAAGGCCTTGGTGAATTCCTCCCAAGTTAATGGTCCGTGAAGTTTCGTTATCCATCGGTGCCATTGCAAGACATTCCCTCAAAGTGGAAGGATGCAAGTTGTACTTGGTGGGTGGGATTAACGTCCTTGAATTCAAAATACTGCTCCGCCTTGTATATCCATCCGGCTGGATCTTCTCCTCCAAACTTAGGAAAAGATAGGTTCAGCTGAGTGTGATTTCGATCTTCGAATGGTAGATGAGGCAAGTTGGTTGGGTTTGGGATGGTTTGGCTAAATGGGTTGATTTCCCTTTCCTTAGTGGCTGGATTGAAAATGAAGCGGAGAGCTTGGAGTTCAGTTAACATAGTCTGGAGAGCTGCATTAACTTGATTGAAATTGGTGTTTAGGAAATCAAAACTTGATTCATGCTTAGTTAGGATTTCGAAAACTTCATTCTAAAATTCAGAGTTGGTTTTGCCACGTGTCTCAATGGAAAGAATTGGTCTCTGATAGAAAATGATAAGAATTTTTAGTAGAAGGAGAGGAACAAAGAAATGTAGGAGAATTAAAGTTTATTTATTTTCTGCATAATCAAACTTGAACACCTAGAAACTTTATTTATAGGCTTGTGAAGACTTATAAATTAAGAAAAACAAAAGCAACCATTTTATCCCAACCGTAACAGTGCAACAAATTACTAAAGAATAGGCATAACACTTTATTCTAGGAAGACCAACTAACAAAACTTGACTAAGTCTAACAACTAAGTTTAACATCTCATACGCTGTGCAACCGAAAGCTACTTATGCAATGTGCATGGCCATGCAAGGGAACTGAACTCATCAGGATGGTGAGAGAGACGATTTTCTTTAAAGATTGCAAGCTGCCGTGTTTGACCTTAGACAACATATATACCAAAGGAGATATTAGAATAGCCTGACAAGCAACTCCGCCCGATCGCCATAGATGAGATTCCAAGTTTTTTAATCTAAAATCTAGACTCCAAAAGGTTTGATCTTAGCAGAGATAATAGGGGAGTGGCTATCCTCATAATTTCAGTCATGCTGATAACGGTGTGCATCATTCTCTTCGGTAGGACAAGTTGCAGCAACTTCTATAACAACGACTGTTCTTTTCTTTCTCCTTCGTAAAAGCGATCTTTGCACCCTTCGCAGCAACCTCTTTTGCAGCATGGCAATATCATTTCTTTCTACATGAGGAGCAAGACTTTCATGGAGTTCCCTCTCTTTCTTCCAGCTGACCTGTAGAGTTTCTCTGTCTGCTACTTTTATAATTAAAACTATTTATTTGCTACCAAAATAATCCATATGTCAATGGCCACGAACAGAGGAAATATACTCTTGCATGCTTATTAACAACCATTTCAATCACAAACAGTTCGAAGAAATTATATCACAATTTCATTAACAATAAAGTTTTAGATCCATTAAACATCATTAGGACATGGGTATGCAACAATTAACAAGAATGACAAGTGAGAAAACAATGATAAATTTTTCAAATTAGGTAAAGAGTTTCTGTACAAGATAAACATCATCAAGAAGCATAAATTGAATTTCATCAAACAAGTAGGAATATTGAAAAGATGAATTATGATCTAGATAGATTAGCTACCAGTTCTTCTTAACTATCTTCCACTTCTCGTCGTTATTGAAAAATATTGCTAGGAATTCCCTCTTCATTAACCACTAACGGAACTGTAGTATTCAATGGCTGTGATCTGCATATCCGGTTACTACCACCAACAAATGTGAATTTCACACCCACTAGAGGACAATATGTGTTACGCACTGCTGTAAGCGTTTCTAGTGGTGGATTACCTTCAGGTACATCTTCACTAACAACTGCCCTTCTCCTTTTAACCGAATCCACATAAATATGCTTATATGGTGATTCATCCGCTAACACAAACTAAACATATTTATCATGCTTGATACGAAATTGTTTATTTCCATCTGGTAGGTTAGCTGTTAACTAATAATAATTTCATATACATTTATATCTACCTCAATCATTCCGCATATTATGTCAACCAACTCATTATAAGTCAAGCCGTTTTTCACCAACTTTACAAAAGATTCACAGCCACAGTAATGAACACCATTTCATTGAGGTTTATAGTTGATTACCAACCTATTTATCGTCACACCTCCTGAAATGAATGAAAATACAAAAGTATAAGAAAAATATAAATTGCATAAAACAACAGGCAAAAGTAAAATACATGAGTATTTCACATTCGCCTTTTCTAGACAAAACTAAAATATATATGGGTGTTTCACGTTTGGTCATTGGGCAAGAGTGATATGTATTACACTTTTACCTTTCGAAAGGTAAAAGTAAATTACACATAGATATTTCACCTTTGCCTACGAAATTATTGTATTTCACTTTTGACGTTCAAAGACAAAATTGAAATGCATACATTTGTGCATTCCATTTTTTCCTTTTGCCTTTTCCATTTGTAGGCAAAAGTAAAATAAGTTGGTATATTTCACTTTTTTCGTAGGTATAAATTGAGGACCTAGATCAAGATTCCCAAATAAAACCCTAAGTCTCCAATTAAACTCTAACTCTAAAAACTGAATTCTAAGATTAGTGAGTTTAATTTGATTAGTCAAGAATTCAACTAATCAAACCTCTGGAGTTAGTCTTTGTGGAGATCTAATCCTAGCCCAAGCAATTGTGTTTGATCTCAGAAATGCTGAAATATTTTGTCTCTGGTAATTGCCAGTAGACATAAGCTAAATAATATATTTAATAAAAGATAGATTATAACCCTAATGCTTAATCAACTATTTATATCTAACAAAGTCCTAATACGAAAAGAACAAGAAAACACGAAATAAATAAAACAGGAAAATACTTAAAAACTCAAATTCGAACTTTTCTTTTACCAAGCAAACATGCTACCAATAAACTGCTACCCATGATCGCGCTTTTTGCTAGCACTTTTAAACTAAGGTTGTTACTACCAAAAAACGCTACACACGGTCACGCTTTTTGCTAGCATGTGCCCAATGATGCTATTTATCACTCTAATACCCTCCTGAAACATCTGGCATCTCTTCCATTATTTTTTTGGCACTGTTTTCACTCTCCCTCAACCTTAATCATTCTAATCTCCTAGTGATGTTCTCATTATTCCCCATTTCTTCAAGAATGCACTTACACTCAAGGGTAAAATTCGAAAATCTCATCACGATATCGTCATATTCCTTCCAAGTAGCTTTATCTTAGAAAGACCCTTCCTATGCACCAACACCTGCCACATTCTCTCTCGTGATCGCCATTTTCACCAACTTCTATACTACAAAGCTTCCTTTTATTTCAACAATATCCTTCCCTCTTCATCAAACGATGAAAACTCATCTGCAATTAGATTCGAACTACCAACCCTATACTTCAATACCGACACATGAAATACCGGAATGTAATCTTGAAGACTTGGTAATTCCAACCTGTAAGCGACCTTCCCTATGCGTTCTAGCATCTTAAAAGGCTCATAATACCTATGCGACAGCTTCACACTAAATCTTCTCTTTAGTGACTTCTGTCGATATGGTTGAAGCTTAAGGTATACGAAATCTCCAGGTTCAAAAGACACATCACGCCTTCCTTGATCATAGTACATTTTCATCCTCCATTAAACCTTCTCGAGTTCTTTCTTCGCTTTGGCAATGATCTAATCACGAGTCATCAATTTCCTCTCAACTTCTTCATTTGCAGCAGTACCCCTCTTAAACGTACTCAAACCCAGTGATGGCTGTCTGTAAATCACCTCAAATGGACTCATGTTATTGGCAACATGATGAGTCATGTTGTACCAATACTCAACCCATAAAATATACTCTTTCCACCTTGTTCGCTCATTGTGACAATAACACCTCAAATATTGTTTTAGAGTACGATTCACCACATCCGTCTGTCCATCCATCTATGGATGATTAGACAAACTCACCTTAAGCTAAGTACACTGCAAGGCAAATAACTCATGCCAGAAAGAACTCATAAACAATTTGCCCCTGTCAATCACTATATTCAGAGAAAATCCATGTAACTTGACCACACTGTCGACAAAGGTTTTTGCTACACTACTAGCAGTGAAATGATGTCATAATGGAATGAAATGACCACCCTTAATCAAACGATCTACCACCACTAATATTGCCTCATACCTTTTGCTACTTGGTAGCCCCTCAATAAAATTCATAGTCAAATCCTCCCAAATTCGTTCCATAATTGGTAGAGGTTGCAATCGTCCTATTAGTCGTCTCGAGTATACTTAACCTTTTGAAACATATCACACTCCGCTACTTTCTTCTTCACTTAACTTTTAAGCCCTTCCTAGCAGAAGAAGTGTTTAATCTCTACATACATCCTTAAGCAACCCGAATGACCTATTTCCTTACTATCATGAAAGTGGTAAGGATTTCATCCCTTAAACTTAGAACGTCAGACACATACATAAGTTTTGTAGTATACGAGCCCATTCTTTAGTTTGTACCTCTTGACTTCATCCTCTTGGTTCTCAAGCTTCTTGGAGATCTCTTGAGCCTTGTCATCAATTTTCACGGCCTTCCGAAACTTATCCTAAATCATCCATTGCGCACCACTCATGGCTGTTAACGCTGAATTATAATCATTATAGACAGTGCACATCATCGGACTACCTTCTTTCCTAGATAACGCATCTGCTACCTTATTCTTTTTGCTTGGCTGGTAGACGATGTCGTATTCGAATCTTAGCAACTTCACCATAAATTTTTACTGCTTCGGAGTTACAATTTTCTGCTACAATAAGTGCCTCAAGGCTTGTTGATCTGTAACGATGGAAAATTTATGCCCTAGGAGATATGGTCTCCATACCTTTATCGCATGTTTCATTGCCAACATCTCACATGTATAGTACTTCAAGCCTTCTTCATAAGGCCCAAGGCTTTGGAGATGAATGTCAATGGCCTATTCTCTTGAACCAAAACAGCCTCTATTCCTTTTACTACTCGCATTCGTGTAGGCATCGAATAATTTGTCAAAATTTGGCAATGCCAACATCGGAGTTTGAGTCATAGCCTACTTCAAATCTTCTGTCACGACCCGGGCCCTAGGCTGTGGCAAAATTGTAAATGAAATCAATAGTTTCTGACTCGACTTTATAAAATTTTATAAAAACCACAATTAATTTATTTAGATACTCAGGAGTATCAAACAAAACGTAAATCTGTTTGCAAACAAAAATCGTTCAAATTTTCAAAAGTAATCTCATCACAAAATAACCCCACAGATATGTGATAATCTGTTAGAATTCATGGATTCAATTCCAATATAATAATCATACTGAAACATGCATCCATCATGAAGTCCTAATCATTCACAAACTAAAAGGTTTGCACATCAACATACCTAACCCATAAATTGAGTCATCTCAACATTGTTATAGATCCATAACAAATACAAATCCTTTTAATTAATCCAAATCTCAAATGACATAAATTTAATCAATAATTTCAATAATCTAATCCTTAGGTCTCACAAGTCCTCCACCCACTTCAACTAACGGTCTTCTAATCTACATGGGTGCTCCCTGAGGGAAAAAGAAAATAAAAAGGGGTGAGCTAAAGCTCAGTAGGATCTCATCCCAGATGGTGTGTGTGGAAAACATAATTTTATATAAGTTATGGGATAATCCTGCATGGTTAAATACGTTGACAAAATTTAAAGTAAACAGTAACACTTTCTTTCAGAAAGTAATATTAACACGTCCGCAAGTCATACCCGGTGGCCTATCATTTTAAATAAAACATTCATACTTGAGATAAAAACATTTGGTTCACCATGACTCTGGTACCAACCTCACATGCAAGGTGAACGTACTAGAAAATACCCTGCGTAGTACCACAACATAAAGTCGGTATAATAACATATAATATAATATAATGGCTAGGGCGGTTATCATTTCAAAATCACCAAATAATTTAAATAAATCCACCATGCATCCCATATGTAAACTTATAATTAGTTTTAATAAAATTTTGGTACAGCATAACAGCTAGTTTTTTATAAAAATCCCAAAATGCAAAACCTGCATTAAACTCATGTTTCCAACACAATTCATCCCAATTTAATTCTCAAAATAATTCCACAATCAACTTATATCCAAACTTTATAGGGAAAATATTCTAAAAATTCAAGTTTGAAACCCCTACCTCGTGTAAGCTACTAGCTACTCGTAGGTGGCCTCGATTTCAAGCCTAATTCTCCCGATCGATAAAATCTACACGAGAATATAATTATTTAATTTTTATACGGCTGTACATATCATAAAATTAACCTCAAAACGATATCCTATACTTTAAAACGAGTCCGTAGACGTGTTCGGAGGTAAATTCTGAGTTCAGGATGTCGGAAACTTACCTTCGTCGTACGTGGCGGCCGGCGGTGATTTTCTGGCAACCTCCAAAGATGGTCGGGTTTTGTTCGCCTCGTTTCCCTCGTCAAAGTTTATAACGGTGGCCGGAGTTGGAAACGGCTAGAATCGCTGGAATCGGAGGATTTCCAAAATTGAAAAATCACTCACTTTCTCCATAAAATCGGAGACTCAAACGACAACGAAAAAGTGTGCGGCCGGAATGGAGGCCGGATGTGGTTGGGGGGAGAGGTTAAAGTTGAAAAAAAAAATGGAGAGAGAGAAAGTGGGCGGCCGAGGAAGACGAAGAAGGTGAAAAAATATATATAAAGAATTGTAAAATTTTTATTTTGTCCCTTAACTTTTAATAAATTATAATTTTAATTAATAACTTTTAAAATATACCTTTTGAGTCCTCACAAATTCTTCAAAAGTTTTTAAAAAAATTCAATTACGCCCTTAAATAATAAATTAAAAATAAATTTTAAAAAGTGAGATTTTGTAACACCCCCTGACCCAAATCCACTCGGACTGAATCAAGGAGCGCTACTATATACTAAAATCTAACTTTTACTTTTATAAACCATAATTTAACAGTATATTAAAAACATTTGAAAATGGTCCAAATAATTTTCGAAAATCCTGCTAGAGTTTCCTCTATCTTTCTGACTTTCCAAAACCTGTTTATAGTTAAAATTCATAAAACAAAATCAACTTCTAAATTCTCAAATCAATTTTGCGCACCCTTCCAAATATAGTGCGACTTACCAACCAAATGATCACAATATAATTTATAAAGATTCACATAACATAAACATATAATAAAATATTTACATAGCGGAAGCTCCTTAAATATTTACAACCAGTTTTTGTATATGCATGCGGTATCAAAATAGATATACTTAACACAAACAAACTACCAAAATGTATGCAGGAAAGATGTGATTCCAGACTCTAGTTCTACAGTCTCTACTCTTCCTTATCTTTATCGCCTTTAGAACCTTTGTTACCTGCGTGCGAGAAAACTCAACACGCTAAGCATAATGCTTAAGTGGATGTACACAAAATTGTATATACAAATACACTATATCAAATAATTCAATCTGTTTATTGAAACTATCAATAACAAATATATAAACAATATATGGGCTCATATCAAATCAAATATCCAAAATCAATTAACAGACAAAGTTTTTATAATTACTCAAACATTTTCATATCACAAATCAGTTTTCAGATTGGGCTTCTTGACATATAAAACATAAGTTATCGGACTGGATTACTGGGTTGTTCGGTATCGGACACACACCCGCCGAACATCAGATCAGAATGGAACACCAACGGAATCACCCGCTGTAAATGTCCCATGGCAGAATTCAGAACCCTAAGACCGGTACTTTGGACCTGTACTATCCAAAGGGTGATATAATCGGCACAGTATTGTTTAGACAGAAACCCAATTGACATGTCAACCTCCTATATCCATATCTATGTTTATACACATTAGAGCCAAAATGTTTTCTCAAATCCAATGTCAACATATTTCATTTCTTTCAGAATCATCAAAATCAATCCAAAAATATATTCAAACGTATTTTATAATTCCGTTTCGAATCAAATTGCCCCTAAAATCATTTTCCGATACATTTCACAATATAATATAATGAAAATCACTTTCAACAATATATTTCCATAAAAATTTATTTCCATAACATTATTAGAACCAAATCGTATTCAAATCAAGTCCTGAAATCAGTTTCAAACTATCAATTCTACCCAATAGAATTCAAATAATTCAAAAACTATAAAATTCGATAATTTCAAAAATTTCTAGGAAATTGAAAAAATTCGAAAACTCGTATACATCGAACCTGAACTATAAACTATAATCAATATAATTCAAATAACTCAAATGTAATCAAATTCAATTCAATCCGAAATATTCTGAAAATCGAAAAAATTCAACAACACGTATACATCAAACCTGAATTATAATCTATAATCCATATAATTCAACTAATTCAAAAACGTTAAATTTCAACAATTCCGAAAATTTTTGGAAACTGAAAATTCGAAAAATACGTGTACACCAAACCTGAACTCTTCCTCTTTCTCTTTTTCTTCTTCTCTTCCTCTTTTCTTCTTCTTCTTCTTCTTCTTCTTCTCTCCTTCTTCTTCTTCTTCTTTTCTTTCTCTCTCCTCTTCTCTCTTCTCTCTTCTCGTTTCTCTATTCTGTTATGCTTCTGTGTATTCTGAATGTTTTTGTGCTTCAATTTGATTTATGAAGCCCCATCGCTTCATCACTCGGTGCATTTTTTTTTTAAAATTTTTGAGCCATCGCGACCGCTGTACCGCAAGCGGTGGTCGCGTGCTTGGTCGCGTTGCTTACTGGTGGAAATTTTCCACTTTCACCGTAAGCAGTTACCGCGAGCGTTGGTCGCGATGCTTCATTGGTCCAATTTCTCCCTTTTCACCGCGAGCAGTTACCGCGAAGCACTGGTCGCGATGCCTACTGTCCACATTTAATTACATTTTTCACCCCTCAAATCATAAATATCATATTCACATATTCAAGATTAATTCAATCATACTTTTCATATTGATTCGAAATTAGGGATGTTACAGAATTTACATCTTCAAAGGCTAACTTTGCTTCATTAGTCCACTTGAAGTTATCTTTTTTCAGCATATTGGTCAACGGTCTCGCAATCAGCTTATAATGCTTGACAAATCTTTGGTAATAGCCTATCAACCCCAAAAACCCTCTCAAAGCGGACACATCTTTAGGTAATGGCAAATCCACCATAGCGTCCACCTTCCATGAATCTACCTTTACCCCCGTTTCAGAGATAAAATGCCCTAAATACTGCAACTCCTCTTTTACGAACTTCGTACTTGTACTTTTAATGAAAATTTTGTGTTGTCCAAGTACCCCCATCATTACTTCAAGATGTGCTAAGTGCTCCTCCATTGACCTAGAATAGATCAAAATGTCGTCGAAGAAAGCTGATACAAATTTCCTTAAGTATGGTCAAAAGATTGCATTCATTACAACTTGAAATGTCGAAGGCTTATTACACAACCCAAATGGCATAATTAAATACTGATAGAGCCCCGAGTGTGTTCGAAACATCGTTTTATGTGCATCTTTCTCTCTTATACAGATTTGGTGATAACCAGCCCGCAAATCCAACTTCGTGAAAACACTAGACCTATGTAATTCATCTAACATCTCGTCAACTGTTGAAATCGAAAATTTGTCCTTTACTGTAACCTCATTCAACACCCTATAATCCGTGCAAAACCTCAAGTCCCATCCTTTTTCCTTATCAAAAATGCCGGAGATGAGAACGAACTCATACTCTGCCTAATCAACTCATTATTCAACATCTCATTCACTTGCCTCTCTGTCCTACTCTTCTGAAAGTAAGCGTACCTATAAGGTGGTACATTGATAGGATTTGATTAATCCTTCAAAGTAATTCGATGATCAAATTCTCTAATAGGTGGTAAAGTGGTAGGTACCTCAAGAACTCGCATATGACATGCTAATACGCTGCGTACTTGTTCGGGCAGCCCTAACATCCTTAACGTCTCTTTCTCTAGACATTTTACCTTCATCTTCTTAGTCTTCAATGCTTGTATATCACTTGTCTCAACAATGGCGAAACACTGAGCACCTCTATTGCACAATCGCTCTATCATATGTGTTTCACATTGCTTGACTTTCTTGGTAGATATTGCGTTCCATGATCGTTTCTTACCGACCAACTTGAACTTCATTATCATAGTCTCAAAGTTGGTAACTACCTCGTCAATGCTTTTCAACCATGCATTATCAAGAACTACATCCAATCCTGCAAATGCTAGGACATGTAATTCTGCCACTAATCCTCACTCCTTGCATATTCATTTTCACATCCCGATGTACTTCTTCGCATTTCAGCCTATCCCCATTTGCTAACCTCACATCAAAGGCTCAATGGTAGCTCCTTTTAACTCCAGTTTCCTCACAGTGTGGATGTTGATAAAATTGTAGGAAGATTCCTAATAAATTAATAAGGAAACCTCTAAACTCCCTATCTATACCACCAGTCTCATAGTCGACGATTTTGGTGCCCCCGAAATTGTATTAAAAGACAATTTGACCTCACCATCACCTATCCCAGAATCAGCTACCCATAATTCCCTTTCGTCACTAGATGTCTCATCCTTATCTTCGATTTCAAAATCTGACTTTCCGGAATACTCAATCACTAGTAATTTACCACTTCTGCATTAGTGATGGTGACCCTTAACCCACGTTTCACCACACTTAAGCATAGACCCTTCTTGATATGTTTATGTACCTCCTCTCGAGATAGCCTTCTCACTTTTTTGGTCTTATCCTTCGGATTGGGTGTTACCCTTTCAGGAAGTCCCGGCTTGCAAGGGTTTTAAGAACTTGCTCCCTATGTTTTCTTTGAAGGATTTCCTCTCACTATAGCTCTCGAGTATTTCTGTCATTCGCATTACCTCACGCAAATTTCGCGGTTGTTTTAGCTTCACTTTCCTAGCCAACCACGACTTTAGTCCCTTAGTAAATGACTCGATTAATGTAGGTTCCGGCCATCCCTTAATGTATCCCTGGACTTTACCTTCCTGGCGAAGTTTCTCTAGCTGCCCAGGATGATCTACCACAGGTGATAGCCCCCATTAAGCCAAAAATTTGTGCTCAAATACAGTCCAAACCAACCGTCTATGATCATGCTTATATTGCTCCTTAATCCATCTCCACACTGTCCATCTCCACACCGTCCATCTCCACACCGTTCAGATACATGCATGCTATCGATACTCAATTATCTCTCATAACCTTATAGACTTGGAAATAATGGCCAGCCTTATCCAACCATTCATGCGGATCGCCCCCACTAAAGTGCAGAAAATCAACCTTTGGTTTTCTCAGAGCCAGATTTCCTCCTCTACCGAACTCATAGGCTACTTCATTAAATTGTCGATCCCTGGGTCTATCGAAGTTAGGCTCTCCTCTGCTAATCCTCCAGCCTTCCCTTCAGAATTCATCACCACCACTGGACCTAAACCCTCGGCCGCTCTATCGGACCCATGCTTATGTCTCCCTAGATCCGATGCTTGGACATGATCCCTTTCAAACCACTGCTGGGCTGCTATTCCACCCCTTTCAATTCTTCCACCGTGCCTATACTGATCCAAAACACTAACTTGTCCCTCGGCTCTTTTGTCCGAATCATAACCTGGTTCAACAGATGATGGCCTTACCCCATGACTTTGCCTTGCCTCTTGAATAACTTCACCTTGATCGGCTGTCCCTCTATGACTGACAGCTGATTATTGTATGGCAGTTGCTCAAAGCTCTCCATCATACGTTCCAACGTTTTTTTTTTTTTAAGATTCTCGTTTGCCTGGCTTCCAAGGCTTCTATACGTGCCTCATGGGTTGAAACAGTCGTCGGAGCCTGATTGTTGACGCTGGTCGACAACTCAAATATCTCTCAATGAAAGCACCAAATAGTTGATGACCTAGATCAAAATCCCTAAATAAAACCCTAAGTCCTTAATTAAACCCTAACCCTAAAAATTGAATTCTAAAATTAGTGAGTTTGATTTGATTAGTCAAAAATTCAACTAACCAAACCTCTAGAATTAGTCTTTGTGGAGATTTAATCCTAGTCCAAACAATTCATAAGTATTTGATCTCAGAAAAAATCAAAATATTTTGTCTCTGATAATTGCCAGTAAACAGAAGCTGAATAATATATTTGATAAAAGATAGTTTACAACCCTAATGCTTAATCAACTATTTATATCTAACAAAGTTCTAATACGAAAAGAACTAGAAAAAAGAAAATAAATAAAACAGGAAAGAGACTTAAAAACTCAAATTCGGACTTTCGTTTGACCAAGCAAACATTATACCAAAAAACGCTGCCCACTATCGCGTTTTTTACTAACACTTTTAAATTGAGGCTGATGAGGCCAAAAAATGCTACTCACAGTTGCGCTTTTTACTAGCACTTTTAGATTGAGGCTACTGCTACAAAAAAAAAAAAAAAAACTACCCACGGTTACGCTTTTTGGTAGCATGCGCCCCATGATGCTAATTATCACTCCAATACCTTCCGAAACATCTGGCATCTCTTCCATTAGTTCTTTGGCACTGTTTTCACTCTCCCTTAACCTTAATCTTTTTGATCTCCTAGTGATGTTCTCATCAGCATATTTCACTTTTGTCTTTCATAGGCAAAAGTGAAATATGTGAGTGTAAGAGAAAAGTGAAATATTGTAACAAAAACCTAAAAATGATACATCCAACTAATTTTGCACCAAAATCACAACTCTTTCATACATACAATCAAAACTCATCAATTAAATGATGTAACAATGAAAATAATTCAAGCAAAATATGATTTTTACATACCTTAAACCAAATTGGAGAGATTTTGAGTTTGGATGAAATGTTAGAGAAATATTTGAAATGAATCCTTATCAAAAAGTTCTTACAAACTCTTGAAAATAGAGTGTTTTAAATGTTAGGTGGTAAAGAGATAGAAGATGAATGAGAAAAAGGTTGAAAAGATGTTAAGGGTTATTAATGTAATTGTTTGGTTATGAGGTGAAAGGAAATTTTCTAGTTAAAAGTATTAAAAGATTCCATGTGGTCAAAAATAAAAAAAAACAATACTTTCATAAGGATAAATTTGATAATTTCCTCTAATGGATATCGACAGCAGTGTGGAGACCAGTCAAGAGATGCCGACCTCCTCTGCCTCCCCTGATCGCGGCGGGGAAGGTCTATCCATGGAGATCTCCATGGATGCAGCTTGGAGATTGGTGCATATCCAATATCTAGATTAGATTTGCACAGTCCAGATGAAGATTGGATCTATACCAATCTCAATTTTTATTTTTATTTTGAATTTTTTCACCAATCTCTTTTTTTTTTTTTTTTTCAATTTGATCTCTACCATCCATCTTACAAATTGATGGTGGAGATCCATCTATTATTTTTTTAAAAACTTTTAAAATTATTTAATTTTTTTATTTGTTCTTTATCGTCCATCATTGAACAGTATAGATCCATCTTTAATTTTTTTTTTTAAATCTATATTTGATTTTAAAATATTAAAAATAAGTAAAAATAACTAAATTATCTTCCTCTAATGGTTAACTATAGTCAACCACTAACGGTAATGAAAGTCTGTACAAATTTTTTAGAAAGTTGTTTTCATTTGCAATGAGGCAAATCTCAGATAGCTTATGTATTATTTGTTCTAAAAATTAAGTTAATCATATACATTTAAGAAAATATGCATACCACATAACATGACACCCTAACATAAGTGTGTACACTACCTTTTGAGAGAAAAAAAAAATCAAAATGTTGGAGTTTGGTTTATATATGTTTTTTTTAAAGCAAAGAATGATGGGGCAATAGTTTGGAGTAGTATATGCCTTTTAAAAAAAAGTGATGTTACGTTTTAAATTTTAATTCAAAAACAACTTTGATAATGTGATAAGTGGTATATCTTTATCATATAAATAACGAAAAGATGGGGTGAATGACAAGATAATAAATTACTTGGCACATCTTTGGAGTTAATTTTTGGACTGGTATTTTAAATTGTATAACATTATGTTTTAGAAATTGAAATTGCTTTTAGCGTTTATATCAAATTGTTAATAACTAATATCATCAACTTTTGGCTTAGACAACGTGTAGTTTGTTTAGATAATACATCATTGCTCTCAGTAAATTAGGCATCCGATTGAGATTCTCTTGACATCAATATTCATTTTGTTTATTTGATGCTGCCTATTTTCAGCTCACATTAAATTTTAGCTTATAGCTCAGGTCAATTTTAGAAGTTAGGATTCTCTTTCTGGTCTTGTTTTTATTTACCATTTTTCTAATGTAAGATACCATATATTATATAGTAAAGATTTATTTTTTTTTTCTTTTGTTTGATTCAAATTCAATTACGGTTTAAAAATAAGATTTATTAAGAGAGAATCTCGATCCTAATTTTAGGTACCATTACAATCAAATATTTAAAGATGAGTATCATGGTTGACGATAATAATCAATAGAGCAGGGTCTAGGTCATATAAAGATAACATTCAAATAGAGCAAAGCCCAAAGGTATTAAAAAATTCTACCATTTTACTCAATATGATAGGATATATACATTGACCATCTTACCCTTAGCTATATGATTAAGTGAAAAATATAATTTTACCATTTATTTTTAAAAATTAAATAAATTAACCTTAACTTGTACATTCAATAAGAATTTAATACGTATCAATAAAAAAATTTAAAATTATAAAGTACATAAATAAATTAATTAATACCAAAATGAAAAACCTTTAAAAAATAAAAAAAATCAATACAATAATAACTAATTTATGAAAATTCAATAATTCAAAATAACACTTCAAATTAATAATAAAAATATAAAAAATAAATTTTATATATGGAAATAAATTATAATAAATTAAACATTAAAAATAGAATAAATTATTAAAGTAATAAAGAATTTAAATAATATATTTTGAAAATATTTGGAGGGAAGCATTATTATTTTTAAAAATTATAAATTTTTAATTATTATTTTTAAAAACAAAATAAATTATTAAAAGTAATTTTGAATTATTTTTAAAAATAATTTTTTTTTTATTTTTTTCAGTTTTTATTATTTTATTTTTAGAATTTAATTTTTATTTATTTTTAACCTTAATTTGTATCTTTGTATCTAAAGACTGAAATACCCCTAACATCATTAAATTTTATTGACTATTGACTAATAAAATAACTAAATTGATAAATTTTAAAAAATTAAAGACCACGTTAGGTTAAAAAATAAAGGACCACTTACTGCGAACCTACCTGAGGTTTGCCATTTCACAGTCGGAAACAACTTTATGAAAAATTGACAGCGAACACCTCTGCCATTAACGTTGACTGTTAAATATAATTGTTGACCATTTTAAAAGTTTAAAAAGACCAAAATAACCCTAATTAAAAGGACATATTACAGCGAATCTACCTGAAGTTTGTCATTTTATAGTCGGAAACAAGTTTATGAAAAATTGGCAGCAAACTCGCCTGTCGTTACCATTAACTGTTTTAAAAGTTTAAAAGACCAAAATACCCCTAATTAAAAAAATTAAAAATTTAAAAAATAAATGATGAATTGCACTAAAGTTTCTCTTATTTAAAAAAAAAATTAAAAACAATAAAAAAAAATTAATGGATCACCACCGTTCATCAATCTTGATGGACGATGGAGATCATATTAAAAAAATAATTTTTTTAAAAAAATCAAATCCAATATGGAGATTGGATCTCCATTTCCATCTAATCAAAATTTATTTTTTATTTTTTTATTTTTATAATTGTTAGTTTTTAAAAAAATTATTTTTTAATATGATCTTTATCGTCCATCAAGATTGATGAATAGTTGAGTTCCATTAATTTTTTTTATTGTTTAATTTTTAAAAAAAATTAAGAGAAATTCAGGGTACCCTTTAATTAGGGGTATTTTGGTCTTTTTGAACTTTTAAACGGTCAACGGTAATGACAAACATTAGGTAGGTTAGCTGTAATTTGTTCTTTTTTAATTTGGGATATTTTGGTCTTTTGGAACTTGTAAAACGGTCAATGATTATCTTTAACGGTCAACGGTAACAGCATGGAGGTTCGCTGTTAATTTTTCACTAAAGTTATTTCCGCCTGTAAAATGGAAAACCTTAGGTAGGTTCGTTGTAATTTGTCCAAAAATAAAATATCGATTAAAAAGTAATAATTTGTAAAAAGTTAGGGACCAAAATAATTTTTAGCCCATTAAATAAAAAAAAAAGGTTATAATATCCACACGTCCCTTTTTTTCCTTTTTTTTTTTTTCAATTTAGTCTTTTTTAATAAGCACACCCCATAAAAAGATTTTAATTTGTAAATATATGATATGTAGAATTTGGAAAGATAATAGAAGAGAAAAGACTGAAAATAGTATAAACGAATAATCTTACTTCACACTTTTTATTCAAAGATGGAGTCTCTTTAAATAGCCCCAAACTTTACCAGTAAATCATAGAAAACAAGCACAATATAATTCAACTAACCTTGACTCTCCACTTGCTGCTAACAGCTCTGGTATTATTAACAACAACAAAACATCAAAAGACCAAGTCTAAGCCTACTGACTTGACTGAGTCAAGTATCCAAGGCAATGAGCTCACGCATCATTCCCCACCACTTGAAGTTTCCTTGTCCTTAAGGAAGAAGTTGGGGTAGGATGGACTAAGCCTCCACTGATTTTCCCAAGTAGCGTCTTCAACCAGGGCATCAGCCCATTTTACTAAAATTTCGGTTTTTGGGCGATATTTTCCTAGTTAAATGACTCGGCGTTCCAAGATGGCTTCTGGTTTAGGTAAAAAAAAAAATGGACTCCTCAGATATTGGCTGCAGTGGCATCAGGGTAGGAGGTGCAGGTCCATTGCATTTCCGTAGCATACTAACATGGAAAACATCGTGAATCTGAGACCCTACAAGTAGTGCTAATCGATAGGCTACTGGACTAATTTTTTCGACAATAGGAAACAACGCAAAGAACTTAGGAGAAAGCTTCAATGAACGTTTGAATGTAACTGATGTCTGCCAATAAGGCTGGAGCTTTAGATAGACCTGATCCCCAACCGCAAAAGTGGCCTCGCAACGGTGAGAATCAGTTTGGACGTTCATCCTGTTGCGGGCTAACTCGAGATTGTGACATAAGTCACGTAAAATGGAGTCTTTGTCGTACAAAAACTAGTCAACATCCTGGATACGAGAAGTTCTAGGAACATAAGATGTTAAACATGGTGGAGGAATGTCATAAACGGCTTTCAAAAGGAGACATCTTAGTGGTTGAATAGACAGAAGTGTTATAGCTGAATTTAGCCTAAGGAACCTATTCCACCCATTTTTTCAGACGATCCCCAGCAAAACATTGCAAGTACTGTTCCAAATAGCGATTTACCACTTCTGTTTGTCCATCTGTTTGCAGATGGTAACTGAACCTTATGAGTAACTTGGTTGCTTGTAATTTGAATAAAGTTTGCCAAAAAGTACTGATAAAAACTCGATCACGGTCACTCACAATAGAAATTGGAATACTATGTAAAAGTACCACATTATCAATAAAAACCTTAGCTACTGTGGCTACCGTATATAGGTACTCGAGAGGAATGAAGTAAACGTATTTTGATAACTTGTCAATTATCATAAACAAAACGATATAGCCGTTCGATGGAGGTAATCCCTCTAAGAAATCCATAAATATTTCTATCCAAATACGGTCTGGAATCAGCAACAGCTGCAGCAACCATGCCGGTCTCATTGAGTTATTTTTGTAACATTGGCAGACGTCACAGGTTTGTAAAAACTGTTTGACCGTTCGTTCCATACCCAGCTAAGTGAAAGAGTGTTTGATTCTTGCCAAAGTTTTATGGAAACCATAATGACCTTCAATTGGTGAAGAATGACAATCATGTAAAATCAAGGTTACAAGAGAAGAGTTTGGATTTAAATAAACCTTATTGTTTCTGAACCAAACACCTTCTCTACAAGTCATAAGTGATGATGAGTCCTTGGATGAGAGGGATTTGTAAAATGAGTCTTGCTGGACCTCTTTTTGTAATAAATCTCATAATTCGGTCGTGGCCAAAGATATGGCCATACAATTAAACTCAGCCACTCGTGACAACGAATCTGCTCCTTGGTTGTCTGACCCCTTTTTGTAGTCAATTACATAGTCGTACCCAAGGATTTTTGGCTGCCAACATGTTTGAGCCGGAGTGGTGATTCATTATTCTAAAAAAAATTTCAGGCTCCTTTAGTCAGTTAGCACAAAAATTGCTTACCCAATAAATATGGTCTCCATTTACGAATGGATTTAACTATTGCTAACATCTCTTTTTCGTATATCGATAGAGCGAGCATCGATCCTTTGAGAGCCTCACTAAAGTAAACGACTGATTTGCCACTTTGAGAAAGTATCGCGCCAATTCCGATCCCACTAGCATCGCTCTCTATCACGAAGGGCCTTTGTGAAGTTGAGCAAACTAAGAACCGGGGCCGTTGTTAAAGCTTATTTTAATTTTTGAAAAGCATTTTCAGCTTCTGAGGACCATTGGAACCGATATTGTTTTTTTCAACAATTATGTCATAGGTGCAACCATGCTTCCGAAATGCCGAATAAACTTCTAATAGTACACGGTCAAGCTTAGGAACCTAAGAACGGCCTTTGGTGTCTTTGGAATCAGCCAATCTCAAACATCTTGTATTTTTGTTGGGTCGACCTTTACTTCCTCTTGTGACATTATATGGCCTAAATAATCAATTTGGTGGACACCAAACTTGCATTTAGAAGTTTTAGCAAACAATTTTTTAGAGGAAAGAATATTCAAAATAGTTTGCAAATGTGTGAGATGGTCGGCCCAAGTGTTGGAGTAAACCAGAATATCGTCGAAGAAAACCATGATAAACCGTCTAAGATGTGGCCGGAAGAGGTCGTTTATCAACCCTTGAAAGGAAGCTGGTGTGTTGGAGAGCTCAAATGGCATTACTATGAACTCATAGTGACCCTCGTGTGTCATGAAAGCGGTTTTTGGAATGTCTTCTTCAACAATCCTTATATGATGGTCTATAGCTCTCAAGTCTAGCTTTGAAAAATAAAGAGCCCCATGCAACTCATCAAGTAGTTCATCAATTATGGTAATAGGATACTTGTCCTTGACAGTGATGGCATTGAGGGCGCAGTAGTCGACACAGAACCGCCATGAACCGTTGGCTTTTTTGACTAATAGGACAGGAGAAGAAAAATGATTGCTGTTGGGACGGATTAGACCTATGTGGAGGAGTTCGCATACCATCTTCTCAATCTCACCCTTTTGGTAATTATGGTAACGGTTGGGTCTTACGCTTATCGGTTCCGCTTGGGGCTGTAAGGTGATACAGTGGTCATGAGGCCGTTTAAGAGGAAGGCCACTTGGTGGTGCAAATACATGTGCGAATCGGTTCAAGAGTTTGCTAAGTTCAGGCGGATAGGTGGTGAATTCTTTATGGCTGTCGGATGGTATAATGTGTAGGAAAAATCTAGTACCTTGTATCCCTTGGAGTTCCTTATCAGTTAAGGCCGATAAGCTTGAACACCCCATCCCTTGGAAGGTATGATGTTCTCCTTTGGACTTAAAAGTCATTGTTAATCGCTTGTAGTCCGTCTTGATTGGACCAAGAGTTTCAAGCCATTGAACTCCCAACACAATTTGGCAAGCCGCAACTAGAAGAACATAATAATCAACAATAATCAAATATCCTTAGACAGCTATGGTAAGAGCTTGACATTGTCCTACACATTCAATTATAAGTACTACCACCATAACCTGAAAGCTTTTATCTCTAGTAACCGGTAAGTTGAATTTAGAAACAAGAGAGTGATCTACAAAATTATGAGTACTACCGCCATCAATAAGGACGGTTACATCTTTATTTTTCAACTTGCCTAGAACCCAGATTGTTTATGGGTGGTCAGTATCTAATATCGCATAGAAGGATATTTCGAGTAGGGGACTTAGCAACTCAGGTTCCTGCTGCCCAAATTCCTCCGAATTTGGATCCAATTCCTCTATCATGAAGAGTTGAGGACGCTCACAACGATGTTTCAGAACGTATTCCTCATCGCAGTAGTGACAAAGCCCATTTTTCATGACATTATTGATTGGTGATTCGGCAAACTGGTTGGGAAGTGTGTGTTGTATTATTTTTGGTGGCCGGTAGTGGTCCTAGAATTCTGATGTTGGGTTGGATGTAGTTTTTGGAGGTGTAGATGCTGTTGAAGAGTGAAAATTTAAATAGGACTTCCGCTGCAATAAATTGCGTTTTTCCAGGAGTTGTGCTACACCAATTGTATCAGTTAACGTCTTTGGTTGCTTGATTTTTACATCAAGCCGAATGTCATCACGGAGATCTGCGATAAAACATCCAACAAAAATTTGTTAATGAGTCCGTCGACTCTATGTGAGGGTTTTTCGAAGGCTTCTTGATAACTGGCAATGGTTGATGTTTGCTTAGTTGTGTCAGAGCTTCTGAGGGATCTCATAGTCGGTTGGATCGAACCGTAGGTGCACAACTTTGGTGAACTTCTCCCAAGTGAATGGTCTACGGAACGTGGTTAGCCATTTATGCTATTATAGCATAATATCCTCCAAGTGAAACGAGGCTAATTGAACTTGTTAATCAGGAGTGACGTCTTTAAAGTCAAAGTATTGCTCGGCCTTGTACATCCATCCAGTAGGGTCTTCTCCGTTTGAATTCGGAAATGAAAACTTCAAATGTTGATTTCGATCTAGTTGGGTAAAGGTTTGGTATCAGCTAGATGGAGGTTGGTTATGCTGGTGTGATGATTTAGCTGGGGCAAATGGATTAGTGTCTGGATGGTTTGTAGTGGCAACTTAGGAAGCACGGATGGCATGTAGTTTAGAAAGAACGGTTTGAAGTGTGGAATGCACCTTATCGATTAAGGGTGGGCATAAAATCGAATTGAACCACGAAACCGCTGAACCAAACCGAACTGGACTGTTTTAAACCGGTTCAGCGGTTTTCGTTGGTTCAGTTCAGTTGGTTTTTTTTTAAAATCAACGAACTGGTCCGGTTCGTGGTTTGGAGCCCCAAACCGACGAACCGAACTGCAAAGCCAAGTATATAGTTGAACTCGTGGGAGGGTGAACTCTTTCGTTCATGATAGCTTTCTCTAGTGTGTAAGCAACTGCACCGACTATAGTTGTGACTGTTGTTTTGCTTTTACCTTAAATGGCCCCTTTTTGTTTTGCTGTTCTTCGCTGGGTTTATTTTTGTAGGTTCCCTCCCTAATATATGCTTTTTAGATTACAATGTTATATAGCTATTTTATTTTATTTCTATTTCAAACTCGCTTCAATGAGGAAAAAAAAAATACAATTATACTATGTGGGGTGTGTAAAGTTGAATATATATATATATATATACACATAACCCGTGAATCCATATAATATTAGGTTCAATCAGTGCCCTAAACCCGTGATCATATTTTGATATAAAAAAAAAACCGAAAGCCCATTATAATTTATATAGACAAATAGGTCCACAAACCGACCAAACCGAACCAAACCAAACCAGTCCAATTCGGTTTGGTTTGGTTCAGTTCACTTTATTCTTGGTTTGATTTACTTTTTTAAAAACCGATCAATTGTCGATTTTACCCAAAACCAAACCAAACCGAACCATGCCTACCCCTATTATCGATGCTTGACTGATGACATTGCAAAATTTTGTGGACCTCATTTTGAAATTCGACATTAGTTTGATTCCGAGTAGGCATACTCTGATACCAGTTGATATGTACAATTTGAGAAGATAATAAAAGAAGAGAAAATACTGAAAATAGTATAAAAGAATAATCTTACTTCACACCTTTTTTTACTCATAGATGGGGTCTCTTTAAATAGTCCCAAACTTTACCAGGAAATCATGGAAAACAAGCATAAAGAAATTCAACTAACCTTGACTCAATAAAAGCTTGAATCGTAGCAACTACTACCTACATTATTGCTCCACTTGCTGCTAACTGACACTATTAACAACAAAATATCGAAAGACTAAGTCTAAGCCTATTGACTTGACTCAGTCAAGTATCCAAAGCAATGGGAGCACACATTAATATACCATACTCAAATACCAAAAATACCATTCATTTTATTTTTATTTTTATAATTCATACTCCCTTTTTTTTTTTTTTGTAAAAAACATTAAAAAGAAAAACAATCTAAAGGCACCTCCTTTTGTTAGTGGTACTTTTTACCTCTTCTCTAAAATAAAATTTCCTTTTTACTTATGATAACTATTTCTACTTAACAATGAATCCATATAACATTCTGATGAGATAAAAGTAGGAACATTTTGACTTCACAAATGCCTACTTGACTAGTACCAGCTTGTTGGGTAATTTAAATAAGGGTAATGCAACCCAAAAAATTAATCCAAAAATCAATACAAATAATGTGATAAATTTTGGAATAATGTTGTAAATGACATGATATGAATAAATCACTTACTAGGCCAACAAAATGGGTCACAAACTGCAAACTTGACATGAACCCAAAATAACAAAAGTGTTCGGGTCAATAAATGGGTCAACACATGTAACCCAATAATCTAAACATGTTGTGCCAGTGTGAAGAGATTGACCCATTTAGATAAACAGGTACTAAAAAAAATATATATATATATCGTGTCAAGTTGAGTCCTAAAAGGGTTCAGATCGTGTTAGGTTGAGTTCAACTTGACTCGCAAACCTATTTTACCAGCCCTATCCTCACTACATCTTTTGGTTAAGTAGATTACAATTTTAAATAAGGATTAAATTTTAATTAAAAAAAATTAATGAAAAAAAGGGGCTACTAAACAGAAAAACTAACTACCGTCCAATGTCGTTCAATGGCAATAATGTTCATTTAGCGTGCAATGTCTCATATTCAAATCGCAGCACTGTAGGGGATATGTCAAAGAAAATAAATGAATAATAAAGTAGGATGTCATTACTGCCATTAATAAGACAGCCATCTAATTTGGGCCTGCTATTCACAACCCAATACACCAAGGTCCAAACATCACAATTTAGCAATCCAGAAACATTACAAGCACAAGCTCTACCCCTACACAAAATTCTCTCAGATTTTAAGGTGTGGATTACATATATAGTCCATAAATCTCTCATAGATTTAGCACTAATAAGTAATAATGAATGTAAAGAATATAATTGAAAATGTATTACATAACATAATATATGTACCACTTGTTCTATCATCCAAATGGTACAAAATCTGGCTTGAAGTTGCCAATTTAGATAAATGGCAGGTTTGATCTTTAGAGAGAATGATTAATCACCAGGAGACTAACTACATAATAGAATTACTTGATGTATTCTACCTTGTAAAGTTTCAGTAATTCTTAACAATCTTTAATACCGAAGAGTAAGTTCCCAGGATTGCACTAACGATCCCAAGTGCAACGACTACAATACTCAGAACAATCTGATAAGGTGAAAATGTTAGAGTCAGTAAGAAGCATGGAAAACGGAAAGGCACAGATGAAATTAAGTACTTTGACACAATATCATAAGATGCCGTAAAAGGTTAGGCTTCAAAGAAATTTACGCGGATGTGATCTTAGTTTCTCATTGAGGAATTGTTCCTCGTTTTATGTTGATGAAAGTATACATGTACCATTATAGGTATGACCATGAAAGCTCATGGAGATATTGTGCCATTTTTTTCAGGTAAAACTGCTTTAATAGCATGCTAACAGCAAAACCTTTCTGAGAAATTTCATGTCAATATGGCTATCTGGTGCCACAACAATGCTTGTTTAGCAAGAACTTGATATCAAAATTTTTCTTCTAATAAATATGTACTTGTCTTTTTCTATTGTTCCAAACACGGGAAAAAAAGTAAATTCAAGTAATATTGAGTTTAACATACCTGTGTCCTAGAACTTTTATTCCCCAAGATTTTTATGTAACATAATGCTGGCATTATAACTGCCTGAGTAAGAGCAACATAAATCATATAAGCGATTATTGATTTCAACTATGATAAAAATATAAGGAATTAAAAGAAACGAAACATGCAATGTTATTGGCTTGCATGTCATGTTTGCGTTTTTAAATAATTTTTGCAATGGTGTAGGTTACATACTAGCAAACCTAGTCCGTTTGCATATCATGCAAATATGAGAATTGATTTAACACAAAATGGTTCTTTATAAATTATCTTTATCTATTTTAATTCTCTGCCAAACATTCATGACTAAGCATCCATACGTAATTTTTCCATTCATGGACGGAATAATCATCAATGATTATGACCAAAGGTTTTAGCTTTATGCTTACCACAAGTATACTGAGGAGAGAACCTATTAATGCCATCACAAGACCTGATCCAGCAAAACAAATTTTTGAGTCTATTCAATCTCACAAGTACAAGATGCAGGTGAGGCGATTCAATATAATAAGTAACCCTCGCATGTCATCAGCTCAATAATATAACATAAAATTAATAATATAATTACTCATCTCATTATTTCACCAGAAAATTTTGATTTCTAGAAAAGGTACATTTTAAATAACGACTAGAAGATTATCTGGAAGCTTCCAAACCTTAATGAGTTTACATTGTAAAGAAATCTGGTAAAGATTGTAACAATTTGATAATATTTTAACATCCAAACCTGCTGTGTACTTATAGCACCTGGGTTGTTTCACTGTGGTGGTAAGAGAGGGGCTACAAAAACACAAGGGCAAATTGAAATGGAATACCCTGACGTTTGGTCATATTGCAATGAAATTACACTTTTCCTTAAACTATAACCAAGTACCTCGGATAATTATCAATTTAATCCCTAATGTATTTAAAAATATCACTTTTTAATCTATTTTTACTTTTTTAACACACATGGTCCCTACTTTTTCCAAAACATATCAATTTATTCCCTATAACCAAAATTTTGACAGTCATACTAAACATAAAGTATAAATTGACCATCTTACCCTTCTTTATTAAATTAGAAAGATGATTTTACCCTCCAATTTTTTACATTTTAACTATTTTACTTATTTGGATAGTCCAATAAAAAATTAATATGTTATAAAAACTCAAATTATCTTTTTAAAACACACTTAAAAATAATTAAATAAAAAATAAATAATATAAATTCATTAAAAATTTAAAAATAAAAATAAAATTCAAGATTGAATACTTATAAAACTCAAAATTTAGTTAAAAAAACTAAAATGTTAAAATATTATATATATACATATTTTAGATTATATTGTATAGTATTTATACATTATATATATATTATATAAAAATAAAATATAATAATAAAATTACAATATATATACACATATTTATTATTATTATATTATAAAAATAAAAATATAATAATAAAACTGCAATGTATATAAATTACTAAATTTTGAGTTTTATAACTATTCAATCTTAAATTTATTTTATTTTTAATAAATTATATTACTTTTAACATTTTTCTAATTTTTAATTTTACATATTTATTTTATTATTTAATCCTTTTTAAGTATTTTTTTAAAAAAATTAAATTTTTATAACATATATCAATTTCTTATTGGACTATCTAAATAGGTAAAGTTGTTCAAAAATTAAAGGGTAAAAACGTTATTCTAATTTAATAAAAAAGGGTAAAATGATTAATTTATACTTTATGTCATGTTTAACCGTCAAAATTTTAGTCATAGGGACTAAATTGATATATTTTGAAAAAAGTAGGGACCCTGTGAGTTAAAAAGTAAAAATATATCTAAAAGTAATATTTTCAAATACATTAGGGACCCAAATGATAATCATCAGAAGTACTTAGTTATAGTTTAAGGAAAAATGCAATATGACCAAACGTCATGATATTCCATTACAATTTGCCCAAAACACAAATAGAAGCATCATACAAATGCCACAAGGTAAAGCATTTCTTGGGCTAATCTAAGATATGAATTGCCCAATACTTGAATCTAGGAAAATGTTCCTTTGAATTGTCAAAGGGACTCCATGATATAGGCACAAAAGAAAACTAGAACAGGGAAGCGAATTGACTAGAAATAACTGAGAGGTGATAGAATAGGGTTTTTGATAACTTTTTAAATTTTTTAACCAAATCATCCATTTCTTGATTTTAGGTGGATTTTAACTAGATTCAAGGTGCCAAACTGATGGGATAAATACATCTCTCTAACACACCTCTCACGTGCTAGACTGACGGGCTTGGTGCTGCAAATACAGATTATAAAATAAATACAAAAACATATTGCATGTGGGAGGACTTGAACTCAGGACTCCTAAATCAAACCAAGTTTTGATACCAAGTCAATATCCAACAAAACCAATAGCTTAAGTTATCAAGTAAGAGCCAAACCAATTGTATGAAGCTCTATAACAATGATTTCTTCTCTTAGTTTTTATTGGATCAACTCTAGAAAATAAATAACATAAAAAGGCCTATAGGCATATAAAAACCAACTTAAACAAGGAAAATAAAACCTAACTAACTTATCGACACTAAGATTGATACTTACCATTACCTTGAACCTCTTTATAATGATTATAGAAAGTTAAGGCACAAATTAGCTTATGGAAAATTTTATTTGAGTCATGTGGACGAGGTACTGACGAGCTTCTAACAAAGGATTATTCATTTGACATGGTATTGCCACACATTAAAAAGAGATGAAATCTTGAGATAGTACACTAGAACCTCGAAAAAGTGTTTTAGAAGATGATTTTGAGAAACAGAAAGAGGAGAATGACTAGTTCAATGATGGGTTTGAAGAAGGGCGAACCTCTATAGGGGAAAGAGATTGAGATAGAATACGTGATAGTTAAACATACAAGGATGAGACGGGAAACAAGGATGAGGTTGAGAAAGAGATAGGAATATGGACAAGGACAAGGAAAGTGACATTGGTAAAGACCACTATCTCTTGGAGAAGAGAAGGAATATGGACGTGAGAGGAAGTTGGAAAGAAAGAGGAAGAAGAAGAGAGGGAATATGGAAGTGAGATGAAGGGGGAGATCGAGATCAATATAAAGAAAGGCAAGACAGGCACTGTGGGTGTTAGTAACCAATAGACCTAAAAGTTTAAACTGTCAGGAAAGAGCCAACTAATGATATAAGGCTTTCTAACACACCTCTTCACGTGCAAGACTGATGGACTTGCCACGAGGACTAAGCCCAAATACATAATCAAACTCAGAACATATTTAGAAAGAAATGCAAATGCAATCACGTGGGGAACTCGAACCCAGGACTCCTGGGTCAAACCAAGATAGTCTGATAACATGTCAATAACCAACAAACCTAAAAGCTTAAATTATCAAGAAATGACCCAACTAATGATATAAGGCTTTCTAACAGTGGGAAGATGAGCCCTTCAAGGAGCTGAAGGAGGAGTATGGATTGGAAGAGACATGCAGCACCAATCACAGAAGGCATGCAGATGAACCAAAGGCTGCTAGCACTTGTGTAAGAGCCAAAGAAGAAGATAGAGATGAACCAAAGGATGCTAGCACTTGTAAAGAGCCAAAGAAGAAGACAGAGAAGAAGGAAATGATGCGCAAACCACCTAGATCCATAAATTGCTTAAGCTAATAGAATCTGAGCATCCTTTGCTTTTGCTGTTTAGCTAACTAAATACCGTGAGATAGCCGATGAATATAAAGTTGTGTACCCTTGGGCAGCTTCTTTATGTATACATTATTAAGTGGATGGACATTTGATAGCACATTATGTATTACTCAGTTCTTCAACTATGCTAGAAGATTATTTGGTATATTATTCAAGGGCGAAACGAGAGTGTTAAAGTTAGGAAGCCAAAGTATATCTGAGAAACATAATTATAAAAAAATATTTCACATATATTTTTTTTAGCTAAAAAATATAGTTTTATATATAAATTTTTTTTTTTCAAAAATCTAGGGGACCCTCCAAAGGGGTCCGCCCCTAATAGTAGTGATCATAGTAGCTAAAGTATAATTATGCATAACTTAGATTTTTGTTACATTTTTTTTTTATATCCAAGGATTAGCTTAAACTAACACAAATGTTTGATAATTGCATATTCGAAGAGTTGAAGGCTCTTCTAAAGTAAGAATTTTCATGCTAGGAAAAGAGCTTATAGTAGTAATAAACTTACAATGTATTTTTCACCTTCTTTCTATAGCTTGCTGACAAAATCAAGTGTGACCTAATTTTTAGGTTCACTTTTTTTAGTTTGTATATCAATAAAAAGAGAGCCAATATTTGATTGTGGTATTAGTCCCTGCTATATCAATTGGTGGCTTCCTAGGCACCCTAAAATGAGGAATGGAGTAGTAAGCGACAAAATACTTTGCATGCTTCACTTATTCTGACTTGTCAGAAATTAAATATTGCTACAGTGATTCACTAATAATTGCTAATGATAGTTTCACTGTTTCAGTAAATATCCAATTTTTTAGGTTGGATGCTGACTTTGGAATGTCACAAACCCAAAACAATTGTAGATCTATTGCTGTGAACAATTTACATATTTTGCAGATGACCTTTTGATTCAATAAACTACCCAACAAATAAGGAATGAAACTAATAGGTAAAGTACTTATTATAAATCAAGTTCAGAAATTTACCGAAGAAAGGAAGAAGGAACGCAGCACAAACCGAGGAAAACACGAGTGCAGTCCTCAGAAGAATGTAACACCAGTAACTACTTGAAATTCCAATGGGCAATAGCTCTTCTATACTCCTGGCTAATGGGTTCATCAAAAGCGCATATTTGTTCAATGTTAAGGAGGAAACATGCAAAACAATTAATGATCAATTCTTGTCCATTGACACGTTTTCATTACTCATGTTAATTTGAGAAAGGATATTTAGTGAATGGGTTGATAACCTGAAAATAAGAAAGAAATAAGCTTAAAAACAAGTTCATATTTACTAATCCATGTCCACTCACAAATGCCATAAACATCCCATTTTAAATTTTATTTAGAGTCCTTTGCATACTTACTGTCGTCCATACTGCTACTTTTGAAGCAAAGGCGTGTTTTGGCATATTCAAAGTTATCTGGGACAATGTACCTTGACCAAAGATAAGATACCCCATTACTGCAACACTCCCGTATATCAGCACGCACAAAGCGAAACTGCAGAACACATCAAATGCCAGGAAATAATAAGAAGTGCGTGTAAAATTAATAGCCTAAACCCAAAAGAATATTTTTCTTTTTACCATATTATCAATGCCTTCGTGAATTTTGTTTTATCAGCCATTGATTGGTAGATATTTGGAAACACAGAATGCCCAGAATAGCAAAACCCATAAACACCAATTGCAAAAGGAATGCCACTCCAGTTTACCACTTGACCGGTTTGATGGAAACCAATGCCTTCTGTTGCGCCAAGGAGAAACACACAAAGTACTATCAAGATTGTTGCAACAACCCCGCCAGCTGCAAAACAAATAACAAGAATGTAGAAGGAAATCAGTACGATCCATATTTTTCAAAAACTGAATACTGTATAGGTACTTGACTAACAACTTTGACACACCTGAAAGGTATGAAATCACACGAAGATCCCTCAACCAAACTGTAGGTAGAACAATGAGGGCAGTTACAATTCCAAAGAGGTGCATAGAGTCCAGCTGAAAACCAGACCAATCTAAGGATGCTCCAGGGAATAACATGGTAAGATTATCCCCTTCCAAAATAATGAATTCCACACAATATGACTGCAGACAGGCAGAAGTTATCTTAAAAACTGACTTGAACACTCTTAGCACATGGATGAAAAACAAAAAACCCAAAATGTCAACTCAGTGCTTCACTTACATATAATTCCAAATACAGAATGATCTGCACCAAGAACCAAAACACTTGTGTAAGAATGTTGAATACAAAACCACTGACCCATGAATAAAGTAAAATAATTTATGTGTTGCATAGTATATCAGAAACTACGGATATTAAAAAAAAAAAAAGCAGACTCTAAGGTTGATAACCATATAATTAACGACTAAACCATGATGATGTTAACAGGGCTTGAATATTGTTGTTTGGGTTTCACCTACAAGTTTAAACTTTTCAGTGCATCGGTAATCAAATATAAGTTACAAGGAGGCCTTGGGTTTGAGTACCTCATGTGATTATATTTGTAGTTGTTATTTGTTCAGCTTATGTATTGGGGCTTGACCCATATGACAAGTTTTGATTTTGCTAACAGAAAAGAAAGCCATTTGAAGTTATGGACTTACTGATATGAAAAGGCGTCCATATTTGCCAAAGGCAGCTTCCCCTATATCTGGGTAGGTTATGATGCCTTCGTTGCTCTCGAAGCAATATCTCATGAGAGAAGCTGTGTAACAGCACACAACCGCAAAAAATAGTAACACTATCAAACTTGCCCAGCCTGCTTCTTTCACTGTATAAGGTGTAGAAAGAAGCCCTACCCCAGCCATCACATTGATTCCTGTCCATATATAGGCTATGTAACATGCCAAAAAGATCCCAAACTACAGAAAAAAAAAAAAAATTCTTACAACAGCAGTCCAATTTTTGAAAAGTTATTAGAATTAAGTTAACTTCCATTTTCTCTTGTTTATCTAATACATATAAATCAGAAAATTCAAGTATCTTTATCAGAAAAATTGATGAAATAAGTAGAAAACTTCTAGTTAAAATATTCAGGACATATATGAAAGAATTTCAGACATAGTAATAAGAAAGAGTTTTAAAATGACATGGCTTACCATTGAAGACAGTTTGAGTAAAGCTGCATCCATGACCAATGGGTAACTCTCCAGTGAGTTGCTTATAAAACGAAGACTTTGGGTCTGAGAATGACGATTGAGCTCTTGAGATCCTATCCAAGTCTTCCTTTTGACAAATCTTTTCATCAGACAGCAGAGAAGACTTTTCATCGATCTCTAAGCTATTCCTCCTTTGACTGAGAAAGCTCAAATGTTTGGAAATTGGAGAAGGAATGATTCCAAAACTTGGAGATGCTGCGATTGTGTAAGAATCAGTCGTCTCCCTGCCACCATGAAAATAATTTACACACAACAAACTTATTAATTCATTTTCTTTCTTTTTCTGGACTCAAATCTGGTAAAATTTTACCTGTAACTCTGCGGCCATTGCTGAGAAATGAAGGTACCAGCAGAAGAAGAACCTCTGCCTCCCTCACCATTTGCAATGTCTTCTTCATCACTAGTATCACTGAACTTGTTCACTTCTATGTCTTCATCATCATCATTCTCGAAGAAAAACTCTTGTTTGGTCGACTCTGTGTCTTTCTCAGCCATTAAGAACACCAGCCAAACAACAAATCACAGTGACGCAAAAAAGGTAAAGAAGAAGTTTTTGTATCTTTGTTGGGCAAGTAGTTTTGAGGAATTGGGTGGTTGATATCAAATCAAAGTAAAGGATTTGAATTGTTTTGTAAGTCATTCATCAATGTCAAGATAGTGAGGAGGTAGAGATAACGTGGCATTGATTTACGGGAACATACATGCAAAACAAACGAGGCAAGTGCGGAGATTCGGAGATAGTGTCAGAACAGGCAACTTATCACGCGCGCCTTGAAAATTTTATGTGTGCATATTCTCGAAACCCCGTGAGGTAGGATTTAGCATTGTTTGTTTTTTTCTCTTTAGACTTGCTGGGTTTTAATTAAATATATTAAATTATTTTTATTTATTTATTTTAAATAATTAAAAATAATAAAAAAATAACTTAAAATAAAAAATTAAAAATATTAACTTATCATTTAATTATGATTATAATATTTTCTTTTATAATTATCATTCTTATATTAATATATTTTTAAATTTATCTTTATATAGATGTTTCTGTTTAGGGAAAAAAAATAAACATATCATTCAGCTTTCAGCTTTCAATTCTTATTCTGTCTTTAAAAATATTCAAATCTATTCAGTTTTCAGATTAAAAAAAAAAAAAAAAAACCTACCCCTTAATATCTGATTTCTATAAATACACAAATTTGAAAAGAATCTTTTACTTGTGGACACATGATCCGGACGACTACTCCCAACAATATGAAGGGTTTACTCTTAATACAGAAAAGAGTTCTACCCACACAATTGTATTTTTATGGGCAATGGTGAGAATATATATTTACATGCTTACACAAGGTGTTGAACTTTAGTGGATTTGAGAAGTTTGAGACCTTTAACCATCAAGGCAAGAGACCTTGTGTTATTATTTTATCTAAACTTGAAGTCTCCTTTAATTTTATGTTAAGAGCAGCTTTTATCTAATTATCTTTTGCGCGGTACATCTAACAGAAATTAGAACATCCTTTAAAAAAAATTAGAAATAAAAACATACTTTCACAGATTTTGGTGAATACCTTTTTGATCCACATTAATGATGAGATTCAAGTCTCATCATACACATTCACCAGTATATATGAGAAGTTAAAACTCCTCGTTATGTGGAAGTAGATATCTCCAGTTATAGGAATAAATATATGGATCATACATATAATAATAATTAATCTTAGTGAGTATCAACAGATCTCTGATTTAGTTCCTGTCAGCTTTAAAACAAAATCTAGTAGAAATAGAATGCTCAACTAATATTTTTTTATGGTCAGCTTGAGTTATTATTATTATTATTGTTGTTGCTGTTACTATTATTATTATTATTATTTTTTATTTTGAAGGACGAGGATTCAAATTCGAAACCTCAACTTCGTTGAGTAATGTGGTTACAACTAGGTTATGTCTGCGACCACTATTATTAACTTATTATTAATATTATTACTAATTGGCAACTTACTTTATAGGTTGTTTGGAATCATGTCCATGAAATTATATTTATGTAACATCCCTAATTTTAAATAAATATGAAAAGTATGGTTGAATGAATTTTGAATATATAAATATGATATTTATGATTTGAGGGGTGGAAAATATAATTAAATGTATGTATATTTTTAAGGTTTCCAGATGGACCAGATGGAGTGGTCCAGAAAGACTGCATGAAAGAGAAGGAAACGTTGGCAGTGAGTACCGCGACCAGGGATCGCGATAGCAGCTCGCGGTGAAAAATGGTGATTTTAGGTAGTGAGCACCGCGACCAGTCATCGCGACCAGAGATTGCGCTGAGCAACTCGTGGTGAAAATGGTAATTTTGGGCAGTGAGTAACGCGACCAACATCGCGACCAGACACCGCAATGGTTGATCGCGATGGAAGCGGTGAAATCACTCCAGTGAGCAACGCGACCAAGTGGCGCGACCACAGGTCGCGATGACCGAAATTTTATAAAAAAAATAAGCGACCAGTGGGAGCTTTACGAAGAAGTAATCCAGAAAACAGAAAGAGAAAAGAGAGAGAATGAGAGGAGAGAAAGAAAAAGAAAAAGAAAGAAAAAGAAAAAGAAGAAGAAAAAGAAGAAGAGAAGGAGAAGAAAAGAAGAAGAAGAAGAAGAGAAGAGGAAGAAGAGGAAAGGAAGAAGAAGAAAGGAGGAAAAAGAGAAAAGGAAAAAGGAAAAATCTAAAAAAGAAACAGTCGAAAAAACTGGTATCCAGGTTGGTGTACACGTATTTATGAAAACTTTATGAATTTTGTGATATTATTTGATTTGAATTTTTATATTATGATTAAATGATTTGAAATTAATTGAAACACTTGTTATTGATTTTGGAAATTAATATGGATTTGTGATATTATATGTTTTTTAATATTGTTTACGAATATTGTTTTGTGAAAATAATTGTTGATTGGATTGATGAATGTTATTTGAAATGAACAATTGAATAGGTGATATTGAGAAAAAGGCCCTAGGATAATTGGACATAGAAAACGGATATAGGATGTTGGTATACCAGCTGGGTTATTTTAGCAGTACTGCACCGTTATTACTATTGATTGTTGTAGCGGGGCAATCTCGGACAATCACACCAATACTAGTGACTGTTGTAGCGGGGCAACCCCGGACGTTACACTGATATTACAGAGATTAGACCCATATTCCATGTAACACCCCCTGACCTGACCCGTCTGGATCGACCCAGGGAGCGCTACCGGGTTTTCAAAACTTTTCTTAATTCTTTATACTTTAAAATCCTTTTTAGTGAGCCCATCATAATTCAGTTTTAAAAATTTCGGCAGAGTTCCTTCTGTTTTTCTGATTTTCCAAAACCTATTTTCAACAAAAGTTCAAAACAATATAATTTCAACACTTCTAAATCAAACTTTCAATCAATTGCGTACCCTGTCGTTTAGTGCGACTTTTCAAACAGTTTTAAAATAAAACATATATAATCAATATTTACAAACATTTGAAAATAAAATAGGAACCATAAAGCAATTATTTACAAATCATAAATATATAACACATTTACAGATTTCTATATATGCATGTGTAACTGAATATAATATACAAAAATATATGACTACCCAAAATGTAGTGACTCTGAATCTCTGTCTGCAACTATCCCCTCTTCAGTCTTTTTCTTTATCTCCAATGATATCCTTGGTACCTACGCGTGATAAAATCAACGCACTAAGCATATAGCTTAGTGGGTGTACACTAAACTCATTTATCAAAATCAATAAATAAATTTCAACATAAAATATAAATAAGATATAATATAATAACAAATTACTATTTAACTCAATTTATAAATTAAACCATACCAAAGTCAATTTTTGAAATCTGTTTATAAACAATTTATCCAATTTCATTTTAATCCTGGCACTTTGGTATACTCAACATACTATCAGGACTGGAATATGGGTCTGATCTCTGTAATATCAGTGTGACGTCCGGGTTGCTCCGCTACAACAGTCACTAGTATCAGTGTGATTGTCCGAGATTGCCCCGTAACAACAATCACTAGTATTAGTGTGATTGTCCGAGATTGCCCAACAACAACAATCACTAATAATAACGGTGCAGTACTGCTGAAATAACCAAGCTGTTATACCAACCTCCTATATCCGTTTTCTATGTCCAAGTATCCTAGGGCTATTTTCATACAGTTTCACAAATCACAGACTTTATTCTAAATCATTTCATTTCCAAAGCATATATCCAAGATATTATTCGTAATTCAACATTAACATTTCATATAATTTCTTCTAATCTAACAGTTTAATTGAAAATCGTATGTAATCAGAATATTCAAATTAATAACTATATAAAAGAATCCATCAAAATATTCAATTAAGCACAGTTTCAATTAAAAACACATAATAAAACTACAAAGGTTTCAAAAATGATTGTACACCAACCTGGATACCAGTTTTTCGGCTGTTTCTTTTCTGGATTTCTTTTTCCCTTTTCCTTTTCTATTTTTCCTCCTCTTTTCCTTTTCCTTTCTTCCTCTTCTTCTTCCTCCTCTCTTCTTCTTCTTCTCTTCTTTCTCTTATTCTTTTCCTTCTTCTTCTTCTTCTTCTTTCTCTCTCTTCCTTTGTCTCTCTTTTCTTTCTCTTTTTCTTTCTTTCTTTTTTTTTTTCTATTTCCCGTTCTCTCTTTCTTTTATGGCTTGCTTCTTCATGAAGCTTCCACCGCCAGCTTATTTTTTTTTATAAAATTTCGGTCATCGCGACCTGTGGTCACGCCACCTGGTCGCGTTGCTCACTGGAGTGATTTCACCGCTTTCATCGCGATCAACCATCACGGTGTCTGATCGCGACGTTGGTCGCCATGCTCACTGCTCAAATTCAATATTTTCACCGCGAGCTTCTCAGCTCAATCTGTGGTCGCGGTGACTAGTCGCGGTGCTTATTGCCTAAAATCACCATTTTCACCGTGAGCTGCTCATCGCAAGCCCTAGTCGCGGTGACTGGTCGCGATACTCACTGCCCAGTTTTTCACCCTTCTCTTCGTGCATTATTTTTTGACCGTTCAAAGTGGTCCATTTGGTAACCTAAAAATATACATATATTTAATTACATTTTACACCCCTTAAATCATAAATATCATATGCATATACTCAAAATTAATTATTTAAAATTAGAGATGTTACATTCCAGTCCTGAAATTATGTTGAGTATACCCAAGGGCCAGGATTGAAATGGAATTTGATAAATTGTTTATAAATGAATTTAGAAAATTGATTATGTATAATTTAAATTTATGAATTGAGTTACATAGCGAGTTGTTTTTATATTATATCACGTTTATATTTTATTATGAAATTTATTTTATGATTTTAATAAATGAGTTTAGTGTACACCCACTAAGCGATATGCTTAGCGCGTTGATTTTTATCACGCGTAGGTAATAGGGATACAGAGGGGGAAAAAGACTGAAGATGTAGTTGCAGACGGAGGATCAGAGTCACCAAACTTTGGGTAGTCATATATTTTTGTATATTATATTCTGCTACGCATGCATATACAGAAATGTGTACAAGTGTTATGTATTTGTTTTGTAAATAATTGTTTTATGGTTTATGTTTTTGTTTCCAAATATTTGTAAATATTAATTATGAATTGATTTCATTTGAAAATGTTTGGAAAGTCGTACTAAACGGCAGAGTGCGCATTTGATTGATAAATGAATTTGAAGTGTTGATTATTGTATTGTTTAGATTTTTGTTGAAAACAGGATTTTTGAAAAATCGAAAAAACAGAGGGAACTCTGCCGAAATTTTTGAAAATGAATTTGATGGGCTCACTAAGATATACTTTATTTGATTTTTAATGGTTTTCAAATTATAAAGTAAGTCAAGAAAAGTTTTGAAAACCCGGTAGCGCTCTCTGGGCCGATCTAGATGGGTCGGGTCAGGAGGTATTACATTTAAGTGGTATGAGAGCGCGGTTTAGGCGTTTCTGGACCAAAAGAGTTACAGTCTGTATATGCATGCATGGTATAAGGACACCTATAGGAATGTGTGACTCTAATCTGCAGACCTCTCTTCTGTCTTATATAGGATAAAAAGAAATGGAAGAAAGTGAAGATAGACCTGAAAGTCCCGCTAGCATGGCTGGGGGAGCATCTAGAGAATCTGTAAGCCCAAGGCTGGTTAGCCAGCATTTATGCAGCAAATGGCTGAATTCTTTCAGAATGTGGCCAGAGCAGCACCACGAAGATCAGCCATTAAACGACTAGCTAAGTACAGACAGACAGATTTCCATGGCACCACGAAGATCAGCCATCTGCAGCAAAATCTTGGTTTGAACGGACAGAAAGAATCCTAAAGCAGATGCATTGTACACTTGAAGAAAGATTAGAGTGTGCAGTATCTCTATTGCAGGAGGATGCCTACCAATGGTGGACCTCCGTTATACAGTCAGTGCGCCAGAAGATAGAACTTGGGAGTTATTTCAGAAGGAGTTTCGAAGGAAATATGTTGGTCGCATTTATCTGGATAATTTGAAGAGAGAATTTACCAACCTGAAGCAGAGGCAGATGACAGTGACAGAGTATGAGAGAGAATTTGTCAGGTTGAGTAAATATGCTCGAGACATGGTAGCCACAGAGGCGGACAAGTGCAGAAGGTTTGAAGATGGGCTGAATGACTATATCCGCCTATAGATTGCCGCCTTTGAATTTGAAGACTTTACCAGACTTGTCTCTGCAACTTTGAATGTGGAAAGAATTAAGAAAGAAGAGCAGGCCAGAAGAGACAGAGGTCAACAGAGAAGGGGAGCAGGGCCATCAAGTTCGTATCAGCCACAGGGTAAGAAGTTTAAAGGACCGCAGTCTAGTGGTCCAGTGCAGTCACAGAGGCCCATACCCACAGTTAGGCCGGGTCAGTCTGCAACATTAATAGCCAGTACCCCTGGGAGTGCAGCTAGGGGACCAGCCCCGGCATTGTGTGAGCATTGCGGAAAAAAACATCCTAGGGAATGCTGAAGGATCACAGGAGCCTGTTTGAGATGTGGATCCCGTGATCATTTTCTAAAGGATTGTCCATAGCTTATAGCTATCCCTGTTCAGTAACCAGAGAGATCTGCCCCTACTATTTCTAGAGGTAGGAGGCCCAGTCAGGCAGGAACTGAAGGTGGTAGTCACAGAGGGGTGTCAGAATCAGTGGCAAGACCAGATAGTCGAGCTCCTGCACGAGCCTATGGTATTAGGGTTCAGGAAGATAAGGATGCGCCAGACGTGATAGCTGGTATTGTTTCTATCTTTAATACTACAGCTACTGCATTGATAGATCCAGGTTCTACTCATTCTTATATATGTGATGCATTGTTGAAACAACGAAGTTTGAAAACTGAACCTACTGAGTATGATGTGTTCATTAGCAATCCGATAGGCCAAAGTGTAGTTGTGAACCGTGTGTATAGAAATTGTCCCATTCGGATTCAGGAATATAAATTTCCAGGAGATTTGATGTAGTTGTCATTCCATGAGTTTGATGTTATTTTAGGCATGGATTGACTAACTAGACACAAGGTGGTGATCAACTGCGTATTGAAAAGAGTAATACTTAGAACAGTCGACGGCACAGAAATCACGATGGTGGGTGAAAAGAGGGATTTTCTCTCCAATGTTATTTCAGCCACTACAGCTTGTAAACTGATCAGAAGGGTTGTGAAGCTTATTTGGCTCAAGTGGTTGATTCCAGAAAAGTTGATTCTACTATTCAGAATATACCCACCGTGTGATTTTGCAGATGTATTTCCAGAAGAACTTCCTTTGCCACCTCAGAGAGAAATGGAGTTTGTGATTGATGTAGTACCAGGTACGTCTCCAGTATCCATAGCTCCTTACAAAATGGCACCAGCAGAACTGAAGGAACTGAAAATACAGTTACAGGAATTACTAGATAAGGTTTCATCAGACCCAGTGTATCCCCGTGGAGAGCTCCAGTGTTGTTTGTGAAAAAGAAAGATGGGTCACTGAGATTATGTATCGATTATAGGCAACTAAATAAACTCACTGTCAAGAACAAATATCCGTTGCCTAGAATAGATGATTTGTTTGACCAGCTGAGAGGAGCCTGTGTCTTCTCAAAGATAGATCTCAGATCGGGGTATCATCAGTTGAGGATAAAAGATTCTGATATTCTGAAAACTGCATTTAGAACCAGGTATGGACATTATGAATTTGTAGTGATGCCATTTGGGCTAACAAATGCGCCTGCAGCCTTTATGGATTTGATGAACCGGATATTCCGACCATACTTGGATCAGTTTATGGTAGTATTTATTGATGATATCCTAGTATACTCACAGACGACAGAGGACCATGACAGGCATCTCAGAGTAATATTGCAGATTCTGAGGGAAAAGCAACTGTATGATAAATTGAGTAAATGTGAGTTTTGATTGGCCGAGATTGCATTTCTGTGCCACATTGTGTCAGCAGAGGGTATTAAGGCCGATCCTAAAAAGATTGAAGCAATAGTGAAATGGAAGCCTCCTAGAAATGTTGTAGAAGTCAGAAGTTTCTTAGGCTTGGCAGGTTATTATCGACCGTTGACCAAGCTACTGCATAAAAATGTTAGATTTGACTGGACTGACAGATGCCAGGCAGCTTTTGACAGATTGAAGATGATGCTAGTTAAGGCTCCAGTCCTGATTCAGCCTATTTCAGGTAAAGATTTTGTGATCTATAGTGATGTCTCACACCATGGTTTAGGCTGTGTATTGATACAGGAAGGCAAGGTGGTTGCATATGCGTCCAGACAATTGAAAACTCATGAACAGAATTATCCAATACATGATCTGGAACTTGCAGCTATCGAATTTGCTTTAAAAATCTGGAGGCATTACTTGTATGGTGAGAAATGTTACATATACACAGATCACAAGAGTCTGAAATATCTGCCTACCCAAAGAGAGCTCAATCTGAGATAGAGACGATGGATGGAGTTGATTAAAGACTATGACTGTGTGATTGACTACCATCTAGGAAAGGCGAATGTGGTAGCAGATGCTTTGAGTAGAAAAGCATTATTCGTTCTGAAGGCCATAAATGTTCACTTACAACTGAATCTAGACAATGCATTGGTAGTTGCATTGAGATGCAGACCAAGTTTGATTCAGCATATAGCAGAAAAACAGAAACAGGATGAAAGAATCCAGATGATATGTGGACAGATCCCAGAGGGGAAGTATACGAATTTCTCAGTTAGAAATGATGGTATTGTGTGTTTCAAAGACAGAATTTACATTCCAGATGATGAAGAATTGAGAAAGATAATCCTGACAGAGGCACACAGTAGTCCGTATTCGATGCACCCAGGTAGCACAAAGATGTACAGAGATTTGAAAACTCAGTATTGGTGGTCTGGTATGAAGAAAGATATGGTGGACTTCGTGAATAAATGTATGACCTGTCAACAGGTGAAAGCTGAACATCAGGTTCCATTAGGATTGTTATAGCCAATATCAATACCTGAATGGAAATGGGACCGCATTACTATGGATTTTGTCACAGAATTGCCACTCACCCGGAGTAAACACAATGCAATATGGTTTATAGTGGACTGACTGACGAAGTCAGCACATTTTCTACCTATCAGAACTGACTATTCACTGGATCGACTGGCAGAATTGTATATAAAAGAAATAGTCAGATTGCATGGAGTACCTGCATCCATAAAATCAGATCGAGACCTACATCCAGGTTCTGAAAGAAGTTTCAAGAAGCTTTGGGTACTCGATTGAGTTTCAGTACAGCCTTTCATCCGCAGACAGACGGACAATCAGAAAGAGTAATCCAGGTGCTTGAAGATATGCTCAGGAGTTGTGTAATTGATTTTGAAGGGAATTGGGCGGATCACCTTCCACTAATTGAATTTGCATATAATAACAGTTACCAATCGAGCATAGCTATGGCACCATATGAAGCACTGTATGGAAGGAAATGCAGGACACCAGTATGCTGGACAGAGTTGGGAGAAGACAGGTTAGTAGGCCCAGATTTGATCCGACAAACTGAGGAGAAGGTGAAGATTATTAAGGAAAGACTGAAAGTTGCATCTGACCGACAGAAATCATATGCAGACCTGAAAAGAAAGGAGATAGAATATGAAGTCGGTGAAAAAGTTTTCCTGAATTGCTTTACCTCCAGAATTAGAAAAGATTCATAATGTGTTTCATGTATCAATGCTGAGGAGATATAGATCTGATCTTTCCCACAGAATGCAGGCTGAAAGTATTGAAATCCGACCAGACCTGACATACGAGGAGGAACCAGTGCAAAGAACTACGAAACAAAAGAGTTCCACTGGTGAAAGTCCTCTGGAGGAATCATAAAGTCGAATAAGCTACCTGGGAGAGGGAGGAAACAATGAAACAACAATATCCACAACTTTTCAACTGAGGTAAAATTTCAAGGACGAAATTTCTTAAGAGGGGAAGAATTGTAACATCCCTAATTTAAAATAAATATGAAAAGTATGGTTGAATGAATTTTGAATATGTAAATGTGATATTTATGATTTGAGCGGTGAAAAATGTAATTAAATGTATGTATATTTTTAAGGTTTCCAGGTAGACCAGATGGAGCGGTCCAGGAAGACTGCATAAAAGAGAAGGAAAAGTTGGCAGTGAGTACCACAACCAGTCACCGCAACCAGGAATTGCGATGAGCAGCTCGCAGTAAAAAAATGGTGATTTTAAACAGTGAGCACCGCGACCAGAGATCGCGCTGAGCAACTCGCGGTGAAAATGATGATTTTGGGCAGTGAGCAACGCGATCAACATCGCGACCAGACACTGCGATGGTTGATCGCGATGGAAGCAATGAAATCACTCCAGTGAGCAACGCGACCAGGTGGCGCTACCACAGGTCGCGATGACCGAAATTTTATAAAAAAATAAGCTGGCGGTGGAAGCTTTACGAAGAAGCAATCCAGAAAACAGAAAGAGAAAAGAGAGAGAACGAAAGAAGAGAAAGAAAAAGAAAAAGAAAGAAAAAGAAGAAGAAGAAGAAGAAGAAGAAGAAGAAAAGGAGAAGAAGAGAAGAAGAAGAAGAAGAAAAAAAGGAGAAGAAGAGAAGAAGAAGAAGAAGAAGAGAAGAGGAAGAAGTGGAAAGAAAGAAGAAGAAAGGAGGGAAAAGAGAAAAGGAGAAAGGAAAAAGAGGAAATCCAGAAAAGAAACAGTCGGAAAAACTAGTATCCAGGTTGGTGTACACGTATTTCTGAAAACTTTATGAATTTTGTGATATTATTTGATTTGAATTTTTATATTCTGATTAAATGATTTGAAATTAATTGAAACACTTGTTATTGATTTTGGAAATTAATATGGATTTGTGATATTATATGTTTTTGAATATTATTTACGAATATTGTTTTGTGAAAATAATTGTTGATTGGATGGATGAATGTTATTTGAAATGAAAAATTGAATAGGTAACATTGAGAAAATGGCACTAGGATACTTGGACATAGAAAACGGATATAGGAGGTTGGTATACCAGCTGTGTTATTTTAGCAGTACTGCACCGTTATTACTAGTGATTGTTGTAGCGGGGCAATCTCAGACAATCACACCGATACCAGTGATTGTTGTAGTGAGGCAATCTCGGACAATCACACCGATACTAGTGACTGTTGTAGTGGGGCAACCCCGGACGTCACACTGATATTACAGAGATTAGACCCATATTCCAGTCCTGAAACTATGCTGAGTATACCCAAGGGCCAGGATTGAAATGAAATTTGATAAATTGTTTATAAATGAATTTAGAAAATTGATTATGTATAATTTAAATTTATGAATTGAGTTACATAGCTAGTTGTTTTTATATTATATCACGTTTATATTTTATTATGAAATTTATTTTATGATTTTAATAAATGAGTTTAGTGTACACCCACTAAGCGATATGCTTAGCGCGTTGATTTTTATCACGCGTGGGTAACAGGGATACAGAGGGAAAAAAAGACTGAAGAGGTGGTAGCTGCAGACAGAGGATCAGAGTCACCAAACTTTGGGTAGTCATATATATTTGTATATTATATTCTGCTACGCATGCATATATAGAAATGTGTACAAGTGTTATGTATTTGTTTTGTAAATAATTGTTTTATGGTTTATGTTTTTGTTTCTAAAGGTTTGTAAATATTAATTATGAATTGATTTCATTTGAAAATGTTTGGAAAGTCGCACTAAACGGCAGGGTGCGCATTTGATTGATAAATGAATTTGAAGTATTGATTATTGTATTGTTTAGATTTTTGTTGAAAACAGGATTTTTGGAAAATCGAAAAAACAGAGGGAACTCTGCTGAAATTTTTGAAAATGAATTTGATGGGCTCACTAATATCTACTTTATTTGATTTTCAATGGTTTTCAAATTATAAAGTGAGTCAAGAAAAGTTTTGAAAACCCGGTAGCACTCTCTGGACCGATCCAGACGGGTCGGTTTAGGGGGTGTTATATTTAAGATTGGTACCCAACTTGATAAGGATTACTACTTATGGATAAGTAACTGGTTCAAATCCTGGTTGGGGGAGGCGAAGCAAAACCGTGAGGGCGTTGTGGTGGGGCAACCCCGGACGACCCAAAGCGGACAGTACCTTATGAGTGACCATTGGACCTCGCGGGGCAAACCTGGCATAGACCAATTTAGGCGAATCCCGGAGGTGGACGTCACAATTTAAACATTGATATGTATTTATTTTATTTAAAAAGTTTAATATATTTCATAATTTCAATTCAAATTTTGTAATTAATGGGTAAATATGTTAGTTGTTAAAAAAAATTAACTTGTTTGAGGGTAATATCATAATTCCACTTAAACAAATAAAGTTTAAGGGCAAAATGATTTTTCTACATTTCTATCGCTTTGATTATTAAAATTTTGGTTAAAAAAAAGGGATAAATTCAAATATAACCCTCTAAGTATGGGGGAAGATCGTTTTTAACCTCATTTTCAAATTTAATTATTAGTAACCCTGTCAATTTTTTAAAAAAACCCATGTAAAATTACAGGTCAACCCATTATATAATGATACTTAAAATCTAATTTGCTAACCCTAATTCATTTTCTTTCTTGCTGCTGCTTTTTTTTTTTTTTTAAGAGAGTGGCAGTCTTTAGAGAGAGGAGATCGTCGGAGAGAACATCCATCGGAGAGAAGAACGCTGGTGAAGAAAAAGAAAAAGAAGTCGAAGAAGAAGAAGAAGAAGAAGAAAAAGAAGGAGCCACCGATCAGAAGAACAACCGGACTCAAGGAGATCGACTGAGAGAATACCCATCGAAGAGAAGAACGCCGACGACAGAAGAAGAACCGGATGCGAGAACGAGAAGGAGAACCGGACCAGTTCGCCGGCGAGAGAGTTCGGCTTTGTTCAGACGACGGGGAGGTTAGGCTCCGTTTTGTTCGATGTTTGCAGTCGGACTTGAAGTGGTACCAGAAGACAAAACATTGCTTATTTGAAGGGGAATTTTTTTAAATTTCATGGTGTAATTCTTGATTTTACTTGGATAGATTGTTTACTGAATATGTTGAAATTTTTTTTAAATATTATTGATTGAATAATGTTGGTATTTGGGTGTTGATTGAATGAGGCAAACAAATAGTTAACATTTGTATTTGCGCATTTCACGCAACTTGTTTCGTTTATTAACTACATGTTTCACGTTACGTTTTATTGTAATTTATTATTGTTGATTGAAATCTCACGTGAAACATGCTGGAAAACTCATGTGAAACACACAACAAATTTATCGTGAAATAGGATATTCACGCGAGAATTCCAGCGTGATATTGTTGCTTGAAATCTCACGTGAAACACGCTGGAAAAATCACGTGAAACACGTTGGAAATGTCGTGTGAAACACGCAGGAAATCTCTCATGAAACACGAGATTCACACGAGATTTCCTTCGTGATTCACATGAGAATCCTATCATGATTCACGCGGGAATTCCAGCGTGATTCAAGCGGAAAAATCATGCGTGAATCACGCTGAAATTCTGCGTGATTCACGCATTTTTTCCTTCGTGATTCGCATGAATTCTAGCGTGATTCACGCGTGTGTACCAGCGTGATTCACGCATGAATTCCAGCGTGAATCACGCTTGAAATCTCGCGTGAATCATGTAAATTATTTAACGTTTTAAGGTTGATGATTCATTTTCTATACTAATAAGTATGTTGTTTATTTGTAAATGGGCAACAATCCTGTTCAGTTAGCTTACAAGTATGATGAGGACCGATGGTTTGACTTTCGGATTAACATGCATTGCCGCGTTAGCGAACGGGAAACGTTTCGAGAGGCTTTGGTTAGAGAGGAGTAGTTAGATCGATGGATGAATGGAGTATTTGGTCATTTCCTTAGGATGAGGGAAGATCAATACTTTGGTGGTAAGATATGTCAAATCTTATTGTGTCGGGAGATCGAATACCCGGATGCAAGGAAGGATGAGATGTGGTTTAAGGTTGGTGGTAAAGCTATGAGGTTTGGGAATGAGGAGTTCTTACTTTGTACAGGACTCATATTTGGTCCCTTGCCTTATGGAATTGTGTCGCATTACGCGGCTAGCAATGATGGTGTTCAACAGAGGTATTTCGGTAAGCGGCGTACCCACATTAACAAGGTTAAATTAAAGTTTAGCGTACGTCTTCTTTGTTGCTCACTTCCTGCTTGGACGTGAGACTCAGCTCACTGTTTCTGGTTGGTTGTAGGGGTTGGTCGAGGATTTGGTGGCATTTGAGAACTTCCTGTGGGGGACTTACATTTACAGCATTACTATATACTGGCTAGGGAAAGTCTTTCGCAACCGTGTTGGTGGCAGGAGTAAGCAAATAAATCTAAAAAAAGAAACCGTCAGCCAAGAAACAAAATTTGGGTATCAACATCTATGGATTTCTATGGTCATTAATGGTTTGTTTTTTTTTTTAAAAAAAAAAAAAAATTAGCTGCTTTTCATTTGTATACGGGACATAAATTCGATTTTTTTTTACATGTAATTTAATTTTTTTTCTTTTCAGATATGAGCATTGAAGGCTATCCCATCGTTGAATGGTAAGTGTGGGATACGATTGGATGATGGAATACCTCGTGTTTATAGATGGTATTGCAGGAAAAAACCAACAAAGCTTGTTAAGGAATTCAAAGATGATATAAGAAAAAAATATATTTATTTTAAAAATATTTTGACTGTATTATTATTTTATAACCTTTTTTGTCTATATTTCACAGTTAGAAGTACTTACGATATTGACTGCTTCGGAGGATGAGATGAAGCAGGATTATTATGTCTCGTTTGATCCCGATCAATTCGTTGGGCCTATGTTGCACAAGATCGATGGTTTTGGGAATGACTCAGAGGATTATGATGTGGAGAAGGATGTCCCCACAGAGGATGATGTCGAGAAGGATGTCCCCGCAGAGGATGATGTAGACCCTGCGGACAATGTATGTAATAAAGATGAGGACATCGAAATACAAGAAGAGAGGCAACATCGCGAGTCCAAATCTAAGATACAACATGATCAGTTTGATGTGCCTCGACGTAGGAGAGAGCCTGTGATGGTAGCGGACCACCCTCCTCCACCAACTGTTAAGTGCAAGAAACAGAAAAAACAGGTTGCTTTTTCAAACTTTAATTCATAACAGTATTCGGCTTTGTCACATACTCTAATTATTGTACACTAATTACTGTTGTTTTGAATTAATTTTAGAGTGATTGCAGGAGGATTGTTGGAGAATAAATCTCTTGAGTTTAGGAATTACAGATTTATGAGGATTCCTAATTTATGAGGATTCCTTTTATTTTGTAAATAGCTTCTAGCTAGTAAATAGGATTTAGAGTTTATTTCCTAGCAAGAGTTTGTTTCCTAATTTAACTATATTGGATATTGTATAAATAGTGGCTGTTGTAATAGAAGTAAATATACAAGTTCTCTACTTTTCTATAATCTTCATGGTATCAGAGCCCTGGTTCCAAATCTGAAACCTAGGCAGCTATTTTTTTTTTTTCGGCTGTACTTTTCCGGTTCCAAATCTGAACCCTAGACAGCCGCCTTTTTTTTTCCTTAAAACATTGTTTTTTGTTCTACCGCCATATTCGATAGTTCTTCTACCTCTAACCTATCTATTTCTGCTGGAAATCATCCTCCCATAGAAAATAGTAACCACCCAGTTAAAATAACCACCATCAAACTCAATGGAGACAATTTTCTCCATTGGTCTCTTTCTCTCCAGATATACATCAGAGGTAGAGGTAAACTAGGATATTTAACTGGAGACAAAGCCGAACCGCCAGCCTCAGACGCACAGTATGCAGTATGGGATGCCGAAAATTCAATAGTGATGGCATGGTTGGTGAACTCGATGAAGGAGGAGATTAGCGCTAATTATCTGGGCTTTTCCACGGCTAGAGAGATGTGGGAGAATCTAAAAGCCATGTACTCTGATCTGGGTAATCAATCCCAAATATATGAGATTCAGTCCAGGGTTCGAGAAGCCAATCAGGGCACAGACTCACTGACAAAGTACTTTACTGGTCTCAAACGCTTGTGGCAGGACTTAGACATGTTCTATGACCATAAGTGGAAAAATCCAGCTGATGGCTTTTACTTCAACCAAATAACCGAGAGTAGCCGTATTTTCACATTTCTGATAGGTCTCAATATCGAGTTTGATGAGGTTCGGGGTAGGATAATTGGGAGGCAGCCCCTTCCATCCATAAATGAGGTCTTTGCGGAGGTAAGAAGAGAAGAAAGTATGAGGCTGGTGATGTTAGGAAAGAAGAATGGAGAATCAAGCCCTGTTGAGATCTCTGCCTTGGTCTCACAGGAGGCAGCAGCTACTGTAAACAAAATTTAGATGCAAAAGAATGATGAGAGGCCGAAAGTATGGTGTGATTTCTACAATAAACCGAGACACACGAAGGAGACTTGTTGGAAGCTTCATGGCAAACCAGCCAACTGAAAATCGAGAGAAAGGTCTGGTCCTACAACCCATTCTGCTGAGCAGTCCTATCTCAATAAGGAACAAGTGCAACAACTTCTCAAGTTAATTCCATCAAGTTCCGGGTCAACTTCTCTCCCTAATAGCTTTGTTGCTCACACAGGTATTATCCCTACTAGCTTATTTACTTCTGCCTTTGCACCTTGGATCATAGATTCAGGTGCTTCAGATCATATGACTAGCACATCATCCCTATTTCACTTCTATACACCCTATGCTGGTAATAAAAAGGTAAAAATTGCTGATGGTAGTCTTTCTAGCATTGCTGGCAAAGGCTCCATCAAAATTTCAAATAAAATAGAGTTAAAATTTGTTCTTCATGTGCCTAATCTCTCTTGCAACCTATTATCTGTTGGTAAACTTTTACAGGATTCTAATTGTTCAATTATCTTTTATCCTACTAAATGTGAATTTCAGGATATTGCCATAGGGAAGATGATTGACAGTGTTGAGATGAAGGATGGACTCTACTACTTTGAAGATTCTCAAAGTAATATGCTGACTCAAAGACTTAATTGTAATATGAACTCTATCCCTGTGAAAGATCAGATTATGATGTGGCATTTTAGACTAGGACACCCTAGTTTTGCTTATTTAAAACATTTGTTTCCAAGTTTATTTCAAAGTGTGTCAATAAAAGATTTTCAATATGATACTTGTTGTTTCTCTAAGAGCATTAGGACTCCTTATTACTCTAAACCGTATAGATCATCACAACCATTCTATCTTATACATAGTGATGTATGGGGAATCTCTAATATCCCTACACTAAGTGGAAAACGGTGGTTTGTCACATTTATAGATGATCACACACGCTTGTGTTGGATTTATCTAATGAATACCAAGTCTAAAGTTGAAAAACATTTTAAAATTTTTTTCCATACGGTTGAAAATCAATTTTAAACTAAAATTAGTATTTTGCGTAGTGACAATGGAACTGAATTCTTCAGCCAACATTTAAGTAGTTATTTAACTGAGAATGGTATTCAACATCAATCCACATGTAGGAATACCCCACAACAGAATAGTGTAGCTGAGAGAAAGAACCGCCATCTCTTAGAGGTAAGTAGGGCACTTATGTTGTCCATGAATGTCTCTAAGTATCTTTGGGGAGAGGCTGTTCTTACAGCTACTTACCTGATTAATAGAGTCCCTTCTAGAGTCCTCAAACATAACACACCATTAAATTATTTGAAAAACTATTTTCCTACAAATAGACTAAGTAGCTCCCTACCTTTAAAAATTTTTGGTTGTACTATTTTTGTGCATCAACCAAGACTTTCTCAGTCTAAATTGGATGCTAGAGCAAAAAAATGTGTGTTTATTGGGTATGCTCCTAGTCAAAAGGGATATAAATGTTTTAATCCTAGCAACCGTAGGACTTATTTAAGCATGGATGTCAAATTTCTTGAAAACCAACCATTTTTTACTAATCATCTTCAGGGGGAGAATCATAAAAAAGATGAAATCCAGCAAGTATCCAATTTGATACCTGCTGGTCCTCTTTCTTCGGGTTCTGGTTTAGCTCCCTTCCTTGACTTCCCCAAACCGGATGCCTCTCTCTTTGATCATACAAATCAGCCTCATCATCTAGTAGAAACAGGAAATGTTCAACCAGAAAGTGAGGCCGGTTTGGATGATCCTCATAAAGAAAATCATGAGAACTTAGGTCCTAAGGAAACTGAACCTGATTTACAAGTTTTGGATCACACTTTGCCACTACATACTGAATCTGATATAAGGGGAGAAAACTTACAGGAAAAGAACCTACATTTGGGTAATAATCCTGCTGAGTTCAAGACATATACTCGGAGAAAAAACCAGAGTAGTGGAGTTCAGACACATCAAACTGACCAGACACAACTCCCCAGGCCAGAGTCCAATCTGAACTCAACTCAGCAAGGTAAAATTCCTATTGATAATTCAGTTTCTATTCCTAAGTTACCAACTAAAGCTGCTAGGAAATCTACTAGAAAACCTGTCAATGTTGAACAATTCTCAACTGATCTTGATATCCCTATTGCTATTAAGAAAGGCGTTAGGTCTAGTACCTCTCATCCTATTGCTAAATTCATGTCCTATCATAGGTTATCTGAGAACTATAAAGCTTTCACTACTAAATTGTCACATCATCTCATACCAAATAACATACAAGAAGTCATGTCTCACCCTAACTGGAAACTTGCTGTTATGGAAGAGATGCAAGCCCTTAATAAAAACCAAACTTGGGAGCTTGTTGACTTACCTAAAGGGGAAAAGACTGTTGGATGCAAATGGGTTTTTACAATTAAATGTAGGGCAGATGGTTCTATAGAAAGGTACAAGGCTAGGCTTGTGGCAAAAGGGTTTACTCAAACCTATGGACTTGACTACCAGGAGACTTTTGCCCCAGTAGCAAAAATTAATTCCATACGGATCCTACTGTCAGTGGCAGTGAATTACAACTGGTCCCTGCACCAACTAGATGTCAAAAATGCTTTTTTAAATGGAAATTTAGAGGAATAGGTGTTTATGGAATGTCCACCTGGTTTTGAGAAGGAGTTAGGAAAAGAGAAAGTATGTAGATTGATTAAATCTCTTTATGGACTTAAACAATTTCCTAGAGCATGGTTTGAAAGATTTGGAAGATAGTGAAAGAGTTCGGTTATAGTCAAAATCAAGGAGACCACACTTTGTTCTTCAAGCATTTAACCGAGGGAAAGAAGGTCATTTTGATTATGTATGTTGATGATATCATTCTAACAGGAGGTGATATTGTTGAAATAGAAAAACTAAAGAAGGCCTTTACTGCAGAATTTGAAATTAAAGATTTGGGGGAATTAAAATACTTTCTTGGAATGGAGTTTACAAGGTCTAAGAGAGGAATCTTTGTCTTTAAAAAAAATATGTGTTAGACCTACTGAAGGAGACGGGTTTAATAGGATGCAGACATGCTAAGACACCTATTGAAGCAAATCTAAAGCTTGAAGCTGAAAAATCTGATGCACAGGTGGATAAAGAGAAGTATCAACGTCTGGTGGGGAGATTAATCAATTTGGCATATACTAGACTCGATATTTCATTCGCTGTCAGCTTAGTGAGTCAATTTATGTGCTCACCCGGTCCTCAACATCATGAGACAGTCCTAAGAATCCTTCGATACTTAAAGGGGACATTGGGCAGATGTCTATTATTTGCTAACCGAGGGCATTTGCAGGTTGAAATTTATACAGATGCTGATTGGGCTGGAAGTGTTACTGACAAAAGGTCAACTTCCGGTTATTGTGCTTTCGTGAGAGGTAATCTTGTCACTTGGAGGAGCAAGAAACAAGGTGTTGTTGCTAGGAGTAGTGCAGAGACTGAGTTCAGAGCGGCGTCACTTGGTATATGCGAAGTTTTATGGATGAAGAGGTTACTTGAAGACTTGAGAATACAAATACCATAACCTTTAAAGCTCTACTGTAACAGTAAATCAACTATTGCTATTGCACATAATCCGGTTCTACATGATAGAACCAAACATGTGGAAATAGACAAGCACTTTATCAAAGAAAAATTGGAAGACGGACAGATTTGTATGCCATATCTACCAACTAGTGAACAAATAGCTGATTGTCTCACAAAGGATTACCAAAAAATCAATTCGACAAGCTAGTATGCACGCTGGGCCTAGAAGACATTTTCAAGCTAGCTTGAGGGGGAGTGTTGGAGAATAAATCTCTTGAGTTTAGGAATTAGAGATTTATGAGGATTCCTAATTTATGAGGATTTCTTTTATTCTGTAAATATCTTCTAGCTAGTAAATAGGATTTAGAGTTTATTTCCTAGTAAGAGTTTGTTTCCTAATTTGACTCTATTGGATGTTGTATAAATAGTGGCTGTTGTAATAGAAGTAAATATACAAGTTTTTTACTTTTCTATAATCTTCAAGGATCTTATGTCATTTATCAGCACAAAGTTCGACTGGTTACGGGAGGAGATACGATGTTTGGAAGATCTCACTCAACGTTTGATATATGATCTCAGGGACGATATACATGCTGTCCTCCTTGGTGTACCAGCGGCACCCCGTTCTATTAAAGATAATGTGGAAGATTATGGGGAAGATACTTGGTCGGATATCAATTACAAACATTTTAAGGATTTTATGCACGACGAGGATTGTGTCATGGCGTTTCAGTGGTTGTGTCATCCTCGGTATGAGAGTGGTCAACAAACGGACATGTCACGCGATAATGTCCCAATTGCTTGCATGCACCACATTTATGTTGCTTACGAACCGAGACATCTTAACTGGTGGGTGTAGAAGAGTCTGTAAATGTTGGTGTATGACGTGGATTAGGACAACCCACGCGATTGTGTCCTACTTCACCACATTTGGAGCATTTCTTTCTAGACTGGGTCTTACCCATCGAAGGTATCTTGGACTATCTAGGCCTTCCAGATTGCCTTTTACCTTCTGGTGGTAGGACTACTTGACTGCTGACATCACTAGGTACGTCCCATGAGGATGGATTGGAAATCAGATTTATAGATGGGGCATATGCTGTCTTAAGCCATGATGTGCTATAGAACTCGTGGCAAAATAAATTGAAGTCTATTTTCGAGAACCTATTAAAAACAAAACATAAATAGGAAATTAAATGAGTATGAACACAATAACATGTTTACAATTTGACAAAAGTAAAAATGAGAATATAGTGTGAAAATACCTTACTACTGCAATAGCAAGTGTACAAGGGAGTTGATCTAGGTCCTAATGCCGGTATGAGCACGTCTTCTCATCGATGTTAACCAAACCATCATGCTCACCACCTTCTACTAAGTATTTGGTCAGGTCAATAGGATACACCTAGAATGCTAATGACTTATCATACCTAACCTTGCAGTGATTAGAAGCTGCAGTTGTAAGATAAGTTGGATTTTTAGCCGCCCTCTCCCGTTGATTATAGAACCACCTTTGAAGCATATCCTTCAAGAACTCCATAGCTGTGGTGATAGGCAACCTCCGTGCTCTCTTAATACAATTATTTAGTGCCTCTGCAATGTTTGTTGTCATTATTTAGTATCTCCGACCTGGGCAATATGCACTTGCCCACCTATCAACTCTAGCCTCGACCAACATGTTAAATGAGGATGGGTGAGAATTTTGAATTTGAGTCAAGCTTGCATTACTTGAATGAACTTGGTATGAGTAAGCAGCTTTGACATAAAGTTCCATGATATCTTTACATCCCCTATAATGATTCTTTAGGTTTTGCTTCAGAGGGTAATAACATACTAGGTGAGGTACACCCAGGTATACTCTGCTCATTGCCTTTGCAATGCTTTTTTGTCGATTAGAAACTATTACCAAGTTAGCAAGATTACCATACGCATCTCGTAGGTGTCTTAGAAACCAAGTCCACCCTTCTTCTGATTCACCATCCCCAAAACCAAAGGCCAATGGGTAGCACATTTCGTCTCCGTCCTTACTGGTAGCCACATAAATCACCCCGAAAAATGCACCTTTCAAATGGGTAGCATCAATGGCTATGAATGGTCGTATAACTAACCGAAACCCATGTATTCATGGCCCAAGTGTAAGGAATGAGTAAAGAAACTGACTGTTTTCATTTGTCTGTACCGCTGTGATAGTCCCTGGATTAGTCAATCTTAACATATGAAAATAGATGTCAGTAAATTGTATGAATCCTCAGGTTTACCGTAAAGAATTTTCTTAGCATGTTCTTTTGACCTCCATACCTTACTGTACATTAGTTGTACACCATGTTGCTCTCTTATCTCAGAAATGATGTCAACGGGTCGAATGACATGACCATTCGTATTAAGTTTAGGTGTAAATATCTCAGCAATAACAACAGCACTAACAGACCGAAAGTGTGACTCATAAGCATCCAATGAACATGAATGGGTCGTATTGAATTTCTGGACATGCCACACCGAGCAATTCTCTTTACGAATGGCTCGTAAAACAGACTTGCAGTTAATGTCCCTGCACCCTGCCTCAAAACGCCTCTTCGTCGACCGTCTTATCCTATGATTGAACTTCTGCATCATAACATATTTACCCAGCGCAGCTTTCAACTGTTCCTTAGTTTGAAAAATCTTCCCAGTATACAAAGTTCCACGTAACGAATTAGAAGTTTCACTTTTGATAGGTTCAATACAATACTGATTTGCCCCCGGAATGACCCATCTGGATGGAACCGCATCAACTACTAGGTAATATGGAACAAAAACACCACCAGCAGGTTGATTATCTATTTGTTCCATTCCTTGACAATCCTCATCTGACAAATACTCTAGAGTATGACACGAGGTTAGAGGCAACGAAATCCCATCATCATCGGACAAATCTGAATGAGTAACATCATTTGACTGTTCATAATCATCTACAAATGATGGTGGGATCCTAGTGGTCACCCTCCTATATAGGGACATCCGTTGTAGAAGTGAAATTATTAGTGCCAGCACCTGTAAAATTGGTTGCAAAAGAAGGAGGATGTAGTGCATTTGGAATTTTAGTTAACCCCACTGGAATCGGTGCAGGTATTTGCGGAGAATATATAATATGATTGTCCATCTTTTCAACAACACTGACATATATCTTATGAACAGGTATGTCACAAACCAGTAGAAAATAAACATCCTCGCCAAGTCGGATGATGTATTTTCTTCTTTCATTCATATCATTAGAGATGACCGAACTGACAACTACGTCATGCATACTTCTATCAACCCCAATCAAATCATATATTAAATCTAACAATTGCGTATATGTCAAATCATTTGTAACCACCTGAACAAACAGCTCCCCACCAACATACTTCAACTCATCCTACTGCCCGTTGTAGTTAATTATCAGCCTGTGTATAGCCATTTTTCTGAAAAAATAAAAAAAAAATGGTCAAAATTTATAAGATTTTACGTAAAATTTTAGAGTGTTTTACGCCAAATTTCATAAACTTTCATTTCATGCCAAATTTCAGCGTGATTCACGTTAAATTTTTGCATGAATCACGCTTTAATTTTTGCGTGAATCACGTTAAATTTTTTGCGTGAATCATGCTAAAATTTGAGCATGATTCATGCAAAAATTTGACGTAAAATTTTAGCGTGAAACATTTACAAATTTTAGCGTGAAACACGGTTAGCATGATTCAAGCTAAATTTTTTCCATAACTCACGCTACAATTTTTACGTGAATCATGCTAAAATTCTAGCATGAATCACATTAACCGTGTTTCACACTAAAATTTGTACATGTTTCACGCTAACTTTTAACGTGAAACATTCTATAGGATGTACAAAATATTTGAGAATCAATCTAAACCATCTACACTTAATTAATAGATCAATAGAACAAATACTTATAACATATGATGTATTAACATACCTGATCCTATAGAACGTTTCACGCTAAATTTTAGCGTGAAACACGATTAGCGTGAATCACGCTAAAATTTTTACATGAATCACGCTATAATTTTAGCGTGATTCACACTAACCGTATTTCACGCAACAATTTGTACATGTTTCACGCTAAAATTTAGCGTGAAACGTTCTATAGGATGAAGAAAATATTTGGGAATCAATCTAATATTAACACGTGTCATTCAATTAATAGATCAATGAAACAAATACTCATAACATATGATGTATTAACATCCCTCAAAATTAGTGGTGGATTTTAGAATCAATACACAACTATGAAATGAAGAGAGAAGAAATAAAGATAGAAGAGAAATGGAGAAAATAAGCACAACAAACATTCTGATTAGGTTTTCCAATTTCAAATTTCGGGCGGAGGATTTTTTTATGATTTTATAATTTTTGGGTATTTATGTAATTCTACATGCAATTAATGCGACGCTAGCTTTTGTAATTTTTTCGGGGTTGCTTTTGTAATTATTTGGTAGATTTGAAATAAAATTTTCAAATAGGCCACTACCAATCATTTTTAAAAATATAGTTAAAAATAATTTTTAATAGGAGGTTATTTTTGACAATTTCCACTACAAAAAAGACCAAAATAATGTATTTATGAAAATTTAGAGACTTCGCAAGATAAAACCCAAAATCTCAAGAAAAAGATGTTGTTTCATGGGATTAAAATGAAATTTTCCTTTTAATAGAATAATAAAATAATAAAAACATTTTCTCTCTTTTCCCTCTCATAGTCTTTTTCTAATTGCTGGAAAATATGATTTTGAGTTGTTGGTTGTAAGAGTTATGAGTTTTTTTTTTACTGGATTTAGGTGATGTTAGATTGAGTAATGGTTGGAAGTTGAATATTTGTTTAAAAAAAATAGAAGGGATCGATGGAGGATGATATTAGCATTGGAACGACAAAAGTTTTTCTTATTTGTATTTGTATGTGATTGCGTCAAAATTAATAACGATAAAAGTTTAAAATAAATATAATATGAGTAGAAATTTTAGAAGTTTTATTTATTTTTAAATGAAATTTCTTTATAAAAGATAAGAAATTGTAGTTTGGGGAACAAAATGAAAGTGTCTTTTGATTATTTACAAATTTAAAATTTTAACACGGAGTTTATATAGAAAATGAGTCTGAAAAGATTAAAAAAAAAAAAAAAGAAGGGTTTGAAAATACACAACCTCTTGAGAAAAACATTTAATTTAAAAATTATTATTAGGTTTAACATGTAATTCAATTTTAATAAATAAATGGTTAATTTAAAATAATTTAAAAAATTAGATTAAAATTTTGTATTATAATCTAATTCAAATATTTATTGATTGATAATATATTAGTCAAATAAATTGTACGTTCACTCAATAAAATTTGAAAATTTAGTTTATACCATATGTATAATTCTCAACTCAAAGAACATATAAGGTTCATTACCTTAGTGGTTGGATGTACCAAATCTCTCTAAGTCACCAAGGGTCAACACCTAATGTATGTAAATATATTATCCCATCCACTATTACCTATAAAAATCTAATTATGTGGGTAGGTCCCTCCTTATTGCTAGAAGTAGTAGTCCTGGATCCGTTGATTCCGATATCTCAATTGGTCCCAATAGTTCTTTAACTCGAAAGGATATCAGATTTAAAAATAAAAAAAAATTCTCAGCTAAAAGAATTAAAAATTAGGCTCGATTAATAGGGAAATGAGCTACAATTATTATATATATTTTTTTGTTTGGAACAATTTGAAAAATCTTCTTAAAATTTTTAACCAAATTTAACACATAATTTTTTTTTCGGTTTCAAATTAGGAGCCATACGTCACTTTTGGTGTTCTTAAAAGTTCAAACTCTTTGTGGTTTTTTATTTTTTATAATTTCAATCACTAAGAAGAATGTTCATGAAGAGCAGTAGTGGAGTAGTGTTGTCCACGCACTTGGAATGCGCGTGGGAAAGTGCATAATGTCAAATAGAGCGAGCGAGAGCTAGAAAGAGATTTACACGCCTATGTCTGCCACTTGTTCTTAGAGGCTTTATCCGACTAGAAAGCACGTGTAGTACGTACAATGAACTTACTTTTTTTATCGGAAGAATACAATGAACTCTATATACTCAAGCTTTATTATTATATTTAATTTTTATAATATATATTATATAATATTTTAACATTTTATTTTCTTAACTAAATTTTAAATTTTATAACTGTTTTTTCTTTAATTTTATTTTTGTTTTTAATATATAATATTATTTTTAAGTTTCTTTTTTTAAATTTTAATGAATTTTATCATATTTTTTTATTTAATCCCTTTTAAGTGTTTATTTTAAAAAAAAAAAATTTTATAACATATGTCAATTTCTTATTAGACTATTCAAATAGGTAAAAAAATTTTTTAAAAAATTAAAGGGTAAAAGCGTCACTCTAATTTAATAATTTAATTAAAAAGGGTAAAATGAACATCAAAATTTTGATCAAAATGACTAAATTGATGTATTTTGAAAAAATTAGGAATCATGTGAGTTAAAAAGGTCAAAATAAGTCAAAAAGTGATATTTCTATATACGTTAAGAATAAATTGATAATTGTCCAAGGTACTTAATTGTACTTTAAGTAAAAATACGGTTTCATTATAATGCAACCAAATGTTAGGATATTTCATTCCGATTTGCTCGTCAAAATAATTTTAACAAATATTTTTTTTTTGTTGAAATAATTTTACCCCATGTGTTGTATATGTAATGAATTCTTAGCTACATTATTTTAATTAAAACTATAATTATTCATTTTTTTTATTATGTTAATTTACATCATAATTATTTAATAGAATACAACAAGTAAGGAAAGATCTAACCTTATCCATTATTGTTGAGACTAGGCTTTGCAACAAGATGGAAGATACTTTCTTACAAATTCTTTGATCGTGTATATTGAAAGGGGAATTAAAGAGAAATTTAGTATAATTCAATTATAGATGATTTTCGATATTGAATTTAATGACGAATCTGATGCGAAGAGATGTGACGCGGATGCTTCTTGCTTCCAAAACCCTTGCATTTTTGACCCCCCAAATCGTCGATAAATGAACCCTTTTATAGTTTTCAGCAGCGAACACAAAAGCTCCATAGGAGATATCATTCTACCGATCTATGCAGAAGGTGTCAACCTAAACACCCGGTTCATGGTGCTTGACTGTCCCTCTTCCTATAACATCATCATAGGTCGACCATGGATCCATGAATTGAGGGCAGCCCCTTCGACCTATCACCAGGTGATACATTTTCCAATTAATTGGGGAATCCACGAGATTCAGGGACAACCAAAGGCATTACGCGATTGCTAGCAAAACACCTTGAACGCGAAACCAGCTGGTTTATAGCAACTACAGGGTCCGACCACAACGGTCAACAAAGGACAAACCTGAGATAGAAGAACTCGATGAGGTGTCCAAATACCCAGATTATCCTGATCACGGACAATGGGTCTCAGTTCATCTCTTTCGACTTCTAAGACTTCTGCGACAAATGGGGCATCAAGCTCAGCTACTTGACTCCACGTTACCTCTAAGCGAATGGCCAAGCGTAGTCAATGAATAAGACGATAGTGTCAACACTCAAGAAGCGACTCGACTAATGTAAGGGCAAATAGGCAGACGAGCTACTGGGCATCTTGTGGTTCTACCTTGCGACTGCTAGAATTTGACCAGGGAGACACCCTTCTCCCTAGCCTAAGGAGCGGAAGCAGTCATCCCTACCGAAGTAAACTTCCCTTCCTACAGGTTCGAACATTCGACCGAAAAGCAGAACAACTAAGAATTGGCTAGAGAGTTCAACACAATTGATGAGAAGAGAGATAAAGCTCCACTACGACTCGCGATCTACTAGCAAAGGACTGTTCAACACTACAACAGGAAACTCAGAGTTCAAACCTTCAAAATCGACAATTCGGTCTTGCGTTAAGTCTTCTAAGGAACTAAGGAACCGGGAGTAGGCAAACTAGGACCTATATGGGAAGGACCCTACCAAATCACAAAGGTAGTCGGATAAGGTGCATACATGCTATGATTCATGGACGATAGAGAAATCAACAACAGTTGGAATGCAATCCGCTTCAAACTGTATTATTTCTAAAAACCCTTGCCTTTAACACTTTATTTTATTTTGAAGGGGAGAAAACAAATGATTTATCAAATAACGTGTGGAATAGGGTTTCAAAAATTTTCTTTATTGAAAACATTTTTCAATCAGGAACGAGTTCCTGTGTATACGTAGAAAAATAATTCTTTAACTACATACATTTTTCTTTGATTACGCATTTTTGATTCTTTAATCCACCACCAGATCTTTCAAGTTATGACCCACGGTCTGCCAACGCGTATGTGGGCACGTTACGGTAAGAGATGGAGGTCACGTGAAAAACGAACAGAGAAGACTCTTTTTCTCCTTGGGCGGCCGAACCTGCAAAAGGGAGAGGTTAGGAAAAACAACTTTTTTTTTTCTTCTCTCTTTCTTTCTTGCTATGGCCGAATCCCTCTTTTCCTTTTTTCACTTAGGTTAGGTCAATTTTTACTAGCATATTAACTCTTAAATACTAGCTTTTTAGGGTTTAAGTTTGACCAAGTCAAATACGATTTTAAATCCTATTTGTTTTGGTATCCCTAGAGATTTGAACTTGTAACCTGTGAGACTATTAAAATAATCCTATTATTTTAATTCTTTTATCTCTGTCACAGTTTGATTCCATAACCTCCTATTTAATAAATAGAATTTAATAATTCATAATTATTAATATTCTATTAATTTATTAAATATTTAATTAAATAATCATATTATTTTATTATTCTCTTTAAATAAATTCTGTTACTTTCGTAACACTATTAATTGAACAATCCAATTAATTTACCGTGACTCTCGTTACCAACAACTATAAGGGTTAGCAAGGGAACCTAATAGACCCACAGTTTTGAGCTTCAATAATACTTAGTAATATTAATTAAACTCTTTAATTAATATTTCACGATTATTAACCTTGGAGTTATTCTACTAAAAACCCGAGGCTGCACTCTCAGAACTGTAGATGTGTTTATACAATCTGAAGTCTCAATGTCCATTGATATAACTATTTACATATAGCGTGATCCTCCACAAGTCATAACTAGAGCTGGGTCATAGTGTCCGTTATACCCCTCTAGTTATATCTTTTCCTTTAAGCACCGTTGATTCTCTAATGAACAATTAAATCATGTCTTCCTTGCGGAAGAAGGAGAGATCTCATAATTGTCCAAGCCCTGAATCAACCCTTAAGGGAACTACTCATCTACTTCAATCAAGAAGGAGTAGATTCCACTATCATGTTCATATCTTCCCAGCCACAAGCCAAACCGCAACTCCAAGATACAGAGGTATTGGTCGAGAATTCACATCGACCTCACTCATGGTAAATCAAAAGCCACGATCCAACCTAAAGGAGTCGATAAGACACCCATGATTAAGATCACCTATAAATAGCCATCGTTTATCGATATATATGAATCTCATCTACTAACGGATCTTGGTGAGAGATTCATATAAATCGTGGCCCAGTTCTATATGATCTCATCATATAAGGTGCTTTCATTCTTATGTCAACTACATAAGTGGTCTAGGATAAAACTACTATGCATTACAGAATGAACTGTAATAGTAAATTAACCACAAACAAAGTAACCAACTTTGTTTGCTCTCTACGGACTCTTTAGATTGCATGTCTCAAAATGAATCCTATTATATATGGCTTTCATATACTCATTCTGAGATTACATCTTGCAATATTGGATGTTATTGCACAATAGGAATGTATAATTTGAACATAAAACGCTTTTAAACAAGAATGATAAAATCGATAATTCTTATTAAGTCTTTAATCGTTTACAAATACAAGCTTTACAGCATAAATCCCAACAATCTCCCACTTGCACTAAAGCAGATGAGACATGTCTCATAATCCTAGACCCTTTAGGTGACCTTCAAACACTTTAGCCGTCAAGGTCTTCGTAAATGGATTAGCCAAGTTGTCTTGTGACGCAATCTTCGTCATGGTTATGTCTCCTCGCTGCACTATCTCTTTAATGAGATGATATATTCGCTCTATATGCTTCCCTCTTTTATGGCTTTTTAGTTCTTTGGAATTAGCCATAGCTCCACTATTATCACAACAAAGTGTCATGGGCTTATCCACATCTGGAACAAGTTCCAGATCACTCAAGAATTTTTAGAGCCATACAACCTCCTTAGCTGTTTCACAAGCTGCTACATACTTGGCTTCCATGGTGGAATCAACAATGCAAGATTGCTTGATACTCCTCCATACTATGGCTCTACCACCAAGGGCGGATACTAACCCATATGTGAATTTTCTAGAATCATTGTCTGACTGAAAGTCAGAATCTGTATATCCTAACGGAATCAAATCCAGATGGGAATATACTAGCATATAGTTTCTCATTCTCCGAAGATACTTGAAATATGCTTAACAACAACCTAATGATCCAATCATGGGTTTGATTGATATCTACTAGCTACTCCCACTGCGAAACAGATGTCGGGTCTCGTACATAGCATAACATACATAAGACTACCTACTGCGGATGCATAGGGAATCCGTCTCATATCCTCAATTTCTTGAAGGTGTCTTAGGACACTATTCCTTATATAGGGTGAACTTCATGCCTCGAAGGTATACTACCTTTCTTGGAGTTCTGCATCGATAATTGCACAAGTATCTTGTCGATATACGATGCTTGAGACATCGTTAATAGTTTGTTCTTGCGATCCCTAGAATATAACTTGCCTCTCCCAAATCTTTCATTTAGCATTGGTTAACAAGCCAACTCTTTACTTTTGATAATGTCCCTACGTCATTCCCTAATGAGTAGGATATCATCCATATAAAGGATTAGGAAAATTACTTTTTTTTTTCAATGATGCACTTGTATACACAAGGCTCATCAATGTTTTACTCAAAACCTATAGATCTTGATAGCAGTATCAAACCTAATGTTATAAGATCTAGATGCTTGCTTAAGTCCATAAATGGACCTTTGCAGCTTGCAAACCTTTTGCTCTTCATCTTGGGATATGAACCCTTCTGGTTGCATTATGTAGATGCTCTCATCAAGATTGCCATTCAAGAATGCAGTCGTGACAGTTCATTTGCCAAATTTCGTAATCAAAATATGCAGCTATGGATAAGAGTATCCTAATAGACGTAAACATAGCTACTAGCGAGAAGGTTCCATCATAATCGATGTCCTTTCTTCTAGGTGTAACCCTTAGCCACTAGCATTGCCTTGAAAGTCTCTACCTTCCTGTCTACTCCTTTCTTACGCTTACAGATCCACTTATGTCCTATGGGTTTTATCCCATCTATTAAGTCTACAAGTTCCCAGACTAAGTTAGAGTACATGGACTCCATCCGAGATTCATGGCTTTAATCCATTCCTCTTTGTCAGAATCTTCCATTGTATGTCTAAATGTCAATGGGTCATCCACACTATCATCGGAAACGACACCCTGTGCCTCTCCAATACCTAAATAGTGATCAGGTTGTCTAATAACCCTCTCACTATGCCTAGGTGGTAGTGTATCCTCACCAGGAATCATCTGACTGTCAGATGTTTATAGAACAATAACACTGTCAACAACCTTTGTTGACTGAGCACTGGTTGTACCAGGTTTTAGCTCTTTTAACACAATCTTACTACGAGATTTATGATTACTCATATAATCCTCCTCAAGAAACGTTGCGTTTGTCAATACAAACACTTTATTTTCTTGTGGATTATAAAAGAATCCTTCTCGAGTTTACTTTAGATACCCTACAAATAGGAATACTTGTGAACAAGGTTCCAGCTTTCCACTTTTGTTCTTTAGTATATGTACTAGGACAACCCCATATGCGAAAGTGTCGTAAACTAGGTTTACGACCATTCCACAACTCTAGGGGAGTCTTAGGAATAGACTTGGATGAGACTACGTTTAATATGTAAGCCGTTGTTTGTAGTGCATATCCCCAAAAGGAATTTGGTAATGATGAGAAACTAATAATAGATCTCATTATTTTCATCAGGGTCCTGTTTCTTCTCTCTGCAATACCATGCTGCTACTGGTGTACCTGGAGCCGTGAGTTGGGATACAATCCCATACTTAACCATGTAGTCTTCAAATTCTTGGTCGAGATACTCACCCCCACGATCCGATCGTAGAGTTTTGATTATTTTGCCTAATTGATTTTCAACTTCAGCTCGGAATTCTTTGAACCTTTCAAAGGTTTCCGACTTATGTTGCATTAGGTAAACATACCCGTATCTTGAGTAGTCATCAATAAATGTGACATAATACTCATAACCACCTTTAGCTCTAACACTCATAGGTCCACAGACGTCTGAGTGTATGAGCGCTAGTGGTTGTGTGACTCTAACCCTTTTTCCCGTAAAAGGTCTCTTGGTCATCTTACCCTTCAGACAAGATTCACAAACAGGTAATGTGCCGATCTCTAATTGACTGAAAAATCCGCTTTTTACTAGTCTGTTTATCTTATCAAGGTTTATATGTCCAAGTCTTAGATACCACAGATACATGTCATCATCTGGAGAAATCTTTTGTCGTTTTGTTTTAGGGTTTTCAACTTTAAACAGTTAAGTATTAAGCAGTGATGTATGAATTAATGGTCTTAAAACATACAAATTATTTTCTATGCTACCATAACATATATTCAAACCATTTCTCGAAATAATAACTGACTTATCATTAAAAGAAATAGAATATAAAAGTTCAAGCAATTTAGAAACAGAAATCAAATTCCTTGTAAATCCAGGAATGTAAAATACATTGTCTAACAAAAGAAAACAATTATTAAATTGGAGTCTAACTACTCTCACTGCTCGTGCTGAAATGACATCCCCTGTTCCAATGCATATAGTGAAGGACCCCTCCTCCAACTGCTACCAATCCTCAGTCCACTTTCACTTTTTTCTTGGCTGCGAGCTCCTCGAAGTACTTCGGACTATTCTTCTTCCAATAGCCAACCTTGTCACAATAGAAACATTTTCCTTTGGACTTGTCAGTCTTGGTGCTCTGCTTCTTCTTTTGAGTGGGTTTCTTTTTCAGCTGTGCCTTGGTTTTTCCAACAGACCTCTTCCTCTTTTTCGTACCAGAAGAAGATGGCTCAGCAACATTTACTTCGACAGTCTTGCCCTTATGGTCCCTTTTCATGGACTGATAAGTAGCAAGCTCATTCAACAATTGAGTGAGAGTGAACTTCAATTATTTATCTCGTAATTGCTTCTGAACTGATCAAAACTCTTCGGAAGAGTTGTCATGATCATGATCACTTGGGAGGCCTCGTCAATAGTCCCACCATTGACTTCAACAGTGTTGAAGTATGACATTATCTTAAGGACATGTTCCCTGGCAGATGCACCCTTATTCATAAAGTCGAGCATAGTGGAACGAACAGCTTCGTGTCGCTTTTGCTCAGAGGGTTGTCCAAACATGGCCTGCAATGACTCCATTATTTCAAATGCAGAAGTCATTAACTCGTGCTTCGTCGTAAGCACTTCGGTCATGTCGGCTAGCAGAAATGTGCGGGCCTTTTCATCAGTCAAAACCCACTTCTTGTAGGCTTTTTTGACGGTCCTTGGCATGTTAAAAGCAGGGCTGTGGAGGATATTCCTCCGTGAGTACAAATTTAACGTCTTTATAGACCATTATTGCGTTCATATTATGTTTCCACTTTGTATAGTTATCCCCGGTTAATTTTTCATTTGCAAGGATGGAAATTAAAGCAGAAGACATTACTGAAAATTAAAGACATAAATCTAAATTAATATCATTCATTCATACATTCATATCATGGCTATTTGTTCGGAATAAATTAAACATGATGCATGAGCATAATTTTAATGAACCAAAAAATCCCTAAAATTAGTTACTATGCCGCAATAATCCAACATACCATAAGTAAGTGCCTAGGTAGGCTAGGTCAAATCCTTGCATGTTAGATCGAGACATTCTCAATAAGATAATACACCAAAATAACTCTTTATTCTTATATTATCCAACCATCATTTTGGTTTAGTCAGGACAATAAATTAACAGCTTAATTAAGTTCTTTATGAGTGTGACCCACTATTTCTGTAACACCCCCTGACCCGACCCAGGGAGCGTTACCGGGTTTTCAAATACTTTCTAAATTCACTTTATACTTTTCATACCATTGGAAAAACCACATAGTTTATCATTGAAAAACATTTTCGAGTGAGCCCATTAAATAATAATTTCAAAAATTTCGGCAGAGTTTCCTTTGTTTTTCGGATTTTCCCAAAACCTGTTTTTCCACAACTCAAATCAAATACAAATCACAACAACACTTCAAATATCGTTTTCAATCAATTGCGCACTCTGCCGTTTAGTGTGACTTTTTCACAGTTTTAAAATAAAAGAATTCAGAATTCAATATTTACAAACATTCTAAAAATGAAAAAAATACAGAAATCATAAAATTATTTACAAAATATATAACTATAAACTCTTCGAAATTACAGACTTCTGTATATGCACGCTACAGAATATATACAAAAATATATAACTACCCCAAGTCAATGTAGTGACTCTGAACTTCAAGCTGCAGGAACCTCCTCTCTATTCCTTATCTGCTTCGGTATTCCTGTCACCTACGCGTTATAAAAACAACTAACGCGCTAAGCATATAGCTTAGTGGGTGTACACTAAACTCATATATAAAAATTCATAAATTACTTTTCATAATAAACTCATAAATATTTTTTTTATAATCAGAATATCACAATATGCATCTTTCAATTCCATACAAAACCAAACAGAAATAAACATATAAAATCGATTTATAAAGTCACTTATAACCATATCACTCAATTCATTTCAATTCTGGCCCTCTAGAATACTCAACATAAACCAGGACTGGAATATGGGTCGTTCGACCACAGTGGCTGTCTGTCGAACATAACTCCCACCCTAGGACGAATCCTAAGAGTGGTACGTATCTCCCTACCCTAGGACCGAGGGTTCGGACCCTAGAGAGGTACATATCTCCCCATCCCAGGAACGAATCCTTAGGAGGGTACGTGTCTCCCTACCCCAGGACGAATCCGTGAGGAGGTACGTGTCTCCCTACCCCTGGACGAATCCATGAGGAGGTACATGATATATCATCAGTATCAATCTCAACATCGGTGCAGTACTGCTAACAGAACCCAGCTGGTATACCAACCTCCTATATCCATTTCTATGTCTAAGTATCCTAGGGCCGTTTCGATAAAACATTTTCAAATAGTCACTCTAATTTACAATCAATATACAATCCAAACAATATGCTCAAAATATACATATATAATTTCATGAATGGTAATCAATATTCGGACAATATTCTAACACGAATAATTTTAATGAAATCGTAATAATTGAAATACGATCGAAATACGAGTAAAATACGATCAAAATATAAAATTATTCCAAAGAAGTTATTATAAACACGTAATAACAAAATTCGTCAAATAAATCGCAGATTCAAACTAAAATACTGCAGAGGATTCGAAAACGGGTGTACACCAACCTGGATACCGTTTCCGTTCGACTATCGCGTTTCTAGGGTTTCTTTTTCCTCTCCTTTCTCTTTCTCTTTTCCTTTTCTCTTCCTCTTCCTCTTCTCTTCTTCTCCTCCTCCTCTTCTTCTTCTTCTTCTTCTTCTTTCTTTCTTCTTCTTTCTCTTCTTTTTCTCGGTCTCTCCCTCTCTCTTTTTCCCTTTCTATTTTTCTACACAATTCTGCGATGACTTATTTTTTTTAAAAATTTTTCGGTCGTCGCGACCTGTGGTCGCGGTACTCATTGGACCAACTTTACCGCCTTCATCGCGATCACCCGTCGCGGTATCTGGGTCGAGATGGTGGTCGCCACGCTCACTGCCCGAATTTCATCTTTTCATCGTGATCAGTTCATCGCGAGGTCGCGGTGACTGATCTGCTCATGTCAAGATACCATTTTGCATCCGAGCACTCATCCGATCTGTGGTGCGTAGTGGTGCATCAACCTCGTTTTTCATCATGTCATTTTGGACCGTTCCTCGGTCACCTGAAATCATAAAATAACATACTTAATTACATTCACCCTCAATCACAAATTTATTTCACAGTCAAATTATTTCAATCCGGGATGTTACAATTTCAGAATTCATGAACTTAACTTGAGAGTTGTCTAGGTAGGCTAGGTCAATCCCAAAATACATTCTAAAAACCTATCCGTTAGGAAGTCAACCTTGGTATTAATTCTTATGGACACCTTCTGTTAGGAGGACGAAAACAAAGCCGTCACCAGGTGCCACTCGAGTCTTATGGTATTGAACTAATAATGGAGACTGCGGGATATAATGTTATATATCCCTCTCTCACTCATTATTTGTAGTTTAAGGTTTTCTATAAACTAAGAGTTTCCAAAACTTTATGTTTCTAGTCTTTACTTAGATTCTACTGCTAATATAAAATCTAAGTTACTAGTTATAATATATTATTCAATTTTAACTATTAAAATATAATCTATTATCTAATTTCTAATATATATAAACCTTTTTAATAAATTAGAAATATTATGTGAAATTATCAAGTTTTAACTATTAAAACTAATTTACATTATTTTGGTCCAATTATGTCTTAGGTTTTTAATCAAACTAAACCTAACATTTAAATGGATCTAACTAATCTAATTAAACAATTTAATTGATAGATTAGTTATTAATGAGATTTACCAAGTTTTTACTCCTAAAAACTAATCTCATTATTTGGCTCTATTTTAATAAAGTAGTTAATCTAATTAATCTTAATTAATCAAAGAACCTAACTAATCATTTTAATTAAACACTTTAATTTGTTGATTAGTAATCTAATGGAAATTACCAAGTTTTTATACCTAAAAACTAATTCCATTATTTAATTGTCAATTATGAAAATGTTTGCAATTTCAATCATATTAAAATAACACATTAAAACATAGCAATTATACATGACATATTATTATGCAAGTGTAGGCACACCTAATTTAGATGACATTCATATGTATGACAATACTTTAATATTCATATAATTCATCACATGAAAAATAAATAAAGCATACGTAAATGACCCAGTGACTATGGGTTATCTAACTTAAACAATTCTAATTACAATTGTATATCCAAGGCATTCCTTAGTCTTCAAGTGTCCTTCTTCGAGTCAAATTCCTCTTGTCTTTGGTCTCCAATTAAGTCAAACTTGATTTCTGATGAAAGTTAACATGTTTTCCAAAGGTTCACGTGTTACCTTAACACGTATCCTAGGTCAAGAAGAAGCCCTAAACAACCCTAACGCACATGAAATCACGGCTACCAGTAGTGTAGCCTGAGCGCACGCAAAGTACGCATAGCTCTCGAGCGAGCCGCACTTTCGCGCGCATTTTTGGGTCGTTTCCCTACAGTTTTTCGCTCCAATTTTCTGCACTTTTTCCAGAAAATATTCAACAATATTTTTCTAGAAAAATAGCCAGAAATCATCCTGCAAAAAACCACGGAAAATAGCCCTAACAAAACGCAGCAGTAGCCCGCATGCAACCAGGCGTGTAGCCGCTGCGCACAGGGCTGTCTGGTCATTTTTTTTCCTTTTCTTCTTCGCATCATCCGCATCATGACTCCTCGTACCGCAGATCGATTACAAGAAATAAAAAAATAGCAAGAAAAAAATAAAAAAAATTGCCATAAACAATTGGCCGAAAAATAAAACAACCTATAACCCATTCACCATATAATTAACGATCAAATGCATTTTTAATAATACACAATCAAATCATATAATAATAAAACAAATCATATAGATCTAGATTTGTACCTACACAATAATACATCAATAATCAATAATCAAAAGAAAAAACAAGAATAAAGAAAGATTTAGTTTTTTCTTTTCTATACGTATACATAAAAAAATTCAGAATTGAGGCTCTGATACCAATTGAAGGGAGAAAATAGATAATTTATCAAATAACATGCGGAATAGGGTTTCAAAAATTTTCTTTATTGAAAAAGTTTTTCAATCAGGAACGAGTTTCTATATATACACAAAAAAAGAATTCTTTAACTACATACCTTTTTCTTTGATTATGCTTATTCGATTCTTTGATCCACCACCAGATTTTTCGAGCTATGACCCACGGTCTGCCAACGCATATGTGGGCACGTCACGGTAAGAGATGGAGGTCACGTGAAAAACGAACAGAGAAGACACTTTTTCTCTTTGGGCGGCCGAACCTGCAAAAGGGAGAGGTTAGGAAAAAAAAACTTTTTTTTTCTTCTCTCTTTCTTTCTTGCTACTGGCCGAATCCCTCTTTCCTTTTTTCACTTAGGTTATGTCAATTTTTACTAGTATATTAACTCTTAAATACTAGCTCTTTAGGGTTTAACGTTTGACCAAGTCAAATAAGATTCTAAATCCTATTTATTTTGGTCTCCCTAGAGATTTAAACCTATGACCTATGAGACTATTATAATAATTATATTATTTTAATTCTTTTGTCCATGTCACAGTTTGATTCCGTAACCTCCTATTTAATAAATAGAATTTAATAATTCATAATTATTAATATTCTATTAATTTATTAAATATTTAATTAAATAATCATATTATTTAATTATTCTATTTAAATAAATTCTGTTACTTTCAGTAACAATATTAATTGGACAATCCAATTAATTTACCGTGACCCTCGTTACCAACAACCATAAGGGCTAGCAAGGGGACCTAATGGACTCACAATTTTGAGCTTCAATAATATTTAGTAATATTAATTAAACTCTTTAATTAATATTTTACAATTATTAACCTCAGAATTATTCAACTAAAAATCCGAGGCTGCACTCTCAGAACTGTAGATGTGTTTATACAATCTGAAGTCTCAGCGTCCATTGATATAACTATTTACATATAGCGTGATCCTCCACAAGTAGTTCATAACTAGAGCTGGGTCATAATGTCCGTTATACCCCTCTAGTTATATCTTTTCCTTTAAGCACCAGTTGATTCTTTAATAAATAATTAAATCCTGTCTTCCTCACAGAAGAAAGAGATATCTCATAATTTTTCAAGCTCTGAATCAACCCTTAAGGGAACTACTCATCTACTTCAATCAAGAATGAATGGATTCCACTATCGTGTTCATACCTTCCCAGCCACAAGCCAAACAGTAACTCCAAGATACGGAGGTATTGGTCGAGAATTCACAACGACCTTCACTCATGGTAAATCAAAAGCCACGATCCAACCTGAAGGAGTCGATAAGACACTCAGGATTAAGATCACCTATAAATAGCCATCGTTTATCGATATATATGAATCTCATCTACTAACGGATCTTAGTGAGAGATTCATATAAATCATGGCCCAGTCCTATATGATCTGATTATATAAGGTGTCTTCATTCTCATGTCAACTATATGAGCTGTATAGGATAAGACCTACCGTACATTACAGAATAGGACCGCAGCAGTAGATTAACCATGAACAAGGTACCCTAGCTTTGTTTGCTCTTTACAGGACTCTTTAGATTGCATGTCTCAAAATGAATCCTACTGTATATGACTTTCATATACTCATTCTGAGATTACATCTTACAATCTTGGATGTTCTTGCACAATATGAATGAATTATTTGAACATAAAATGCTTTTTAATAAGAATGATATGATCGATAATTCTTATTAAGTCATTAATCGATTACAAGTACAAGCTTTAAGGCATAAATCCCAACATATTTTTCTTGTACAAGTGAAACTGTTGGCAAAACCAACGACCATCTCTAACCCTACTCCATGCAGGTTGATGTAGTATGACACTCCCGCATTCAAGGAACATGTCTCTCTTCAGCTACAACATAAGCTCAAGACTAGTCACTCGACTAAACTGATCCTGCACTTAAGGGTCAAGTTCACCACGTTTGATCCTTCGACTCAAAGTTCAAGTGTGAAACCGAACTGATTCCACACTTCAATTGGGGGTAAGATGAACACAACTGATAAAGTTCACGTGAGTAGCTCGACCCGGAGTTCATTTGACTAATCCAAATATTACCTGTGGAAGACACTAAATGCGATATAAAAATCGTTCTACTAGTACGACTGCCTCACACAAAGCAGAGAGCTCATTCGACCGATGGACCAGCTTAAATAAAGATTGAATCAGTTTTACCACATTTCGTTCAACCACCAATTGATCGATTCAAGTTTCCGACAATCATCGAATAGTTTTTAGCCTAGTCATTGTACTCGACTACGTCGAGATATGTTAGTTCTGTACTTTCCTTATTCGACTACATCTTATTTGACTAAGCCTCCCCGACTAAACTGAAATGGGCTTTTTACAATTACAACATGTCAATGAAGCCACTCGACTAACTAGTTAATAAATCTTATTTCATCATAGTTATTCTATTACTCGACTAAAGTCGAAGTCGGACCTACACTGCCACCTTCATGATGATTTTGACCAGCGGACTACTTCACCTTTATGATTGTTCGACTAGTCGACTATTATTAATATAATTGCTATTACTCGACTTAGGTTGAATGCTACTGACCTTTATGATTGTTCGACCACTAAACTTTTACCAACATAATTACTATTACTCAACTTAGGTCCAATGCTTGATTTACATTACACCTTTATGATTGTTCGACCAGTCGACCATTACCAACATAAATCAAACATTCAAGCATCCAAAGTATGGAATGAAATAGAAAGAAAATTTTTACATAAATTTCTCCAAGTATTGAAAACATGTTCGAAACATTAAAAGAAGAAAAACAACTAATAACATCGTTCAAAAGTAATACAAATACTAGCCCTATAAGGGCAAAAGTTCAGAGTTCAAAAAACAGATCGATCAAACTTGCCCGTCCTGATCATCATTCTCGACACCTTCAACTGCATCATCATTATGCATTTCCAAAATAGGGGTAGAGGGAAGAGCATGAATGGATCGACCTAGTAGGGGGATCAGCTACAACCCAACATCCTGCACAGGGGCATCCTCCTCTCGCTCGACCCCTTATAAATACGCCTCGAAAGCAGCAATCTCTGCATCAGGATCCCATTCGCTCGACTTTCAGGCTTTAAAATTGCGCATAAAATCAATCTTAGTTTGCAGGACCCTATCACAGGCAATGGAGTTGCACCTCTCGACCGACACTTCACACTCTACCACTTTTGCCTTTAGCTTGGCCAAGGCTAGGTCAAGTTGAGAACGAAGCCTGGCATTCTCATTGCCCATGGTCACGGCCCTAGCAAGCAGAATCAGAAGTGACCTTCTTCGCTTCAAGATTGGAAGCCTTAATTTGCTCCATTTCGACCTTAAGGGAAGAGTTACTAGCCTTCAGGTCCCTCACATTCTTTTGGGCTAATCCTAGCTCATTCTTCAAATAAACTTGAGCTTGCAAAGCCTGTAAGGAAAGGAAAAGAAGGGTGGTCATATCAAACCTTCTACCTTTAATTAAATGAAGGGAAAAAAAAATCCTAAGTTAACAAATACATGGAAAATATGACTCAGACCCAAGTCAACCGCCTTAGTTGAACCCATCTTCTTCAGCTGAGCAACATCTTTAGGGAGGAGAAGGTGCTCGACTTGAGGCAGGATCGACCTAAAGTCAGATTATGTCGAGGCACCCGAAGGGAAAGACATGGCCACAGGAAGGGTTCAACATCGCTAGTCGACTTTCTTCTCCTCCTCTTTTGCATATGAGGATCATGCTTGAATGTCTCAGTCGGATGAGTGGTAGGCGTCGGGTGAAGAAGATCTATAATTGGCTCATCACGGAGGCTCAATTCATTCACCTTGGCCTTGTCTTGCCCCTTCCTTGCTTGTTGACGCTTCAAGGCCTCTGCAACATTAGGGAATCTTGACCCCTGTTAACATTTGATCTTTCGTGAAATGGCGCTCGTCGTTAGTGATGGGGCTTTATGAATGCAGCGCCTAACAAACACTCGATGCAGTGTCTAGCGCTAACGTACTCAGCCAAATGTTTGATTAAAGGAAATGGTTGACCTTTCTCAGTTGAGCACTGAAAACCTCCACATTTAACTATTGCGAAGCGATTGCTCTGTCAAGATCGTCTTCCAACTACTGCTCCTTCCTACTATAGGTGAGTATGATGTTGATGCAATTCGCAAAGTTGATCCCTTCAACTGATTGAAGCTCGACCAGTAGATGCTACAAGAAATAAAAAATATATGTTAAAACTCATATAAATGCATAAGGACAGAAAACTCAACCAACACACCCACCAGTTGTCTTCCAATAAGAGCACATTCTCATGATGTACTTATTTTATACCTCACAAGTGTATGAATCAATATGTTAGCATAGTTTCGGTAAATATAAGGATTGATTCCATAGAGATTGATAATTTAATTACTACTATAATTCTAAGTTTATTAAAACTGAAAAGTAAAAGTCTTTGAAACTGGTTGGAATTCTGAAAAGCAATTTAAACTAAATTAAAACATTTGAGAAAAAAGTTTGAGTTGTGAAAAAATAAAGAGAGAAACATGTTCGAAACATTAAAAGAAGAAAAACAACTAATAACATTTTTCAAAAGTAATACAAATACCAGCCCTGCAAGGGTAAAAATTCAGAGTTCAAAAAATAGATCAATCAAACTTGCTTGTCCTAATTATCCTTCTCGATACCCTCGACTGCATCATTATAATGCATTTCCGAAACTAGGGGTAGAGGGAAGAGCAGGATCGATCGACCCAGTAAGGGGGATCAGCTACGACTCAACATCCTACACAGGAGCATCCTCCTCTCGCTCAACCCCTTGTAGATACGCCTCCAAAGCAACAATCTCTGCATCATGATCACATTCGCTCGACTTCCAAGGCTTTAAAATTGCGCATAAGATTAGCCTTAGTTTGCAGGACCCTATCACAGGCAATGGAGTCGCACATCTCGACCAACTCTTCACACTCTACCTTGTTTTGCCTTCAGCTTGGCCAAGGCCAGGTCAAGCTGAGAACGAAGCCTGGCATTCTCATTGGCCATGGTCGCGGCCCTGGTAGCAAACTTAGAAATGACCTTCTTCGCTTCAAGATTGGAAGCCTTGATCTGCTCCACTTCGACCTTGAGGGAAGAGTTACTAGTTTTCAGGTCCCTCACCTTATTTTGGGCTAACTCCAGCTCATTCTTCAAATAAGCTTGAGCTTGCAAAGCCTGTAAGGAAAGGAAAAGAAGGGTGGTCTTATCAAAGCTTCTACCCTTAATCAAATGAAGAAAAAAATACTAAGTTCAAAAATACCTGGAAAATGTAACTCAGACCTAAGTCAACCGCCTTAGTTGAACCCATCTTCTTCAGTTGAGTGTTGGCTCCATTTCTTGATCAAAAATGGACCTTCACTAGTACCTTTCTTCACTTACTTGTGTTCCATTCTCGGGTAATTATCGGTTGTTTTTAATATTTTTATCTAGTTTACAGGTAATAAGGTTTTATGCGTAATTGAAGAGTATTGGTGGATTAAATCGAATATTTAGGAGTACACAACTATTATCTTTTGGAGGCTACCATAAATTCTACAAGATGAACTGGGTTATGAGCCTTATATTTCTGGAAAGGCATAGATGTCTACTTTTCGAAAAATTTTACGATTCGTGATTCTGAGCTTTTTAGAGAACGTTATGCCTGTTTTTGTATCCGTGCGTAGTTCCCACAACTTGACCCGTAACTTGACCCGCGACTTGACTCGCGACTTAGGTTGCGACTTGGCTCGCGACTTAGGTCACAACTTGCCAAGTCGTGAGAGCTTAATTCCAGCAACAAACCTGAGACACTCGCGATTTAAACTCGCAACTTAGCCAAGTCGCAAGCGGGACTTTCCACCATAAATCAGCACTCTATAAAAAGAAAAATGAGGGGAAGAAAAGGAGGAGTTCAACCAGAGTTAGGCTAGAGTTCTAGAAATTTGACCAAGAGGAGACCAAGGGAGAGGCAAAAGGGGAGAAGAAGATCGTCTTGGAGACAAGAGGGTTCAAATTCAATCCTTGAGTCATATTCTCTCCATCAAGCTTCGATTTGGAGAAAGGGGAAGTTAGACGAATTCACAACAGGAGGAGGATGAGAGTTCATCGTACCTAGAGTTTTTCTATCTCTTTCCTTCTTTATTTTCTTGCTTGTAATTCACAACAGGAGGAGGACGAGAGTTCATCGTACCTAGAGTTTTTCTATCTGTTTCCTTCTTTATTTTCTTGCTTGTAACTCTCTTTTATTATTGAAAAACATGTTTGGTTGTAATATTAGATTATGAACTAAACTTGTAAGTTAGGGTTTTGGTGGATTATTTTTTATGAAACTTGAATGAATTGATTGTTTAATTTATTGTGGTTGATTATTATGTTGTTGAGTGATATTATTATGCTTAATGCTTCTGAATGTAATGGCTTGCATTTAGTTGATATTTTGGTTGTGTGTTATGTACCAAGAGAAGATGCCCATAACGTGCTCGATGTAATGTCCACCACAAGTAGAATTTGATAGAGATATACTAATTTGCTTGTATGATCATATACGGTGTTTATTGTGACTAATGCATTTTCATGCACTTGGATATACCATCGAGAAATAGGATATTAAAGTATGTGGTAATAGGTTCAATTTGTAACACCCCCTGACCCGACCCGTCTGGATCGACCCAGGGAGCGTTACCGGGTTTTCAAAACTTTTCTTAACTTTGTTTAAAATCTGAAAACCAAATAATTTATAATTTAAAATCATTTCTAGTGAGCCCATAAAAATTAATTTTCAAAATTTCGGTAAAGTTTCCTCTATTTCTCTGATTTCCCAAAACCTGTTTTCAACAAAACAAAACACTTCTAAATCACATTCTCAAATCAGCGCGCACCCTGCCGTTTAGTGCGACTTTCCAATCAGTTTTAAAATAAACAGTTCATAACTCACTATTTCCAATCCTTTGAAAATGAAAAACAGAATCATAAAACAATTATTTACAAAATATAAATATATACCACATTTACAAATCTCTGTATATGCATGCGTATATAACCATATTATACAACAATATATATATATATATATATATATATATATATATATATATATCTACCCCAGAAATGTGACTCTGCTCCTCTGTCTGCAGCTAACTCCTCTTCAGTCGTTTCCTTCCTCGGTATCTCTATTACCTACGCGCGATAAAAACTGACGCGCTAAGCATATAGCTTAGTGGGTGTACACTAAACTCAATATCAAAATCATAAAATAATTTCATAACAGAAATGTCACAATACTATCGTATAAAACATTACAATATTCAAATAAATCACTGAAATAAATTATAAGAAATCAGTTTAATAAAAGCATATAAATTCAATCAAAACTTCATACGAAATTCAGGTTTCAATTCTTTTCTAATCATTTTATTCAATTCATTCTCAATTCTGGTCCTTTGGTATACTTAACATAATTCAGGACTAGAATATGGGTCGTTCGACCTTAGTGGCTGTCTGTCGAACATAACTCCCACCCTAGGACTGGCACTTGGGGCTCATACTATCTAAGGGTGGTACATATAACTCCCTACCCTAGGACCGAGTGTTCGGAACCTAAAGATGTACATATCTCCCTATCCAGGACGAATCCTTGGGAAGGTACGTGTCTCCCTACCCCAAGACAAATCCTTGAGGAGGTATGTGTCTCCCTACCCGAGGATGAATCCATGGGGAGGTACATAATCTCACATCAATATCAATATCGGTGCAGTACTGCTAAATGAACCCAGCTGGTATACCAACCTCCTATATCCGTATATATGTCCAAGTACCCTAGGACCATTTCAATACCATAATCTAAATTCTCAATTCATTGAGTCGAAATATAAAAATTTAAATTAAATCATATAAAGAAATTCATAACATTTAAATCAAAATATTCCCTTTCTTTCAATTTCCACAATATATTTTTCCAAAACAATGTTCGTAATCACATCATACTCTCAAATAATTTCTTTTGAACATAACGGCTGTAAATTGAAAATCGAAGTAATTTAAAATATTCACATCAAAAACGATATAAATATATAATCATTAAAATAATTAAATAAACTCAGGTTTCAAATTGAAAACGCATAATAAAACCGCAAAGGTTTCAAAAGCGAGTGTACACCAACCTGAATACCGTTTTATGACAGTTTTCTTTCTGAATTTTTCTTTTTTCTTTTTCCTTTCTCCCTCCTCTTTTCCTTTTCTTTCTTCCTTTCCTCTTCTTCTTTTTCTCTTCTTCTTTTTCTCTTCTTTTTTTTCTTCTTCTTTTCTTCTTCTTCTTCTTCTTCTTCTTTCTCTCTCTTCCTTTCTCTTTCTCTTATTTCTCTTTTTTTTCTTTCCTCTTTCTCCTCTCCCATTTTCTTTCTTTTTCTTTTATGGTTTGCTTCCTCGAGAAGCTTCCTCCACCAACTTATTTTTTTTATACAAATTCGGTCATCGCGACCTATGGTCGCGTTACTCACTGGAGTAATTTCACCACTTTCATCGCGATCAACCATCGCGGTACCTGGTCGCGTCGTTGGTCGCGTTGCTCACTGCCCAAAATCCACATTTTCATCGCGAGCTAGTCAGCGCCATCCCTGGTCGCGGTGATTGGTCGCGGTGCTAACTGTAAAAAATCACCATTTTTCACCGCGAGCGACTCATTGCGATCGCTGGTCGTGGTGAGTGGTCGTGGTACTCACTGCCAACTTTTTCTTTTCTTTCATGCGTTCTTTCTGGACCGCTCCATCTGGTCCACCTGGAAACCATAAAACTATACATATATTTAATTTCATTTTCCACCCTTCCAATTATAAATATTCTATTCATATACTCAAAATTAATTATTCGAAATTAGGGATGTTACACAATTTACCTCGAGAGCGGACTTTGGATAATTTAGATAAATACGGTCATCAACATGAATAATTAAACTGCAATAATGTGCTTTCGAGAAACTCAATTGGATGGATTAGGTAAATTCAAATACCCTAACTTATCTCTCATATTGGTTGTTCGCTTTATTTTTATGTTTTTATATTTTTATCTTTTAATTTCTTCTTTTACACCTTCTGATTGTCCAAATAGAAGTGGGCTTAGTTAATTTTAGTAATCAATGCCATAATATTCTTGTGGAGATGATAATTTACTCATTATTGTATTACTTGTGCCGACCCTGTATACTTACAGGTACAAAAAGGTGTAACATTGAGCAGCATCGTTGGGGAGGAAAAGGTGCTCGACTTGAGGTAAGATCGACCTAAAGGCAGATTATGCCGAGGCACCCGAAGGGAAAGATACGGCCATAGAGGGTTCAACATCACTAGTCGACTCTCCTCTCCTCATTTTTTGTATATGAGGCTCATACTTGAATGTCTCAGTCAGATAAGTGGTAGGTTTCAGGTGAGGAAGATCTATAATTGGCTCATCACGGAGGCTCAATCCATTCACCTTGGCTTTGCCTTGCCCCTTCCTTGCTTGTTGACGCTTCAAGGCCTCTGCAGCATTGGGAATCTTGACCCTTGTTAACATTTGATCTTTTGTGAAATGGCACTCGTCATTAGTGATGGGGCTTATGAATGCAATGCCTAAAAAACACTCGATGAAGTGTCTAGTGCTAACGTACTCAGTCAAATGTTTAATTAAAGGAAATGGTTGACCTTTCTCGTTGAGCACTGAAAAACTCCACAATCAACTATTGCGAAGCGACTGCTCTGTCAAGATCATCTTCCAACTACGCTCCTTCCTATTATAGGTGAGTATAATGTTGCTGCAATTTACACAGTTGATCCCTTCGACTGATTGAGCTCGACCTAATAGATGCTATAAGAAAAAAAAAAATATTTGTCAAAACTTATATAAATGCATAAGGACAGAAAACTCAACTAACACACCCACAAGCTATCTTCTAATAAGAGCAAATCCTCATGATGTACTTATTTTATACATTGCAAGTGAACGAAGTCAATATGTTAGTATAGTTTTGACAAGTATAAGGATTGATCGCACATAAATTGATGATTTAATTACTACTCTAATTCTAATTTTATTAAAACTAAAAGTAAAAGTCTTTGAGATTGATTGGAATTCTGAGAAAATAATTTAAACTAAATTAAAACACTTGAGAAAAAAGTTTGAATTGTGAAAGAATAGATAGAGAAATTAGGTTATCGATGTCCAGGCATATCCACTCCAGTATCCAACTATGTTAAGAAAGTATCTATTCAAATTCAGGACTCGTTCTTAATTTATGTATGGTTATTACCTTTCAGATTATTTAACCAAGTATTCATAAGTTATTAATCAACGCTACCGTTAGGTCATGAATTCAGTAATTAATACAAGGAACCTATTAAGATCTAAGAACTTTTAAGAATCAATACACAATTTTATAATAAATGTACAATTCATGCATCAATTATTCATTAGAGATATATAACTTATAAATAGCACGTAACAACGATTATTCTACTTAAAAGTTATATCACTTTAAACTAGAACGTAACAACTATTATCCCAATTCTCGGAATCTCAAATAATTATTATCTATAATTTAATGAAACTCAGAACTAGCACGTAACAACGATTATCCTAGTTCATTAACAATAGAGATATAAACAATAGACAATTAAATCATGAATAATACTGAATCTCTGAATAGAAAAGAATTGGTAGTTGTTTACATGAGCGAATTAATACCCTTCACATCGATTACCTAATTATGAATTAGTACACATCTTGAAAAAATTAACAATAAAAAGAGAATTAAGAAAGAAAGAACTCATGGTGATCATCCAAAAGCTTCTTAATCTTCTTGTTCTTCTTCTCTTTCAAGGTTTCTTGATCTATGATGGATGGAAGATGGACTTCAATGATGTATGGAAGAATTTGTGTATGGTAGGGAAGGATATTTGATGAGGGAATGGTCTCCTTTGGTAGCTTGGGAGCCCCCTTTTTGTTTCTCCTTGGTTATGATGAAAAGAGATGAATTTATACGCTGAAAAGGAGCTGAAGACGAATCCGTTTAGAAGTCTGATTAAATCTGTGCTTGAAATCTTCTAATGAAATCTGCGACTAACCTTTGTCGCGGCTTTTGGTTGCATTTTTTAGGAATGGATCGCTTTAGTCGCTACCATAAGCTGTGGTCGCGGTTCGCGGGCTGACTGCCCACTGTTGCGAGAATGAGTATAACTTCCTATAAAAAAAATCTAAATGACAAACCTTAAAATTCATTGGAGAATAGACATGTAAAGCTTTCCAGAAATATATTGCTCGTAACCCAGCGCATCTTGTGGAATGTTTGGCGGCTCTCGAAACATGACAACTCGGCACCACAAATCTTCCAATTCTCTAATTTTGATACTTTTAGCTCTAAAACTCTTCCATTAAGCTAAATTTCTTATTTAGGGACGATAATCTACAAAATGCTCACAAAACACATTAACAACCAATTTCACTTGAAAATATCGCATAAATAATAGGAAATAGGGGCCTAAAACATGTACAAAATAGTGTGATCAAATACCCCAAAACCTATCTTTTGCTAGTCTTTGAGCAAAACGGAAACAAGTAAAATTAAAAATTAAATAAAAATTAATCTAGGCCACTTTTGTAGGGAAACACATTGGCATTTAACATGTGTCATAATCCTTTAAACCCCTAGATGTCTTTAGTAGGAGGAGTATAGTCTCCTGAGGATTTACTAGCAACGATGCCCACAAACATTCCATATTATGTAACAATGCGAAGAGAATGCAATATGAAATTTATCAAGAAACAAAAACACATGGTCAATTCAATTTTCAGATGTTAATAATATATCGAAGTTGTTCATACCTCACAATTTATTCACATCCACACTTAATCACTAAATGTCAAAAATAAATGTGCCATGAAATCTAAGATGGAATTCGCCTTGACCCTAATTCTCACAAGGCAATACTCTCAATATCGCTCGAATCCTAGGCGTGCACTCTTGATCAATATATGTGAAGGGAAATTATGCATAAGAAATTTAAAAATTATATCGCATATGTATAATAAAATAGAAAGACGCTCAGATATTTCAAATTAAATCTTATGATTGAATTCAGAAGCTATGAACAGAATTACTGTAAGATCGATAGGACTTTTCTACAGGTTGTAATGGGGCCAAAGGTGACGGTTAACAATGAAGGGAATGGAATTTAAAGAACCTAGAATCACGTTGAAAGATTTATAAATTTAGAAAACATATAAATAACACTTTTCTCCTTCTTTTCTTGGCATCCAAGCTTTCACACTAAGCTTTTGAATTTTTTCTTTTATGCTTTTGATCTCTTTATTTTGAAAGACTTTTACGTAGTATTTATTTTTCACTATTTTTCTCAAATTTGAAGGATGCCTTTATTTATTTTTATTTTTATCATCGAAGAGTTTCTTTAGTGTTTTCAAGCTCTTTTCTTTTTTCGAATCTACTCAATGTGATCATAAACTATAAGGTATGACTTTTTGATATTGTGATGGGGTGAGGAAAATATGGTGATTAAATAAAAATTTTATTCGTGTTTGGCTTCAAATGGGGTTATGGAGCACACAAATGGGACGGAATTTGGTCTTTTCAAAATTCAAACACACATAGCCTAAATCACTTCTTACAAATCATTCAATTCACTAACATAGCAAGCATGCAATTTATTCAGTTATGGCAGTTCATAGAATCCAAAGCAAATCCTGTAGGGATTAATCTATTTTAAAGAATAAACACGAAGAGTGTATAGAGTGAAAAATAACAAAGCCTCTCAGAAATACATTAAAAGGCTCAATAAATCACAATGGTGGCCTTCACTATTTATCCTCGAATCCCAAGCACATTGTTTCTACATAAAGTTCAAACATGAAGAATATGATTCCTTACTCACTATTATTCCTAAGATATCAAATTAACACCTAACAATTGAAAAATTACATGTATGTTATTACATTTTATAAACTCACATTGTTTTAAGAACGCATGACATTATTACACTACAAAGCAAATTTTCTCAAACTGTTGAATTTTATATTTGACCTACGTCTAGTTTCCAGTGAATATCTTGAAACATATTTGGTAGAGTTTGACAACATTTTATATTCAGAAAATAGACATGAAAACAAACAACTTTCATTTAGATAAAATCCCCAAATTCATTTTGCAATATAGTGAAAACAGACGTTGAAAAACAGGGCATCGCCCTTGACCTTTAATCAAAGAAATAGTCATAACTTTTGAAGTACTGCCCAGAATTTTATGTTCTTTATTTATTCGGAATTAGCATGAAAACAAAGAATGTGGCATGGATAGAAAATTAATTTCCTCACCAATCGGTACAATTTAAATGAAATATTTGCCTTAAAATTTTTCAAAGCAGGGCACTTTTTTGTAGAGCATGAACAAAAATAAAAAAAGAAAAAATGAATCCACACCCCCAAACTATTAAATATTGTCCCAATGTTTATGTAATATTAATATATGGACAATGAATACATAAAATATGGGATGTATGAACTCTAAACACACAAACAAAAACAAGAAAAAACTAACAATAAAAACTAGAAAAACAAAAACTAGAATTAAAAAGAATTACCTAGGTGGGTTTCTTCCCACTAAGCACTTTATTTAACGTCTAGGCAAGACGTGAAGCAAGGTCTATCCCTTCGTCAATGGATCATTATCCAAATGTGGACCCAATTGATGCTCATTTATTTTGTGATACAATCTCCTCTTGAATTTTCTTAATTTGGAAGCTTCATTTGACAAGACTTGGTAAACTTCAAATTGTCCACCTGAAAAGCAACACAAACTCACATTGTTAATAAAAAAATTCATATCTTGGTTGAGGTCTTTTCGACAGTGCTTCTTAGCATGATGAAACTTCTTTTTCTTTTTCGTACATTGGAGCAAATGTAGAGTTTTATCAGGCACGGGTTTCAATAAAGAAATATCGGGAAACTCTATTTGTAGCTCAAGATCTGATAGAGGAACCATAGGAAAATCTTGTTCAGAGTGAATAGATGCAGCATGAAGGCAGTGACTTGGTGGCACATATGGCACAACAAAGTCTAGGGCGTACCCCTCTTCCATTGTACACACTTATAAGCTTTCATCTTCACTGTTACAATAAGCCTCTACTTGTTCACTATAGAACAAACATGTGGTTGCTTCGGCTTGTTTTGTATGACTTGGAAGCTCTTCAGGTGCCTGTTTCTGCAAGCATTCCTAAATTCGATCCTAGTGAACCTGTATTCTCCTTAGAGTTTCATCCCCTTCATTCATTCTCAACTCAAATTTGGCTTCAACATCTTCAAGAACGTTGATTAGTTTCTCTTTTGATGATGGGTTTATCGCTTGATCTTGCTCTTGGATGTACTCCGGAAACGCTTCTCTATAGGGACACATATTTAATTCATGGCCTAAGGTCCCACAAGTGTTCAAATTTCAGTAGTTGCTTGTCCCCTTCCAGAAATCAATGTCTTGAGCTGTTTGGTATGATTCGCCACCTGCTTGACAAATTCATTATTAGTGCTTAATTTATGAATGCATGCACCCTTACCTCTTGCACTTTTCTGCTGTGAGTTTACACTAAGTATCTCATATAAATCATAGATTTCTTGTGCAGTGTTTTCCCACATAATACCACCTGCAGCATTGTCAACTTCACTTGACAAAATTGAGTTAAACCATCTTAAAAAAATTGAATTTGTAATTTTATAGGATAATAATGGTGAGGGCGGCGAAATAAAAGTATTTTAAAATTTTCCCATGCTTCATGGAATGACTCACCCTTTGCTTGAATAAATGTAGCAATTTTACGTCTAAACTCGATGGTCTTTTAGTGCGAATAAAACTTACTTATGAACATGTTATAAACTGCTTCCCATGTGTTGAGTGATCCTCGTGGTACAGATATAAGCCAGAGCTTAGCTTTATCCTTCGTCATGTAGAGAAAACACTTCATTCGCAATTGATTTTATGACAATCCCTGCAAAGGAAAAGTTTGAATTGTAGCATAAAATTCATGAATAAAGTAAGAGGATCCTTACTAGTAAGTCCATGGAAAGATGGAAGCATGTTAAATTGGATTGTCTTAAGCTCGTAATTTCTGGCAGATGCATCAAGTAGGATGTATAATTGTGAAGTCCCCACAACTGGACAAGCAAAATCCTTCCTGGGAAGTGCATTGATGAGTTCCATCTCTAAGGCATATACCTAAAAGAATAAAGGAAAAAAAAGGAAGAAGAAAAAAAGAAAAAAAAAACTAAATAAAAAGAAACTAATGGAAAAAATTAATAAAAAACAAAAATAAAAGAAAAATAAATAAATAAATTTTTTTATGTACCTTGTAAGAAAAGAACAAAAACAAAATTAAACTAAAAATTAAAATAATAGTTAAATCAATTTATCCCCGGCAATGGCGCCAAAAACTTGATGTACTTATTTTATACCTCGCAAGTGCGCGAATCAATATGTTAGTATAGTTTCGACAAGTACAAGAATCAATCCTACAAAGATTGATGATTTAATTACTACTCTAATTCTAATTTAATTAAAACTGAAAAGTAAAAGTCTTTGAGATCGATTGGAATTTGAAAAGCAATTTAAACTAAATTAAAACATTTCAGAAAAGAGTTTGAGTTGCGAATGAATAGAGGGAGAAATTAGAGGTTATTGATGTCTAAACATATCCACTCAAGTATCCAACTATGTTAAGAAAGTATTTATTTAGAGTCAGGACTCGTTTTAATTTATGTATGGTTATCACCTTTTTTAGATTATTTAACCAAGTATTCATAAGTTATTAACACAAGGAACCCATTAAGATTTAAGAACTTTAAGAATCAACACATAATTTTATGATAAACATATAAATCATGTATCAATTATTCATTAGAGATATATAACTTATAAATAGCACGTAATAACAATTATCCCACTCAAAAGTTATATAACCTTAAACTGGCACGTAACAACAATTATCCCAATTCTCGAAATCTCAAATAATTATTATCTATAATCTAATGAAACTCAGAATTAGCATGTAATAATGATTATCCTAGTTGATCAACAATAGAGATATAAACAATAAACAATTAAATCATAAATGATACTGAATATCTAAATAGAAAAGAATTGGTAGCTGTTTACACGAGCGAATTAATGCCCTTCACATTAATTACCTAATTATGAATTAGTTACATGTCTTGAAAAAATAAATAATAAAAAGAGAATTAAGAAAGAAAGAACTCATTGTGATCATCCAAAAGTTTCTCAATCTTCTTATTATTCTTCTCTTTCAAGGTTTCTTGATCTATGATGGATGGAAGATGGGTTTCAATGGTGTATGGTAGGGAAGGAGATTTGATGGGGGAATGGTCCCATTTGGTGACTTAGGAGCCCCTTTTGTTTCTCCTTGGTTATGATGAAAAGAGATGAATTTATAGGCTGAAAAAGAGCTGAAGACAAATCCGTTTAGAAGTCTAATTAAATATGTATCTGAAATCTGCTATCGGAATCTGCGACCAGCCTTGGTCTTAGTTTTGAGGAATGGATCGCTTTAGCTGCTACCGTGAGCTGCGGTCGTGGATCTCGGTCGCGGTTCACGAGTTGACTGCTCACTGTTATGAAAACGAGCTTAACTTCCTATAGAAAACTCTAAATTATGAACCGTAAAATTCTTTAAAACGTAGACATCTAAAGCTTTCCAGAAATATATTGCACATAACCCATTTCATCTTGTGCAATATTTGGCAACCCTCGATACATGACAGCTTGGCACTACAAATCTTCCAATTCTCCAATTTTGATACTTTTAGCTCTAAAATTCTTCTATTAAGCTAAATTTATTATGTAGGGATGATAATCTACAAAATGCTTACAAAACACATTAACAACCAATTTCACTCAAAAACATCGCATAAATAATAGGAAATGGGGGCCTAAAATATGTATAAGAATAGTGTGATCACCTCACACCACCAATTGAGTGTTTGACTAAGTCGCCCCTAGTGAAGAAATATTTATCTTTCCAATAGCAATCCTTAGTGGTCAGCTCGGTGACAAGGTGCTCGCAATGGGCTCGTAACACTAGCAAGTATCGGTCCCACTCACTGTCATGCTCCGTGATTGTGTACGAGTAGAAGAGGTCCTTTAGACCAAACGCGATCCACTCCTTCTCGCATAAATGCTCAACCACCAACAGTATCTGTAACACCCCCTGACCTGACCCACTTGGACCGAATCAAGGAGCGCTACCTGTTTTCAAAACTTTTCTGACTTAAGCTAAAATAATAACTTTGAAACTATATATTATATTTTGAAAAACGGTCAAATCGAATTTTATAAAAATTTTGCCAGAGTTTCCTCTATTTTTCTGACTTTCCAAAAACCTGTTTAATAAAATAACAATTTCCACAAACATACACTTCAAAAATCCATATTAAATATTTTGCGCACCCTTCCAATTTTTGGTGCGACTTTTCCAATCATTTAAACAAAACAAATAAATAAACGACAATTCAAAAATAATAAAATTACATGCTTTTATACAACATAAACTTTTAGAAAAATATTTACAGAATTTAATATTTACAAACTTTTACATTCCTTTGTATATGCATGCTTAACTTATTTATATATAAAATATAAAGTAAATAATAATTACCTAAAAACTTCTGGAGTGATGTGACTCTGGTTCTTTTCTCTGCGGATGTCACTCTTCAATCTTTATCTTCTCTGGAATCCTTTTTACCTACGCGCGATAAAACTCAACGCGCTAAGCAAATTTTGCTTAGTGGGTGTACACTAAATATATTTACAAAAACCCTATAATAACATTTATAAACATGTTTTCACAAAATTAAATATCAAATGCATATCGAAACATAATATTTAATTAAAATCAAACGAATTATGTCCCATAATCATATAAAAGGAAGTAAAACTATTTTCCATAATTTCATAATTTTTTTTCCATGTACAATCAGTCCTTTTCAATCTAGGCCCTTGGTACACTTAACATAATTTACTGACGTTATGCACTCGGTGCCTGTCCGTCGAACCTAAATCCATATAAGCTCCCAATTCGACATCAGATCCTCAGTGACTACCCGTCGAATGGTATCATATGCATCTATTTCTGACATTGATCACTCGGTGTCTTCTGTAGGAAATGTCTCATATCAACTCCCTGCCCTAGGACCGGGCACTCAGTGCCTGCTCAAAATCCATAAGGTGGTACATAATAATAATAATATCGGTGCAGTACTGCTTAAATAACCCAGCTGGTATACCAACCTCCTATATCCTAGGGCCTTTTTAGTTTCCAGTTCACAGAATACATATATTCAATTCCAATTTCAAATCATTTCTTTTCATTCGAAATCATCAAATATAATTTCTAAACGATAGTTTTCAAATCAGTTGTCTATGTTCAAGTATCCTAGGGTCTTTTTAATTTCCAGTTCACAGAATACATATATTCAATTCCAATTTCAAATAATTTCTTTTCATTCGAAAACATCAAATATAATTTCTAAATGATAGTTTTCAAATAAACAATATATATATATATAGAAACATAATTATTTTCAAGATTCCATAAACTTTCTAAAGGGAGTGTTAGAAAAGATTTTGATTATTGTATAACATGCGGAATTGGGTTTCAAAATTTTTTCTTATATTGAAAACCTTTTTCAATCAGGAACGAGTTCCTGTATATACGTAGAAAAAGACTTTAGAAACTACATATCTTTTTCTCGATTTTCTTTTTTCTGATTCCTCGATCTGCCACCAGATCTTCGATCTATGACTCTCGGTCTGACAATGTGTGTGTGGGAACGTCACGGCAAGAAATGGAGGTCACGTGAAAAGAATGCCAGCTGAATCCTGCAAAAGAGGAGAGAGTCAGAAAAAACCTTTTTTTTTTCTCTTTTCTTCTCTCTTTGATGGCCGAATTCTCTTTCTTTTTCACTTGTGTGTTCACTTAGGTTTTTCCTAGCTATATAACACATATATAGTAGTCATTTAGGGTTTTAGTTTGACCAAGTCAAAATAGGATTCTAAATCCTATTTATTTTTAGTCTCCCTAAAGACTTGAACATGTGACCTTTTGGACTATTAAAATAATCTAATGTTTTAATTCTTTTGTCCTAATCATTATTTAATCACATGACCTCACATTTAATAAATAGAATTAACAATTCATAATTATTAATTTCTATTATTTTATTAAATATTTAATTAATTAAATAATCACATTATTTAATTATTCTCTTTTATTTAAATCGCATTACTTTCGTAACACTATTAATTGGACCATCCAATTAATCTACCGTGACCCTCGTTACCAACAACCATAAGGGCTAGCAAAGGGACCTAATGGACCCACAGTTTTGAGCTCCAATAATACTTAGTAATATTAATTAAAACTCTTTAATTAATATTTCATGATTATTAACCTCAGAGTTATTCTACTAAAAACCCGAGGCTGCACTCTAAGAACTGTAGACGTGTTAATACAATCTGAAGTCTCAGCGTCCATTGATATAGCTAATTGCATATAGTGTGATCCTACACAAATAGTTCATAACTAGAGCTGGGTCATAACGTCCGTTATACCCTTCTAGAAATATCTTTTCCTTTAAGTACCATTGATTCTTTAATGAACAATTAAATCATGTCTTCCTCACGGAAGAAGAAGAGCACTCATAATCATTCAAGCCCCGAATCAACCCTTAAGGGAACTACTTATCTACTTCAATCAAAAAGGAGTGGACTCCACTATTGTGTTCAAACCTTCCCAGCCACAAGCCAAACCGCAACTCCAAGATATGGAGGTATGGGTCGAGATTCTCATCAACCTCACTCATGGTAAATCAAAAGCCACGATCCAACCTGAAGGAGTCGATAAGACACTTAGGATTAAGATCACCTATAAATAGCCATCGTTTATCGATTATATATGAATCTCATATACTAATGGATCTTGGTGAGAGATTCATATAAATCGTGACCCAGTCCTATATGATCTCATCATATAAGGTGCCTCAATTCTCATGTCAGCCACATGAGAGGTCTAGGATAAGACCACCGTACTTTACAGAATAGACTGCAGCAGTAGATCAATCACAAACAAAGTACCCAGCTTTGTTCGCTCTCTACGGACTCTTTAGATTGCATGTCTCAAAATGAATCCCCTCTGTATATGACCATTATATACTTATTCTGATATTACATCTTTCAATCTAGGATGTTCTTGCACAATACGAATGTATTACTGAATATAAAATATTTATAAACTTGAATGATAATCTAAATAATTTTTATTAAGTCTTTAACCATTTACAATTACAAGTTTTAGGACATAAATCCCAACAATCTTCTACTTGCACTAAAGCAGATGGGACATGTCTCATAATCCTATACCCTCTAGGTGGCTTTCAAACACTTTAGCCATTAAGGTCTTCGTAAATGGATCAGCCAGGTTATCTTGCTACGTAATCTTTGTCACGACCACGTCTCCTCACTGCACTATCTCTTTGATGAGATGATATTTCCTCTCTATATGCTTCCCTCTTTTGTGGCTTATTGGTTATTTGGAATTGGTCACAGCTCCACTATTATCACAATAAAGTGTCATCAGCCTATCCATATCTGGAACAACTTCCAGATCACTAAAGAACTTTCGGAGCTAAACAACCTCCTTAGCTGCTTCACAAGCTGCTACATACTCGACTTTCATGGTAGAATCAGCAATGCAAGATTGCTTGATACTTCTCCAAATGATAGCTCCACCACCAAAGGTGAATACTGACCCAGACGTGGATTTCCTTGAATCCTTGTCTGACTGAAAGTCAGAATTTATATATCCCAATATAATCAAATTCGAATGGGAATATATAAGCATATAGTTTCTCGTTCTCCGAAGATACTTGAGAATATACTTAACAGCAACCCAATGATCCAATCATGGGCTGGACTGATATCTACTAGCTACTCCTACTGTGAAGCAGATGTCGGGTCTTGTGCATAACTCTTTTAGAAAAGATTTTGATTATTGTATAACATGCGGAATTGGGTTTCAAAAAATTTTTTTATATCAAAAACCTTTTTCAATCAGGAACGAGTTCCTGTATATACGCAGAAAAAGACTTTAGAAACTACATACCTTTTTCTTGATTTTCTTTTTTCTGATTCCTCGATCTACCACCAGATCTTTTGAGCTATGACCCGTGGTCTGACAACGTGTGTGTGGACACGTCACGATAAGAAATGGAGGTCACGTGAAAAGAATGCCGGCCGAATCCTGCAAAAGAGAAGAGAGTTAGAAAAACCTTTTTTTTCTCTTTTCTTCTCTCTTTGGTGGCCGAATTCTCTTTCTTTTTCACTTGTGTGTTCACTTAGGTTTTTCCTAGCTATATAACACTTATATACTAGTCCTTTAGGGTTTTAGTCTGACCAAGTCAAAATAGGATTCTAAATCCTATTTATTTTTAGTCTCCCTAAAGACTTGAACTTGTGACTTTTTGTACTATTAAAATAATCTAATAGTTTAATTCTTTTGTCCTAGTCATTATTTAATCACATGACCTCATATTTAATAAATACAATTAATAATTATTAATTATTAATTTCTATTATTTTATTAAATATTTAATTAATTAAATAATCACATTATTTAATTATTCTCTTTTATTTAAATCGCATTACTTTCGTAATATTATTAATTGGACCATCCAATTAATCTACCATGACCCTCGTTATCAACAACCATAAGGGCTAGCAAAGGGACCTAATGGACCCACAGTTTTGAGCTCCAATAATACTTAGTAATATTAATTAAAACTCTGTAATTAATATTTCATGATTATTAACCTCAGAGTTATTCTACTAAAAACCCGAGGCTGCACTCTAAGAACTGTAGACGTGTTAATACAATCTGAAGTCTCAGCGTCCATTGATATAGCTAATTGCATATAGTGTGATCCTACACAAATAGTTCATAACTAGAGCTGGGTCATAACGTCCGTTATACGCTTCTAGAAATATCTTTTCCTTTAAGTACCATTGATTCTTTAATGAACAATTAAATCCTGTCTTCCTAAAGGAAGAAGGAGAGCACTCATAATCATTCAAGCCCCGAATCAATCCTTAAGGGAACTACTCTTATCTACTTTAATCAAGAAGGAGTGAACTCCACTATTTTGTTCAAACCTTCCCAGCCACAAGCCAAACCGCAACTCCAAGATATGGAGGTATTGATCGAGATTCTCATCAACCTCACTCATGGTAAATCAAAAGCCACGATCCAACCTGAAGGAGTCGATAAGACACTCAGGATTAAGATCACCTATAAATAGCCATCGTTTATCGATTATATATGAATCTCATATACTAACGGATCTTGGTGAGAGATTCATATAAATCGTGACCCAGTCCTATATGATCTCATCATATAAGGTGCCTCAATTCTCATGTCAACCACATGAGCGGTCTAGGATAAGACCACCGTACTTTACAGAATAGACTGCAGCAGTAGATCAATCACAAACAAAATACCCAGCTTTCTTCGCTCTCTACGGACTCTTTAGATTGCATGTCTCAAAATGAATCCTCTCTGTATATGACCATCATATACTCATTCTGAGATTACATCTTGCAATCTAGGATGTTCTTGCACAATATGAATGTATTACTGAATATAAAACATTTATAAACTTAAATGATAATCTAAATAATTCTTATTAAGTCTTTAACCATTTACAATTACAAGCTTTAGGGTATAAATCCCAACACTTCCATCAATAGAAATCATAAAGTTTCATCAATAACTATATCAAAATAATCAAAAATCATTTTCAAACATAATTCACAATTCAATTTATTTGAACACACGATAAAAAAAAATTCGATTAAATCAATATGTGTGTGTGTATATATATATATATATTCATGAATCATAAACTTTCATCAAAATAACTCACAAACATTATTCGAATATCATTTTCGGAATTAAATACTCAAAACGTAAAAGGTTCCAGAAATTAGTGTATACCAACTTGGACAATTTTCTCAAACCTTTTTCCTTGGATTTCCTGCCTGGAATTCTTCCTTTTCTTCCTTTTCCTTTTCTTTTTTCTTCTTCCTTCTTCTTCTTCTTCTTTTTTCTTTCTCTTCTCTCTTCTCTCTCTCTCGGCCGACTCTTTCTTCTCCTCTCTTTCTTTTTCTTTTTTTTTCTTCTTCTCTTGGTTTGGTTTGTTTGGCCGGCCACTCACATTTGTTTTATTGTTTTTTTTTTACTTAATCTATGGCTAAGAATTTGCCACTTGTCACATATACAAACTTTTAATAATTGCAACTTACCCTTGACTTATTAAAATTATAATGTGACCACCAATATAAAATTTAATCATATAAATTTGATCAACAATCTTTTAATTTACAAAACTAATCCACCAATCACATTCCATCTCAATAATTATTCCAAAAATATTTCAAACTTATCCAATTACCAAATTGACTTTACCAATGTTCAATTGGACCCATTATCATCCAAATGCACTATGAAAATAATATTTCTAATGGGAGTTAAATCGGTTAAAATCACTATTCATTTATTGTTGGCTCCATTTCTTGATCAAAAATGGGCCTTCATTAGTACCTTTCTTTACCTTCTTTTGTCCCATTCGCGGGTATTTATCAGATGTTTTGATGGTTTTCTTAAGTGTGCAGGTTGATAGATTCTGTTGGTGATTTCGGTCGATTTCAACCGAATATGTGCATATAATGTCCGCCCGTTTCTACCGCTTCAGGAAGACCGCTTTCCAGAGATTACAGAGAAACTCACGACTTGCCTCATGACTTCCTCGCGAGTTGGTCAAGTCGCGAGGGCAAAACTGAAGGAAAAGGATCGAGACACACGCGACTTGCCTCGTGACTTACACGCCAGTTGGGCAAGTTGCGAGGACCAAATTACTAGCCAGAGACAGAGACACACGCGACTTGGACTCGTGACTTGCTCGCGAGTTTCCAAGTCGCGAAGGCAAGAAAAATCCAGCTGAAACCCAAGGCTCACTTGTGTAGCTGTCATCGTTTAGAGGCTGCCATTTATTCTACACGACGAACTGGGTTGAGTGCCTTATATTTCGGGAAAGGTCCAGATGTCTACTTTACGGAAAATTTTATGGTTCATGATTCTGAGGTTTCTAAATGAAGTTATGCTCATTTTCGCAACAGTGTGCAGAATCAGGACTTTCATGCGTGAGTTAAGTCGCGAATCATGTTTCGGAGTCCGTCATAAATTCCATATAATGAAATAGGTTTCAAGCTTTATATTTCTGGAAAGGTCCAGATGTCTACTTTACAGAAAAATTTACGGTTCGTGATTCGGAGTTTTCTAGAGGAAGTTATGCTCACTTTCGCAACAGTGCGCAACTCGCGACTTGGTCAAGTAGCGAGTCAACTCGTGAAGACCAATTTTAGCTGTTTTTGGCCGAGACACACGCGACTTAACTCGCGACTTGACCAAGTCGCGAGTAAGCCTGGAAAGCCCAAAAACAACCTGTTATAAAAGGAAAACTTGAGGGAAACAAAGGGGATTCGGATTAGAGTTCGGCTAGGGCTTAAAACAGACCACCAAGAGGAGAAAAGAGAGAGAGAGAAGAAGAGGCAAAGGGGGAGAAGAAGATCACCTTGGAAACAAGAGGATTCGGATTCGATCCTTGAGCCAAAATCTCACCATCAAGCTTGGATTTGGAGAAAGTGGAAGTTAGATGAATCCTTTATTTTTATGTTTTTATATTATTATCTTTTATTTGCCTCTTCCAAACCTTCCGATTATCCAAATAGAGGTAGGCTTGATTAATTTTAGTATTCAACACCTAAATATCCATGTGGAGACGATAATTTACTCATCATTGTATTACTTATGCCAACCCTGTATACTTGCGGGTACAAAAAGTCGTAACAAGTATTTGGCGCTGTTGCCGGGGATATTTTAGTAGTGTTGATATTAATACTGATTAGGTCTATAGCTACTTTGGATTTGTATATATTTTATTTTTATTAATTTTTTTTTCTTTTTCTATACAGAAAATGTATTCTTGGTATGAACACCCTGAGCTTACCGAGGATCCCAGTGGCGACTAGAAGACATTTAATTCACCTTTGGGCTGTTTCATTTATTGTGGGGGGCACAAAATGAGCCATTGATTGTCAGGTGGGCAATCCGTTTGCTGAGAGCCATTTTGAGCAAATGCAGTACGAGGGCTATGTACATTATCAGCAAAACAACCCCTACATGAGTTCGTACAATCCTATGTGGAGCAATCATGCTGGCTATTCATGGAGCAACCAGTAAGAAAATGGGTCAAGACTAGAAGACATGCTTGTCGACTACGTGACAATGATGGAAATCCGGGAACAACTGGAAAAGGATGCAGCTTTGGAAGACATGATTATTAAACTCATGATAAAGCTGAATAAAAAAATGGATTCCCAAGACGAGGCCCTGAAAAAGCTGGAAGCTAAACTTGATCAAGTTGCTCAATATACTCAAGTAGCTACTCAAAGCTTAGAGATTCAAATCAGCCAATTAGCTACAGAGATCCAATGGTAAGAGCACGAACCATATCCTATGGAGCAATGCAATGAAACAGCCGTGGAAATCGAAGAGCGAGTTGAGCAGCTGAATTAGGTTGATCAAATAGAGACGGAAGGGAGCAAGAACTTGTTTTATGAAGATGAGGCATCTGCCTTTCCAGAGCCACTTGAGTTATGTCTAGTCCACAGTGCCACTACAAAAGAAGAAAGCCACCAAGATACATACGTTTCTGTAGACCTCGGAGAAGGGAAGCCCAAACCGCCTCCTTCTTTTAAGCAGCCACCGCACTTGGGCCGTAACATGATACCTTCGCATTCGAGGTATGTAGGGCTGGGAGAGTCGTCTTCTTTTCCAGTCATTTGGTTAGGATGGTGTGCTAAACTGATGAGAAGATACCAATTATGGGGTAGGTGGGCGAAAGCTCAAGCGATGAGATAAAATCTGTACATTATTTTCTTTTATTTTATTTTGAATTTTTAGTTTAAATTTTTTTAGTGTTTCGTAACTCTTTCCCATGAACCTTTTGAAGGGTTGTGCCTTGTGTTGAAAATTTTGAAGTTCGGGGGAAGTGTGGTTGGTTGTAAATATTATTGAAGTGCTTGGTTGTGTTTGTTTTCTTTATGTTTTTGTTTGTGTGTCTAGTTAGATTGTTTTTAGCTTTTATTTCTAGTTTTTAGTTTTTCATTTCTTTGTAAGCCCTTTTCCTTGTACGTAAGGTGTTAAAATATTGAGGACAATGTTTATCTTAGGTTTGGGGGTGGTTTTTGGTTATTTTGTTTTCGTTTAATTTTCCATGTGTTTTGGTTATAGTTAGTTGACGTATATCGGTTGGAAATCTAGACTTTCCTTACACGTATGTTGCGTTTAAGAGACTTAGGTATAACAACGCCACGTACGCTTAGTTAGTGTCTAGTGTGTTTAGTTTAGACTCTGAACATTTTAGAACCTTTATAGTTGTCTTGTGTGCACTTTTTGTTGATGCATAATTGTTAGTTTTTTCAATGAATTTGAATTTGTTTGGGACCACTAAGATTTTTTTTTGTGCCATGTTTTGTACCGCATTGGGTTGCACTTTGTTTATCTTCTTGTGAAAACATGCCATGTCACATCGACTAGGATAAATAGTGGAGACTTACCCAATGAGTTTTTGAGCTTATATTGTGTTATTTGAGAGGGTATTTTCGTTTCTACTCTATACACACTTATATTCAATTTTGATTGATTAGTTGATCTCATTTAGGTTTTGCATTGAATATTTTGAACAACATCAAAGATATCATGTGTTTATTTATATTGAGTTGGTTATTCCCTTAAGAAGTGATATAGACTATGTATGTTGAGCCACTAAAAAGCCAAAAATTCATCCTACCCTTGTGTGTGCTCCAATAACCATTTTGAAGCCAAACACTTAGAAGCTTTTTCTTTCACCACCTACATAAATCCAAAACCAAGCTCTGAATATGAAATAGTCTTACCCTTTTAGCTTGGATCATTTTAAGATGAAAAGAAAAGAGAATAATTGCATAGATGAAGTGTATATGAAATATGTCAAGGTAAATGTTGCTATTGTTGTGATTGTTGAAAAAAAAAAAAAAAAAAAAAAAAAGGAAAAGAAAAGAAGTAACAAAAGGAATCATGCAAAGTAATATGGCATAAGAATTGAAAAAAAATAAAAGAGAATGATCCATGTATTGAAAAATTTCATGTAATCTCTTAATTTGATTGAAAACTTTTACATTCCTTTTTACCATTTCTTTATTAACCTATCACCCAATAGTCCCATTACAACCTTTATTAAGACCTACTGATCCTTTGGGGAGTCTAATTTTAATGTAGAGATTTTCATATTGATATCTTGTTCATAATATTTGATTCCTTCGATGAGATGAATTTGCGATAAAATAGCGTTTTTCAAATTGATTTTCGCATGCGATGTATACTCGTATTTCTTTTAGCATAAATTACTTCCGCATGTATTTGGATGAGTGTGTTGCCTAGGTTCTAAATGATTTTCGAGAGAATTATCCTGAGAGGTTTAGAGTCGAAGCGAATTCCATCTTGGTTATTTGAACACAATTGTTTTCGTTTTAAAATTCTTGTAGTGTTGGCATGTGTGTGGCAAGGGGTGCAAAGTTCTGATGAGTGGATGCTTTCAAATTTTTACTTATTGTATTTGTTAACTTTTATCTTAATGGTTTGTGTTTCATGTGGCAAATTTAATTGTTCCTTAATGTTCAGATATGCATTTGTGGATATCGTTGCTGGTAAACCCTCACGAGACTATAACTTGTCCACTAGGGACACCTAGGGGTTTAAAGACTTGTGGCACATGCTAAGTGCCATCGTATTACCTAAGAAAGTGGTTTAAGCTAGTTGTTTGTTTTCCGTTATTTGTTATTTTGTTTTCCTTTCGTTTTGTTTGCAGTTTTGTTTCGTTCCGATTTTGCTCAAGGACGAGCATTTATACACTATATATTGAATATATATACTTTCCATCAATTTAAATCACATTCTTAACTTTTGCATGCTTAATAATAATTATTAATAATTCAAGGATATTTATCATATGGAAGAAAAATTAGGGGCGTTACAATATCCTTCAACTGTTTGACATGAGTTGGCTTGGAGCTATCTCATGGTAATCCAGTAACTATCGAGCAAAAGAAGGCACGGGCAGTTGAAGCCCCATCTTAAAGATGTGCTCGTAGAAGTAGGTCCACTCGGGACTAACTAGTCAGGATGTTCTTCCTTCTTAGGCACCCAAAGCTCGACCATCTCAAGAAGGTCATAGCTGAACCTAATACGTCTCAGGTCGGTCTCAACCAATTTGCTAGGAAGATCATAAATGAGAAACCCCAACGGTCTGCTTGGCTCGAATTGCCCTACGTTTGGGTCCATGGCAGCGAGTGGTTCGACTATTGCAATGGCTATAGGTCGTTTGACTATACTCGTAGGAGCACCCTCATACATTATCCAGAGGATCCCTTAGACCCCTTACTCTTGTTAAGCATCAACCACTGTTACGAGCGCCCCATCGGCTACAAACTCTCCCCAAGAATTGCTCGACCAGTCGACCGATTCCCTTCTAGAAGTGCTACCCTCAGACCCTTGGTTCGACCTCTCATGACTCGACATATCTCCTATGATCTTTTGACCAAAGTTACACTCAGTTAGTACATAGTACTATCCACAGAAGCAGTTGACCACACGACACTAACCGCTTACAGTCAACTACCCTAAGTGTAATATTCGGTAATGAAACTCCTGATCCCTCTAAATATCCTTGAACCCTTTTCTACTCTTCAAGGCCCACAAAACCAATCTCACCATGCAACTAGCCAATCCCAAAATATGCCCAATTTCGATGATGATGATTTGTAAAAGTATAAATCTGAACTATTTAAAATTCATATGAAGAAGCTGGATAAAGAACCCGAAAAATTGGTCGTAAGTTGCAACTACTGTTCTAAAGAGTTTAAGGGGAACAAATCTGGAGGATACGGCTCATACTGGAAACACATCAACAACAGTCATCCAGTCGAAACATCATGAGCACGCGGACAACAACAAATTGACAGGTACACATCTCCTAACCATCCATTATTTAAATATAGTGATGCATGTAATAGGGAAGAATTAGTTAAGATGGTAGCTATAGAACATTTACCTTTTAGTTTTGTTGAAAAGTACGTTTTTTAAATTATTATCATAATGCCTTAAATTACGTTGCATGTAGGGTACCTAGAAATACTCTTAAACGTACAATATGTGGAATTTATAAAAAAGAGAAAAGGGTTTTAGTTAAATATTTTAAAAATTATGTAGGTCATGTTTCCGTTTATGCTGATATTTGGATTGATCATTAGTAAAAATATTCATATTTAGATGTCACCTGTCATTATATTGATGACGCATGGGAGGTACAAAAAAGAATTCTTGCATTTAGAGTTTTTGATGAATCTCATACTGCTATAATATATATAAAATGATGAAAATTATTTTTGAAGAATATTCAATTGAAAATAAAATTTTTACAATTGGTTTTGATAATGCTGCAAACAATACTGCCGCTATTCCACAATTATATGATTTATGTAACCCTTATTTTGGCGGTATTTTTTTTTTTAATCAAAGATGTATTTGCCATGTTTTAAATTTATTTTTACAAATTGGTTTATAAATACTTCAACAATATATTAAACCAATTAAGGATGCTCTCTATTATTTATGGAAACATTCTAGTATCATGAAATAATGGGCTACATTTTACAAATCTCATAGGAAACATCCAATTAAATTTTCCCGTGATATTCCAACTCGTTGGAACTCCATGTTTAAATTGCTTTGTGAAAGTTATAAATATAAAGATTTATTAATTCATTTTATGCAATATAATTGCAGTAGTATTAATTTGTATAGTTAGCATTGAGATGTTTGTACACGTATTCGTGAATTATTAAAAATTTTTAATAATGCTATTAATAATTTATCTGTTATTTATTATCCTATTATACATTTATTGTTTATAGAAGCCTAAATATTGTTGATGCACTTTCTGAGTGTGCACATGATGAATTATTAGCTGATTGTGTTAGAGTTATGAAATTAAAATAGTTAGATTATTATAGGGATATTCCTATTATTTGTATAATTGCTTTATGTTTTGACCCTAGATGTAAATTAGATAATTTATTTGAATATTACACTCCTTATTATTAAAGTTTAGGGATAAATGATGTTGAAATTGTTAGTATATTTAATAATATTAGGAATTTATTTTATTAATTGTATGAAGAGTACGTTGCTATATATGGTCCATCACTGAATATTAATGTTTAGAATCCGGAAAAAGATTCTCTATTTAAAGTCCCCTCCACACTAAAAAAGTTAGGGTCCAGCATGTTATCAAAACAAACAAAGAAAATACGGACTCCGTCTTTATCAACCACTATTTTCAGAAGTTGATGTTTACTTAAATACTGCATTCGAGTTTGTGAACGATGACTTTAACCTTCAACGTTGGTGGAGGTATCGCAAGAAAATTTTTCCAGTTTTGGCTATCATAGCCAAACAAATGCTTGGAACCCCTGTGTCGACCGTGGCAGTGGAACACGAATTTAGCGCCATCGAAAATGTTCTCGATGAGAGACCATCGTCATTGAGTCTAGACTCAATTTAGATCCATGTATGTGTTGACGACTGGACCAAGGCGCAATTGAGGCAATAAGAAATGGACCAACCATCCGATGACTACGATTTTTTCGACAACAATGATGATACCACAGCCATCGAAAGAACGAGTGATGATTGATGATCAAATAAATAAAAGATACGAGAATTATGTGGACTTTGATTCCTCTTAGATGATACGTAGGCAGCTTAATTGAGGTAAAATTAAGTGCAAGCCTAAATTTCTTATTTATTTATTTAAACTTTATTTTACTTTTATGATATTATTGTAATTTTATTTAAATTTTATAGTAGTTTCGGGTTACCCAATTTTAATTTCTTTAGAATATTTTAATTTTCAATTAATATTTTAATTTTTTTAAAAAGAAACTGGACCAATTCCGATTCATGGAACCGTCGATTCCAGGAACAGGAGGCAGAATCAGAACAGGCATTGAACCGCCGGTTTTGAATCGGCACCGGACCCTTTTACCCACGGTTCAGGTTCCGATTCTCTTAAGGGAATTAGAATTGCTTTTGGAACTGACAGTTTCGGAACCGTGGCCATGTCTAACTAGAATAGCTCGAGATATGCTGTTGAAAGAATTTTTCTGGTTCCTTTTCTCTTTCTATCTCTAAAGGGTTTTACTTGCAGAAGTAGTGTTGTGAGTGGTAAGTGAAGACCAGAAAAGAAAATAATATACAAAAAATAAAGGGAAAATAAACGGGAAAAGAAAGTAGTCCAATTGACTGGCCCGTGACGTGGCGCCCAATCATTCGGCACCTCTTCCACCACGTAACCATAAAAATGAAAATCGAAGTATTTCTCCGCCTCAAAGCTCAACATTAATGAAGCATCCACATGTCTAATAGTTGCATCATTAGTTCTGGAAACCTTAGGTGGAACTGTCACCTATTTATTCATTACGTTCTACTATGGTTGAAACCCACTAAAACAATGAAGCGCTCAATTATGAAGTCGACTTACTCGATTTCTGCCCTATTAAAACAACAACGCAAATCTTAAACGTTCAACTGTCATTGTTCAACTACTGGTTGAATAGTCGACTGGTCATCTCATGAACCATCGGCATTGAAGGTTCGAATTTTCTTGATAGGTGGAACAATCATCTTCGTTTGACTCATTCGACTAACGCAATAGACTGTACAACCCAGTCAAAACTATTCACAAGGTGAAAGAACAATCTATCATTTGAATTCGAGTCACTTAACCAGATAATAAGCCTAAGCGTTCGACTATTGTGACTAACTAAGCAAAGGTCTCCAGTATCAAAATTGAACCTTCCATTTTCATTCGACTACTCGACTACTAGTCGAATGGTTCTACTGACCACGAGTTCTCCCATTTGAGGTCGACCATCTCGCGTATCTCGTTTGACTACTCGACTACTGGTTGAATAGTTCTACTGACCACTAACTCTACGAAAGATCAACTGTTTTGACATGATCTGTTCAATCATTCGACTATTCATAGCATATAGCTATTAATCTTAAGCTACTTCATGAAGGATCGACCACTTTCATCCGTCTCACTCGATTATTCGACTGTTGGTAGAGTAGACACCATCAATTACGCATCTGCCTAATAAAGTACTTGTTTTACGCCTTGAGACCAACTCGGATGAAGCACTCGACATAGCAGACTCAACATAACAAACTCCATACCTTAGGCTTCAACTTTAAAGTCAAGAAGTTTTGGAGCAAACTATAGTGGTCAAAATAGTATTAGGCCCAATACATATGTACACACAAAACCCCATCAATTTGCCTGAGTCCATTAAGAATTTTAATGATATCAAAACTAGCCGAGGGCCAACCTTTTTAAAAACAGTTCCTTCACCTCCTTCAATTTGGATATACAAAACCCAAAGTCCATAAAGGGTCCAGCCAAAGAAAAATGATAAAAGCCCCATTTGATGCTGAACCAGGCCTAAGAAATCATTAGTCCATTTCAAAACAACACTAAGTCACAGTATACGTTGAACGTCCCGAGATATTAGCCAATAAACAAGGGCATGTGACCTCTCACCAATGGGCATCACATGGACATTATATAAGGAAGGATCAAACTCAGAGCAAGGGGTTCAGATATTCATAATTTTTTAGAGCATCTCAGTACGATAAAACTATTTTAGGTATTGACGCCGCCGTTACTATTCACAATCAACATTCGTCAAGGTACTCCGGCTAATTCTGACCATCGTGTCTTAGCCTTTCCGATCTTCATAAATCCAGTAATTGAGGCCAGGAAGTATTTCTATTATCTCTCTTTATCATCTCAATTTTTATCTGTATATACTGACTTAATTGTCAAAGTGCATTTAGCCGGGACCGCTCCGGTATCCCAAACATCCTACCAATAATTCTCTCTTTAGTTTTGCATGTTATAGTGTCTGTATACCTGTTTATCGCATGCTGCGAACTTCAGTTATAATATTAATGCTAACATATGCTCACGAGACGTGATCGTAATAATTTAAAATTTAAATAAATAAATTATATTTATTCTACATTCTAAGTAACAAAGACGACAAGAAAAAAAAAATCAAACATACTTTAATTAAGAATTCCGTTTTCTTTATACTGTTAAATCTTTTTATGCAAACCAAGTTTTTCTCTCAACTTGGTTGTAAGATTAGACGTAGGAACATTTCTATCAACTTAAGAAGATTTACTGGGTTATAAAAATTGTTTAGTTATCTGTTACATCATTTGTTTTTAGTTGTTTGTATATCATATTAAATAAAATGTATAGCAACAAATGGAAATAATTAAGGGTAGAAAAATTAAATTTTTTATTTTAAAAAATAAATAAGTTGACACTAATTTAGGGGTGGAAAAAAAAATATATATATCATTCAAGCTTCATATTTCTATCCTTATTTAATTATCAGTGAAATTCATAATGGTTTAGTCTTCCGACAAAAAACAAACAACCCCTCAATAATTAAAAAGACTTATTTTTTAGCAACAACCTTTTTTTTTTTTTTTTTTTTTTTTTTTAAGTTAAGCGGTGACAAACACCCCACAAAAAACAAACAACCCCTCAATAATTAAAAAGACTTATTTTTTAGCAACAATCTTTTTTTTTTTTTTTTTAAGTTAAGCGGTGACAAACACCCCGATGATAATTTGGAGATTAGTAATTCTAATTGTGCTATGTATTTTATTGCATTCAACTTATTATTTATTTTACTATTACTATTACTTTTAATTTAATTTTGTTTAATTAATAATTTTTTCTACATATAATTAATTTTTTTTTAATAATGTTTACTTAATTTAGGAGATTATTGACTATTGATTTTCTGCACGGGTTAGTGCAATTTCCTTCCATCTCAGTGGTAAGGGTTCAAGTCCCATCATGTGTATTTACCAGCATGTGTAGGTAGTTTTCTCCCCTTATAATGAAAGTAGATATCCGAGCCTGTACGTTTAGTGATTCATCTCGGCAAATCCCGCGAGACTTGTTATTAATTTTATAATTGTTCCCGACCAATTGAAGATGTAAAAAAAAAAAAAAAAAGCTTTTGATTTTCTTTCAAATTAGAAATACTTCAGTGCACTGGATGTAAAATGTGTAGTGCACCCGACGACTGAAGATATAATATGTGGCTGACGCATATATATATATATATATATATATATATATATATATATATATATATATATATATATTCTTGTGACACATGTCCATTTCAAGCCACATGTCACATCTTTAATGCACGGGTGCACCACTATCAACTTTGTCAGTGTGATTACCTACCACAATTAATGTAATTTTCATAATAATGTTTACTAAAGATAGGGTATATTTTATTAGTTGAATATAATATATTAATAACTATTAACTTTTTTTTAGAAGAAAGAATTTAATGTAATTGCCTAATACCATTTTCAAGATAATGTTTACTTAATTTAGGAGATTGTTATCTATCTATTAACTTTCTTTAGGGAACACACAATTTAATACAATTCTCTAAATTTGGCATAGCAATAAGGAAAAGGGAGGGAAAAAAAAAACTTTGAATGCTAAATAAATTAGTTTACCTATTTAGGATAATAAATTATTAATTACAATTAGCTAAAAATAGAGACTTCAGGATGGATATAACCATATATGGAGTCTACTAGTCTACTCATTCTCTGGTTCTGATTAGATCATGAGTCTATAAAAGCACAGAGACCATGGTTGCAGAATTGCATATACAGTTTCATTTCAAGAGATAGTAGTTACATATACCTTCAAGTGTTTATGTGTATAGTTGGAGATATATCTAGTGATCATGGTGGAGCACAAAGCTGATCAAAAGCAGGGGGGCTTCATTTTTGACTCCTCGAAGCTGCAAAAGCAACCGAACTTGCCAACCGAGTTCGTATGGCCAGAGGAGGACTTGGCTCACCCTAACCCGGAGGAGCTCGATGCGCCGTTGATAGACCTGGATGGGCTGGTGAGAGGTGATGAGAAGGCAATTATCATAGCCGCCGAGCAAGTTCGAAGGGCTTGTCTGAACCATGGTTTCTTCCAGATAATCAACCATGGTGTGGATACAAGTCTCATCCAAGCAGCACAACAAGAAATGGATGCTGTTTTCAAGCTACCTCTTGACAAGAAGCTGAGCATTTCCCAGAAACCCAGTTCGCTCGCGGGTTACTCGAGCGCCCATTCCTATCGCTTCCCATCTAACCTTCCATAGAAGGAGTTATTTTCTTTCTTTACTCACATGACAAGAGCTCGGAGGAGGCCGAAGTGGTTAACTACTTCAAATCTATTCTAGGACAAGACTATGTATCATTGGGGTAAGTCTAAGGCACATTTTAATCAAACATCGTTCACAGTACAGTTATTATGTGTGGATAACACGTCAAATTTCATATTTTAAATAATATACTATCGTTGAACTTTTAGTTAACGGTTTAATTTTTTGAAACGTATGAGTAGTTACTAAGTATAATATGGTATCAGACCCATCCACCACTTTTCTCTCAGTGTCTTATAGCTCTTTTCCTTATTATGTGCGGATAACACGTCAAATTTCATATTTTAAATAATATACTATCGTTGAACTTTTAGTTAACGGTTTAATTTTTTGAAACGTTTGAGTAGTACTTACTAAGTATAATATGGTATCAGACCCATCCACCACTTTTCTCTCAGTTTCTTATAGCTCTTTTCCTTATTGACCACACATTGCGGGTGAGGTTGAATTTTTACTAATATGAAAGGGTGATTTTTGTAGGCGGGTCTACCAGAAGTTCTGTGAAGAAATGAAGAAAGTATCTGAGATGATTTTTGAGCTATTGGCAATAAGCTTGGGGCTTGAAGATCATTTGCACTACAAGAAATATTTTGAAGATGGAAAATCGTTAATGAGAGTCAACTCTTATCCTTCATGCAAGAATGCAGAGATGGCGCTAGGCACAGGCCCTCATTGTGACCCAACTTCCATAACAATTCTTCACCAAGACTAAGTAGGAGGCTTCGAAGTTTTTTACAATAACAAGTGGCAATCAGTCCGTCCTCGACCTGATGCCTTTGTCATCCATATTGGTGACACCTTTGTGGTACGTTTTTACGTCCATAATTCGAATAACTAACTGATTTTATGATTTGGATAACCGTGATGCAATGTATGTATACATTTATATGTTTGTTTGATGTGTAGGCATTATCTAATGGAAAATACAAAAGCTGCATGCATAGGGCAGTGGTGAACACTGGAAAAGAGAGGCAGGTTTTCTTTGTGTCTCCAAAGGAGGACAAAGTGGTGAGACCACCACAAGATCTTGTCTGCGGAGAAGATCAGCAAAGGAAGTACTCAGATTTCACATGGTCAGATATGATGCAATACACACAAAAACACCACAGAGTTGATGGTGATGCACTCAAATGCTTTGTCGACTATCATATCATGTCATCCAAATTACCTCTATCTAATTAAATATATATGACTTTGTAGTTTATTTTGGAGGCTTCTATTCTCATTTATCTTTAATGCTTTTGTAATAATTCTCATGTGCAACATCGGATTTCTTTTGTCTTTAACTACTTCTCTGCCGCATCATGGTATGGTAGAGAATTAATTAAAAGATAAAAGTATTGAAATCCGTCACTTTCTTGAGAAAATTAAACTAATAAAATGATGAACTAGATGGAGAGAACTTTCTCTATTTTTGGTATATATTTTTTAATGCTTTTAATACACGAGCAACAGGTCTATATATACCCTTTGAACAAGAGATTGAGCATGCATTTCATGCATTGCATTCTTATCAGAATATCTAACTAACAATGCTGAGTTGGAATAACTAACTAACTAACTTTCTAACAACTTAACAGATTTTTCCTCCAAAATATGTTAAGCATTGTGATCATGACATCTGTCATGATTAGTTCTACAATGTTGATCAACATGCCATCTCTCATGATCACTTCTCTCTTTTAGTTGTTTATCAAACACCTTCGTCGAATGCACAGAATATGGCACACTTGTTTCTGCATCAACTGAATGAGGTTTGTTGCTGATAGTATGAATAGGCTTGCTCAACATGCAAGCTGATTTTGCATCACTTGCAACATCACTTATACTTTTAATAAAAAGTCTAAATTAAGTTTGTATATGAGATCCCTTTGAATAGATATGTTCAAAGGGTTAGAACCAGCTTTATTATCTGTTTTTTTTTTTTTTACATTGTTTTTTTGTTTGAAGAAAAGAACCATAGTATAACAACTGAAAGATGAATAACTATTCTGGCTTTTTAGCCAGAACTAAAGACTTCACGCAGGTGAGAGGAAAATCATTAATCTAAAATACATAAGAATCTAAAGAAAACAAAACTTTAGTTAAACTAGGAGCTATCTTATTAGCATGTCTAGACTCATAACAAACCACGTACTGAAGAACCAGGAAAACTAGCAATTAGCAGAGACCAAATGTCCCTAATCACAGCCACTCCAAGCTCAGAAAAAAGAAGAGTTAGAAAGTTAATAGCATGCATTCACAACAATAAGAGCATTAGACTCAAATAATGTAGGAAGGAGACCAATATTAAACGCAAACCATAATCCTCTAAGAATATATATATATATAGCTGTTGCTAATAGAGTAAATCATTAAGCTGATATTGATGATCAAGCTGCAGCTGCTTTAACTACAGTTGAACAAGTTGCTACAATAGCTTCAGCAACCCGAGATCAAGCTACCACAGACCAATGTAGCGTTGCACAAGTTCGGCATTCTCCATCAAAGTCTAGAGCACAACTTAATTTAGTGAGGTGGCCTTTATGATGGCTGAAGTAAGCTGAATTGATCAGGCTATTAGTTGGTTGATCAATCATCTATATTAAGCTATTCTATCTATTGTTATGATGGATATTAACACTTTTGATTATTGTTTGCATAGAGGAGTTGGTTAGATATCTGAAAATTCTGTTTTGAATCAATGATGTTGATGTAACTTTGTTACAAATCAATAACCATGATTCTATCTCTACTTGTATATAAATATTAGTTGATGCTTTCAGCTATTTTTCAATGAAGAAAGAGGTTACATTTTCCCTCCAAAAATAACAGAAAACTCTCTCCATAAAATATCCATTAATGGATCTCGAGAAGTTGAAGATCTTCTCTATAGGCATTTGATCAAACACCTTGCCTCTCACGGTGATCTTTTATCATCACTATTCTTCTTCTTCAATCAAGTGCGGTTTATACTGCATTCTTACATGGTATCAGAGCTCACTCACTCATGTCAACATGTCTTCGAGTACTTCTTTTCCTCAAGCTTTCGATCCATCGCTTTTGATTCCTGAATATCCATCTCTGGATTTTCAGTCTCTAGCATGAATACTTAACTTCAACTTGCCATTGAAACTTGATAAAACAAATTATGTCAACTGGAAAGCTCAAGTCATCTCAGCTATTGGAGCTTTAGAGCTTGAAGATTACATCACCAGTTCTCGATCTTCACCTCAGTAATATACAAAAGTTGTAGATGAGAATGGAGTTGTCAAAGCTATCAAAGTCAATCCTGATTTTAGGTTTTGGAAAAGAGCAGATCAACTGCTACTTTGTTGGGTCTTGTCAAATGTCTCTCCAAGTATTCTTGGTCAGTTAAACAAATCTAAATTCTCTCTTGAAGCATGATTAATGCTTGAAAGGTTGTATGCTAAACATACCATGGTGAGAGTTCTTCAATTGAAGCAACAATTGCAAATTGTTAAGAAAGGATCCATGACCATAATAGATTTTATGTTAAAAATAGAAGGCATAGGAGATTCTTTCAAACTGCTGGATATCAAATGACTGATCATGACCTTATTCTTAATGTATTAAATAGTGTGGGACATGAGTATAACTCTGTGGTTGTCTTAATTTCTTCACAAGAGAAAGCAATGAGTCAGCAGGATGTGCAGCATTTACTTATGTTACAAGAGCAAAGAATAGAGCAATTAAACACAACTAGTCATGTGGAGCTTTTAGCTGCTTCTGCAAACTTTGTTACACAATTTGATGAAGGTAGAAACCAAAGAGATGGTGGACAGTCCAAAAGTCCAAATAGGGCAAAGGAAGAGGCAATAGAGGATATAGATGGAATAATAAAAAACTCTATTGCCAATTATATTAAAAACCTGGTCATTCTGCTCTTCAATGCTACAAAATATTTAACCAAAATTGGCATGACAACACTAATCAGAATCCCTCACATTAATTACTTATCTTGGTATGCAGATAGTGGGGCAACAAATCATGTTATCTCTGACCTCAACAACCTCTCTTTGTACTCGGAATATAAAGGAAAAGACAAGCTTGCAGTTGGGAATGGTAATCAACGTCATATATCTCATGTTTGTGGATCTTTGTGCTTATTTCATATAAAACCTGTGCATCACATTGCTCTAAATCATATGCTATATGAATTTTTTTATAAGTACAACATAAATAAAAGAAAATTATTTGATATGCGAGGAGCTATCCCTATTAATAATTACCTAGAAGAAGATGATATTATGGATATGGAGCAATTTTCGGATAAAAAATTTTTTGATTGGAGAATTCTCAATTTTTTTCTTAGAAATAAGGTTGATATTGAATTCTGGGTTGATATTGACTTACAAAAGATAATAACATGGTTATTGAATTCTATGGTGATTGTTATGTGTTTAAGGGCAAGAGTTTGGGAACAGTTTTGCTGCAAGGAACGCTCAAGGATGGTCTGGACAGTCTTAACCTCACAAGTCCTTCTCCTATTTCACATCCGAGTTTACATGCTTATGCAATCTCTAATCCATCTCTTTTTGCTAATAATTATGTTGCTTCTACCTTTTCTTTTCATTCTGTAAATACAAATAAGTGTACTGCTATGACAGCTGCTAAGAACAAGTTACGATCGATGCAGTTGCACAAATGCCCACGACGTCAACTGCAACACCAGACATAACTTCATCGCCTCTTATTCTTACACAGACCCATCAAGCAAATGCAGGAGCAACCCCACAACCCATGACGACCGTAGTATAAGCACAACACGTTCTACCAGTGCTACATTCGATAGGTATATCGAACTCGACCTCTACTTTATCTGACCTTGAATTAGCACGCAGGTTTACAAAAATGAAGGTCTTAACGCATTCCTGGAATGCCGACCTCGATCAATAAGAGTGCCATCAACAGCTTCGCCGACTCATCATTTGTCGATGCCATTGCACTTATAAAGATGCCGAGAAAGTTCAGCTTTCCCAACATGAAATACTACGACGACACGACAGATTCTGATTACCATATTGCCTAATGCCGACAGCTTCTGTTCATGGCAACAATATCTAGGGATCAATGTGAAACATGCATGTGTAAGGGATTCGTGTCTAGCCTCGTGAAACCGGCTCTACAATGGTACATGAATTTGTCCAACAACTCCATAGCATCCTTCGCTCAGCTTAATGACACTTTTGTTGAGCAGTTTGCTAGTAGTCAAAAACTGGAGAAACAGTTAGACGACCTTTATACAATTAGCCAGCGTCGAGGCGAATTGCTCCGCGACTCTGTCAATCGCTTCAATAAAGAAAAAGTGTCAATCCCACACTTCAATCAAGCCATGGCCATCTCTGCTTTTAGGAAAGGCCTCCTACACGACTCTGACCTCTACAAGGAACTGACAAAGTATCCCTGTAAGACAATGAAAGACGTCCTCGCCATGACATGAGCTCAAATCATATGAGAGGATAATGAAGTTAATTACACCCCTTCTAGATACAACAAGAATGAAGATCGACACAACCTTCGTGTCGAGCAAAGGTCACCAGAATACAGACCTGAAACCTTATCCCACAGGAGATAGAAGGAGTAAGAGGTCGTGCGATAATTATGCTCCTCACGATAGGCAGACTCGATAGCCGGAGAAACCGAGGTCCAGAGTCCAAAAATATAACCTGAACACAACAATGAAAAATCTTGGCAATTCAGTAAAGTGACTAGGGAAAATGTCGAGTCCAGTAGACAAAAGGGACTTGACAAAATGGTGTCACTTCCACGGAGATCACAGACACTGAACAGAAGACTGTATCGCTCTCAAGTTTGAAGTGGTCGAGCTCTTGAAAATAGGGCATATAAAGGAATACATCACCAATAAAGGCAAGAACATTTTGGCTCGATGTGACAAGCGCCAACATGATCAGAACATACAACCCACGAAACCCTCTCAGCATGACAGAATTGTAAACGTCATCATAGAAGGTTAAGAGATCAGCGGAGTCTCCCACTCGGCTAAGTGTCACACTCGACAAACGGGAAACCCTGAAGTTCGCTTAAAAAAACCAGTCGACCCTGTGTTCGACCAGAGCATCAGCTTCAACAATGACGAGCATACAAAACTGCTTAACCCTCACCACGACGCACTTGTCGTTTCTCGTCACGTAGCAAACTGCCTTATAAAACACATTTTAGTGGACAACGAAAGTTCTACCAACGTACTGTTCCTAGAAGCCCTAAAAGAAATGCATATCGATGAGTCAAACATAGTGCGACGCTCGACCGTGCTCGTCTGCTTCAGTGGCGAACACAAGAACACTATAGGTGATATTATGCTCTCAGTCTACGCAGAGGGCATCAATCACAACATGAAGTTTATGTGCTCAACTGCCCCTCAGCCTACAACATCATCATGGGTCGACAATGGATACATGACATAAGAGCAATACTATCAACATATCACTAGACTATTCATTTTTAACCATATGGGGAGTACAAGAGATCTAAAGAGAACAACAAGTTTCAAGAGAGTGTTACATAAGTACATTGAAAAGCAAGTCGTTAACATTATAGTAACTACAGCAGTCGACCCCTCGGTTCAAACATATAGTCCACAGATGGAAGAGATCGATGAGGTGCAAATCTACCAAGACTACCCCGAGCATAAAGTCCAGAACGGTCCACTTCTCAAACCAAAGATCGAAGCTCGACTGATCCAATTCTTAGCTCGGCATTATAACTACTTTGCATGGTCATATGCTAACATGACAAACATCGACCCTAACATCATGATCCATGAACTCCAGGTCGACCCTAGTGTCAAGCCAGTTAGACAAAAGCAAAGGAAATTTGCCACCGAGCGAAACAAACTGATCAATGAAGAAATACAAAAACTGATTGACATCGGTTCTGTTAGAGAAGTTCACTATCCCCACTGGTTAGCAAACGTCGTCGTTGTACATAAAAAGAAATGGTAAATGAAGGGTCTGCATCGACTTCACATATCTTAACAAGGCTTGTCGTAAGGATTCATTCCCTCTTACCACACATCGATATGTTGGTAGACGCGACAACAGGGAATGAGCTGCTCAGCTCCGTGGATGCCTTCTCGGGATACAATAAGATCTTGATACACCCGAACGACCAAGAAAAGACAGCCTTTGTAATCGAGCGTGGCATCTTCTATTATAAGATAATATCGTTCGAACTCAAAAATGCTAGGGCAACCTGCTAGTGACTAGTTAACAAAATGTTCAGGAAAATGCTAGGCTCGATAATGGAAGTCTACATCGATGACATGCTCGTCAAATCCCTCCAAACTAAGCAACATCTCGAACACCTACAATAGTCGTTCGACATACTTCGAAAATACGGTATGATGTAACACCCCCCGACCCGACCCGGCCGGACCGAACCGGGGTGCGCTACTCGGACATTCAAAACTTTCTAAATTCATTTTGTAAACAGAAAACCATATAAATTATAGTTTACAAATTGTTTTCGAGTGAGCCCATTCAATACAAATTTTTTTTTTTTTTTATATTTACAAAAATTCGGCAGAGTACCGTTTGTTTTTCGGACTTTCCAAAACCCTGCTTTTACACAAAACAATTCTCAACAACACTTCTATACATTTTCAAACAGTTGCGCACTCTGCCGTTTAGTGCGACTTATCAAAACAGTTTATAAAATAAAACAAAACAGACTTTACTATTTATATTTAAATAATAAAAGACAGAAATCACACAATAATTAATTACAAAACGTTTTACAAAACGTATTTACAAATTCCCTGTATATGCATGCTTTCAGAATATATATACACATAACAAAAATATAGCTACCCAACTGTACAATCTCTGTGACTCGGTCTGCAACTTGCTCTTTCTTCAGTCTCTAGCCTCCTCTGGATTCCTAGTACCTACGCGTTAGAAACAAAACTAACGCGCTAAGCATAAAGCTTAGTGGGTGTACTATAAACTCGATTAAATAAAACACAATATAATTGTTCTTTAAAGAAGCAATAAACCACAATATGAATTTCCTTTCTAACTCACTTTCAAAACAATTAAATTAATAATGAAATCAACATATGAATTCGATCCATCAAATCATTCAGTTCAGTTTCAATTCAAATCATTTCTGGCCCACTAGAATACTAAACATACTCGGACTGGAATATGGGTCAAGATCCCAACCCCCAGAACGAATTCTGAAGAGGTACGTGTCTCCCAACTCTAGGACCGTGGGTACGGAACCTAGAGAGGTACATAGCTCCCTATCCCAGGAACGAATCCTTGGGAAGGTACATTAACTCCCAACCACCAGGACGAATCCTGAGGAGGTACGTATCTCCCAGCCTCTGGACGAATCCAAGAGGAGGTACATCAGTATCATCAATATCAGTCAATCAGTATCGGCGCAGTACTGCTCAGTAAAACCCAGCTGGTATACCAACCTCATATATCCATTTCTATGTCTACGTATCCTAGGGCCGTTTCGATAAACGATTTTCACAATCAGTTACAAATCAATATTTACTCAGTCAATCTAAAATTTTACACGATATTCTTCAAACGCATCAACAATAATCATATAAATATCGAAATCAACTATTTAATACGAAATCGAAATATTCGAATCACAAACAATTACGATCTAGTATAAAATCTTTCCGAAATCAACCATAAGTATATCAATCATCAATTTTTACACATCGAAAATCGATATCGAAAACATTTAACGAAATCGAAATCGAAACCACTTAACGAAATCGAAATCGAAACAAAAACAAGAAACAAAAACGAAAACAATAACGTAAACGATAACGAAATGCTTTTCGTAAAGATTCCAAAAACAAAAGTACACCAACCTCGGTACTGTTTTTCGTTCGAGAAATCGCGGTTCCACGATCTCTTTTTCCTTTCCTTTCCTTTTCTCTTCACCTACACCTTTCTTTCTCTTCTCTTTCCTTCTTCTTTTTCCTCTTCTTCTTCTTTCTTCTTCTTTCTCTCCTCTCTTTTCTCTCCTTTTCTCTCTTTTTCTCGGCTCTTTCTCTCTCTTTCTCTTGCTGTTCTGTTTTCTCGCTTATGCGAGAAACTTCTTCTTTTTTTTTTTTTTTTTCGCTACCGCGACCTGTGGTCGCGGCACCAGGTCGCGATGCTCACTGGAGTGCGCGCACCGCCTTCCTTGCGAGCGCGCCTTGGTCGCGCGAGTGGTCGCGCTGCTCTCTGCCCGATTTTGACGATTTCATCGCGAGCAGTCCATCGCGACCTGTGGTCGCGGTGGCTGGTCGTGATGCTCACTGCCAGGTTTTGCCATTTTCATCGCGAGCAAGCCATCGCGACCTGTGGTCGCGGTGACTGGTCGCGATGCTCACTGCCCGAAATTGCGTTTTTCACCGCGAGCGAGCCATCGCAACCTGTGGTCGCGGTGACCAGGTCGCGATGCTCTCTGGTTCAATTTTCCAATTACATTTACACCCCCTCAAATAGTAAAATTTATTTTCACATATTTCACATATATCAAAAATTCATTACCCGAAATCCGGGATGTTACATATGAAGCCTAACCCTTCTAAATGTTCGTTTAAAGTGTCGTCAGGAAAATTCTTCGGTTATCTTGTCATGCATTAAGGCATTGAAGCCAACCCAGATCAGATCCAGTCGATCATGGGGATCCCTTCTCCTCTAAAACTCACTGGTTGAGTATCTGCACTCAACTATTTCATCTTGAAAACCATTTCTTCGACACTCTGAGGAAGAATAAAAATTTCGAATGGATAGAGAAATGTGAAATAGCTCTACAACAACTGAAGTCCTATTTGTTGATCCCATCGTTGCTCTCTAAACCAACCGATGGAGAAATGCTCTACATCTACGTACCAGTATCAGAAACAGCTGTCAGTGCGGTGCTATAAGGAGGTTGAGCAAAAACAACTCCCAATGTATTACACTAGCAGATCTCTGCTCGATGCTAAAAAACGCTACAGCCAGATGGAAAAATCGGCCTTATCACTTACATTAGGCGCTTGAAAGCTTCGACCATACTTTCAATGTCATCCCATTGTAGTGCTCACGACGTTTCCATTGAAGAACATTCTCCATAAACCTGAGCTCTCCGAACGACTTACCAAATGGGCTGTAGAATTAAGTGAGCACGACATCTCCTATCGTCCTCGAACTGCCATCAAGTCCCAAGTGTTAGTAAATTTTATCGCTGATTTCTTCCCAAGTATTTTACCATAAGCCAAAGAAGAACTATTATCTTTGACCGAGGGATCAACATCCACATGGACCTTCTCAGTCAATGGGTCAAGCAACTCATAAGGGAGCGGACTATGCTTAGTCCTTCACTGAGAACGACATTATCGAACAGTCGATCAGGTGTGACTTCAAGACAACCAATAATGAAGCTGAGTATAAGGCACTTATAGTCGGACTTATGCTCACCAAAAGTATGAATATCAAGTGAATCAAAGTAAGGACTGACTCCCAATTGATATCACGATAGGACTGACTCCCAATTAATATCACAACAGCTCGACGGATCATATCAAGCCAAAGATCCCAAGATGATTGCTTATTTGGTCATAGCTATACAGTTTCACACGAAATTTGAACACTTCGAGCTCGAACCCATTCTAAGATCAGAGAACACATATGCCGATGCTTTGACAAACTTTGGCTCCGCTATTCAAATTGTCGAGCCTAAGGTTATACTCGTGATCTATCTACAATGGCTAGCTGTGTGGGCTAACAAAGAGGAGCTCAATCCCATCGACCTTGACAAAACATGGATGATGCCCATAATAAACTATCTTGTTCATGACATCCTCCCAACCAATCGCAATAAAGCTCGTAAACTCATAGCCAAAGTTACCCGTTTTAGCATTGTTGAAGGGAAACTCTATAAAAGATCGTTCTCTAGATCCTATTTGAGGCTTGTCGATCCAATTGAGGCAAACCTGGTGCTTAAAGAAATTCATGAGGGGGACTATAAAAATCACTCAGGAGCCTGAAGCTTAGCAAGTCGAGCCATTACATCCGGATACTATTGGTCGACTAAATGCCAAAGAAGTGTGATAAATGCCAAAGAATTGCACAAGTCTCACATCAACCTCCAGGTCGACTACACTTTGTCACATCACCATGGTCCTTCATGAAATGAGGAATGGACATTTTTGGCAAGATACCGACTGCAGCAGCAGGAAAGGTCTACATGTTCGTTCTAACGGATTACTTCAGCAAGTTGGTCGAAGTCGAGGCCTACCAGAGAATCAGAGACTTCAAAGTGAAGAACTTTATCTGGAAGAACATCATGTGCAGATTCGACATACCGAAGGAAATAATCACCGACAACGACTCATAATTCATTTCGTTTTACTTCCAGGACTTCTGCGAAAAATGAGGAATCAAGCTAAGTTTTTCAACACCCCGTTATCCACATTTGAACGGACAGACAAAATCGACGAATAAGACAATTGTGTGAACACTAAAAAAGAAGCTCAATACAATAAATAGACTTTGGGTTAACATGCTACCAGAAGTCTTTTGGTCGTACAGAACCACTTCTCGATTTTCGACCGGTCAAACACAATTTTTACTGACGTATGGGTCTGAAGTCATACTTCCAATCAAAATCTAGTTGCATACGGCAAGGTACAAGCATACCACGGAAGAATCAAATTTGCAAGCACTCTCATCTAAGCTCGACACATTCGATGAACGTCGAGACCAAACATTAGTCAGGTTAGCCAGATATCAACAGATGGTCGCTCGACACTACAACAAGAACATAAGCCTCTAAGCTTTCAAAGAAGGAGATTGGGTTCTACGTCGAGTGTTCCAAAACATCAAAGAACAAGGTGCAGGCAAACTCGGTCCTATGGGAATGACCCTACCATATCAGAAAAGTGGTCGGACATGGGGCATACAAACTGCGTGACATCGACGACCGAGAGATCAATAATAACTGGAATGCTATACATCTAAAATAGTACCATTTTTGAACCCATATCTTTTTCCTTTTGATTTTATTTAAATATTTTACTGACTTGAGCGTCGGAGGGTCGTTGGCCACAACGGCTAACGACAGACCTAACTTCAATCGACAAGTCGAAGCTTCTATAGCTACCCTGCACTCAAGGCAAGCTATAAGCTCGACCATCATATGCTCAACTATCAGATATTTGCTCTACACACGAGCACATTAATAGATAATTCAGCTCGACAACAGTCTCCAAATCCAATAACTATTCATAGACTTGAAGACTGGGGGGCATTAACCTACAGCTACATAACAACTCGACTCGACAAGTCGATCAATATGACTCGATATATATTTGCTCGACACAAGAGCATGTTAGAATTATGATTGATGTGAATTTATGTAATCAGCTCTACATATGAGCCATATCAAATGTCTTCTGTTTATAAGTTTTTATATTCAAAAACCTGAGTTTGACAAATTTTTAATACTTGTCCAAATTCTTAAGGTCTTTCCTTGCTCGATGCTGTTATGTTGAATACATATTTCATTCGACAAAATATTACTGGGAGGATTCAACATGTTTTTCATTCGCAAAATGTTGAATAGCTATTTATAGTGTTCAACTTATTTCGATCGACACTTATAATAAATTTTGACTTGTTCAAAATTTCGTTCGAAATGTAATCAAAATCTATTCGACAAACGTTTGTTCGACAAAAAATATTCATATAATTAAAGAAGCAAAACGTTTTAAGTTATAGTAGGCAATTCTCGACCCAAAATATGAAAGCATGTAAAGGGTATAGAGACCCAGTCGAGAGGGAAATTCTCAGTCCAAATTAAAAATAAAGGGCATGGAGACCCAATTCGACAAAGTGGCACTTGGCCAAAAAACTAAATTGTTACAAGTTGAGGCACTTGGCCAAGAAAGTTCACTTATTGCTGATTTTGTTGTTGATCGTAAGCGCCTTGTCGACCATTCTGAATTGTCTCCGCATTTTCAATCCTCGCATCTTTGACAATCGGTGATACCATAGCTCCCTCTTCGATCATATTGTTGGCTTCACCAGCATCTACAGCTGCAATGGCTTGAATCTCCTCCCATGTTGCGATCGTCTCATCTGGATTCCAGTGCTCGACCCTCCCTTCTTTGTATTCCTTCATGAGTTCGACCTTAGTCTAGACTGCTGCATCACCAGCTATAGTCACGTACTTCTCTATTCACTTGCTCAAGGAGATTATCGACCTCAGCTTTCTACTCCATTCGATATATGCCTTCATTCACCGACAGCACGGCCACCCTCTTCTCAAGCTCCTCCAGATTCTCAACTTTCTCGCAATCGACTCTCTTCCTCCTTAGCTCCTCGACCTTCATATTGTCGATCAATTTCTCAGGGAAGCATTGTACTGGTTTCTTTCTTTGAGCCGATACGTACATGACGACAGTTCGTTTTTTAGGTAAACCTGGATTTTTAGAGCCTGTATACAAAAACAATATAGTTAATTGAAATTTATTGTGTCCTTAATCCATAAACAAAAGTAAAATAAACTTACATAAAAAGCATTGGCGATCCCCCAGTCGATCGTTTTCAACACGCCACTATTGCTCTATATTGAGTGTTACTAGGAAGAACGAATTGATTGACACCTTCAATCAAAGCCTTATAATCTTTGATGGTCGAAGTGCCAGCTGGGAGGGAGATGGTGGTGTCAGGTTTGTTGGGATGTATGCCCTAAAGCTTGTAATTATAAATGGTTAAAGACAATAATAAGAATTATTCAGATTATCATTCAAGTTTATAAATGTTTTATATTCAACAATACATTCGTATTATGCAAGAACATCCTAGATTGCAAATGTAATCTGATAATGAGTATATGATGGTCATATACAGAGAGGATTCATTTTGAGACGTGCAATCTAAAGAGTCCGTAGAGAGCGAACAAAGGTGGGTACTTTGTTTGTGATTGATTTATTGCCGCGGTCCATTCTGTAAAGTACGGTGGTCTTATCCTAAACCGCTCATGTAGTTGACAAGAGAATGGAGGCACCTTATATGATGAGATCATATAGGACTGGGCCACGATTTATATGAATCTCTCACCAATATCCGTTAGTAGATGAGATTCATATATAATCGATAAACGATGGCTATTTATAGGTGATCTTAATCCTGAGTGTCTTATCGACTCCTTCAGGTTGGATCCTGGTTTTTGATTTACCATGAGTGAGGTTGATGAGAATATCGATCAATACCTCCGTATCTTGGAGTTGCGGTTTGCCTTGTGGCTGGGAAGGTTTGAACACAATAGTGAAATCCACTCCTTCTTAATTGAAGTAGATGAGTAGTTCCCTTAAGGGTTGATTCGGGACTTGAACGATTATGAGCGCTCTCCTTCTTCCGTGAGGAAGACAGGATTTAATTGTTCATTAGAGAATCAATGGTACTTAAAGGAAACGATATTTCTAGAGGGGTATAACGAACTTTATAACCCAGCTCTAATTATGAACTATTTGCGGAGGATCACACTATATGCAATTAGCTATATCAATGGACACTGAGACTTTATATTGTATAAACACGTCTACAGTTCTAAGAGTGCAGCCTCGGGTTTTTAGTGGAATAACTCCGAGGTTAATAATCGTGAAATATTAATTAAATAGTTTTAATTAATATTACTAAGTATTATTGGAGCTCAAAACTGTGGGTCCATTAGGTTCCCTTGCAAACCCTTATGGTTGTTGGTAACGAGGGTCACGGTAGATTAATTGGATGGTCCAATTAATAGTGTTACGAAAGTAATGCGATTTAAATAAAAGAGAATAATTAAATAATAATATTATTTAATTAATTAAATATTTAATAAAATAATAGAAATTAATAATTATAAATTATTAATTCTATTTATTAATTATATTATTTTAATAGTCCAAAAGGTCACAGGTTCAAGTCTTTAGGGAGACTAAAAATAAATAGGATTTAGAATCCTATTTTGACTTGGTCAAACTAAAACCCTAAAGGACTAATATATAAGTGTTATATAGTTAGAAAAAACCTAACCTAACACACAAGTGAAAAAGAAAGAGAATTCGGCCACTAAAGAAAGGAGAAAAGAGAAAAAAAAAAAAAGAAGTTTTTTCTAACTCGCCCCTCTTTTGCAGGATTCGGCCGGCGTTCTTTTCACGTGACCTCTATCTCTTACCGTGACGTGCCCACACACACGTTGTCAGACCGCGGGTCATAGCTCGGAAGATCTAGTGGTAGATCGAGGAATCAGAAAAAAGAAAATTAAGAAAACAAGTATGTAGTTTCTAAAGTCTTTTTCTGCGTATATACAGTAACTCATTCCTGGTTGAAAAAGGTTTTCAATATATGAAAAAAATTTGAAACCCAATTCCGCATGTTATACGATAATCAAAATATTTTCTAAAACTCCCTACAAGGTTCTGAACCTTCGATAGCCACCGTCTTCTGCTTCCTTATGGCTTATTTAGAAGCGACCGCCTTAGGAGTTAGGCTCGACGTAGACGAAGGCCTCTGAGTCGACGACTGGGGATAATTAAACATATAGGCTAGGCTTGGGTGCTTCCTCTTTTGCGCCTACGCCAGAGCTTTTTCCCGCCTCTTCATCAACGCCTCATCAGCGGTAGGAACATGGGGCTTCAAGTTAAACATAGAATCTGAAGTGAATTTTTGCTCGACTTCAGAAATGGGAGTAAGAAATTGGGTTACATAAAGCAATTCAAAGTCGTAGCGAGCCCAAGCGTATGTAATTAAATTCCTAAGCCTAGAAAAGGGAGTTCCTTTGCTATTGATCTCCGCTCGAGCCCACAGTCAGCTAGGCCTTAGGCTCTCCTCACTCAGCAACTTCCTCCAACTCCGCTCGGACGGGTCAATCGAAAGGATCACCTTCGTCCGATCCTCACTGTCACAACCTTCAACACTTTAAGAATGAGACACGAACAATAGGTAAATGTTTCGACCAAACCTCATGAGATAGATGAAAATCCACCAGGGATATTCCACATTGAACGAATGTAACCCCATTATCAAACGACCCAGTCACCAATTGACCCTTCGCAATAACGTAACTATCCTTCCACCCACGATAAATTTATCATTAGATCAGAGATCAAATACGGCCAATGGGGTCGAGCAAATAGTACATATCGACCATGTTCATCTTCATAACCCTTCATGTAAAAAGAATAGTATAGATTTCCTAGGGTGAAAAGGAGTCCTCTCTTCTTATAGAAAACTTTGATCGACAGTAGAAGCCTTCATCCATTTGGCATCAGCTGGCCTGGAGCCAAATCGAAGAATCTCAAATGCTCACAACTCAAAAATGGCATCGGGAATCTCATGCCTTGTTAAAAAGGCAACTCGTAAAGATAAGTCCACTTTGAGATAACCGAGTCTGCTCATTCGGTCGGCATCAGTAATCTAAGCTTAATAGATTTTGGTATTCCATACTGAAATCTGATCCGTAGAAGATCAGATTTAGCATGATCATGTGATGTCGAAGCCACGACATCGACCACCTAGCGACTCAACCTAACATCAACCATAATGGTAGTAGGACCAATTTTAGGCTCGTCCTCTAAATCTATGATCGTTGTAGAAGTCACAGTTGCCAGAAGGCGTGGTTTACTATCCATTGACTCTTCGCTAGACAGAGATAATCCTTTGTACAACTCGATCTCCTTCAACAAATCATTAATTGGGCCTAAATCTATGATTGTCACAGAAGTCACAATTGCCAGAAAGCGTGGTTTACTATCTATTGACTCTCCGCTCGATAGAGATAATCCTTTGTACAACTCGATCTCCTTCAACAAATCATTAATTGGGCTCGATATGACTCCAAACACTGTCGAGCAAAAATAAAAACTTAGTAAAGACGATCGAGTCTATGTATATGTACCTATTACAAACTATTACTCGACTTCAACATATCTACGTATTTAGAGCATTCGAAGCTATCTTTTCAGCCTACGCTCGACGTCTACTTCTACGCCCTAACGTTTTCCTTACAAACAAGTTTCTATCCTGAAGAAGTATCCTAGCAAGATCTAAAGAGCAGTTTCTACATTTTTTTTCAAAAAAAATAAAAATAAACCAAGAACAAAGTGGGGGAAACATAGTAGTTCTATCTTTCCAAATAAAAAAAACTAGAAATAACCAAAATCAGTCAAGCAAATCAGGAAAGGATGTATTAGAAACCTTACCTCAAAGATTTTGGTGAGAAAATCAAAAGAAAAGGCACTTGAATCCCACAAAGAAGCTCTGAAATGAGGGTTATATGCTCTGAAAACTAGTTGCTCTACGAGTTCTTGAAAATAGAATGAAAATAGAAAGAGAAATGGTTAAACAAGAGTCTTATAAATGGATCTGATGATCACCTGCATGATTGACATATGTTACTCATTCATTGGCTAGCACGCATATCGAATAGACCCTTAATCACTATAAACTTCTCTTCTCCTTCGAAACGACGCCTTATATAAATGCGACACGTCAGCTCGAGTTTATTACCTCGGGTAGTCTAAACGGCATCATTAAAATGCACATTCGGTCAACACTATCGCCTCACTTCACCTTGTGTGATTAAAACATCACCCAATGTGATAAATTGCGATCAACACATGCCAATCCCTCTTATATCACCTTGTGTGATTAAAACATCACCAAGTATGGTAACAATTGACACATGTCGATCCCTCTTATATCACCTTGTGTGATTAAAATATCTCCCAGTGTGATAAATTACGATCGACACATGTGGATCCCTCTTATATCATGTGTGATTAAAACATCAACCTGTGTGATCAATTACGATCGACATATGTCGATTCCTCTTATATCACTTTATGTAGTTAAAACATCACCTAGTAATAAATTACGATCGACAAATGTCAATATGTCTTATATCACTTTGTGTGATTAATCATCACCTTGTGTGATAAAACTACAATTGACACATGTTGATCTCTCTCATGTTACCGTGTGTGATTAGACATCACCTTGTGTAACCACAATCGACACATGACGGTCTCTCTCAAACACCTTGTGTATGATTAAAACATCACTCCGTGTGGTATAATTCGGTCGACCTTTTTTTATCAACTGCATCATATCCGAGCTCTCATCCTCCACTCTAAGCTTTAGAAAAAAAAAAAAAAACTAAGAGAGTCAAGGGCAAATTGTAGTTGTCAAAAATAACCCAAAAATTTTAGACTCAAAGACTGACCCAAAATGAGTAAAAGATAGCCTAAAGTAGACCCAATGGACTAAAGAGTCCATCATCTATTTAACTGGTCGACCAAGTCAACATTGACTTAGTCAAGGCTTATCATACAAGTCACACTGACTCATTCAAACCAAGCCTCTATCTTATCCCAACAGCTCCGAGATAATGAGGATCCTTGATATCTTGGAGCACGATCTTTTTGACTGCTTCTCAAACTATCATCACTAACTCTATAAATATGAACCCAAGGCTCATAAATGGGGGACAAATAATTTTCTACAAAAAGCCATTACTTTGCTCAAAATGATCCAGCCTTCACTCGACATAGTCAACAACAAGGTTTTAACACTACGTTCCATAGAGTTGACAACAGTATCCTCGAGTATCATATGTTCGACATACAAATAACTACATTATGTTCGACACTCAATTATTTCAGATTATAATTTCCTTTATTTATTCTCTTTCACTCGACTTCACTTTCTAACTTAGGCGTCAGAAACTATTTGGCTGGCACCACCTCAGTGTCCCACAGAGTTCGACCCTGTTGATCTCTTTTTGGAGGTTACTGGTCCCATTTCAACCCTACCGTAGGTCCCGAATTTGACCAGTAGATTCCAACATCTACATATACTGATAGATGTTTATCAGTTATAGTCTTTTCATTATCAGTAATTACCTACTAATTATCTAATATTTCCACTTGAATGTACATTTATTTCATTATTTCCCACTCGCGCAAGTGAGACAATTTAAATCTTACAAATTGATATTTCTAATACTTTTAGGTCTAATCATAAAGATAAATACTAGCAAATGCATAGTGTGACCGATGAATAATTAACTTGTATTGGTGCTTGAAAATTTGATGGAACATATATCAAATTTATTATTCATTCATGTATGTTCCAGATTTAATTTTCGTTCATTAGTTCATGCATACTTAATCCCTCTTCAAGTAAAGTCATGCTTGACTTTTATGTATTCACAATTGTATTTTTGGACAATACAATTGGTGGACTAGTGAGTACTAAGTATCATAAACTTATGAAGAAACATTAAATCTTCCATCGAAACACTTGTATCTTAGTTTCAAAGATAAATGCTATCCTAGTCGTGTTTCATAAATCGAATTATACTATAGCCATAGAAAACATGGTAAGGAATATTTTTAAAATATTTTTAAGCACCCCAAACAATCGTTGCAGAAACATAAATAAATCGAGTAAAGGATATAGAAATGGATACTCAAGTTTTGCGTGGAAACCTCAACTAGGAAAATCACGGTACCATTTAACGTTAACCACTTGAGTAACAGAGAATCCACTATATGATAAATTAATTACACCATCGAGTTTACCATACCTAGTCCGCTCCTCTTGGGTAAGAACTTAAATGTACCTACCATGCGGGCCTTTTATGGTAGTGCTTGACAAATACTTGACTATCTGACACCTTCAACTATCAGGACTTTAACTTATGAAGAGATTAAACAAAGCCTGAGTATATGACATGAAACTATCAAGTATAAAGTCTAGAAAGTTAGAACACACTAACTACACAATATAGATTTATGTATATGCAATAATACCTAGTGAAATGACAAACTCAACATAAATGAGACTTCACCAACCAAGACCTAATTAAACAAAGGCCTAAAAAGAAATAAATACAAGCATAAGAGAAGACAAGTACCTTGACATGCCAATCAATTGAACACAAAGTCCAAGGAATAGTAGTACATAGAGCACATGGTGGGTTAGAGTTTGTGCAAGAGAGTGTGTAAAAGTGGAGAGACTTTTGAGAGAGAATATTCTCTTTAGCTTTTCAGAAAAATTAGAATAACACACTTAGGGTTTTCCAAAAGAAATTGGTCCTATTTATAGGGGACCGAATTTTTCACTTAAAAAATCTCCGACGAGGATATCGTGACCATGACTCACCACCAGGAGGCCATGGCCTTAGGTCACGAGTTGGGATCAGTAACCTCTAGAACGCAATCTCGAATCTCTCAATATCGTAGGGTCATAAGATGCACTATGTAGCACCTACAATCCAAGCAACCATGCATGAGGTCGTACCCATACTTCGCAGTCCAAACCAAGAACTCACTGGTCTGAACCCGCAATGGCAACACGCGAGCATCGGTTGTAAGTTTTTCCATCACTCTCTAGAATCCAATTCGTGATACCGCCCACGATTAGAGGGTCACGGTCACTCCATTGTGGAACAAGTACAAACACTCTGGTCTGAACTCACGATTGGAGATCACGTCATAAGGTCGCGAGATCAAACCATTGTGCACTAAAAGGAACCTACGACTAGTCACTCGTAAGCGCAGGGTCACGATTTGAGAAACAACTGGGTTTGCCAGGCTAAAACATGTGTTGACAGACACAAAGAGCTATAGGCTTAAGCATGGACGTTTCCAACTAGGAAAACAATTTACACAATCAACATGTAATCACAAGACATAAACTAATACGAAGCAGGGACACACATGTATGAAATATATGTGTCTGCGCCTAAATCTAACCATGTAAAATGATCACTTGAAGATGACTACAAGGCTTGTAAAGTAACTTCACTTGAAGTACAAATTCACAAAAGGACTAACCATGCAACTACATTACAAGTTTGAAGCAGTAAAAAGCCAATTTAAAACCTATGTCCTCACTTGAGTTCTTGTTATGAACCTCATCTTGACTTAATCAAGGCAGCATATCATATATATAAACTCCATGAGAATAAATTTCTTATTTTATTTTCTATATGTATGTCTCATCTTAGCTTGTTATCATAGCAACCAAGGTGATCCCACACATGTAAGAATGTCGTTCTGAACCTGATGACATATTTTAATTACATTTTATGTGAAATATATAAAAGTAAAATAAATTTATTTATATAAAATAGTGCAATTCAAACAAATCATCATGATTACATTCTACACAACCCTAAAGACCCGTGATGTGTAAACATATCTAATCACTACTTTGGTAAATGGACCAACTACTATTTCTCGCGTAAATATGTATTGAAGTGTCACTTCTCTCTTTTTCCAAGACTTCTCTAATAAAATTGTAATTTGTCTCTATATGTCTGGCTTTATCGTGATATTTCGAATCTTTAGGGTAAGCAAGGGTTGCTTGGTTGTCTCAGTAAATAGTCACCGATCTCGAAGGATCGGTAACAATCTCTAGATCCTCAACGAATCTTTTGAACTAAACTCCTTCTTGTACTGCTGCTGAAAATTATATCTCACAATTACACGAATCTATATGTTAGTATTATTCTAGTAAGTACAATAATCGATTCCATAGAGATTTAACAATTTAACTACTAATCTAATTCAAATTCAGTAAAGACAGAAAAGTAAAGATTGAATTGATTATTAAAAGAATAAATAAAGTCTAAAACTAAATTAACAGAAAGAATATTGAGTTGTGAAAATATGGAAGGAAAACTAGGTCATCAATGTTCCAAACACAACCACTCAATGCAATCAACTATTTAACACAAACATGTCTATTTAGGTTTATGACTCAATTTTTATCTTAATTATAGTTATTACCTTTTGTTCAAAAACTTAACCAAATATTCCAATTACTACTGTTGTTACCGTCTGGTCATGGACTGAGCAGATAATATTATAAATCTATTAAACCCTAAGAATTTAAGAATCAATACCTAATTTAGCAATCAAAATATAAATCAAATATCAGTTATTCATAAGAGCTATCTATATATGATAAATAAATCAATAACTAGACGCGAAATCAAGAGGGCTCTCTCAAAAAAAAAAATTATTTATTTAAAAATTATATATAAATATATAATTTTTTAAAAAATTTTCCATTAATCCCCATAAATATTATATTTATTACATTAATCCCACAAATAAAATTTTCTAATTCCGCCCTGTCTACATTACGTGAGAACTCCATCATCTCTTAAACTTTAGTGAAAATATTATAGCTATTATTTGTCTTGAGGAGAATTTTAAATCTATCTTGAGGGTAACATTAAATGAACTCACATTGGTTAATTGGTTAATTTGATTTATCAACAATATGGGAGAGATTATTAATTAGAAGTCAATAACTCGAAATTTAGGTTAATTACACTACGATGAACTTGAGCAACTTATAACATAAAATGTCAAAACGTTGAGTTTAACTAGCTCACACAAGTATCCTTATGAGGTCATAAAATTCTCTTAATGTTAATTTGAGGTGGTAAGGCATCAAAATATATATAATATCTTAATTGAATTATATATATTTTGGAGGAAACTTGTTAAAAGGTTTGCTTCATTGGTAGGAGATGCTATGTCTGCCCATCCTGCAAGTCTCGTTGCTAGGAAGATCAAATAATCACATATGATATAACCAATGCATACTTTTATGTTCCTCATTTCTTAACCTTGAAAAAAAAAATTAGAGAAAACTACTAAAGATGGGTCAAGCTCTGAAGAAATTTGCTTCTGGTATTCTTTTCTCTCTCTCCTTTTTTTTTTTTTTTCTTCTTTCTATTTGCAATCTACTTTAATTCTTAGTTACATATTGAGATCAATGTGTTATTTGCATATGTTTCTAATGAATAGCGGGGTATATGGGGCGGAGATGAAGAAGAAATTCCCCACAATGTTTATCTTAGTCATTCGCCCCATTGTCATCCCTTGTTCCGACCTGAGTGCCTATTCTATCATGATGCCAAACAAGAATTGTGTTTATATTAAAAACAAGCCACAAACCTTTCTTAAATGTGTCTTTCTTTAATTAAGACATGAGAAAAGAAAATTCAATATATATTTAAACCCAAATCAAATAAATTCATGTTATGTTTCTCTTTGCAATTTCTATTGCATGTGTAATAATCTCTTGTTAATAAATGACAATTACAAATTTTGTTTCTTTTATATACTTCGTTCTTATGTTTCCAAGTTGATCATTGTTGTTGGTACTAAAAGTAGGTTATTCGTATTCTTTTATTTAACAAGAAAAGGAAAAATTAGAAGGAAAAAAAAAAATTAATGTCCATACTTAATTTAATTGCAGGAGGTGAGGAGAAAGCTAAAGAAATTGAGGTAATAATACAAAGATGTTACGAAGACTATTGTGAAGGAGAAAGCACAAATGAGCTCAATTTAACACACTTTTACCGAGCTGTATGCCAAACTGTCGAGTATTTTCTTCTTCTTCTTCTTCTTCTTTGTAAATGTCCATTTTAATTAAATTGTTATGAATTGAAGAATACATTTCTTATTGATAAAGTGCGTCAATTTCTTTTAATTTCCATTGACAGAAAAATCAACGAAAAGTTTCATCACACGCAATTTCGTATACCCACTACTGAAACACTAGAGCGGGCTTATAACGTATGCAATTCATTTGAATTAATTAATTAAATTATCATCTTCGTCATTAAAATAAAGTGTGTTTTTGTAGAACTGATCTAAGTTATTAGGGTGATGTGATGATTTGCAGAGACACCATGGAAGCACAAGTGAAGCATTGTCAAGGGAAGAGTTTCAGGAGATTCTTGAAGAAGTAATAAAAGACAGTGCAGGATTAACAGGTTTTGGTGCAAAGGAAATAGTGTTGTACATGTTTGGAGTTCCAGCAGCAGCACTTTTTATAAAGCAAAGGGTTGCACCAAAAGCACTTCCCAATGATGTTTTTATTCCTCTGGTCACCTCTGCTACTGTCTACGTTCTTGCCAAACTTAACAAGCTTTAATCCAATTTATTTATTATTATATTTGCCTCTATGTATTCTTATTCTTCACATATCTAAGCTTTGTAATTGAAAGTTTAAATTCTTCTTGAAATCAATTTGAGATAATCATGCAAATCTTATGGTGGTTTTTGCAAAAAAAAAAAAAAATTCAACAAAAATCTCTTCATTAACCAAATCTTATCCCCTGGTAATTTAATTAAACTATTAAAATAAAACTATGCATCTCTAAATTCTAGTATAACCAATGATTGTTGTTTTTTAAAAATTTTAATGAATTTTATTATATTTATTTTTTTATTTAATTATTTTTAAGTGTTTATTTAAAAAAATTTAAATTTTTATAATCTATGTTAATTTCTTATTGGACTGTCAAAATAGATAAATTTATTAAACAGTTAAAGGGTAAAAATGTCATTTTAATTTAATAATTTAATAAAAAAGGGTAAAGTGAACAATTTATACTTTATGTCAGGTTTGACCATCAAAATTTTGGTCATAGAGTTTAAATTGATGTATTTTGAAAAAAGTATGGACCATATACGTTAAAAAAGTAAAAACATGTCAAAATATAATATTTTTAAATATATTAGGGATCAAATTGATAATTATCCGAACTACTTAGTTATAAGTAAAAGTACAGTTTCATTTCATTATAATCAAATATCAAAATATTCTATTGCAATTTGACAAAATAAAAATTTTACTTTCTTGTGTTAAAAAGCAATATGTAATGTTATATATTATTAAAAAATAAAATTATATGAATAAATAGATTTTTTTAAAAAAATTAATATGTAACGTTCAACATCCAATTAGGGGCACAATTAACGAGTTCCTTAAAATAATATTTATTATTAACAAATATAATTTTCTTGATATTATAAAAAAAATATTATTTTTAGTAAAATTTGAAAGTAACATAAAAACATACCTCTTAATTTTATTAATTTTTAATAAAAAAATTGTATATATATTAAATTAATTTAACAACACAATATTTTTTTTACTCCTACAGTATATTATAAATATATTTTCAAAAAAATTTCACATAATCCATATTATAGTATTTATTAAGAGGAAAAATATTATTCTCTGTTATTATATCTGCTATTTATAATTACAACAATTATTAATTTGGTTCCTAAGTTTTAGAGAATTATCAATTTTTTAACGCAGTTTCATTTATTAGTATATTTGGACCCTAACTTTCTGAAATTGTATCATTCTGGTCCCTCTAAATAATTTTCTAACGGTCAAACCTCATAGAATTAGTAAAAAAATTGATTTGCGCTTGACTATATTTAAATGAGTCAAAATTATAATTTTAATTTTTAACCTTAAATTTTTAAAAAATATTATTAATAATTACAATGGTAATATAGTAATTTCATATTAATATTTTAAAAAATATATTTAAAATATTTTTTTGTAAATGGATCCCCACCATCCATCAAGATTGATGGACGATAGAGAATATATTAGAATTTTTTTAAAAAATTGAAAAGTGAAAATCAAATATTTAAATTTATTTTTTGATGCTCAAAAGAAAAAAAAAATTGAGATTGTTCTTGATAGAGATATCCACATTGGATCTCCACCAAGAACAAAAAAAAAAACAATTTGAGAAACATTCAACGCACCCAAAAACTGGGTCCGTTGCAAGTGGGGCTCGTTGAAGCACACAATATCTTGAATCCCCACTTGCAAATCCTCCAATGAAGCTCCTCAAACTCCCATACACCAGCAACCACCTTCAATTCCACGACAAACATCTCCACCAGAATCATAGCCAACAACATCGCCTTCCCAAGCTTCCCTAACCCAACAACGCCTCCAATCTTCCATTTCTCCACTCTGTAACACATCTTATCCCTAATCTTTCTCTCTCTCTCTCCACCTTCTCCGTCGTCATGAACATCCTCTCCTTCCTCTTCTAAGCCTTGAATATGCCCGACAAATCCAGCGCCGAAAACGACCTCCTGTTCTTGGTTTGTTGGGTCTCCATTGTTAGAGACCCTTCAATCTCCAGCGATGGAAACTGGGTCTCCATCTCTCCATCACTAAAGATCAAGCTTTTCCATTTTTTGTTTTTTTTTTTTTGTGTTCTTGGTGGATCTCCACTCTCGAAGAACAGAAGATTTAATTTATTTTTTTAAAATATCTTATTCACAATATTTAAAAAAAAATTCAATATGATCTCTACCGTCCACCATTGATGGACGGTGGAGATCTATTTAATTTTTCCTTAATTTATTTAAATTTTTTTAATTTTTAATTATGGGTATTGTTTAAAGACAAAAATATCCCTAGAACTGTTAAATTTGACCAACGGTTGCCTTACAGAATGAACAAATTGACATGTAAGTTTGACTATTGGCTGACCCAGATTTAGGTTCGTTCCCAATTTCTTGGTTCTTCGACTAACCAATAATTTATGGGTTCTTCGAAGAACCCATAATTTATGGGTTCGTCGAAGAACCGAGCAAGGAACTCAGTTTCTGACGAACCCAAAAACTGGGTTCATTCGATATGAACCCAGATCTTGGATTCGTTCAAACGAACAAAGATCGTGGGTTCATTCCAGCAATGGAAGCATTTTAAATTGTTTTTTTTTTTTTATTGTTCTTAGGATGGAGATCCAATCTCCAGATTTTGGATTTCCACCGTCCATCAATGTCCATCATCTTAATGGATGGTAGAGATCCAATCTGGAGATTGGATCTGCATCCCCCAAATATTTTATCTTTTTATTTTAGTTATTCTATTTTTTTCAAAAAAATTAAATGTTTTTCCTCCACCATCCATCAAGATTGATGAACGGTGGAAAACCATTAAATTGTTTTTCATTTTTTTTTATGTTTTTATATTTATATTTTTATTTTAATATTTTTTTAATTTTAATATTTAATAAATTAGTTTTTTTAAATAAATTACCATCCATCTCAAGTCAGATGAACGATGGAGACCTTAACTATTTCTTTTTATTATTATTTTTATTTAATAGTTTTAAATATTATTAAGGGGATATTGTGGTCATTTTAACAACCTGGTCAACCATTAAATTTGACTAACAGTAGAGGAGGTCTTTGTCAATAAACCCAAAAGTTGATTCCGCTTGTAGATGGGCAAACCTTAGGGGGTCTGCCTGTTATTTGCTCTTGTCTAAATATATATTCTTCTGTAGGTGACCAGGCTGTCTTGGTGGATTGTGCCTCCTTTCTTGACTGGCCTATGTAGGTGGATTAGGCCTCTGTTGTGGATGAATGGGCTGGTCAGAGAATACCACTTATAGTGCTGCATATTCCACATTGAAATGGATTTGTGTTACATTCCTCCCTTCAAACTCACCCAAGATGTCCAACAGCTCTGCATCTGTAACATCCCTGATTTCAAATAATTGATTTTGAACATGTGGATATAATATTGATGATTTGAGGGGGGAAAATGTAATTAAATGTATGTATATTTTTATGGGTTCCAGGTGGACCAGATGGAACGGTCTAGAATAATGCATAAAGAGAAGGGTAAAAACTGGGTAGTGAGTGCCGCGACTACTCACCGCAACTAGAGATCGCGATGAGTCGCTCACGGTGAAAAATGGTGATTTTTGGCAGTGAGTACCGCGACCAGTCATCGCGACCAGGGATCGCGCTGACTAGCTCGCGATGAAAATGTGGATTTTGGGCAGTAAGCATGGCGACCACCAGCACGACCAGGTACCGCGATGGGTGATCGCGATGAAAGCTGTGGAATTCCTCTAGTGAGCGACGCGACCAGGTGGCGCGACCACAGGTCGCGATGAGTGGTCACGATGACCGAATTTGTATAAAAAAAATAAGTTGGTGGAGGAAGCTTCTCGAGGAAGCAAACCAGAAAAGAAAAAGAAAGAAAACGGGAGAGGAGAAAGAGGAAAGAAAAAAAAAGAGAAAGAAAAAGAGAGAGAAAAGAAAAAGAAAAAGAAAAAGAAGAAGAAGAAGAAGAGAAGAAGAAGGAAAGAAAAGGAAGAAAAGAAAAGGAGAAAGGAAAAGATGAGGAAAGAGAGAAAAGGGAAAAGGAAAAAAGGAAATTCATAAAAGAAATAGTCAGTAAAACGGTATCCAGGTTGGTGTACACTCGCTTTTGAAACCTTTGCGATTTTATTATGCGTTTTCGATTTGAAACCTGAGTTTATTTAATTATTTTTATGATTATATGTTTATATCGTTTTTTATGTGAATATTTTAAATTACTTCGATTTTCAATTTACAGCCGTTATGTTCAAAAGAAACTATTTGAGAGTATGGTATGATTACGAACATTGTTTTGGAAAATATATTGTGGAAATTGAAAGAAAGGGAATCTTTTGATTTAAATGTTATGAATTTCTTTATATGATTTATTTTAAATTTTTATATTTCGACTAAATGAATTGAGAATTCAGATTACGGTATTGAAATAGTCCTAGGGTATTTGGACATATATACAGATATAGGAGGTTGATATACCAGCTGGGTTCATTCAGCAGTACTGCACCGATATTGATATTGATGTGATATTATGTACCTTCCCATGGATTCGTCCTGGGGTAGGGAGACACGTACCTTCCTAAGGATTTGTCCTAGGATAGGGAGATATGTACCTCTCTAGGTTCCGAACACTCGGTCCTAGGGTAGGGAGTTATACGTACCACCTTTGGATGGAACAGGCCCCAAGTGCCGATCCTAGGGTGGGAGTTATGTTCGACAGACAGCCACTGAAGTCGAACGACCCATATTCCAGTCCTGAATTATGTTAAGTATACCAAATGACCAGAATTGAGAATGAATTGAATAAAATGATTAGAAAAGAATTGAAACCTGAATTTCGTATGAAGTATTGATTGAAATTATATGCTTTTATTACACTGATTTCTTATAATTTATTTCAGTGATTTTTTTTAATAATGTAATGTTTTATACGATAGTATTGTGACATTTCTGTTATGAAATTATTTTATGATTTTGATATTAATTTTAGTGTACACCCACTAAGCTATATGCTTAGCGCGTCGGTTTTTATCGCGCGTAGGTAACAGAGATACCAAGGAAGGAAAAGACTGAAGAGGAGTTAGCTGCAGACAGAGGAGCAGAGTCACATTTCTAGGGTAGATATATATATATTGTTGTATAATATGGTTAGATATGCATGCATATACAGAGATTTGTAATTGTATTATATATTAATGTTTTGTAAATAATTGTTTTATGATTCGGTTTTTCATTTTCAAAGGATTGAAAATAGTAAGTTATGAACTGTTTATTTTAAAAATAAAAACTGATTGGAAAGTCGCACTAAACGGCAGGGTGCGCGTTAATTTAGAAGTGTTGAAATTATATTATATTAGATTTGTTTTGTTGAAAACAGGTTTTGGGAAATCAGAAAAATAGAGGAAACTCTGCCAAAATTTTTAAAACTGATTTTGATGGGCTCACTAGAGAGGTTTTAAATTATAAATTATTTGATTTTCAAATTATAAACAGAATTAAGAAAAGTTTTGAAAACCCGGTAACGCTCCCTGGATCGATCCATACGAGTCTGGTCAGGGGGTGTTACAGTATCTGTCTGAATTATTCTTGACTGGCCAATTCAAGGCACTGGTATATGTAGCATAAACTTCTGTTAATCCTATTTAGGACCATCACTTAGCTTCTTCACACAGTCCCGCAATATGAGAAGGTTGATGTAGTCTCTGTCAAACTTGTATATCTCATGAGTCTTGCCATTAAAAGTTGCAGTTGCAGTGAATATATTGATCTTGCAATACCATCATTGCAAATTGCCATTTTTAAGACACAAATACATAATAAGTTACAGAAATTAACTAACCAATTAATAGTTACTTGAACCACAACAACAGACAAATATTTAAAACAACATATCAACTTTAGTTTAAAAGCAGAGCATGTAATTGACACACAACAATATCAAAAAATGAATTGCATTTACATATTGAGATTATACCTAACCAAATAATACCAGTTCAAAATAACAACATTTAAAATCAAAGTCCAACGTCATACATGTCTGAACCTAACAAAACTATACCATAATAGAAACGTAAAACAAAGTTCTAGTATAAAAACTTATTTGATTCATTATTCGGACATAAAAAACCAAAATAATCATGTACAAATCCATAGAAGTCTGAAAACCCTAACATAACAAACCATCATCACCTAGACTACCACATGGTCAACCAACATTAAAATACCATTTTAAACATTTTTAACAACCAAAAAATCAGAGTGATTAATCAAAACACACGAATCCCAACTGCATGTTTATAAACCCTCACTGAAACAAACCAAATACCGGTTCACAGATGCATTTTTTAGCTTCTTCCACGCTATATCAACTAAAACAAGAACTATGCATGAATTAAAATAAGAAAAAACTAACTTTGTAACTGTTTGAAGATGAAACTTCTTAAACCTCTCTATTCTCCACCATAAACTGACGAAAGAAGCAGCAAACCCAAGTTAAATCCTTGGCTTCAACAACTGAACAAAAACCCGGGTCAAAATCAACAAAGTATGCTTGAAATTTAGAGAGAGAATAGTTGGTGTTGAGGGGATAAATTGCACGACCCCTAGGGACAGGGTCGATTTTGTCCCCAGGGGTCGTGCGATTTATCGCCTCCACAAAAAGGCGCATTTTTGTTGAGACGAAATATCACACGACCCCTGAGGGCAGGGCAGGGTCGACCCTAGCACGTGGGCGTCGAGCTAAGGTAGCTCAGTTGGTACTCACCTCCAACACCCAACACCTATATAGGCTCCACAGGTTAGTGGTTCGAGGGTGGGGGGGGGAGAAATTAAAATTCTACGGGTATAGTACCTTGTGAGAGCCCGACGCCCCAGTGGCTAGGGTCGACCTTGCACTCAGGGGTTGTACAATATTTCATCTCAACAAAAAGGCGTATTTTTGTTGAGGCAATAAATCTCACGACCCCTGAGGGTAGGGTCGACCCTAGCACGAGGGCATCGGGCTCTTACAAGGTACTGTTCTTCATGGGATTTTAATTTTGCCTCCCCCACCCCTCGAACCGCTAACTTGTGAGGCCTGAGGGCAGCCTATTTAAGTGTTGGGTGTTGGAGGTGAGTACCAACTGAGCTGATCCTATTTAGGTGTTGGGTATTGGAGGTGAGTACCAACTGAGCTGATCAGCTCAGTTGGTACTCACCTCTAACACCCAACACCTAAATAGGCTGCCCTCAGGCCTCACAGGTTAGCTGTTCGAGAGGCGGGGGAGGCAAAATTAAAATCCTATAGATACAGTACCTTGTGAGAGCCCGACGCCCCAGAGCGCCCACGTGCTAGGGTTGACCCTGCTCTCAGGAGTCGTGCGATTTATCGCCTCAACAAAAAGGCGCTTTTTTTGTTGAGGCGATAAATCGCACGACCCCTAAGGGCAGGGTCGACCCTAGCACGTGGGCGTCGAGCTCTCACAAGGTACTGTTCTTCATGAGATTTTAATTTTGCCTCCCCCACCCCTCGAACCGCTAACCTGTGAGGCCTGAGGGCAGCCTATTTAGGTGTTGGGTGTTGGAGGTGAGTACCAACTGAGCTGATCAAACTTTTGGGTTCTTCGTCGATCGAAGAACCGGGTTCGTCGATCGAAGAACCCAGAAGTTTCTGGGTTCTTCATCGATCGAAGATTTCTGCAAAAACAATTTTTTTTATGTTCTTGTGTTATTCATCGATCTCCATGGCTTCATTGAATCCATGGAGGAGAGCGGTCCAGATCAAATCTGGACTGTCTATCAATCTGATGGACGGTCTAGATTTGATCTGGATTTTTTAAATTTTTTAAAAATTGGTCTACATATGATCTAGACCGTCCATCAGATCTAATGGACGGACCAGATTCGATCTGAACTTTTTTATTTTTTTTTAATTTTTTTTAGTTTTTTAAATTTTTTTAAAAAATTGATCCTGATAGGATCTATGCTATATCAGATCTGATGGACGGTCCAGATTAGTTTAAAAAATTTCATAATTTTTTAAATTTTATTAATAATTTTTTTTTATAAAATTTGAGTTTAAAATTATAATTTAAAATTTTTAATTTTGTTTTTAAAAATTAATATAAAATAACTATACTACCCTTCTAATTATTAATAATTTTTTAAAAAATTTAAGGTTAAAATTGTAATTTTAACTTATTTAAATTGATTCAAGGGTAAATCAGTCTTTTCACTGTTTGATTTGGTCAACCGTTAGTTTTTAACGGTTAAAGATAATTGGAGGGGGTTCACTGTCAATTTTTGATAAAGTTATTTGTAACTGTAGAAATGTAAAACTCAGGTTAGGTGTAATTTATCATTTTTAATTTAATAAATTGAATATCTTATTATAATAAATAATATTATTAATTTTTTAAGGTTAAAAATTTATACATGTGTCAAATTCCTAGGGTGGCTCATAATAGTTGTATCGTGGGCCAGTTTCATTACTTAAATTTACCTTTTTACCCTTCTGCCATTAAGTTAAACTGTCAATTCTAACGATGAGATGATATGCTATCAATTTTAGTAAAAGTTGACTCCACCTGTAATTTGATAAATTTTAAATAAATTTACTGTAATTTATCTTTCTTTTTTTTTTTTTTTACTAAGATGAACATCTTCCTCCTGCAACTTCAACCACATCCAACTTTATCTTCTCCCCTCAATCATAATTTCTTTTTTTCTAAGATGAAAATCTCTGTCACATAACTTCCTATTCTCTCCTCCATCAATTTTTTTTTTTTTTTCTGAGATGAAAATCTCAACAATAAAGGCTGTAATCCTCCCCATTCTTGGATTGGACTGCAAGAAAGTGGTGGTGGTGGTCGGGAAGGGCACATGATTGGTGTTATAAATGCACTCATATTCGATCAAGGAAATATGCGCTTCAAACACCCTGCAAGCAAGAAGTCGTCCAGCGATGAGTCCAACGGTTAGGTTACTATTCTTCTAAAGAGCTTGATCGAAGACACTGTGATTGGCATCCTCTTGTGGGCAATTAATGAACAGTTAAAAGATGCTATTATAAAGTCTCAAAGTGTATTATTTGATCAAATCCCGAGAGAGAAAAATAAATTTTTAGAAATCAATTACTCATAATTCTTTTGTACATCCTATTCATTCAACCACGTAAAGGAACCCTTACATAAATATTCGTAACGATTTTGAGAAAAACCAATCAATTTTTTAAAATATTAACCGAGTTATAGTTCAGTCTAATCATTCACCCTTTAGCACTGGGTGAAGAGATGACTTGCTATATAAAGTATAAATTATTAAAAAAAATCCAAAATACATATAATACTAACAATGTTGACAAATCATTTGTGCTGCAACATATTTCAAAGGTAACTGTTGGTTGTTGAACAAGCCTAATTATTGTGTTTTAATATGTTATCTAATGGTTTTAATTGAATAAGTTGTGTACTATTGATTGTTTAACATTAGTAATGGGATTGAGACTCACCTAATTCATAAAAAATTTGTAAAAAAAATTATGGGAGGGGATCACGTTTCTGATGTATTATGATTCAAATGGACCACAAGCTGTGATGGATCATAATCCAATGTTCAGAGCAATGACCTAGTATGGCTGCAGCTAGCACAACGTCACAACCCAATTTCACTTGGGACCCCACAAGCCCAAAACATTTCTTTTAATTGTTTTTTAAATATAAAATATATTTGACAAATTGTATAAATATTCTCATATATTTTGGGTGCATTTACTAATTAAAAATAAAAATTAAAGGAAATCAAGTTTTACTAAAAAAAAAAAAAGTAATTGAGGGAAATAGGAATCAAGTTGTTGAATTACATTCCAGTGTTTACTAACACTTAGAAATTAGAATTGGAATCAAATTAATTCTCTTTCCTAGTGTTTATTAAAATAAATATAGAATAATACAAAATTGATTACAAACATACCCTTATATATATATATATATATATATATATATATATATGTTGTTATGCATAACAAAACAAAAAGTAGCTTATACTCTTCTTATGATTTTTCGTATACATTTTTTTAATCAATCACTAATCATAATTATCACATATTAAAAATTAATTATACTTTTTTAATTCAATGGATTTCTTTTTTTCTCTTTTCTTTTTAAAGTTCTGGAAGGATATCGGTCGATTATAATTTTTTTTTTAAAAGATGCCGCAATTCATATATATATATATATATATATATATATAATCTTTATAATTTTGATATATGTATTCAAAAAATCAAAATATATATAATTAATTCAAGATTTATATGTATAATATGGGATCGATACAACAATTACAAGAAAAAAAAGAATGACAGATAATAATTAATATCTATAGCAAAATATGGAGAAAACGATAACTGAAAGGAAATGTCAGACAAGAATTTTTAGAAGAGAACGATATTTTCTTTAATAGTTAGAAAAAAGAAAGATTATACAATTTATTTTTATTTTATTTTAATTAAGGATACTTTAGTAAAAATACATGAATTCATTTTCTTAATTAGGAAGGGAACTTGATTCCTTGAGTAGGAGGGGGGATTCAAGTTCTTTTTTCTAAAGGAACTTAATTCCTGATTTGTGTATGAAATTCGCAAATCAGAAATTAAATATTTTCTTTCTTTTAGTAGAATTCATAATTAGTACACGTGCCCTCAGAGTAATTGCATGTATATGATATATGTTTGAAATTGTCCAACCAACCTTACCATTAGCTGTAAGCGGTTAGAATTAGGGGGGTGTATTCAATATCAACTTTTAATAACTTTTAATGACTTATGTGGATTTTAAAAGTTTAGGTGTATTCAATATGGATTTTTATATACTTTTTAAAAGTCTACAAAAGTTTTGAGGTATTCAATATGGACTTTTTTAAAGTCCATAAAAGTCATGGGGTATTAAATATAGACTTTTATGAAGTATAAAAAAGTTAGGGGGTATTCAAAAAATTCATAACTTTTATAGACTTATAAAAAATCTAGACTTTTGTAGACTTTTGTTGTAAACTATAAATACTCTAATATCACAATTACTCTACCATTCACCCCACAAACTTTTGTATACTTTCAATTTAAGAAGCAACAACGTATGGGGGGTGTATTTAATTTTGACTTTTAATGACTTTTACAAACTTTTTTTAAGTGATAAATTTTTATAGACCCCCTTAAGGTTCAAATTTTGTGTAAGCAAATCGTTTTTCTTATTTTTATATTATTGTTTTTTTTTAAAATAGTTGTTCTTGATTTGTTGATTTTGATCTTATAGCTTTTTCATACTGCGCTCTTCTTTTGTTGATTTTGATTTTTTTGGTTTTAAACAAAAAAATTAACAATGTAGGTAGGACATAAGTTTAAGTTTGGTTATTAATATTTGCACATTGGTTTACATTCCATTTAGATGCATTGAAAGCATGTGTAGGAAAAAAGTTTTAATTCGTATCTCCTTCTCCTCCACTATTTTTACCTCAATTTGCCTAAATTTATATGTTTATTATTATCAGCTAATCTAAAAACAAATTAACTTAAGTGATTTAAAAATATAAGAATCAAGAAACAGCCTAGATAGAAAATAAAACTCATTTGGCCTGACAGTGTTTTAATTTCAAATGGTTAGATCATATAGCAATAATTCTTCTTAAAATAATCGACTTGGTTAGACTGGACATATAAATTATATATTTTTTTTTTTGTAAAATCACATTGAAGCTTTTTATTGTAAATTATAGTAAGGAGAGCGCAACAATTGATATAATAAATTTACAACAAATAAGTTAGAAAATAAATATAATTAGACAATCAATACATCATTGACATGCGTAATTAGAATAATATGCACTTATGCAAACAATTAGTAACAGAAGAAAAATAAAAATAAAAAAGCAAAGAATTTTATATCCATATGACATCGAAATACATGCTTATTAAAAAGAAAAAAAATTACCATGATAGAATAAAATCAAAAGATCATATCTTATTGTTGCTCAAAATTTAGTGCAAGTCCACAAAAATAATAAATATAAAAAGGGATGTATCTCCCATTTCACTTTGTTCTTTCCCTAATTGTTTTCTTTTTATCGAATTCTTTTTTTCGTTGTTTATCATTTGGGTTTGAAGAAATATGGTTCATGAAGCTTGAAATTATTAGAGTTTTTTAGGTTTTAATTCTTGTTGCGGTATTTGCTTTATTTTGGATTAAATATATTAGATTAATGAATAATTAAATTATTTAAAAAATTTATTATTTTGGTTATCAAGTCATCAACCGGTATGTATTATTTATCTAAAGAATGTATCATATTTTTTTTACATTATGTACTTGGTTTCAATACATGATCCAATAAATTTTGATATAATATACACTTGTTTTAAAATGAAAGTCTATAAAAATCTATAAAAGTCATTTATAGAATTTTTTTCAACTGTATAAAAGTCAATAAAAATTTATTAATGTCAATAAAAATCTTTTAAAATGAAAATCCATAAAAGTCTATACAAGTTTGTTAGAATTCTGTAAACTCTATAAAAATCAATAAAAGTTGGTAAAGTCTATAAAAATCTATCACTTAAAAAAAAGTATGTAAAAGTCATTAAAAGTTAAAATTGAATACACCTCATGGGATGTTTTGTCCGCATATAAACTCTAAAGTACTCTTAATTATTAATTTATTGTCAATTAAAGTAATTTAATTAAAAATTTTGATCTAATAGAAGATCCGATAGAGGAGATTATCATAATTTTTGTGCAATGATAAAAATCTCTATTATCCAGCTTCATCATCTCTCCTCCATCAAACCTTTTTTGTTTTTAATCAAAGATGAAAATCACCGTCACCGAACTGCATCATCTCTCCTGAATAAGATTTTTTTTTGTTTCTAAGATGAAAATCTCAACAATAGAGGGAGAGTCGCATGACCCTCCCCATTCTTGGACCGAACTAGGACTACTTATTATTTTCTTTTTTTTAAAAAAATAATAATTTATCATTAGTTAATATTTTATAACTTAAATCAAATATAAAATATAAAAAAAAATTATTATTTTAAAACGTCGGTTCACCTATCCCAATATAGTAAAAATATCTTTTTAAAAAAATCATTCCATATTATTTCAAACTTACACTAAAGAAATGGGCCGACTGTAAAGAAAATGGTTTCTCATTACATACTATTGATTACTACATGCATAAATGACCGTGTTAGAAAAGCTCGTGGTCGTTAAGGCCACTAAAATTTTTTATAACAGGCCTTTAAATGTTCGGAATGAATATTCATAAATTATTACAGGTATGTAGAGACTTGTTCTGGATAATTATATAACCAGAATTCATCTCGGGTTGGGTTGGGTTATGAAATTAATTTGACAACCCGACCCATTTAATATGTAAAAAAAAAAAAAAAACTCTAAAATTAAAAATAAGAAATCTAGTGACTTTTTTGGGTTTTTTCCCTTCATTCGTCTCTTATCAGTCATCCCTATTCCCTACCAGTCTCTTTCTACACCTCATCCCCACACGCTCAGTCACGTCCAGCCACCGCCCGTATCATTCTTCTCCTCACCCAGCCACCTTCTTTATCTCCCTTTTCTCCGATTCAGCTCTGTTTTTGTCCGAGAACTTCTGTGAATTCGAGGCTCTACCTCTTAGGATCAACTTCCAAATTTTTGACTTGATATTGATGAGTTGATTCTTGTCTTGTTTTGGCTTTTAAAGGGTCTTTTTGGTTTCCAATTTGTTCGCTTTCTTTGTTGGCTCTCTCTTTTCTTTGCATCTTTCTTCTGAATATAACAAGTTGCATCTATTTATTTGTTTCACAACATATTTAGTTTGATTCTTTTAGTAATTTTGTTATATACTTTTGCTAAGATAATAAAGAGGTTTGTGGGACTGGTGTGGGTCGGAGGATGACGAGGGATGGTGCCGTTATGATTTGGGAGACTATGATTTATGAATGTTGATAGATATATTTGGAAAATATTGTTGACTACTTTGCATAAAATTTGAGTTCTAAAGACAAAAGAAAAATTTTCACAATTCTAACCAAAAGTGTTCTTGAAACTATACTGAATTATTTTGTTCTGTTTACGATTGATTGTTAGTTTGTTACTGATTCATATTGCTATTAAGTTCTTTACAATATACTCTATCTTTCTTCGCATTATTGATAAAACTTCACTATAAAGAAACTACTGCTTTATTGAATTGTATGATCTTTTACGATTTTAATAGGAGAAATGTATAGGGAAGTCCTTGATGTAAAGGATTGGAGTAAATAGCATCTGTTTCAATAACTTCAATGAATGAAGAACAAAGTTGAAAGAACTGTTAACTATGCAGGTAATATTTGGACTGAGATGGTTTATAGGCAAAGTTCCTGTGGCCTTAAACTTCCATTCGTGATTGAGGTTCGTTACTTATCATATAATTGAGAATAACTTTGTTTGATTTGTATCTTAAAACTCAAAACCTCAGTTCTGCCCTCCCCTCTAGTGTTTGTGAACTTCGATCTATTTCAGGATATATCACGTGTTTGATATAAGTTAGTCACAATTATCATTATCATCGATGTTATTTATTATTCCCAAGCTAAATAAATGAAGAGACGCATAAATTAGTCTGTGGTAAACACCATCATTTATTACGAGCTTTACCCATTATTATCTATCATGAACATGAACTATTGTGAAAAACCATCATTTTTTTTATTGTAGCTTAAAATACAACGGACATCCTGCCCATAGTGATACCTTTCTACAACGGGCATTGCTAGTTGTAGAAGACTATTTTTATTGTAGGGACCATTTTACCTCCCCCTTAGCTCCCAATGGCACCCCACTAACAGCAAAGGTGTCTGTGCAACTTCAAACGTAAAATTCTATATCTATGCAATTATAGTAAATTTTTGGGGATTTGTGCAATTTACCAAAATATGAAAAAGACTAATTTACCCTTATAATTTATATTATGTATTTTAAGTAAGGTTAAAAATAACTTTTCTCATCAAAATTTAAAATATGTTATTAAAAAATAAAAACAAAATCAATGCTATGCTATATTACACCAATTGTGTCTAATATCTTGGTCCAACCGAAACAATGTTCCTTGTGTCATGTCGTACATAAATTGTAGTAGGATTTGTTGTGCTAATACTGATTTGACCAACCTCCATATCTAGTAAATATATTTTCAAATCAATATAATTTGTTTTTAACTTATTCAGGATCGATATGGTAAAGTAATTATATCATGAGGCGATAATATATTTAACCAATCTTTTTTTATTGATGATTTTTATATATTAATATTTTACCAATTCATCCTTAAATTTCATGTTAGAATATATAATTTAAATAATTTTCAAATGTATTAATTTACCTTTTAACTAAAATAAAAACAAGAACATAATATTTTTTACTTCAATTAAACATCACTTATATTAAAAAAAAAAATCAATTAATCTGAACCTAACGATGAACGAGTCAAATTTAATCAATCAGAGGAGTAAAATTATTATATTTTTGCCATGCATTTATGATAGAAATCTATTGGGGCAAAGGGCCGCAACAAATCTTTTGCAGTTTTATTGTAAATCATTTTTTTTACAGTTAATCAGTACATAACATGATTCATATTCACCCTAAAAAGCCAGTAAAATTTCTTATAAAGTATACCATAAAGAAATCCCACATTAACTGTCTTAATCTATGAGTGTACATAGTTTTGCTCATTAACTATTTTTGAGCATGTTTTCAAAAATTCATATGCACATATCCTAAATATCAATTAAGACTTCTCCATTTTAAGTTAAAAGTATCCAGACTTATTTCTAGAAGAATAGTCAAACTAATTTTTAAGCAAAATATCCTAAATTCTCAAATGACTTGCCATGATTTTTGTATCTTGGGACAATGGAGTCATTTAATATGAAGTATAATAGGTTTATAAGATAAACAAACTTAATTTTATAACCCAATTTTACTAGCTCTAAAACCACAGGCAGAACCTAGTTTTGAATATAAATTACAGTGGTTTTCTAATTTTGAAATATGTAATTACAAATAACACCATATTGAAACCCATTTCCTTTTTTCTTTTTTTGTAATATGTATAGACAAATTTTGGTTATTTTGGATTATTTATATGATAATTGTTAAAATTTGACTAATTATCTAAAACAGGTAGCTCAATCATAAATATTTGATTTAAACGCATGGTACTTTTACACAAAGATAAATAGATTTTATAGTTATATTGTTGATCGTTAATAATTAATGATAGCTAACATATTGTAACTCCTAATAATTTGTGTCGTTTTGTACATAAAATCGTATGATCTAAAAAATATATACATTATCCATTTTAAGTGAACTTTATTTGAGGAATTTTAGCTCATTTATTCAATTGTTCAATCTATACTTTTATCTAAATAACATTTGTTATTTCTTTAAAAAAAACTTCTAATAATTTAAGCAAATAACAAGATAGATAATTGTGAATTCATCTAGAAAAGTAATTAGAAAACATATAATAAGGAAGAACTATTTTTAGGAAGCGAGATTTAAATGAAGGATTACGCAATCTTCTTTAAAAGAATTCCTTGTAAGACCTCTCTGTATTGGTAATTTGCATTGATTGTCAATTTTACTCTAGATTTTCGACATTAATTATTGAAAAATTAAGAGATTTTGAATCCATATACACTAAAATGGCAAAAACAAAACAATTCAAAATCTGCAAACGTGAAACAGGTGGTGCAAAATTGTGTACTGTCATCTTATCTCTCCTTATTTTAACATTAAAAAATAACTTTTTGACACCTCAAACTTGCCCATAACCTTCTTCTATAAATAAAACCCTATGATACCACCAAATTTCTCATGTCAACAAAGTAAATTAGTCAAATCAGTGAGAAAGTGAAAAAAAAAGAAAAAAAAAGAGTCAAATCTTTCAGTATGCCTCCTCAAATCTCCATTATTGAGTTTAATATCTTGCTTGTAGATGATGATTTTACATCTCTCAATATTGTTTCATCCATGCTTAAATCATGGCAATATAAAGGTATATATCTTTTCACTAATATTTTTCAAAAGCCATTTTATTTTCATTTCATTTTCATCCATTTTTTTTTTCATAATTTTTTTTTTTTGGTGTTTAAGATTTTGTACAAGATATTTCAATTATTTGATTGTAGTAATTTTTTTACTTCAATATGCCTAATGGTCTATATTCTTTAATATATTATCACTCTTTCCCCTTTGTTCATTCTGTTGCCTGCTTGTAAATCTCTCATGTAAATCGTGATTTATTGAGAGTTATACTTGATATCTTCGTTTAGGTGGTGCATGCATGGAATTTTTAAGAAGATATTTTATTTTTATTACCAGGGTTCATGATGGGTCTTTTACAAATAGTTTTCAAAAGCCAGCTTTTCCATTTCGTTTTTATCTTTTATTTTATTTTTCTGTAGTAAAAGAAATGTTGTATTTCAAATTTTGTAGAAAATATTTCAAGTATTTGATTGTAATAGTTTTTTTTCTCCTTGAAGATAACTAATAGTTGACATCGTCATCTATCTTCTTCAATAAATATGATCACTTTATCCCCTTTGTTCATTTTCTCTTGCCTTCATGTAGATTTCTCATGAAAATTGCAAACCGGGGGTCATACTTGATGATCTTCGTGTAAAGTGGTGCATGCATGAAATGTTTGGGAAGATATCTTTCATTTTCAATTATTTTCACTATAATTTTGTAAAAGTTGAATTTTTAGATTGTGAAATCTTCAATATTATGGTTGGAAGGGGTTTTGATTTGCATCTAAGGCAGGTTATGGTGGGATCGATATTTTTAAAGAAAAGAATTCAAACTTTTTTTAAAATAAATTAAATATATCCTAATAATGGTTTTTCTATTCCTTTTATGATCCAAATGAGATCAAAGTTTCAATTACTTTTCTAGCAACACCCAATCTTGTTACCATCATCTTCCTTGCCTATTCTTTGATCTTGCTTCTTTGCATGTACAAATAATTGATTACATATTTTAGTACTAGTTATTTTACTACCTTGCTCTATCCCTCCCCACTGCATATACCAATAAAAATGAAATTAAACTTAGCATAGGGTTTTGATATTTAATTAGGTCCCTTACTTCACCTCAAGAGATTTAATAAAATAAATTATACGCTCAAATTTAAATTCATAGATTTATTCAAAATCCACTAATAGACTGAAATATCTTTAATATTATTGGTACAATTTTTTTTTTCAATATTGCCCTTTTCTCTTTAATAAGATTTGTTGTTTGTGTTGTTAGTTTTATATTTTAACGAGTTTTATAAGGCTTTGCATGCAAGGTTTTCCATTTGTCAAAAAAAAAAAATTATTTATTTTGTGGTAGGTAATTTCATTTTTTTTTTCCTTCCATTTTTAGCTTCTCTTGAAAAACTTTTTGAAAGTGAATTTTTGAGTTGGTCAATTAGGGTTAAATACAATTAGCTTCTCAATTTCCATTATACATAAATAAGTATGTGTGTGTATCTGTGTGAGTGTTTCCCGATATTCATTTCTAGTTTCAAATATCAAAATTTTACTATTTTTATTAATGATAAACACGCTAAATTGAAAATTTTAATGTGTTTCCTAATAAGTAATATTATTGATCAGTACATTCCAATCAACACAATAACTAAAAAGAGGATTTATGAACAACCTAGGAATCAAACAATTGTAATACATTTTATGGGTCAATTTCTATTATTGATGTTAATCGTATAATCCTTTTGCAGTTACGACTGCAAATTGCCCCTTTGATGCTTTAGCTATCGTTCGAAGCCGAAATATCGATCTCGTCGTGTCTGACCTACATATGCCTAAGATGAACGGAATTCAACTTCAGAAACAAATTGAAATAGAACATAAGTTGCCTGTCATGAGTAAGTTTTATTTTGAATTTTTCATTTTTAAATTTATTTCTTAAAAATATGTAGTGTGTGTGTGTATATATATAATATAATTAATATATACAACATCAAATTTTCACCTATGATACAAGTTAAAGCAATTTATTACTCTCACAACATGAAAGAAATATTAGAAAAATAATAGTTATTGTTGTGTATTGTAATTTGTAATTAAAAAATTTAACAATTTTAAAAAATAAACATACACTCAAAATATGATTATATTGTTAATATAAGATATGATATTTAAAAAAAATTCAATTTTCATTTTAGAAGCTTTGGAAAATATCTTTCAATTTTGACTTTGATATTTGACATAGTATGAAAAAAAAATATTTTAAAAATAATCCAAAAACTTTCACCAAAAATCTTATTCTTAAAATTTTCTTACAAATATAAAAAACAAAGAACTGTATTTGGATTTTTATTGTTAAAAGACAAAATATAGACTATTAAGTGCTATTTATATTAATTGTTTTCTCACTCAATATATATGTGTTGAAATTATAGTAATGTCCTCAGACGACGATCAGAGTTTGATACTGAAGAGCTTATTCAGTGGAGTTGTATTCTACATAGTAAAACCAGTGAACCGGGACAATTTCAAGAACATTTGGCAATACGCGGTTGCATCACGTAAAGACAAATTCTCGAGTATCGAGAGAATTGGAAGCCTTCAAGGACAAAGTGGATCATTTGGGATTAATGAGAAAATATCTTACAATGACAAAAGCAATTCGGCATCCTCTTTGAAAGGGAAGCTTGGGAACAAAAAGAATGACAAAAGAAAGTCTCACAAAAAGAACACAAAGGAAGATGTGGTAGGAGAAAACTCCATTGCCCCCAAAAAATCCAAAGTTGTTTGGACTAATTCACTTCACAATCGCTTCTTACAAGCCATAAGATATATAACTCTAGAAAGTATGTTCATTTTCTAAGTTTTGCTTTCTATTTTTGGCTATGTCTTTTGTTGATTTTTTACTCTAATGAATTATTTCACTGATTATGATAATATATATATATATATATATATATATATATTGCAGAGGCTGTCCCCAAGAACGTTCTCCAGTTCATGAATGTTCCAGAGCTAACTAGGAAGAATGTTGCTAGCCATTTGCAGGTTAGCTAGTTTACTATACATATATTTTTCCTAATAATTGTTTGGAAAGTCACTAATTAATTTTCAACTACTCCACAATTTTTATATACTAAAAAAAAATTGTTGATTATTGTTGAGGTTTGATTTAAAAACATGTGGTGTAGCTTCCAAATTTAGACTATTCTCTTGTACTTTGGCTTCTTTAAACTTTGTATTGTTACTTATCGAAACTCTAGTATTACTCTCAAAACATAGTTAAAAAATAAAAAATAAAAGTAAGTTAGAAATACTAACTAATTTATCTATTATATGCATTTGGGTTTTGTAGAAGTATCGGATTTTCCTCAAACGACTAGCTGAGAAGGGCTTTGCTGATGCTTTTAAGAATTCTATGTCCATAGACAAGGCTTTTCGATCAAGCTTTGCTGCAGGCCACTCTTCCTTATTTTTCAAAAGCTCGCAGGATGCCTACTCGCAATTCAAGGAACTAGAGAAGAAAACAAGTGCTATTACTACTCCATTTCAATCTAATTTTCAGCCCACCAACTTTGGTTCAATAGGCGGTCTTTCAAACAGTAACTCTTCGTTTCCATTGTCTCATACCGGATATGGACAATCTCATTTGCTAGGGGGCAGCACTCAAGCTAATATTCAAAAACCAAATTTGAGCAGCACAAACCCTATCTACCAGTCGAATCGCATTGATTTTGGGCTCAAATCAAATGATATCGAGACAAATATGTTGTCTCGTGGTACTCTGAGTACTGGCATAATCTCAATGCAGATGCCGAGTCATTATAATAACATAGCAACTCCATCGTTTAAGGAATGCGGGACATCCGGGATTTGGAACCCCAGCTATGGTACTCCGAGCAAAAATAATGAAAGCACAGGAACTGGAAGCGGTTCGTTTTCAAATTTGAATTTGAATATGAAATACTTCAAAAAGAACAATAAAAACAATTATGCTGAAATTCAAATAAATAATGATGGGGAGCTGCTTGCAATGGGTGGACAAATGATAATCAATAGTAATGTTACAAATGATGCAGACTTTGACTTAATCAATGAGGCTGATCGGACTCAAGGTTTGGGTGTTGGAGCTGTTGAGGATTCAAAATTTGGCACTTGTTTGGCTCCAGGAGAGTATTCTTCTGCTGGTTTTGATCATAAAAATCAACAGTTCCCGCCACAATTTTCTGATGTGGATGAACAAAGAAGTACTAGTACTTCAGCAGTGCCACCAGTGGCGCCACAAAAACAATTTGGCCTCAGCAGCAATGAGCAGAATAAATTCTTATTTGATTTAATGAATGACAACAACAATATTGCTTCTATATTTGATAACATAGCTAATCCACAACCACTTGGTGAATTGGCTGAATTGCTGACAAATGAGCCTACCATCTACCAATTGCCATATCAGGTATGTATATTTAATTATCTGATAGTTATTCTCTAATGCAGACGTCCACACTTTTTAATGTTACATATCCAACATGAATTTTTTTACATCTTAATTAGAATTCTTAAACCATTGAGTACTTTTAGAGTTTCTCATGCTTCTTTTATTCATAATTGGTTTTGATATGTATAGCAACATGGTGGAGAAGGTGTTCGGAACCCTAATTTTGCAAGTAACTCATTATATCCTGCTGAAATGAATCCTTCAACAAGTCCATCCTTGAATGATCTTGATTTTCCTAGTCCATTTAATGTTGAAGGCAATAGCCTTTGGAATGAGCCATCTCTCGAACAGGCATATCTTAAATGCTTACTTCATTTCACTTTTAATTCTGTTACAAATTTATATTATACATCATAATTATCTCATTTCTAACATATTTACAGGAAATTTCCTAAACTTCGTTGTGCATTCCATTCTTAATTTCTTTAAAATTTATATGATACATTGTAGTTGTCTAAATTTGTAAGATATTTACATGAATTTTTTCTAAATTTTGTTGGTTTGTCACAGCTTCTGGAGATTTCCGAACTCTTGAGTCCTGACTTAGATGATAACCTGGCAAATCTCTCCAATGGCTATTATCCAATATTGGATAAAAACCCTAATCAGGCAAGTCAAGATTTTTAGGATACTTAATTTTTTTTTTCTCGTAAATTTGGACAATACAAACAAATTCAATGTTTTCTTAAAAAAATTTCACTTGCATTATTATCTTCTTACCTTCATTTAGTTCATAACATTGCTTTGTAACACTTCACGCTTTAATGTTTGTAGCAACAAGGCAACAATGACTATTTGACCTCTGAGCTCGATGGCCTGCTTCCAGCCGAAAATACTGGTTTAGAAAATCAGGTATGTCTATATTAAGCTTCATTACCTTATTATGAGCAATAAATGGCTTCATTTTTCTTAAAAATTTGAAGTTTTTGAAACTTTGGTTATGGTTTTCATTATAGGGTTGGGATGATGACTTCTTGGACTCCTTACTTCGTGATCATCCGTACTAAGAAGCGAGACAACTTGACAAGAAATCCAATCTTGAAGAAATTTCTATACCTTATAAATGACTGGATTTGGTTTTAATTTTTACTTACGTTGCATGAATGACTTGGTATAAGAATACTTATTCTTGAGAGTTGGAATTGGCTCTTTAACAAAGTGATATTAATGGCAAGAAGTTGTCTGGTGAGTTACTAATCTTCTAAATCTCTTGGTTAAAGATACTATGATTGGTATCCTCTTGTAGTCATTATATGAACAAATACAAATGTGCATTATAAACTAGCTTGAAATTGCATTCAGTTAATTAAATCTCAAGAGAGAAAAATAAAATTTGTATAAAACAATGACTTTATAATTATTCTTTGCATCCTATTGATTCAACCACTGAAGGAAACCCTTGCATTAATATCCTTAACGACTTATACAAAATCCAATCAACTTTTGAAAAATTGATTAAATTATAGTCTAACCTAATCATTCATTGGGTAAATAGATGACTTACTATGTAAGATATAAATTATAAAATTTTAAAAAAAATCCTAAATACATATAATTTTAAACTTAAATAACAATGCTGACGGATCATTTGCACTGCAATATAATTTAAAATTTAGTATTAATTGTTTAACAAACCCTAATTATTGTATTTCAATATGTTATCTAGTTGTAAAATATTATCAGACTGCGCCATTTACTACCAAATCAGCTATTATGTTTTTTTTTTTCTAATACATACTACTGTCGTTGCTGTTTAAACAGGCAGCTGTCCAATTCTTTTTAATAAAATTATTTTTTTTTTTTAAAAAAAAAAAAAAATTCTTCATGGGTTGGGCTAGATGTTAAGCACAATACAATGGAATAAGTTATGTTTTGGGGCTGGGTATTACACACTCTCTTGTCACATGCATTTTGCAAATGGCTTTTCAAATTTGAGATAATTTCTCATCTACTCCGTTGATTTCAGTAGACGAGAGGGGCTTGTGGGCTGGAGTAGATAGGCTATGTCCAACCCATACCTCACATTTGGACTTTCTAAACCCAATTTGACCACTTAACTTGAATGGGGTTTTTGGTTGGGTTCCACATTTTCCCAATATTTACAATCTTAATTGTACAAACTCCGGTCATGTGCACAGGCACAACAGAGTGAGCGAGAATATTAAATAAAGGGGGAAATTCAGTTGGGTTATTTTTCTGTTTTTAGTACATCAAATTCCTAAACTATCATAAATGAAGTAAATTAATATGTTGACTAGATTTTGATGGTAATCTATTACAGAATTTATAAAATATCTATTTTACTATTTATTAAATCAATAATTTAAAATTAAATAAATTATAATAAAATAGTCATAATGATAACATGATAATTTCATTAAAAAAAAATTAAATACGGTAGAGATCATATAGAAACATTTTTAAAAAATAACATAAACAATTAAAAACAAAAATTATTCTTGGATGAATGAAGATTGGATCTCCACTGTCCATCGCATCTTGATGGATGATGAAGATCGAATATAGATATTAGATCTCCAAAAATAATAATTTAATTGAATATCTCCAACAATGGAGATCATCTTCATTGGTGGATATGGAGGACTTCATCGTTGGATTAGTGATGAAGACCTATCTGTATCGCTGGTCTAGCAATGGAGGTTGATCTCCATCGAGGATCTTCAATGATGGAGAGTCGACCTCCACTGCCCCGCAATGAAGGTCGACATTCATTGTTGGATTCATCTCCAGTTCATTTTTTTTTTTGGTTGGTTCTTTATTCAACTTAGAAATAATTTTATTTTATTTTACATTTTTACTTATTTTCATATGCAATGTTATTATTATTTATGGTGTGGTATGTCCTGATTAGATAGATAAATATATATATATATATATATATATTTAAAAAAAATTTCACATGTAAAATATTAAAATACTCTTAGAACCGTTAAGTATGATTAATGATTTGCTAACAGAATGACTAATTTAATCTATTTTTGATAATTTAGAAGCTTAATGGATTAAAAAAGAAAAAATAAGTAAAAAAAACTGATATTTTGTAAAAAAGTTAGTACCCACTGGTATTTCCCCATAAATAATTAAATATAAATAAGCAATAATAAAGAAGAGGCAGGGGGGACAAAAAAGAGAAACTAAAAAAAAGCAAAAGAAAATAGTGTCTAAATTTGTTGTTAAGGGGATACTAAGAATAGTAAAAGAGTACATAGAATTCGGTTGTCCTTCCAAATGTCAGGGCTTCAACACATGAACGGGTCTCTCTTTTGAATCACAAAAAGAAACAAAACAAAGCATGCCTCTCATATCATTCTCAATCTAACTAATTGGTGCATGAATTTCTCCTGCTTTTTATGGTAACCAGGAGGCCGTACATCTCAAATCATGACACGTAGCCAATCGCAGAGTGGCTGTTACTGGAATGTCCGTGCAATGTCAGTGAAGATAGCATAACCCACTACAACTCAAAACATGGAATACAAAGAAAAAATTGAATCAAACGTTAAAGTTTGTTTGTTTGGGTTACAGCAGTCTTCGGTTCAATCGCTCTTTTCGCTTTCTTCACAGAAACAGAAAGAAACCAACCGAGACACAGAAAAACACAAAGAGAGAAACAAAAAATTAAATCCTTTTTTTTTTTTTTTTTTTTTGAATTCAATTAACACAACATTCTTCATTTGAATCCCATTGACACAAAATATTGAAGGGGTGGTTGAAGAAGGAGTGATGATGATGGTCAAATACAATAGAATCGAATCGAACAGCAATGTGATGTTTTTGATGATTTGACGATTGAGAAATAAATAAGAATGAGCAAAGAAGGGAGCAGCATGGTGAGGGCATGGGAGGCCACCTTACGCAAAACGCAGGCGGCAAAGAAGCGAGCCAACAGCATCTTCGGGACTACGTCTGTGGCCCATGCAGATGACGACAACGACAACAACTACGAAGACGATCCCGACAAACAACAACAGAGCATCAGCAGCATTACGGAGGGCTACCAAGCAGACAAAATCCTCCCCAATGGCGACTTCTATACTGGTCTCTGGTTGGATAATTTCCCAAACGGACACGGTAAATATCTCTGGACTGATGGTTGTATGTATGTTGGAGATTGGTTCAGAGGCAAGACTATGGGTAGAGGGAAGTTCAGTTGGCCTTCTGGTGCCACTTATGAGGGTGAGTTCAAGAGCGGTTACATGGATGGTATTGGTACTTATACTGCTTCAAATGGCGATACATATAAGGGCCAATGGGTTATGAATTTGAGACATGGTCATGGTACCAAGCATTATTCCAATGGGGACTGGTATGATGGTGAATGGCGTTGCGGCAATCAGGAAGGACAAGGCAGATATCAATGGAAGGATGGCAATTATTATGTTGGGGATTGGAAGAATGGTGTTATGTCTGGTAAAGGGACTTTTGTGTGGACTAATGGTAATAGATATGATGGGTATTGGCAAAATGCAATTCCTAAAGGAAATGGGACTTTTAAATGGCCTGATGGGAGTTTCTATGTGGGCAATTGGAGTAACAATCCTGATGAACATACTGGCAGTTATTATGCTCCTGGTTCCTCTGAGCCTGAGACGAATGTGGATTGGGATCCTCAGACTGTTTATAAGGTGGATTTGTCTGATTGCAAGATTTCTATGGGTGAGAAAGTGTTGATTTTGCCATCACAGAAGAAGCTTGCTGTGTGGCATTCTACCAAGGATGGGGATAAGCCTAGGAGGATGTCGGTTGATGGCAGGGTCAGCGTGGGCGTGGATAGGGCATTTGATAAAATGCATATGTGGGGGAGTGACGGTGCTGCTACTTGTAATGTTGGTGATGATAACAACACTATGGGGAGGAAATCTGATGGTGATTTGTTGAGTCTACATTTCAATAATGGGAATCCGAGGGGGACCCCTGCGCATCCTATGAGACTGCCAAGGGCTGGAAAAAGGCAAGGGGAAACCATAAGTAAAGGGCACAAGAATTACGAGCTTATGCTCAATCTACAGCTGGGAATCAGGTAGTGTTTCTCATTCATGTGCCTTTGTTTTTAATCCTTTCTCATACATGTTGTATATTACTATCTTATGACCATTGATATAATGGGTTCAAACATTGTTTTGGAGTTTTGGGTTTACAAGTTTTTTTGATATTGAGGAACAGAAGCCACAAATAACCAATAACCGAGCGATTTTTTTTAGATGAGTGTACACCAAACAACAGCTTATGTGTTCATTAATGAGATCCCGCTAAATTTTAGAAAATGCATATTTATTGATGGAGACCAGGATTGACAAAAACGAACTGTTTGAATTTTTCTGATTGTGGTGGGTTTATTTCTCATTATTAATATGTGGGAGTGATTACACAGGCATTCTGTTGGAAGACCTGCTCCAGCTTCATCCCTTGATCTGAAGGCTTCAGCTTTTGACCCCAAGGAAAAAGTATGGACAAGATTCCCCCCAGAAGGAAGTAAGCACACTCCTCCACACCAATCCTCAGAATTTAAATGGAAGGATTATTGCCCATTAGTTTTCAGGTGAGCACTTTTTGTGTATTATGTTTTTTATTTTGTTTGTTCTCCTTGTGCATTGTCAGTCCATATCTGGTTTATCATTATTACAATTTACCATTGAGTATAAAACCTTGACCGTGGATTAAGCACGGTCTCGTGGCATGTTGACATATTTTGTGTTGAGGAGGAGGAAGCAACAAGATGACTTTAGAGAATTGCCTAAAGCAAAAATTCAATGATGCCATTGATTTGATATCAAAGTTTGCTACATTATTTTTCTTAAAAATAAAGAAGTTCCTTACGAAAGCTTATTTTCTAAAATCAGAAAGATCACAATTATCTCACCTATTTTTATGGCGCAGACATTAAAATAAGACTTATTTTTTATTTTATTTTTGATTTATGATATCTAATCTTCAAAAATTCCATGTACAATGAGGCATTATTATACATGCTTAAGTACTCACTTTAGATTTTCAAATGTCGTTAACCATGTATCATAATTTGTTTTCAGAACTTTGAGGAAATTGTTCAAGGTGGATGCAGCTGATTACATGATATCTATCTGTGGGAACGATGCCCTTCGAGAACTCTCCTCTCCTGGTAAAAGTGGTAGCTTCTTTTACTTGACTAATGATGATCGCTACATGATAAAGACAATCAAGAAGGCAGAAGTAAAAGTGAGCTCTACATTTCTTGCCATTATTTGCAATAATGACTGCTTTTGATAAAACTGGAACCAATCTGTATCTTGGTTCTCATGGCACAGGTGCTTTTAAGGATGCTTTCAGCCTACTATAATCATGTTCGAGCCTTTGAGAACACTCTTGTGACCAAATTTTTTGGTCTGCACTGTGTAAAGTTAACTGGTTCAATCCAGAGAAAGGTACATAAGCTGTTAAATTGTACGAAAAAATAAGTCTGTCTTCCTTTCTTTTTTCTTCTTTTAACATGTCGACATGAGTTCTTAGGGCATGCATTAAGAGAAAACTTTTGCTAATAGAAGTTACAAAAGTGTTGAAGTCAGATTGACTCTGGTTGCATCTTATTCTGACTAATACCTTGAGTGAAGTTTTATGCAATGTCGTTGACGATGATCCAGGTACGCTTCATCATTATGGGGAATCTATTCTGTTCAGAATATACCATTCATAGACGCTATGACTTGAAAGGTTCTTCCCTTGGTCGGTTAACAGATAAGCCTGAGTCAGAGATTGATGAAACCACTATCCTTAAAGACCTTGATCTCAATTTCATATTCAGGTTGCAGAAGTCATGGTTCCAGGAGTTCTGCAGGTGAAATATGGTTTGTCCCTTTTTTTTATTAAATATTACTTTAGTTTCACATGAAAACAGACTCAACTACAGTCAGATCCTAATTTTCTTTTTGTTTCTTCAGGCAAGTAGATAGAGATTGTGAGTTATTGGAGCAGGAGAGAATTATGGACTATAGTCTTCTGGTGGGTCTTCATTTCAGAGAAACATCAACTGCTGGGGAACTGATACCTTCTGGAGCCCGGACTCCCACAGGTATTTTGTTATCTTCTTTTGATTAAATCTTGGTCAGAGCCCTTTTTTTTTTTGCTCATTAAACAAGAACTGGTAGTCATGTTTTCTTTCTTGCAGGTGAACCTGAGAACGTAGGAGCTCCGCGACTTTCTAGAGTAGATATGGATGAACTTCTTCTAGACCCAGCCAGGTAAAGATGTCTATGTTTAATATATGTTACCACTCAATGCTTAATTTTATCTCAATACCTGAGCGCCCAACTATTTACACAACTTTGAACATGTTGATAATACATTTGAGTTAGAAAATATGAAAATCTATTGCAGATCCCAAGAAAAATATAAATTTGGAATAATGTTACCCTTTTTTATAAGCAAATATATATCTCATAATATTACAATAATTAAACTCAATAAAACATTGGGGAAGCAACGCTCCAAAAGGATTGCTTTTGGATTGCAGATTTTAACTTCTTTTTTTTTTTAATAATTTTAACCTTAATAGTTGTTTGGTAGAATATTCAAAATTAATTATTAAATAATTTTAGTTTTCTACAGCAGATTTTGAGAAATAGTTTGGGGTTATTTTTCTAAATTGATTATTGAATAATCCATAAGTGGATTTTAAATTGTCTATACTATTATTAATTTAATAAAGACACTTTTATCATCAATAATAGATTAAAACTTAAATAAACTAAAACACTTTGTTACTAAAAATTAAATATAGTTTAAAAAAAATTAAAATGAAGTTAGAACTTAAAGTACACAAGAGGCCAACTCCTCAAACTAGGAGGGATGGTGATCTCCAGAGGAGGAGTCTCCTCTAGTTCGTTTAATATATATATATATATATATATATATATAAATACTATTTTTAGTGAAGATAATTATAGTTATTTTTAATGCAAAATTATGATTAAATATTAATTTAGTTTAAAAATTAAAATAATTATAAAAAATGTAAAAATGTATTACAATATTATGTTTAGAGCTAATTGCATCGACCTCCCCTGAGGTTTTACCAACTACAAGCGAAGTCAACTTTATCGTTTTTTGCAAATACCTCTTCTACCCTTAGTAAAATTTGGTCAAATGTAGCAGTTGATCAGGGGAGGTCTTTGTAAAAAAACCCAAAAATTGGCTAACAGGAGAGGAGGTCTTTATTAATAAACCCAAAAGTTGACTAACGGGAGGGGAGGTCTTTGTCAATAAATCCAAAAGTTGACTCCGCCTGTAATTGAGCAAACTTCAAGGGAGATAGGTGTTATTTACTCTTATATTTATTTCAGTCATTATACACAGTTATAATACTTTTGGAATAAAATTACCAAACATATATACACTACTTTTGAGTCTCAGCAATTTTAAAATGCAATTAACCAAATATTTATCTGATTATCTTGATGGCTGATTATTCTTTCAGCACAGCTAATACTGACTATGTTAAAAATTACAGTAAAACCCAACTGGCCTTACCTTTAAAAGCTAAATGTTATCCAAAATCTCATGTTTATGAATTGTCATATAGTAGAGACTGTCTTAGATTCTTTTAGAAGTGCGTTTCTCATTGCTTCTTTAAGGCATATTGATAGATCAAATACTATTGGCATATTAATAGATCAAACCGTATTTGCATGCCACTAATTAAATTAAATTTTTTAATGAGGAAACATAATGACAAATGCTAAAACAAACTTACATGAATATCTTAACCAATATGAGAGCTTACTAGTTGACAACTGAGGATAACTTCCCCCAAAGGTTTAGTAAATCACCTATATTAAACTGGATTTCCTCTATCCAATTAAGTTGTCATTTCTTATTTTCCTAGTTACTACTTTGACACAGAATTTGAAGACATTTTAAAGTATGGTAATATTTTTAAAGGTGAAATTGGGTATAATTAGGTCAAGACTGACTACTACACACTTGGATATGTAATTCATAATGCATAGTATTGAGTATCTACTACTGCACCATGTAAAAAAAATAAAATAAAAAGAGGTCCGTTAAGTAACTTTCTATTGAGTATATTACAGGTGGGCTAGTATCAGCTTAGGTGCGAACATGCCAGCACGTGTGGAAAGAACTGTTAGAAGAAATGATTGTGAGTTTCAGCTCATAGGAGAGCCAACTGGGGAGTGTTATGAAGTTATAATGTTCTTTGGTATCATAGACATACTTCAAGACTATGACATTACTAAGAAACTAGAGCATGCGTACAAATCCATCCAATATGATCCCACTTCGATATCAGCGGTTGATCCGAGGCAATATTCAAGGCGGTTTCGTGATTTTATATTCAAAGTTTTTTCTGAAGATGTTTGAAGATTCAACTTAACCCAGCACTTCCATTTTCTGGGTTTTCTATAGCAGGGATGAATCCAATTAAGTTATCATGAAAAGGAAGGAACGCATGACAGCAAAGTTCAGTTCCAAGTAGTTTGAATTGATTTTTCTCTTCCATTCATTCATTTTCTTTATATATAAATGAATAGGTATATACATCATCTATACAAGTGAAGTTGTTGAAAATGTTGTATCCTGGAGTAGTGAATTGAAATCCACTCCAAATGTAAAAGTGTAATAGAATCCATTCTTTTTTTGGTTCAATTTTTTAGTCTTGGGAGATATAGAGAAGTTTCCCTGGGATTTTTGGCATCTTAGTTGGATTGAATTGTATATAAAGAAAATGTATCAGGATCAAACTATTTTTTGTCACAAGATTGTGATGTAATAATATGTAGTGAATATTTGAGAAATTCTCCTGAAGGAGATGCTCAATACTTTTCTCTCACTCTTTCTTTCCTCCAGTTGGAGAAGACTGTCATTACGACTTGATATGCTTATATTCCTGAAGACCCTGGTAAGTTTGAACTTGTTTGCAAAATTCAATATTCAACTAACCAAATTGAACTGACAGAAGGTTTTGCTTCTTTGAATATGTTACTGGGTGTATACATTATTTATTGTAATAGTTTTGATTGAATTTGTTTCTGTTAGTTAAGGCAATGCTAAGTAGACTAAATTACAGATATTAAAAAATTTAATTGCTTGATTTTTAGCATTAAAATGATTTTAGGAATATACGAGTGTATGGGATCAATTAAGGAGTCTCTAAAGCATGTTTAGCATCAGCATGCTGAATTTAACTATGTTCTGTTTGTAATTATTATTATTGATTTTGTTTGTTTCTTGGGAAAATATGCAGGAAAGTGAAAAGAAAATTTTCAGATAGAAAAGACAACAATAGCCGTTTTTGGAAATCTTTTAACGGACTCTTATTTATTCATCTAATGATTTTGTGCTTAACACATTTTATATAAAATTGTTGGTTAATAACATAATGTAATTAATTCTAACTTAATACACTTGAATTGCTTCAACCAATCAGATGCTCACTTGTTGGGCTTATCATTGTTGACAACTGGATCAATCAGGCTAACGTCCTCCCTTAAACTCACAGTTGGCTGTGTCACATTTGGGGATCACAATTTCACACGCGGACCCGCACATCAACTGATTTTCACCCTGCGATGAGTGGGTTTGGATATTACTAATTGGATTTGTGGGTGGATTTGAATGTAAAGTTCAAACCCAATGCAAGTTCGGGTTCTGATTTTAAAAATAAAGCCGCACATAAACCTGCGAACTCGCATAAATGAAAAATATAGGGCGAATTACAATGAAGTACTTTAACATTTAGCTATATTGCAATGACATCGTAAGTTTAGTCTTAATTACACGTTAATATTCTTGAGTAACTGGTATCATTAGAACTGACGGTCAACCAATAGACAGAAGGGTAATATGGTCATTTAATTTTTTATAAAAAAAAGTTATAAAATAAATAAAAAAAATAGATCTTCACTGTCCATCAATCTCGATAGACGATGAATATCCATTTTAAAAAAAAAACAATATTTTTTTTAATTTTTAATTTTTATTTAATTCAATTTTTTAACCAGATGTAGTTATGTCATTTCATACATAATTCATGATCAAACCGTTATTTTTAACTAGATCAACTTAATGTAGGGTACTAACGTGCGATTAAAGTTACACTCACGATTTTCGTTAATATGACTAAACGTTAAGGTACTTTATTGCAATTCACTCAAAAATATACTTAATAAATTTTTAGGGATTTTCATTTTGGTCCCTAACTTTTAGGAAAATTATCAATTTTTTAAACCAGTTTCGTTTATTGGTATTATTGGACCCTAACTTTCTGGAAATGTATCAATTTGGTTCTTTTATTAGTCAACCGTTAGTCAAACTTAACTGTTCTAGGAGTATTCTTGTCTTTCAACCTACCCATAATTAAAAAATTAATTAAATTAAAATTTTTTAAAAAAAACAGTAAATGAATAGAATTTTTTTTAAAAAAATAAAAATTATAAAATTAATTTTTTTTTTTACTATTTTAAAAAAAGTTGATATTCTTAGTGGATATCCAGATTGGATCTCCACTGTCCACCATCCACAAAGAACAGTAAGAAAAAAAAAATTGAAGTTGTAGTTGAAGATTTAGGTTCGAATCGAACCTATAAATCTGGGTTCAATTCCAACCCAGAAATCTGGGTTCAATTCCAACCTAGGGTTCTGAGTTCGTCTTCAAACCCAGATCTTCAACTTCAAAATTTTTTTTTTCTTGGTGGAGATCCAATCTAGATCTCTACCAAGAATATTAATTATTTTTAAACAGTAAAAAAAATTAATTTACAGTTTTTATTTTTTTAAAAAAATTTCGATATAATCTCCACTATCCATCAATTTTGATGGATAGTGGAGATTCATTTAAAATTTTTTTTTTAAGGGCATTTCAAAATATTTTAAAATTTTTAATTAAAAATTAATTTAAAATGATCATACTGTCCTTCTAATTATTATTATTTTTTAAAATTTGAGGTTAAAATTGTAATTTTAATTTATTTAAATAGAGTCATGGACAAAATAGTCTTTTTTACCAATTCTGTTAAGTTTGACTAGTAGAAATTTGGTCAGAGGGACCAAATTGATACATTTCCTAAAAATTAAGGTCCAAGGATACCATTAACCATAAATGGTTTAAAAAATTGATAATTTTCCAAAAGTTAGGGACTAAAATGAAAATCCCTGTAATATTTTTTAAAAAATTACTATGATTTTGAATATTCTTAGTATTTAATTTTGTTATTATGGATTTAAATATGATAAAATTTGTGATTTAAAGATGGTTTAGTAGTGAAAGTATTTTTATTTTAAAAATATTTTTTATTTCGTGGGTTTGGACCCGCGAACCCACAAAATTATATGGGTTTATAGGCGGGTGCGGGTTTGAGTTAAACACGTAGCTGCAAACCCGAAGCCGTATAATTTCGGCGGGTTCACAGGTGGGTTTCGGTGTCAAAAAATATTGAGCGTTTGGGTTTAGATTTGGCCAAATTGGACCTATCCTGACCCGCTATCATCCCTAATCACAGTGAGTTTGTTCCTTATAAATTGAAACGTGGAGTTGAGAGAGGTTTTGTAAAAACATTGCTACCTGATCAATTGATGGCACATGATTAACCATTATTGCTTCTACAATACTTTATCCCTTACATAGTATAGATCCGCTCAATGTGCTTGGTTGAAGAACTGAGATATTTAACATGACTATAGTACTCAAATTATCACAATAAACCGTGGGTGGTCTTGCCAATGAAATCCTTAGTTCTTGAAGTAAAGATTGCATCCAAGTTATTTCAGCTGCAACTGTTGCAAGACTTCTGTACTCAACTTCAGTTGATAATCTGGATACTGTGTGCTACTTTTTTGCATGCCAACTAATCAAGTAAGGACGTACAAACACATAAAAAGCAATTGTTGACTTCCTATCATATGAATTGGTTGCCCAATCTGCATAAGAAATGCCACTAAACCAGACTACGGGAAATTGTTTTTGGTTGTTCTTTTAGATATCTCATAATCATTTTCATTTCTTTCCAATGCTTATCCTTTGGAGATTACATAGACTAACATACCTTGTTTACGACATATGTTAATTCGGGTATAGTCGCTGTAACATATTGCAATGCACCCATTATATTTTTTTACTCTGTCCCTCTGTTAAAAAGATTGATTCTATAAAATGAGAGCTGGTTTGTAATATCCCTAATTTCGCATAATTAATTTTGAGTATATGAATATAAAAAAATTTATGGTTAGAGGGGTGTAAAACGTAATTAAATGTATGTTTATTTTTATGGTTTTCAGACGGACCAGATGGAGCGGTCCTAGAAAGATTGCATGAAGTGAAGGAAAAAGTGGACAGTGAGTACCGCGACCCCTCACCGCGATCACAGATCAGCGCTGACTAGCTCGCGGTGAAAAAGATCAAATTCGGGCAGTGAGCAATGCGACCACCAGCGCGACTACCAGCGCGACCATGGTACTGCGATGAGTGCTCGCGATGAAAGCGGTGGAACTTCTCCAAGTGAGTACCGTGACCAGGTGGCTACGACCACAGGTCGCAATGACCGAATTTGTATAAAAAAAAGAAAGCTTCTCGCGGAAGCCAAGTAGAAAAGAAGAAGCAAAAAACGGGAAAGAAAAGAAAAGAAAGAAAAAAAAAAGAAAGGAGAGAAAGGAAAAGAGAGAGAGAAAGGAAGAGAGAGAAGAAGAAGAAAAAGAAGAAGAGAAGAAGAGGAAGAAGGGAAGAAGAAGAAGAGAAGAGGAAGAAGAAGAAAAGGAAAGAAAAAGGAAAGAGAAAGGAAAGAGAAATTGGAAAGAAAACGGTATCCAAGTCGGTATACACCCGTTTTAGAAATCTTTACAAAAGTATTAAGTATTTTTCGTCTGAATCTGAGATTTATTTGAATAACTTCGTAATTATGTGTTTATATTGTTTTTGTTTGAATGATTTCACTTTAATCGTATTTTGATTATTATGTTCTCGTTGAAATTAATTGTTTTAGAACATTGTATGAATAAATTGTTTACTTTCTATGAAACTATATATATATATATATATATATATATTTGAATAATATCGTTTGAATTTGCTATTTGTAGAGGTGAACATCAATTTGTAAATTACAGTTATTATTTGAAAATGTTGTATTGAAACGACCCTAGGATACGTAGACATAGAAATGGATATCGGAGGTTGGTATACCAGCTGGGTTCATTGGGCAGTACTACACCTACATTGATATTGATATTGATGATTTATTATGTACCTCCTCATGGATTCGTCCAGGGGTACGGAGACACGTACCTCCTCATGGATTCGTCCTAGGGTAGGGAGACACGTACCTTCCTAAGGATTCGTCCTGGGATAGGGAGCTATGTACCTCTCTAGGGTCCGAACCCTCGGTCCTAGGGTAGGGAGATACGTACCACTCTTAGGATTCGTCCTAGGGTGGGAGTTATGTTCTACAGACAGCCACTGTGGTCGAACGACCCATATTCCAGTCCTAATTTATGTTGAGTATTCCAGAGGGCCAGAATTGAAGTGAATTGAATGATATGTTTATAAGTGAATTTCGAAATCGATTTTATACGTTTATTTCAGGATTGAAGTTAAAATGATTGTAACAAAATTGAAATTGCCTTGAGAGGAAATGATTATAAATGAATTTATGATTTGGTTTTGTATGGATTATAAATTGTAATGAGTTGTTTCTATAGAATTGATTTCATCAGTTTTATTTCTGTAAATGATTTGAATAGTAACATGTTTATATACAATCATATTGTGATATTTTTTATTATGAAAAGTTATTTATGATTTTGATACTTGAGTTTAGTGTACACCCACTCCACTATATGCTTAGCGCGTCGGTTTTTATCGCTCGTAGGTCACAGGGATACCGAGGCAGATAAAGAGTAGAGAGGAGGTACCTGCAGCTTGAAGAGTTCAGAGTCACCACATCTACTAGGTAGTTATATAGTTTTACATGTTATAGTCAGTACGCATGCATATACAAAAGTCTGTAAATTCGATGATTTTATATATATGTTTTGTAAATAATTTTATGATTTCTGTTATCATTTTGAAAGGTTTGTAACTATTGAATTATGAATTATTTGATTTTAAAACTGTTGTAAAGTCGCACTAAATGGCAGAGTACGCATTTGATTGAAAGGATATTTGAAGTGTTGTTGTGTAATTTATTTGATTTGAGTTTTACTTGAAACAGGTTTTGGGAAATCAGAAAAACAGAGGAAACTCTGCCGAAATTTTTGAAAATAAAGTTTGATAGGCTCACTAGAAAAATAATTACAAATTTATATGATTTTCCGTTTATAAACAATGAAGAAAGTATTTAAAAACCCGGTAACGCTCCCTGGGTCGATCCAGCCGGGTTGGGTCAGGGGGTGTTACATGGCTGGCAGGACTAGAAATCATCACAAAAAGGAGTCCTTTTTACAGTAAGCATTCCAACCTTTTTCAACAAATCAAGAGCATACTTATGTTGTGATAAGTGCAAACCAGAAGCAATATGTTAAACCTCTATACCGAAGAAATAATGAAGAGATCCTAAATCCTTTAAAGCAAAGATTTTTTTCAACCGGAGAACAAAGCCCTAATCGATATTAGGTCACTCCCTATAACAGTTATGTCATTGTCAACATAAACAAAAAACTTGAACTTTGAGAGGAAAAATGAAAAACAAGAGAGTTGTCAGCCTTTGATGATGCAACCAAGTAGAAGAAGTGAGAGTTTGAACTTTTCAAACCAGGGATGAGTTACCTGCTAAAGTCCATACAAAGCTTTAAGTTAGGGTTTTATGAAACAACTTTCCCGTTTGAAGGATGATCAACTAAACTCCATGTCTGGTTGTTAATAAGAACCTTACATTTCTAAGTCATTGTTGTAAACCACTTAGGATCATGAAGGGCCTTGTAACATCCCTAATTTCGAATAATTAATTTTGAGTATATGAATATAAAAATTTATGATTGGAAGGGTGTAAAACGTAATTAAATATATGTTTATTTTTATGGTTTCCAGATGGACCAGATGGAGCGGTCCAGAAAGATTGCATTAAGTTAAGAAAAAAGTGGACAGTGAGTACCGCGACCACTCACCGCGACTAGAGATCGCGATGAGCTGCTCGCGGTGAAAAATGAAATTTTTGGCAGTGAGCACCACGATCAGTCACCGCGACCATAGATCGCGCCGACTGGCTCGCGGTGAAAAAGATCAAATTCGGGCAGTGAGCAACGCGACCACCAGCGGGACCATGATACCGCGATGGGTGCTCGCGATGAAAGCGGTAGAACTTCACTAGTGAGCACCGCGACCAAGTGGTGCGACCACAGGTCGCGATGACCGAATTTGTATATAACAAAAAAAGCTTCTCGCAGAAGCCAAACAGAAAAACAGAAGTAGAAAACGGGTGAGGAAGGAAAAGAAAAGAAAGAAGAAGAGAGGAAAAGAAAAGAAAGACGAAGAGAAGAAGAAGAAAAAGAAGAAGAAGAAGAGAAGGGAAAGAAGAGAAAGAAAAGAAGAGGAAGAAAAGAGAAAGAGAAAGGAAAGAGGAGGAAGAAAGGAAAAAAAAGGAAAAAAGGGAAATCCAGAAAGAAAATTGTCGGAAAACAGTATCCAGGTTGGTGTACACTCGTTTCTGCAACTATTTTTTATATGTGGTTTGATTTAGTAAGTTTGGAAATATATTTCTGAATTTTATATACTCGTATTGATTATATATATATATATATTCGTATTTCATTTGTGTATATTGTTGAAATTATTTGTGCAATATTTTGAGATTATGTAATTTTGAATATAAGTGTATGTTTCCAAAACCTGATTTCCAACTATTGTTGTAAGAATATTGTTGGTTTACAAATTATTGATTTTGATTGAAGCCTATATTTGTTGATTTTCGGATTAAATGAATTAATTGGAAACTCTGAATAACGGCCCTGATATATGTTTAGGGATATATGGATATAGGAGATTGACATGTCAATTGGGTGAATATATGGCAATACTGCACCGTGATTTATGATGCCTCTTATGTTGATTATACGGATACCATTTCCTCGTGAAATGGGAAACCGACTGTTAAACACGAATACCATTTCCTCGTGAAATGGGAAACCGACTGTGAGAATATATGGATACCATTTTCTCGTGAAATGGGAAATCGACTGTTTATATAGGGATACCATTTCATATGAGATGGGAAACCCAACTATAAAACCCGTAATCCAGTCCTGTAAACCCTGTTATGTGTATCACGGGCCCAATTGAGAATTGATAGTTAGAAAATGTTATGGAAAATAAAGAAATGATATTGAAATTGAAACCCAGAAACTTTTGAAATACTTCGTATTTATATAGTTTCAGTAATTGAAATACCACGTTTGTTTTATATATATATATATATATTTCTGAAATTCTGAATTTAAGCTTTATTCTTTATTTATATATCTTTCTGAATTTCTGAATTTAAAATTTAGTATTTTATATTATATTGCAATTTATTTTAGTGTACACCCACTAAGCTATATGCTTAGCGCGTCGGTTTTTATCGCGCGTAGGTCACAGGGATACCGAGGCAGAGAAAGAGTAGAGAGGAGGTACCTGCAGATTGAAGAGTTCAGAGTCACCACATTTATTGGGTAGTTATATAGTTTGTATGTTATATTCAGTAATCATGCATATACAGAAGTCTGTAAATTCGATGATTTTATATATATATATATATATATATATATTGTAAATAATTTTATGATTTCTGTTATTATTTTTAAAGGTTCGTAAATATTGAATTATGAATTATTTTATTTGAACATTGTTGGAAAGTCGCACTAAACGGCAGAGTGCGCATTTGATTGAAAGGAAATTTAAAGTGTTGTTGTAGAATTTATTTGAATTGAGTTTTATTTGAAACATGTTTTGGGAAATTAGAAAAATAGAGGAAACTCTGCCGAAATTTTTGAAACTAAAGTTTGATGGGCTCACTAGCAAAATTATTTTTACATTACAACTTTATATGATTTTATATGGTTTTTAGTTTATAAACATAATTAAGAAAGTATTTGAAAACCCGGTAACGCTCTCTGGGTCGATCCAGCCGGGTCGGGTCAGGGGGTGTTACATTTAAGTGGTATCAGAGCGTGGCTTAGGCATTTCTGGACCAAAAGAGTCTGTATATGCATGCATTGAATAAGGATACCTATAGAAATGTGTGACTCTAATATGCAGATCTCTCTTCTGTCTTATATAGGATAAAAGAAATGAAAGGAAGTGGAGATAGATCTGAGAGTCCCGCCAGCGTGGCTGGGGGAGCATCCAAAGAATCAGTCAGTCCTAGAGCGGATGGACTAGAAGTTCAATGTCAGCCAGCATTTATGCAGCAAATGGCTGAGTTCTTTCAGAATGTGGTCAGAGCAGCGCCACGAAGATTAGCTATAGAACGACTGGCTAAATACAGACCGACTGATTTCCATGGCAGAAAAGATGAGGATGCATCTGGAGCAGAATACTGGTTTGAACGAACAGACAGAATATTAGAGCAGATGCACTGTACACCTGAAAAAATATTGGAGTGTGCAGTATCCTTATTGCAGGAGGATGCCTACCAGTGGTGGACCTCCGTTATACAGTCAGTGCTACCAGAGGACAGGACTTGGGAATTGTTTCAAAAGGAGTTTCGAAGAAAATATGTCGGTCGCATTTATTTGGATAATATGAAGAGGAGAATTTACCAACCTGAAGCAGAGACAAATGATCGTGACAGAGTATGAGAGAGAATTTGTCAGGTTGAGTAAATATGCTCGAGATATGGTGGCCACAGAGGCGGATAAATGCAGAAGGTTTGAGGATGGACTGAACGACTATATCTGCCTACAGGTTGTGTAACATCCCTAATTTCTAAATAATTAATTTTGAATATATGAATAGAATGTTGATTATTTGAGGGGTGTTACAGGTTGTTGCCTTTGAATTTGAAGATTTTACCAAACTCGTCTCTGCGGCTCTGAATATTGAAAGAATTAAGAAAGAAGAGCAGGCCAGGAAGAGACAGAGGTCAACAGAGAAGGGGAGCAGGGCCATCTAGTTCCTACCAGCCCCAGAGTAAGAAATTCAAGGGACCGCAGCCTAGTGGTCTAGTGCAGTCACAGAGGCCCATACCCATAGCCTAGGCCAGGTCAGTCTGCAACTTCGATTGCTAGTACCCCTAGGAGTGCAAGTTAGAGGGACCAGCCCCAGCATTGTGGAAGGCAACACCCTGGGGAATGTTGGAAGATTACAGGAGCCTGCTTGAGGTGTGGATCCCGTGACCATTTTTAAATTATTTTCAAAAAATTAAAGGGTGAATTGCACTCAAGTACCCTGATTTTAATCATAATTGCACGTTTAATGCCAGTTGTGTCATAATTGCATTCGAATACCCTACTTTCCGTTGACCATCATTAACGTGACGGTTGACCAAACGGATTATGGGAAAATGATGAGACTGCCCCTACAATGGAAAAAAAAATTGAAAACTCAGATTTCTGGGCTCGAACACGAATCAGAATTTTTTTTAAATTTTTTTAAATTTCTTTTTGTTGATATGGTCTCCAGATCTCTTCCATCTGTTTTTTTTTAATTTATTTTTTAATTTTTTAACATATTATTTTATTTAAAAATATGACTGGCATGTTCTTATTGGTTGGATGATTTTTTAAAATTTTTTAAAAATGAATTTAAACGTAAAAGACCAATTTACCCTTGAACCATTTGGTCAACCGTTACTTTAACGGTGATCAACGGAAAATAGGGTATTCAAATGCAATTATGATAAAACTGGCATTAAACGTGCAATTATGATAAAAGTCAGGGTATTTGAGTGCAATTCACCCAAAAATAAAAAATAATTTTAGAAGGGAGAGAGATTTGGATTTTTCCAGATCTCTCTCCTTTTAAGCTTCCCTTCAAATAAAAACAGAAAAACAAAAACAACAATATGGTGTCGAATTGATAGGGGAGGATCTGAAGAAGACGGCGAAAAAGAAGATGGCATCGTCTATAACATCCGTAATTTTCGTTAATTATGAAAATTTCCTAAAAGTGTTGTTAATTATATGAAAATAATGTAATGTGTTTATTGGAGTAATTTTTAGGTATACAAGTGGACCAGATGGAACGGTCCGGAAAGAATGTATGAAGGAAAAAGGAAAAAGTTGGCAGTGAGTACCGCGACCAGGGATCGCGATGAGTAGCTCGCTGTGAAAATGGTGATTTTAGACAGTGAGCACCGCGACCAGTCACCGCGATCAGGGATCGCGCTGAGCAGCTCGCGGTGCAAATGTTGATTTTGGGCAGTGAGCAACGCGACCAACATTACGACCAGATACCGCGATGGCTGATCGCGATGAAAGCGGTGAAATTAATCCAGTGAGCAACGCGCTGACCGAATTTTTATAAAAAAAAAGAGACGGTGAGAAGCTTCACGAAGAAGCAAGAGAGAAAAGAGAAAGAGAGAGAACGGGAGAAGAAAAAGAAAGAAAGAAAGAAAAAGAAAAACAAGAGAAAGAAAAGAGAGAGAAAGAAAGAGAGAGAAGGAAGAAGAAGGAGAAGAAGAAGAGGAAGAAGAGAAGAAGAAGAAGAGAAGAGAAAGAAGAAGAAAGGAAGAAGAAAGAAGGAAAAAAGAAAAAAGAAAAAAGAAAAAAGGAAACCTAGAAAAGAAACAGTCGGAAAAACGGTATCCAGGTTGATATACACTACTTTTTGAAAACTCTGTGATTTTATTATGTGTTTTTATTCGAATCTGAGATTTTATTTGAATATTTTGATTTAATAGTATTTCGATTATTACGATTATATTGAAGCAAATTGATTTAGAATGTCGTATGAAACAAATTGTATGATTTCTATGAAGTTACATGCATATGTATTACGAATATTGTTTGCAAATTTTGATTTTTGAATTCAATTTCAACTTATGAATTACTGTTGATTATTTTGAAAAAGAATATAATGAGTTGATATGAAACTGAGAAAAAGTTGTATTGAAACGGCTCTAAGATACATGGACATACAAAACGGATATAGGAGATTGGTATACCAGCTGGATTATTTCAGCAGTACTGCACCGATATTGCTATTAGTCGTGATTATTATGTACCTTCCTAAGGATTCATCTTGGAGTAAGGAGTATGTACCTTCCTAAGGATTCGTCCCGAGATAGGGAGTTATGTACCTCCCTAAGGATACCGAACATTCGGTCCTAGGGTAGGGAGTTATATGTACCACCCTTCGATTGTACAGGCCCCAAGTGCCGGTCCTCAGGTTGGGAGTTATGTTCGACAGACAGCCATTAAGGTCGAACGACCCATATTCCAGTCCTGAAATTATGTTGAGTATACCAAAGGGCCAGGATTGAGAATGAATTGAATAAAATGTTTGTAAAAGAATTGAGAATTCGATTTCGTATGAATTATTAACTTAATTTAGTTGCTTTTATTAAATTGATTTCATATGATTTATTTCCGTGATTGAGTTGAAATATGACATGTTTTTATACGATATTATTGTGATATTTTTATTATGAAATTTATTTTAAGATTTTGATAAATGAGTTTAGTGTACACCCACTAAGCTATATGCTTAGCGCGTTGATTTCATTACGCGTAGGTAACAGGAATACCGAAGGGGAAAAAGAGTAGAGAGGAGGTAGCTGCAGATTGAAGAATTCAGAGTCACCATACTGATTAAGTAGCTATATGCCTTTGAGTTTGGAGATTTTACTAGACTTGTCTCTGCAGCTTTGAATGTGGAAATAATTAAGAAAGAAGAGCAGGCTAGAAGAGACAGAGGTCAACAGAGAAGGGGAACAGGGCCATCAAGTTCATATCAACCCCAGAGTAAGAAATTTAAAGGACCGCAGTCTAGTGGTCCGGTGCAGTCACAGAGGCTCATACCCACAGCCAGGCCGGGTCAGTCTGCAACTTCGATAGCTAGTACCCCTGGGAATGCAGTTAGGGGACCAGCCCTGGCACTTTGTGAGCATTGTGGGAGAAGACATCCTGGGGAATGTTGGAGGATCACAGGAGCCTGTTTGAGATGTGGATCCCGTGACCATTTTCAGAGGGATTGCCCACAATTTAGAGCTACCCTTGTTCCGTAACCAGAGAGATCTGCCCCTACTACTTTCAGAGGTAGGAGGCCCAGTAAGGTAGGACCTAAAGGTGGTAGTTACAGAGGGGTGTCAGAATCAGTAGCTAGACCAGATAGTCGAGCTCCTGCACGAGCCTATGTTATTAGGGCTCAGGAAGACAAGGATGCGTCAGACGTGATAGCTGGTATTGTTTCTATCTTTGATACTACAGCTATTGCATTGATAGATCTAGGTTCTATTCATTCCTATATATGTGATGCATTGTTGAAACAACGAAGTTTGAAAACTGAACCTACTGAGTATAAAGTATTAGTCAGCAATCCAATAGGCCAAAGTGTAGTTGTGAACCGTGTGTACAGAAATTGTCCTATTCGGATTCAGGAATATGAATTTCTAGGAGATTTGATGAAGTTGCCATTCCATAAGTTTGATGTTATTCTAGGCATGGACTGGCTATCCAGATACAAGGTAGTGATCGACTGCGAATTGAAAAGAGTAACTCTCAGAACAGCCGATGGTGCAGAAATCACGATGGTGGGTGAAAGGAGGAATTTTCTCTCCAATGTCATTTCAGCCATGACAGCCTGTAAGCTGATCAGAAAGGGGTGTGAAGCATATTTGGCACAAGTGATTGATTCTAAAATTCAGAATATACCCACTGTGTGTAATTTTACAGATGTATTTCCAGAGGAGCTTCCTGATTTGTCACCTCAGAGAGAAGTGGAGTTTGTGATTGACGTGGTACCAGGTACGTCTCCAGTATCCATAGCTCCTTATAGAATGGCACCAGCAGAACTGAAAGAACTGAAGATACAGTTACAAGAATTGCTGGATAAGGGCTTTATTAGACCCAGTGTATCCCCGTGGGGAGCTGCAGTGCTATTTGTGAAAAAGAAAGATGGGTCATTGAGATTATGTATCGATTATAGGCAACTAAATAAACTCACAATTAAGAATAAATATCTGTTGCCTAGAATCGATGACTTGTTTGACCAGTTGAGAGGAGCATGTGTCTTCTCAAATATAGATCTCAGATCGGGGTATCATCAGTTGAGAATAAAAGATTATGATATTCTGAAAACTACATTCAGAACCAGGTATGAACATTATGAATTTGTAGTGATGCCATTTGGGCTGACAAATGCACCTATAGCCTTTATGGATTTGATGAACCGAATATTCCGACCATACTTGAATCAGTTTGTGGTAGTATTTATTGATGATATCCTGGTGTACTCACAGACGACAGAGGACCATGACAGGCACATCAGAGTAGTATTGCAGATTCTGAGGGAGAAGTAACTATATGAAAAACTGAGTAAATGTGAGTTTTGGTTGGCCGAAATTGCATTTCTGGGTCATATTGTATCAGCAGAGGGTATTAAGGCAGATCCTAAAAAGATTGAAGCAATTATAGAATGGAAGCCTCCAAAGAATGTTACAGAAGTCAGAAGTTTCTTAGGCTTGACAGGTTATTATCGACGGTTTGTGAAGGGATTTTCATCCATAGCAAGTCCGTTGACCAAATTACTGCATAAAAATGTCAGATTTGACTGGACTGACAGACGCTAGGCAGCTTTTGACAGATTGAAGACGATGCTAGTTGAGGCTCCAGTCCTGATTCAGCCTGTTTCAGGTAAAGATTTTGTGATCTATAGTGATGCCTCACACCAGGGTTTAGGTTGTGTATTGATGCAGGAAGGCAAGGTGGTTGCATATGCGTCTAGACAGTTGAAAACTCATGAACAGAACTATCCGATACATCATCTGGAACTTGCAGCCATTGTATTTGCCTTGAAAATATGGAGGCATTACTTGTATGGTGAGAAGTGCTACATATACACAGATCACAAAAGTCTGAAATATCTGCCTACTCAAAGAGAGCTCAATTTGAGACAGAGACGATGGATGAAGTTAATCAAATATTATGATTGTGTGATTGATTACCATCCAGGAAAGGCGAATGTGGTAGCAGATTCTTTGAGCAGAAAAACACTATTCGCCCTAAAAGCTATCAATGTACAATTACAGTTGAATCCAGATAATGCATTGGTGGCTGAATTGAGATGCAGACCAAGTTTGATTCAGCAGATTGCAGAAAAACAGAAGCAGGATGATAGAATTCGGATGATATGTGGACAAATCCCAAAGGGGAAGCATCCAGACTTCTTAATTAGAAATGATGGTATTGTGTGTTTCAGAAACAGGATTTGCATTCCAGATGATGAAGAATTGAGAAATATGATCCTGACAAAGGCACACAGTAGTTCGTATTCGATGCACCCAGGTAGCACAAAATGTACAGAGATTTGAGAACTCAGTATTGGTAGTTTGATATGAAGAAAGATATGGTGGATTTCGTGAATAAATGTATGACCTGTCAACAGGTGAAAGCTGAACACCAGGTTCCATCAGAATTGTTACAGCCAATATCAATACCTGAATGGAAATGGGATCGCATTACGATGGACTTTGTCATAGGATTGCCACTCACCCAGAGTAAATATGATGGTATATGGGTAATAGTGGATCGACTGACGAAGTCAGCACATTTCCTACCTGTCAGAACTAACTATTCACTGGATCGACTGGCAGAATTGTATATAAAAGAAATAGTCATATTGCATGGAGTGCCTGCATCAATAATATTAGATCGGGACCCGAGGTTTACATCTAGATTCTGGAAGAAGTTTCAAGAAGCTTTCGGTACTGAGGAAAATGTGAAGATTATCAAGGAAAGACTGAAAGTTACTTCTGTCCGACAAAAATCATATGCAGACCTGAAAAGGAAGGAGATAGAATATGAAGTCGGTGAAAATTTTTTCCTGAAAGTATCTCTATGGAAGAAAGTGCTCAGATTTGGCAGAAAAAAGAAGTTAAGTCCTAGGTTTATTGGCCCATAGGAAATCATTGAACTTGTGGGACCAGTAGCCTACAGACTTGCTTTACCTCCTGAATTAGAAAAGATTCATAATGTATTTCATGTATCTATGCTGAGGAGATACAGATCTGATCCTTCCCACAGAGTACAGGCTGAAAGTATTGAAATCCGACCAGACCTGACATATGAAGAGGAACCAGTGCAAATTCTTGATAGGGAGATTAAAGAACTACGAAACAAAAGAGTTCCACCGGTGAAAGTCCTCTAGAGGAATCATAAAGTAGAAGAGGCTATCTGGGAGAGCGAGGAAACAATGAGACAACAGTATCCACAACTGTTTAATTGAGGTAAAATTTCGAGGACAAAATTTCTTAAGAGGGGAAGAATTGTAAGAACCGTAATTTTCGTTAATTACATGAAAATAATGTAATGTGTTTATTAGACTAATTTTTAGATATACAAGTGGACCAGGTGGAACGGTCCGGAAAGAATGCATGAAGGAAAAAGAAAAAAGTTGGCAGTGAGTACCGCGCACAGTCACCGTGATCAGGGATCGCGATGAGCAGCTCGTAGTGAAAATATTGATTTTGGGCAGTGAGCAACGCGACCAACATTGCGACCAGATACCGCAATGGTTGATCGAGATGAAAGCGGTGAAATTACTCCAGTGAGCAACGCGACCTAGGTGGCGCGACCACAGGTTCGCGATGACCGAATTTTTATATAAAAAAAAAAGAGACGGTGAGAAGCTTCACGAAGAAGCAAGAGAGAAAAGAGAAAGAGAGAGAACGGGAGAAGAAAAAGAAAGAAAAATAAGAGAAAGAAAAGAGAGAGAAAGAAAGAGAGAAAAGGAAGAAGAAGGAGAAGAAGAAGAGGAAGAAGAGAAGAAGAAGAAGAGAAGAGGAAGAAGAAGAAACGAAGAAGAAAGGAGGGAAAAAGAGAAAAGAAAAAAGAAAAAAGGAAATCTAGAAAAGAAACAGTCGGAAAAACGGTATCCAGGTTGGTGTACACTACTTTTTAAAAACTCTGTGATTTTATTATGTATTTTTATTCGAATCTGAGATTTTATTTGAATATTTTGATTTAATAGTATTTCGATTATTACGATTATATTGAAACAAATTGATTTAGAATGTCGTATGAAACAAATTGTATGATTTCTATGAAGTTACATGCATATGTATTACGAATATTGTTTGCAAATTTTAATTTTTGAATTCAATTTCGACTTATGAATTACTGTTGATTATTTTGAAAAAGAATATAATGAGTTGATATGAAACTGAGAAAATGTTGTATTGAAACGGCTCTAGAATACTTGGACATACAAAACGGATATTACTATTGGTCGTGATTATTATGTACCTTCCTAAGTATTCATCCTGGGGTAAGGAGTATGTACCTTCCTAAGGATTCGTCCTGGGATAGGGAGTTATGTACCTCCCTAAGGATACCGAACACTCGGTCCTAGGGTAGGGAGTTATATGTACCACCCTTCGATTGTACAGGCTCCAAGTGCCGGTTCCTCAGGTTGGGAGTTATGTTCGACAGACAGCCACTAAAGTCGAACGACCCATATTCCAGTCCTGAAATTATGTTGAGTATACCAAAGGGCCAGGATTGAGAATGAATTGAATAAAATGTTTGTAAAAGAATTGAGAATTCGATTTCGTAGTGAATTATTAACTTAATTTAGTTGCTTTTATTAAATTGATTTCATATGATTTATTTCCGTGATTGAGTTGAAATATGACATGTTTTTATACGATATTATTGTGATATTTTTATTATGAAATTTATTTTAAGATTTTGATAAATGAGTTTAGTGTACACCCACTAAGCTATATGCTTAGCGCGTTGATTTCATCACGCGTAGGTAATAGGAATACCGAAGGAGAAAAAGAGTAGAGAGGAGGTAGCTGCAGATTGAAGAATTCAGAGTCACCATACTGATTGGGTAGCTATACGGTTTTGTATATTATATTCAGTTAAGCATGCATATACAGAAGTCTGTAAATTCGATATTTATATATGTTTTGTAAATAATTGCTTTATGGTTTATATTTCTTTTTCAAGGTTTGTAAATAGTAATTATGAATTGTTTTATTGGAAAATGTTTGGAAAGTCGCACTATACGACAGAGTGCGCATTTGATTGAGAAATGAATTTTGAAGTGTGGAAATTATATTGTTTTGAACTTTTGTTGAAAACAGGTTTTTGGAAAATCAGAAAAACAGAGGAAACTCTGTCAAAATTTTTTTAAAATGAATTTGATGGGCTCATTAGAAAAGATTTTAAATTATAAATTATTTGGTTTTCAAATTATAAACAGAATAAAGAAAAGTTTTGAAAACCCGGTAGCGCTCCCTGGATCGATCCAGACGGGTCGGGTCAGGGGGTGTTACATCGTCCATCACGATGTGAAGCCGGAGAATGTTTTCCAAGACTTGTGAAACATATTGAAGCTGGGAGATTTCAAGTCGACGGACTGGTTGGTTGAGGAGGGGACCACAACTGGCGTGGTGGGGATGCCGTACTACGTGGCGCTGGAGGTGGTGATGGGGAAGGAGTACAACAAGAAAGAAGACGTGTGGAGCGCAGGCAGTCGTCTTGTACATGATGCTGGCAGGGATCCCGCCGTTCTACTCCGGGATTGCCATCGAAATTTTTGAGGCTGTTTTGAGGGCCAACTTGAGATTTCCGACAAGGGTTTTTTGGTCAGTCTCGCCGTCGGTCAAGGACTTGTTGAGGAAGATGAGGCCAAGTTTCTTTTTTTTTTTTTTTTGTGATTTTTTTTTTTTTTTTGTTGGATGGTTGATAGATTGATTGTGTTTTTGGTTGAATTGATATGGAAGATGGTGGTGGATGGTTGATGAATTGTTTGTGTTTTTGGTTGGATTGGAGATAGGGATTTTTTTTTTCTTTTTATTTGTTGCAATTTTTTTAATTTTCTGGTGGATAAAGTTAATGGATTGATAATTGAATGGGGAAGATAGTGGTTTATTGTTGATGGATTGTGTTTTTGGTTGAATTGGAGATAGAGATGGAGATGAATAATTATTGTTTTAAATAAATTATTGTTTTATTATTTTTTTAAATGTTATTTTTTATATTTTTTAATAAGGGTAGTTAAGTCATTTTACATAAAAATTTAGGTCAACTGTTAAAACTAACGAAGTCAACTGAAAGTAAAGTACTTGAGTGTAATAAACGGTAAACTGGCATTATGCGTGTAACTAAGGCTAAACTCAGGGTATCTTAGTGTAATTCATCCTAAAATTATTTAACTTTTGTAACTGCCATAATTCCTACCTGAATTATATAATTTGCCTCTCTGTTGATTGGAAAAAGATATTGAAAAAACTCAGTTTTCTTCATCTGATTTCTGTGCTATAGAATTATGATATTTTTAGTTCGCCGAAGTTGTCACCGTACACTCATATGATACCATTGTATCTTGGTTTCTTAGTTGTAAAACTATGACGGTTTTATAAATTATTGGTTTGATTTTCAGCAACGACAATTGAATCAACATCCGTTGACAAGACTAGAGGTGGAAAACGGATTCGGATTATTCGATCCGGTCCGAATTCGATTAGAAAAATTGGAAAAAAGAAAATCTAAATCCGATTGTATTCGAATACAATTTTCTGAATGAAAATCTAAAATTACTGTGTGGATTCGGATTTAAATTGTCCGAATTCGAATCCTGTCTGAATCCGAATCCGGTCATAATCCATAATCCGGTTCGAATCCAAATCAAAGTCCAAATCTGAATCCAGTAACAATTGTTGCTGCTTCACTTCATAAAGGAACAGCTTCAACTGGAGTTTATACGCATCATTTAAAAGAATGGATACCATTTGGTAAATATCACATTACACACACAAATGGAAGAGCAGAACAACCAAACATCAAATTGATGTTGCTTACCCTCCCAGATGAATCTGATTACATTCCATATCATGTAAGGAGAAGGAGACAAGGGAGAGGAGACACTAATGAGACGGAAAATGCACAACTACAGACAACACAAATGATTTTCAAGATTTTTGTTCTCATAAAGAAACATGGTATAGTTTTCACAGATTTCAAAATTTTAATATCAATGGCACTTGGATCAATAATACAACTTTTTTTGTGATTGAATTCTATTTAATTATCCTATTCTAGTAATCTTCTGCAATTGTTATTCTTGATTCCCCTGTACATTTCTGCTTCTATCAATAATTATAGCATATAACTTCTGTGATTGATTTTGATTTAATTCAGTATCTGCCAGGAAGATCAAAATTTAATCCAAAAAAATCAAATTTGTTGTCTTCTTTACAGGTTCATTTGCAAATTAAAAAAATACTTCATAGGTGGTTGATGACATGGAACAGACATAAAGAGACAGCGAATACTCCAAGTAGGTTCAAATGAAAGCACATACTTGGTTGTAATTTCCTAGAGGCTCCTCAAAACTTGGAGCAGAGAGGGGTAATGAACTTAGGGCATGTATATGAGAAGAGTTCGTCATAGATAGCAAATGCTGCTTCATCATCGTATCTTTGCATCCTAATCATCTTTTCCCCATACTTCTCCCGTAATTGTGAGTTCACAGTCTCCTCAACAAGCTTCACCTGGGGGACAAAGTGATAGACAAATTGCCATCAAGGCATACATCTGCTCATTCTTCTTTAGTATTTGCTCGTACATCTGCTGACTGATGGGAATCTGTGTGTCACAGATGATGCGCAGTGACTCTATCTTCGTCCGTAGAGGCTCCTCCTCCGCTCTGTTGTGCATTTGTTTGCTCGTTGTTTCTTGAGGGTGCGTTTGGTACATGAGATAGGACAGGACAACGTGGGATAGTCTGTTCCTGTCCCATGTTTGGTGCTACATGGACGTGGGACAACGTGGGACAAAAAACTCAAAAACTTGTCCCATCTCAGACCCTCGGATAAATAGTCCCGTGACATAGGACAAGTCTGAAAATGACCCATATACCCTTAATTCTTTCAAAAATTACAATTAAACCTAATATAAATTAAAACCCTAACCTATTTTTCTCACTTTGTCCTCTCATTTCACGATGCAGGCGCCTCCACTAAACTTCTCACCTTTCACCTTCCACTGCTGCGACCTCCATTGCTATGGCTGGATCTCCAACAAATTTTGTTTTTGGAGATCCAATCTCCAGATTGGATCTCCACATTTTATATTATTATTATATTATTTAAAAAAAATTATTTAATAAAAACATTTAAATTATGTTATGTTATGTCTCATTTATCACTAATATGTTGTAACAAACATTAGAAAGGACAAGAAGGGTACTCTGGTTATTTAAACCTCTTGTACTGTCTTGTCCCAGCCATACCAAATGCATAACACTACAATACACAGTTCTGTCCTAGACATACCAAACACAATATGGAACAACTGTCCTGTCCTGTCCCGTCTCGTCCTGTCTCGTCCACGTACCAAACCCACCCTGAGAGAGAGAGAGAGCGACAGTGAAAGAAAAACAAAATCTTAAAATGGTTAGATTTAGGTTTTTTTTTAAAAAAAAAAATTTATATATGGAGAGTTGTTTTGGGTTGAATCTGAATCCGGTCCAGAAAAATTCCGATTCGGTCCGAAAAAATCCTAATCCGGTACAAAATTTAAAAATATCTAAATTCGACCTGAACTCCGAAATTTGAAAATCCTAAATCTGAATCCGATCCGTAATTTCCGTTCGGAATTAACTTTTTTTTTAAAAAAAAAATCCGATCCGAATCCAGTCTGAAAATTTTCGGATAAAGTCCAGGTCCGAATTTAAAAATTCAAAAAATCTGAAAAATTCGTATTCGAATAATCCAAATCCGATCTGTTTGCCACCTCTAGCCAAGACTGGGAGGACCTGATAGTACCTCATATGCCTCAGATGACTACCCCAGTGGAACCGGTGTCAGTTCTAATGAATCATATGAAAAAATCGGAGAAATTCAGTGCCCTAAATTTTAAAAGGTAGCAGCAGAAAATGCAATTCTACCTGATCACTATGAACCTTGCAAGATTCTTAACTGATGAGGTTCCCAAGCCTAACAATGACAAGCTAGATATGCAAGTAATCACTGCCATTGATGCATGGAAGATTCCGACTTCATGTATTGCAACTACATCATGAATGGACTGTCAAATTCGCTATATAATGTATACACTGTGAAGAAAACAGGCAAGTAGATGTGGAAGTCATTAGACAGAAAATATAAGACCGAGGATGTCAGGGCTAAAAGATTTGTGGTGGGTCGCTTCGTGGAATATAAAATGGTGGACTCGAAAGTGGTGATTAATCAAGTGCTAAAGATTCAAGTGATTCTGTATGAGATTCATGCTGAGGGGATGCCACCCGCCCCACTTACTCATTAAGGGTAATGTCCCTTAACTGATGTTTAGATGTTTTCATTTTGTCCCAATTCACATGTGCATTTTTTTTTTTCTATTTAAAGGGCATCTAACCTTAGATTTTCATACCGTTGACGCCAAAAGTTGGCATATATTCAAAAGATAATTTTCAGCTAAAAATATGATTGAGAGCCCTATAGAGATCCTCTGACTCAGAACTGCTGAGCGGATTCAGCAGGGATAGCCCCACAAAAATGATCCCCTGAACCACTCCATAGGATAGGCTCTACGAAAACGCCCCATCTCATAGGTAAAGGTCATGAGGGAACCGTTTCCATGAACTGGAAAGAAGGGACAAGCCATTAATGAGGCCATTCATACAAATGAAAAGTGGAAGAACGATCGAATGACTAAGAACTACAGCTTTGTGACCAAGGATAGTGATGGGCGCCCAGATGAGTGTCATCTCAACTCAATGATGGATAAAAAAGAGGATTTTCCCATTAAAAACGTCAGGTAAGTACATTAGGAAATGTAGATGAAATGCAGAGTTTCGTAGGTACAGCAGAGGTTGTCCTCTGTGAAAGCGATAGGTATGGATGAAAAACGTGGATTTGTATACTATGACAATTTAGAGGGGGGTGAATAGATTTATCAACAAATATTGCAGGAATTAAAAATATAAACCATCAACAAATAACACGAGAGATTTTTAGCGTAAAAATATCAACAGGTAAAAAATCACGGGACCAACTCGTTGGTAGGGATGGAAAAAATACCCGACCCACTTCAAACCCGTGGGTACCCACTTCGTTTGATGTGAGTATGGAGCACCTAATTCGGGTATTGGATCGGGAGTGGGTCGAAGCAAGGTCTATGTATTGACTAAGTCCCATGTTTAAGTCTTAAAAGCAAGGTCGATGTATCGACCAACAACTTCGACGGTCGATCCAAATACCATACCTCATCCTCAAAGATCAATCCGAGTGTCATAAACACGACTATATCATGACCCGACCATGTCGCTTGACTAGAGAGACATCATTTGACCTTGATGCTCGGCTGTAAGTTCTTAATTTGACCATACCGCTCGACTATAAAGTCATGGCTCGACTATGTCGATCAACTTAGAAGCCATGCCTCGACCATGACCGTCGATCAAAGGATCGTGATTTGATAGACTAAACTCCCACGGTTCAACCGTACCAGTCAACTAAAGGTCACAACTTGACCTCAGCTATTAATTCATAGGACGTACCTCGACGCCGACTAAAAGAACAAGCCATAACCACCAGACTTCAAATTTGAAGTCTGATGGACCAAGTTAAGGAGACAATAATATTCTCCTTAATTTGGGCCGAAACATCAGGGAAGTTGATCCACCCACTAACCGGTGGATCACCCCCTATAAAACCCAACCCTTACTTTAAGTGAGGGTTCACAATATATTTTCCACACTCTCACGCAATCTCGACTTTTGATGCTTTCTTAACACTCTGAATTATACATTCCTAAGAATTACCATTCCCAAGCGGATTTTGACCACCAGCAGTCAATGTGCATCCACGATCACGATTGCCACGCGTTCATGTTCTCTACCATCGATAATTTAACCCCTATATACAGGAAGTACAATTATTATTTTTATTTATTTTTATACTCTACTTATTAGCAGTGGACTAACTTGAGTGTCAGAGTGTATTTGGCCGGTATTGCCTCGGTGACTAAGCATTCAGTCGATCTCTCTCTCTCTGGTTTTACAGGCTGTAGTGCCCCGATTATCACCCTACCGTTTTTGTGGTGTACCCCTGTCAGAAAGGGCTCTATAGTTTTCCTTATCATGTCAGCCACTAATAAATGCACAGAAAGAAACCCGAGAGGCAGGAAAAGGAAGATGAGATGCAGAGATCCGCATGTACGACAGGGGTTGTCCCCTATGAAAGCGACATGTGGAGCCCCTGTTAGAAAAAAGCTCAATGAGTTGTCTTTATCACATCCACCACCATAAATGCACTGAACATAACCCAAATGACATCCACATAACACCCGACCAATGAATTTAGACAAAAAGGCCACTCTTTCGCCTTAGGGAACGCTAGCGGGGCATATGACCTAGTTGTTAGCATCTCAGCCCTCCAAAGCTTGTGTCCGCCACAATCAGCTAAAAGGAGAGGGACACGTGCCCTCCCCTTTCTTGATCACCTCACCACTCATCTTCCTTCCTCTAAAAACTAAATAAATATCTCATTTCACCATAAATTGAAGGGACTTTTAGCATCGTTAGGAGATCTCTCTTAAAAGCTCTCTCTAATCTCTAAACTCTTTTTTTTTTTTTTTCTGGTTTTACATATACGCTATGATATTCTTGCTTAAATGGCTGCCCTTATGTTCCCCTCATTGACTTGAGTGTCAGAGGGTGAAAGCCAGTTCATCAGCTAACTTCATCCTGACGTTTTTGCTCGATCAATGTAGAGATTGACACTGTAAATCAAGGAAATTTAGTGAATCCATCTTTGGAGCGATAGATCCTAAGGATACCCTTGTAGAGCGAGAGATTCTAAGAATCCCCTATGGAGCGAGAGGAAATTTTGAGTGTCCTAGTGATCGGTAAACAAACACTTGAGAGCCCAGTCTATCCTAGAGAGAGTGAGAGAGAAAATGGGGTTCTTATGTTGTCATGCCCCCGAGAACAAAATTTGGACTCCATATTTAGACTGATTTTGTATGATGTTTGCATATGGACTTTTCCCCTAAGAAATACACCTACACCTTGAACAATGGACTAACTAAGATCCTTACATTTTTTACCGTTGACCCTAAAAATCTAAAAATCTACCCCGCACGATTTTTCGATTAACACATACTTTTCCCATTTGTTTCAAGAGATCCTCCAAGAGCCACCACTCTCTTCTCTTGAAACCTCTTACTTTTCTCTCAAATTTCTTATTAATTTTTGCTTGATTTTGTGTTTATTTTTGAGAGATTAGTTTTGGGTCTTGTTTGTTCATCATTAAAGGCAACTACAAGTCATATTCTTATTAGGGATTAATGGCAAGCGAAAACTTCTAGGAGCAAGAAAAAGCAAACTTCAAGAGGTGAGTCCTTTAATGTACCTAAATTTCTTTCCAAGGATAATCAAGATAGGTATAATTCATGGCTTTCTAGAGGTTTGGTTTTAGAAAGGGGTATTATGTTGAATAAAATTAGAGATGAGTTTTATAATTTTCTTGCTAGTGGAGTGTTAGGTAACCTCAGGAATAAACCCCTAGATTTTTGTCAGAATCTTATGAGAGAATTCTATGCAAACTTGGATGTAGAAGAATTTCTCAACGATGAGAGAGTTATAGTTAGAAGGAAAAGGGTCTTGGTGACTAGTGAGATAATCAATTCTTTGTATACCTTGCCTAATGGAGAGATGACTCTTTAGATATCTCTAGGATGAATTGCATTAACATTGACTAATTAATGGCGTGCAAAGATTGGGAGATAAGTCTCATTGTGTCCCCCATGCAAAGTGCACACCTGTTCTATAGGTTTTTATATAAGTTTATATGCTATTTTCAATTCACCCGGTTTTAAATTCTTCGAGGTAAGTTTTGCATCCGCAAAAATACTGGTAATTTTAGGGACCAGCAACCCCTTTAATTACAAATCTTTGCATGCTTGCGAGAGTAAAGCTAGAGAGGTCGGATGTTGTTAAGGTGAGCAACACAATGTTCGTCATGATTTATTTAGGAATGAATACCTCTCTAAAGCCGAAAAAGAGAATTTATATCCTCATGTTCCACATCCTAGTGTTGCTAACACTCCACCATGGGCGACAATATTATTTGGTATGGTGAAGGATGGTCAAATGCCATCATGAAGAAGCTTGATGATCAAGATGAAGAAATTCACAGCATTAAGGATTTTATGAGAAACATAGGTTCCCATTCTAGGAGAAGTGGTGAAGGAGAAGATTGATTACATTGCCTTGTTTTGCTTTATTTTATTGCTTTCATGAACTTGTTTAAATTCGTGAAATTTTATTTGAACCTCTGTTTTTCTTGACTGTATTTATTAAGGTTGTTTGTTTAAATTTTCTCATATGTTTTATTTGCATATGTCTTCTCATTTTGGGATATATTTGCCCTCTCATGTCCGCGTGAATAAGTATATTTAAATTCGTGTTGACAATTAAACTATTTAATTCTTACTCTTTGTTTATCCCGTGGCAAAAGGGGGAAGCAATTTGGGTATTTATTTATTCAAGTTATTTTTCCTAATCCCCATAACAAGTTATTATTTTGTGATTATTAGCATACTTAGGGGGAGACGTTTTATAATTATATTTGATTACATTGTGCTTTGGTTGATACTTGTGCATATTATTTCTTTATATCAACAAATTGATTTATTTTGCGAAGTGGTATCAAATAGTGTTGCACTTGGTATTATTATCATGTTACTCAGCCATGTTCTTAGGAAGAACATAGTTTTGTGTTTTATTGGACTCAGGTACTTGAGACGACTTACTGAAAACATTAAAGAATTTTTAGATTAGGTCTCTCTATATAATTTTTGAGTTTTCGAGTGTTGTGTAAAAACAATCACTTGATGTTGGTGAGCTTGTTGTTTTGTCATGGAATGGCGAAATGAGGATATTGTAAGGTCTATATTTAGTTGGATTTGATTCCATAAGCAAAATATGTTTATTTGTAAGTCTTATTTAACTTAGTAGAGCATGAGTTGAGCGTGTTAAACATTCGAAGAGATTATGCAAAGACGACGAATTTCTGAGATTACTCAAGAGGGTACTTAAAGGCAAAATTTGAAGAGTAAAAAACTCTCGTATTTCTTAGATTTATTAGAACTCTCACACTCACACACACATAACATATTCATGCATTTACATTTGAGTGCTTACATATTTGGTTCAATGTTTTATAAGTGTGGAGTTGTGTTTATTTTGTTTTGGTCTAGCTCAAAAATTATTTTCAAACATTTTGTGTTTTTGCAAATCTGACCTTTGAATGCTTTTTGGTCTATAACATTTTATCTACTCATCCAAATAATGTTTTGTTTTTGGAGATGAAACTAGACATATGTACCTTTACATCGATATAAAGAACGAAAAATTCCAAGGTCGTTTGGATAGGATACGAAAGGATCGAAAATGGGGGGTAGTGTAGAAAAAATGCACAGGCTGGTAGAGAGCTGCCGCCTCACGACCAGGTTTACCACCTCAGGCTGTGGCTTGCTGTCAGGTACAAACCTGATCAACAGTTGTACTCTCATTTCCTGTTTTGATGTTGGGTTGATTTCCTAATGCATTTTCCATTTTTGTTTTATTCATTTTGAAAAAATAACTCTCTTTCTCTTTAAACGATTTTGGAAAACCTAGTGGTGGTCTATTTCCTATTTCTATTATAATTCAATTTTTTTATTAAACCTATAAATAGTGGAGTAAAATTCATCAGTCATAAGCTCTCAAGTTTTATTTTTTCTCACTTTGTTTTATTGTGTTATTACTTTCTTTTATTTTCTGTTAGAGAATGGAAAATTTTTAGGCTAGATTATTCTTTGATATTAAGCTTCATTGCTTCTAGTATATTCGTAATATGTCGTGATTTTGCATATTATTTGATTGTTTATTCATTCGTGAGCACTTAGATTGGATTTCAATAATTTGAGGGGTTTGGGTTCTTCGACCTTACGAATGAATCACCAACTCTTGCAATGCGGGGAGTCTGTGAGCAGTATCAGTAACGTTTACTAGTAAAAGACCTATGTGTAAGCAGGATTGGGTTATAGTATGAGTCGTGTGATTGTCATAGCTATAAAACCAAACCTTTTTTCATCTCTTTCCATCTATAGGGTTTCTCTTTTGATTTTTAGAAATACAAAAGAGATGGAGAGAAAATGAGAAAAAGAGCTATTTATAGGGAACTCATTAAGTGATTCCCGACAGCCAACCGCTACCACGAACCGTTGTGCGAGAATCGCATGATATGGTCGTAAGGCCAAGAATATAAGGCACTCACGATCAAGACTTGCTAACCTAGGATAGCGGTCTTGAGCTGCGGTTCCTAGCCAGAAGCTTACTAGACTGAAACCGTGAGGCCAAACTGCGACCAGGCCATGGCGAAGTATGCTCGCAAGTCACAAACAGGAAGCACTGAACTGCAACCACGATCATAAGGTCGTGAGTCACAACCAATGACCATTCAACTGCAACCGCAAGACCAAATCGCAATTAGAGGATCGTGATATATGGTCGCGAGTCACAACTAGTAAGCATTGGATTGCAAGTGTGACCGGCCACCGCGAGCACAACATCACTCTTCATGCTTGAGAAATAGTAAGGTCCTCATAAATGGCTACTAACATTGTGCTGACAAGCACAAAGAGTCCAAAGACTCGAGCATGGACTTTTCCGTATCAAAATAGGCAACGAATTAAGCAAAACAATATGCAAACACATGGATATGAACAATGATGAACCTAGTTTTCATGAGACTAAGGTGAACTACGATGCATGGACACATGTATATGAAATATTTGTGTGTACGCTTAATCTTCCGAGAGCTAAAATCAAGCTAAAGCTTACCATAAAACACAAAACCTCTAAAGATTATGCAAAACTTGAATCCACTTTAAGCTTAAAGAATTTAGTATCCTAAGACACTAAAGACAAGCAAATTACAAGTAAATGAGATTTTGGTATGGAATACAGCCAACACAAAAACTAATGTCCTTACAATATATACGACTTTAAATGAAGTATGAACTGGATACTGAGGTGAGTAAGATTGTGCATTCGTAGGAAAACAACTTGATGTTGATATGAAAGGAATATCAAATGCATAGAGACCATTTTTAAGCACTCATTGAAGAAGTACATTACTTGAACAATGGTCATTCATAGGACAAAAACAATGATGAAACTCAAGAAAAACTTTATTATCTTTAACGAATTTGGAGACACTCAAAAGATATTTATTTATATGAGGTATGTAAAGAATATTTTTCATATGAATTGTATGCTTGTCAATAGAAAAAGTGTCTAAACCATTTGAGTTAATGGTCAAACTTGTTCCATTTCCAATCTATATCTTTTCTATTCCATGATATTTACTTGCAAGATTATTAGCATTTGCTGTACATTGATCAGTAACTCCGCTATCAGGGTACCACAATGGGTCAGATACAGCCTCAGGTGGTGCAGGATTGGAATTCTGAAAGGTCTAATCAAAGTGATAGTAGCACCTTGGCGCTGAATGCCTCATTCGATGAAAAATTTGACGCTGAAACCTAAATCTGCCATTGTTGTTTCTACCTCGACCTCGACCTCTTTCTCTTCTTTCTCCATTAGCTTGAAAATTACCTCTACCTCCATTGTTATAATTAACCATATGTATTGCCTTGTATATTTCCTTGAACATGACCTCTTCCTTTACCATTACCATACTGCAGTCCATCATATCTCTTCTATTTTAACTAAAATTTTGAGAATTAGCAGACATATTAACCGTCAACTTCTTACTCTATCTATGTTGTTCTAAATGAGTTTCATGAGTTAAAAGCAAAGTTAAGATTTCAGGCAATGAATAACATCCAAGGCGATGATATTATTGGAATAAAAAAAGAATCATAGTTTGGTCCTAATCCTCCCAAGACATGCATAATTTTGTCATCCTTAGTTATCACATTTCCCCTACATATCAAAGCATCAATTAAACTCTTTTTCTTCATCAAGTATTCAGTCATGGAAGATGTACCTTCCTTCAAAGTCTGTAGTTGAAGCTTAAGTTGCATCATGTTGGCTTTAGATTGTGAAGAAAAGAGTCGCTCAATTATACTCCAAGCTTCACATGAAGTTGAAGCTCTAATAAGTTGAGGAAGAAGACTGATCGAAGAAAAAAACTACCATAGAAGAATTGCTCCCGGTCAAGAAAGGCTTCATTGATAGATACATCTTGATTAAGATGTTTTGGAGGCAAGCTCGACGAAACAATAAAGCTATAGAGTCGATTTCATTTTATTGCTGTCAGTATTTGCCGTCGTCATAGAAGAAAATTATTGCGATCTAATTTCATCGTCAATGAGCTTCGTTGGAGTCAAAAACTTTGATCTATGAACAAAGAGATGTAAATCATTCATCGACCAATTAAGAGAAGCAGAAGTGCTCAAATTTTCCTTTAATACCAAATTAAGTGTGTTTGTTTCTTAGGAAAATAGCCAGGAAATTGAAAAGAAACAACAGTTACACATAGTACCAAATTGGAAAAAAAACTACAACAAAACAAACAACTGCAACTAAGAAGCTAGAAGATCGAAAAGGAAAATTACATAGAAACACAAGCATCTGCAACTAACAAATTAGAGATACTAGAAGGGTAATCCTCCACCCAAACAAGGGATTGATCAAAATCAAAAGATAACATAGCTAGGAGGTGAGCAACATAATTTGCAATCCTTGGAACATGAATAAAATTGACAGTAGCTTGAGAAGATCGCACAATCGACCAAATATCTTCCAATACTACACTAAAGACTCAATAAAAAGGAAAAGAAACCACTTTCAATGGTCAAAGAAAGGCCAAACAATATGGCTTTAGCCTCAACAATAGTAGGATCCAGTAGACCATCAAAAGAATGAATAGCTGACAGCAGCATCTCACCTGAGTTGTCACGAAGAACTGCCCCCAAACCAGTTCGACCAGAAGAAGAACTTGTTGCAGCATATGTATTTAATTTAAAGCAACCGGGGAGAGGAGGAATCCACCAAACAAATCTATTCAAATGAGCTGGACGTGTGCGAGCATAGGCAGCCTGAAAATCTGACAGAAAAAAAGAACTCCATGGCACAATCTCCTTGACGTTCAAGCAAGGGCGCTTGTGGAAGAATAAATTGCGACGGTGCCAAACCTTCCACAAAATCACACTCAACAATTGCACGGTCTCGGAACCGGCATTTTCGGTTTCAATTTAGGGCCAACCGGAACTAGGATCGTAAGGGTCCCGGTACTGGTTCCGGTTACGGTTAAAAACCAGAGGAGGAACCCGGGTCCGGTTCCTCCTCCGATTTTATGGAACCGCCAGTTCCATAATCAGAACCGGACAGCCTTTTTCAAAAAAAAAATTAATTTTTTTAATTAAAGAATTATAATAAATTAATAAAAATTCAAAAAAAATAAATGTGGGTAGTACTAGGTTAAAATAAAATTACGATAATATCATAAAACTATAAAATTAAAAAATAAATATTTAAATAAATAAATAAAAAACAGGGCTTGCACTTAATTTTACCTTAATTAAGCTGCCTATGTATCCTCTAAGAGGAATTAAAGCCCACATAGTTCTTTTACCTGTTATGTTCCGGAGGTGACCAATCATCGCTCGTTCCTTCGATGGCCGTTGTTTCATCGTTGGTGTCGAAGAAGTCATTGTCGTCGGACACCAGATCCAATTCATGTTATCTTTGGAACAATAGTTGCAAACCACTATAACTACCCCATCCTTCTCCACCCTCTTCATATAAACTTTAAAAAGTTCAAATTTGTACTTTGCCAAATCTGGCTACGGCACTTATACGGTTTCACTTGGAGGGGTTGGAGCAGAGGGATCAACAGCAGCAGGGGGATGAGAATAATAAGTAGTAAAATCAGAAGAAGTTTCATTACCAAAAATTACCTCCTCATATTCTTTTTGTCGCATGTATTCAACAAATGTTTGATCGTTGGTATATTCTAGGAAATGGCGACTCTGCACTTCTTGAGCATTTAAATCTGGTACCTGCTCAACGTCTCTACTGAAAACGAACCTTCTGGAAAAAGATTTTCGACCTCCGAAAATAGATGGTCTTAAGGATGATGCCATTATAAATTTATAAAAATAAAGTATTTAAACAAATAATGAAAATAATTGTAGTAGTGAAAAATAAGAGTAAGATTAAGAGAATGAGAGAATTAGAGAAAGATTGAAAGAATGAGAGATGAGAGAATTTGTGTGAATGAATTGGAGAACTGATGAGTTTTATATAGTTTTTTGGGTTGGGGAGAAAAATAATATTTTTAAAATTTAAATGGTGAAAATGTAATTTTTTTAGGGGTTGTTTTCGTAATTATAGTTGAAAGAGCAGTGTCCGGCCAACGGCTCCTTCTGCAGTTCTGCGGTCTTCATGGTGGCAGACTGCAGACTGCTGCCATGTGGCAGCATGGCAGCAGCAGGTGGTCGTTAGCCGCTCACTATGGCCAACGGTTACAAATTTAAAAAAAAAATCGGTTCGAATTGAAACCGCCCAAACCGGGCGGTTTTGTCAACCGCTGATTACTAACCGGCGATTCAGATTTTTTAGGAAGGCCAACCAGAACTGGGACCGGATGTCCTAGTTCCGGTGACCTGTTCAGGAATTGATTTTTAACCGGAACCTTCAGTTCCGTTAAAAACCGCCTGTTCAGTTCGAACCGAACCGGAGCCATACTTAACTAAGAAGCCAGAAGATCGAAAAAGAAAATTACACAGAAGCACAAGCATCTGCAACTAACAAACTAGAGATACTAGAAGGGTAATCCTCCACCCAAACAAGGGATTGATCAAAATCGAAAGATAACTGAACTAGGTGGTGAGCAACACAATTTGCAATCCTTGGAACATAAATAAAATTGACAGCAGCTTGAGAAGATCGCACAATCGACCAAATATCTTCCATCACTACACCAAAGACTCAATAGGAAAGGAAAGAAAAAACCATTTTAATGGTCAAAGAAAGGCCAAACAATATGGCTTTAGCCTCAGCAATAGCAAGATCCAATAGACCATCAAAAGAATGAATGGCTGACAGCAGCATCTCACCTTAGTTGTCACGAAGAACTACCCCCAAATCAGTTCGACCAGAAGAAGAACATGTTACAACATATGTATTTAATTTAAAGCAACCTGGGAGATGAGGAATCCACCGCACAAATCTATTCAAACGAGTCGGAGGTATGCGAGCATAGGCAGCCTAAAAATCTGACAGAAAAGAATAACTCCATGGCACAATCTCTTCGACATTCAAGCAAGGGCGCTGGTGGAAGACTAAATTGCGACAGTGCCAAACCTTCCACAAAATCACACTCAACAATTGAAAATATGTAGCGGAAACAGAATATTTGCAAGCAACAAGAAAATCAAGCATAGAGCAAGATGAAGAAACACAAGGCAACTTTATATAAGAACAAGCCTCTTTAACTCTTTTCAAAGCTCTGCACCACCATAAGGAATGTGGGGACATCTTCTTTCTCTTGAAGACAGACACAACAAAGAGGATCCCTTGAAATATTCCGAGAAACCAAGCTAACAACAAAAGGAAGCCCATTGTGACAAACACGCTAAAGGAAGAATTTAATCTTGGAAGGTATGTCTAGCCTCTACAAGAATTTCCACCACATCTGCAAAGAGGAAGGATTTGAACAATTTGCAGTATCAAAATTAGAAGCTAGCCAATATCTCGATTTAACCGAGAAATTGCCATCTTTGTTGAAATACCATATTTGTCTGTCAGGAACAGCCGCAGATGAACATGGAAGGGTTAGGATGTCATCCATATCAATCCGAGCAAATGAGCTTCTAATCAATCCCGAATTCCAACCCCTAGAATCTGAACGCAACTCACTAACCATCGAAGGACTCAGATGAATCGGAAGGATCAAAATCTTGAAAGAAGAGGGACGAGGAAGCCATTTATCATTAACAATGGAAATACTAGCATTATTACCTACCCTCCACCGCAGCCCCTTATTCAACAAATTACGACCCCATAAAATACTTTTCCAAATCAGTGAAGAACCTGGTTTATCAACAGTCTCTTGGAAAGAACAGTGAGGGAAATAGAGCCCTTTAAGGACTCGAGCAACAAGCGAATTAGGATGTTGAAGAAGTCGCCAACCTTATTTGGCTAACAAAAATTGATTAAAACACTCTAAATTTCTATAACCCAAACCTCCCACCGATTTGTTTCAACAAAGATGATCCCAAGATTTTCAGTGGATTTTCCTACTATCTTCATAACTTCCCCAAAAGAAATGAGCACTCAACATATGAAGCTCACGAATGAAAGCTTTTGAAAGTTTAAATAATTGCATGGACTATTGGGGAACAGATTGAATAACTGATTTCAAAAGAATCTCACGGCCCGCAACCGAGAAAAAACGATACTGCCAGCCTTCTAGATGTTGCCAAATTCTATCTTTAATTGAAGTAAAAAGACGAACACGACTTTTACCTGCGAAACTAGGCAACCCCAAGTATTTGGTGTGGCAGGAGACAATCAAGACCCCTAGAAAACCAGCTAGGAGTTGCCGATTAGAAAAGGAAACTTGAGGACTAAAAGGCATAGCTGATTTGTCGAAATTGATAAGATGGCCAGAGGCTTGAGAATATGAATCATGAACAGCTTTGAGAGCAACACAATCCAAAAACCGAGCCTTATAAAATAAGAGGCAATCTTCCGCAAAGAAGATGTGAGAAACATGGGGTCCAGTTCTTCCGCAACGAATACCAGAAATAGAATCCAAACTTTCCTCCTTACGCAAAAGGGTAGAAAGACCCTCTGCACAGATAAGAAACAGATACCGTGAAACAACATCATTTTGACTTTAGTAAAAACTAAAAATCTCACCGTTATTTTGTTGTAATTGTGTATGTGTAATTTTGGAAGTTTATTCGTCCTTTATTTTGTTTTTTTAGATTTTTAACTTTTACAAGTGTGAAGAATTTTATTTGGGGAGAATTACACAAACATCCTGTGGTTTTGCATAATTACACAGATAAATAAGGTTTGAGCATATCAACACAAACCTCCCCTGACATTTCATTGATGTTACACGAACATCCCTTACCATCATCTTTAATCCGTTAACGTTAGTTTGACATTGTAAATGTAAGGGTAAAGTGGTAATATTAGCAGAGAGGTCAGTATGTGTTAGATACTATTAATGATGAGGTACATTGAATATATTATTTAATTAATTATATTATTTAATAAAGTAAAAGATATAATAATATTTTTATTTGTTAGTGGGTGACTGGGTGGTGTTGTTTTTTCTCTCTTAAAACACACACGCACGTATACTCTCACTTTAAAGACCATATTATTTTTTTCTTCTCTTTTTCCTCTCCAAAAATCTTATCTTCTTCACTTTTTTTTTTCTTTCTTCTATATTTTCTCTCCAAAAATCTTCTTTTGATTCAATAATCTTCTTCGAGCACCACAAAGGTATGTATCGTGTTGCATTATTATTATTATTATTATTATTTCTTCTTCTCTTGATTCTCAATTTCTGGGTCTGTTTTGTTTCGAGATTAATTTATGAGGTTGTTGAGAAAATGAAGCTTGTGGTGTATTTCTTAAGTTAAGAGTTTGTTATTTTGGCAGACTAAGAGAAGATGAAGATTTTGTTGTAACTCTTACTGGTAAATTGGAAAAAAGAAAGAAGCACATGCTTCCATATCTTTTCGAAATCATAATATTTACATTATTGAAAATTTCTTATTATAACTGTTTAATATATGCAAAATTACAAAAACTCAAGATGTTGCTATGAGCAAAGTACACATATGATCTGAAAATAGAAAAAGACAAAGATGATTTAACATAGTTTGAAGAAGAGATGACTCGAAAAACAAAGATGAAACAGTACCGAACTTAAAAATCTAAAATACAAAAAAAAAAAAAAAGCTAAGGCAAAACTAGAAAAAAAGAGCCATGTTCAAACAAGAAGGGAAACATAGAACTTGAGATGATGATATATAGAAGAGAGTACAATGGCACATCCCATTTTTTTTTCAATAATTTATTGTTATTTTTCAAATAGTGAAGGGGAAAAATAGGAATATAATATAGTTTTAGAAGATAAAAAAATATATTGTCAGAGTGGCAGTCGGAGTGGCAATCTGACTATTTACTTTTAGGGGCATTTTAGTATTTTATCACTTTTTTAGTAATAAAATGTCAGGGATTCCCCCTTTTATTTGTAACCTGGAAGTTTAGTTTTATCTTTTTCTTTTTTCTTTTTTTAATGGTAGAATTATAAAATTAATAACTGTAAAACCGGTCTAGATCAATCATTAAACGCGCGGCCCGAATATCTACTCTCATAACGGGAGACATCTACTCCCACAATAACTGGAGAAAACTAACCACATATACTTATAAATACGTAAGTGAGACTTGACCCTCAACACTGGAATGAGAGAGAGGTGTACTAACTGTTTAAGCGATGAATGGATGTAAAGTTGTATTTATTTTGTTATTATGGGCATCATCTTTCTATTGCCATGTATTCCAACCCAACAATATTTTAATTGATTATTATTATTATTACTATTACTGTTACTATTACTATTATTATTTTATAGTTTGATGGCTACGGTTCTAGTTCCCCCTTAAGGGATCCCCTAAGGGAACTGGAACCGGAACGGTGAGGTACCAGTTCTGATTTCGGTTCCTATTCTGAAACCAGTTCCAAATTTTTTAAAAAAATATTTAAAATAATTAAATGAAAATTTTAAATATTCCAAAAAAAATTAAAGGTGGATAATCCGAAAGTAATACGCCTTTGATCATTTTAGATGTGGAATAAGGATTTTAAAAGTATATATATATATATATATAAATGGTGTTTTCAAAGTTTATGTAATTTCAATGTGGGATTTAGAAAAATAGTTATATATATATATATATATATATATATGTAGAAAGTGGAGTGTATATAAAAGACAAGCTTATATTATATATAGTATATATATATATATGTCCAATGGTGTTCATGAGTCCATATTATTAATTAGGTGCAGCTCTATTGATTACTACAACTAAAAACATATATATATATATATATATATATATATATATGTGTGTGTGTGTGTGTGTGTGTGTGTGTGTGTGTGTGTGTGTGTGTGTGTGTGTGTGTATATATATGTAAGGATAATCACAAATTAAAAGGGGAGGGTATGTTGTGCAGAAACGCGGTTTAGTAGTAACAAATTGACGGCAACTCAAACAGTAGAGAAATAATAAACAAGTAATGGACACAAGAAATTTACGTGGTTCAGTTTTGAGAACTACATCCACGGACGAAGACAGGAGAAGAAATTTTACTAATGAAACAAAGTTTATAAATTTTGAGTGGAAACTCTCAAACACCTAAAACCTCAATACACCAAAAAGATACTCTCACTCATAGAGTAACTCCTAATGGCTCTCTAGATCTCAAGCTTTCTTGCTTAAATGCTTGGATGCCATGTAAATAAACTAACAACCACAAGCTTCCACCCACCTTATTTAATGCTCACAAAATTTTAACATTTACCAACTTCCACCAACTTTCCTTAATGGTAGATTTAAAAAATAAAATAATACATTTGAATTCAAGACACATTTTCAACATAGTAATAGGAGGTGGAGTGTATATAAAAGACAAGATATAAAAGAAGAAACAAAGTGGCATGTGGTCAAAGTGATATGTGGCCCAACATCACATACATATATTTTTTTTAAATTTTTTTTTATGTGGCCCAACACATATTTTTTTAAAAAAAAAAAAAAATTGGAATCGAAACTGGCAATTCTGTCGGTTTCGGTTCCCGCCGGTTCTAGAATCAGGGTTTCAATTCCTAAAATTAAAGAACTGGAACCGGGACCAGGACCACTGGTCCCTATTTTGGTCCCTGGTTCCAAATTGAAACTGGACCGAAATGGCCGGTTCTGGTTCGATCCGAACCGGTGCCATCTATAGATTTAGGTCAGTACCCGTTGGTGAATACCAACATCATATCTACCTCATTTCCTAGGTTCATGAATGGGTATAAGTATCAAAATGAGATGCGAATATGGATATGATAAAATCTGTCCATACCCTACCCTACCCTACCCTACCCATTGTCATACCTAGCCATGTCATCCAATGCGAATATGGATATGTACCTTTAAGTAATTTCAGTAGATGACGAGATGATATTGGCTCAGTTGTTACACCCCCCAAACCCGAAGATCGGAGGAGCGAAACTTTCTTCCCAATCAAACACTCAATTAAGGAAAAAAAATAAATAAAATAAAATCCTTAAAAATAATTTAACGGTCACATCCCAATGTTTACTAAACCTTCGACCCAAAAAATGATAAACTCCAATACCAACTATTTAATATATTGAAACTTACCAATTCAATAACCTAAGAATTCTAATAACCTATAGAATTCTAATAACCTATAGAACTAAAGAATAACGATAGACTTTACGAACATTGTCAAATCCGCTGCGCACTCTGATCAATCTCTTAACTATCTGAGAATCACAATAAACTATAGTGAGTTTTAAACTCAGTAAGTAAGCTAGTTTTTTATATAAAGAAAATACATAAAATAAAACACTTACGATTTATAAACAGAGATGACAACATGTAAAACTTTCAATATCAAAATACTTTCACATCAAAAACTTATCAAAAATTACATTCAAAACATCTTTTAGGATTGCTTTCATCCATGGACTATTAGTAGGATTTTCACTTAACACTTATCGGAGCCACTTAAGTCACCCATCAGCAATAATTGTATGTGAGGTAAATACAAGTAAGGAATACACAATTTCAAAAATAAAACATTCATGCCCGAAGATAAAAGCCACTCCCTCGTCGTGATCACCAACGAGTCCTTCCATATGTACAAATACGTCAACACACGAATGTGAAGACTCATTTAGTCTCTAAGGTACCCTTGAGACTCTTCCCATCATGCCACACACTTATCACTTATTTCTCCACATTCACTTAGATGCCTACTATGAGTAATGAATTTAGGTTCTCTAAAACAAACTTTCACAATCATAAAGTGTTGATGTGTGAATTCAATCAACACAATTAACAGTAATTATAAGTGAAAAATGAATAGTAAAATATCAAGGAAGAAGAATTTTTAAAGTAGTTCGGCCTAATAACAATGCCTACGTCCACTGTTCTTGTATTACTATTTAGCTCGCTATATGTGTTTTCTCTCAATTTTTGTAACCCTTGTAACAGTGATTATCTTTCCCTTTTATAGTGTGAAGCGATGAAGTCATCCTGTTTTACATGGAATCTAATTACTGAAATCAGGGATCAAATCAAATCCCTTGAAATTACACTTTAATTGGAATACAATTACTGAAAATAAGGAATTCAATACATAATCAAATTCTATCAATTGAGAAGATCAGATCCCTATATTCATAGGATTCTTCTTTATCTGAACAAAGCGCTTCGAGCTGGGCATACTACAAGCTGGAACTAAGTTATTGATGCGAGGTGATGTGGTAAGGTTTTGTAGATCGATGGGATGTTATAGCTCGCATAAGGCTTCCAGGTTCCTTTCTTCACTTTACATTGTTGGGATGGACTTCTCTGTTGCGTTAGGGCCTGTCAACTTTTCCAGCCCGTTGGGCCTTATTGGCTTCCTCAGGCCCATTGGACCTCGTTGGCTTGTCTAATCCCGTTAATCTTTATTGATATTTTTTGGCCTATTGGGCTTAATGAAATTAGGCACACAACATTAGCCTCCTAGCTTCTAGCTGGAAGGTTTTATGGTGGAAGCTGTGATGAGTTTCTGTGAGTTTAGCGAGCTGGTACCTTGAAGAGTGGTTTCCAATTCGCCTTTGGAAGGCCATGGGTCGCCTTTCCAGGTTGCTTGTGCCATTTCACTAGGGCGATTACTCTTCTAGTGAGTGGGAACCGTCGTGTCAACCACCATGTCATTAAGCGCATTAAATGCGCTTGAAACATCAGCTGCCCTTAGTATCCCGCCAAGTCCCAAAAGCGAATCATGGTCGTTGATTTCCATCAAACCATCATTGCTTTAATCTAACGACTAGGGAATCCTAGGGTTTTCGATATGAGATTTTTTATTATGGTTTTTTATTTGGGGTTTTTGAGATGGGATTTTTATTAGATTTCTCTATTAGGGGTTTTTTTATTTTGGGGTTTTTATTTGGAATTTTTATTAGGGTTTTTAATTTTGGATTTTTGATTGAGATTTTTGATTCGTTTCTGATTGAATTTAGAACTCTTTATAGTTTCTAATTCGTTTTTAATTCAAGAACTTAGCAGTTCTTAATTCAAATCAAGAACTATCATAGTTCTTAATCAAGAACTGATTAATGCTTGATCAAGAACTGCCTATCACAATTCTTGATCAAGAACCGACCGGTTCTTGATCAAGCACTAATCAGTTCTTGAATATATATCTGTGACCAGTTCTTGAGACAGTTCAGTTTTTGATCAAGAACTAAACTGTCTTAATTCTTGATGAAGAGCTATGTCAAGAACTGTGACAGTTCCGTTCTTTCAAAACTAAAAGAGCCCATGCCTATGACCATTGTGTCAAACATAATTGCCAGCAACAGAACAAAGCATAAGCAATGTCATTTGATGATTTGGACATCTTTGAATTTTGTAGTACATATTTAATTTAAATTGATAAAGTTTCACACGTTCACAAGAAACGTTTTCATGTATTTATTTATAGGGATGGTAATTGTGGTGCATTTTGTCTACGGATTATTAAATATCTACTAGAGGGTCATACACTCAATTTCAATGCTGTTACGATATTTGTGCACCGATTGCAGATGGCCTTAGATGTATTTATCAACTCCATCGAAGTTCAAGAACATGACGATTAGCCTACAGTACATACTTTGTATATTAATGTTTACAGTTTATGTATAACTTTAGAGTATTCGTATACAGTTTTTGTATATTAATGTTTATAGTTTGTGTATATTAATGTTTACAGTTTGTGTATAACTTTAGTGTATTAGTATACAGTTTGTGTATATTAATGTATACAGTTTGCGTATAATCTTCTTTTTATAAGTTATGAAAATATTAGAACATCTCCTTGTTGTCTTCAAATTCGTTCAAGGACACTTATGTCCAAATGTTTTCAAGTTTTCTGAAAAATTTTATTATTCGTGATTCCGAGTTTAATTTGGGAACTTATGCTCATTTCTGTGATTCCAAATTTCCTGATAAATTTGGAGACGAATGTAAGATTCATCAGGACAAGGAAATAGAGGACTTTTGCCAATTTGAAGGCAACAGTATCAAAAATCTCATATACATCGAAAACATAACATAAGTGTATTACAAAAAGTGTTTTTTACTATTTCTAACAAACTGGATGAAAATACAAACTGCAAATGCAAATATGTTATTGAAATGTACAATAAATTGAACTACATATTATATTATGTGTCATTAATCAAGAAATACAAACACATAACTAGTTAGTGATGCCCTCCACATTTCTTTGTAACTCAGTACACTGAGGCTGATCTTTAGTGGGATATGTGAGACGGTTGTGTTCGGGCTCATGAAAAATGCTACACTTGTGGCGGTTTTTGACAACAATCCTTTCGGAACTGGAAGCAAAACTATATGAAGAGGTGCTGGATTCGAACATTGGTAGCTATTGTGTAATTGAAATTACATATGTTGCATGTTTGGAGAGCAAAAATAGTTCTTCGAAAAGCAAAATAGTTCTTGGAAGTGCAAAAATGAAGAGTAAGAATAATTCTTAGGAGAGCAAAAATAGTTCTTAGAAGAGAAAAAATTTCTTATAATATAAAAAAAAAACAATTCTTGGAAGAGCAAAAATGAAGAGTAAAAGTAATTTTTGGAAGAGCAAAAATAGTTGTTGGAAGAGTAAAAATGAAGACAAAAAATAGTTCTTGGAAGACCAGAAATGAGGAGGAAATACAGTTCTTGTTAGAGCAAAAATGAAGAGCAAAAATAGTTCTTGAAAGAGCAAAAATAAAGATAAAAAATTATTTTCAGAAGAGCAAAAGATAGTTCTTGTAAGTGAGTGTAAAAATATAGTTCTCGGTAGACCAAGAAACAGTTTTTGGAAGAGAATAAGAGATGAGAAGAGAAAGTGAAAAGAGAAAACAAAAGAAAGATATGAGTGTTCGATAATAAGAGAGAAAGAGACGTGTGGGTGGGTGGGAAACGTTACCAGAGAATCAGAGTGAAAGAGAGAAGAGAAAAAGATAAGAAAGTAAAACAAAAAAGAGGAGAGAAAGAGAGGACAAGTCACATGTGTTTATCACGTGTCATTAAGGGCATTTTGAGGTTTATCTCAAAATAGATGTTATTTTAAAAAGAGAGAATAATCATGTGCTATTTCTCAAAATGGTGGAGCAAATGGTGCCATTTTGTGCGTTTTCTCTTTTCTCTTTTGATTTTTTTTTTTTTTTTCAGATGAGTGAAATGGACATTTTAGTCGGAATACACTTTTAAGTTCTATTTCTATTCAAACTAATAAGCAAGTGTTATTTTCATAAAGTATCATCTCATTAGTGATATTTAAAAAATAAAAATAAAAAACTCCTATAAATATGTGATTATAAGTTTATTTTAGGGTAGCATACCTTTTGTGTCGTCATAAAGGTTTTGGATGTAATACGTGTTTAGGTTTTTTGAGTCATTCTGAGACACTCTTTTGTAATCCCCATTGATCATAGTGAATGTCTTCTTATCTCCGCCCGTAGATGTTGCTTTTATAATGAACCAAATAAATTTCTTGTGTTTTGCTTTAGTTTTATTTAGAGGGGTGTATTCAATCTTGACTTTTAATAACTTTTACAGATTTTTTTTAAGTGATAGACTTTTATAAACTTTACTGACTTTTATTGACTTTTATAGAGTTTACAGAATTCTAACAAACTTTTAGACTTTTATGGATTTTCATTTTAAAAGACTTTTATTGACATTAATAGATTTTTATTGACTTTTATAGAGTTGAAAGGAATTCTATAAATGACTTTTATAGACTTTCATTTTAAAACAAGTGCATATTATATCAAAATTTATTGGATGGTGTATTGAAACCAAATACATAATGTAAAAAAATATGATACATTCTTCAAATAAATAATGCATACCCGTTGATGACTTGATAACCAAAATAATAAGTTTTTTAAATAATTTAATTATTCATTAATCTAATATCTTTAATCCAAAATAAAACAAATAAAAAAAGTATAATCCATATTATTATCAATATCCTCATGTTGTCCCACATATTCTTAACTATAGTAGCCCTCCATTTATTAGCATTCTTTCTGTTATTCTTGAGTCTCGAAAAATAGTTCTAAATCATCCTCTTGATAACCTAATGGTAACTGATGAAACTTTATTATCTGGTTCAACTGGGAATTCATCAAAACGGCACTCTTTGCGAAGAAAATTATGTAACCTACACAAGTTAATACTAGCTCTGCTTGCATTTATACAGAAATGGAGGAGCTATTTTGAAAATTGTGAATCGCGATTTAAATATGTCAAATATCCTCTCAATTACGTTTCTCAGTGAAGCATGACGAAGATTAAACAATTCATTTGACAATAAAAAATTCTTAATTTCCCCAATATTTAACTCAATCGACAACGCCATACATTGAAAATATGAACTTCGTGACTTCTTTTAAGAAATAGAAACAGCTAAAAACGCCAAGCAAACCCTTTCAATTTGAAAATACCTAAAATAGATAATTATCCGCAACAAGATTAAAACCTAAAAAAACCCTAATAATTTCAAGCTTCATGAATCATATTTCTCCAAACCCAAATGATAAACAATAAGAAAAAGAATTCGATAAAAAAAAAAAACAATTAGGGAAAGAACAAAGTGAAATGGGAGATACATCCATCTTTGTATTTATTATTTTTGTGGAGTTGCACTAAATTTTGAGCAATAATAAGATATGATCTTTTGATTTTATTCTATCATAGTGATTTTTTTTTCTTTTTAATAAGCATGTATTTCGATGTCATATGGACATAAAATTCTTTGCTTTTTGTATTTTTGTTTTTCTTCTGTTACTAATTATTTGCATAAGTTCATATTATTCTAATTACGCATGTCAATGATGTATTGATTGTCTAAATTACATTTATTTTCTAACTTATTTGTTGTAAATTTATTATATCAATTGTTGCACTTTCCTTACTATAATTTACAATAAAAAGCTTCAATGGGATTTTACAAAAAAAAAAACATAATTTGTATGTCCAGTCCAATCAAGTCGATCCTTTTAATAAGAACTATTGCTATGTGGTCTAACCATTCGAAATTGAAACAATGTCAGGTCAATGAGTGTCATTTTCTATCTGAGCTGTTTTTTAATCCTTATATTTTCAAATCACTCAAGTTAATTTATTTTTACACTAGCTAATAATAATAAACATATAAATTTAGGCAAATTGAAGTAAAAACAGTGGAGGAGAAGGATATACGAATTAAAACTTTTTCTTACACATGCTTTCAATACATCTAAATGGAATGTAAACCAATGTGCAAATATTGATAACCGAACTTAAATTTATGTCCTACCTACGTTGTTAATTTTTTGTTTAAAACCAAAAAATCAAAACCAACAAAAGAAGAGAGCAATATGAAAAAGTTATAAGATCAAAATCAACAAATTAAGAACAACTATTTTTTTTTTAAAAAAAAGGTAATATAAAAATAAATAAAAACGATTTGCTTACCCAGAACTTGAACCGTACGTTATTACTTCTTAAATTGAAAGTCTACAAAAGTTTGTAGGGTGAATGGTGAAGAAATTGTGAGATTAGGGTATTTATAGTTTACAACAAAAGTCTAGGTTTTTTATAAGCCTATAAAAGTTATAAACTTTTTGAATACCCCCTAACTTTTTTATACTTCATAAAAGTCTATATTCAATACCCCGTGACTTTTATAGACTTTAAAAAAGTCCATATTGAATACCTCATGTAACATCCCGGATTTCGGGTAATAAATTTTTGATATATGTGAAACATGTATGAAAATGAATTTTACTATTTGAGCAGGTGTAAATGCAATTAAATGTATGTTTATTTTATGATTTCCAGCGGACCGGATCGAATAGTGAAAAATATGAAAAATAAAAATTGAAAAACTGAACCAGAGAGTATCGCGACCTGGTCACCGCGACCACAGGTCGCGATAGCTCGCTCGCGATGGAAATGGCAAAATCAGGCAGTGAGTATCGCGACCAGCCACCGCGACCACAGGTCGCGATGGACTGCTCGCGATGAAAGTGCCAAAGTTGGCATAGAGCATCGCGATCTCTCGCGCGACCAAGGCGCGCTCGCGAGGAAGGCGGTGCGCGCACTCCAGTGAGCATCGCGACCTGGTGCCGCGACCACAGGTTGCGACGGCGGTCGCGATAGCGAAAAAAAAATATATAAAAAAAATAGAAACTTCTCGCAGAAGCGAGAGAAAAGGAGAGACAGTAAGAAGAGAGAGAAAGAGCCGAGAAAAGAGAGAAAGAAGAAGAATAAGAGAGAAGAAGAAGAAAGAAAAGAAAAGAAAAAGAGAAAGAAGAGGAAGAAGGAGAAAGGAAAAAGAAGAGGGAGAGAAATCGTGGAACCGCGGTTGGTCGAACGAAAAACGGTACTGAGGTTGGTGTACTTTCGATTTCAAAATCTTTACGAAAAGTATCTCGTTATTGTTTTCGTTTTCGTTTCCGTTTTCGTTTTCGATTTCGTTGAAGTTTCACGTTTTCGATTTTCGTAAGAAACTTGTTTATTTATATGAAAAATTAATGATTTATATATATCTATTGTTGATTTGGAATGATTTTATGATAGATTATATTTCGATTGTAATTTCGAACATTTCGATTTCGTTAAAATACTTGATGTTGATTTTCGTAAAATTATTGAAATATGTTTCTTGAAGAATATTATGTGATTTGTATGTTTATTGAGTAATTATTGTTATTGAGTAATTATTGCGACATTTCTTGCGAATTTGGTTTATCGGAAACGGCCCTAGGATACGTAGACATAGAAATGGATATAGGAGGTTGGTATACCAGCTGGGTTTCACTGAGCAGTACTGCGCCGATACTGATTGATTGATATTGATGATACTGATGTACCTCCTCTTGGATTCGTCCAGAGGCTGGGAGATACGTACCTCCTCAGGATTCGTCCTGGGGGTTGGGAGTTAATGTACCTTCCCAAGGATTCGTTCCTGGGATAGGGAGCTATGTACCTCTCTAGGTTCCGTACCCACGGTCCTAGAGTTGGGAGACACATACCTCCTCAGAATTCGTTCTGGGGGTTGGGAGCTTGACCCATATTCCAGTCCGTATATGTTTAGTATTCTAGTGGGCCAGAATTGATTGGAATTGAAAAGTGAACCGAATGATTTTATTGATAGCATTCGTATATTGACTGCAGTATTGAAAATTAAAGTGATTGAATTTGTTTAATGCTCTGATTTTGGAATTCATGTGATTTTGAAATTAACTCAAAATAAATAATATATATATATTGTGGTTTATTTACTCATAAAAGATATTTATATTGTGATTTTATTTAATTGAGTTTATAGTACACCCACTAAGCTTTATGCTTAGCGCGTTAGTTTTGTGTCTAACGCGTAGGTACCAGGAATCCAGAAGAACCTAAGGACTGAAGGAGAGCAAGTTGCAGACCGAGTCACCGAGATTGTACAGTTGGGTAGCTATATTTTTGTCATGTGTATATATATTCTGAAAGCATGCATATACAGGGAATTTGTAAATATGTTTTGTAAAATGTTTTGTAATTAACTAGTTTATGACTTCTGTATTTTATTATCAAAATGATTGTAAATGTTTAAGTTCGATTTATTTTATTTTATAAACTATCTGTGAAAGTCGCACTAAACGGCCGAGTGCGCTACTGATTGAAATTGTTATAGAAGTGTTTGTGAAAATGTAATGTAATTTGATTTGTGTAAAAGCAGGTTTTGGAAAGTCCGAAAAACAAACGGCACTCTGCCGAAATTTTCGTAAAAAGTTTGTATTGTTATGGGCTCACAATGATTTTTGAAACGTATAAAACTAGTTTTGAGAAGTTTGAAAGTGAGAGTAGCGCACCCCGGGTCGGTCCGGCCGGGTCGGGTCGGGGGGTGCTACACCTCAAAACGTTTGTAGACTTTTAAAAAGTATATAAAAATCCATATTGAATACCTATTGACTTTTATGGAGTCTTTAAAAATCCATATTGAATACACCTAAACTTTTAAAATCCACATAAGTCATTAAAAGTTGATATTGAATACACCCCCCTTAACCTATTTATTTTTGGTTTTGACAATTTACATAATAGTAATTTAGAGGGGTGTATTCAATTTAGATTTTTAAAGACTTTTATGGAATTAAAAAATTTAGGTGTATTCAATAAAAACTATTGAAGAGTCTATGAAAGTCATAGCGTATTCAATATAGACTTTTATAGGTTTTAAAAAAGTATATAAAAGTCATGGGGTATTCAATCTAGACTTTTAACGAGTCTACAAAAATCATGGAGTATTCAATTTAGAATTTTAACGACTCTAAAAATGTCTATAAAACTCATGAGGTATTAAAACTAAACTTTTTAAGAGTATGAAAGTCACAAGATATTCAAAATGTCAATGATATTCATAGACTTTTAAAAATGCTGGACTTTTGTAGACTTTTATAGATAATTCTTTACAAAAATGCTTAAAATTTCTCTATCACTTCTTTGAGAGACTTTTGAAGACTTTCTAACAAATAATTATTGACAACTTTTATTATCACTTGCTATTTAGTATATTATTCGAAAAGAAAAATTCAACAAAAATTGTAATCACCCTACAACCTATTATACGGACGAAAACTAATTTAAAAATTAACAAATGTTTCTGACAAGATAAAAAAAATAGTGTTTAAAGTAAAAGGAAAAAAAAGTATGGAATGATTATTTCTGAATATATACTATATATTTTTGTTATTCAAGTAAATGTACAAAAATAAAATTCAACTTTGATATTTTCAAGATTAAAGAATAAGTTAAAAATATTTTTAAAAAAAAATTAAAATGCATTAGTAATAGAATAGTGAAAAATTAGGTCAAACATTATATATAATTATTCACCCTATAAACAACTTAAATAATTTAATTATATTATAATACATGTAAATTTTGAATTGATTGATATAATGTATTTATTTATTTCTTTTCGTCTTTTCATGTTCAGACCTTATTTTATTGATAATAATGGAGATTAGTTTTTTTTTTTTTTTCATTAAAGACATCAAGTATATAATGAGTAATAAATGTTTAAGAAAAACTTAGTATTTTGGTTATCTATTTGACTCTATTTTTTTTTTTATGTCATACTTATGTGATCAAATTCCTAATAATATCCATCAATAATTATTTGCTAAATAAAAATTAAATGGGCTAGTAAAGTTCACTACTACTTTATTTGTAATTTTAAAAGTTAATGAAAGTCTACAAAAATCTATTGTTGACGTGTGAATTTGGTCAACGTAATTAACAATGAAATGAATTACAAAAGTAAAGAAACAAGATTAATACGATATTCTTAAAATGGTTCGGCTTAAGGGAACGCCTACATCATCTGTTCTTAGTATTTAAGTCGACCTCGCTAAATGGGTATGCGGAGCTCGCAATGTGTGTTTTTCTGGAAAAAATGGTAACCTTTGTAACAGTGATAATCCCCCCCTTTTATAATGTAAAGGGGTGAACTCAATATGTTTTACATGAAATGTAATTAAAAGAAAGCAGAGATTAAACTATATATCTAAGAATCATCTTCTAATTGAAAAATGGTTGCTGAAATCAAAGAGATTGAATTTGATTGGGACTCTACGAGTTGACCGGGTCGAATCCCTTTATTCTTGGGACTCTTTCCATAACTGGAGCTTCGAGCTAGATGTCATGCAAGTTAGAGTTATGTCGTTGATAAGAGGTGGCGCATAACTCCTTCAGGTAGTTTAGGTATGGTAGCTCGCATGAAGCTTTTATCTTTACATCTGTTGAGCCTCGTTGCTTTATCAGGGTCTGTTGGGCTTCCTCGATGTCTTTGGGCCTAATAAAATTCGGATGAAAGCTTGGTGATGTGTACAACAGAAGAGGGGGACGCCATAGACTTTGCCGTGCCATATGTGCCACCAAGCCATGCCTTCATGCTGAATCCGTTTATTCTTAACAAGATCTTCCTATGGTTTCTCTATTAGATCTTGAGGTGCAAAAAGAGTTTTTCGATGTTTCTTTATTGAAACATGTGCCGAATAAAACTCTACCATTGCTCTAGTGTACAAAAAAGAAAAAGAAGTTTCATCGTGCCCGGAAGCGCTGCCGAAAAGACCTCAATCTATGTATGAAAGTTTTGATTAACAATGTGTGTTTGTGTTACTTTTCAGGTGAATCATTTAATGTTCTTCAACTCTCAAATAAGAGGAGAAGTTTGTTCAAAATAAACAAGGTTCAATTGGGTCCATATTAGGACGATGTTCCATCGACGAAGGGATAGACCTTGCATCATGTCTTGCCTAGACGTTAAATAAAGCACTTGGTGATTGTTGGCTCCATTTTTTTTTTTTATCAAAAATAGGCCTCCATCGTTACCTATCTTTACCTACTTTTATTTCATTCCCGAATAATTATCGATGGTTTTTGATGTTTTACTCTAATGTGCATGGAAAAAGGTTTTGTGCATAATTGAAGAGCTTTGGTAGATTAAATTGAAGATTTGCAAGAATTGTTAGTGCACATATGTTATGTTTCGGAAGCCGTTATAAATTCTACAGAATGAACTGGGTTGCGAGTGAAGGGAGTTTTAGAAACGATTTTGATTATCGTATAACATGCGAAATTAGATTTTAAAAATTTTTCTTATATTGAAAACCTTTTTTTCAATAAGGAACGAGTTCCTGTATATACGCAGAAAAAAACTTTAGAAACTACATACCTTTTTCTTGATTTTCTTTTTTCTGATTCCTCGATCTACCACCAGATCTTCCGAGCTATGACCCGCGGTCTGATAACGTGTGTGTGGGCACGTCACAGCAAGAGATGGAGGTCACGTGAAAAAAACGCCGGCCGAATCCTGTAAAAGAGGGGAGAATCAGAAAAAACTTTTTTTTCTCTTTTCTTCTCTCTTTGGTGGCCGAACTCTCTTTCTTTTTCACTTGTGTGTTAGGTTGATTTTTCCTAACTATATAACACTTATATAGTAGTCATTTAGGGTTTTAGTTTTAACCAAGTCAAAGTAGGACTCCCAAACCTTTTCTATTTTAGTCTCCCTAAAGACTTTAATAATTGACTATTCGGACTTTTAAAATAATTAAATTCTTTTAATTCTTTTGGCCTAGTCATTATTTAATCACATGACCTCATATTTAATAAATAGAATTAATAATTATTAATTATTAATTTCTATTATTTTATTAAATATTTAATTAATTAAATAATCACATTATTTAATTATTCTCTTTTACTTAAATTGCATTACTTTCGTAACACTATTAATTGGACCCTCCAATTAATCTACCGTGACCCTCTTTACCAACAACCATAAGGGCTAGCAAAAGGACCTAATGGAGCCACAGTTCTGAGCGCCAATAATACTTAGTAATATTAATTAAAACTCTTTAATTAATATTTCACGATTATTAACCTCGGAGTTATTCCACTAAAACCCCGATGATGCACTCTCAGAACTGTAGATGTGTTTATACAATCTGAAGTCTCAATGTCCATTGATATAGCTAATTGCATATAGTGTGATCCTCTACAAATAGTTCATAACTAGAGCTGGGTCATAAAATTTGTTATACCCCTCTAGAAATATCTTTTCCTTTAAGTACCATTGATTCTCTAATGAACAATTAAATCCTATCTTCCTCATGGAAGAAGGAGAGCACTCATAATCGTTCAAAGCCCCGAATCAACCCTTAAGGGAACTACTCATCTAATTCAATCAAGAAGGAGTGGATTCCACTATTATGTTCAAACCTTCCCAGTCATAAGCTAAACTGCAACTCCAAGATACAGAGGTATTGGTCGAGATTCACATCAACCTCACTCATGGTAAATAAAAGCCACGATCCAATCTGAAGAAGTTGATAAGACACTCAGGATTAAGATCACCTATAAATAGCCATTGTTCATCGATTATATATGGATCTCATCTACTAACGGATCTTGGTGAGAGATTCATATAAATCGTGGCCCAATCCTATATGATCTCATCATATAAGGTGCCTCCATTCTCATGTTAATTATATGAGCGGTCTAGGATAAGACCACCGTACTTTACAGAATGAACCGCAGCAGTAGATCAATCACAAACAAAGTACCCAGCTTTGTTCGTTCTTTATGGACTCTTTAGATTGCATGTCTCAAAATGAATCCTCTCTGTATATGACCATCATATACTCATTCTGAGATTACATCTTGCAATCTAGGATGTTCTTGCACAATACGAATGTATTACTGAATATAAAACATTTATAAACTTGAATGACAATCTGAATAATTCTTATTATTATCTTTAACCATTTACAATTTACAAGATTTAGGGCATAAATCCCAACAGTGAGCCTTATATTTATAAAAAGGACTAGATGTCTACTTTTCAGAAAATTTTACGGTTCGTGATTCTGAGTTTTCTAGAGGAAGTTATGCTCATTTTCGTATCAGTGTACAGACTCGCGACTTGAAGCCATGACTTGGGCGTGACTTGGCCAAGTCACGAGAGCCAAATTTCAGCACCGAGGCCGAGACTCATGCAACTTAGACTCGTGACTTGGCCAAGTCGCGAGCAGAACTTAAGTGCCCTAAACCAGTGCATTATAAAAAAGAAAAATGAGAGAAAGCAAAAGGAAGTTCGGCTAGACATTAGAAAACTCGACTAAGAGGAGAACAAGGGAGAAAATGAGAGGCAAAGAGGGAGAAAAAGATCGTCTTGGAGACAAGAGGGTGCGGATTCGATCCTTGAGTCATCTTCTCAATATCAAGCTTGGATTTGGGAGAAAGTGAATGCTAGAAGAAATCACAATTGGAAGAGGACGAGAGTTTATACATTCTAGGAGTTTTTTTATCTCTTTTTTTCTTCGATTTTCATTCTTGTATCTCTCTTTCACCATCGATAAATATATTTAGTTGTAATTTCTTGATTATGACTTAAACTTGTAAGTTAGGGTTTTGATGGATCCTTTTTCTTGATAGTTGAATGGATTGATTGTCTAATTTATTGTGATTGATAATTATTTGTTGAGTGATGTTATGAATCTTAATGCTTCTGAATGTAATGGCCTGTATTTAGTTGATTTTATGGTTGTGTGTTATGAACTGAGAGATGACGCTTACAACGTGCTCAATGTAATGTCCACCATGAGTAGAATTAGATAGAGATATGTTAGTTTACTTGTTTGATCATTATATGTGTTTATGATACTTAATAAATTATTATGCATGCGATAATCATCGAGAGATAGATATTGATGTGTAATAATAACTCTGGCATAATTTGAGAGAATATATTGGTTAAATTAGATAAACATGATCATCAACATTGATAATTAAATCGCAATAATGTGCTTTCATGAAACTCAATTAGATGGAATATATGAATTCAAATACCTTAGCTAATCTCTTATATTGGTTCGTGTATTTCGCATTTGCATGTTTTCATTGTTTTCATTATTAATTCCCTTTATGCAAACCTTCTTGATTTATTCAAATAGATATAGACTTGGTTAATTTTAGTATTCAATACCTAAATATCCATGTGAAAACGATAATTTACTCATTCTGTATACTTGTGCCGACCCCGTATACTTGCGAGTACAAAAAGGCATAACACGTTTTTGACGCCGTTGCCGGGGATATTTTAGTTTGTGTTGATAATATTACCGATTAGGTCTATAGCTAATTTGGATTTGTACATATTTTATTTATTTTTTATTAATTTTGTTTTTATTTTTCTATACAGAAAATGTATTCTTGGTATGAAGCACATGAGCTAATCAAGGAAGTAGCGACTAATAACTACAGAGCACATTCGAATTGTTACTTTTGTGGGGGGACCACATTGGAGTACCAATTGTCCGCTGGACAATCTGTAACATCCCTAATTTCAAATAAGTATGAAAAGTATGGTTGAATTAATTTTGAGTATGTGAATATGATATTTATGATTTGAGGGAGTGGAAAATGTAATTAAATATTTTTCAGGTGGACCAGGTGGAGCGGTCCAGAAAGAATGCATGAAAGAAAAGGAAAATGTTGGCAGTGAGTATCGCGATCAGTCACCGCGACCAGGGATAGCGACGAGCAGCTCGCGGTGAAAATGATGATTTGAAGCAGTGAGCACCGCGACCAAGGATTGCAATGAGCAGCTCGCGGTGAAAATGTTGATTTTGGGCAGTGAGCAACGCGACCAGATACCGCGATGATTGATCGCGATGAAGGCGGTAAAATCACTCTAGTGAGCAACGCGACCAGGTCGCGCGACCACAGGTCGCAAGGAGCGGTCGCGATGACCGAATTTTTATAAAAAAATATGATGGCGATGGAAGCTTCACGAAGAAGCAAGAGAGAAAAAGAGAAAGAGAGAGACCGGAAGAAAGAAAGAAAGAAAGAAAGAAAAAGAAAAATAAGAAGAAGAAGAAAGGGAAGAAGAGAAGAAGAAGAAGAGAAGAGAAAGAAGAAAGGAGAAAGAAAAGAAAAAGAGGAGCGAGAAAGAGAAAGGAAAAAGGAGGAGAAAAAGGAAAAATTCAGAAGAGAAAAGGCGTAAAAAGGGTATCCAGGTTGGTGTACACTCGTCTTTGAAAACCTCTGCAATTTTATTTTTATATTTTGATTCGAAATTGAGATTCTTAAATATTTTAATGGATATATGTTTATATAGTTCGCTTTTTAATTTATAACGATTATATTAGAATAAATTGTTTGAGAATCTTGTTTGAATTACAAATATTGTTTGGAAATTATATTGTTGAGCTTAATTCAGATTTGAGAGTTACAGTTGTTGATTTCGAAAGAAATGGAATATTTTGATATAAATTTTATGATTCGTCAATATGAATGGAAACGGTCCCAAGGATACTTGGACATAGTAAACGAATATAGGAGGTTGGTATACCAGCTGGGTTATTTCAGCAGTACTACACCGTTATTATTAGTGACTGTCGGACTTCGAGGGGCAAACCTGGCATAGACCAGTTTAGGCGAATCCCGGAGGTGGACGTCACACCGATATTGATACTATGTACCTCCCTAAGGATGGTTCAGGCCCCCAGTACCGGTCCTAGGGTAGGGAGTTATTTCAGCCCATATTCCAGTCCAGAAAATTATGTTCAGTATACCAGAGGGCCAGAATTGAAAGGAATTAAAGAAAATGTTTGTAAATGAATTTTAAAAAAATTGATTTAGTATGATTTATTTATGAATTGAGTTAAATACTGATATGTTTTTATATGATATCATGATGACATTTTATTTTGAAAATTTATTTTGTGATTTCGATATATATAAGTTTAGTGTACACCCACTAAGCTATATGCTTAGTGCGTTGATTTCATCACGCGTAGGTAATAGGGATACAGAGGGAGAAAAAGACTGAAGATGTGATAGCTGCAGACTGAGGATCAGAGTCACCAAACTTTGGGTAGTTATATAGTTTTGTATATTATATTCCGCTACGCATGCATATACAGAAATTTGTAAAAGTGTTATATATTTGTTTGTAAATAATTGTTTTATGGTTTATATTTTCGTTTCCAAAAGGTTTGTAAATATTAATTATGAATTGTTTTATTTAGAAAATGTTTGGAAAGTCGCACTAAATGGTAAAGTGCGCATTTGATTGAGAAAAGAAATTTGAAGTATTATATTATTTGAGTTTTTATTTGAAAACAGGATTTTTGGAAAATCAGAAAAACAGAGGAAACTCTAGGCAAAATTTTTCAAAACAATTTTAGATGGGCTCACTATAAAAAAGATTTTAAAATATAATTTCTTTGGTTTTCAATAGTTTTTCAATTATAAAGTGAGTCAAGTCAAGTTTTGAAAATCGAGTAGCGCTCCCTGGGTCGATCCATTTAAGACTAGCTTAATTGGTACTCAACTTGATAAGGATTAGTACTTATGGATAAGTAACTGGTTCGAATCTTGATTGAGGGAGGCGAAGCAAAACCGTGAGAGCAACGTTGGCGGGTGACTCAAAAGCAGCCCCGGACGATCCCAAAGCGGACAGTACCTTGTGAGTGACCGTTGGACCTCGGAGGGCAAACCTGACATAGACCAGTGTAGGCAAATCCCGGAGGTAGACGTCACACAATCCATTTGATGTAGGCAGTTCTGACCAAATGCAAGTATGACGAATACTTTGACTATGATCAAAAAAATCCCTACCCGAGCACATACAATCCTGGGTGGAGCAATCATGCTGACTTCTCATGGAGCAACAAACAAGAAAATGAGTCATATCTGGAAGCTATGCTTGTCGAATTCATGACAAGGATGGATAGCCGGATGGAGCAATGCAATGAGACTACCTTGGAAGTCGAAAAACTAGTTGCACAACACATTGAGATTTATCAAGTAGAGCCGTAAGGGAGCAAGAGCTTGTTGCATGAAGATGAGGCATCCATCCTTTTTAGAGCCACTTAAGCTATGTCTAGTCTACGGTTCCACTGAAGAAGAAGATAGCCACCAGAATATATATGTTTTTGTAGATGTCGAAAAAGGGAAGCCCAAACCGCCTCCGCCTTTGAGCAACCACCGCACTTGGGCTGCAAGAAGCTACCTTTCCATTCGAGGTATGTAAGGCTAGGAGAATCATCTTCTCTTCCAGTCATTTATTTAAGACGGTGCGGTAAGCTGACGAGAAGATATCAATTATAGGGCAGATAGGCGAAAGCAAGAGCTGCTACGTTGTTCCCATTTAAAGCAACTGTTAGGGCGCACAGGTGCATGGCCGCGACATGCACTAAGTCACGTGCATGTCGCGGCCTTTTTATTTTTTTTGTTCTCCAGGAGCAAAACGATGTTGTTTTCTTCTCTTCGTGCAATGCACCGTTTCACTTAAATTGGAGGAACTTTTTAAAATTACAGTTTTGGCCCTGAATTCTGATATGCTTCCACAAAGGCCCTTATTACCAAGTTATGAAAATTGCACTTTGTCAATAAAATTAAATGAAATATGCACTTGGATCCTTATACCTGCACACTAAAGAAAAACATTAAAAACAACTGATAATTACCCGAGACGGAACAAAAGTAAGTAAAGATAAGTAAATATGGAGAGCCATTGTTTATCAAGAAATGGAGCCAACAAATACCCCCAAACCTAACTTTTGCTCATCCTCGAGCAAAATCGGAACAAAACAAAAATGCAAACAAAAACAAAAAAGAAAACTAAAACAAAAATAAATATAAACAACCACTAGCCTAAACCACTTTCGTAGGAAACACGATGGCACTTAGCATGTGCCACACGCCTTTAAACCCCTAGGTGTCCCTAGTGGACGAGTTATAGTCTCGTGAGGGTTTAGTAACAACGATACCCACAAACGCATCTCTGAACATTAAAGAACAATTAATTTTCCAAATGAAACACAATCCATTAAGATAAAAGTTAGCAAAAGCAATAAGTAAAATTCGAATGCATCCACTCTCAGAATTTTGCACCACTTGCCACGCACATGCCAACACTCTAAGAATTTTAAAACGAAACAATTGTGTTCAAATAACCAGAATAGAATTCGCCTCGACTGTAAACCTCTCAGGATAATCGTTCAAAACCTAGGCAACACATTCATCAAACACATGCAGAAGGAATTTATGCTCAAAGAATTACAAATATACATCGCATGTGAAAATCAATTTGAAAAACGCTATTTTGTCGCAAATACATCTCAATGAAGGAATCAAATATTATGAACAAGATATCAACATAAAAATCTCTACATTAAAGTTAGACTCCCTAAAAGATCAGCAGATCTTAAATAAGATTGTAATGGCTATTGGGTGATAGGTTAAGAAAGAAATGGAAAAAGGAATGCAAAAACTTTCGATCAAATTAAAAGATTACATGACATTTTTCAATACATGGATCATTCTCTTTTATTTTTCAATTCTTATACCACACTGCTTTTCATGATTCCTTTCGTTTATTCTTCTGATTTTTCTTTTTCTTTTCTTTTTCTTTTCAACAATCACCACAATAACAACATTTACCTTGACATATTCCTTATACAATTCACCCATGCAATTATTATCTTTTCTTATCATCTTAAAATGATCCAAGCTAAAAGGTAAAGCTATTTTATATTCAGAGCTTGGTTTTAGATTTATGTAGGTGATGAAAGAAAAAAAAAATTCTAAGTGCTTGGCTTCAAAATGGTTATTGGAGCAAACACAAGGGTAGGATGAATTTTTAGTGTTTTAGTGCTTCAACATGCATAGCCTACATCACATCTAACAAGGAGGACTAACTAAAACATAGGATAAACATATGATATCTTTGATGTTGTTCAAAATATTCAATGCAAAAACTAAATGAGATTAAACTAATCAATCCAAATTGAAGATAAGTATGCAAAGAGTAGAAACGAAAATACCCTCTCAAATAACAACGTATAAGCTCAAAAACTCACAGGGCAAGTCTCCACTATTTATCCTAACTGATCAAACATGGCATGTTTTCACAAAAAGATAAACATAGTGCAACACAATGCGATGCAAACATAGCACAAAAAATATCTGAGTTGTAACATCCCAAATTTCGAATAAGGAAGTTTGAATATGTGAATATAAATTTTGTGATTTGAGGGGTATAAAACGTAATTAAAAGTATGTTTATTTTTATGGTTTCCAGGTGGACCAGATGGAACGGTTCAGAAATGATGCATAAAGAAAAAAGGAGTGAAAAATTGGAACAGTGAGTACCGCGACCCTCACCGCGACCACAGATCGCGATGAGCTGCTCGCGGCAAAAAATGGCATTTTCGGGCAGTGAGCAACGCGACCTGGTCACCGCGACCACAGATCGCGCTGACTGGCTCGCGACGAAAAAGTGAAAATCCTGGCAGTGAGCATCGTGACCAGGATACCGTGATGTGTGATCGTGATGAAGGCGGTGAAGTTGCTCCAGTGAGCAACGCGACCTGGTGGCGCGACCACAGGTCGCAACGACCGAAAGATTATAAAAAAAATAGTTGTCGCTGAAATTTCCAGAAAAACAGAAAGGGAGGAAAAGAGAGACCGAGAGAGAAAAAGAAAAAGAAGAAGAAGAAGAGGAAGAAGAAGAAGAGAAGAGGAAGGAAAGAGAGAAGGAAAGAGAAGAAAAAGGAAAAGAGAAAGAGAAAGGAGAGGAAAAAGAAAACCTAGAAACGCGATTTGTCGAAAGGAAACGGTATCCAGGTTGGTGTACACCCGTTTTCGAACTCTTTACAAAACGTATTACGTATTTTTAGTATGAATCTGCACTTTATTTAAATAACCTATTGATTATATGTCTCTATTGTTTTTCTTGGAATGATTTTATTATAGATCGTATTTTGATCGTATTTCGATTATTACGATTTCGTTAAAAATACTTGATTTAGACTTTTGTATGAATATTGCTTATTTTCCATGAAAACCTAATGTATATTTGAAGAATATTGTTTGAATTGTATATTTATTGAGTAACCGTTGATTTGTAACTTACTGTGAATATTTGAAAATGTTTTATTGAAACGGCCCTAGGATACTTAGACATAGAGATGGATATAGGAGGTTGGTATACCAGCTGGGTTCAGTGAGCAGTACTGCACCGACATTGACATTGCTATTGATGATTTATTATGTACCTCCTCATGGATTCGTCCAGGGGTAGAGAGACACGTACCTCCTCACGGATTCGTCCTGGGGTAAGGAGACACGTACCTTCCTAAGGATTCGTTCCTGGGATAGGGAGATATGTACCTCTCTAGGGTCCGAACCCTCGGTCCTAGGGTAGGGAGATACGTACCACTTTTAGGATTCGTCCTAGGGTGGGAGTTATGTTCGACAGACAGTCACTGTGGTCGAACGACCCATATTCCAGTCCTGATTTATGTTGAGTATTCTAGAGGGCCAAAATTAAATGAATTGAAGAAAATGGTTAGAAGTGAAGTTAGAAATTAATGTTATTTATATGTTTACTATAGTAAGTGAAATTGATCGTAAAAGAAATTTTTCGTAATTGTAAAAGAAAATGAGTTAGTTGTTTTTATTACATAGATTTCATATGATTTAAATTCATAATTGAATTGAATATGGTATTGTTTTCGTTAATTACATTGCGATTTAGAGTATGTCAATTATATTTATGATTTTAATACATGAGTTTAGTGTACACCCACTAAGCTATATGCTTAAGCGCATCGGTTTTTATCTCGCGTAGGTCACAGGGATACCGAGGCAGATAAGGAGTAGAGAGGAGGTTCCTGCAGCTTGGAGTTCAGAGTCACTGCATTGATTGGGTAGTTATAAAATTTTGTATTTTATATTAGTAAGCGTGCATATACAGAAGTCTGTAAATTTGATCATTATATCGATGTTTTGTAAATAATTTTCTGATTTCTGTTTTCCATTTTTATAAAGGTTTGTAACTATTGAATTCTGAATTATTTTATTTTAAAAACTGTTGGAAAGTCGCACTAAACGGCAGAGTGCGCATTTGAATGAAATGAGATTTGAAGTGTTGTGGATTTTATGTGATTTGAGTTTTATTTGAAATAGGTTTTGGAAAATCAGAAAAATAGAGGGAACTCTGCCGAAATTTTTTAAAATTGTATTTTCCATGGGCTCACTAGAAAAATATTTTTAAATTACAAATTGATACGATTTTCAATGGTTTGAAATGTATAAAGTGAATTTAGAAAGTATTTGAAAACCCGGTAACGCTCCCTGGGTCGATCCAGTCGGGTCGGGTCAGGGGGTGTTATATGAGTGGTCCAAAACAAATCGTTCTATGGCTGATCTTCGTGGCGCTGCTCTAGCCACGTTCTGAAAGAATTTAGCCATTTGCTGCATAAATGCTGGCTGGCCCTGAACTTCTGGTCCAGCCGCTCTTAGGCTTACGGATTCTCTGGATGCTCCCCCAGCCACGCTAGCAGGACTTCCAGGTCTATCTTCACTTCCTTTAATTTCTTTTTATCCTATATAAGACAGAAGAGATGTCTGCAGATTAGAATCACACATTCCTATAGGTGTCCTTAGTCAATGCATGCATATACAGACTATAACTCTTTTGGTCCAGAAACGCATAAACCGCGCTCTGATACCACTTAAATGTAACACCCCTAGACCCGACCCGTCTGGATCAACCCAGGGAGCGCTATCGGGTTCTCAAAACTTTTCTTTAACTCTCTTTATAATTGAAAAACCATTGAAAATCAAATAGTTTATAATTTAAAATCCTTTCTAGTGAGCCTATCAAAATCAGTTTTAAAAATTTTGACAGAGTTCCCTCTGTTTTTCTGATTTTTCAAAAATCCTGTTTCAAATAAAACTCAAACAATATATGTTTAACACTTCAAAATTTCTTTCTCAATCAATTGCACACTCTGCCGTATAGTGCGACTTTCTAAACAATTTCAACGAAAACATATATAATCAATATTTACAACTTTTGAAAACAAAAACCATTAAACAACTTTTGAGCTCTCTCTGAGTAGGTAGATATTTCTAGGTGGACCAGATAGAACGGTCCAGAAATGATGCATGAAGAGAAGGGTGAAAACTGGACAGTGAGTACCGCGACCACTCACCACTACCAAAGATCGCGATGAGTCGCTCGCGGTGAAAAATGGTATTTTCGGGCAGTGAGTACCGCGACCAGTCACCGCGATCACAGATCGCGCTGACTGGCTCGTGACGAAAAAGTAAAATCCTGGCAGTGAGCATAGCGACCACCAGCGCGACCATGGTACCGCGATGGGTGATTGCGATGAAGCCGGTGGAATTGCTCTAGTGAGCAACGCGACTTGGTAGCGCGACCACAGGTCACGACGACAGTCGCGCTGACCGAATTTATATAAAAAAAAAAAAAAGCTTGTCGTAGAAGTCTCTCGAAAAGCCAAACAGAAAATAGAGAGAGAGAGAGAGACCGAGAGAAAAAGAAAGGGAGAAAGAAAAAGAGAAAGGAAGAAGAAAGAGATAGGAAGAGAGAGAAAGAAGAAGAAGAAGAAGAAGAAGAAGAAGAAGAAGAGAAGAAGAAGAAGAAGAGAAGAAGGAGAAGAGAAGAAGAAGAGGAAGAGGAAAGGAAGAAGAAGAAAAGAAAGGAAAAAGGGAAAGAGAAAAGAAAAAGGAAAAAATTCAGAAGGAAAAAGGTGTAGAAACGGTATCCAGGTTGGTGTACACATGTTTTTGAAGTCTTTATGTGTTTTGATTTGAATTTGAGAATTTTTGGGTGATTTAGTGAATATATGTTTATATTGTTTTTCTATTAATTTCGATTTGATCATATATTGAGTATTATGTTTTAATCATATTTTGATTCAATGAATATGTTGAAATAACTGGTTTCAGAATACCGAATAAACGAATCGTTGAAAACATTTTTATGCAGTAGCTTGGTCAACGGATTTGCTATGGAGGAGAATCCTTTCACAAACCGTCGATAATAACCTGCCAAGCCTAAGAAACTTCTGACTTCTGCAACATTTCTGGGAGGCTTCCATTCCACAATTGCTTCAATCTTTTAACGATCTGCCTTGATACCCTCTGCTGACACAATGTGACCCAGAAATGCAATCTCGGCCAACCAGAACTCACATTTACTCAGTTTTTCATACAGTTGTTTTTCCCTCAGAATCTGCAATACTACTCTGAGGTGCCTGTCATGGTCCTCTGTTGTCTGTGAGTATACCAAGATATCATCAATAAATACTACCACAAACTGATCCAAGTATGGTCGGAATATCCGGTTCATCAAATCCATAAAGGCTCCGGGTGCATTCGTCAACCCAAATGGCATCACTACAAATTCATAATGTCCATACCTGGTTCTAAATGCTGTTTTCGGAATATCAGAATCTTTTATCCTCAACTGATAATACCTCGATCTGAGATCTATCTTTGAGAAGACACGGGCTCCTCTCAGCTGGTCAAACAAGTCATCGATTCTAGGCAAAGGATATTTATTCTTAATTGTGAGTTTATTCAGTTGCCTATAATCGATACATAATCTCAGTGACCCATCTTTCTTTTTCACAAACAACACTGGAGCTCCCCACGGGGATACACTAGGTCTAATGAAACCCTTATCCAGCAATTCTTGTAACTGTATCTTCAGCTCTTTCAACTCTGCTGGTGCCATTCTGTAAGGAGCTATGGATACTGGAGACGTACCTGGTACCACATCAATCACAAACTCCACTTCTCTCTGAGGTGGCAAACCAGGAAGCTCTTTTGGGAATACATCTGCAAAATCACACACAATGGGTATATTCTGAATTGTAGAATCAACCTTTCTGGAGTCAACCACTTGAGAAAAATAAGCTCCACACCCCTTTCTGATCAATTTATAGGCTGTAGTAGCTGAAATGACATTGGAGAGAAAATCTCTCATTTCATCCACCATCGTGATTTCTGTGCCGTCGACTGTTCTGAGTGTTACTCTTTTCAATTCACAGTCGATCACTACCTTGTGTCTGGTTAGCCAATCCATGCCTAGAATAACATCAAACTCATGGAATGGCAACTCCATCAAATCTCCTGGAAAGTCATACTCCTAAATCCGAATAGGACAATTTCTGTACACATGATTCACAACAACATTTTGGCCTATCGGATTACTGACTAACACATCATATTCAGTAGGTTCAGTTTTCAAACTTCGTTGTTTCAACAATGCATCACATATATAGGAATGGATAGAACCTGGATCTATCAATGCAATAGCTGTAGTATCAAAGATAGAAACAATACCAGCTATCACGTCAGGTGCATCCTTGTCTTCCTAAGCCCTAATACCATAGGCTCGTGCAGGAGCTCGACTATCTAGCCACTAATTCTGACACCCCTCTGTGACTACCACCTTCAGTTCCTGCCTGACTGGGCCTCCTACCTCTAGAAGTAGTAGGGGCAGATCTCTTTGGTCGCTGAACATGAGTAAACTGGTTTTTCGGGCAATCTCTGTAGAAATGTTCACGAGATTCACACCTGTTACAAGCTCCTGTAACTCTCCAGCATTCTCCAGGGTGTCTTCTTCCACAATGCTGACACAATGCAGGGGCAGGTCCCCTAGCTGCATTCCCAGGGGTACTGGCTATTGAGGTTGCAGACTGACCCGGCCTGGCTGTGGGTATGGGTCTCTGTGATAGCACCGAACCACTAAACTAGCGGTCCCTTAAACCTCTTACTCTGTGGCTGATACGAACTTGATGGCCCTGCTCCCCTTCTCTGTTGACCTCTGTCTCTTCTGGCCTGCTCTTCTTTCTTAATTCTTTCCACATTCAAAGCTGCAAAGACAAGTCTGATAAAATCTTCAAATTCAAATGCGGCAACCTGTAGGCGAATATAATCATTCAGCCCATCTTCAAACCTTCTACACTTGTCCGCCTCTGTGGCCACCATATCTCTAGCATATTTATTCAACCTGACGAATTCTCTCTCATACTCTGTCACTATAAGCTGTTTCTACTTCAAGTTGGTAAATTCTCTCTTCATATTATCCAAATAAATGCGACCGACATATTTTCTTCGAAACTCCTTCTGCAACAACTCCCAAGTTCTGTCCTCTGGCCGCACTGACTGTATAATGAAGGTCCACCATTGGTAGGCATCCTCCTGCAATAGAGATACTACACACTCTAATCTTTCTTCAGATGTACAGTGCATCTGCTCTAAGATTCTTTCTGTTCGTTCCAACCAATATTCTGCTGCAGATGCATCCTCATCTTTTCTGCCATGAAAATCTGTCGGTCTGTACTTAACCAATCATTCTATGGCTGATCTTCGTGGCGCTGCTCTAGCCACGTTCTGAAAGAATTCAGCCATTTGCTGCATAAATGCTGGCTGACCCTGAACTTCTGGTCCAGCCGCTCTTAGGCTTACTGATTCTCTGGATGCTCCCCCAACCACGCTGGCAGGACTTCTAGGTCTATCTCCACTTCCTTCCATTTCTTTTTATCCTATATAAGACAGAAGAGAGGTCTGCATATTAGAGTCACACATTCCTATAGGTGTCCTTATTCAATGCATGCATATACAGACTATAACTCTTTTGGTCCAGAAACGCCCAAACCGCGCTCTGATACCACTTAAATGTAACACCCCCTAACCCGACTCGTCTGGATCGACCGAGGGAGCGCTACCGGGTTCTCAAAACTTTTCTTTAACTCCCTTTATAATTGAAAAACCCATTGAAAATCAAATAGTTTATAATTTAAAATCCTTTCTAGTGAGCCCATCAAAATCAGTTTTAAAAATTTCGACAGAGTTCCCTCTGTTTTTCTTATTTTCCAAAAATCCTGTTTCAAATAAAACTCAAACAATATATGTTCAACACTTCAAAATTTCTTTCTCAATCAATTGCGCACTCTGCCGTATAGTGCGACTTTCCAAACATTTTCAACTAAAATATATATAATCAATATTTACAACTTTTGAAAACAAAAACCATTAAACAACTATTTACAAAACATATATATATATATATATATATATATATGTCACATTTACAACTTTCTGTATATGCATGCACAGCTGAATATAATATACAAACATATATAACTACCCAAAATGTGGTGACTCTGAATCTCTGTCTGCAACTATCCCCTCTTCAGTCTTTTTCTTTATCTCCACTGATATTCTTGGTACCTACGCGTGATGAAATCAATGCGCTAAGCAATAATACTTAGTGGGTGTACACTAAAATAATTACAATGGAATATAAAACAATAGAATGAATTTTCAAAAATAATATAAAACAACAATATATATATATATATATATATATATATATATATATATATATATCCAATACTGAAACTATATTCATAAACTTATGTTCAAATGTTTCTGGGTTTCAATTTCAATAATATTTCTTTATTTCCACATCATTTTCTAACTTTCAGTTCTTAATTAAGCCTCTGATACACATAACAGGGCTTACAGGAACTGGATTACGGGTTTGCAGTCGGTTTCCCATTTTAAAATGAAATGGTATCCGTATATTCACAGTCGGTTTCTCATTTCAAAATGAAATGGTATCCGTATTTCACAGTCGGTTTCCCATTTCAAAATGAAATGGTATCCGTATTTCGCAATCGGTTTCTCATTTCTAGAAGAAATGGTATCCGTATATACTCATCATAATCCTCAGGAATATCGGTGCAGTACTGCTAAATATACCCAATTGACATGTCAATCTCCTATATCCCATATTTCCCTGTACATATATCAGTGCCTTGATTCAGGGGTTCCAAATATTATAAATTATTCAAAATATTCAAAATACTCAATGTTTAACAATTCAGGAGATTCAAACCATATAGAGTAACAAAAAACAATATATAACAGTAAAGTTCGAAAATTAAAATCATTAAATTTAACATAAATAACCTTTTTGAAATTCAAAATCATTCTCAAAGAATAATCACAATTAAATTCAACCAAAACTTACGAATTATTAAGATTTCCGCTAATCAATTTGAATATGAAAATTAATACTCAAAATAACAGTGTACACCAACCTGATTACCATTTTTCCGACTATTTCTTTTCTAGATTTCTTTTTCCTTTGTCCTTTCTCTTTTCCCTTTCCCTTTCTCCATCTCTTTTCCTTTTTTTTCTTCTTCTTCCTCTTCTCTTCTTCTTCTTCTTTTTCTTTCTCTCTCTTCCTTTCTCTCTCTTCTTCTTTTTCTTTTTCTTTCTCTCCTCTCGTTTTCTCTCTATTTTTCTGGTTTGCTTCCTCGTAAAGCTTCCACCGACCTTTTATTTTTTTTATAAAAATTCGATCATCGCGCCACCTGGTCGCGTTGCTCACTGGAATGATTTTACCGCTTTCATCACGATCAACCATCGCGGTGTCTGGTTGCGACGTTGGTTGCCATGCTCACTGCCCAAATTCGATATTTTCATCGCGAGCTTCTCAGCGCGATCTGTGGTCGCGATGCTCACTGCCTAAAATCATCATTTTTACTGCGAGCTGCTCATCGCGATCCCTGGTCGCGGTGACTGGTCGCGATACTCACTGCCCAGTTTTTCACCATTCTCTTCGTGCATTGTTTTTCGATCGTTCAAATTGATCCATTTGGAAACATAAAAATATACATACATTAATTACATTTTACATCCCTCAAATCATAAATATAATATTTACATATTCAAAATTAATTCGACCATACTTTTCATATTTATTTAAAATTAGGGATGTTACATAAAAATCACAATCAACTACTTCAATATTATTTACATCCAACCAAACTTCCCCTCGAACTTCAAAATTTCAACACTAGGCGTAGAACTTCAAATAAGCTCATGGGCAAGGGTTACCAAATACTAAGCTACAAAATTTAAACCAATAAATAAAAATAAAAACAATGACAAAATAATATATATATATATATATATATATATATATATGTCACCTGATCGCTTGAGCTTTTGCCCACCTACTCCATAATTGGTATCTCCTCATCAGCTTACCGCACCATCCTAACCAAATGACTGGAAGAGAAGACGACTCTCCCAGCACTGCATACCTCAAATGGGAAGGTATCTTTTTACGGCCCAAATGCGGCGGCTACTCAAAAGGCAGAGGCGGTTTGGGCTTTCCTTCTCTGACATTTACATAAATGTATGTATCTTGGTGGCTCTTTTCTTCTGCAGTGGTACTGTGGACTAGACATAACTTAAGTGGTTTTGGGAGGGTAGATGCCTCATCTCCATAAAATAAGTTCTTACTCCCTTCTGTCTCTACTTGATCAACCCAAATCGGCTGCTCAACTCGCTTTTTGATTTCCAAGGCTGTTTCATTACATTGCTTCATCGGATGTAGCTCATGCTCTAGCCATTGGATTTTGGTAGCTAATTAGCTGATTTGAATCTCCAAGCTTTGGGCAGCTGCTTGAGTATGTTGAGCAACTTGATCAAGTTTAGCTTCCAGCTTCTTTAGGGCCTCATCTTAGGGAATTCATGAATTTAATAATCATGTCTTCCAAAGCTGCATTCTTTTTCTGCTGTTCTCGAATATACATTCTTGTCATGTCGTCGACAAGCATGTCTTCTAGTCTTGACCCATTTGCTTGCTGGTTGCTCCATGAATAGTCAGCATGACTGCTCCACCCAGGATTGTATGAACTCAAGTAGGGGTTTTTCTGTTGATAGTTTACATAGTTCTCGTACTGTATTTGCTCAGAATAGCTCTTAGCAAACGGATTGCCCACCTAACAATCAGTACTCACATGCGGCCCCCACATAAGAAACAGCCCAAAAGGTGCTTCATAGTATTTAGTCGCCACTTCTTCGATAAGCTCCTACACCTCATACCAAGAATACATGTCCTGTACATAAAAAAGACATAAACAAAAATTTATAAAAATAAAAATAAAATATATACAAATCCAAATTATCTATAGACATAATCGGTATTAAATCAACACAACTAAAATATCTCCGGCAACGGCGCCAAAAACTTGTTACATCTTTTTGTACTCGCAAGTATACGGGGTCGACACAAGTAATAAAGAATGAGTAAATTATCGTATCCACAGAGATATTTAAATGCTGAGTACTAAAATTAATCAAATCTATATCTATTTGAATAATCAAAATGATTGAATAAATAATTAATTAAAACTAAACAAAATAAGAAATAAAACGAGAGTTGGATCGAATGGAGAACTAGCTAGGATTTCGGACTTCACTAATTATGTCCTAATAAATGGAAATACAAATATAATGAAAACGAGTTATTATCAGTTGATGATCGTATTAATTAAATTATTCAAAATCCTCTCTCGAGATAAATCAAACCTATCCCACATACACTAATATCTTATATCTCGATGAATATCCAAATGTACGATAATGCATTAATCACAATAACACTGTCAATGATCACACAACATAAGTTAATAAATCTTATTTAACTCCAAAATTGTGGTGAGTATTTTAATGAACACGTTGTGAATGTCACCTTTCGGTACTTAACTTACAACAACAAAATCAACTAAATGCAGTCCATTACACTTAAAGGCATTAGAAACAAAATACACAATCAACCAAATAATAATCAACAATCAAAACAATTTATAAATTCATTCAAAATTCTATAAATAGATTCATCATCATCCTAGCATATAAAACTAGTGCATAATCATAAAATCCAAAGAAAACAATATAATCAACTTTGAAGACAACAAAACTAGCATAAAGGAAAAGAAATTCTCAAATGGAGTGACTCTCATCTGCCTCCGTTCGATGAAAATATCCTCCATCGGCTTCTTGCGAAATCCACAGATGATGAAGAGAGGTGGAAGAATCGGTCGATCAAGCTTCTAGTCTCCTAGCCACTATCTTCTTCTTCCTCCCTTAGTGCTCTATTTTTTGCCTCTCTTGTCTAGTCTGCACTGCCTTCTCCTTCCAGCAGCTGCTGGCTTTATTTTCCTTCCTTGGCCGCAGCTCATGGTAGCCTGAAACCCCCGTCCAAGCCTCTTCTCTTCTTCCCGAAACTACTACTGGAACCTTTGTATTTTTCTTTCTTTTTCCAGCAGCTCCCAGCCCCAGCTTACAAGTCTGCAGCTCTCTCTTTCTCTTCGTCCCAAAATCTGCTCTTCCAAGTCGTCCTTCAAGAGCTGCTATGTTGTTCCCTTTTAAAGCAACTGCTAGGGCGCATAGGTGCATGGCCGCGACATGCACCAAGTCGCATGCATGTCACGGCCTTTTTATTTTTTTTGTTCTCCAGGTGCAAAATGGCGTCGTTTTGCACCTGGTTTCATTTTCTTCTCTTGATGCAACCCACCATTTCACTTAAATTGGAGGAACTTTCTAAAATTACAGTTTTAACCCCAAATTCTGAGATGCTTCCACAAAGGCCCTTACTAGCAAGTTATAAAAATTGCACTTTATCTCTAAAATTAAATTAAATATGCACTTGGATCTTTATACCTGCACACTAAAGAAAAACATTAAAAACAACCAATAATTACTCGAGACGGAACAAAATTAGGTAAATATGGAGACCCATTTTTAATCAAGAAATGGAGCCAATGATGAACACTTAAATTTGTATAATAATAAAGGTTAAAACCATTATTTTATACTATTAGTGTCATCAAATTACCTAACTTGTTTATAACTGCACTTAATTGTTAAACTTTTCATTTTGATGCAGGTTCAGTGTAATGGGCATACCTTTGCACTCAAATATCCAATCACTACGTTCTTGATAGTCCTGGAAAGATAACTCATAGCCCTATAAGTTTGGTTTGTAAACTCTTGTCAGATTTGGACTCCTTTGAAGTCAAAAATTGGATTACCTTGGGCTGGTTTGCATGGCCGTGTAAATTGGGCAGTCTTCACTCTTTGGGCCATAACTTTCTCCAGAAAATTCCAAATATTATGAGTCTTATCATTCCAGAAAGATAAGAAACTTGTCTACAACTTTGATGTTTATCACAAGATCCAATTTTCAAAGGAGCAGTGCCTAATTTGGTGGACAATTCGGTGCATGTGTGGAAGACACCAAAGTTGACAACTTTACCTTACCAAATTCAATCAACTTGCATTAATTTATTCCTACCATTTTTGACTTGTTTGCCTCTCAATGTGCCTATAAATAGAGGCCTTGTCAAAGCTTGAGGGCAGCTTGGGTTCCTTACCAAGTTCACCTTACATTGTTGTATTGTTGAACTTTTATGATAATCTAATTTCTCTCTTACTCATTTTATTTCTTCTACTTGTTTTCTTTTTTCTATCATGAGTAGCTAAATTATCTTTTTGCTAAGGTGAAGGGTGAAGCTCTTGGTATATGAATAAAGATTTATTTAACTCTTAACATGATCTTAAAGTTTATATTCATTTGTGTAAATTTATCTACATGCTTTATATTACTTTTCTTATTGAATTGAATTGAATTTTCATCTCTTACTCTTATGTGAAGTGGGGATCTTGACTTATTGTAGACAATTCTTGGTACAATGAATACTTGAATTCGTCTAGAACCGCATGGTTATACCTGCACCTCTGACCAAGGATTCTTGATTCATTGTAGACAAACAACACCATAAATACTTGAATCCGTCTATAACCGCATGGTTATACCTGCATCTGGCAAAGGAATCTTGATTTATGGTAGTTGATTGGCACAATAAGTACTTGAACCCATTTAACATAAGAAGTGTAGAGTATCCATTGTAATATAACTAAAAGAAAAGAAATATAACTTGATAGATGTGTAAAGAACTTAAATAGTCTAACTTCTGATTGGAACCTCCTTTGTGTGTGGATTCCAATTGAATGATAAAAAGGAGTTAAATATAACTTAAACCATATACCAAGAGTGGAACCTCTAACCTTAGCATATTTTAATTTAATTTGTTTCACCATTATACCTATCTTCATTTCATAATATTTTCTTTCCTATTATATTTTATTTGTAGATTTTTGTTAGTTTTTGCAGGATCTAAATCTTCTTCCTCGTAGATCAACCCCGGTCTCACCGGGTTAATTTATTACTTCGACACTCCTGCACTTGGGAGTAGAAATCCATTTTCTGGACAGTGTCAGCCAACAAGTGTTTAGTAACTCTTGCCCATGAGCTTATTTGAAGAGATGTGCCTTGTATTGAAAAATTCTGAAGTTCAAGGGAAGTTTGGTTAGTTATGAATAATTTAGAAGTGTTAGTCATTGTTTGATTTTTAATTTTACGTTGTTTTTGCTTGTGTGTTTAATTTTTTTTTTTTTTTTTTTTAGTTAGATTATTTTTAGTTTTTATTTCTTTGTGTTGCACCATTTTTTCTCGAGCACAAGGTTTTAAAACATAGGGGACAATGTTTATCTTAGGTTTGGGAGTGGTTTTTGGTTGTTTTCATTTAATTTTTTGTCTTGTATTTTGATTGTGTTTAGTGTGTAGTGTTTTTTTTGTATTTAGTTGGCTGGAAACCTAAACTTTCCTTCTATGCATTTTGCGTTTGGAAAACTTAGGTACAACAACGCCACATATGTCTAGTCTATGTTTAGTGTGTCTAATATGTGTTTAGTGAGTTTAATCTAGACTCTGAATATTTTTTAACCTTTATTTTTGTCATGTGTGCGCTTTTTGTTGAAACATGATTGTTAGCTTTTTCAATGAGTTTTAATTCGTTTGGGACCACTCAGATAATTTTTGTGCCATGTTTTGCACCGCATTGTGTTACACTATGTTTTTCTTTTTGTGAAAACATGCCATGTTCGATCGACTAGGATAAATAGTGAAGACTTACCCAGTGAGTTTTTGAGCTTATACTTTGTTATTTGAGATGGCATTTTCGTTTTTACTTTTTACATATTTATCTTCAATTTTGATTGAATAGTTTGATCTCATTTAGGTTTTACATTGAGCATTTTCGAACAACATCAAAGATATCATGTCTTTACCCTATGTTGAGTTGGTTTTCCCCTTTAGAATTGATGTAGGCTATGCATGTTAAGCTACTAAAAGTCCAAAAATTCATCATACCTTTGTGTGTGCTTCAATAACCATTTTGAAGCCAAACACTTAGAAGCATTTTCTTTCATCACCTACATAAATCCAAAACCAAGCTCTGTGTATGAAATAACTTTACCTTTTTAGCTTGGATCATTTTAAGATGATAAGAAAAGAAAATAATTACATTGGTGAATTTCACAAGAAATATGCCAAGGTAAATGTTGCTATTGTTGTGATGGTTGAAAAAAAAAAGAAAAAAGAAGAAGAAGAAAAGAAAACAAAAAGAAAAAAGAAAAGAATTAACGAAAGGAATTATGCAAGCATTGTGGCATAAGAAAGGTTAATAAAAGAGAATGATTCATGTATTGAAAATGTTAAGTGATCTCTTAATGTGATCAAGCTCTTTGTATTAATTTTTCCTTTTCTTTCTTAATCCATCACTCAATAGCCCCGTTACAACCTTTATTAAGACCTGTTGATCTTTTGGGGAGTCTAGCTTTAATGTAGAGGTTTTTCATGTTGATATTTTGTTCATAATGTTTAATTCTTTCAATGAGATGTATTTGCAACAAAATAGCGTTTTTCAATTTGATTTTCACATGCAATGTATATTCGTATTTCTTTGAGCATAAATTCCTTCCGCATGTGTTTGATGAGTGTATTGCCTAGGTTCTGAGTGATTTTTCAGAGAATTATCCTGAGAGGTTTAGAGTCGAGGTGAATTCTATCCCGGTTGTTTGAACACAATTATTTTCTTTTTAACATTCTTAAGGTGTTGGCATGTGCGTGACAAGTGGTGCAAAAATCTGAGAGTGGATGCTTTCGAATTTTACTTGTTGGTTTTGCTCATTTTTATTTTAATAGATTGTGTTTCATTTGGTAAATTAATTGTTCTTTAATGTTCAGAGATGCGTTTGTGGGTGTCGTAGCTGGTAAACCTTTCACGAGACTATAACTCGTCCACTAGGAACACCTAGAGGTTTAAAGGCTTGTGGCACATGCTAAGTGCCATCGTGTTACCTACGAAAATGGTTTATGCTAGTTGTTTATTTATATTTATTTTTTGTTTTAGTTTTCTTTTTATTTTTGTTTGCATTTTTGTTTTGTTTCGATTTTACTCGAGGACGTTGCTGAGGTGGTAAGCTCCGCTTCCCGGTGCTTATTTACCACATTTGGGCCTATTTTGGTTCTTTACTGGGTTCAGCTTGTGTACTGGCTGATCATGTCGAGGGAGGTCTATGCTAAGGCTTTAATTCTTTGTTCGTCGACCTTGGCCTTTGCTGCTTTTTCTCGCGTCCCGAATTTGATTGTCTTCTCATAACACTATCTGGCTACCTTCTGTTCCCTATGAACATGCCCTACACCTGTAGGGGTCGGGAATTTCAAGGTTAGATGCTTTGTAGAGGTGATTACCTACATATTATTAAGAGCTGGTCTTTCTAGGACAGCATTGTAGATCGTTGGACAGTTTATGATTAAAAAGTCTGCCATTGTAGTTGCTTGGCGACCTTGTTCCCCTAGGGTGAGGGGTAAAGTGATTAGTCTCAAGGGATGATCGTATCTCCTGTGAAGCCGTAGAGCGGCTCGTTCAAAGGTAGCAGATGGCTTTGCTTTAGCCCATTACCTTAAAAACTGCTTTGTACAGGACGTTCACTGAACTCTCATTGTCGATCATGGTCCTATAGATTGCCACCCCTCTAATCGTTGCCATGATGACAATTGCATCGTTGTACGGCCAATGTACGTCTCGCATATCAGCATCTGTGAACGTTATACCTTCCGCCATCGTCCTGCACTATTTCGTAGGTCGCTCATCCACACTCATCATCCTTATGGTAGAGTCGTTGGCTTCTTTCACATGTCGCGTGAGCAACCTATTTGTAGTTCCAGCAAGGTGAGGTTCTCTATAGATAGTATGGATTGCCCTTACAGCAGGCTCATTTGGGATAGGTTCCGGGTGGATAGGCTCAATCGGCTATTGCTGCTGCTGCGGTTGCTGCTACTGCGGCTGATTCATTGGTCGCACCATATAATCACCAAGACAACCTCGCCTTATCAAACCCTCAATTGCATCTTTGAGCTCGTAGCAATCAGCTGTGGTGTGGCCCGCCTGGTTGTGGTATGCACAGAATTTGTTGATATTGTGAGTCCACGTGGGCATTTTCATAGGAGACGGTCTGTCGAACTCTTCCCTATTCCTCTCTGTGCTAAAGATACTATTTCGGGAATATGACAGTTGCACGTATGTCTGGTAGCAACCTCCATTTCTTCTCATGTCCTCATTATTCCTAGCCTTTTTGGCTACCTAGTTTGCTTGAGCCTAATCTCTCTACAAGCCCCTATTTCAGCTGCGGTTATTATTATCGTCATTTCCCCCATTGTTTTTCTGCTTGCTCTTGTCCCGCAAGCTCCTGCTCCTATAATACTCTAGTAAAGTTCACCATCTTTCCACAGGCCGGCAATGATTGCAGTTAGTATACTTTCATCAGTTGGGCTGTCCACACAGCTGACCTCTCTTTGGAAACGGGCTATATAATCTTTCAGCAGCTCGTCTGACTTTTGAAAGATTGTTGCCTGGTGGCATGAAGGGACGAGCTGCTTCTTTAGAGCCTAGTATTGGTTCATGAAAAGCTCATCTTTAGGGCCTAGCAATTTCCTTGAGATTTCTCCTAAGGTTGCTGGGAAACACCGGCACTTGACCCTGCTATTGGTCGTGAGAAGGCTCATCTGTACATTATAGGCGTCCAAGTGATCAAATGGGTCGTTGGTCGCCTAGTAGAAGGGAATGTTGGGCATTTTGAAGCAATCCGGTAACAATTTATTCTCTACCTCCCAGTTGAACGGGCTTTGCTCTATATACCTATTGTTACCCCCCCCCCCCCCCCCCCCCCCCCCCCCCCCTACCCCCGTGCTGCTGCTCTAATAGATACAGTTATCGCAATAATGCCTAGTATCCAGGGACTGGAAGAGTTGTCATCAATGCACTAAATGTGGCGTTATCTTCTCTACAAGATAGATTTTGTGAATTTGGTGATCTCTGCGAATTCCTGCTAGACAATCTCCTCCTATTTAAATGGGGTTCAGCGCGCTAATACCTAGGGACTTCAGTGGCTAGCGCCGCATGGTGTTTGTATCTAGTGTCGTTCCTACCAGGTCCCTGATGGCTGATTTTGGGATGCAGACCGGGTCGTTAGGACACGCTATACGCCGGGGCACCTTGATGATCCCTATTAAATTCTACGTATCTCTCGTCGCTAGCATTTATATGAATTATTGACCCATTGCAGGGAGGTTCCTCATGTCGTTCATTACATTCCATTCTAGCTCGCCTCGCATCGTTGGCTGAGTGAATGGAGATCCCTCCTCGCTGAGTGTTACTCCGTAAGAGGTTCTGTCTGTCAACTCAATGGGCGGGGTGGACCGGATCGTCTCCCTCAAGCTACGGAGGTGAGGTACTTTCCATAACCTGTTCGCACGAGGGTTGATTTTGCAGCAGGATATGGTAGCCGCGAGACATCTCCGCCACCATCCTCTCTAGTTCGGCCTGCCTCTCCATCTACTTGTTGAGGTCTGATGGCTTGGACGGGCCTGCCTAATTGTTTCCTTGAGGTTCCACCTGGGGGGAAATCGACTAGCCGGAGGATTTGAGGTTGGTAGCGGAGCAGTTGGGACTACGGTTGTCACGTTTGGTATATTTGGTGAAACCGGTATATTCGGTACAACCGGTGGTATCGGGGGCTGGTGGGATGCCTCTGAATGTCCCCCAGATTAGGGTACATCCCTATTTCTCGCGGTTTTGGAGCGGGTTCCCACGCTTCTCGCCATTGCTTTGGAATAATTTTCCTAAAAAAATAAGACAAAAGTATAGTTTCTTACCGGAAATGGAGGTTTTATTCCTCAAACGGCCCTCCTTCTAGCGTCAAAATGTTGAAGTGTGAATCTAGTCAACGTAATTAACAATGAAATGAATGACAAAAGTAAAGAAATATGATTAACATAAGATTTTTAAAGTGGTTCGGCATAAGGGAACACTTACATCCACTGTTCTTAATATTTAAGTCGCGCTCACTGAATGGATATATGGAGCTCGCTATATGTGTTTTTTTGGAAAAATTGATAACCTTTGCAACAGTAATAACCCGCTTCTTTTATAGTGTAAAGGAGTAAAGTCAATCTGTTTTACATGGAATGTAATTACAAGAATTCAGGGATTAAACTATATCCCTAAGAATTATCTTCTAATTGAAACATGATTGCTGAAATCAAGGAGATTGAATTTGATTGAGACTCTACAAGTTGACAGGGTCGAATCCCTTTATTCTTAGGACTCTTTCCATAACTGAAGCTTTGAGCTAGATATCATACGAGCTGGAGTTATGTCGTTGATGAGAGGTGGCTCATAACTCCTTCTGGTAGTTTAGGTATGGTAGCTCGCGTGAAGCTTTTATCTTTACATCTGCTGGAACGACTTTGTTCGCCTTATTAGGCCTTGTTGGTCTCTCCAACCTGTTGGGTCTCGTTGCTTTATCAGGGTCTATTGGGCTTCCTCGATGTCTTTGGGCCTATTTGGGCGTAATGAAATTCGACACAAAATATCTATGAAACTCTATAAAAAAAGTCTATGAAAGTATTTTTAATAAAGTCATTAAAGTCTATCAAAGTCTATGGAGATCATTTAAATGAAAATTTATGAAATTCTACGAAAGTCATTCATAGATCTTGCAAAGTCTATAAAAATTATTAAAAATCTACGAACTCTATAAAAGTCATTCATTTAAAAAAAGTCATTAAAAGTCATTCAAAATCTAAATTGAATAAATTTAACGTATTTATTTTGAGTTTTGACAATTTACATAACAGTAATTTATTTGCCTAAATTAGGATTGCAAAATTTATTTTTAATAGATTATACTCAAGTGAGTGCTGAATTGGGAACTGGATGTTTGGGTGAAGTTGATATTGTGGCGATAGGTGATAGCTGAATTAAGGCATGGAAAATATGCACTTTTTATGAACCCACTTAAAAAAAGTGTTGTGTGAAGAGACATTTGGCTTTTAGAATGTTGGAAAAGTCATATCCTCTCACATGGACGACGATGTTGTGCAACACAAATTCCATCTTTTTTTTTGTGAGGTCAACATATCATATCTTATTATTTATAGAGGTATCCATTCTATTTTTTAATTTTCTTATTTTTATTTTACAATAGGTTATTGATATTTTCCAATAATGTGTATTATGCTTTTCGAATTTTTAAATTAATTTTCTGACTAATTAAAAAAGAATATAAGTTTTTATTTTGGTCTTTTTTTTTTTCTGAAAAGTAAGTTTTTATTTTGGTTAAATCTAAAAGGGGATCAGAGATAGATGAATTTTTCTGTTCTTGTTTATATATATAAATAATATAGAAGGGTGATATTATTGTCATCCGTAAAATTAATTAATATCCAATTTTTATAAAACAAATTATATTACAAAAAATAATATTCTTACATAAAATAATTAATTTAAATAAGTTAACACATAATAAACTTCATCCTCTTTAAAAATTATATCTAGAAAGAATACAAAATATTTTCGTTACTTTTTTTTTTCTTTTTGCAGGTATGTAAGAAATTATTAATTTGATTCAAAATAATAAAACAAAATTAGTCTCACTCAGAATTATTCTCAGAGATTCATTATTAACAAATATTAGTTTTGATACTTTAACCAAAAAAAAAAAAAATTAAACAAGTGGATTGAATGAACAATATAATAATCGAACATTTAAAGTGAACCCGTATCCGTTTTCGAAAAGATAAGGGTGATGTATCTAATAACTAAGGAGTTTATACTTATTTAAATCGGATTATTTATGATGAAGTTTTAGAAGTTTGTTTCAATCACAATTTTAATTGAATGAAAACACAAAAATTAGAACAAATTTTTTTTTTTTTTTCATTTTACCAAATGTAAAGGTTAAGATTTCAAATTAAAGGGACATATTTACTCATATCTCAAGTGGTTAGTATACCTCCCTTCTACCTCAATGTTGAAGGTTCAATTCCGACTATACACATTTATCAATATGTGTGGGGTAGTTTTCTCTCCTTATTATGGGAGTAGATATTCGGGGCACATTTAGTGATTGATTTCGGTAGGTTCCGACTGTTATTAATCTTATAACTATACCCCCTTCAAAAAATTTTTTGAAGGAAGTGTGTAGATATAAACCTATTTAACTAAGTAAATTTATTTCTTTAAGTAACTAAATTTATTTCTATAAGGGCATTTTCGTTATTTTAGGGTGCTTAAAGTAGAAATAAGATTTTCAATTTTTAACAATTGGTGCACTAGATTTTTCTTTTTCACAAAAAAAAAAAAAAAATTGACACCTTGTGGGTTAAAGGACTACCAAGATCTACAGAGATTAAACCTATACTGGTTTGCCCAAACATCTACTTCATAGCGGACACTGTCTACTCCCAACTCGAGAGAGATCTACCCACACTAATTACATTTTTATGTGCAATAGTAGGACAAATATATACATACTTATATTTCAAATCTTAGTGGCTTGAAGGAGCGTGTGAGGCTCCTCTAATCGCCAAAGTAAGTGACCCTTGGTAACAATGGGTGCACTAGTTAATTGGGTTTTTAATTAATTTCATGAGTGACTATATCAACACTACCTATAAAAGGGTGAATTGCACTCAAGTACCCTAACGTTTATCATAATTGCACGTTTAATGTCAGTTTTGCCATAATTGCACTCTAATACCCTGTAATCCGTTAATCACCGTTAAAGTAACAGTTGACCAAACGGATTCAGGCAAAATGACGAGACTGCCCCTCAAAGGAAAAAAAAAATTTGAAAAGTCAGATGATCTTCGAACCCAAATGAACTGGGTTCACGATCGAACCCAGTTCTGGGTTCGTGTTCTTCAAAAAAAAATTTAAAATGTTTTTTTTTTTTTTTGGTGATGTGGTGGAAGAGTCTAGAGTCCATATGTTTTTTTAAATTTTTTAAAAAATATTTTTAATATATTATTTTTTAAATTAATTAAAATATGACGTGGCATATTCTTATTGGTTGGATGATTTTTTAAATTTTTTTAAAAATAAATTTAAACGTAAAAGACCAATTTGCCCCTGAACCCAGTTGGTCAACCGTTACTTTAATGGTGGTCAACGGATTACAGGGTATTTGAGTGCAATTATGGTAAAACTAGCATTAAACGTGCAATTATGATAAAAGTCAGGATACTTGAGTGCAATTCACCGTATTTAAAATATTTGTTGTAACAAAACCCAAAATCAAATAATATAATTAGCCATCTATTATAAAATGGGTGAATTACATTAAGTTATTATGAATTTATCCATAATTACACGTATAATATTAGTTTATCATTTATTATATTCAAATACCGTACAGTTGGTTAAGTTAATTAAAACTAACGATTGACCAAAATTTTTTATGCAAAATGGCATAATTACCCCTATTAAAAATATAAAAATAATAATAATCACAACTAACCCACACCATCTTCATCTTCAACTTTAACTCACCAAAAAGAAAAAACCTCCATCCGTCCAAATAAAAAAAAATCAGATCACAACAAACAAAAATAAAAACAATAATAATATTCAAAATTAAAATAATAATAAAAAAAACAAAAAAAATACAGATAAAAATAAAATACAATTCAAACAAATTTTTTTTCAGACATTCAATCCAAGTCATCACCTTTCACCAATTCCCTCTTTCAACCTTGCCTCATTCAAATTATCCACAGCCTAAACAAAATACCTCCATTTTCTTCATCACTCACTATCCATGCCCCTCAATCAATCAATCAAACATAAAATTTAAAAAAAATCACAAAAATAAAAAAAAAAAATCTACAGACGAAACAATTTTCCTTAAATCTTAAGCAAAAGACATGATTAAACAATTATGCAGATGAAGCGAACACCAAGTCTAAGCTCTGTTGTTCTCTCCTCAATCCCAAAAAAAAAAAAAAAAAAAAAAGTCCGCAGCCAACCATGGAGTATTCAATAAACACCAACACAAGTTCTCTTGCCGTCTTGGCTTGAAGTGCTGTACATGTGCAACTATTAGAATTTAGTTCAATAAAGCTGAAATTTCTTTGTCAATAAGTTTTGATCATTAGAAGAATCATGAGGAAATGAATTTTTATATGGTCGACAGAGCTTGGAAGAGATCTTGGTTTTACCCAGATCACTTCTTTTTGTCTTTTTCCTTTTTAATTTTTTTTAAAGGTTCAGACATTTTTTATTAAAAAAATTAATTTTTTTAATTTTTAAATAAAAATTAATTTTAATGGATAACGTGACGTAACTTAATTGATTAGATAACTGTTTAAAATTTATTTCAGTATAAAACAACCAAAATACCCTTGAGCCATTAAGATCACAATTAAATTGACGGTAGTTAACGTGGTTAAGGATACTTGAGTATAATAAATAGTAAATTGGCATAATATATGTAATTATAAATAAAGTCAAGGTATCTTAGTACAATTCACTCATTATAAAATTATACAAGCATCTCATATGCACCATCAAAAGACAAAAGTATGCTATTATTATGTATATATATTGACCAAATTGATTATGTCACAAATTATTTTAATAACAACTAGCTTAATATGTAAGGAGCGTTGTGAAACTAGTGGATTTCCACCGCATCTCTTATATTAATTCTGTAAGTTAGGGTTTGTTTGGCAGGATTTTAGAAGTATATTTTTGATTTTTTTGTTCCAAAACCATTTTGAGAGTATTTGGATTTTTCAAGAGAAGAACTTTTACGAAACCAAAAGTCTGAAATAAACGTCTTACCAAATAATGCCTTAATTTATCTGTTGTGACTCTTGTGAGCATATGTAAAGAAGAAGAAAAAAGAAACTCTTTGTCGGTAATACTTTAATTTAAAACATTAAATTTACTTGAATTAAAATATTATTTTTACCCATTCAAAGCTTTAAATATGATCATATTTAATCCAAATTTAGTACATTTTGGACCTCCTTATAACTTTATCTAATATACGAACTTAATATATGTATAAACATAATACTCTATATGTTCTTTTAACACAAGACTTAATAACGATAAATTAAGGTAGTGGTTTAATGATAAATTTTTCACACTTATATTAAGAAATTTATGGGTTGGAATTATATCTTCTTATCCTAATTCTGAAATTTTAATGATATTGATAAAATAAATGATAAAAAATAGGTTGTATTAGTATATGCTATAAAACTACATAACAAGGACCAAAACTTAAAAATAATAATTTATATTTACCTCAAACACAACTTATTATGTCTTATAAGAATAAATCTAATTTTTAATATATTCTTGAAGTACACATACTGACTTTTTTTTTTTTTTTAAGTTTTGGTTGGACAACAATTTATCATAAATGGTATGTTAAAAAAAAAAAAATCTTAAAATTATAGTTAAGTGGTTAGTGCACTTCCTTCATGCTAAGAATAGGGTCAAATCTTATATTTGTTAATAAATTTACAAAGTGTAGGGAGACACCTTCCTATAATGAGAATTACTTTTCAGACCGTACTTATAATGATTAATTTTATAATTTTTTTTAAAAATAAATAATATATTTTATTCACTTTTCAAATTTTAGAATATACATTAACATTTTCTTAAATTTTTTTTTTCTGTGATAATAATAATAATCAATGTAACATAAACTGATTTCAAAATTCATAGAGTTTATATATGAACAGACGATCTAATATAATTAAGACGTTGTCTTTAGTGCATTAATACACTACCAAAATTTTAAATTGTTTTAGTATGGACGCAGAAAGTATAAAATTTACATTTCTTGAGTTATTTATATTGCATATAATTATATTAAAATAAAATAAAATTTTAATGACTTTTCTGTAATTAAAACATTTGTTGTTTGTGTATCCAGATTTGCTGGGCACACTTGTTCCAAGCAGAAAAGATTCTAATCGGATCAATGTAGGGAACTCACTGAACTCATTCTGCAGTGAAAGAGCCACACCGCACGTGTCTGCCAACCATTTGGGGTTGTAACTGGAAAATCCGGTCAACATTGTGCATATGAACGCTAACATAACCTACAATTGTCGGTATCCGAAGGCTCGTGTCGTGCACAAACGTCAAAAGATTTTATTTTATTTTTTTTTAGGAATTACAACACAAAATTAGAATCTCAAGTTCTCAACATTGTTTATTTGTTTTATTTTGTAATTCCTACGAAATCATGACGTTAATTTTGGAACCGATGGTGACTGGGTAGACTTCAACGACTACAGGTGTCGTTCATTGCTCTACACTGCCATCCATTAGATAGAGAATCTACGTGGTTACATGACCAATCCCGTGTAAATTCTACCATTATTTTATTTAATATTTTCTTTTCTGGGTGTTATATATATTTATAGAAAATTTCAATCTAATTAAATATATCGGTTTAATTATAATTTATATATAAAATAATATAATTATTTTGATTAAAAAAATTAAATTAAATAAAAAATAAAAAATTAATTTTTATAAAAATAAATCTTCAATATCTATTAAAATTGTTCAACAATGAAAATTTATTTAATTTTTTCATAATTTTTTTATTTTTTTAAAATTAAAATAAAATTATTATATTACTTTTTAACTATTTAATAGTTAACTTTAACAATATTAATATATAATTAAAATTAATTTTATAATTTTATTATGATATAATCAAATATTATAATATTTTATTACTATTCACTCTATATATTTTAAAAATATTATGACTGTTGACACATGTTAAAGACCAATCAGCATATATACAATTTAAATTTCTATTTCTATAAATAAAAAACTTGAACGGTTGTACCTTATTAATGGATGTAAATATGTAATGGTGCATACCATTTAATGATATAACTATCTTGGCAAATGAAGAGAAATACCGTATAGTATATGACTGTACCAAAATTTACGTGTAATTTCCACTATATTAAATTTTTTGAATCCTGAGATTTTGATGTATGAACATTAATTCCGATGTAACCAATATTGTAATAGGAAACTTTTGAAAAATACGGTCAAAACCTTACCCAAATGATATTCAAATGATCAAATGGGTAATGTAAAAGGGTGCAAGATGTAGAGGTGTAGAGGAAAACAGGAGATGGCATCCCGAGAGTGAGTAGTGAAGTGTAATAGTGGAGTATAATAGTGAAGGATATTTCCATCAATCAAAACACATTAAAAAAAGGAGAAAAAAGACGAAGACGAAGTAAGCAGTAGACGCCAGACAGAAAAGAAGAGGCGCGGGTGGTTGTGGTTGTGTTTCCGGTTCCTATCTCTCCATTTTCTTTTTATCTCGTCTCAAATCCACATTTTCATTTCCTCCTTATATCTCCATTTTCTCTATCTCTTTCTCTCTCTAGAGCCAAACCTATCATGGCTTTGAAATCAGTGTCTCCCATTCCTCACCTCAGCGCCGCTGTAAAGCCCAGCTCCGTTCTTTCATCGAACAAGAACTTGTTTTTCGTCGATTTTGTTGGATTGTATTGTAAATCGAAGCGGACCAGACGGAGAATCGCGGTTTCATCTGATCGTACAGTCTTCACTCGTTTAGCGAGAAAGAGCTCCTCCTCCGTTAAAGCCGTTCTTGATCTTCAACGTATCGACCCTGCCTTGAACGAATCATCTCCTTCTCAATCTGATTCTATATCCAAGGTCTGTTTCGCTTTCTATTAGATATTTTTACGTTGTTCGACTTCCATTTTTGAATTCCGTTCTGTCATCTAGGAGTTTCACGGCACGTTTAAAGAAATTTGCGTTTTTCACCAATCATTTTCTGCGATTTGAGGAAAGGGCATTTCAAGAGAGATTTTGGAAACACTTCGTAACAAGTCATTTTCATTTTCGTACATTTTGATATTTTTATTTTTTTTAAAAATTATATAGTGGAACAGAACTCAACGTGCCGAATAGTTATTTTTTTTTTTAATTTTTTTTTTCATGTTAAGCTTCTATGGATTGTAATACTATGATGGTTTTCGGGTGGCGTGAGTTTGAAACTACGTATACATGTTTGGTTGTTTAAATTTGAAGTGTTATTTGTAAATTCACGAGATATTTTTGCTTTTTTCTATTGAAGTAAACGGACACTAACTGTAATATTCTGAATGACTAACTAAATGAGTCATAAGAATATATCTGTGTGTGTGTGTTTAAGTTCAAAACTGCAGCAATTTCACATACAAGTGAGGTTTTCATTCCATATACTATGACGCTATTTTTATTGAGTGTCACTTGGGCAAGGCTGTAGAGAGTCCTTGTGATCTAGATTTACAGGACATAGAGATGCAATTGAGCTGCACTTTTCACGAATAATACCAGCTTAATGGTTAGGAACTAGTAAAAGTTGTTTTAATCATAAAAACAACCATTGGCTTGCCCCTGGGGTTGACCTCAATGATGCAATAGTGGGCTGACATGGGAGAGTTGATGTGATTTCTTGTCACTAAGTTGAGCAGTTGTCCTTGGTTATCTATCTAAAATGCTTTAATTGATTTTATATGATGTCACATTGGAGTCAATAGGCTATCTTTTGTTTCCGTCGAAACAACAGTTCTTGAAATGTCACAATTATGATTGAGAAAGTAAGCCTGATGTATTGATGTTATATCAATTACTTATATTGTTAATTGAAGTATGAGGAGATGGCTCTTTTGAATTTACAGATTAGAACTCTTGCTCATAAAAGTTATGAAATCTAGGAATCAACATGAAAAATGAGTAGCTTATTTAATATTTAACTTCCACAAGTGGGGGATGGTAGCTGGTTCTATAGCCAGGCATGAAAATAGTTATGGAAGTGCAAAGGATGCTTATCTAGAAGGGTTAGGGGGAACAGTACTTGGAATCTTAAGATTCACAAGGCCTGTGCTTGGCTGAGAGTTGGATTTGATTAGATGAGTTTGTCATTTGGCCACAGAGTTTGAGTGGAGCAGGAGGATATGGTGGAGTGGTTTTTCATGTTATTCTAATATGATGGAGCAGAAGGACGATTGTTATTCTAATAAGGAAGAATTGTAAATTGGTAAATCATTTTTGCATGTTTTAATCGAAGTGAGAACTTATGAAATATGAACCATATATTGTTTGGTCAATTTGGAGAATGGGTTTACCTATGCTTTTTGGCATTTATGGATAGAATGAAAATGGCACGAACTTTAGACGTGGGATGATCCACGTTGGAAGCAGAAGCTATAATACTGCACATTGTACTTGCATGGGTGACTCCTCCCCTATTTCCTTGAAAGATTTTTTATTTTCTTGCATTTTAAGTTTTAGCTTTCAGTTTCTTTTCTTTTCCTTTATTTTATTTTTAATTTCTTTGGGTATAAGGTGTCCTTTACTTCTTGTATGCATAGTTAAAATTTCTTGGTTTGTTCAATAAATTTATTAATCAGAAAATACATTTGAGGTATCATTAAAAGTCAACCTCAAACACTTGAAAAACAAATTTAATAAGAATATTCTACTTTTGGATGGGAATGTATAATATTGCATATATAATAAATAATCAATTGTTAGAGGGCAGTCTTAGCCTTCGTAAAATTGTGGCAAGAATGAAATTCATTAGGGTTTGTGCCATCAAGTTTTGGCACTTATTCTTTGTGACTTTATCCAGGATTCTTAGTCGTAGGTTTGTTTGATTCTATGTCCTGCCTTTCTTGCCTAATTTGAACAATTACATCTTTCAAATCTTTTTTCATGACTTATAGGAAACCTGTTCAAACTGCACGTGTACTTGTTGCATTAACTTGGATTTCTAAACTTAGCTTGGGATTTATGGTACATGCCAATAAATTTGCTTTTACATAGAATAAACTTTCAAATCTGTAATTCTGTACCAAAAAAGAAAAGAAGGAAAGAAAAGGAGAGTTGAAAAGTAATTGTCTCATTTCCTCTGCTAGTGGTGATGTATTGACCCTTATTCATACGTTCTTCAAGAATATTTGTAAATATTATTATATGTAGCAACTTTAGGACGTTATAAAATGTTATGTGCATTCTTCTTTCCATTCATTGTTAAAAGGTAAACTGCACATACTCTAATCGAAAAGAAGGTGAAGTTCATGTAAATATGAGAGTATGATGAACCCTTTAAAAATTGTGGCCTATGTTGTTCTCCTTTTCTGTGAATAAGGGTGTAGGGTAACTAATTAAATTGGCTGGTTCAATGGGAAACTGCATCAGGACATGGGGTTTCCTTGAGCAGAGCAAAGGTTGCAAGATCAAGCCTTTATATACGCTTTTCAGTTGCTATATGTTGTGCAAGAGTATAGAGTGGTGGTGACGTTACGTGTTGGAGGGCAAGCAGTAGTAAAATATTTGAGGTGAATTCCTCTCCTGGATGTATCATGGAAATTGGAAAAACTGTTTTCTTGGATTCTTAAAAATTTTAGTTGCATTCTTGTTGATGAGAGTTTAGTGAAGAAGAAGCTTTTGTTGCTAGATGGCGCTGTATGTGTAAAGGAGATGGTTGAAGAAGAGATGTTTTGTCGCTAGATGGTATTATATGTGTAAAAGTGATGGTAAACCTTTGATTGTCTAAATGACGCATTGCTCAATAGATCAGGATATTCGGCAGTTAATTATTCCTTTAATAGAAGTTCAGTATGTATAACAAATTTCTGGGTCAGAGATGTTGGCACTTGAGATAAGTATTAGTTAGGGAAAGGAGTTGCATTGGAATTGCTGGTGGTTATTTGACGCGTGATGGGATTTATTTGTGGGAGAAAAGGGGGACATGGCATTTAAGGGGGAAAACAAATTTATTTTTAGGTTCTTTTAGTGCATTTTTGTCTTGGATGCCATTTTTTCTTTTATTTATTAGTGATTTTGAAAGAGAAATGAAGAAACCTTGTATTAAGCAACAAAAGAATCATGACAATTAAGTGAACAAGCTATCCACAAAAATAAAACCTAACAAAAAAGACGATCGGGATAATTGTCCAAAGCAAAAGATGATATCACAAGAAACACTAGTAAGATTATCAGAGTCTCCCAGTTGTGTTGAATGAATATACAAGGTACTCCTTTAAATTTTTTGAATAGAGAGAAGCTCTTGGAGCAGTCCAAAATGTGATACTTTCCCATAATGACAAACCCTCTTTGACATAGTGCTCTCTTTTTTTCTCAATATTATATTTCATGGATTTCTTGTGGGGCTTTGATTGTTTTTCCTTATAGTTTTACTTGTCTTTTCTTTTTTATGTTCTTCTCTTTTGAATTTCCAGTGCAATAGAGTTGTACCCCTACTTGCATAGTCAAAGTTAGAAAACACGGATACTCGGATACGCGAGGCTACTTGAGAATACGCATATCCAAATCAGGACATGCATATCAAAATCAGGATATGCGTATTCAAATTAGGAAGCCCGTATCCGCTGAATTCAGGGGCTGTTTGACTTTCGGATACACAAAGGATACAACCAGGATATGTTAGGATACGTTTGGGGTTCTTTTGTAATTTTTTTATTATTTTTTTTAAAAAGGGTCAGTTTGGAATTTTAAAAAATTTTGGAGTTGGAAATGAATTTTAAAGACTTTGTTTGAATACTTCAATCGATATAGGGAAAAATATTTTTTCAGTTCAAAATCATTTTTTCAGCCGCTTTACTTGTTCTGAAAAGAAAAAGAGAGAAGAAGAAGAAGAGGAATTAAGAATATGTTTTATAAGTTTTTGTTTTTAGTTAAAATGATGTTTTATGAATTGACTGGTTTAATTATGAATAAAGTTATTTATGAATGAAGTTATTTATGTTTTAAATATAAATATATATTATTTTAATTTGTATCCTGCCGTATCCGTACCCTAATTTTTAGAGATTTTCCATATCCCCGTATCGTCTCGTGTCGTATTCCCGTATCCGAATCCGTATCCATGCACATAGAGTCAAAGTATGTTATTTCTTATTAGATCCAAAAGAAAGGAAGAATCATTATGTTCTTTTCTTTCTCAAACCTTGAGTAAGATTTTTTTATTAAATTTTTTATAGGAAACAAAAAACTTTATTCAAAGATGAAGAAAGTAAGTACAAAAGTGGACCTTGAGTAAGATTTGTAAAAGTAAAGTATCATACTAGATCTATAAAGTTCTTATGGTTTTATGCTAGTTGATGCTTGGCAAGTCTTGTTGTGCGCTGTTGTAGCAATTGAGACTGATTTTATAGAGAAACACTGTTCTCCCCACAACTCCCTTCCCCGCCTTTCACGACTTCTTACTTGCAATGTACTTCTAAGTACTTCATAATCATGTTAAATCTAAATATTCTGGTTATATTGGCATGAATTTATTTGTATTATTTTAATTTCCTGCTTGACTTCTCTTGAATTTCTTTCCCTTTTCCTTTTACATTTATGATGGGGTAATATAATGGAGGGACACGTGTGATAGGTGTTGTTTTATTTAAGTGCTCCATGAGAAACTCAAAATTATTATATAATGTGGTCAATCTAGACATTCATTTTGGTCTTATTGTTTTCTTTTTCTTCTTAAAGGAACAAGTGTTGTAAGATGGAGCTTTTGTTATTTGTACTAGTTTTTGTGGTTCTTTCAGAGGGCTTTTTTAGTCCCCTTAGTGGACTACTGGTTCACTTTTGTAATCGCATTTTTTCTTTAATAATATGTCTCTTTTTCTATCGTTAGGTAATTATTAGACTCAAAGCTTAAGCTAAAAGGTGCAATACCAATGGGCTTGCCTTTTAGTCCTGCCCAAAGATAGAAACATCCCTATAACACACTATATATATATATGAGGAGACTTGAACTCAAGCACTACTTACGAAAATTAGCTTTGGCACGAAAATAGGTAACTGCTAAACCTAAAATGTTAAGTTATAGGTGAGGGCCCAATCAGTAGTTCTTAAGCACTCTTAACACCTGTAAAAAGAAGGGACAAGTGTTGTTGTGTGAATTTGCCTTTCTTTCTTATTGCTTCATGAAAACTTCAGATGTATTAGATAAGCTTGTGGCATTTTAGAAAGTTTTCCTCTTGGTTCACTGTCAACATCTTTTAGTTTCCATAGCATTACTTTTTTGATGTTTCTTCATTTTTTCTCATGCTTGTCAAAATGATTTATTTCATATGTTTGATGTCTAAATTTGATGCCCAGCAGGTTGCCAATTTGGAAGATATAATATCAGAGAGAGGAGCATGTGGAGTTGGATTTATTGCCAATTTGGAAAATATAGCATCATATGAAATTGTTGAGGATGCTCTTACTGCTCTTGGCTGCATGGAACATCGTGGGGGATGTGGAGCAGATAACGATTCTGGTGATGGTTCGGGATTGATGACTTCAATCCCATGGGATTTGTTCAATAATTGGGCTGAAAAGCAAGGGATTGATTCCTTTGATAAGTTGCATACTGGTGTCGGAATGATTTTCTTTCCTAAAGATGGTGACCTTAAGAAAAAAGCCAAAGAAGGTGATTGTTAAAAGAACTCTGGTTCAAGTCATTTTCAGCACTGCTACAAGTGTGTGAATGCATGAATGGTTTTTTGATGTCTTATTCTCTATTTTCTATAATGTTTGATGTGTATATAATTTCACTGACATGAGCATGTGCATGCGAGCCCTTGAGGCTGCCTTGTGCATTGTTTAGAGGCTTTCACCAAAGTTTTTAGTATTTTTTTGATTGTGCAAAACATCCCAAATGACATTTGGTTTCAATGAAGCAAGGTTAAGATCTATCAAGTCAGTGGTGTTTAGTACCATTGGTATGCTGTGCAAGGGTTGATGTTGGAACATAGATGGAGTTTAACATGATTTTAAACGAGGAGAATCACGTAGCTCATTCTCCGCGATCTCTTGAAGCCCATTTTGACTGGGGAACACTCCGTTATTGTACTTTGGGTCAAGATAGCTCTTGTTATTCTAATTATGCACATTAGCGTTGTAATCCAAGAGATCATGCTCTGCTGTAGCAGATTGGTGTTGAAATGTCGATAGAGTTCATACAGTTGATGAAAATCTCGACCAAGGGAATTAGCTGTATTAGAGAAACATAACATGATATAAGCATATTTTCTTTCTTTTCTGATTATTATTATCATTATTGTGACATGCAGTCTTGTGTAATCTTTGGTTTCTATATAGTCATATAACCTAATGGGTTCAGTTCTTGGCTAACTCTCTGGTTTGCTGAAACTTTTTTGTCTGATTTCCCCTACACACAGAAGAATATAATTAAGCTAGGAGCTGACACGGAGAACCTTGTAGTGTTGTATCCAGATTATTGTTAATGTTGTACTGCAGGGTTTTGAAGAATTTCATTTAATAGTGTGAAGGATTTTCCTATCAAAGAACTATCAAATTGAAAGATTTGGCTGTATATTGTATGCCTTGTGGAGCTGAAGTAAATTATTTTTGCTTCAATTATGTTGTGTGCTGTGTGTTGTGTTGTGGTGGAACCTTCTCTTATTTAGTCTTCCAATTTTTTAGTGTTTGTTCCTTATCTTTTTTTAAGGTTGATTTTGTTTCTTATCTTGGCATTTCTTCAGAAACTAGAGGTTCTTAACTATTCAGAAATATACCTATAGATGAAACTTTCCAGAGAGTTTTGACTTCTACTATTGTTAGCATTACTAATACTACTTAGAGATGATGAAGCATTAATCTTAAAAGCATGGATTTTTTTCTTTACCATCATGCATATAGTTTATTATTTTGCAATACACTGTGTGAGTCTTCATATCTACAATTCTGTTTTGATACATGCAATATGTTATTTGACTGTTAATTGTTGTTATTATAGCTGTTGAAAATACTTTTAAACAAGAGGGTCTTGAGGTGCTTGGATGGAGGCCTGTTCCTGTAAATATGTCTGTAGTTGGTTACTATGCTAAAGAAACCATGCCCAACATAGAGCAGGTATTTGTTAAAGTTGTTAAGGAAGAGGATGTTGACGATATTGAAAGAGAATTGTACATCTGCCGGAAATTGATTGAAAAAGCAGCAACCTCTGAGAGTTGGGGAAATGAGCTTTATTTTTGTTCCTTGTCAAATCAAACCATTGTTTACAAGGGCATGCTTCGCTCAGAAGTTCTTGGGTTGTTTTATGATGATCTTCGGAATGATCTTTATAAATCTCCTTTTGCAATTTATCATCGGAGGTATAGCACGAATACTAGTCCCAGATGGCCGCTTGCTCAACCTATGAGGTTTCTTGGTCATAATGGAGAGATCAATACCATACAGGTATAACTGTTTTAGGTGACATTTTGGTAATGATATGTTGTAAGTTGCATAAGAGTTGCATGTAATTCTATATATACTGATATCTGAAATATTTTTGTGCAGGGGAACTTGAACTGGATGCAATCTCGGGAAGCTTCATTAAAGGCTCCTGTTTGGAATGGTCGTGAAAATGAAATTCGTCCGTATGGAAATCCAAAGGCATCAGACTCTGCGAATCTTGATAGTGCAGCAGAAGTATGTAGCTCTCTAGTATTAATTTGGTCTTGTGGTGTTCTCTCTAGTAGTTTTTTCTGATGATGACTCATTTTAATATAATTGCAAAGCTAAAGAAGTATAAGAAGAAAACTAAGGTGTTTTTAAGAAGATCTTTTGGGTGGAAATATTATAACTCTCTGCTTGTTTCCTGAATGCCATTTCAGTAGATTTTCTCACACGATAACCACAGTCAATAGATACTAACCTCAATTATTTTCTCTCTCTGGCTGTTGGCGAACTAGTTCACTTGTTTGTTTTCTGTAAATATCAAGTATGCCACTAGTATTTATGATTAAGCAACCTATCAGAGAGCTTTGGTGCAAACTGTTTTCTAGTCTGTGTGCTTGTGTTCTTATCATCTACCTGTTCCTTAGAGAGATCCTCATTTTCTTTGTTGTATTCACTCCTTTCATTCCTCATCTCTGATAAGGAAATACCCTTTCTGATGGCACTGATGAAGGGTGCAAACTTGGTTATTGTTGTTGTGCCCTTGTAAACTAAATGCTTCTGATATCTTTAAAAACCTGTTTTCTCAAGCACCTTCTGGAACTTAACAACTGCGAGCTCAAGTAACTTTTATATTTAAATCTTTCACCTTTTTTACTTGAGCTGGATGCGATATTGGGAAACCTCTTTTAAAGCAGAGGTCATTTTTTGCAGTGTCCACTTAAGAATGCTGGGGATCTGGACCCATTCTTCATATTAATTGAGGCATCAGTTGGATGGTTTTGATTTGGAATATTTATTAAGACTGAATCAATCTGCTTGGTTGGTGTAAACTAGCAAACTTTCTACACACAAACTTTTAACACAACCCTTATTATTTGAAGACATTGAATTACATATTCAACTGCTGAAAATGCATACGACAGTGTGGTTGGATTTAATGATCAATTCTCCCTCTCATGGTTATCACAGGGAATGATTGCTCCTCTTTCTTCTGTATCTTTATTCTCTTATTAAGGTTCTTGATAGTTTTTTTGTAATATATGGTTTGGGACAGGTAGATTTCCTGTTCTGTCTATAATTATTATTATTATTATGTTTGTTTGTCCTAAAGCTTATAGTTCTCTTGAAATTTGATTTCTTTTGCGTATCCCTTTAGTGTTTCTGTACATCATTTTCACTTTCTGGCTAAGAGTACTGCTTCCCATTGTTTTCACCTTGAGATAAGTTTAGTCGTTGTCAGATTGTTTCGAGGAATAACCCAATTTGAGAAAGTGTTATCATGAGTGTCAGAAAAGTGTACTGGTTAGTGCTACTTTAGTCTTTTCTTGAATTGTCTTGTAAGTTGAAAGTTCACAGTATTGTGTCCTTGACAGTTGAAAAGCTTCTAATGAAGTGGAAGCTTTTATTGAAAGATCAAAAGAAGCCACTTGCAAATCTCCCAATTTGCTTCTTTCTGTGTTATTCAGTGGAATTGGGGGTAAAACTCGATAAGCAACATGGGTTTTTTTTTTTTCTCTACTTGACTGTATTGTATTCTAGTGTCGTAGATTACGTGGTGCTTTTAATTCATACTCTTTCCAGAAAATTGACTAGTTTTTCTTGTCTTATCCAGTTGTTAATAAGAAGTGGTCGTATTCCTGAGGAGGCTCTCATGATTCTTGTCCCAGAGGCATACAAAAACCATCCTACTTTGACTATTAAATATCCTGAGGTATTTTCTATTGCCTTTTTGCAGTTCTGTTTAAGGAGCTCATGGATTCTGCTTTTGGAAAATTTCTATTTGGGGCAGGCATTATTAACCTTTTCTTTTAGTTTGAAATGACAATCTATTTGGGTGGATTTGAAATATATTCGTTGCTTCTTGCTTAACAAAATCAACTGAATGAAGACTTCGCCCTAACTATTTGGTGCCAGCTAAATAAATTCTTCTGACACTACAGTGCTAATTTGGGTCTTAAATTTGTTAAACTTAAGGCCATCATATTTTTACTGTTGCCTCAATCTGCTCATTTAAGTTCAGTCAGATGTTCTCTCATATAGGGGTTTGTTTTTGCAACTTTAAGTCTCAGTTTCACTTAACGCTTAAATTAAGTGGGTTTAAGTTGTTTGTTTTGTTCACTTTAAGGCTTAAATTAAGATTAAAAAATCAAGTCTTAAATTAATAAATAAAATCCAATTTCCTAAATTAACCTTACACAATTAAGTTATTTCCAAACTACCCATATTCTAGGAAAATCCTTAACCCTGGAGAAGGCAAATGGATAGGATTCAGAATTTTCGAATCCAATTTTTTTTTTTTTTCGGAATTTTTTATTTCAAATTGGATTGTTTGAAAAAATTTCGGATAAGATTTTTCAAAATTAGGGTTCCGCGTTGATCTGACTATCCGAATCTGAAAGACTTCAGATCGGCTTGGATTCGGATTTTTTGTTTTCTTTTCAGAATTTTTTGTTCATTGTGAATATAAAGTAAGTGAACTGACAAAAATACCCTTTATTAACTCAGTAAAAGGTATCAGATCACCTGGCTTATTTCTCTTTTCTCATTATTATTGCTCACTCTTCGCGTTCTCTCTTTACAAAAGACATTTTATTCTAAATTTCAACATGAAAAATCTGAAATCTTAGTTTAGGCATTAAAAAAAAAAAACATGGTTAGTAGAGCACTCTTGTTGTCATTTGCGAGATGTATGATTTGCACTTATAACACCACACTAAAATCAACATCTTTTTGCATATTAATCATTTCTTAAACTTTAAATTTAGTTTCTTCGTGTTTTGGTAGCATTCATTTCTGTGGATTATAAATTGAAAATTTTGTAACGTCACATTATTGTCGAGATTTAATTGTTCAAAAAATGAAATCAATGTTCCGACTGAGATTTATTATAAGTCTCAACCAATACTTATTGGCTTGGTCAAGCTCGGCCGAGCCAAGACTTTCAGTAAGTTTTGACCAAGACCTTGGGTAAGTTTTGACTAAGACCAATACTTATTAAATAAGTCTTGGCATTGGTCGAGACTTATTGTCAGACAAAGTCGAGACCTAATAATAAGTTTCGATCGAAGGCTGAAACTTATTATATTGGTCGAGACTTATTATTATAAGTCTTGGCCAAAGGCCAAGTCTTATAATAAGTCTTGCCTTTAGTCGATATTTATTTTTAAGTCTTGCCTTTGGCCGAGACTTATTTAATAAGTCTTTGTCTTTGTCGAGACTTATTGAAAGACTAGGCGAAGAGTTATAAAATCTCTACTTCGACCTCTGTTATGCCATATCAACATCGTCTTTTACTTTGACTACATCGTTCCAGATTTTTAAAATTTGAATCAGACAACTGTAGTTATTTGTTTCATATTTTTCAGCTCGCAAGGTCAAAACACAGCACAAGCAAACATGACAAGAAAATAAATAGGAGTCACTTAATGTCTCCATACCATCCATATCTGCTTTTTCTCTTGTCTTTGTTTTTGCTTCTAATCTGCTTTCTCTCTCTGTTTTTTTTTTTGGTTTCCTTATTTGCTTTCTCGTTTCTCTTTTTTTTTTTCCCCTTATAGTTTTGAATTGGAGAAACTTTTCTTTTGAAGGAAACAAGGGTATTTTTGTTCAAAATCCACTTTAGGTGCTAAGAAAACTCATATTATTATGTTGGTGAAAGTTCCAAAAATCATTCACCAATCAGTTCTATTTAAAAAAAGAAACCTCCTAACAACCCTAACTCATTTTTAAAATGTTGTAATAAAATTATCTAATAAAAAAGATTAATGCAAACAAGTATTTGAAAAAGACTTATTCCTATTTTTTTGTTTAACCTTTTTGTCTTACAGTAAACATAATTTAAAATTTTATTTATTTTATAGGTTTAAGTAATTAAAATTATGAAATACTATATATATCTAGACAATTTTGTTTTTAGTTAATAAAAAAAGGGACAATTTTGAATCTTTGATTTAAGTACCAAATTCAAGTAAATATTATTGTAAGGTTATAAATTAAAAAGCAAATCACTCAGCATGTATGCTAAAACATGTCAAAAAAGAACATGTTAGGAAGTCTTAAACAGTAGACCTATTAAGATCTTAATCAAATTAAGACCTTTTAAGGTTTAAGACAAAGATACAATCACCACTTAGTGTTTCTCTATAATCTTCCACTATTTTATGTAGTTAAATTTATGTAATTTCATTGATGCTAATGTGGCTAATACTGAATTAGTTATGTCTCCTTAGGTGGTTGATTTTTATGACTATTACAAAGGTCAGATGGAAGCTTGGGATGGTCCTGCCTTACTCTTATTCAGGTAACAGTTTCAGTGACAACTTCTACCATCTATTATTGTTTTCTCCAAGTACTTGACAATTTTAAAATTCAAAAATCTGCAATGCATCACTTGTGTCACTGGTATCATTTTGTGAAAGTCTGATTGTGGAAAAAGGAAAAGTCATATTGGCTTGGATAACAATTACGATTTTGAGTGGTCTAAAAACAATTTGGAATGTCTACATAAAAGTTTTGATCAGGCCAGCCATTGCATTCAGAACAATGTGGTCATTTCTTCATTGATTACTTATGAAAGTTTAACAAATTTACTTTAATGGCAAACTGAAAATGGGCATTATTGCTAATTGGATGAATAATGGGAGCTATAGTAGAATTTGGAAGCTTACAATCTGCCATGAGGACTGGAACTGTTGCAAATGTTGAACTAAGTGGAAAGTATATAAAATCTTATGTCTCTGTCACTCCGTTATTTCCAATAAAAAAGCCTTATGTGTGACTAGTAGCTAGCTTAGTTGGTAACGTCTCTCGTTATTGTGCAACAGGTCTTAAGTTCAAGTCTCCCTCACACCGGGGATGGAGGGATTTGTTTTATGTTTATTGTAATTAAAAAGAGTTAAAAACTGTTTTAAAAAATAAATATATAAAAAGCCATTGTTTTGTAAAGAATCTTTGATGAACTAGTCCCTTTTTTTTTGGCGATGGTATGAAGAAACCTTATTGAATAAAAGAAGAAGATATTATACCTAGACACAAGGGGACATAGGCTTAGTAAACCTTATGCTTCAAAGAAGGTATACTTCCAAGTAAAAAGAAACTATGCATGCAAAACACTAAAGCTACAAGAAATGAAAGCTAACAAAATCTATAATTAGGCATACCCTTTATTTGAAGAAGCATCTGAGCAACACAATGAGGTGGAGTGTCGAGCGACTGGAAATCATGGTTGGAAAGACTTAGTTTTCTAGTGTATTCTCTGAAGATAAAATTTATAGATTTTCTTTATCTTGAGCAATTAAGCCATTGATTTCTGACTTAACAATGAGGCTGATAGGAACTTGAGTGTCTTGTAAAATGACTTTGGATCTGTACTAATGTGCCCCAATACTTTGGGCAACATTTAAGAGCTTCAACCTGACACTAGCAATTAAATTTTATAGATTTTGAAAATCTCGAGCAATTAAGCCATTGATTTCTGACTTAACAATGAGGCTGATAGGAACTTGAGTTTCTTGTAAAATGACTTTGGATCTGTACTAATGTGCCCCAATCAGTTTTTTTGTCATAAACACTTTTTTTTTTCCAGTTGCATTTCCATTTTGTCTTCATGTTTCTATCTTCTTTTTCCCTATTCCCGTCCTGCTCAATTGATATATTCGGTCTGATTGTTTCTGCTCATAATTTATTTGGCACAGTGATGGAAAAACTGTTGGTGCTTGTCTCGATAGGAATGGACTTCGTCCTGCTAGGTATTGGCGGACGACTGACAATGTTGTCTATGTCGCTTCTGAGGTGTGTTCTGTATCTTCTGTTACATTCTTCTTTTTTTTTTTTTCTTTTGGTGAATGATAAAATGATATTATGGGGGTTTGAGGGGTTGATGCATGACTCTGCTTAAGTTGAAGAACTCTTGAGTTCTAGGCTTAGCCTATGTTGGGCCAACAGCTGCAAATCAGGGACAAAATGATTGAATTTATTTGCATTACTTGAACATTCTGAAATTAGCTAATGACTTAATGTGAAAATAAATAGGTCACCAAACTTTGAAACAGAGCCCATAAAATCACACAGGCTTGCCCATATGAGTGAACTCATTACGTTCATTAAATGACATGTTCTAGAGCAGCGAAATTTTTTATTATTATTTAGAGTTAAATAATTATAACCAGCACCTTTTAACTTCAGTCTTAAAAATGGAAAGTTACATGTCAAATAAAGTCACTTGTCAAGAATTGAAGGAAGAAGATGCTATTATCATGTAGGAAAGAATATGTTTATTGGCATCTGTATGGGCTTCAGTGACATAGGAGTTTACCTTGCTGTTATTTTGTAGAATTTTGGGTTGGCCTTTGTATGGTCCCTTTAGTGAAGTGCTGGTTCATTTCTATTGCTTTTAATAAATTTTTATGTTTCCAATCAGAAAAACAAAGCCAAATAGGCAAATTACTGAGGTTTGTGCTGTGCAATTTTAGGTTAATGTTAAGGTTAATAGCAAGTGGTAAGCTAAGTATGTGGCTCCTTTGCTCATTTTATTGCTTAGGGACTATGAAATATCGTTTACATGATTGTTTGGTTAGGTTTCCTATATATCGATGTCTTGTCTAAATGTTTTGAAGCTGTTGCTGGTTTATGTTAAATATTATATGATTCATGCCATGCCATGCCTTGATCTACTTAGGTTGGTGTTGTACCGATAGATGATGCAAAAGTTACCATGAAGGGGCGTCTAGGTCCTGGAATGATGATAGCTGTTGATCTACTGAGTGGTGAGGTATGTGCTGCAATCTCTTTTAGCTTTGCATAGTTCCTGTATAGTACTTTGTGTTGGAAGATCATGCGATGATTATTTATATTCATTAATTTACCACATTTAATGTTATCAATTATTTAGTATCTGAAAGTTCTGAGGAGTTTAATCAGAAAGATTAATTTTGTCATCATTATATAGTTTTCTTTTCTTGACAGTGAAAAGCTGAATGCCTTTCTATAGTTGTCTTCATTGATATTTTTGTCCATAATTCTTTCAAGTTTTATAATACATGCTGTATTTGGTGATAGTGGGACTGCTATTCATGATACATGGTTGTCCTTCAATTGTACTGTTAAAAAGTATAACTTCTACAATGTAAATCAGTCTCAAACTCTTATCTTAAAAAGATTATTAACAAGCTTGACTGAAAAATTCGGAATAAAGTTGACCGAAGCAGTGAACTTCTCCTCAATTGAGACTGATTTACACTGTAGAAGTTATACTTTTATCTACGAGATTGGCAGACCCATTGTAATTTTGCTGCCTGATTTAGCATTAGCAATAGTAGTAGGCTGTGCTGTAGTGTAAAAAAAAAAAAGATGATTGATGTTCTCCTCGCAATTTTCTTTTTAAAGTGAAACAGTACCTTTATATCTTGACAGTGAACATGTAATCTGATTAAGTTGCTAAATTCCATATAAAAACGAACAAGGCAACAAAAGCAATTTAAGTCACTAAATGCATCCTTAACATTCTCTATTTAAAACTCCAAACAAAAATTAAGCACATAGTCAAAATAAAAACCAACAAAACATTCGGAAAATGTTGAAACAGCATTTTTATAAAGTACTGATCAAAAACAAGAAAACTCTCACTGAATACCTAGCTGTGTGAGGGACATGGGTTGCAGGCTTAGTTGCTTGGACTCCAATGTAGTCACACAAGGACATGTCATTGGCTATTCTCGAGGGTCCAGTGGTTGAAGAGCTTGATGTCGTAGTGAGGCTGAGGAACATCCTGACCAGACTGTGCCACCACTGCAGTTGCCATCTTACCTGTGTATGTGAGGCGGTAAAGGAGAGAAACGTGGGTTTTTGCTGATGCGGCTGCTCCTAAGAGCTCTGACAGGTTCTTCCAGTGATGTTCTCCTTGCTTCTCTTGCACATAACACACCAAGATGGGGAGAACTGTTTATATGAATTTCTGGGTAAAATCAGCAGTATTAATCTTCTATTATCGTCTGCCCATACAAGTATTTTAGATTTTTGAGAGATTTTAGCCTTCCGGATAGTGTGAATTGGTCTAAAATCAGAGTGAGATGTCTTTAATTAATTTAGTAAAGATAGACTTGCAAAAGAAGTACACAGAGGGGCTGGGATTCCATTTTCTTCTATCCTCTTTGAACCCATCAGTAAAGAAATTATCAAGAGTTGCAGAAAGTGCAGAAAATTATTGGGCTTCCCTGTCATTCTAATTCCTTCTTAAGTTCAAACTCCATCTCCATTCCCTTGTACAGATAGAGAAATCCACCTTAGAGCTGTTGGGGACATTATGAGGCTTACAAAGTCTATAATTGTATTATGGATCTTGGTTCCTGCCTTTCAACTCATGACAGGACTCATCTTGCTTCTCTGTCGCCTCAAGGAAATCATATAGATATATCTATCTATGTGGTCTAATGATTGTACGGCATTTGTGTTGGTTGGGATCAGTTGATTGGTTGCATAGAGGAGCATCCTTTATCCACCTATTCCCCCCAGATTGGGTGTTCTGTTTGTAGCGCACATCCAAACTTGTGAAATTTTTAGGATGTATGATAAATTTGATAGATGGATCTCCAAGGCTTTTATTGGAGCCATAGATAACTATATTGGAGTCCCACCCATTGTTTTGAATTCCAGATCGACTCTTTATGACAGCATGCCATAAACAATTACTCTCCGAGGGAATTCTCTGGAGCCATTTTCCCAGCAAAGCCCTATTCTTCCACATTTCCTAATCCTAGCCCTCCTTTCTCTTGAGATCTAGAGACCATCTTCTAATTCAACAAATTGCACCCTTGACCTTACCAAACCCTTCCCCCAAAACGTTTCTCATCAATCTTTCAATATACAATTTTTGACAATAGCCAAAACCTGTATAACTAGTCACATGTAAAAGAAATCACAACTTGTAATGCTAAATTTGAATTGAAGTTTAGGTGTTGTTTTGTGAAAAATGTTGTTCACTTGATCAATTATTTATTACTGCTTAATTATTACTGCTACAACTGTTTATCTTTTTAAGGTATGTTTTTGTTATATCAGTGTGGTTTGGTTTATTTTGATTTGGTAAAATACTAACCACAAATCGAACTGTCGAGTTGTTTATATAGGGAACCGGTTGGTTTAAGTTTTTTAAATAACCTAACCAAACCCTAAATTGGTTCAGTTTGGATTGGTTAATTGGTTTAGCGGGTTGGGTGCCTACCCTTGTGAATGTTTTCATTTATTTATTTGTTTTCTTCAGATGATGATTCAATTCTGAAAAGGATGCTAACTGTTTCAGGGCCTTGCTGGGTAAAAATTTTAGTTATGTCCTTGACTTTTTCTTCTGCAGGTTTATGAAAATACAGACGTTAAAAAGCGAGTAGCCGCACTAAATCCCTATGGAAAGTGGGTCAGTGAAAATTTACGATCCATGAAGCCTGTAAACTTCCTCTCAGTGACAGCTTTGGACAATGAAGCAATCCTAAGACGTCAACAGTAAGTTTTAATTTTATTACCCATTTTAGACGTCCCAAATATGACAGCATTATTGTAACTAGAGGTGCTGTGTTAGCACTCTTTCATTGTCAAATGCTCTGCTACATATGATAGGATTTCCCTCCTAGTACTGAATATGTAAACTTGATCAATGAGCGAGGCCAGAATTAAAGGAACTTGGTTCCATGACTGACTACTTTGCTTTAGTTGTATGGTTCTTCAATTTGGATTTTCTTTATGCCTTAGATTTATAAGCTAGTTTGCTTGTCCCTTATTAATTTTTTTTTAACCTTCGTCTCTGTTGATCATTAAGTATATGAATTGTGCGTCTTCAACATTTTAATTGATTTGTTACTTGTCTATAGAAAATAGGAAAGACAATACATGAAATAAGAATTCATGCTCCCAATATGGATTGACTATTTTGCTGAATGAAGATAGGTCAAGTTTTCGCCTGATTCACCAAGGAATATTTTGGTTGCTTATGGCGTTACAAAACTCAAAAATGTTATAATATTTTGCACCCTACTTGTGCCACAACTTTTCTTTGTATTTTTCATTTTTAACGGTGGAAGCCAAACATATGCAATAAAGAATCATTCTTCTGAAAGAAGGAACTTCCATAAAAGAAAACGACAACCCGTTCCTCCATATCTCATGAAGGTTTCATACTGTAGGCATTGGTATTACCAGAAGTAGACAGCATCTAGTAGAACATGGCAACTTTCAGCCTTCTTGAACATGCCTTTGTCAAGAACTGTTTTGGCATCTTCTTCAATCCACTCAGAGCCAATGATTTCAGCCTGCAATTTTTGTTCATGGCAAAAATAGAATGAACATATGTTTATACTAATATATTATGTGTATATAATTCATATACTTGTGGGATATTTTCAGTAGCTTGTTTATTGTTCAGTATGATAGTGTAAAACTTTGATTGAATTTTGGATAAACTTGCATGTAAAATGTCATATTTGGTCCATTCGCATTATATATCTCAGTTTTTGATGAGAGTTGATGGTGAAGGGCTCACTATTACTTGTTTATTGAACTGTTTTCATTATATGAAACTTTGATGGAGCAGAGCTTACGGCTACTCTAGTGAGGATGTGCAAATGGTTATTGAGACTATGGCTTCTCAAGGGAAGGAGCCTACATTTTGCATGGGAGATGATATTCCATTGGCGATGTTGTCTCAGAAGCCACATATGCTTTATGATTATTTTAAGCAACGGTTTGCACAGGTTTGTTAAAAGAATTATATTGGAAATGAACTCATAATTGATATTATTGCCATCACAATTTATTAATTGGTGCTTATTATTCATTGAAATTGAGAATTTATATCCTTTTGTTTTACAAGGTGTTAGCATCTTGCTTGATTTAACCAATTCATTTATTTTTCTGAGTCCGTGTTTCTATGCATGGCATTTTTTTTAATAAAACTTAGATTCTAGAACTCTTGTCTGTATGTGTTTGTCTCCTTTTCCTCCTCCCTCTCAACATGCAGCTCCTTAAGGGTTGGTTGAATTAAGGATATAGATCAATATTAATGGGAAATTTTTTCAATTTTTAGGGGCACATTTACTAGTTAGGAATGAACGAAAAGAATAAAGTTTCAAGGGAAAGGGAAAGGAGAGCAATCATAATTGAGTTTCAAGATTCCATTCCATTTTTAACTAAATTTAAGAATTAGAAATAGAATCAAATTAAATTCCCTTCTAGAACTAAACTAAGGAATAGGAATGAAACAAATTGATTACAATAATATCCCTGTTGTATATCATATGGAAATATTATATTAATATGAAAAATGTAGCAACATTTTTGTATTGTAAAATATGAACCAATTAGTTAAATATTTATAAAAAAATGAGAAATGTTTCAGAAAACCCAAACTATCCATACTGATCGATGAAAAACGTATAGCATAAATCTTTTGCTAAGCGATATATATTAATAGGTACAGAAATGTTTTTTTTTCATTGCATGCATAAAGCTGCTTTAGTGAATCTGATTTGTGATTGGTCTATTAACATTTCTTATTTTAAACATATTATATACATAAGGTAAGGATTTAGAAGATTAAGAGTAATTATTTTTGTGTTATTTTATTCTTTCTCACCGAAATAATCACATTCTTTGCCTGTCTATGTTAATATTTACTCAATTATTTTAATAACGTAGAAAACCGGCACGAGATGTTGGCATTTTAAATAAAAAACTTTTCAATAAATTTTGCTTGTTTTGATGAGGTTGACCAATATATATATACACCATATGGGGTCCATATAAACAACCAACTAGTTGTTTTTTAGTAATAGTAATTGAGGGTGTTTTAGTAAATTACACGAGTTACATTTTTAAATCTGGAAAGGGAACTTGATTCCTAGGGTGAGAGGGGCGAATCAAAGTTCCCTTTCGAGCTAGAACATAATTCTTGATTTGTGTATGGTGTCCTAACTTAATTCCTAAAATTTTTAACACGCTGGAATTCTCAAAACATGAATTAAATTTCCTTTTCCTTCATAAGGATTCTCGATTAGTAAATGTGCTGTTGGTGAAAGATTTTTGAATGTCAATGTAAAGATTGATATAAGCTTAAGATCCACATGACCAAACCATTTGGTGTTTTGTTTCAAGTTGCCAGAACAAAATTGCATGTTGTATTTATTAGAGTGCTTAAATATACTGTTGGGTCCTTTCTTAACAATTTAATATTTTGGGTTTAGTGACATGGTATAAGAGTCAGATTATACTATAGTGCTTGGGTTGGAGTCCCTCCACATGATTTTATTTGAGGTTGCCTGAATTTGTTATATATTTGTATTTGGGCTTGAGCCATGTGGCAACCTCGATGGTATTGCATATGAGAAAGTTTGTTAGAGAGTTTAAATAATGTTGTCGGACCGTCTCCCAACAACTTAAGCTTTTGGGTTTTGTGGTTTATGATAATATTGTATCACACATATTAATATATAAATGGTTATAGCATTTGGGCTTTTGATGGGCTTAATACTGTCTAAACTGTTCCCCCTGCATATGCCTATTAGAAAAGACCTCCTAAAAGCAATTATGTCTGCATTTTTATATGATCAGTAGGTTAAGATAAGGTTTTGTTTATTCTGAGAATCTCTGTTACTTCTGCAATGATTACTTCAACAAGTATCACATAGATTAAATTGATTATAATTTGTTCAAACTGTGTTGTGTTTTATGATGTGTTTAATAATATATTCTTGACTCCTGAGTTTTATCAAATAGTTTATCGTTACAATAATTTGCATGATCTCCACCGTGTGTTCTCTGTACATATTTTTGAAAAGCTTGTAAGATTTTGTCTTTGTTTTTCACACTAGAATTTCATGAACCTATTATTTTGAAAAAACATTTTATGATTTCAGAAGCTTTGGCATAACAGTTTTACTTTGCTTTTCCTTGTCTGCAATGCATAATTTGTTTAGAATTTAGTCATCACCTTGTAGTGCTACCGTATGCGATATTCTTTTGGAAATGATGAATGACATGCTCTCAAACCCATGCCTAGTGGCTAGTTGTGCTTGGATAGCCTTCATTACAAGTGTTGTTAGGTAATGTGATTATAGCATGCAAATTGCTTGACTTCATGATCTTTGGTGACCATGGAGTTCTGTGTGTACGTGCATTTTTGCTTGTCTTTCTGAATACAGACAAGCATGATGAGTTTACATGGGTGGTGATATGATTTAGAATAATTGAAGCACTGATTTGAAAATTAGTTTATTTTCTTATGGATTAGATCGGCCAAACAACTAGGTTTCCTTATAAAATATACATAGGATGTTCGTCTTGTTTTATATAAGTTGATTGGCATGCGGGATTCAGTAAGTATATTTTCTGATATCATGATAAGTTAGATGCTAATATTATCTTTCTCAAGTGACCTTGCAGGTTTTTTATTAACTATCTATATGAATTTGAATATAGTTGCAAACTTTTAAGTCTCCCTTTATTTGCTACATTTTGTGACGTTATCTCTTGATCATCTTTTCTACATACCTTTTTACTTACAAACATTAGATACATTTAGGTATACATATCTTTAAATTTTTGTTTGTTTTTGCTAATTGCTCTGCAATGTGTATATGCAGGTTACAAATCCGGCCATTGACCCTTTGAGAGAAGGACTAGTTATGTCGCTTGAAGTTAATATTGGGAAACGGAGAAACATATTGGAGGTTGGACCTGAAAATGCTTCCCAGGTTTGTTAATATCCATTTTCTGCCTAACAAGCATATTTATATGTTTAAATGTTTCTGTCAAAATGAATTTGCCGAAGTTGGAAATTGTAATCATTTGGGTGATCTTCTTTTGTTTAATGAAAAACAGGTTATTCTGTCTAATCCTGTGCTGAATGAAGGAGAACTTGAGTCATTGTTGAAAGATCCCCTCTTGAAACCCCAAGTTTTATCTACGTTTTTTGATATACGCAAGGGAGTAGAGGGTTCTTTGGAAAAGACACTATATAGACTTTGTGAAGCTGCTGATGAAGCTGTTCGAAATGGTTCCCAATTGCTTGTTCTTTCTGATCGTGCTGATGAGCTGGTAACTTTCCTTTTAGTTTTCTATGTATTTATAAGATTTTCTTTCTTTTTGTTTTCATTTTTCACTTTGAAACCTAGGTAGAACTGATTTGACATATATTATTTTTCTCTGCCAGGAACCAACTCGGCCTGCAGTCCCGATACTTCTTGCTGTAGGAGCTGTCCACCAGCATCTTATTCAGAATGGCTTGCGAATGTCAGCATCCATTGTTGCAGACACTGCTCAATGCTTCAGCACACATCAGTTTGCCTGTTTGATTGGATATGGTGCAAGGTTATATCTCCTTTATCTGAAACCTTCTAAACATTTGTTAATTATTTATTCATACGTGCTTAATAATTTTGGACAAGATTGTTGCTAAATCATTTTAAGGATTCATATAATGCAATTTGATGCTTATCACTAGTTTGCTTTTTTTATGGGCGGCAGATATAATTTATTTAATGCATCTAGATTCATCTATATGATGTCATGATTTCATCATCTGATGCCATTCATATAATTAAAATTTTCTGGTTTACCCCTTTAATTTTCTTGTGGGCTAATCGTTCTTGAATCCAGTTGTTAAGTCAAATGCATGCCAATGGTACTTGCCAAATTTTGCATAGATCAAATTGTTGTACTCATATTTATCATAAGATATAAAATAAAGCTTCAGTAGCACCAGTCAGATGGGAGATCTCTGAATGATTTTTTTGTTTCTTTTTGGCATTTCCATGACATGCATTATACAAAACTTTGAAGAAACCAAAGATTACGTCCATGGAAAGGCACACATACAGCAATAAACCAAAACAATTGAAAAATAAATAAAGGGTGTTCAACACTTGGTCTGTTTTCATCTCCAAAAGATGGCGGTTAACCTTTATAACTGCTTCTCCGTGTGTGTAATGTTGAACAAATTTGAAAATTAAGGATTTTTGAGTTAGTAATGCTACACTTTCCAAAAGAATACAGAAATTCCCAAATTTGGGATCCCAAATGATGTGGCAACATGTTTGTCACTGCCATGTATTGCTGTACACCAATGGGAGATTGATAAAATGCTGTGATAGTTATATGTAAGCTGTAATATCATTGGGAATCCCAAATTTGAGAACATTTTCTTTCCGGTAAATGTAGAATTACTGTTATAGAATTTGGACTGATAGTTTGAGGAAAAGTTGTTTGATGTTAGAAAGTTGAAGTTAGAGTATCAGTTGTCAGTCATGCAGTGAATAGTGATGTGAACAGTAACTTCTTTCTGAAATAACAGTTTCTGAGAGACCATAACCAAAAGATCTACAGTGACAAAAAATTAAGTAGAAAAAGAATAAGAACAAGAAAGAAGAATTATGAGAAATAGGGCTGTATTTCTCTTGAAAAAGCACCCGTAACATGCATGAAATAAGGAAAATTAATATTTTGCTTATATATATATGTCACATTGAAACTAAAATTCCGAAATAAAAACTGATTTTAAGATTAGGTTACGCTGAAACTAGCAACGAAATATGTTTTCAATGGCAGCATCTTAGTGTTTGTTAGAAAATAATATATGTCCATTTTATTATATATTCAATTTATAAACTTGTTCAAAGCTACTCTATGGAATAACTTTAAATGGTTTTGTTTCTGTTACATTAAAATTGAGCTTATATTGTTGTCATTAAGTGCATTTTTGGAGCATGTACTAGCATTGGTAAAAACAGGAATTCTAATAATTTGAAATCTTTGCTTGTGTATATTAACCTGACCATGGATTGCATTTGTCCCAAAAATGATTTTTTCCAGTGCTGTATGTCCTTATTTGGCACTGGAGACTTGTCGACAATGGCGTCTGAGTACTAAAACTGTGAATTTGATGCGGAATGGAAAGATGCCTACCGTAACAATTGAACAGGCTCAAACAAATTTTTGCAAGGTCAGTACAGCTGTTACATAAAGATGATTTTGTGATGTACGTTGTTTCATATTTGTTTTTCTTCAAGCACGTGTATGTTTTTATTTTATCATAATTATTATACAGTGTAGCAGATTGGAAGAAGAAGATAATATTTCTTCACTATATTTTCCGGTATAGGATACAAATATATAGCAGAAGAATACAAATTATGTTAGGAAACAGCTTTCCTAAACACCTAACAATGGGAAAGTCATCAATCCTAGCCTCCTAGGTCATAAGTATGGGTAACTAGTTACATATAGGAAATTAGGTGATACAATAATTTACAGAATATCTAATAGATCTGATTTGGTCAAACTTTCCCTCTCTAGAGGAAATCTAGATTTTCCAACACTCCCCCTCAGCTGGTGAAAAAATATTTTCCATTCCCAGCTTGACTTGAATTGATTGAAATGAACTTGGTAGCCCTTTGGTAAAAATATCAGCTAGCTGCCCACTAGAAGCAACTTAAGGGATGCAAATTAACCCGCTATCCGGCTTTTCCTTAATGAAGTGTCGGTCCAATTCTACATGCTTAGTTCGATCGTGTTGTACTGGATTATGAGTTATATTGATGGCTGATTTGTTATCACAATATATTTTCATTGGTCCTTCCTATTTTGTTCGAAGATCTGTGAGAATGATTTTCAACCAAAGTAATTCACAAATCTCAAGTTCCATAGCTTTTAATTCAGCTTTTGTGCTCGATCTAGCTACCACTGATTGCTTTTAGGCCGTCTTTTTGCGTGTTTGATTATTGAACCACACATTAAGAATTTTAATAAATTCTGAACTTAAACTTAGTCAACTTGCCACTTGTCATTCATAGGACAAAATTTCTTTTGTTGCTGTTTACATGTTAAATATATCAAAAATGATTTCTTGTATTCATTTCAGGCAGTTAAATCTGGTCTTCTCAAAATTCTTTCGAAGATGGGCATTTCACTTCTTTCAAGGTGTGAAACTTGAATATGGCTGTTTAAATTAATGGGTAGTCGCAGTTACATTGACCAATTGACTTGCCTGTGTTTAGTTACTGTGGTGCACAGATATTTGAGATTTATGGACTGGGGAAGGAGGTTGTTGATCTTGCATTTTCTGGAAGTGTATCGAAAGTTGGTGGATTAACTTTTGATGAGGTTAGAACACAACATTGAAGCTCTTGATCTTTTAATTGGACGTTTTATTAATTGAATATGCATGTTGGTAAAACTTCCTTATGCAGTTATGTCTAAAATCATTGATTTATGAACATATTAATATCAATAGGAAATTTTGTCTAATTTGAGTGTGTATTGTGTTATCTCCAGTTCAAGTCATAGCCTAGCCCAAATTGAGTTGAAATCTATATAATTAGCAGAGAAAGCTCAAAAGATTTTCTATGCTTCAGAACCAGGATAAATGACATTTGAACAGAAATTGACCTTTGCATGGCTAATGAAAAATTAATATTTTTAGGCTTATTTTTCAATGACCGTAAAGTTTCTGGATGGGGGCTCCTAAATTTCGAAGATGGTGATGTGCCTGGCTTATTGCACTTTAATTGTGGAAAAAAGAAAGTTGATCTTTGTTTTAGATAGAAATTTTGATAAACAAAATGATAATTCTGCTTAGCTTAAACAGCTTACTTCTGATGTTCTTGAACTATTTATATCATTATTTTTTTTATTAAAATGGCATTTTACTGTTGTCTTTCTGTGTCCATTTGTTTTCTGAAATCTTGCTTTCTTACAGCTGGCAAGGGAGACATTGTCTTTCTGGGTGAAGGCTTTCTCTGAGGATACAGCTAAAAGATTAGAGAATTATGGATTTATACAATTTAGACCTGGAGGTATCCCCTTTCCCTGTACTTGTTTATGTTTATAGGCATTGGTGACTATCATATGATTAAACTGTATATGAAAGTATAGAAAAGAAAAACATATATGCTTTTATAATTTTAGTCGTCTATGGGTACCAAAAATTTTAGGTAAATTGTCCCTGAATACGTGATCAATATTCTGGCTTTAGCTGTTACCGATGCAAATTTGTCTAAATAAAATGTGCAGTCTTATTGAAAATTTAAATTTAATATTTAAGTTTCCATCAAAGTTAACAAAATTTGATTGAATATGTTAAATAACAAATAGCCCTATCTCATTGTTTAGAAGAGCATTTCAATTTTTTAAAAGGTTTTTATACTGCTTATTGTTAATTGAAGGTGAGTATCATGGGAATAACCCAGAGATGTCAAAATTGCTTCACAAAGCTGTTCGTCAAAAGAGTGAAAGTGCCTTTTCAATATACCAGCAGCATTTGGCTAACCGGCCTGTAAATGTGAGTACGAAAAATTATATTTGGTAATTTCTTGTTTGGTCTGCCTGAGAATCAACTTTTTGACATTCTTTGTAATTTACATGTTATTTGTTCAAAACTTTTTATTGTAGGTTCTACGCGATCTTCTTGAGTTCAAAAGTGATCGTGCTCCAATTCCTGTGGGAAAGGTTGAACCTGCATCGGCTATTGTTCAAAGGTTTTGCACTGGTGGAATGTCACTTGGAGCAATTTCAAGAGAAACTCATGAAGCAATTGCCATTGCAATGAATAGACTAGGAGGAAAATCGAATTCTGGAGAAGGTGGTGAGGTAGTCTGTTTACAATTTACTCGTTAATTATGACGTACATTTATCTTGAATTATGTCAATTTAGTCAGGTCTTAATTGCTTCTTTTGTTGACCATGTAACATTTTAAAAAAATGTTGATGTTTAATGCTACTATTTTATCCAGGATCCTATTCGCTGGAGTCCACTTACAGATGTCGTTGATGGGTATTCTCCAACATTGCCACATCTTAAAGGTCTTCAAAATGGGGATACTGCAACAAGTGCTATTAAGCAGGTCTCAGCACTTAGCTTTGCTTTCAGATATATATATATATATATATATATAGATATAAACCGCCTTATCTTTTCTTATACTCCATTATTAACTAGAACTATAAACCTGTGTTTATCCATTGTAACAAATGCAAGACACTAAGACATTCTTAATCTCATTGGAGTGCGCTGCTAAATGTGATGGTCATTATTATGAAGAAGCTGTGCAAGATCATTTTATCTTTCTGTTTTCGAAAGAAAGTTTAATAGAACTATTGCTGTGCTGCTCCTGCTTTTATTGTATGAAATGCTTAATATAATTATTTCTTTTAAAATCATTGCATCTTCACAGGTTGCTTCAGGTCGGTTTGGTGTGACCCCAACATTCTTGGTCAATGCTGATCAAATAGAAATCAAAATTGCACAAGGTGCAAAACCTGGTGAAGGTGGCCAATTGCCTGGTAAAAAAGTTAGTGCTTATATTGCACGGCTGAGAAATTCTAAACCTGGTGTTCCACTTATATCTCCACCTCCGCACCATGACATCTATTCTATTGAGGATCTTGCTCAATTGATCTTTGACCTTCATCAGGTAGTCATATGGTCCATCTTGCATCTCCTTATGTCCTTAAAAAAGTTTAATAAAATATATATCTGTTGAATATTGATAAGAGTGATTTCTGACATTCTGACATCGGCAAATTAATAGGTCAACCCTAAAGCTAAGGTGTCTGTAAAGCTTGTGGCAGAAGCAGGAATTGGAACTGTTGCTTCTGGTGTTGCAAAGGGTAATGCTGATATCATACAGGTATTCACACATGATTTGTCATTTACTCAATTACATATATCAATTATTTTCTTTATGTCATTTACACTTTTGTACTTGTGCTTCATTTATCCATGACTATGAGTCTCTCAGCCGATAGTTTTTCCCAGACAATTTGGCAAGAGATCTTTAAACTCATTTAAATAAACAAAAACAAGAGATCTTTAGATTTCGGGCGAGGTTGGCCACATTGATGCATATGTTACCAATGAAACACAATTCTATTTTTCTATGAAGGATAACTTAATGCATGTAACTATTTAGTAATTTACTGAATCTGAAACCATGTTTTGATGCCAAGTCGATACTCATTGCAACTCCTCTCTTGAGTTCGAGAGAATATTATCTGAGTGTTTTGATCCACTTGGACTCAAGAGAGGACTCAGAGGAGTTACGAATTAAGATGATTCCAGTCAAAAACCTGTCATCTGATTTTTTCAGATTTAGAAGTCTCATAGCTAATTAACACTTTTACTACTGTGACATGAATTGTCATGAATTATTTTATTACTCTTTTAATCTGCTTTCACTTGCAGAACTGTGATGTGAACTGTTACAAATTAAGTAGTTAAAATATTTCCTAGTCCATCAACCAACCGGGCAATGATATCATAACAATTTTATAAGCCTGATCTTCTAGGTTATGTGAGAGTCTACTTGTGTCTACTTTAGGATGATGTATGAGATCCATCTTATATTCTTCACTCCATCAAATTGAAGCCTGATGTTACGGTCTAATATTTTCCTTTTGGTGTCTTAGATGGTCTTATGCCACAAATAATTGCAAACCCTGAGTGTACTTTAACTATTCCTTGAAACTTTTATGCTCCTTGGATCATTGATTGCATTATATCTGCAAAATAGAAAGCAAATGAATATGTAATTTTATTTTTTTCTGGATAACATTTCATTTATCCACGGGAAACATATTAAAGCAACACATTTTAGGAACATATTAAAGCCATGGAAATGGTTTGCTTTATGGGCAACTGATGGTGGTATGGCATCAAAACAATTCATAGTTTGATACGCCTAGAATTCTCTCCCGTACTCATAGGAATCAGTGAAAAGGTTTTGTTATTTGTCTTATTTGTTATGCAGATTTCAGGACATGATGGTGGAACTGGAGCCAGCCCTATAAGTTCTATAAAGCATGCTGGTGGTCCTTGGGAACTTGGAGTCACAGAAACACACCAGGTAATCATTAATCATAGATTAGAAATTAATAATTTGGAACGCATTAATATGTATTGGATCATATTTAGAGTCCAGAAAGCTAGCTTGTTAGGTTGCAAGCCCAATCGTATATTGACCTTTCTTCGTATATTTAATTTTTCAATATGGGATTTTAATCTCACATGTGATTTCCAACATCCCCCCTCAAGTGCAAGTTTGCTTTTGGCCATTTTTTCTGTTTCAGTTGAGTTACCTGTAGACAAAGTTTGTCATCATTCCTTGGTGACACAACCTTCTTTTCTTTCTTTCTTTTGGAAAATGCACATTATATTGGACCAGGTCTAGTCTTATGTTAGAACTTAATACCTTGAAATGAGTTAATATTTATTTCATTAAATATATAACTAAACAATCTAACTTACTAGGTTTCAAGTCCAGTTTGTATATTAATCAATATTCTTATTTTTTCCTTTTCAATTTAGGATTTTATTCTCACATGTGATTTCCTACAATAGACAATTTCTTTCTTCTCATTCATTTCCTAAGATTTTCCGGTGCTATTTGATCAATGACAATCTTTTGCAGACTCTCATTGAAAATGGCCTCAGGGAAAGGGTCATTCTTAGAGTTGATGGTGGCTTCAAAAGTGGAGTTGATGTCCTTATGGCTGCAGCAATGGGTGCTGATGAATATGGATTTGGTTCTGTGGCAATGATTGCAACTGGATGTGTTATGGCCCGCATTTGCCACACAAACAACTGCCCAGTTGGTGTTGCTAGTCAAGTATGAGGAAAACCCCATTTTTTTAATATCATGATCTTATTTCTTTGGCATTTCTGTATAAGTTTGATGTGATTTTTGTTAATTATTTTTCCCCAAATCATTTTCCTTTTAGAGAGAAGAACTACGTGCGCGATTTCCTGGTGTGCCTGGTGATCTTGTCAATTTTTTTCTGTATGTAGCTGAGGAGGTAATGCATCTGCCAAACTTGATGGATTTTTGTTTCCACTTTTATGGTCCGTAGTTTTTATTCTTTATGCTAAATCTTTGAGTGTATACCTTTTCAATGACCTTAGTTGTTCAGCTTGAAACTGAATTCATGTTTGCTATATGCTCTAATGCCTTTCTGTTATGCTGGTTAGGTTAGAGGAATGTTGGCACAGCTGGGTTATGAGAAGTTAGATGATATCATTGGAAGAACAGAAATATTAAGACCACGTGATATCTCATTAGTGAAAACCCAGCATCTTGACCTCTGTTATATTCTCTCAGTATGTATAAATTATTACTAATTTCCTACCATGCGTGTTCTCCATTGGGGCCATAGTTCATTTGCTCACAGTCTGCTCTTATTTTCAGAGTGTTGGGTTACCAAAATGGAGCAGTACAGAAATCAGGAATCAGGATGTTCATACAAATGGTCCTGTTCTGGATGATGTTTTACTTGCAGATCCTGAGGTAACAAATGATTAATGTTTGGTGATCACTAACTTATGTTATTGAACATTTAATTTGCTTATTCAACCATATTCTTGCATTAAACTTCATTTGGCTGATGGGATTTAATTTTTGCATCAGATTCCTGTGAGTAGTTCTATTGGGTATAAATTTTATGTGTGTGTGTGTGTAAGAAACAACATTTTATTAATTACATCCAAAGTGAATACAAAGAGTGGACCAGTAGTCCACTAAAACATTACATCAAAAAACTTGCAAATTCAAGGTTTTCATCCAATTTAAAATCATCCAACTACAACCTTCTAGTTTTGCAATATGAAAAAAAGAAAAGGATGAAACATCTGAAATATTTTAGAAACCGAAGCCCACAACAATGAGAGAGAACACCTTCTCCTACAGAATACTAATCTTTTCTTCTTTGAATTCTTTAAAGATTCTCTGTTGCTTTCTGTCCAAATCACCTACAAAATAGCCTCAATCCCTTATTACCATTAAATCTTAAGGTAAGTCAACTATGTAATAACTCCAGGGTTTCAGAAAAAAGAGACAGCGGAAATTCTTTACCTTTTGCTTTGATACCAAATTGATAACATGTCTGAATGATTATTTTCATATATCTCAGGGGTATTTATACAAAATACACACAAACATCAAGGTAAGTCAACTATATAATAACTCCTAGCTAAATTAGGAAAAATAATAAAAGGAATAAAATATAGTAAGTCAACTATATGATAACTCCTAGCTAAATTAGGAAAAATAATAAAAGGAATAAAATATTATATATATACGCTAACTGATATAAACTCATTTTTAAAGATCATATGCTTACAATATAATCTTCAAATCTTTTTTTATTTTATTTTATTTTGGCTAGTGTTCTTTTACGTTATTTTATGAATCTGATAATATGATGAGAACCTCACTAGGACTAGGAGATCGGAAAGATTGAGGTTGAGAGAGAGAGAAGTACCTTAGTTGAGTTTTAATTCTTTTTGTTTTCTAGTTCATTTTAGATTAGGTTTTAATTATTAGAACTGTTTTAGGTTTCTATCTTATTTATTTTCTATTAGAATTGTATTAGGATTTTAGTTATTTAATTCCTATTAGGACTCTATTAGGCTATTTTATTTCTTTTAGTATTAGGACTCTATTGCTATAAATAGCTCATTAGACTAGGTTTGTAATCATTCATTAATTATTCAGTTATCAATAAATTGGAGATGTTTTCTCTATTTGGCTTTTCTAAAGTTTAGGAAGCTTGGGCTAGTACAAGGGCTAATAACCCGAGTCTAGATTATCGGCTTTTCTTGAGATTTGTTCTTGAGATTGGCTTGGGCTAGGACAAAGGCTAAATAACCTACGTTCAAGAGAGTTAGTGATCTCTAAATAAGGTGATCTAACTCACAACTATCGTGTGTGTACGTGATTTGCTTCGCAAGTGAGGGCTTGTTGTTGGATCTAGACATAGGTCCTCAACATAATATTTATGAAAATAAGGTAAGTTAGGGGTCATTTGTTTTTTCCACTTATAACTTAATGGGTCTGAATTGGACACATCAAGTAATTTTTATTTGTTTTTTAAATGGTCAAATAACTTAAAAATGGTAAAAAATAACTTAAAATAAAAAGTAAAAAATCCTTATTTATCACTTAACACCTAATTATTGAATCATAATTACAATATTTTCTTTCATAATTACAACATTTTCTTACATAATTATCATTCTTTATTAGGTAACATTTTCTTATATTAATAGATTTCTAAATTTATCTTTATTCAGATGTTTCCATCTTTAAAAAAAAAAAAAACAAATAATCAACACTTTTATTCAGTAGTTAGAAAGAAAAAAAACAAACATGTCTTCAGTCTCTATTCAGTCTTTAGAAAAATTCAGGTATATTCAGTCTTCAGATTAAAAAAACAAACGGCCCTTTAGTTACACTTGTTTAATGAATTTGATGAGGTCTACTTTCGGAGGAAAGAAGAATGGAAGGGTATCGCGACCTAGGCCGCGACTCCTTGTCGTGCAACCCAGGTCGCGATGCTCACTGGATTGTGGAGCAAAAATAATCGCGACAATATTTTTTGGATTATGGCAGTGAGTATCGCGACCTCGGTCGCGACTCGCGGTTGCGATACTCAATAGGAGGGTTAAAACGCTAAATTCCTACACTTGTTTTATTTGAAGTTCTAGGGCTATTTTAGTCTTTTCTTACTCTTTTCATGTCTAGTATAAATAGAAGGATATTTCTAGGGTTGTATTATCCCATTATTATCAATCAAATATATCTCGTCTTGTGGAAATTCTCCAAAGATCAAAATCGGTTTCTCTTGAGTTTCTTGCTTAGGATTAACTTGGGCTAGGGCTAAGGATAATACCCTAAGTGCTAGACAGTGAGGAATCCCTAATAAGGTGACTGAACTCAAATTCTATCTTATTCTTTTATTATTTGTGTGGTAAATTGAGGGTTGGTAGTTCTTTTATTGTTGTTGGTGAAGTTAGGGGGGTTGTGCATTTATTGTTTGTTGGAGAAGTTGGGGTTTGTTGTTGGATTTAGAATAGGTCCTCAACAGAATCTGATGGTTTCTATGAAATATTAGGTAACTTAATGTATACTACATAATTTTCAAAGATCTCTGCGTGCATTGCCACTGTTGACAACTCTTATAAGATATTCATTTGTTTACTGCTGCAGATATCTGATGCAATAGAGAATGAGAAGGTGGTTCATAAAACCGTTAATATATACAATGTGGATCGTGCTGTTTGTGGGCGGATAGCAGGAGTCGTTGCAAAGAAATATGGTGACACTGGTTTTGCTGGACAGCTGAACATAACGTAAGATGAGGCTCGGTAATTTAAGCATTTTTAAAAGACGTGTGATGCATACTTACTCAATGCAATATGAATGAGTTTCTTTCTATCCACAGATTTACTGGGAGTGCTGGCCAGTCATTTGCTTGCTTTTTGACTCCTGGAATGAGCATTCGGCTTGTAGGAGAGGCTAACGACTATGTTGGAAAGGTATTCTAATCAAATTTGTATAATCTGTATGTGTTTAAGATATGGACTGGATGCTCCAAACATTCTAACTTGATTTGCCTGACTTTCAAGTTGGTCAATTCAAGAATTGCAATGACATAGTCCAGCTGAGTTTGGCATTGAGTAGGCCTATTTGTTCTGCCGTTGGTTAATCTCGAGTTATTTTTAGATGTTCAAGTAATGGTCAATGTGTAACTTGAGCATGAAGTTCTACCTTCTCTGGGTTCTGACATCATTAACAAGTGCAGTATCTATTTGATTAATTTCATATTTAGTTGAATTAATATATGATCCTATACTCTTTTGACTTTTATGTGGATTTTAGTGTTTGGACTATAATTGACTTTTCATATTCAGTTTTACTTTGTAAATCTGATTTGAGCTATATTAATTTCATAAGGGTATGGCGGGAGGTGAGTTGGTAGTGACTCCTGTTGAGAGCACAGGATTTTGCCCCGAGGATGCAACAATAGTAGGGAATACTTGTTTGTATGGAGCAACAGGTGGTCAAATCTTTGTTAGAGGGAAAGCTGGGGAGCGGTTTGCTGTGAGAAACTCACTTGCTCAAGCAGTGGTTGAAGGCACTGGAGATCATTGTTGTGAGTACATGACTGGTGGTTGTGTGGTTGTACTTGGAAAGTAAGCATTATCTCTTCACCTGTAATTAGCATAATGATAATTCTATGGAGTGGACATTTTTGAGCAACTTAAGTGTTTATTTTTGACAGAGTGGGTAGAAATGTTGCTGCTGGAATGACTGGAGGTTTGGCATATTTTCTTGATGAGGATGATACGTTCATCCCCAAGGTCTGTACAGATGCTCCTGCCCTCCCCCGTGTTCATCTGCTCTCTGTTTTTTTCCCCCTCTCTTTTTCTATATCATAAAACAATATTCTTTCTTTTGTATTAGAGGTCAATTAATAATTTAAAGTTTGCGTTGTACGAAGATTATATGGCTAAATAATCAACTTATAGTATGCAGTATTAACTTTAGCTTTTGATGACATGAGATGGGTGTGAACAGAGAGCAAGGTTTCAATTCTCTGTATTGTATTGGCTCATTGCTCTTGTGAGGGGTGTATTCATTATAATGCTGTGACTGCTTGGCTTTTGGGCGAATGGAGAGAATACCTAAGCTTTCAATACATAAATCTATCAATACAGTCAAACATATGGTGAAGTTTTTGGGTTCATAAATACACTTGGTCACATGCTCATATTTTGAGTTCTAAGTTTCTCTTCTTCATTTGTTTGAATTCGTTGTGCAATTGCTATTGTTGTCTGGTAATTTATGATTCTCAGTGCATTGTCATTTTCTCAACTAATTTGCTCATTTCGCTTATGTATTTCCTGTTCTTTACCTTCACATCTTGTTCTCTCTTCACAGTTTCAAAAGCCTAACTTTTGAAACATTGAACAGGTCAATAAGGAGATTGTGAAGATTCAAAGAGTGACGGCACCTGTTGGGCAGATGCAATTGAAGAGTCTTATTGAAGCCCACGTTGTAAGTTTACCACAAGAAGTGCACAAGCATTCATGCTTGGACATAACACACAGACATAAGCCCTGTATCAGACTTACTAATTTTTAAATTTTGAACCTGATATTTGCAATTATATTTTCTTAAAACAAAATTTTTATTTTTTGGACTCCTTTATTGTTAAGGAAAAAACTGGGAGTGGCAAAGGATCTGCTATTCTTAAGGAGTGGGATAGGTTTCTACCACTCTTCTGGCAGCTTGTTCCACCCAGTGAAGAAGACACCCCAGAGGCTTGTGCAGAGTATCAAAGAACATCTACTGGGGAGGTGACATTGCAGTCTGCGTAGGAAACGATTTGACAAAGGAGTCTCGCGGTCGGCCATGCAAGCCGAACTTGCAACCCTACCCTGTACAGATCAAACAGAAGGAGATGCTGGTCATAAATGTTTGAATATCTAAGGCAAAGGATCCTTATTACTGAAGGAACATTATCATTGCATTGTTCAGGTAACCCTTGACCTTCCACTCGATAAATTAGTCCTTTCACCTCGGTGCTAAAGCAGTTGTATAGTGAATTATTGCAGAAATTGTAAATTCATGTGTAGCTTTTTCTAGTGTTATCGAAGCTTAAAATATGGTTGGTAATAATTATACTTCTTGACAGCTACTACTGCCGGTCATTGAGTTATAAATTTATTATTGATTTCCTGATCCTCATTTCCTCATATTCTTGGTTTCCTGTCTACCAATTTTCCATAATTGTTCAACTTGTTTTCTTCTTACTGCCCACAAGGGCAGGCACATAGTGAGAATGAGTGATGTTGACGGCCCTATAGTACATTTTCTGTAGAGATTATCACAAACGCTCGAGGAATGTCATTGGTCCTAACCATGCATTGGTCGGAAATCAAATATTTAACCAACTTGTAGAATTCCTTGGATGATTATTTTCCATTATGCATATTATTGAAATGAAAAGCTTCAGGAGTGCTATTTTTTTGTACTTTTGGCTTGTTTATGCTTCGATTGCCCAAAACAAGTTGCAAGCTCACAAGGAACAATCTTTCTAGCTTTCACTCTTCAACATGATAATTACACTTGTCATTTAAATGTTGATAAATGATTTTTAAATGAGCATGAAAAGTAATTTGAACATCTCTATGGTGCATTGACATGCCATGGACACTTTTGTTTGGAATGATGTAATAAATGATTTGTAATTGTTACATTATTCAACACACATTCCTTAATCTATAAGGTTGTTATAAATTACCTGTCAGGCTGTCACATAAGTTAGGATGAATTAGGATGAAAAATTAAGATAAAATTTGGTTATGTAGTGACCAAATTTCAGTTATTAATTTGTTACAACCTCTCTCTCTCTTTTTTTTTTTTTTTACAATCTCTATTTGGTAATGACCAAATACATATTGAAGAAAAAAGTACGATGGCGGTATAAGTAAGAAAGATGACAGGAGTTGGCCTCTAGCAAATTTTTGTATTGAATAATATGAACAGTATACAATAGAGATATATATGCAAAGGGAGTTGATTTCCTTCTTAAGGAAGGAAAATCTTAATCCCTAAGAAGTAGGGAAAAAAATCAATTAACACACTAAGGAAACAGAATGATTAATCCTAAAATTACTTCCTAACAACTCAGAATTCCACACCCCCCACCCCCAAGCTGGGCAGTTCATGTTGATCATACCCAGCTTAGAACACAACCTTTTAAAAGGTGCTCTAGGTAGACCTTTAGTGAACATATCAGCTGTCTAAGAATAGGTGTGTAGCTTATCTTAACAGACCCTGCTTCTATTTTTTCTTTAATAAAATGCCGGTCTATCTCTACATGTTTTGTTCTGTCGTGGTGAATTAGATTCTTTGCTTTGCTAATAGTTGCTTGATTATCACACAACAGTTCTATTGGCGTGACCATAGGAACTTTGAGTTCATTTAGTAGTCTTTGCAATCAAATTTCCTCACAAATTTCATGAGTCATTGCTTGAAATTTTGCTTCAGCACTATTACGAGAGACCATAGATTGTTTCTTGCTTCGCCAAGTGACCAAATTACTCCAAACATAAGAATAGTATGCAGACGTAGGCCTCCTGTCTACGGTTGAACTAGCCCAATCTGCATCTATGAAGATTCTAACACATTTATCTTCACTTTCTTAAAACATATACCTTGTCTTGATGTCATCTTCAAATACCTTAGAATTTTCAAAACTGTTTCCATATGTTCTTCATTCGGACTGTTAATGAACTGACTAACGGTGCTTACCGGGAATGCAATATCTGGTCTGGTTTGAGACAAATAGATTAGTTTCCCCACAATTGTTGATACCTTCCTTTGTCCACAGGTGCACTTTCTTCTACGGGACCCAACTTCATCATATAGTCCATGGGTGTATCAGCTGGTTTACATTCTGTCATCCCAATTTCTTTGAGTAGATCCAGGATATACTTCCTTTGATTTATGCAAATTCCTGCTTCTGATCTTGCAACTTTCATTCCTAAGAATTATTTCATACTGCATAGATCTTTGATTTCAAATTCCTTTGTTAGAAAGGACTAGCTTTTGAATTTCCTCCTCACTGTTACCAGTGATAATCATATAATCCACATACACAATGAGTATGGTAATAACACATGTGGCATGATGAACAAACAATGTAAAGTCAGCTTGACATTGAGTTTAACCAAATCTTTTTACGGCTTTCGTGAACCTTTCAAATCATGCTCTGGGAGACTGTTTCAACCCATACATAGACTTTTTTAACTTATAGACTTTGTCTCCATATGCATTTTCCAAACCTGGAGGACCTTCCATATAAACTTTCTTTGTTAATTCTCTATTAAGGAAAACATTCTTTACATTTATTTGGTGAAGCTTTCAGTTGAGATTTACTGCTAGGGGAAGAAGAATTCTAATTGTCTTCAGTTTAGCTACCGGAGTAAAGATCTCCTCGTAATCAATCCTATAAGTTTGTGTAAACCCTTTAGCCACCAGTCTGGTCTTGTAACGTTTTACACTACCATCCGCTTTATGTTTCACTATGAAAACCCATTGACACCCCACAGACTTCTTACCCTTTGGCAATTCTGTGATATCCCAGGTTTTATTTCTCTAAAGTGTTCCTAAATCCTCCATAACTGTATTTTTCCACTCTAGAATAGACATGACCTCTTGAATGTTTGCTAGAACAGAAACTTGAGAAATATTGTGAGCAAAAGTTTTGTAACTAGATGAAAGACTTTAATAGGATATGTACTTACTTAAAAGGTAAAGATGTCCCTTCTCGACACTTTCTTACCGATCTCCTTAGGGCGATAGGTATTTCAGTATCTGAAGGGACTTCCTCACTGGTCTGGTTAGTATATTAACTAATGAAAGGATCATTTAGGGGTGTACTATTGGGATTGGATATGCGGACCAATTCCGGTTGAGACTCTTGGTCTTACTGAGGTACAATCTTGTCTGGTCCATCTTTATTTTCCTTCGGCTTCCTCTAGTAAACAATAGGTTCTGCTTTGAACTTATTTGTCATGTCTGGATGATCAGGAGGAGACACATTTGACTCACAATGAGGAATTTTAGGCATATTAGGTAGATGAGACTCACTGTTGGGACTAAATGAACTTGCACAAGGAATTTCAATATGGTTATGACTATGATCTAAAAACTGAAATTCATTCTCACTCCCCCCCTGAATTTGAGTTTGTGGGAAAAAAGGTTGATCTTCAACAAAGGTAACATTTAGAGAAATGTGAATTTTTCTAGTGTTTGGGTTGTAGCATCGGTAACCTTTTTGAGTAGAAGAATAACCCAAAAACAAACACCTAACATTTCTAGGATCAAGTTTACCCCTGTAATGTGGTTGAACATGTACAAACATTGTGCAACCGAAAATGCGGAGATGAATGGTTGATATAAGTTTGATATGAGGATAAGTTTCAAGTAGAGTTTAACAAGGAGTTTTGAAGTGTAATACTCTTGAGGGTTGCCTATTAATTAGATGTACAACTGTGATGACAGCTTCACCCCAAAAACGATTGGACACCCTCATACAATGCAGTAAAGATATGGTAACTTTTAACAGGTAACGGTTTTTTCTCTTAGAAATATCATTTTATTGAGGTGTGTCAACATATGAGGTTTTGAGGATAATTCCCTCACTACAAAGATACTCTCTCAACCCTTAGTTTACAAACTCTCTCCCATTATCTGATATGAACACTTGAATATTTGTTTGAAACTGATTTTTGATCAATGAATGAAATTTTTTACAAATATTGGTGACTTCAGACTTTTCTTTCATGAGAAAGACTCATGTGACTCTGGTATGATCGTCAATAAAAAGACAAACCATTTTGCCCCAATGATATTAGGGACTCTGGAGGGGCCCCAAACATCACTATAAATTAAAGCAATTGGTTTGGAGGCTTTGTAGCTATTAGGATGGAACATAGAACGAGAATGCTTCGATAACTCATAGAAATCACAATGAAAATCTTTTGAACTTTTATTATGAAATAAGTTAGGAAATAATTTCTCTAGATACAAGAAACTAGGATGTCCTAACCTGTAGTGCCAAAGCATAATAACAGTCTCTTTATTTGACTTAGACATAGACTCAGACATTGACTCAAGAGGAAAAATCTTGGACTCAACAGAATGACCTTGTATACCCTTAGGAGCTTTGACCTTGATGACATAAAGACCATATATTGTATCTCAGCAGTTCCAATTGTCTTCCCCGAAATTATGTCCTGAAACACACAATAAGTGGAAAAAAATTTAGACACATTTTTCATCAAAAGTGAGTTTGAATATAGATAGAATGATACAATCTAAATTGAAAACATTTAACACAGACTGTAGGGTTAGAGTTTTTGAAATAATGATAGTACCACACCTGTGATTTTAGACAGAGAACCATTTGCAATTTTGACATTATAGTTATCGTGACATGGCTCAAAGGTACAAAATTCCCTAGCATCACCTGTCATGTGGTCAGTTGCACCTGAATCCACAATCTAAGTACTGACACGCTCACAACGTGTGAGACAAATCTCAAGTGCAGGATGTGTCGAAGTAATAAATTTCTCGTGAGTACGAGGTTGAGTCCACAAGGAAGTGATGGTGCTAAATTCTAAACCTAAAGATTCTAACTAAAAAAATAAAAGTAAAACGAGATGGTTGTTGTTTTAAAATTACAAAAGAGATAAAAGAAATTAGGAAACTTAAGCCAAGGGAGGAGAAACGCCAGGCGGTCAAATGGTCCCAATCATAGGCAAGGGAATTTAATTGACCAATTTTAAGCACTTATTATCAAGACGAAATTATGATTAGTAAAGGTACACCACATTGTATGGGTCATGCAATGGTGTTGTAATTCCGATTAAACTCACCTTATTAGTCCTAGAGGGAATTCAATTGGAAACCCAATACTATTCGAATCTCTAGGTCAATTAAGTATTTTCATTACATAATTTACCTAACTATTGAACTTAGAATACATTATGCCCAATTGTAACTTAATAATTTCTTAAACTAAGTCACAATATTATCATATTACAATTAATCAAGATTCCTGCAGCATACTTTTGTCATGCATCAAACGAGAATTAAATTGCAATAATAAAAATAATAATAAGAACAATCTCTTGAAATAAATATAAATAATTTACAAAGTCAATATAACCCAATAGTCCAATCATGGTCCAATGACCACCTAATAAGAAGTTTAGCTACTCACAGAAATCAATGAAACAACAAAAGAAGAATAATGGAATGAAATATAACCCATTCGAAGCTCTCAAGAGTCGAAATACCGCTTTGGTTCGGCTGGAACTTCTTCACCTTTGAAACTTCGTCTTCCTTGATGAACAATTAAGTTAATCTGAGTATCTCACTTCTGAGTGATGTGAAATGGTGTTTGAATGGTGAAAATTGGCCTAAGGAACCTTTGGGACGCATCTTGGGCGAGCCAAGGTGGAACCCCCTTCTTTTCTCAGGTTTTTTTTTTTATTTATAGTCGCTGGAATTAAGGTTTTCCGCGTCGCCGTTGCGACCTGTGGGTCGCGAAGCCTTGGTCGTGGTATGCACTGTCGAAAAATTGATATTCCATTGTGACTTACGGTCGCGACACTGGGTCGCGCTACGCACTGGTCCAAATTTTAGAATTGCCCACTGTTACGAAAATGAGCATCACTTCCTCTAGAAAACTCCAAATCACGAACTGTAAAATGCATTGGAAAGTAGATATCTAAATATTTCTATACATATAAAGCCCAAAACCTAGTTCATCCTATGGAATTTATGGAGGCCTCCGAAACATGACCATTCTGCACTGAGAAAACTTCAATTCTTTCAGCTTTGTCATATCTTCTCTAATATTCACCTAAGTCCTGCATATGCTCAAAACACACGTTAAATATACCAATTTACTTGAAAACATCAAAAGATAAGATTCAAGGGTTGAAAATATATAACAAATATCGACCGATTAAATACCCCAAAACCTATCTTTTGCTTGTTCTCAAGCAAATTAGCACACACCACAGCAAAAAGAAAATAAAGCAAAAACTCAACAAAAGAAACACTAAACTATATCCATTTTCGTAGGATGAAACAATGACACTTAGCACGTGCCACAAACCTTTAAACCCCTAGGTGGCCCTAGTGGACGAGTTATAGTCTTGTGAGAGTTTACTAGCTACAATACTCATAAACGTCATAAGTTAACCACATACATAACTAAACATCAAATCAAGTATATAGACAAATACAAAGTGCATTAGATAGTAGATAGTACAAAATAAGAAACCTAGAATATGCCAATAAACTACTACACCCTATATCATACAAGATTCTGACATACAACACATTTATAACCGTCAAACCTTCCATACTACTGAGCAACTAATGTAATTTGCCTCGACTTTAGTCTCACCAGTTTTCATTCAATGATTCAGAATCTAGGTTTTCACACTTTCAACTACATACGACTGGAATTAATAAGCAAAGAAATACTAAATATGTCGTACGTATAAATAATTAGAAAGAACGCACAGGTTTAACAAATGGATCTCATGAACGATATCAAAGGTTAAGAACAGAAAAATCAATATACAAACATGTCAAATAATACAATTAAGTTTCCTAAGGAGATTAACAGGTCTTTTCATAGTTATAATGGGGCTTTAGGGTGATTTGCTACAAAACGAACGAAAATAGGAATTCAACTCACTTGGAAACCTATTGAGAGACTTCATAAGTTTTCAATTTCTGCGTTTTCTCTCACGAATACCAAGTTTGCTCAACTTGTATTCCCATCCTTTTACATCTCTTTTTTAACCTTTTTCATTTTTTTTTCTTTGTGCATCATCACTCTTTTTTCTCATTTAGCCAACTATATTTATTCTTTTTTTTTATTGGCTATTATTATATATATATTTTTTATTTTTTTTTCAGCACCTTTCCCACACATTTTTCATCTTTTGAGTACTACTCCTTTTTCTCACTCAATTTAATGTGCGAGTGTTTGGCCGCGAATGGGATAAAGAGCACACAGTTAAAGGAAATAAAGCTATTTAGGAGTTCACACATAGTGCCTGAATCACATCTCCATAATCTACTCAATCGGACATTCAACACATGCATACAAAATTTTTATAATGCAGTTCATTAACATCTAATGCAAACTTAAAGAGATCAATCTAATGACAATAAGCTCAAGAACGTGTTTAAAAGTAGAAACAATAAATTCCCTCAGAACGAATACGCATAACGCTCAAATCTCACTAAGAGTAGTCTCCACTATTAATCAGGACAACTAGTTGGAAGATTTCACATGCTACAATGCCAAGATATTAGACCTATATGATTAGATTCAGAGACTCTATTGGCTCATAGCTAACAATTTTGTACACATCAAATGACCTAAGCATTTACATATTATTACTTAAATATCCATTTAGCATGAATATGGTTTGTTATCTTAACAAAAACAAAACTAAAAAAAGACTCAAAAGACTGATGTACGTGACATTATTATACCTACGTATTCCAAACGCAGTTCGTATAAGGAAAGTTTAGGTTATCAGCCTAAATACACCAACCTAGATACAAAAACCAAAAATTACCCCAAACCTAAGATAAACATTGTTCTCAATGCTTGAAGTCCTAGATTCAAAGGAAAAACAAAAAACATACAAACATGAACACATAAAACAAAACACCTGAAAAACAACCCTAATATCCATAACTAAACAATCCTAATATCCACAACTATCAACTTCATCCAACCTCACTCCTTCGTACTTTGTTTTCTCAATACAAGGCATAGCACTTCTATAGGAAAGCGAAATTGAACACAATTGACATATACAACAACTAAAACAAAAAGAAACGAAAATAAAGTGTTACCTTCCTCCTAGTGCTTTATTTAACATCTAGGCAAGACATCATACTTGAGGTAAGTATCAGAACACATCCCAGACACCATCTGCAGCATGGTCTGCAATTCGCTCATGCATGCTCAACTCTCAAGTACCTAGAAAGATAGACAACGACAAAGAAAAATTAAAATAACAAAAAACTAAAAATCAAAAATAAAAATAAAAGAAAAATCTAAGAAAGAGAAATCTCTAATTTTAGAACTAGCAGTCGAAACCATTTCCCCGGCAACGGTGCCTAAAAACCTGACACGTTCACAACGCGTGGGATAAATCTCAAGCGCAGGATATGTCGAAGTAATAAATTTCTCGTGAGTACGGGGTCGAGTCCACAAGGAAGTGATGGTGCTAAATTCTAAACCTAAAGATTCTAACTAAAACAATAAAAGTAAAACGAGATGGTTGTTGCTTTAAAATTGCAAAAGAAATAAAAGAAAATAGGAAACTTAGGCCAAGGGAGGAGAAACGCCAGGTGGTTAAATAGTCCCAATCATGAACAAGGGAATCTAATTGACCAATTTTAAACACTTATTATCAAGATGAAATTATGATTAGTAAAGGCACACCATATTGTATGGGTCACACAATGGTGTTGTAATTCTAATTAAACTCACCTATTGGTCATAGAGTGAATTCAATTGGAAACCCAATACTATTTGAATCTCTAGGTCAATCAAGTATTTTCATAACATAATTTACCTAACTATTGAACTTAGAATACATTATGCCCAATTGTAACCTAATGATTTCTCATACTAAGTCACAATATTATCATATTACAATTAATCAAGATTCCTGCAACATACTTTCGTCATGCATTGAACGAGAATAAAATTGCAATAATAAAAGGGGGAGTTGGAATAACTCCCCGTGTATATAGGCATAATTGTACAAAAATTTAAAAATATATGATAATAGCAATAACTCCTCTTTGACCGGTTGACTAACTGTTGACCACAGTTAGTCACTAAAAAAAAAAAAAAAATTCTGGAAAAAAAAAAAAAAGAAAAGAAGAAGAAGAAAAAAGAAGAGGAAGAACAAAAAAAAACAAAAAGAAATGAAGAAGAAGAAAGAAGAGGAGGAACTAAAAAAATTCTGGAAACAAAAAGAAGAAAGAAGAAGGAGAAGGAGAAATAAAATCTGGAAATTAAAAAATAAATTGAAGGTTTTGGGATGTTTATTAGTTTGATGATGAATAAACAAATTGGAAAAGCAAATTTTGAAAGAAGAAGATTTGGGAAAAAAAAATTAAATTTATGGTGGTGATGATGAATAAAGAATTGGACAAAAAAAGAGAGAGAAAAATTGATTTAATTTTTTATCCCATCTAATGGACCAGAGACCAGATGAGATCTGGTCCATTTTTTAATTTTTTTTTTGAAATTTTTTAAAAAGATGATTTTACCCCTTTGACCGTTAGTGACTAATTGTGGTCAACGGTTAGCCAACCAGGTCAAAGGGGAGTTATTGCTATTATCATATATTTTCAAATTTTTGTGCAATTATGCCTGTATACACGAGGAGTTATTGCAATTCCCTTATAATAAAAATAATAATAAAGAACAATCTCTTGAAATAAATATAAATAATTTATATAGTCAATATAACCCAATATCCAATCATGGTCTAATAACCACCTAACAAGAAGTTTAGCTACTCACAGTAATCAATGAAACAACAAAAGAAGAATAATAGAATGAAATACAACCCATTCGAAGCTTTCAAGAGTCGAAATCCCGCTTTGGTCTGGCTGAAACTTCATCTTCCTTGATGAACGATTGAGTTAATCTGAGTATCTCACTTCTGAGTGGCGTGGAATGGTGTTTGAATGGTGAAAAGCGGCCTAAAGAACCTTTGGGATGCACCTTGGGCGAGCCAAGGCGGAACCCTATTCTTTTCTCACATTTTTCTATTTATAGGCGCTGGAATTAGGGTTTTCCGTGTCGCCATTACGATCGTGGGTCGCGACCCTCGACCGGGAAGCCTTGGTCGCTGGTACGCACTGTTGAAAAATTGTTGTTCCATTGCGATCGGCGTGTAGGTCGCGACACTGGGCCTGCGCTACGCACTGGTCCAAATTTCAAGATTGCGTACTGTTACGAAATGAGCATAACGTTCCCTAGAAAACTTCAAATCGCGAAATGTAAAATGCATTGGAAAGTAGACATCTAGATCTTTCTATACATATAAAGCGCAAAACCCAGTTCATCCTATGGAAGTTATGGAGGCCTTCGAAACATGACCATTCTGCATTGAGAAAACTTCAATTCTTTCATCTTTGTCATATCTTCCCTACTATTCACTTAAGGCCTACACATACTCAAAACACACATTAAACATACCAATTTACTTGGAAACATAATCAAGAGATAAGATTCAAGGTTTGAAAATATATAACAAATATCGACCGATCAAGTACCCGGGACCTCATTTTTTATATTCAAAGTAGTGGAGAAGGTATCTTTAGTAGCAACATACCCGAAACCAATCACTAGGGAATTTAAACCAGAAACCATGTTTTACAGCTAATACAATTGCTTCTAAATGTATACAATTGAACCTGTTCCAACACCGTCATTCTCACTAGTTATGTAACTTTTGCATCTTTGTCCCCAATGTTCTTAGGTTTTCAATCAGCAGGTTTTCCATAAAGTTTCCAACAACTATCCTTGAGATGACCTAGTCGTTTGCAATGCTCATACCACGGTCGGCCCTTCCTAGGCTAGTTGAACTTCCCTCCATGAACGACTAAGGCACTACCCTCTGGTTGTGTACTGTTTCTGTTAGAACCGAGCATTACCTTTTTATACTCTCTTCACGCACCACCTTAGAAATAGTCTCTTGGAGAGTGGGTAATGGCTTGATTACCATAATTCGACCTCTCACATCATTAAGAGTACGATTTAGCCCTAATAGGAACTTGAAAATTCTCTTTTTCTCAATGGTTTTCCTGTGTGTGGCCTCATCTCTTGGATTTGTAAAAACTTATTTCTCAAATATGTCTACCTGCTACCATAATCCAGAGAGCTTCGTGTAGTATTGAGTGACCGAATCATCACCTTGATGCAGATCATGTAGGATTCCTTCAACTGCAAATAACTCAGCCGTGTTATCATGAGTAGAGAAAGTCTCATGTGATGTATCCCATATCTCATTTGCTGTCTCATACAGTAGAGAAAATTTTCGCTAATGTTGGCATTCATTGAGTTCAGCAGCCATGACATCACCAAATTATTCCGAGTCTTTCATTGGTGATATCTTTTATCAGCCTTGGTCGATTTTTGTCTCTCTCCAGTCGGGTACTCATCTTTTCCTTTGCCGCTAATGGAGATGAGGATCGATTTTGACCATTGAAAGTAATTTTTACCAGTCAACTTGTGACCGCATATGAGGAATTGAGATGAATTATGGTCAGTTCCTCCCCCTCCATTGTTGTTAGAGTGGAAAAGGTATGAACCAAAGACGACTTCTGAAGAGGATTCGTGAGACAAGCCTAGGGTTTGCAGCTAAAGAGGACTCTGTAGAGTGTTTAGGGTTTGTGGCTGCTGGAATTATTTTTAGGGTTTGTGGGGATTTGTTGTTGTCGGAAAGAGCAGGAGAGTTTGTAGCTGCCGGAAGGTGTCTGAGGTTACCAAAAATTGTCTGAGCCTGTTGGAAAGTGTTTAAGCCTGCTGGAAAGTGTTTAAGGTTGCCAAAAATAGGGTTGGAAATAGGGTTTCGATCGGAAAAGGCTGGTTTCGGTTGGAAATAGGGCTGGAAATAGGGTTTCGATCGAAAAAGGCTGGGTTCGGCCAGAAAAGGGTAGATTTAGGGTTTCTTGGCCGAAAAAGACTGACTTGTTGGCCGAAAAAGGCAGATTTAGAGTTTCAGAGAAGACTCTGATACCATGAAAATTTTAAAGAGAATTTTTAAATTGAATAATATGAACAGTATTAATAGATATATATATATATATATATATATACACAAAAGGGAGTTGATTTCCTTCTTCCGGAAGGAAAAAGAGGTTGAGAAAAAATCCACTAAGGAAACAGCCCTAACTTTCTCAGTAAACCCGAAGAAAAAAGTATGCTTCAATCTCAAATGAAATGTGTCCACCATTTATCTCTGTCCATGTATCTTTCGTTGACTTGGTTGACTTCACAAGTGTTGGGTTTTAGGTCCTAGTAGTCCAGGCCAATGAAGGTTGGATATCATTTTGATAAGTGAGAATTTCTAAAAACAACCACGTACAATTGTTAAAATTTGTTTTTAGGATAAATTCATAAATAACTCTTTAAATTTGTAATAATTTGTTGTTTAGAAATTTCCACCTTATTTAACCATAAATTTAAAAATGATGGTTAGTAACCACATTGTTAACTTGTCTTTCAACCCATATCCGTCAAATAACCTGAACAGCCCCTTTAAACACCTAACATTTTCATATCTTCTTTCTTATTCTTCCACTTGTTTCTCTCTTTTTTCTTCAACCAAATCGTCAAAGCTCACTGTTGCTTCCTCAATCAACATTTTGTTTTGCAAAATCAAACACGAACAATCAAAACGAGACAGATTTCAGCAAGCAAAACCAGGTGTGAAGTGGGAACATAGTTTGCTAGATTTGTACACGGGTTGAAGTTGGGTTTTGCTTCGCAGCGATTTTCAAGGTGTGGTTTCGAGTTTCAATATGCATTCATATACTTTACATGTTATGAGTTTTGTTTTTATTGATCTATTGGTTTAATTAGGAATATTAGACCACTATTTTAATTAGTCATATTTTCTTAATTAGGAATATTAGAATATTAGGAGTCCTATTTTAATTAGTAATGTTTTCTTATTATAAGTTGTTTCCTTTAAATTATAGGTTCTATGGTTAAACCTGGTTATTGAGTGGGTTGAGTTAGATACTGTTAATGTTGTGGCTAGGGTGTTTAGTTATTTCCCTAGTGCTTTTGTGGATCCTATTGTTAATGATGTTAAGGCTCTTTTTAGGGTTACGGGAGTTTCCAACTGTTATGCTAATATTCTTTGTTCAAGGAATAGAATGACACATTCTCTTGCTTCCCTAGACTTTTCCTCTAAGGAGGAATTCTGTTGGTTCAATCCTGAACCAAGCTTTCTTGTTGGTCTTCTCTAATAGAAATTTTTTGTATTTAAAAAAAAATGATTATAATAAAACAAGTAGAATTTTCAGAATTTTTTCTCTCTGTATTCTCTCTTCCTTCTTTACTGTTTTCTTGTATTTCTGTTCAATAGAATATAGAAGAGCTTTATTATTGTAATATTGAATTCACGATTAAAATTATTTTTCCAGAAGTTGTCGCGTTTTTTCTTTTAAAAAAAAATTGTGAAATCATTCTTAATACGTGAAATCATCGACTAGAAATCATTTTTTTTTTTTTTGGGAAAAACGTGAAATCATTTCGTAAAAAATCGAGAAATCATGTTAGGAAAAAAAAGGGTCAAATCATGTTTAACAAAAAAGTGAAATCGTTTTTAGAAAAAAATATGAAATGTTCTAGATGTCAGAAAATTCACTTTCATCAAATACTCTAATAATTCAAATTCAGATTTTCATGATCAAATATAATAATATATATAAAAAATAAGTAGGAATTAAAGAAAAATATACTCGGTCGAAGCACGTTATATAACGTTTTTCGTAAAGGAAATTTGCTCATCTGCATAGGAAGATTGGTGATTCCCTTCCAAGATACGACAACCACTAAACTTTTCTTTCATTGCAGAAAGATTGGCCCTCGAACCATTTTGTTCACTCCTTCAATTGATTGATATATCCAAGATATTTTGAGAGATTTATGTATTTTATTTTCAGAGAGAAAGAAGAAAAAAAAAAAGAACGTTCAAAACATCTGTTTTTTCTCTGATAAACAAAATGTTCTTTTATAAGAAAAACACTGAACAGTTGTGTCTCTTCAAGACACCCATTAATAAAATATTTAAAATACAAATAATAATTAATTAAATATAAATATATTAATATGAATAAACTTTTTTATTAAATAGATAAATAAATATTTATAACAATCCTCTACTTTAATAAAAAAGTTTACAATGAAAACTTAAAACATTAGATATCTCAAACCAATCTTATGTAATGTTTTCAGTAGAAGATGTATTGTGGACTTGAACCTTTACCTAGTGAATATAAGCATTCTATACGTAGGTTCGAGATGAACTATGTCTTGAACCTGAATCCTTAATGTGCAACACTTGATTAAATTCACGCATTGTACGAGCTATTACAAGGAAGTTCTAAACAGATTTGCGCTTCCGGCCATGCGCAGTATTCTGTTTTTACGAGTACGCTAGACATTAAGCTCTTATTCCATAAATAGCGGCCCCACTACCATACTCGCATAGGTGAATTCTCCAAGGGTATACTGTAGGCAGTACCCTGACATGTAGTCCTTGAATTCATTAAGAGAATATAACTCTTCCTAATACAAACAGCCTATAAGCACAACACCATATGGAGAAATTTAATGTAATTAAAATTAGTGCTCATATAAGTTACTCAATCGGCTCGTTTTCACATTGAACCTACTTTCTGGGATCTCCAGTCAGATAGGTTGGGTAGCCACCGATTGTAACTAAATTTTAATGGGCTTCAATCCCATTCCCCTCGATGTTTCTTCAGTTTGTTTTCTAGCTAGTCCTTTAGTAAAAGTATTAGCAAGATTCTTCGTTGATCTCACAAAATCCAGTGATATCACTCATTGAGTAAGTAATGTCTAATGGAATTATGTCTAAGAGGAATATGTCATCTCTTTCCATTATACATAGCATTCTTAATCAATGCAATGGTTGATTGGTTGTCACAATGCATAGATACAGGTGGAATAGGCTTTTCGCCCAAAGGAATATCTGTTAATATATTTCTTATCCACTCTGCTTCAGCTCTAGCCAAGTCTAGAGCAATTAACTCCGCTTCCATAGTGGATCGAGATAATAAAGAGATTTTGCAGACTTCTAAGATACAGCTGCACCTCCTAAAATAAAGACATAACCACTTGTGGCCTTTGTCTTATCGGACTCGGATATCTAGTTAGCATCATTGAAACCCTCTAATACAGCTGGATAATTAGAATAATGAAGCCCTAAGTTCATAATACCTTTTAAGTACTTGATAACTCTTTCTAATGCATTCCAATGATGTGCATCTGGGCAACTAGTAAACCTGCTCAATTTGCTTATGGCAAATGCAATATCAGGCCTGGAGCAATTTGCCAAATACATCAAACTACCTATAATTTGTGAGTATTTCAATTAAGAGACACCCTTTCTATTATTTTTCTCCAGTTTGACACTACTGTCAAATGGAGTGTGTACAGGTTTACTGTAGAATTTCTCAAATTTCTTGAGAATTTTCTCAACATAATGAGACTGAGAAAGAGAATATGCATTTAGAGTCTTTTCTAGTTTGAGATCCAAAACAACACTAGCTTTACCAAGATCTGTCATTTTAAAGTGACTAGATAAAAACATTTTATTACTTAAAATGACATCAAAACAATTACTCAACAATAAAATATCATCTACACTATAACACCCCCTGACCCGACCCGGCTGGATCGACCCAGGGAGTGTTACTCGGTTTTCAAAACTTTCTCTTTTCATTTTATAATTTTCTAAAATCACTGTGAGCCGATCGAATCAATTTTTCAAACCATTTTAAAAATCACATAATTTAAAATTTTAAAACAAATTTTCGAGTGAGCCCATTAAATAAACTTTTTACAAAAATTCGGCAGAGTTCCGTTTATTTTTCGGATTTTTCAAAACCTGTTTTTCCACAAAACAATTCAAATACAAATTCAATATCAACACTTCAATATCGTTTTCAAACAATTGCGCACCCTGCCGTTTAGTGCGACTTTCCAACAACAGTTTATAAAATAAAATCATTCAAGAGTCGATATTTACAAACATTCTAATAATAAAAGACAGAAATCATAAAATATTTAATTACAAAACATATTACGAAACATATTTACAAATCCTCTGTATATGCATGCTTTCAGAATATATACATACAACAACAATATAGCTACCCAACTGTGATAACTCTGGGACTCTGTCAGCAACTCTCTCTCTTTCTTCAGTCTTTAGCCTCTTCCGGATCCCTGGTACCTACGCGTTAGAAACAAAACTAACGCGCTAAACATATAGCTTAGTGGGTGTACACTAAACTCAAATATTAAAATCATAAATAACTTTTAATAGGAAACAAATCACAATATATATATATATATATATATACACACTTCAAAATCAAACCATAAGCTCAACTAAAACAATATTCGCACTCAATTCGTTTTCGCATTTCATTTAATAATCATTTAATATAAACACTGAAATACACAATTCGTTTACAATCATTTAATATAAACACTGAATTACACGTATTAAATCGATTTCAAAAAGCACTTATAAACATATCATGTAATTCAATTCAATTCTGGCCCTCTAGAATACTCAACATACTAGGACTGGAATATGGGTCAAACTCCCACCCTAGGACGAATTCTAAGAGTGGTACGTATCTCCCTACTCTAGGACCGTGGGTACGGAACCTAGAGAGGTACATAACTCCCTATCCCAGGAACGAATCCTTAGGAAGGTACGTGGCTCTCAACCCTCAGGACGAATCCGTGAGGAGGTACGTGTCTCCCTGCCCCTGGATGAATCCATGGGGAGGTACATAATAATCATCAATAGCAATCAGTATCGGCGCAGTACTGCTCAGTAAACCCAGCTGGTATACCAACCTCCTATATCCATTTCTATGTCTAAGTACCCTAGGGCCGTTTCGATAAACTATTTTGCAAATATTCACTATATACACGATCAATGGAAACATTTGATGTCAATAACATAGATTTGTCATGGGAAAATCAACAATAGTAATCAATCATCGATTTTTTTTTTCATATAAAATAAACAATTTTCATACGAAAATCGAAAACGAGAAATTTCAACGAAATCGAAAACGAAAACGAAATCGAAAACGAAAACGAAAACGAAACGAAATACTTAATACTTTTCGTAAAGATTCCGAATACAAAAGTACACCTACCTGGATACCGTTTCCTTTCGGCAAATCACAGTTCCACGATTTTCTTTTCCTTTCCCTTTTTACCTTTCTCTTTCACCCACACTTTCCTTTCTCTCTTTTCTTCCTCTTCTTCTTCCTCTTCTTCTTCCTTCTCTTTCTTCTTCTTTCTTTCTTCTTCTTCTTCTTTTTTCTCTCCTTTCTCTTTCTTTTCTTTCTTTCTTCGGTCTCTCCTCTCTCTTTTATGCTCTGTGTGTTTTCTGGCTTCTGCGAGAAGCTACTTTTTTTTTATTATATTTTTCGGCTGTCACGACCGTCGTCGCGACCTGTGGTCACTGGAGCAGTTTGCACCGCTTTCATCGCGAGCACACCTCGCGGTACCTTGGTCGCGCTGGTGGTCGCGTTGCTCACTGCCAGAATTTGACATTTTCATCGCGAGCAGTTTATCGCGACCTGTGGTCGCGGTGACTGGTCGCGATGCTCACTGCCAAAAATCACAATTTTCACCGCGAGCAGGCTATCGCGATCTGTGGTCGCGGTGACCAGGTTGCGATACTCCCTGCCTCAATTTTTCAATCTTCAAGCATTGGTTTTGACCGTTCAATCTGGTCCACCTGGAAATTATAAAAATAAACATACTTTTAATTACATTTACACCCCTTCCAATTACAAAATTTATATTCACATATATGAAATTAATTATCCGAAATCCGGGATGTTACATACACAAAGACAAAGAATGATAATTTTACCATCTTTAACTTTATTATAAACACATTTATCATAATTATTAATGATAAAACCATCAGATAACAAAATATTATCAAACTTCTCATGCCACTGTTTTGGAGCTTGTTGAAGTCCATAGAGAGATTTAACCAATTTACATGCCTTATGTTCTTGACCAGCAATTACAAATCCCTCTGGTTGATCCATGTATATCTCCTCCTCAAAATTGCCACTTAAAAAGGCAGTCTTGACATCCATTTGATGGATCTCGAGATTATGGATAGCAACCATTGTTATAAGCTCACAGATAGTTGCAATTCTAGTGACAGGGGAATAGGTATTAAAGAAGTCAATTCCTTCCCGTTATTTGTATCCCTTAGCCACCAATCGAGCTTTAAATTTGTCAATAGAACCATTTGGTCTAAGTTTTTTCTTAAAAATCCATTTACATCCTAAAATTTTAATGATTGGAGGTAAATCAGTTAACACCTAAGTGTTGTTGGATCTAATTGATTCCATCTCACTATTAATGGCCTCCTCTTAAAAAGAAGCATCAACTGAGGTCATAGCAGCTTGAAAAGTTAATGGATATTCTTTAACCAAATAAATAAGAAAATAATTACCAATGTTCTTCTCAACTCTAGTTCTTGTACTTCTTCGAAGTTCAATCGATTCTGTACTCACTGGCATAATGTTGCTTGAAGAATGAATTTTAGTTGGATCACTTAAAGATCCATTTGGTCGATTAATAAAAGGAAATACGTCTTCAAAGAAAGTCGCATCCCTAGACTCCATAATAGTGTTCTCTACAATATCACTTACTCGAGACTTCACAACTAGAAATCTATAAGTAGAATTATTATGTGCATAACCTAGAAAAATACAATCAATAGATTGGGGTTATAATTTTCATTTTTTGTTCAATGGTATCCCCACTACAGCTAAGCAACCCCATACTTTGAAATGTTTGAGGCTTAGCTTTCTTAACTGCATAACATGGAATTCACCATGTCCTTAAATGTCCTATTTTTCCTTTCTGCTAGATAAAGGTGCAGTTACTTCATGAATAATGCCATGTTGTTCACAAAATTGAGACATATTTGTAGTAGTATATTCACCCCCACGGTCTGATCTAAGAATTTTAATTCTTTTTTCTTGTTGATTTTCAACCTCAGCCTTATAAATATTTATTTATCTATTTAATAAAAAAGTCTATTCATATTAATATATTTATATTTAATTAATTATTATTTGAATTTTAAATATTTTATTAATATGGTGTCTTGAAGAGACACAACTATTATGTGTTTTTCTTATAAAAGAACACTTTGTTTATTAGAGAATAAAATAGAAGTTTTGAACTTTTTTTTTCTTCTCGCTCTCAAAACAAAATCATAAATCTCTCAAAATACCTTGGATACATTAATCAATTGAAAGAGTGAACAAAGTGGTTCGAAGGTCGATCTTTCTGCAATAGAAGAAAAGCCTAGTGGTCGTCGTATCTTGGAAGGGAATCGCCAAACATCATAGTGTAGAGGGGCAAATTTCCTAAACAGAAAATGTTATATAACGTGCTTCGACCGAGTATATTTTTCTTTAATCCCTACTTATTATATATTATATATATATATATGATTATCTCTTGATCATGAAAATCTGAAATTGAGTGATTACTGTTTTTGATGAAAGTGAATCTTTTGAGTCTTATACTAGTTAATTATATATACTGTTTTTCTAACAATCGTAAAGAAAATTCGATTAACAACTTTCCTATACTGTACAAACAGATTTATATGCATGCCGATATAAATTTTATGTAATCGGCTAGATTAAACTGAAGTAAAGATTGATGTCTGGGTAAAATTTGAAGCATTGAAACTTGTTCTATTTGTATTGAGTAGAAAACTTGTTCTGTTTGTATTGAGTGGAAGATATTAATTTACATTGACTTTATTTTGTTTACTTCGAAACAGTGTGCCTTAAATATTTAGTATAATCTGTTTGTTATACTAGTTTAAAAAAAAAAACAAAAATTTGTGTTGATTCATGCCTGTACTGTGTGTTAAATTCTACCATGTGTAATCATTTGTTAAAAAAAAAAAGGCTATACTTGCAGTGTTTAATTTTTTTTTTATTTGTTACAGTATATGAATTTAAATATGTCAAGGGTAGAATCCAATAATATTTGTGCCCCTGAAATGTTTAGTGGCCAAAATTTCAAACGATGGCAAGCGCATATGAAATTTTGACTTATTACATTGGGTTTATTCTCTATTATTGATGCTCTCCCTATTTCCAATTTTGAAGAGGAACATGGTCACACTCATGCTCTTAAAGTACAAAAAGAGCAAGACTATCTTTACTATGACAAAATATGTAGCGGTTTGGAGGATAATTTATTTGATATTTATTATCAAATTCCTTCTGCTTATGATCTGTGGTATGCTTTAGAAAAGAAATACAGCACAAATGATGTTGGATTTAAGAAATACCATGTGGGTAAGTACTTGGATTTTAAAATGATTAAGGGAAAATTTGTTGTTGACCAAACCCATGAACTCCAACACTTAGTCCTTGAACTTAATCAAGCCGGTATTCCTATACATGAAAAATTTGCCGTGGCGGCCATTATATAAAAACTTCCTAACTCCTGGAAAAAAATTGGCCTATACCTTAAACACAAGAGAGAATCTATTTCTATGATAACCTTCTTGTCTCACTCCAAATAGAACAACAAGCTCGTGAGAGAGATCTTATTTCAAAACCATCACCCTATGATTTTTAGGCTAAGGCTAATGTTATGGTAAGACAAAAGCCAAAGTCCAAAAATAAAATTTTTAGAAAAATCAAACCATGTCAAACTTAATCAAAAAATTAAGAAGGATAAGAGCAAAGTTGAGTGTTATGTGTGCCATAAATTTGGACATTATGCAAAAGAATGCTACCAAAGAAAAGGAAATAATGGGAAATCAAATATTGAGAGATAAGTCAATATGACGATAGATGGAGATTTCACTACTTTAGGAGAAGGGTATGTATCTTACTTTCCTGAAGTGAATATAGTCTATCAATCAGATGAGTGGTGGATAGACTCTGGTGCTAATGTACATGTTTGTGCTAATCGCTCTGCATTTCTGACTTATTAGGAATCTGATGGCAGAGTAATTAAAGGAGATGCCTCTATTGCACAAGTGTGTGGGCAAGGATGAATGGACTTGAAATTGACTTCAGGCAAGGTCCTTTCTCAACATAGCGTGCTACATGTACTAAAGTTTTGAAAGAATTTAATTAGTGGATACCGTCTAGTCTAAGACTGATATAAAATTGTATTTAAATCAAATAAAATTGTATTATCTAAATTTGGTTCTTTTGTTGGATTGGGATACATTTGTGATGGATTATTTAAATTACCTATTTTAAATGTATCATTGTTGATTAAAGATGCTAATTCTGTTATTGCTTTAAATGTTGAATCATCTAATATTTGGCATGCTAGATTAGGACATGTGAATGTTGGTACTATAAAACGTATGATGAATGTTGATTTATACCTTCATCTAATCTAAATGTTAATTCTAAATGTCAAATTTGTATAAGTTCTAAATAACCTAGGAAACCTTTCTATTCAATTGAACGTGATTATGTTTTATTAGAATTAATTCATAGTGATTTGTGCGAATTTAATGGTGTACTTACTCGAGAAGGAAAAAGATATTTTATCTCAATTATTGATGACTTCTCAAAATATTGTTATGTGTATCTAGTAAAAACTAAGGATGAAGCTTTGGATAGGTTTACTACCTATAAGGTTGAGGTTGAAAATCAACAAGAAAAAAAAAATTAAAATTCTTAGGTCAGACCGTGAGGGTGAATATATTGCTAGCAAATATCTCAATTTTGTGAACAACATGGTATTATTCATGAAGTCACTGCACCTTGCTCACCTCAATCAAATGGGGTAGTAAAAAGGAAAAATAGGACATTTAAGGACATGGTGAATTACATGTTGTACAGTTCAGGAGTACTTCATAACTTGTGGATGGAGGTGCTATTATCAGCATGTCACTTTCTCAATCGAATTTTATTCAAATGAAGTGACAAGACTCCCTTTGAGCGATCGAAAAGAAGAAGGCCGAGCCTTAAACATTTCAAAGTATGGGGTTGCTTAGCTGTAGTGGGGGTACCATTGAACAAAAAACTGAAAATTAGGACCCCAATCTATTGATTGTGTTTTTCTAGGTTATGCATATAATAGTGCTGCTTATAGATTTTTGGTTGTGAAGTCTCATGTAAGTGATATTGTAGAGAACACTATTATGGAGTCTACGAATGCGACTTTTTTTGAAGACGTATTTCCTTTCATTAATCGATCAAATGGATCTTTAAGTGATCCAACTAAAATTCATTCTTCAAGCAACACTGTGCCAGTGAATGCAGAATCGATTGAACCTCGAAGAAGTACAAGAACCAGAGTTGAGAAGAACTTTGGTAATGATTTTCTTGTTTATTTGGTTGAAGAATATCCATTAACTTTTCAAGCTGCTATGACCTCAGTTGATGCTTCTTTTTGGGAGGAGGCCATTAATAATGAAATGGAATCAGTTAGATCAACAACACTTGGGTGTTAACTGATTTACCTCCTATCATTAAAACTTCAGGATGTAAATAGGATTTTTAAGAAAAAACTTAAACCAGATGGCTCTATTGACAATTTTAAAGCTTAATTGGTGGCTAAGGGATACAAACAACGGGAAGAAATCGACTTCTTTGACACTTATTCCCCTGTCACTAGAATTGCAATTATCTGTGTGCTTATAGCAATGGTTGCTATCCATAATCTCGAGATTCATCAAATGGATGTCAAAACCGCCTTTTTAAATGACAATTTTGAGGAGGAGATATACATGGATCAACCAGAGGGATTTATAATTTCTGGTAAAAAACATAAGGGTTGTAAATTGGTTAAATCTCTCTATGGACTTAAACAAGCTCCAAAACAATGGCGTGAGAAGTTTGATAATGTTTTGCTATCTGATGGTTTTGCCATTAACGATTCTGATAAATGTGTTTATACTAAAGTTAAGAATGGTAAAATTATCATTCTTTGTCTTTATGTAGATGATATTTTATTGTTCAGTAATTGTTACGATGTTATTTTAAGTACAAAATATTTTTATCTAGTCACTTTAAAATGACAGATCTTGGTAAAGGTAGTGTTGTTTTGGGTCTCAAAATAGAAAAGCCTCTAAATGGATATTCTCTTTCCCAGTCTCGTTATGTTGAGAAAATTCTTAAAAAATTTGAGAAATTCTACAGTAAACCTGTACACACTCCATTTGACAGTAGTGTCAAACTGAGTAAAATAATAGAAAGGGTGTCTCTTAATTGAAATACTCACAAATTATAGGTAGTTTGATGTATTTGGCAAATTGCTACAGGCCTGATATTGCATTTGCCATAAGCAAATTGAGCAGGTTTACTAGTTGTCTAGATGTACATCATTGGAATGCATTAGAAAGAGTTCTCAAGTACTTAAAAGGTACTATGAACTTAGGGCTTCATTACTCTAATTATCCAACTGTATTAGAAGGTTTCAATGATGCTAACTGGATATCCAAGTCCAATGAGACAAATGCCACAAGTGGTTATGTCTTTATTTTAGGAGGTGCAGCTGTATCTTAGAAGTTTGCGAAATAGACTTTATTATCTCGGTCCATTATGGAAGCAGAATTAATTGCTCTAGACTTGGTTAGAGCTAAAGCAGAGTGGATAAGAACTATATTAACAAATATTCATTTGGGCGAAAAGCCTATTCCACCTGTATCTATGCAATGTGACAACTAATCAACCATTGCATTGATTAAGAATGCTATGTATAATGGAAAGAGATGACATATTCATCTGAGATATAATTCCATTAGACATTTACTTACTTAAAGAGTGATATCATTGGATTTTGTGAGATCAATGGAGAATCTTGCTGATACTTTTACTAAAGGACTAGCTAGAAAACAAACTGAAGAAACATCAAGGGGAATGAGATTGAAGTCCATTAAAATTTAGTTACCATCGGTGGCTACCCAACCTATCTGACTGGAGATCCCGGAAAGTAGGTTCAATGTGGAAACAAGCCGATTGAGTAATTTATATGAGCACTAATTTTAATTACATTAAATTTCTCCCTATGGTATTGTGCTTATAGGCTGTTTGTATCAGGAATAATTATATTCTCTTAATAAATTCAACGACTACATGTCAGGGGTATTACCTACAGTAAACTCATGGAGAATTCACCTATTGCACAAGTGTGTGGGCAAGGACGAGTGGACTTGAAATTGACTTCGGGCCTGATATTGCATTTGCCATAAGCCAAATTGAGCAGGTTTACTAGTTGCCCAGATGCACATCATTGGAATGCATTAGAAAGAGTTCTTAAGTACTTGAAAGGTACTATAAACTTAGGGCTTCATTACTCTAATTATCCAGCTGTATTAGAGGGTTTCAGTGATGCTAACTGGATATCTGAGTCCGATGAGACAAAGGCCACAAGTGGTTATGTCTTTATTTTAGGAGGTGCAGCTGTATCTTGGAAGTCTGCGAAATAGACTTTATTATCTTGGTCCACTATAGAAGTGGAGTTAATTGCTCTAGACTTGGCTGGAGCTGAAGCAAAGTAGGATAAGAAATATATTAGCAGATATTTCTTTGGGCGAAAAGTTTATTCCACCTGTATCTATGCATTGTGACAACCAATCAACCATTGCATTGGTTAAGAATGCGATGTATAATGGGAAGAAACGATACATTCATATGAGATATAATTCTATTAGACACTTGCTTACTCATGGAGTGATATTACTGGATTTTGTAGGGATTAGCCAAGAATCTTGCTGATACTTTTACTAAAGGACTAGTTAGAAAACAAATTGAAGAAACATCGAGGGGGATGGGATTGAAGCTCATTAGAAACTAGTTACCATCGATGGCTACTCAACCTATCTAACTGGAGATCCCGAAAAGTAGGTTCAATGTGGAAACAAGCCGATTGAGTAACTTATATGAGTACTAATTTTAATTACATTAAATTCAGTCTTTATGGTGTTGTGCTTATAGGCTGTTTGTATAAGGAATAATTATATTCTCTTAATGAATTCAAGGACTACATGTCAGGGTATTGCCTACAGTAAACTCATTGAGAATTCACCTATGCGAGAATGGTACTGAGGCCGTTATCTCTGATAAACAAATTGTTCTTTTATAAGAAAAATATAGAACAGTCGTGTCTCTTCAAGACACCCATTAATAAAATATTTAAAATTCAAATAATAATTAATTAAATATAAATATATTAATATGAATAAACTTTTTTTTATTAAATAGAAAAATAAATATTTATAATACTAGAAACTAAAAAATTGTCTCTTTTTTTAGAAAATGGCTACGAATAGGTTGATAATTAACTACAATGGCCAGTGGGATGGGTTAGATTATGTTGGTGGTGAACAATTTGTGGAGTTGTTTTCAAAAGAGTAGACAAATACGAAGTTGATAGAGTTGATATATGGATTGACTGCGGTTGATAGAACTACGTATATCCTGGTCATAGTGGGGTGGCATCACACATAAAGCGTGACCAGGATATCAAATTTCTTTTAGTTGTTGAACATATTTTTGATATATATGTTGATGTGGTGGAAAATGTGGACATACATGTTAGACATCATCTGCGAGTACCTGAACCGAAATGACAAATTCCTATTAAAATGCTTGTTGCACCATCTCCTTCTCCATTTACTACCATTTTTGCATCTGCTAGCGGTAGTAACTCAGTTTTCGGATCAATCCCTATTTATCATAATTTCATAGCAACTCCCGAGGTGTCTTTATGGAATGGTGACCACAGAATTCCTCTATTAATTACAAATGATTACCTACGTATAGTGTTAATAATTATGATTTGTCCGATAATGATGGGATCCCTTTGCCGCCAGATTCGTGTAATAGCATGTTTATGATGAGGATGGCCAAGGTGTGGAACACACAGAGAGTCAACTAGTTGGGGTCTATTTTGGTGCTGATTGAAGAGATGTAGCTGCACATTGACTGTTTGCAGTAGAACATCCTAATTATTACACTGTAGTTGAAGCCATTCCTTCTAGGTGGATTATTCTAGGTGCATATGTATATTTATCAAACCAATTAGTAGTAGAGCTTCAACTTCAGTAGAGAGGCCTTTCTACACTTGTTAGGTCTTTCTTAACTAGGATATATTGAGGTTACAGTTGGGTAAATATGTCACACCCCAACCCGAGGTCAACATATGATCTTACTTATTGTTAAAAAAAACTTGTAAAAAATCTCAAAATAGGTCTAAAAACAAATACATAATCCAAAGGTTTTATTCAAATAAATAAACTCCTAATGCATAAGGAACCAAGAACTGATCACCGCCAAAATGCCAATCCATGCTAAATGCAAATCGAAAACTCAAACATATGGACTCATAATGGACTAGTGAATTGGATACTCAGTAAACATACTAAACGTAATTTTTTTTTCTTTTTATCAAATCTTAATAACAATAACCAACATATAATACAAATAATTAAACCTATGTTTCAAATCACATCTCAAAATATCACAAATTACATACTTATTATATATCAAATATAATACTATGTTCCCTTTACTCATTACCACATAATAGGACTTAAATAGCACATACCATATATCACATATTGAAGGCAAAATTACCTGTCAGCAACTAATGTATACATGGAAAATCCAACTGATGATTATTTTCTTTTTAAAAACATTAAATGCTTATGCCCGATGGTCAGAGCCAGACCCTTGTCATGATTATCGATAAGTCCTCCCAAATGCACTAATATATCTACACACGAATGCAAAGACTTATCACTTCCAAGGGTACCCCGGAGACACTTCGCATATACCACATAATAACAAATCACATATCACATAAGACTCCATACAAAAATAATAAGAGTGGCAACTAACAGTAACAAATAAAGGTAAGCGTAGCTAAAACATATTCTATGGTATCATATATTCACATATTTTTAAAATACAATGGTTATATAAATACATTTCAAAATAAAATATGTTGAAAGTAACTGTTTGCATGTATGTGTGCTGTTAGGTTTACCGTCTATCTTAATTGTTTGTTAATTAGCTACAATAAAAGGTATTTTAGTAAGGTTCATTTGTATTTTTATCTAAAGATTGAATATGCCTGAATTTTTCTAAAGACTGAACAGTGATTGAAACCTGAAACCTGAAACCTGAATGATATGTTTATTTTTTTTTCTAACTATTGAATTGAATGTTTATTTTTTTTAATAATGAAACATCTAAATAAAGATAAATTTATAAATATATTAATATAAAAATGATAATTATGAAAAAAGAAATATTGTAATTATGATTAAGTGATAAATCAGAATTTTTAACTTTTTATTTTAAGTTGTTTTTTACCATTTTTAAGTGGTTTAACCACTTAAAAAAAATAATAAAAATAACTTAATATGTCCAATTCAGATCCATTAAGTGTTAAGTTAAAAAAACAAATGACCTCTAAGGTTGTTACTCAATTCAGCTTAGTGTTAGCACTGTTATTTTTCCTGGTTTTAAGGTAGCTAAACCGGCTGCTTCTTTAGACAAAATGTATATAATCTCTCATTCAGAGAGATTAAGTGAAAATGAATAATAATAAACTTTTCTCTCAATTCTTTATGGTATCAGAGCACTCTCTCAATCAGGGGAATATCTCTTTTCTAAATGACTAAGGATGTTGTTGATACTCCTAGTTCATCTTCCGATACTTCTTCATCTTCTTCTCATTCAGAACTATCCAATAATAATGGTGGATCTGAAAATTCGAACCTCACACACATGCCCATCACCAGTCATACACTAAATGAGCATAATTATCTCCAATGGTCTCAGTCCATTTCCATGTTTATTTGTGGGAAAGGACGAGATGATTATATCAATGGTATCTCTCTGTAACCAGCAAAAGAGGATTCAACCTTAAAGAAATGGAAGACAGAAAATAGCATGGTGATAACATGGCTAATAAACTCCATGACAAATGATATAGGGGGGAATTTTCTCCTCTATGAGACTGCAAAGGAAATATGGGATGCAGCTTATTCCAATAATGATAATTCAGCACAATTATTTGAAATAAGTATTCTTAATGAAATTCGACAAGGAGAGATGATTATTTCTGTATTTTTCAACACATTAATGAAGTACTAGCAGCAGCCGGATGTGTTTGAAAAATACCAATGGAAGTGTCCAGAAGATGGGATATTACACAAAGAAGTTGTTGAGTAGAAGAGGATTTCTAAATTCTTTTTAGGATTTAATCAGCATCTTGATGTTGACAGGGTTGGATTCTTGCAATTAAACCTTTTTCCAAGTATTTGTGAAGTTTTTTTGGACGTACACAGGGAGGAGAGTCGAAAACGAGTGATGATGGGTTCCCCTAAACCAGAAACCAGTTTCATAGCTGATAATTTAGCCCTTACTGCTCAAGGTATACAGTCCAGTGATAATCGGCCTAAGAGAGGGAGGCCACGGGTTGATCACTGCTGCAGGCCAGGGCACACAAAGGACACCTGCTGGAAGATCCATAGCAAACTAATAGATTGGAAGCCAACCTGGACCTCAACAGCATAGACAGTCGTGGGAATATGGTGATTGGTCAAGAAATTCTCCCTATACCCTAGTCTAATCCTTTTAACAAAAAACGGATGGATATGTTACAAAAGATCTTAGCACCGGTGATACTATAAAATTCCAGTACTGCCGATTTTAGCACCGGGTCTCTAGCCCAAAAAAGGTATTTTTCCAAATGCTTTATGAGTGTGAAGAGAGAACAAAGTAGACTGTGGATTGTGGACTCTGGTGCTTCAAACCACATGACCGGTGATATCAAGAGTTTTAAAACTTTTAATCCATGTCATGATAATCTTTCTGTTAAAATTGCTGATGGTTCATTATCAAAAGTAGCAGGCACATGCTCAGTTATAATTTTCAAAAATGTGATATTACACTCTGTACTTCTAGCTCCTAATCTTGATTGCAATTTGTTATCTATTGGTAAGCTTACACATGAGTTGAATTGTGTTACTAATTTCCCTACTTCTTGTGTATTTCAAGGACTTTAGTTTGGGGAAGACTATTGGCAGTGCTGATATGTGTTTTGGGCTCTACTTTTAAAAGTTGATGATTATTTTGGAAGTCAATCTCTAACAGCAGAGTTTGTTTCTCAACAGAGTCATTTTCAATCAAATTCTAGAGTCAATAATGATAATGTTATGTAATGGCATTATAGAATAGGACACCCAAACTTTATGTATCTTAAGAAATTATTTCCTACATTGTTTAATAATAAAAATCCTAATTTCTTCCAGTGTGAAATATGTCAATTGTCCAAATATACTGGTCATATCTATTCACAACATCCACATCAAAAATCACATCCTTTTTCCATGATTCATAGTAATGTATGAGGTCCATCTAGGGTTGAAAATATAGCTGGAGCTAGGTGGTTTGTTTCCTTAATTGATAATCATACTAGACTAATTTGGGTTTTTCTTGTGAAAGAAAAATCTGAGGTGGATTAGATTTTTCAAAATTTTAATAAAATGATTCAAAATCAGTTTCAAACTAAAATTCAGATTTCAAGAACTGATAATGGTAAGGAATATTTTAATTATGTTTTAAAAAATTACTTGATCGGTGAAGGAATTAACCATCAGAGTTCCTGTGTCGAGACTGTTGGGGAAAACATTCCTTAAATGGAGTGAAAAAAAAAGGGTTTCAAAAATTTTCTAATTTTAAAACAAACTTTTGGAACCGAATAATGATAATACATGAATATAGTATCCGACAATTTTACCTGATTGTTTTCTGTTGTCTTTTTTGATTTCGATTCCACCACCAAGCCTTCCGAACTATATTCCGCGGTTTGATAACTTGTATGTGGGCATGTCACGATACTTTCAGAAACAGTCGAAAATCTCACAGACGAAGAACGCAACTTCTTTTGTCTCTAATGGGTTCGGCAGGCCACTTAAGAACTCAAGAACAAAAACCTTTTTTTTTTTTGTTTGGCCGCCCACTCTCACTTTCTGTGTAGGGTATCAGGTGTCTGATGATTCTAAATGTAAATCTGTATTTATATCAGGCTCTAAGGGCTTTAGTTGACTTGGTCAAAATTCAAAATCCTATTTTAATTTAATCACCACTAGGACTTGAACCATTGAACTTCTAGGATAAAACAATCATAATTATTTTTAATCCTTTGTATTTGTCATGGTTCGAACCTGTGACATCCTATTATTAATAATTAAATAATTCATAATTTATAATTATTAATATAATTCAATTATCAATTTATTAATCAAATAATCAAATAATTGAATTAATTTCCCTAAATTTATTCGTGTAACTTTCGTGACATAATTAATTGGACTATCCAATCAATTACCCGTGACCCTTATTACCAATAACCAAATGGGCTAGCAGGAGGACCTAATAGACCCACAGTTTTAAGCTCCAATAATATTTAATTAATATTTCATGATTATTAATATCGACGTTACTCTACTAAAAACTCGAGGCTGCACTCTCGAAACTGTAGATGTATTACACAATATGAAATCTCAGTGTCCATCGATTTAGCTATTACATATGGTATGATCTTCCACGAGTAGTTCATAATTAGCTAGGTCATGAAGTCTGTTATACCTCTCTAATTATATCTTTTCCTCTAAGTACCATTGATTTTCTAATGAACAATTATATTCTATCTTTCTATTACATAAGAATGAAAGCGCTCCTAATTGTTTAAGCCCCGAATCAGCCCTTAAGGGAAATACTCCTCTACTTCTCGCAAGAAGGAGTGAATTCCTCTATTGTGTGCAACCTTTCCAGCCACAAGCTAAATCATAACTCCAAGATACGGAGTTATTGATCGGGAATGCTACTATGATCTCACCCATAGTATGTCAAAAGTCACGATCCAACTTGAAGGAGTCAGTAAGACGCTCAGAATTAAGATCACCCATATACAGTCATCATTTGTCGATATATATGAATCTCTTCATTTAACGGATCTTGGCGAGAGATTTATATAGACCGTGATCCTGTCCTATATGATTTCATCATATAAGGTGCCTCCATTTCCATGTCACCACATGAGTAGTCTAGGATAAAACCACCGTATATTACGGAATGGACCACAGTTGTAAATTAACCACAAACAAAGTGCCTAACTTTGTTTGCTCTCTACGGACTCTTTAGATGCACGTCTCAAACTGAATACTTTTGTATATGACACTCATATACTCAGTTTGAGATTACATCTGGCAATCTTGGATATTTTGCACATATAATATAAATGAACGATGTAAATAATTGAATATTTATAGAATGAAAAACAACTCATTTTTATTCATGTTTATTATAACATTTATATATTACAAGCTTTAGAGCATAAATCCCAATAGAGATTCCTATACAAAACAGAGTCTCAGAATGAAAAAACGTTCATCTTTTAGACGTGGCTAGATAAATTATGTTCACTTCTAATGTTCCTAAACAATTTTGGGAGTGAAGCTGTTCTTACAACTGCATATTTAATTAATAAGTTACCTTATAAAGTTCTTAAATTTCAAACTGCCTGTCAAGTCTTTCTTCAATATTTTCCATTTAGCTGACTATTATCCAATCTTCCTATTAGAGTTTTCGGCTATAGTGTTTTTGTTCATATCAGTCAGTAACATCGAAGCAAATTGGACCTACGTTCCATTAAATGTATTTTTATTGGGTATGCTCCTACTTAAAAAGGGTACAAATTCTATTCACCAAGTCAAAAATGGTTTTATACATCTATGGATGTTACCTTTATAGAAAATAAGCCAGTTTATTCCAAGTCTAAAATTCAGGGAGGGAGTCCTAGTAGTCAATAATTTCAGTTTTGGGAGACTCTGTCAACTGATCAAGATATGTATCCATGTCAAATTCAAAGTGATCAGTCTTCTAATCTTGTTGGAACTCCATATCAAATTCAAAATTTGATTTATTCATCTGATCTTCTCTTCTCCTAATTCAATTGGCAACATCCAAACTCATCCTTTATCCACCGAATTTCAAATTCAAAGTCAGCCACTTCCACAAAAGACTCCCACTCTAACTCATTCACTTGCCATTCAATCCGATAATCTTGTAACTGATAATTCTATCAAATCACAAGATAATCTAAGTCAAAACATACATTTTAGACAACCTGTTGTCGATGAGTTAATTGTATATACTAGAAAAAGTAACAAAATAGGTATGAAGAGCACAGATCACAGTCACTACTCCACCATGACTCCAAACCGAATCCACAAGTCCACGAGTCAAAGAGAGATACAAAAGCGATGGGTGAGAGTGATTCAGAATCGAACAGTAAGACTAATTCTACCAAAAATATTGTGTCCGAATATGATTAACCAATTGCTTTATGAAAATGTGTGAGAGAATGTAGGAATCAGCCACTGTATCCCTAAGCAACTTCATCTCTTATGAAGGATTATATCCAAGCTAACGGGTATTTACTAACTTGGATTGGTCTCTCCATTAGTTAGACGTAAAAAATGCATTTCTAAATAGAGACCTAGAAGATGAGGTATATATAGAGGTCCCACCAAGTTTATAAGCATACTCACATACCAGAAAAGTTTGCAGACTTAGAAAGTTTCATATGGTCTCAAACAGTTTCTGCATGCATGGTTTGAAAGGTTTACAAGGGCAGTAAAACATTTTGGGTACTCTCAATGCCAAATTGATCATACTTTATTTGTGAAGCATTCGGTTGGAGGTAAAATATCTATCCTTATAGTTTATGTATATGACATAATTCTCACAGGGAATTATGAAGAAGAAATTCGATGTTTGAAAAACTTTCTTGCAAAGGAATTCGAAATCAAGGACTTCGGAGACCTAGAATATTTTCTTGGCATGGAGATTGCTTGGTCAAAACAGGGGATTGTTGTTCTGGACTTGTTAAGAGAGACCGAAATGCTTGAGTGCAAATCGGCTGAAACTCCAATGGAATGTACTACAAAACTGGGCAGTACTGAGGGTACTGCACCGGTAGACAAAGGAAAATATCAGCAACTTGTGGGAAAGCTTATCTATATTTCTCACACTAGACCAGATATTTATTTTTCAGTAAGTGTCGTGAGCCTATTTATGAATAATCCTACTGAAGAACATATGGATGTAGTTTTCATAATTTTGAGATACTTAAAGATGACACTAGGAAAGGATCTTTACTTCAAGAAGGGCTCAGATAGAAATATTGATCTTTTTACAGACGCTGATTGAACAGGGTCAATTACTGTTCGCAGGTCAACTTATGGATACTGTACATTTGTGTAGGGGAACCTAGTTACATGTCGAATTAAGAAGCAAGCAGTAGTGTTTAGAAACAGTATAGAGATAGAATTTTGGGCCATGGCACATGGTATTTGTGAAGGAATATGGTTGATAAGGTTATTGACAGAACTCAAGACACCTATGAACAAGACAATGCAGCTATTATATAATAATCAAGCACCTATCAGCATTGCTAAAAATCCTGTCCATCATGACAGGACAAAACATGTTGAAATAGACATACACTTTATTAAGGAGAAGTTGGAAGAAGGAAGTGTGAAGCTAATGTATACTCCTACAGTTCTTCAAACTGCTAACATACTTACAAAGGTACTTCCTAGGATTAACTTTGAAAATTTGTGTAACAAGCTGGGTATTGACACGCTCAAACGCTTGAGAATAAATCCCAAGTGTAGGATGTGTCGAAGTAATAATATTTTTGTGAGTACGGAGTCGAATCCACAAGGAAGTGGTGGAACTAATTCTAAAACTAGAGATTATACTAAAGCGGTAAAATAAATGAAGATTGTTTTGGGTTTTTGTTTAAACTACAATTAACTACTAATACAATAAAATAAAGCGAGACAGATTAAATGGAAGATAATGCTAGGTGGTCACACGGTTCCTATTCCGAATAAGGAAATATATTGACTATTATGAAGCACGTTATTAATATGATAAGACTTCTTCAACTAAGGCCACACGACTATTATGAAGCACATTATTAATATGATAAGACTTCTTCAACTAAGACTATACCACATTGTATTGCTCCCGCAATGGTATGATATGTGAATTCAATCAAATACACCTATTGGTCCTAGAGTGCAATTAATTAAAAACCATAGTTAATCTAATACAAAGGTTAATTAAGTAATTTCTTATCGAAATTAACCTAGTATTGATTCTTGAGTTAATTAAGCTCTATTGCAATTTTAATGATTTCTCATATAATATTACAATAAATATTAAATCGGTTCTCATCAAAGAGCATGCAATCTACTTTCGCAATCGCAAAACACAAGAATTGAACACAAAGTAATAATATAAAATACGCTTAAAATCAATATCATGTATTACAATAAATATCAAATCGGTTCTCATCAAAGAGCATGCAATCTACTTTCGCAATTGCAAAACACAAGAATTGAACACAAAGTAATAATATAAAATACGCTCAAAATCAATATCATGAAATAATATACAAAATATATTCATAATCAATAAAATCTAAATTCGTTCATGGTTCCTACGACCACCTAACAACAAAACTAGCTACTCATATAATCGAAATAACAAGAAGATAGGAAAAGGGATGTGATACAACCCATTCAGAGACGTGTAGAGTCGAAATCGGCTTTGGTCCGGCTGAGACTTCTCTTCTGCAAATCTTCATCTTCTCTTGATGAACAATTGATGTAATTCGTAAAACTAATGTTGTGTTAGTGTTTGGTGATGATGCTTTGTGATTTGGAGAGTGAAGAATGGTGAAAATTGGCTTATGCCATAACTAAGAGCTGCTGGAACGAACCCAGACGAACTCTCTCTCTTGGATCTTCTTTCTCTTCTCTGTTTTATATCCCTTTTGATTCACAAATAGGGGCTATTTATAGGAGATGGTAACCCTGTTCATAATCACTGTTTATAGGTACTGTTCAAACAGCGGTGCTCGCATTTGACTGTTGACTGCGGCGCCCTCGTTTCATTGTTCACGCCGTCATTTTGACTGTTGACTGCGGCGCCCGCACTGTTGATTGCGGCGCTCGCCATTTTTACTGTTTACGTATACAACACTGTTCACGTATACAGTAATGTTCACACTGTTCACGTATACAGCACTGTTCACGCCATACATAATTTCATCTTCATTACAACCATACACTTTCTCAAAAAATAAAAAATTTGGAAGATCTGCTCCATCTAATGGAGCAACTTTTCATATATGTACAACTATATTATATTTTTTCTTCCAATCTCTGATCATTTCTCTCCTCTGCTCTTTCCATTTCTGTTTCTTTATTTACATTTCTCTTTTGTTTTTATATTTTTCTCTCTCTATTTCTCTCGCTCTCAGGTTCTTTTTCTTGCCCTTGGTTTTTCCTTTCTACTTTTTCTTCTTCTTCCCTCTTTCTTCTATTCTTTTTTCTCCGTTTTTTGGTATGCCAAAATCTCTTTTTTTTCTCTCTCTTCTCACTTTGTTTTCCTTACTTAGTACTCATTTCAACAGATGGAGTGGGGCTCCATGATAAAGGAATTTTCTGGTTCTAAAAAGAGATTGAGAAGAGAAGAAGTAATAAAGATAATTTGCTTGATTCAACACAATTTATTCTCTAACTCCTCTGGCTATTTAACAGCCAAATAATTACAAGAAATAAGAAGTGAATAATTTCCACGACACAACTAACAGAAACAATTAGAAAATGCAAACTATTATCAAGAAACCTTAACCACAACTCCTACTTTCAAGGTAAATATTATTTTCCTACAACAGAGACCAAGACTTGGTCTTGCTAACTTGGTCAGGTAAGTGCCACCAAGTGCCACAACAACTGTATCATTCCTCACCCCCTCAAAACATTCTTGTCCGCAAGGATGAAGTTAAGATAGGCGTGTGAGAACCGCCACAAGTTCTCCCAAGTGGCATCTTCAGCTGAAGCCCCAGCCCAATTCTCTGTTTTAGGGTGACACTTACCTTAGGTAATGACACAACGATCGAGCACCGATTTCGGCATTGGCATGATGGTAGACTTATCTGATACTGGTGGAAGAGATGGTAGAGCAACAGTCCTATCACCAAGATGCTTCCGCAGGAGGCTCACATGTACCACATCGTGAATTAGGGCCCCTGGAGGCAAGGCAATACGATAGGCCACCTTCCCGAATTTTTTCAGAAATTCAAATGGTTTAAAAAATCTTGGGGATAGTTTGATCGAACTACGGAATGCAATTGAAGTTTGCCTATAAGGATGTAACTTCAAGTACACAAAATCCCCCATCTAAAATTGGACCTCACGTCAACCCCTATCAGCTTGTTTCTTCATGCGCTCTTGAGACAAACTCAAGTTTCGTTTCAATTCTCGTAAAATAGTGGTACGATCACGAAGGAGGTCATCAACAGCTTGTACCCGAGTAATTCCAGGAACATTAGGTAGCAAGACAGAAGGTGGAACACCATAAAAGACTTCATGAAGGGTGATCTTTGTGGCTGAATGCAAGCTAGTGTTGTAATTGCAATCAGCCCAAGGCAACCAATCCATCCATTTTTGCGGTTGATCGCCAGCAAAAAACCACAAGTATTGCTACATGGTACGATTGGTAACTTATGTTTGACCATCGATTTGAGGGTGATAACTGGAACTCATCTTGAGCTCGGTCCCTTACAATTGGAAAAGTGTGTGCCATAAAGAACTTACAAATATTTTGTCCTTGTCACTGACTATAGAATTAAGTACTCCATGTAGCTTAGCAATGTTAGTCACGAAAGCCTTGGCCACAGTCGCCGCTGTGTACGGATGGCCTAATGGAATGAAGTGGCTGTATTTCAAAAGTCCTTCACTACCATGATGACCGTGTAGCCTGTGAAGGTGGCAGTCCCTCTACAAAATCCATGGATAAATTTGTCCAAATTGTAGTTAGAATAGGGAGAGGTTGCAAGAGTCCGATTGACCTCAAAGTATCTGTCTTGAATCGTTGACAGGTACCGCAATCTTGCAAAAATTTCTTGATTGATTTATGCAAACCTAGCCATATAAAACTCTGTTGTATGCGTGCTAGTGTTTTGTGGTATCCAAAATGGCCACCTATTGGAGAAGAATGATTGTTAGCCAAGATAGTTGGTAGTAGTGAGCAATTGGGACTCAAATAAACTTTATTTTTATAGTACCACACATCATCACAAAGTTTATAGAATGGTTCAGTTCTAGTGGATGTCTTTGTGATCAAACTTGTATAAAAAGTGTCATTTTTTACCTCGTTTTGAAGGACCTTCCACCAATCGGCACTAGGGAAAGACATAGCTAGCAAATTAATCTCAACTTGACGAGATAAAGCACTTGCCCTCGTCTATACTCAATTTTATAGTCAAAACCGAGCAGTTTGGGAAGCCATCGTGCCTGGGTAGGGGTTGTAATGCGCTATTCGAAAAGGAACTTCAAACTCTTTTGATCCGTTTTCATAATGAAAGGTTGCCCCAGCAAATATGGACACCATTTTCGAATTACCTTCACTATCGCAAGCATCTCTTTTCCATATGTGGATAATGTTAAAGCTGTACCTTTCAGGGCCTCGCTAAAGAATGCGATCGGTCTTCCTTGTTGTGATAAAATAGCTCCGATATCCAACCCACATGCATCGCACTCTACAATAAACTGTTGAGAAAAATTAGGTAATCGTAGAACTGGTGGAGAGGATAAGGCTTCCTTTAATTTTATGAAAGCCATTTTGGCCTCAATTGTCTAAAGGAACTCTTTTTTGGTTAAAAGGCGGGTTAAGGGAGCTGCCGTAATGCCAAAATCGCTGATGAATTTTTGGTAGTACCTTTCTAATTCCAAAAATCCGCAAACGCCTTTCATAATAATAGGTACGAGCCAATCCATGACAGTCTGAATTTTGGTCTGATCCATCGTAACCCCATTTTCTGAAATAATGTGTCCCATGTAGACTACTTGAACTACTCCAAAATGACATCTAGATTCCTTGGCAAACAATTGATGATCTCTCAGAATTGTCAATACTATTTATAGAGGTGTTAAATGTTCCTAGCAAGATTTATTGTACACCAAAATATCATAAAAAAAAAATACTAGAATGAACTTACGAAGGAAGGGCCTAAAAATATCATTCATTAGGCTTTGGAAAGTGGCAGGAGCATTATTGAGTCCAAATGGCATAACCACAAATTCGTAATATCCTTTCATGTGTATGAAAGGCTGTTTTTAGAATGTCACCTTCTTGAACTCGAATTTGGTGATACCCAGAATGTAAATCGAGCTTTAAAAAATACCTAAAGCTATGAAGTTCATCAAGTAGTTCATCAATCACAGGAATAGGGTACTTATCTTTTACTGTAATCTCGTTCAAGGCTCTATAATCCACGCAGAATCGCAAAATACCATCTGATTTTTTAACCAATAAAATAGGAGATGAAAATGGACTTCAATTTAGACGAATGAGACCTAAACGCAAGAGTTCTTGAACCATCTTCTCAATTTCAGATTTTTGGTAGTAAAGGTATCAGTAGGGTCTGACATTTAATGGTCCACTATTGGGTTATAGTGGAATGTGGTGATCGTGAGTGTGAATCGGAGGAAGCTGAGAGGGTGGATTGAATAAATCTACCAAAGTGATGAGCAAGGTCAGTGGGATAATATTTACCACCCACGATCTCACCTTTCGTCATCAATTGTAGAAATAAGCTGGAACCATGAATGTGGTGACTCTCTTTATCCTCAAGAGCTTCCAATCCCATTTGGCTGATGCCTCGAAGAGTATAGGTTCGGCCCCCTTCCGGAAAGCCATGGTGAGTTGTTGATAATTTGTCTCCACATGACCTAGAGTTGCTAGCCACTAGACCCTTAAAATAAGTAGACAAGCGGTCATCGGTAGCCCATAAAAATTTATTTTCATGTGGTACCCCTAAGTTTCCAATTATAACACCAAGCATTGCCCAACAAAATCGATCTTCTCCTTATTCGCCACCATAACCTGAAAAGTTTGATCATTTGTTACAGGTAAACCACATTGTTTTACCAGAGATTGATCTACAAAATTATGGGTGTTGCCATTGTGCACCAATGTTATGATCTCAACCAGTGCTTTGATGCCACTGTTAGGATTCTGTATGTGGAAGCAATATACCGCAACTAAAGTAGAGATTTGAGAAAAGTGGAGAAGAATTGGACACACAGTATTTACGTGGTAAAAACCCCTAATTAATATGAGGGAAACATCCACGGGCAAAGATAGAACAACTTTACTAGACCAAAATAATTACAACCTCTCTCTAATAACACTAGGAGAGAACAACCTCACAAGAGGCTTTAGGAAGAAGAGAAGAGACTACATCTTGGGATGAGTTACAAGAGGCACTGTTCACGCGTACGTCACTGTTCACCGTGTGGGACCCACCAGTTGCGCTGTCATTTCACTGTTCACGGTGACGTCACTGCTTACGTCTTGTTCACTGTGACGTCATTGCTTATGTCACTGTATGTACTGTAGCACTGGATCAGCCCGATACTATTCATATATCCTTATTCGCCCGTACTATTCCTATTGGGTCAGCCCAATACTATTTGGACTTCTACCCTCCCTTTTGGGCCTCATTTTGGGCCTGAAAAATTGTCTTCACTATTTTAACATTCTCCCACTTAAAGTCATTTTTCATGGTCCATCCGTCTCTTTCTAATCTTTGCTCATACTCATGCTTCTTACGTTTCTACTAGGCCGAATGAGGATCAACACCATATGAACTTGTCAGTATTGATTGGCTTGGTCGTTGCATCTGCTAGGTTCTCCTCGGTGTGAATCTTTTTCGCATATCCACACTTCCGTCTTCCACTACTACTTGAATTCCTACGTGCTTTGTCCTGGAATAAAAAGATCGGAATCCTTGCAATATGCAAAGCACTTTGACTGTCACAAAACAGAGAAATTTTCTCTTGTTTGTGCCCAAGCTCCTCCATTAACCTCTTAATCCAAATTGCTTCTTTACAAGCTTGTGTAGCTGCCATATACTCAGCTTCTATTGTAGATGAAGCCATAACAGTTTGTAATTTGGAAATCCAGCTCACAGCTCCTCTTGCACATAACCTGTAGTGGAATTTCTTTCATCGAGATCTCCTGCAAAATCTGACTCTTCATAGCCTCTAACAGTGAATTCTGATCCTTCACAAGATAATGCAACATCTGAGGTTCCTCTGATGTATCTCAGAATCCTCTTCATACTATTCCAATGCTCTTTACCAAGATCTGCCATGTACCGACTAGCTACTCCCACTGCTTGTGCAATGTCCGGTCTTGTACATATCATAGCAAACATTAAACCTCCCACTGCCGATGCATACGGTAATCGAGACATCTCCATCCTCTCTGCTTCATAGCTAGGACTCATACTTGAGGATAACTTGAAATTAACAGGAAGAGGGGTAGAAATTGGCTTACAATCTTTGCATATTGAAACGGCGCAAGATTTTACTGAGATAGGTCTTCTCGAAAAACCAAACCTTCCTATTATTTCTGTCTCGTTGAATTTGCATCCCTAGAATCTTGTTTGCTGGTCCTAAATCCTTCATATCAAACTTCCTAGCCAACCGTGCCTTTAATTCTCGGACTCAATCTTTGTTGGGGCCTACTACCAACATGTCGGCCACGTACAACAGCATTACGATGAAATCACCATCATCACCAAACCTCTTGTAATAAGTACAATGGTCTGCACTAATTCTGTTGTACCCAAGGCTTATAATGAGGAATCAAATCTCTTGTACGAACACCTCGACGCCTGTTTTTAAACCGTACAGAGATTTGGTACACCTGCAAACCAAGTTCTCCTTGCCTTTTTTTAGCAAAACCTTCTGGTTTGAGCATATAAATTTCTTCTTCAACTTGTTCATGAAGAAACGCAGTTTTCACATCTAACTGCTTTAAACGTAGATCAAATACAGCACACGTAGCCATGACTATTCCGACTGTTGTAAGTCAAACTACAGGGGATAATATCTCACTGAAGTCAATACATTCTTTCTGAGTATATCCTTTCACCACCAGTCTTGCACGAAACCGCTCCACTTGATCATTGCTATCTCGTGTGATCTTATAGACCCACTTTTTTTTTTTTTTTTTTTTTTGCTTTCCTTCCATGTGGTAGTGGTACAAGTTTCCATGTCGTGTTCTTATGAGAGCTTTCTTCATGCATTATTGTCATTCACAAGGATATACTTGAGCTATTTATTGCTTCATTGAGAGTTAATGACTCTCCATCCTTTGTTAAAAGACAGTATGCAACATTGCCCTTTGTAACATACTTCGAGTGCCATACCGGTTCTTTCCTCTCTCGAGTTGACCACTGAAAATCATAGCCTCGGACTCATCTGGTACTTGTGCCTCGTGCGCTGATGCTGCTTCAGAAGAATCTGAATTTTCTTTTTCTAAATTTTCCTCCTGAGCTATTGTAGTCTCTGAATTTCCTTTTGAAGTGCCATCGCCTTCTTCCTTATGTATTTGATTTTCTACAAAGATAACATCCATGCTGACTATGACTTTGTGGGCAGTGGGGTCCCACAAGCGATACCCCTTTACTCCGTCAGCATATCCTTAGAAACACTTAATCCTCTTTTATGAATCAAGTTCCACCCGCGCTTTAAAGGCTTTAAACACTGCACACATATCTGACTTTCTCTTGATCGGGTACACCCAGCATCTCCTGGAGTAATCAGCAATGAAGGTCACCATGTACCTTGCTCCTCATAGGGATATATCCGGTGATTCCCAGACTTCAGAATGAATCAAGTCTAGAATGCATTATCTTCTAGCAGTACTGCTGCTGAACTTCAATCTATACTGCTTACTTGTAACACAATGCTCACAGAATGATGGATTTACTGATTTGAGCCTAAGACGCAGATTTCGATCAGAGAGAATCTTCAAACCTTGTTCCGATATATGGCTTCGTTTGCGATGCCACAATATCATTGACTCTTCTCCATGGTGGGTGGACACATCACATGAATCTGCTTCTTGTAGTGTTTCCTCTTTAAGCATGTATAGATTTGCAGCGATCTTCTATGCCTTCATCATTATAAGCGCGCCTCTGACAATTTCCAAGATCTCATTTTCTACATAGGTCTTACATCCAAGATCTAATTGTCCTAAAGACAATTGATTCTTCTTCAGGCCATTCACCTGTCTTACCTCCTGAGTGGTGCGAACCGTACCATCGTGCATTTTTATCTTGATGATACTAATAACAGCAATCTCATAGGCATGATCATTACCCACAGATCCTCCAAGATAGGTTCATATTTGTGGAACCATTTTCTTCGTGAGGTCATGTGTCATATGGTTGCTGAATCTAGACGCCAGGCATCAGCAAACCATTCTCTGCCTTCACTACTAGTAGTGTCCTCGCTGTGTAAACTTCACCATCATCTAAGGTGCTACACCCTTGAGAGCTTGATAACTCTGGAGCTCCGTTATCCCACTCTTCTTCTTGTGCCAACACTCTAATATGGCATACCCGCTTTGCCACAATTGTAGCATTTGATACTCTTCTTACTTCTTAATTTTGACCTACCATGATTACGACTCCCACTGGGGCCATGTTCCGTTGATCTTCCTCTCACCATCGTTAATGTTTCTGCCTATTGTGGACTTGTGAATCTGTCTTCCTTGTTTTTGCGCCTGCTCCCTTTATCTAATACAGCGGCTGCAATATCATTAAAGACTAAATGCTCCACAATAGTTGATGATGAGCTGATCATACAAATCTGGTAAACTCTGAAGTAGAAGTTCCGCACGCTCATTTTCAAGGTGTTGATGTGGTCAATCATCATCGACGATTCTGCCATTCGAAGAGTATAGAGTCTCCTTTTTCAAGAAGATTTTGTTGTGTAGTGACTTGGCCTCATATTACTTTGTCAGAGTATCCCATGTCTCCTTTACCGTCTTCTTCTCTGCCATACTTGATAGTACTTCATCAGCAAGTGCCAAATGCAGATTGGCAGCTGTATTACCTCCCACCATTAGTAATCTCTTTTGGTCTGCCTCCAATTGCTGTCCGGCAATTGTCTTTCATTAGTATTGCCCTCATCTTCCTCTTCTTCCACAACGTGAAATTGCTTCCGTCGAACTTCTCAATCTTGAACTTTGTTGCCATCATGTTGATGATGATCTGCTTCTCACTTGGATCGATTCACACTATATCACCGTATAGTACCCATATACTGGAATAGTGACCGTAGTTATGAACAGTGCTTTGATGCCACTGTTAGGATCCTGTATGTGGAAGCAATATACCGCAACTAAAGTAGAGATTTGAGAAAAGTGGAGAAGAATTGGACACACAGTATTTACGTGGTAAAAACCCCTAATTAATATGAGGGAAACATCCACGGGCAAAGATAGAACAACTTTACTAGACCAAAATAATTACAACCTCTCTCTAATAACACTAGGAGAGAACAACCTCACAAGAGGCTTTAGGAAGAAGAGAAGAGACTACATTTTGGGATGAGTTACAAGAGGCACTGTTCACGCGTACGTCACTGTTCACCGTGTGGGACCCACCAGTTGCGCTGTCATTTCACTGTTCACGGTGACATCACTGCTTACGTCCTATTCACTGTGACATCATTGCTTACGTCACTGTATGTACTGTAGCACTGGATCAGCCCGATACTATTCATATATCCTTATTCACCCATACTATTCCTATTGAGTCAGCCCAATACTATTTGGGCTTCTACCTTCCCTTTTGGGCCTGAAAAATTGTCTTTACTATTTTAACAACCAACTTAGTCACATCCTTCCCTTTCATCCGTCCACAAAGGCGTATAGTCTGAGGGTGTACTATCCATGTAATAGCATGAAATGAAATTTCTGACATCACCTCACTGTTGTGCTGAACATCTGAACCTGTTAATGGTTCGTTTTGATTTTCATCGATTTGATTTTCCCCGACGTCTTCCATCATGAAGAGCTGCGGTCGTTGACATCGATGATCGGGAACTAACCTTTTATCGCAGTAGTAGCACAGTTCGTTTTCTTGGTGTGTGCGGGCTTCTTGAATGGTGATTCGTTTGAAAGCAATTGGGCTGTACTGGTTCCAGCAGATAATTTAGACCCAGGTGGAAGACCCAAAATTCCCACGGGGCTGAAAATTCCAAACTTAGGTGGCATGTCTAGAACGGAGGTGCGATAGGAGCTGGTCCCTTTTCTTTGCAGACGTTGCGTTTTTCAACCAAGCGAGCCACCCCAATAGGATCTGCTAACGAGCGAGGTTGTTTAATCTTAACATCCAATCTGATTTCATCTTTAAGTCCAGCCACAAAACAACTGATTAAAAACTTCTCTGGCAATTCGTCAACTCGATGTGAGAGCTTCTCAAATTCCTCTTGGTACACTGATACACTGGAGGTTTGCTTAAGCCTAGTGAGTGCTTTCGAAGGGTCTTTGTAGTCAGTTAGGCTAAAACAAAGCAATAGGGACTTGGTGAATTCATTTCAAGTGAGGGGTCCCTTGAACTTAGTAAGCCACCTATGCCATTGAAGTGCAATTCCCTCAAGATGAAAGGAGGTAAGTTGGACTTGTTGTTCGACAGCCACTTCTTTGAAGTCGAAATATTGCTCTGCCTTGTAAATCCATCCATGTTGGGAAAATTCAACTTAAGATAGCGATGGTTACGATTTGTTAAAAGCTGAGTATGACTTGCAGAGGGAAGGTTGACATGTTGGGACGATTCGGTTGGAGCCAAGGGGTTGATATCGGGTTGACTATGGGAACGATTCGGTGAGATACGAAGAGCTTGGAGTTCGGTCAGTACAGTATGCATAGTGGTATGTTCTTCATATATACTAGATTCATGACCTCCTAATATCTCTTGAACTTCATTTCGGAATTCGGCGTTAGTATGATTTCGGGTTGCCTTGGCGCACAACCTGCTCTTATACCGCTGATAAAGGAATTTTTTTGTTCTGAAAAGAGTTAGAGAAGAGAATAAGTAAGGAAGATAATTTGCTTGATTCAACATAATTTATTCTCATACTCCTCTGACTATTTAACAGCCAACTAATTATAAACAATAAGAAGTGAATAATTCCCACGACACAACTAATAGAAACAATTGAAAAATGCAAGCTATTATCAAGCAACCTTAACTACTCCTACCTTCACGACTACTCTTATTTTTCTACAATAGAGACAAAGACTTGGTTTTGCTAACTTGGTCAGGTAAGTGCCACCAAGTGCCACAACAACCGTATCACTCTATCTCCTCTATACAATTTCCGATGGTGCGATTTATTTGTTTAGTTTTAATTAAAAAAATATTTTTATAAATATCTTTTAATTAAATAAGGGCAATTTAGATATTTTAGTGTTTTAACCATTCAACTATTAAGTCTAGCAATTGATTATTAAGTAAATATTATCTTAGTACTCAAAAGGTAAAAGTTTGGTTTACGAGCACATATACTAAATGCCCGGAGACTTTAGTGTAATTTGCCTTAGTTTAAAATAAATGTAAAAGAATAAATTAATGAAAAATAAATATAAATTAACATAAAATTTTTTTAAAAAAAATTCAAAATCCGTCGTGAAGAAGATGCCTCCTTCATGATTTTTTTAATTTTTTTTTTAGAATTTTTAATTTAATAATTTAAAATTAAGAGAAATAGTCAATATATATATTTTTTATATTTAATTGTTAATAATTTAGTCAAAATAATTAAAATGGTGGATTTTTTTTTAAGATAAAAGCCACGCGAGTTGAAAAGGAAAATAGTAGTAAAAAAGTAATAATTTTTTTTTTAAAAAAAGAAGGGATCAAAATAAATTTTACCCATAATTTTTTATTATTTTAAATTTTAAATTGATTGTTAATGACTGAAATTCCCTTATATTATTGTTTTAGCGAAAGTCGATTGATAGTCCACTAACGTTAAAGGGGTTTTTACGAAAATCAACTAATTGTTTTCACTCAATCCAAAACTTGATAGTTGTTTTTAGAGATATTTTTGTAAATCTCCCATTTTTAGAATAATGGACAGGAAATTCTATGTTTTACATATAAAATCATTCAAAATACTATGGAAACTTTTTTAATTAATATTTTCACTCATTGTGATACTCCCCACTCGTAGTATATATTATAAACATAACTGAAAAGAAGATGGATTTAAAATAAAAGTAAAAAATGGGAAAATTAGTAAGATTTTTAACTATTATATCAATATAATGAAAATGTTTAGTATATATTTGTATATATAAAAACAAATGTGACCATATCCATTCACTTACTTAATTTTTTTAAAAAAAAAAAATAATAACGTAAAAAACGTATAACCGTGTATAAAATTGATTGGAAAATAAGAAATATCTAGACAGTAATGGGAAAAACAATAAATATAAGGTGTGGTGACTGGTGGCGTGGGTAATTGCCATAAAAAACAAGCATATATCTTTAATGAGCTGAAGAAAATCAGGAAAAAAAAAAAAAGAGGAAACGTCTGTTAATACAGAATACAGATACAGATGTGTCTGAAAAGTTCTCACCACCTTTGTAAGAAGAACAACAACTACCTCTTCTCTCTTCTGTCTTTCTCTCTTCTCTTTTCTTTTCATTGAATATAATATTTATAAAAATATTTGTCTTCATTAACATGGAAACTGTGGCTTCATTACCACGTGTAGTCATGCATGTCAGAATATTCTACCAAATAGACCACCCTGATCCACTTCTCCTAACTGTACTCCCTCGTGCTCTCCGTCCTCTCCAAATCTTATTCACCTCTGACTTCTTTACTTTTTTTTTTTTTGTTCTTTCGTATTTCTCTATTCCTCCTCCTCGTCAAGTTGACAAGCTTCAATGTGTTTCACATGTCATGTCTCGCGTGCTTTTTTGTATTTTCAATATGTAAACGTGCGCTTTTTGCATTTAGTTTGACCGGCCACAATCATAGAAGAAGCGTGAACGAATTATCTTATTTGTTCAGAAGAGAAAAGGTTTTTAGCAATTGTTGATTTTATACTTGTCCATTTATGCTGATTTACTTATAAGATTTCCTTTCACTTGGTTCGCTTGATTCAATATCAAACTGATAAAAGTACATTTCCCAAACGCATATATTATTGTTATTATGAAAATGAGACGTTTTTGTTTTGTTGAAAAAACAAGGAAAATAAGCTAAGTGGTAGCCTGGTAGAGTAAACGCCCGTGAAAATTATACACCAATTAGCTTGTTAAAAATGCTGCTAACAATAAACTTTTACTGATTAAAATAATATACACAAAAAGGAAAACAAGTACAAGCGAAGGAGTCGCTTCAAAGGCAGAGTTGATTTGCGACAAAAGAAAAAGGGCCCCACTCCACTAAACTGTGTTGAACTCACATATATATATATATATATATATATATATATATATATAATCAGACTCACTAGTCTAGACATCAAACGGTGTCGATGAGGTTCGTATCTGGAGGCTCAGAAGGCATAAAGGCCAAGAAAACGAGCAACAGCATCATCAAAACGGGAATACAGAGCAGAAACAAAGGTGGAGGTGGCAATGGCGGCAGCACCACTGGCAGCACCAGAACGAACACAGCCACAACCGCCATCAGCATGATTGATCTTATTCTTCTAGTCAACCTGACCACCAAAACTATATATATTAATTATATTCATAAAATAATCAATAAAAAAAAAATGTTTATTGTGAGTTAATCATATATAAAATGTAGAATATACCTGTCCTGGATGAAGCTCATGTAGTGAGAGAATCACTAACGTTGGATCTGGCGGTGGCCGGAGAATCAGACGGTGAGGGTTAAAGAAGAGAGAAAAAGAACCAAGTATTTTCAAACGAGAGAGTACTGTTTCGTTGTAATTGAAAGAGACTTGCAGTTACTTTTAACGGGAGTAAGAGGGGTATTTTTGGAACTTCAGGTGACAAATGTTAGAGGAGAAGCATTACACACTATTCTCTATTTTGAGAAAATTTTGTGTAGGCTGATCTCACCAACCTTCACTCAAAATTTTTTCTCCTCCATTTATAGATCATGTCTTGGTTCAACCAATTATGAACGTACCCCACTTGATATCAGCAACATTAATTTGGTAATTGCCTGTAGCATACCATCTAATACCAAGGTCATTTTTGGAAATTGTGTTGGATTTATGGTGGGATTTAATTTCTTCTCTTTTCTGTAGTCATTAATGCACTCAGATTTTATTTTCCATGAAAAATTTAAGTCAAAATCTTCGGTGAAATCTGGTGCATGAATGTAAAACACGTTTCATATCATCAATAATCAATCACATTTACCTGCTTATCGTATATTATTAAGTGAAAGTATTTATGATTTTATAGCATTTTGTTTATGAAAAATGAAACCTACCTACGTACTTTTTTCAAGTGTTAATGAATACATTCAAGACTAATGAAAATATAATATGTGATAAAAATTTTATATATATATTATTAAAATTATCTACGTTGCAGCCACGTTTTGTATTTTTAGTGTCGCGGTGCACCGAATTACTGCTGAGGTAAATATCTAAAGGGGGCATGTTATAGCATGAGAGTAGCTACGTGGGGATGTATAATAATGCACAATGGCAAAAGCATGTTGACAGGACAAAACAAGCCCTATAAATCTAAATGTAGAAATTGAAAGGTCTGATAAAGATACTGTGCCAGTTCTAGTCAACAAGGTGTTTATACAGTTTTTAAGTTGGCGTATTTCAACTTTTATATATGATATTTTATATGTTATAATTGTTATATAATATTAAAGCTGTGATAATTTTTATTTTCAAACACTGCTATTTTAGTCGATAATTAGAAGAGCAAATAACAACTAGATCTTTTAAGGTTTGCTCATATACAAACGGAATCAATATTTGAGTTTATTGACAAAGACCTCCCTTACCGTTAGTCAAACTCCATCCAACTTAACGGTTGATAAAATCTCTTAAGATTTGCTCATATACAAAAGACTTTGTCATGCAGTTTTAAGGAGTGAAACCCCCACCAAAAAGATCCATCACTTTTACAATACATCAAACAGAAGAATGGAGAGTCTCTAAAGGATTACATAAAAAGATATCATGATGAGGTAATTGAAATGAGAGTTTTCACTGAACGAGAAACTCTTTCGATTTTCTGGAGAAACTTGCAAATATAACCTTTATGGGAGTCATTTGAGGAAAAGCAACCAGCCACATATAAGGATGCTTACATGAGGGCCTTGAAGCAAATCGAGACAGACAAGAAATACAGAGTTAAGAAACAACAGGAGGACGCAGAGGCACCCCGGGTTAGAGACAGAAAAGCTTTCTTCAGAAGAGATAGGATAGAAAGGCCAGACCGAGTCCTTTCCCGTCCTCTAGGATGATACATCCTTGTTCACCTCCACGACGTTCCTTCCACTAGCCTAATCCTCCACCAAACAAATACCCCCCTCTTCTCTCGAGGCTCCAACAGAATCAAGTTTTCACCAAGACATCTTCAGGACGAGATGTCACTTGGAGAGAATATTCACCCTTGAATACATCAAGAGACAACATTATTTTTGCTATAAGAGAGAAAGGTCTTTTAAGAAAGCCAAGCCCAGTAAGGGGTCCTCTAGAAAGAAAAAGCAGGTACAAATACTTTGATTTCCATGAGGATTTGGGCCACAGCACTTCAGAATGTTTCAGCCTCTGAAACCAGATAGAGAGTCTCATTCGAGGAGGACTCCTGACAGAATTCCTTCAGCAGGAAGACATAAAAAGAGATGATCATGCTCGGATTCACAAAGGGAAAGAACCAAAGAAGGAAGTGCAAATGATACACACTATAAACGGAAGACCTACCATGGCTGGATGTTCGAACAAATCTAGAAAGAATCACACACAAATGATTTTAGGAAGAGCCTCAAGATCTAGCATTTATGCTGTCCACGATGAAAAACTACCAAAGCTAAAGGTCGCCCAGATCGTGTTTGCAGAAAAAGACAATTATGATGTCATTCAACCTCATGATGACCCAATGGTCATTACCTTCTAGGTGTCAGACTGTTTAGTAACAAGAGTCATGGTGGATACAAGAAGCTTTGTAGACATACTGTTCAAAGACGCCTTGGACAAATTCAACTTGGAGTCTATCATGTTGAATAGTTACATGTCCCCTTTATATAGTTTCACCAGAGATTCAGTGATTCCAATAGGAAAAATCATCTTACCAATCACTTTGGGGCAACTTCCTGCTCAGATTAAGTGGTTGACAGAATTCTTGGTGGTCTATACTCCTAGTGCCTACAACATAATACTAGGAAGACCTTTCCTCGTGCGAACCAAAAGTGTGTTGTCCATCTACCATGATATTCTGAAATTCCCCATTGGAGATCGAGTAGGGGTAATACATGGAGATCAACACATTGCCAAGAAATCCTATGCCGCATCCACTAATCCTACAGTTCTTCTCAAACAGTGTGTGCAAATAGCAATAAAAAATGATATATTGCCCCAAGAAGAAGCTATAGTAGTAACTATGGAAGAAGAGCATTCAGAAGTCCAGGAGGAAGAAGATAAGAAAAGAGTCCCGAAAGAGCAAGAACGTGAAAAATCAGTCGACAATATAGAATCCATTCCCATTAAAGATGATGATCCTTCAAAAATGGTGAGAATGCCAGGGATCCCACCTCAGATATTTAACCACCAGTTGCAAGTGAATCTTGCCTGCAAGCCAGTCAAATAGAATAGACCTTTTTTTAACCAGGAGCGATACACTGCGATACAAAAAGAGGTAGATAAACTCCTTAAAGCTAAATTCATCCAGGAAGTGAAATACCCGGAGTGGATAATGAATGTGGTTTTAGTGAAAAAAAGGAATGGAAAGTGGAGAATGTGTGTGGACTTTACAGATTTGAATTAAGCCTGCCCCAAAGATAGCTTTCCCCTCGCAAAGATTGATCAGCTCATGGATTCAACCTCTGGGAACAAGTTCTTGAGTTTTATGGATGTTTTTTTTCCGGATACAATCAAATCAAAATGCATCCTTTTGATTAGGAAAAGACAGCCTTCATCACCCATCTGTTGGGATTTATGCCCTAAAGTTTGTAATTGTAAATGGTTAAAGACAATAATAAGAATTATTCAGATTATCATTCAAGTTCATAAAATGTTTTATATTCAGTAATACATTCGTATTGTGCAAGAACATCCTAGATTGCAAGATGTAATCTCATAATGAGTATATGATGGTCATATACAGAGAGGATTCATTTTGAGACGTGCAATTTAAAGAGTCCGTAGAGAGCGATCAAAGCTGGGTACTTTGTTTGTGATTGATCTACTGCTGCGGTCCATTCTGTAAAGTACGGTGATCTTATCCTAGACCGCTTATGTAGTTGACATGAGAATGGAGGCACCTTATATGATGAGATCATATAGGACTGGGCCACGATTTATATAAATCTCTCACCAAGATCCGTTAGTAGATGAGATTCATATATAATCGATAAACGATGGCTATTTATAGGTGATCTTAATCCTGAGTGTCTTATCGACTTCTTCAGGTTAGATTATGGCTTTTGATTTACCATGAGTGAGGTTGATGAGAATCTCGACTAATACCTCCGTATCTTGGAGCAGCGGCTTGGCTTGTGGCTGGGAAGGTTTGTACACAATAGTGGAATCCACTCCTTCTTGATTGAAGTAGATGAGTAGTTCCCTTAAGGGTTGATTCGGGGCTTGAATGATTATGAGCGCTCTCCTTCTTCCGTGAGGAAGACATGATTTAATTATTCATTAGAGAATCAATGGTACTTAAAGGAAAAGATATTTCTAGAGGGGTATAACGGACTTTATGACCCAGCTCTAGTTATGAACTATTTGTGGAGGATCACACTATATGCAATTAGCTATATCAATGGACACTGAGACTTCAGATTGTATAAACACGTCTACAGTTTTGAGAGTACAGCCTCGGGTTTTTAGTGGAATAACTCTGAGGTTAATAATCATGAAATATTAATTAAAGAGTTTTAATTAATATTACTAAGTATTATTGGAGCTCAAAACTGTGGATCCATTAGGTCCCCTTGCTAGCCCTTATGGTTGTTGGTAACGAGGATCACGGTAGATTAATTGGATGGTCCAATTAATAGTGTTACGAAAGTAATGCGATTTAACTAAAAGAGAATAATTAAATAATGTGATTATTTAATTACTTAAATATTTAATAAAATAATAGAAATTAATAATTATTAATTATTAATTCTATTTATTAAATATGAGGTCATGTGATTAAATAATGATTAGGACAAAAGAATTAAAATAATTAGATTATTTTAATAGTCTAAAAGGTCACAGGTTCAAGTCTTTAGGGAGACTAAAAATAAATAGGATTTAGAATCCTATTTTGACTTGGTCAAACTAAAACCCTAAAGGACTACTATATAAGTGTTATATAGTTAGAAAAAAACCTAACCTGATATACAAGTGAAAAAGAAAGAGAATTCGGCCACCAAAGAAAGAGAGAAAAGAAAAAAAAGTTTTTTCTGACTCTCCCTTCTTTTGCAGGATTCGGCCAATGTTCTTTTCACGTGACCTCCATCTCTTACCGTGACGTACCCACACACACGTTGTCAGACCGCGGGTCATAGCTCGGAAGATCTGGTGGTAGATCGAGGAATCAATAAAAGGAAAATCAAGAAAAATGTACGTAGTTCATGAAATCTTTTTTTGCGTATATACAGGAACTCGTTCCTGATTGAAAAAGGTTTTCAATATAAGAAAAAAATTTTAAACCCAATTCCGCATGTTATACGATAATCAAAAGTTTTTCTAAAACTCCCTTTAATTGGTATCAGAGCCAGGTTCTAAGTTTTTGTATATACGCAAAAGAAAAAGAAAAACTACATATTTCTTGTTTATTTTTATTTTTCTTTTTTATTCTTGATCTGTGATATATTATTGTGTAGGTACAAATCTAAAATGTATGATTTGTTTTTATTGTTATATAATTTGATTGTATAATTTTAAAAGCGTAGTTGGTCGTTAATTATATGGTGAATGAGTTATAGGATGAATTTTTATTTTTTTGGCCAATTGTTTATGGCAAAAAGTTTTTTTGTATATTTGTTTTATTGTTATTCTTGTAATCGATCTGCCCCACGAAGAGTTGAAGAAACGGATGATGCGAAGAAGAAACGAAAAAAAAAAAAACGATTGCACAGCCCCATGGGCAGCGGCGGCGCACGCTCACCCTCGAGCTCGCCCAGCGGTCGCGCGCGCCCCAACGGCTGCGCGTGCGTGGCCGCTGCCCAGCGCGCGCGGCTGCTGTCGCATTTGTGCTAGGGCCGTTTTTTGCGAACGATTTTTTGCTGAATTTTCTAGAAAAATATTATTGAATATTTTCTAAAAAAAGTGCAGAAAATTGGAGCGGAAAACCGTGGGCGAAACGACCCAAGAACGCTCGCGAAAGCGCGGCTCGCGCAAGGGCTGCGTGCGGCTACGCTGCTGGCAGCCGCACTTTCTCACGCGTTAGGGTTGTTTAGGGTTTCATCTTGACCTAGGGTGCGTGTTAAGATAACACTGTGGACCTCTGGAAAATATGTTGACTTTTGACAAAAATCAAGTTTGACTTGATTAGGAAAACGAAGACAAGAAGAATTCAACTCGAAAAATAACTCTTGAAGACCAAGGAATGCCTTGGGAATACAATTGTAATTAGAGTTGTTTAAGTTAGATAACCCATATCACTCGGTCAAGTACGTATGCTTTATTTATTTTCATGTGATGATTATATGGATGTTAAAGCATTATCATACATATGAATGTCATCTAGATTAGGTGTGCCTGCACATGTATAATAATATGTCATGCATAATTGTCATATTATATTATTTTATTTTAATGTGATTAAACTAGGAAACAATTTCATAAATGACAATTGAATAATGGATTTAGTTTTTAGGTGTAAAAACTTGATAATATCCATTAATTAACTAATCAACAAATTAAAGAGTTTAATTAAAAAGATTATTTAGCATCTTATCATTAATTAAGATTAATTAGATTAATTACTTAATTAAAAAGAACCAAATAATGAGATTAGTTTTTAGGAGTAAAAACTTAGTAAATCTCATTAATAACTAATCTATATTAAAGTGTTTAATTAAAGTGATTAGTTAGATTCTTTGTATTAATTAAGATTAATTACATTAATTACTTGATTAAAAAGAATCAAATAATGAGATTAGTTTTTACTCTTAAAAACTTGGTAAGTCTCATTAATAACTAATCTATATATTAAAGTATTTAATTAGATTAGTTAGGTCCATTTAATGTTATATTTAATTTGATTAACCATTAATGACATAATTGGACCAAATAATGTGATTTAGTTTTAATAGTTAAAACTTGGTAATTTCACATTTAATTTCTAGTTTATTTAAATAGTTTATGTAAATTAAAAATTGAAATAATAAATTATATTTTAAGAGTTAAAATTGAATAATTTATTATAACTAGTAAACTTAGATTTTATATTAGCCGTAGAATCTAAGTAAAGACTAAAAACATAGAGTTTTAGAAATTCTTAGTTTAAAGAAAATCCTAAATTACAAATAGTGAGTGGGAGAGTGTAACATCCCTAATTTCGAATAATTCATTTTGAATATGTGGATATAAAAATGTATGATTTGAGGGGTGTAAAACGTAATTAAATGTATGTTTATTTTTATGGTTTCCAAATGGACCAGATGGAGTGGTCCAGAAAGATTGCATAAACTGAAGGAAAAAGTGAACAGTGAGTACCGCGACCCCTCACTGCAACCAGAGATCGCGATGAGCGACTCGCGGTGAAAAATGGAATTTTTGGCAGTGAACACCGTGACCACAGATCGCGGTGAAAATGTTAAATTCGGGCAGTGAGCAACGCGACCACCAGCGCGACCATGATACCGTGATGGGTACTTGCGATGAAAGCGGTAGAACTTCTCCAGTGAGTACCGCGACCAGGTGGCGCGACCACAGGTCGCGATGACCGAATTTGTATATATGAAAAAAAGCTTCTTGCGAAAACCAAGCAGAAAAGAAGAAAAATAAAACGGGAAAGGCAGAAAGAGAGAAAGAAAAGAAAGGAAAAAGAAAAGAAAGAAAGAGAGAGAAAGAAAGAGAGAGAGAAGAAGAAGAAGAGAAGAAGAGGAAGAAGGGAAGAAGAAGAAGAAAAGGAAAGAAAAAGGAAAGAGAAAAGAAAGAGAAAGGAGAAAGAAAAAGGAAAATCCAGAAAGAAAACTGTCGTAAAACGGTATCCAGGTTGGTGTACACACGTTTCTGAAATTATTTTCGATAGATGTTTTGATTCAGTAAGTCTGGAAATATAGTTATGGATTTTATATACTCGTATTGATTTTTATATACTCGTATTTCATTTTTGAATATTGTTGGAACTATTTGTGCAATATTCTAATATTATGGAAATTCGAATAAAAGCGTATGTTTTCAAAACCTGGTTTACAACTATTGTTTGGTTTTCTACTTATGGATTTTGATTGAAATTTATATTTATTGATTCCTGAAAACAAAGAACTAATTTGTTATGATATTTGAAAACTTTGAATAATGGCTCTTATATATGTATAGGAAAATATGGATATAGGAGATTGACATGTCAATTGGGTGAATATATGGCAGTACTGCACCGTGATTTATGATGCCTCTGATGTTGATTATACGGACTACCATTTTCTCGTGAAATGGGAAACGACTGTGAAATACGGATACCATTTCATTCTGAAATGGGAAACCGACTGTGAGAATGTATGGATACCATTTCCTGGTGAAATGCTGAATTTAAGATTTGTTGTTTTATGTATATATTTTCTGAATTTCTGAATTTATGTTCTGAATTTAAGATTTAGTGTTTTATATTATATTGCAATTTATTTTAGTGTACACCTACTAAGCTATATGCTTAGCACGTCAGTTTTTATCGCGCGTAGGTCACAGGGATACTGAGGTAGAGAAAGAGTAGAGAGGAGGTATCTGCAGAGTTCAGAGTTCAGAGTCACCATATTAATTGGGTAGTTATATAGTTTTGTATGTTATATTCTGTAAGCATGCATATGCAGACGTCTGTAAATTCGACGAATATATATATTTTGTAAATAATTTTATGATTTCTGTATTTTGAAAAGTTTATAAATATTGAATTATGAATTAATTTACTTTAAAACTGTTGGAAAGTCGCACTAAACGGAAGAGTGCGCATTTGATTGAAAGGAGATTTGAAGTGTTGTTGTGAATTTTATTTGATTTGAGTTTTGTGGAAAATAGATTTTGGAAAATCAGAAAAACAGGGGAAACTCTGCTGAAATTTTTAAAACTGAATTTTGATGGGCTCACTCGAAAAGGTTTCTAAATTATAAATTATATGGTTTTCAGTTTATAAACAGAATTAAGAAAGTATTTGAAAACCCGGTAGCGCTCCCTGGGTCGATCCAGACGGGTTGGGTCAGGGGGTGTTACAGAGAGGGATATATGACATTATATCCCGCAGTCTCCATTATTAGTTCAACACCGTGAGGCTTGAGTGGCGCCTCATGACTGCTTTGCTTTCGTCTTCCCTACGGAGGGTGTCCACAAAATTCTTTGGGTTCATGGTACACGAGAGAGGAATTGAAGCCAACCCAGAAAAGATAAAAACCATTATGGATTTATCTTCCCCTAGAAATATGAAGCAAGTCCAAAGTCTTATAGGAAAAGTGGCTGCCTTAGCGAGATTCGTATCCAGGCAACAAATAAATGCCATCCTTTCTTCCAAGCTATAAGAAAGGAAAATGCATGGTATGGGATGCAAGAAGTGAAAAGGCCTTCTAGAAGTTAAGAACCTACCTCATGAACCCACCGTTGATGGGGAAACCTCATCCAGGAGATATACTACTTCTCTATCTAGCAGTATCAGAGGCAGCGCTGTCAGCAGTGCATTGATCAAGGAAGGCGAAGAAAAAGTACAGATATCAGTATATTATGTGGGTAAATCCTTACCTAAGTCTGAAAAGAATTATTCACGTTTAGAAAAGTTGGCATTTGCTTTGGTAGTGTCTTCTAGGAAACTGCGACCTTATTTTCAGTCACACACAATATCTGTCATGACCGACCAGCCTCTACAATAATTTCTCCTGAAGGTCGACATTTCAGGAAGATTAATAATGTGGGCTCTAGAGCTTACTCAATTTGACATCCGTTATCATGGTCAAAATGCAGTAAAAGGACAAGCAGTAACTGATTTTATTTTGGAATGCACAAAAGAGCTTCAACAAGAAAACGCGTCACCTTCTGAAAACCTTCAAGATCAACAAGGGGAAGGAGACCGTGTTAAGAATGTTCCTACTTGGACTTTGTGTATAGATGAAGCCTCAAACCAGAATGGCAGTGAAGCTAGCTTGATCATGATAGATCCTCAGAAAGCAGAGTTCAGCCATTGTTTGCGTTATAACTTTAAAACGTCAAACAATGAAATAGAATATGAAACTTTGATAGCTGGTTTGAAGATAGCCCAGGAGTTAAAAGTCAAGGATATACAAGTCTTGAATGATTCACAACTAGTAGTCAACCAGGTGAGTGACACTTTCCAAGCCAATGGAGATAACATGGTTGCATATTTGAAAAAGGCCAAAGAACTCATAATACACTTCAAGACTTTTTCAATCAAGCAAATTCCCAGAGCTTAGAATAATCGTGTAGATGTTTTGGCGAAAATAGCTTCTGGAGAAGGATATGCATTACCAAAAGCAGTCTCACTTCAGATAGTAACAACATCAAGCATTTCAGAGCCAAAATAAGTGACGCGCGTCGACAGATCAGCATCCTGGATGGATCAAATACTGAACTATATCCTCATAGAGAAATTGCTAGAGGATAAACTAGAAGGATCAGATATCGAGCAGCACGCTTTTGCATTATAGAAGGATTTTTATACCTAAGGGGTTTCTCATTACCACTTTTGAGGTGCCTCCATTCAGAGGAAGTAGCATGGATCATGAATGATTTGCATAGTGGGTACTGCGAGAACCGTTCAGGAGGGTCTTTACTAGCCCACAGAGTCTTAAGATTAGGATATTTTTGGCCTACTATGCACGAAGACGCTAAGAAGTTAGTCCAAGAGTGTGAGATTTGCCAAAATATGGGAGACTTGATTCACAAACCTCCAAAAGCCCTAACTTCCATTAGCGCTCTTTGGCCATTTGCACAATGAGGTGTAGACCTCATTGGACCTCTCCCCATGTCAAGAGGACATGTGAAGTATGCAATTATAGCAATCGATTACTTCACTCGGTGGGTAGAAGCCAAATCCTTAGCATCAATCACTGAAGCTCAAACCACAAGGAATGGTCTGGAGCTTCAAGAGTAATCATCACGGACCTCGGAACACAGTTCGATAACAAGAAGTTCAGAAAATTTTGTAACACTTGCAAAATCGAGTATCGTTTTGCTTCAACAGCACACCCTCAGACCAATGGTTTGGTGGAGTCCACCAACAAAACCATAAAAACGGTAATCAAGAAAAAAATGAAGAATGCTAAGGGAAATTGGGCAGACGAACTTCCACATATCCTGTGGGCCTACGGGACGACAGAAAGAACGGCCACAGGAGAAAAATAGCCCTCCCTTCTTCAGAGTAAGCCATTTTTGTTTAGAAAACAATGATGAGCTATTGAGAAGCACCCTAGACCTCTTAGAGGAAAAGCAGAGCAAGGTAGCAGTCAAAGTAACTGCATACCAACAGTGAATAGCTCGATATTTGAACAAGAATGTAAGAATACGAGAATTCAAAGAAGGATATTTGGTCCTAAGAAAGGTGACTCAAAATACTAAGCATCCAAGAGAATGAGCACTATGAGCAAACTGGGAAGGACCATATATTGTCAAAGCAATTGTCAGGCCTGGACTATACAAGCTAGAAGATATAGAAGGGAACACAATCTAGCATACTTGGAATGCTGATCATTTGAAAAAATTCTATCCATAGATCACTCTGCAACCCCATGCCGCATGAAAAGCAAAGAAATCTATGAATGAATGTTTATAATTCTATTTCCTTTTCAAGAAATTTACTTTGCAGCATCCCTCCTTTTTGTATATATTTTTTAAATGCAATGAAGACATAAGTTAAACGATCTATGTCTCCATGATGAATTAACTATGTCTCCACGAAGAATTATCTTTGTCTCCATGATGAATTAACTATATCTCCACGAAGAATTATCTATCTCCATGAAGAATTAATTATGTCTCCACGAGGAATCAACTATGTTTCTACGAGGAACGAATTATGTCTCCATGAAGAACGATATGTTATGATTCATTCATAAACATATCGTATTTAACCATTTTATTCCCCTGAAAGACTTATTCAGGAAGAACCTATTGCAGGAACAAAGATGTTTGCTGGGTTAAGTCTTTTAATTCCTCCGAAGATGAAATTCCATAGAGATGAGCTTACATGCTGACGAGCATCTTAAGCGAGCTAACTATATAAATATACACAAATTTTCCTGATAAGTCCAGGAAAAGAAGATCAGGACACAGAAAAGTATCGGCATGTCGCCTTCGACAATCAGCGTCCACAACATGCATATATATAGGCTTTCTATGCGTCCAGGTCATGAAGACCAGGACACAGACAAGCCCCGACATGTCGCCTTTGACAATCAGTGTCCACAACATGCATACGTATGAGCTTTTTGCGCATCTAGGACATGAAGACTAGGACACAGACAAGCCCCGACATATTGCCTTCAACAATCAATGTCCACGACATGCATACATATGGGCTTTCTGCGCGTCCAGTACACAAAGATGAAGATATAAAAGCTACGAGATATGGAGAATAATCAAATTACAAACATCAGCAGAAATTACAAGTCTCTCTACAACATGCAACAAAATGTTTCTAGCAACATTTAACATGTCATGAGCAGAAAAGTGGAAATAGCATATATAAAGCAGAAGTCAAAAGCAAAAGCAAACCCTACAGTCCATAAAGCTGCAAATAAAAGCTAAGCTCCATGATCAGCAATAAAAAAAATATACTAATAATCATCCAACAAAGAGAAGCAAAATGCTAGTAGAAAATTCGAAAAGCAAGAAAAGATATTGTTCATGAAGGTCACATGTTGTCTTTACTCTTTATCTGTAACATCCCGGATTTCGGATAATTAATTTTATATATATGAAAATAAATTTTGTGATTGGAAGGGTCTAAATGTAATTAAAAGTATGTTTATTTTTATGATTTTCAGGTGGACCAGATGGAACGGTCCAAAAATGATGCAAGAAAAAGGAAAACTAAAGCAGAGAGCATCGCGACCTGGTCACCGCGACCACAGGTCGCGATGGCTTGCTCGCGGTGGAAAACGCGATTTCGGGCAGTGAGCATCGCGACCAGTCACCGCGACCACAGGTCGCGATGAACTTCTCGCGATGAAAATGTCAAATTCTGGCAGTGAGCAACGCGACCACCAGCGCGACCATGGTACCACGAGGTGTGCTCGCGATGAAGGCGGTGCAAACGCTCCAGTGAGTACCGCGACCACAGGTCGCGACAGCCGAAAAATATAAAAAAAAAGTAGCTTCTCGCAGAAGCCAGAAAACACACAGAGCAGAAAAGAGAGAGGAGAGGCCGAGGAAAAAAGAAAAGAAAGAGAAAGGAAAGAAAGAAGAAGAGAGAAAGAAGAGAAAGAAGAAAGAAGAAGAAAAAGAAAGAAGAAGAAGAAGAAGAAGAAGAAGAAGAAGAAAAGAGGAAGGAAAGAGAAAATGAAGTGTAGGTGAAGAGAAAGGGAAAGGAAAGGAAAAGAAAATCGTGGAACCGCGATTTGTCGAACGAAAAACGGTATTCAGGTAGGTGTACTTCCGATTTCGGAATCTTTACGAAAAGTATTTCGTTATCGTTTTCGTTTTCGTTTTCGATTTCGTTGAAATTTCTCGTTTTTGATTTTCGTATGAAAATTGTTTATTTTATATGAAAAATCGATGATTGATATATCTATTGTTGATTTTGGAATGATTTTATGATAGATTGCATTTTGATCGTGTTTTCGAATATTTCGATTTCGTTAAAAATACTTGATTTAGATTTTCGTATAACTATTGATTATTTTTCTTGAAGAGTATTGTGTGAATTGTATGTTTATTGAGCAACTATTGTTTACTGAGTAACTATTGTGAAATTTATTGTGAATCTAGTTCATCGGAAACGGCCCTAGGATACTTAGACATAGAAATGGATATAGGAGGTTGGTATACCAGCTGGGTTTACTGAGCAGTACTGCGCCGCTATTGATTGCTATTGATTATCATTATGTACCTCCTCATGGATTCGTCCAGGGGCAGGGAGACACGTACCTCCTCAAGATTCGTCCTGGGGGTTGGGAGCCACGTACCTTCCTAAGGATTCGTTCCTGGGATAGGGAGTTATGTACCTCTCTAGGTTCCGTACCCACGGTCCTAGAGTAGGGAGATACGTACCACTCTTAGGATTCGTCCTAGGGTGGGAGTTTGACCCACATTCCAGTCCTAGTATGTTGAGTATTCTAGCGGGCCAGATTTGAAGGGAATTGAGAAGTGAATTGAATGATTTTCTTAACTGATTTTATATGTTGATCCTATTGTTGAAATTAAAGTGATTAAAACTGTTTTATGGTTTGCTTTTGTAAATAAATTGATTTGTAAATGATTAGAATTGAAATATTTATATATATTGTGATTTGTTTCTTGTTAAAGGTTATTTATGATTATTTTTTTTATAATTGAGTTTATTGTACACCCACTAAGCTATATGCTTAGCGCGTTAGTTTTGTTTCTAACGCGTAGGTACCAGGGATCCCGAAGAAGCCAAAGACTGAAGAGAGAGAGATTTGCTGACAGAGTCCCAGAGTTATCACAGTTGGGTAGCTATATTGTTGTTATATGTATATATTCTGAAAGCATGCATATATAGAGGATTTGTAAATATGTTTTGTAATTAAATATTTTATGATTTCTGTCTTTTATTATTAGAGTGTTTGTAAATATTTTATTCTATAAACTGTGTTGAGAAGTCGCACTAAACGGCAGAGTGCGCAATTGTTTGAAAATAATATTGAAGTGTTGTTATTGAAATTGTATTTGATTGAGTTGTGAAAAACAGGTTTTGGGAAAATCCGAAAAACAAACGGAACTCTGCCGAAATTTTGTAAAAAGTTTATGTATTGGGCTCACTCGAAAATGGTTTTACAATTGATAAATTATATGGTTTTTCAATAGTTTGAAAATCTATCGATGGGCTCACAACGATTTTCGGACTATAAAATGAATTTAGAAAGTTTTGAAAAACCGTGTAGCGCTCCCTGGGTCGGTCCAGCCGGATTTGGTCAGGGGGTGTTACATTATCCTTCAGAGCCTCCTCATTGACAACCTTAGCTGCATCTTCTTTCTCACCATCAAGAGCTGCATCAGCACCATCCTCCATATTACCAGCCTCATCTTAATCAAAAATCTAAGTTGAAGAGTCGACCTTCACCTTCCTCAAGATAGCCTTTTTATCCCAGTTGTCAATCAGCCTAAGATCCCATTCTGTAGGAGCTTTTTCAGCCACCTAAGACTGAGTCAGGAGGGTCATAGTTTGAAGAGAAGACTCATATTGCTTGTCTAATACTTCGTTAGCCAAGGTCAACTCATTAACAGATTTCTCCAGAAGCTTTATCTTCTTTTCCATTTCTGTTTGAGTCTTTTTCCAGGACTTCATCTTCTCTTTGTCCTCCAAGGCAACCCTTTTTATCTCTTTCTCATGGAGCAGCAATTTTTGGCCATCCTCTTCCTATGAGTTCAAAGTCGAACGAAGAGTATCCCCCATCACATGAGAGTACATGAAGACCTGCAATATATAAATCATTACCCCTAATGATAAAGGAAAACATATATATATATATATATATATATGTATATATCATCAGCAAAACTCGCTTGGGTGTTAGAGGCCAGAAGTTTGTTTGACAGGTGCTGAGGATCCAAAGAGAAAGCATTAATAAAACGATCCATATGATAGATATTGTTTAGAATATCGCCAGGAGGAGGAACTTGATCATGGCTCCCTCCGGCTTCGTCCAGGTCCTCGGTCAAATTCTTAGGAGAAAACTTTCTCTTTTTTCCTACAGCCTTCGATTGAGCACCAGTAGGAGTCTCCCCTCCATGACTCTTGCTTCCAAAAGAACCCATGAGCGACAATGCTTTTTCCAAAGCTGAACCACTAGAAATTTTCTTCCACCGCTTTTCCGCTTCCTTAATCAAAGTTGCAGGATGCATAGCTTGAGGATCGGTCTTTTCTACACCACGAGGAATATTCAAAGACATCTTTTAAGAAGGCACCAACACCGCAAAAAGAGAAAACAAAGGTTAGAAAGAATCAAACCACCAACTAGCAGTTCATGAACTTATATATCTGTATAAATGAAGAAAAACCTAAATGACTAGTCCTTAATAATCTAGAAGCCTTTAGCCTCAGTAAATCAACCTTTTCACCTAAACCTCTTCGATTCACTCTTCGAGTCAACTTAGAAGGAAAGTATTTATAGATATTAGTAAGGCGAGGCCACCCCCCCAATGAAAAAAAAAGACACATTTAAAAAGATGGGAAAAAAAAAAGAAAAGAAAATGAAGATCACAATTAAGGGGTGAGGGCCACCTGGAATATTGAACTTGATAGGGACTTTTCTCCATATTCCCCCTGCCTCCAATTTCCTTTTATAACTATCCACTTGAACCTCCAATCCACATCCTTTTTTAGTGGAGCTAGGACAAGGTTACCTATCTCGTTAGTGGCTTTTAAATATAACTGCCCCTCAAAGTTAGCAAGCTTATTATCTTGCAGTGTATATTTAAACTCCTCAACAGTGGGAGTAGGCCCCCCATACTCTATCCATATTACATAACAACCTGACAAAGATCTCCAGAAACCTGAAGAAAGTTGAAAAGGTATCAAATCTAATTCTACCAACATTTTCCCAAAGAATGGTTGGAAGGGAAGGTAAAGACCCGACTGAAAGGCACAAAGTAGTATGGGAATCTCACCTCCAGGAGGGTCGTACATAGGGTATCCCTTTGGAGGCACCATGATGTCTACAGTTGAAGGGATCCTATACTCCTCCCTCAAGTCCTGAATATGTTCATCCGAGCATATACAGGGGAGGATGGGGAACGACACCTGATAAGGTTTGGTTTTAGAGAACATTTTTCGTTTCGCACCATTAGTTCTAGAACCAACTGATTCGACTTTTACCCTCTGACTTCCACCAGACCCAGAAGGAGTGTTTGTTATAGCCTCCCTGATATACACACTAGGAGAAACACCAACAGAGGCATTTCTCCCACTTTGGCTCATATTATCACTCATCATCCTAAAACTGGAGCTACCCATCACATGGTCCCCTATTGTTGACACAAATGGACTGTTGCGTGTGATACTGACCCTAGTAGTTCTGCTCACTAAACTCCCTGTAGAACTTGAATCAGACAAAGAACCTTTAGGGGTGTAAACACAAGGATCATGCCTACGAGAACTAGAACCATACATGGCAAAGACAAAAAAAAAAAAAAAAAGAATAAAAAGTTCCTTTTTCCAAAAACACTAGGATCATGCTTATGAGAATTATAACCAGACATGGCAAAGACAAAAAAAAAAAAAAGAATAAAAAGTTCCTTTTTTCAAAAACCAAAGAGAGAATGGTTACCTGAAAAATAAGAGAAAGTAAAGCTTTTCCAAGAAGAAAACCAGCCGAGACTAAAAGAGAAAGAGAAGAGGCATGAGTCTTTTATTTGTGGAACACAAACCGTCTCTCAATCCAAGCCGTCCATGATTTTTCATCCAACAAACTAGAGTTATTGAAGCAACCAATTTTGAGAAAAAAGCAATCAGGAAGGGTGATAGTTGGCATCTGGGAAACGTGCTCCAGAAGCACTCATGCACTGGCTTGAAATTTATGCCATAGTAGTAGGCTGACATCAACTGCCAAAGATGAGATAGAGGGTCAAGATCATTCCTCTATTTTTCATTTTTTTTCCTACCCTTCTCTCTTTCTCTCTTTTTCTGACACCAAACATTTAATGCATAGTCAAAATGATTTAATTTTTATTTTTTCAAAAAAGAAAAGGAAAAACTGAAGAGTTTTCTTGAAAAAGAAAACGTCAGTGGATAAATACTCAAATCTCTGATGCAAATCTTTCAAAAGGTCTTTAATGTTTTGTCTCCTCAAAATGTCCAAGACTGAAGGACTTCTATTAACAGGAAATTTGGTCCAAGATTTAAGCATTTGTCCAGGAGGTTTGACTTCCAAGAGTAACATCCAGGAGATAAAAAGGAAGATATTTAAGTATCTCATAAGTAAATAATAGATATTTTAATATGACAATGACAATTTTATATGAGACAAAAGAGAAAGACACGTGAGATAATCAAGGAATCGTGGCATGGAATAGGAAGGGATCAACAAAAGGACAAAAAAGAAACAAACATGCAACCGCTAAGAGAGAGAAGGTGGTATGAGAATCAGAGATGGTAGGCCAAGATATCCCACAAAAAACATGTCCCCTTAATAGGAATAGATGAATATCCAAGCGGGCATATGAGAAAGCGACAACTGGAGGACCTTGCTAGACAAGCCTGCATGTGAGGGAACCAATCTGACCTGGACAGAATGCTTGACCTACAGAAAAGGGACACCTAAGCGCTAGACTGTCTTGGAGGAGATCTTAGTCACAGCTTGCATCTTACATGTCCACTCCTTGTTAGATTAAGGCGTGTGTCTACTGACATGCTCACAACACGTGGGATAAATTTCAAGTGCAGGATGTGTCGAAGTAATAAATTTCCGCGAGTACGGGGTCGAATCCATAAGGAAGTGTAGGTACTAATCCTATAAATTAAAGATTAAACTAATGTGATAAAAGTAAATAAATTGTTTTGGGTTTTTTTCGAATTAACTAAATTATCAACTAAAACAATAAAATAAAACGAGACGGAATATATGGAGGAAACGTTAGGTGGTCACACAGTCCCAATTCAGGATAAGGAAACGGTGACTATTATGAAGCACGTTATTGACAAGATACGACTTTGATAGCTTAGGACACACCATGTTGTATTGGACACGCAATGGTGTGGAATTCCAATTAAACACACCTATTAGTTCTAGAGTGTATTAAAATGGAAACATGTAGCTAATCGAATACTAAGTCAATTGAGTAATTTCTTATCAAAACTAATCAAGGGTTGATTTAGAGTCCATTAAGTCTTATTGTAATATGATGATTTCGCGTACCAATCACAGTGATATCAAATTGCTTCTACTCTAGATACTTGCAAACTACTATTGTAAATGCATAGACACACGAATATTCGCAATTGATAACATCAAATAATACTCACAGCCATGCATCTTCTCTGTGCGCACGATCCACGAACACGATCCCTGGTCATGGTAACCAGGTCGCGTGGCCTGCTGATAGCAATTCTTCTTCTTCACCGCGAGGAGTACCGTGACCATGCCTTGGTTGCGATCTTTCTCGCGATGTACACTGTTTTGATGCCCTTCTTCCATATACAAGCTGGTTGCATGTTCCCTTGCATGCTTAATTTCACGGTTTTGGCTTGTTTCATCCAAATCTTCACGTAAATTCACGAAAATCACCTAGAAGCTGCACAATCTCACAAAACACATCAAAGGCACCGAATTTACTCAAAAACACAATCAAAACACACGGTTAAAGGGGTGTAAAAAGGTAACAATAAAAGACTGATCATCTACCACACGATCAAGGGATAATGAAGAATGAAAGAGTAGGTCAAGAGAGCAAAAGTGAAGGACCATAGAAGTAATGACACCTGACAGAAGCTGTGAGAAGAAGTCTGTAACTTGCAGCCTATAAATACCTATGCACATTTTGAAGAAAAGGTGAGCTATTCTTTTTACCTTTTATACTTTTCTTTTATTTTCATTTCATATTGAAAAGCTTAAAATAGATTTTTCTATACTAACTTAGGCGTCAGAGCATGGTTACTGGAGTACCACTGGCCACCACACTGATCTTAAGGGTTTATCTATCTTTACAGGTTCTTCCATGTGAACTCTATGTTAGGATTGTGTTGAATAGCAAGAGTGTAATAGTGTATTTGACAATCGATTTCATATAAATAAAAGTGATTTCTGTTTTAATAAATCTTATAGTAATTATATCAATTGTCAAAAGTAAATAATCATAAGGTCAAGAGACTATGAGAAACAAAAGAATTGTTCATACATCTGGATATGTATAAGGTAGACACAATTCTTTAGTTAGTCTCGAATAACATTCACAACTTAAGATACAAGATTGGGCACCTTTATCTTGTTAAAGTTGTAGATTCTTTTGTTAGCATTTGAATGGGATCAAATATGATATGATGAGTCTAAAATCATCGAAGTGTCTGTGGACAAAAGAATCTAGTACACTGGGTGCATTGAATATGATCACTATAGAAAACTTTATCCGCAACCGTCAGTGGATAAAAGTGTTCTACTGAGACAATCGGAGAGTCTATCGTAATCCTGAGATAAATGATGGACTTATGGTTGCATGCGTTATTATTTGAGCTATCAATGAGTACGATTATATCACATACACTATTCTCGATGGTTTGGTGGTATTCACGTGTATATTGATAGAGGACATCATTTATAGAAATGGACATCGTGACTGCATCTAGTAAATGTCAGTAGAATACTATCATATGGATGTTTTGAGGTATTGAATATTAAATCTTAACATTGAGTTTTCAATAGTGATTATTGAAACATGGCTTCTGGACAAGTCAAAATATCCAAGTTCGAAAACATGGTCATATGAGTAAATATAGTAACTTGGAGAGCTATAGACGGTCTATTAGCTCTTGGCGATTACTGGTATTTTTCACGAGGATACACTTTCTCCATTTAAGTTGTCTAGGGTACGAATTAGTACGCTCACTCATTCTATATTTATTTAAAAGTTCAATTTTAGTTATTTAGTGAAATGAACTAAAATTAATGGATCGGACCTAAGTGAATCATTTGTTGATTGTGATTAGGTTGTGTCTATTGGAGCTTAAATTTAGATAGCCCCCCAAGATCCCCAATCCACATGAACTTGAATGGATCACTAGTTATATACTACCGGATCATTTATTTGATCCATCTTAAAAAATTGATTTTGGAATTTATTTCAAAAGTTTTTAGAGGTGCATTCTTGTGTTTGATCAAGACATGCGGTAACTCATCAAAATACCTGGGATGGGCGGCCAAGGGCGTGTGACCCCTTGGGCAGCCCTAAGGAATGTTTTTAACATCCCGTAAATATATTAAATAATATAATTAGCACATTTAATATAAATGGGCTGTTGAATTATATTTAACATATTTATTAAAGGCATGTGGACTTGTTTCTTTTTGTAAGAATGAGTCTAGTTCACATGTGGACTTGTGGAGGTCCAATGAGATTAATAAAATAGAAAAACAAAGTTTAGCCCATGTGTTTAGGGGTGGGCGGCATTAGCTAATTACTTTGTTTTATTTTATTATTTAATTAAATGAAAATTAATTAATTATTTAATTAAAAGTCAAAACATTTTTCTATTAGGAATTGAATTTCTAGTTTCATACTATTGGTGATAGTATGATAAGTATCAAAAACCTTATTTGATAAGGAGATAAATAAAAGGAGTTATTTATCAAATCAAATTAGGAAAGTTTTTGATATTTATCAAAACTCTAAAGTTGACTATTAGTCACTTTTAGTAAGTTTTGATAAGTCATTCAAATTATAATTATCTTTTAATTATAATTGGATAATACATTTTAGAGTTGGGATTGAATTAAACTCTAACTTTATAGGTTTTATGGTGAAACACAAATCCTTCCACACTAAAGAGAATTCGGCCACCATAAATAGAGAGCTAGGGGAGTTTGGCCAAACCTGAATGCTTATGTGCAAGTTTTATGAGCTTTTGATAGCTAAGAAAAACCGTCCCCTACTCTAAGCAAAAGTGTGATTCGGCCCGAGAGAAAAAGAGAAAGAATAATTGAGTTCAAAGTGTTCTAAGTTTCCTCAGGAAGGTTTTGATTGACTAACGAAAAAGAAACGTTTTTTGTTTCTCATCCTCAAATACGCAATTCAAAGAAAAGGAGCCCACACTCCAAGGTAATCCACATTCGTGAAGGATTGGAATATCCTGCGGTTCATAGTCGACGGAACATCAAAGTTCATGTATTACAAAAGGTATGTTACCTTTTAATATATATATTTAGTTAACTATGGGTTAAGATCTACTCTTTTTGGAAAATTTTAAAAGTACCAATGCAAAAATTCTTTTTTGCGCCTTCTGCTACGCCGTACTCCTATTTTTCCAACACTCTAAAGATTTTTCCTAAGAAAAGTAGCCCAAGCACTCACTGAAACATTTAAATCTTATCGTTTATATATTTATTGTCAAGTATTATATTACCAATGATTATTGTAAGAGTTGATAATGCTTCATATGTCATTGATGATTGAAACGATGTGCTAGGCTCAATTTCCAGGAGATATATTCTTATACTCTCTTTACTTGTTGGCTTTGAGTTTGTTAACAAATTTTGAGTTAACACCAATAAACTAAAAATCAAAACTTGTGCCCATTAACTAGAAAAGCATGGAAAGTAGAAACATTTATAAGATCCAATCAAACCCAGTTACAAACTATAGTCATCAAAATCACATCTTTTCCACATCAACGAACCAAAAAACCATGTGATTCTACTTTTACTTCTTCTTGCTTTTCCCCTGAACAATCTCAAGCACACTAAATCATAAAAAAAAAATGAGATTTTAAAATGTTAATCCAACAATTAAACCCCTTATCAAGGTTGTGTTTGTGGATAAATCCATAAACACCACATATTTTGAACATTGCGTCGGGTAATAGCAGATAGTCATGGCCGTTGGAACCGAACTGGCGATTCTAGTTCTTTTTTTTCTCCAACCGGAACCGGGACCGGGGAGGTTCCGGTCCCGGCTTCGGTTGGAATCGGGAGGGAACTGACGGTTCCTGTTCCTCCCCGATTTTTTTGGAGCCGGCGGTTCAAACCGGTTCGAAACCAGAAAAATAAAAAAAATAAAAATTTAAATAAATTAATAAAAAATTTAAATATATAAATAACGATAATAAAATATATAAATAAAGTGGGTACTGTTATGTTTCGGATGTGATCAATCGTCGCTTGTTCCTTCGGTTGCCGTTGTATCCTCGTTGGTGTCGAAGAAGTCATTGTCGTCGGACACCAGATCCAATTCCTGCTGCTGGTATGAGGCCTTGGTCCAGTCATCAACACAAACCTGGATCTGTATTGAGTCAGGACTGAGCAATGCTCATCTCTCGTCCAGAACATTGCCACCTGCACTAAATTCCTGTTCGACGGCGATGGTCAAGACAGGGGTTCCAAAAATTTGTTTGGCAATGATGGCCAACATTAGAAATTTAGTTTCGTGCTCCCTCCACCACTGTAGGACATTAAAGTCTGGGGTGTCCAAAAACTCAAAAGAGGTGTTTATGTAAATATCAACCTCTGAAACATAGGTTAAAGAATACAAACTCCCCGACGTCCTTGCTTTTTTGGTAAACACACTTGCCCCTAACTTCCTTAATGTGGAGGAAAAGCGCAAATGACCAGTACTACCGCTTCCACTTGGTTCCGGTTGTTGAACAATAATGTTCAGCGAGGGACCGTAAACAGAATGATATTTGTCATACATTGAATAAAATAAATTCCTAACATTATTATATAAACTACTAATATATATGTCCGTTATCCCTAGAGATTGGTAATAAAGTGTAAAAAATTCATATAAACTATTTAATTTATTCTTAGGGTCAAAAACTGATGCAACAGTATAAATTACAGGAATGTCCCTATAATAGTTTATCCATCTTTCTCGCATTTCATAAACACACGAAACTAATTCATTTATTTGTGCACATTCATTAAGTACACCTACAATATTAAGGGCTTCAAATAAAAATAAATGTGAAGTTGGATAATATATACCGGATAAAGAATGTGTTGCATCATGAAAAACTTTTAAAAACATGCAAATTTTTGTACAAACGTCCTAATGATGTTTATATAAATTAATGGTATTAACATTATGCTGCATAAATCTAACTAATAATTCTCTATACTCGTAGTTTTTACAAAGCAACTTATATGTGGAGTTCCAACGAGTTGGAACATCACAGGAAAACCTAATTGGACGTTTCTCGTTAGCTTTACAATATCTAGCCCATTGTTTCATAGTGCTAGGATGTTTCCACAAATACTATAGAGCATCTCTAATTGGTGTAATCCACTCTTGTAGTGTTTGCAAGTCATGTTGTAGACATATATTTAAAACATGGCAAACATATATTTGATGAAAAAATCTGCTGCCAAAATAGGGTTGACACAATTGAATTAATTGTGGAACGGTGGCAGTATTATTTGCGGCATTATCAAAACCAATTGCAAAAATTTTACTTTCAATACAATATTTTTCAAAAATAATTTTTATTAATTTATAAATATTGTCAGCAGTATGGGTGTCGTCAAAAACTCTAAATGCCAATATTTATTTTTGTAAATCCCATGATTAGTCAACGAAATGGCAAGTGAGTCCTAAGTATGAATGTTTTTGCCAATGATCACTCTAGATATCGGCACAAACAGACACACGACCCATATAATTTTAAAAATATTTTACTAAAGCTTTTTTTCTTTTTTATAAATATCACACATAGTACGTTTTAATGTGGTCCTAAGTACTTTACATGCAGAGGGATTTAAAGCATTATGACAATATTTTAAAAAACTAGTTTTTTCCCCAAAACTAAAAGGAAGATGTTCGGTCGCTACCATTCTTGCTAATTGGTCCCTATTATTTTGATCAGTATATTTAAATAAATGATGGTTAGAGGATGTGTACCTTGCAATTTGGTGTTGTCCTCGCTAATGGTGAGCTTCGGCTGAATGCTTGCTGTTGATATGCTTCCAATACGTCCCGTACCCTCAGGATTTGTTTCATGTAAAATCTTTGGAACAATAGTTGCAAACCATTATAACTAACCCATCCTTCTCCACCCTCTTCATATGAACTTTAAAAAGTTCAGATTTGTACTTTGACAAATCTGATTGCACCTGCGGCATTTATACAGTTTCACTTGGGGTTGGAGTAGAGGGACCAGCGCCAGTAGAGGGATGAGAATAATAAGGATTAAAATTAAGAGGAGTTTCATTACCAAAAATTACCTCATCATATTCTCTTTGTTACAAGTATTCAGCAAAATTTCGATTGTTATTATATTCTGGGAAAGGGCGACTTTACACTTCTTGAACATTTAAATCCGATACCTGCTCATTGTGCTTAGCGTCTCTACTGGAAATGGACCTTCTGGAATTGAAAACAGATTTTCGACCTCCGAAAATAGATGGTTTTGAGGATGATGCCATTATAAATTTATAAAATAAAGTATTTAAATAAATAATGAAAACAATTGCAATAGTGAAAAACAATAGCAAGATTGAGAAAATAAGAGAATTAGAGAAAGATTGAGAGAATTAGAGATGAGAGAAATATTGAGAGAATGAGAGAATTTATGTGAATGAATTGGAGAATTGATGGGGTTTATATAGTTTTTTGGATTGAGAAAAAATTAATATTTTTTAAAATTTAGGGGTTTAAATTGTATTTTTAGGGGCCCTTTTGATAATTTTCTAAGGAAGGAGCTGTTGAACGGCTCCTTTTTTTTGACTGCTGCCAACTGCCAGGTCTGGCAGCTGGCAGCAGCCAGCAGGTGGCCGTTGGCCCCAGTGGCCAACGGCCACAATTTTAAAAACTAAAAAAAAAAAAATTAAAAAACTTTTTAGTTTTTAAAATTGTGGCAAAACTTTTTAGTTTTTAAATTTTTCTTTTTTTTAAAGTTCCTAATCGGCGGTTCTGGTTCTTTTTTAAAGCCAATCAGAATCGGGACCGCCTGTCCCGGTTTCGGAATCGGTTTTGAACCGAAACCTTGGGTTTCGGTTCAAAACCGTAGGTTCGGTTCGAACCGAACCGAGGCCATCCCTAATAGCAGAACGCACTTTCAGGATGCTTTCTTTCCACATTAACCAGAGTGTAATTTATCAAAAATGTCCTATTATAAGAATGAAAAATTCTTTTTAATCACAACCAATAATTTGACTATTGATAGAAGACATAATCTAATGGTAACAACATATATCAATAAAGTTGAGGTCCCGAGTTCGATTCTACTCCCTTTCAAGTAAAAAAAAATAAAAAATAAAAAAAGCTATTGATAGCCAATGATGAAATTATCTTTTCAACACATAACCAATTGTAAAAATTACAAAACCCCCTAAGTAAATAAAAATTACAAAAAACTATAAGTGAGCAAAAATTTTTTTTTTTTTTTAAATGTCTACACACGATTCTCTCTCTACCCAACCTATTAATTGCAATATCAAATTAAAACATATATCAATGGTAATAAATTAATGATAACATAACAAAACATTTTAAAAAAAATTAAATCTAATATTAATGATAACCAATTTTATATATTCATTATTGCATTGAATTCAATAGATTTATTTTCTAAATACATCAAATTAATTTTTAAGTTTTTATTATAAATTATAATAGATAAATATTTTTTAAAGTATTAAAAATAGAACAAATTTCAGCCAATCTATATGAAGTTTTTCCTTTTACAAACGGAAATAATTTTATGAAAAATTAATAGTGAACCCCCCTGCCGTTACCGTAGACCATTAAAGATGATTGTTAACCGTTTAAAAAGTGTAAAAAGATCAAAATAGCCCTAATTAAAAAATTAAAAAAAAACTAGAATAAAAAATGAACAGTCGGAATTAACTTATTGAAAAACTAATAGTTAACTCTCCTGCCATTAGCGTTGACCGTTAAAGATCACCGTTGACAGTTTCAAAAGTGTAAAAAGATCAAAATACCCCTAATTAAAAATAAAAAATAAATCTATATTCAAAATTAAATAAAATTAAATATAAATTTAAAAAATAATTAAAAAACGCTTAAGATTAAAAAAAATCAGAATCTATTAAAGATCCACGAAGGTCCTCCATGGGAGACCACGAAGGGGAGGATAGCCTTCCCTTCATCGTCCTGGGGAGATAAAGAGCCTCCTTTTCCGACGAATGGGAGGATCTTCCCCTTCCCTTCGTCACACCAGGTCGAACCAGTGAAAGCTATTCGCTTTCACAGGTTCGCTGATCTCCATTGGTCATGGAGATTCATAGAGGTTGCCAAATTTTTTTATTTTTTTTTATCTCCTCTGTCCATTTGAGATGGATGGATGGACGGCGGAGATCTTAAGTGTTTTATTTTTTTATTTTCTTAAATAAATCTCTATCATCCATCTCAAATGAAATGGACGATGAAGATCTTATAATTTTTTTCTATTTTAAAATATTTTAAAAATAAATTAAAATGAGTAAAATGCCCTTAAAATAGTTTACTTTGACCAATGTTAACTAACATTTTATAACGATTGACTGACGACAAGGAAGTTAACTGTTAGTTTTTCAATAAGTTGATATTGCTTGTAAAAAGGTAAACTCTAGGTAGGTTGGCTATAATTTGTTCCAATTTAAATGGCACAATAACCATTCTACTCTTTTTGTCAAGGTCAACTGTTAGTACTTGACGGTCAATGGTTACGGCAGGAGAATTCGCTGTCAATTTTCTATAAAGTTATTTCCGTCTGTAAAATGGCAAACTCCAGGTAGGTTAGTTGAAATTTGTCCTTAAAAATAATATAAAAATAATTTATTCCAAGTTAATTTTTTCAAAATAATACAAAAATAGTGGACCGTATTTCAAGTTGTAGATGTAACATGAAATATGAGAGAGAAAACCACCTCAACTCAACTCACATTCATATTATAGCTGTGGTGCATTGGGGGTGGTAGCTGGATTCTAAGAGAGAGAGAGAGAGATGGTGGAATTGGAAAGAGAGAGGGGATATGGAAAGGGGAAAGTGACGTGAGATGAGTGTGTGAGAGAAAGAAAACAAGTGTTTTTTTTTCCTTTTATATAATTGGTTATCGGCTCAAAACTGGTTTTGAAAAACCAAAACCGGCTCAGACCAGAAAATATTTTGGTTTTCAGTTTCAAAATCAGTTTAAACTGAATTTGATGGGTGAACCGAACTGAACTACGCTGTTCGGTTCGGTTCAGTTCATGTTTTGGTGCCCATCCCTGGATCTTACACACCCCAACGCCTAACAGTTTTTTAGTTTTAATTATTGATTTTTATTACAATTTTTTTTTGCTCTCTTATAATTAAGGGAAATTTTCATAAATAATATTTTATAAATAGTGAAAAATATATTTAGCCACATACATAAATGTGATTGTTTTTAACCAAATGAAAAATGAAATGACCAAAATACCCGTCATTTAAGGGACTCAAATATAATTTCACGTAGTATAAAAAAAAATGATTTCATGTAATATTGTATAATGATTTCACATAGCATAGAAAATGATTTTACGTAGTACAAAGAAAGTCATATAATTTCACGCAGTATATGACATATGGTTTCACGTAAATAAGAAGTATGTAAAACAAATAAATTTAGGTAATAAAGAACTTCGATTTTTTATGTTTAATTTTTAAAAATACTTAAATAATGTAAAAAAAACCAAAATCCATGAAAAATATATTGTTTCATAGTAAATGAACGAAAAGAATGGTCTACATGGCCAAAGGAAGAATTTGAATATAAAAATGACTAGAAGAAAAATTTACTTTTTCATCCTTTGGGGATGTTAAAACCCCTTGTAGGATTATTAATTTGCATTTTTTTTTAAACAAAGGGAATAAAATTAAACAAAAGCGAAACTTACAAAGAAGATTCGGCAAGAATCAGCTCCTCCACACACAGAGGAACATCCTCAACCTAAACTAGAAAATCCAAAACAGAAAGGTCAAACCTCGCTAACCTATGAGCCACACCATTACAAGAACGAGAAATGAATTTAACATGCGAAATGAAAAGAGAAGAAACCAACTGAATAATATCTGAAATAACAAGACCAACATCTGAACGAGAAAGGTCGTCGCTAACAATAGAAGAAATCAAAGAGGAAGCGTCTGATTCTACACTCATCGGCATAGCCAGCTGAATTCCTTTCCGATCAGCCATGGCTTCCACAACATCAACCGAGACAAGCAGAGGATAAGATTGAGAAAAAGCAGCCATAACCTGACCATGACTATCTCGAATAACACTACCAAGTCCAACTCGTTTATTAATTGAATCATGGGCGGCATCCGTGTTAATTTTGTACCACCCCGGAGAGGGGGCCTTCCATCTAGGTTGAACCCTACATTGCACTGCTAATGGCGAGAGCGAAGAGTTAGCCTTGAAATAGTCCGAAAGGAATGAGAGCGCCTAAGGAATAATCTCAGTCACCAGCAACCTCCGATTCGAGAAGAGATAACTATTCCGGTAATACCAAGAATACCAAAGGATGATGCAAAGCTCATCAAACTCTAAGCTTGAAAGGGAGGCTTTGCACAATGAGAGAAAGTCCAATATGGAGCCTTGGAAATTACCAGGTAAAGCATCGAATGAAGGCCTAGACTTGCGAACTAGTTTGAGAAGAGGGTAGCCCCATAATGCATGGAGAGTGGTCTCTAACCCAGAGTTGCAAAGCTGACAGTTCCTTGAAGATGCAATATGGCGTCGGGCCAGATTTCCTGCAGAAGATAACCAGTCATTGCAGGCGCACCACAGGAAGAGCCTGACTTTTGGAGGGAGATGCAGGTGCTAAAGGAAACACCACCAGGAAGATAAATGAGCATGAGTTGAGCTGCTGGCTTAGGATGGATCTTGAAAGGCTAGCCAGTATGCATTCTTTACCGAAAACCTACCAAATTTATCAAAATTCTAGCATAAAGAATCTTGCTTAGTAGACGAAGGAATAAACAAGATGGCATCTGCTTCATCAGAAGAAAAGGAAGCCCGAACTAGCTCCACCTTCCAATAACTCGAAGATCCCTTCAAGGAAGAAACCATCACGCCTTGCAAAAGAAAATGAAGAAGGTTAGCTCGAAATGAAAATGGTCACGAGATCTATTTATCATGGTAAACGAACATCGACTCCCCACTTCCCATGCGCCATCAAAGGCATTTCTCGATAGGCGAACGGCCCCAGAGGATGCTACATTGCACTGCCGAAAAAAGCCTCAGGGACCTAGCCTGCAAAAAACTACAATTAGGATAATACAATTTTTTCAGGACTCAACCTACCAACGAGTTAGAGTAGCAAATAAGTCTTCATCCTTGCTTGGTTAAAAGGGCTTGATTAAAAAAGCTCAGATCACGAAAACCAAGCCCACCCTCCAACTTGTTGCAACACAAACGAGACAAGGAACACCAATGAATTTTTTACTTAGTGTCATTACTATCCCACCAAAATCGGGCTATCAAACGATGCAGATATGGATCAAGAATTACGGGAGGCGAAATAAATTCATGGAATAAGTAGGGATGGCTTGAACCACGGCTTTTATCAAAACTTCCTATCTGTTGGCCGAGAAAAGATTGCCCTTCCAATGTTGAAGCTTAGACCAAACTCTATCCCTAATTTTGTTAAAAATCCTCGAAAGGCCCACGAAGTTAGGGAGGCAAAGATAGTGATCATGACACCCCACCATGCGAATGCCCAGGAGACTACTCAACTCATCTTTCCTAACAGCGGGTAAACAGTCATTCAAGCAGACAACAGACTTGTCGCGATTAATAGTCTGACCAGAAGCTTTTCCATAAATCGAAAGAATGTGTTGCACATGAATGCACTCGCTAGCCTCCGCTCTAAGGAAGAAGAGACTATCATTTGTAAAAAATAAGTGAGACATACTAGGGCCGCTCTTCCCACAAACAATACCATGAATGTATCTCTCCCCATTTGTCATTGAAAGTAAGCTAGAGAGACCTTCTGCACAAAGGAGAAAATGATATAGAGACAAAGGATCCCCTTGGCGCTAACCTCTGGAAGGTTTAAGGAAACCTCGGACCTCACCATTAATAAGGTAGGAGTAGGAAATAAATGAGATACAGTACATCAACATGCGGATCTAATTACTAGAGAAGCCCAGTTTAACCATCATGCCTTCTAGAAAGCCCCACTCAACTCGGTCATAAGCATTGGACAATCAAGTTTATTGGCCATGAAACCCTTTTTCCGTCGATGTCTGCGTTTAAGAAGATTCAGGCACTCAAACCCCACAATCGCATTGTCTGTGATCAATCATCCTGGGATGAAAGCACTTTGAATCCTTACCACGTACCAAGCATAACCGGTTAGCCAGAGTTTTAGCAATGATTTTGTACAATACATTAAACAGACTAATAGGATAGAAGTCAGTCATACAATTAGGTGAGGGAACCTTGGGAATCAGCACAATAGCAGTAGAGTTAAGATGCCGCAAATCCTTATCATCGTTTAAACATTCCAAACAAGCGCCCACAACTTTATTCCCTATTACCTCCCAATTCTTTTGATAAAAGAGAGCAGGCATGCCATCCAGACCCAGTGCCTTAAATAGATGCATTTGTTTAGGAGCTGCACTCACTTTCGCTGCCATAAACTTCGCATCCAACACACGGTTCATGGCTAAGAAGACTTTTGGTTCCACTTTGCTAGTGACCGCACAGATGTCCGCAGTAGTAGGCAAACTGGACTCAAAGATACCACTAAAGTACTCATGCACCACGTTTTCCATCTTCTAAGCTCCAGTTTTCCATTCTCCATTCGAGTCAAACATACCCATAAGCATATTATGCTTCCTTCGTTGGTTTTATTTAAGGTGGAAGTACTTGGTGTTTTTATCGCCACTTGACAACCACGAAGTACAGGCTCGTTGGTGCCAATACTTTTCATCCTGAAGCAATAGCTGGTCCAATTTATTTTATTACACCCAAAGCTCACGCTAAGAAGTGGCAGTGACATTCTGGCCTAGAGATCGGATTCGGCCTCTTGTTCTACCAATATCACGCCATAGCCGCTGCAAAGAAGTGTGATTCCAACTTACCAGGGAGATCACACTCATGTAGCTTGCCCGAGACCGTAAATCGAAGTGGACTAGATTTCTCACCAGCCCAAGTCTTCTGAATGATAGAGCGGCATTCCTCCATGTCTGCCCAGCAGCTTTCAAATTGAAAGCGTTTCCCCCGACGCATTGGACCCGCACATCTACTGGCAGCATTAGTGGAGAAATTGATTAGAATAGGATGGTGGTCCGAGCAATAATAGTCCAAGTGTTGAATATTAACAATTAAAAGAAGCTGGATCCAAGCATCGGTGCTCAAAAATCGGTCTTGCCGTCCCTGAATGAAATTAGAGACCCTCTCATTACACCAAGTGAACTCAAAGCCATGGAAGCCCAAATCACAGAAGCCACAATCCTCCAAGACTTGACAAAAATTGTTAATCAGATGTCGCGGACAATCTACACCATCTTGTGTAACACCCCCTGACCCAAATCGCTCGGACCGAACCAGGGAGTGCTACTATATACTAAAATCTAACTTTTTACTTTTATATAACCATAATTTAAAAGTATATTAAAAACATTTGAAAGTAGTCCAAATAAATTTCCAAAAATCTTGCCATAGCTTCCTCTATTTTTCTGACTTTCCAAAACTTGTTTACAGTTAAGATTCATAAAAATCAACTTCTAAATTCTCAAATCAATTTTGCACACCCTTCCAAATATAGTGCGACTTACCAACCAATTTCTCACAATATAATTTATAAAGATTCAAATAACATAAACATGTAATAAAATATTTACATAGCGGAAGCTCCTCAAATATGTACAAACATTTTCTGTATATGCATGCTATATCAAAACATATATATTTATTACAGAAGGACTACCAAAATATATGCAGGAAAGATGTGATTCCGGACTCTGGTTCTGCAGTCTCTACTCTTCTTTATCTTTATCGCCTTTGGAACCTCTGTTACCTGCGTGTGAGAAAACTTAACACGCTAAGCATATTGCTTAGTGGATGCACACATAATTGCATATAGAAATATACTATATCAAATAATTCTATCGATTTATTGAAAATATAAATAAACAATATATGGGGCTCATATCAAATCATACCAAAATAAATTTAACAAGTATAATATCCCAAAATTAATCAACAGATAAATTCTTCATAATTTCTCAAATGTTTTCATATAACAAATCAGTTTTCAGACTGGGCTCTTGACATACAAAACATAAGTTATCGGACTGGATTACGGGTTGTTCGGCATCGGACACATAAACGGGGCCACCCGCCGAACATCAGATCAGAATGGAATACCAACGGAATCACCCCCTGTAAATGTCCCATGACAGAATTCAGAACTCTAGGACCGGCACTTTGGGCCTGTACTATCCAAAGGGTGGTATATCGGCACAATACTGTTCAGATAGAAACCCAATTGACATGTCAACCTCCTATATCCATATTTATGTTCATACACATCAGAGCCTTTTCACAAAACATTTTCTCACATTCAATGTCAACATTTTTCATTTCTTTCAGAATCATCAAAATCAACTTTCAACGTATTCAATTTCAATTCATATCGATATATATTCGAAATTTAAATTTCATCAAATATCATATAACGGAAATATACGAATATATTTCTAAATCAATAATCACATCAAATCAATCCAAAAATATACTTAAACGTATTTCATAATTCCATTTCGAATCAAAATGCCCCAAAATCATTTTCCGATACATTTTATAAATCGTATATAATTAAAATCACTTTCAACAATATATTTCCATAACAATATATTTCCATAACATTATTAGAACCAAAACGTATTCAAATCAATTCATAATAGGATTCACAATCAATATTTCAATTATAAACTATATTATAAATCAAATCAGTCCAAAATTGATTTCAAACAATAAACTATAATCAATATAATCCAAATAACTCAAAATGAATCAAATTCAATCAATCCAAAATATTCTGGAAAACGAAAAATTCGAAAAACACGTGTACACCGAACCTGAATACTTCCTCCTACTCTTTTCCTTCTTCTCCTCCTCTTTCCTACTTCTTCTTCTTCTTTTCTTCTTTCCTTTCTCTCTCTTCTTCTCTCTTCTTTCTCTCTCATTTTCTCTGGTTTCTGATGTGTTTGAGAGCTTCAGCTCTCTTTCTTGTTATGTTTTCTCTTTATAATGGCACCGCTTCAATCACTCGGTGCTTATTTTTTTAAAAAATTTTGGGCCATCGTGAGCGGTGGTCGCGTTGCTCGATCGCGATGCTCACTGGTGGAAATTTTCCAACTTCGCCGCTCACACTGGTCGCGAGCCTGGTTGCAGTGCTCACTGGTCCAATTTTTGCCACTTTCACCGTGAGCATCTACCGCGATCCCTGGTCGCGAGAATGGTCGCGATGTACACTGTCTAATTTTTCACCCTTTTCTTCGTGCATTGTTTTCGACCGTTCAAATTGGTTCATTCCGCATGTTATACAATAATCAAAATCTTTTCTAAAATTTCCTTCAATTGGTATCAGAGACTTGATTCTAAGTTTTTGTATATACGCAAAAGAAAAAGAAAACTACATATTTCTTGTTTATTTTTATTTTTCTTTTTGATTCTTGATCTGTGATATATTATTGTGTAGGCACAAATCTAGAATGGATGATTTGTTTTTTATTGTTATATAATTTGATTGTATAACTTTAAAAACGTAATTGGTCGTTAATTATATGGTGAATGGGTTCTAGGTTTTTTTTATTTTTTTTGTTAAAGCCGAATCTGTTATTGGCTATTTCGTATATCTTCTACTTAATTGATGCAAAACCATAGCAAACGGTGTCTGATTAAGACAATTCAAAAACCGGTGGAAAGACGAGATCCGGACGAAGAAAACCACGCAAACGGTATCAAAACTGCACCCCGGACGCGCCCTCAATTTTTGCTACACGCCGGCTGTGCGGCAAACTCGAAACAGGACAGTGCACTTGTGCGCAAGGGACTGTCATGGCAGGTTTTAGGGCTGTTCTTGTGGATTTTTTGCGAGCAATTTTGCTGTGTATTTTTTGAAAAATATTGGTGAATATTAACCCATAAAAGTGGTAGAAAATCGGAGCGAAAAATCATGGCCGAAACGACCCACGAACGCGTATGAAAGCGTTGCTCGAGCGAGGGCTACGCACACTTTGCATGTGTGTGGCTACGTTGCTGGCAGCCACACTTTCCCATGTGTTAGGGTTGTTTAGGGTTTCGTTTTGACATAGGGTGCGTGTTAAGGTAACAAGTGGACCTTTGGAAAAGATGTTGACTTTTGACAAAAATCAAGTTTGACTTGATTAGGAAAACGAAAACAAAAAGAATTCAACTCGGAGAAGAACTCTTGAAGACCAAGGAATGTCTTGAGAATACAATTGTAATTAGAGTTGTTTAAGTTAGATAACCCATGTCACTCGGTCAATTACGTATGCTTTATTTATTTTCATGTGATAATTATATGGATGTTAAAGTATTGTCATACATATGAATGTCATCTAGATTAGGTGTGCCTACACATGCATTATTATGTCATGCATAATTGTCATATTATATTATTTTATTTTAATGTGATTAAAATAGGAACAATTTCATAAATGACAATTGAATAATGGATTTAGTTTTTGGGTGTAAAAACTTGGTAATATCCATTAATTGACTAATCAACCAATTAAAGAGTTTAATTAAAATGATTAGTTAGATTCTTTGTATTAATTAAGATTAATTAGATTAATTCCTTAATTAAAAATAATCAAATAATGAGATTAGTTTTTAGGAGTAAAAATTTAGAAATTCTCATTATATTAACTAATCCATTAATTAAAGTATTTAATTAAAGTGATTAGTTAGATTCTTTGTATTAATTAAGATTAATTAGATTAATTACTTGATTAAAAAGAATCAAATAATGAGATTAGTTTTTAGGAGTAAAAACTTGGTAAGTGTCATTAATAACTAATGTATATATTAAAGTGTTTAATTAGATTTGTTAGGTCTATTTTATGTTAGATTTAATTTGATTAAACATTAAAAACATAATTGGACTAAATAATGTGATTTAGTTTTAATAGTTAAAATTTGGTAATTTCACATTTAATTTCTAGTTTATTTAAATAGTTTATGTAAATTAGAAATTGAATAATAAATTATATTTTAAGAGTTAAAATTAAATAATTTATTATAATTAGTAAACTTAGATTTTATATTAGCCGTAGAATCTAAGTAATGACTAGAAACATAGAGTTTTAGAAACTCTTAGTTTAAAGAAAATCCTAAACTACAAATAGTGAGTGGGAGAGGGATATATGACATTATATCCCATAATCTCCATTGTTAAGTCAACACCGTGAGACTTGAGTGGCGCCTCGTGACGACTTTGCTTTTATCCTCCCTACAGAGGGTGTCCACAAGAGTCAATACCAAGGTTGACTTCCTAACGGATAGGTTTTCATAATGTATTTTGGGACTGACCTAGCCTACCTAGACACTCTTAAGTTAAGTTCATGAATTCTGAAACGATGGGTCACACTTATAAAGGACTTATTAAGTTGTTAATTAATTGTCCTGACTAAATTAAAGCGATGGCTGGATAATATAAGAATAAATAGTTATTCTGATGTATTATCCGATTGAGAATGTCTCGATCTAACATGCAAGGATTTGACCTAGCCTACCTAGACACTTACTTGTGATATGTTGGATTATCGCGGCATAGTAGCTAATTTCAGGGATTTTTTAGTTTATTAAAATATGCTCATGCATCATGTTTAATTTTATGCCGAACCATAGCATTTGATATGAATGTATGAAATGAATGATATTAATTTATATTTATGTCTTTAAATATCAGCGTTATCTTCTACATTATTATTTCCTCGCAAACGAAATATTAACCGGGATAACTATATTAAGTGGAACCAACACGAACGCAATCATGGTCTGCAAAGACCTTAAATTTGTGCTTATGGAGGAATGTCCTCCAGAGCCTGTAACCAACGCATGACGAGTTACCAAAGGTAAGACTAGCGAGGTAAATGTTACTGAGCCATCCACTTCTGGTTTCAAGAAGAGAAAGAGGTCTACTGGTAAAGTAAAGGCTAAGCCAAAAATAACCACGACTGACTAAGCAAAAGGAAAAATGTTTCCATTGAAAAGAGGGTAGTAATTGGAAGAGGAACTGTCTACAGTACCTCGAGCAGCTCTCCAATAAGAAGAAAGTGAAAAGTAAATCAGATTTACTTATCATTAAATTTTGTTTAGTGGAAGATGATTATTCACCTTGAATAGTAGATTCAAGGGCCACTAACTATTTTTGTTCTTCTTTACATTGGAATGATTATTGGCAAAAGCTGGAGGAGGGGTCCTTTACTATGCATGTTGGAACAGGGGATGTCGTTTCAGCACGAGCAGTGGGAGTAGTTAGACTACAAATAAATATTCATTTTCTTTTATTGAACAATGTATGTTTCATTCCTGAATTTACAAGGAATTTGATTTCTGTATCCATATTACATGAAAAAGTTTTATAAGGTTTCTTTTAATGATAAATTAGTTATTATTTCAAGAAATGGAATGAAAGATTGTTCTGAAATAAATGAAAATAACTTATATGTTTTAAGACTGTTAATTCATACAACACTACTTAATACTGAATTATTTAGAGTTAAAAAACAAAACGATAAAAGATTTCTCCAGCTGATGACACGTATGTGTGGCATCTAAGACTTGGACATATAAACCTTGATAGGATAAACAGACTAGTAAAAAACGGATCTTTAAGTCAGTTAGAGATCGATACCTTACCTGTCTGTGAATCTTGTCTGGAGGGTAAGATGACCAAGAGACCTTTTACAGGAAAAGGGATTAGAGCCACGCAACCACTTGAGCTTATACATTCAGACGTCTGCGGACCTATGAGTGTTAGGCTAGAGGTGGTTATGAGTATTATGTCACATTTATTGACGACTACTCTAGATACGCGTATGTTTACCTAATGCAACGTAAGTCGGAAACATTTGAAAGGTTCAAAGAATTTAGAGCTGAAGTTGAAAATCAATTAGGCAAAACAATCAAATCACTACGATCGGATTGTAGGGGTGAGAATCTCGACCAAGAGTTTAAAGACTACATGGTTGAGCATGGGATAGTATCTCAACTCACAACTCCAGGTACACCACGGCAGAATGGTGTTGTGGAGAGAAGAAATAAGACCTTGATGGAAATGGTGAGATCTATGATTAGTTTCTCATTATTACCATATTCTTTTTGGGGATATGTACTACAAACAGCGACTTACATACTGAATGTAGTTTTATCCAAATCTGTTCCTTAGACTCTCCTAGAGTTGTGGAATGGTCGTAAAGCTAGTTTACGACATTTTCGCATATGGGGATGTCCAGTACATATACTAAAGAATAGGAGTGGAAAGCTGGAACCTCGTTCACAAGTATGTTTATTTGTAGGGTACCCAAAGGAAACACGAGGTGGATTCTTTTATAATCCACAAGAAAACAAAGTGTTTGTATCGACAAATGCAACGTTTCTTGAGGAGGATTATATGAGTAATCATAAACCTCGTAGTAAGATTGTGTTAAAGGAGCTAGAACCTGGTACGACTAGTGCTCAGTCAATAAGAGTTGTAGACGATGTTATAATTCCACAAACATCTGATAGTCAGATAATTCCTAGTCAGGATACACTACTACCGAGGCGTAGTGAAAAGGTTGTTCAACAACCTTATCGCTACTTAGGCATTGGAGAGGCACAGGGTGTCATTTCTAATGATAGTGTGGATGAGCTTTTGACATTTAGACATGCAATAGAAGATTCTGACAAAGAAGAATGGCTTAAAGCCATGAATCTCGAGATGGAGTCCATATACTCCAACTCAGTCTAGGAACTTGTAGACTTACCAGATGTGATAAAACCTATAGGATGTAAGTGGATCTACAAGCTTAAGAGAGGAGTAGACGGAAAGGTAGAGACCTTCAAGGCAAGGCTAGTGGCTAAGGGTTATACCCAGAAGGAAGGCATTGATTATGATGAAACCTTCTCGCCAGTAGCTATGTTTAAGTCTATTAGGATACTCTTATCCATAGCTACCTATTTCGATTACGAAATCTGGCAAATAGACGTCAAGACTGCATTCTTGAATGGCAATCTAGACGAGAGCATCTATATGATGCAAGTAGAGGGATTCATATTCCAAAATCAAGAGCAAAAGGTTTGCAAACTGCAAAGGTCTATTTATGGACTTAAGCAGGCGTCTAGATGTTGGAACATTAGGTTTGATACTGTGATAAAGACCTATGGTTTTGAGCAGAACGTTGATGAGCCTTGTGTATACAAGCGCATCATTGACAAGAAAGTAGTTTTCCTAGTCTTTTACGTAGATGACATCTTACTCATTGGGAATGACGTAGGAACATTGTCAGAGGTAAAGGGTTGGCTTGCTAACCAATTTCAAATGAAAGATTTGGGAGAGGCAAGTTATGTTCTTGGGATCCAATTGATAAGGGATCATAAGAACAAACTGTTAGCGTTGTCTCAGACGTTGTATATCGATAAGATACTTGTGCGATTCTCGATGCAGAACTTCAAGAAAAGTAGTTTACCTTCAAGACATGGAGTTCACTTGTCTAAGGAACAGTGTCCTAAGACACCTCAAGAAATTGAGGATATGAGACGAATTCTCTATGCGTCTACAATAGGCAATCTTATGTATGATATGTTATGCACAAGACCCGACATCTGCTTCGCAGTGGGAGTAACCAGTATATATCAGTCCAACCCAGGATTGGATCATTGGGTTGTTGTTAAGTATATTCTCAAGTATCTTCGAAGAATGAGAAACTATATGCTTGTATATTCCTATCCAAATTTGATTACATTGGGATATACAGATTCTGACTTTCAGTCAGACAAGGATTCAAGGAAATCCACGTCTAGGTTAGTATTCACCCTTGGTGGTGGAGCCATAATTTGGAGGAGTATCAAGCAATCTTGCATTGCTGATTCCACCATGGAAGCCAAGTATGTAGCAGCTTGTGAAGCAGCTAAGGAGGCTGTTTGGATCCGAAAGTTCTCGAGCGATCTGGAAGTTATTCCAGATATGGATAGGCCCATGACACTTTATTGTAATAATAGTGGAGATATGACCAATTCCAAATAACCAAGAAGCCACAAAAGAGGGAAGCATATAGAGAGGAAATATCATCTCATCAGAGAGATAGTGCAGCGAGGAGACGTGGTCGTAACAAAGATTACGTCGCAAGATAACCTGGCTGATTCATTGACAAAAACCTTGATGGCTAAAGTATTTGAAGGTCACATAAAGGGTCTAGGATTACGAGACATGTCCCATCTGCTTTAGTGCAAGTGGGAGATTATTGGGATTTATGCCCTAAAGCTTATAATTGTAAATGGTTAAGACTTAATAAGAATTATTTAGATTATCATTCAAGTTTATAAATGTTTTATATTCAGTAATACATTCGTATTGTGCAAGAACATTCTAGATTGCAAGATCTAATCTCAGAATGAGTATTTGATGGTCATATACAAAGAGGATTCATTTTGAGACATGCAATTTACAGAATCCGTAGAGAGCGAACAAAGCTGGGTACTTTATTTGTAATTGATCTACTGCTGCGGTCCATTCTGTAAAGTACGGTGGTCTTATCCTAGACCGCTTATGTGGTTGACATGAGAATGGAGGCACCTTATATGATGAGATCATATAGGACTGGTCCACGATTTATATGAATCTCTCACCAAGATCCGTTAGTAGATGAGGTTCATACATAATCGATAAACGATCGCTATTTATATGTGATCTTAATCCTTAGTGTCTTATCAACTCCTTCTGGTTGGATCGTGGCTTTTGATTTACCATGAGTGAGGTTAATGAGAATCTCGACCAATACGTCCGTATCTTAGAGATGCAGTTTGGCTTATGGCTGGGAAGGTTTGAACACAATAGTGGAATCCACTCCTTCTTGATTGAAGTAGATAAGTAGTTCCCTTAAGGGTTGATTCGGGGCTTGAACGATTATGAGCGCTCTCTTTCTTCCGTAAGGAAGACAGAATTTAATTGTTCAGTAGAAAATCAATGGTACTTCAAGAAATATATATTTCTAAAGGGGTATAATAGACTTTATGACCCAACTCTAGTTATGAACTATTTGTGAATGATCACACTATATGCAATTAGCTATATCAATGGACACTAAGACTTCAGATTGTATAAACACGTCTACAGTTCTGATAGTGCAGCCTCGAGTTTTTAGTGGAATAACTCCGAGGTTAATAATCGTGAAATATTAATTAAAGAGTTTTAATTAATATTACTAAGTATTATTGGAGCTCAAAACTGTAAGTCCATTAGGTCCCCTTACTAGCCTTTATGGTGGTTGGTTCAAGTCTTTAGGGAGACTAAAAATAAATAGAATTTAGAATTCTATTTTGACTTTGTCAAACTAAAACCCTAAAGGACTACTATATAAGTGTTATATATCTAGGAAAAACCTAAAAAAAAGAAAAAAAAAACACAAGTGAAAAAGAAAGAGAATTCGGCCATCAAAGAGAGAAGAAAAGAGAAAAAAAATGTTTTTTTCTGACTCTCTCCTCTTTTGCAGGATTCGGCCGGCGTTCTTTTCACGTGACCTCCATCTCTTACCGTGACGTGCCCACACACGTGTTATCAGACCGCGAGTCATAGCTCGAAAGATCTGGTGGTAGATCGAGGAATCAGAAAAAAGAAAATCAAGAAAAATGTGTGTAGTTTCTAAAGTCTTTTTCTGCGTATATACAGGAACTCGTTCCTGATTGAAAAAAGGTTTTCAATATAAGAAAAAAATTTTGAAACCCAATTCCGCATGTTATACGATAATCAAAATCTTTTCTAAAATTTCCTTCATCCTTCTCAACCCCTACTACTCCATTACCCACAACGAAATCCTCTCTAGCAAAGGACACAGATTACGGTTGATGGTCAACAATCTCAATGACCATCGGCAGCAAAAGATGCTTCTGATGGGCCGACCGGGATTTCTGGAGACTAGACGCGCGAAGCCATGAACCGAAAGCATGATCCAACCCCTCTTGAATTTATTGCTCCCTAGGACACTTCCCAAATAAGTGCCCAATTCTGCCACAATAGAAGCAGTGATTAGGGAGATTTTCGTAACATAATAACATAAAGGATTCCTTTCCCGCCCCCAAGTGCAGCCAAAGTCCACGTTTTAACGGTCTTGTAATGTCGATCCGGGCACTGTCTCGCAAATACTTCCCCAAGCAGTCCCCCGTAACCCCCAAATCTATCTCTCTTAAGACACCAATATGGTTACCTAAGAAGGAACCAATCTCGCAGTTCAAATACACACAATGGGGATATTGTGTATTTGAACCCAAAATTCAGCCTTATTAAACTTCATCTGAGCAATATGTCCAGCCCTTGAAGGCTCCTCAAGAACGAGTAAACCTCCGTCAAAACTCCACGGACCACTAGCTAGAACACGTTTATGATTTAGTTGATTGTGAAACTGAAAAATAAAAGTATTATTCTTTAGAACTTCAATATCAAACTCTTGCATTGTACGCTAAATCTTAGGAATAATTCCCCTAAACACCTCACGATTAACTTGTTTATTAGTTATCACTTTCCCTACCAGGCAAAGACCAATTTTCCTGTCTCCCACCTCCTTCAGCTTGCCTTCCACTTTAACAACCGAGGCCTCAGTATCAGTGATTGACATTGATGCACAAAGCGTGGCTATCTCCTCGAGATCCGTGGCCGACAAAAGGAAAGAACTAGGAAAAAAGGGGACAAAAAACCAGAAGAACCAACTACAACCAAGAAGGTCGACCAACTAGGGTTCTAAAACCCTAAAACTTGCTTGCACTCTACGGTTGAGAGAAAACCCTAGGGCAAGAATCCAATCTATGTAATTTAATTTGCATTTTCTATTCTTTCATTTTGACAAATTTATTTTACTATTTTTCCATTTTTTTCTATTTATATTTCTTTTCTTTTTTCTTTTTTTTTTTGCAAGAGAGAGAAATAAGTATTAACTAAGAAATTAGTAAGAACAAAGAGGGAGGAGGAAGAATATGTAAATATGTTTAACAGGCTACTTTGGTAATATTCTGACTATCAGACTTGCGTACCCTTTGAGAAATCAATCACAATTCACACATATGTTAATATTCCTAGTCGATGTCGCTTTCTCATTGCTTTAAATATTTCATTATACAATTTGGAAATTCAACTGGACAAAAGGCCAAGTGATCATTTAGGAATATCAAAGTCATTTTCATGAATATATATACACGAAACCACTACTTCCAATTTTAAAAGATCCGTTGATTCTAAGTAAACATTTTCTGTATTGAAGAACCATGGGATACATGCATATATATATATGCATGCATGTATTTACACAGTCTCATATGATCGAAAAGGACATTAAAAAGAAATTAAAGATCAAATGAGAGTAAGATGCAATGCATCTCATTGTATATATTCATATATATATATATATATATATATATATATATATGTATATGTATAACAATTTCGTCCAAGAAAATAGTTCCGTGTTCCATCAATTAAGGTAAGAAGTTAAATTATTTCTGCATTTCCATGGTGACAAGTCTTGGTTTTCTTTATTGCCGTTTAAAGGGGGAAGAGTGTTGGTGGCAAATTAAATACATATATTTCGCATTAATTACATCAAACCCAAAATACTCAATTAAAGCATCAACAAATTATGTGTTAATCAACATTACTTGATGGCTCATATATTTGATTTGAGATACCTTTTCATTGCTTTCTTAATATTCTTCTTTTAGCATAGTTTCAATATATATTGTATTCACAACTTTTAACATAAAAAGAAAAAGAAAAAGAAAAAAACCCAAATAATATCACTCATAAAAAAATTCAATTTCACTTAGTTAGATTTATTTAGTGAAGTAGGAAGTTTAGGTATTAATCCTCTTACACCAACCTTGGAGCAAATTCAATTTAATAATTGTATTAATTGCATGTGTAGTGTGGTAAAAATAAATTCTAAAATCTAAAATGCATGAAAGGCCAACTAATATAAAAAGTTATTCGATTTTGGTTAGCAGGGAAAAACAATTGTTACCTTCCTGATAAAAACCCATATGGCATTGGCAATAACCAATTTTTATTTTTTATAAATTCTAATAATTAATGTTTGTTGACAGATGAGGAGTGGGAACTGCTCTCTACTCGACTAGTCCTAGACTCGTATTGGTCTTCTTCCTCTTAAGAAGGGAGATAGTCTTTAGGGATTAATATCACACATAAATAATTTCCTAAGAGACTGAAATTGTTGTTTTGGTTAATGGACTGATTTTAATCAAAATATTAAACAAAAATTTATCACTTTGAAAAAATGGTTTTACCCAATTTATTTACAAACCATGCCAAACACATTGAGTTTTATGCTCGTATGTTATATCTCAATTAGTAGTTCAAAATTTGCCATATCATGTGGCCTTTAAAGTAGTATGTGTTAATTAGTTAATCAAATTTGTCTATTGGCATTCAAACGTGCTATTTCTCTTTCTAAAGTTCAATGAATTCTACACATCCACTTATAGCTAAAGTGATTAGTAGACATGATAAAGTTAGCTCAGTAGTAGATCCCTCACACTTATACACCTCGAGGTTGTGAGTTCGAGTTATATCTCCTCCCCAAAATCTCGAATTAATTATAATAGTAAAAAAAAAAAGTAATTAGTGCACTTCTCCCCCTTCACCTATGTAATAGGGATTCACATCCCACTATTGTCAATAAATAAATGATGTATGGGGAGACTTCTCCCCAGTAGTGTAGAAATTATTTTTCGGACTGTACTTGTAGTGGTTGATTTTACTAAATCTTGACAGATCCTTGACTCAACGGACTTTGTCTCAAAAACAATTCAATGAATCTCTCTTTCTCACATAGCTATTTATATGGTAGGTGGGCAATCCTTCATGAATATAGCACTTGTAAATAATTCGTCCGGATTCACGCATGCTAACCTAACTTGATTTGAAAATCATTTCCATACAACTCGCAACCTACCTCTTTTTTTTAGGTTGGGCTACATTTAAAAGACACCTATGAGAAACTTTGAGTAAATCACTTTCTACCAATTTTAATTGGATTTTAATAAAATATATAAAAAGGGTCTTCAAAGAATATATGACATATACTATTTATTCTATTTTTTATTTAAGAAATTTTTAGTAATTATTGGATTTTGGTGTCCAAATGGCTATTCTATCAGCTATGAGCAGTGTCCACATGAAAATTGCTCATTTAGTTACCAGCCAAACATTGAATTTAAAAAAGAAAAAGAAAAAAAGAAGAGACCAAACAAGAGAAAGAACGGAGAAAAAAAGAAGAGAAAACTCTAGACATTTTTAACGTTTTTGTTCTTTGCTATCAATACATAAACTAGACGTCCAGAGGAGTTGGGTACTTGCATTGTGAATAGGGTGGCAATTCGGGTTATCATGTCGTGTTTCTATGAACACAAACACAACTTGTTTACTTTTTGTTCAACCCACACACGACCCGTTAAGTGTTGCGTCGGAAGCTAAAACACAAACACGGCCCATTAAATTAATGGGTTACATATTACGACTTAGTTCACCCGTTAATGTATAAAATTATCAATTTATCTATTTAATTTGTTAAAATAATCAAAATACTTTTAACTTAATTACACTATTTGAATTCACTAAACTCATTCAACAGATAAAATAATCGACTCTAATATAATTCTCATTCACAGTAAATTTAAAACAAAAATTTCATGGAAGTAACATAATTTTCCTAAATCAACTCTCCTACACTAAAAATAATCATGTCAAATGAGTTATTGGGTTGGAAAGAGCACAACCCAAAAATACCCTTTTATTTAATGGGTTTAATGTGTTAATCCAATAATGACCCAAACCCAATAGGGTTCAACCCAAACTTGTTAATTTTGTGTCGTGTTCATATCGTGTCACCGAATAGTGTCAATTATTGGCACACCTAATTATGATTAGAGGGAACTTTTCGGTATTCTTGATCATTCTCTGACCAATGACATCACCGTTAGATCACTGCTTTGCAATCCAATTTCTGGTGAAAGGTATGAAATCCAATTCTCTTGCATACGGCATATCTAATAAATTTTTCAACATATCTAATATGTCTAATATATACGTTGTTTATCTAGTGCAGACGATTTTGAAATTTTTTAACACCTTTAGTTTTATAACATTACAAAACTAAAGGTCTTGAAAAAGAAAATTAAGAGTTTCCCGCATGTTTTTTTTTTTATGTAGGATTAACTTTATAACGTTACAGAGTATTTGAATGTCACACCTAATAATTATATATATATATATATATATATATTGTTTGGGGATAAAATGATAATCACAAAATAATATCCAAAGTAAATAATTTTTTATAAAACTAACAGTCATGGCCCATAAATGAGACTTCACCAGCACCCTGGCCCGAAGGAACCGGAAGGGGATAAGGCCATAGGGGAAGTCCTGCGGACTTTTGGAAGTTTTCCCACCCCCTAAGGGGACCTTCACTCTCCTGGTGTTGGGATCGACCTAGGATAACGAACCACCTTTAGCACTACTAGGAAGAGTCCTTGGAACATAGGAAAAGAAAGCCTGGAAGACACCCAAGCATGAGTTGTAAGCCATGGTAACACGAAACCCAAGGGCAGCTGATGCAGTCTGACATGATAGTGACCTGACATGGCCTGACCAAGGTAAAAATAGACCGGGTCAGCCCTTTTAGGACTAGAAAAGCTAGGACAATAGCTGACTTGTAGCCTTAACCTCGGACCTGCACGGAAAATGACTTTGCATCCTAGGATCTATATTCCACAGGCCTAGATGTACGAATCGAATTAGGAGCAACCCTTGGGGGGAGGGACGACGGACGAAATCTCCAACCACCGAAGGAGAATGCGCCACGTGTCAAGATGAAGATAAGGTTTTGATAGCTCCCATCAGACAACCTGCAAAGGGAAAGAGATGTGAGGAAACAAGCAGAAGAAGAGAATGAGGAAATCTAAACGCTTATATAAACCTCACTAATGGTAAGCAATTTTTGAGTCTAGAAAGCCCCTAGTGTGCAGAAGAAAACCCAAGTGGTATTCTTCTAAAAATATTAGTATGCATGCTTTCTACGACGATTCCTCATATCAATACTACCTCTATGTACCTCATTTTCTACCTGAGAACCCCCTTTGACTTGGGCGTCGGAGGGTTTTCACCGATGTTCCACCGGTGACCCCTGACCTCTGTTTTCTCTATTTTCTCGCAGATAAGGGGATTCAGAACACATGGAGGCAGACGTCATTTCCGAGGGAACCCCCACTATTATCAAACGAAAATGTCCTTATGTAATTTCCATCAATTGGTTTAAGGCCCTCGCACCTCTAGAAGATTTTTTACAAGTGTACCTCCATAGGATCATCATTTGTAATTAGATTTACAAGCATTAGTAAATCCCATATGTTAAGGGAAAACCATTTTCTTGCTTCAACAGTTGGCGTCGTCTATAGGGAACGATAGGAAAAGTCGTCTTTCACCTAGAGGCTGAAAAAATATAACCCCTCTCTTTTTCGCTTTATACTTACCTTTTGTGTAGAAAATGACCATCTTGAGAGGCTCGTGCTCAGAGGTCGTAAGAGCTGGACACTCAGCCGAGGAACCGACACTTGGAGAAATGGTCAGAATCACCCGGGCCAAAACAAGGGCCGTTAAGGGACCAAACGGTGAAGAGTCTATACGCGACAATACTGGAGTGGTAAACCTCGAGCGCGACATGTAGATGGTCGTCCAAGGACAGAGCAGCTAAGGGACGAAATGGTGCATATGATGGATGCTATCCGTGAACCTGTGGCTGCTCAATAGCACCCAAAGAGCTGCCGAGCTCAGAGCCGCAAGCGAGGAAAGGCACCTATGAATCAGGAAGAACCAACCTTGCCGCCTCATGTCCGCTTCCAAGTACAGCCCGCCAGGGGTGAACTATCACCGCCAACCCAAAACCAGCTAGGGATAGGAAATGCCGAGAACCAGTGGCCCAGCGCAAATGGCTGAAGCAAATAACCCTGACCACCTCCGCGCTGACCAACAGGCCACGTCTGTGGAAACGAGTGGATCTAGCAATGCAGGAAATCAGCCGATGGCAGATTTGCTAAGGAATTAGTCAGTTTTCAACCTTTCCCCGTTTGGAGCTGAACCTTATAACGAAGGAATCTGAATTTTCTTACCACATTTGGTGGGAGCTGCAAGAAATTAAGAACCAGATGGCTGAGCTCCAAAGGACTCGTGCCCAGACAAATGAGCCGAACCCCTTAGGCGTGTTTGACCAACCACTAGCAGAGAGAATAAGAGTAAAACACCTCCCTATGAAGTTTAAAATGCCGCAGCTGGACCGTTACAAAGGTCAATCGGATCCGGTGGTTCACATAGAAAACTTCCAAGAACAAATGCTCATCCAACTGGTAGTGGACGATGCTATGTGCAGAATATTTCCCATCACGCTAGAAGGTGTTGCTCGGGACTGGTTCAAATGTTTACCCCCTGGAAGCATTAACTCGTTCTCTAACTTCGCTAAGGAATTTATCACTCAATTCAAAGGTGCAAAACTACCTCTGAAGGACCCCTCCACATTACAATATGTAAAGCAATAGGAAAGCGAACCCCTCAAGGACTACATGAGCAGGTATCACAGTGAAGTTATGCAAATAGGGGTCTTTGGGCCTCGAGATACCCTTATTAACTTTTGGAGGAACTTACGAGTAGGGAGGCTTTGGAGCTCATTTGAAGAAATCAACCCCTCTAACTACAAAGTAGGATACAGTCGAGCCCTGAAACAGGTCCAAATCGACGAGAAGTACTCCATCAAAAAGCAGCAGGAAATGACGGAGGTCCTCCGGAGGAAAGACCTGAGCCCACGAAGGGAAGATCAATCCCTGACACAACAGAATCAGGCACGTGGTCGCCGAACCGTTGACCTTCCCAACAATCGGTTTGAATCACCAATAAGGATTATGGCTAGAAAAGACCAGCGAGGCCCGCGGCCAACACTGCCGCCCTTTCCGCCAAAGGCAAATCCCAAGGATTCTGGTCCTCCAGGTGACCCCGATCAATCAAGGGAGTACACTCCTCTTAACACCACCAGAGAGCACGTCTACTTAGCCATAATAAACAAAGAGCTCCATAGGAAGCCAAGTCTCATGCGAAACCAGCTTAGGAGAAAAGATACACACCGTTATTACAATTTCCACGAAGACTACGGTCACCACACTTCGGATTGTTTCAACCTAAGAAACCAGATAGAAGACTTGATTTGCTATGGGCATCTCAAGCAATTCTTGCAGAAGGTCTGAGGTGACATTCTAGCAAGGCGGAATGTAGTAAAAAATCCTCCCCTAACGAATGACAAAGGAAAGGGAATTGTGGAGGACAAGCGAACAATCCACACCATAAGCGAAGGGTCCACGAAGGCGGGAGATTCGAACCGAGCAAGGAAACAGTATGCAAAGGAGATACCTTACCCGAGCATATCCCAGGATGTCATGCGCAACTACCAAGTTCAACAGGGGGTGGACGAGTACAGCACTCTTGCGATTGCTTTCACCAATGATGATGCCAAGGGGGTACATTACCCATACGATGACCCTATGGTGGTAACATTGAAATTCGCAAGTAAGAATATGGCCCGTATACTAATAGATACCGGAAGCTCAGTGGATATCTCTACAAAGACGCCTTAGATCGCCTTGGCCTATCTCCGGTAAAACTCCAACCCTTACAAACTCCCTTATATGGTTTTTCAGGAAGTATCACCATCCCCTTGCGGATGATCGCACTCCTAATCACTGTTGGGGAGGAGCCGGAATAGGTTACAAAAATTGTAGACCTCGTCGTAGTAGACCACCTTAGGGCTTACAACATGATCCTTGGGAAACCCTTCCTATTCAACCTTAAGGCAATAGTATCCATGTACCATATAATGATGAAGTTCCCTATGGGAAGAAGAATTGGATCCGTGAAAGGTAACCAGCATACCGCAAGATGGTGCTTTGCCGCTTCGCTTAAGGAATGTGCCCAAGTCACTACCTTAGACCCCCCCCACGGAACCAACCAAGGAAAGGAGAGGCAAACCAGGGGAGGAAGCTGAACTGGTTCGAATCCGTGAAGGGGATCCCATAAAGGTCATAAATATTAGGCCTTTGTTGCCCGGAAAAAATCAAAGAAGAGTTGGTGAAACTTCTCAAAGAATTATCGGATGTTTTCGCATGGACGCATGAGGAGATGCCTGGCATCGAACCGCAGATTATAGCCCACCGGCTGAACATCGATCCTGCCTTCAAGCCCATTAGGCAGAAACGGAGGGCAGGGCATTCGATTAGGAGAGGTACGCCGCCATTGAGGTAGAGGTTGACAAGCTTCTCAAAGCTGGTTTCATCCGAGAGGCAAGGTACCCAGACTGGGTGGAGAACGTGGTTCTAGTAAGAAAAAAAAACCACAAATGGATGATGTGTGTCGATTTCACGGACTTCAACAAAGCATGTCCCAAAGATAGCATCCCTTTGTTAAGAATTGACCAGCTTATCGATGCTACCGCTAGCTACACCCTACTCAGTTTCATGGATGCCTTCTCCAGCTATAACCAGATCAGAATGCATGACCCCAACCAAAAAAAGACAGCCTTCATAACCGATAACGGGCTGTTTTGTTATAAGGTGATACCCTTCGGTCTCAAAAATGCCGAAGCAACATACCAAAGACTCGTGAATCGCCTGGTCAAAGATCAAATCAGCCAAACCATGGAAGTATAAGTCGATAACGTGATCACTAAGTCTATGGTGGTTGAGCAGCACGTAATGCACGTCAGGCAGACCTTTGGGATACTCAGGGAATATAATATAAAGCTCAACTTGGATAAATGTACCTTTGGTGTGGCCTCAGGAAAATTTCTAGGCTTCTTAGTCCACCAAAGTAGAATCGAAGTTAATCCAAAAAAGATCAAAGTTGTAATTGGTATGGAATCACCAAAAGATACCAAGGGCATTCAATCATTGGCAGGATGAATAGCAGCCCTCAATAGGTTCGTGTCAAAGGCGACTGACCGCTGTCACCCCTTTTTCAAAGCCATAAAAAGGGAAAAAGGGCGGGGCTGGAACGAGAAATGCGAAAAGGCCTTTCAGGAGTTGAAAGTATATTTGTGCAGCCCACTTCTATTAGTGATGCCGCAAAAGGGAGAAGGGCTACTGCTGTACCTAGCAGTATCCCGAACAGCTACCAGCGCAGCTTTGGTACGAGAAGGGGCGGACAAGGTCCAGCAACCAATTTACTACACCAACAAAAGGCTACTAGATGCGGAAAAAAGATATCCCAAGGCGGAACAGCTTGCACTTGCACTAATAACTGCCTCACGAAAACTTAGACTCTATTTCTTGGCTCACACCATTGCTATCGTCACGGATTGCCCCTTAGAATAGATCCTCCAACGATCGGATGTCTCAGAGCGACTAATAAAGTGGTCATTAGAACTAAGTCAGTTCAACATCAAGTACCAAGTGCGACACGCCATCAAAGGGCAAGTCTTGGCAAATTTTGTGGCAGATTTCACCTGCAATGAAGGCGAAGGGGGCTGTGACAAGGATGATAAAGGTGTTAGTATCACCAAACCTATACCCGAAGGAATGCCAAAGTGAGAAATCTTCGTTGATGGATCTGTAAGCTCCAACAGGAGTAGAGCAGGATTGATCATCCTCGACCCTGATGAAAATGAAACCAGCGTAGCCCTAAGGTTCGGTTTCAAAGTGTAACATCCCGGATTTCGGGTAATCAATTTTATATATGTGAAAATAAATTTTACTATTTGAGGGGGTGTAAATGTAATTAAATGTATGTTTATTTTTATGATTTCCAGCGGACCAGATTGAATAGTGAAAAAAAAATGAAAATTGAAAACTGGACCAGAGAGCATCGCGACCTGGTCACCGCGACCACAGGTCGCGATAGCTCGCTCGCGGTGAAAAACGCAATTTTGGGCAGTGAGCATCGCGACCAGTCACCGCGACCACAGGTCGCGATGGCTTGCTCGCGATGAAATTGTCAAAATTTGGCAGTCAGCAACGCGAGCTCTAGCGTGACCAAGGCGCGCTCGCGATGAAGGCGGTGCGAATGGTCCAGTGAGCATCGCGACCTGGTGGCGCGACCACAGGTCGCGACGGCGGTCGCGGTAGCGAAAAAAATATAAAAAAAAGAGAAGAGAAGAAAAAGAAAGAAGAAGAAAGAAAAGAAAGAAGAAGAAGAAGAAGAAGGAGAGAGAAGAGAAAAGGAAGTGTAGGTGAAAAGAAAAGACGAAATCGTAGAACCAACGAAAAACACGGATTTGAGGTAGGTGTACTCTCGTTTTCGAAATCGTTTCGAGAAGTATTTCGTTTACTTTTTCGTTTTAGTTTTCGATTTCGTTTCTCGTTTTTGCTTTCGTTTTCGATTTCGTTAAAAGTTTTCGATTTCGATTTTTGTATGAAAAGTGTTTGCTTTATATGAAAAATTAAGGATTGATGTATATATTGTTGATTTGGAACTGGTTTTATGTTATATCGTGTTTTGATCGTATTTCGATTGTGTCGATTTTGTTAAAAATACATGATTTATACTTTTGTATGATTATTGTTGATATTTTTGAAAAATATTGTGCGAAATGTATACACTGATTGTGAACCTTACTTATTGTAACGGCCCTAGGATACCTAGACATAGATACGGATATAGGAGGTTGGTATACCAGCTGGGTGTTACTGAGCAGTACTGCGCCGATACTGATTGCTACTGATGACTGATTCTTATGTACCTCCTCTTGGATTCGTCCAGAGGTTGGGAGATACGTACCTCCTCAGGATTCGTCCTGGGGGTTGGGAGTTAATGTACCTTCCCAAGGATTCATTCCTGGGATAGGGAGTTATGTACCTCTCTAGGTTCCGTACCCACGGTCCTAGAGTTGGGAGACACGTACCTCCTCAGGATTCATCTTGGGGGTTGGGAGCTTGACCCATATTCCAGTCCTATTATGTTTAGTATTCTAGCGGGCCAGAATTGATTGGAATTGAAAAGTGAACCGAATGATTTTATTGATAGCATTCATTATTGACTTCATTATTGAAATTAAAGTGATTGGAATTGTTTAATGTTTTGATTTAGAAATTTAATTGTTTTGCAAATTGATTAGGAATGAAATATATGTATTGTGGTTTATTTCTTCCTAAAAGATATTTATTTTAATGTTTACTTAATTGAGTTTATAGTTTATAGTACACCCACTAAGCTATATGCTTAGCGCGTTAGTTTGTTTCTAACGCATAGGTACCAGGGATCCGGAAGAGGCTAAGGACTGAACAGAGAGAGAGAGTTGCGGACAGAGTCCTAGAGATTTGTACAGTTGGGTAGCTATATTTTGTTATGTGTATATATAATCTGAAAGCATGCATATACAGGGAATTTGTAAATATGTTTTGTAAAATGTTTTGTAATTAATTATTTTATAATTTCTGTCCTTTATTATTTCAATGTTTGTAAATAGTAAAGTCTGATTTGTTTTCTTTTATAAATTGTGATAAACTGTTTGATAAGTCGCACTAAACGGCAGAGTGCGCAACTGTTTGAAAGTGTTATAGAAGTGTTTGTGAAAATGTGAATTTGAATTGATTGTGTAAAAACGGGTTTTGGAAAGTCCGAAAAACAAACGGTACTCTGCCGAATTTTTGTAACAAGTTTATTTATTGCTATGGGCTCACAATGATTTTTGAAACGTATAAAATTGATTTTTGAAAGTTCTGCAAACCGGTAGCGCTCCCCGGGTCGGTCCGGCCGGGTCGGGTCGGGGGGTGCTACACAAAGCCACAAATAATGAAGCGGAATATGAAGCGTTAATCGTAGGATTAGGGGTTACACAAAGCATGCAAGCCAAGGCCCTCCGTATCAAAAGCGATTCCCAGCTGATAGTAAACCAAATCCATGGAGGATATCAGGCCAAGCAAAAAAATATGATCGCATACCTTGCAAAGGCTAAGAAGCTCATAAACCATTTCCGAATGTTCAAAATCGTCCTGATACCCAGAGGGGAGAACTATAAAGCAGATGTCCTCGCCAAGTTAGCCTCGAATCCTTGCTGGCTGCTCCCAAAGACTGTACCTCTGGAAATCATCCCAAACCCCAGCATTAAGGAAGAACCACATGTACTCTATAATGATCTAGGGTCGTGTTGGATACACCCGATTCAGCAATATCAGGCTTTGGGTAACCTCCCCACGGACCCTTTGAAGGCAAGGAGGCTAAAGCGACTATCCATCAAATTTTACTTGATCGATGGAGTCCTATACTGGAGGGGATTTTCTCTACCCTTCCTAAGGTGCTTACACCCTGAGGAAGCCAGCTCTGTCCTAAAGAAGATACATCAAAGGGTCGTGTTGGATACACCCGATTCAGCAATATCAGGCTTTGGGTAACCTCCCCACGGATCCTTTGAAGGCAAGGAGGCTAAAGCGACTATCCATCAAATTTTACTTGATCGATGGAGTCCTATACTGGAGGGGATTTTCTCTACCCTTCCTAAAGTGCTTACACCCTGAGGAAGCCAGCTCTGTCCTAAATAAGATACATCAGAGGGTCTGCGGGAACCACTCAGGAGCAAGATCATTGGCACACAAGGTCTTATGTTAAGGGTATTGCTGGCCTACAATTCACAAAGATGCCGAGGCAGTGGCAAGATCCTGCGATGCCTGCCAACGATTCGCTAGGATCCCTGAACAACCTCCAGAACGATTAACATGCCTAAGTTCCCCTTGGCGCTTCGCCCAATGGGGGATCAATCTTATCGGACCCTTACCTAAAGGCAAAGGTGGGATGAAATACGTGATTGTGGCAGTAGATTATTTTACCAAGTGGGCGGAAGTCGAACCACTCGCTAGAATCATCGAAGCTAAAACTACCAGTTTCGTGTGGAAGTCAATAATCTACTGCTACGGCATCCCGAAAGTAATTATCACTGATAACGAGAAGCAATTGGACAGCACTAAGTTTTGGGATTTTTGCCAAAGCTATGGCATCAACAACCGATACTCCTCAGTGAACCATCTACAAGCTAACGGTCAAGTAGAGGCAATGAACAAAGTAATCAAAGGACTCATCAAAAGGAAGCTGGAAACAAAAAAGGGGGCATGGGTTGATGAGCTCCCAAGCGTCCTTTGGGTATACCGTACCACTGACCGAACAGTCACGGGGAAAACCCCATTTGCTATTGCATTCGAAACAGAGGCAGTCGAACCAGCTAAGCTAGTACTATCAACCTTTCATGTTAGCCACTACAACGAGGTCAAAAATGATGATAAACTTCGAGCAAACCTAGACCTCCTGGAGGAAAAGCACAAACAAACTAAGGTGCGGGTAGCAGCATATCAAAGAAGAATCGCGCGATATTATAACAAAAATGTTAAGATCAGAGGATTCAAGGAAGGCGACTTGATATTAAGGAAAGTAACGATAAACACCAAGGAAAATGGGGCAGGAGCCCTAGGTCCAAATTGGAAAGGGTCATACCAGGTCAGGCACATCCTAAAACCAGGTACCTACAAGTTAGCTTTCCCCGACGGACGAATCATGAAGCATGCATGGAATGCAGACCAGCTGCGAAAGTATTATCCCTGAACATGGACCGACAAGAGGGTGCTACTTTATTATTTGAATTCCAAGAAGTGCTACGACGCACATTTATCATCTACTAAAACTTTAGCAATTTTCTCGAGTCCCTTTGCAGAGATAGCAAAGTTTCTTGTAATGACCTTCTCTTTTATATAATGAAATGAATGTTCCAAGATGTGCACTTGTTCATTATTTTTACCACTAAAGGGCAAAAGTCCCTAAGAAAATCCTAAGTCAAAAAGAACTTAGGTCAACCTAAGGGCCACTTACCTTGGAAGCTTCAAAGCTGTGTTTCGTGATCTTAGCGCCACCAAAGGGCAAAAGTCCCTGAGAAAATCCTAAGTCAAAAAGTAGAGTTAGGTTAGCCTAAGAGGCACTTACCTTCGAAGCTTCAAAGCTGAGTTTAGTGACCTTAGTGCCACCAAAGGGCAAAAGTCTCTGAGAAAATCCTAAGTCAAAAAGAACTTAGGTCAGCTTGAGAGTCACTTACCTTCGAAGTTTCAAAGCTGGGTTTCGTGACCTTAGTGCCACCAAAAGGCAAAAGTCCCTGAGAAAATCCTAAGTCAAAAAGAACTTAGATCAACCTGAGAGTCACTTACCTTCAAAGCTTCAAAGCTAGGTTTCGTGACCTTAGTGCCACCAAATGGCAAAAGTCCCTCAAAATATCCTAAGTCAAAAATAACTTAGGTCAGCCTGAGAGTCACTTACCTTTAAAGCTTCAAAGCTGGGTTTCATGACCTTAGTGCTACCAAAAGGCAAAAATCTTTGAGAAAATCCTAAGTCAAAAAGAACTTAGGTCAGCCTAAGAGTCACTTAACTTCAAAGCTTCAAAGCTTCAAAGCTGGGTTTCGTGACCTTAGTGCCACCAAAGGGTAAAAGCCCCTAAGAAAATCCTAAGTCAAAAAGAACTTAGGTCAGCCTAAGAGTCACTCACCTTCAAAGCTTCTAAACAGGGTTCTGTGACCTTAATGCCACTAAAGGGCAAAAGTCTCATTAATATTGCAAAGGCGAGAGGTCTCAAAAGATACATTCATATATTCCAAGGGCAACGGGTCAAAAGGCCTTGATACAAAGAAAATAAGGAGCAAAAGGCTCTAGAAATCACATCCATGCCTAAAACAAAAACAATGTGTCAAGTAAAAAGAGAAAAGTGGCATGTATTAAAAGGAAGGCAATATAAATCATACGCCAACCCCAACCAGTTCAAAAGTATCCCAAAAAGGGGGCATAGAAGAATAGGACATTAAACAGAATTCATTGCCACACAGGGTTCCAAAATAAATTTTTCAAAAGATAACAACAAGCAACTAAGCATCAGGAGAAGGAACAACATCGTCAGCATCTTTCTTGCCCAGGGAGACCTCCTTCGCAGCATCATCTTCCTCCTTTTGGAATTTGCGAGAAGAGGAAGCGACATCATCACTAATCGGGTCATCCCTTTGGATGACTGACACGCTCAAACGCGTGGGAATAAATCCCAAGTGCAGGATGTGTCGAAGTAATAATATTTCCGTGAGTACGGAGTCGAATCCACAAGGAAGTGGTGGAACTAATTCTATAAACTAGAGATTATAATAATACGATAAAGTAAATCAAGGTTTTGGTTTTTGGGTTTTTTAATTAAAATATAATTAATTACTAATGCAATAAAATAAAGCGAGACGGATACGATGGAAGATGATGCTAGGTAGTCTCACGGTTCCAATTCCAAATAAGGAAATATATTGACTATTATGAAGCACGTTATTAACATGATAAGAATAATTCACTACGGCCACACCACATGGTATTGCTCCCGCAATGGTATGGTATGTGAATTCGGTCAACCACACCTATTGGTCGTAGAGTGCAATTAATCGAAAACCATAGTTAATCTAATGCCTGGGTTAATTAAGTAATGTCTTATCGAACTAACCCAGTATTGATTTTAGAGTCAATTAAGCTCGATTGCAATCTCAATGATTTCTCATATAATATTACAATAAATATCAAATCGATTCTCATCACGAGGCATGCAATCTACGTTCGTAATCGCAAAACACCATAAATCAAACGCAATAAGATAATGCTCAAATAATCTCATTCACAATATCATGAAATAATATACAAAATATATTCGTAGTCAATAAATACGAATCCGTTCATAGTTCCGAAAACTACCTAACAACAAATCTAATCACTCATACAATCGATTAAACATAAAGATAGGAAAAGGGAAGTAATACAACCCATTCGATGCAGTCGAGAATCGAAACCCGCTTGTTTCCCGCATAGATTCGTCCTCCCTCATTCTTCGTCTTCTCTCCGACGAATCTTCGATGTAATCGCAACTAGAGATGTGTTGGTGTTGTGTGATGTTTGGTTGTGTTTTGGATGGGTAAAATGGATGAGATCACCCTTGGAGGCACTGCCCGAGAGCTGCACCTAGGCGAGATCACTGCTGCCACCTCCTGCCCTCTCTTATTTTCTGTTTTTATAGCAGCCCGTTAGGGCTGCCATTTTTCTTCACCGCGACCACCATCGCGACCAGTGGTCGCGGTGGCTTGGTCGCGGCCTTCACTGGCCTGCTGGGAGCCGCTGGACGCGAGCTGCATCGCGAGGAACTGTGGTCGCGCTGTCTCCTCGCCACCTTCACTGCTGCCTTTTGTTTCTGCACCGCGAGCTCTCCACGCGAGCACGGGTCGCGCTCGGTTCCTCGCGCTGCTCACTGGACGCTGCTCTCTTCTTCATCGCGAGCTGCACCGCGAGCTGGGGCTGGTTTCGGTCGAGCTCGCGCTGGACGCTGCTGCTGGATCGTCTTCTTCGCGAGGGAGCTGGTCGCGCGAGGAGAGGGCTGTGCATGGCGAGACTGGGTTTTATTTTTTTTGTTTTATTCTTTATCCAAAACGACGTCGTTTTGGACCAAAGCTTTGGTCCAAAACGGCGTCGTTCAACTTAAGTCCCATCTGCCATCAAAACGCACCGTTTCATTAATTGCTGGGGTCAACTTTCTGAATTTACAGTTTGACCCCAGAACTTTAGCATTCTTTCATCGATGCCCTTCCCCAAAGTTACTGAAATTATACGTTTTCCCCAAAAATATATAAAATCATCACGGAGGTCCCTAAACCTGCACACTCAAGGAAAACACGTGAAAAGCACCAAAAATACTCAAGAATACAATTAAAAGATACGGTCTAAGGGTCGTAAATATGTAACAAATATTGATCGATCAAATACCCCCAAACCTATCTTTTGCTTGTCCTCAAGCAAATTGGCACACACCACAACGAAAAGCAAAAACAAAAACAAAACTAAAACTTAACAAACAAAAACAAACTAAGCTATATCCATTTTCGTAGGATGAAACGATGGCACTTAGCATGTGCCACAAGCCTTTAAACCCCTAGGTGGCCCTAGTGAACGAGTTATAGTCTCGTGAGGGTTTACCAGCTACGATACCCACAAACGTCCTAAGCTAACCACATACAAAGCTAAACATCAAATTAAGTATATACACAAATGCAAATGCATAAGAATAGCACAAAATCAGAAATCCAAAATGCTGTCAATAAGTCTAATACACCCTATATCATACAGGACACTGACATGCAACACATTTATAATAGTGAATCCTTCCATACCAATAAATCACTGATGTAATTCGTCTCGACTCTAGTCTCACCAGTTTTCACTCAATGACACTCAGAACCTAGGCAATCACACTTTCAACTGCATACGACTGGAATTTATGAGCAAAGAATTTCAAAGTTTGTCGTATGCATCAATAATTAGAAAGAACACACATATTAAGCAAAAGACCTCATGAAAGATATCAAATGCTAAGAACAGAAAAATCAGTATACATACATGTCAAATATTACAATTAAGTTTCCTAAGGAGATCAACAAGACTTTTTTCAGGTTGTAATGGGGCTTTGGGGTGATTGGCTCAAAAAGAATGGAAATCGGGTTCAACTCACTTGGAAACCTATTGAGAGACTTCATAAAATTTTCAATTTGTGCATTTTCTCTCACAACTACCAAATTCATTCAACTTTTCTTCCAAATCTTTTTCTCGCCTTTCACCTTCAACCTCTTTTCAAACCCTTTTTTCAATTTTTACTTTGTGCATCATACTTATTTTCTCATTTAGCCAACTCTTTTCATATATGTATTTTTTTTTTATTTTCTGTTGGCTATTATTTTATTTTTCTGCACATTTCCACATCCATTTCATCTTTTCTACTCCACTCCTTTTTCTCACTCAACACTTACACATTCCCTCTTTAATTGTCTCTAGTTTCCAAGCGTCAAAGGTAACGTCTTACAATTTCGGCTAGGATTTTTGGATATGTAGTTCATACAATAAAAGGCTAATATGTGAGTGTTTGGCCGCGAATGGGATAGGAAGCACACAATTTAAGGACAGGAAATCAAGCTATTTAGGAGTTCATACACAATGCCTGGATCATATCTCCAAAATCTACTCAACTGAACATTCAAAATATACATACAAGATTTTTATAATGCAGTTCATTAACATCCAATGCAAACCTATAGAGATCAATCTACTGACAATAAAGCTCAAGAAAGTGTTTAAGAGTAGAAACAAAAATTCCCTCAGAATGAATATGCAATAAGCTCAAAATCTTACTAAGGGTAGTCTCCACTATTAATCAGGACTACTAATTGGAAGTTTTCACATATTACAATGCAAAGATGTCAGACTTATATGTTTAGATGCAAAGACACTACCGACATTATTCTAGTTAACAACTTTGTACACTCAAATGACCTAAGCATTTACATATTATTACTCAATTATCTATAAAGCATGCATATGATTTGCTATCCTAAAATAAATAAAACAAAACATGAAAAAAAAACAATAAAAGACTCAAAATTGGTGTACGTGGCATTGTTATACCTAAGTCTTCCAAACGCAGTGCGTATGAGGAAAGTCTAGGTTTCCAGCCTATATACACCAACAATACATAAAAACACACAAAAGACAAAAATAGAAAATACAGCACACAAAAGACACAAATAGAAAATACCCCCAAACCTAAGATAAACATTGTCCTCAATGTTTAAAATCCTGGATTCAAAGGAAACAATAAAAACACACGAAACATGAACACAGAACAACAGTCCTAGTATCCACAACTAACAATCCTAAATATCCACAACTATCACTTCATCCAACCTCACTCCCCCGTACTTCGTTTTCTCCACACAAGGCATAGCACTTCAATTGGAAAAGCAAAATTGAATGAAAATGATAAAAACACAATAAAAATAAAGACAAAAAGAAATGAAAATAAAAAATAAAAATAAAGGGTTACCTCCCTCCTAGTGCTTTATTTAACGTCTAGGCAAGACGTCGTACTCGAGCTCTCTCTCAAAATACATCCCAGACTTTGCTTTCTGCATGACCTGCAATCAACTCATGCCTGCATGATTGTACATGCTCTCTATGGACCTGAAATAATAAGGAGAATAGATTTTTCAATTTAAAGCAATCTTTATCATCTCCATATTTAGTCCCGTTATCAGGTGGTTTAGTCGAAATGGGTTTGGGCTCCTCTTTAGGTTTGACTTCCTTTTTAACCCCCAAACCTGTTTTCACCGCTACTCTCACCTGCTGAGTACCTGTACCTACAGCAATATTAACAGAATCAGAAAGTTCATCCTCAACCCTATCAATAACTGTCATACCATTCAGAGGAATGGTAATCTCCTCTGTTTGCTCTAGCTGGTTGGGGAACTCTTCTGGCACTCTATTTTGCAATGCCTCGATCAGTTGGCCGAGTTGTGCCTCTATCCTGTCAGTTCTCTGCTTGTTTTGCTGCAACTTTTGCATGAGTTTGTCAAGCATGTCCTTTTCTGATGTTTGAACCTGCTGAGATGATTGATCACCCGGTTGATCAAAATAACTTTGTGCATTGGGCTGGTACTGGTACTGATGCAGTGGCTCAAACCAACTCTGTTGTTGGCACTCATGATACTGCCATGGCTGCTGCTGACTGTCTCTCCAAGAGGAGTCTGGATAATTACTCCATCCTGGATTATAGCTGTTGGAGTATGGATCATTCCCTGACCATGGAGGATAATAATTAAGCGTCTGCGCTTGTTCATACTCATACTCCGGAAAGGTCTCCCTGGATGGACACACAGAAGAACCGTGTCCACCAACTCCACATATATAGCAAGCTAGCCGTGTGCGGTTTTGCCTAGCCTTAGCGGCCAATATTTGCGACTGTCTAGATTACATGGCTAATGGCTCGAGCACCTGACAAACAAAAATAAATCAAAAGAAAATTAAAAACAAGAAAAACTAATAAAAAATAAAACCTAAAAATCTCTAATTTAAAGAATAAGCTACCGAAACACTTCCCCGGCAACGGCGCCAAAAACTTGACACGCTCAAACGCGTGGGAATAAATCCCAAGTGCAGGATGTGTCGAAGTAATAATATTTCCGTGAGTACGGAGTCGAATCCACAAGGAAGTGGTGGAACTAATTCTATAAACTAGAGATTATAATAATGCGATAAAGTAAATCAAGGTTTTGGTTTTTGGGTTTTTTAATTAAAATATAATTAATTACTAATGCAATAAAATAAAGCGAGACGGATACAATGGAAGATGATGCTAGGTAGTCTCACGGTTCCAATTCCGAATAAGGAAATATATTGACTATTATGAAGCACGTTATTAACATGATAAGAATAATTCACTACGGCCACACCACATGGTATTGCTCCCGCAATGGTATGGTATGTGAATTCGGTCAACCACACCTATTGGTCGTAGAGTGCAATTAATCGAAAACCATAGTTAATCTAATGCCTGGGTTAATTAAGTAATGTCTTATCGAACTAACCCAGTATTGATTTTAGAGTCAATTAAGCTCGATTGCAATCTCAATGATTTCTCATATAATATTACAATAAATATCAAATCGATTCTCATCACGAGGCATGCAATCTACGTTCGTAATCGCAAAACACCATAAATCAAACGCAATAAGATAATGCTCAAATAATCTCATTCACAATATCATGAAATAATATACAAAATATATTCGTAGTCAATAAATCCGAATCCGTTCATAGTTCCGAAAACTACCTAACAACAAATCTAATCACTCATACAATCGATTAAACATAAAGATAGGAAAAGGGAAGTAATACAACCCATTCGATGAAGTCGAGAATCGAAACCCGCTTGTTTCCCGCATAGATTCGTCCTCCCTCATTCTTCGTCTTCTCTCCGACGAATCTTCGATGTAATCGCAACTAGAGATGTGTTGGTGTTGTGTGATGTTTGGTTGTGTTTTGGATGGGTAAAATGGATGAGATCACCCTTGGAGGCACTGCCCGAGAGCTGCACCTAGGCGAGATCACTGCTGCCACCTCCTGCCCTCTCTTATTTTCTGTTTTTATAGCAGCCCGTTAGGGCTGCCATTTTTCTTCACCGCGACCACCATCGCGACCAGTGGTCGCGGTGGCTTGGTCGCGGCCTTCACTGGCCTGCTGGGAGCCGCTGGACACGAGCTGCATCGCGAGGAACTGTGGTCGCGCTGTCTCCTCGCCACCTTCACTGCTGCCTTTTGTTTCTGCACCGCGAGCTCTCCACGCGAGCACGGGTCGCGCTCGGTTCCTCGCGCTGCTCACTGGACGCTGCTCTCTTCTTCATCGCGAGCTGCACCGCGAGCTGGGGCTGGTTTCGGTCGAGCTCGCGCTGGACGCTGCTGCTGGATCGTCTTCTTCGCGAGGGAGCTGGTCGCGCGAGGAGAGGGCTGTGCATGGCGAGACTGGGTTTTATTTTTTTTGTTTTATTCTTTATCCAAAACGACGTCGTTTTGGACCAAAGCTTTGGTCCAAAACGGCGTCGTTCAACTTAAGTCCCATCTGCCATCAAAACGCACCGTTTCATTAATTGCTGGGGTCAACTTTCTGAATTTACAGTTTGACCCCAGAACTTTAGCATTCTTTCATCGATGCCCTTCCCCAAAGTTACTGAAATTATACGTTTTCCCCAAAAATATATAAAATCATCACGGAGGTCCCTAAACCTGCACACTCAAGGAAAACACGTGAAAAGCACCAAAAATACTCAAGAATACAATTAAAAGATACGGTCTAAGGGTCGTAAATATGTAACAAATATTGATCGATCAATGACTAAGGGGGTCACCCTCATTTTCTTCAAAACCCGCTCTGCCTCCTCCTTATCTAAGGGAAGCCCAGATCGATCTCGAGATGGTTGAGAAGGAACTCGTACTATGCCAACTTGTATCCCTTTCTGATTGCATCTCCTGCCATGGCCCCTTCCTTGAGGTCGATATTCTCCTTTAAGGCCGTTATCTCTTTCTTCGAAGTTGACAGCTTGGTATTCAAAGTCAATAGCTCTGCATTCAAGTTACTACCTTCGGCCCGGGACCATGACAAAGAGACCACATTCCTGGAACTTTCCTCAAGGGAGTCCGTGGCAAATTGCTGACTACATCAGGCAGAAATGGCACTCTAGCAATAAAGAATACATACTATTATAAAACTACATCAAAAAGAATGCACAAAAAGGGAAGACGAAAAGAAAACCTCACCAAACAAAAGAATGTGGCTGCCTTGTCAAAAGCTCGAGCGGCCGTATTGCTTGTCACCCTCGCAACCAAGTCAGGAGTAATCGATTTGCTTACATATTCCATGAGTTGACAAACAGATTCCTTATTATCATCCTTCGCAGGGGCTGGCATTTTCACTTTGCCCGTTTTGACCTGCTTCCCCTTAGCTACTGAGCTTCTTCCTTTGCCATTTAGTGAAGCATAATGATTTCCCCCCTCCCCAAAGGGGATGACCCCAATAAGGGTAGCTTCGATGGGAGAGGAGCGAGGCTTTGAGGAATCAGAACCAAGTCCCATGACACGCATGGCCTCCTTCATCTACTCATCATCGTCCCCTATATCTTCAGATTTTCTTTTCTGGGGAGTTTGTTTCACAGATTTTTCTGAAAATTATTTACCAAGTAAATGGTTGGGAAAAATGATGACAGCAAACAAGATGATCCTAAAAAGAAGTTGAATCTTACTAGAAGGGGCAGGAGAACCGATAAGGCCTGATTTCGACATTCAGTCAGCACTTAAAATATTTCCTCCGTAAAGTTTAGCAGTAGTAAGGATGACAATCTCGGTTTTCCTCTTCGAAGGAATATCAATCTGCCTATTCCAATTGAGCACATCTGAACAATAAAATAAACACATCGTCAAATAAACGTAGAAAAATGTATACCGTCAAAAGTCAAAAAGTGTGGATTATAAATAAGAAACCTTAGTTGTTCACCACTGAAGGGACAAAACACCTTCGATCACCAAGCCTAACTTCTGACCCCCAATCACCTAGAAACCAAAACCCATTTGTAGTGTCATTCCTTATCATTATTGCTACTGTATGGGATGGGATTCATGGATGAATTCCATGAGCGGATATAATACAGACCCTCGCGATCAGAATTGACGTTCATATTAAAAAGGAACCTCAATTTCTCGACTGAAGGATTCCCCCAACCCTACTCCTGCAACAGAACGTAGCAGCCTGATACATAGCGCCAAAAGTTTGGGCTGAGTTAAATGGGAGTCATCCAAAGATTAACAAGTAATTCTATGAAAAAGGGTTGGATGGGGAGCCGAAGACCAAACTCCATAGCCCAAAACGATATGGCAACCTCCCCTTCTGGGCGATGCAAGGTATTCTCCCTCGCTGAAAGAAAGCCTCAAATGGATAGAGGAAGGGATGCTGAACCTAGTCCTAAAATGATTAAGATCGGCCTGGGATAGAAGAGAATGACAACCAAAAAGAAAGACATCAGTTTTGGGTGCATCACTATCGTTAGGCTCAACCATTGAGAAGGATGACTTAGGTCTCCTAACACTACGAGTTACAGGGTGTCTAAAACTCTCTATCGAATGATCATCTTCAACTATGATGGGAGAATAACGCCCCTCAATGACGTTAGTAGCCGAACCTACGTCTGGGTACGGAACATCCTTCGACCCAGGAACAGACCCATTGGAAGAATCTTCCTTCAACTGGGGGCTTCAGGCTATCACCATAACCCTACCCCAATTTAGCCTTAATAATGTACCCCTCTCCGTACCCGCTACCTTCTACAGATGGAACAAACTCACTAAGGTCGAGTTCTAAAGAGTTCGATGTCATCTTGAGAGGAAACAACTACTGTTGCTAACCAAAGGAATGGGCTAGCAAAGGCTAAAATAAGAGTCGAAAGAATATGCGTATCTTAGAAGAATGGCCACAGCACCTCAAGGAACAGTCAGTGGAAGAGGATCCCTACCCAAGAAGAGAAACTAATATGAAAAAATAAAGACCTTTTGTTTCCTTCCTCAACAATAAGAATCTGAGCTAGGAAGATTAAGCATTTAATGAGAGCAATAAATGGCTCAAATGGCATTGAAGGAGAGAGGAGAGAGAAGAAGAAAATCTGGGAAAAATCTATCCTGGGAACATCAAATGAGAAATCAGTTCCCAAAGCCAAGTGTTTTCAAATTTGAAAAGACCTATCAAATAAGGTAAGATTACCATTGTGTGATTTGACTCCCATGCCTTTCGTGTAAGAAGTCAAAGGGGCTACCTGTTAGGGATAAAATGGTAATCACAAAATAATATCAAAAGTAAATATTTTTTTATAAAACTAATAGTCATGGCCCACAAATGAGACTTCACCAGCATCCTAGCCCAAAGGGACCGAAATGGGATAAGGCCAGAAAGGAAGTCCTGCGGGCTTTTGGAAGTTTTCCCACCCCCTAGGGGGACCTTCGCTTTCCTGGTGTTGGGATCGACCTAGGATAACAAACTACCTTTAGCACTACTAGGAAGAGTCCTTGGAAGATAGGAAAAGAAAGCCTGGAAGACACCCAAGCGTGAGCTGTAACCCATGGTAACACAGGAACCCAAGGGCAGCTGATGCAGTCGACACGATAGTTACCTAACATGGCCTGACCAAGGTCAGAATAGATTGGGTCAGCCCTTTTGGAACTGGAAAAGCTGGGACAACAGCTGACTTGTAGCCTTAACCTTGAACCTGCACGAAAAACGATTTTGCATCCTAGGATCTGTGTTCCACAGGCCTAGATGTACGGATCGAATCACGAGCAGCCTTTGGGGGGAAACGTCAGACGAAATCTCCAACCACCGAAGGAGAATGTACCACGTGTGAAGATGAAGATAAGGTTTTGATAGCTCCCATCAGACAACCTACGAAGGGAAAGGGATGGGAGGAAACAAGCATAAGAAGGGAAAGAAGAAATCTAAACGCCTATATAAACCTCACTATAGCAACTCAAATGGTAAGCAATTCTTGAGTCTAGAAAGCCCCTAGTGTGCAGGAGAAAACCCAAGTGGTGTTCTTCTAAAAATACTAGTACGTATGCTTTCTACAACGATTCCTCATATCAGTACTACTTTTATGTACCTCATTTTCTACTTGAGAACACCCTTTAACTTGGACGTCGGAGGGTTTTCACTGGTGGAACACCGGTGACCCCTGACCTCTGTTTTCTCGCAAGCGAAGGGGATTAACAGGTTCGTTAAGGTCAGAACATGTAGAGGCAGACGTCATTTACGAGGGAACCCCCTCAGCAACATCTACAGAAGACCTTCGCCATTCGATCCGAAGGAGCCCTATGCCACAACATACCTACTGTTATCAAATGAAAATGTCCTTATGTAATTTCCATCATTTGGTTTAAGGCCCTCGCACCTCTAGAAGATTTATTACAAGTGTACCTTCGTAGGATCATCATTTGTAATTAGATTTACAAGCATCAGTAAATCCCATGTGTTAAGGGAAAACCATTTTCTTGCATCAACATATATATATATATATATATATATATATTTAAAAGACTTTGAATAATACAAAACCATCATGTAGTAATTTTCTATTCTAGACTACACGATAGCAAGGAAGTTGGTGAAAGCATACAATAAATATGCACTGAAATAGAATACATGAACCCCTACAATAAATCGCACCAACTACTTTCTAATTCACCAAAACTCTTGACCATCAGAAAGCAAAGACGTCTAACAAACCATGCAATTGAAGAATGCATGATGGAGATAGATCCCAATTAACCCATGATTATGAATATCAGGTCCCACACTGCTTCATGTGGATCCATTTTTGAGATAGCTAATGAAGCCGATCCATCTCTCAAAAAGGGCTGGAATTTGGGAAAGCAAGAGAGTACTATATTTGATTTAGTAATGTTAAGTAATCGCCACGAGGGAGAGAGAGATTGTTTTTAACTCAAAGACGTTAGAGATTGTTTTTAACTCAAAGACGTTATTAATCTCATACCATATATAGTATTTTATTTATTTTGATAAATAATTCATATAGGAGTAATGCTAGATTGGACAAAATATTTATCTATTTTCATGATCAAATAATGTGGCAACACACATGCCCAACCTCTCCTCTAGTTATGCAAAACTCTAAAAGGGAGTGGTGGGGTTGTTTTGTTGAGCCGGTGTCTTTGTATTTTTCCTTCTTCCTATTTTTGTAGAGACAAAACGCAAGTGGGGTTGCGTGGATTGGGAATGGGAGTCATCAAGGTTGTTTGGAGATAGAGGAGCATGGTCTTCAATTTAGTGAATATCATGTTCTTACATGTAATAATAATGCTTATGAATGTGGTGTCCCAATAACCTCAAAGTAACGTCTCATGTATTTATCAAAATTTACGAATTCAATGAATTTAATTAATTCAAAATATTGTACATCCACACATTGTTCAAGTGATTAGTAAATATCTTTTTCACATTCGCAATAGGAGTTCAAATCCATCATTTGTTAATAAATTTATAAATGTAGGAAGACCCCTCCCTGTACTAGTGGTTCTTTCCGGATCTTATTTGTAGTGGTTGTCTCTCTAGGTCCCGGCAGATCCACCCTAAAATGTGTGTTTGTTGTTTTGTGTTGTCTTTGCTTGTCAATCGCGAACCTGTTCTCTCATTCTCATCTCTTTTTGTTTAGTTTATTTTCTACCGTACTTTAGGTTGAAACCTCTTTCAATAGTGTTTAACTTAGTTCACTTCTTTTGTTGAGTTAGGTAAAGGAATAAGAATGAAGCATTAAATCTTTGTGGAAACAATACTCGTAGTACATCCTCAAGCTAGAATAAGAATTGATTCGCGCATTTTCAGAGACAACAAGTTTTTGATGCCATTGCCAGGATTTTATATCTCAACTTTACATCATCTCACTAGTTACATGTCATGGTAATACAACTGGCATCTCATTTGGGATGCAAAAGTTGAGATCCCCTAACATTAATATTATTGAAACTTTAATGACTTGCTTGAGATATTACTTAATTTCCTCCGGTACCAATGATTTTAATTTTTTTTTTTTTTTTTTTTGTGTGGATATAGTCACTTACAAAGAATACATAAATTGACAAAAAATATTTAAAGAAATTTTAATGGAAGTGAATTCTTACTTTTAAAATTTTATGAATAATAAGTTTTTGATGACTTTTACATGATAATTACTCAAATTCCCTTGTATGCATAATTGCGTTAGAGCATCATATTTTAGGTAAATATTGGACTTTATTTTAGGTAAAACAGTTAATTGGGTTTTTTTTTTTTTTTTTTTTGACTTAGGAAGGGGATTCAAAATCGGACCTCAATTTCGTTCAGATGAGTGGTTACTATCAGGATATGTCTACGACCACTAGTGTAATTCTTTAACTTATATATAAAGTATATGTGCATTATTGGTTCTCTCATTTAAGTTGATTTTGTTCATAGATTAATAGTAATAATCACAAATGACGAACCTAAGCCTAAATGTCCAAGGCGTTTGCCGTAGCAGTGTACATATATATGATATAAGTGAACTATTTATAATAAATGTACAGTAGACGGAGATAGTGATCTGGATAATACAATGAATGGTTAATTAGGATTCTATTTTCTCTGTTGTTTACCAATCGGTAAAAGCATCCAGGAATACCAAAATTTGGATAAACCCTAGGTAATCGCCAAGAAACTTGTCGAATTTACAACTTCCATGAATCTCTTTATTTTTATTTTTATTTTTGTTGTAATTTTCATATTTGGTTGGCTGGCTGGATTGCCGTTTTATTTGAATACAAGAGGCCATAAAAAGTCTGAGATATCAACAATTAAAACACGATATTTAGATTTGAATCTTCCTTTCATGCAACTTCTGTAAATTATATTTGATCTCACGTCACAGTGACCGTATACCTACCTTGATGACTAGCATCATCGAGACGCAATTAACGTGTCATTATCAAATAATTAAACAAACTAATTAAAAGTTGGAAAGAAAGTGTGTAAGTCAAGTAATTAAGCCTTGGGGGTTCATGTCGATGCATGCATGTATATTTCCTTTTGCTGTCTCATTTGAAACCAGTGGGGCCTGACACTACAGAAACCTTGTCCTCCTTTTTTTTCAATAATGTTTTCGATTATTCTCTTGTTCATCATCATTTTCTTCTTATATTTTCAACTACTCCTTTTACAAATCTCTTTTGAAGAATATCGGCGACGGATATATCTAATAGACACGCAAGTGCTTTTGTATAAATACCTTAAAAAAATAGAACACTCAAATTTGTTGACTTCGTAATGAAGACCAAGAAGGTTGGTTTATATATATATATATATATATATATATATAGAGAGAGAGAGAGAGAGAGAGAGAGAGAGAGAGAGAGAGAGAGAGAGAGAGAGAGAGAGAGAGAGAGAGAGAGAGAGAGAGAGAGAGAGAGAGAGAGAGAGAGAGAGAGAGAGAGAGAGAGAGAATATTAGATAATTTACAAAATAAATATTTAATGTTTAAATCCAAAAAATTTTAAATATCAAATAAATCTAAGTAGGGTTTAGAACAGGTTATCTACTAGCCAAAATAAATTATTTAATCTCCAAAACTTTTTTTTAGTTTTTTTTTTTTTTTTTTATGTTGTTTGGTTATTATTTCAGTAGAGCTTTTGACAATTAAATAAGCTCTTCAAATTTTAAACTTTTTCAAGTAAAGCTTTTTGAGCTTTTTTTTAAAATATTAAAATGTCTTAAATAATCCTAATATATTTTATAATTTCACGATAACCTTTTGTATTAAAAAACCATAATAACTTAGTTTTAAATTAAAAATCCTAATAACTTTATTTTTTAACTTATGAAACATAACTTCAATGCTCTTAATGCATTTGAATTTTTAAAAATTCATTTTTAACCTGTGAGTTTCCTTCTATCTTATACATTTCTAATCATTATTATTTTATTTATCTATTTCGAATAAGATTGTTCGTCTACATGCACGGATGCACATAAACATACATATATATATATATATATATATATATATATATATATATATATATATATCCCCGAACGTAGACGCACAAGCATCTAAAACATCATGATTTTAGTAAAAGTTTCTGTTTATTGTTCAACATGTTTGTGCTGCAACACTAGGTGTTATATATATGTGTGTGTGTGTGTGTGTGTGTGTGTGTGTGTGTGTGTGTGTGTGTGTGTGTGCATATTTGTATATTGTCATATGCTTGTTTTTATTTTTTTTATTGTGCATAAATTTGTATATGTGTATATATATTTGTATATTCTGTTGTGAGTTTTTGAACTGTGCATTGAGGCTTTTTTTTTTATGCAATTCCCATGAGAACAATACCAATTGCAAAAGTTTCAATGTATTATTCAGCTTAATTTGTTATTGTTATTTTAATTATTTTGTTTAAAAAATCGTATTTTCATACTTTCTTATAATATTTTGCAATTGTTTTTTTAATTATAAGGAAAGATATTTTCTTATTTTTTTTTAATTATGTTTCAAATTCTTTTATATATTCTTTTTGGTAATTCTATCATTTAAATGAGTTTTTAAAATTAATACAACCAAACAATATATAACTTAAAAGAGCTTTTTTAATTGACAACCAAACGGTCAACGACTTTTCCTTAAAAACTCTACTTGTAAAAGCTCTACTTCTAAAGATCTACCCCTAAAAGCTATACTCGGAGAAGCCATTCCAACTGGAACAAATCTAAAATTTGAATATCAAATAATCCTAACTAAAGCGGGTGTATTCAATCCAGAGTTAGTTAGAATTTGTTAATTTTTTTTTTAATTAATAGATTTCGGTAGAGTTCACGGATTCTATAGATTCCATGTAGATTTTGTATGAATTTTGTATAAAGTATGTTGGACTTTTTCACATATTTATATGGAATTTAATGGATTTTTAATGATTTGTTTTGAAAAAAATAATATTTGATTGATAATAGTTTAAAATCTATCAAATTTCATGTGAGTAAGGCAAAATTTGTCATGTGCCTTTTTATTTATATTTTTCATTTAAAATCCATCAAATTCCATCATTTAAACAATTTCTATGAATTCAATGATTTTTTGAATATACCTAAATTTTGATGGAAGCTTTAAAAGTCTGGATTGAATATACCCAGATTTTATGGATTTTTTAAAAGTCTAATTGAATACACCCAGATTTCAATAAACATTTTTAAAGTTTAGGATTGAATATACCCAGATTTCGATAGATTCTTTAAAATTCTGAATTGAATATACCCATATTTCGACGGACTTTTAAATTCCAACCAACTATAGATTCAATACACCCTTCTAAATCCTTATCTTCATGATTCTCCCTCAAGTTGGAGTGAATGTAGGAATATTAACGACACCCAACTTGCTAGATAGGCATTGAAAAGTCTCAGTGCCAAGCAGTTTGGTAAGTATGTCTGCAATTTGGTCACTTGACTGAAGATAGTAAGGCACTATCACACCAAAGTTGATTTTCTCTCAAACGAAATGTGACAATCAAATTCGATGTGTTTCATTTGCTCGTGAAAAACAGGATTTTGTGCAATCTAGATTGCAGCTTTGTTATCATAATAAATGGAAACAGGCTATGTATAAGAAATGCCAAGATCTAATAAAGATACTTAAGCCACTGTAATTCACATGAAACGATGGCAAGAGCACAATATTTAGCTTCAGCTGAAGATCGAGAAATGGTAGGTTGCTTCTTTTTCTTCCAAAGATTGGACTATAACCCAACATTGTGAAATAATCGATGGTAAAGCAACAAGTAGTGGGGCAACCGACCCAAACAAAGTTACAATAACCACTAATATGAAGGAAACTCGAGGTAGATAAGAATAAACCTTTGCCAATATATCCAGTAAAGAAGTGATAGCATGAATTGACTTAATGTATTGACAACATATTGAATATCTAGACGCGTTACAGTGAGATAAAGGAATCGTCCGATTAACCAATAATTGGATATTGGATCAGTAAGAGGTTCACCATCTATAGAACCTAACTTAATGCATTCACTAAGCATGATAAACAACAAAGAGAAATAGAGGGTAACTTAACTAATTTGACTCAGTGTAACCCCATGATGCATGACTTGCTTAACACTGCTCCATTGAGTACACATCATTTCTCCCCCCTCGAATTATCCTTATCCACAAGGATGAGATCGAGATATTGGTTCTACTGGAGCTGATTCAAATTAGGCTTCGTCGATCGGAAAATAATCAGAATGCTGGAAATCCTCGATCATAAAGAGTTACGGTTACTAGCAGCGATGTCCAGGTATATATTTATCGTCACAGTAGTAATGCAAACCTTTCTCTCTACGGTTTTTAGCCTCCTGATTAGTGATCCAGTTTGAATGGAACTGGGGGGTTAATGGAACCTTGGCTTGTTTTTTGGGTCAACGGAGGGCCTAATAGTCCTGTCAAATTATTGAGGGAGTACTATGCAGTTGCAGATGCTTGAGGACGAAAAGGGATGTTGGCTTTTTTCTGTAAGAGATTACGTTCTTCAATCAGGCGAGCTACTCCAATGGTGTTCTACAAGGTTTTCGACTGTTTCACTTTGACATATAGGCGGATATCGTCTTTAAGTCATGCAATAAAACATCCAACCAAATAATTTTCGGATAAATCATCAATACACTGTGAGAGTTTTTCAAATGCTTCCAGATAAACTTCAACTGTAAAGACTTGTCTAAGTCGGGTCAAGGCTTCAGACGGGGCATCATAATCCATTCATCCGAAATGATAGAGGACGACCGTAGTAAATTCATTCCAAGTCGAGGGTCCTTTGAATTTGTTGAGGCATCGATGCCACTGGATGGCAATGCCTTTAGGATGAAAATAGGCTAATTGAACCTTTTGGTGTGTCACAATGTTCTTGAAGTCAAAAAATTATCCTGCCTTATAGATTCATCCACTGAGATCGTCGCCACCAAATTTAGAGAAAGACAACTTTAGATGAGTATGGCTACGATCAAAATTCGGGTTACTGCGCGAAGTCTCACCTCAACTAAAAGGGTTGATTTCAGTCTTCGTCGTATGTTCGTGATGGTTGACGCTTAAAGCTTGTAGCTCAATCAAGACTATTTGCAAGGCTGTATTAACCAGGCTAAGACTATTGTTCAAATGGTCAAAGCTGGACTCATGATGAGTCAGAATCTCATCGACTTCAATTCTGAATTTGGTGTTGCTTCTACCATAGGTATCCATGGATCGGAACAATTCTCTTATACCAATTAATATGGTTTAATTTAGGAATAAGAAGAATAGAGAAAGAAAGAGTTAATATGGGAAATTTGGTTTTTAAATCTGATGATCCTTTCATTCAACCTTCCTTGGCTATTTATAGGCCTTATAATGAAAGAAAAACAACCACAACTAGTCCTATAAAAAAAAGGGAATGAAACCTAACTTAATGTATCCACTAAGCATGATGTACAACGAAGAGAAGCAAAGAACAAATGCACTAACTTAACTAATTTGACTTAGTCTAACCCCACGATGCATGACTTGCTTGACACTGCTACATTGAGCACACATCATAGCAGGTAGCTTTGGTGTGGCCATGTCTGTTACAATACTCACAGAAGGGGCGTAAGAATGCAACAGAGGGCGCAGAATAGATGGTCATACATGGAGAACCGCCAGAGTCAATTGAAGGTGTCACATAAACGTTTATGTCTTGTTTCTTTTCTTCTTGTCGGACAAGAGAATAGATGCGTTGGATAGATGGGAATGGTTCCATTATTGATTATTTGGCTTCGAATGGCAGAGAAGTGATCCTGGAGTCCCTGAAGGAATTTGATGGCTCAATCCTGATTGAACTGGTAAATGATGGTCTTACCATTGAACACACGGTGAAACAAAAGTCATAGAGTTAAGTTCATCCTATAATGATTCAAATGGGTAAAATAATCCGATACCGTATAGTCATCTTATTTGAGATTGATTGCTTGAGTTAATAAAGTTTCAGCGCATTTGATTGTGAGAAGCGTTCCTCGAGATCACTCCATATTTCAGAAGTAGTTTCACTATATAAAATGCTATTTCGAACGTCAAGTGATACAAAATTCAAGATCCAACTGCTGACAAGATCATTGCAGCGTGCCCAAATTAGGAATAAACTTTTTCTATTGATTGCTTGATAATTGAACCATCAATAAAGCCAAGCTTATTTTTTGCTTGCAAGGTCTTGGTGATAACACGAGACCAGGTGCCAGAGTTATCACCGGAAAGGACGGGAGAGACCAAAACTGCATTTGTGTTATCATAATTATGAATGGAAAAGGGGTAAGAATAGAGCCAGTATTGGAAGTCAGAATAAAGTTCTGAGTAGTAATTGAAGGTTCAACCCTTTGATTTTTCGTTTGGAAATCTGATACCATTTAAAAATAGAACATTCAAATTTCTTGACTTCGTAAGGAAGACTAAAGAAGGTTTTTCCATATATATAAAATTAAATAATTTACAAAATAAATATTTGATATTTAAATATAAAATAAATCTAAATAAAAACAAATCTGAAATTGGAATATCAAATAATCCTTCCATCAAGTTATTAACTAGACACCATTACAAAAGAAAAACCAGCAAAAAATAGAAATAAAACTATATTTTACAAACAAATATCACTATAAAAATTGAACTTCAGGTATATATCGAAAAAACATATAAACGAAAAAGGTGGAATGTTTATTTCACATACAGTACTTGAACCAATATCATGGATTCCAAAGAGAACAAATTCTTCCATTTTTTTCACCTTTTTCATGACTCAAATGATCTAAGAAGAGTGAGTAGTTGCATGCATATTTTTTCAATATCACAAGGTTTGCAGAGCTTGTAATTGATTTGTGGCAGCACCCCATTAGTTCTTGAGCTTTTGGCTGAATGTTTCGAGAGCCCTTGACATAGATTTTTGGAGGAGAAAAGATTTTGTATCAAACATAAGCAATAGCAACATCGGGTTCTTTTGATGGCGATAAGGCCAAAAGAAAGAGGACAACCATAATCAAAACAGGTACAAATAGAAGCAACAGAGGTGGAGGCGGCAATGGAGGCAACACCGGTGGCAACACTAAGAGAGATAAGGTAAGTACAATCATTACAACCATTCTAACGCTAAAATACCTGCTGATCATCAAACTCTCTGCACAACCGCCGTTGATTTAGCTTATCATCACTATTGATCATCGTGCTCCATCGCCATATGATCATTTGAATTGATGGTTTTGTAGTTTGTAGGGGGCTGCTCAAGGAGGTAGAAAAGCCGGTGGTGTAATGCTTATATACATAAGAATAAAAAAAAAAAAACGAGTTATAAAACGAGGGAGGCGTGGTCCAAAGCGTTATGAGTCAGCATCAGACCGCCGGTGCCTTTATGTCCCAATTCAACTAACCAAAAATTGTAATTTTGTAGTTTTTAATTTCCACTCTGTCAATAGTTAAAAGTTTTCCATGCATCTAGAGACTAGACTGGTTTTAAATCCATTTATTTAATTTGCCAACTATTTATAGACGTGGCAAAATCCAAATTCTTATACAATTCATTAAAAGCCACCTTAAGATTTATTTATTAATTAATCAAGTATTTTTTTTAAATAAAATAGGGATATCATTATTTTTCTCACTGAGGTTTCAAAATATATTATTTTACCCTCTGCTTTCAAACTATTCACTATTTTCCCTCCTGCCTTCAAAATATTCACCATTTTCCATTCTATTTTTTAAAATATTCTCCATTTTCCCCCTACCATTAAAAAAAATAATTTAACCATTAAATTTCAAGAATAAAAATAGTAATTAACTATTAATCTGATAAGAAATATTATTATTTGCCCCCTAAAGTTAAAAAAAATATCATTTTAACACCACTTTTAAAGTATTTTTTATTTTTGCCCCCTACAGTTACAAAAACTATAATATATGCTTTAAAATACCTATGATAAAAACTATAAATAACTATTATATTCTTAATATATATAAACAATAATAATAAATCATTAAATATATTAATAAATATAAAAAATTTAAAATACCTCATCTTCATTATCCATTTCTAAACAAATATAATAAAATATAATAAATAAAACAATGTCTCTCTCTTATCCAATTATGGTAATTAGGGGCGGGTTTAGTATTGGAGATAGATAGTAATGATGATGGATAATTGGCTTAAGGTTTAGGGTTCATTTTACCACTACTTTTAAAGTATTTCTTATTTTTTTTCCCCTACAGTAATAAAAACTAAAATATATGCTTTAAAATACATGTGATAAAAACTATAAATAACTATTATATTAATATTGTTTATAAATTATTAAATTTATTAATAAAAATAAAAAATTTAAAATACCTTATCTTATTATCATCTTTGTTGACGGTGAAAAATGGATTCAGTGGTCAACAGGGGTCAACCGTGCCATGTAAGGTGGTCTCGTGGTTTGTTAAGTCGATTATATGATATTAGTGGAACTGTTCCTACAGAGAAAGTTCTTATAGGGACTAAGAAGCTTCTCAGAGAATGCTTTGGGGTTTGCTACCTATCAAAGCAAAGAAAGATCGGTGAGGGTTGCCGGACTATAGTCGGCGATCTACCTCTGACAATCAAGTCAGTGTTTTGTCTCCAAGGAGAAAAGAATATATTCAATGCTCTTTAGAGTTGGTGAGAGTATTCAATAACTTACCATTACTTATTTCTTCACCACCATACTTATACCTGCCTTGTTCCTGACTTCTTTGGAAAGTCTAGGCCCCCTCGAAGAGACTTTAGAGGGTTATTTCCTTAAACATGTCAATCCTTGACTTCTTGTGGACCTCGCCTGAGATGGGACAGGACGTAGCAGGTGTACAGTAACTCGCATAGTTATGTATTTAATTCCTCTGATATCTAGGTTGATAGGTTTCAGGTTTCTACTGAATCAGTCGTAGGTATTAGACTGTTAGACTGTATGGCGAGGCTGTGTTGGCATGAAGGAGTTCTCGCCGAATCATGGGTCTTCTCGGCCGAAAGAGAGGAAATGGTTTATTATCCAAATGTCGTCGTTTTAACCTATAATCCTACGTGGCGGTATTTGGTGAGTTTTTACCCATAACAATACCCCTAAATCTCTGAGAAAGGTAATATTTTTTAAAGAGATTCATTTTCCACGGGATTGGATTTTTGTTGACGTGGCTTTCTCCCGAGAAAAGACATGTGGCTTCAATCTTCCAGCCCGTATTGATGTCTTTCAAAAGTCCAATCATTTTTGAAGAGACGAGAGGCGGCAGTCTTTTCGTTTTCGACATGCGTGGTGCATCATTGTCTTACCATCTAATAAATGTTCCACATATGGGATGCCAATCATTTCTTCATGTTTTCCCGAAGCGTCCCTAGGACCGTTTGATTCCCTTGGTGATCGATGGTTGGGAGCTTCTTCTTAGCTAGGGACTATATATGCCTTTCCTTTGGTCCTTTGTGGTTTTGCTTCCACTTTCTTTCTTTTGCTTTAAAAGGAAAATTTAAGCTTTCCCCGAGCAAGTTGCTACTCCTTGGAACTTATTACTGCGAATCTGATTTCTCGGGAGCTTTGCTTCGCTCAACTTCTCAGGTAAGCTTCCTTCTTTTCTCTCACATTTTTCCCATTTTTACTTATGGATTCGTTGTTGAGGGTTAAGCAAATATTCGAGGAAATTGAAAAAGATGGTTTCCTCCATTACGCTGCTCATCGACATCCCATACCTTAGAGTATTAACTCTTCGCATATGCAGGTTCCTATTACTTCTTTTGTTGTTCAACCAATCAACCCGCCCTCTTCGTCTTCAGATAGTTCAGTTGAGGTCTCTCTTGGGAATCCCCTCGGCGAGAACATCCACTTTATCGGCAGGTCATGGCGAAACGTTCCCTTTACGGTGATAAAAAAATAGATACCTCTAGGCAATAATGTCCAGGAATCCAGGCTTTTTAATTTCTCAGTTTCAAAACCGAGCTTCCTCGATGTTGAGCCAAATGTCGTCACTGCGAGACATCTGCAACTCTACAGGGAATACTATGAGATTCCCGATACGGTGGAACTCGCTTTACCCGAAGAAAGGGTTGCGTGGAATCCTCCCAAGGGGTTTATGTCTGTCTACGATTATATGCTGAATTGTAGGGTCACGTTTCCCCTTTAGCCTTTTATTGCACGCTTCCTTGATGACATCAAGTTTTGCTCCAGCGCAGTTGGCTCCGAATAGGGTATCAAGCCTTGTTGGCTTTGATTGCTTTATAGCATTGTTTCGGGCTTTCGACCCTACGCCCAGTGAGATCCGTCACTGTTATCGGCTTCGATCCTCACAGCAAAGGAGAGGGTCATATTACCTCATCTATTTTAACTCGAGTCAATGGCTCCCCACCAGCGAGGATGGCAGGAGATATTCCGACAAACGCGACGTTCCAGGCAAGGGGAAGGGAGGAGTTATCTAAGGAATGCCTTCCTCCAATAAATTCTAAAAAAGGGTCTGGTTCTTTATCGGATGAGAATAAGGACTCATAATTTCTGCTGAGAAAGTTCTTATAGGGACTAAGAAGCTTCTTGGAGAATGCTTTAGGGTTTGCTACCTATCAAAGCAAAGAAAGATCAGTGAGGGTTACTGGACTATTCTTCTACGAAAAACGCAAGAGAAAGAAAAACGTTCTCCTACAAAGAAAACCTCTGATGAAGGGGTGAGAGTGTCTGTCCCTGTGAAGCGTCGATTGGATGATTTTGCGTCCCTTCCTACTGCTTGCCGGTGAAGTTACTAATTCTGCTTTTGAGGTTCCTCTGAGGAGGACCAGGAAGGATGGGCCTCTTGTGGTCCATGTGAAGCATATAGCTACTGGGTGCACTTCTCGTCGGACGAGGAGGATGACTCGTATACTAGAGGCTCTTGTTCCTACTCCTCCCCTTAACTTCATACCTCCTCTTCTACCTGAGGGTGCTCCTAATGTTGCTTCGGTGACTACTCCAGAATTAGGAGCCCCTCTCATCTCTGATTTGGAAAAGGAAGATTATGAGGGAAAGCCTCTACTGTGCTGTTCTTCCATAAAGGGTAAGGGTTCGGTTGGTCAGGAAGAAGATAGCATGATTCAAGTGGTTGAGGAGGTTGCTGGGGTCCTCGCTAAATCGGTAGGAGGGGGAGACGTTATAGTTCTGACTTCTCCAGTGAATGAGGAAGGTGTTAGAGCTTTCTCCGAGCTCGCCAAAGGGGAAGATACGGAAACTCCATCCTCTCATCCTAAGGTTGGCGAGTGTTTGCAGGGGGACATGCCCCCATTGTCGCAGTCTTCCCTAGAGGCCATCCTCATTCGAGTGCTGAAAGAGGAGCTCCGCTCCGAGATGCGGAACGAGGCGAACTAGTTTTTGGGGAATACCGTTGAAAGACAGCTTCAATCTTTTTTCCGCTTTTCTGCTTTGGTAATTCCTGCTCCTTCCTTCTTATTTATTAATCGCTTATTGTTAGTATTAAACTCTCGACTTCTCGTGGCACAGTTTTTAATAAATTCGACGCCATGGCTCGGGACAAAGAGGTTCTGTAGTCTCGCCTCGCGGATCTTGAGGCTAGGGGAGTGACTACTGAAGTAGTTGAAGAGATGGTAAAGACCCTTTCTGCTTAGAATGTGATTCTTCGCGAGAGGGCAAATATTTTCGAGGACAGGGTAGGAGCCCTTGAAGCTGAAAAGGTGGTCCTTTCCTTCACGAGAGGGCGAATATCATTAAGGAGATGGTCGCCCATGCCAATAGCCTTCTCAATGTTGTTGTTTCTGCGCAGGTGGAGGTCGAGGAGAAACTTGCTTGTGTACTTTCCAGTCTTCTTTGGGAGGTGTTAAAACTGAACTGCAAATCAGGGCTGTGGACTGTTACACGACGTCTCCTACATTTGATGCCTTTATGCCCAGGGAATTTAGAAGCTGCATCGCTGAGTGTCAGAGGATTGTGGAGGATCAGATTAGTCCTGAAGTGTACAAGACCCTTGACTTGGCTATCGCTCAAAATAGGACAAAGTCGTTGTCGAATCTTAAAGAAGATAGGAAGGTATGGCGAGCCCATTGTCGTCATCAGGGTCTGCCCATTCTTGACATGCATTTAGAGATTCTTGATCAATCCAAGCATCCTAAGTCTTATGGAGCTGAGAAGGCAGGGACTAATATTCCCTGTTCGAAGGTAGATACTGGTCCCAACCCTGACTTTTACTACGTGCTTTCCGAAGATGAGGAGGACATCGCTCTTAATGATAGATAGCCTTCGACTTTTTTTTAGACTGACTCTAATGACCGTCAAAATTTAGCTGACTTGGTCAGGAAGGGTACTGACAGTATTGGTCCTTCGGGGCTTTAGTCGCGTACAATCTCTGTATTTTTCCTATTTTTTGAATTTTCTATGTAATTATACTGCTTGCTCGTTTGGCGATGGAATGAAAGCCTCAGTTTTTGTCTCTCTTTTTGTAGTTTTAGATAATAACAATTTGTGATACTGAGTCGGCTTTTTGTAATATTGGCTTCCTCTTTCTTACCCCAGAATCATAAACGTTGTCCTGTGTAGACGGCTTCATGATTCTCTCAATATGTTCCAGTCGTGCTGAGAAGGTCATTTGTTGGATCTGCCATAACACTTTCGCTATTCTTTTAAATTTTCTATTAATTTCGACATTCCCGCTGTGACCAAGTCTTTGCGAAAGAGCTTTTTAACTGACTTTTCTCAGACTTAATTTTAAAATTAGGCGTTCTCGCCGCGACCAGGTCTTTGTGAGAGAGTTTTTTAACTAACTTTTCTCGAACTTGATTTTAGAGTTAGGCGTTCTCGCCACGACCAAGTCTTTGCGAGAGAGTTTTTTAACTAACTTTTCTGGAACTTGATTTTAGAATTAGGCGTTCTCGCCACGACCAAGTCTTTATGTAACACCTCCTGACCCAAATCCGCTTGGACCGAATCAGGGAGCGCTACTATATACTAAAAGCTAACTTTTACTGTCGATAAAATATTATATTAAAAACCTTTGAAAATGGTCCAAAGAATTTACAAAAAAAAAAAAATCGTATACACCAAACCTGAAAGCTTTCTTCTTCTCCTTTCCTTCTTCTCTTTCTCTTTTCTTCTTCTTCTTCTTCTTTTCTCCTTCTTCTTCTTCTTCTTTTTCTTCTTTCTCTCTCCTCTCCTCTCTTCTCTCTCTCGGCTTAATTCTGTGATGTTTCTGTGTTATTTTGCTTCAAGGTTTGTTTATGAAGCTTCACCGCTTCATCATGCGGTGCTATTTTTTTTAAAAAAAAAAATTTTTGAGCCATCGCGACCGGTATCGCGAGCGGTGGTCGCGTCGCTTCGGTCGCGATGCTCACTGGTCGAAATGTGCCACTTTCATCGCGATCTGTGGTCGCGATGACTGATCGCGATACTCACTGCCCCAAATCATCCTTTTCATCGCGAGCTGCTCATCGCGATCCCTGGTCGCGATGACTGGTCGCGATACCTACTGTCCATATTTTTACCCTTTTCTTCGTGCATTGTTTTCGACCGTTCAAATTGGTCCATTATGAAACCTAAAAATATACATACATTTAATTACAATTGCCACCCCTCAAATCATAAAAATCCATATTCACATAGTCAAAATGAATTCAATCATACTTTTCATATGTATTCGAAATTAAGGATGTTACACTTTACGAGAGAGTTTTTTAACTAACTTTTCTCGGACTTGATTTTAGAATTAGAAGGAAGGATTACCCAATATTTATTCTCTCATACTCTGGTGATAATATCGCATTACAAATTTGTTTCCTCTTATGGGAAATACATTTTGAGATATTATGCATTCCAGGGATGGTTGGTAACTTCGCCCTCTGGTCGTGCGATCTTGTAGCACCCATGGTCTGCCTGTCTAATGATCTTGTATGGGCCTTCCCATTTATCCGCCAGGGAACCTGCGAATTTGTCCTTAGTATTGATGGATACCCTCTTAAGTACTAAGTCATTAAGTTGGAATCTTCTTTCCCTCACTTTAGAATTATAATACCGAGCGACCCTCTGTTGGTACATTGCATTTCTTATCTGGGCTCTATCCCGTAGACTTTCTAGTTCGTCGAGATTAGTTTCTAAAGCGAAAATGCTGTGGATCTCTAGGGGCTTGGATCCGCATTTCAATGGGAATTATCGCCTCTACTCCGAATGCCATAGCGAAAGGTGTCTCACTCGTGGATGTTCTCGCGGTGATCCGGTATACCCAGAGGACTTCAGGGAGCTTCTCGACCTATTTACCTTTCTTAGAGTCTAACTTTGCTTTTATCGTGTGCTTGATTATCTTGTTTACAGCCTCTACTTGTCCGTTTTTTTGCGAATGGGCCACTGAGGCATAGTAGTTTCTAATCCCCCACCTTTAGCAAAAGTCTGGGAAATTGAGGTTATCGAACTGCGTGCCGTTGTCGGAGATGATTGTATCCGAGACCCCGAATCTTTAGATGATAGATTTCTTTACGAAGTCAGTAGTATTTTGCTCTATGTTTCATACTAAATGTTCCGCTTCCGCCCATTTGGTGAAATAAGCAACAGCCACAATAGTGTATTTAGCCTGTCCTGTTACCGCAGGTATGGGACCGATAAGGTCTATCCCCCACTATGCAAATGGCCATGGAAACGTGAGACTTCTCAACTTCTCAGGGGCCTGTCTGATGTTATCGGTGATTCTTTAACATTTGTCGCAGTTAGAGGCTACTTCTTTGGCATCCCGAAATATAGTCGGCCAGTAAAAACCTTATCGCAAGGCTTTATGTGCTAGGCTATTACCCCCAGCGTGGTTCCCACAAACCCCCCCCCCCCCCCCCCCCCCCCCCCTTGGATGGCTTGTAGGGGGTTAACGCACCTTTGCAGAGCTCTAGAGAAACCTCTCCGGTACATCTCGCCGTCTATAATTGTATATCGCACGAATCGATATCTCAGTTTCTTTGCTTCATTCTTGTCTTCATGGAGGATTCCCTGCTCCATGTATGCTTGCACAAGATCCATTTCTACGACCGTAGGATCTTCTTCTTCCTTTATGCTCGGTTGTAAGATATGTGCTACCGGTATTGTTTTAGATAGTAAAACGTTGGTGGCGGATGCTAGTTTGGATAAAGCATCGGCTTTTAGATTCTCTGCTCTTGGTATTTGTATGATCCTGAATTTGGTGAATCTGCCGAGAGCCCGCTGAGTTTTCTCTAAGAAGGCGATCATCCCTTCTTCCTTCGCCTGATATTCATTGCATATCTGATTGACTACTAGCTATAAGTCGTTGTAGATATCTATCTTGTCCGCACCTAGAGCTATTGCTATCCGGAGTCCTGCGAGAAGGGCTTCATATTCTGTGACATTATTGGTAGCCTTGAAGTCGAACCTCAGTATGCATTCCACCTCGTCTTGCTCGGGGGTTATAAGTACCACCCTCTTTCAACTTCCGTATAAGTTTGAGGATCCGTCTACATGCAGTTACCAAGGGTAGGTGTTATCCTCTTCCTCATCGTTGGTGAGGAGGTGGGTGTCAATTTGTGGTTCGGTGAACTTGGCGATGAAATCTGCGATGGCTTGTCCTTTTATCACGGTCCGTGGCTTGAATTTCAAATCAAATTCGCTGAGTTCGATTGCCTACTTGGTCAATCTACCCGACACTTCCGGCTTTTGCAGTATTTGTTTCAGGGGGCAGTTTGTGAGCACTTCAATGCTGTGAGCCTGGAAATATGGTCGTAATTTGCGTGCAGCCACGATTAAGGCCAAGGCCATTTTTTCTGCATCCGAGTACCTTATCTCTGCGGCAATCAAGGCCTTACTAACGTAATACACGAGTTTTTGTACTCCGTTTTCTTCTCGGATAAGGATGGAGCCTATCGCGGCTGTGGTTACCGAGAGGTACAAATATAATATCTCATTGGTCAGTGGTTTCGAGAGCACCGATGCCGATCCCAAATAAGTCTTTAGTTGATGGAAGGCATGGTCACATTCTTCGGTCCACTCTACTCCTTTTCCTTTCTTGATTGCTTTAAAGAATGGAAAGCATTTATCGGTGGATCTCGCGATGAACCTGTTCAGAGCTTCCAGGCATCCCGTGAGGCATTGGAACTCCTTGAGTGTTCTAGGTGGCTTCATCTGGATGAGGGCGTCTATTGTTTTGGGGTTAGCCTCAATGCCTTTTTGGTGGACGAGGAAACCCATATATTTGCCTGAGGCTACTCCAAAAACACACTTTTCAGGGTTCAACTTCATTTCGTATTGTCGAAGGATTTCGTACGTCTCTCGCAGGTTGTGGGCGTGTTCCTCGACTGTAAGGCTTTTCATGAGCATATTGTCGACGTAGATCTCCATTGTACGCCCTATCTGTCCAGCGAACATTTGGTTTACTAGTCTCTGGTAAGTGGCCCCCGCATTCTTCAAACCGAAAGGCATTACTGTATCATGATTTGGTTATAGCCTGAGTAAGCATGCATGAAACTGAGAATTTCGTGGCCCGCCGTAGCATCCACTAACTGATCGATCTTTGGGAGTGGGAAGCCGTCCTTTGGGCAGGCCTTGTTTAGGTCCATAAAATCTACGCACATCCTCCATTTCCCGTTTTTCTTCTTAACTAGCACGACATTAGCGATCCAAGAGGGGTAATGTGATTCTCAGATAGACCTTGCTGCGAGAAGTTTGTCGACCTCTTCCTTTATGGCAGCGTTCTTTTCAAGGTTGAAATGGCGTCTCTTCTGGATCACGGGCTTGTCATCGCGATGTACTGCTAGCCCATGAGAAATAGTGGACAGATTAATTCCCGGCATATAGGTGTAACTCTAGGCGAAAACGTCCTTGAATTCTCGGAGTAGCTCTGTAAGGTCTCTCCTCACTTTTGGGTTCAATTGCGTCCTTATTTTGACAACTTTTTTGGGGAATTTCTCGTCGAGGATTACACCTTCGATCGGCTCGACCTCCCCGTCGTTTTCTCGCGCTGTGGGTTCTCGTAGGTCCAGGGCGAACTCCTTGGATACTTCTACGTGCTCTTCTTCTTTCGCTAGTTTTAATTGTCGTGTCTTTCCGTCTCCCTCCTGGTCTTCTTTCCTGCTCTTCGAGGGTGCAGCAGACTTGAGGGGGGTTTGCCTTACTAGAGATAAAGGGTTCTCCGAAGGTGTTGTTTACTGTGAGTTGTGTTCTTTTACTGGATTGGTTGAATCCATGTTAAGATTTCCTCGGAGGAATGTAATACAGCCCTTCTTCTAGCACCAAATTGTTGACGGTGAAAAATGGATTCACTGGTCAACAGGGGTCAACCGTGCCACGTAAGGTGGTCTCGTGGTTTGTTGAGCCGATTATATGAGATTAGTGGAACTTTTCCTGCAGAGAAAGTTCTCGCAGGGAACTAAGAAGCTTCTCGGAGAATGCTTTAGGGTCTGCTACCTGTCAGGTAGCAGAAAGATCGGTGAGGGTTGCCAGGACTATAGCCGGCGATCCACCTCCGACGATCAAGTCAATGTTTTGTCTCCGAGGAGAAAAAAATAAATTCAATGCTCTTTAGGGTTGGTGAGAGTATTTAATAGCTTACCATTACTTCTTTTTTTACCACCATACTTATACTCGCCTTGTTCCTGACTTCTTTGGAAAGTCTAGGGCCCCTCGAAGAGATGTTAGAGGGTTGTTTCCTTAAACATGTCAATCCCTGACTTGCTTGGGGACCTCGCCTGAGATGGGACAGGACGTAGCAGGTGTACAGTAACCCGCATAGTTATGTATTTAATTCGTATGATATCTAGGTTGATAGATTTTAGGTTTCTACTGAATCAGTCATAGGTGTTAGACTGTTAGACTGTACGGCAAAGGTGTGTTGGCATGAAGGAGTTCTCGCCGAATCATGGGTCTTCTCAGCCGAAGGAGAGGAAATGGTTTATTATCGAAATATTGTCATTTTAACCTATAATCCTACGTGGCGGGATTTGATGAGTTTTTACCCGTAACAATCTTCATTATCCATTTCTAAACAAATATAAAAAATACAATAAACAAAACAATGCATCTCTCTTATCCAATTATAGTAATTGGGGAGGGTTTAGTATTGGAGATAGATAATAATGATGATGGATAATTGGCTTAGGGTTGAGTGTTTGGATGGATAGTAATGATAATGAACAGAAAAATAGTTTTGTTTATTGTTTATTTATTTTTATTTTTTTATTATGATAAAGAAGAAAATAAAAATATTTTATTTTTTATATTTTTAGATTTTGTTAATTTGAGGTATTTTAAATTATTTATTTTTATTAATAAATTTAATGGTTTATTATTATTATTATTTAAATATTTTAATGAGGTGCTACTTATTTATAGTGTTCATCAGGGTTATAGTAGACTTTTATAATGCGCGTATGTGTATTAATTTTATTGGGTAAAAATATAAAAGTCTACTATAACCCTGATGAAAACTATCAATAACTAGCATCCCATTAAAATATTTAAATAATAATAATAAACAATTAAATTTATTAAAAAAATAAAGAATGTGTGTGTTAATTTTATTGGGTAAAAATGTAAAAATATTAAGTTTAATTTTTATAACTGTAGTGGGAAAAATAAGAAATATTTTAAAAGTTGTGGTAAAATAATATTTTTTTTTTTTAACTTTAGGGGGCAAATAATAATATTTATTATCCGATTAACAGTTAATTACCATTTTATCCTTAAAATTTAATGGTTAAATTAGTTTTTTTTAATGGCGGAGGTAAATGGAGAATATTTTAAAAAAGTATGAGTGGAAAATAGTGATTATTTTGAAGGAAGGGAGAAAATGGTGAATAGTTTGAAAGCAGGGGTAAAATGATGTATTTTGAAACCTCAGGGGGGGAAATAATAATATCCCAATAAAATATAACAGAAATGCCATTGTTTTTAATTATAAATTACAAATTTGCACGGCCCACAATTAGGGGAGAAATTACTAAGTTGTTTGACCAGTTAAAAATAAATAAAAAAAATAACTTAATTGATCTAATTCAGACCCATTAAGTGTTAAGTCGAAAATACAAACAAACCCTTAAAATAAAAAGTTGAAAGTTTTAACTTATACTTGACACTAAATTGTGTTTAAAATTTTTTCTTCCAAAGCTATGATCCTAAAATTAATACATTTCCAATTTTATCTTCATTAAATATTCTTTAAATTTTCAATCTTCATATGAACTATTAGATTGGTTGTTTTATAAAATAAATTTAATCATGTATTCTTTGTAAATCAAAAGGAATATATTTAAGGGTATCAATATTAATAATCATAAATATAATTTATATGTACATTTTATAAATACATCCTATATTTAAATTTAAAAATTATATTATTACTCTATACACCCATTATAAAGTCAATTGTACCTTTATTAAAAATCAATTTACTTTATTTTCACACAATTTATATGTAAACCCTCTTAAATTATTAATACACTAAATTTAATTTTTACATTCATCATGTTAGTTTTTTTTTTTTTTTTTTTTGACGAGGGAGAAAAAACAAACCAAAAAACCAGCTACAAGGAAGATTCGGATTGAATCAATTCCTTCCACACACGGGGGAATATCCTTAATCCAAACCGCAAAATCCGAAATAGAAAGACCAAACCTAGCTAAACGATGGGCAACGCCATTACATGACCTAGAGACAAAGCTAATGCGGGAAATAGAAAACAAAGAAACAAGCTCAATAATATCATAAATAACGAGATCAACATCCGAGAGTGAAAGATCTAAACTGAGGATATAAGAGACAACCTAAGAAGCATCAGACTCAAAGCCAAACGGGGAGAGGCCAAGTTCTGAAGTCAACTGGATGCCCCTGCGAATAGCCATGGCTTTCGCCACCTCCACATAAACAAGCAACGGATAAACCTGAGAAAGAGCAACCATGACCTGCCCGTGACATCATCATGTTAGTTGAAAAATGCAAAATATCAATTATATTTCTTTTGAATAAAAAGAGGAATTAGTTATTTTTTAAAAAATTTGAAACAAACAACATAATTAATTTCTTTTTATAAATTCTTAAAGAAATTATTTTTAAAAGAAATTAAAATATACATCAATTATTAAAAAATATAAAAGCTCATATTCAACTTTACAACTTTACTATTGTTCCAAATTTATACTAATAAGAAAATTTGATAATTGAAATAGAATTAAAGTTTGTTATACACTTTCGTTTTTTTCTTTTTTTAAATAAAAAGTTTAATATAGTTGCAGATAAAATAGGTGTGCTTAATAGGTGTACATAGTATTTGATTTATTTTAATTAAAATAGTTTATTCTTATTGGTCATTTTATCTTGAAATATTTTTGTAATTAAATTTTTTAATAAAATAGGGGTGTGTAATAATATTTATGGGTGGTAATATAGACACCCTATATTTAATTTTGAATTATGTGAAGTACATATTTTTCTAAAATATTATTACATAAAATAAAATGTTATTTATTAGTAACAATAAAAAAAATTTAAATTGATGAAATATTATCACTATTATAATTTTGATTTATAATTCATAAAAATATTTATTTTTAGCTATTCATATTATAACAAATAAAAATACATTGTAACATGTAATTCACATGTATATGAACGTCAAATTATTTATTCAGGTATTTTTATCTTAAAAAAAAAAGCTCAAGATCTAAATTTAGATGTCAGAAGATTAACAAAAAATTAAGAAGACATTATGGCACCTTTTAATTTTACCCAAAATATTATAATACTTTCTACTTCTTCTTCTTTTTTGCTTATACTAAGCCTAAATGGACCAAAAATAACTATAAATAAATTACACATTTTCTAAAATGTTGTTGTAGGATTGTGAACAACTAGTACAATATACTAATCGTTTGTTCTAGTGTTGGACTCGGTTATGTCCAACAGGCTGCACTCTCCTTTTATGTCCCGAATTCAACTAAGCAAAAATCGTAATTTTATACCACTTTTTTTAATTTTTACTCCTGTCAAATTGTCAATAATAGCTACTAATTTACGTTTTCCATGCGTCTAGAGACTAGCTGGTTTTAAATCCATTTATTTAATCTGTCAACTATTTACAGACGTGGTTAATCCAAATTCTTATAGAACTCATTAAAAGTCACCTTAATATTTATTTATTAGTTTAATTAATTTTTTTAAAAGATGAAAATAGAATAGCAGGGAATAATTATTAGTTTAATTATTTATTAGTTTTTACATTTAAATATTTTTTTTTTAAAGATATGAGTGGTTATTTATTTTTTTCACTTAATACTTAACGAGTTTGAATTGGATAAGTTGTTTTGATTTTTCATTTTTAAGCTGTCAAACAACTGAAAAATACTAGAAAACAAAAACTTAAGTTATAAATTCTAATGGGTGATTTGTTTTTTTTTTTATTTAACACTTGATAGGTCTGAATTGGACTTATTAAGTTGTTTTTTTTTTAAGATATCATCACTTTCAATACCATTATTGAACCTTCAAATTTTATTTTATTTTTGTAAGAAAAATTCAAACCCATTTTATATCATTATTTATCAAATTTTAACCATGAATAAAATTTTATCAATATTTTCATAAAAATGGTTAAGGATTTGTTAAATTATTTATTTTTAGTTGTTTGTGTAAACTGATAGAGAATCAATGAAATCAATGTAACAGAATGAGAAGCAAGGCACTTAATTAAAACACTAAAGTGTTTGATCAAATGCCAAAAGATAATATTTTGATCTTCTCGAGCTCTATTAATAAAGTTTTCATGAGAGATACTTTCTGGTCATTTTGGAGGGAAAATCATAATAACTTTTTCATTAAATTGTTAGATGAACCATCAGCTACTTTATATACAAAAGTAAGAAAGAACCCTAGCTGTTGATCCTTCTTTGTACAAGCAAAGCTTGAGTGAGCTTATCCTCACAATAATGATAGCTGGACCTTCTCAATTTGATGATTGATCAGCTGATAATCAGTTGATCAATATTATTTTTATTCGATCATCATAACGGCCATCTAACTAGATTGAGTTGAGCACTCGATTTTGTTGGAGGCTGAACTTCAACTAAATTGCATTGATACACAGGTGCATGAGCTGCCTAAATAAGAATCACCACTCATAACGGTAGCACTATGAGATGTGGCTGTAGTGATAGATTGAACATTCCCTGCGTCCCTCTTCAGAGTGAACTGTGGTGAAGGAACCACATAAAGTTTGCAGCATAGACTCCAAAATTGATCTGTAATGAGTGGTTTTATTAACCCATCAACAATTTGATCGGTAGTAAGTATATACATGACTTCTAATTGACCAGCAGCTGTCTTGTCTTGAACAAAATGTACACCCATCCTATTATGTTTAGTTCGAGAATGAAAGACATGATTTAAGGCCAAAGAATTAGCACCAGTATTATCACAACAGATTACTGTACAATCAGGCAGAGGAAAGCCAAGCTCATTAAGCAGAGAATGCAGCCATAAAACTTCTATAGAGGCTTGTGAAAGAGACTTGTATTCTGCCTCTATACTGGATCTGACTGTTGATGTAAATGTGGTTTGAAGTGAAAAACTTCAATCTCACATCTAAAAAATATACTCTTTATAGTGTATATAAGTAAGTAAAATCCTTGAATGTTTGAATGGATAATAAGGCTTGTGGGTCTTATTAGAGCTCTCTCTATACACAACAATGTAATTATCAAAGATGGGCCTTGGGCCTTGGGACTCTTGGGCTCAGGCTCCCTTTGGGCTGAGCTTGTGTCTGTGAGGCCCCTGGCCCGATTGTTATCTTTTATTTATTATTTTAATTTTAATTATTTTGAATTTAAATTTAAATAAAATTCTAAAGGACACATCTTTAAATATATATAGTTGCATTGTTTCAAAAGAGTTACACTATTTCAAAACACCTTTTTTATTTTTTTTTTAAATATAATTCAGATTGTCTCCATCGCTAGACCAGTGATGGAGGTCGCTGGGTCTCCAGCGATGGAAACCCAGTCTCCATCATTGAAGATAAGTAGACCCAATCTCCATCGTTGAAGACAGCTTGGCTTCAACGATGGTGACTGAGTCTTCATCGCTGGAGACCCAACAACTTTCATCGCTGGAGATTTAATTTTTATTTTTTTTTCTTTTTTGAGTGCTCTTAGTGCGGAGATTGGATCTCCATTCACAATAAATTCTTTTTTTATTTTTTTAAATTCTTCATTAACAATATTATTTTTTTAAAAAAAAATTCAGAGATCCATTTATAATTTGTATTAATTTTTTATTTTTTTAAAATTTTTAACCAAGGGTAGTTATATTATTTCACCAATAAATCATTCTCAAATGTTATTTTTTATCTAAGTCAATTAACGGTAGAGTACTAATTTGTTAAAATTGGATGGTGAAGATCTAGATTTATTTTTATTTTATTTTTTTCAATTTTTTTTAATTAGAAATATTTTAATATTTTTATAATTTTAAAACTGTCAATAATCATCTTTAACGGACAATGATAACGATAAGAAAATTAACTGTTAATTTTTTAATAAATTAATTGTATTTATAAAAAGTTAAACCGCGGACAGTTTAGTTGCAATTAATTCTTTAATTTAATTAGTTAGATCGTAGATGTTTAGTCAATAAGAGAATTTTATATTGTTTCCCTATAATTAAAGTTATTATTTTTTTATTTTATTTTTTTTGTAGGGAACATAGCATCTAATGAGTAGGTGGAGACTTCTTTGTAATCGATAGACAGATAAACTGAAGGCGTCAGAAATAAGAATATTGGTGAGTTCTGCAATTTCTTTATAGTAATATGAGCTGATGTATGACCTGTTTCTATACAATACAATGCATCCATATCACTCCCCAACAACAAATTAACTACATGGTTTCAGAAACAGGAAATGATTCTGCCCCGATCAAGTCATTTTCCACTTCCTTACTTCATTTAGTTAGCAAGAATATTCTAAATTCGTTTAACCCAAAACCAATCTCCATTATTCAATAATATTTCTCCCTAAATTTATCTTATAATTCGTTGTAAAAAATTGTATAGATCTTAGCTCATTTATCAACTACTTAGCTTCTGAATTTGATGAATCAACAATATCATTTATCATATAAATTTAATACCGCATCAAAAGTTGAGATATAAATTGAAACGTATGTATATGGATCGAAATATCTAATATTACTTAAGTTTTTACTAATTGGGCTATAAAAGTAAAGATTAAGAGTAATGAAATTACTATATGTAAATGTAATTTACTATGTTTAAATGTCATTTATTTCTCAAAGGTTAAATTCAATGCATCTGTAATTTCACTGCCATGGATCAAGTAGTGATCTCATTTCATGCAGTAGAGCACATGCGATGGCCAGGCCAACTTTTATGAAACTTATAATAGTTGAATCATCTTTGGCACATTTGTTTTCTTAACTTCTTTGATTCTCTCTTTCTTTTATTTTATTTTTCATATCACTCAGAGTCACACAGCTAGCTAATTGAAGAAGTTATGAGAATATAAATAAAAAAGAGTCATAGTATTTGCTTTCATTGATTTTCATAATTAAATAACATTAGATTGATAATTATAGGATTCTTTTAATATGCGCCCAGAAGATAAAAATCAAATCTATAATAAAAACAAAATAAATAATACTGAACATAACTGAAATTTATTGAATTATACTCATAATCAAAATTTGTAAAAATTTACATTGAACTTCCTGGTGTTAAGTTTGACCGTTAAAAAAAAAAGTAGAAAAAGAAGAAGAAAAAGATCTATAGTGGTTCACCATAGATCCACTATGGATTGTGAATCAGAGAATGATCGAGTTTACTGTACATGATCAAACTTAATATTAGTAGAGTTTATTGTGAGTTTATGTAAACTTTAATTCTAAGTATAATTTTCATACAGTTAAGTGTTATTTATTTAATAAAAAAACTTACGTATGTTACACTTTTTTCGGTCTTAAAAGACTAAATATTAATTTTTTATTTATATTATAAATAGGTATTTTTTAAGGGAAAGCTAATTTTATATATATATATATATATATTTTTTTTTTTTTTTTTTTTTGAGGGGTGTGCTATAAAGAAATAATACATGCATGCATCTTTTATGAGACCATGCCGACCACATGATGCATAATGGATGAGGAAGAATCAGGTGAAAAGGAAACGTGAACGTAATAATAAATAGCAACTATTTAGTTCAAGGAATATAAGAGTATCAGGTATCCACGTAGCATGCGGGGTCACTATTAGGTTGAACACAATTGACTACTGAATAGAAAGAAAATTTACAGAGGGTTTTGGGTTGTTAACTGATTAATCAATGGCGTATCTTATGTAGGAATGCTAATGGCTTCTAGGTAAACGGATAGAATTAAATTTCATAAGGAAACTATTTTATTCAAATAAGGGTGCTCTTGTGAATTCAGCTGGTCTATATTAACTTAAATATTTTATTTAAAATTATGATTTTAATGTCTATTTATTTATTTACTTAATAGAGAAGAGTAAATAAATTAAAATTATATAACAACTCTTAAATTAGGAGCAAATTGTTATGAGTTGATATAATATTCAAACCTATAATGAATTAGTAAGGAATACCATACATTAACATTCATGACGATATTGATAAATTCTAATTTATTTGAATGAATTTTAATTTTTAAACTTTTTTCACATAAATATGTCTAGACAATCCAAATTTTTACCGTCTTATGACTGTTGTTGTTATTTTAGATAAAATTTTAAATACATTTAATACATCAATTAATATGTGTACCGGATCACTAAACTGTTGACACGTAACGAAATTTATATAAAAAATATTATAATAGCAGTTTTTTTCTCTTTTAAATTTTTGTTCTCTCTTCTCCACTATAATATATTTTTTATATTAATTTTGTCACATGTCAGTATTTAAAAAGTCCAGTTTTCATACTAATTTATGAAAGGTGCACACAAAATTTCTCCTCATATTTTTATCATGCTTTATTGTTACTTTAATTCCAACCATACCATCGACTTCGATGCCGATATCTTTGAAAATAATATTCTGCTAAGTTTACGGGATTTATGACTATTACTAAGGTTCATCATTATAATAATATAATACAATCATCTTAATTAAATAATGCAATTTCCCAGGTTGGTATATATCTTCACAATCACTTCACATGTTTGATACAGTTTAAAACAGACCATTGTTTTTTTCATCACTTTTTATGGCTAATTTTGTTTTTTTTATATATATATATATTCTCTTCAAATTCAAACAAAAAAGTAAAAATCTTTTTGCCTCGTGTATTTTCAATAATCGACAACAAAATCTCTAAATGTCCAAAGTGGCGCCCACATACGCGGCTCTGTTTCTCCTCATGGAAACTATGTCTGGGGACATCTTGAAGCTGCCGCCACTTAAATTTCATGTTGTCACACCTAAATATTATGCTGCCATTGACTCGCTACCAGTAACTACTTTTTTTTTTTTTTCTTTTACGTAAAAAGAGGATCTCTTTGAGAGAACAAATTTTGTTTAGTTTTCTTCCTTTATTAGTGAATGAATTTTTTCTTTCTTAAAAAAAAATAATAAATAAATAATTAGTTAGAAATAAATTATTTTTCTCTTCTTCATTTTTTTTTTCCTTCCATTTTTGAACTAGTCTCTCCTCTACAACTTCTTTCCTGTTCTCTCAATTTTTTTAATCTATCTTAATTTTAGAATATATTTAAGATTGTTATAACTTAGAAAATAATCATTTTTAACTTTATTCACTTTACAAATAATTCTTTTTTTTAAAAAAAAAGAAAAATATATTTGATAAATTTTATTGTGGTTATAAAATAATTAAAATAGACGAAATAAAAAGATGAGTTAATAGGTATCTAATTTTTACATAACTTTTAAAATTAAAATTACTATCTAAATCGTTTTCATTATTATATTAAAAATATAAAATATATAAGAAACAAAAAATATAAAAAAAAAAAAGTAAATAATAAATTTATTAAATTTAAATAAAGGTAATTAAAAGTCATAAATTTTTTTTAAAAAAAATGATGACCTCCTCCAATTCTGGAGAAGGTCAGGCGACAACACAGGAGGAAGATATGCCCTCTTCTAGTGTTGGAGGAGGAACCAATCTCTGCTCCTCTAGTGTCCAGTGATAGAGGAGGCGATCACCTCCTCCTCCGACACCAAAGGAGTTACCAGCATCCTCCGATCTTCAAAGTCACTAGAGAAGAAGGCTTTAGAGATGGAGGTTGATATAATTTGCTAAAGGCGGATCTGTAAAAATCTCCATGAGGTTTCACTCTTTTTCAAAAACAGCCTTTCAGTTTTAAATTTAAGTAAAAGACCCTACTTATTTTTATTCTTTTAAAAAGTTTCTTTTCAGTGTTTTATTTATTTTGAAAAACTAACTATTTTTCCTTAAAAGTGTTTTTGAAAATCTTTCTAGTTAATATTTCCTATTACTATTAGAACTAGGGCTGCCATAAGGGTCTATAAATAGTGAACTAAAATTTATTATTTAAAAACTCTCACGTATTTTTATTAGTTTATTACTTTTATTCTTTGTGAGAGAGTTATACATCATATTACTTTTTGATATTGTGTTTTATTGTTTTTAGGGCTCGTTTGGGAAAACTTTTACTTATGACTTTTGACAGTAGAAGAAGAGAAGTAAAAGTCTGAACTTTTAATTTACTGTTTGGATGATGTATTTCAGAAGAGCTTTTGAGACTGTTTGGCTGAAATATTTAAAAAAGTCTATAAATTATGGTAGGATATTTTTGCCCTTCAATAAGAGCTTTTAATACTGTTTGGCTATGAACATTTTATTATAATTTCTACCTAACATAATTTCAACTTTGTAACAAAAAATATAAGTAAAATTGTTAATAAATATTTAATTTATGAGGGATAATATAATATATCAAAATTTATATTTTATGAACAAAAAAAATAAAATAATTAAAATTTATTTACAATTTTAGATATACACACGCATAATAATTTAGCACAAATTATGAAGATAATATTAGATAAAATTCTAATGATAAAAGTGAACAGAAAGTCATGGAATGAATTGAAAATCCTAATGATAAAATTCATTTACTGTTTGGCTAGGACATGGAAGGAATTGAAAATTTATTATTAAGTAAAATAAGATCAAAATGGGAATTATAAAACTTTCATTAAAAAATTTTGGCTTCTCGGTCATTGGTCCAAAAGCTCTTTTGGAAAAAGCCACAAATTTTAGCTTATAGTGGAAGAGCTTTTATAAATCCAAAGCTTTTTTATTGAACCATCCAAACAAGTTTAGAAGTGGCTTTTGGATCCAAAACAAATTATTAAATGAAGTTGATGATGATGATTGGAGAAAGAAAGAAGAAAAAAGATTAAAAGAGATCCCCGATACCCAAACCTCTTCTAAAAATTGATATTCTTTAAAAGGATATGGTTCGTAAAGCTCCTAAAAAAAATATCATTAATTTTTTAATAATATTTTTAAAAATTTTTAAAAAAATTTATGATAAAATAACTTTATTACCCTCCTAATTATAAGTTAACTATTAGCTCTATCTGTCAATGGGTTAGTTTGGGGGAATTTTTTTTGTAATTTTAATAAAAGTATGGTTTAATTATACATACACAAAATATCATGACACTTTATTATAATTTGCCTTAAGAGTTTTTTTTTATTATTTGAGGACTGAATATGTCTTTTTTGAAAGCTGAATATAGACGGAAACCTGAATAACATATTTATTTTTTTAATTCTAACGATGGAATAAAAGTGTTGATTGTTTGTTTTTTTTTTTTGTAAGATAGAAACATCTAAATAAAATAAAATTAAAAATATATTAATAAAAAATAATAATTATGAAATAAAATATTGTAATTATAGCCAAAAATATTATAATTACAATTGAGTGATTAAGTATTAAGTGATAAGTAAGAACTAACTTTTTATTTTAATTTTTTTAAAAATATTTTTAAGTTGTTTGACCACTTAAACAAACAAACAAAAATAACTTAATATGTCAAATTCAGACTCGTTTAAGTTATAAGTGGAAAAAACAAACGATCTCTTAGTATTACTTAACACCTAATCACTTAATCATAATTATAATTGTTTTCTATAATTGTCATTTTTATTTTAATATATTTCTAAATTTATCTTTATCCAGATGTTTCAGTATTAAAAAAAAATAAACAATCAACATTTTTATTCTGTAGTTAGAAAGAAAAAAACAAACATGTCATTCAGATTTTAGGTTTTAATTACTGTTTAGTCTTTAGAAAAATTCAGCTACATTCATGGGTCATTTATTTTTTCCACTTAACACTTAATGGGTCTGAATTGGACTTATTAAGTTATTTTTTTTTATGTGGTCAAACAATTTAAAAAAATTAAAACAACTTAAAATAAAAAAGTTAAAAATGTTGACGTATCATTAACACCTAATCACTGAATTATAATTACAATATTTTCTTCCATAATAATGATTCTTATACAAATATATTTTTAAATTTATCTTTATTTTGATGTTTCTGTCTTAAAAAAAAAAACAATCAATACTTTCCTTCAATCTTTAGAAGAAAAAAATAAATAAATATGACATTCAAGTTTCAGATTTCAGTCATATTCGGTCTTTAAAAAAATTCAGGCATGTTCATTCTTCAGATAAAAAAAAAAAATAACCCCTCACTCTTCATATTTAAAAAAAAAAAAAAAAAAAGCATCCCCAAACTTCTACCATTCGATGCGCGAGATTGCATTGAACTATTTTTATAGGATAAGATTATATTAAGTTGGATTGGACTAAATTATTACTGTGATGAATTTGGTGTCGTATAGGATTGTATTAAAAATAATAATATTCCTTATTTATTATTGTATGAGATTGGACAAAAAATAAAATTATGTTTTATTTTTGATATAGTATGACATTGATTAGAATAATACTATATTAAATTAATAATAAAATAAAATAAAATAATTTAATTAATTTTAAGAAAAATATATTTATTTAAATATTTTAAATTAAATTAAATTAAATTTGAGTAAATTTTGAATTAAATTATTTTAAAATATTATATATATATATATTATGAAAATATTTATTTTTTGATAAAATAAAATATTTTTTGAATTTTAAACTAAATAAAACTATTTAAAATTAATTATATATAAAATAATATTATTTTCAGTTGATATTAAAAATTTAAAATATTTTAATAAAATATTAAGATATTGAGAGAGAGAGAGAGAGAGAGAGAGAGAGAGAGAGAGAGAGAGAGAGAGAGAGAGAGAGAGAGAACATAGAAATGAAAAACAATTTCTTTTTTAAAAAAAGGGGTATTATCGTTTTACTCCCTGAGGTATGAAAATACATCATTTTTCCCCCTAGTTTGAAACTATTCTCCAAAATCCCCCCTACCATTACTATTATATCAAAAACGACCATTCTACCCTTACCATTTTATTTTATTTCTATTTTATTCATTAAATTATTATCTTTATTAATTATATAAAAATAATTTATATAATTAAAAAATAAAAAATAATGAACCAGATGAGATCTGGTCCATTAGATGGGATAAAAATATCTCTATCATCTGGTCCATTGCTTAAAAAAAATAATTTTTTTTAAAAAAAATTAAAGATGATGGTTCCACCACCTCCCACCACAGAATCTCTCACCATCTTCTCTCCCTCCGATTCTGCTTTCGCTTCATCTGGCTAGCCCTCGCTTTTCCTCATTCGATTCCACTTCTCCCCCCCTTCCATTCTCTTTCCAGACCCTCAAATCCCTCCCCTTCAACTCCATCGCAGATCTGCGATGGAGTCCATCTTAGATCCATCGTAGATGGAAGCTCCATCTGCAATGGTCTCTATCGCAGATGGATTTCTATCACAAATGAGAGATCCATCTGCGATGGTGGCTCTACGATGGAGACCATCGCAGATGGATCTGCTATGGTCTCCATCGCAAAGGTTTTCTGGGCAAAAAAAAAAAGAAAAAAAAAAAAAAAGAAAAAGGAGAAGAAGAAGAAGAAGAAGAGAAGGAAAGATGAATCTGGGTAAAAAAATTATGGGTTTGGTTGATGATGAAAAAAAGGTTGGGTGGTAATTTGGTTGATGATGAATGTGTGATGTGTTGTCTAGTTGATGATGAATATGGGTTAAAAAAAATCTACAATTGAACTACTTTAGTTGATGATGAATTTGGATGAAAAAAATTTGGGATTGAAGTGATTTGATTGATGATAAATCTGGGTAAAAAAAAAATCTAAAATTAAAGATGAGGGTGGTAATTTAATTGATAAATTAATTTTAGATTATTTTTTATTTTTTAATTATATAATTAAATATTTATATAATTAATAAATATAATAATTTAATGAATAAAATAGAAATAAAATAAAATAGTTAGGGTAGAATGGTCTTTTTATGACAGAATAGTAATGGTAGGGGGAATTTTTAGAAATAATTAGGGTAGAAAATGATGTATTTTTATATTTTAGGGAAAAAACGATAATATCCCTAAAAAAAAAAAAATGAGTGAGAGAAAACATAGTTTGTATAAAAATAAAGTTTGGACAAAAAATAGTCTATATGATTTGTATCACCAAACACAAAATTGAACTATTTTTTGGTCAAACTCAATCCTATCTTATGTAACAGACAGTTGTATCTAATAAAAAGTAGAATAAAAAAGGGTAATTACTGTTTAGCACTATCTTTTACTTTAGAAATGCAGTCAAAAAATCGTTAAATATTTAAATATACACTAATGATAATGTTAATAAAATAAGAGTAAATTATATGAAAGCTACCCAAACTTTAACTATTCATAAATATATACTACATTTTAAAAAACCGACACATACCTTCCCCACTGTTAATTAAATGTGATCAAACTTATTTATTGAAAGGGTATTCTCATCTTTATCTATCTCAGAGGGATCTCCATCTCCGCCTTGGGGATCCCAGATAAAGATCTTGGATCTCTATCAAAATCAAAGATCTCTATATGGTGGAGGATAATTCTAGATGGAATTTCCATCATTCTTTTTAAATTTTTTTCTTTTCTTATTTTTTGTTATCTCCACTTTCCATGACCGTCCATAATGGACGATGGAAATGCATCTATCTATTATTTTTATTTTTTAAATTTGATCTCAAGGGGAATTTTGGACTTTTAACGTGTTTAACACCATCAAAGATTAGTTTTAATTAATGTTGATTAACGGTAAGAAAAATGTGTGTCAGTCTTTTAAAAAGTACTATATATTTATGAATAACTAAATCTCAAGTAGATTTCCTGTATTTTGCTCAAAAAATAATCATTTAATTATTCCTACCATTTAGGTTCATACAAAAAATATATATCTAATTATTATTAAAACACAAACAATCTCTACCATTGATGGAGTCTTCATTGATGGACTCCACCATTGAAGGTGTTGGACCTTCTACATGGAACAGATAAGTAATGGCAGATAATTATCTCGATGATAGAGTCCACTCTACTTACCCAAACCAGATGGACATTGCTTTAATTTTTTAGGAATGTTAAAATATAAGTGATTCCTATTTAGAGAATAATGTTTTATATATATATGAAAAATTAAATGATAATAAAGTAGTGATTTTTATAACGCTAACAAAAAATATACACCTAAATGCTCAAATTATGCATTAAATAAAAATCCAAATCCAAATCAAAATAATCTTACAAATCGGCTATAAAATTACAGCTTCAATCCTTCATCTTAATATCACATGGTAGGTAGTTCAGCTTTATAAAAAAGTTATTATTATTATTCTAGAATCGTAAAGTGATTGGACTAGATTTTCAGCCGCCCCAAACAAAGTACCCAAAAAAATCAATTATTTGTTTAATTTATTTCTCTTTTGTCTTATCAAACCGCCTAATCGGAAATCTTAAGCTGATTCAGTGTCAAACCCTCATATCTACATATTAAGATCGTAGTTTTAAATCGTATACCCCTCATCCCTTCCCAAAATTTTAAATTTATAATTAAAAAAAAAAGTGTAATAAGGATTTGTTAATTTCAAACATATTATCTAATTTGTTTTTGCTGAAAATCAATTTCAAATGACAACACCACAATAGAACTAATTAAAAGTTAGATGAACAAAGAAAATTAAATCAATTAGAATTTATTTAATTTTTTAAAAAAAGAGTCGAGAAAGGAGTTGTGAAATAGAAGAAACCTTGATCCGACCTCAACCTCAACCTCTTGCATTCACTGAAACGTTTTGAGGACTCAAAATGTAGTTTATATAACCTAAACGTTTTGAGCATGTACAGTACTGATTCTCTGATTCAAATACATATAAAGAAAAGAAAGCGAAAAAAAGTTGTTGAAATCAAACCATGGTGATGGCAATTTCAGGTGCATGAGGTGGAGAAAAGCCGAAGAAGAGGAGAAGTAACATAAGGAAAACTGGAAGGAAAAGCAGCAACGGAGGCGGTGGAGGCAGCGGTGGTAGAACCAGCGGCAGAACTATGAGCATAGCTGTCAACACAGCCATAACCGCGAGCCATCTCGAACTGATCATCAAACTTTGTTTGGTTTGCATCAACCAATTATCATCTCATCTCATCAGACCAACTACCAGCCGTTGATCTTGAACATTCATCATTTTTGCTGCATCTGCCAAATCATCCAAACCCTTAAAGGCATCGGAGAAATAAGGACAATTTTGTGTGTTAATGAGAAAGGATTAGTATAATGAAATTAGGATTTCAGGTGTAGACAACTAAGACAAGATACGGTCATGTTCTGTTAGGGTTACGCCCCTTTGTTTTATATTGATGACCAAATTCATTTACCCAACTATTCAACTTTTTCTAGTGCATGTCAACTACTCAAATCTTTTTTCTATTCTAAAAAATGATTTTGAGGCGTACCCTACGTTTATTACCTGGATTTAACAAGGGATTGAACTAAAAATAATCAAATATCTTCTTTATGGAATGTATGAGATTGAATTTCTCTAATCCCATGCGCTTATTTGTCCTACGCAAATGAGACTATTGAGACCTGCCCAAGCGGGACTATTGAATCCCACCTGGGAGCATGAAACAAATTATTAAATATATATTATTAAAATATTTTAAAAATAATATTTTAATATCAATAAAAAATAAAATTATTTATAATATTTAAATATTTATTTTATTTAAAAAGTAATTTTTTTAATTTAATTTAATTTAAATCTTTTAATTTTTTCAAAATAATATTTTTTAAAAATTAATTTAATATAATTTTATACTTATCAATCTCACACTATATAAACATTAGGCATAATTATATTTTGTTTAATTTCATATTATACCAAATAAAATACGGGCATTGTCCTTGATAGTCCGATACTTTTATATCCTTTTAATTTTTTTTATATTTTTAATATTTAATTAATTACTATAATATATTTTATTTATAATTAATTTTAAAATATTTAATAGGAATATATTTAAATTTTATTTAGATTTATTTTAAATAATTTTAATTTAATTATATAATATTAAAAATAATTTTATTTTATATGAAATTAATTTAATCAAATTTATTTTATCCAATTTCATTTTACATTAAACTTTACTATTTTTAATCTTATCCATATTATAGCAAACACATCACAGTACTAATTAATCCAGTCAAATCCTATCATATTTAATATAGTTTAATCCAATTCAAACGCACTCTTTGAGTTTTGTTAAGATTTAACTCAATCAAGCACTATAGTAATAAGTGTCGTCCGAATAATTACTTCTACAAGTGAGAATGATATGCTCTCATTTGTTCTATAAACTATATATGAGATTTAAATCCTTAGATGGATCAACTCGTAATAGAGTTAATATAGTTTTTATTTTTTATTAAAAAAGTTGATATTAATTTTAAATTAAATGAAAAGTAAAAATGATTAGAGATAAAAAGAAATTGAATTATATTGTGATTATAGATTGACTAGTTTAATGTAACAAATTAGTTAAAATTTGTGGTTTTGGGGTTGGGTCGGATTGCTAGGTCCAAATAAAAATATGACATAAAAAAGTATAAAGAGAAGGATGACATAATTTAATAAAAAAAAAAAATAAAAGTGAACTGTATTAGATACCTTCTACCGAGACACACACACACACACATATATATATATATATATATATATATATAAAACTTTAACAAAAATAAAATGTCAGATGTTACTGTGGACCCTTCTTGGGCAGTCCACCTCCAACGGGCCAACACGAGTTAACAGTTGTTTATTTCATTAGATGATAGTGATAAATTCACACATAAAATTAAAGAAAACCAATATTGCATAATACTTGTCTGAGTAGATTTCTTTTGGTTGTGTATAGATATTTAGGTCACGAATGTAATATTTAATTTTGATAAGTATTATATTTAAAAAACAAAATATTACGTAATAATAATCTTTGTATGAATTGATCTGATTTATTATAAATGATATTAACCATATATAATTTGGTAATGAGCTTATATTTAATTTGCGCGCACACATTTACATGCACACAAACATGGTGATTCTCTTTCAAGTGATTCCTTATATTAATTTCAAGGACTTATTGATTAAATTCAATTAATTTTAATGAATTTTAATGTAAAAGCCAAAACTAAGTTCGACTTTTCAGCGGTTGCGTGCTTCTATTTTTTCAGTAGGCTTCTACAAATATCCCATAATTTTTTTTTATGTGTGAATGATAAGTTTAATAAAATATATATACGTATGAAAAAAAAATTAAAAGTTTTTCAGGCACTAGACTAATTGGTTTTTCATTTTTCCTATTGAAATTTATATAAATATTGAAATTTTTTTACTATTGTATATAAGAACACTGAGGTAAATCTTAAGAGTAGAGTGCTTTGATACAAATTTTTAGTTTTAAGCGAACTCCCAATCTTGAACGTTAAACTTTCAACAAGGTAGTTTGTTTTTTTAAAAAAAAAGTTTTAACATAAAGACAGTAATGATTTAATAATTTTTAAATAACACAATATAAAAATAATTACTATCAAAAGGAGTATTGCAAAAACCTGTCTGAAGTTTGATCAAATATGAAAAATAATCATAAGATTTAAGAATTAGATGATAAACTTATTGCAATTAGATAAAACTCATTCTACTTAGCCATCTTATAAGGAGATTTTTACCCAATTTTACAATCGTGTGGTTGTTTTTCAATTTTTATCAACAAAAAGGTTTTTAAAATACACAATTTGATAATAAGAGCTATTGTTATCATTAAACAACTGCCACAAAATTGCTATGTCATAAATAAGATGGTGAATTGAGTGCAATTGCATAGCCATGGGGGTGGACCGCTGCTAGTAGGGATGGCAATGGGGCGGGTCGGTATCGGATCAGCCTGCTCCAAACCCAAAACCCGCTTTGGATAGGCTGCTCCAAACCCGACCCATGTCTCGCAAAATTTTTCAATTGCTGCTCCAAACCCAAACCCATTCGGAACGGGGTGATCCATACCCGATCCAAACTGACCCACTTTAATTTTTATTTTTTTAAATTAAATATTAAACACTATAATAAAAAAATACAACAAACAATTAAAATTAGACATAAAGTATAAATAAAATTTAATATGTATAGATAAAATATATAAATTAGACGGAAAGGCAACGGCGGTGGCAAAAGAGCGAGAAAAATGCAAGGGGGAATCACTAGAGCTAAGCAAAGATGAAACAGAGGAGCTGATGATAATGGTGGCTGGTGAGGCGGTGAGGACAAGTGGAATGGAAAGTGTTTTAGACTTTTAGGGAATCAGGGCAACTTTTAGGGAATTAGGGAATTATATATTATATATATAAAACTGGGTATATATATATATATATATAACGGGTATAACGGATCGGGGCGGGTCAGATACGCCTGCCCCATCCCTGACCCATTTACACATGCGGGTCAAAAAATGTGCCCCAAACCCGGTCCAATATCCAAATTCATTGCTCCATACCCGTACCAAACGGTACAGATACCCACGGGTTCGGATCGGATCGAGGATTTTTGCCATCCCTAGCTGCTAGGTTTTCTCCCTTACTTCAAAGAAAAGCAAGACTTTTGGTCCCCAAAAATCAATGTCAAACTTTAAGCCCTATTCATGTTAGGTCCCCTCATATTATATTATGCGGTTCATATATCTTACGCAATAGAGGATTCACATCATATGAGATAATTTAGCACATTAAATGTAGGAAAATAATCTTTCTTGAATTTTTTTTAAAAAAATTATATATATATATATATATATATATATATATGTGTGTGTGTGTGTGTGTGTGTGTGTGTGTGTGTGTGTGTATGTGTGTGTGTGTGAATATCTTGATTTTTCTTTTTATTTCTGATTGTTAAATAATTCAACTTGACAAACTTTTTTATAGGGACCAATCAATGTTCCAAATTCCATTAGATTTCATATACATATTCTAACTTGTTAGACTATAAAATCTAATTTAATAAACATTATAAATATTAATCCTAGTGAAACTATTCTTAATTTAATTCCTAAGTTGTTTCTCTTAAACCAAGTTTAGCGGAATTAACTATGCACAATTTCTTTTTGAGAAGACAATCACCCTTGAATGATTTCTGAAGTTGCCCTTAAATGATTTTAGAATCTTCTTGGGGCCTTGATCTTCAGAAGGGTGAAAGTTTTTCTTGATTTGCTTGTATTTCACTAAGTCACAGATGTAATTTAATTTGAACTTCAAGTCCCTTAAAAATCTTATTACCTTGGCAACTTCACTTCACTTCTTTAAAGTCTTATTTTTATATACAATTTCTTTCTTCCTTATATCATTACCAATTTTTCTTTTGAGGTTTGCACGAAAATAGAATAACGTCACATGGTTCAGATTTTTCTCGTCTTAGATATTGTTTATTTCTTGAAGGACTTTTTGGTTGAGATTTTGGAAGGACTAGTGCAAGACTTTGATGAGAGCAACTTTTATGAGTTTCCGCTTGAGATGATTCACCAACCTCATGAGATTTTGTTAGTTGTGAAAGTGGTAAGACAAGAGAAAACACTTTATTCGAGACATCTCAATCTTTACCATAAGTAGATCCTTTCTTGTATCAACAGTTTTGCATTTACTTCTATCAAAGTAGACTGAATGAATGACCTTTATACATAAGCTGGCTAATACTAAGGAGATTTTCAGTTAAATTAGGAATATATAGAACATTCTTGATTAACATCTTCTTACCTCGCTTAGCGACAGTACTGTCTTTTCCTTTCGTGCTTTGTAGCTTTCCGTGTTTCACTTGAGAATTACACACTTTCAACATTTATGCATAAGAAGAATAAATATTCTTCTTCTCTTTCGTTAGCAAGTTTTGCCTCGTTACCTCTTTTATTCTTCTTTTGATGCCAACAAACCCTATTAGGATGATTAGAATTTTGCATCTTCGACATCTATTATAGCATTCTTCTACCTTGTAATTATTTCACTTACAAATGATACAATGAGCTTTGTCATTATGAGAGCGTTCTTTTAAACTCTCGCTATCCTTAGAATTTTTCTTTCTCCTTTTGATATTTACGCGGCATTGCAGAACTTCTTGCACCTCGATGTTAGCGTTGTCATCAAGGCGTACTTAGGATTGCAACAAACCTATCAATTCATCTAACATCATGACTAAGGATGACAAAAACCCCCGACCCGATCCAAACCCACGGGTAACCGATTCGTTCGGCTCGGGTATGGAACAATGAATCCGGGTATCGGATCGGGTCTGAGGCAAAGTTTTTGACTCGTTTTGGTAAACGGGTCAGGGACAGGGCAGACCAATCTGACCCTCCCCGGCCCGTTTACCCGTTATTCAAAAATATGAGATTCGACAATAATCAACATCATATTAAAAAAAAGTAAGTCAAAAAGTTGAGTTAAATTTTTTAACCAACTATCATCTATCATCATTGCTTGTTGTTTCTTCTTCTTTCCCTATTGGTGAATGAAGTTTCTTTTGTTTAATATATATATATATATATATATATATATATATATATATATCATCATTGCTTGGTATATCATAAAAATAGACACGGTTGACCCAGCCATGAGCTAACTATCAATCTACCATTCATATATCATCATTTCAATTTTAACCAAAAAAAAAAAATTAGATTCCACAAACAATGCTCCATTAATTTCTAGTTTCTATACCTACACGGCTACACCATTATCTGTTCAGCTCTAAAAATTTATCAAACCTAAAATTATCACTGTCACCTCACCTCACCGCCTCTCAATCTCCTCTGTTGCTCTACTCTAGTGATCTCTACTCCAATATATTATTCTTTTCAAGGTATGGAAATCAACTTGAATGCACACAAATACCTTTATATATCTCAAATACTCTGTTTCATGTTATTTAGATTTTCTTTGTGGTGTCTTGGTATTAAAAAAAGAGATATTTACATTATTTTTGGTAATAATGTTAAGTGTTTTAAATCTGAATTTGTGACGAAGTAAATGAGATTTTCAAAAAAAGAAAAAGAAAAAGAAAAATATCACGCAAGTGAAATTTGTAGTAATATGGAGTGTATTCACAAATATATTTAATGAAAATGTCCCTGTCACAATTCACAAACAAAGATTCCTGTCTATTTCTGTTTGTTAGGTATCTTGTGAATTTAATTATTTGTTCAATTGTTGTTTTGAGATGAAATATGAATAAATTTTTGATAATGCAGGTTAAATCATATCTAATCCGCAGTTAATAGATGACCCAATTGGATCTAATAATCCTAGCTTTAGTTCCATTGTAGAAAGCGATTTTGTACTCGATTCTTCAAGGTTAAGATCAAAAGTGTGGCCTCATTTTAAAAGACAGAAAATTAATGGGCGGATAAAAGCGATTTGCATTTATTGCAAATTTTCTTTAAATGGTGCTTCAAAAGATGGCACATCTCATCTTAAAAATCATCTTAAGAGGTGTGGAAAGTCAAAATTAGTACAAACCAATTTGAATCAATCTATACTGAAAGTGAATAAGGGAGATAGTGGGAAGGATGTAGTTGCTTCGTATGTTTACGATCAAAATGTTGCAAAGAAGAAACTTGCACATATGATAATAATGCATGAATATCCATTGAGCATGGTTGAACATGAAGGGTTTAGAGAATATTGTATGGCTCTTCAACCTGCATTTAAGTCAGTCTCTCGGAATATAATAAAAAAAGAGATTATGAGAATTTATGATGTAGAGAAGGTAAAGACAACAAGTTTTCTTGAGGCCAATAATTGTAGAATTGCCATAACTACTGATTTGTGGACTGCTAGTAGCCAGAGAAAGGGATATATGACAGTCACGGCGCACTTTGTGGATGAGTCGTGGTGTTTGCAAAGTCGAATTTTGAGTTATAATTCTTATTTTAAATTTATTTAATGATTATTCAATTCTATATGGTTTAATTAATTAAATTGTTACATTATTTTTGTTTCTAATTGCCTTAGCATATTGTAGGTTCATATACGTGCCATGTCCACATACAGCAGATATAATTTGTGAAGCTTTGCACGATTGTGTGATGGATTGAAATCTTGATAGTAGGTTATCTGTATTAACTGTTGATAATTGTAGCGCTAATAATAAAGTCATTGAGTTTATGTTAGAAAAACTCGATAAAGGTGATTTGTGGTTGAATGGACAACTGTTTCACATACGATGTTATGCACATATTTTAAATTTAATTGTGAAGGATGATTTGGCTATGATTGGGGATGAGATTGAGAGAATACGTGACAGTGTTGCTTATTGGGTAGCAACACCAAAAAGATTAGAAAGATTTATAGAGGCAGCGAGACAATTGAATATTAGTTGTAGGCAAAGGTTAGTTCTTGATTGTAAGACTAGGTGGAACTCCACCTATCTCATGCTCACTACTGCATTAAAATACAAAAATGTTTTCTCTCGATTAAGTGCTCGTGATCGGCAATATAAAAATATGCCACAAGAAAAAGATTGGGAGTTGATTTCTAAACTAGAAGACAATTTGAGAAAATTTTATGAATTGACTGAAATGTTTTTTGGTACAAAGTACCCAACATCCAATATTTTCTTTTTATAAGTTTGTGAAATTAGATTATCATTATCTGATTGGTTTATATATGAGAGTGAAGTGGTACAAAAGATGGCAGAAAACATGATTCGAAAGCATGAACATTATTGGGGAGTTTTTCTTGGAGTAATGGCCGTGGCGACCATTTTAGATCCAAGATATAAATTTAAGTTGATTGGGTTTTATTTCGATTCTCTTTTTGGAAAGCCCAAATCGGAATTTCATATTAAAAGAGTTTTTAATCTATGTCGTGACTTGGTGGATGAATATGCTTTGAAGTTTAAAGTGAATGAAGGATCCTCAAGTTATGGTGAATCTTTGTCTTCTTCTCGGATGGCAAAATCCATATGTAGGTCCAAGAAACAAGCTGAACATATGTCAAGTTATGATGACTATGTGAATGAAACTAATACAAATTTTATGTTAGAATTGGATGCTTATTTGCAGGAAAAAGTTTTGCCTAATACCATAGATTTTGATATACTTATTCGGTGGAAGGCAAATGCAAGTAAGTATCATATTCTGTCTAGGGTTGCTAGAGATGTTTTGGCTATTCCTATATTTACAGTTGCGTCTGAATAAGCTTTTAGCACGGGTGGTAGAGTGGTTAGTCCGCATCGTAGTAGATTACACCCTAACACGTTAGAGGCATTGATGTGTGCACAAAATTGGTTATGGGCAGCTAAACAAAGTATGAAAATTATATACATTTAACTAATATTAGTTATTATTTTCATTCAGTATAAATTAATTTATTTACTTTGTTCATAACTTCATATAAATAGGTTCAAGTTCAAAAACTCCACACGATGTTTCTTTTCAAGAAGACAGTGATGGTGATGATAATGGTGATGGTGAAAGGGTAAATGATCAAAATAATATTATAATTTATATGTTACTTAATAAATTTAATAACTTAAATTTATTTTATTGCTACATGTTTGTGTTTAAAACAAATCATGGCTCGTGGAAATCGAAGATGGTTGGATAGATTATAAATGAAAATATTTGATGTTGTTTTTTATTTAAATATTACTGTATTTGCTAATGTTGTATGACCTTAATATATTTGATGGATAGATTTAAGTATTTGATGATTGTTTGACTTTAAATTTCTGACTTGCGTATTGTGTTATATTAAATTTAAATGTATGTATTAAAATATACTTGTATTTTATGTCTAATTTCAATTGTATGTTATATTTTTTTAATTATAGTGTTGAATATTTAATTTTAAAAAAATATAAATAAAAGCGGGTCAGTTTGGATCAGGTATGGATCATTCCGCTCCGAATGGGTTTGGATTTGAAGCGGTAAATCAAAATTTTTGCGAGGCACGGGTTGGGTTTGGAGCATCCTGTTCAAAGCGGGTTTCGGGTTTAGAGCATAATGATCCGACCCCGATCCGACCCGTTGCCATCCCTATTTATGACATTGAGATGTTTTGTTTCTTCGATGACAATGACTTTGTAGTTGATTCGAATTCAGAGTTCAAAATTTTTTTTCTATAATCTAAATATCTAAAATTATCTCACCATTTAATTTCATCTTATTGAAATGTCCGTGAAAAATAATCTTTCATATTTTTTAATATTTTTCATTTGAAGGAGTTCAAATTACTTATGCATTATGTGAAATTGCAACTTTTTTACCCTCTCTACGTTTTTTATAAGCGTTCATCTATATATCCTATACTTATTTTGTCGTTGTTGTATATACAATTTTTTTAAATATTTATAAATCAATTGACTGGTTAATAAAAAATGATGCCTTCAAGTCTTTGTTTAGTGAGCACTCCGAGTTAGGATTGCAAATCAGGCCAGATAAGTCAGACATCCATGATTTTGCCGCGGTTGCCTTTAGGTCCTTTTTCGAGACAATACAATGTATCTTCCTCTCTCTCTCTCTCTCTCTCTCTCTCTCTCTTAAGACTTCAACAATAAATCAATAAATTTGCTGGCCAGCAGAAGTGCTACGTACTTGGAGGTGGCGTAGAGACACTTTCCATTTTCGACTTTTTTGTCCATTACTAAGACTTAAACAATTAACAAGGGGAATGATTCTGCCCTGAACCTGTCATTTTCGTAGGCCAACTCGCAAATTTAATAGGTAAATTAATTGCTACTAATCTTTCATCAAACCTCATTTTCTTTTGCCATTTACTCTTGATTAGTTATATTAATAATTTCGAAAGCTTTCTTTCTTTTGCTTTTATATATCTTTTTGTACTCATTTGTGTCACGCAAAGGGTGGTTATTGTCATTCGTTTTCAGCTCTAGCATATGCCTTATCGTTTGACTTTTTAAAAATCTTGTATGTGGGACATTAATACTAGATATTTGAAGCAAAAATATATCTAGCTTCAAATATTTGGGTATCAACTACTTTAATTGGTGAGATTTTTTATAATTATGTATAACGTTTCGAAACTGAATCCCAATCGAATCCGTAATATTTGAGAAATTTTGATATATAAGTACTAATTATAGATAAGGTTTCCATTAATACATGTGTTGCTTTTAATTTTTGGCCAAAATTTTTCTTTTTTTAGATAGGATTGATATTAATTTGATCTGGGATTTAGTGAAATTTACGAGAAATCTAACAAAATTTGAATGCAATAGTTAAGTAAAAGAACTCGAAATTCGTTATAGAATAACATCGGATTCTATCCGTCTTTAAAAAATAGTTAAGTTGGTAAGTTCTCTTGTCTTTTTGCATATCTGCATTAAATGTGTATCATTATAATGAGACTAAACTTTACCTGCTTCTAGGGAATATAAACATCAATCAAATAAATTAAATATTAACACACGCACACACAAAAATACACATATATAAATATAGAGGTGACATAACCAGGTATTTGTTCTTTCTTGAAAATTCATTGTATCTCTCCCTCCTAGCTCTTGAAAAGAATATTGCTTATGGATGGCTGGACCGCATGTTCCATGCCAAATTTAATAATCTAGCTATAAATTATATATATTTAATTAACTTTTATCTTTATGTGTTAACTCTTATATCCACTTTTATTCTATTTTGTTAACTTTATCTTACTTTGAGAACTATCGAAATTAATTGAAATTAAATTATTAAGTATAGTCTGGATAATTACTCTCAGTAACGAAAGGCGAGAACTACCTGGGACCAACAGTCCGGCCTGAACAACTACTCCCACTCCCAAAAACAGAAAGGGTCTACTCTCAATACGGATGAGAGGTCTATCTACATAATTGCATTTTAATGGAAAATGGTGAGAATATATATTTATATGTCTACACAAGAATTTAAATTTTGGTGGTTTGAAGGATTTTGAGACCTCCAACAATCAAGGCAAGGGTCCTTGTGTCTAGTGTCTTAACCTTAAATACTTATAAATAATACACTTTATTCAAAATTAATATAAATGAAAAAAAAATAAAGGCAATAAATTTGAGTCATTAATTATAAATGTCACTAAATTTTTTGATGTCACGATAGAATCTCATTATAAGAGGTAATATAAATTCATAATGGTAATCGTAAAAAATCCATAGGATAACAATCTATAAATTTTTTTTAATGATTTGTTGGATCAAGACAAAAGATAAACTATGATATCTTCCAGATGTATTGGTGTTTTGACCTATTAAGGAACCACATCGTTCAAAACTTTACCATTGAAACCAAGTGGGATAAAACTTAGTCGAAAGAAAAAATAGTACAGTGCCAAAATAACTAAAAGGCTCCGCCTAATAATAAATTGTTTCTGAAGCAACCTTTTGTTTGCAGAGTTGAATCATATGTCGATGTTGAATCATATGTCCGATTCTCAGCATATTTACAAGAATCTGATAATAACTGGACAATGCAACAACAAATGTTTGCTTTCTCAAGCACCATTATTTATCGTGTAAGTTAGAGAAATACTTGGCGTCAGCATAACAAATTGGATCTAGATGCCAACTTGATTTACTCGTCAAAAGCTTATTAAATCTCAAAAACTCTTTTCAGTATTTTTTGTGTCGTTTGGTTGCCACCCTAGTAGAGTTTTTGAGCTGTTAAAAAAGCTATTTTATGTCTACTCGGAGAAGCTCAAATTTTAGACTTTTTCAAGTAGACATTTTTAAGCTTTTAAAAATATTAAAATGTCTAATATAATTTTATTAAAGTTTATTAATTTTACAATGTCATTTTAACTTAAAAGTATATCCTTTTGGTAATACTATCATTTCAAAGATTTTTTTTAATTGACAATCAAACGGTCAACGGCTTTTTCTTAAAAACTCTACTTGTAAAAGATTTACTTCTAAAAAATATATTTCTAAAAGCTCTAGTCGGAGAAGCTCTTTCAAACGGACCCTTAGAAAGTTATGTTTGATTTCAAACCAATGGCAACGTGTTGATGCACAATTGATATTGCTAGCAAATAAAACAGAATTGTAACCTCCGGCCTAGTATATTAAGGTAACCGCATCAGCAGTTTCCTAGTTGTAATTGATAGGCACTTACTCATACAAAAGTGCCCATCAATTTGGGCGCCAAATATACCAACACCCAATAGCAACGATTAGATGTCAACTCTGTCTGTCAATGTTTACACATCAACATAAACCGTGTTGATATGCTAATTTAATTTGTTCTTGCCATGTAAAGTTTTTAGAAAACTGATATCAGACTTTGAATCACATAGAAATAAAATGTTCATTTTTCTTAATTACACCTTACGCAATGTAGATTGAGGTACGTTCAGCGATTTATATGTGCATAAAAGAGAGAAATTAGAAAGCAGCGATGCACAGGGTGTGTTCAAGAGACAAATAAGAGAGAAAGTTTCAGAAAAGGAATCAAGTTAAAAGTCATAAGGGGTAATTTACTTAACATACATAATAGTTAGAGGCATTTTTATCAACTCATGGTGATAAAAGATAACAAGAAATAAAACTTAGATAGGGCGACTAAATTTATAATTGTTAATCATTTAAGGGTTACCGATAGATTTTGAATTAGGTCACCTTATTTAGGGATTCTCAATTCTCTAGAACGCAAATTATTTAGCTTTTACCCTAACCCAAATCAATTCTAAGTATAATGCTCAAGAAAAGCGAAAATAATGTCTATGGTTGTTTAGCCAAAAGACAAAGATAAAACTGAATAGTACTTTGATAAATCTGATAACTTACAACCCTAATGATAATAAACTATATATAGGAGATAGAATCCTCCTAATAAAAGGAATAGGAAAACAAAATAGTAAAATGAATAAAACTCCAAAACAAATAGTAAAACTCCTAAAACAAATAGTAATTAAATTAAACTAGAATAGGAAATTAAGAAAAAGTCAAAAGCCTAAAAAATAGGAAACTGATCGGGGCACGAACTGTTCACGTTACTGTTCATGTTGCAGTTCATGTCTCAATCTCTCGCTTCTCCTAATGCAGTCTTCATCAATCTCCCTCTCTTCAAGTATGCCCTTGCCCATAATGAAAAATTCAGGGAACTTTAAAACCATGTCATCATAATCTTCCCAAGTTGTCTCATCCTTGGGAAGTCCCCTCCATTGTATTAACACCTGCCAAACCTTTTCTTTTGGACGGTTGTGTTGCCAATGCCTATATTGTAGTGCCTCTTTCGGCTTCAGTACCATTCTTCCTTCGTCATCGAATGACGGCAAAATCCTTCGCAATCAATTCTGGGCTCTCCACCTTTTTCCTCAATGATGAAACATAAAAAACTGGATGCAGTCGTGAGTTTGGTGGTAACTCCAATCGATACGTGACTTCTCCAATGCGCTCTAGCACTTTAAAAGGCCTATAGTACCGCTGTGACAACTTCACATTGAACCTCTTCTTCAAGGACATCTGCCGATATGGTTGAAGCTTGAGATACACCAAGTCACATGGTTCAAATGACACGTTCTTGCGGTTTTGGTCATAGCACTTCTTCATTTTTGCTTGAGCTCTATCTAATTCTTTTTTCAGTTTGGCCATAATTTCTTCTCGGGTCATCAACTCTTTCTCTACTTCATCATTGGCCGCCGTCCCAATCTCATAAGTGCTCAGCCCTGGTGGTGTCCTGCCATAAATTACCTCGTAGGGACTCATGTTGATTGCAGTATGGTAAGTTGTGTTATACCAATATTCTGCCCATGGAATGTAGTCCTTCCAAGTTGCTTGCTCATGGTGGCAATAACACCTCAGATATTGCTCTAGAGTACAGTTCACCACTTATGTCTGTCCATCGGTCTGTGGATGATAGGATGAACTCGCCTTAAGCTAGGTACCCTGCAGTTTTAATAACTCTTTTCAAAAGGAACTCATGAACAATTGTCCCTTGTTAGTAACAATGGCTCGAGGGAAGCCGTGGAGTTTAACCACATTATCAATGAAAGAATTAGCTACACTACTAACTGTGAAATGATGCTTTAATGGAATGAAGTGAGCACCCTTATTTAACATATCCACTAACACCAAAATTGCCTCGAATCCCTTGCTACTTGGCATCTCCTCGAAGAAGTCCATACTCAAATCTTCCCAAATCCTCTCAGGAATGGGTAGAGGTTGTAATAGCCCCATTGGTCACCGTGAGTCATACTTGACCTTTTCGGGAAAGCACATCAGCAACCTTATTTTCTTTTTCTGGTTGGTAGACATTATCATACTCGAATCTGAGTAGTTTCACCAAAAACTTTTGTTGCTCGAGCGTTACTATCTTTCGCTGCAATAGGTGTCTCAACGCCTATTGATCGGTAACAATGGTGAACTTTCTCCCCATCAGGTATAGCCTCTACACTTTTACCGCATGGTTCACTGCTAGCATTTCTCGGGCATAAGTACTCCAAGCTTTTTTTATAGGCCCCAAAGCTTGAGATATAAACGCCAGGGGTCTTTCGTCTTGTACCAAAACTACTCTTATACCTTTCCCACTAGCGTCGGTGTAGACATCAAAGGTTTTGTTAAAGTCAGGCAATGCTAGCACGGAAATCTGTGTCATTGCTCTCTTCAGGTTCTCAAAAGCAAGCTTAGCCTTATTGGTCCACTCAAAGTTGTCTTTTTTCAGCATGTTGGTCAATGGCCTAGCTATTGACCCATAGTGTTTAACGAACCTTCTGTAATAACCTGTCAACTCTAGAAACCCTCGTAGTGCTGACACATCTTTTGGTAAGGGCTAATCTACCATGGCTTCTACCTTTCACATATCCACCTTCACCCCATTTTCTGAGATGAAGTGTCCCAGATACTCTGGTTCATCCTTGATGAATTTGTACTTGGACATTTTAATGTAGAACTGATGATGGCCAAGGATCTCCAACATTATCTCCAGGTGAGATAAATGTTCTTCCATCGACTTCGAATAGATTAGAATGTCGTCGAAGAAAACTAGCACAAACCTCCTTAGGTGTGGTCGAAAGATCTCATTCATGGCTGCTTGAAAAGTCGAGGGGGCATTACACAACCCAAATGCATGACGAGGTACTCATAGAGTCCTAAGTGAGTTCTAAAAGCAGTCTTGTGTACATCATCCTCTCTCATGCAGATTTAATGATAACCCGCCCTTAGATCGAGCTTGGTGAAGACACTAGCGCCATGTAACACGTCTAACATCTCATCTACCGTTGGTATAGGGAACCTATCTTTTACCGTAGCTTCATTTAAGGCTCTATAATCTGTGCAGAATCACCATGTGCCATCTTTCTTCCTGACCAACAAGACCAGTGATGAAAACGGGCTTGTACTCTGTCTAATCAGCCCACTCTTTAGCATTTTCCACACTTGTTTCTCTATCTCGCTTTTCTGGAAGTAAGCGTACCTGTATAGGGGCACATTGACAGGCTTTGACTTATCCTTTAAGATAATGCGATGGTTAAAGTGTCTAGTAGGTGGTAAAGTCGTCGGCACCTCCAATACCCGCAGGAGGCGGGCTAATAAACTGCGGACTTCTTCAGGTAGTCCTAACATCTCTTCCTCCATAACTTCTATCTGCTCAAATTTGGTTCCCGTTGCTTGGCCATCATTGGTATTGATGATGACAAAACATTGGGCACCCCCTTTGCAAAGTCGCTCTATCACGTGTGCTTCACAATGCTTGATTTCTTTGGTTGAGGTTGCGGTCTAGGACCTCTTTTTGCCTCCCAACTTGAACTTCATGATCATAATCTCGTAGTTGATCACTACTTCCTCGATACTTTTCAACCATGCGTTCCCTAAGACCACAACTAGCCCTGTAAGTTCCAAAACATGTAACTCGGCCACTATTCGCACGCCCTGCACATTCATCTTTACATTTTGATGTACCTCATCGCATTTCAATCGTTCACCGTTGGCTACTCTCATATCAAATGCTTCTATGGCTGTAACTTTCATCCCTAGCTTCTTCACAGTATTCATGTTAATGAAATTATAAGATGATCCGGAATCAACTAGTAAGGAAATCTCAGAACTCCCTATCCATGCCATTTGCCTCATAGTCGATGGTCTTGGAGTCCCCGAGATTGCATTGAGAGACAACTCTGTCATTTCCTTTTCTTCACTTGACTCGGCTACCCTTAACTCCTCTTCGTCACTAGATGTCTCATCTTCCTTTTCGGTCTCAGACTCTGACTCATCTGAACCTATAACTATGATAAGCTTGTTGTTTCTACATTGGTGACCCTTCACCCATTTTTCTCTACATTTGAAACATAACCCATTTTTGATGTAGTCTTATACCTCTTCTTGGGATAATTTCCTTATCTCATTGGATCTGGTCTTTGAACTACTTCCTTCCTCAGCATTGCTTTTCCAAGAATTTTCGGGTTGCAAGGATTTGGAAAACTTGCTCCTCGTGTTTTCTTTATAAGACCTCCTCTAACCAGGTCCCTCCTCCAGAATTTCTGCCGTCCGCATTGGTTCTCGAAGAGTTGTTGGCTGTTTCAGTTTCACCTCTTTAGCTAACCCCAGTTTTAGGCCCTCCGTGAACATCCCAATCAAGTAAGTTTCTGTCCAGTCCCTGGTCATGGCATTTTACCCTCTTGGCGGAGTTTTGCAAGTTGCCCATAGTGATCGATTACCGGTGATGACCCCCATTGATCTAGGAATTCTTGTTCGAAGGCTGTCCACCCCAATCTCTGTCGATCATGTTCATACTTGTCCTTCAACCATCTCCACCAACTATTAGTCTGCCATCAAGATACATGCTCGCAATGTTTACTTTATCTGCTCGGCTAATCTCATATACTTAGAAGTAACGGTTGGCTTTATCCAACCACTCGTATGGGTCCCCTCTACTAAAGTGTGGAAAATCGATCTTTGGTTTCCTTGGCCCTTGGTTCCCTTGTCAACTGACCTCATAGTCATTATCTTCAAACTGTTGATTTCTGGGTCTCTCCTGATTTGGGTTTCCTCTATAGTTCCTTTGGTTGTCTCTTCGGATTTCATCTTCACTACTCGACCCATCCCTTACAGAGCCCAGGCCTTTGCCTCCTTTGATTTGGTTTGATCCACCTTTCGGCTACCCGGTCTCCTCGTTCCACTCGTCCTCTATGTCTATAATAAGTCGGATGTCTATCTCTTTGATCGCCTCTATCGTCCGACTCATATAATGGATTAGCCTGTGGTGGCCTTTCCCTATGAGTTCGTCTGTCCCCTTGTATAACTTCTTCTTCAACCCCTGGATCAACTTCTCTTGCCAGATGGATTATCTCTAACCTGGCTAGCATAAGTCCCACGGTTGTAGATAGCCTGGTCACTTATGTTCGCACGTCCCTTATGTCGGTCTCTATAGTTTCAAAGCGGATTCTGTTGGGTTGATTGGACGTTGATGGTTGATCATTTTTGCTGGTTGACATCTTGATAATTCTCTCAATGAAAGTACCAAATTGTTAAGGACCTAGGTCTAGATCCAACAATAAGCCCTAACTTGCGAAGCAAGTAACGTACACACCGATAGATTTTGAATTAGGTCACCTTATTTAGGGATTCCCAATTCTCTAGAATGCAGGTTATTTAGCCTTTGCCTTAGCCCAAGCCAATCCTAAGTATAATGCTCAAGAAAAACCGAAATAATATCTATGGTTGTTTAGCCAAAAGACAAAGATAAAACTAAATAGTACTTTGATAAATCTGATAACTTATAACCCTAATGATAATAAGCTATATATAGGAGATAGAATCCTCCTAATAAAAGGAATAGGAAAACAAAATAGTAAAAGGAATAAAACTCCAAAACAAATAGTAAAACTCCTAAAATAAATAGTAATTAAACTAAACTAGAATAGGAAATTAAGAAAAAGTCAAAAGCCTAAAAATTAGGAAATAAAATAAAAAACTGATCGGGACACGAACTATTCACGTTACTGTTCACGTCTCAGTCTCTCGCTTCTCCTAACGTGGTCTTCATCAGTTATGTTATCTTAACAGTCCGGCTATTATGCCGGGACATAAAGTGGTGGGTATCATACCTACCACTTTTTGGGTGCAGCAACCGGATGAAACCGGTTGCTGCACACTTTTTTAATTTTTTTTTTTTGACCAATTATATTTATATAAAGACTAATTTAATAATAAATAATAAAAATATTAAAATACATAAAATTTTAATAAATAAGGAAAATACAAAAAAAATACATAAAAGTTTAATAAATAATGAGATTACAAAAATATATAAATGTATTTTTTTAATTGCAATGCATTTTTATTTTATTTTTCACATGATTTACTTAGTTCGCAAAAAAATTTTCAAATAGTTTGTGATGTTATTAAATAGTTCGCGACACTATATATTAGTTCGTGATAATATCTTTTGACTTTTGAGAACAACTGTAATGTTATGCCCAACTTTGACGTTGGGCATAACGTTACAGTTGTTCCCGGGAACAAGTTTATGTGAGAACAACTTTAACGTTTTTCCAACGTCAAAGTTGTTTCGGAAACAAGTAAACGTTTAACATGGGAGCAAGTTTGACTTTTGGGAATAACTTTGACATTGGGTATAACGTTAAAGTTGTTTCTGGCAACAAGTTAACGTGGGAACAACTTTGACATTGGTGAGAACCACTTAACATTTAACGTCAGAACAAGTTTGATTTTTGAGAACAATTTTGACATTGGTTTGAACATTAAAGTTCTTCGTAGAAAGAAGTTAATGTTGGAACAACTTTGACGTTTGTGGGAACAACTCTAACGTTCCAACCAACGTAAAGTTGTTCCTGGAAACAATTTAACGTTATAAAGGGAAACAAGTTTGATTTTTAGAAACAACTTTAACGTTAGTCCTAACATTAAAGTTGTTCCCGGGAATAATTTAATGCTGGAACAACTTTGACGTTAATTAAAACAACTTTAACTTTCCACCAATGTCAAAGTTTTTGAACAAGTTTACGTTATAAAAATGGGAACTGATTAGTTTGTGATAAGTGCTCTCTCACGAATTAAAAAATAAAAATAAAAATTAGTTCATGATAAATCTGTTAGGAAATTATAGCACAATTTCCCTATAACCAGATTTGTGAGAAAGCGAAATATAAGCGGAAATAAAAAAACACACACACAATTTGATAACGGAGTTCGGCCAATTGTGCCTACGTCTCCGGACCCGCTGCAGATCGTTTTACTAAAGGGAGAAAATATACAAAGTGTTTACAACACTTACAACTCACAACCACTCACAAACTACAACCCACTCCCAATTATGCCCAAGAATTTTTCTCACAAAATTCTTTCACAAGCTTTTCTTTCAAACTCTCTCTTATTCTCTAATTTTGGGATATCTAACAAATGAGAGCTAAAGGGTTTATATAGGCTTCAAAAGAGATGGGTTGGTGGAATTAGGCAAGAAGTTAGGCACCTCCATTTGACATTTGCACAAGTTAGGCAAGAAGTTAGGCACCTCCATTTGACATTTGCTCAAGTTAGGCAAGAAGTTAGGCACCTCCATTTGACATTTGCTCAAGTTAGGCAAGAAGTCAGGCACCTCCATTTGACATTTTACAATTGTCTTGACAATCTCCCACTTGAAGACTGATTTCAATCTGTCTTCACACCTCGATCTATGCAGCAGCTCTTTCACGGTCTTGTTACTATTGCAGGCCAACTGAAGCTGAACACAGCTTCAGTTTGTCAGTCGTCACCGTCTTTGTCAACATGTCTGCTGGATTTTGAGCTCCACTAATCTTTTCAAGTTTCAAAATCCCATCTTCCAGAAGTGACCGGATAAAATGATACCGCAACTGTATGTGCTTCGTTCTGGAATGAAAAGACGGATTCTTTGCTAGATGGATAGCACTTTGACTGTCACAATACAAGACATTGTCTTCTTGTTTCTTTCCCAGTTCCTCTAAGAAACTTTGTAGCCAAACCATTTCTTTGCTGGCTTCCGTGACAGCAACATATTCTGCTTCAGTTGTGGAGAGAGCAACTATCTTCTGTAACTGAGACACCCAACTCACTGCGGTACCTCCTAGAGTATAGACATACCCTGTAGTGCTCTTTCTGATGTCAACATTTCCGGCTAAGTCAGCATCCACATAGCCTGTTAGTGTCGTATCTCCACCTTTGAAACAAAGTGTCTTGTTTGTGGTACCTCGTAAATACCTGAGGATCCATTTGACTGCTTCCCAGTGTATCTTACCTGGATTGTTCATGTACCTGCTAACAGCTCCCACTGCTTGGGCAATATCTGGTCTGGTACAAACCATGGCATACATCAGACTTCCAATTGCTGAGGCGTACGGAACCTTTGCCATATGTGTACGCTCTTCCTCTGTCTTCGGTGACTGTTCCTTGGAGAGTCTGAAATGAACACCCAAAGGTGTACTCACTGGTTTAGCATCTTGCATGTTGAACCTTGAGAGTACTTTCTTGATGTACTCAGCTTGTGATAACAACAAAGTCTCCGACTTAGTGTCTCTCTTGATCCTCATTCCAAGAATCTGCTTTGCAGCACCTAAGTCTTTCATTGCGAACTGCTTCGACAATTCCCGCTTCAAATTCATAATATCTTGCATATCTGAACCTGCAACGAGCATATCATCAACGTACAACAATAAAATAATGAAGCTGTTGTCGAACCTTTTGATGTAGCAACAATGATCTGCTTGGCATCTTGTGAAACCGCTGCTGCTCATAAAACTATCAAACTTCTTGTACCACTGCCTGGGAGCTTGTTTTAAGCCATACAAGCTCTTCTTTAACCTGCATACTAGGTTTTCCTTGCCTGCTTCTTTGAAACCTTCCGGTTGCCTCATATAGATTTCTTCCTCCAAGTCACCATAAAGGAAAGCTGTTTTTACATCTAACTGCTCAAGATGTAAATTTTCTGCAGCTACAATTTTCAACACCAGTCTGATTGTAGTCAGCTTCACGACTGGAGAGAAAATTTCATTGTAGTCAATACCTTCTTTTTGCTGAAAGCCTTTGACAACCATTCTAGCTTTGTAGCGCTTGTTTCCATTGTGTTCTTCTTTAATCCTGAAGACCCATTTGTTATGAAGAGCTTTCTTGCCTGGTGGTAATTCAGCTAATTCCCATGTCTGATTTGACATAAGCGAGTCCATCTCATCTCTCATGGCAGACTCCCACTTGACTGAATCCTCCACTTGCATTGCTTCATCATAGCACTCTGGTTCACCACTATCAGTTAGCAACAAGTAGTGTAAAGAAGGCGAATAACGCTGGATTGGCTTAGGAACTCTGGAAGAGCGTCTCAGTTCTGGTGCGTCTAGTTCTTCTTGAACTGTTTCAGGACTAATCTGAACATCACTTCCAGAAATCTCCTCAAACTCAGCAAATTCCTTTGTTTCAGCTTCGGTAGTGGAGCTACTTGATTCTGCGATTGATCTGTCTTTGTACATCAAATTCTCATTGAATATGACATCTCTGCTTCTGATGATCTTCCGATTTTCATAATCCCAAAACCGGTAACCAAACTCATCACCACCATAGCCAACAAAGACACATTTATTGGACTTGGCATCAAGTTTACTTCTTTCGGCAGAATCTATATGTACGTAAGAGATACAACCAAACACTCTTAAATGCGAAACGTTTACCTCTTTTCCGCTCCAAACTTCCTCTGGTATTCCACCATCTAAGGGAACTGAGGGCCCACGGTTGATCAAGTAAGCTGCAGTGTTGACAGCTTCAGCCCATAGCATTTTGGGCAAACCGGCATGTAACCTCATGCTTCTGGCACGTTCATTCAGAGTTCTGTTCATGCGCTCTGCTACGCCATTTTGCTGTGGTGTCATGGGAACTGTTTTCTCCATCTTGATCCCACTGTTTGCGCAAAATTCTCTGAATCTACTATCTCTGTACTCTCCTCCATTGTCAGACCTCAACCGCTTGATTTTTAAACCAGTCTCATTTTCCACCATGGCCTTCCATTTTCTGAAGGTATCAAAGACTTCTGATTTCTTCTTCAGAAAATAAACCCACACCTTCCTTGTAGAGTCATCGATGAAGGTGACATAATACAGTGAGCCTGAAAGAGATGAAACTGGAGATGGTCCCCACACATCAGTATGAACCAACTCTAACTTTTCTGCCTTGGGTATCTTGCCAATCTTTGCAAAACTGACTTTCTTCTGTTTGCCAAAGATGCAATCCTCGCATAGTCCGACATCTACAGCCTTGAGATCCGGAAGCTTCCCTTTTGACAGAAGTGTCTTCATCCCTTTCTCGCTCATATGGCCAAGCCTTTGGTGCCATAGGTTTGACTTTCCATCAGCATCTGCTACTGCAACAATATTCTCTAAGTTTGAGGTTACATAGAGAGTACCACACTTCTTACCACGAGCAACGACGAGTGCTCCTTTGGTAATCTTCCACTCACAGCCTGAAAAAGTTGTACAATATCCTTCTCCATCAAGTTGTCCTATCGAAATCAAATTTCTTTTGAGACCAGGAATATGTCTCACTCCTTGCAGCTTCCAGGTACTCCCGTTTGGCAACTTTAATCGGATATCTCCTTTTCCGACAATCTTCAAGGTTTCATCATCAGCTAGATGAACCTTCCCAAAGTTACCACTGGCGTAGTTCTCCATGATCTCTCGGCATGGGGTGGCATGGAAAGATGCTCCTGAATCCAGAATCCATGATTCAATCGGGCTGTTGACGCTTAGAATCATAGCATCACCTGCTTCCTCGGTCACATTGGCGGATTCCTGTGTGCCGGTATCTTTCTTCGGTGCTCGGCAATCCCTCTTAAAGTGACCCTTTTTGCCACAATTATAACAGCTAAAATCTTTCTTTCCTGATCTGGATTTTCCCCTTCTGGATTTCGATCTGCTACGATATGAACTTCTTTCTGAAGTTCTCCCTCTGGACTCTGTTTGTAACGCTGAGGAGCTTGATGCTTCACCCGATTCTCTCCGCCGAATTTCTTCACTCAATACCAGATCTCGAACATCGTCAAATTTCAATTTATTATTTCCTGACGAACTGCTGACTACTGTGACAGTAGCATTCCAACTGTCTGGTAGAGATGACAAGAGAATCAAGGCTCGAACTTCTTCATCAAATTCGATTTCCACGGAACTCAACTGGGTTGTGATTGTGTTGCGCTCATTCAGATGTTGAGCGACTGATGCCCCTTCCGCCATCCGCAAGTTGAATAATCGCCTCATCAAGTGAACTTTGTTTGAGGCCGATGGCTTCTCATACATATTGGAGAGAGCCGTTATAAGACCCGCCGTGGTCTTTTCCTTTACTATATTGAAAGCAACATTCCGGGATAACGTTAATCGGATCACTCCGAGGGCTTGTCTGTCAAGAAGATTCCAATCTTCTTCCTTCATATCATCTGGCTTCTTTCCTAAAAGAGGTTGATACAGCTTTTTCTGGTACAGATAATCTTCAATCTGCATTTTCCAAAAGCCGAAGTCCGCACCATCGAACTTTTCAATTTTAATCTTCCCTTCGTCTACGGCCATCGCTCCCACTCGAATCTAGCTTCCTTTGGATCGTTTCTGACTATTTCTGCTGATTGTCGTGTATTAGAACACCTCCGTCGACACACCGGTACTGCCGACAAAACTCACAGAAACTGACAGAATCTACCACCAAAGCTCTGATACCAGTTGTTAGGAAATTATAGCACAATTTCCCTATAACCAGATTTGTGAGAAAGCGAAATATAAGCGGAAATAAAAAAACACACACACAATTTGATAACGGAGTTCGGCCAATTGTGCCTACGTCTCCGGACCCGCTGCAGATCGTTTTACTAAAGGGAGAAAATATACAAAGTGTTTACAACACTTACAACTCACAACCACTCACAAACTACAACCCACTCCCAATTATGCCCAAGAATTTTTCTCACAAAATTCTTTCACAAGCTTTTCTTTCAAACTCTCTCTTATTCTCTAATTTTGGGATATCTAACAAATGAGAGCTAAAGGGTTTATATAGGCTTCAAAAGAGATGGGTTGGTGGAATTAGGCAAGAAGTTAGGCACCTCCATTTGACATTTGCACAAGTTAGGCAAGAAGTTAGGCACCTCCATTTGACATTTGCTCAAGTTAGGCAAGAAGTTAGGCACCTCCATTTGACATTTTACAATTGTCTTGACAAAATCACCTCTCACGAACTGATTAGTTCGTGATAAGTGCTATTTCACGAACTAAAAAGATGAAAAAAAAAATTAGATCTTAATAGACCACCTCTCATGAACTAAAAAAAATATATTAGTTCGTGAGAAACCGATATAACCAATTACCTATTTTCTATATTTTATACATGCTATTTTTTCTTAACTGTTGGATGAATAATAAACTCATCCAACGGTTTTACTTAAACAAAAAATGGTGGGTATGATATCCACCACTTGTTGTCCCGGTATTTTAGACGAATCTTAGGTTAACGGGTCACATGCACCTTTACACCTTCACAAGATTAGTTGGCAATTGAGACTCAAATTAAATTAGAGAAGCTACGGTAATAGTATCACAAGTACTTCAAGAATTAACGTGGCAAGTTGTAGCCACTAGAGTCCATTATGACCCTGTAACTGACTATCATCAAAAGGAAACCAATTGTATGGTATCTAGTAAACAGAACTTGGGGCAATCAATGTCTACTGTCTTAACCTTAAATACTTATAAATAATACACTTTATTTAAAATTAATAAAAATAAAAAAAATAAATGCAATAAATTCGAGTCATTAATTATAAATGTCACTAAATTTGTTGATGTCACGATAGAACTCATCATAAGAGATAATCTCAATCCTGAAAGGTAACGGTTAAAAAAATCAATAGGATAAAAATCTATATATATTTTTTTTTAATGATTTGTTGGATCAAGACAAGATAAACTATGATATCTTCCAGATGTATTGGTGTTTTGACCTATTAAGGAACCACATCGTTAAAAACTTTACCATTGAAACCAAGTGGGATTAAACCTAGTCTAAAGAAAAAAATAGTTGAGTGTCAAAATAACTAAAAGGCTCCGCCTAATAATAATTTTTTTCTGAAGCAACCTTTTGTTTGCAGAGTTGAATCATATGTAGATGTTGAATCATATGTCCTGTACTCAGCATATATACAAGAATCTCATAATAACCGGAGAATTCAACAACAAAGGTTTGCTTTGTGGAGCACCATTATTTATCATGTAAGTTAGAGAAATACTTGGCATCTGTATAACAAATTGGATCTAGATACCAACTTGATTTAGTGTACGTTTGGAAAAACTTATCTACTGACCATAAAAGCTTATTAAATGTCAAAAGCTCTTTTCAGTATTTTTTATATCGTTTGGTTGCCATCCTAGTAGAGCTTTTAAGCGATTAAAAAAGCTGTTTTATGTCTACTTGGAGAAACTCAAATTTTAGACTTTTCCAAGTAGATATTTTTAAGCTTTTAAAAATATTAAAATGTCTAATATAACTTTATTAAAGTTTGTTAATTTTACAATGTATTTTTAATTTAAAATCGTATCCTTTTGGTAATACTATCATTTCAAAAAGTTTTTTTAATTGATAACCAAACGGTCAACGGCTTTTTCTTAAAAACTCTAATTGTAAAATATTTACTTCTAAAAGATCTACTTCTAAAAGCTCTAGTTGGAGAAGCTCTTCCAAACGGACCCTTAGAAAGTTGTGTTTGATTTCAAACCAATGGCAACGTGTCGATGCACAATTGATATTGCTAGCAAATAAAACAAAATTGTAACCTCCGATCTAGTACATTAAGGTAACCACATCAACAGTTTCCTTGTTGTAATTGATATGCACTTACTCATACAAAAGTGCCCATCAATTTGGGCGCCAAATATACCAACACCCAATAGCAACGATTAGATGTCAACTCTGTCTGTCAATGTTTACACATCAACATAAACCGTGTTGATACGCTAATTTAATTTGTTCTTGCAATGTAAAGTTTTTTGAAACTTGATATCAGACTTTGAATCACAGAGAAATAAAATGTTCATTTTTCTTAATTACACCCTACGCAATATAGATTGAGGTACGTTCAGCGATTTATATGTGCATAAAAGAGAGAAATTTGAAAGCAGCGATGCACAAGGTGTATTTAAGAGACAAATAAGAGAGAAAGTTTCAGAAAAGGAATCAAGTTAAAAGTCACAAGGGGTAATTTACTTAACATACATAATAGTTAGGGGCATTTTTATCAACTCATGGTAGTAAAAGATAACAAGAAATAAAACTTAGATAGGACGATTAAATTTGTAATTGTTAATAATTTAAGGGTTAAAACTAGAAATTTCCTTTATATAAAAGAAGTACCTAAGTTATGTTATCTTAATGGGTCCGATTACTATGCCAAGACATAAAGTGTTAATTGCAAATAGTTCGCAAAGAAGTTTTCAAGTAGTTTGTGATGTTATTAAAGAGTTCGTGACGTTATATATTAGTTCGTGATAACATCTTTTCACTTTTGAGAATAATTTTGATGTTGGGCATGCATAACGTTACCGTTGTTCCTGGGAACAAGTTAACATTTAACATGGGAGTAAGTTTGACTTTTAGAAACAAGTTAACGTGGGAACAACTTTGATGTTGGTGGGAACAACTTTAATGTTTCACCAACTTTAAAGTTGTTTAAGGAACAAGTTAACGTTTAACGTGGGAACAAGTTTGATTTTTGGGAACAATTTTGACGTTGGTTCTAACGTTAAAGTTCTTTCTGGAAAGAAGTTAACATTGGAACAACTTTGACGTTGGTGGGAACAACTTTAACGTTCCAACCAACGTCAAAGTTGTTCCCATGAACAATTTCACATTATAAAGGGGAACACGTTTGATTTTTGGAAACAACTTAACATTGGAACAACTTTGACATTAGTAGGAATAACTTTAACGTTCCAACCAATATTAAAGTTTTTCGAGAACAAGTTTACGCTATAAAAATGGGAATTGATTAGTTCATGATAGGTGCTCTTTCAAGAACTAAAAAAAAAAAAAATTAGTTCATGATAAATTAACTCTCACGAATTGATTAGTTCGTGATAGGTGCTATCTAAAAATTAGTTTGTGATAGACCACCTCTCATGAACTTATTAGTACGTGATAGTTGAGACCGATGTATTTGGTTATCTATTTTTTATATTTTATATATACTATTTTTTCTTAACCGTTAGATGGACAATAAACTCATCCAAGAGTTGTAGTTAAACAAAAAGTGGTGGGTATCGCTATTATAGCGGAACCTTAAAGGGTCACAAGCACCTTTACACCTTCTCAAGATTAGTTGGCAATTGGTAAAAAAAAAATCACATGTTGGTACGTGTAAAATGTCGGTTCGAACCCACATAAAGTACTGCTAACATTACTCCTTTTAAATGCGCGTTTGTTGAACATGACAATATAGAATTTGACTAATTTTTAGTCTAATTCTTTGTTTGGAATATGTTGAGGTCGGATAAATTCTTCTTTTTTACCTTTTTTTTTACTTTTAATTTTATTTAATTTACTTATTTTTATATAAAATATTATATTTATTTATTATATTTTATTAAAATTTTTAATATTAATAAAAATAAATGTTATTTTATTTAAAATTATTTTTAAATAGTTTTATTTATTTTAAAAAATAATATTATTATTTTATTCAAAAAAAATTTTTAATTAACTTTAATATTTTTATTTATTTAAAATTATTTTATTTTCATTAAATAATTTTAAATAGTTTTATTTATTTTTAAATAATTTATTTTATTCATAAAAATATTTTTTAACCAAATTTAATTTAAATGATTTTATTTTTTATTTAATATAAAATAATTTTAGTTTACTTTAAATAATTCCATCTTTTATTTGATTTAAAATAATTTTAGTTTATGTAAAAATTAATTTAATCCAATTATATACTATATTAACTAAAAGACCGTACTATTTTAAGTCTAATTTATATCGTACTAAATATATTATAATACTAATTTAGTTCAATTTAATCCAATCTTATCCTATAAAAATAGTTCAATCTAATCGCACATAAAAAACACTTTTAGATTTAATAAAAATTTTATAGGAGCAATGCCATAATACGCACAAAGAGAAAATAAAAGATAACAAGTGATGGAACCATTTTCAGTGCAACTAAATTTATATGAAGATTGAAATCAGATCTCACACCAAGTGTGCTTAGAAAGAATATTCCAAATTCAAGCATAATTGTATTATATTCACAATTTTAATAAAACCGAATATTGTTTTTATCAGATTAAATGAAAACCAAACTCTCCCAAACCATAAAAAGGACTATAATTCGATATGAAAATCTCTTGCACAATCCCGTTTAACAAAACAATCTCATCGTAATTTGTGATGACTACGAAAAGTAGAGTACAAAATGTATCAAACAGAAGAACAATTTCCTCAAAAAAATAATTACAATAATATAAAATTGAGGTCGTACCGTGTAGAAGCTAAAACACATACAAGGAAAAGATCTGGGACATCTTGGTGATTGGTGAAGTAGTTCATAGCAGAAGATCAAACTACCTATAAGAAAATGCCAAGATAACAATCGGAGGCAAAAAATAATTAACTACAGTGAGGCTGTGTTAGGAAATGGAGATAATGCCAAGATAATTAGAAAAATCATGATCACAACCGGAGCGAGAAGCATCACCAACGGCGGTGGAGGCAGCGGTGGCAACAAGACTGGCAGCACCAGAAGCGACGCCGTCAACACAACCATAACAACTATCAATGTTCTCATGCACTATAAATTCTGATCATCGATATTCAAACTTGTCAAAGAACGATTTCACTCCTCGGCCAGATCAAAGAGACTCATGAGACTCTCAGACACGTCCAGTATCCTTCTCCTCCATTGGTGGGATGATTAAAACCTTAATTTTGAGTGGTCAAAACTCAAAACAATTAAGGGTCCTTTGAGACAAAAATCTGAGAGGAGTAACTGGTCATAGTCATTTTGGGCCACCACCATGATACCCCACTTCTCTTCAACTGTGTCCTGATTCATATAATCCACCATCCTAACGTAACAACTTTTGATTAATGATAATAAAAAGGAAAAGACGTACCCAGTACTAATTGTATCTTTCTTTCATTTGGCTATTAATTTCATTTAAATAATCCAGTCAGAATAGTTACTTTTGCAAAGCTTGTCCACTTATAATATGCCATTCATACGTAACACCAAAACTAATCTTAGCTAGACTCATGACTCTATCCTATTTTAGCAAATTAATTTAATATTTAAAAAAGATTCATTTCATTTGATCTAAGTGTAACTTTGTCTGCTTCTGGAAACATTTTTTAAACAAAAGCAAGGCAAGGGATTTTATAATATTTATTTATTTGTTCTATTTTAACTGTTAAGAGGAAATGCGTGTACGAGTCCAAATTCTGGCAATTATTAGTCAAAACTTTATTCGAAAATCATGCCAAAAACTGTAGCGCAATGTATCTGACCGTGAAAGGAATTAATGAATAAGTAAAAGGAACATCATTTCATTTTAATTCATTTATATGTGCTTGGGGGAGGGGTGGCCCTGAGACCTCTCATGAGGCATTTAAAAAGACACTTGGTTCCCACTAAGCAGTCCTTGCTACCCAGAATACTATCCGAATGTCCATTAACTAGAGAAATGCGTATGGTACATTTAACATATACATGCATTACATTTTGACTGCAACAACAGTCCTCAACCAAAACGTCTCTGACCAGTAACCATATGTCTAAATCCATTGTAATAAGTTAGGGATTGTTCGTTGTCCTCATACAAATACGTTTCGTGTTTTTCGAAATGAAAATTAATTAGTGAAAACTGTAATGGTTAGCCATATTTTTTATTTAAAAAGACAATGAGAAAAATAGAAAACAAGTTTTCCATTTTTATTGAACAAACATTAAAATCGTCATTTTTACGTTTTCACTTTTTTGCACTTTGTTTATTATTTTTACGGTCGGGTAAATGGCATGTGGAAAATGTTCTATTTATTTAAAAACAATATTATTGAAGCTTTTAGTGATTAAAGTTATATATGCACATCCTTCTTACCTCAGGGGATGGTAGGGTTCAAGTCCCATAATACACATTTATCAGTATATATGTGTGAAGAGTTTTTTTTCTGTATTGCAGGAGGAAATGTCTGTTGGGATGTGGAGTCTGAACCAAAGATCAACTTCGCACTAGCGGCAGAGGCGTTCACGAGCAACGGTTGGAGCGTAAGTCGCGAGCTCGCTGTCGAGTGTCGCAACCACAACTCGTGACACTGCTACCTGAGCAGTTTAGGACTTTGATTCGGATCCAAAATCTGATCAGTTTAGGAATTTGTTTTATGTAGGTTTTTGCCATAGATTTAGTACATACGCCCATCCAATTTTGCGGTTATATACAAGAGAAAACAGAAGACATAAGTGAGAGAAAAAAAGAGTGCAGAGAGAGAAAATACAGGTAGAGAAAAAAAACAGAGAGCATTTTTTTTTTTTATGTTCTTTGTACTTGTTTCTTTCATAGTGGATTGAGTACATGTGTGCTCGTGAACGTAGGAATTAGTTGATTTTTGTACCACATAAAATTTTATGTCTCTTTATTATTTTGTGCTTACTTTTGTGTGTGCTTTGTCTTTTGGGTAAGTTTATATCCAGGTATTTTCCGCATTATCCTCTCCCAACAGTTGGTATCAGAGCCATGTTTTGCAAACTCAGAGATAATTCAGCATTCTCAATTTCAGAAGGAGTCATGGGAAAAATCATACAAGATCGAGAAATTCAATGGTAAGAATTTTATTTTCTGGAAGATGCAGATACAGGATTATTTGTACCAGAAAGCCTTGTACTTGCTGCATAATAATGTGAAACCGAAAGCCATAACAGACGAAGATTGGAAGGTGTTAGATAGCAAGGCATTGGGTGTTATTTGACTCTGTTGATCGAAACAATGGCCTTTAACATCAAGAGTTAGGACTCAACTGCATCTCTCATGAATGCCCTATCCAATATGTATGAACAACCTTTTACAAAAAATAAGATTCACATTATCAAGAAAGTGTTTGCTTTGAGGATGCCAGAGAGCCGTAACTTCAAGGAACACCTAAACACATTCATGAGGCATAAATTAGAGGTATTTGATATCTTCAAGAAGTGGAAAGCAATGGTGGAGAATGAGACAGGGTTGAAAATTAAATAGCTGCAGTCTAATAATAGTGGAGAGTATGAAAACTCCAGGTTTTAGAAATTATGTTATGAGAGCAAAATTAAATTGGTGAGGATTGTGCCAGGAACATCGTAATAGAATGACAAATCAAAACGTATGAACAGAATATTGACCGAGAGAGCAAGAAGCATACGTATACAGGCGGGGTTGCCTAAACAGTTATAGCTAGGCAGAGGCAATCACACAATAGTCCATTTGATTAACCAAGGTCCATTAGTACCATTAGGATTCAAAATACCACAAGAGGTATAGACTGGGAAAGATGTAAAACTTTCACATCTAAATGTATTTAGTTGTGTCTCACACGTGCATATTAGTGATCATGGAATGAATAAGATTGATGCTAAATCCTTAAAGTTCACATTCATCGGCTATGGTGGTGTAACTTTGGCTATAAATTTTGGGCTAATCAGAAAAATGAAGTCATTAGAAGTACGGACGTTATAGTAATTGATATCGAGGCGAATTGTAGGAGGAGATGTCTCCTGATTATGAGGAATAGATATTGAAGTCGTGCATATACTAATTGATCTCGGCAAGTTCTCTGTATGTGTGTGTATATATATTTTTAAAATTAAAAAAATAATTAAATTAATATAATACTGAAACATGAGGCGATTAAATGACGTTTACGAAAAATATCCCGCAGAACGAATAATATTATCCCGAAACAATAAATATAATCCACACATAGATGCATATGCACATGTACAGATTGATATTAGAGCTTATCTAAGCCACAAAAACCACATTTCCAACCATTGAACCATGAGAAAAACTTGTATGCATCTTATCCATTCATATCATACCATGTGACATAAATAACCAATCAAGGTTGGTTGTTGGACCCTGTAACATCCCTAATTTCGAATAATTAATTTTGAGTATATGAATATAATATTTATGATTTGAGGGGTGAAAAATTTAATTAAATGTATGTATATTTTTATGGGTTCTAAGTAGACCAGATGGAGCGGTCCAGAAATAATACATGAAAGAGAAAGAAAAAGTTGGCAGTGAGTACCGCGACCAGTTACTGCGACCAGGGTTCGCGATGAGCAGCTCGCGGTGAAAATGATGATTTTAGGTAGTGAGCACCGCGACTAGGGATCGCGCTGATTAGCTCGCGATGAAAATGTGAAATTTGGGCAGTGAGCATGGCGACCAACAGCGCGACCAGGTACCGCGATGATTGATTGCGATGAAAGCGGTGGAATTCCTTCAGTGAGTAACGCGACCAGATGGCGCGACCACAGGTCGCGATGATCAAAATTTTATAATAAAAAAAAGAAGTGGGTGGTGAAGCTTCTGGAGGAAGCAACCAGAAAAATAGAAAAGGGAGAGAGAGACCGAAGAAGAAAAAAAGAAAGAAAAGAAAAGAGAAGAAAAAGAAGAGAAGAGAAAGAAGAAGAAGAGAAGAAGAGGAAGAAGAGAAGAAAAAGAAGAGAAGAGGAAGAAGAATAAAAGGAAAGGAAGAAAAGAGGAGGGAGAAAGGAAAAAAAGAAAAAGGAAATCTAGAAAGGAAACTGTCGGAAAACGATATCCAGGTTGGTGTACACTGTTATTTTGAGTATTCGTTTTCAGACTCAAATTGATTAGTTGAAATTTTAATGATTCGTAAGTTTTGATTGAATTTATGAATAATATTTGAAAATGATTTTGAGTTACAAAAGTATGATTATGCGAATTTAATGATTTTACGTTTCGTTTTATGTGATATGCTATGTTTTTGAATATCTTGTTTTACAAATGTTGATGGATAATGATTTTGGATTGATTGAGAGAGTTTTGATTATATGAAAGTTATCTGAAAATTTAATAAAATATCTGTAAACTCTGAATTTTAATTTTATGGCCCTGATATATGTATAGGGGGAAAAATAGATATAGGAGATTGACATATCAATTGGGTATATATATGACAGTATTGCACCGAGATTCCTGATGCCTATGATGATGAAATACGGATACCATTTCCTTAGAAATGGGAAACCGACTGTGAAATACGGATACCATGTCATTCTGAAATGGGAAACCGACTGTGAGAACATATGAATACCATTTCTTTATGAAATGGGAAACCGACTGTTTATATAAGGATACCATTTCATATGAGATGGGAAACCCGACTGTAAAACCCGTAATCCAGTCCTGTAAACCCTGTTATGTGTATCAGGGGCCCAATTGAGAACTGAAAGTCAGAAAATGATAGTGAAAATAAAGAAATGTTATTACAATTGAAACCCAGAAATTTTTGAAATATTTTATTTTATATAGTTTCAGTAATTGAAATATGATGGTTGTTTTATATATATATATATATATATATATATATATATATATATATATATATATATATATTTTCTGAATTTTTGAATTTAAGATTTATTGTTTTATATTATATTGCAATTTATTTTAGTGTACACCTATTAAGCATTATTGTTTAGCGTGTTGATGTTTATCGCGCGTAGGTAACAGAGATACCGAGGAAGGAAAAGATTGAAGAGAGAGTTACAGACAGAGATCCAGAGTCACCACATCTTGGGTAGTCATATATTTCTGTATATTATAGTTAGTTACGCATGCATATACAAGAATATGTAAAGGTGTTATATATTTATGTTTTGTAAATAATTGTTTTATGATTTTTGTTTTTCATTTTCAAAGGATTGTAAATAATGAATTATGATCTGTTTTATTTTAAAACTGATTGGAAAGTCGTACTAAACGGCAGAGTGCGCATTGGTTTGGAAGTTTGATTTAGAAGTGTTGAAAATTATATTGTGTTGGACATTTGTTAAAAACAGGTTTTGGGAAATCATAAAAACAGAGGAAACTCTGCCGAAATTTTGAAAATGAATTTTTGATGGGCTCACTAGAGATGATTTTAAATTATAAATTATTTGATTTCTAAATTATAAAGTGAGTTAAGAAAAGTTTTAAAAACCCGGTAGCGCTCCCTGGGTCAATCCAAACGGGTCGAGTCAGGGGGTGTTACAGACCCTGTGCATAATATTAGTGGTTAGATATATTACATTCGATACATGCAAGTTTTTCTCGTGAACCACATCTTTTCCTTACCACCTTTAGTTTTCCTTTTAATTCCCTTTTATTTATTTAGAAAAACCATTAAAAACAACTAATAACAAAAAGTATGACCACAGCGCAATGTGGCTCGGTGGCAAAGATGCTCATTCAGCCTGGCAATATCTCATATTCGAGTCACTAGTACCGCAAGTGGTATGTAAAAAAATAACAAAAATTATGATTTACCTAACCTTCCATATATTACACACAACCGCAATAGTTTTGATAATTTCAAACCAGCCCCACATGTATTCCATAATACAAATTAACCCCAAACTCTTTTAAATCACAAATGAGCTAGCAAACCAAATCCTAAGTTCTCTCAAGTCATAGATCAGCCTTAAGCAACTTAAGAGATGTGAGTGTTCCACCTCATCGATAGTAATTGTTAAAAATGCTCCTTAGTGAGCTTTTGTTTTGTAAGAATCCCACATTGATAAAAAATATGATGGGTTTGACTATAAATAAGCCTTCCCCATCCACTTTGTATTCATCCTAAAAATTTGTATATTTCTTCCTCTCTTGTAAGGGTGATTGATAAGCTCATTCTTGCCTAAATTGTAATTTGGAGTTCATCCAATTTTAAAGATAGAGGAAGTGGTCAGCGACGCCCGTAGACGTAGGTAACATTTGTACCGAACCTCGTAAATTTTCGGTGTTCTTTATTTTTCTAATTTTGTATATTTTGTTTAGTATCTGTTTCGGTTTCTCTCAATATTATTTTGTCGGGTCTGTTTGGAGTTCTATTCGCTGGTATTTGTGAATAGTAACTACTTCGGATAAGGAAAATATAATAACTACTTCAGATAGGGAAAATATACCCGATGTTCCCAACAATTGGTATCAGAACCATGGTTGTGTTTTAAGCTGCTGAAGGTGTCAGATTCTCTAGAAAATTCTTAGTATGCTCTGTAGTTGCAGTATTGTCTGATCTTCCACATCAGAAAAGAATTGTTCTTGAGTTTACTAACTTGGTGGTTCCTGGAAGTCAGTATGGTGGTGTGAAAAGTACATGTCTAGGCAATGTCTGGCTAAGGAAAGACTTGGTACTTAAGAGTGTCCGTTGTGACCCACCTCTCTTTCTTAGGACGTTACTTGGTGTACTATTTATAACTACATACACTATTTCAGTATACGGGTACTGTTCACAAATATAGTACTGTTGCAATTTTTTGAGTTTAGCAGTTTAAAGAAATGACGGAAGAAAAGTCTATCTCATTAAAAGGCCAGTCATCCTCCTAGCCATCCACGTCATCTATACTGGGCAGGACATTTGTAATGAAAGTGAAGTTTGTGGTAGAAACGTTTGATGGAACTGACCATTTCGGTATGTGGCAGGGCGAAGTTCTAGATGCTCTCTTTTAACAAGGTCTATACATCGCCATTGAAGAAGATAAACCAGAAGGAGCAGAAAAAACTGAATGGAAAAATATCAACTGCTTAGCATATGGTACAATTCGTTCATATCTCTCAAAAGAACAGAAGTATGCGTTCATGAAGGAGACATCTATAAATAAGTTGTAGAAGGCGTTGGAGAACAAGTTCATAAAGAAAAGCGGCCAGAATTTCCTCTATTTGAAGAAGAAGTTGTTTTGATTTAATTACCTTCTTGGTACCATAATAAATGATCACATTACTGCTTTTAATCAATTGGTAGCAAATTTGTTAAATTTGGATGAAACTTTTAAGGATGAAGATTTGGCTTTAATGCTGTTAGCCTTCCTTCCTGATGAGTTCGATCACCTTATTACAAGCTTACTCATTGGGAAGGATAAAGTGTCTTTTGATGAAGTTTGTACTGCTTTGTATAGTCATGAAATTAGAAAGAAAGATAAAAAAAAAAGCAGGAATGAATCAGTAGAGGCACTGACAGTAAGAGGGCGTCCAAAAACACAACAGAAAGGAAGGAGAGAAAGATCTCGTTCAGAAGAAAGACTTGGTAAAGATGAATGTGGCTTTTGTCACGAAGAAGGCCATTAGAAGAAAGACTGTCCAAAACTGCAGAATAAAGGAAAAGATGTATCATCTGGTACATGTGTAGTCGAAAGTAGTGACGGATTCAGATATTACACTAGTTGGGTCATCAACGGCATCCCATCATGATGATTGGTTTTTGGATTCAGCATGTACCTTCCATATGACTCCTACCAGGGGGTGGTTCTCTACCCTTGAAGAACTAAATGGTGGAGACGTTTTCATGGGCAATGAATAGTCCACGCAAAATTTTGGGGATTGATACAATTCGACTGAGAAATCAATATGGTTTAACCAGAGTTCTGACGGACGTTCGTTATGTTCCAGATATGAAGAAGAATCTCATCTCTTTGGGAGTCTTAGAATCTAAACGCTTCACCGTGACCATGCAAAATAAGATATTAAAAGTTACTTCTGGAGCACTTGTGGCAATGAAAGGCGTTTGGAAGAATAGCTTATACTACTACCTTGGTAGTACAGTTATTGGGACAGCAGAAGCAGCAGTCTCTGAAGAGGAGAAAGATTCAGAAATTACCAAGTTGTGGCATATGCGTTTGGGACATGCTGGTAAAAAGGCTTTGCAGATACTGGTGAAGCAACGCTTATTGAAAGGTGCAAGAACCGATAAGCTGGATTTCTGTGAGCATTGTGTTTTGGGGAAGCAGAAAAGAGTAAGCTTTGGCACCGCACTCCATAATATGAAAGGTATCTTGAATTATGTTCATACTGATATATGGGGACTATCAAGGACTCCGTCTATGAGTGGCAAACATTATTATGTCACATTTGTCGACGACTTCTCAAGAAAAGTTTGGGTGTATATTATGAAGAGGAAGGATGAAGTGCTGAGAATTTTTCTCAAGTGGAAGAAGATGATTGAGACCCAAACCGGTAGAAAGATTAAGCGATTGAGGTATGATAATGAGACTGAGTACACAAATGACCCATTTATGAGAGTTTGTGAAGATGAAGGCATAGTGTGACACATCACTGTTCGAAAAACACCACAACAGAACGGAGTTGCAGAACGTATGAATCAGACTTTGCTGGAGAAGGTTCGGTGTATGTTGTCCAATGCTGGGTTGGGCAAGCAGATTTGGGGTGAGGCTATAACGTATGTGTGTCATCTTATCAACCGTCTACCGTCGTCTGCACTTGAAGGCAAAACACTTATGGAGGTATGGTCCGGAAAACCTACAACAGATTATGATTCTTTACATGTGTTTGGTTCCACTGCATACTACCATGTTATGGAATCGAAGTTGGATCCAAGAGCTAAGAAAGCTACTTTTATAAGGATCATATCTGGTTCTAAAGGATATCGTTTGTGGTGTCCTGAAACAAGAAAGTTAGGCATCAGCAGGGATGTTACCTTTAATGAACCTGCCATATCGGAAAAGGTAATCGAGAGGACAGAGGGAACTTCACAGCAGGTAGAGTTTGAAAGTAGAATCATTGACCCAGTTGATGGAAGTAAAACAGAAGTTGATTCTCCATTGGCAGAAGACGAATCAGAAGAAGAAGAGGTTTCAACCCAAGAACCTCCACAGCAACAAGAAAGTATTGCAGTTGATAGGCCACGGCGATAGAATGTCAAGATCCCTGCTCGATACTAGGATATGAAAGACTTACCTACTCAGTTTAAAAGTACGGTGGCCTATGCACTTTCGATTGTAGATGATGATGTTCCTTCCACATATAAAAAAGCAATCAGAAGTTTCGAAGTTGAAAAGTGGAAGGAAGCCATGGATGAAGAGATGAAATCTCTTCAGAAGAATAATATGTGGCAATTGGCAAAACTACCTGAAGGCAAAAAGGCAATTGGATGCAAATGGTGTATGCGAAGAAAGAAGGATTTCCTAACCAAGATAGTATTCACTATAAGGTAAGGTTAGTAGCTAAGGGCTACGCTCAGAAGGAGGGAATTGACTATAATGAGGTATTTTCTCCAGTTGTGAAACATTTCTCCATTAGAATTTTGTTGGCCTTGGTAGCACAATTGAATTTGCAACTAAACACTCCTTAGTAAGCTTTTGTTTTGTAAAAATCTCATATTGATAAAAAAAAATATGGTGGGTTTTACTTTGTAAGGCTATAAATAAGCCTTCCCCCTCCACTTTATATTCATCCCAAAAATTTGAATATTTCTTCCTCTCTTGTAAGGGTGATTGATAAGCTCAATCTTGCCCAAGTTGTAATTTGGAGTTCATTCAATTTTGAAGATGGTGGAAGTGGTCAGCGACGCGCGGGACGTAGGTAACATTTGTACCGAACCTCGTAAATTTCTGGTGTTCTTTATTTTTCTGCTTTTGTATATTTTCTTTAGTATCTATTTCAGTTTCTCTCAATATTATTTTGTCGGGTCTGTTTGGAGTTCTATTCACTGATACTTGTGAATAGTAACTACTTCGGATAGGAAAAATATACCCGATTTTTCCAACAGTAACCGATATTGCTATGCGTGTACTACCAATATCTATACTGGTCTGATTGCCTTAACCCAACTATTAACATCGTCAATCTGTTATCGGACACTGCGAGCGAAAAAGTGAAGAAACCCAAGTATGAATTATAAGGATAAACCCAAGTATGAATTTGATTCTCCTTCAAACTTTTCTCTGGAAATAATTAACTCTTCCTCTTCCTCTACTTCTTCATTGCCATCATTCTCATGGGATATCAAATTAACGACTTTCTCCTAGCGACATTGATGAAAATGGTGTCATGGTTTTCCACAACGGTAGCATTTATCACCTCGAAGAACAACATAGGAATTATTAGCATTAAACTTGTTAGATGCCTCCCTAGTTTGATGTGAGCTTTGAGTTAAAATCTTATTGGAATTTTCCTCATTTTATTTAATAATAACCTTTCCTTTCTTTACTTGAGACCTCAAACTAAGCTGTAGAATGCACAAATCCTCGATTTCAAATTCCACTTATATATATGATCTCAACCTTCATGGCTACTTGAATATATAGCTTGCGAAACAGTTAGAATCTAAAATCTTTTGAGCCTGTGACTCCTGTATGTTGATATGTGCAGAAATTTTATGAAATTAACATACTCTTGCAAGATCATGGATCCTTACGACAATATTGATAACGATCTCATAATCAGCAAGGAGAAGACGTCCAGTCAACAATTTCTAATGTGTCCCCATGTACGAATTGGCCTCTATCCTAGTAATGCTTGTTCAGCTTGTAAATTGTAATTGATCCCACCATGGTAAAGCTCCTTGTTGGAGTTAATAGGCTATTGTTAAAATAGTTAAGATATTTTTCAGGCCCAAAAGGGAGGGTAGTAATTCAAATAGTATTGGGCTGACCCAATAGGAATAGTAAGGATGAATAGTATCGGGCTGACCCAGTGAGAATAATAAAATGCTACAGTGCTAAATAAATAGTGTTGGGCTGATTCAGGAATAATATTGGGCGACCCAATGTAAACAGTGAACAGCGGCTTGAATAGTGATGTAAGCAATGACGTCACCATGAACAGTGACATGACGGCGCCACCGGTGGGTCCCACACATGAACAGTGATGCAAGCAGTTACGTTATAGTGTTGAACAGTATGTGAACAGTGATGTGAACAGTATCGTATATGTGAATAGTCCGATGAACAGTAACAAATTTTTCTATAGATACCCCCCTTTCATTCATTTGTAACTCATCCCAAAAATGTAGTCTCTTCTCTTCTCCCTAAAGCCTCTTGTGAGGTTGTTCTCTCCTAGTGTTATTAGAGAGAGGTTGTAATTATTTTGATCTAGTAAAGTTGTTCTATCTTTGTCCGTTGATGTTTCCCTCAAATTAATTGAGGGTTTTACCACGTAAATATTGTGTGTCCAGTTCTTTTCCACTTTTCTCAAATCTCTACTTTAGTTGCGATATATTGCTTCCACATACAGAATCCTATCAGTGGCATCAAAGCACTGGCTGAGATCCTAACAGTGGTATCAGAGCCTCAGGTTGCATTCCGAGTTGCTAAGGTGTCAGATTCTCTAGGAAATTCTTAGTTTGCTTTGTGGTTGCAGCATTGGCTGATCTTCTATATCAGAAAAGAATTATTCTGGAGTTTACTGACTAAGGAGCTTTCGGTAGATTCGTCGTTGCTGGAAATAAGTGTGGTGGTATAGAAAGTGCATGTCTAGGATAAGTTCTAGCTAAGGAAAGACTTGGTACTTAAGAGTGTCCGTTATGACCTACCTCTCTTTTCTGGGAACTTACCTAGTGCACTGTTCGTAACTACGGTCACTATTCCAGTATACGGGTACTATACGATGATATAGTGTGAATCAGTTCAAGTGAGAAGCAGATCATCATCAACATGATGGCATCAAAGTTCAAGATTGAAAAGTTCGACAGAAGCAATTTCACGTTGTGGAAGAAGAAGATGAGGGCAATACTAACGAAAGACAATTGCCAGGCAACAATTGGAGACAGACCAAAAAAAAAAAAAAGATTACTGATGATGTCAGGTAATGCAGTTACCAATATGCATTTGGCACTTGTTGATGAAGTACTATCAAGTATGGCAAAGAAGAAGACGGTAAAGGAGACATGGGATACTCTAACAAAATAATATGAGGTCAAGTCACTACACAACAAAATCTTCTTGAAAAGGAGACTCTATACTCTTCGAATGGCAGAATCTTCGACGATGATTGACCACATCAACACCTTGAAAATGAGCGTGCGGAACTTCTACTTCAGAGTCTACCAGATTTGTATGATCAGCTCATCATCAAGTATTGTAGAGCATCATCCAAAAAATGTAGTCTCTTCTCTTCTCCCTAAAACCTTTTGTGAGGTTGTTCTCTCCTAGTGTTATTAGAGAGAGGTTGTAATTACTTTGGTCTAGTAAAGTTGTTCTATCTTTGCCCGTGGATGTTTCCCTTAAATTAATCGAGGGTTTTACCACGTAAATACTGTGTGTCCAGTTCTTCTCTACTTTTCTCAAATCTCTACTTTAGTTACGGTATATTACTTCCACATATAGAATCCTATTAGTGGCATCAAAGTACTGGCTGAGATCCTAACAACTATTAACATCTCTAGTCTATTGTCCTTGGTTCCCTGTTAATCAAACAACTTTTCCACTGCTGATCATAACAAATCAAGGAATTTTTGCAACCATGAATAACCCATCAAAACTTGGAATTTCTATTTTCATACGATAACCTATGTTATGAAGCTCTTATTGTTCTCTTTCTCGTAATGGCTTGTCATCTTTTTCACTTGAAACTCCATCATGAATCAAATCAAAACGACAGTTTTGGTATGAGCAACAATTTGAGTTAGCAAGGTGTTATATAATATGAAGCTCGCGAGATAACTTTTTAATCGAAAATAAAAACAGAATAATATCCAATCACAGGTTTCTCAAAGAAGCTTGAATGAAACTTTATCCTCAAAATAAATCTGAATGGCTGAACAATTTCTTCTGAACTCTCTATCTCTTTTCTCCTTCCATTTTTCACTCCTCTTTTCTTCTTCTTCTTCTTTTTTCTTTCTTCCTCAGCTACTATGTTTTTCCCTTGTCTCTCCCCAACTTTCTCTTCCTCCTCTTCTTCTTTATTCTCTTTCCTCACTTTCTCATTCTTTCTCTTTTTTATTTCGCTCCGCTCAAACTCTCTTCTCCCATGTTTCCATAATTATCTTAATATTTCTCTCAAACTTTTTCATCCTTTGCCTTTATTTAATTTTTTCTCTCTCTCTTTCTCGTGTCTTCTCTATTCTCCCCACCTGGATATTGTTGGCCCTTCTTTTATTTTATTTCTCCTTTTTTTTCTTTAACTTTTGGGCTGGATGGGTTTTCCTTGTTAAACTGGGATTTGGGTTATATTTTTTTATACTAATTGGCTATCTATTTATTGGGTTAATGCATTAAGTAACATTTTGGGCTTTAATTATAAAAATGGGTTTTGGTTTGGATTTCACATTTCGGCATGGGGTATCCCTTCGCATGGTATAATGTTTGATAAGTCCAACAACGGATGCTTTCATCGCACAACGTTCATCAAGATTTGAACAATCATTAGATGCCATAATGCAAATTGGGTAGAAGGACTGTGTACCATAGTAAACTACTCATAGGGGCAAAATTATCGAGACAAAATATTTGGCACATGGGCCGTGTGGTGGCTGGATCGGCAGCTAGGGTTTGTCGATTTGATAGAATTGGCGACGAGAAACACAACTGTGGTGGTGGTGCTTGTTGAATTTTTGGATGGCAAAGCTTGGGTTTCTTCACTTTTTCGCTCGCAGTGTCCGATAACGGAGGAGATAACCATGGTTGACGACTGCAACTTATAGAGACCGCTTTCCATACTCAATAAGGTTTATATCCAACTACTTTTATGAGACTTATGAATTGTGTGTTAACGTTCCAGCCTTTTACATGGAAGTTCATAGCCATTTTTCTTATTTTTTTAGGATTTGTTGCCAGTGGTTAAGGAAAATAATTTATATGCCAACTTAATTGATACCATGTTAATATAAATTGATAGATTGATATATGTTTATGTTGCTCATTATGACTTGCATGTGTTACAACTTCGTTTCAAGTGTTCTTAGACTCAATGCATGATTTCAAGAATATTTTGAAGCATGAAGATTTGTTTGTAGTTAGATGTTTGCTTGTATTTGTTTTTCAGGGATGCATGTTTTTCCATGGAATTAATAAAATGGAGAGCTTGTTGGTTCCGCAGGTCTAAGGTCCTGTTTGATTTTTTAACTGAATAGTTAATGGCAGTTAATGAATTGTATTCGGTGGTTTTATTTGATATTTTAAGCGATAAAATCACTTAAATAGCTCATAATATCTAGTTTTATTAGATGATATATCTACTCCCACAATAAGGGGAGAAAACTACCTATACATACTGGTAAATGTGCATGATTGAAATTGATTACATATTAATTTTTCACTTCCTAAACTATCCTTCTAATTTTTTTTTTATCTATTTCCAGTTTTATCTTTCCTTGCAAGTTGCAACCTTGACCATTATTAATATATTTTTTCTTCACAAATACAAAATACTTTAGAATATAATTTTTTTGGAAAATTATCAATTTGGTCCCTAATTTTTAGAAAATCATCAAATTTTTAACGCAATTTAATTTATTGTATCCTTATGTCCTAATTTTCTGAAAATGCATCAATTGAAATTGAAATATTGGATTTTAGCATATATTGGAATTTTTAAAAAAAAATTGAAAATTAAATTATTTTTTGCTGTTCTGGGTCTCCATCGCTAGAGACCCTTCGATCTCCAGTGGTCTAGTGTCTCCATCACCGGAGACCCAGCGACCTCCATTGCTGGAGGTCGCTTCATCTCCCGCGATAGAGATCGATCTCCATCGCTGGAGATTCTTGTTTTCAAATTTTTTTTTTTTTGGAGTTGTTCTTGGTATTATTTTTTTCCAATTTTTTTGGGGTAATTATCAATTTAGTCCCTAACTTTTAGGAAATTATTAAATTTTTAACGTAGTTTCGTTTATTGGTATCATTAGGCCCTAACTTTCTGAAAATGTATCATTCTGATTCCTCTGACTAATTTTCTAACGGTCAAACCTTACAAAATTGGCGAAAAAACTTATTTGTCATTGACTCTATTTAAATGAGTCAAAATTATAATTTTAACCTCAAATTTTTAAAAAGATTATTAATAATTAGAAGAGTAATATGATCATCTAATATTAATATGGTCAAGATTGATGGATTTAGATGAACGGTGGAGATTATATTGAATTTAAAAAAAAATCCAATTTGAAAATCAAATTTTAAAAAAAAATTTTTTTTTTTGCTGTTCAGAAAAAAAAAAACTTTGAAAATCTCCACCAAGAATAACAACACAAAAAAAATAAATTGAAAAACATGAATCTCCAGCAATGGAGATTGATCTCCATCGCTAGAAAGGAAGCGACCTCCAACGATGGAGGTTGTTGGGTCTCCGGCGATAGAGACCCAGTCTCCATCGTTGATCGCTAGAGGTCGCTAAGTCTCCGGCGATGGAGACCTAGTTTCCGTCGCAAGAGATTCTTGTTTTTCATTTTTTTTTTAGCTCTAGGTAGATATCCAAATTGAATTTCCAACGTCTATGCATCTGGATGGACAGTGCAGATCCAATCAAGAAAAAAATGTTTGATTTTCAATTTTCAATTTTTTTTATAAAAAAATTCCAATATAATCTCCACCGTTCATCAAGATTGATGGACGGTGGAGATTCAACTAATTTTTTTAATTTATTTTATTTTCAATTTTTAACTAGGGGTAGATATGTCATTTCACCAAAATTTACTATTGAACCATTGATAAGTTTAAAGACAAAAATACCCCTAGAACCATTAAGTTTGACTGACGGTTGACTCATAGAATGATCAAATTAATACATTTTCAAAAAGTTAGGATCCAAGGATACCAATAAGTGAAATTACGTTAAAATTTGATAATTCTCCAAAAGTTATGGACCAAATTGATAAGTTTCCTCTGAACAGCAAAATAAAAATTTAACAAAAAATTGATTTTCAATTTTAATTTTTTAAAAAAATTTCCAATATAATCTCCATCATCCATCTAGATCCATCAATTTTGATGGACGGTGGAGAACCATTTAAATATATTTTTTAAAAAAATTTAAATTTTATTTTTTTAAAATTAATATAAAATAACCATATTACCCTTCTAATTATTATTATAATCTTTTAAAAATTTGAGATTAAAATTATAATTTTAACTCATTTAAATAGAGTCACGGGCAAATCAATCTTTTTGTCAATTCTGTAAGGTTTGACCATAAGAAAATTAGTTAGAAGGACCAGAATGGTGCATTTTCAGAAACTTAGGGTCCAAATACACCAATAAATGAAACTGTGTTAAAATTTTGATGATTTCTCAAAAGTTAGGAATCAAATTAATAAGGGTTAATTGCACAAACTTCCTCTGAATTTATTGATTGAAGCAAAAATTCAAACAGATGGTATAAACTAACTGAAACACCCCTTACTGAGACACCTTCTAAACCAATCTGTCGTTAATGCTAACGGATCCAAGTTAACAGTAAGGGGTGCTTCAGTTAGTTTATAGCATTTGTTTGAATTTTTGTTTCAATCAATAAACCCAGAGGAAGTATGTGCAATTAACCCAATTAATAATTGCCCTTTTTTTCTATTACACGTTTGGCATATTTTTGGGATTTTTTTTCTGTTTTTTTATACATGATGACTAGTATTTTTACAAAATGGGCAAATTGTACTAACTTACCCTAATTATTTCACTAATTGCACTTGGTCCCGAAAAAACATTTATAATGACTCTCTAAGTACCCCTTTGACCGCTAACTAACGGTTGATCACAGTTAGTTACAAACAATAGATGGGACATTACTATTTTTACACGGTTTCTTATTTTTTATTTTTTTTTAAAATCTCATTTCTCATTCTTTTTTCTCTCTTCTCACCGCCTCTCATCTCTCTCACCTTTGTTTTTCTACGTCACCTTTTCTCTCTCATCATCCTCACCCCCGCTTTATGCTGAATACTTGAATTAATGGAAAAACAAAATAAATAAATAAAAAAGAAGGGAAGAGACCCCCTGTTTCGGCGCCACAAACACCACAAACAAGGAAGGCCCCTGTTCGGTGGCAGCACAAACAGGGCAGTCTATCCCCTGTTCGTGTGCCACAAAATTTGTTTTTTTTTATTTTTTGTAAAAAATAATTGATTTTCTAATTTTTTTTGTTTTTTACTATTTTTGTTAATATTTTGTTATTTAATTGTTTTCTTTATATTTTTAATATTATTTTGATTTTCTTTATTATTTTCCAAAATATATTGAATTTTAATTAAAAAATATTTTTTCCGATGACAAAATTGTACTTTCACCTCTATCGTTTGTGACGGACAGTGAGCAACTAGGGTCTGGCTACTATGTCGGGACAAAAAGTGGTTGGTATCATACCCACCACTTTTTGTGTTGCAGCAACCGGTTGAAACCGATTGCTATAACATTTTCTAATTTTTTTTAATAAATATAGTAATTTAATAATAAATAATGCAAATATAAATAATAAAATACATAAAAGTTAAATAAATAAAAGAATTATTCTTTTTTGCAAATGATTTAATTAGTTCGCAAAAATATTTTAAAATAGTTCACGATGCTATATTAGTTCGTGGGAAGAAGTTTGATTTTGGGAAAGAACTTTGACGTTTGACGTAAACGTTAAACTTCAGCTCGGGAAGAAGTTAACGAACAGAAGAATTTTGACGTTGGTGGGAGAACTTCAACGTTCCCTACCAACGTCAAAGTATTTTTGGGGAGAAGTTAACATTACCGTTGAAGGAAGTTTGACTTTGGGGAAGAACTTAATGTTTGGCGTAAATGTTAAACTTCCTTCCGGAAATAAATTAACGTGAGGAAGAACTTTGACGTTGGTGGGAGAACTTCAATGTTCCCCACCAACTTTAAAGTTTCTTCAGGGAGAAGTTAACGTTGCCGTTTGAAGAAGTTTGACTCTGGGGAAGAACTTTGACGTTTGGCATAAACGTTAAACTTCCTCTCAGGAAGAAGTTAACGTGCAAAAGAACTTTGACATTGGTGGGAAAACTTCAACGTTCTCTACCAACGTCAAAGTTCCTTCGGGGAGTAGTTAACATTACCGTTGGAGGAAGTTTGACTTTGGGGAAGAACTTTGATGTTGGGCGTAAACGTTAAACTTCCTCCCAGAAGAAGTTAACGTGCGGAAAAACTTTGACGTTGGTGGGAGAACTTCAACGTTCCCCACTAATATCACAGTTCTTTCGGAGAGAAGTTAATGTTACCGTTGGAGGAAGTTTGACTTTAGGGAAGAACTTTAACGTTGGTGGGAGAACTTATTTTGTTTCTTCTCAAAACAGCACTTAATGACGCGAACTAATCAGTTCGCGAGAGGTGGTCTCTCGTGAGCTAATCATATAATATAGCATTTATTATATATTGCTTATTTTAACCAAAAACCTTCTGTTTTAATTATTTTATTTGGATAGATAATTAATTCCATGAGCTGTAAATATCAAATACTTATGTTAATTTAGTCTTTTATTAGAAAAAATAACTTATTTGATATAACAAAAATAAGGACTAAAAATACTAATAAAGTAAGAATATTTAAAAATATGAGAAAACACGATTTTAGTCTAATAAAATACAAACATTCAAAAATGAGACAAATCACGAAAAAAGTGAGACTAATGTGAAATCCAAATCCATATATTCTGGTCTTGTTGTAATTAATTATAATATCTTCAATATTATTTTAAAAAGATATTTTTCAAGAAATGAAACTACAATGAGAACAAAAAAAAATTGATAATATTATATACTCTCGCTACATCTCTTAAAATTTTTATTATAAATATAAAAACAATAATAATATTATTGTTTTCAATATATGATATAAACAAAAGAAATACATTTAGTAATAATTTTTTTTAATTTGTTTAAAATAAATTGTAATTATATAATAAAATATTATATAATTTTTTATTTGCTTAAATATATGTGTGTGATTTATCACGTTATAAACTTATTTTGTTCACTTATTTTGTTTTTTTTTTTCTCAAAATAGTACTTAATAATGCGAACTAATCAGTTCGCGATAGGAGGTGCTCTCTCGCTAACTAATGAGTTTGCAAGAGATGGTCTCTCACGAACTAATCAGTTCGCGATAGTAAGTGTTCTCTCGCTAACTAATCAATTTGCGAGAAGTGGTCTCCCGCGAACTAATCAGTTCGCGAGAGACCATATAATATAGCATTTATTATAGATTGCTTATTTTAACTAAAAACCTTCCATTTTAACTGTTTTGTTTGAATAGATAATTAATTTCATGCGCTGTGAATATCAAATATTTATGTTAATTTAGTCTTTTATTAGAAAAAATAACTTATTTGATATAATATTATTAATGGCTTATTAAATGAAAAATTCAAACATTACATATCCTAGTAAATATTGGAAATATTATACCTTTAAAAGTTGAAAAATCATATCCCTCTATCTCTCTCTCATGGTCATGGATGCATAGATAAACAAAATCACAAGACTCAAAACAGAAAATATTATTGTTTAGAGATTCATGGATCTTGATTCCAGTAATAATTAGTTTGATGTGTTAAACACTGGTGATATTTTGAGCTTTGCTTGTTTGTGGCTTTTGATGGATTTGCGAAGAGTCAAAACATCAAAAAGGAAGAGAAGAAGAAAAAAAAAAAACAAGAGTCTACGTAGAGTTCGCTGAACAGATTGATTATCAAAACTCATGAATTGGTCCTATTCTCTTCAAGTTTACAATCTTCTTCCTCTCTCTTCCTTCATAATCTGAAACAAGAAGAAATCATAAAAAAAAAAAATCAGAAACTATTCCAATAGCTAAAAACAAATCCAACCAAATAAAAAAAATATCAAAAAGAAAAGAAATCAAAACTCATATTAGATATGGTGTTGTAAAAAGAGTGGAGCATTGTTATAAGCAAAAGGAAATACAAGAACAAGTTTTTATATGAGTTTTCTTCGTTTGATTAATAGGTTGAGTTAGATGTAGTGCACGTTGTTGTGGCCACTTAACAAAATCAAACCCAATAAAACATAAATTCACTACAAAACTCATTTTCTCATCAAACAAACAAATCAAACAATTTTTATTTAAGACTCATACAAATCAAACAAAACTCATTCAAAACAAACCAAAAAAAAAAAAACTAAAGAAAATCTAAACCCACCTTTCAAACTAGTTTGAATCGGCTGAAAATATCGTCAAAATATTCTTCATCGTTCTCTTCGACTTCACCGGTGTCGGATCCAACGCCGGTGGGTGTCGCCGACAAAGGAGCGGTAGGCCAATGCTGTTCGTCGATGGATGTTGTCGGTGAAAAGCGGCACTACCGGTGTTTCGATGAAGAGAGGAGGTGAGTTCGCGAAGAGTTTGAGGAGAGAAAATGAGAGAAAAATTTTTTTTCACTGGTTTATTTGGTTTGGTCAAATAACCGGTGTATTCGATTGTTTGTTTTCTTTATGCTGTTTTTTCTTAATCGTTGGATGGGCAATTTTATCCATCCAACGGTTGTGGTAGTGTCGGTATGATATCCCTACTTTTTTATCCCGGCATTGTAGTCAGACCCGAGCAACTGTTAGTTAATATTCAGAAAGGGAGTCAGTTTTATGATGAATTTGTTTTCGAGTTAAGTGTAACTAGTGATACAATTAAGGCAAGATAGTGTAATTTGCACTTAAAAAATTAAAAAAAGTTTATAAAAGCTCTTTAAATTAAATTATATAAAATTATATAAATATTTAAAATATTATTAATAACTAAATAAATTTAATAGAATTTATTAAAAAGCAAATATATATATATATATAATTGTTGAAAGGATATACATGTAAAAGTATTTATTTTTATATTATATTTTAAGAAAAACCCACGAGCTTTTTAGTCCAATAAATATGAGCTCTTCCATTAGTTTTCTATGAACATAACACAGGTTGATTATCTCTCAAAAAGGTAGAAGTTTTGTATCATTGTTGTATCTCGCATTAGGCGTGTACTTTATACGTCTTCTTTTTGTTTTTGTGTTACATATATATTAGTTAATTGTGCCACAATCTAATCTGTTACATTCTTTGTTTTCGTTATTTGTGTGAAAGAGATTTTAGACAATCTACTCTTACATAGCTTTTATGAAACTAGTTTTTATTGTGTACTTAAGTACTAGTCTTGTATAGTGTGTATTTTGATCAATTCATACTATTTATTTATTTTTTTCATATTATTTGTTTAAGCATATATTTCATTCTCTCTTGATAATTGAAAGCTTGAGTCTTGCAAGGGGTTCCTTAATTCATTGAAAGTCTTGCAATTTCGTAATTGATGAAGATTGGCAAGCAAATCAAGTATTGTGTGGGCAAGCTTCAATAATCAAACATTACTAGTAAAAGGCTTACGGGTAAATAGAATTGAATTGCACGTGAGAGGTTAGATTAGGTGAATCTACCTAAACAATCTATCAACTAGTGAATCTTGTGACTTAAGTGGTTAAAGAGCTGGTCTCGTGGTTTTTATCCGTTCCGAGTTTTCCACGCAGAAACCATTATGTTTGCCTCTCTCTCTCTCTCTCTCTCTCTCTCTCTCTCTCTCTCTCTCTCTCTCTCTCTCTCTCTCTCTCTCTCTCTCTCTCTCTCTCTCTCTCTCTCTCTCTCTCTCTCTCTCTCTCTCTCTCTCTCTCTCTCTCTCTCTCTCTCTCTCTCTCTCTCCTTACTTTTATTTCTCCTTACTTTTATTTGTGTTTATAATTATTTTTTTAATCCCCCTCTAGGTTAGTCTTCCCTCCCTCCTTACTTTTATTTGTATTTATAACTGTTTTTTTTAACCCCCTCTAAGTTAGTCATATTCATATAATTGACAACTTCTAACTAGCTTCATGCTCTCTTCCTCCCTACCTACTTTTATTTGTGTTTATAACTACTTTTTTAATCCCCCTCTAGGCTAGTCATATTCATATAATTGACAACTTCTAACTAGTAACATAATGCTAGGTGGAACTTACATTCTCAACCAAAATGTTATTCAAGATATTCAAGTGACAAATTTGAACCTGTATTATTGCTCTTTTTTCATGCTAGCCTCAAAATTTAAAGGTAGAGTTCACTATAATGCAAGGAAGAAAAGAACTAGATTACATTTGCAATATGATGAAAAACATGGAAGATAAGATTTTGCATCCATTCAAGGGCGGTTCTCTTCTTAAGAAAAAAATTACGAACATGGGTAACTCCATCACAGAACTTAGTTTAAGGTAAAAGATAATTTATAATTGTGTTTTGTTATGAAGTTAGATTTTCCAATTTAAGTTAAAATAGGTTAGTAAGAATGCTAATAGGATTTGGATGTGTTTACTCTTTTCCAAGTTAATTTATTTTAGAGTTAATTACACAAACATACACTGATGAATGCCCTTATTACATTCATTGGTAACTTTTCCATTTATTGCACAAACTACCCCTCGAAATCGTTAACCAAATATTTAACTGACCATAAAGCTAACGATTATAGCGGAATGACGAAAATACCCTTACTATCTCATTTTATTTCTATTTCTATTTAATAATTTATTATCCTTAATAATTAGATAATATTATGCACATTCACTCATAGTTCAAGTGATTAGTGCATCTCCCTCCCACCTCAGTGGTGAGGGTTCAATTCCTACCATGCACATTTACTAGCATGTGTGGGTAGTTTTCTCCCTTATTGTGGGAGTAAATGTCTCCCATTATGGGAGTAGATATCCGGGCCGCGCATTTAGTAATTGATCTCGACAGGTCCGACAGTTATTAACTTTGTAATTGTACCCTTTTAAAAAAATATATTATATATAAAAAAATAAAAAGAATTTCAGATTTTTTTTTCTTCCAAATTACAAATCCAAATTTCTTCTTCTTCTTCTTCTAAATTATTATCTTTAATAATTATATAAAATTATATATAAAAAAATAAAATAAAAATCCAAATTTTTTTTTCCCAAATCACAAACCCAGATCATCATCATCATGATCATCTTCCAAATTTTTCTTTAACCAAATAAACCCAAACAAACTCATTCTTCAACCAAAAAGCACAAACAAATCCAAATCCGGATTTTTTTTGTAAAATACTCAGATTTTTTCTTCTTCTTCTTCATTTTTCTTCAACCAAAACATAAACTCATTCTTCAACCAAACAAATCCAAACTCATATTTGTTTTTTCCAAATACCCAGATTTTTTTTCTTCTTCTTCTTTTTCATTTTCTTCAACCAAACATCTTCTTCTTCAACCAAACTCAAAATTTTTTTACCCAAACATCTTCTTCGAATTTTTTTTTTACCCAAACATCTAATTCGAATTTTTGAATTTTTAGGTTTGTTGAAGAGAATTTGTTTGAAGAAGAAAAAGTTCAAATTTTTAGATTTTTGGGCTTGTATTTTTAGGTAAGAAGAAGAAGTTGTTGAAGAATATTTGTTTGGAGAAGAAAAAATAAATTTTAAATTTTTGAATTTGGATTTTAGGGTTTGCTGAAGAAGAAGAAGGAAGAAGGGGGTTTGAAGAAGAAAAAAATAAAATTCGAATTTTTAGAGGAGGAGAAGAAGAAAAAGGTTTGGAGAAGGATCTCTGGAGTTGATTTGTTTGAAGAAGAAAAAAAATTTGAATTTTTGAATTTTTGAGTTTGTTGAAAAAGAAGAAAAAGAAGAAGGATCTAGAGTTAATTATTTTTAATTATTTTAATAGTTTAATGATAAAAAGATAATTTTACCCTTACTACAATAACTTAACTTTAAAGTTTAAAGCTAGTCAAATATTTGGTCAATGATTTTGAGGGATGGTTTGTGTAATAAACAGAAAAGTTGCTAGCGAATGCAATAAGGGCATTCATCAGGGTTGTTTGTGCAATTAACCCTTTATTTTAACATTCAAAAAATTAAAAATGAAAGTTAAAATCATGAATAAAATTAAGAGTAAATTGCAATAGAGTACCCTGATATAAAGATAAATTATAACTAAACTGCATTTTTACTTTAATTATAGTTTAGTACTATTGACTAACTAATTAACCACTAGATTTAACTGTTAATTGGTTAAAATGTGTGAAATGTTTAAATTACTCCTGCATATTAATTATTATAATAATTTTATTTTTTAATTAAATATTAAAATAATAAATTTTTTTTTAAAAAAAATTAAATGGATCTCCACTTGATGGACGGTGGAGATTATATTGAATTTTTTAAATAAAAAAAGGAAAAAAGAAAGAAAGTGGGGATTCAATCTCCAACCAAAAACAAGAACAAAAAAAAATAAAAATTGGAGCAGATCTGTACCATCTGAGCCATCGTAGATGGCCATCAATAGCTCTCACAATATAGCCATCTATGAAATTGCAGATGGCGATCTGCTCCAAAGAAATTTCTTTTTTTTTTTTTTGTTCTTGGTTTGAGATCTGATCTCTAGATTGTATCCATAACCAACCAAAAACAAATTTGTTTTTCTTTTTCTTTTTTTAATTGTTGTTTTAATTTTTTTAATATTTTAATTTTATTATTTTTAAAAAATACGAGAAAATGACTATATTACCCTTCTGACTACTGATTGACCGTTAACTTTAATAGTCAACCAGTTAGTTAATGATACTTTGTTGCCACTAAAGCGAAAATGCGATTTGATTGCAATTTTTCCATAAATCATGATACTTCATTACAATTTGTCCTATAATCAAATAACCAAAAGACCAAATTTAAATTATGGTTCATAATGGTGATGTTTTGCTCATAGCCGGCTCTAGGACAATCAAGGCGGTGCCGCCGCACAAGGCCCCAGGGCGGCAAGTGGCCCCGGAATTTTTTTTAAAAAAAATTTCAAGAATGAAAATATAGTATAAAATTATCATATCACACATATGAAATAACATATATGTTGACACATATAGTTAAGACATGCGTTTAACAAGAAAGGTATTAAATTAGCAGGGTTTATTTTTTTTTTATTAATTTGTATCAGGTCACGTGAAACCCTCTTTTCACTTTCCCGAGACCCCCAAATCTCCAACAAACTCTTTAGTCTTTTTTTGTTTAACAATTTGTTTTTTTTTCTTTTTAAACTTTATTTTGACGTGATTAGAAACTTTAAATTTAATATTTTTCTCATCATTGTAATCTTTGTATATGTATTTAATCAATGAAATAATCATTATTGTATCGATTTTATTATTTTTTTTCAAATTTTTTTTTATATATATAAGAACAAGAAGGGTCCAAATTTTTTTTTTTTTTTGCACCGGATCTCTAAAAACTTTGGGTCGGCCCTAGATTTGCTAGCTGTGGTGCATTTCTTTGATGGTGTCCTGGAGTCTAATATTACCGAAGCTAAAGCCATCCTTTTTGGCTTGTCTATGGCTGTTGAAGGTGGTATTTTCTCCTTCTCTCTGGAATCTGATACGTCCTCGATAATTGATCGCTTAAATGGTAGTTGTTTGCCTATTTCAAAAATTGGTGTTGTTTTGGGAGATATCCTATTAGTTATGAAATCTTTTAATGTTTTTGTTGAATTTTCTCATGTCCCTAGAAGTACTAATAGAGTGACACACTCTATAGCTAAGTTTTCTTTTGGTTATGATCCGCTTTTAGTTTGGGTGGAAAATTATCGATCTAGCAATGCGAACATCCTGGCTGAGAATTCTCGTGGTCTTTTGTAATGTTTCTTCATTTCAAATGCAATTTGATTTGCCTTCAAAAAAAAATTATGCTTAATAAAAGTTCGATAGCTTTACATAATAAACTAGAAAACAAATTCTATAATACTAACTCAAATGCATCTAGATAAAAATGTGGGACAAGCGTACTACCCCATTTGATATTATTTTGAGAAGTTAAAATTAAATTATTTCATAATTTTGGTATAAAATAGATGTTTGGTAAACTTAAAGTGATTATCTGATAATTAAGTCGATTTGACAATAAGTCAATAACTTTAAAAACAAATGAGGGGATACTTTTATAAGTGATTATGATATAATTTCCTATAGAATTTAATAATTTTTTAAATGTTCCAATCATCCTAATTAATTTTAACATAAAAACACTTATATCCCAATTTTAAATACACAACAACCTATTTTCTTGCGACTTTCTTTTTTCTTTTCAATTTTGATATTTAAAAGCATTAAATCTTTATATTTTAAGTAAATTATAGAAACGTAAATTTAGATGTTTTAAATTTTTTTATTTTATATTAAACATATTAAAAAAATATTTTTCTTTTTTTATTTAGAGTATTTGTATCAACTATTACTATTAGTTTGATTTGGTTACCAAATTGAAGTTAAAAAATTTATTTTTATATCTAGAATAGACATTATAAATATTCAATATAAAATTCGTCAAACGCATGTATATTGATTTTGTACCTTATAACAGTTTTAACACTAAAATTAACCAATCAATATACAGTTCAGTCGTCCATCATTTTTTTTTTGAAGGGGTAAAATTACAAGATTAATAACTGTCGGGACCTGCTGAGATCAATCATTAAACGCGCGGTCCGGATATCTACTCCCATAACGGAAGACATCTACTCTCACAATAAGGGGAGAAAAACTACCCACACATGCTGATAAATATGCATTGTGAGAATTAAACTGTCACCACTAAGGTGGGAGAAAAGTGCACTAATCATTTAAACTATATATGAATGGATGTACTCCGTCCGTCATTTTACTAATGTATATATTACATAAGGAAAAACATCATCGGCCATCATTTCTATGCTTTGATGGAAATAACGCATTGTTCAATTACCATATATTCATTGAAATAACGCGTTGTTGTTCTCGTAGGATGATAATAACTTCTCATTTAAAACCTCACACTCCAATAGATAGGTTCTTTCCACCTGAATAATCCAAAATTAAACAATTAATTAAATCATTACAACATTTAAAACACACAACCCGACATGCATGTGATTACATACAAATAACATTAACAACTTGAAAGCTTATTCATTGAAAAACAATATGATTATATAATGTGCGAGTGCTTCCTCACATCACACACATAATTAAGAATTAGTTGGTAATTTTTTTTTTTGAATAATTATAATTAATTCGGACTCGAGGAGAGAGGTATGACTCGAACTCACAACCTTAAGGTGTAAGTGTGATGGGAAAACCACTGGGTTTAGTTGGTAATTAAGAAGTGTAAACATATACTGGAATCTAATTTACATACCTGAAAGTGTAAATTGTAGAAGACTCTTCCTCCGGACGATTCGAAAGAAGAAGCATCGATTAGAAGTAGGCCATCCTCCTCTAATTTAAGCAAGATTTCAGATAATGGACTTTTATGGAGTTTATTTGTAGAAATCTGAATCACAACTTCGCTATCACTTAGCCGATTAGCTGAAATAGAAAATAAGGAGCTCCCATTCCCAACAAGTATTTTTCTTTGTTTTTCTTGATTAATAACATCTCCTTGCCTGCTAGACGATGATATTATTGACAAAAGCTCTTCCTTGTTTTGAATAAGACTCTCCACTTGCTGTTGCAGCTCCGGTATGTACTTTAGTACACGCGATACGGTGGCCGGAATGCTTAGTTTCTTCTGTTATTATTATAAAACAAATATGTTAATAATTCTCCTATAATAAAGTGAATGTATTCTTCTTCATTTTTGTTTTCAAAATTTTTATCCATTATTTCCAGAAATAGAAAACTAGGTATAGTTTGATCCAATATGGAAACCTTACGATCACTATTAGATTTTTTATTTAAAACAAAAGTGAAAAAGAAAAAAAAAAGTAGGCTTACAGTTTGATCAGAAGCAGGAAGTAGAGAACGGAGAGAAGAATACAAAGTGTTGATCTTCTTTCTCCGATCACGCTCACTAGCATTGTGATAAAGCTTTTTAACCGCGGTGGGTTCTCCGCTGCTATTGGTGGTAAATGATGCAGAGCGATCAAGCTGAATTTGTGGCTGCCGATGAGATGGATCAAAACTAGAATTAAATGACTCAAAATTATCAGTGAACATGTAGTTGTTTTGAAGGCTTATGGGATTGTCTAAGGGCCATCCAAAGCTTTGGAAAAGAGGAGTGGGAGTTAATGCACACATTTTGGGATTATCTAAACCAAATTTGATAAGAAAATGAGATGATTATGATGTCTATATATACAAAGCTTCTATTGCAGATCTAGTACTGTATGTATATTTAATTATCTGGGGAAGTTATTTTAGGGAAACTTATAGGTCTCGGTAATTATTAAAAATTTCCATCTTAATAATATAATTGTTATGAAAATGACACTCTACCTTACCCTAAATATTTTGCTTATAAGGTGAGGTCTCATAAAGACTTCGTAGGCATAACCTGGTGGTAACCACACCTTTTAATGAAGTTGAAGTCCCGAGTTTAAATCTTCCTTCCCCTAAGTAAAAAAAATTAATAATAAATAAGACTACCGCCCAATATGACAAAGTGACAAGATCACTCATTCAGCCTGACAATGTCACATATTTGAGTCGTTACCACCGTAGGTAGTATATATATATAGGGGCGGATGCATCTGGAGGGCAACCCAGGTAGTTGCCCGGCCAAAATTTCTGAAGATTTTTTAAATATCATTACATATTATACCTTTTAACTTTAGTATTATTACTATTTTACCTATTAATAATTAAATTAAATTAAAAAACTTTCTTATGTTAAGAGAAAATGTTGAGTATATCCCCCATCTAATTTTATCTTTGCTATTCAATTAATTAAATTTCTTCGTATTGATGATGTTCACTGAAAAAAAATTTATTGTTTTGTTTTCGCTCACCCTAACAAAAATTCTTGGGTATGCCCATATATATATATATATATATATATATATATATATATATTAAAGACTCAAGAGAAGGTGTTTATGTTTGTGACATCTTAAGATAGAAGAGGAATCAAGAACGGAGGGAAAATAAAAAGATATAGAAGGGATGGGGTTATGATGTGTTAAAATTAATGATTAAGCAAATCCCACCGTACAATAAAGATATAGAAGGGATGCCATTTTTCTTCCCATCTATGTTAGTGATGGAAGAAGCTATTTACCTTCCCTTTTACATCTGTGGTGGAAGTTTCAATCTTACCATATATATTTATCCACATATATATAGAGAGAGAGAATATTACCATCTACCAAAGCCCTAGCAAATAACAATACAGATTTTTTAATTGCTACGAAGATAAGAGTAATCCAATGGTCCTAATTTATTATTCTCAAATGAGACATGTCCCAATTTATCCTTCTTCTTGACTTAGATCGATTTTTCTTGTATCCACATATTAGTTTATTGTCTTAAACTATGTCACCATTAGTTTGTATCCACATATTAGTGTATATAATTGAATCCTTATTGGAGAGTGAAAAATTGTGATTCCGAGCATTAACTAATTGTTTATGACATTAATTAATAAATAAAATAAAGGGAATTTAGCAAAATTGCCCAAAAATCATAAAACAGTTGCAAAAGTACCCAAGCTCCACTAATTTTTGCAACCTCTACCCAAAGACTTTGTTTGGACAAAATTGCCCTTACTTTTATATTTGACCCACTGCACTTTCTTCTTCTTCTTCGCACTGTCTTCTTCTTCTTCGCACTGTCTTCTTCTTCTTCTTCATCTTCATCTAAGCAAATTTCTTCACCTCACCCGGTTCTCTCTTCTTCTCTTCTCTTCTTCACATTTTCTTATTTTTCCTCTCTTATCTTCTCCATAAATCTCTTACCCAACCTAAACCAAGAAATTCTCAAGTTATCTCTTGCAAATAAACCATCGATCCATCTCACAAAGTCTTTTTCTCCATCAAAAATTCCAAGATTAGTGTTAAACTTTTTTTTTTAGTCAATGCACACTTTTATGGGTTTTGAATCAGTTGTAGGCATTTCACATTTTTTAATCCTCCATCAAAAAAATGAAAAACGAATTTTTATAAAAAAAAATTTTCATCATGCCGACCCGATGCTTTTGGCCCGATGGTTTTTCTTTATGTTTTTTCATCGTTTTTGGCCCGATGGTTTTCATCATGTATTTTCACATGGCGGCCCGATGGCCTTGACCCGATGGTTTTCATCATGTATTTTCACATGGCGGCCCGATGGTTTTCATCATGTCGGCCCGATGGCCTTGACCCGATGGTTTTCATCATGTATTTTCACATGGCGGCCCGATGGCTTTGACCCGATGGTTTTCATCATGTATTTTCACATGGCGGCCCGATGGCCTTGACCCGATGGTTTTCATCATGTATTTTCACATGGCGGCCCGATGGCCTTGACCCGATGCTTTTGGCCCGATAGTTTTCATCGGGTCGGCCCGATGGCCTTGGCCCGATGGTTTTCATCATGTATTTTCACATGGCGGCCCGATGGCCTTGACCCGATGGCCTTGACCCGATGGTTTTCATCATGTATTTTCACATGGCGGCCCGATGGCCTTGACCCGATGGTTTTCATCATGTATTTTCACATGGCGGCCCGATGGCCTTGACCCGATGGTTTTCATCATGTATTTTCACATGGCGGCCCGATGGCCTTGACCCGATGGCCTTGACCCGATGGTTTTCATCATGTATTTTCACATGGCGGCCCGATGGCCTTGACCCGATGCTTTTGGCCCGATGGTTTTTCTTTATGTTTTTTCATCGTTTTTGGTCCGATGGTTTTCATCGGGTCGGCCCGATGGCCTTGGCCCGATGGTTTTCATCATGTATTTTCACATGGCGACCCGATGGCCTTGACCCGACGGTTTTCATCATGTATTTTCACATGGCGGCCCGATGGTTTTCATCATGTCGGCCCGATGGCTTTGACCCGATGGTTTTCATCATGTATTTTCACATAGCGGCCCGATGGCCTTGACCCGATAGTTTTCATCATGTATTTTCACATGGCGGCCCGATGGCCTTGGCCCGATGGTTTTCATCATATATTTTCAAATGGCCATCGGGCCGCCTTGTGAAAATACATGATGAAAACCATCGGGTCAAGGCCATCGGGCCGCCATTTGAAAATATATGATGAAAATCATCGGGCCAAGGCCATCGGGCCGACATGATGAAAACCATCGGGCCAAGGCCATCGGGCCGCCATGTGAAAATACATGATGAAAACCATCGGGTCAAGGCCATCGGGCCACCATGTGAAAATACATGATGAAAACCATCGGGTCAAGGCCATCGGGCTGACATGATGAAAACCATCGGGCCGCCATGTGAAAATACATGATGAAAACCATCGGGTCAAGGCCATCGGGTCAAGGCCATCGGGCCGCCATGTGAAAATACATGATGAAAACCATCGGGCCAAGGCCATCGGGCCGACCCGATGAAAACTATCGGGCCAAAAGCATCGGGTCAAGGCCATCGGGCCGCCATGTGAAAATACATGATGAAAACCATCGGGTCAAGGCCATCGGGCCGCCATGTGAAAATACATGATGAAAACCATCGGGTCAAAGCCATCGGGCCGCCATGTGAAAATACATGATGAAAACCATCGGGTCAAGGCCATCGGGCCGACATGATGAAAACCATCGGGCCGCCATGTGAAAATACATGATGAAAACCATCGGGCCGCCATGTGAAAATACATGATGAAAACCATCGGGCCAAAAACGATGAAAAAACATAAAGAAAAACCATCGGGCCAAAAGCATCGGGTCGGCATGATGAAAAATTTTTTTTATAAAAATTCGTTTTTCATTTTTTTGATGGAGGATTAAAAAATGTGAAATGCCTACAACTGATTCAAAACCCATAAAAGTGTGCATTGACTAAAAAAAAAAGTTTAACACTAATCTTGGAATTTTTGATGGAGAAAAAGACTTTGTGAGATGGATCGATGGTTTATTTGCAAGAGATAACTTGAGAATTTCTTGGTTTAGGTTGGGTAAGAGATTTATGGAGAAGATAAGAGAGGAAAAATAAGAAAATGTGAAGAAGAGAAGAGAAGAAGAGAGAACCGGGTGAGGTGAAGAAATTTGCTTAGATGAAGATGAAGAAGAAGAAGAAGACAGTGCGAAGAAGAAGAAGAAAGTGCAGTGGGTCAAATATAAAAGTAAGGGCAATTTTGTCCAAACAAAGTCTTTGGGTAGAGGTTGCAAAAATTAGTGGAGCCTGGGTACTTTTGCAACTGTTTTATGATTTTTGGGCAATTTTGCTAAATTCCCTAAAATAAATAATTAACTAAAAATATAAGAAGGTGAGATCATGAATGACCTGAAGATACCTGCCCTGCCCATCGCTTTCTCAAAATTTTGTAACTATAAAAAAAAAAAAAAAGATTCACAACCCAAGAATTATGTTCTTGTTTTTTTTATTGAGAAAATTAATTTCCGGGACCTTATGAAATATTCCTAGTAGTGTTCTACCACCTTTCGCTGTCTAAAATAAAATATAATTTTAGATTAGAGAATTTTGGAGTACGTGTGTTGCGTATGGCTTGCATGTGTCCAAATCAGGCTTAATACTCAAGTACTCGTGCCTGATATGCCACGTCACGTGCCAAGCACGAACTTGTTATTGTTCCCTAATTGATGTTTATCACTAAATTATGTTTAATTAGTATTTGCTCGTGCATGAGCGGCGTCGTCACGTGGTAAGCACACAGTCTTCTTGCTCCCAGCTTATCACACAAAACAATTTTTATTCACGTGTCCACTGTAAGTTACTTCTAGAATCTTTAGCTTCTATCATCCGAGATTCCGAGTGATACACAATATGTATTTATATATATAATTTTCTTTAATGCGAGATCTCTTAAATAACTTATGTATAACTTTGACAGATTTTATTAAAGTCTCTTAATTGTTCATATTAGAGTCGTCAGTCATGACTCATTAAGAAGAGATAGAACTAAAAAATATTTTTTTTGAATTTCAATATAATAAAATATAATATTTAAATGGATAAATTTATTTTAAGTAAATATAAAATATATAATTTTTAAAAAGTAATTTTATTTTTGAAAGAAGCTATAGCCCTTATCAGCCCTTTCTTAAATTCGACTCTGCCGTCAAGATCTTCAGATAGAAAATCAAGGCTGTAAGTCTACATGTACATTATTTGTGTGTGTATATATATAAAATAAAAAATGTAAATTTTCTTATAATGAATTACATGTCTATATTATTATTAGTTATTGTGAGATTATATTTCATGCAGGAGCTTAGTACCGCCATATGATTATAAAGCAACTAATTTCAGAGATTAGTTCAACAATAAATGGAATCACATGCTTAGAATTAAGTAGATCGAGAACAATATTATAAAACCACAAGGTGTGGATGAGTTGGCAAATTGAGCTTCAAGTGGACGAGCTTTAATTTTAAATCATATTGGAAGTATCTTGTGACCAGAATAAGACTCTAAGCCCGAACGAGAATTAGTCGTAGTATATATATGTTTCAAAGTTCAAACTCTTTTTGTATATTATATATATATTTATTATATCATTATTTTACTTAGTAATAGTTTCTTATTTAATATTAATTATTTTTAGTATTAAGGTAATTATTATTTTAAATTATAATTGAATAAATTTAAAATTTTATTAAATATAAAAAAAAATAAAAAAAAACTTCCATTTTAAAGAGAAAGGGTAGTTTTGCTTAAACAAAATATGTTTGATTCAATTGTATAAATTATTCTTATGACAATGAAATCTTATTCCATACCTACTCCTTTCCTACGCTTATCCATTTCCACCAACCAAACATCACCTTGAAAGAACCATTTTGGTAAGATGCCTTTGAAAAGCTCAGCAAGAAACAAGAGAGGCTCGGGAATAATTAAATTCAGAAGCTTTAACAAATTGGAAAACAAATTAACATATTGTCAGATCATGTTTATTAATATGAAGAGTAAATTGTTTCATATAATTATTAAATTTGCATTTGAATCTGTTTACTTGAAAGGGCTTTCTCCTTAATAAATATTTTATAAATCGGATTAGTAAATATTATACAAATTGTGTCAAAACTCAAAATAAATAAATAAAATAAAAATTTACGTGATTCAATGTAAGCCCTACACTATGATCAATGGAGATTACAAAAGAGTGTGAGAATCACTCACAAGACCCAATATGGTCACTCTTCCCGCGGTACGTTTGATCTTCCGTCAAATTTATTGCACTCTAGCTATCACAAAATACAACAGTAGAATCCTTTTGTAAACCATAATACAAACCAAACCTCAAAGCCAAATAGCTTCCTTCACTGCATTAAACTGCTACCATATTAGTAGACAAAGCAAATATAGACTGTAAAGTCCCCTTTCAACTGATGGCATGATCCGAAATTGTGAAGACATAACCTGTTAGAGATCGCCTTTTATCTAAACTCGAGCATAATCAAAATCTACATAACCAATAACACCATAAAAAGTTTTCCATATACCAAAACCAAATGTGCAGTACCTTTCCAATAACGAAAAATCGATTTCACTGCCTACCAATGAATTTTACGAGGCGAACCTATATATGAATATGCTAAAAACACTGACAACATGTGAAATATCAGGATGGGTGCACACCATAACATATATCATATTTCCAATACGCTAGCATAAGGAAAAACGTGACATCTTTTCCTCCTCCTTAGACTATGGTGACAAAGATGATGGAAGTTTAAAATGTGCAGCAAGTTTAAAATATATACAACTGTAGAGAGAGGACATGAAAAAAAAAAGAGTGAAAAATAATAGTGAGAGAAAGAGAAATAAGCATGAAGATGGGCAAGGTGAACTAGAAGTGCTAGGTAGGTCAATTTTCACTAGACTAAAATAATTTTCTAAATCAACTTAGCTAAACAAACCATACTCCAAACAGAAATCACTATTAAAAGTTATTAATAACCGAAAATACCGTCTATAATAAAAAAAAAACAAAAAGGAAGACCGAATACGATTGAATTTGGAAAAATAGTTGTATGCCGTGGGAGCTATATATACTCGAAGAAACTTTGTATGTCACGTTGAGACGATTCTAACAACATATTATTATTCGAAATTCAATAATGTTTGCCCTATCAAAGATTTTCTAGAAGTGTTCTACATCCAATAACATTCACATCATCCCTTATTTTCAATAGGCTTTTTCGAGGACCCTCTCAAATGAAGGGAGGGGCTGCAACCTCTGGTTCTCAGAAAATGGAGGGCGGCTACCTTCTCCAATTGGAAAAAGAGAGGAAGTTGGGCCACCTCCGAATTCAAGATAAGGGAGGAGGTCACTAGCTTCCTCCATTTTATTTTTTAAAAAAATAGTTTTAGTTTTTATAGGAGAATTGAGAAGGTTGCCTCCACCTCCATAGGAGAAGGATGCAGGCTCGTCCAAAATAAATTCAACAAAGAATAGGAGGAAGCTGGTTCTCTAAAAATTATATAAACAATTAATTTCAATTGACCAAAATGAATTAGTTTTATATAATTTAACGGGGCAAAATTTATAAATAACTCTCTTTAAAAAATTTCCCATTCCAAAAAAATTTCCTTTTTTGGCCAAATAAATATTTTTGGGACCAAATTACCCTTAAGTAACTCCTACTCCCTCCAACACACTTAAAAAATAAAAATAAAAATAAAAAAAAACTTGTTATTTTGAATATAGAGAGAGAAAATCAAGGTTATCATTAAAGAGAGAAATTACCGGCTGAAAATAGAAAGAGAAACCCATTGAATCTAGAGAGAGAAAGCCACTAAACATAGTGAGAAAAGAGAAGTAAGGTTTTGGTGACTAAAAAGACAATTTCATCTTGTTATGCTTGGAGCAGGATCGGATAGTACATGAATTTAATATGGACGACAAAATTAAAATAGCAGAAAATAAATGACACAGGAATTTACGTGGTTAAAACAAGTCTACATCCACGGACCAGGAGGAGCAATTCCACTATCTCAGAAAATTTTATGGTGTGTACACAATTAGAGATCACACTCTAATACCCCAAGAGGATAACTCACAATACCCCTTACAATAATTCACACCTCCAAAATTTTCTCACAGCACTCAATTTTATTCTCACAAAATTTCTCTCTATTTTTCTTCTCTCTAATTTTTCACTCACTCTGTGTGTGTTCTATGTGTGCTGAATACAAGCCTATTTATAGGCAAATGAGGAGAGGAAAAAATTGGCACAAGTGATTGCTTTCGGCGCATGCACCAACTCATTCAACAATTTTGGCACCTTTTATATTTTTCTTCAATCATCTTTTTGACAAATCAAACCAATTAATTTTCTTTCTTCAAAAGTCAATCCACAATATTTGACAAATCTCCACCTTGGATTGAACTTTGATCAACAGCAGTATCGCTCCACCTTGGTCAAAGTACTTCAGTAGTTTGAAATACTAATCAAGTTCAAGCAGTGCTTGAACTTCACATTTGGAAGAGATTTCGTCAGCATATCTGCAGGATTATCATGAGTACTTATCTTCTTCACAGTAACTTGTCCTTGGGCAATGATATCTCGAACAAAATGAAATTTGATATCAATATGCTTAGTTCTTTCATGAAACATCTGATCTTTAGTCAAATGAATTGCACTTTGACTATCACAGAAAATAGTAGTGGCATCGGAATAAGAACTAAGCTCCCCATACAATCCTCGAAGCCAAAGTGCTTCCTTTATCACCTCTGTAATAGCAATGTATTCTGCCTCTGTTGTTGATAACACTACAACAGGTTGTAAAGAAGCTTTCCAGCTAACTGCACTTCCACTGAGAGTGAATACATATCCTGTAAGTGATCTCCTTTTGTCAAGATCACCTGCATAATCAGAGTCGACAAACCCGACTAGAGAACTGCTACTCCGACTGAACTCCAGACATGCTTCTGAAGTTCCACGTAGATATCGCAGAATCCATTCACTGCATTCCAGTGTGCTTTTCCGGGACAAGACATATATCTTGTAACATCCCGGATTTCGGGTGATGAATTTTTGCTATATATGAAATATGTGAAAAATAAATTTTTACTATTTGAGGGGGTGTAAATGTAATTAAATGTATGTTTATTTTATGATTTCCAGCGGACCGGATTGAATAGAAAAAAATGAATGAGAAATGAAAAATTGAAAAAAAACTGAACCAGAGAGCATCGCGACCTGGTCACCCCGACCACAGGTCGCGACATCTCGCTCGCGGTGAAAAACGCAAAAATCTGGCAGTGAGTACCGCGACCAGTCACCGCGACCACAGGTCGCGATGGCTTGCTCGCGATGAAAATGGCAAAACCTGGCAGTGAGCAACGCGACCAGCCACCGCGACCACAGGTCGCGATGGACTGCTCGCGACGAAATTGTCAAAAATTTGCAGTGAGCAGCGCGAGCTCTCGCGCGACCAAGGCGCGCTCGCGACGAAGGCGGTGCGCGCACTCCAGTGAGCACCGCGACCTAGTGGCGCGACCACAGGTCGCGACGGCGGTCGCGATGGCGAAAAAAATATAAAAAAAATAGAAGCTTCTCGCAGAAGCGAGAAGCCAGAACAGAGAGAGGAAGAACCGAGAAAAAAGGGAGAAAAGGAGAGAAAAGAGAGAAGAAAAAGAAGAAGAAGAAGAGAGAAGAAGAAGAAAGAAAAGAAAAGAAAAAGAGGAAGAAGAGGAAGAAGGAGAAAGGAAAGGGAAAGGAAAACGAAATCGTGGAACCGCGATTCTCGAACGAAAAAAAAAAACTCGGATTCCAAGTAGGTGTACTCTCGTTTTCGAAACCGTTTTGAGAAGAATTCCATTTACGTTTTCGTTTTAGTTTCGTTTTTGTTTCGTTTCGATTTCGTTGTAGTTTTCGATTTCGTTGAACATCTTCGTTTTCGATTTTTTTTTGTATAAAAATATGTGAAATTGATGCTTGATACACTTGATTGCATTTCGAATAATTCGAATTTGTTTTAAAGAGTTGATTTAGACTTTTCTATGGTTATTGTTTATTTTCTTGAAGAATATTGTATAAAAATTTGAGATGTGTTGATTAAATGTTGATTTTGGACTTGATTGTGGATTTAGTTTATTGTAACGGCCCTAGGATACCTAGACATAGATATGGATATAGGAGGTTGGTATACCAGCTGGGTTTTACCTAGCAGTACTGCGCCGTTATTATTGTGTGATTGTTGTTGCGGGGCAATCTCGGACAATCACACCGATTTTAGTGATCGTTGTTGCGGGGCAATCTCGGACGATCACAATGATACTAGCGATTGTTGTTGCGGGGCAATCTCGGACAATCGCGATGATATTAGTGATTGTTGTTGCGGGGCAATCTCGGACAATCACGTGGACCCATATTCCAGTCCTAGAATGTTTAGTATTCTAGTGGGCCAGAATTGATTGGAATTGAAAAGTGTACTGAATGATTTTATTGATAGCATTTGTATATTGATTTCCTTATTGAAATTAAAGTGATTGAAAGTGATTTAGAAATAAAACTCATATTGTGGTTTATTATTTCTTTAAAGAATAATTATGTTGTAATTTACTTAATTGAGATTTTAGTACACCCACTAAGCTTTATGCTTAGCGCGTTAGTTTTGTTTCTAACGCGTAGGTACCAGGAATCCGGAGGAAGCTAAGGACTGAAGGAAGAGTTGCAGACCGAGTCACAGGATTTGTACAGTTGGGTAGCTATACTTTTGTTATGTGTATATATTCTGAAAGCATGCATATACAGGGAATTTGTAAATATGTTTTGTAAAATGTTTTGTAATTAACTAGTTTATGATTTCTGTATTCTATTATCAAAATGATTGTAAATGTTTAAGTCTGATTTGTTATTATTTTGTAAACTGATTGTGAAAGTCGCACTAAACGGCAGAGTGCGCAACTGATTGAAAGTGATAGAAGTGTTTGTGTGAAAAATGTGAATTTTGAATTGATTTGTGTAAAAGCAGGTTTTTGGGAAGTCCGAAAAACAAATGGCACTCTGCCGGATTTTTTGTAAAAAGTTTATTTATTGTTTTATGGGCTCACGGTGATTTTGAAACGTAAAATGAAGTTTTGAAAAGATGTGAAAGTCCGAGTGGCGCTTCCCGGATCGGTCCGGCCGGATCGGGTCGGGGGGGTGCTACATATCTACTAACAACACAAACTGCATGTGAAATATCTGGACGCGTACAAACTATAGCATACATAATACTACCAACTGCACTGAAGTAGGGAATTCGAGTCATATACCTCTTTTCACTTTCTGTCTTAGGTGATAAAGCTGCTGACAATCTGAAGTGTGCGGCTAATGGAGTAGATACCGATTTAGCATTTTTCATGCCAAATCTCTCCAAAACTTTCTCAATATATCCTCTCTGAGTCAAGAATAATTTTCCTTCTTTTCGATTTCTCTTTATTTCCATGCCAAGGATCTTCTTCGCAGCATCAAGATCCTTCATCTCGAACTCATTTTTCAATTGCTTCTTTAACTCATCAATATCTAACATGTTCTTAGCTGCAATCAACATGTCATCAACATAAAGAAGCAAATATACAAATGAGCCATCATCAGTCTTTCGAAAATAGACACAGCTATCATAGTTGCTCCTTAAGTATCCATTACCAATCATAAACGAATCAATTCGTTTATACCACTGTCTTGGAGATTGCTTCAAACCATACAATGATTTCTTCAGCAAGCAAACATGGTCTTCTTTACCTTCAACAATAAAACCTTGTGGCTGTTGCATATAGATCTGTTCCTCCAACTCACCATGCAAAAATGCTGTCTTAACATCCAACTGCTCTAACTCTAAATCATGCATGGCAACTAATGCAAACAAGACACGAATAGAACTGTACTTTACAACAGGTGAGAAAATATCATTAAAATCCACACCTGGTACCTGACTGTAACCTTTAGCTACTAACCGTGCTTTATACCTTGCATCCTCAACTCCTGGAATTCCCTCTTTCCTTTTAAAAATCCATTTGCAGCCTACAGTTCTCTGCTTAGCTGGTGGTTTCACAAGTACCCATGTATCATTCTTGTGAAGTGATTCAATTTCTTCCTGCATAGAAATTAACCATTTTGCAGAATCAATAGAAGAAATAGCATCAGAATATGTGACAGGTTCTCCAACAGAGTCTGTCTCTTCTCCAATAGTCAAAGCATATGCAACAAAGTCTGTGTATCTTTGTGGTGGTCTTATTTCTCTTCGTGGTCTACTTTCAGCAATGCTATGACTTGCCTCTTGAGGCACATCTTCAACATCAATCTCCTCTTCTGATTGAGATTCTAAAATATTAGGATTTTGAGACATCAATGGTGGACATGGAACTTCAAGCTCCACCTGCTTCGATGCACCACCTATCTTATCTGTATCAGAAGAAACTGGAGACTCCTTTTTCATTGTTAGTATAGCAGATTCATCAAAAGTAACATCTCTACTAATAACAAATTTAGGTGATTTAAGATCTAAACACCACAATCTATATCCTTTCACCCCAGATGCATAGCCAAGAAAAATACATTTCTTTGCTCTCGGTTCTAGTTTCCCTTCACTAACATGCATATATGCAGGGCATCCAAATATTCTCAAATTTGAATAATCAGCAGGTTTACCAGACCATACCTCTTCAGGAGTCTTGAACTCGATTGCTGTTGTAGCACCCCCCGACCCGACCCGGCCGGACCTACCCGGGAAGCGCCACTCGGACTTTCAAAACTTTTTAAAAATCAGTTTTATACATTTCAAAAATCATTGTGAGCCCATAAAACAATTAAATAATTAAACTTTTTACGAAAATCCGGCAGAGTACCGTTTGTTTTTCGGACTTTCCAAAACCTGTTTTTACACAATCAATTCAATACCAATTTCAATAACACTTCAATAACAATTTCAAACAATTGCGCACTCTGCCGTTTAGTGCGACTTATCAATCACAATTTATAAAATAAAACAGTTCAAACTTATATATATATATATATATATATATATATATATATATATATATATATATATACAGACATTCAGAAATCGTAAAGTAATTAATTAAAAACATATTACAAAACATATTTACAATTCCCTGTATATGCATGCTTTCAGAATATATATACATAACAAAAATATCGCTACCCAACTGTACAATCCTGTGACTCGGTCTGCAATTCTTCCAGTTCTTCAGTCTTTACCTTCGTCCGGATTCTTGGTACCTACGCGTTAGACACAAAAACTAACGCGCTAAGCATAAAGCTTAGTGGGTGTACTAAAATCTCAATATGGAAACATATATAACTTTTAATCATAAATAAATCACAATATATATATGTCAATTCAAATCATGTTTAAAACAATTAAATTTCAGAATCAATGTATATAATAATTTCAAGCACTTGAACTTCAATAATGAGGTCAATATATAATTTTCGATCAATAAAAACATTCAATACACTTTTCAATTCCAAATCAATTCTGGCCCGCTAGAATACTAAACATATACGGACTGGAATATGGGTCAAGCTCCCAACCCCCAGAACGAATTCTGAGGAGGTACGTGTCTCCCAACTCTAGGACCGTGGGTACGGAACCTAGAGAGGTACATAGCTCCCTATCCCAGGAACGAATCCTTGGGAAGGTACATTAACTCCCAACCCCCGGGACGAATCCCGAGGAGGTACGTATCTCCCAGCCTCTGGACGAATCCAAGAGGAGGTACATCAATATCATCAATATCAATCAATCAGTATCGGCGCAGTACTGCTCAATAAAACCCAGCTGGTATACCAACCTCCTATATCCATTTCTATGTCTACGTATCCTAGGGCCGTTTCGATAAACCAAATTCACAATCAATTTCGCAATAATTACTCAATAATCGATAATCATTCAATAGTCATATAAATCACATAATAAACTTCAAGAAATATGAATAATATTCACATACAAGTCTAAATCAACTGTTTAAAATGAAATCGGAAATATTCGAAACACAAACAAATGCGATCTCGTATAAAATCTTTCCATAATCAACCATAAGTATATCAATCATCAATTTTTACACATCGAAAATCGAAATCGAAAACATTTAACAAAATCAAAATCGAAAACAATTAACGAAATCGAAATCGGAAACAATTAACGAAATCGAAATCTAAACGAAAACGAGAAACGTAACGAAAACAAAAACGTAAACGATAACGAAATGCTTTTCGTAACGATTTCGAAAAACAACGTACACCAACCTCGAATCCGTATTTTTCGTTCGAGAAATCCGCGTTTTTACGATTTCTTTCCCTTTTCTTTCTCTTCTCCTTCCTTCTCTTTCTTCTTCTTCTCTCTTCTTCTTCTTCTTCTTCTTCTCTTTTCTCTCTTTTCTCGGCTCTTTCTCTCTCTTCTTACTGTCTCTCCTTTTCTCTCGCTTCTGCGAGAAGCTTCTATTTTTTTTATATTTTTTTTTCGCTATCGCGACCTGTGGTCGCGGTGCTCACTGGAGTGCGCGCACCGCCTTCGTCGCGAGCGCGCCCTGGTCGCGCGAATGGTCGCGTTGCTCTCTGTCTGTTTTTGACAATTTCATCGCGAGCAGTCCATCGCGACCTGTGGTCGCGGTGGCTGGTCGCGATACTCACTGCCAGGTTTTGCGTTTTCCACCGCGAGCGAGCCATCGCGACCTATGGTCGCGGTGACCAGGTCGCGATGCTCTCTGGTTCAATTTTTCCAATTTTTCATTTTTCTCATTTTTCACTATTCAATCCGGTCCGCTGGAAATCATAAAATAGTAAAAATAGTAAAAATTTTACACCCCCTCAAATAGTAAAAATTTTACATTTAATTACACCCCCTCAAATAGTAAAAATTTTACATTTAATTACATTTACATCCCCTCAAATAGTAAAAATTTTACACCCCTCAAATAGTAAAAATTTTACATTTAATTACATTTACACCCCCTCAAATAGTAAAAATTTTATTTTCACATATTTCATATATATCAAAAATTTATTACCCGAAATCCGGGATGTTACAGCTGTAGATGGTGAGCGATTCACCAAGAAACAAGCTGTAGAAATTGCTTCAGCCCAAAAGTCTTTGGACAGTCCAGCATTTGAAAGCATACACCGAGCTCTTTCCAAAAGATTCATATTCATGTGTTCAGCAACACCATTCTGCTGAGGAGTTTTAACTACTGTACGATGTCTGACGATCCCTTCGTCTTCGCAAAATCTGTTAAAATCTCCACTGCAGAATTCCAAACCATTGTCAGTTCGGAGTCTTTTGATTTGCTTTCCTGTCTGCTTCTCGATCAGAGTTTTCCACCTTTTGAAAGTGTCAAGAACATCATTTTTGTTCTTCAAGAAAAACACCCATACCTTTCTTGAAAAATCATCAATAAAGGTCAATAAATACCGAGCTCCTCCTTTTGATGGAACTGGTGATGGGCCCCATAAATCAGAGTGAATATAATCCAACGTCCCTTTGGTTCTATGAATTCCAGTACCAAAGCTTAGCCTCTTCTGTTTTTCAAACACACAGTGCTCACAGAAATCCATTTTACCAGTACTTTGACCACACAAAAGTCCTCGCTTGCTTAGCAGGGTTAGACCTTTTTCACTCATGTGTCCGAGCCTCATATGCCATAATTTTGTAATTTCTGAATTAGGCATGGATGATTCTGAAACAGCTACAGAGCCTGTAATAGTGGAACCTTGCAATACATAAAGGCTACCAGTTTTCTTAGCCTTCATCACGATCAATACACCTTTGCTAACTCTTAGTACTCCACCTTCAGCTGAAAACTTGCACCCATTTGAATCAAGAGTGCCAAGAGAGATAAGATTCTTCTTTAGGTCTGGAACATGTCTCACATCAGATAATGTTCTCACAATGCCATCGTGCATTCGGATACGAATTGTTCCTATGCCAACAGTTTTGCATTGGGCATTATTTCCCATCAAAACAATACCTCCATCAATGGATTCATATGTCGAAAACCAATCCCGATTTGGACACATATGATAAGAGCAACCAGTATCCATAATCCATTCATTATCGAAATTGAATCGATCTTCTGTCACGAACAGAACATCAGCGTTTTCTCTTTCTTCAGCAACACTAGCTTGGGCGGTCTCTTCATTTTGTGGAGTGACCTTATTTTCTCTTTTCTTTTGCAGCTTGTTACATTTGCTACGAACATGACCTGCTTCTTTACAGTACCAGCATACGACATCTCTGCCTTTAGATTTTAATCTGTGTTTTGACTTGCTTTTACCTCGATCTTGTGATCTTCCTCTTTGTTCAGGTCTTCCTCTCGCATATAGACCTTGTGCCTGACTATTAGAAGATTGCCCAGTGATATCATGGTCAATCTTCTCTTTAGTCTCCAAAGCAGTTTTGACATCCTTCAGAGAAATTATGTCTTTTCCATATAACATAGTTTCTTTAAAATGTCTATATGAGGAAGGTAGCGAGCACAGCAACAGCAGCGCCTGATCTTCGTCTTCCATATTGACATCAAGATTTTGCAAATCCATGATGAGAGATTCAAACTCATCAATATGAGAACCAAGAGATGTACCTTCACTCATGCGGAGTGAATATAAACACTACTTCTTGTAAAGTTTATTTGTGAGAGTCTTTTTCAAATAAAGAGATTCAAGTTTCTCCCACAACGCCTCTGTGGTCTTTTCAGAAATGACCTCACTTAAAACTTCATCAGAGAGAGATAACTGAATAGCGGAACGGGCCTTTTCATCGATGTCCTCCCAGTCTACATCTTTCATATCAGCTGGTTTAACACCTTTCAAAGCTTTCTGAACTCCACTTTGAACAAGAACAGCACGCATCCGAACTTGCCATAAAGTGAAATTAATCTTTCGATCAAATTTCACGACTTCAAATTTTGCCGTCGACATCCTTAATGTTAACAAGGATAGGAACAAAATAAATGTACTATTCACCGTTTGGCACTATTCGGCGTGGGGCCCACCAGCACACTATTCACATTGGCACTATTCCGTGTAGGGCCCATCAGCCGATACACTATTCACCAGTAACCGTATACTGAATAGTATATGTAAACGTGAACATTACACCAGGTAAGTTCCCAAGAAAGAGAGGTGGGTCACAACGGACACGCTTAAGTACCAAGTCTTTCCTTAGCCAGAACTTTTCCTAGACATGTACTTTCCACACCACAACACAAAATCAGCAAATCTCAAGAACAATTCTTTTCTGATGTGAAAGATCAGACAATGCTGCAACCACAGAGCATACTAAGAATTTTCTAGCAGCCTGGAACACGACCGGAAGCTCTGATACCAGTTAGTTATGCTTGGAGCAGGATCGGATAGTACATGAATTTAATATGGACGACAAAATTAAAATAGCAGAAAATAAATGACACAGGAATTTACGTGGTTCGGCTAAAAACAAGCCTACATCCACATATCAGGAGGAGCAATTCCACTATATCAGAAAATTTTATGGTGTGTACACAATTAGAGATCACACTCTAATACCCCACGAGGATAACTCACAATACCCCTTACAATAATTCACACATCCAAAATTTTCTCACAGCACTCAATTTTATTCTCACAAAATCTCTCTCTCTTTTTCTTCTCTCTAATTTTTCACTCACTCTGTGTGTGTTCTATGTGTGCTGAATACAAGCCTATTTATAGGCAAATGAGGAGAGGAAAAATTTGGCACAAGTGATTGCTTTCGGCGCATGCACCAACTCATTCAACAATTTTGGCACCTTTTATATTTTTCTTCAATCATCTTTTTGACAAATCAAACCAATTAATTTTCTTTCTTCAAAAGTCAATCCACAATATTTGATACATCTTCAAATAGTGACTCTTCAATTTTGAATCTTGAGTTTTGGATTTGGAATTTGAACTAAACATTAATATTAAATTAATTACACTAAAAAACTTTTGTCCTTGGCATGTGAACATTTTTCCTCTTAACCTATGAACAATTTTTAATTATTCCTGGCATGTGAACATTTTTACTCTTGCCTCTTAGGTATTTTTACTCTTCGCATTTGAACATTACTTTTGAGGAGCCAAGCGGTATTGTATTTTCCCCATAATGTACCATTGGAATCATTTTGACGAGGATAACAAAGTTGTAAAGAGAAAAGAGATAGGAACCTAATGGAGGAAGGAGAGAGAGTTTTAGAGATGAATAAGAGAGACGAGAGAATTGTGAAGAAACCTAGTGAAGGGAGGGAAGAAAAGCTTAGAGAGAGAAACACAAATGGATAAGAAAAGAGAGATAAATGATTCAGGTTTTTTAGGAGAGGTAACTCAATCGCTCCTCTTATTATTTTTATCAACTCAGTGCTAAATGTTGACAAGAAAATAATTTTTTTGGAGTTAGTTGGTTTAAAAATTATCAATAATTTGAGGGGAAAAATAAAGAATTTCCTCATTAAACGATCTAGTAATATACTTACAATAGAGTTAATAACTCGGTGTATAATTTTATCAAGAAGATTGGCTCAGAGTTATGGATATTCATATTATTCAATCTATTTTAATTAAATAGCTAGCTTTTGAGGAAATATTTAAGGCAAACTATACCTCAATATATATGGAATTTAGATAATAAGAATTTGAGTTTATATATATGAATAGACTGAGGTCTATCTGATAACAGACGCATCCTCTATTCTATTTTCATTTTTTTTTTACCATCTCCAATCAACACCAAGAAGAGATACCGTCCTATATTTATTTTTTGTCATTTCTCTCCTAATTTCCATCAAGATGATTGATCTTCTAACAAAGTAGAGTATGATATTCTATGGCCAAATTAATTTTCATGGAAACAAACTCTTCTTCTCGTACAACGACAAAAGCTTCTCACTTAGAACCTCACACTCCAATCTGCAGGTTCTTTCCACCTGAAGTAAACAAAATGCAGAAATTAAAAAAACATCAAAAAGTTTAGAAACTTACCATATACACATATAGAAACATAATTAGGCTACTAAAAGGTTTCCATTCATTTTTGTGTTTAAGAATTAACGTGAAGGAAAAGATTCTTACTTGTGAGAGTTTGATAAGAAAATATTTTTTTCTCGGTTCAGGAGAAATTTTATCAAATAAAAATATAAAATATAGTGAAACTAGTATTAATCAATTTCTTTTACAATCACTATGATCAAGAATTTGATGAAAATAAGAAACGATCACATGATAATTAATATAGTCCAAATTACCTGAAGGTGTAAATTGTAGAAGACTCTTCCTCCGGACGATTGAAAAGAAGAAGCATCCATGAGAAGAAGCCCATCATCCTCTAAATGAAGCAAGATTTCGGATAATGGATTTTTATGGAGTTTGTATGTAGAAATCTGAATCACGACTTCGCTATCACTTAGCCGATTAGCTGAAATAGAAAATAAGGAGCTCCCAACAAGCCCTTTTCTTTGCTTTTCTTGATGAGTAAGATCTGCTTTCCTGCTAGTCGATGATATTATTGACAAAAGCTCTTTCTTCTTTTGAATTAGAGACTCCACTTGCTGTTGCAGCTCTGGTATGTACTCTAGCGCACGTGAAACTGTGGCTGGAATGCTTAATTTCTTCTGTGATCGATATATAATAATCATGAAAGATGTTAATAAATTGTCTGTTTGTTTCGAGAAAAGACTTGATTGCATTAAAAAAGAAATCTTACAGTTTGATCATCAGTGGGAAGTAGAGAACGGAGAGAAGAATACGAAGTGTTGATCTTCTTCCGCCGATCACGCTCAATAGCATTGTGATAAAGCTTCTTAACCATGGTGGGATCTCCGCTGCTATTTGTGGTAACAAATGACGCAGAGCGATCAAGCTGAATCTGTGGCTGCTGAGATGGAGAAATATTAGAAAAGGACTCAAAACTCTCGGTGATCAAGTAGTTGTTGTGATTGTCTAAGGGCCATTCAAAACTTTGAAAAAGAGGAGTAGCAGCAGGAGTTAGTGCACACATTTTGGGATTTGTTCGGATCCACTGATTGAAACCAAATTTGATAAAGAAAATGGGATGATCATACATGTATATTCAGTATATATATACAAGATGCCATTGCAGATTTACATCGTCATTTTATGTAATAATAATCTGGGGAAATTTCTTTAAGGAAACGTATTAAAAATTGGAGGACGACAAATAACCACCAGACTTTTGATAAATGTCAAATCAAACCATCTATTTAACCACACAGCAAAAGAAACCATCTTATGCTAGTTGAGTTTCACCGTTAACAATAGGTTCCAATCCGTTCTAGTTTACGATTCATGATGGATCTATGGTGGATCCACTATAAATCTCTCATTTCTTCTTATACTTTTTTTTTTTTTTTAAACGGTCAAAACTTAATACCAGTGGACAGTGGAGTTCAATATGAAATATTGTAAGTTACGTTCAATGTTATTTATTTTTTAATTAAATTTAACGAAATATGGTAATATATAGACAATTTACTATATAACTAAATAAAAAAAATAAAAATTATTAAAAATAGTCTAAAAATTATTGATAAAATTATTTTTAGCCATATATGAAAAAAAATAATTATTTATAGTCAATTTGAAAAAAAATAATATAAATACCCTCAACCACCCACTAACTGGATAATTATAAAAAGACCCCATAATAGTGAAAATTATAAAAAAAAAATTATTAAAAATTACTGAAAAACTCATTTTATACATTAAAATAAAAATATTTTTTTCTTCCTTCCTTGTGCCGATTTTAACCCCTTTTTTCATATTTTTTTTTCCTTCTATGGCAGCAGCTCTTTTTTTTTATTTTGTCACTTTTTTTTTTTTGGTTTTTTTCATTAAAACTAGTTACACGCTTTTATTTTTCAAACATCCATCATCTTATCTTTACCAACTCTGCTATATCAATAAAATCAAAACTTAGAGGTAATTTTATAAAAATAATTTGTATTTTATCTAGAATGTATTTTATGAATTTTTTAAGTTTTTTATATTTTACTTGTATATTGTATTTGATTTATGGTTGAAAAAATTTGGGTGATATTACAGTTTATTTTTGTGAAATTTTAATGGTTATGGAATATGTTAGTGAAATGTTAGTTAGTAAAAGATTTGTTAGTGAAATGTGGGTTAATGAAACGTTTGGTAATAATATTGGTTAGTGAAATGTAGGTTAGTGAAATGTTGGTTAGTCAAATGTAGGTTAGTGAAATGTATATTAGTGAAATATATATTCGTGAAATATTTGAGGTGTAATTGTTTTCAGTAAAATATTGTTACTGAAATATTTTGAGTGAAACATTATCAGTGAAATTCACTTTTATTAATGTTTTTGTGAAATGTTGCATCTTCTAAATATTTGTCTCTTATTTCAGAAAATTAATACCCGTAGACTTCTACTCAAATGGACAATGGGATGGTCTAGATTATGTTGGTGATTCATCGGTTAGAGTACTGGTTTCTAAAAAGTTGAAACTTACAGGGTTTGTTGAGTTGATATATCGAAAGTTTAACATTGACAGTACACAGTATGACATAGACAGCAGTACAGTCGCTTAAAGATTGAATTCTCAATCTTTTACTAACATACATTTCACTAACCTACATTTGACTAACTAACATTTCACTGACAAACATTTCACTAACCAACATTTCACTAACCAATATTATTACCAAACGTTTTACTAACCTACATTTAACTAACAAATTGTTCACTAACTAACTTTTCACTAACATATTTCACAACCATTAAAATTTCACAAAAATAAACTCTAATATCATCCAAAATTTTTCAACGACAAATCAAATACAATATACAAATAAAATAAAAAAAATAAAAACTTAAAAAATCCATAAAATATATTCTAAATAAAATACAAAAAATTCCATAAAATTACCTCTAAGTTTTGATTTTGTTGATATAATTGAGTTGGTAAAGACAAGATAATGAGTGTCTGAAAAATAAAGGTATGTAACTAGTTTTAATGAAAAAGACAAAAAAAGAAATGATAAAACAAAAAAAAAAAAAGCTGCTGCATAGAATAAAAAAAATATAAAAAAAAAGTTAAAGTCGGAGTATGGAATGAAGAAAAAAGTTTTTTTTTATTTTAATGTGTAAAATGGGTTTTTCAATAATTTCTAATTGATTTTTTTTGTAATTTTTAATTTTTTAGGATCTTTTTGTAATTGTTAAATCAGTGGTTGGTTGAAGGGTATTTATGTTATTGTTTTTTCAAAATGGTTAAAAATAATTATTTTTTCATTTGAAGTTAAAAACAATTATTTCCATAATTTTTTGGTCACTCTTAATTTTATCCCTAAAAATAATAATAATAATAATAATAATAAAATATAGTAATAAAAATAAAATCAATTTCTTAAAAAAATTATGAAATGTATTATCAATAAAAAATAAAATCTTTAAAATAAAAATGAATTGAAAAGGAAAAGAAAATAGTATTTAATATCACATTAAAACTATGGATAAGACATACATATTTCCAAAATGGATATCCTTCCTATATGTTTTATATTTGAAATTATTTTCTTTTAACTCTTTTTATGATTTTATTGTTTAATTATAATATTTTTAAATATATTTTTAAGTTTTTTGTAAAAAAAAAATAAATTATATGCTATTTTTTTAGAAATTTTGTTAGTGTATATATATATATATTATTGATTTATAGTTCAGTTTCCTAGAAAATCACTTAAATAATCATAATCAATTAGATTTAACAAAAATCAACCGAACTAATAGGAATTCTTTTGTTGATTTTTCAAACCAGAAAGTTTAATTTGACATTTTATCAAAAGTTGAGGAGTTATTTACAATTCTTATACAATTGTTAACATAAATATGAAAAATTATATTTATTTCAATTACATCTTAATATAAATGTTGATGATTTGTTTTTTTGAAATGAAATTATATGACAACAAATAATTTAAAATTTGTACCTTTGACGGGATGAAAATATTAATATCGACGGAAATATCGATAGTACAATTTAGTGAAAATATCGATAATCCATGTAAATTGACATACAATTTACGGAAAGTGGATATTTGAAAAATATAAAACAAAAAATTAATGAAAATGTACAATATATAAAAATTAAAAATCTTCCATTAAAACTTCACTTTCTAATTGTTTGCATCATACATGTCATAGGAATCTTAATATCAAAACGAAGACCTAGGTAGTTCATACATAGTGTACTACCAGATAAGGATCATTTCCTAACCTAAACTTTTCATAACCTTTTACACAAAATCCTAACCTTTAAATTAGTTATGTATCATGTGTCATCAGATGTGTAAAAACTTTTTAAAAAGAAAAAGAATAAAACATAAAATACTAACCATTAAATCCACATGTCTTTAGATGTGTAAAAAGTTAGGAAAAATTTAGGTTAGGAGAGGATCCTCATTCGTTGCTACCATCTTGATTCATATAATATTCATACCATCAACTAAAATTTGAATAGTTTTCAATATAATAATGACCATGTTACATGTAAGCTTCTTAATTAATTTATTCCCACTATTTGTTGATATGAACCCACTAGGTAGAACTCACCCTTAAAAATCACCTTGTAAGAGGAGGGTGCTTAGCAAGTTATATACCAACTAGTAATCACATACTTAGTGGATGTGGGATCGTAATATTCTTCCACATTTCCGCATCCGACGTCTACGGTAGCCCATCATTCCCAGCTGGGTGACTCTGCGGATCCCGTATCGGGTAGTAGCCCTCCCCAGGTCGCCCCGTTCGTGCATCGTGTGTGCGAATGCGCATGGTATAGGCTTTGATACCACTTGATATGAACCCACTAGGTAGAATTCACCCTAAAAAACCGGTTAGTAAGAGGAGAGTGTCTAGCAAGTTATATACTAACCAGTAATCCTATAATTAGTGAATGTGGGATCGTAACATTTGTCCATATATCAGAAATTGTATGAAAGGAAAATTAGAGATCCCAAAACCTCCGTAGCAAAATTTTTAATTAAACCATCATTTGTTAGGAATATATTAATATAAAGTAAAATAAGAGTACATAATTTGTTTAATTAAAAAAATATATAAAAAAAGGTATATAAAAATATTAGGGAATATCATCAATTTCTCACTTTACATTGACAGAAATATACTAGATATTTCACGAATATTTTCCCAATATATAGCTCCGGAAGTAAATAAATGTTTATAGTAGTTAAAAAAAACTGTTTAGAAATAAATAATTAAAAAAAATTAAGAAGACTAGAGATAATGAATCACCTGATATTAAATTTTATAATCATCAAGAAATTCACTTACCAAGAATGAGATTTCAAGTTCTTAGACCTTAACCCTTAAATGCCAATACCTTAGTTTTAAAGTTTAATATATGACGGATCAACCTTGCAGAGCTAGTAACATAAGGTCTCTTACCTTGGTGGTTATAGGTTTTAAACTTCTCCAAACCACTAAGATTTAACATCTTGTATAGGCATGTAAATATACATTTCTATAATTATTCATAAAAATGTAATTGTGTGGGTAGACCTTTTTTCGTAGTGAAAATAATTGATTGGACCATTGATTCCGGTAGTCCTCATCTTAAAATCATTTTAAAATATACTATTTTTAAATTTGGAATTTTCAATGGGTTTATAATTTGAACTTGAGCTTTTGGTGGTCTAAATAATTAAGATTGTCAACCAAGTTTGATCATCAATTATGATTTGTTTACTACATTTATTTTTTTTTCAATTTTAATAGTTATTTTTACTATTAAAAATGAGCAGCGCTGCGACCGAACCATACCGAGCGTCCTTGTCACATAAAAACCGAGTCTAAAAGCAGATTTATACTTGCAGAATTTGTGAATTAAATGGTTCTATTTATATACTCCATCTCATGTCATAGTAATTTTGTTAACTTGCCTTTAATTGTACACTTTTGTATAGAATTATTATTTTTTTAAATATAAAAAAAATCATTTATTGAATTTCATTATGATATGTAATACTACTAGAAAATTAGGCAATAGGGATCACACCTTTAGGGACATAATTATTACTGAACGGTGATTGTTAATTTCCATATATAATACTTGAGGTAAATTATAATTAGTAATTAGTGATTTTTAGAGTTATTACTTTAATTAGAACTTTGTTATGTTTCGTGGGTTTATATTGATTGTTGTTATTCTCTTATTGATGATAATAAATGAGTTTAAATTGAATTATTATTATTATTATTAAATTTTAGTATGTTTGAAGCAAGCCCCCACTTAATGAAATTTTCATCTCTATTACTATGGATCAGGAGTCTGTTGGAATCTAATAAGATCAACCATTATAAGTATGGTTCGAACAGTAACTTTCACTACAGGAAAAAGATCTTTCCACACTTTATAAATTTATTAATAAATATGAGATTCAATAGAAAATTATATTAAGTATTTGAGTTATAAATATGAGTGACGTATATATTATCTTTCTTTGACTTCCACTGTTTCAAATATTCCATTGAATTTTATTTATTTATGCTGCGCATGGTATGCAGAAGCCTAAACTATGCTAACAACACGAAGACTCGTGCATGAGATGCCATGTCACGTGTGGGCACGCTCTTCTTGTTCTCTAATTCAATAAATTTATTGGTTACTATTTGCATGCTCGTGCATGAGGCGTGTCACGTGGGAGGCCCACCTCTACTTTTATTTACATGGTGCGTTTGGTACATGCAACTAGGAGTAAGATTTAATTATTTACTCCTAGTCCCATGTTTGAAATATGTTAGGATTGGACATATGCAATCCTAATAGTTGCTCCTAATCCCATATTGGTAATTGGTAGGATTATTTAGTCCCACCTCTCTTTTTTTTTTTTCTTTTTTAATATAATATAATATTTAATATAAATAAAAAATTAATTTTATTTTATTTAAACTAATTTTAAATAGTTTTATTTATTTTAAAAACTAAATTAAATATCTCATTTAATATTTTTAAAATAATATTTAATTTTATTTAAAAATATTTTAAAGTAAATTTAATTTAATATTTTTATTTTTATTTTATTTAAAATTAATTTAAAATGATTTTATTTATTTTAAAAATAATTTAAATATTTTGTTTATTCAAAAAATATAAATTTTTAATTAAATTTAATTTAAATATATATTTTATTTTATTTAAAACTAATCTTATTTTTTATTTAAGTTAAAATGAATGTAATTTACTTTAAAATATTTTTATTTATGTGAAAATTAATTTAATAAATTTATTCTGATTTTATACCATCTCATCCTATATTAAATAAAAGACAGTACTATTTTTAGTTCAGACTGCACCAAACACATTACAGTACTAATTTAGTCCAATCCGATCCAATTCAATCAAATTCCATAAAAATAATCTAATCCAATTCCGCGTACCAAACGCACCCGAAATTCCTTCTATAATCCATCCTAAAATTCAACTATTCCTTTTAACGTAAATAAAGTGAACACTGAACAGTAAGAAATAACCAATATATTGTTGTGATTTACAGTTGAAGTTTGTTGAATGTTTCTATTTATATCGAATTTATTTTATATATTATTTAAATAATATGATTTGAATATAAAATAAGTTTTATTAATCAGTGGTAATTTAGTTTTGTTGATGTAATGTCAAAATTTGTTTCTCTTGAATTGGACCATTAAACAGTTATTTATTTTAATGGGGTAACCCAAACCACTATTATTAGAAGAAAAAAATATGTCGTTTTATGAGAGTTTTAACAATTCTTAATAGATTATGGGTTTTCCAATTGCCTTCGGTTCTCTGCAATGAACTGTGCTCTATGATTATGGGTTTTTGGTGGGGCGCTACAGATGGCAAGAAGAAAATTAGCTGGATATCTAAAGATAAGTTGTGCTCCCCAAAAATATGTGGGGACCTCGGTTTCAAAGACTTATCTCTTTTTAACCAGGCCCTGTTAGACAAACAGGCTTGGAGAATTGTTATGAATAAAGACTCTCTGATGGCTAGAATCTTTAAGGCAAAGTACTTCAAGCAGGAGGATTTCTTGTCTATCTCTTTGAAGCAGGAAAATTCTCATCTTTGGAAGAGTTTGATTTGGGGTAAAAGCCTTCTTCTTAAGGGCCTCCGTTTGAGAGTAGGTAATTGTGAGAATATCAGGGCTTTTCAGGATCCTTGGTTGCCAAGGGCGTCCACCTTTAGACCCTTCTGGACTACCCCTTTGAAGGACCTCAAGGTATCTTCCCTCATTCTTCCCTCCTCCCATTCTTGGGATTTGGTTAAGCTTGATCAACTCTTTGTAGCAACGGATAGGGATTCCATTTTGGAAATTTCCCTGAGCATTGGCGATTGTAAGGATTCCCTCATGTGGCATTTCGATAAGAATGTAGAGTATTTCGTGAAGAGTGTGTATAGAGTGGCTGCACAGAAAAAACGTTCTTTCAAAGGTTCCTCTTCGTGTCCGGATACTAAATGGTGGCTCACTTTGTGGAATCTTAACATTCCACCAAAAATCAAAATTTTCATATGGAGAGTCTGTCATAATGCCATTCTGTCCGTCTGTAATCTCTGCTCTAGGAAAATTGTGTTAGATCCTTGTTGCCCTAGGTGTGATGATGAGCCTGAGAGTTCAGCTCATGCCTTTTTTTGGTGTTGCTCAGTACGTGCCTATTGGGAGTCAACTGTTTTCTGGGACCTCCTTAACTTACAGCGCCATATTTCTTGCTTTGAGTTGATTTTGTGGGTCTTTGTTAGGGCCAAGAGAAATGAGCTCGAGGAGTTCTGTTTGATTTTGTGGGGGATTTGATTTGAAAGGAATGTTGTCTTTCATTCCAAAAATCCCAGGTTAAATGCTGATTTGGTTTCTTGGTCGCTTTCTTTGCTTTCTGAATTTCAAGGTACCCAGAAGGTATTCGGCTCTCTCCCCCAGCCTCTCAGACAGCCTTGTGCCGATCCTTGGCGTCCTTCCCCAACAGGTTCCTTGAAGCTGAATACTGATATAGCAGTTAAATCGGGTTCATCTTTTTTGGGCTCTGGTGCAGTGGTGCGTGATGGGCAGGGCAAGATTGTTGCTGCTTCAGCTAAGCCTCTCTTGGGCTTCTTTTCTGCTGAGATTGGCGAGTTGTTGGCGTTGCGGGAGGGGTTGATGTTGGCTAAAGATTTGAACCTGGTTATCGAGTGGGTTAAGTCAGATGCTGTTAATGTTGTGGCTAGGGTGTTAAGTTCTTCTCCTAGTTCTCTTTTGGACCCTATTGTTTGTAATGTTAAGGCTCTTTTCAGGATTGTGGGAGTTTCCAACTGTCTTGTCATTCCTCGTTCAAGAAATGGTATGACACATTCTCTTACTTCCCTAACTTTTTCCTCTAAGGAGGATTTCTGTTGGTTCAATCCTGAACCAGATTTTCTTGTTGGTCTTCTGTAATAGAAGTTCTTTTATTATCAAAAAAAAAAAAAAAACAATTCTTAATAGTTTATTATAGATTTGCTTAATAAAAATTTATTTCCATTTTATTTCGTTTATCTTTTTTCTTTAGTTTAACCACCCCTCATGAAAATATGTAAAGATTATTTTTTTTTGTAAAAAATATTTTTAATTAAATTTTATTAATTGATTTTATTTGAATATATTTCTTCTTTCTAATTGTTTTAACTTGACAAGGCTATTTCTATAGGACTAATTGTTTTTTTCAAATTCTATTAGGATTTATATAATCTATTTTACTTGGATTAGGAAATTTAATTTGATAAACATTACAAATAAAAAATCTAGTGAAACTAGACTTGGTTTAATTCATACCTTGTCTTCTTTAAATCAAGCTTGGCGGAATTAATCATGCCCAACTTTTTCTTGAGAAGAGAATCATCCTTGATTGACTTCAGAATCTTAACCGGCACACTGGTTATTAATTTCCTTGTATTTCATTTAGTCACAGATGTCATTCAATTTGAAATTCAAGTCCCTTAAAATTCTTTTTAGCTTGAAAACTTCACTTGACTTTTTTGAAATCTTCTTTTCAGGTGAAATTTTTCCCTTCCTTGCATCACTGTAAATTTATATTTTTGAGACCTTTTCAAATCTCTAAAGCTTGTACAAAAATAAAGTGATGTCACATGGTTCAGATTTTTCTCATCTTGGATATTATTCCTTTCTTAAAGGACTTCTTAGTCAAGATTTGAAAATGACTGATGCAATACTTTGATGAGAGCAACTTTTATGAGTTTTCTCATGAAATTTTGCTGTTTGTAAAAGTGGCAAGACAGGAGAAAATATTTTATTTCAGACTTCTCAATTTTTGCCACAAGTAGATTATTTCTTTTATCAAGGATTTTGCATTTATTTTTATCTTTCTGCATAACCTGGCCAATACTAATAAGAAGATTTTGAGTTAAATTTGGAACATATAGAACATCATGAATGAACATATTCTTACCTCGCTTAGTGTAAACAACAATGGTTCGAGTTTATACCCGCGAATTTAACTTACATCCACACCCGTGAAATAAAAGTAATACTTTTTTTAAAGAAAATATTAAAAATACTTAATTATCAAATACATTCCTAGTATTGTATATATCAATACAAATCGAAGCTAAAATTAAATCATCTTTAAATCTTTAAGTTCTACCGTCTTCAAATACATAATAACAAAATAAAATACTAAGAATATCCATAATAATTTTAAAGTCAATACTATAAGTCCAAGAAGATCATCAAGTCTTATCATAATTCATAATTCCATAAACTACAAAAAATATACTTAATACAAATACATAAGTACTGTAATATCCCTAATTTCAAATAAATATGAAAAGTATGGTTGAATTAATTTTGAGTATGTGAATATGATATTTATGATTTGAGGGGTGGAAAATATAATTAAATGTATGTATATTTTTAAGGTTTCCAGGTGGACCAGGTGGAGTGGTCCAGAAAGAGTGCATGAAAGAAAAGAAAAATGTTAGCAGTGAGTACCGCGACCAGTCACTACGACCAGAATCGCGATGAGCAGCTCGCGGTGAAAATAATGATTTTAGGCAGTAAGCACCGCGACCAGTCACTGTGACCAGGGATCGCGATGAGCAGCTCGCGGTGAAAAATGTAGATTTTGGACAGTGAGCAACGCGACCAACATCGCGACCAGACACCGCGATGAAGGCGGTAAAATCACTCTAGTGAGCAACGCGATCAGGTAGCGCGACCACAAGTCGCGAGGAGCAGTCGCGATGACCAAAATTTTATAAAAAAAATATGATGGCAGTGGAAGCTTTACGAAAAAGCAAGAGAAAAAGAAAAAAAGAGAAATAGAGAAAGAGACAGGAGAAGAGAAAAAGAAAAAGAGAGAGAAAGAAGGAAAAAGGAAGAAGAAGAAAGAGAAAGGAAAAAGAAAAAAGAAAAAAGAAAATCCAGGAAAGAAAAGTTCATAAAACTGGTATCCAGGTTGGTGTACACTCGTTTTTGAAATATTTACGAAATTATTATGTGTTTTTTGTTTGAATCTGAGATTTTTGGATAATTTAGTAAATATATGTTCATATTGTTCTTCATTTGAATGATTTTACTTTAATCGTATTTCGATTATCATGATTACTTGAAATAAATTGTTTCAGAATATCGTATGAATAAATCGTTTAATTTTCATGAAATCATATATACATGTTTTACTAATATCGTTTGAAATTTATATTTGTTGAATTTAACTTCGATTTGTGAATTACAGTTATTTATTTCGAAATGAATACCATGCATTGATATGAGAATTCAAAAATGTTGTATTGAAACGGCCCTAGGATAATTGGACATAGAAAACGGATATAGAAAGTTGGTATACCAGCTGGGTTTTATTTCAGCAGTACTGTACCGTTATTATTAGTGACTGTTCGACCTTGCGGGGCAAACCTGGCATAGATCAGTTTAAGCGAATCCCAGAGGTGGACGTCACACCGATATTGATATCATGTACCTCCCTAAGGATGGTTCAGGCCCCCAATGCCGGTCCTAGGGTAGGGAGTTATTTTAGCCCATATTCCAATCCAGAAAAGTATGTTGAGTATACCAAAGGGCCATGATTGAAATGAAATTGGATAAATTGTTTATAAACGAATTTAGAAAATTGATTTTGTATAGTTTAATTTACTAATTGAGTTAAATAGTGATTTGTTTTTATATTATATCATGATTACATTTTTATTTTGAAATTTATTTTGTGATTTCGATATATAAGTTTAGTGTATACCCACTAAGCTATATGCTTAGCGCGTTGATTTCATCACGCGTAGGTAACAGGGATACAGAGGGAGCAAAAGACTAGAGAGGAGGAAGCTGCAGACTGAGGATCAGAGTCACTATACCTTTGGGTAGTTATATAGTTTGTATATTATATTCAGTTACGCATGCATATACAGGAATTTGTGAATGTATCATATATATATGTATGTTTTGTAAATAGTTGTTTTATGGTTTATGTTTTCGTTTTTAAAGGTTTGTAAATATTAAATTATGAATTGTTTTATTTGAAAATGTTTGGAAAGTCGCACTATATGATAGAGTGCGCATTTGATTGAGAATTGAATTTGAAGTGTTGATTTTTATATTATTTGGGTTATGTTGAAAAACAGAATTTTTGGAAAATCAGAAAAACAGAAGAAACTCTGGCAAAATTTTTCAAATTAGTTTGGATGGGCTCACTTTAAAAGAAATTTTTATATATAATTCATTTGGTTTTCAATGGTTTTCCAATTCTAAAGTGAGTGATGAAAAGTTTTGAAAACCCGGTAACGCTCACTGGTTCGATCCATGCGGGTCAGGTCAGGGGGTGTTATAAGTACACTGTACACAACACAATAAATCTATCATTTCATTGAGCACCCATCTTAAAAAAAATGATTTTTTGAATAAAAAAAGTATATTATATATATTTTCTTAATTTATGTGGGTTTACGGGTTCGGGTATGGATTTTTTTTTTCAAATCCACATACGAATCTGAACCCACATCAAGTTTCAATTTTACATCCGCACCCGTCTATAAATCCGATTAGTAAAATAAATCTAATTAGTAAAATCCACATATACCGATAGCGAGTGAGCATCCGCAGGTTTATGGGTTTGTAGGTGGAATTATCATCCCTAATCTCAACCCCATCTCCAGTACCATCCCCCATCTCATCTCCAACTCAATCCCCAAATTTCATCTTTAACTCCATCACCAAAATCATTAACACTAAACCAAAGGTCATAAAATAAATAATAATAAAAGGTAAATTGAATTATGGAGTAAATTTGAGAGGAGATTTTAAATCTATGAAATAGAGAAGAGTTTGGGATCCACAATAGTGACAAGAAAAAATAGTTTGGGGTACTCCAGTGGTTATTATGGGATGAACAAAACATAAGAAGTCGCACATATGTTTTTTTTTTATTATTATTATAAAATAACTTTGTATTCTTTTTTTTTTTTTCAATTTTAATTATTATATTATTTTGAAAAAAAAATATTAAATCTAGGGTTAGTCGTACAAACGTGCCCTGAGTTTAAATGAAACTGTATGCATACAACTTTTTTTCTTTAATTAAACAAACACACTTTGACGTGTATTAACTAACATTATAGTATGGAAAGTAAAAAAAAAAAAAATGCTCTACTTTATAATGTTCACATAACATAAAATTTAGAAAATAGCACCCAAATTATTTAAAACTTTCAATAAAAAAAAAAGAGATTAGCTCCTCCCTTTTTTTAATTTTTTTTTTCAAATTTTAAAAAAAAAATTGAGTGCTTTTCATAATATTTTTAGGTTAAGTTTATAGTTGTTGAAATATTTCGGATTCTTTTTAATTTTTTATTATTTTGATTGTATTATTATGCAAAAAAATATTTTTACCCTTAGCTCATTAAATCAATAGTTAGTCAATATTGGTCAAGGGATGTTTATGTAATTAAAGAAAAAGTTGAATATTCATAAAATTTTACCTAAACTAAACGGTGTTTGTGCAATTAACTCTTAAATTTATAATAATTATTTAAGATGGAATATTTAAGTCATTTCATTTTTAATCATTGGTCAACTATTAATTTTGACGAAATCATATATATATATATATATATATATATATATATATATATATATATATATAATTACATGTTTATTATCCTTTAGTTTAGAGGCGTGTATTCAATTTAGAATTGATTGGAATTTAAAAGTACATCGAAATCTCGGTGTATTCAATTCAGAATTCAGACTTATAAAGAATCCATCGAAATCTGGATGTATTCAATCTAGACTTTCATATACTTCTAAAAATTCCATCAAAATCTAAATGTATTCAATTTAGACTTTTACAGGCTTTTAAAAAAATTCATTGAAATATAAATTCAGACTTTTAAAGAATCTATTGAAATCAAGGTCTATTTGAAAAATCATTGGCTTTGCAAATTTTGTTTAAGTGATGAAATTGAATGGATTTTAATAGATTTTAAAATAAAAAATATAAATAAAAAGTCACATGAAAAATCTTTTTCTTTTAAAAAAAAAAAAAGACAAATCTTACTTTACTCATGGAATTTAATGGATTTCAAACTATTATTAATTAAATGTTATTTTTAATAAAAGATATATTATTAAAAATATATCCAATTTCATATAAATTTATTTTCATACAAGATTCTTATAAAATCTACATATAATCTATAAAATCTGTGAGCTTCACCAAAATTTATGACTTAAAAAAATCTACCAAAGTGAATACACCCCCAATTTAGATTTTGTTGATTTTATTATTTTAATTAGAGTTGGTTTTTTATGAATCATGATAATTCTTCTTCAATTTTGGAAATATGAATCGATAAATGGAACAAAGAGATTATTTAGCAATTACAAAAAGTCTCAAGAAAATTAAATGAAAATAATATGAGTGACTGAAATCATTTTTTGATCTCGATCGCTTAATGTTTGCTTCTCCATGTATGTAGATTGATTCTTCAAAGCATTAGATTCTTGCATGATGATAACTAGTTTTTTTAACAGCAAATGATCAAAAAGATTTGTGCGACAATAGTCCACCCTTTTAAATACATGTTTTTGGCTGATGCGGACATGGGTTATGTGATATCACCTTGGCTTTCATGTGCCTCTATAGATTTCAGAAGAGCAGCAAAAGTCTTAGGTCCACTGTGGGAAGAGAAGAATTGGTGGGTAGCATGAGAAAGGCAGGATTGGTCCTTTTGCTACATGTCCAATATACTTGGAACCACATATTTCAATTTAAAATTTCATTAATCAAAATTAGCATTAAAGCTTTGAGTTTTAATATATGTTTTTTTTTTGGGGGAAGAAGACAATTTATAAAAACCAAACAGTTAACCAGGAACCTGATTATAAAAAATAACATCCCCAATAACAGAAGGGAAATCTTTCATCCAAAAACAATCTGAATCTAAACTGAGAGCGAAACAAGTTAATTTATGGACAGCTTCCGTTGGATGTCAAAACAAATAAACGGGTTTAGAGATAAATATGATATGATTAATATTATTAACAATATTTAAGATAAGTTTTGATATAGGAATAAGCCAAAAAAAAAAAAAACTAATGACCTCACATTTTAATTCTATAAAACAGAAATAAAAAGTATACAAAAAAAAAAAATTCCCAACCATCCATTTTGGTTGCCTGGGAATGGGGGCCTTCCACTTTTTCACAGCTTACGAACGAGGCCGCCGCACAACGAAAATGAGGAAGGCTAGAGCAAACACAATGATTTCTTCAGTAAGCAAACATGGTCTTCTTTACCTTCAACAATAAAACCTTGTGGCTGTTGCATATAGATCTGTTCCTCCAATTCACCATGCAAAAATGATGTTTTAACATCCAACTGCTCTAACTCTAAATCATGCATGGCAACTAATGCAAACAAGACACGAATAGAACTGTACTTTACAACAGGTGAGAAAATATCATTAAAATCCACACCTGGTACCTGACTGTAACCTTTAGCTACTAACCGTGCTTTATACCTTGCATCCTCAACTCCTGGAATTCCCTCTTTCCTTTTAAAAATCCATTTGCAGCCTACAGTTCTCTGCTTAGCTGGTGGTTTCACAAGTACCCATGTATCATTCTTGTGAAGTGATTCAATTTCTTCCTGCATAGAAATTAACCATTTTGCAGAATCAACAGAAGAAATAGCATCAGAATATGTGACAGGTTCTCCAACAGAGTCTGTCTCTTCTCCAATAGTCAAAGCATATGCAACAAAGTCTGTGTATCTTTGTGGTGGTCTTATTTCTCTTCGTGGTCTACTTTCAGCAATGCTATGACTTGCCTCTTGAGGCACATCTTCAACATCAATCTCCTCTTCTGATTGAGATTCTAAAATATTAGGTGATTTAAGATCTAAACACCACAATCTATATCCTTTCACCCCAGATGCATAGCCAAGAAAAATACATTTCTTTGCTCTCGGTTCTAGTTTCCCTTCACTAACATGCATATATGCAGGGCATCCAAATATTCTCAAATTTGAATAATCAGCAGGTTTACCAGACCATACCTCTTCAGGAGTCTTGAACTCGATTGCTGTAGATGGTGAGCGATTCACCAAGAAACAAGCTGTAGAAATTGCTTCAGCCCAAAAGTCTTTGGACAGTCCAGCATTTGAAAACATACACCGAGCTCTTTCCAAAAGAGTCATATTCATGTGTTCAGCAACACCATTCTGCTGAGGAGTTTTAACTACTGTACGATGTCTGATGATCCCTTCGTCTTCGCAAAATCTGTTAAAATCTCCACTGCAGAATTCCAAACCATTGTCAGTTCGGAGTCTTTTGATTTGCTTTCCTGTCTGCTTCTCGATCAGAGTTTTCCACCTTTTGAAAGTGTCAAGAACATCATTTTTGTTCTTCAAGAAAAACACCCAGACCTTTCTTGAAAAATCATCAATAAAGGTCAATAAATACCGAGCTCCTCCTTTTGATGGAACCGGTGATGGGCCCCATAGATCAGAGTGAATATAATCCAACGTCCCTTTGGTTCTATGAATTCCAGTACCAAAGCTTAGCCTCTTCTGTTTTCCAAACACACAGTGCTCACAGAAATCCATTTTACCGGTACTTTGACCACACAAAAGTCCTCGCTTGCTTAGCAGGGTTAGACCTTTTTCACTCATGTGTCCGAGCCTCATATGCCATAATTTTGTAACTTCTGAATTAGGCATGGATGATTCTGAAACAGCTACAGAGCCTGTAACAGTGGAACCTTGCAATACATAAAGGCTACCAGTTTTCTTAGCCTTCATCACGATCAATGCACCTTTGCTAACTCTTAGTACTCCACCTTCAGCTGAAAACTTGCACCCATTTGAATCAAGAGTGCCAAGAGAGATAAGATTCTTCTTTAGGTCTGGAACATGTCTCACATCAGATAATGTTCTCATAATGCCATCGTGCATTCGGATACGAATTGTTCCTATGCCAACAGTTTTGCATTGGGCATTATTTCCCATCAAAACAATACCTCCATCAATGGATTCATATGTCGAAAACTAATCCCGATTTGGACACATATGATAAGAGCAACCAGTATCCATAATCCATTCATTATCGAAATTGAATCGATCTTCTGTCACGAACAGAACATCAGCGTTTTCTCTTTCTTCAGCAACACTAGCTTGGGCGGTCTCTTCATTTTGTGGAGTGACCTTATTTTCTCTTTTCTTTTGCAGCTTGTTACATTTGCTACGAACATGACCTGGTTCTTTACAGTACCAGCATACGACATCTCTGCCTTTAGATTTTGATCTGTGTTTTGACTTGCTTTTACCTCGATCTTGTGATCTTCCTCTTTGTTCAGGTCTTCCTCTCGCATATAGACCTTGTGCCTGACTATTAGAAGATTGCCCAGTGATATCATGGTCAATCTTCTCTTTAGTCTCCAAAGCAGTTTTGACATCCTTCAGAGAAATTATGTCTTTTCCATATAACATAGTTTCTCTAAAATGTCTATATGAGGAAGGTAGCGAGCACAGCAACAGCAGCGCCTGATCTTCGTCTTCTATATTGACATCAAGATTTTGCAAATCCATGATGAGAGATTCAAACTCATCAATATGAGAACCAAGAGATGTACCTTCACTCATGCGGAGTGAATATAAACACTGCTTCTTGTAAAGTTTATTTGTGAGGGTCTTTTTCAAATAAAGAGATTCAAGTTTCTCCCACAACGCCTCTGTGGTCTTTTCAGAAATGACCTCACTTAAAACTTCATCAGAGAGAGATAACTTAATAGCGGAACGGGCCTTTTCATCGATGTCCTCCCAGTCTGCATCTTTCATATCAGCTGGTTTAACACCTTTCAAAGCTTTCTGAACTCCACTTTGAACAAGAACAGCACGCATCCGAACTTGCCATAAAGTGAAATTAATCTTTCGATCAAATTTCACGACTTCAAATTTTGCCGTCGACATCCTTAATGTTAACAAGGATAGGAACAAAATAAATGTACTATTCACCGTTTGGCACTATTCGGCGTGGGGCCCACCAGCACACTATTCACAGTGGCACTATTCCGTGTAGGGCCCAGCAGCCGATACACTATTCACCAGTAACCGTATACTGAATAGTATATGTAAACGTGAACATTACACCAGGTAAGTTCCCAAGAAAGAGAGGTGGGTCACAACGGACACGCTTAAGTACCAAGTCTTTCCTTAGCCAGAACTTTTCCTAAACATGTACTTTCCACACCACAACACAAAATCAGCAAATCTCAAGAACAATTCTTTTCTGATGTGAAAGATCAGACAATGCTGCAACCACAGAGCATACTAAGAATTTTCTAGCAGCCTGGAACACGACCGGAAGCTCTGATACCAGTTTGTTATGCTTGGAGCAGGATCGGATAGTACATGAATTTAATATGGACGACAAAATTAAAATAGCAGAAAATAAATGATACAGGAATTTACGTGGTTCGGCTAAAAACAAGCCTACATCCACGGATCAGGAGGAGCAATTCCACTATATCAGAAAATTTTATGGTGTGTACACAATTAGAGATCACACTCTAATACCCCAAGAGGATAACTCACAATACCCCTTACAATAATTCACACATCCAAAATTTTCTCACAGCACTCAATTTTATTCTCACAAAATCTCTCTCTCTTTTTCTTCTCTCTAATTTTTCACTCACTCTGTGTGTGTTCTATGTGTGCTGAATACAAGCCTATTTATAGGCAAATGAGGAGAGGAAAAATTTGGCACAAGTGATTGCTTTCGGCGCATGCACCAACTCATTCAACAATTTTGGCACCTTTTATATTTTTCTTCAATCATCTTTTTGACAAATCAAACCAATTAATTTTCTTTCTTCAAAAGTCAATCCACAATATTTGATACATCTTCAAATAGTGACTCTTCAATTTTGAATCTTGAGTTTTGGATTTGGAATTTGAACTAAACATTAATATTAAATTAATTACACTAAAAAACTTTTGTCCTTGGCATGTGAACATTTTTCCTCTTAACCTATGAACAATTTTTAATTATTCCTGGCATGTGAACATTTTTACTCTTGCCTCTTAGGTATTTTTACTCTTCGCATTTGAACATTACTTTTGAGGAGCCAAGCGGTATTGTATTTTCCCCATAATGTACCATTGGAATCATTTTGACGAGGATAACAAAGTTGTAAAGAGAAAAGAGATAGGAACCTAATGGAGGAAGGAGAGAGAGTTTTAGAGATGAATAAGAGAGACGAGAGAATTGTGAAGAAACCTAGTGAAGGGAGGGAAGAAAAGCTTAGAGAGAGAAACACAAATGGATAAGAAAAGAGAGATAAATGATTCAGGTTTTTTAGGAGAGGTAACTCAATCGCTCCTCTTATTATTTTTATCAACTCAGTGCTAAATGTTGACAAGAAAATAATTTTTTTGGAGTTAGTTGGTTTAAAAATTATCAATAATTTGAGGGGAAAAATAAAGAATTTCCTCATTAAACGATCTAGTAATATACTTACAATAGAGTTAATAACTCGGTGTATAATTTTATCAAGAAGATTGGCTCAGAGTTATGGATATTCATATTATTCAATCTATTTTAATTAAATAGCTAGCTTTTGAGGAAATATTTAAGGCAAACTATACCTCAATATATATGGAATTTAGATAATAAGAATTTGAGTTTATATATATGAATAGACTGAGGTCTATCTGATAACAGACGCATCCTCTATTCTATTTTCATTTTTTTTTTACCATCTCCAATCAACACCAAGAAGAGATACCGTCCTATATTTATTTTTTGTCATTTCTCTCCTAATTTCCATCAAGATGATTGATCTTCTAACAAAGTAGAGTATGATATTCTATGGCCAAATTAATTTTCATGGAAACAAACTCTTCTTCTCGTACAACGACAAAAGCTTCTCACTTAGAACCTCACACTCCAATCTGCAGGTTCTTTCCACCTGAAGTAAACAAAATGCAGAAATTAAAAAAACATCAAAAAGTTTAGAAACTTACCATATACACATATAGAAACATAATTAGGCTACTAAAAGGTTTCCATTCATTTTTGTGTTTAAGAATTAACGTGAAGGAAAAGATTCTTACTTGTGAGAGTTTGATAAGAAAATATTTTTTTCTCGGTTCAGGAGAAATTTTATCAAATAAAAATATAAAATATAGTGAAACTAGTATTAATCAATTTCTTTTACAATCACTATGATCAAGAATTTGATGAAAATAAGAAACGATCACATGATAATTAATATAGTCCAAATTACCTGAAGGTGTAAATTGTAGAAGACTCTTCCTCCGGACGATTGAAAAGAAGAAGCATCCATGAGAAGAAGCCCATCATCCTCTAAATGAAGCAAGATTTCGGATAATGGATTTTTATGGAGTTTGTATGTAGAAATCTGAATCACGACTTCGCTATCACTTAGCCGATTAGCTGAAATAGAAAATAAGGAGCTCCCAACAAGCCCTTTTCTTTGCTTTTCTTGATGAGTAAGATCTGCTTTCCTGCTAGTCGATGATATTATTGACAAAAGCTCTTTCTTCTTTTGAATTAGAGACTCCACTTGCTGTTGCAGCTCTGGTATGTACTCTAGCGCACGTGAAACTGTGGCTGGAATGCTTAATTTCTTCTGTGATCGATATATAATAATCATGAAAGATGTTAATAAATTGTCTGTTTGTTTCGAGAAAAGACTTGATTGCATTAAAAAAGAAATCTTACAGTTTGATCATCAGTGGGAAGTAGAGAACGGAGAGAAGAATACGAAGTGTTGATCTTCTTCCGCCGATCACGCTCAATAGCATTGTGATAAAGCTTCTTAACCATGGTGGGATCTCCGCTGCTATTTGTGGTAACAAATGACGCAGAGCGATCAAGCTGAATCTGTGGCTGCTGAGATGGAGAAATATTAGAAAAGGACTCAAAACTCTCGGTGATCAAGTAGTTGTTGTGATTGTCTAAGGGCCATTCAAAACTTTGAAAAAGAGGAGTAGCAGCAGGAGTTAGTGCACACATTTTGGGATTTGTTCGGATCCACTGATTGAAACCAAATTTGATAAAGAAAATGGGATGATCATACATGTATATTCAGTATATATATACAAGATGCCATTGCAGATTTACATCGTCATTTTATGTAATAATAATCTGGGGAAATTTCTTTAAGGAAACGTATTAAAAATTGGAGGACGACAAATAACCACCAGACTTTTGATAAATGTCAAATCAAACCATCTATTTAACCACACAGCAAAAGAAACCATCTTATGCTAGTTGAGTTTCACCGTTAACAATAGGTTCCAATCCGTTCTAGTTTACGATTCATGATGGATCTATGGTGGATCCACCATAAATCTCTCATTTCTTCTTATACTTTTTTTTTTTTTTAAAATGGTCAAAACTTAATACCAGTGGACAGTGGAGTTCAATATGAAATATTGTAAGCTACGTTCAATGTTATTTATTTTTTTAATTAAATTTAACAAAATATGGTAATATATAGATAATTTACTATATAGCTGAATAAAAAAAATAAAAATTATTAAAAATAGTCTAAAAATTATTGATAAAATTATTTTTAGCCATATATGAAAAAAAATAATCGTTTATAGCCAATTTGAAAAAAAATAATATAAATACTCTCAACCACCCACTAACTGGATAATTATAAAAAGACCCCATAATAGTGAAAATTATAAAAAAAAACCATTAAAAATTACTGAAAAACCCATTTTATACATTAAAATAAAAATATTTTTTTCTTCCTTCCTTGTGCCAACTTTAACCCCTTTTTTCATATTTTTTTTCCTTCTATGGCAGCAGCTCTTTTTTTTTATTTTGTCACTTTTTTTTTTTTTGGTTTTTTTCATTAAAACTAGTTACACGCTTTTATTTTTCAAACATCCATCATCTTATCTTTACCAACTCTGCTATATCAATAAAATCAAAACTTAGAGGTAATTTTATAAAAATAATTTGTATTTTATCTAGAATGTATTTTATGAATTTTTTAAGTTTTTTATATTTTACTTGTATATTGTATTTGATTTATGGTTGAAAAAATTTGGGTGATATTACAGTTTATTTTTGTGAAATTTTAATGGTTATGGAATATGTTAGTGAAATGTTAGTTAGTAAAAGATTTGTTAGTGAAATGTGGGTTAATGAAACGTTTGGTAATAATATTGGTTAGTGAAATGTAGGTTAGTGAAATGTTGGTTAGTCAAATGTAGGTTAGTGAAATGTATATTAGTGAAATATATATTCGTGAAATATTTGAGGTGTAATTGTTTTCAGTAAAATATTGTTACTGAAATATTTTGAGTGAAACATTATCAGTGAAATTCACTTTTATTAATGTTTTTGTGAAATGTTGCATCTTCTAAATATTTGTCTCTTATTTCAGAAAATTAATACCCGTAGACTTCTACTCAAATGGACAATGGGATGGTCTAGATTATGTTGGTGATTCATCGGTTAGAGTACTGGTTTCTAAAAAGTTGAAACTTACAGGGTTTGTTGAGTTGATATATCGAAAGTTTAACATTGACAGTACACAGTATGACATAGACAGCAGTACAGTCGCTTAAAGATTGAATTCTCAATCTTTTACTAACATACATTTCACTAACCTACATTTGACTAACTAAAATTTCACTGACAAACATTTCACTAACCAATATTATTACCAAACGTTTTACTAACCTACATTTAACTAACAAATTGTTCACTAACTAAAGTTTCACTAACTAACTTTTCACTAACATATTCCACAACCATTAAAATTTTACAAAAATAAACTCTAATATCATCCAAATTTTTTCAACCACAAATCAAATACAATATATAAATAAAATAAAAAAAATAAAAACTTAAAAAATCCATAAAATACATTCTAAATAAAATACAAAAAATTTCATAAAATTACCTCTAAGTTTTGATTTTGTTGATATAATTGAGTTGGTAAAGACAAGATAATGAGTGTCTGAAAAATAAAGGTACGTAACTAGTTTTAATGAAAAAGACAAAAAAAGAAGTGATAAAACAAAAAGAAAGAGCTGCTGCATAGAAGAAAAAAAAATATAAAAAAAAGGTTGAAGTCGGAGTATGGAATGAAGAAAAAAGTTTTTTTTATTTTAATGTGTAAAATGGGTTTTTCAATAATTTCTAATTGATTTTTTTTGTAATTTTTAATTTTTTAGGATCTTTTTGTAATTGTTAAATGAGTGGTTGGTTGAAGGGTATTTATGTTATTGTTTTTTCAAAATGGTTAAAAATAATTATTTTTTCATTTGAAGTTAAAAACAATTATTTCCATAATTTTTTGGTCACTCTTAATTTTATCCCTAAAAATAATAATAATAATAATAATAATAAAATATAGTAATAAAAATAAAATCAATTTCTTAAAAAATTATGAAATGTATTATCAATAAAAAATAAAATCTTTAAAATAAAAATGAATTGAAAAGAAAAAGAAAATAGTATTTAATATCACATTAAAACTATGGATAAGACATACATATTTCCAAAATGGATATCCTTGCTATATGTTTTATATTTGAAATTATTTTCTTTTAACTCTTTTTATGATTTTATTGTTTAATTATAATATTTTTAAATATATTTTTAAGTTTTTTGTAAAAAAAAAATAAATTATATGCTATTTTTTTAGAAATTTTGTTAGTGTATATATATTATTGATTTATAGTTCAGTTTCATAGAAAATCACTTAAATAATCATAATCAATTAGATTTAACAAAAATCAACCGAACTAATAGGAATTCTTTTGTTGATTTTTCAAACCAGAAAGTTTAATTTGACATTTTATCAAAAGTTGAGGAGTTATTTACAATTCTTATACAATTGTTAACATAAATATGAAAAATTATATTTATTTCAATTACATCTTAATATAAATGTTGATGATTTGTTTTTTTGAAATGAAATTATATGACAACAAATAATTTAAAATTTGTACCTTTGACGGGATGAAAATATTAATATCGACGGAAATATCGATAGTACAATTTAGTGAAAATATCGATAATCCATGTAAATTGACATACAATTTACGGAAAGTGGATATTTGAAAAATATAAAACAAAAAATTAATGAAAATGTACAATATATAAAAATTAAAAATCTTCCATTAAAACTTCACTTTCTAATTGTTTGCATCATACATGTCATAGGAATCTTAATATCAAAACGAAGACCTAGGTAGTTCATACATAGTGTACTACCAGATAAGGATCATTTCCTAACCTAAACTTTTCATAACCTTTTACACAAAATCCTAACCTTTAAATTAGTTATGTATCATGTGTCATCAGATGTGTAAAAACTTTTTAAAAAGAAAAAGAATAAAACATAAAATCCTAACCATTAAATCCACATGTCTTTAGATGTGTAAAAAGTTAGAAAAAATTTAGGTTAGGAGAGGATCCTCATTCGTTGCTACCATCTTGATTCATATAATATTCATACCATCAACTAAAATTTGAATAGTTTTCAATATAATAATGACCATGTTACATGTAAGCTTCTTAATTAATTTATTCCCACTATTTGTTGATATGAACCCACTAGGTAGAACTCACCCTTAAAAATCACCTTGTAAGAGGAGGGTGCTTAGCAAGTTATATACCAACTAGTAATCACATACTTAGTGGATGTGGGATCGTAATATTCTTCCACATTTCCGCATCCGACGTCTACGGTAGCCCATCATTCCCAGCTGGGTGACTCTGCGGATCCCGTATCGGGTAGTAGCCCTCCCCAGGTCGCCCCGTTCGTGCATCGTGTGTGCGAATGCGCATGGTATAGGCTTTGATACCACTTGATATGAACCCACTAGGTAGAATTCACCCTCAAAAACCGGTTAGTAAGAGGAGAGTGTCTAGCAAGTTATATACTAACCAGTAATCCTATAATTAGTGAATGTGGGATCGTAACATTTGTCCATATATCAGAAATTGTATGAAAGGAAAATTAGAGATCCCAAAACCTCCGTAGCAAAATTTTTAATTAAACCATCATTTGTTAGGAATATATTAATATAAAGTAAAATAAGAGTACATAATTTGTTTAATTAAAAAAATATATAAAAAAAGGTATATAAAAATATTAGGGAATATCATCAATTTCTCACTTTACATTGACAGAAATATACTAGATATTTCACGAATATTTTCCCAATATATAGCTCCGGAAGTAAATAAATGTTTATAGTAGTTAAAAAAAACTGTTTAGAAATAAATAATTAAAAAAAATTAAGAAGACTAGAGATAATGAATCACCTGATATTAAATTTTATAATCATCAAGAAATTCACTTACCAAGAATGAGATTTCAAGTTCTTAGACCTTAACCCTTAAATGCCAATACCTTAGTTTTAAAGTTTAATATATGACGGATCAACCTTGCAGAGCTAGTAACATAAGGTCTCTTACCTTGGTGGTTATAGGTTTTAAACTTCTCCAAACCACTAAGATTTAACATCTTGTATAGGCATGTAAATATACATTTCTATAATTATTCATAAAAATGTAATTGTGTGGGTAGACCTTTTTTCGTAGTGAAAATAATTGATTGGACCATTGATTCCGGTAGTCCTCATCTTAAAATCATTTTAAAATATACTATTTTTAAATTTGGAATTTTCAATGGGTTTATAATTTGAACTTGAGCTTTTGGTGGTCTAAAAATTAAGATTGTCAACCAAGTTTGATCATCAATTATGATTTGTTTACTACATTTATTTTTTTTCAATTTTAATAGTTATTTTTACTATTAAAAATGAGCAGCGCTGCGACCGAACCATACCGAGCGTCCTTGTCACATAAAAACCGAGTCTAAAAGCAGATTTATACTTGCAGAATTTGTGAATTAAATGGTTCTATTTATATACTCCATCTCATGTCATAGTAATTTTGTTAACTTGCCTTTAATTGTACACTTTTGTATAGAATTATTATTTTTTTAAATATAAAAAAAATCATTTATTGAATTTCATTATGATATGTAATACTACTAGAAAATTAGGCAATAGGGATCACACCTTTAGGGACATAATTATTACTGAACGGTGATTGTTAATTTCCATATATAATACTTGAGGTAAATTATAATTAGTAATTAGTGATTTTTAGAGTTATTACTTTAATTAGAACTTTGTTATGTTTCGTGGGTTTATATTGATTGTTGTTATTCTCTTATTGATGATAATAAATGAGTTTAAATTGAATTATTATTATTATTATTAAATTTTAGTATGTTTGAAGCAAGCCCCCACTTAATGAAATTTTCATCTCTATTACTATGGATCAGGAGTTTGTTGGAATCTAATAAGATCAACCATTATAAGTACGGTTCGAACAGTAACTTTCACTACAGGAAAAAGATCTTTCCACACTTTATAAATTTATTAATAAATATGAGATTCAATAGAAAATTATATTAAGTATTTGAGTTATAAATATGAGTGACGTATATATTATCTTTCTTTGACTTCCACTGTTTCAAATATTCCATTGAATTTTATTTATTTATGCTGCGCATGGTATGCAGAAGCCTAAACTATGCTAACAACACGAAGACTCGTGCATGAGATGCCATGTCACGTGTGGGCACGCTCTTCTTGTTCTCTAATTCAATAAATTTATTGGTTACTATTTGCATGCTCGTGCATGAGGCGTGTCACGTGGGAGGCCCACCTCTATTTTTATTTACATGGTGCGTTTGGTACATACAATTAGGAGTAAGATTTGATTATTTATTCCTAGTCCCATGTTTAGAATATGTTAGGATTGGACATATGTATTTCTAATAGTTGCTCCTAATCCCATATTGGTAATTGGTAGGATTATTTAGTCCCACCTCTTTTTTTTTTTTTTCTTTTTTAATATAATATAATATTTAATATAAATAAAAAATTAATTTTATTTTATTTAAACTAATTTTAAATAGTTTTATTTATTTTAAAAACTAAATTAAATATCTCATTTAATATTTTTAAAATAATATTTAATTTTATTTAAAAATATTTTAAAGTAAATTTAATTTAATATTTTTATTTTTATTTTATTTAAAATTAATTTAAAATGATTTTATTTATTTTAAAAATAATTTAAATATTTTGTTTATTCAAAAAATATAAATTTTTAATTAAATTTAATTTAAATATATATTTTATTTAATTTAAAACTAATCTTATTTTTTATTTAAGTTAAAATGAATGTAATTTACTTTAAAATATTTTTATTTATGTGAAAATTAATTTAATAAATTTATTCTGATTTTATACCATCTCATCCTATATTAAATAAAAGACAGTACTATTTTTAGTTCAGACTGCACCAAACACATTACAGTACTAATTTAGTCCAATCCGATCCAATTCAATCAAATCCCATAAAAATAATCTAATCCAATTCCGCGTACCAAACGCACCCGAAATTCCTTCTATAATCCATCCTAAAATTCAACTATTCCTTTTAACGTAAATAAAGTGAACACTGAACAGTAAGAAATAACCAATATATTGTTGAGATTTACAGTTGAAGTTTGTTGAATGTTTCTATTTATATCGAATTTATTTTATATATTATTTAAATAATATGATTTGAATATAAAATAAGTTTTATTAATCAGTGGTAATTTAGTTTTGTTGATGTAATGTCAAAATTTGTTTCTCTTGAATTGGACCATTAAACAGTTATTTATTTTAATGGGGTAACCCAAACCACTATTATTAGAAGAAAAAAATATGTCGTTTTATGAGAGTTTTAACAATTCTTAATAGATTATGGGTTTTCCAATTGCCTTCGGTTCTCTGCAATGAACTGTGTTCTATAATTATGGGTTTCTGGTGGGGCGCTACAGATGGCAAGAAGAAAATTAGCTGGATATCTAAAGATAAGTTGTGCTCCCCGAAAATATGTGGGGACCTCGGTTTCAAAGACTTATCTCTTTTTAACCAGGCCCTGTTAGGAAAACAGGCTTGGAGAATTGTTATGAATAAAGACTCTTTGATGGCTAGAATCTTTAAGGCAAAGTACTTCAAGCAGGAGGATTTCTTGTCTGTCTCTTTGAAGCATGGAAGTTCTCATCTTTGGAAGAGTTTGATTTGGGGTAAAAGCCTTCTTCTTAAGGGTCTCCGTTGGAGAGTAGGTAATGGTGAGAATATCAGGGCTTTTCAGGATCCTTGGTTGCCAAGGGCGTCCACGTTCAGACCCTTCTCGACTACCTCTTTGGAGGACCTCAAGGTATCTTCCCTCCTCCCATTATTGGGATTTGGTTAAGCTTGATCAACTCTTTGTAGCAACGGATAGGGATTCCATTTTGGAAATTTCCCTGAGCATTGACGGTTGTAAGGATTCCCTCATGTGGCATTTTGATAAGAATGTAGAGTATTCCGTGAAGAGTGTGTATATAGTGGCTGCACAAAAAAAACGTTCTTTCAAAGGTTCCTCTTCGTGTCCGGATACTAAATGGTTGCTCACTTTGTGGAATCTTAACATTCCACCAAAAATTAAAATTTTCATATGGAGAGTCTGTCATAATGCCATTCTATCCCTCTGTAATCTCTGCTCTAGGAAAATTATGTTAGATCCTTGTTGCCCTAGGTGTGATGATGAGCCTGAGAGTTCAGCTCATGCCTTTTTTTGGTGTTGCTCAGTACGTGCCTATTGGGAGTCAACTGTTTTCTGGGACCTCCTTAACTTACAGCGCCATATTTCTTGCTTTGAGTTGATTTTGTGGGTCTTTGTTAGGGCCAAGAGAAATGAGCTCGAGGAGTTCTGTTTGATTTTGTGGGGGATTTGATTTGAAAGGAATGTTATCTTTCATTCCAAAAATCCCAGGTTAAATGCTGATTTGGTTTCTTGGTCGCTTTCTTTGCTTTCTGAATTTCAAGGTACCCAAAAGGTATTCGGCTCTCTCCCCCAGCCTCTCAGACAGCCTTGTGCCGATCCTTGGCGTCCTTCCCCAACAGGTTCCTTGAAGCTGAATACTGATATAGCAGTTAAATCGAGTTCATCTTTTTTGGGCTCTGGTGCAGTGGTGCGTGATGGGCAGGGCAAGATTGTTGCTGCTTCAGCTAAGCCTCTCTTGGGCTTCTTTTCTGCTGAGATTGGCGAGTTGTTGGCGTTGCGGGAGGGGTTGATGTTGGCTAAAGATTTGAACCTGGTTATCGAGTGGGTTAAGTCAGATGCTGTTAATGTTGTGGCTAGGGTGTTAAGTTCTTCTCCTAGTTCTCTTTTGGACCCTATTGTTTGTAATGTTAAGGCTCTTTTCAGGATTGTGGGAGTTTCCAACTGTCTTGTCATTCCTCGTTCAAGAAATGGTATGACACATTCTCTTACTTCCCTAACTTTTTCCTCTAAGGAGGATTTCTGTTGGTTCAATCCTGAACCAGATTTTCTTGTTGGTCTTCTGTAATAGAAGTTCTTTTATTATCAAAAAAAAAAAAAACAATTCTTAATAGTTTATTATAGATTTGCTTAATAAAAATTTATTTCCATTTTATTTCGTTTATCTTTTTTCTTTAGTTTAACCACCCCTCATGAAAATATGTAAAGATTATTTTTTTTTGTAAAAAATATTTTTAATTAAATTTTATTAATTGATTTTATTTGAATATATTTCTTCTTTCTAATTGTTTTAACTTGACAAGGCTATTTCTATAGGACTAATTGTTTTTTTCAAATTCTATTAGGATTTATATAATCTATTTTACTTGGATTAGGAAATTTAATTTGATAAACATTACAAATAAAAAATCTAGTGAAACTAGACTTGGTTTAATTCATACCTTGTCTTCTTTAAATCAAGCTTGGCGGAATTAATCATGCCCAACTTTTTCTTGAGAAGAGAATCATCCTTGATTGACTTCAGAATCTTAACCGGCACACTGGTTATTAATTTCCTTGTATTTCATTTAGTCACAGATGTCATTCAATTTGAAATTCAAGTCCCTTAAAATTCTTTTTAGCTTGAAAACTTCACTTGACTTTTTTGAAATCTTCTTTTCAGGTGAAATTTTTCCCTTCCTTGCATCACTGTAAATTTATATTTTTGAGACCTTTTCAAATCTCTAAAGCTTGTACAAAAATAAAGTGATGTCACATGGTTCAGATTTTTCTCATCTTGGATATTATTCCTTTCTTAAAGGACTTCTTAGTCAAGATTTGAAAATGACTGATGCAATACTTTGATGAGAGCAACTTTTATGAGTTTTCTCATGAAATTTTGCTGTTTGTAAAAGTGGCAAGACAGGAGAAAATATTTTATTTCAGACTTCTCAATTTTTGCCACAAGTAGATTATTTCTTTTATCAAGGATTTTGCATTTATTTTTATCTTTCTGCATAACCTGGCCAATACTAATAAGAAGATTTTGAGTTAAATTTGGAACATATAGAACATCATGAATGAACATATTCTTACCTCGCTTAGTGTAAACAACAATGGTTCGAGTTTATACCCGCGAATTTAACTTACATCCACACCCGTGAAATAAAAGTAATACTTTTTTTAAAGAAAATATTAAAAATACTTAATTATCAAATACATTCCTAGTATTGTATATATCAATACAAATCGAAGCTAAAATTAAATCATCTTTAAATCTTTAAGTTCTACCGTCTTCAAATACATAATAACAAAATAAAATACTAAGAATATCCATAATAATTTTAAAGTCAATACTATAAGTCCAAGAAGATCATCAAGTCTTATCATAATTCATAATTCCATAAACTACAAAAAATATACTTAATACAAATACATAAGTACTGTAATATCCCTAATTTCAAATAAATATGAAAAGTATGGTTGAATTAATTTTGAGTATGTGAATATGATATTTATGATTTGAGGGGTGGAAAATATAATTAAATGTATGTATATTTTTAAGGTTTCCAGGTGGACCAGGTGGAGTGGTCCAGAAAGAGTGCATGAAAGAAAAGAAAAATGTTAGCAGTGAGTACCGCGACCAGTCACTACGACCAGAATCGCGATGAGCAGCTCGCGGTGAAAATAATGATTTTAGGCAGTAAGCACCGCGACCAGTCACTGTGACCAGGGATCGCGATGAGCAGCTCGCGGTGAAAAATGTAGATTTTGGACAGTGAGCAACGCGACCAACATCGCGACCAGACACCGCGATGAAGGCAGTAAAATCACTCTAGTGAGCAACGCGATCAGGTAGCGCGACCACAAGTCGCGAGGAGCAGTCGCGATGACCAAAATTTTATAAAAAAAATATGATGGCAGTGGAAGCTTTACGAAAAAGCAAGAGAAAAAGAAAAAAAGAGAAATAGAGAAAGAGACAGGAGAAGAGAAAAAGAAAAAGAGAGAGAAAGAAGGAAAAAGGAAGAAGAAGAAAGAGAAAGGAAAAAGAAAAAAGAAAAAAGAAAATCCAGGAAAGAAAAGTTCATAAAACTGGTATCCAGGTTGGTGTACACTCGTTTTTGAAATATTTACGAAATTATTATGTGTTTTTTGTTTGAATCTGAGATTATTAGATAATTTAGTAAATATATGTTCATATTGTTCTTCATTTGAATGATTTTGCTTTAATCGTATTTCGATTATCATGATTACGTTGAAATAAATTGTTTCAGAATATCGTATGAATAAATCGTTTAATTTTTATGAAATCATATATACATGTTTTACTAATATCGTTTGAAATTTATATTTGTTGAATTTAACTTCGATTTATGAATTACAGTTATTTATTTCGAAATGAATACCATGCATTGATATGAGAATTCGAAAATGTTGTATTGAAATGGCCCTAGGATAATTGGACATAGAAAACGGATATAGGAGGTTGGTATACCAGCTGGGTTTTATTTCAGCAGTACTGCACCGTTATTATTAGTGACTGTTGGACCTTACGGGGCAAACCTGGCATAGACCAGTTTAAGCGAATCCCAGAGGTGGACGTCACACCGATATTGATATCATGTACCTCCCTAAGGATGGTTCAGGCCCCCAATGCCGGTCCTAGGGTAGGGAGTTATTTTAGCCCATATTCCAGTCCAGAAAAGTATGTTGAGTATACCAAAGGGTCAGGATTGAAATGAAATTGGATAAATTGTTTATAAATGAATTTAGAAAATTGATTTTGTATAGTTTAATTTACTAATTGAGTTAAATAGTTATTTGTTTTTATATTATATCATGATTACATTTTTATTTTGAAATTTATTTTGTGATTTCGATATATAAGTTTAGTGTATACCCCACTAAGCTATATGCTTAGCGCGTTGATTTCATCACGCGTAGGTAACAGGGATACAGAGGGAGCAAAAGACTAGAGAGGAGGAAGCTGCAGACTGAGGATCAGAGTCACTATACCTTTGGGTAGTTATATAGTTTGTATATTATATTCAGTTACGCATGCATATACAGGAATTTGTGAATGTGTCATATATATATATGTATGTTTTGTAAATAGTTGTTTTATGGTTTATGTTTTCGTTTTTAAAGGTTTGTAAATATTAAATTATGAATTGTTTTATTTGAAAATGTTTGGAAAGTCGCACTATATGATAGAGTGCGCATTTGATTGAGAATTGAATTTGAAGTGTTGATTTTTATATTATTTGGGTTATGTTGAAAAACAGAATTTTTGGAAAATCAGAAAAACAGAAGAAACTCTGGCAAAATTTTTCAAATTAGTTTTGGATGGGCTCACTTTAAAAGAAATTTTTATATATAATTCATTTGGTTTTCAATGGTTTTCCAATTCTAAAGTGAGTGATGAAAAGTTTTGAAAACCCGGTAACGCTCACTGGTTCGATCCATGCGGGTCAGGTCAGGGGGTGTTATAAGTACACTGTACACAACACAATAAATCTATCATTTCATTGAGCACCCATCTTAAAAAAAATGATTTTTTGAATAAAAAAAGTATATTATATATATTTTCTTAATTTATGTGGGTTTACGGGTTCGGGTATGGATTTTTTTTTTCAAATCCACACACGAATCTGAACCCGCATCAAGTTTCAATTTTACATCCGCACCCGTCTATAAATCCGATTAGTAAAATAAATCTAATTAGTAAAATCCACATATACCGATAGCGAGTGAGCATCCGCAGGTTTATGGGTTTGTAGGTGGAATTATCATCCCTAATCTCAACCCCATCTCCAGTACCATCCCCCATCTCATCTCCAACTCAATCCCCAAATTTCATCTTTAACTCCATCACCAAAATCATTAACACTAAACCAAAGGTCATAAAATAAATAATAATAAAAGGTAAATTGAATTATGGAGTAAATTTGAGAGGAGATTTTAAATCTATGAAATAGAGAAGAGTTTGGGATCCACAATAGTGACAAGAAAAAATAGTTTGGGGTACTCCAGTGGTTATTATGGGATGAACAAAACATAAGAAGTCGCACATATGTTTTTTTTATTATTATTATTATAAAATAACTTTGTATTCTTTTTTTTTTTTTTCAATTTTAATTATTATATTATTTTGAAAAAAAAATATTAAATCTAGGGTTAGTCGTACAAACGTGCCCTGAGTTTAAATGAAACTGTATGCATACAACTTTTTTTCTTTAATTAAACAAACACACTTTGACGTGTATTAACTAACATTATAGTATGGAAAGTAAAAAAAAAAAAATGCTCTACTTTATAATGTTCACATAACATAAAATTTAGAAAATAGCACCCAAATTATTTAAGACTTTCAATAAAAAAAAAAGAGATTAGCTCCTCTCTTTTTTTAATTTTTTTTTTCAAATTTTAAAAAAAAAATTGAGTGCTTTTCATAATATTTTTAGGTTAAGTTTATAGTTGTTGAAATATTTCGGATTCTTTTTAATTTTTTATTATTTTGATTGTAGTATTATGCAAAAAAATATTTTTACCCTTAGCTCATTAAATCAATGGTTAGTCAATATTGGTCAAGGGATGTTTATGTAATTAAGGAAAAAGTTGAATATTCATAAAATTTTACCTAAACTAAACGGTGTTTGTGCAATTAACCCTTAAATTTATAATAATTATTTAAGATGGAATATTTAAGTCATTTCATTTTTAATCATTGGTCAACTGTTAATTTTGACGAAATCATATATATATATATATATATATATATAATTACATGTTTATTATCCTTTAGTTTAGAGGCGTGTATTCAATTTAGAATTGATTGGAATTTAAAAGTACATCGAAATCTCGGTGTATTCAATTCAGAATTCAGACTTATAAAGAATCCATCGAAATCTGGATGTATTCAATCTAAACTTTCATATACTTCTAAAAATTCCATCGAAATCTAGATGTATTCAATTTAGACTTTTACAGGCTTTTAAAAAAATTTATTAAAATCTAAATTCAGACTTTTAAAGAATCTATTGAAATCAAGGTCTATTTGAAAAATCATTGGCTTTGCAAATTTTGTTTAAGTGATGAAATTGAATGGATTTTAATAGATTTTAAAATAAAAAATATAAATAAAAAGTCACATGAAAAATCTTTTTTTTTTTTTTTTAAAAGACAAATCTTACTTTACTCATGGAATTTAATGGATTTCAAACTATTATTAATTAAATGTTATTTTTAATAAAAGATATATTATTAAAAATATATCCAATTTCATATAAATTTATTTTCATACAAAATTCTTATAAGATCTACATAGAACCTATGAAATCTGTGAGCTTCACCGAAATTTATAACTTAAAAAAATCTACCAAAGTGAATACACACCCCAATTTAGATTTTGTTGATTTTATTATTTTAATTAGAGTTGTTTTTTTATGAATCATGATAATTCTTCTTCAATTTTGGAAATATGAATCGATAAATGGAACAAAGAGATTATTTAGCAATTTACAAAAAGTCTTAAGAAAATGAAATGAAAATAGTATGAGTGACTGAAATCATTTTTTGATCTCGATCGCTTAATGTTTGCTTCTCCATGTATGTAGATTGATTCTTCAAAGCATTAGATTCTTGCATGATGATAACTAGTTTTTTTAACAGCAAATGATCAAAAAGATTTGTGCGACAATAGTCCACCCTTTTAAATACATGTTTTTGGCTGATGCGGACATGGGTTATGTGATATCACCTTGGCTTTCATGTGCCTCTATAGATTTCAGAAGAGCAGCAAAAGTCTTAGGTCCACTGTGGGAAGAGAAGAATTGGTGGGTAGCATGAGAAAGGCAGGATTGGTCCTTTTGCTACATGTCCAATATACTTGGAACCACATATTTCAATTTAAAATTTCATTAATCAAAATTAGCATTCTCGTTCTGGGAATGGAATGGCACATTCTCTTACTTCCCTAGTCTTTTCCTCTAAGGAGGAATTTTGTTGGTTCAATCCTGAACCTAGCTTTCTTGTTGGTCTTCTGTAATAGAAGTTTTTATTTAATTCAAAAAAAAAAAATTAGCATTAAAGCTTTGAGTTTTAATATATGTTTTTTTTTTTTTTGGGAAGAAGACAATTTATAAAAACCAAACAGTTAACCAGGAACCTGATTATAAAAAACAACATCCCCAATAACAGAAGGGAAATCTTCCATCCAAAAACAATCTGAATCTAAACTGAGAGCGAAACAAGCTAACTTATGGACAGCTTCCGTTGGATGTCAAAACAAATAAACGGGTTTAGAGATAAATATGATATGATTAATATTATTAACAATATTTAAGATAAGTTTTGATATAGGAATAAGCCAAAAAAAAAAAAAAAAAACTAATGACCTCACATTTTAATTCTATAAAACAGAAATAAAAAGTATATAAAAGAAAATTCCCAACCATCCATTTTGGTTGCCTGGGAATGGGGGCCTCCCACTTTTTCACAGCTTACGAACGAGGCCGCCTGCACAACGAAAATGAGGAAGGCTAGAGCCTCCCTCGTTCACAGGCAACTTTCGCAGCGGACTGTCATCGTGAATAGAGGGAGGCTGGAGCCTCCTCCCCCTCGCAATTCCATTAATGTTATTTTTTAATTTTTAATATTTTATATTTTAAGATAGATGATACAGATTTATTTTTTTAATTTATTTCTTAAATATTATTTTTTTGAATTAAAGAAAATAAGGATATTTTTAAGTCTTTTTACCCTTTAGATATGGTTAGCCGTTAAAGTTTACTGTTAACCACTAACAATAGGGAAGGTCCATATCATTTTAGGAAAAAATCATTTATACCAGTAATCTAAGTAAACCTCATGTAAATTCTGTGTAATCCTTTTGTATTAATAATTATCCAATGCACACTCCACTTCGCCATCTTGATGAAGGCTGCTTTTATGATGTTGATTAGTGTTGACAGGGTCATGAAATTATCAAGATTCATCAAGACCACAAAGGGCACAACAGTAGGCAATTTGTTCATTCCCTTTCCTTTTTCTGGGCCTTGCCCCAAAGCAGTATAGTTTTTAGTGTTGGTGGCCAAATCAAGGATTTTGGTCCTTGACTGTGATGATCACTTTCAAAGTTTTGATCAAGTTCTTCAAATGAACAATCAAGACTCTGCTTATTTTAATAAAATAACAAGTGTCTTTCGAATATATTATCAAACCATCAAGAATTCAGATATTCTAGGCGCAATTGAAGCTCGATCAACACCAAGGGTCAGGTTTTCTACACCTTGCTCTTAACATGTTTATGGAGATCTAGACTCCCTTTGACAATGTCTTCTCCATCAATTTTTGCTCAAAACCGCGCCCTGATTTCCCGATACAATTTCACCACTCATCGATGAAAACATTTACGTTGGAATTTCTACAATGAAATCACTACATATAAGGTTGTAGAAGAATTTGATCAGTGTTGACTCCAAGAGATTTTAGAAACTGGAAAATAATCAAGCATGTAGCTAATTGTGTACGCATTAGAACGGTAGAGAGTTTCCTCTAAATTATAGCAAAGTTAAAATGAAAATCTTACAAGAAATAATCTAAGATGACGATGTAATATAGCGTAAGATTGTTATAATTGTAAAATAAGAGTTTGTAAGCAGTGTGTTCAATTATTTATAAAGTTATGTATACTCACATTAGAACCTGCAAGAAATACCTGAATTCATATACTATCTGATAATTTTCATGTGGAAATTTCCAACAAATTCTCTGCATAATATTTTTCCCAAACAAATTGCTAACTTAATAAAAAATATATTACAATGAAATGATGAATAATGTTAAACTCAAGAAAGGAGGCAAAGAAGGTGGACCAAAATCCTTCCCACCCCAAAGGAAATACAGTTCTGCAAGGGGCTGAATAAAAGAAGATTACAAAATTTTAGCAGGCCAATCCTCCTCGAAGCACAACCAACCTGCTTTAATAATCCTACGCTCTGTTTACTATGTCACCACCACGGTAAACTTTGTTGTATTATGATTAAAGATAAAAGTGAATATTCATTCGCACATATAAATTCATTGTCTACCTCTCATGCCCCTCCCTCGATGGCCTCCTCTGCCTCTGCCTCTGCCTCTGCCTCCGCCTCCACCTCTGCCTCCACCTCCACCTCCACCTCTGCCTCTGCCTCTGCCTCTGCCTCTGCCTCCGCCTCCGCCTCTGCCTCGGAACCCTGATCTATCCGACTTCAGCCCTAATGATTGGACTCCCCTCCTTTTCTCATGCCTTGTTTCTTTGTCCTCATCATCTTCCTTGTACTTAGCTGAACTTTTAGGAATGAAAGAAATCTCCCGTGATCCTCCCGGTCCAATCTTCACTTCATTCGGAAGACCAGAAGCCTGCATATCATTTTGCAGAGCTTTTGCTCTCTCTCCCAGAGGCAGAGCATCTTCTTTTGCAAGTGATACACGGTTCCAAAATGCTTCTGCATGCCGCTCATCTTTAACTTCATATAACCTAAGATTTTTATGGGAAAGAAAAAGGAACAATTAGTGAGGGCCAGTTCTCAGAACCTCCCTAGCTGTTGTTTATTAAAAGGTAAAACAGGACAATCATATATCGATCCATAGCACACGCATAACTCCACATATAGAAGGCTACAAGCAACTCACCTAGGACCACGTGATTTCTTTTTCATCTTATCCTCGCCAGGCTCATCATCTTCTGATGACAGAGATGCTGCTGAGGCATCTGAATCACTCTGATCTTCATCATCCATGACAGGTTCAAAATGTTCCTCCACAAGAGATGATTGCTTCTGGGAAGGCATGGGATGTAAAGCGATATATTCTTGAGACAACTCATCAATTTGAAAATCCTGTACACAATCAGAAAGGAAATATTATTCAGCGGCAACCAAAAATGCTGTTAATATGTAGGATGCACAAATTTTACATGATTGCGAACATATGCGAAATTAACAACCAATAATGAACTATCAATGTCACCAGCAGTTCTTAAATGGGTGAGATTAAAAAGATGTATCATCCTATAGATATATCACCAGTAATTTCCATTAAGATCATAAAATCAGACTTCCATAACCCACTTTTATATATCCATATAGATACATTTTTCATCAATATTTCTATAATCAGAATCCTTGATGCTACCAATATTTTAAGCTCTAATAAAATTTAACCAATTTCTTCTTTTGGTTAAGCAACACATTTAAGTGTGGAAGACCATCACTACATACATGTGAAAGTAAGAATATAAACTTGAAAACAACTTACAGTGCCAGCAGACAATCAGATTACGATACCTTATTTTTAAACATAACCCCAAATCGTTCATCTTTGAAAACCTCACTGCTAAGACCTTTCTTTTTCTTGGATTTCTTCTTATTCTCATTTTCATCAGCATCTTTCCTCTCATTGTCGTCGTCTTCATTTTCAAGGATACTAGCTGCGAGACCACGGTTAACCTTGGGTAGTTTCCTCTTAAGCTGCATCAACAAGGAAAGAAAATAAATTTAATAACGCAGTGAATTCTACAACCCCACTAAAATATAAAAGTCTAATAAAGAGGGAGATTCTACACATCTTCTTAATTGACATGAAGCATCTAAAAAATAAACAAAAGATTTGAAAAGGTAATTATAAACTAGAACCTGAAATAAGATAGAAAGTTTTCAACTTTCGATGTATTTTTAACAAATTGAGAAACCAAATATCAAGAAATGAAAACATTATGTGAGTTTTAACGAACATCATATGTGTCCTTGGGCAAAAAGGAAATATCAACAATATTTAGCCACACTTTCATTTGCCAACAAGTAACAATGCTAAGGTACAAGTTCAAACTCCCACTCTAAAACAATCAGCATAAGATCCATGTATATATTCATAAAAGATACAGCACAAGTAAGCCATATAACCACATATTGAAGAGTAAAAATGACAGGTCAGTACAACTATATCAAAACCTATTTAACAAAGCAAAAAATTCACCGTAATTCTAGATGCACGTTGCTCTTCCAGTTTCCTTAGTTTCTGCTCCTCTTGGTAGGACTCGTATGCGAAAGGATCCACTAATGCTTTTGCCTGAAAAAGTTATGCATCAAAACGCAATATTAGTAGCAATATCACTTACTCCAAAAAATTGTCCAATACAGAGATAAAAAGTTATCATAGCTAAGATGCAACTTAATAAGATATAACAAAGGCTTCTATACAATAAAACAAGAACTAAATAACATTGCCATAGAAAGCAAATAGTGCGATGGAAAATCTCTGAATTTAAAATTTAGTCATATATTTCATGAAACCAGACAAAACCTGATCTGGATTTTAAATGACTAATTTTCTCGATCACAACACCGATTCTCTAAATAAATCCCCAGTGCATTGGGGACACAATAATATTTCATAGATTCTCCACATGAATCTCCACTCTTCAGTGGATAGCAAACATAATAATCATTAACTAACATTCTTGAATTTCTTCAACAGGGGGTTGTCATATTCCAAGAAAACAGACAAGCAACCATGCAAGCGAAAGCAGTATCACCTTCTTATATAATCGATAATCAACAAAGAAGCCGTGCATGTAGGCTCTTAGAAGATTGGTGCCAATGAGACCAGTCAAATTCAGCTTTTCAAGATCTTCTCTAGTCAAAAATTTGTAGTTGTCATATATGGTTGTTTGTCCACCCTCCTCTAGCTCTTCCTGTGAAAAAGACTCAAAAACAACAAGCATATTAGCTCAAGGTTCAAGATAAAGTGAACCAGAGCCAAGAAAAACAGCAAATCAATTAAATATTAAAACATACCGTCATATTTTCCATGGGAGAACACCACTTGGGAGTAGGTCCCAAATCAGGTATGAAGTACGATGGTATCTGGCTGCAGTCCAAAGCCAGTAACATAAGCCCACTGTCTCTAAACACACATAGATCATTTATCTTTCCAGCTGTTGGTTCAATGCTAGTCATGCCTTCCCCCTAACAGCAAGGAAAAATTAAAATAAGTCCAAGCATATGATTCAAATGTTGAGAATCCTTAATCACAATTTATATATATGAAGATATACATGGGTTTGGGGCGGTTGGGTTGTGAAGGGAAGGGAGGGGGAAATCATTGTCCTCACGTCTATGAGCAATTTATACACAAGTTTCGTACCATTGGAATAATATACTTTAGAAATAAAAATTTTATAAATTCAATTTGTATTTATACAATCCTGTGTTTGGTCATATTTAGTATTAGACTGTATTACGTTATACAATGTTTGGATGTAATTTTTGTTAAAGAATAAAATTAATATAACTTTAGAAGAAGAAATATTATTATAAAGAAACATGATTGTTGTATTTATGAAAACTCATTTCAAGAATATTTAAGAATTTGTACATATTTAATTAATTTTCAGATCATACTATTAGAATAATATTATATTTTATTCTTATTTAATTGAATTGCTATTATTTTTATTTTTATTTAGCATTTTATTTATTTATTTATTGGGAAATTTATTATTAAAATAATATTATATAAGTTTAGTTTTGTATTCTATTTGAAATTTATTATTAGTATTACTACTACTACTCATGTTGGGTACAAATTAAGACAATACAACATAAACCCACCTCTCTCGTTCATATTTACCACTACTACTCAATGTTTGTAATAATTATCGGGTGCGAGATTTCGGATTTACAGTGGTGCAAATTGAATAAAATTCAGGTGCAAAGTTCAATTTGCACCGTTGCAAATTGGGGATCCCGAATGAAAAAACATGTGGGATCCCGCATTCAAAACTTACTCAGTTACTCATGTTGGTGGGTACAAATTAAAACAGTATAACATAAACCCACCTCTCTCTTTCGTATTAGCGTTATCCATTGTATTAGACCAATCAAAATGTATTAGCCAATATAATACAATGAAACTGTCAAACATTGTCTTGTATTATTTTAATACATTTTAAACCCCTACTATTTTACAATGCAAGCAGGCCACCAAACAAGGCCTAAATGGCTAAGATTGAATCAAACCTATGTTAAATCCAACATTAATTATTTCTGCATGTCAAATGTAATTTCAACCTTAAATATGCTCTGATCTAAGGTCTACAAATTGTCTCAAAGTAGGAGATGTGAGCACACAGATGTTACTATGATGTATACATGTGAATTGATAATTTCCAACAGGTTAAATGAAGGTCTGCATTCTTTTTAAGTTATTTGCAAGTAACTATCCCTAGTTTGTCAAAAGTGAAGGTCAACTAAGAAATTTAACCACTCAGCAAATATAATTGTAATTTAGCAAAGTAAAAACGAAAATGCAAGTCAACGCTTTTGTTGTGACACGATCTATCCCCACTGGAGGGGCGTGTCACATCTTAAGGTATTGTCCCCTCTAGTGGGGACAACTAGCTCAGTTGGTACTCACCCCCCAACCAAATAACCTATAAGGTCAAGGGTTCGAGGGGTGGGGGAGGCGTCTCCTCCAGTGGGGACCAAAACCCCTCCAGTGGGAACAATACCTTAAGATGTGACATGCCCCTCTAGCGGGGACAGATCGTGTCACAACAGCTTTTATTATTAATTCGTCCTCAAAGAACAATTCTGAACTTCCTGCACCCAGTGGAGCCAGAAAATTTTATCTATCTTTTTCCTAATCTAGTTTTTCTTCTTTAAAATATATACCCACGGAGAATAGAGGATACTGTTTGTATTCACTTTATGTCTGAGTGATAGTCTTTTGGATATTTGTATGCCCTGCTGCACGTTAAATCTCTTTCTCTTCATCAATAAAACATGTTCTGTTTCTTATAGAATAACAATAATGACATCAACAGTAATAATAGTGATCAAAGAATGCAAGTTTTCAAACAAAAGACATTTAACCCAAACAAAAAAACTCTTACCGTTTCAGGGTCCCATATTCTAACAATATGATTATCAGTTGTAATCAACTTTTGTCGTTCAGTGTTAAGAGTATGATGCCACTTAATGTCCAATATTGGACTGCCATACCTGCATGACAATGGCAGGAATTTCATTAAGCAATTAGTCACAAGAAAAGAATAATTAAGCTCAACTTTGCAGAAATTTGATAAACCATGAACAGGACTCACATATGATCCTTAACTCGTACAGGATACGAGGAACGCAAGTCATAAATCAACACCTGCATATTCATTAATAAGATCAGGACTGTACATCCAAAATTACCATGACAGTAAGAGAATGCAGAGAAACCTAATTACAAAATAAGAAAATTATACAACATACAACAAAACAAACAAATAGAATGGTGAATCCAGGTACTTAAAAAACAGAATTGAATTCTTGAAGACTTGACACTATTCCAATATATATTCCCAGTGAGAGTTGTTCTAGGAGGTCTGAAAGTGGAGGAATGTTATTGATGTATTTGCAAATAGCAAATACTTCAAGCTTTTTTTAAGGTAACTCAACATCGACAACTTAAGTTCACATTATCATTATGTCAGAATTAATATAGTTTCCATTCAAACTGTCTGTTAGTGTTATGAAATCCAGGTATTTAAAAAACATAAGTGAATTCTTGAAGACTTGGCACTATTCCAATATATATTCCCAGTGAGTGTTCTTCTAGGAGGTCTGAAAGTGGAGGAATGTTATTGATGTATTTGCAAATAGCAAATACTTCAAGCATTTTTGAAAGTAACTCAACTTCGACAACTTAAGTTCATGTTATCATTATGTCAGAATTAATATAGTTTCCATTCAAACTATCTGTTAGAGTTACAAGTTGTAAGCAGGGGCACAACCATAGTCCCTGCAATTTACGCATGCTAGGATTAGTTTTGTAATTTAGAGCAGTCTAATAAATTTGGCTTTTTGGGTTTTAGTTGATAAAATTAAGTTCTATTATAGTAGTTCCCACACTTTTGGTTTAAAAATTCCTAAATATACCAGGATAAGAACCAAGCAGACTGGTGCCTAGATGCTGTTAATAATTCAGATTGATTAATGAAAATTTGACAATACTTTACAGACTTTTTCGAGTTGAAGATTTAGAAAATACTTTCAGAATTACTAGAGCTTTTTAATGAGAATGATATGTGTGGCTCTTCTTTATCTTTTTTCCATTAGGAAACAATAAGATTTTGTGGCTCGTTGCAATTAATTTTCCTTCTAGTTCACTTTTCGTTACTTTTCCTCCTTACCATGGATGGCCCATACTGTTTTCATTTCAAATTATTATTCACTACAATGCTCATTTCACCATTTGTAAGAGCTAATTGCTTTGATGTTCTGCAACTTTTAATCATGAAGTAGTTTTTAATTGAAATCCTAATTAAAGCTTGAACTCTAAAAGTCTCCTCCCAATAATAAATTCTAAAATCCCAAATTTTCAAATATATGATTCAGATGAATCTCTCATCACCATTATCTCTACCACCAAGCCTCATTCCTTAGATTTATGCATTAGAATCACCTGACCTCTACACACCTTTACAAATGGAGTCAACAATTTCGCCCAACGCCTTCATTAATATCTAATTGTATCCTGAGCATCTTCGATTAGTATTGCAAGAGAAATATAATTTAGGGCCAACTACCTTATTTCTGGTTCAAAATACTAGTTGCAGCCACTTGAGCTCCTTAAAGAAAAAAGAAAACAAAAAGAAGTTTCCTATCATATTTTTTTATATTTTATATTACCAATTTTTAGAGCCTTGTTTCTCTCAAAAAGGAGTGGCTTACCCGAACAGATAATAGCAGCATGCGAACACTACGTTAGACAAATTAGGTAACTCCTTTGATGAATGCATGACTTGTCAGTATTAAAACTTAAGTGGATATTAAGAAGCATAATGGCATTCTGAACATCTAAAAGCAATATAATGAAGTCGATGAAATGAACGATTATATAGTTAAGTACCTTCCCCGAGCTACTTCCAACTCCCATGAGGAAGCCCCCACTCTCATCAAACTCCAATGCAGTGACCTCCTGCAAAGCCAGCACATAGCAAGAGAACAGTTTCAGGAAAAAGTAAAAATACTCATGTTACGTTTGTGGAATTTTTTTAATAGAACATTATCATTTTTCTGAGTTAAGAGACAATATAGAATATTTTATTGTCATCCATCTCACAGAAAACATAACAAGAATATATTTGTTTCAATATATGTCAGAACAGGTTCCAAGTTAAAAATAAGGGGGAATAGAGGCCAAAGTGTCTGACGCTTCCCATTTACATAAAAATGCCACAAATAGAAATATGCACACTGGACAGCAAGCACCCATCACTCAAACCAAGATGCAGAAGTAATTAAGATTATGCAGCATGTTGCAGTCCAAGGCATCTGGCTCTCAAGAAAGTACATTCAAAAGGACAATTCCGATAAAAGAAAACATTGCAACCCTTATACACGGGACTGATGAGAATCTGATACCTGATCAGTATCACCAGTAGGTGCAACAGCATTAATTCTCCCAACTGAAGATCTGACTCTCATGTCAAAACATTCGACAGCACCATCCTCACCACCACACGCAACTAGCCCGTGAAGTTTACTGAAATTGAAAGTCAAACATCCTCAGACTCAAATAAGCAGAAGTTGATAACATCAATATTAAGCATACGCATTTTATCTCACTAATGAAAGCATAAGGATAACAACAACAACAATAACAACAACAACAAGATTCAGCAACAACCTTCTAGAAACTACATTAAGCGCCGGCGACTGTGTATTCAGAGAGGAGAGAAATCGACCCTGTAAATTACAAAGTCAAACATTATTCACAATGCTTAAAAATAAAGCAGTAAAAAATGAAACATGAAAAAGTAAAAAAACTACAAAAATTGTCACAAAATGAATCTTAACACATAATAGAATAACTCAATAGAAACATTGTACATAAAATCAATGCAAATGATATGAGCATCATCAAAGGTAATTTTCATGATTCTACAAGCTGGCAAAAGTCAATGACTGTGCAGATACCAGAGTATGAGAGCAAAACAAAACAACAATCTCTCAAAAATGTCACGCAAGTAGTATGCAGTTAATAGAAACAAAATATCAGCATAAAATTCGTGCAGTTAACAAAAGGGGAAATCGGATTCGGATGTTCTGGATCGAAAAACAATTAACAAAATGTCAACTGCTTATAAAATATAAAACATTCAATTTTTATCCCCAGTATCATTCATTCCAATCAATAAAATAAACATACTCAGCTGGAAAGGAATTGCGGAAGAGAAATAGGACAAAGATACAAATTGATCAAATGTAGTGAGAGTTAAAGAACTGTTTTCCACTGAAAGGAATATAATAACAATCAGTAAAAGAAACTTGCTAAGAGTTGAATAACTCCACTTCAAAGCTTAAAAAGTTATAACAAGTATAAACATTTTAAGCCCTCTACACATTGATAAACCTACTCCCAAAAATATTTAAGAATCTTACAAAATCCTGTGTTTGAAATTTCAGGTTCAAAGCAATGTATTGGAGAAAAACAGTGAAAAAAGATCAGGTCCCTCATTAAAAGCCATTCCAGTGAAAGGGTAATAATTTTTACCATCATATCATATAAACAACCCTTGTTTGCAAACAAATCCTAGGTATTGCCAACAGTAAATCACTTTTTTCCAGGTTTTAATTCATTCAGATCCTCATCCTTCTCAAGTCAAATTTCAGTGTTTTATCAGATCATAATAAATTGGATTCCACATCAAGTCTACCCATTTGATAATACCAAGTCGGAATCCAACTTGATCCACAACATGCCACTATATTCCCAAATAAAACATTCTTGCAAGCAGGCCATATGATTGACATCTTAACCCCCAAACCAAAAGCCCAAACTCAACTAATTATCTAATAACCAAACATAAAGGAACACTAACTAAAATCTGAGTCTTTTTTCCTTCTTTTTTGTTTTTTATTTTTAATAGGAAAACAAGAAACTATATTCATTGCAAAAGGACATACAAAACGAGAGCTATTCTCAGACCAAAGGAAACCAAAATAACAAAAAAAAAAAAAAAAACCTATACAAGGACAATCCCAATAAATCCCCAAACTCTCCTATTTACAGCTGCTTTCAAATTTTAACAAAATAAATAAAAGAGGAACTTCCTTGTATTCTGCTCACACTGAAGTCCACATGCAGGCCTAAAGTCTGATTCTATCTCAAATGGTCTCTGCTACTTCGCTCTTGTTTCAAAACTTACCACCCTATAATCTTAGGGACTCTCAGATTCAAAGCATAATTATTATAGAAAACATTATTTCTTTTCATTGTTTGCCATTGCTTATTCTGCCTGATAAAATCTATTTCCATTCAAAATCAGAAATAGATGACCATAACTCATATAAAGCATATGTTATGCAACTAATGCAGAAAGAAGGCAATAATAACAATCCATTTAAGTACAAAATTTACCTGTTCTAAATTAATTCTATACAGATCTGGAGAAGAAGCAGCACAAAGCAAGTCGCAAGACCAGCAATCATAAGCCATATCCCGTCCCATCCTATAGGGCAAAACCAAATGAAATTATAGCATCATCCATCATACAATTTAACAAGAATATAGTCTAATATAGTCAACTCTAAATAAAGTAAAGTACATAGAAGTCTTTAATTGACAAGTCAACATCAAACATAATAGAAGATATGAATAATTAGGTTAGAATATTTTGAAAACCATACACTCAATTTGTTAACAGAGATCACCATCCACCAGTGGCACTAAGTAACTGTGGAACTTTCTACACATCCAATAAATGTTTCATAGTACTGCAAAGTGATAGGGCGCTGGCTGCTGAGGTGCTTGAATCCTCATAATGAACAACCTCAAGTTCAACTCGTTGCAATACTTAATTTCACCATGTCACTCGGTCTATCAAGCAAATGACCTTAACTCCTACACCGAGATTGTAAATCTTAAGAGGTAAAGTGAAGAAAGATAGAAAATCCCCTAATGTGAGTTTCACTTCATCCAAAATCTCCACCATTTCCAGATTTGGCAGTTATATATATAAGTTCATAACAAAGCCCTAAATTCCTAAAATCCAATATATTCAGATCTTTATTAATCATAAAGTTTAGATTATCAAAAAAAAAAAAAAAAAAGAACTTGGGTTTTCTTTTGTTTAACTTTTGCAATACCAACACCATCAAGGCTATCCCTATTGGATTTATGAAACAATAATCTGGTTTAGCACTTGTTAATATGGTGCTATAAAAGATGTCAACAGAATGAACTCAAGACAATAATTAATACAGTTAGAGGAGTCGGCCATTTTTCATCATGATTCACCTTATTTTGGCATTCTTAGACAAATGATCGAAAAATGGTGAAAGGATATAGCACGGTGGTATTAACATGAAACAGCAGCACATCAAGAAAAAAGCTAATTAGAAGTCCAACAAATCACTCAAAACCATATATATAATATCAACTATTTATATCAACTATAAGAACTTATTGAAATTTAAGTGAAAAGTCTAACTGACATTATATTGAATGAATGATTTGATCAATTCATAAGATACAGTGCAAGATGTCATATAAGATTAACAATAACAAATAATAACAAAGCACTGAAAACAAAACCTTGGAATGCGCAAACTGTAGTGTTTTCCATATTTTGCATGTAGACAAACAGAACGATCCGCACACAAAAATGCAAGCTTTGAGTAGTCATCAGCCAATACCTAAATAGTAAACAAACCAGAACCACTGTTACTAAGATGCCAAATTTGTTGAAGAAGTTGTGACTAAACAACCAACGAAATATGGACCGTCTATTAAGAAGATAATTTAGATGTATGATAACAATCATAAGAATATTGTATTTGTATTTGCATGTCAAGGACTCACCTACACCTATAGGTGTAAGGTTGAAAATTTAGATTAGGAGATAGAATACTTCCAACTCACCGCCACCCAAATGGGAAACATTAAAATAACAATCATCAGGCTAGTAAGTTGCAAAAAATTATATAAATAAATAAAGGTTTAAGATATGTACTCAGTGAACTTATCAATTACACCTGCTTGTGCTCAATCATTAGCTATAATGCTGAAATTTTATTAACTAACCGCAACCAGTAAGGCAAATATGTAAGACCAAGTAAACCTTTAAGTCACCCATTCATACAGCACAGTTGCCTAAAATGTGTTAAGAAAACAGAATTATAGAGAAGGGAGATTTGCAAAAAAAACCTCCATAGCTCAAGATTCTCAAGGCTTTCATGCTTCAACAAATATAAATCATTTCAAACATATTATCCTGCAACAGGACATGATGAAGGATGTATGTGCAATCAGCACAGTACCTCAAAAATCCAGACGATTTTGGTGGACAATGGTCAAGCTTTTAGGAAACATGTATATGTACCTGAAAATCTATTATCTCTGAATCCAAATGTCTCTCAAACTTCAATGACAATTGTCTTAGTTCATACACTTTGATTTGTGGTGGGTATATACCTGCATTTAGCATTTCAATAGCGAACGGACAAAATCAGCATGAAGTCATGTATTTGTTATGTAATAATCAGATCATTTTAAATTTTAAAATTATGAAATCGAACTTCAAAACACCTGATGCAATAAGAAACTCTCCATCAGGAGTTGCCTTGATTTTGGTAGTGGCAGTTTCAAACCACAAGTCCTGAAGTAACTCCACCCTTCGCTGATAGTCTAGCGTTTGAACAAACATGAAAGAAGCACAGTCAACAAATATCTTAAACAAATTGGTAGGTACTAATATTAACAAATTACTTCACGTGAAAAGAAAACTCCAGTAAAATCTAAACACTGTCACCCCATTAATGAATGACTATATAACTGCTTTAATAATATCACTTGCAACAAGAAACTAATAATTGGAAAAGAAGTCAGAAAGAGAAATTAAGCAAAATTTCATTAAAAATCATACAACATTAAGATTTTGCTTAATTAATTTTGTAAGAGAATAATTAAATAGCTTTAAGCTGGAAATTGATTTTCAGAAACAGAAGAAGAAAAGACTTTGAGACAAACTTTAGTTAAAGCTTACAACATATTATATAAACATTGAATATATATATATATATAAAGGTTAGTGAAAAGAGAAAGTACTGGAGTCTTTGCGAAGAGCTCGCTGCTTCTTGGGAGGAATCCAGGCAGCAACAGAGCGCTGCTGCGAAGCGACGGAATACATCTTGACTCCATTTATTGACGTCGATTTCAACAAGTTGCCTGCTCCTCCTCTTGACGCCATTGATATTCACTCTGATTAATTCTATATTCAAACCCAAAGATTACTTTGAAATATCAAAATATAAGTTGCACAACAATGAGCCAAGAAAATGTAAGAGAATGAACAAGTGAAATCAAATGTAGGGTTTTGGTACTAAATAAAATTAATTATTTAGGGGTGGAAGGGTTGGGTAATTGGGCTGAAGAAATATATTGGAGTCTGCTCTTAAAAACAAAACAAAAACAAAAACAAAACAAAAAAAAAGGGGAATTATTAATTTGGTCCCTAACTTTTAAAACATTATTAATATTTTAACGCAGTTTCGTTTATTGACCCTTGGGCTCTTACCTTTCGTAAATGTATCAATTTATTCCCTCTGGCCAATTTTTTAACAATCAAATTAACTGAAAACATTAAAAAGACTGTTTTGCTTTAAATGAGTTAAAATTACAATTTTATCCTCAAATTTTTAAAAATATTATTAATAAATAAAAGAGTACTATAGTAATTTTATATTAATTTTTAGAAATAAAAATTTTAAAAAAAATTTAAAAATATAATTTAAAAATTTTTGAAATATAATTGTGAAAACTATTTAATAAGACATTATGAAAAAAATTTTAAAAATTTTACTTTTAAAAAATTAATGTAAATAATCATATTACCTTTCTAATTATTAATAATATTTTTAAAATTTTATTAGTAAAATTGTAATTTTAACTCATCTAAATAGAGTTAAGGGTAAAACTGTCTTTTTAATATTTTCAGTTACTTTGAAAGTTAAAAAATTGATCAAAAAGACCAAATTGATACATTTTTGAAAATTTAGGACCCAAAGTACTAACAAACGAAACTGTATTAAAACTATGATGTTTCCCTAAAAGTTAGGGACCAAATTAATAATTACCAAAAAAAAAAAAAACCTATGCTTAAGCCAAGTGATCGGGTTGTCGGGTTGGCTGAAAAGAAAAGATGGAACCGGGTTATGATTTTGTAACCTAATTTCATCTTCGATCGCGTGTCTACTTAACCCCGACCTGAATTACATTTAAAATTTGGAAAATAAAAAAAAACCTAAAATACCTAGGGGTGGGCATGATTCGGTGTTGGGTAAAACCGACAAAAACGGAACCATGAACGGTTTTGAAAAAAGTGAACCGAACCGAGAACCAGAATTAGTGAACCGAACAAAACCAAACCAGTCCAACGGTTTGATTGGTTTGTGGGCCTACTAGGCCATAAAAAAAATAATGGGCTTTTAATTTTTACATTCAAATATGATTAATTTTTGTTCTAAAAAATACAAATTCAATCCAAAAATCCACTAATCAATCCAAAATACAAAATCAATAATGTTAAATTGTAAAATAAATCAAACATTAGTAATATATTCGCACGATTTCTTGTGTTTAGCCATCTACAGAAATACACCACCAAGTGTTGGTACTGTTATGATCAGATGTATAACAAATTAACACATAACCAGATTGAAAAAATAAACTAACTTGACCCTCCAAAACATGAATTGCCAATTAAATGTACTTGTTAAAAAAATGAAATATAACTAATGAACTTACTTTTAATATATCAATTCTAAGAAAAACTTGCATATAGCGAGCACTATCACTTTCCATTACAGTTCCATTTTTCGTTTGCTCCAGTCTCAATACACTACCTCATTAATACAAACGTAATACAAACGAAATGTTGAAACAAACAGAAATAAAAAGAGAGAGCTTGCATACCTGCAACGAATCTGTTTCCTCTCACTGTGTAGCTTCGTCTGGAACTTTTATCGAACACTAGGCGTGCGATTCTGTTTCACTAGTTGGAGGTGCACGGTGAGAAGCTGAGGCGTGCGACGGCGATGAAGAAGTTGCTGTTCTGCAATGAAGAAGAGGCGTGCGACGGCGATGAAGAAACAAGAAGCTGAGGCAGTGAGGCGTGAGAGGAATGAAAAGTCGAAAAGCTGAGGCTCTGAGGCGTGCAATTGCAAGGCAGCTTAGGGCTAGGCAGGCGTGAGTGTGAGTGTGTGACCGTGTCAGAGTAATTGACTTCTTAATGTTTTTTTTTAATATCTAGTTGGTTTGTTTAACCGAACCAAATTATTTAGTTTTACAATAAGTAAACCGAGCTGAAGCAATGAATTCAACTTAACCGAATCAAAACCGTTCGATTCTATTTTGTGGTTCGGTTCGGTTGTGTTGATTAGTTTAATTCAGTTTACTTTTTGTAAAAAGGGGTATATTCAATATTAACTTTTAATAACTTTTAATGACTTATGTGAATTTTAAAAGTTTAGGTGTATTCAATATGGATTTTTAAAGACTCCATAAAAATTAATAGATATTCAATATGAATTTTTATATACTTTTTAAAAGTCCACAAAAGTTTTGAGATATTCAATATGGACTTTTTTAAAGTCCATAAAAGTCATGGAATATTGAATATCGACTTTTATGAAGTATAAAAAAGTTAAAGGGTATTCAAAAAGTTCATAACTTTTATGGACTTATAAAAAATCTAGACTTTTGTAGACTTTTGTTGTAAACTATAAATACTCTAATCTCACAATTTCTCCATCATTCACCCCACAAACTTTTGTAGACTTTCAATTTGAGAAGTAATAACGTATGGGGGGTGTATTCAATTTTGACTTTTAATGACTTTTACAGACTTTTTTTTAAGTGATAGATTTTTATAGACCCCCCATGGTTCAAGTTCTGGGTAAGCAAATCGTTTTTCTTATTTTTATATTATCGTTTTCTTTTTAAATAGATGTTCTTGATTTGTTAATTTTGATTTTATAGCTTTTTCATACTGCTCTTTTCTTTTGTTGATTTTGATTTTTTGATTTTAAACAAAAAATTAACAATGTAGGTAGGACATAAGTTTAAGTTTGGTTATCAACATTTGCATATTGGTTTACATTCCATTTAGATGCATTGAAAGCATGTCTAGGAAAAAGTTTTAATTCGTATCTCCTTCTCCTCCACTATTTTTACCTCAATTTGCCTAAATTTATATGTTTATTATTATCAGCTAGTGTAAAAACAAATTAACTTGAATGATTTGAAAATATAAGAATCAAGAAACAACCTAGAAAGAAAATGACACTCATTCGACCTGACAGTGTTTCAATTTCGAATTGTTAAACTACATAGCAATAGTTATTCTTAAAATGACCGACTTGGTTGGACTGGACATACAAATTATTATTATTATTATTATTATTTTTGTAAAATTTCATTGAAGCTTTTTATTGTAAATTATAGTAAGGAGAGTGCAACAATTGAGATAATAAATTTACAATAAATATAATTTAGACAATCAATAAATCATTGATATGTGTAATCAGAATAATATGAACTTATGCAAACAATTAGTAACAGAAGAAAAACAAAAATAAAAAAGCAAATAATTTTATGTCTATATAACATCGAAATACATGCTTATTAAAAAGAAAAAAAAATTACCATGATAGAATAAAATCAAAAGATCATATCTTATTGTTGCTCAAAATTTAGTGCAACTCCACAAAAATAATAAATACAAAGAGGTATGTATCTCCCATTTCACTTTGTTCTTTCACTAATTGTTTTCTTTTTATCGAATTCTTTTACTCGTTGTTTATCATTTGGGTTTGGAGAAATATGGTTCATGAAGTTTGAAATTGTTAGGGTTTTTTAGGTTTTAATTCTTGTTGCGGTATTTATTTTATTTTAGATTAAAGATAGTATATTAATGAATAATTAAATTATTTAAAAAATTTAGTATTTTGGTTGTCAAGTCATCAACGGATATGTATTATTTATCTAAAAAATATATCATTTTTTTTTACATTATGTACTTGGTTTCAATACACCATCCAACAAATTTTAAAATAATATGCACTTGTTTTAAAATGAAAGTCTATAAAAGTCTATAAAAATCATTTATAGAATTTCTTTCAACTTTATCAAAGTCAATAAAAATCTATTAATATCAATAAAAATCTTTTAAAATGAAAGTCCATAAAAGTCTATAAAAATTTATTAGAATTATGTAAACTCTATAAAAGTCAATAAAAGTCGGTAAAGTCTATAAAAATCTATCACTTAAAAAAGGTCTGTAAAAGTCATTAAGAGTCAAAATTGAATATACCTCTGAAGTAGGTATTAAAAAAAAAAAAAAGGATCGATTACTTTGACACGGTGTCACTCACACGGTCACACACTCACACTCACGCCTGCCTAGCCCTAAGCTGCCTTGCAATTGCACGCCTCACTGCCTCAGCTTTTCGACTTTTCATTCCCTCTCACTTCCTCTCACGCCTCACTGCCTCAGCTTCTTGCTTCTTCATCGCCGTCGCCCGCCATCGCCCTCCATCGCACGCCTCTTCTTCATCGCAGCTTCTTCTTCATCGCCGTCGCACGCCTCAGCTTCTTACCGTGCACCTCCAACTCGTGAAACAGAATCGCACGCCTAGTGTTCGATAAAAGTTCCAAACGAAGCTACACAGTGAGAGGAAACAGATTCGTTGCAGGTATGCAAGCTCTCTCTTTTTATTTCTGTTTGTTTCAACATTTCGTTTGTATTAATGAGGTAGTGTATTGAGACTGGAGCAAACGAAAAATGGAACTGTAATGGAAAGTGATAGTGCTCGCTATATGCAAGTTTTTCTTAGAATTGATATATTAAAAGTAAGTTCATTAGTTATATTTCATTTTTTTAACAAGTACATTTAATTGGCAATTCATGTTTTGGAGGGTCAAGTTAGTTTATTTTTTCAATCTGGTTATGTGTTAATTTGTTATACATCTGATCATAACAGTACCAACACTTGGTGGTGTATTTCTCTAGACGGCTAAACACAAGAAAACGTGCGAATATATTACTAATGTTTGATTTATTTTACAATTTAACATTATTGATTTTGTATTTTGGATTGATTAGTGGATTTTTTAGAACAAAAATTAATCATATTTGAATGTAAAAAAATTGAAATCCCATTATTTTTTTTATGGCCCAGTAGCCCCACAAACCAATCAAACCAACTTTTGTCGGTTCACTATAATTCCGGTTCTCTCGGTTCGGTTCACTTTTTTCAAAACCGTTCATGGTTTGGTTTTTATCGGTTTTACCCAAAACCGAACCATGCCCACCCCTAATAAGAAGCTTGAAACTAGTACAAACATAAAGAACCTGGCACTAAATTACAAAACAAAAAATACAATTCATTCTTACTGTGGTTGTCGACGCTCACCTTTAGACTTGTTTACGCTCACCTTTAGACTTGTTTATTGACTGTGAAGGTTAATTTACTGTGAGACTGAAAAATGGTGAGGCCTTATGTGATGAAAGGGCAGAAAAGGAAGAAGAAGAGAGAGGAGAAATATTATAGAGAAGAAGAACAAGAAGTACAAGAAGAAGAACATGAAGAAGAAAAACCAAATGAAACAGGAAAGAGAGTGAAATTAGAGGAAACAACCCAAAATGATGAGAAAAAGGGAGAGGAAGAGGAAGAAGAAGAAGTTGGTGCTCATGAAATGGAGGGTATTCCGATTGCCTTAAGTGATCAAAATACCAAGAAGCCCGGGGTTATCTTTGTTCTTGAGAAAGCTTCTCTTGAAGTTGCAAAAGTTGGAAAGGTCTGTACATTTGAACTCTTTTCTATATATTTATATACTGGCTTTCTATCTTGTGGGTTTGGGTTTTAAGCTTTCAGGATTGGAGTCCTGATTTTTTCTTTTGTGTCTTTTTATGTATTTATGCAGAGCTACCAGATACTGAATTCTGATGATCATGCCAATTTTTTGCGGAGGAATAACAAAAATCCGGCTGATTATAGGCCTGACATTGTTCATCAGGTTAGTAGAGTTTGGAATTAGAAACAGACTTTCTATGTAAACAACTGAACATCTGTGAATCTCCTTTGTAAGCTTAAACAACTAAATATCTACTACCTATCTGCACATAGCCTCTTTTGTAATAGCCGAAGTCTTGACCAAACTCGTAATCACGGGTTTTTATCCATTGTGATGACTATAATAAGCGTCCCACCCCCACATAAAACTATTATTTCTATATTGAAATGCTATAATATTTCTGGTTATATTATGATTTTTTTTCTTTCAATTGTTAAACAACCGTGTTTCCAATTATTGTTTTGTATTTACGTTCAGGCTCTCCTATCGATTTTAGACAGCCCGCTAACTAAGGCTGGGAGGTTGCGAGCTGTGTATGTTAAAACTGAAAAAGGTGTTCTATTTGAAGTCAAACCTCATGTTCGTTTACCAAGAACATATAAGCGATTTGCTGGTATCATGTGTAAGTTCACCTAATCTCACTCAAATCCTTTAAACACCGTTCTGATCTTTGTGTGCTTTTCTCTGCCTTTGACTTTGAGGAGTATCTCTGTTTGCTAAATTGCACTATTTAACATTTATGCAGTGCAGCTGCTTCAAAAACTAAGTATAACAGCTGTTGGTAAGCGTGAGAAACTTTTGTGTGTGATCAAGAATCCTGTTACCCAGTATTTACCTGTAAACTCTCGAAAGATTGGTAAGCTTAATTTTCCTTAGTAATTTATGTTCTATGTTGTAACAGGATATCTGAAAGTTTGTATGCATATCAGGTTTCTCTTTTAGTTCAGAGAAATTGGTTAAGATGAGGAATTATGTGGCCACTGTCAATAATGAAGTAGACCTTGTCTTTGTGGTATGCTCAGGATTAACATCTGCTTATATATTGCACCTTTTGCTTTCATATCATATTTTATCTGATTTTGACTTTTATCCTTCATTGTCTATCTTCCTATACTTTTTCAGGTTGGTGCAATGGCCCATGGGAAAATTGATACAGATTATACGGATGATTACATAGCAAGTAAGTCCATTGTGCATTGTTTTTTCCTTGTGTACCAATCCTGTTCTTGAAATATCTGGAATTTTACATTCATCTGACATTCATATTATTTTTACTTGTTTATATCTGCATTTTTTCTGTTCTATTAAGAATGCTAGGCCTCTGATTAGTTAAAAGAGTTATGATTCACTATATTTGGAATATTTAGGAACTCTAAACCCCAATATTGTCAGTGAAGCTGAATTTAATACAATCGAAGTGCTTTAATGTGTAGTTTTATCGTTAATTTTTCTGGATTACAAATTATACTACTTTCTTTTGTGCTCTTCACTATCATTTAGAGGTCGGAACTAATTTTTCTGTCCTTTGTAATTGTTATCTTTTCCAGTTTCTGGCTATCCAATGAGTGCTGCCCGATGCATTGCAAGAATCTGTGATGCTTTGGAAGATAAATGGGATCTGTTGTAAACCAATTTTGTTTTCCTGTGCTTTTAGTTAACAATATTTGTCTCCATAATTTCAACATTTTTGAGTTAAATTCATTTTAAAGAGATATTTGTAAACTAAAAGCTGCTGAGACTCAGATCATTATTAGCATATTGATCGTTATCAAGTTTGAATGTTCACTTGTATTCGGTGACAAAATCTATGGATGACAAAATTATCCATGAATACATATATTCATTCATAGGGATTTATTGATGGGTATTATTATATCGCTTTCAGGGATGGATACAGTTTTTATATTCATTTTATTTTGGGATGGGGATGGATATCCACCTCATCCGGTCCTTTATCAATTTTAATATTCTATAAATATAACAAATTTAAGTTTTATTGTTAATTGTTAACTTATTTTTTTGTTTCTTTCTCACTGAAAAACTAAAACCTAGTTTCATAAAATAAGAAACGGCAGACAGCAGCTCCAAGTCTTTTCCTTGTTGACTCCTTAGGTTCTCTTTTTATTTATTTAGTCATTTTTCTTCTTTAAAGATTAACCATCAATCTTGTGATTATGATACTATGGCGGACCTGGTATCATCGGAATTGTACTATTCATTCTCACAACTGGCTTTCGGTAGAGGAGATATTGTCTTGGTCCAATTCTTTTCTTCATTGAGTATCAGCATGCTAATATCTCGGCTGTCAAGGATCTTGATCTGGTAGTCTCTTCTTATGGTATTCCACGATGGCAGGCTCCACCCTCGGTACTTACAAAATCAATTCGGATGCTTCCCTTTTCGCAAAGACAGGTCTGGTTGGTCGTGGGATGTAGATAAGGAACAATACTGACCTGATAATGGTGGCATTCTCCCAATAGTCTTCCTTCAGATATTCCTGCAGAGCTGCCTGAAGCAATGGGCATTCAAATTGGTCCCTCAATGGCTAAGGATGCGAGGCTTTCTCCTATGGTCGTGGAGTGTGATGCGCAAGTCTTGGTGCAGCTGTTTTGTTCTCATTCTTTACCATTGTCTGATATTGGCATTGTTCATTCAGACATTTATGAGTTGATGTCCTTGATATTGTTTACGTTTCAAGGCAAGCCAATAAGGCTGCTCATGCATTGGCAAAGCATGCTTTGTCTTTGGATGATGTTACTTATTAGTTGAAGTCCCTACTGGACTATTCAAGTTACTGTTGGAGAATTACCCGACTTCTTTGTAATGTTGTTCATGTGTAATGAACCTTTTTCAGAAAAAAAAAAAAATCGTTTTACTTCTATAAAACATGAATCTAGTCTAAACTCTAAAGTGTGAGTGTATTATTATTGTTAATTTTTTTATCGAGTTATTTATAATGTTTAATGTGAAAATTTTTTGAAAGATCTTTTAAAGATTTTTTTGTTTCTCCCTATAAATACCATTATAATTTACAATTCTAAATATTAGTTCCATTTTTCTCATGTAAGATAAAAAAATTTAATATTTTTATATCCAATACGAGGATAGGCAGAGTGACAATGGATATCCCTATCTCAATTTGGGAATTACCCGGATCTACTTCGCTTACTTAGAAACGGGTGAACATAGAAATGGAAATATACATCTCAAAAGGATGTGGGGATGGAGATTTAAATATCCACCCCCAATCCGTACCGTTGTCATCCCTACCTACAGCTGAGAAATTAGATCATCTATTATTTCGATTACATTTATTCATTATTGACTTGTATGTCACATAAGCTATAAGAGTCTTATGTGCATGTAGTCGACCAATGCATTACTTCATTGTTCATTCTGGATGAGAAAATATATGTGCAAGAGAAGCGAGAGAAATAAAGGAGAAACATTCTGGGCAAGGAAATATGCATTAGAGATGAATAAAACATCACCTTTTTTTTTCTTTTTATGAAACAATAATCATATGCAGGTATACAAGATGATTACAGTTGCGGTTATACATATGCCACAATAAATGATAAATCTATAAAATATTTACAATATTTAGATTTGCAGATAATTAACTAAAAGTGTTGTTCATTTCTTGATCAGTGGAACCGCAAGGGTTAAAATTGAACAATCTATTTCTGGCCTATTGCGCCAGCAAGCTGCTTCTTAAGGTTGAGGACCTCAATTCCTTTTGAAGCTAACCGATCCTTCAGGCTTGCTGAGGCATCCTCAAATTTCCTGTTCATGACATCTGATTCATCCACTGCTTGCTTGTATCTCAGACGAAAGGCATCTAACTGTGCTTGTGTCCCTCGAAGCCTCATTCTGAGCTTTGCCTTTTCCTTGCTACTCTTGACTTCATCCTGTTTCAAAATTGCAAGTGTATTGACAGTGAAAAGAAAATTATTGAGCGATTGCATGTCTCATTGGGACACAACTTGAATATAGCAGAATGAGACTTACGTTGTGCGTCTTTATTTTCAAGTCAGAAACTGTCCTTATCAGATCCTCTACTTGAACTTTAGCCTCCAGTAACTGACCAAAATATCTTGTCATTGATCGGACCATTCTAACCAATGCAGAAAAGGCTTGTGATCAACCTACCTCATCATTGCAAAGTTTTCTGAGAAGTTCCACTTCGACCATATGTCTCTGTTGCTCTTCAATCTGAGTCACCAAGCTATCCCTTTCCTTTGTCATAACCAGAAGTCGGTTTGTAACATTCTGTCAATCAACATGAGATCAATCAAACAGAGATGCCATGAATCTAAAACAGCTAATACCAGTTTCTGACGGCCAAAAGAAAAATAATTACCACGTCCCAACTGACAGCCATCATCTATTCTATTCGTTTGTTCAACAACAAAGCATAAAGATAGTTTGAAACCTGGAAGTCTTTTGACTGGTCTGATATAATATCCAACTTTCTAATTTGAGCAAGCAAATCTTCTCGTTCTGTGCTGAAGCAACTTAGCTCCTTCTGTAGTGTATCTACTTTTTCATGAGCATGGTGAAGCTCCAAAGAGAGCGTCTCCAACTTTGATTTCAACATCTGAAGCGGAAAAACAATTTACTTCTTGAGTTATTACTATAAAAAAGGCATAATATAAATCAATAGAACTTACTTCCTGAGATCTATTACTCTCAACATCAGCTCCTTCTAGGTCATTTCTCAGTTGATCAATCTCTAATGACTTCTCCATACTGCAATTCCAAAAATTTATATTCCAGATGCTTACAACTATAATGTAGAAACTGAATAAAATCCAGTAAAAATGAAAATCAAATGATTGTCTATGCTGATGACCAACATGAATCATGACAAATATAGGTTGCTTCTTTCCTTAAGTGCAGGAAAAAATTGAACATCCAAGAATTTTGAACAATAAGGGGAAGCATGCCAAACAAAATGAATAAAACAACTGAAAAGTAATCATAAAAGGGAAACAGACCACCACAAGATCACAACTTAAAGCACAGAGCAGTTTGATACCCAGTTGAGTTCTGAACAATCTGTGGAGTTTTGCAGAAAAAAGACTATTGCATATCCCAGATAAGGGGCAACTGAAAGATATATTTTATACCAATCTTCCTCAGCCTCACATCAAAATACTCAATAATTCATATTAAATACCATTTTGGCTATTAAGGAAAAAGGAGGGAAAAAAGAAAGAAAGAGAGAGAGAAGCAGATTATTCTCCATGCTTGGGTATATAGAGTTTGTCAACCTCACACACTGCATCTGAGTGATGAACTCCAGGCTTAAATGGTATTAAAACAAGTTACATGGTATGACAACCTCTTTAACATTTGAATGTTAAACGGATGAAATCAAAATGCTCTCTTTCAGAAATTCATCATCATCCAACTGCCACCTCTCCAGCTAACAATAACAAATGTGGAATATACACACAGAATGTTCATATTGTATGCAAGTGAAGGCATTAAGACAATGAAGGCCCTGGGCCAGAGAAATTTGAACACACAGTAGTTCTTTCTGTCCAAACAAAAAGCAACGACCAACAAACAGAGGTGCAAACATGACCGCTACACCAATCTACACAGAATCTCACCCTTCCATCGTGAAGCAATAACCATCCCATGGACGTGTAAATGCTGAGTAGCAGATATGTGACAAATAAATAGTCTAATCTGCTGCATATTTAATAACTTAAATATGTAGAATCTACAATGTACACATGACATGGAAGGGGTTGAATATCTATTACAGATCAGAAGTCATAAGGTACTAAGGTAGTGTCACATATTATTGGGTATTCAGGTAGGCTGTGATAGAACTGGAAGTTGATCCTACGAAGCAAAAATCAAATTTTGCCTATTGGCTTTAGTGTTCTACCAGAAAGCAAAGGATTTTCAATTTAGCACCTTTTCTTTCATTTGCCCTCTCAAGAAGCACAGGATTCATGAAGATATGATTCTTGCATGACATGCTTCTTACATCATTGTATACTATTAAAATATCATTTCGGCTAGCTAGTAGCTACCACGTGACATAGCAAAGAAATCCTATTAATACATTCATAGCTAAAAGAAAGGAACAGTAGAATAAACCTGCATTTCTTCTCCCATTCTGCATTTTTTTCAGAGTGTGTTAATCTTTCTCTGAGTACCTTACATTCTTCTCTGCAGGACTCTAATTCATTCCTCGCCTGTAATTTAATGGTTTATAGGTCAAATTATAAGATACGTGTGGAGAATTTTATATATTTAAAGTTTAAACCACAATTTCAATGTGAAAATCTCCACAGAATAAACAGAAACAGTTTTTAGACATCATTTAGACAAAACTGACAGTGATACCTTTCACAGAGAAGCAACAAATAGAAATAAGAAAAAACGTGAGTTCATAGAAACATTGCACAGTAGCCAAGAGAAAACTTACCCATTTAACTTAAAGACTTAAAGTCATGCACTCCATATGAACAAGACCAAAAGAACAATGTCTCAAAGTTGCCATATCCGATTTTTCTTTAGTTCAGAGTTACTGTTTTAACTTCCATTAATATGGATAAGATATAAGCTCCAAAAACTCTAAAGTCTAAACAAAAGATTACTTCGGGAAGAGAAAACACAATCTACAAAAATAAATGCCCTCATGCAAGACTGTAAACTTGGAAAAAGAAAACGAAAGAGAACCTTTTGAGGATATGCAGGTAACCACTTACAGATCTCTTGAAAACTGAAGTTAGAAAACAGATAAGTAAATATCGGTTTTAATAGATAATATACAAGGGTCCAAATTTATGGAAATAACGGTAGAAATATTGATATCAATTGGATATTCTACACCAATTTTTACAAAGATCAAAAACCAAAGTTGAAAAAAGTTAAAAAAAATAATAATTGCTAAGCAATTGGTTAAGAATCTGAGATTGAAAAAATCCAAAAAAAAATCATGTAAGATATGTGTTGAATGTTGGTTTGAGAAGAGTTGACCAACTCTTTCCTAGTTATGTAAATATTCTAAATTTCTAATCCTAGTTATGTTAGGAGTTCGGTTAAGTTAGGAGATGTGCTGTTTATATAGCAATAGTGTTTGTAAATATGTTAAGTTGAAATAAAAAACGTGATTTCACAAAGTTACATGGTATCAGAGCGGAAACCTCCAAACGCCTCTTGATCTCACCGTACGTCTCATCCTCGGCGGCTCCTCATCGCCGAGCGCCTCCTCCTGCTTGGCCTCTCCTCTCGCCGTGCGTCTCATTGTTGGCAGCTCCTCGTTACCAAGCGCCTCCTCCTACTCGGTCTCTCCTCATCTCCGAGCATCTCCGACATGAGTCGCCGAGCGTCTCCTAGCTCTTCCCTCTTACTGCTTTTTCCGGCAGTTTTCCGACAATTCTTCCTCTTACTGCTTTTTCCGGCAGTTTTCCGACAGTCCTTTCCTTTTACGTTTTTTCTAGCAGTAGTTAAACCCATCCTCCATGACCAAAGCCGATACTCCCACCGATTCTCTTGGTGAATCCTCTGGAGCCACCACTGGCATGAAATCCGCTGATTCTGGTGGTAATGGAGGAGGATCAGATCATCATCCAAACATCCCTATCACTAGCCACAAGCTGAATGGAAAATATTTTCTCCAATGGTCTCAGTCAGTTCTCATCTTCATAAAAGGCAAAGGGAAAGATGAATATTTGACAGGAAATATTACCAAACCTACAAAGGACTCAGTTGGTTTTAAAAAGTGGCTGATAGATAACAATCTCGTGATGTCTTGGTTACTCAATTCTATGACCAGTGACATTAGCGACAATTTTTTGCTCTATGAGACTGCACAGGAAATTTGGGATGTTGCAAAGGAGACTGATGAGAACTCACCTAGAAGAAGTACTAGAACTAGAAGGAGGAAAGGAGAAGTGAAGAGGATAGAAGAAGAAAAAGTGAGAAAATGAGGCAGTGAACCTCGCGACCGTGGTCGCGGTGCTCACTGGAGCACAAGGCTAGAAACCATCGCGACCAACCCAGGTCGCGATACTCACTGGAGAAAAATGGTGATTTAGCGCGAGGAAGAGAAAAATGAGGCAGTGAGCCTCGCGACCAAGGTCGCGATGCTCACTGGTCGCCCAAAAAACTTGAATTTCCTGCACTCTTTTAAATTGAATAGTTAGGGGCATTTTAGTCATTTCTCCATATTTTCTTATTTTGTATAAATAGAACAACTAGTCTAGGGTTGTAAACTATTCATTATCATCATCAATCAAAATTACAAATTGAGAGCATTTCTCTCATTCTCTTGGATCATCACCAAGAACAAATCGGTTCTTCTTGCAATTTCGCTTGTGAGATCAACTTGGGCTAAGGTTTGGGCTAATAACCTAAGCACTAGAGAGCAAGGGATTCCCTAAAAAGGTAACTAAGCTCACAATCTATCTATATTATTTGAATTTGTGTTGGGTTTTGTTTATTTGGTTATTAGTGAAGTTAGGGTTGTGGATTTGTATTGATTTCGGGATTAATTGAAGATTGGGTGTGTTATTGTGTTGATTGGGAAAATTAGGGTTCATAGGTGTTTGTAATTTGGGGCTAAATTGAAGCTAGGGTTGAATTGGGTTATTGATTGTTAGAGAAGTTAGGTTTGTTGTTGGATTTTGAACTAGGTCCTCAACAGAGACGTTCTCAATATATGAAAACGAGTCAGAGTTATTTGTTGTGGAAAGTGTGCTACACGACCTTTGTCAGGGTGAGGAAACTGTACTCAATATTTTACTAAACTCACTCGTTTGTGGCAGCAGGTTGATGTATTTCAAAAATACAAGTGGAAGGATCCTGAGGATGAAGAAACTCACAAAAAGAGTATCGAAAAGAAGAGGGTATTCAAAACCGTGACGAAGTGAGAGGAAGGATCTTGGCTATCAAACCTCTTCCAACTATCCAAGAAGCCTTCTACGAAATCAGAAGGGAAGAGCGCAGGAAGGTAGTCATGTTAGGGGAGAAATCCAATAGTACTCAGGCAGAAAGTAGCGCATTGGCTGCCCATGGTAACAAGCCTCGAAAGGGACGTCCATGGTGTGATCATTGTAAAAGACTTAGAAATCTCAAGTAAACTTGCTTGAAATTGCATGGAAAGCCAGCGGATTGGAAGCCTAAAATGGACAGGGAGAGTCATGGCTACATGACGACAAGTGCTGACAATCCTACTGCTGCCCAATTATTTAGCAAGGAACAAATCGAACTTATGAAGCATCTCATCAGCCAACAGCAGCCGCAAACAATCAATACTGGGTCTGTTGCACATTCAGGTAACATTCTAATGGCTTTAAATGCAAAATAATCACTACACAAGACTTGGATCGTTGACTCAGGGGCATCGGATCACATGACCGGAGACTCAAGTATGTTTCATACAACACTCCTTGTTACAAAAATCTAAACATATTGTTGGAGAAGGTTGACCGAATCTTACCAGATTTGGTTAAGTGTTATTTTAAGAAGTAAATATTCTAGATTATTATAATTAGTTATTTGTTTCCTAGAGTTATTTGTTTCCTAGTGTTATTTGTTTCCTAATTTATAATCCTTAGAAATTAGGAGTAGTTATTACTTAAAATTAGTCCTACTACAATTAGGAGTACTTTGTGTGTATATATATATGTGGTTGTGTATTTACAAGGTATCAATCAATATATATATTTTTCAGAATTCTTCATGGTATCAGAGCCGCCCTCACTAGGACGGTAAATTATTTTTTTATTTTTTTACTGATTATTTGATAAAATCAGCAAGCAATTATCATTAGTTCTGGTCGTTTATACCAGAATTTGAAGACTTATTCTTCTATTTCTATCAGAGTCTAGATTTCCACTCTGAAAACCAGGTTTTTTATTTTCTGATAAAAACCCTAAGAGTCCCGAATGTATTTCGGACTCCTTTACCTCTCTTTCTGTCTCGGTTCCTTCCACCCTGAAGCAACCATGTCTGAAACAGCACAGCAAACTGTTGCAGAAACGTATGCTCTTGTCATACAGGAGGCTGCTGCGGCTGCTGAGTTCAAGGCAAATGTCCGCAAATTTAAGGACAAGCCTAGGGCCTGGTGTGATCACTGCAATCAACCACGCCATACCCGAGAGACATGCTGGAAACTCCATGGCAAACTAACAAACTGGAAGCCCCGAGATAGGCCGAATACAGCCCCCTCTACTGTTCATTCTACCGAGCAGATGCAACTTAACAAGGAGCAACTGAATCAACTCCTAAAATTAATAAAAAACAGCCCCAATACCAGCTCTAACCCCAGTGGGTATCTTGCTCAAACAAGTAATGCTTTTACCGGCTTTATAAGTCAATTTACCTCTGCACCTTGGATCATTGATTCAGGTGCATCGGACCACATGACCAGTGCCTCATCTTTATTTAAAACATATTCTCCTTGTCCTAGAAACCAGAAAGTTTGAATTGCAGATGGGAGTTTATCTTCCATTGCAGGAAAAGGTTCTATTCAAATTTCTAATAATATTGTTTTAAATTCTGTTTTACATGTTCCTAACCTTTCCTGTAACCTCTTATCAGTTAGTAAATTATCCCAAGATTCTAACTGTTCCATTATTTTCTCTCCTATACACTATGAATTTCAGGACAGGACTACGGGTAAGATAATTGAGAGTGCTAAGATAAAGGATGGCCTTTATTACTTTAGGATGGTTCTCTTGAAGATAAGCTCGCTCTGGGATTGCAGTGTAATGTGGGCTCTCTCCCTGTAAGAGAACAAATTATGATTTGGCATTTTAGATTAGGACATCCTAGCTTTTGCATATTTAAGGCACCTGTTTCCTAGTTTATTTAATAAAATCTCCTTCAAAAATTTTCAATGTGATATATGTTGTTTTTCTAAGAGCCAACAAAAACCGTAATTTTCAAAACCTTATAGGACTTCAAAACCATTTTATTTAATACATAGTGATGTTTGGGGACCCTCAAAAATATCAACTCTATCTGAAAAAAGGTGGTTTGTAACCTTTATAGATGACCATACTAGACTATGTTGGATCTAATTAATGAAAACAAAATCAGATGTTGAAAAATTGTTTCAAGATTTCTATAAACTAATTGAAACTCAATTTCAAACTAAAATTAGTATTTTACGAACTGATAATGGAAAAGAATACTTTAATCAGTATCTTGGAAATTTTTTAACTGAAAAGGGAATTCAACATCAATCCACTTGTAGGGATACACCCTAACAAAATGGGATTGCAGAGAGAAAAAACTGCCACCTTTTAGAGGTTAGTAGGGCTCTTATGCTCTCCATGAATGTTCCAAAGTATTTATGGGGAGAAGCTGTTTTAACAGCAGCATATTTGATCAATAGGATTCCATCTCGTGTCTTAAATCATGAAATTCCTTTAAATTCTCTTAATAAGTTTTTCCCAGATAATAGATTGAGTTCAGATTTGCCTCTTAAGGTTTTTGGATGTACGGTCTTTGTTCATATACCTAATATATTTCGATCTAAACTTGATGTTAGGGCTGAAAAATGTGTTTTCATTGGGTATGCTCCTAATAAAAAAGGGTACAAATGTTTTAATCCTGTTACAAAGAAAGTTTTTGTAAGTATGGATGTTGTTTTTGTTGAACAAAAACCGTTTTTTAACAAAACTCATCTTTAGGGGGAGAGTGAAAAAGAAGATGATGAGTTTTCTTTTAAAAATTCTTGGAACCCTAGTACTTCTGTTTTACCAAATTCTGTTTTCCCTATGGTTTTAAATGATTATGAAGAGGTTATTTTTCACAAGGAAACAGAGTCTAGAAATATTGAGCTAGGAACAAATCAATTGCCAAATGTTACTGATTCTGATTCAAGGGGAGAAATATTACAGGATAAAGATCCTAATCTGGATAATTATCCTACAACAGAGCTGAAAGTTTATACAAGAAGGAAACCTCAGTGTAACAAAGAACAACCTCATCCAGCACCTAGTCGATTGCCTTCTCCAAGTCTTGGTACTGAACAAGCTGTAACTCAACAAGGTATCACTTCAGTTCCTACTCTTCCTCCTATATCTGAGTCTGTTAATCCTGAATTTTCTATTGATCTTGATATTTCCATAGCCATTAGGAAAGGGGTTCGAACTTATGCCAAACACCCTATAGCCAAATACCTGTCCTCTCACAGATTGTCCGATAAGCATAGAGCATTCACCTCAAACATCTCACACTTAGTTATCCCTAGAGTTATTCGAGAAGTCCTAAAACACCCTAGTTGGAAAACGGCTGTTATGGAGGAAATGAGTGCCCTCAATAAAAATAAAACCTGGAAAATCACCGATCTACAAGCTAGAAAGAAAACAATAGGGTGCAAATAGGTCTTTACTGTTAAATGCAGGGCTGATGGATTAATAGAGAGATACAAAGCCAGACTTGTTGCAAAAGGGTTTACTCAAACCTATGGTCTTGATTACCAAGAAACTTTAGCACCTGTAGCGAAAGTGAATTCTATTCGCATTCTCCTATCTGTGGCTTTGAATTTTGGTTGGCCTTTACACCAACTAGATTTAAAAAATGTCTTCCTAAATGGCAATCTTGAAGAGGAAGTGTTCATGGAACTTCCACCTGAGTTTGAAAAAGAAATGGGCAATGGTAAAGTATGTAGACTGGTGAAGTCCTTGTATGGACTCAAGCAATCACCTAGAACATGGTTTGAAAGGTTTGAAAAGGTTATGAGAAAGCTTGGGTACAATCAAAGTCAAGGATATCACACATTGTTTGTTAAACACTCTAGTGAAGGAAAGAAGGCGATCCTAATTGTCTATGTAGATGACATCATTTTGACTGGAGATGATAGTAAAGAAATTGAAAGAGTCAAGAAGTCTTTGGCTATTGAATTTGAAATTAAAGATCTAGGAGAAGTGAAGTATTTCTTAGGAATGGAGTTTGCGAGGTCCAAGAGAGGGATCTTTGTTTCCTAAAGAAAATACGTGCTAGATTTATTGGGAGAAAAGGGTATGACAGGATGTAGAGTTCTGAGACACCACTTGAGCTGAATCTAAAACTTGAGGCTGTCAAACCAAAAAATATGGTGGACTGAGAACAATACCAGAAACTAGTGGGAAAACTAATTTACCTAGCTCATACTAGACCCGACATCTCATTTGCAGTGAGTTTGGTAAGTCAGTTTATGCACTCACCAGGACCAGAACATTACGAGGCAGTTTTGAGGATCCTAAGATACCTAAAGGGAACTCTAGGAAAGGAACTTTTGTTTGCTAATAATGGGCACTTGCAGGTTGAAGTTTATACAGATGCAGATTGGGCACATAGTATAACTAACAGAAGATCAACTTCTGGCTATTGCACATTTGTTGGTGGTAATCTAGTGACATGGCAGAGCAAAAACAGTGTGTTGTGGCAAGAAGTAGTGCAGAAGCCGAATTCAGAGCTGCAGTCCTTGGAATCTGTGAGATAATGTGGATTAAGGGATTGCTTGAAGACCTAAAAATCCACATTTTGTCACCTCTAAAACTCTACTGTGATAATAAGTCTGCTATTGCTATAGCTCACAATTCGATTCTACATGACAGAACTAAGCATGTCAAAATAGACAAGCATTTCATCAACGAGAAAATAGATAGTGGACAGATTTGTATGCCCTATCTACCTATCGCAAAACAGGTGGCTGACATTTTCACTAAGGGCCTACCGAATAAGCAGTTTGAAAAGTTGATATGCAAGTTGGCCATGGAAGACATCTTTAGACCAGCTTGAGGGGGAGTGTTGGAGAAGGTTTACCGAATCTTACCAGATTTGGTTGAGTGTTATTTTAGGAAGTAAATATTCTAGATTATTGTAACTAGTTATTTTGTTTCCTAGTGTTATTTGTTTTCTAATTCGTAATCCTTAGAAATTATGAGTAGTTATTACCTAAAATTAGTCTTACTAGAATTAGGAGTACTTTGTGTGTGTGTATATATATATATATATGTGTGTGTGTGTGTGTGTGTGTGTGTGTGTGTGTGTATTTACAAGGAATCAATCAATATATATTTTACAGAATTCTTCACATATGCATAGCCAATGGTACCCTATCTAAGATGGCCGGTTTTGGTTCGGTTACTATTGAAGAGGGGTTGATTCTTACTTCAGTGTTACATGTCCCCAATCTAGATTGCAATCTATTTTCTGTGAGCAAGTTTACTCATGACCAAAATTTTTCTGCTAAATTCTTGTCTCATGTGTGTATTTTTCAGGACTTGGATTCGGGGAAGACGATTGGCAGTGCTAAAGAATGTTTTGGTCTCTACCTTTTCAAAGTTGATCTGAGTGTGGATACACAAATAATTCCAACAGCATGTGAAGCCGGTTATGAAAGGTTCCTAGTCAGTGTTGTTTTGTGTCTAAGTCTAGTAGTAATAAGGACATTATGGTTTGGCATTATCGCCTGAGTCACTTAAATTTTCTTGTCAAAACTCTTTCCATTAATGTTCAAAAATAAAAATCCCTTGCATTTTCAATGTGAAGTGTGTCAGCTTGCAACATATACTAGAAGTACATATCCACCTCTATCTCATTGTGTCTCTAAGCCATTCTCAATGATCCACAATGATGTTTAGGGTCCACGAGTTCCAAACATGACTGGAGCTAGGTGGTTTATCTCATTTGTAGATGACCATACTAGAGTTACATAGATCTATCTCATTAAAGAAATTTTTGAAGCTCCAACAATTTTTAAGGTTTTTAAAAGCATAATTGAAAATCAATTCAACACCCATATTCAAATTTTAAGAACTGATAATGGCAAGGAATATTTCAATTCAAGTCTCGGAAATTTCCTATCTGATGAGAGGATTATTAACCAAAGCACATGTTGATACTCATCAACAGAATGGAATCGCTGAGAGGAAAAATCGAAATATTCTAGAGGTCGCTAGGTCTTTATTATTTTCTAGTCATGTTCCAAAAATTTTTTAGGGTGAGGCAGTTCTTACTGCTGTGTTTTTAATAAAGCGAGTTCCTTCTCGTGTTTTAAAGTTTTTAACTCCTTGTCAAACTCTAAAAACTTTTTATCCTTATACTAGGCTTATGTCAGATATCTCTCCAAAAATAGTTGGCTGCACTGTTTTTATTCATGATACCCCTCCACATCGCAACAAACTTGATCCCAAATCAATCAAATGAGTCTTTCTTGCCTACTCTCCTACTAAAAAGGAATACAAGTGCTATTGTCCTAAGTCTCGCCGGTTTTTTCACTCAATGGATGTTACCTTCTTTGAAAACACTCATTTCTTTCCTAAAACAGCTATTCAGGGGGGGATATCAAATTAAGAGTCAGAGTCAGAATATTTGTTTTTAAACTCAAACCCTAGTCAAACAGAAACAGAGAGAAACAAGGAATCAAACAGACCCTAGTCAATGCCAAGACTCCCAACCAAATCCAATAGTCCAAGGAACTTACCCACATAATGAGGCAGATACGAATACAACTCCAGGTTAAGAAATAGAAACAGAGGCAGATTCGAATATAGTACCAGGTCCTGAAACAATTAGTGAACAACCCATTGCAGTAAGGAAAGGGTACAGAGAATGTAGAGATCGCCCATTGTATCCTATGAGCAAATATTTAAGCTATGACAATCTCTCATCTGATTTTCAAGCTTTTATCACAAAAATATCTGAAACTCTGTTCCAAAGAATATTCAAAAAGCATTGAAGGTTCCTAAATGGCAACAAGCTGTCTTTGATGAAATCCAAGCACTGAAGAAATATGAAACCTGGGAACTATCTGATTTGCTGAGAGGGAAGAAACCAATAGGTTGTAAGTAGGTGTTTACAGTTAAGACTAAAGCAAATGGGAGTATCGAGAGGTACGGCAAGGCTTGTGGCAAAAGGATTCACGCAGTCTTTCGGCATTGACTATCAAGAGACGTTTGCACCAATAACAAAGCTCAATACAGTCAGAATATTGTTATCTCTTGCAGCAAATCTCGATTGGCCCTTACATCAATTAGCTGCAAAGAACACCTTTTTGAATGTGGATCTCACCAAGAAAGTGTATCTGAAAATACCACCAGGGTTGGAGACTCCTGCAAGGCTGCAACTACAAACAAAGTATGCAGATTGCAGACATAGAAAATCTCTTTATGGCTTGAAACAGTCTCCTCGGGCTTGGTTCGAAAGGTTCTTGCAATTCTGAAGAAATATGGATATGTGCAATGTCAATCGGATCATAGCATGTTTGTCAAATACTCCCAAAAGGAGCAGCGCGCAATTCTAATCATGTATGTAGATGATATCATCCTAAGTCCTAACAGGGAATTTTTTAGAAGAACTACCAAGGATTAAAAGGTGGCTGGCCGAAGAGTTTGAAATCAAAGATTTGGGGTATCTTTGGTACTTCCTAGGCATGGAAGTGGCTCGCTCTAAAAGAGGCATCTTAATTTCACAATGAAATATGTTTTAAACCTCCTACAAGAAGCTGGAATGATGGATTGTAAACCTATTGAAACTCCTATGGATACTACTATAAAACTTGGTGGAAACACAGATAGTGCTCCTATGGACAAAGGGAGATACCAACGACTTGTAGGAATGTTAATTTATCTCTCACACACATGGCCGAATATTGCTTTCCAGGTTAGCGTTGTAACTCAATTCATGAATTGTCCAACAGAAGAGCATATGGCTGCAGTTCAAAGGATTCTCAGGTATCTCAAATGACTCTTGGAAAGGGGTTGTTTTTTGGCAAATCAACAAATACAGATATAATAGTCTAGTCGGATGCTGATTGGGTAGGATTCATTTAGGACCGTAGGTCCACTTTAGGGTATTGTACAATGATTTGGGGTAACTTGACCACATGGAGAAGCAAAAAGCGATCGGTTGTGGCTAGGAGTAGTGCCAATTTCGAGCAATGGTACATGTGATATGTGAAGGACTTTGGCTTAAGAGAGTCCTAGGTGAACTACGGTTATCGTTGGAAGAACCTATCAATATGTTTTGTGACAACAAAGCTAAAATCTGTATTGCTAAGAATCCGGTCCATCATGATAGAACCAAACACATTGAAATTGACCGACATTTTATCAAGGAGAAGATAGAATGTGGAGTTTTAAAGCTCTTTTACATTCCTACTGAACAGCAAGCTGCAGACCTACTCACCAAAGCTCTTTCACGGAATAAATTTGAAGAATTAAGCAGCAACATGGACATGATTAACATCTACAACCCAGCTTGAGGGGGGGTGTTAAATGTTGGTTTGAAAAGAGTTGACCAACTTTCCTAGTTATGTAAATATTCTAATCCTAGTTAAGTTAGGAATTCGGTTAAGTTAGGAGATGTGTTGTATATATAGCAATAGTGTTTGTAAATATGTTTAGTTGAAATAAAAAAACGTAATTTCACAAAGTTACATGAAATCGGATATATAAACGCTGTAAAATCATAAAAAAAGAAAATCAAAACTCTTATGAATGTGATATTTTACCAATATTCTAACTATATTTCCTAATATTTACCGAAATATCTACAATTGTTTGGAAATTTTACATTAACCGATAATCAAAACCCAATATTTTACTAATATTTCCCGATATTTTGGACGATTCGATTAGCCCTCATTTTCAATATTGGTACCCCCAATATTCCGAAAAGATCAAGCATATGATCGATATTTACTTCCTTAGTTTGAATCTTACCTCCAAAATTCTTTTTGTTCCCTCTTCTATTGCTTCAACAGAAGCTTTCTCCTTAGAAGCCCATATTGCCTTTTCCTCCTCCATTTCCAAAAGTGAATTTGTCAATTGCTACAAAATCAAAGGAAAAACATATGAATAGTTCTGTACCAGTAAAAAAAATAATAAAATAAAATATATAAAAACATATTCAATTGAAAGTTCCGCTACCATTGCTAACTCCTCCTTTTCGTCAAGCATCGTCTTTATAGTGCTTTCCAAGTTTTGCTGGTTTGTCTTTGATTCTTCCAATCTAAGTCTCTGGATAGAGAGAAAAGACTAAGAAGCCATACTAGAGAATTTAAAAAGAAATAGGAAGAAAAATTATCTCAAACATAGTAAAGCAAAAAGAATTTTGTAAAACCAGTCAAACTCAAGTAGAAAAATGCCAAAAAGGAAAAAAGAAAAAGGAGCTTACAAGGTCAGACATCACTTCTTGCAATTCATTCAATTCGGTATTTGATATGTTCAATGTCTGAGACACAGCTTCTAGTTCTGAAGCAAAATTTTCATTCCTAGATATAGCCTCTTCTTTTTCGCTGTATGCAGCTGCTAAGTCCTCTTCCAAAGACGCAATAGTTGTTTCCATTTCAAATGCAAGAACTTCTAGCTTCTTGTAGTCTTCCTAAAAAATGACAAGAAATTTAAAATCGAAAAAAAAAATGATCAGAATTGAAGTCCTGTGTATTTGAAATGATTCCATCATCCACTAGCTTATCACAAAATGAAACTGCAAACCAAGGGGGGAAACCTGTTTCAACTAGCCAGATAGGAGAACTTCTTGAAAGATCACTAAGCCATCACAGCCATTTATTTATATAAGATGACCACCAAGAGCAGCATTTCAAGACTCGAGAAACTCGAGAAAACTATTCGCAAGTGTTCAATGCATTGGTTAAATAATATCTTGGAATGCTTACAATAAATTCATGCCGTGACAGCATACTCTACTAACTGAAGTAGGAATATTTGATAACTGTAAAACAATAGTTTTAAGTTTCTAGACCATATAATAGAATACCAACCATGGTGTTATCATGTCAATGCTAGGGAACTTGAATATGGTAAACCAATAATTGCAAAAGGAGGTTGACTTGATTTCAACACAATGTAACGTACTTTTTTTCATTCTTGCAAAGTGAAAATGGTGTTGATAGTCTATTATTTCAACAGGCATGACAATTGTTTGAACACAATCTGTAATTTATACCAAACATGTCCAATTCACAGATATCTAACTAATTGAGATGACGAGTCCCATTGACATCACCTGCATCTGTTCATAAGAAACACCAGGATTCTTTCCCTTTTTTGAATCAAACACTTTTGAACTCCGGTCAACAACTGAATCACGCCTCCTACCAGCAAATGAGTCACGTTTGCTAATATCACGCTCAAGAAGAATCTTCTGACCATGCAAACGTTTTACCTCCCGTTCAGCAAAAGCTTTCTCACCCTGCATAAGTGTGATTACTTTTGCAGTTATTATTTTGGACTAAAAACTTAAATTCTACACCATAAATTAAATGCTAATGATATAAAACCTCTAGTTTGGTTTTCTCCTGGATGGCACTCTTAAGCTTGAACTCAGTCTCTTTCAATTTTGATTTTGTTTTATCAAGTTCTTTTCTCAAACTCTCCTTTTCCCTGGCCAAGGAAGAGGATGATAGACATGATAATTCCTTCTCCAGATTTTGAATTTGAGAAAAAAAATCTAATTTTTCCGTATTTTGCTGTTCCGAAAGTGCCTGCAACAATGCTGAACATGTCATGAAGGAACATTTTACCAATAAATATGTGGTGGATTGTAAAAATTCTTACCATTAGTGACACTTTATAGTTTTCAGCATTTACACTTACTTCTTGTATCTGCTTCTGCAGATCAATAGATTGTTTGTTCAAAAGAAGCTGCAAAGTATTAGTGCACATAATTTTTCAGAAAGGTTAGAGTGATCGTAAACTTACAACTGAGCTACAGAAAAAGACCAACCTAACCAAATAAAAATTTAATAGAAATGACTAAACCTTCTCACTCTCGAGTTCAGAAATTTTCTGTCTCATGTAAGAGTGTAGCTTCTCATGGTTACAAATAACGTAAGTTTGCTGGTCTGAAATGAGATGCATCAGACCCTTGAATTCCTGCAATATGATGCATGAAATGAAATAGACTGGTCAGAGGACAAAAACCATCCTAAAAAAGTGGAATATGAATATTATACATGATTCTAACCATCAAACAGTAGAATCCAAGAACAGGTTTTCAAGAAGTTTAAGGACCACTCACAGAGATCTCATTATATACAGCAGACAGACTCTGGAAAACTTCATCCACAAGTAATGTGACACTACCCATTACTTCTTTTGCATTCCGGATTTCAGACATGATATATTGGACTTCCATTGAAAGCTTTATCACAATGATGAGAAGCTTAAAATCAGTTTCTTAGGCTCGGAAAGAACATTTACATGTAATATATACAATTCATCAATCAGAGTATGCAACTATGCTAAAAATGTAAAGAGCAAGAGATAATAGATAATGACAAACATTAATATTAAGCAAAAGTTACTTACATCAGTTCTTCCAACAGATCCACTGGAAGCAAGCTGTTCACAAGCCACCCTAGCCTCCTCCCTTGCATTAAGAAGTTCTTCATGAAGCTATAATCATTATAAAATGCAGAGAAATACAAAGAAAAATTAATGTAGTGGAGCACAAAGGACAAATATTATGAATGGTTTAAAGCAAGAAAACAAAAAAGAGCATTCTTATAGATCTTTTTGAGATACATATATATATATAGAGAGAGAGAGAGGGGAAAGGGGGAGAAGCAGTTCTCTTAACCAAAATACAAGTAAAAATTATTCTACTTAAGGTAACCAAGTCTAACTCCAGCATTGGTACATAAATTGGTGCCTACATACTACTTACCAACCTCAATTTATGAAGTGATAACCAAATAAATCCTTTATATATACTCTCATCAGATTTGTGAAGGATTTAGCTACGCTTTTTAGCAGTAGTCCCTTTAGGAAAGTAGATAGCTTAAGCCAATTCTCTGTAAATTATTCAGAAAAGACTTTCACAATTTACCTATTTTTATTACAATAATTTTATTCAGCAGAATAATGGCAGTCTTAGGGATTGGCATTCATTGTTCATCTACCTATTAAGCAAGGTTGCAGAAAGCGCTAGTCGGACAGCGACCCACCGGGATTAAGCGGTCTACCAGAAGTCGACCGGCCAGCCGGCCAAAAAATTCAACTTCAAAATAAAAATCCTCAAATTAAACTTCAAAACCCTAAATAAGTAAATAGAAAATAGTGAAATACCAAGAAACACCTTACTGCCGACAAGAGAGGAGGAGGTCACGACCACGGGAAGAAGAAGGTCGACGAGAAGAAGAAGAACGAAGAACGAAGAAGAAGAAGAAGAACAAAGAAGAAGAGAAGAAAAAAAAAATTTAAAACATAACCCCTAAAACGACGCCGTTTTGGGGGTCATGTTTTAAAAAAAAAAAAAAACAGAATCAGCGTCCAAAACGGCGTCGTTTTGGATGTTGAGTTCATATCAGGGCAAACTGTGACCCTAAATTCTTCCTCCGCCGCAACGCCGCCCTCCCCTTAAGCGCCTAAACCGCCGCTTAACTCCAAAGCTCGGCGGCGAGGCACCATCTAGCACCTCGCCGACGATTAAGCGGCAATTTATGCCGCTTTCTTCAACACTGCTATTAAACTATTTCGAAGTTTCAAACTATTAGAGAGTCTTATATCATTAGTTGGACCCTTTTCTGACAGCTTAAGCTTTTAAGTCCATTAGTTACTGACACAAACATTTCTCATAATAAACCATTAGAAACTCAGTAACAAAATTACAATGGAACCAGAAATGAAGAAAAGAACCGTCTTCAAGAATGGCCAAAGAGAGATAAGAAAATTACAAGTGAGGAACATCTATCTATTGCACCAATGTACTAAATTGTAGCACGACTGCTCCAAAAGCCAATATGAAATCACATTAATATGTAGACCATTTTATTTGAGAAATGAAGGATATACAATAATATTTCAAAAACAAATAATGATTAGATTCAAAAGTATTCAAAAATCAGTTCTACTTAGGGTCACTAACTCATCTTGTCCAATACTCCAAACACGGACCTGAAAAATGAATTTAATAATTTTCTTTTAGAACCTCAAGAGAAAATAATATAGAATCTAATAACAGCTGAAAAATGGTGTTCAACCGAAGCCCACAGGGATAGATATCTTGGCTTCAGTGACTCGTACGAACCATGGTATATTGATTCTTGATAAAAATGCAATTTATGCGGGTACAAAACTCAGTGGTTACCTCACATTTTGCTAAGTTTTTAGCCGAACAAGCAACAAAAGAAAAATTGATCAAGTAACACATAGTTTGATAGCTATTCACTGGCCTGAACGCTCATGCATGGTTGTCTTTGACCATAATTACCTCTTCAAACTTCTCCCTGGCACATATATTCTGCTCAGTGGCTAGTTCAACTAGACTGTCCAGATTTTGTTGGCTTGAAGACTTCTCCATTTCCAACATCTTAATCTACAAGAGAAAGCATATAACAAATTACAGTTACTACAAAATCAGTGAGTTGAGAAAATAACACAAGCTAGGGAAAGGAGAAAAGGAAAGAATCTAAAAGACCAAAAGAAAAGATAAAAGACCTTCTCTTGAAGTTGCTTGATCACAATAATAGCCTCTGACTCCCTTACACTCACATTTTTGTCCCCATAAAGGGTACCTTTATTCACATGATGTGTGGAAGAGTCATTACAATTCACATCGTAACATAAATCAGACTCAGCTAGCTTCCTTCTCAAGAAATCAATATTTATCTCACTCACAGTTTTCTGCATGAAAAAAGCATAAGCAAAAGATGGAGGATTCATACTGTATCAATGTCTGGGAGAAAAAAAGCACCAATTAAACAATAAAAACCTGAGATTCAAATTTCAAAAGCAATTCCTCGTATTCTGCTTGCAGTTCCACTAGCTCGTTGTCCTCCTAACAGCTTAAACATGTTAGATTGCAAAAACTTCAATCAAAAGACAGGTGCTGCAAAAGGCATAGTACAAACCACAAAAGAGCTTTGCTTCCTGAGTGGTACTTTTCTCCTGTTTGTTACATGTAATAAGGCACACGGATCGGGAAAATTACAATCTTCCGATGAATTAATTTTACAATCTTCTTGTTTGCAGGATTCACTCCCCACTTCAGTTTCATTCACCAACTCTTCAAAAGCAAGAAGTGGCCCAATATAACGTTCTGGTCTCATTGATTTTACAGCAGAAGCCTTGGGTTCGAAATCTGAATACACCTAAAGTGCAGCAAAAGAACACTATTGTTAGCTTAGATTCAAACCAAATAAGATCATATACACTAAAAAAATTTCCTGTAGAACAAGTGGCAAGAATAACGTTAATACTTGAAATCTTCAAAAGGTCTGAATCTCTGTCATAAGAAATTCAAAACTGGATCTGGATGAGATTACAAGCATGGAGTAAAGCCTTAGTATTTGTAGAGTCAAGATTTAAAGCTGACTAGATCTTTTTTAAGATAAAATACATATTAACATAAACATTTTTTGGTATAACATTCTAGATGAAAAACTCCACTTCAATATTGCTGCATCTCAATTAATCTAAGGCCATATTGCCCATAACTTTTGTTTCTCCCTGATTACATTTGCTTTCTTAATGGCCTTCCAGCCTTCCTCTTGCCGTCACAACACTTTCTTCGGTACAAATAATAGAATATTGAGTGGCAAAAATCTTCAGAACTGACAGGGCTCCATGGCTGTTTCCAATCTCAAATATTTATTCAACAATTATACCCTTTATAACTAAATTTATCTAAAGTAAAATTTGCAATAAATTAGTTTTTCATATTTGAATTTAGAAATAATTATTTTGTAAATGTTCAATTATGACCTATCATAATAACACCTAGATACAACAAATTAGCCCGCCCTTTCATTATCATGCAATCATCACCAATCGATATTAAGATAATATAGTGCATGCTACAAGCACACGCATAGCAAGCAATGCAATTAGTTTTTCCTTGAAAAACAAAAGAACAAAATACCTGTTCAAGAGTCTCTCGTGAAAGTTTACCAGGGCACCAGGTGTCCCGTCTCTTCTCCTGCAGCAGCAAACAGAAAATATTCACCAACAATTATGGAAGCGGGAAGATGAATTAATTAAACGATACAGTAATAGCTCAAGGTTATGCAAACAATTCACATATTTATTAGAGAACCCACTTATGAAGCTAGAGAATATGAGATAAATCCTACATTGAAAATATAAGAGGCAAGAGAAGGGTGTACATATGAATGGATGCCACAACCCAAGTGACTAAACTAGTCATTTGGGTTGTAAGGATATCTAACAATATATACACCACTTATCCAAAAAAAATATATATATATATATACACCACCTAGGATAAACATAAAAAAATACACTAAATAACAAATTTTCATATACTTCACATAAACATAAAAGAAAAAAAAAAAAGACACCACGTATCAAAATTTCACATACTTCACATAAACTTTAAAAATACACTAACTATCAAAATTTAACATACTTCACATAAACATTAAAAAAAACACACACTAAGCATCCAAGTATCCAATTTTCACATGAGCTTAAAAAATGGACTAAATATCAAAATTTCACATACTTCACACAAACATAAAAATTACACTAAAGTATCAAAATTTCACATGGTACTAGGGCCTTTAACAAACATCACCGTGATTCTCTGGTCGAGCTCTGCCAAACAATAACTCAAAACAATAAATAAATAATAAAAAATGAGTGTGGCCAATCAAAGTCTGGCTAAGGGGCCAATCAAAGCCAACTCTAGCTCACTAAGCCTACCTAAGCTCACTAAGTATCAGAATTTCACATGGCATCAGAGCTTTCGACAAAAGTCATCATGGGCCTGGACCGAGCAGATGGCCAACAAAAAAATAAATAAATAATAAAAAAAAAAAAGTTGGTCAATCCCTAAGGCTTATTTTTTAAAGTACATGGTAAGACATTCAATCCCTATCAAGTTGCATATGTGAATTCAGTAGCAAACAAAATTTTTGCAATAGACAAATCAAAAATACTTAGATTAAACATATCATGAAAGAAATTTGCTCAAATTACTCTTATTTCGAAAGCATATACTTTTATTTGCAATGGTCTAATCACATTTATACGAATGAACAAAGAAGAAATTTCAGTCCATTCTTTGAATTACAGCTTCCTCTAGAGCATAGTTGTCAAAGGGGTAACCAGGCGCGAGGCGCACAGGCTGCGCCTCCTCAGGCACAGTGCATGGCGCCAGGCATGCACCTCCCGCTCCTAGGCGCCAGGCGCAAGGCGTGCGCCTCCCGCGCCTCTTTGAAAACTTGATTTTTATTTTAATTTTTTTATAAAAAAAAAAAGGTGTTTAACACACTATAACAAAATAACAGGCTAAAAGACCTTGTTTAAAACCCTAAATGAAATAGTATATACTAAACCCTTAGGGTAAAACTATCAATTCACAATATAACTTATACTTAACTTATACATCTATAATGATACAAACCTTTTTAAAATGATCACGACTCTCATCCCTATTTGAATATAACACCATTGAGCTCAAATTTTCTATTTTCTTTGCTTGCTCTTGCAATACTTTGTCACGCTCAGCTTGGGCTTTCTTTTCCTCCTCCAACTCTAACGCTATGCGCTCCCTCTCCAATTCAGACTGCAAAGCAAGTTTAGCAACTTCCAGCAAACAGGCACACACTCTCTAAAAGATAATTATCTATAAAAGGAAATTTATCATACCTGTAATAAAGTATTTCGTAAATTGAGAATCTCTTCACCCAAATGTTCTGAGTGAGAACCCTAAAGTTCAAAAGAAAATGGTTGGCAAAGCAACACTTTGTAGAATCACATATAGGAAACTACATCTTCACTACAATTATGCCCACCTGCAATTTGGCTCGAAGCTCCTCAATTTCTTTCTTTTGACGTTTTAATAAGGCAGCATCTGTTAAAATCTGGAGCGAAAAAACAAGTTGGGTTAGAATCCAAGTAAATGAAGGAACAAATATATAATACATTTTGATATGCAATGAAGAAACCAAAAGCAAATTGGTATTGCCATACATTTTACATGGGTCATTTATATTGGCTATGAAAAAAAATGGGAAATCCGAGAATAAAATGATGTAAGAAAAATTAGAGCGGAACCTCATTCACGCGAGCACAGTTTGTGACACATTTGGCTCTACTGGCAAATTGAAGACTGCTTTTAGTCTCATCTGCATGAATCTACCATCAAATTCAAATAGTCAAATAATTAGAATTGAAACTAAATCAAACAAACTCTTAAAGACAACCATAACCAAAAGTTTAAGCCTGCAGGCAAGGCCAAAACAACGATATTAAAAGCCAAATACAAACACAAATCCTATGCACTATTGTAGATAACAATTACAAATTCAATCACGTAGTGACTCGAACTCAAGATGATCTAGTAAATCAGACTCTATTACCATGTTAAGTAGCCATTAGAGCAAAAATTTTAAGCTCTTAACACAAACAATTCTAAGTAAATGTAGAAAAAACATTAAAACAAAGAGTTGCTGATATTGATTTTTTTTTTTTCCTCAATTGATATACATCACATCTTTGTCCCACATTCCAAAAATTTGTGGAACCATAAAAAAATTTATAGAATAAATCATGCATTCCTAAAACTAAAGCCTTAACCTAGGTTAAGGTATGAACACAGACAAACAATACATTTGATTGAGGGTTTCCCACATCACATTTACAAACAAATAACAAAGTTCTAATTTATTCATAAAACTTATGCAAAAGTTTTTGAAGTATGCATTTAAGGATGTTAATCAAGCATTGTGTTTTCACTTTATAGAGTGCTACCTGTGCAAGGGTGATATTGCATATTATAGCTGTATTTGCATTTCCACCAAGAGCTGGTTGTAATATGCGTGTAAGTTTGCTATCCCGATATGGAACATGACCCCTACATCAAATATTGAATGATGTTGTATATGTCTATGAAAACAGCACTTTAAGTCTCAACAAATTTCTAAACGTTTTAAGAGCTTACCCTTGGCTTTCAGCCCCTTCACTCAACTTTTTAATCACAGTCCCTAGTGTCATCAGGCTTTTATTGATATGGGAACCCTCTTTGAGCCGAACACCTTCTGCACCGGTCTTTGCAGCACGCTCTGAACCAGCAAGGTCCACTAAATTCTAAAACAAACAGAAAAGAAATAATGAACGCATAATCAATATTAGGAAAACTAAAGATATATTGTTATGGGCAAAAACGATTTAAATAAAAGTAGAACAAAAAGTTAAAGATGGATAGATCTAGTAATCACATACCAAAACTGATACACGAACTGCATCACAAGAATTGCCAATAGCGTCATCTTCAGTTCTATCTCGACTCTCAATTATCTAGTACAACTAAAACAGTAAGATTGATGAACACATAACTGTGTGACACAGAACAATGATGAAAAAGCATATGCCATTACCATGCGGAAAATGGTGTGTGACCGACTACTGTACAAATTCATATTTGTCTCTCCAATATGCCTATGAGCTGAAAGTTAGAGAACAACTAAATTAACAAATACCCATAGGTCGCAGTTCAGAGCATATATATATATAAGCAGCATAGAAGACAAATTATGTGTGCGTGTTCATGTATGTGTGCGTGTGTGTTGAGACCATAAGAAGATCTAGGAGGCTTGCGGGCGAAGAAACAAGTCTTGCGGAAGAAGAAATAAAGTGGCTGGAGAAAAAGCAACCTGTTTAGGCGCAGATTTATTTCCTATTTTATTTGGTTATTTGTTTCCTATCTTATTTGCTATTGTTTTCCTTTTAGAATTAAAATTTCCTAGTCCTTTCATTATAAGGATTTAGTTAATTAAACTTTATTTCTTAGTCCCTTCATTATTAGGATTTAGTTAATTAAACTCTATTTCCTAGTCCTTTCATTATTAGAATTTAGTTAGTATAAATAGGGGCTTTTCATTAGTTTGTATCCATTATTCAGATTATCAATAAACTTGAGAGAGACTTTCTCTATTTTGGCTTTTCTAAGCTTGGGCTAGTTTTAAGGCTAATAATCTAGTTCTAGTTTAATCGGTTTTTCTTGGAATTTCGCACTCAAGAATCACTTGGGTTAGGACAAGGGCTAATTAACCCGCGTTCTAGAGAGTTGGTGATCCCTAATTAAGGTGATCTTACTCAAATCTATCATATGCCTGAGTTGTTTGGGGTGCAAGTTAGGGTTTGTTGTTAGATCTATACCTAGGTCCTCAACAGTGTGTTTCTATGTGTGTCTAGAAATTCTCAGATCAGAACCGTCTACATGATTTTTGTTTAATCGCCCAATAGAAAACTGGTCCCTCAACCTGGGTAAGTAAAATCAAGATGTTCTAACTAGAGAATGAATGTGTATACATAAGAAAGAGTGAGAGAGAGAACATGAACACCCTTGTTTTGACATTACTGACATTGTGTTCAATCATATGCAAATAAGCAGCCATGTCAAATGGTCACCATCTTAATTTCTAGGAAAATACATAAAATAAGTAAAATAAAAAGCACGAGTATAATTACACTCTCCGAACTCCATGAAATCAAGAACTTGCTGAGGAGAGGCAACAATTTCTTCTCGCAAACCAGCAACATATATTCCCCGCTGAAAATATGGAAGCAAATGAACTAAATAGCCAGTAAAACATTAGCAAAATATCATGAGTAGGTACCACTAAACAGATATTAGTACCTCTAGATTCTCATGAATCTGCAGTTTTCGATGCTCAGGAGCCAACAAATCATTTATGTCCTCATTATAGATCTCCATATATGACATTCGTAGAAGGAACTCTCGATCAACATCCTGAAATTGAATAAAGTATCTAAATACATCCATGCATACACAATCTAAAAATTTTAAGCAAGCAATACAGTACTTGGAAGCCGACATATATAATCATTCTATGCCTTGACATAAAAGTACATTCAATGGTCTCTGCTTCTCTTTGTGCTTCTCATCTGCACTTATGTTGTACTAGATATTCAACCCCATGCCATTTTTAAATGACAACTATTGATCAAAAAGAAATATGACATCAAAGCTGGAGCAGAGAAATCAATTTTCCAGAAGCTAAAATAGTTATTTTCAAGATCCCAGCTTAAAGAAAATAAAATTGCATAGATCAAACCATTACTACCAAGTTACTGGCTCATTCAGTCAGATCAAAAAAGTTAAGTGTTATAAAAGTTTCCAGTGCAAAATGAAGCCTTTGACATTCAATCAGTGTACTCCAAGCTGGCCAAACTGGACCTCCTACTGTCTTCCTCAGCTTACAGATAAGCAGACATAACCAGGACTAAAGGTCACTGGTATTCCCAGCAACAGAGAAAGCACTTAATCAACTAGACATGCTACCATATCATATTAATGCTTAGAAAACTTCAATTGCATATGGAACATATTCAAAGCAAATCTTGCCAAAACAATTCTTACAAGATATCTTATTAAAAAATTTGGTTGTATAATTTCAAAAAAAAATTCATCTACTTTCTCAACCAGCGTGATTTCATCACTGTCCAAATCATCTATTTTAAACACTCATCGTGAATAAGAAAAAAAAACACTCAACTCACTAGGCCAAGCAAGGTATAACCTGAGTTCCCCATCCACACCAAACCATAATGTTTCTATAAGATTTCAGATTGCTTTCTCCATTCTAGTCAAAAATTAACCCTCGAGTCTAAGCTCATTCACCCCCAATAACATCAACTCTAAAGAAAATGTATTCAGCAGTACAATGAAACTTAATTCTAACATCTGACTGGTAAGAATGTAGTCTTATGGCCATCCAATGGCAATCATAAACATAAATCATTCACTACAGTTTTGATATTTATTGTATACACTATATGTAGAATGCTTCCAACCAATAGTACACCCACCAGAAATCTCATATTTAATTTCCAACTCAAAACAAAGTTGACCAAGATTTTTTAGATGTAAATATAACATTCAAGAAATGAAAATGTCAGAGATAAAGAAAGTGAAGAAAGCATGAAGTACCTCTTGTATGATGTCAAACAAATCATGCACAGCAAGAGGGATGACACCGGGTTCAATACGCGAGCCTCGCATTGTATGTGTTTTTCCGCTGTTAGTCTGTCCATAAGCAAAAACCGTACCTACACAGAAAGCGAGCAACACGGGTGCATATTACAATATAAGAGGTGCAGTTAAAGAATAATACAAAATTTCTTATAAAACGTCTAAAATGCATTGACCCTAGAATCCATTAATGCAAGTCATATTCAGCAGAAAAATAACAAACATGTAAACAACTAACTCAAGTGAAGCGTACCATTGAATCCACGAACAGCAGCAGCCACAATGTCTCTAGTACGATCTTGATAAACCTCAGCAGTTTTACAATCTTCCCCAAAAATCCGGTCTAAGACCCGAAAATACATTAAAAAAAACAGAAATTTTTAAAGAGCTAAAAGTTGACAGTAATTTGTAAAAAAAATAAAATAAAAAAAGAAGCAACAGAAATTATAAAATAAGCCTATAAGAGTGATGATCACACAAAATGTACCAAAATCGAACTTAGAGGAATGGTTGGTGATAGCAATGGAATTTCCGTAGATTCTCCAGGGGCTTGACTTTGCGTCCTCAAGAGACAATGGTCTTGCTCGAACTGTCACATGGATTCTCTCCATTCTCTGCTTTCAAGAAATTTCAGTGAAGAGGAAATATTTCAAGAGAAATCAAAGCGGCAATTATCATTTTGGTCCTTAACTTTTGGCCAATTATACAATTTAAATTTTTAACGCACTTTCGTTTATTGGTATCTTTGGACCCTAACTTTCAGAAAATTTATCATTCTACTCCCTCTAACCAAATTTATGACGGTCAAATCTAACAGAATTGATAGAAAGATTGTTTTACCCCTGTATTTTGTTTGATGACCTAAAATGACTGTTTTGACCCTAAAAAAGCTTGTTATAATAAAATATTATAATTACCATTTTACCCTCACCTTATGTTAACTAAATAAATTGATATGTACTGTTGAATTCTGTACACTAGAGTGTAATTTAGTCAATAGTTGTTAGCTGGTTTAGCTAAATTGTCAATGGTTGTTAGCTGGTTATTAGCTAATAGTCAGATTGTCAGGATCCAATCCCTACTTCTAAGGGATTGTGTTTTTTTTTCTTTGTGTATATATTCAGGTTTGTATTCAGTGAATATACATCGAAAATTCAAAATCTTCATGGTATCAGAGCTGTTTCCAGCCCTAACTTCGTCGGATCTTTTTCTGATTCGTTTTCCGGCCTAAATCAGCTTTTTTTTTTGCCTAACTCGTTCTTTTTTTCCGGCCGAAATCAACCCTTCACCACACCGCTGCTCATTCCGGCCGCCGCACATCTCCCTCCACTGCTTATTCCGGCAGCCGCTGCTCTGCAGCTCTCTAGACGTTCGAAGCTTGCGACGCCAGTCAGCTATTCTTCATTCTCCGCCGCCATAGCTTCTCTTTCTCAGCTCACCTCCACTGCCGCCTGGACCACTTTCCTCTACCGATTCCGTCGCCACCGAAAGCGCCGCCATTGGACCACCGTCGACGCACCACGATCGGCATTCGCGACTGCCGCGTTGCTTCCCTTTTCTTCGCCCGATCTCGCCGATTGTCAGCCCCTCGTTCCTTACCGCCGGTACCATTCGACTCGCCGGCCGACGAGCTTCACCGATTTGTCCTTATTTCCGGCCACCGCTCTTCGCCGTGACCTCCTTGGAGTTGGCAGTGGTTTCCAGTGGCAAAATTACAGTATAATCCCTAATTTATTTAAATGAGTTAATTACACTCAACCTCCCTGAGGTTTGGCTAATTACATTCGGAATCAAAGTTTGCATTAATGAACACTAACCTCCCCTCACGTTAACGTTGACCGTTAAAATGACCGTTGACTTTTTCCAAAATTTTTAAATGACCAAAATACCCCTCTAACAAATTTTTTTACTGTTCATAAAAACAAAATTAATGGTGGAGATCCAGATTGGATCTCCACCAAGAAAAAAAAAAAAAAAAAAATTTTTTGAAGTTCATCTTCGTTCTTCGAAGATGAACTTCATCTTCGAAGTTCATCTTCGAAGAACGACGAACCCTCTGGGTTCGAGATCGAACCCCTCTGGGTTCGATCTCGAACCCAAAAGGGTTCGAAGATCGAACCCTTCTGGGTTCGTGTCTTCGAACCCAGAAGGGTTCATGTCTTCGAACCCTTCTGGGTTCGAGATCGAACCCAGAGGGTTCGATCTTCGAACCCTCTGGGTTCCACGAACCCAGAGGGTTCGTTCTTCGAACCCTCTGGGTTCCACGAACCCAGAAGGGTTCGTATCTTCGAACCCTTCTGGGTTCGAGATCGAACCCAGAAGGGTTCGAAGATCGAACCCTCCTGGGTTTCGAACCCTCTGGGTTCATGGAACCCAGAGGGTTCGATCTCGAACCCAGAAGGGTTCGAAGATACGAACCCTTCTGGGTTCGTGGAACGCAGAGGGTTCGAAGACACGAACCCAGAAGGGTTCGATCTTCGAACCCTTCTGGGTTCGAGATCGAACCCAGAAGGGTTCGATCTTCGAACCCTCTGGGTTCAATCTCGAACCCAGAGGGTTCGTGGTTCTTCGAAGATGAACAGTTCATCTTCGAAGAACGAAGATGAACTTCAAAACAATTTTTTTTTTTTTTTTTCTTGGTGGAGATCCAGATTGGATCTCCACCATTAATTTTGTTTTTATGAACAGTAAAAAAATTTTATGAACAGTAAAAAAATTTTATAAACAGTAAAAAAATTTGTTAGAGGGGTATTTTGGTCATTTAAAAATTTTGGAAAAAGTCAACGGTCATTTTAACGGTCAACGTTAACGTGAGGGGAGGTTAGTGTTCATTAATGCAAACTTTGATTTCGAATGTAATTAGCCAAACCTCAGGGAGGTTGAGTGTAATTAACTCTTATTTAAATTGCAGTTTTTGTCCCTAATTTATTTAAATTGCAGTGACTGCCACAAAAAAAAAAAAAAGGAAAGAATTTTTTTCTCTGCCCTTTCCAGCAGCCCTGAACCCTCTTCATCCGCAAACATTAGGCATGTCCGACGCATCCTCTTTAGAAGTCACCTCTGGTTCTAACCCAGTCAACTCGAACAACAGTGGAGGGGGAGGAGTTGACCACACATCTTCTCAATTCATCATATCCGGTCACAAATTGACTGGTAAAAATTACGTCCAATGGTCCAAATCAATCCTCATCTCCATTAGCGGGAAAGGAAAAGATGAATACCTAACTGAGGAGATACAAGAACCGGCCAAGGCGGACAAAAGATATCGCCAGTGGAAGACTGAGAATAACTTGGTAATGTCATGGTTGCTAAACTCAATGAATGCCGATATCAGTGAAAACTTTCTGTTGTATAAAACAGCAAAGGAGATATGGGATGCAGCAAAGGAGACATTTTCTACTCATGATAACACAGCTGAGTTGTTTGCGGTTGACGGAATCCTACATGATCTACGTCAAGGTGATGATTCGGTCACTCAATACTACACGAAGCTCTCTAGATTATGGCAGCAGGTAGACATATTTGAGAAAGAAGTTTTCACCAATCCAAGAAATGAGGCCACACACAGGAAAAGCATTGAGAAAAAGCGAATTTTCAAGTTCCTGTTAGGGCTGAATCGTACTCTTGATGATGTGAGAGGACGAATTATGGCAATCAAACCATTACCTACTCTCCGAGAGACTATTTCTGAGGTGGTGCGCGAAGAGAGCAGAAGAAAGGTAATGCTCGGCTCTAACAGCATCAGTACACAACCAGATGGTAGTGCCTTGGCTGTCCATGGAGGGAAGTTCAACCAGCCTAGAAAGCGACCATGGTGTGAGCATTGCAAACGGCCAGGTCATTTCAAGGATAGATGTTGGAAGCTTCACATAAAACCTGCTGATGGGCAATCTAAGAACAGTGAGGACAGAGATGCGAAAGGTTACATGGCCAGTGGGAATGAAGGTGTTGAAACAGATTCAGTTGTACACATTCAAGAGCAATTGAATCAGCTGCAGAAAATGGTTTCGGGTTTAAATGCCTCAGTGGTTGGTGCCGGGTCTGTTGCTACTAAAGGTACCTTCTCCACTGCTTTGAATGTGAAAAAGGAGGGCTCAGGTCCTTCGATTGTGGATTCAGGTGCAACTGATCACATTACAGGTGATGCTAGGGTGTTTAGTACTTTTCATCAATGTCAAGGTAACTATAATGTCAAAATTGCAGATGGTTCTCTCCAAAGTCACAGGGTGTGGTTATGTTATTATTTCAAAAACTCTAACCCTGCAGTCTGTGTTATATGTTCCAAATTTAGATTGTAACCTTCTTTCTATATCCAAACTCACTTCTGATGAAAAATGTGTGACTAAATTTTTCCCCACTTATTGTGTATTTCAGGACATGATTTCGGGAAAGACGATTGGAACTGCTGAGATACAATCTGGTCTCTATGTCATCAAGACTAAAGCTTCTAAAGGTATACAAGGTCATTCTGCTGAGTCCAAAACTTTTTCTCTTGAATCAATGTCTAAGTCTATGTCTAAGTCAAATAAAGAGAGTGTTGTTATGCTTTGGCACTATAGGTTAGGACATCCTAGTTTCCTATATCTAGAGAAATTATTTCCTGACTTATTTATTAATAAAAGTTCAAAAGATTTTCATTGTGATTTCTGTGAGTTGTCCAAGCATACTCGTTCTGTGTACCATCCTAATAGCTATAAAGCCTCCAAACCATTTACTTTAATTCACAGTGATGTTTGGGGCCCTTCTAGAGTCCCTAATATCACTGGTGCAAAATGGTTTGTCACATTTATTGATGATCATACCAGAGTCACATGGGTCTTTCTCATGAAAGAAAAGTCTAATGTCACCAATATTTTCAAAAATTTTCATTCATTGATCAAAAATCAGTTTCAAACAAAAATTCAAGTGTCAGATCCGATAATGGAAGAGAATTTGTAAACCAAGGGTTGAGAGAGTATCTTTGTAGTGAAGGGATTGTCCACCAGACCTCATGTGTAGACACACCTCAACAAAACGGTATTTCTGAGAGAAAAAACCGCCACCTGGTAGAGGTAACTAGATCCCTGTTGTTCTGTATGAGGGTGCCAAGTCGTTTTTGGGGTGCAGCCGTCCTCACAGCTGTACATCTTATTAATAGACAACCCTCAAAAGTATTACACTTTAGAACTCCATGTCAAACCCTACTTGAAACTTATCCACATACCCAACTTATATCAACCATTCCTCTCCGTGTCTTCGGTCGTATAGTGTTTGTACATGTTCAACCACAGTACAGGGGTAAACTTGATCCTAGAGCTGTTAGGTGTTTATTTTTGGGTTATTCTCCTACTCAAAAAGGATATCGATGCTACAATCCAAACACTAGAAAAATTCGTATTTTTTTGGATGTTACCTTTGTTGAAGATCAATCTTTCTTTCCATAAACTCAAATTCAAGGGGAGAGTGAGAATGAATTTCAGTTTTTGGATCATAGTCATTGTCATGTTTGCCATAAAAGTTCATCCGGACCTAACAGTGAGTCTCATCTTCTTAATGTGCCTGAAATTCCTCATTGTAAGTCAAACGTGTCTCCTATTTATCCAGACATGACAAGTAAGTTCCAAGCAGAACCTATTGTATACTCGAGGAAGCCGAAAGAAAATGAAGATGGACCAGACAAGATTGTACCTCTGCAAGACCAAGAATCTCAACTGGAATTAGTCCACATACCCGATCCCAATAATGAACCCTTGAGTGATCCTAGCACCGGCCAAGATACTAACCAGACTTGTGAGGAAGTTCCTTCAGTTACTGAAATACCTATCGCCCTAAGGAAACCGATAAGAAAGTGCAGAAAGAGACCTCTTTACCCTTTGAGTAAGTATATATCCTATAAGGGCCTTTCATCTAGTTACAAAATTTTTGCTCACAATATTTCTCAAGTGTCTGTTCCAGTAAACATTCAAGAGGCTATGTCAATTCCAGAGTGGAAAAATGCAGTTATGGAAGAGTTAGGAGCACTTCAGAGAAATAAAACCTGGGATATCACAGAATTGCCAAAGGGTAAAAAAGCTGTAGGATGCAAATGGGTTTTCACAGTGAAGCATAAAGCAAATGGCAATGTAGAACGTTACAAGGCTAGACTGGTGGCAAAGGGTTTTACACAGACCTATGGGATCGATTACGAGGATACCTTTGCTCCAGTTGCTAAACTGAATACAATCAGAGTTCTTCTTTCCCTAGCAATTAATCTCAACTGGAAGCTTCACCAAATGGATGTGAAGAATGCTTTCCTGAATGGAGAATTAGCAGAGGAAGTTTATATGGAAGGCCCTCCAGGCTTAGAAAATGCATATGGGGACAAAGTCTATAAGTTAAAAAAGTCTCTGTATAAGTTGAAACAGTCTCCCAGAGCATGGTTTGAAAGGTTCACGAAAGCCACTATTAGCATCGCAAAGAATCCAGTTCACCACGACAGAACAAAACATGTGGAGATAGACCGGCATTTTATCAAAGAAAAAATAGAAGCAGGGCCTGTCAAGATAAGTTACACACCTACTAATTCTCAGGCAGCTGATGTGTTTACTAAGGCTCTACCTAGAGCATCTTTTGAAGGATTGTGTTCCAAACTGGGTATGATCAACATGTACTGCCCAGCTTGAGGGAAGGTGTTGAATTCTGTATACTAGAGTGTAATTTAGTCAATAGTTGTTAGCTGGTTTAGCTAGATTGTTAATGGTTGTTAGCTGGTTATTAGCTAATAGTCAGATTGTCAGGATCCAATCCCTACTTCTAAGGGATTGTGTTTTTTTTCTTTGTGTATATATTCAGGTTTGTATTCAGTGAATATACATCAAAAATTCAAAATCTTCATGTACATTCAAATTTCCAAATTTACCCTTAAACATGATTCTAAATTATTTGGATCTGCATGTAAAGTTGATTGAGATCATTGATTTGATCTTTTTTTCTTTAGCATTTAAAAAACCAACAGCTATTAAGCATTTAAGCTGGTTGAAGATTTAAATGCATACCCCACTCCCATAATCATGAACATTTCAATGCATAAACAAATACAACTGCCCCAATCCAAGCAAATTGCTTTATAAACTTTTGTCATGATGGCTTTATAGTTATGTGAACCCAGCGATTCAATTCGCACAACATTCATCACGTTGTATCCAGAATAGACCTGAAGTAGAGAGATTTCTCATCCTGAAGTTCCCAGGTAGATAACAGTAACAACTTCTTTTTCCAGAAATCGGAAATTTTTTTGAAAAATCAAGTTACAAACAACTCCCAATCAGTGTCTGTGCAAAACCCCCAAAAAAAAAAACCCACAAAGACTACTCTGTCAAGCAAAACCGAAACAGTAACAGATGGAAGAAACACTTCCATCTTTTTCCAGAAATAGGAAAAAAAAATAAAAAATCAAGTTACAAACAACTCCCAATCAGTGTCTATGCAAAACCCCCCCAACAAAAACCAACAAAAAATACCCTGTCAAGCAAAACCGAAACAGTAACAAATGGAAGAAACATTTCCATCTTATTTATTCAGAAATTGGAAAAAAAATTTCAAAAAATACCCATTCAAGCAAAACCGAAACAAATGAAACCGGGAAGAAAAAGTTACCTCTTCGCGACGCTTGTTCAACGTCGGGGACGAAATGGACGTTTCGTCACTAGGCTTTCAACGGTGGTTGGACGAACGGTTGAAGGTGGTCGATGAACGGTTTCGGTTGGAACGAAGAGGGTCCTAAGGCTTGGGTGGGGTGCCCAATTCGAAATGATATCTATTTTAGGGCTTCATTGCATTTTCCCGCCCACAAGTGTCAAAATTACGAAATTGGGCTTAACTTTATTTGATGGCTCTTGTAGTCAAAGTTGACTTGTTTTTTATTTCCTTTTTTTTAAAATAAGTTGACATTTTTTTTTTTTTTGAAGGGATAAGTTGATTTGTTTTATTATTTCTTTTTCACCCTTTCTATCTTTTCTTAAAATTATTTTTATAGAGGTTGAATTTTGAATCCAAATGTTGAAAAAAATAAACAAACTTAATTGCATATTCTTTTTTAGATCAATTGTTGTACTTACCTTTTATATTTGTAGTGGATTCCAATCCATATATTTATCAAACATATATTAGTGTTATAAGAGTATATATCAAAGTTGTAATAGTAATATTTGATCTCTGCAAATTCAGCAAATTTCTGATCCAATCTTTATCAAATTTCTTGAAAAGAAAACAAAAACAAATCTAAGCCACCCCTACAAAAAAAAAAAATCTTCCTTTCATCTGTTAATGTATACAATATATTTCCATTAAGTTAGAATTTTGGATAGGTTGGTTTTATAGGCAAATTTCTTAAAATAGTCTACTAGGTATTAAAATTTCAAGTTTTTAATCTTTTGAAAAAAAAAATTCTCAAGATTTTAATGGTTTATATATCAACAATTTTGGACAAGGATCACTTTAGATGTGGATAATTTTTCAATTTGATATCCTTTGGTTTTGACTTTTTCAATAAACATATTTCACAAGAAGAAAATAGACGGTGAAAACTTTAACTATTCACCTTGTTGTAATGAATATATAAACTCACCTTGCAAATATTATTATAATACAAGAGAGATTGTTTATTACATGGGTCACAAGTCACAACTCATTCCTGGACATTGTCGATATAATAAATTTAGTGAAAATTGTTAAAAATAATCTAAAAATTATTGATAAAATTGATTATATAAGCACCAAAAACTAATGGAAAATAAAAAACAAAAAAAATCAAGTGTGACAAGTTACATGAAAAAATATACAAATTCGAACCGGCGAGAGAAGGCGAGGGAAAACGACGACGAGGGAAGGTGAGGGAAAATGGCGACAAGGGAGGGAGAGCAACGGAAATGGCGCCGAGGGAAGGCGAGGGAGAAATAATGTCTGGGATTCTTAGAGTTTCGGCGTCGGCGACGGAGAGGAGGTTGAACGGCGGCGAGGGAGATTGAAAGTTAACGGAAAATGGCGACGAGGGAGGTTGTCTGTCAACAGCAGCGAGGGAGGGGAGGGAGAAAAAACCTTTCACATTCTAAGTTTTTTCTAGAGAGAGAAAAATCTAATTTATTAAAACAGGAAAATTAAATCTGAAAACATAAATGTGGATTCAACTCAAATTTTACCTACATATTTATATAAGGATTAAAAAATAATTTGACATTCCAGAAATGGCTAGAAACGATTGTTTTTTTTTTTTAGGCTAAAAACAATTTTTTCAATAATTTTTGGATCACTTTTGATTTTGTCCCATAAACTTATTCAAATCTTTGTAATTAAATGAATAAAAATTAAACATTAACATGTGAATTTCAATGATATGTTATTGATGAAAGCAAAAACTATATATGTATTTCCAATGTGAGTTTTGTTAATCATGAAAATGTGAAAGTTCCAGGAAAAGTAACCAACTCTTATTACATACATAAACTAAAGTTTGTTTCTACATTCAGTCTTATACATTATCAATATTGGTTTGTCTCAAATCTCTGATGAAAAATATACACAACCTCTCACCAAAAACCAAAAGAAACTATCCTTGGAAAAAAAAAAAAACAAACAAACCAAACCAAACCTGTATATACATAAAGCATGAAACCATTTTCATATTGTCGTGTAGGACCGACCATTTCTTAAACCTGAACCCCTATCCGTTGAGCAACCTGCATCAGCAGAAATTCATTAGGCCGAATACCATTGAATATGAAAACTTGATTAGAATTTAAAAGAAAGAAAAAAGAAAAATCGAAGTCCTATTATCACACTCAATGGAAAACTTTATTCAATTTAACTATTAAATGTAGCAACTGAATATGTTAAGATAATAGCATGAATGATGATGAATTGATGACATACAAATGGGAAGAGAACTCAGAGACAGTATGCATAATAGCTGCGTTGATGTATTCTTTACAAATAAAATAGATAATGATAGTAGTAACAAAAAATAAAATACAAACAGTTTATGGCAGCGGATGAATAATATTATGAATGACATGCTCCAATCCTCTCTCGCATGTCCTCTCTATTCTCTTTTCTTTCTCGTTGAAGATGAAAACATACCTCCTTGAAAGAGTGCACATCGCTGCCCCAAAGCCAAGCATCGCAACCAGCATCTCTGGCACCCCATATATCATTTCTGCGATCGTCCCCTACATGTACAGCATCCTCAGGTTTTACTCCCAACAACTCGCATGCTTTTAGAAATATTGTTGGATTTGGTTTCTCTGCTTCAACCTGTTTAGAAGAACAGTAAAATGTTAAGCATTTTAAACAGAGACACCCACACCCACACACAGAGAGAGAAGAAGAGACATAACAAATACACGTGAGCATGGACACACACAACAAATGTAGGCATACACAATTATAATTTGAATATCATTGGATACTAAGAGATTCAATCTATAAAGTCATTTTAAAGGCTTAAAGAGTCAGTTTGAATGGATTCATTACAACAACAGTTTATGTATAAATTCATTTATCACCAATTACAGTTTTACATTCTTCAAGTTAATGCCATAGTTGAAATTATAAATCCATCCCAATAACCAAGCAGATAACTTATAAGATTCTCGTGCAAACCTGTTGGCTAATGAGGTAAAAAGGAAATAAAAAATAAAAAATAAAAATATCAACATACACTAACAAACATAGGTTCTCTACTTCTAAATGAAAAAGAAGCTAAACAATTGACTTGCTGATGAGAAACCAGTGCAGGACTGCCAATGTTTCAGTAGCAAAACACGGAAAAACATAAAATGGTTTCATTCCTCGCATGATTGATTCTTTACTTATAATATAAAGAGAGAGGTATTAAGAAATCACTTACTTCAGCAGACACTGCCACAGCATCGAACCAATTATCACAATTTAAAGCTCGCAAGACAGATCTTAATCGAGTATCAAAATTTGACACAACAGCCAATTTTACACCTGATTTTCTGAGAGCCTTAAATACTTTCTCAGCTTCAGGATCACAGAGGTGCCAAGCCTTTCAAAGGAAAAAAAGGGGAAAATAATAAAACCATCAAGAATCAAGCTAGCATGTGCACAATTCACAATACAAAAAGAAAACATTGACCAACCTACCTTTTCTGTGGTATAGTAATTATAAAGTTCTTCAAAGTACCGAGAATCAGTACAGCCAGTAGAAGAACTGACTATAAATTGCCAGAAAGGCCTCCCATCATTGACATATCTGCAATAAATTCAAAGAAAATGTCCACATCACAGATCAAGCAGGGACAACAACCTTCACAACCTTACAACATGGATTTGTAAATTTTTTGCAGTTGAAGCAATAGAATACAAGAGGATTGTATTTATTATCCATGCTCTACCATATATCAGTTTGTGCCTACTCATTCTTCAGGAAAAGTGTTGGATACAACAGATAGATATGAAGGAATTAATCACCAATCTAAATCAAAAAATATTTCAAAAGCATGACATGAACACATTGTCGTTTACAAGATTGAAAAGTAGCTTAAACCACTGGATTTGGATTGTTAAAAGGAATAAGCAAGAACATTAAGAAACCATATTTAATTCAATAACTTAATAATTTACAGCAAGCTTGACAAGCAGATAATGTAATTAATTCATTCCTGATGTATGTAGAATTCAGAAGAGAAATTTCTTTAGACAAAAGTGACCCCATAATCACTTTGATAAGAAAACTTTCTAGCATCACAGAGTAATTCGTGAAGTTATTATCAACCTAGTTGGCAGGTTCTCTTATCTAAGTCAACAACTTTTCTGAAAATGCTTTAGTACCAATATGGCAGTCAATTTAATAAATGATACTTATCAAGTAGCTTCATAGCATGGGCAAACATCATGTGGCCCATTAATGTGGCCTGACTTTCGAGAGCAACATACTCAAACCTCGCTTGTTGCAACAACCAGAGTATATTGCAGCACCCACATAAAAAAGCCTTAAGACGCTACTGCAGCCTTTACCATTTCAGTAATGGGCATGCTTGAATGATGTCCCTGTGGAAGGTTTTACCAAAAAATACTGACAATTGGCACCGGATCAAAAACCAGACGTTGCAATGTGTCACATAAAGCAGGGTTAGCAACGAACAATTCAAACTGAAATTTACAGAGAAATCTCACTAACTGTCCCTGAATTTACTTCAGAGATAACAGCAAATTCTTGTATTTCAAGAATCCTGTGACATTACTTGCACATCAAATCAGGCATGAGATTTCACTGATTTTGGTATAGGATATCTAATGAAGGGTATAAAATTTATTATAGACTCGCTCATTACTTGAGATATTTATCTCTTCAGTCCTCTAAGTCAGTTGTTAGGAGCAAGTGGAATAGATAGTATATAATAACTCATATCAAGCTTTAAGCAACAAAAATTATTAAACTAAAAGTGAAATGCGATGCAGATTCAAAATCGACCAATGAAATTATAATAATTTTAGCAAAAAAGACACCAAGAAAACAAATGCTTTAATCACGAGAAAGAAAGAAAAGCTCAAAAAGTAAGTAATTTAAAGATCTACTGAAGATGGGTTTGCTGGCAAAATCACAATGAATTTATATACAGATAAAAATGGAGAATGGAACAGACCTGAGACGAGATCTGCCCCATGGTTGCTCATAAGCTCTTCTGTATCTGTTCAATATCTCATGTTCTGAGTATTCCACCCCATACTTCTCCCCTATCTCTCTATATATCTGCGAAATAGTATTACCATTTGATATTTTACACATAGAGAGCACCAAATTTACAAAACAAACTCCATAAATTCTAGAAGAAAAAAGAATCCAGAACAAACCACAGAAACTCGCAGAAAAGACAACGTACATGTATGCTTACAGACAAACAAATATTATGTGTGTAAGAAAAGAAAAGGAGAAGAAAACTAATAAGTCTAAAAGAAACTCAAAATAAGAGAGAGAGAGATTATAAAGGAAAAAAATGATTAAACACCACCACCACCCAGAAATTTTAATGAAGAACAAACAGAACAGAAATACAATGCATGCAATAAATAAATAAACATATAAACAGATAGATTTGTCCATACAAAAAACACACATTTCATGAAAATAAAGGTATACCTGGGCCATGGGCTGAGAGGGAACAAGGAGGGTGCCAACAGCGTCAACAAGCAAGGCTTTGTGGGTGATGTCACCATAAAGAGCCCTCCGGTAATCCATATATTCTTTTACTCCCAATATCTCCAACCCCATCCCTCTTGATCCCACTGCCTCTGCTTCTTTTGCAGCAGAAGCCGAATAGAAATGGTGTTGGGAGATTGATTCATAGCTGGATCTTCCAATAGCTTTCTGGGTTTTCTGTTTCAGGGTGGCCTGAATAAGATTACAGACTCTGGTTCTTATTGCCATTAGCGTCATTCTTGCGCTTCATTTGAGGCCTTTTTGTTATTGTTGTTTTTCCATTGTCTTTAGGATTCAGTGTGTGCAAGTGAACGCTGCTGAGAACCTGAGGGCAGAGTAAATAGGTGCCCAGGGTAGTCGAGAAAATTACATTTATGCCTTGATGTATAATGCTGTAGTGATTTTGAATGATGGTTGATGGACACAATCATTAATAATTAATTTGTCATAGACTCATTGTACCTTTGTTTTCCGGAAAATTAAAATAAAATATAAAATAAAGGAGCAAATGCTGGACCAGGACAACTTTTACTTTGTAATTAACGATCATTTATCAAGTGAATTAATTGTTTTTTTAGAATATTTATTTTTCCACCTAACACTTAACATATTTAAATTATACTCATTAATTTTGATTTTCTTTATTCAAAATTCAAATTATTAAATATTTGTATCTTTTTTAACTGTTAAATTTAATCAACAATTAATTTAACTAATTATATCGAGGTCACATTAGTAAAATTATTTTCGTACCTAAAAAAGCAAACAAGAGAGTTTGGTATTATTTTCTCTGTAAGGTCATCTACAATCATTCTCTATTTATTCAAATTGAAGACTGAAACCTCTCCAATCATACTCTATATTGTTATTTTCAAAAAAAATCAAATGTAGATGGACAAATAGATCTCCCAATTTGGAAATCTACTATTTCAATCTCCATTATTTTTTAAACATTATATATTCCACTATTACCTTTTCATCCATTCTTTAAACAAATTTTATTCCTCCCATATCTTTTTAAATTTTTAACTAAACTCAGTTAACTTATTATAACTTTTTATTTATAAATGTAATTAATATAAAAATTATATCATTTTAAATATTTTGTTAAGATCTTTCAAGTGAATATAATATTGACTATATTTTAATTATTTTTAAAATTTTCATTTATCATATCCATTTATTAATCAATAACATAATAATTATTTTATTTAAAAATAAATTATTTGAAAGTTTCAATAAATATATATATAATTAACATTTAATATAATAATTAACTGAAAATAATTTAGTAAAACAAAAATAATTACATTAACATCTACAAATGAAAATATCACAACTAATAACAACAAAACAAGTACATGAAAAATTCAATTAGGTGGAGAAAATTAGGAAGATGAAATAATTAATTATTATAAAATTTAGATTAAAATTGTTACATGTAAAATAGTTAGGTGTAAATATATTATGTTAGTAAATTATTATCTAAAATAATTAAAATAAAGTTAGAAAAAATAATAATATTTTATTATTTGGAGATTATAAAATGGAGAATGGTTGGAGTTGTAAATTTATGGATATGGAATATTCTTGAAATATTTCATTTTTTATCTCCATTTTGATTATAAAAAATAGAGACCCATTGGAGATAACCTAAGGCCTTCTTCAATGGTTCTCCATTTTGGAAAAATGGAGAAGGGTTGGTCTCCAACCATGCTCCAAAAGTGGGGTTCCCAAAAAATATAAAATGGAAATTGGCAAATAGATCTCCAAATTTGGAGATACACTATTCCAATTTCCATATATTTTTTTTTCAACATTATATATTCCACTACTATCCTTCTATGTATTCTTTAAACAAATTTCATTTATCCTATATTATTTTTAAATTTTTAACTAAATTCAATTAACTGATTCTAACTTTTTATTTATAAATGTAATTAGCATAAATATTATATCATTATAAATATTTTGTTGAGATCTTTCAAGTAAGTATAATATTAACTATATTTTAATTATTTTTAAAATTTTTATTTATCACATTCATTTATTAATTAATAACCTAATAAGTATTTTATTTAAAAATAAATTATTTCAAAGCTTCAATATATATATATATATATATCATTACCATTTAATATAATAATTAATTTAAAATAATTTAATAAAACAAAAACAATTACATTAACTTCTTTAAATGAAAATATTATAACTAATAAGGAAAAACGACAAAGCAAGGTGTGATGATTTAGAAAAAAATATCCTATAAATTTGTAGGTGTAAATATATTATGTGAGTACATTATTATCTAAAATAATTAAAAGAAAGATTGAAAATTAATTTATAAAGTCAAAATAATAATATTTTATTATTTGAAGATTGTAAAATGGAGAATGGTTGGAGTTATGAATTTATGAAGATGAAATATTTTAAGAATATTCTATTTTGGATCTCCATTGAAAAATGAGATTCATTGTGGTCGAACATCAAAAATATTTTTGAAGAAATGTTGGGTTACAAAACTACTCGTACATCAGCTGCTTTGAATAGTCGCTTCAAAATGATTCAGTTGGATCTAAATAAATTGCTTGCGTATTGCGCGTTCAAATGGCTCCTACTAGTGGTTTCAATGCAGCAGATAATGTAAGTTACATTTTAAAGTTTTACAATATAATATATTATTTTACATAAATTTGTAATACATCTTCACAATTCTTCTGGCTTTGCTATTGACAGGAAATCACAGCAAAACACATCTTCCAAGAAACTCACAGTAAACCGTTTAGATTAGAAGTATGTTGGGTAATTTTGAAGGACATTGCAAAGTGGTATCGTTATGTGGACGATGTGAAAGGACGACAACATAATGATGATACTAACACGTATTGGTTTGACTTGAACTCAGAAAGTTCAGGTGCCAATGAGTGTATAAGATCACCCCATGGACGTCCATCACTGAAAGCAAAAGTGATGTAGCATTCAAGACGGCCGCAGAATAAAGAAAAAGAAATTTTGTTCGTGAGATGGAAGGAAGAAAAATGGAATTTGCGGCAAAAGACCTTGCAGAGAGGGAAAAACAACGAAAAATCGAAGAAAAAAAATTTTGAATAAAAAATTATATTTTGCGATCCAAACTCGTTGCCCTCAATGAAGTAAGAATTTAGCTATTACAACAAAAAAGGGAGATAATAAGAAAAAATGGTAATGGTAGTTGATACCGTAGTTTTTAAATGTTGTATTATTATATTTATTTTTACGATTGTAATTCAGTTGTGATAATTTTTAATTAATATTATTGTTTTGTTTTAAATTAATTATAATTTATTTAATAATTATTGATATTATTGATATTTAAAATATATTATATAATTTATAATATATATATATTATATTTTAATAAAAAGTAATGATGGTTTGGAAAAAAAAAATAGATCTAATTTATCTTTTCCAATATAGTTACATTATACAGTGAAAAGAGATATATTATAATAGGATTCAAATAAAAAGATTTATTTTTTATAAATAAACTTATAAATAGTGATATGACATACAATGAATATTGTGATATTGGATCTCATGCACCGTGTATGGGTATAAATTTGGCAGTTCCATCAATAAAAAACGTAAGAATGCCGTTAATTGAATCCAATTTGAGGACCGGGTATATTTGTTAATTGGGGATGGATCTCTAAGCTGTGCAGCAGGTACACGAAGATGATGTGGCAGACAACGAAAGAGGTTACTCCCACGTCAGCAAATGACCATCCATCAACCCAGACAACCATATCGCCAAAGCGGGACCCACTTTACGACTCTACTAATGTCGGGCCCACTTCCGTTTCCTGAATAGGGAATAATCGCCGCTCTCATCAACTATGCACTCCCCTCAAAATTGATTGCGACCGTTTCTGCCCAAAATGTTGATGCAAATACAACAAAGACCTCACTATCCTTACTATTTTAATATTTAAAATATTCAAAAATTATATTTATTCTTTTAAAATATAAAAAATTATATATTAATTTATTAAAATAATCAATATAATTTAATAAGTTTTAGATTCATACTACTTGTTTTTAAACAACACAATATGCTTTAATATTAAATGATACTTATTCAACTTAATAATATTTTACATTATAGTCCGAAACTCCTACAATAAGGGGAGAAAACTATCTATATATACATATAGTGGCAATCGAACCCCTCACCACTGAGATGGGAGGGAGGTGCACTAACCACTTTACTACAAGTAGATGTGCTACATTCGAATTGTTATACACAGCAAATAGTATATAAATTTTTTTTTACTTTAATTATATGTTAATTTTAAAAATTAAATTAAAAAAAAAACTAAGGATATTCATAATTGAACATCTTTTACTCTAGGCTTTCGTGAAATTAAAATTATTAACGATGGTACTTATAATTTAAAAGGCTCTATTATGTTTTTGAGCATAATTATTTTAAGAATTCAACTAAAAAAATATATTATAATTTAAATAGTTAGTATATTTCTCTATTTATTTTAGTAGTGGAATTTAAATTCTTTCATACCCATTTATAATAATGTGCGGACAATTTTTTTTTAATATCTGATTGGTCATTATTGATTTTAATAATGATTTTGACCTCAAAACATTGCAGAGTTATATAAATTATAATGAAATACTCTAAGTTATATTATATTATAATAAAATTGTGAGTGTATCTTAATTACATGTTAGTACCCTAACATTAGTTGACCTAGTCAAATATAACGGTTTAACTATAATTTATGTATAAAATAATATAACTACTTTTAGATAAAAAATTAAATTAAATAACAAATTAAAAATAAAAAAAATTAATTTTTTTAAAAATGAATCTCTACCGTCTATCTTTATGGACGGTAAAGATTCACTTAATTTTTTTTATAATTTTTAACAATTTTTTTTTTAAAAAAAATTAAAAATTAAGGTAAAAATAATCATATTACTCTTTGACAATTGGTTGACCATTAACTTTAACGATTAATCAGATAGTCAAGGATACTAATGTATAATTAAGACTAAACTCATGATTTTATAATGTGATCAAATTTCAGAGTATTTTATTATAATTCGTCCTTAAATATATGAAAAAAAAAGAATTAAACAAAGAATAATTTTAATTTTTTTAAATTAATGATCTATATGTCATATTTAATTGGATTGGTAACGGGATATCTTTGACATTTACATTAATAAAATAGTAATTCGAATTTGTTCCATTCCATATTCCACAAACCTTATACTGTATTAGCTTAAAATAATAAAATAATAATAATAAAAAAGGTTTTTTTTAAAGGATACAATTACAATATTAATAATTATAAGAATCTACCGAAATTAATCACTAAATGCGCAGTCCGGATATCTACTCCTATAATGGGAGAATACTACTCTCATAATAAAGGAAGAAAACTCATCACTAAGATTGGAGGGAGATGCACTAAATATTTCACTACAACATGTGATGTGCATGATAATAATAAAAAAAAAGTTGCACTGGGATGATTGAAACTTTTTTTTTTTTTTTTTTGAAAAGAAGGGATGATTGAAACTTGAAAGATAAAGTTGCGTGAGAAGGTGAGAAACAGAGAAAGATCAGCTTTAAAAGATAAGCTTTAAAGGCATGACGAATTTTTTGTTAAAAGGTGTAAAAGCACACTGAAGATTTTGTATATGGGAAAAACTTGTATGTTATCCCATGTATTGTGTATAATATAAATAATTAATTAAATTAAATTTTATATCACGTGGAATGATATTAGTAATAAAGATATAATATATTAAAATAAATAAATTTTTACTCAAAGTCCTATACATGGGTTGTTGGAGGTATCAAACTCCTCCAAACCACTAAGATTCAACACAACATAATTGTATGGGTAGATATATTCTTGACTGGAAATAGTTATTCAAACCGTACTTATATGATTTAATCTCAGTTGATCTCGGTAGTATTATGACCCGTAAAGTGTTATATTTATAAAAAAAAAAAATTCTCATTATATATACTTATCTAGTTTTCAAAATGTGATAATTTCGTCATATATGACAAGGCATCCCTATCCTTTTACTAATCAACTTTAGGTAAGACCGTTAACATAAGTTTTTCTCCTACTGTTTTAAAATATTTTTATAAATAGTAATATTAAGTTACTTAAAAATTTATCTAAATTAATACTCAAAATAATATAATATACAAATTGTCAATATTAAATGATGTGATAAATAATATAATAAGTTATATAATTTTAATAAGATATATGTCATATTATTTTGACAAATTTTTTACATAATTTAATATTAATCATTTTTATATCGGTCCCAGCTATTAATTCTTTAACTCATTAATCCTGAGCTTTGTGCAACCGATGGAAACTGATTAACTAAATGTCAAAGATGTGAAAATGATATGTTTCCTGAAGAATTTGTCTACCTCTTCACCAAAGTAATCGGCTAGATTGAATATGACACATTTATTAATTGATTGCCTATAAACAGAAACAAACAAAATTGTCATTAGTGCTGGTAGTCATCGTTCGCATTGCATCTTTCACTGTCAAATCATTTCATAAATATATATATATATATATATATATATATATATATATAGAGTATTAGATTTTAGATTGTATTGCACTGTACTACATTATTTTTAATACCAATTTGTATATTTTATAATTACAAATATTTTAAAAATAATAATATAATAAATCGAATAAGTATTTCCAGTACAATTTTAAAATTATTAGAATGTTAACAACATAACATATATTTTCATCAAATTTCTAAAGAGTGGAGATTTGAAACAAGGTGCTAATAGTTGCACACAAAAAAATGGAAAAAAAAAAAAGAGTAAGGGTTTACTTTACTTTCCTTTCCACTCTAATACAATTTAATCCCACCAATTATTTATAAATTAATATAGTATAAGAGTACCAAATATTACATTGTATTATTTTAATACATTTTAATTACCTAATACAATAACAAGGCCCCTTATCTTGGTGGTTGTATGTAAATATATATTTGCACCATTACTTATAAAAACACAATTGTATGGGTAGACCCCTTCCGTTGCTGGAAATAGTTGTTTGGACCGTTGGTCCCAGTAGTTCTCGTCTCTCGTTACTAGGAGTAGTTGTCTGGACCGTTCTTATATGTTTTAATCTCGATTGGTCCCGGTAGTCCGGGTCGTGCTTGTATATTTTAATCTCGATTGATCAACTGGTAGTTCTCTGATCCGGAAGGTATCAGATTTAAAAAAAAAAAAAAATAGCTAATACAATATATTACATATTAACTAACAAGCAAGGCCTTAAGTTTTTCAATAAAAGATGTTGAGTGTTGATTCCATTATTGATTAGGGTAGAGAAAAGTTGTATTAATAAAAAATATTTATATCACGTATAATGTAAGTATTCAATCTCGTAATATACTTATAATTAAAGATAGGGATATTATTAAAATTTTCTCTGTAGTTTGATGTATTCGTCAAAATCCCCCCTCTAGTTTCATTAATGGCCAAAATCCCCCCTATAGTTTGGTTTATTCGTCAAAATCCCCCCTGTCGTTAGTTTTAATTACTAAAATGCCATTGACCGTTAACTTTTCAGTTAGTAATACTATTAAAATACCCTTCTGATTTAATATATTAGTCAAAGTTTCTCATAGTTTCATTTATAATCAAAATCACCCCCATAATTTTATTTTATAGTCAATTTTTTTCCTACCATCAATTTTAATTACCAGAATATGTTTAACCATTAACTTTACGTTAAAAATTTTAGAGCACTAAGGGTATAAAGGTAAATATTTATATAGATTAAATTAAAATATTTTAATGTATAATATTAATAAATCTCTACGGTCCATCATATGATGACATTAGAGATCAAATGTAAAATATTAATAATTTTAAAATTTAAAATCTATGGAGATGGACGTAGAGGTCTAATTTTTAATTTTTAATTTTTTATAATTTTTATCTTTTAAAAAAATATTTTGTGTTTATATTTTATACTATTCATCTATGGAGATGGACAGTGGAGATCCGTCGTTTTTTTAAAGTTTTTTTTAAAAATTCGGTAATTATTTTTTAAAAATTTTGTATTTATGATATCCACCGTCCATTTATGGACGGTGGAGATTCAATTTTTTTAAAATTTTTAAATTTTTAAGTTTTTAAAATTTGATCTCTAATGTCCATTATAATATCGAGGATAATGGAAATTCATCTTTTTTATTTTTAATTATTTTTAATTTTTTTTGTAATTTTTTAATAAAAATTTCTCCACCGTCTCCACCGCTCATCTATGGACGGTGGAGATCTAACTTTTTTAATTTTTTAATTTTGATGGACGATGGAGATCCAACTTTTTTATTTTATAAATTTTTAATTTTTTAATATTGTAGATTTGATCTCTAATGTCCATTGTAACATAGAGATGGATGGTAGAGATTAATATTTTTATTTTTAACTTTTTTAATTTTTTTTTTAAAATTTGGTAATTTTTTTAAACAAATTGTATTTGTGATATGCACCGTTCATCTATGCACGGTGGAGATCCAATTTTTTTAAATTTTTAATATTGTAAATTTGATCTTTAATATCCATGATAATATGGAAATGGACGATGGATATTCATCTTTTTATTTTTAATTATTTTAAATTTTTTGGAATTTTTTTTTAAAAAAATTGTGTTATAGACTGTGAAGATCCAACGTTTTTTAAATTTTTAAATTTTTATATTTGATCTCTTATGTCATCATATTATGGACCTTAGAGATTCATTAATATTATAAATTAAAATATTTTAATTTAATTTATACATATATTTATCTTTATATCCTTGATGCCCTAAAATTTTTAATATAAAATTAATAGTTAAAAGTATTTTTACAATTAAAACTGAGGTAAGGGAAAAATTGACTATAAAATGAAATTATGGGGGTGATTTTGATCATAAATGAAACTATGAGAAATTTTTGACTAATATATCAAATTAGAAGGGTATTTTAATAATATTCCTAACTGAAAAATTAACGGTTAATGACATTTTAGTAATTAAAACTGACGGTAGGGGGGATTTTGACGAATAAACCAAACTACAGGGGGAATTTTGGCCATTAATGAAACTAGAGGGGAGATTTTGACGAATACATTAAACTGCAGGGGGGATTTTAATAATATCCCTTAAAGATACATGGACATATATATTATTGATGGGGTCATTTATAATTTTTGTTTTTTATTTTGAATATGAAAGATATAAAAGAAACCTAATATATATTAAAAATTTAGGGTTGTATAAATGTTAAAATTACCAAAGGTCTTTTTCCTCGGTGGTTGGAGGAGTCTCAAACTCTTTTAAACCACCAAAATTTAACATCTTGAAAGTGTATATACATTATTCCTGTAACATCCCGGATTTCGGGTAATTAATTTTATATGTGTGAAAATAAATTTTACTATTTGAGTGGGTGTAAATGTAATTAAATGTATGTTTATTGAGTAATTATTGCGATATTTATTGTGAATTTGGTTTATCGGAAACGGCCCTAGGATACGGAAACATAGAAATGGATATAGGAGGTTGGTATACCAGCTGGGTTTTACTGAGCAGTACTGCGCTGATACTGATTGATTGATACTGATGATTCTGATGTACCTCCTCTTGGATTCGTCCAGAGGCTGGGAGATACGTACCTCCTCAGGATTCGTCCTGGGGGTTGGGAGTTAATGTACCTTCCCAAGGATTCGTTCCTGGGATGGGAGCTATGTACCTCTCTAGGTTCCGTACCCACGGTCCTAGAGTTGGGAGACACGTACCTCCTCAGGATTCGTTCTGGGGGTTGGGAGCTTGACCCATATTCCAGTCCTAATATGTTTAGTATTCTAGCGGGCCAGAATTGATTGGAATTGAAAAGTGAACTGAATGATTCTGTTGATAGCATTCGTATATTGACTGCAGTATTGAAATTAAAGTGATTGAATTAGTTTAATGCTCTGATTTTGAAATTTATTTGATTTTGAAATGGATTCGAAATGAATTATATATATATATATATATATATATTGTGATTTATTTAATTGAGTTTGTAGTACACCCACTAAGCTATATGCTTAGCGCGTTAGTTTGTTTCTAACGCGTAGGTACCAGGGATCCGGAAGAGGCTAAGGACTGAAGAGATAAAGAGTTGCGGACAGAGTCTCAGAGATTTGTACAGTTGGGTAGCTATATTGTGTTATGTATTTATATATTCTGAAAGCATGCATATACAGGGATTTTGTAAAATGTTTTGTAATTAAGTATTTTGCGATTTCTGTCCTTTATTATTTCAATGTTTGTAAATAGTAAAGTCTGATTTGTTTTCTTTTATAAATTATGATAAACTGTTTTGATAAGTCGCACTAAACGGCAGAGTGCGCAACTGTTTGAAAGTGTTATAGAAGTGTTTGTGAAACTATGAATTTGATTTGATTTGTGGAAAACAGGTTTTGGGAAGTCCGAAAAACAAACGGTACTCTGCCGAAATTTTGTAAAAAGTTTATTTATTGTTATGGGCTCACTTGAAACTGATTTCTATCTGTCTTATGGATTTCTATCTGTTTTATGGGCTTACAATGATTTTGAAATGTCAAAATTTAAGTTTTCAAAAATTTAGAAAGTCCGAGTAGCGCTCCCCAGGTCGGTCCGGCCGGATCGGGTCGGGGGGTGTTACATTTGTTGGTATCAGAGCGCGGTTTAGGCGTTTCTGGACCAAAGAGTCTGTATATGCATGCATTGTCTAAAGCTACCCATAGGAATGTGTGACTCTAATCTGCAGAACTCTCTTCTGTCTGATATAGGATAAAGAATGGAAGGAAGTGGTGATAGACCTGAGAGTCCCGCCAGCGTGGCTGGGGGAGCATCGAGGGAATCAGTTAGCTCGAGAGTGGCGGACCCTGTACAGCCAGCGTTTATGCAGCAAATGGCTGAGTTCTTCCAGAATGTGGCAAGAGCAGCGCCACGAAGATCAGCCATCGAGCGACTGGCTAAACACAGACCTACTGATTTTCATGGTAGGAAGGATGAGGATGCATCTGCCGCAGAACACTGGTTTGAACGGACGAACAGAATATTGGAGCAGATGCACTGCACACCTGAGGAGAGATTGGAGTGTGCAGTATCCTTACTGCAGGAGGATGCCTACCAGTGGTGGACCTCTATTATACAGACCGTGCGACCAGAGGACAGAACGTGGGACTTCTTTCAGACGGAGTTCCGGAGAAAATATATTGGTCGCATCTATCTGGATAATCTGAAGAGGGAGTTTACCAACCTGAAACAAAGGCAGATGACGGTGACTGAATATGAGAGGGAGTTTGTCAGGTTGAGTAAGTATGCGAAAGAGATGGTGGCGACTGAGACGGATAAATGTAGACGGTTTGAGGATAGACTGAATGATTACATCCGCCTACAGGTTGTGTAACGTTCTGAATTTCTAAGTAATTGATTATGATATTGATATAATTGGACTGTGAATTAATTGAGAAATGTTACAGGTTGCTGCCTTTGAATTTGAGGATTTTACCAGACTTGTCTCGGCAGCTCTGAATGTAGAGAGAATAAAGAAAGAAGAGCAGGCCAGAAGAGACAGAGGGCAGCAAAGAAGAGGGGCAGGGCCATCCAGCTCATATCAGCCCCAGAGTAAGAAATTTAAAGGACCGCAGTCCAGTGGTCCAGTGCAGTCACAGAAGCCTGTACCTACAGCTAGGCCTGATCAATCTGCGACTTCTGTAGCCAGTACCCCTAGAAGTGCAGGTAGGGGACCAGCCCCTCCAGTATGTGATCATTGTGGTAGAAGACATCATGGGGAATGCTGGAAGCTTACAGGAGCTTGCCTGAGATACAATTACAGGAATTGCTAGAGAAGGGCTTCATCAGGCCCAGTGTATCCCCTTGGGGAGCCCCAGTCCTGTTTGTGAAGAAGAAGGATGGGTCCCTGAGACTATGCATCGATTATAGGCAGCTGAATAAACTGACTGTGAAGAACAAGTATCCGTTGACAAGAATCGATGATTTGTTTGATCAGCTGAGAGGAGCTTATGTCTTCTCAAAGATAGACCTGAGATCAGGTTATCATCAGTTGAGGATAAAAGAGTCAGATATTCCGAAAACTGCATTCAGAACCAGGTATGGACACTATGAATTTGTAGTGATGCCATTTGGGCTGACTAATGCACCTGCAGCCTTTATGGATCTGATGAACAGAATATTCCGACCATACTTGGATCAGTTTGTAGTGGTGTTTATTGATGATATCCTGGTGTACTCACAGACAGCTGAGGACCATGACAGACACCTCAGAGTAGTACTGCAGATTCTGAGGGAGAAGCAACTGTATGGTAAACTGAGCAAGTGTGAATTCTGGTTGCCTGAGATTGCATTCTTGGGTCACATTGTGTCAGCAGAGGGTATAAAGGCAGATCCGAAAAAGATTGAAGCAATAGTGGAATGGAAGCCTCCCAGAAATGTCACAGAAGTCAGAAGCTTCCTAGGCTTGGCAGGTTATTATCGACGGTTTGTGAAGGGGTTTTCCTCCATAGCAAGTCCGTTGACCAAGCTACTGCATAAGAATGTCAGATTTGAGTGGACTGACAGATGCCAGGCAGCTTTTGACAGATTGAAGGCAATGCTTGTAGAGGCTCCAGTCCTGATTCAGCCTGTTTCAGGTAAAGACTATGTGATTTATAGTGATGCCTCACACCATGGTTTGGGATGTGTATTGATGCAGGAAGGCAAGGTGGTTGCATATGCGTCCAGACAGTTGAAAAGTCATGAGTTGAACTATCCGATTCATGATCTGGAGCTTGCAGCCATAGTCTTCGCTTTGAAAATCTGGAGGCATTACTTGTATGGTGAGAAGTGTTATATATACACAGATCACAAGAGTCTGAAATATCTGCCTACCCAGAGAGAGCTAAATCTGAGACAGAGACGATGGATGGAGTTGATTAAAGACTATGACTGTATAATTGACTACCATCCAGGAAAGGCGAATGTAGTCGCAGATGCTCTGAGCAGAAAAGCCTTGTTTACTTTGAAAGCTATGAATGTGCATTTGCAGCTGAATCCGGATAATGCAGTAGTAGCCGAATTGATATGCAGGCCCAGTTTGATTCAGCAGATTGCAGAGAAACAGAAGCAGGATGCTAAAATTCAGATGATATGTGAACAGATTCCAGAAGGGAAGCATCCAGACTTCTCAATCAGAACTGATGGTATTGTGTGTTTCAGAGACAGGATTTGCATTCCAGAGGATGAAGAATTGAGAAAAATGATCCTGACAGAGGCACACAGTAGTTCGTATGCCATGCACCCAGGTAGCACGAAAATGTACAGAGATTTGAAAACTCAGTACTGGTGGTCCGGAATGAAGAAAGACGTGGTGGAATTTGTGAATAGATGTATGACCTGTCAACAGGTGAAAGCTGAACACCAGGTTCCATCAGGATTGTTACAACCAATAGCAATACCTGAATGGAAGTGGGATCGCATCACTATGGACTTTGTTACTGGATTGCCACTTACCCGGAGTAAACACGATGCAGTATGGGTTATAGTGGACAGATTGACGAAGTCGGCACATTTTCTACCTGTCAGAACTGACTACTCTCTGGATCGACTGGCCGAATTGTATATCAGAGAGATAGTCAGATTGCATGGAGTGCCAGTATCCATCATCTCAGATAGAGATCCGAGGTTTACATCCAGATTCTGGAAGAAGTTTCAAGAAGCCTTGGGTACTCGACTGAGCTTTAGTACAGCCTTCCATCCGCAGACAGACGGACAATCAGAAAAGGGTAATTCAGGTGCTTGAAGACATGCTCAGGAGTTGTGTAATTGAGTTTGAAGGAAGTTGGGCGGATCATCTTCCATTGATTGAGTTCGCCTACAACAACAGTTACCAATCGAGCATAGCTATGGCACCGTATGAGGCACTGTATGGAAGGAAATGCAGGACTCCAGTATGCTGGACAGAGTTAGGAGAGGACAGGTTAGTAGGCCCAGACTTGATTAGACAGACTGAGGAAAAGGTGAAGATTATCAAGGATCGATTGAAAATTGCTTCTGACCGACAGAAATCATATGCAGATTTGAAAAGAAAAGAGGTAGAATATGACGTCGGTGAGAAAGTGTTTCTGAAAGTATCTCCGTGGAAGAAAGTGCTCCGATTTGGCAGAAAAGGTAAGTTGAGTCCTAGGTTTATTGGGCCATACGAAATCATTGAACGTGTGGGACCAGTAGCCTACAGACTAGCTTTACCTCCAGAATTAGAAAAGATTCATAATGTGTTCCATGTATCGATGCTGAGGAGATACAGATTTGATCCTTCCCACAGAGTTCAGGCCGAAAATATTGAGATCCGACCAGATTTGTCATATGAGGAGGAACCAGTGCAGATTCTTGACCGGGAAATCAAAGAACTAAGAAATAAAAGAGTGCCACTGGTGAAAGTCCTCTGGAGAAACTATAAAGTAGAAGAGGCTACCTGGGAGAGTGAAGAAACGATGCGACAGCAATATCCCCAACTGTTTCATGGAGGTAAATTTCGAGGACGAAATTTCTTAAGTGGGGGAGAATTGTAACATCCCGGATTTCGGGTAATTAATTTTATATGTGTGAAAATAAATTTTACTATTGGAGGGGTGTAAATGTAATTAAATGTATGTTTATTGAGTAATTATTGTTATTGAGTAATTATTGCGATATTTATTGTGAATTTGGTTTATCGGAAACGGCCCTAGGATACGGAAACATAGAAATGGATATAGGAGGTTGGTATACCAGCTGGGTTTTACTGAGTAGTACTGCGCCGATACTGATTGATTGATACTGATGATTCTGATGTACCTCCTCTTGGATTCGTCCAGAGGCTGGGAGATACGTACCTCCTCAGGATTCGTCCTGGGGGTTGGGAGTTAATGTACCTTCCCAAGGATTTGTTCCAGGGATAGGGAGCTATGTACCTCTCTAGGTTCCGTACCCACGGTCCTAGAGTTGGGAGACACGTACCTCCTCAGGATTCGTTCTGGGGGTTGGGAGCTTGACCCATATTCCAGTCCTAATATGTTTAGTATTCTAGCGGGCCAGAATTGATTGGAATTGAAAAGTGAACTGAATGATTCTGTTGATAGCATTCGTATATTGACTGCAGTATTGAAATTAAAGTGATTGAATTAGTTTAATGCTCTGATTTTGAAATTTATTTGATTTTGAAATGGATTCGAAATGAATTATATATATATATATATATATATATATATATATTGTGATTTATTTAATTGAGTTTGTAGTACACCCACTAAGCTATATGCTTAGCGCGTTAGTTTGTTTCTAACGCGTAGGTACCAGGGATCCGGAAGAGGCTAAGGACTGAAGAGATAAAGAGTTGCGGACAGAGTCTCAGAGATTTGTACAGTTGGGTAGCTATATTGTGTTATGTATTTATATATTCTGAAAGCATGCATATACAGGGACTTTGTAAAATGTTTTGTAATTAAGTATTTTGCGATTTCTGTCCTTTATTATTTCAATGTTTGTAAATAGTAAAATCTGATTTGTTTTCTTTTATAAATTGTGATAAACTGTTTTGATAAGTCGCACTAAACGGCAGAGTGCGCAACTGTTTGAAAGTGTTATAGAAGTGTTTGTAAAACTATGAATTTGATTTGATTTGTGGAAAATAGGTTTTGGGAAGTCCGAAAAACAAACGGTACTCTGCCGAAATTTTGTAAAAAGTTTATTTATTGTTATGGGCTCACTTGAAAATGATTTCTATCTGTCTTATGGATTTCTATCTGTTTTATGGGCTCACAATGATTTTGAAATGTCAAAATTTAAGTTTTGAAAAATTTAGAAAGTCCGAGTAGCGCTTCCCGGGTCGGTCCGGCCGGATCGGGTCGAGGGGTGTTACAATTCCTACCATTACCCATAAAAAAATATAATTGTGTGGGTAGATCTCTTTCCGTATTAGAGTAGACATTTCTCATTGTTGGGAGCAGACAACTTTCTAAATGGAAGTAAATGTCCAGACCGTATTCGTATAGTTTAATTTCGAAAGGTTACAGCGTAAAATGTCAAATTTAAAAGAAAAAGTTAAAAAATCTGAACATCGGTACTAAAAAAATAAAAATTGTGTCTAACCAAGTGAGAAATTTCGACGAGTGAAAATTTGCTGAAAAATGATGTAGAATTTGTGGAATTGTTAGCTTGATGGATTTAAGCCACATGAATTTGAGGATGGAAATGAAAACAAGGACAGAATCACATAAACCACAGATTCTGCATTATTGGTCAATAATTACGATTGGATTGACTTGAGTGGGACCTGTTTCTAGCAAGTAAACCTAAGCCTCAACAAAAGGATAACATCCGACACATCAAAGTACACGTGGACATATCAACAGAAAAATATATTCAGTACACCGTGTTGATTGATAAATGGTGCACTCCGTTATTAAAAGCATAATATTTTATAAAAAAATTACACATATCTTAAAAATTACACATATGTATCGAAAATTTTCTCCAAGAACAGAGACTTAAATTAGTGTTGTCGGTGCAGTTTAATACTTTAATTACATACATAATTTGATGATAAGTAAGTCTATCAACGAAATTAAGGTTTCGAATTTAAATTCTCCTTTATCAAATAAAAAATTATTATGAAATCAACTATATCTATATGTTCATAAACCTTACAAATTGATAGTGTAGAATCTTAATAAAACATAAATATGAAACAATAATAAAATAAAATATTAAAAATAAAAGGTAAGACAAAGGGAAGGCACACAAATGTGCTGTCCTAAAGGTGGGATTTCTCCTCTCGTGTGGATAGTAGAAGATATCTAGACTTCAAAATACAATTCCTAATGCTCACAACTGCTCTCCTCAATAAATACGATAATTTGGAGACAATACCAAGTCTATAAAGTTGAAGTTGCTAAGAATTTGTATATGTGTAAATTGCTATTGATAGCCACGTATTTATAAAGATTTAGAGTATGGCTAATATGACTAATTTATGATTTTTCCAAAAAAAAAAAAATACTTATAACTACTAATTTATTGTTTGGTTTAAATTTTATGTAATATCCATTTTAATATGTTTTTATATTTGCATCTCCTATTTTGAATATGGGTTTTTAAAGTTTGCAACACCCAATTGTTTGAATTTCAAATTTTAATGTATTATGTTCGGGAGTTAAAATTTTGGGAGAATTTCATTTGAGTCCCTAAGTTTTGAGGTATTCTTTGTTTTAACAATGTTTTGCTTTTTAGAACTCTTAATTCCTAAGTTTTCAAAAATACATTAAATAAGTTCTTATACAGTTTCAGGGATAATTTTATCTTTAAACCAGTAACATACACCTGTTAACACAAAAAAAAAAAAAAAAACTGATATAATAGAAATTAAATAAAGTTAATTTAATAAAATATAAAAAAAATGGAGACTCAGACTATCATTTGTTAGGTCTATATGGAGACCCAGGAAGGATGGAAACTGGCAAATCGATAGACCTAGTGATTTGGGTCTTCATTGCCTCCATCGATTTGGGGGTAGAGGCATAATTTAGTCTCCATCGCCTTCCTCGATTTGGAGGTGGAGACTTAGCTTAGGTCTTCATTGCCTCTATCATTTGGCGGTAGAGACTCAGCTGGATCTCTACCGCCCTATCAATTTATGGATATAGACTCAGCTATGTCTTATTGCCTCTACTGATTTGGCAATGGAGACCCAGCTGGGTTTCCATCGATTTGGGAATGGAGACGTAACAGGTTTGGGGTTTCCATCAATTTAAGGAGATTTGACGACCATCAACAGATCGATTCGTCGAAGGTGGAGACTCATTTGGGTCTTCATTGCCAATAGTGTGAATTTTGAATTTTCCCTTTCTTTGATAAGTTAAAAATGGAGATGGTAATGAATTGGATGAGATTATTAGTAATGGTTGGCTGGAGTTGGAGATGAAGATAGTGATGGTATGGATGAGGGTGATGTTGATTGTGGGGTGATGAAGATCTGATGAGATGATGATTTGGTGTTGATGATGGGCATGACAATTGGAGATCACGAATCTCAAATTTTGTTTTGTGTTTTTTTTTTAAAATTCTTTAATTTTATAGAAGGTAGAGTTATAAGAGTCATTTTGACCTTTTTTTTACCTTTGATCGTTAAAAAATCGGTCAGAGAGATTATTATGATGAATTTTAAAAAATTTAGGGGTCACACGAGTTAAAAAGTAAAATATTATTAAAAAATAAAAATACCCTAAAATATAGGGTCCCAAATGAAATTCTCCCTAAAACTTTTGGTATAAAAATTCCCCACAAAACTTTTAAACCCTAAAGAATTTTAAAGGTTTGGGTTCTTGGCAACATTACATTATGCAATGGGTGTAGGTGTTTTTGGGGCTTGAATCTACAGTTAGTGTTGATATATATCCACTTCAGTTACCTAAGTGATCTATGTTTGAACTCGGTCTCTTTGATCAAGTTTCAACTACTACACACATAATATCATTAAAGACTTGGTTTTTGCAGGTTAGTGCTATTAATGGCCATGCACGAATATCTTGATTTTCATAATAGTTATTAGAGAATAGTCCAATTCTCAAGTCGCGGCCTCAGGACTACTCTTACTTACTTTTACTTAAGTGAGTTCTTTAAAGGTACATGTGACTTGTACCTTGCAATAGTATACTCCTTGAACTCATTAAGAGTTGATAAAGACAAGCCTAAAAATTGGATTTGATTTTCAAGTGCAGGAATGTCAGAATAATAATATAATCCGGTAAGAATAGGGTCGATTTTTAGGAAAAAAAATTTAGAGCCTGAAAAACCAGCAATAATATAGAAAGTGCTAAAGAAGAAATGGTTTAAATAGTAAAATATGTATGAATATAATAAGACAATTGATCAAATTAAAATATAAATGCTAAGGTTTGACGTTCCACTCTTGTTACATAGATAAAATTCTATATAACTTTTTTTTATAACTCAATTGTAATCTTTTAAGTCAATGAAACAAAAGATACGGTAGCGCTAGGACAATTATTGTATGAGGTCTACCCAATGCTAGATACTGATGTGCATAATAGATCGATATGAACATCATGAGCTGTCCTCCAATAAAACCAGTTGTTGTCAATACCTTCTTCTCGATTTTTTCTTCTATAACCCGTGCTCGAGTAAGGAAGAGATAAGAGGGTTCTACAGAGAATGTGGTCAGAAATCCTTAATAGAGTCTGACCACAACCACTGAATTGATTATCTTCATGTATAAGGATGCTAGATTACCTAATATAAAAGATTGAAAAATCATCACAATCCCCCCATTTTTTACCGCGGATACTGATCTTCGGTAAATATTAAAATTTTTAAGTTTTTTACTATGAATACTTCGTAGTAAAAAAGTTTTTGTAACAGTTATTATCTGGGCAAAACTTTTTACCATAACAATATTTGCACACCCTTTTGTCGCCAAATACAACATATTTTCTCTGCATCAAAATACCAATTTTTTTGTAGTATTTAAGGGGTCGTTTGTTTTTTTATGTAAAGATTGAACAGTCCTGAATTTTACTAAGACTAAATGGTGACTGAAATCTAAAACCTGAATGACATATTTATTTATTATTTTTTTAAACCACTGAATATGGTATTAACTTATTTATTTTTTTAAACATAAAAATATCTGAAAACAGATAATTTGTATTACTATTAATTGTTATATATTTTTATTTTCTATAATACGAACAACTAAAACTAAATAATTTAATAAATCCTAAAGTATTTTTATGTATACATTAATAAGATTTTATTTATGATGAATATATAATAAATAACTATATTAAAAAAATAATTTTTATCTTAGGAGCTGAAACCGAGATATTTATAAAGTATCAATGTAACGCCCCTAATTTTCCATAATTATGAACAGTATTAATAATAATTATTATTAAGCATACAACAGTTAAGTATGTGATTTATATTGGTGGAAAGTATATATATATTCGGTATATTGTTGAAAACGAATAGTGATTTTAACCGAGTTAAATCCCATTAGCGATATTATTTTCATGGTGTATTTGGATGATAATGAGTCCAATTGAATATTGGTGAAGTCAATTTGGTAATTGGATAGGTGTGGAATATTTTTGAAATAATTATCGAGATGGGATGTGATTAATTGTAAATTGGATTGCCATTTTGTGATTTGTAGAAGCTCAAGGGAGCAATTTGAAATTAGTAAACTATTATATATATATATATATATATATATATATATATATATATATATATATATATAAAATTGTGATAGTAAAAATTCTACTAAGTTGAAGTCAAACAAGAAGCATTTAAATTAAAAAAAAAATGAATGACAAGTGGAATTCTATATTCCACTTGTCCAAACAACAAAATACAATGTATGTCAAACTTGCAAAAACCAAATTAAAACAAACTTGCAAAATCAAAACTAGAAGGTTGGTGTGAAAGAAGAAATATAGAGAGAAAGTGAGAGATTTTAGAGAGAGAAAGTGCTAGAAGAAGAAGAAGGAGAAGGAAGGTGAAGTTGGTCAAGAAGAGTTTTGTGTAAAGAATAACATTTCAGGTTTGGTGATACCGTTTTCGTATTTTTCAGATTTTTCAGAATATTTCGGAATCGTTATATTATATTATTTTTAATTTATTTGAGCTATATTGATTATGATATGTTGTTTGAAATTGATTTTGGGATGATTTGGTATATATTGTTTGTAATAAATTGATTTTGAATATATATATATATATATATATATATATATATATATTGTTAGTGATTTGGATTACGTTTATTTGAAATATAATTTGGATCCGTAATATTGTTTACGAAAAATATTCTGAATTGATTTTCGATATGTTTTGATTATAGTAATATTACGGAGAATATTATTAAAAGCAATTTCGTATATATTGTTTTGCGATTTGTTTCGAAAAGTGATTTGGGGCATTTGGATTTACTATGGATTTATGATATATAATTGCATGTGATTTTAAATGTCATTTGAAGTGATTTCTGGATTCAGAAATATTTTTGAAAACGATTTTGTAATTTGCTTGTATATGTATATTGATGCGATTCGAATTCCGGAAATGTGTATACTGATTTGGATATGATTTCAGAATTTAAATTGACGATTCTGTTCGGAATGAATTATATGATTTTCGAAAAGTGATTTGGCTATGATATATATAAACATAGATATGGATATAGGAGATTAACATGTCAATTGGGTTCTCTGAGTAGTACTACGCCTATATGTTATGTTTGAGGTACCACCCTTTGCGGGTTGGGAAATTTGATCTGGGATACGCAGCGGGTCCACCGTTGGTATCCAACTCTGTTATGATATATCTGGGATATGCAGCGGGTCCTCCGTTGGTATCCATCTCTGTTCTGTATACCCGTAATCCAGTCCGAAAAGTATGTTTAGTAGATTAGGAGCCTAAAATGGAAATAGAAATGAAATATAATTTGTTATATGATTTGATTTGGTATTAATAAGTTTGATACGATATTTTATTCCAATTTCGGAAAATGTTGTTGATAATTGCTTTAATATGATATTTGTTATCGTTTTTTCAAGGGATATATATATATATATATATATATATATATATATATATATTTGAAATATTTGATTTAATTGTGCCCCATATGTTGGTTTTATATGTTATTTGCGTTATTGAGATATTATATTATGTTTATACAATTGGATTTTGGGTACACCCACTAAGCGTTATGCTTAGCGTATTGAGTTTTACACACGCAGGTAAGAGAGTTCATGAAGAAGATAAGGCTGGAAAGAGTTGAGTCTACATTGATTGAGTCCTGAGTCACATCGCTCCCGCATTTTTGGTAGCCCACTATATCTTTGATGTTTTATATGTATTATATCGGCATGCATGGACAAAAATATTTTTGTAAATATTTGAAACGGTATTTAGTTTTTATGTATGTCTGTAAATATTTGTAATATTTGGGCCCATGAAATTTAATGCTTTTGAAGTTGAATATTTATAAGTATTTTGATATAATTTGTTTTGGTAAGTCGCACCGGATATGGAAGGGTGCGCAATTTGATTTGAGATTATAAAAGTGTGGATTTTATGAATTGTGAAAACAGGTTTTGGAAAGTCAGAAAAATAGAGGAAACTCTGACAAAATTTTCAGAAACTATTTTGGACTATTGATTTCGATTTATGTTTAAGTATATGATTTTAAATTTTCGATAGTATAATTTTAATGCTAACTGTATAAGAAGGTGCTTCCGCTAGTGATTTAATTTTTCGTATCCGTATATGTCTGTATCCGGTAGCGCTCACCGATTCGGTCCGAGCGGATTCGGGTCGGGGGGTGTTACAATCAATTTGTAGTATAATTATTTCATTCAAACACAATTATAAATAACACTATAATTAATGTATATATCATAAATAAAGTTATAATTTTTCATTCCAAACAATAAAATTATATAAAGCACAAGTAGTTTGATAAAAAAAATAAATAATTTTTACTGGAATTTTGTTCGGAGATAATTCAATCTTTCGATTCTAAGAACTTTTGAGGATGAAAAGTGATTAGAGTTTTTTTTTTTATAAAGCCATTTATGAAAAGAAATATGATAAAATAAATAAAATTGTATGATGTAAAATTTAATAAAACCGAAAATTTGTTATATTTAAGATGATACTTTTAGAAGAAAATATTTAAAATATATTTAAGTGATTTGTAATTAAATAGTCAAGAAGTTTTACTCTTTTTTTTTAAGTTATTTTTTAGCATCTTAAGCTTTTTTAAACATATATAAAGTTATATTTTTGTCCCTTTAATTAGACTAAAGGATTAAGGGGTTATTTATTTTTTTCTACTTATAATTTAATGAGTTTAAATTTTACCTATTAAGTTGTTTTTTTTTTTTTAAGTGTTCAAACAAAACAACTTAAAAATACTAAAAAATAACTTAAAAAAAAGTAAAAAAATTCTGACTTTTTACTTAATTGCAAATGAATTAAATATATTTAAAATATTTTCTTCCAAAAGTATCATCCTAAATATAACATATTTTTAGTTTTATTTTATTTTATATCATACAATTTTATTTCTTTTACCCTATTTCTTTTTACATACGGCTTTATAAAAAAAAAAAAAATTCTAATTATTTCTCATCCTCAAGGTTTATTGGAATTAAAAGATTGAATTATCTCTGAACAAAATTTCAGTAAAAATCATTTTTTTTTATCGAACTACTTGTGCTCTATGTAAGTTTATTGTTTGTAATAAAAAATTATAACTTTATTTATAATGTATACATTAATTCTAGTATTGTAGTAGTAGCAATTTATCTTTATTTATAATGTATACATTAATTCTAGTATTGTAGTAGTATCTATCTATCTATCTATCTATCTCGGTTTCGGCTCCTAAGATAAAAATTATTTTTTAATATAATTATTCATTATATTTTCATCCTGAATAAAATTGTATTAATATATACATAAAAATGATTTGGAATTTATTAAATTATTTAGTTTTAGTTGTTTGTATCTTAACAAATAACAATATATAACAATTTTATAGTAATAAGGGTATAAATGTCAAATTATCTATTTTCAGATATTTTTATTTTTAAAAAATAAACAAGTTGACACCATATTCAGTGGTGTAAAAAAAAATGTAATTCAGGTTTTAGATTTATTATATTTTCATACTGAATAAATTTGTATTAATATATATATATATATATATATATAAATACTTTGGAACTAATTAAATTATTTAGTTTTAGTTGTTTATATCATAGCAAATAAAAATATATAACAATTAATAGTAATAAGGGTATAAATGTCAAATTATCTATTTTCAGATATTTTTATTTTTAAAAAATAAACAAGTTGACAGCATATTCAGCTGGTTTGGAAAAAAAAAAAATATAATTCAGGTTTTAGATTTCAGTCACCATTCAGTTTTCAGTAAAATTCAGGACTTTTTAATCTTCAGATAAAAAAACAAACAGACCCCTAACTCACACTTTTAATTAAATGGGTTCAAGTACTCACTGTGCTAATTAACTACCATTGTAACATCCCTAATTTCGAATAATTAATTTTGAATATGTGGATATAAAATTTGTGATTTGAGGGGTGTAAAACGTAATTAAATGTATGTATATTTTTATGGTTTTCAGGTGGACCAGATGGAACGGTCCAGAAATAACGTATGAAGAAAAAGGTGAAAACATGGTAGTGAGTACCGCGACCACTCACCGCAACCAGAGATCATGATGAGTTGCTCGCGGTGAAAAAGGGTGATTTTTGGCAGTGAGCACCGCGACCAGTCACCGCGATCAGGGATCGCGCTGACTAGCTTGCGGTGAAAAATGTGAATTTCGGGCAGTGAGCACCGCGACTAGTCACCGTGACCACAGATCGCGCTGACTAGCTCGCGGTGAAAATGTCAAATTCGGGCAGTGAGCAACGCGACCACCAGCGCGACCATGGTACCGCGACGAAGGCGGTGGAATTGCTCCAGTGAGCAACGTGACCTGGTAGCATGACCACAGGTCGCGATGACGGTCGCGACGACCGAAAGTTTATAAAAAATAAGAGGCGTGAGAATTCTCCAGAAAAATAGAAGGAGAGACCAAGAGAGAAAGAGAGACCGAGAGAGAAAGAAAAGAAGGAAAAGAAGAAGAAGAAGAAGAAGAAGAAGAAGAAGAAGAAGAAGAAGAAGAAGAAGAGAAGAAGAGAAGAGGAAGAAGAAGAAAAGGAGAAAGGAAAAGAAAAGAGAAAAGGGAAAGAGAAAGGAAAAAGAAAAAATTCAGAAGGAAAAAGGCGTAAAAAGGGTATTCAGGTTGGTGTACACTTATTTCTGAAAATTTTACGGTTTCAGTATGTATTTCAATATGAACTTTCCAATTTTTGAATATTTTGATATATACAAATATGTTTATTGTTTATTAAATTGACTGTTATGTCTTACTCGTGATTCGATTTTCGATTTCGAATGATTATATGAAAGGAAAGTATTTGAGAATATCATATAAATTATGATTATTGTTTGGAAAGTTTTGATATGAAATTTATGAATGATGTATTATGAATATTGTTTGAAACTGTTGATTAATTGGAAAAAAAATAAAATATAATGAGTTTATGACTATTGCATCTCGCGGGGCAAACCTGGCAAGTCCAGTTTAGGCAAATCTAGGAGATAAACATTGCACTGTATCCATGACTACTGCATCTTGCGGGGCAAACCTGGCAAGTCCAGTTTAGGCGAATCCCGGAGATAGACATTGCACTGTATCCATGACTATTGCATCTCGCGGGGCAAACCTAGCAAGTCCAGTTTAGGCGAATCCTGGAGATAGACATTGCACTGTATCCATGACTATTGCATCTCGCGAGGCAAACCTGGCAAGTCCAGTTTAGGCGAATCCCGGAGATAGACATTGCACTGTATCCATGACTATTGCATCTCGCGAGGCAAACCTGGCAAGTCCAGTTTAGGCGAATCCCAGAGATAGACATTGCACTGTATCCATGATTGTTGCATCTTGCGGGGCAAACCTGGTATAGTCCAGTTTAGGCGAATCCCAGAGGTGAACATCACACTGATGTTACAGATATTAGTCCAGAAAAGTAAAATGAGTATACTATAAGGCTAGAATTGAGAATGAATTGAATGGAATGCTTATAACAGAATTGAGAATGTGATTTTGTATGAATTAATACTTTAATTTAATTTAGTTGCTTTTATTAAATTGATCTCATATGATGGATTTCAGTGATTGAATTGATTAATGACATGTTTTTTTTTTATACGACAGTATTATGATATTTTATTATGAAATTTATTTTATGGTCTTGATAATTGAATTTAGTGTACACCCACTAAGCATTATTGCTTAGTGCGTTGATTTCATCACGCGTATGTATCAGAGACGCAGAGAAAAGGAAAAGAATAGAGAGGAAGTAGCTGCAGATTGAAGATCCAGAGTCACTATACTTATTTGGTAGTTATACAGTTTTGTATATATATATATATATATATATATATATATATATATATATATATATATATATATATGATATTCAGTTAAACATGCATATACAGAAATCTGTAATTCGACATATATATATATATATATTTTGTAAATAAGTGGTTTATGATTTATATTTCTTTTCAAATGTTTGTAAATATTAATTATATATGTTTTATTTGAAACTGTTTGGAAAGTCGCACTAAACAGCAGAGTGCGCGTTGGTTTGAAAATTGATTTAGAAGTGTTGAAGTTGTTATATATGCTAGATTTGTTTTGTTGAAAACAGGTTTTGAGAAATCAGAAAAACAGAGGAAACTGTGCCGAAATTTTTGAAAATAAAGTTTGATGGGCTCACTAGAAACACATTTTAAAAAATACAATTTATATGATTTTCACTGGTTTGTAATTTATAAAGTGAATTAAGTAAAGTTTTGAAAACCCGGTAGTGCTCCCTGGGTCGATCCAGTCGGGTCGGGTCAGGGGGTGTTACAACCATGAATCAAGAATCTTTTACCAGAGGAGCAGATATAACCATGCATTTTTAGACGGATTTAAGTATTTACGGTGTTATTTATCTATAATAAATCAAGAATCATTTGCCAAATGAGCCGATATAACCATAAAATTTTAGACATATTTAACTATTCGTAGTGACAAGAATTTTCTATAATGAGTCAAGACTCTCACTCACAAAAAAAATAGAGCAAGATAAAATAAAATCCAATAAAGAAAAGAAATACAAACTATAAGATCTATTAACATATAAATAAAAAGTTTAAATCCATTCCAAGAGTCTTAATATATCAGATTTTCACCTTAGCAAAAGCGAAGTTTGTTGCTCATAATAGAAATGAAAAGAAAAGAAAAAGTAAGAAAAAGCTAATTAAGACGAAGAAAATTAGAACGCAAAAGAATTAAATTAAAAAGTAAGATGAATACATCCAAGGTAAACTTGGAAAGGAACTAAACTTTCTTGATCCTTCTAACAAGGCCGCTATTTATAGGCCTTTTGAGGGACAAAATAGTCTCAATTGGTTGTAGCTCATTTCATATTTTTGTTTAATTTGGTTAACAAATTTTGACAAATTGCACTTCTCCATACATACATCGACTTCTCTACTAGATTTAAAGTTGCATGCCTCTGATATTGCTTATGATATGAACTAAAAAGTTGTAGATATAATTTTACTTCCGAGAATGATAAGGTTCGTAAAAGTAAAAAATTTTTAGCTCCAATTATGATCCAAAGAGTGAAGCATGTTCAAAATGTGCAATTTTGACCCCTAAAATGTTCTTATTTCAAATTTCATGTGAAATATATTATTGTGGAGTTTTGAGTCAACTTTCTCCATATCAATATTTGCATCAATCCAATATTGAATGGAAAGTTATGTCCATTTTACGTAACCTGCATCAAATAAATGAATAAAAGTGCAAATGTGCTTAATTTAATAAAGTTAATGGTGCTATTAGTGTAAAACAATGATTTTAACTCTTAATAAAAATACACTTTTAACTGTTCAGTTTAACTTCCCTTAAGTTCAAGCGCAATAATGATAATTGTTGTTATTATAATAAATTAAGATTTCCACTCACACAAGAGATAGCTCAAGATAAAATTAAGTTTTTTAAGAAAAGAAATACAAACTATAAGATGTATTAACATATGAATATAAAATTTAATTCCATTTCAAGAATCTTAATATATCTTTATTCTCATACCAAGAGCTTTCACCTTATAAAAAATAAAACTCGTTGTTCATAATAGGAATGAAAAAAAAAAAAATAGTAAAAGAAAGCTAATTAACAAGAAGAGAATTAGAATGCAAAAAAGTTAAAATTAGAAAGCAAACTGAATACATGCAAGGTGAACTTGGAATGGAACCCAGCTTCCTTTTTCTTTCTACAAGGTCTCTATTTGAAGGCAATTTAAGGGAGACAAAATTTACAATTGCTTGTAGCTCATTTAATGCTTTTGGTTTACAAATTCTGACAAATTAGGCTTCTCCATACATGCATCGACCTTTCTACTGCAAATTTGTAGATATTTGATTTAGTTTTCTAAAATGATAAGTCTCGTAAAAATACAAAATTGGTAGCTTAAGTTATGGTGCAAAAAGTGAAGCACGTTTAGAATGCAAACTAATTGTAGATATCTCTGCTTTCAGCCCAATGTTTGACCCCCAAAACGTTCCTATTTCAAATTCCACATGAGCTGCATTCTTTTAGAGTTTTCAGTAGGCTTTTCTCCACACTAAAATTGGCATTGATCCAGTATTTGGACGGAAGGTTATGCTCATTTTACGTAATCCATCAAAGAAAATTTTTTTATAATTAAGGATAAAAGTACAAATGTACTTAAGTTAAGAAAGATAATGACACCATTAGTATAAAAGGATAATCTTAACTCTTATTAAACGTACACTTTTAGTGTTCATCAGATACCCTTCCTTACTGTCACATATTTGCATTATTTACCATATGGATAAGTTGGAATATATCTCCTATAGGATATCCCCATTAAAGTAGTGCTAAACGAGTCACCTTGTATAGACTGTTTCTACCTATTGAACCTCGATCATAGGATCTCCACTCGCAGAGGTTAGGTTGCTTCCCTTGATAATTCCCTTGTGGGCTTAAGGCCATTCCCCTAGACTATTCCATTGTAGCTTTCCTCAAAAGCCCTTTAGTTAATTGATCAACTAAGTTTAACTAAGATTTCACATTCTCCAAAGATACAACAACATTACTTAGAAGACTTTTTACGAACTTACAGCTCACAAGAATATGTCAACTCGTCCTTTTTTTTAGTGTGAGATTGTTTCACCAAGTCTATAACTGCCTTACAATCACAATGTATCGGAACAGTCGACAAACACTTTTCAACTATAGGAATTTCCATCAAAAGACTTTTAATCCCCTCAACTTCTCTACAAGTTGTATCCCAAGCAATGAGTTCTGACTCCATTGTAGTACTCCTAGTGCTCATCCTAAAAAGAAAATATAATCAGTTGTGGACTTAACATCTACATTATCTGTTATCCAATTTGTATCAGTTAACCTACTAAGTCTTCCAATATATATATGATATATCAGGTCTACTCTTATTTTATATGTATAACAAAGATCCTATAATTTGTGAGTATCTTAACTGGGACACAAGTTCTCCAAGATTCCTCTTAAGCTCTATGCTAGGATCATACGAGGTAGAAACGAGTTTAACATCAAAGAATCCAAATTTCTTAAACATTTTTTCAATAGAACCATATTGATCTAAGGTAATACCCTTTTCATTTCTTCTTATTCTCATACCTAAACATCACATCAGTCCCTCCTAATTCTTTCAAGTCAAACTTGCTTAATAAATAAGTCTTCACATAATTTACTATCTCCAAATTAGACCCAAAAATCAAGATATCATCCATGTAAAGACTTAAAATGACATATGACACCCATTATTATCTTTATAGTATAAGCATTTGTCATGTCCAGTTATCTTAAAACCATTAGTCTAATATCACCTTATCAAACTTCTCATGTCATTGTTTTGGAGTTTGTTTTAAGATCATCAAGAGATTTAATAAGCTAAATTACATACTTTATACTATTTGCTTCATATATAGCTTTTCTAGTACTAAATCTCCAATCAAGAAGGCAGCTTTGACATCCATTTGGTGAATTATCAACTGATAGATTGGAGCTAAGGCTATCAAAGCTTCTTATAGTGGTAATATTAGAAACATGTGAATAGGTATATCAAAATAATCTATTCCTTCTTTTTAGGGTGAAACTTTTAGCCACCAACCTAGTTTTGTATTTAATCTGTAGTACCATCAGACTTCAACTTCTTTTTCAAAACCCATTTGTAATCCGTTGTTTTGTATTCAGATTGAAGATGATATGTTAAAACGCATGTATTGTTTTGAATTATAGAGTCAAATTCTTATTGCTTCCTTCCAAAAAGATGCATTTAAAGAAGTCATGGCTTCATTATAGGATGTAGGATTATGGGGTTTTCTCTTGGTCCTTTACTGTTATCCTATTTAGTACAAGATAAGCAGTCAATATTGCTTCCCACACATGTTCTTAGATAGTCCTATTTTCTCGCTCAGCAACACCATTGGACTGCGGTAAATACAAATGAGTTATCTCATATATTATACCATTATGCTTACAGAAACTATTTAAAGCACTTATAATGTATTCTCCACCTCTATCGGACCTAAATCTCTTTATCTCATTTCCACCTTATTTCTGTATAACTTGAATTTATAAAAAAAAAATCATTATAACAAAATATATAACAATTATCGATAAAAGTTAGAAAATATTTGTTATTTGCTCTAGTGAGCGAGTGGTCTACTAGAATCACATACATCACTATGGATAAGTTCAAGAACTTGAGTTTTCCTTTCAACAGACTTGTGTGGCTTTCTAGGTTGTTTGGTTTGCACACAAATTTCATACTTATGCTTATAATGAATCTACAAGTACTAAGTCAAGATCCATCATTCTTTTCATTTTCTTAAGACTAACATGATCAAGTCTCCCATTCCATATATCAGTAGTTTCAACATTCAAAACATTTGAACTTTCATTAAAAATCAAAGTAACATTCAACTTATATAAATAAACCATCACAAACATAACCTTTTCCCATTGTTCTTCGATATTACAACCCTATTGGACTCTAATACAGTTTTATATAGTTGTTGAATCAAACAAGATCCATTAATAAGATTTCTCCACTAATCTGGCAAGTCTGCATGTGATGCGCATCTTTAAGAGTTGAAATCTTTCCAGAAGTCATTTTTAAGACAACATCTCCAATCCCAAGTACTTGTGTTGTGGAATTATTTCCTAGCGTCACACTACCTTTACTTGGTTGAGTACTTATGATAATTTCTAAAATAACCACGGTCAAAACAAACATGTATGTGCACCCGAACCTAATCATATTTCACTATTTTCGTAAGTAAAATTAACAGTTAATGAATTAGGATTGTACCCCATATTTCACTATTTTCAAATCTCTTTATGCTAATATCTTCTACCCCATAATAGTTTCTAAAGTATTTTGGTACATTGATAAGCATCATACAAATGGTTTGACAAGGTGCTCAATATTCTGTTGTGTGAATTTCCTAAAGTTTTGTCCACTAAATTTCTCACGTCTAACACTATATTGGCTTCCTCTACCTTATCAACCATTTTCTAAGAATTCTCATAGCAAAGAATGATATTGACAAAATCTGGACAAATAATATATATATATATATATATAAAACACTGGCGGAGCTAAAAAATGACAATTATAAAATGTCCAACTTAATATTTTTTTACACGCACTTTTATGAAAGGTTCAGAGCTCTCACTGGGCCAAAATATGACAATTATAAAATTAGGTCTAATTTAATGTTTTTTTACATACACTTTTATAAAAGGTCCAAGCTACTGTCCATTAGACCCGATTAGTATAAACAGACAAATCATTCATGGCTAGTAAACACATAACCTTATTTTTATACCTAGAAATTTTATTACGTTATAATTATGGATTTCTATCTTTCAAGATTTCATATATATATATATATATATATATATTAGAGTTAGAATTTCAATTGAGAATTATGACATATGTTTTTTTTTTAAGAATTTTAAAATTTAAATATTAAAATTGTGAATTGTATACAGATAATGAAATAGTACTATGAAAATGACATGTTTCTTCTATGGGGTTGTTCACCACGTAAAGCTCTTAAGTTTACAAACATGCATCACTATCGAGTTGAGCTATTTAATACTATTTTGGATATACAACTTCAAGAATTAAATAATTGTTTCAATGAGACTAGCACTTAATTTCTACTTTGTTTGGCATGTTTAACTCCAAATGACTCATTTGCTTCTTTTGATAAACAAAAACTTGTGAATCTTGTTAAATTTTATCTGAAAGAATTTTCTTCAGTGGAAATTTTAGCACTTGAAGTTTAACTTCAGATTTATATTACAAATATGAGCTCTAGCAGTCAGTTTTTAGAGTTGAAAGGAATTGACGATCTTGCTGTAAGAATGGTTGAGACTAAATATAATAAAGTGTATCCATTAGTTTATTTGTTATTGACACTAGCATTGATTCTACCAATTGCCACTTCTACAGTAGAGAGAGTATTTTCAGCAATGAATATTTTGAAGACTCGTTTGCGTAATCGAATGGGAGATCAATGGTTGAATGATAGTTTAGTTGTGTACATTGAAAAAATGTGTTTAAAAGTATTGATAACGAAGTTATTGTGTGTAACACCCTCTGACCCGACCCATACGGAACGAATCCGGGAGCGTTACCGGTTTACAAAACTTTCTGAATTTTTCTTAATATTCGAAAATACTTGAAAACATATATGAATATGTCCAAAAAACTTTCAAACTGGGCCCACAATATTTATAAAATTTTTGACAGAATTCCCTTTGTTTTTCTAACTTTCCAAAAGAATACCTGTTTAATAAAAATTTCAAATTCACAACTCAAACACTTCTAAAGTCCAATCATATGCACATCCTGCCAACGATGCGACTTTCCAACATTCTCAATCAATCAATTAGTAGACAGTTTTTCAGAAAATATATAACCTCATATTTGAAAATCACATCAAAACTAACAAATATTTACAAATCACTTAATTTACATTTTAAAAATCCATATATAAAACTGATAACAAATAATTACAAGATTCAATAAATTCAATTTTTACATTGGATTGTATATGCATGCTTGATATAAGTAAAACGGTAAACAAAATAACCACCCAAAAATAATGCTGGGGGTGACTCAGGTATCCTGCTCTGCAGAACTCTACTCCTCAGTCCCGTCCTTCCTTCTGATTCTTTTCACCTACGCATTAAAACTAATGCGCTAAGCGTTTCGCTTAGTCGGTCTACACTAAGATTATATAAAAATCATGTAATAGTAATAAACATACTTCCATGAATTCAATTATTGAATAAGTATTAAAATATGAGCAGAACTTAATGTAAATCCAACTACTCATTCGATAATAAAAACAAATAAAAGCAGTAATAAACATATTTCCATAAACTTGTTTATTTAACAAATATCAAAATATAAACGTGAATCATTATCGAATGTATAATTCTTTTGATAAACATATATGAAAAATCCAATAATAAGATTCCTTTCATTTCGTAATTTTCCATACATCTCACTTTAGGTCTCTGATACACATTATAGGTTTACTAGATTGGATTAAGGGTTGTTCAGCACTGGAACCCAACGGGGACTGCTCGTTGAATTATATACAGTCGGGTTTTCCATTTCAGCATGAAATGATATCCCTATACAGGTATCATTTCTGACATTGGACCCTACGGGAACTGCCTGACAGAAATATCTTCACTATAGGACCGTCCACAACGGTGGCTACACATAATCCAAAGAGTGGTATCATAATCATCAGAAATCTCAATGCAGTACTGCTAAGTGAATCCAATTGACATGTCAATTTCCTATATCCGTTTCTCTATATATATATCAGGGCCATTTTCTTGATATTTCATAATTTTCTCAATTTGACAATTTTTCATAATTATTCAAAAATAAACTTCCAAACATCATTTTCAAATTTAAATCATTATAATAACATAATTTACGAAAACTATTCAAACAATATTTTTAAACAATATATTCCAGAATACTCAGGAATATATTTTTCAAACAATAATCATAAAACATATTCAATAAAACAATATAATTCACTAAATGATTCAATATTCTTTTATCGAAATCATGGAAATTCAAAGTAAAACATAAATAAAATATTAATCCCAGAAAATACGTGTACACCAAACCTGGATTTTTCCTAAAACTTTCTCTTTTCTCTTTCCTCTTCCTTTCTTCCTTCTCCCGATCGATATAATCTCCACCGTACGTGGCGGCCAACGGCGATTTTCCAGCGACTTTTTGGTGACCTCCAAAAATGGTCGGGTTTTGTTCGCCTCGTCTCCCTCGTCAAAGTTTATAACGGTGGCCGGAGTTGGAAACTGCTAGAATCGCTAGAATCAGAGGATTTCCAAAATTAGAAAATCACTTACTTCCTCTACAAAATCGGAGACTCAAACGGTCACAAAAAGCTTCAACGTTGGTATCAATAGATTCTATGTCGTAAGAGCTTTCTATTGGTACCAAGATCGACCAGAACGGAGGTCGGAGTTGGTCAGAATGTGAGGTCAAAGTGGGAAGAAAAATGAGAGAAAATGGTGGAGAGAGAGAGTGAACTGTCCGGGGAAGAATAAGAAGATTATGTATAGATCCGTAAAAGTACCATTTGTCCCTCAACCTTTAGTAAATTACAATTTTAATTGATAATGTTTAAAATATATCTTTTAAGTCCTCACCAATTAGTCGAACGTTTTAAAAACATTTTAAATACGCCCTTAGTAATAAATTAAAAATAAATTTTAAAAAAGTGAGATTTTACATTCTACCAATTTAAATTACACACTTAACTGTTTCATGTTTAATAATGATTATAAATAATACTTTTCATAATTACGAAAAATTAGGGGCGTTACATTGTGCAACGGTTTCAAAATATGAAACCGCGTTGTGAGTAATTGTAAATTTATCAACGATTATGAATGATATGAAATTTTTAGTTTTTTTTTTATTACACTATTATCATTGTTTTTATTATTGCTATTGTTGTTATTTATATTTTATAATATTAATCTATTTGAACTAAGCTTTTGTTGGTTGGAATAATTTTATGGCTTCGCCACTGATATATAAGTTGTGTTATGAGATTGCTCAGGAAATTCTTAAATAGCAAAACTGAAATATAGTGATTTAAAATAATACAAATAAATATTTAATTTATTATTATAATAATAATTATTTTTTCCTTTTCTTTTGCAAATCTATAAAATAGTGAATATTTTGTTTATACAAATCGGTAAAATGGTATGACTAAAATAATATGAATTTTTTTATTTTTTTATTTTGCTTTAAAAAAAAGTTAAAATAATGAGAGTTCGTTTGTTTTTTCCACTTAATACTTAACATGTCTAAATTGGATACATTAACTTATTTTTATTTTTTTTAAGTGGTTAAACAATTATGCTAAAAACCAACTTAAAATAAAAAGTTAGATATTTCCACTTATCACTTAACACATGATCATTGAATCATAATTATTTTTTTTTATAACCGTCATTCTTATATTAATATTTTTTCATTTTATCTTCTTTAAAATGTTTCTATTTTGAAAAAATAAACAATCGATACTTTTATTCAGTAGCTAGAAAAAAATAAAATAAAATAAATATGTCATTTAAGTTTCATATTTTAGTCAATGTTCAGTTTCTAAAAATATTCAGACCTTCCAGTCTTCAAATAAAATACACAAACGACCTTAAGTAAGTGTTTTTATTTTTTTAAAATCCAAATACAATTTAAGCATGCATAAATTAAAGTTGCATTTATTTTGTAGCAAAACAGTAAATAGTTAGGAACATAAGAGATCATTTGATTTTTTATCTGAAGAATGAATATGTCTGAATTTTTCTGAAGACTGAACGTGAACTAAAATCTGAAACCTAAATGACATATTTTTTTTCCTCTAACAATTTAAGCATGCAGAATTAACAATTGTCTTTATTTTGTAGCAACAGTAACAGTTAGGAACTGAAGAGATGTTTTTTTTTTTTATTTGAAGACAAAATATGCTTGATTTTTTTTTAATTAAAACATGAAACCTAAATGATATTTTTTTTTTCTTCTAATGACTGAATAAAAGTGTTAATTGTTTATTTTTTTAAGATATAAATATCTGAATGAAGAAAAAATTGAAAAATATTAATATAAGAATGATATTTATGAAAAAAAAATATTTTAATTATGATTAAGTGATTATGGTTTAACGTATAACTCGCGATTTCTAACTTTTTATTTTATGTTATTCTTTTAGTTATTCTTAGTTGTTTGACTACTTAAAAAATAAATAAAAATAATTTAATGTGTTCAATTCAGACTTGTTAAGTATTATTTTAAAAAAACAAAAAACCTTGAAAGTTAAAAAAAAAAAAAAAAGAAAAGATGACCAACTTTACTTTTTTTTTTTGGAAAGGCAAAATATATTACTAACCAAAACCAAAAACTACTTTACAATATCAGCCAAAGTAACATACTTCACTCAGAGAGGAACACAATCCATCAGAAACAAATCTGATTCAAGAGACAATGCCAATTTGGCCATCGCATGGGCAACCTTATTACAATCTCTAGGAGCAAAGCTAACAAAAGAAACATTAAAACATTGAAGAACACTAGAGATATCATGCATGTATGATAATACCAAACTCAGAACCAAAGGGAGAGCCAACATTAATACAAGAAACCACAGCTGCAACATCAAATTCGAGAGAGGCATGAAGCAAACCCGACTCTGCAGCAAAACGAATCCCAAGTATAATAGCTACTCCTTCAGCAATTTGGGGCAAATGCCTTTTTTAAGGGGAAGTGAATGATAATGTTTGAATAAGTCATCCACTTGGAATTAGCTTGTTTGTTAATATATTCCTAAGTATCTTGAATACAGAAGTTTAGTTCCTATTTTTTTTTGTTAGTCGTTGTAATAATATCTATTTAAGAGATGATTATGGAATAACAAATTTATCAATTAATTCATCCCACAAACAGTGTATTAGGAGGCGTGAGTTCCCCTCGAAGTGACCCACACTCTAGTTTATCTACTCTGTCTTTATTCTCTACAAAATAGATAAAGATAAAATTGGTGAATCTATACCAAAGTGGTATCAGATCACATGCATGGAGGAACCTATGCGGCAAGTTGAGCAAGAGATATCGATGTTATCCTCTGGTCAGCATGATTTCATCACTCGAGTGACTGAGATGTTTGAGCGGCTAACCACTAGGATGGATCATTTAGCAAATCAAAAAAATAAGGAGACAGAAGACCTTTCGCAAGCTCCGATTCGCACCCCCTGTAAGAGAAGCAAATTGTTGCTTAAGGAAGCATGTAAAGGTGCTTCAAATATCAACAATAACAATGTTACAATATATGAGAACAACTTGAACAACACATCAGGCACCTCGGCAAATATTGGCGGGATTAACAACTTGAGTTCCAGCTCATTCAAGACAAATAATGTGCTATGTGATGGCTCACCATATCATTCAGGGATTGCATTCTATAGCTCATTGATATGTTCAGATTAAGCTGATCATAATCATTATAGATTCAATCAACTTGATCAAAAGTTAGTTAGATAATTTGCTGACTTGTCTTTGATTATTTGAGAGGTTATTGTTACGCTTTTTTATACCTGCAAGTATATGGGGTCGGCACAAGTAATACAATGATGAGTAAATTATCGTCTCCATAGGGATATTTAGGCATTGAGTACTAAAGTTAACTAAGCCTATATCTATTTGGAAAATCGGAAGGTTTAAAAGAGGAAAATAAAAGATAAAAATAAAAAAAACATAAAAAGAAAGCAGACAACCAATATGAGAGATTAGCTAGGGTATTTGAATTCACCTAATCCATCCAATTGCGTTTTATGAAAACACATTATTACAGTTCAATTATTCATGTTGATGACTGTGTCTATCTAAATTATCCAAAGTTCTCTCTCGAGGCAAATCAGACATATTACCACATTGTTGGTTCCATTTCTTGATTAAAAATGAATCTTCACTAGTACCTTTATTCACCTACTTGTGTTCCATTCTCGGGTAATTATTAGTTGTTTTTAATGTTTTTATCTAGTGTGCAGGTAATAAGGTTTTGTGCATAATTAAAAAGCATTGGTGGATTAAATTGAAGATTTGGGAGTGCACAGCTGTCATCTTTTGGAGGCTGCCATAAATTTTACAGGATGAACTGGGTTAAGAGCTTTATATTTCTGGAAAGGTCACGATGTCTACTTTCCGAAAAATTTTACGGTTCATGATTCCGAGTTTTTTAAAGAAAGTTATGCTCATTTTTGCAATAGTTCGCAGACTCACGACTTTCATGTCGCGAGTCATGTTTCGGAGGCCGCCATAAATTCTAGAGGATGAACTGGGTTTCTAGATTTATATGTATGGAAAGATATAGATGTCTATTTTTCAATGCATTTTAGGGTTTGTGATTTGGAGTTTTCTAGAGAAAGTTATGGTCATTTTCGCAATAGTGCGCAATCCTAAAATTTGGACCAGTGAGTACCGTGACCGCCGGTGGCGAACTTCAACTTTTCGGCAGTTAGCACCGCGACCACTGTGTCGTGACCAGTGGTAGCAACCCACGGTCACAATGGCAACTTGAAAACCCTTTTTCCAATGCCTATAAGTAGAAAAAGGGGAGAAAAGAGAGGGAGTTCGGCTAGGGCTCTAAGGAGAGGACCAAGAGGAGACCAAGAGAGAAGAGAAGAGGCAAAGAGGGAAGAAGAAGATCACCTTGGAAACATGAGGATTTGGATTCAATCCTTGAGCCAACATCTCACCATCAAGCTTGGATTTGGAGAAAGTGGAAGTTAGACAAATTCACAAGAGTAGGAGGACGAAAGTTCATCACACCTAGAGTTTTTCTATCCCTTTCCTTTTTTATTTTTTTGCTTGTAACTTTCTTTATTAATTAGAAAACATGTTTAGTTGTAAATCTTTGATTATGAACTAAACTTGTAAGTTAGGGTTTTGATGGATCCTTTTCTCTGAAACTTGAATGAATTGATTGTTTAATTTGTTGTGGTTGATTATTATGTTATTGAGTGGTATTATTATGCTTAATGCTTTTGAATGTGAAGGCTTATATTTAGATGATAAATTGGTTGTGTGTTATGTACCGAGAGGAGACGCCCACAACGTGCTCGATATAATGTCCACCACAAGTAAAATTAGATAGAGATATACTAATTTACTTGTGTGATCATATAGGATGTTTATTGCGACTAATGCATTTTCATGCACTTGGATATACCATCGAGAGATAGGATATTAGTGTATGTTGTAATAGGTCCGATTTACCTCGAGAGGGGACTTTGGATAATTTAGATAAACACAATTATCAACATGAATAATTAAACTACAACAATGTGCTTTCATGAAATTCAATTGGATGGATTAGGTGAATTCAAATACCCTAGCTCATCTCTCAATTTGGTTGCTTATTTTACGTTTTATGTTTGTTAGTTTTATCTTTCGTTATCTCATTTTAAACCATCCGATTGTTCAAATAGAAATAGACTTAGTTAACTTTAGTACTCAACGCCTAAATATCTCTGTGGAGATGATAATTTACTCATCATTGTATTACTTGTGTCGACCCCGTATACTTGCTGGTACAAAATAGGCGTAACACACATATACTAATATCCTTTCTCTCGATGGTATATCCAAGTGCATGAAAATGCATTAGTCACAATAAACACTCTATATGATCACACAAGTAAATTAACATATCTCTATCTAATTCTACTTATGGTGGACATTACATCGAGCACGTTGTGGGCGTCTCTTCTCAGTACATAACACACAACCATAATATCAACTAAATGCAGGCCTTCATATTCAGAAGCATTAAGAACAATAATACCACTCAACAACATAATAATCAACCACAACAAATTAGACAATCAATTCATTCAACTTTTATAGAAGAGAATCCATCAAAACCCTAACTTACAAGTTTAGGTCATAATCAATGAACTACAACCAAACACGTTTTTCAATTATAAAAGAGAGTTACAAGAATGAAATCAAAGAAAAAAAGAGATAGAAAAACTCCTGGAACGTATGAACTCTCGTTCTCTTCCAATTGCGAATTCTTCTAGCTTTCACTTTCTCCAAGTCCAAGCTTGATGGCGAGAATGACTCAAGGATCGAATCTGAACCCTTTTGTCTCCAAGACGATCTTCTTCTACCCTTTTGCCTCTTCTCCTCTCCCTTGGTCTCCTCTTAGTCCTGTAAATTGAGCCCTAGCCAAACTCTCCTTTGTTTCCTTTCCTTTTTCCTTTTATAGCATGCTGGTTTAGGGCTGGAAAGTACCGTTCGCAACTTGGCCGAGTCGCGGGTCAAGTTGCGAGTTTAAGTTGCGAGAGTCTTAGGTTTGCTGCTGGAATTAAGCTCTCATGACTTGGCAAGTCGCGACCTAAGTCACGAGTGTCTCGGCCTGTTTTTGGAGTTATACGCTCGCTACTTACACAAGTCGCGACCTAGTCGCGAGTCAAGTCGTGGGACTGCGTACTGATACGAAAACAAGCATAACTGCTTCTAGAAAACTTGGAATCATGAACCGTAAAATTTACTAGAAAGTAGACATCTAGACTTTTCTAGAAATATAAAGTTCATGACCCAGTTCATTTAGTGGAATTTATGATGGCCTCCGAAACATGACAGCTGTGCACTCCCAAATCTTTGATTTAATCCACCAAGGCTCTTCAATTACGCACAAACTCTTATTACCTGCACACTAGATAAAAACATAAAAAGCAACCGATAATTAACCTCAAACGGGACAAAAGTAGGTAAAGAAAGGTACTAATGAAGGCCCATTTTTGATCAAGAAATAGAGCCAACAATTGTTAGAAAGTTTGTTAGGAGTTGGTTATGGGACTCATGCATGTGTATATTCTGATCAATCCTGTACATGTTCATTATTCACAAATAATGAAAATTGAGTTTTACTCTCCAGAAATGTCTTGACTCTATTAATGGTGGATTCTACATCTTGTTGCTTTCTTTGAGGATTTTGTCAAACACTTACATCCTCTGCATTGCTGAATTACCTTTGTTGTATCTTTTCATGGTATCAGAGCCCTAGACAAATGTCAATGGTTACTGACAACGGTTCTACATCTTCAACCTCTCAATTCAATGCTAACATGTCATCTCAACATTTTGCAACTGATTACTCTTCTCTTGCAAAGACTCTTAACTTCAATCTGCCATTGAAGCTTGACAAAACTAATTATATTTACTGGAAAACACAAGTTTTGCTAGCTATTCGATCTGTAGATCTTGAGGATTATATCTCAACTTCAGCCTTTGTTCCTTAACAGTTTATATAAGTTCAGACACTTAATGAAGAAGGAATAGTGATCACTCAACAGCAGACTAATCCAGCTTTCTTGGTCTGAAAAAAGTCTGATCAAATCTTACCATGCTGGCTTCTCTTTACACTTACTCCAAGCATGATAGGCCAAGTAACTCAATGCAAGACCTCTCTTGAAATGTGTTCTAAGATAGCTAGAGTTTATTCTCAACAATCTATGGCTAAAATTCTACAACTTAGGCAACATTTGCAATTTATTAAGAAAGGTACTAATTCAATTAGTGATTTTTTTCTAAAAATAAAATAACATTGGTGATGGTTTAATGGCTGCGGGAGATGAAGTGAGTGAGAGAGATTTGTTACTTAGTTCGATGAATGGTGTGGGACATGAATATGATCCAGTTGTAGTGTTGATATCATCACAATCATCTACAATGTCTCTAGAGGATGCTCAGTTTATGTTCTTGATGCATGAGCAAAGAATCAATCACTTGAATTCCAATCCTTCTGCACATTTTGCATAATCAAACAACAATTTCAACAATCAAAATGCACCTAACAATAATTTCAGAGGAGGTCATTCACCAAACTACAGAGGAAACAATAACAACAATCGATCAAGAGGAAGAAGAGGTAAATATTCAGGTAGATCTAATCAGAAAATTCATTGCCAACTTTGTGCTAAATCAGGTCATGGTGCACTGTAATGTTACAGGAGATTTGACCAACAATTCCAAGGCCCACCTTAAGGAAATCAAACAGATTTGATTACTCAACATAATTAGGAGAATACATACACCATATAACAAAATATAGATTGTAACACCCCCTGACCCGACCCGCATGGATCGACCCAAGAAGCTTTACCGGGTTTTCAAAACTTGACTTGACTCACTTATAATTTAAAAACCAAATAATTTATAATTTAAAATTCTTTCTAGTGTGAGCCCATCCAATTCATTTTAAAAAAAATTTCGACAGAGTTCCCTCTATTTTTCTGATTTTCCAAAAATCCTGTTTACATCAAAAAAACTCAAACAATATAATTTCAACACTTCAAATTTCTTTTCTCAATTAATTGCGCACTCTGCCATATAGTGCGACTTTCCAAACATTTTCAAATAAAACAATTCATATTTAATATTTACAAACCTTTGGAAACGAAAACCATTAAACAACTATTTACAAAACATATATATAAATATCAAATTTACAAATTTCTTTATATGCATGCTTAACTGAATATAATATACAAAACTGTATAGCTACCCAATAAGTATGGTGACTCTGAATTCTTCAATCTGCAGCTACCTCATTTCTACTCTTTTTCTCCTTCGGTATTCCTGTTACCTACGCGTGATGAAATCAACGCTGTAACACCCCCTGACCCAAATCCACTCGGACCGAATCAGGGAGCGCTACTATATACTAAAATCTAACTTTTACTGTTATAAACCATAATTTAAAAGTATATTTAAAACATTTGAAAGTGGTCCAAATAATTTTCGAAAATCTTGCCAGAGTTTTCTCTGTTTTTCTGACTTTCCAAAACCTGTTTACAGTTAAAATTCATAAAATCAACTTCCAAATTCTCAAATCAATTTTACGCACCCTTCCAAATATAGTGCGACTTACCAACCAATTTATCACAATATAATTTATAAAGATTCAAATAACATAAACAGATAATAAAATATTTACATAGTAGAAGCTCCTTAAATATTTACAAACAGTTTCTGTATATGCATGAGGTATTAAAATGGATATACTTAATACAAACAATGTATGCAGGAAAGATGTGATTCCGAACTCTGGTTTTGCAGTCTCTACTCTTCCTTATCTTTATCGCCTTTGGAATCTTTGTTACCTGCGTGCGAGAAAACTCAACACGCTAATCATATTGCTTAGTGGATGTACACAAAATCGTATATACAAATATACTATATCAAATATGTTTATCTATTTTCGATCAAATTATAAATCACATATAATTAAATCATAAATGGGGCTCATATCAAATCAAATATCCAAAATCAATCAACAGATAAATTTTTCATAATTTCTCAAATATTTTCATATAACAAATCAGTTTTCAGATTGGGCTCCTGACATACAAAACATAAGTTATCGGACTGGATTACGAGTTGTTAGGCATCGGACGCAAACGGGGCCACCCGCCGAACATCAGATCAGAATGGAACACCAACGGAATCACCCGCTGTAAATGTCCCATGACAGAATTCAGAACCCTAGGACCGGCACTTTGGGCCTGTACTATCCAAAGGGTGATATAATCGGCACAGTACTGTTTAGACAGAAACCCATTGACATATCAACCTCCTATATCCATATATCTGTTTATACACATTAGAGCCAAAATGTTTTCTCACTTTCAGAATCATCAAAATCAATCCGAAAATATATTCAAATGTATTTCATAATTCCGTTTCGAATCAAATTGCCCAAAAATCATTTTCCGATACATTTCACAATATAATATAATTAAAATCACTTTCAACAATATATTCCATAACAATATATTTCCATAACAATATATTTCCATAACACTATTAAAACCAAATCGTATTCTAATCAATCCGAAATCGGTTTCAAACTATCATTTCTACTCAATATAATTCAAATAATTCAAAAACTATAAAATTCGATAATTCTGAAAATTTCTGGAAAACTGAAAAAATTTGAAAACTCGTATACATCGAACCTGAACTATAATCTATAATCAATATAATTCAAATAACTCAAATTTAATCAAATTCAATCAATCGAAATATTCTGGAAAACGGAAAAATTCGAAAACACGCGTACACTGAACCAGAACTATAATCTATAATTCATATAATTCAACTAATTCAAAAACCTTAAAATTCGACAATTCTGAAAAATACGTGTACACCAAACCTAACTCTTCCTCATTCTCTTTCCCTTCTTCTCTTCCTCTTTACTTCTTCTTCTTCTTCTTCTTTCTCTCTTCATTCTCTCTCATCTTCTCTCTTCTTTCTCTCTCGTTTCTCTACTCTATTATGCTTCTGTGTATTAGCTGAATGTTTTTGGCTTCAATTTAGTTTATGAAGCCCTACCGCTTCATCGCTCGGTCGCGTTGCTCACTGGTGAAAATTTGCCACTTTCACAGCGAGCAGTTACCGCAAGCGCTGGTTGCGATCCTGGTCGCAGTGCTCACTGGTCCAATTCCTTCATTTTCACCACAAGCAGCTACCGCGATGCCTACGGTCCAGATTTTCACCCTTTTCTTCATGCATTGTTTTCGATCAGTCAAATTGGTCTATTAGGAAACCTAAAAATATACATACATTTAATTATATTTTCCACCCCTCAAATCATAAATATCATATTCACATATTCAAGATTAATTCAATCACACTTTTCATATTTATTCGAAATTAGGGATGTTACAAACGCGCTAAGCAATAATACTTAGTGGGTGTACACTAAACTCATTTATCAAAATCATAAAATAAATTTTATAATAAAAATATCACAATACTATCGTATAAAAACATGTTATTATTCAATTCAATTACTGAAATAAATCATATGAAATCAATTTAATAAAAGCAATTAAATTAAATTAATAAATCATACGAAATCAAGTTCTCAATTCTTTTATAATCATTCTATTCAATTCCTTCTCAATCCTGGCCCTTTGGTATATTCAACATAATTTCAGGACTGGAATATGGGTCTAATCTCTGTAATATCAGTGTGACGTCCGGGTTGCCCCGCTACAACAGTCACTATTATCGGTGTGATTGTCCGAGATTGCCCCGCTACAACAATAACTGGTATCGGTGTGACAGCCGGGATTGCCTCGTTACAACAGTCACTAGTAATAACGGTGCAGTACTGCTGAAATAACTCAGCTGGTATACCAACCTCTTATATCCGTATATATGTCCAAGTATCCTAGGGCTTTTTCACAATACCACATATTCAATTTTTCATTTCAAATAACATTCCTCAATTTAACAACAATTATATTCACAAAACAAGATTCGTAAACATATTAAAAAACATACAATATCATAAATCCATAATAATTTTCAAAATCAATACAAGTTTTTCAATTCATCTCAAATTATTTAATCAAAATATAGAAATTTAAATCAAATAATATAACGAAATTTATAAAGTTTTCAGAAATACGTGTACACCAACCTGGATAGTTTCGACTATTTCTTTTCTAGATTTTCTTTTTCTTTTTCCCTCCTTTCTTCTTCTTCCTCTTCTCTTTTTCTTCTCTTCTTCCTCGTCTCTTCTTCTTCTTCTTTTTTTTCTTCTTCTTTCTCTATTTTTTCTTTCTCTTCTTTTCTTTCTTTCTTTTTCTTCTCCCGTTCTCTCTCTTTCTCTTTTCTCTCTTGCTTCTTCGTGAAGCTTCTCACCGCCTCTTATTTTTTTTTATAAAAATTCGGTCATCGCGACCACTTATCACGACCTGTGTCGTGCTACTTGGTCGCGTTGTTCACTGCAGTAATTTCACCGCTTTCATCGTGATCAACCATCGCGGTGTCTGGTCGCGACGTTGGTCGCGTTGCTCACTGCCCAAAATCAACATTTGCACCGCGAACTGCTCAGCGCGATCCCTGGTCGCGGTGCTCACTGTCTAAAATCACCATTTTTCACCGCGAGCTGCTCATCGCGATCCCTGATCGCGGTACTCACTGCCAACTTTTTCCTTCTCTTTCATGCAGTCTTTCTGGACCGCTCCATTTGGTCCACCTGGAAACCTTAAAAATATATATACATTTAATTACATTTTTCCACCCCTTAAATCATAAATATTATATTCACATACTCAAAATTAATTCAACCATACTTTTCATATTTATTTGAAATTAGGGATGTTACAATTCTTCTCCTCTTAAGAAATTTCGTCCTCAAAATTTTACCTCAGTTGAACAATTGTGGATATTGTTGTTTCATGATTTCTTTGCTCTCCCAGGTAGCCTCTTCTATATTGTGATTCCTCCAGAGGTCTTTCACCAGTGGAACTCTTTTGTTTCGTAGTTCTTTAATCTCCCGATCAAGAATTTACACTGGTTCCTCCTCGTATGTCAGGTCTGGTTGGATTTCAATGCTTTCAGCCTAAACTCTGTAGGAAGGATCAGATCTGTATCTCCTCAGCATTGATACATGAAACACATTATGTATCTTTTCTAGTTCAGGAGGTAAAGCAAGTCTGTAGGCTACTGGTCCCACACGTTCAATAATTTCATATGGGCTAATTAACTTCCCTTTTCTGCCAAATCTGAGCACTTTCTTCTATGGAGATACTTTCAGGAAAACTTTTTCACCGACTTCATATTATATCTCCTTTCTTTTCAGGTCCGCATATGATTTCTGTCAGTCAGATGCAACTTTCAGTCTTTCATTGATAATCTTCACATTCTCCTCAGTTTGCCTGATCAAATCTGGGCCTACTAACCTGTCTTCTCCCAACTCTGTCCAGCATACATGTGTCCTGCATTTTCTTCCATACAGTGCTTTATATGGTGCCATAACTATGCTCGATTGGTAACTGTTATTGTATGTAAATCAATCAATGGGAGGTGATCAGCCCAACTTCCTTCAAAGTCAATTACACAACTCCTGAGCATATCTTCTAGCACCTAAATTACTCTTTCTGATTGTCCGTCTATCTGCAGATGAAAGGCTGTACTGAAACTCAGTCGAGTACCCAAAGCTTCTTGAAACTTCTTCCAGAATCTGGATGTAAACCTCGGGTCTCTATATGATATTATTCATGTAGGCACTCCATGCAATCTGACTATTTCTTTTATATACAATTCTGCCAGTCGATCCAATGAATAGTCAGTTCTGATAGGTAGAAAATGTGCTGACTTCGTCAGTCGGTCCACTGTTACCCATATTGCATTATGTTTACTCCGGGTGAGTGGCAATCCTGTGACAAAGTCCATCGTGATATGATCCCATTTCCATTCAGGTATTGATATTGGTTATAACAATCCTGATGGAACCTGGTGTTCAGCTTTCACTTGTTGACAAGTCATGCACTTATTTACGAAATCCACCACATCTTTCTTCATACCAGACCACCAATACTGAGTCTTCAAATCTCTGTACATCTTTGTGCTACCTGGGTGTATCAAATACGGACTACTATGTGCCTCTATCAGGATCATCTTTCTCAATTCTTCATCATCTGGAATGCAAATTCTATCTTTAAAACACACAATACCATCATTTCTGATTGTGAAGTCCGGATGCTTCCCCTTTGGGATTTGTCCACATATCATCTGGATTATATCATCCTGTTTCTGTTTTTTTGCAATTTGCTGAATCAAACTTGGTCTGCATCTCAATTCAGCTACCGATGCATTATTTGAATTCAACTGTAATTGCACATTCATAGCTTTTAGGGCGAATAATACTTTTCTACTCAGAGCATCTGCTACCACATTCGCCTTTCCTGGATGGTAATGGATCACACAATCATAGTCTTTAATCAATTCCATCCATCGTCCCTGTCTCAGATTAAGCTCTCTCTGAGTAGACAGATATTTCAGACTCTTGTGATCTGTGTATATGTAACATTTCTCACCATACAAGTAATGCCTCCATATTTTGAAGGCAAATACGATAGCTGTAAGTTCCAGATCATGTATAGGATAGTTCTGTTCATGAGTTTTCAGCTGCCTGGACGCATATGCAACCACTTTGCCTTCCTGCATCAATACACAACCTAAACTATGATGTGAGACATCACTATAGATCACAAAATCTTTACCTGAAACAGGCTGAATCAGGACTAGAGCCTCAACTAGCATCGTCTTCAATCTGTCAAAAGCTGCCTGACATCTCTCATTCCAGTCAAATATGACATTTTTATGCAGTAGCTTGGTCAACGGACTTGCTATGGATGAAAATCCCTTCAAAAACCGTCGATAATAACCTGCCAAGCCTAAGAAACTTCTGACTTCTGCAACATTTCTGGGAGGCTTCCATTCCAGTATTACTTCAATCTTTTTAGGATCTGCCTTAATACCTTCCGCTGACACAATATGGCCCAGAAATGCAATTTCGGCCAACTAGAACTCACATTTATTCAGTTTTCCATACAGTTGCTTCTCCCTCAGAATCTGCAATACTACTCTGAGGTACCTGTCATGGTCCTTTGTTGTATGTGAGTACACCAGGATATCATCAATAACGACAACTACAAACTGATCCAAGTATGGTCGGAATATCCGGTTCATTAAATCCATAAAGGCTGCAGGTGCATTTGTTAGCCCAAATGGCATCACTACAAATTCATAATGTCTATACCTGGTTCTGAATGTTGTTTTCGGAATATCTGAATCTTTTATAATCAACTGATGATACCCCGATCTGAGATCTATCTTTGAGAAAACACAAGCTCCTCTCAGCTGATCAAACAAGTTATCGATTCTAGGCAACGAATATTTGTTCTTAATTGTGAGTTTATTCAACTGCCTATAATCGATACATAATCTCAATGACCCATCTTTTTTTTTTTACAAACAGCACTGGAGCTCCCCACGGGGATACACTGAGTCTGATGAAGCCCTTATCTAGCAATTCCTGTAACTATATTTTTAGTTCTTTCAGTTCTGCTGGTGCCATTCTGTAAGGAGCTATAGATACTGGTAAAGTACCTGGTACCACATCAATCACAAACTCCACTTCTCTCTGAGGTGGAAAACCAGGAAGTTCCTCTAGAAATACATCTGCAAAATCATACACAGTGGGTATATTCTGAATTTTAGAATCAACCTTTCTGGAATCAACCACTTGTGCCAAATAAGCTTCACAACCCTTTCTGATCAGTTTACAGGCTGTAGTGGCTGAAATAACATTGGAGAGAAAATCCCTTCTTTCACCCACCATCGTGATTTCTGTGCAGTCGACTGTTCTGAGTGTTACTCTTTTCAATTCGCAGTTGATCACTACCTTGTGTCTAGTTAACCAATCCATGCCTAGTATAACATCAAACTCATGGAATGGCAACTCCATCAAGTCTACTGAAAATTCATATTCCTGAATCCGAATAGGATAATTTCTATACACACGATTTACAACTACGCTTTGGCCGATCGAGTTGCTGACTAGTACGTCATATTTAGTAGGTTCAGTTTTCAAACTTCGTTGTTTCAACAATGCATCACATATATAAGAATGAGTAGAACCTGGATCTATCAATGCAATAGCTATAGTATCAAAGATAGAAACAATACCAGCTATCACGTCTGGCGCATCCTTATCTTCCTGAGCCCTAATACCATAGGCTCATGCAGGAGCTCGATTATCTGGTCTAGCTACTGATTCTGACACCCCTTTGTGACTACCACCTTCAGTTCCTGCCTGACTGAGCCTCCTACCTCTGGAAGTAGTAGGGGCAGATCTCTCTGGTTACGGAATAGGGATAGCTCTAAACTGTGGGCAATCCCTCAGAAAATGATCATGGGATCCACATCTCAAACAGGCTCATGTGATCCTCCAGCATTGCCCAAGATGTCTTTTTCCACAATGTTCACACAGTGCCAGGGCTGGTCCCCTAGTTACACTCCCAGGGGTACTGGCTATTGATGTTGCAGATTGACCCGGCCTGGCTGTGGGTATGGGCCTCTGTGACTGCACCGGACCACTAGACTGCGGTCCCTTAAACTTCTTACTCTGGGGCTGATACGAACTTGATTGCCTTGGTCCTCTTCTCTGTTGACCTCTGTCTCGTCTGACCTGCTCTTTTTTCTTGATTCTTTCTGCATTCAGGGCTGCAGAGACAAGTCTAGTAAAATCTTCAAACTCAAATGCAGAAACCTGTAGGCGGATATAGTCATTCAGCCCATCTTCAAACCTTCTGCACTTGTCTGCCTCTGTGGCCACCATGTCTCGAGCATATTTACTCAACATGACAAATTCTCTCTCATATTCTGTCACTGTCATCTGCCTCTGCTTCAGGTTGGTAAATTCTCTCTTCAAATTATCCAGATAAATGCGATCGACATATTTTCTTTGAAACTCCTTCTGAAACAATTCCCAAGTTCTATCTTCAGGCCGCACTGTCTGTATAATGGAGATCCACCATTGGTAGGCATCCTCCTGCAATAGAGATTGTAACATCCCAAATTTTGGATAATTAATTTTGAATATGTGGATATATAAATTTTGAGATTCGAGGGGTGTAAAACGTAACTAAATGTATGTTTATTTTTATGATTTCCAGATGGACCAGATGGAGCGGTCCAGAAAGATTGCATAAAGTGAAGAAAAAGTGACAGTAAGTACCGCGACGCTCACTGCGATCACAGATCGCGATGAGCTGTTCGCGATGAAAAATGAAATTTCTGGCAGTGAGTACCACGACCACAGATCGCGATGAGCTGCTCGCGGTGAAAAAGATCAAATTCTGGCAGTGAGCAATGCGACCACCAGCGCGACCATGGTACCGCGATGAGTGATCGTGATGAAGGCGGTGGAACTTCTCCAGTGAGTACCGCGACCAGGTGGCGCGACCATAGGTCACGATGACGGTCGCGATGAATGAAATGATATTAAAAAAAAAAATTTAGCTTCTGGTAGGAGCCATCGAAACAGATAGAAAAGAGAGAGAGCAGAATACGGGGAAAGAAAAGAAGAGAGAAAAGAAAAGAAAGAAGAAGAGAGGAAGAAGAGAAGAAGAAGAGGAAGAAAAAAAGAAGAAGAAGAAAAGAAGAAGAAGAAAAGGGAAATCCAGAAAGAAAACTGTCGTAAAACGGTATCCAGGTTGGTGTACACACAGTTTTGAAAACTTTTATATTGTTTATTGACTTAAAGAATTTAGAATCACATTTAAAATTTTCGTATATTCGTATTTCGTATATTGATTGAAATAGTTATTCTCAATTTGCGAATAATATTTGACATTGATTTTGAGATACAAAAATTGGGATTATATCAAATTTATTGATTTATTTTCTGTATTCTGTTATTTATAATTATCAATGAATACTGAGTTTGAATTTGATTATTGTAAAGTTGTTTGAAACGTGACTAAAATATCTGTATTTTCTGAATTGAAATTTTATGGCCCTGATATATGTATAGGGATATGGATATAGAAGATTGACATGTCAATTGGGTGAATATATGGCAGTACTGCACCGTGATTTATGATGCTTCTGATTGTTGATTATACGGATACCATTTCCTCGTGAAATGGGAAACCGACTGTGAGATTATACGGATACCATTTCCTAATGAAATGGGAAACCGACTGTTTATATAGGGATACCATTTCATATGAGATGGGAAACCCGACTGTAAAACCCGTAATCCAGTCTTGTAAACCCTGTTATGTGTATTATGAGCCCAATTGAGAATTGATAGTTAGAAAATGTTGTGGAAAATAAAGAAATGATATTGAAATTGAAACCCAGAAATTTTTGACATACTTCGTGTTTATATAGTTTCAGTTTATATAGTTTCAGCAATTGAAATACCACGTTTGTTTTTATATATATCTCTGAAATTCTGAATTTAAGTTTGCTTGTTTATGTATATATCTTTCTGAATTTCTGAATTTAAAAATTTAGTGTTTTCACTTATATTACAATTTATTTTAGTGTATACCCACTAAGCATTATTGCTTAGCGCGTTGATGTTTATCACGCGTAGGTAACAGAGATACTGAGGAAGCAAAAGATTGAAGAGAGAGTTGCAGGCAGATATTCAGAGTCACAGTTACCACATTTTGGGTAGATATCTATATTATTGTATAAAGTAGTTAGTTATGCATGCATATACAGAGATTTTGTAATTGAGTTATATAATTATGTTTTGTAATTATGTGTTGTAATTAATTGTTTTATGCTTTCTGTTTTTCATTTTCAAAGGACTGTCAATAATGAATTGTTTTATTTTAAAAAAAAAACTGTTTGAAAGTCGCACTAAACGGCAGAGTGCGCATTTGAATGAAATGATATTTGAAGTGTTGTGGATTATATTTGGTTTGAGATTGATTTGAAAACAGGTTTTGGGAAATCAGAAAAACAGAGGAAACTCTGCCGAAATTTTTAAAACTGAATTTTAATGGGCTCACTCGAGAAGGTTTTTAAATTATAAATTATATGGTTTTCAGTTTATAAACAGAATGAAGAAAGTATTTGAAAACTCGGTAGCGCTCCCTGGGTCGATCCAAATGGGTTTTACAGAGATATTGCACACTCTAATATTTCTTCAGGTGTACAATGCATCTGCTCTAAAATTCTTTCCGTCAGTTCAAACCAATATTCTGCAGCAGATACATCCTCATCTTTTCTGCCATGGAAATCAGTCGGTCTGTACTTGGCCAATCGTTCTATGTCTAATCTTCATGGCGCTGCTCTAGCCACAAGAATTCAGCCATTTGCTGCATAAATGCTGGTTGACCCTGAACTTCTGGTCCAGCCGCCCTTGGGCTTACAGATTCTCTAGATGCGCCCCCAGCCACGCTGCCGGGACTTTCAGGTCTATCTCCATTTCCTTCCATTTCTTTTTATCCTATATAAGACAGAAAAGAGGTCTGCAGATTAGAGTCACACATTCCTATAGGTGTCTTTGTACCATGCATGCATATACAGACTATTACTCTTTTGGTCCAGAAACGCCTAAACCGCGCTCTGATACCACTTAAATGTAACACCCCCTGACCCAACCCGCATGGATCGACCCAGGGAGCGTTACCGGGTTTTTAAAACTTGACTTGACTTGACTCACTTATAATTTGAAAACCAAATAATTTATAATTTAAAATCCTTTCTAATGTGAGCCCATCCAATTCATTTTTAAAAAAATTTCAATAGAGTTCCCTCTGTTTTTCTGATTTTTCAAAAATCCTGTTTACATAAAAAAAACTCAAATAATATAATTTCAACACTTCAAATTTCTTTTCTCAATTAATTGTGCACTCTGCCATATAGTGTGACTTTCCAAACATTTTCAAATAAAACAATTCATATTTAATATTTACAAACCTTTGGAAATGAAAACCATTAAACAACTATTTACAAAACATATATATAAATATCAAATTTGCAGACTTCTGTATATGTATGCTTAACTGAATATAATATACAAAACTGTATAGCTACCCAATAAGTATGGTGACTTTGAATTCTTCAATCTGCAGCTACCTCCTCTCTACTCTTTTTCTCCTTCGGTATTCCTGTTACCTACGCGTGATGAAATCAACGTGCTAAGCAACAATGCTTAGTGGGTGTACACTAAACTCATTTATCAAAATTATAAAATAAATTTCATAATAAAATATCACAATACTATCGTATAAAAACATGTCATTATTCAACTCAATTACTGAAATAAATCATATGAAATCAATTTAATAAAAGCAACTAAATTAAATTAATAAATCATACAAAATCAAGTTCTCAATTCTTTTATAATCATTCTATTCAATTCCTTCTCAATCCTGGCCCTTTGGTATACTCAACATAATTTCAGGACTGGAATATGGGTCTAATCTCTGTAATATCAGTGTGACGTCCGAGGTTGCCCCGCTACAACAGTCACTATTATCGGTGTGATTGTCCGAGATTGCCCCGCTACAACAATTACTGGTATCGGTGTGACGTCCGGGATTGCCCCGCTATAACAGTCACTAGTAATAACGGTGCAGTATTGCTGAAATAACCCAGCTGGTATACCAACCTCCTATATCCGTATATATGTCCAAGTATCCTAGGGCCTTTTCACAATACCACATATTCAATTTTTCATTTCAAATAACATTCCTCAATTCAACAACAATTATATTCACAAAACAAGATTCGTAAACATATTTAAAAACATACAATATCACAAATCCATAATAATTTTCAAAATCAATACAAATTTTTCAATTCATTTCAAATCACTTAATCAAAATATAGAAATTTAAATCAAATAATATAACAAAATTTATAAAGTTTTCATAAATACGTATACACCAACCTGGATACCTTTTTTCCGATTATTTCTTTTTTGGATTTTCTTTTCCTTTTTTCCTTTTCTCTTTTTCCCTCCTTTCTTCTTCTTCCTCTTCTCTTCTTCTTCTCTTCTTCCTCTTCTTTTTCTTCTTCTTTCTCTCTCTTCCTTTCTCTCTCTTTTCTTTCTCTTCTTTTTCTTTCTTTCTTTTTCTTCTCCCGTTCTCTCTCTTTCTCTTTTCTCTCTTGCGTCTTCATGAAGCTTCTCACCGCCTCTTATTTTTTTTTATAAAAATTCGGTCATCGCGACCGCTCATTGCGACTTGTGGTCGCACTACCTGGTCGCGTTGCTCACTGAAGTAATTTCACCGCTTTTATGGCGATCAACCATTGCGGTGTCTGGTCGCGACGTTGGTCGCATTGGTCACTGCCCAAAATTAACATTTACACCGCGAGCTGCTCAGCGCGATCCCTGATCGCGGTGCTCACTGCCGAAAATCACCATTTTTCGCTGTGAACTGCTCATCGCGATCCCTGGTCGCGGTACTCACTGCCAAGTTTTTCCTTCTTTTTCATACAGTCTTTCTGGATCGCTCCATCTGGTCCACCTGGAAACCTTAAAAATATACATACATTTAATTACATTTTTTCACCCCTCAAATGATAAATATTATATTCACATACTCAAAATTAATTCAACCATACTTTTTATATTTATTTGAAATTAGGGATGTTACATAAATGGTCTAATTTACAAAAATTCCTCAGCTAATCAGTCTGTCAACAATCAGCAAACATGAGCCTATTTTGCAACTCCAGAAACAGTTAATGACTAGGCATGGTATATGGACAGTGGTGCCACAAATTATGTCACAGCCGATCTTAATAACCTCCATCTCAAAGATTAATATCAAGGTAATGACAAGCTAATAGTAGGTAATGGTAATTACTTGCAGATTTCTAATGTTGGTCACACCAAGATACAAGCACGTACATTACTATATCATCTCTTGAGCTTGAACAATATATTGCATGTGCCTTCCATTACCAAGAATCTTCTTAGCATCTCAAGGTTTACAAAAGATAATAATGCTTTTGCTAAGTTTCTTGAAAATGGTTGTGTGATTAAGGATTGGAAAACCAAGAGAGTTCTTTTGGAGGGAACACTTAACAATGGACTATATCAGCTGAGGTTGGTTAGTGTACATTCTTCCAATTAGCAGCTGCCTTCTAAGTGCATAAATGGAAAGAATTTGTTAGCTAATTCTGTGCAATCTGTTTCTGCCATACTATGTCTGCTTCTGTTTTACCTATATGTAATAATGAAAACAACATATTGTTTTCAAACAATTTCAGTTCTATGGTTGTAACTAAGTCCAATTCTGTTATTTGGCATGCCAAGTTAGGCCACCCTACAGTTCTTATCTTGTAGAAAGTGTTGCCTACACTTCATTTTCCTTACAATGTAAATGTACATCACTTTTGTGACTCTTATAAACTTGGAAAACTGCATAAACTTCCTTTCAACATATTTGAAATTTAGGCAATATCTCCCTTAGAGATGATCTACAGTGAAATTTAGGGTCCTGCCTCTATAATGTCTATGGATGGTTATCGATATTATATAGTGTTTGTTAATGCTTTTACACGCGTCACATGGGTGTATCCACTTCAGTTTAAGTCAAAAGCATTATCAAAGTTTAAGCTTTTTAAGAAAACTGTTGAACTACAATTTGGCAAGCAAATAAAAGGGTTCCAAAGAGATATGGGGGGTGAGTATCAAAGTTTTGTGCCGTTTCTACAAGAGTTTGGTGTTCAATGTAGATTCTCTTGTCCCTATACACATAAACAAAATGAGATTCCTGAGAGAAAACATCGTCATATAGTTGAGATGGCTCTTACATTACTTGTTTATAGCGGTCATCCTCTCAAATTCTGGTTTGAAGCTTGTCACAACAATGTTTCTAATCAACATCTACCAACTCCTTTGCTTAGATGTCTATTTTGTTATGAGAAGCTTTATAAGAGGAAGCCAAACTATCAATTTTTGAAGTCATTTGGTTGTGCTTGTTTCCCATATTTGAAGGATTACAACAAACAAAAATTGGATTTTCACACAAGTAAGTGCATATTCATTGGTTATAGTATTCTCCATAAGGGATATAGGTGTTTGCATCTTACAGGTCGAATCTATATCTCTAGACATGTAATCTTTAATGAATTGGAGTTTCCCAACAAAGAATTATTTTCTTTATCACTGCCTATATCAGCTATTTCTTCTCAGCCTAATCCAACAGCTACACTGTTTGATATGATGCAATTAGTTGCTCCAGCTCAGCATTAATTATCTAATTCTTCTACTGAGCCAATTTCAGCTGCTCCACCTGCATCTCAACACTCTTAATTATCCTGTATTGTTGTTGATTTGAGATCCTCTCAAAACACATCACCTTTGGCTGGAACCACTCAGGTTCCAGTTTCTATTCTGCAGACTTCACTACAGCAGCCTTCACATCATATTGTACTAACTGGCTCTAAGCATCCTATGATTACATGTTCCAGAATTGGTATGCTTAAACCAAAGTCCTATATTGCTTCATGTCAATTTCCTCATAGTTTTCTAGTTGAAACAAAACCAAGGACAGTTAAGGATGCTATGGCAGATCCCAAGTGGTTTGCAGCCATGAAGGATGAGTTTCAGGCCTTGCAAGCTAATCACATGTGGAAGTTGGTTCCCTATACAACTGATATGAATGTTGTAGGGTGTAAATGAGTTTTTAGAACCAAGTTTAAACCTGATGGTTCTGTCCTCAAACACAAGGCAAGGTTGGCTGCCAAAGGCTTCAACCAAACTGCTTGACTTGATTTTTTTGATACCTACAGTCCAGTAGTCAAGGCTTCCACCATCCGAATAATGTTGAGCTTGGCAGTCTTCTATAACTGGGATGTTTAACAAGTGGACATTAACAACGCATTCCTAAATATGGATCTCTAAGAGCAGGTTTTCATGGCACAACCTTGAGGTTTTGTAGACAGCAAACAACCCCAACATGTGTGTAAACTTACTAAAGCCTTGTATGGCTTGAAATAAGTTCCAAGGGCTTGGTTTCACAAATTGAAAACTGCACTTATTTCGTGGGGATTTCATAATTCAACAGCAAATATCTCATTGTTTATCAAGCATCAAGGGGCTGTCACCATCTACCTATTGGTGTATGTTGATGACATACTAATCACCGGTGGTAATTTCTCTCTCATACAGGCTGTTATTGTAACATCCCTAATTTCGAATAATTAATTTTGAGCATATGAATATAATATTTATGATTTGAGGGGTGGAAAATGTAATTAAATGTACGTATATTTTTAAGATTTTCAGGTGGACCAGATGGAGCGGTCCAGAAATGATGCATGAAGAGAATTGTGAAAAACTGGGCAGTGAGTACCGCGACCGGTCACCGCGACTAGGGCTCGCGATGAGCAGCTCGCGGTGAAAAATGGTGATTTAAGGCAGTGAGTACTGCGACCAGGGATTGCGCTGACTAGCTTGCGATGAAAAATGTAGATGTTGGGCAGTGAGCAACGCGACCAACGACGCGACCAGGTACCGCAATGGTTGATTGCGATGAAAGCGGCGAAATTACTCAGTGAGTAACGCGACTAGGTGGGGCGACCATAGGTCGCGATGACCGAATTTGTATAAAAAAATAAGCTGGCGGTGAAACTTCTGGAAGAAGCTATCCAGAAAATAGAAAGAGAGAACGGGAGAGGAGAAAAGAAAGAAAGAAAAAGAGAAAAAAAAAGAGAAAGAAAAAGAAGAGAAAGAGAAAGAGAGAGAGAGAGAGAGAAATAAGACGAAGAAGAAGAAGAGAAAAAGAAGAGAAAGAGAGAGAGAGAGAAAGAAGACGAAGAAGAAGACGAAGAAGAAGAGAAGAAGAAGAAGAAGAAGAGAAGAAGAAGAAGAGAAAAGGAAGAAGAAGAAAAGGAAAGGAAGAAAAAAAAGGAAAAGAGGAGGAAAGAAAGGAAAAAGGGAAAAAGAAAATCCAGAAAAAAAATAATCAAAAAGAAAACGGTATCCAGGTTGGTGTACACTTGTTTCTGAAATCATTTTCGATATGTGTTTTTGATTCAGTAAGTTTGGAAACATAATTATGGATTTTCATATACTCGTAATTCGTTTCCGTACGTTGTTGGAATTGTTTGTTGAATATTTTGATATAGTTTCAATGAAATCGTATCCTTTTAAAACCTGATTTATGAATATAGTTTTATGAATATTGTTTGGTTTTCTAATTATTAATTTTGATTGAAATTTATATTCGTTGATTCTTGAAATAAATGAACTAATTTGAAAATCCTGAATAACGGCCCAGATATATGTATAGGGAAATATGGATATAGGAGATTGACATGTCAATGGGGTGTATATATAGCAGTACTGCATCGATATTCCTGATGCTTATGATGATGATTTTAAGGATACCATTTCCTTACAAATGGGAAATCGACTGTGAAATCCGAATACCATTTCGTTCTGAAATGGGAAACCGACTGTGAGAACATATGGATACTATTTCATTATGAAATGAGAAACTGACTGTTTATATAGGGATACCATTTCATATGAGATGGGAAACCCAACTGTAAAACCCGTAATCCAGTCCTGTAAACCCTTTTATGTGTATCAGGAGCCCAATTAAGAACTGAAAGCTAGAAAATGATGTGGAAATAAAGAAATGTTATTAAGATTGAAACCCAGGAACTTTTGAAATACTTTATTTTATATAGTTTCAGTAATTGAAATATGATAGTTGTTTTATATATATACCTTTGTGAATTTCTGAATTGAAGATTTATTGTTTTATATTACATTGAGATTTATTTTAGTGTACACCCACTAAGCATTATTGCTTAGCGCGTTGATGTTTATTGCGCGTAAGTAACAGAGATACCGATGAAGGAAAAGATTGAAGAGAGAGTTGCAAACAGAGATCTAAAGTCACCACATTTTGGGTAGTTATATATTTCTGTATATTACGCATACATATACAAGAATATGTAAATGTGTTATATATTTATGTTTTGTAATTAATTGTTTTACGATTTCTGTTTTTCATTTTTAAAGGATTGTAAATAATGAATTATGAACTGTTATATTTTAAAACTGTTTGAAAAGTCGCACTAAACGGCAGAGTGCACACTTGTTTGTAAATGATTTTGAAGTGTTGTTTATTATACTGTTTGAGTTTTTATTTGAAACAGGTTTTGGGAAATCAGAAAAATAGAAGAAACTCTGCCGAAATTTTTGAAAATAAATTTTGATGGGCTCACTAGAAATGATTTTAAATTATAAATTATTTGGTTTTTAGATTATAAACAGAATCAAGAAAAGTTTTGAAAACCCGGTAACACTCCCTAGGTCGATCCAGACGGGTCGAGTCAGGGGGTGTTGCAGTTATTTCTCAGTTGCATCAGACATTTCCTCTTAAGTTTTTGGGATCCATCAACTACTTCCTTGGCTTTGAAGCATTATGATATTCCTCAGGTTTATTTCTCACACAAACCAAATATATATTTGATCTTTTGCATAGAACCAACATGCTTCACTCCAAGCCTTGCTATTCTCCTACAAGTGCTGGTACTAAATTGAGTCTTCATGATGGGGGTCTCTTCAGTGAACCAACTGTTTATAGAAGCACTATATGTGCATTACAATACCTTACCTATTCAAGGCCGAATATATCCTATATTGTGAACAAATTGTGTCAGTTCCTTGTAGCACCTAGACAGCCTCATTGGCTTGCTCGTAAGAGAGTGCTTCAGTATCTTTGTGGTACAGTTCACAAGGGGCTTGGGTTTAAGCCAACTGCTTCTTTATCTCTTGAAGCTTACTTGGATGTGGATTGGGTCAGCAGCCTTGATGACAGAAGATCAACTATTGTGTGTTTCCAGGAAGGAATCTCATCTCTTGGAGCTCAAGAAAACAATCAGTTGTGGCTCAGTCTAGTGCTGAAGTCAAATATAGGCCCATGGCACAAATGACTACTGAAGTTTTATGGTTGCAATCGTTGTTCAAAGAATTGCACATTGATATTCCCTCTTGCACTGTCATTTGGTGTGATAATCAAAGTGCCAATGCACTTGCTTTAAATCCTGTTTTTCATGCTCGTACTAAGCACATTGATATAGATACTCATTTCATTCGTGAGAAAGTTGCTTCGGGGTTGATTGAACCAAGGTATGTGCCTACAGAGTTTCAGGTAGCTGATATGCTCACTAAGGGACTTCTAAGAGATCGTTTCACCTTTTTATGTTCCAAGCTGAATTTGGTTAACTCACCTCAATTAAGCCTATGAGGGAATGTGAGAGAAGCAAATTGTTGTTCAAGTAAGGAAGCATGTAAATGTAACATCCCGGATTTCGGGTAATTAATTTTATATATGTGAAAATAAAATTTTACTATTTGAGGGGGTGTAAATGTAATTAAATGTATTTTATGATTTCCAGTGGACCGGATTGAATAGTGAAAAATGAAAAAAAATAAAAAATTGGAAAACTGGACCAGAGAGCATCGCGACCTGGTTACCGCGATCACAGATCGCGATGGCTCACTCGCGGTGAAAAATGCAAAATCTGGCAGTGAGTACTGCGACCAGTCACCGCGACCACAGGTCGCGATGGCTTGCTCGAGATGAAAATGGCAAAACCTGGCAGTGAGCAACGCGACCAGCCACCGCGACCACAGGTCGCGATGGACTGCTCGCGATGAAATTGTCAAAAACAGGCAGAGAGCAACGCGACCATTCGCGCGACCAGGGCGCGCTCGCGACGAAGGCGGTGCGCGCACTCCAGTGAGTGTCGCGACCTGGTGCCGCGACCACAGGTCGCGACGGCGGTCGCGGTAGCGAAAAAAATATAAAAAAAAGAAGTGGCTTCTCGAGGAAGCCAGAAATCATCACAGAACAGAGAGAGAGAGAAAAGAGCGAGAAAAAGAAGAAGAAGAAGAAGAAGAAGAAGAAGAAGGAGAAGAAGAAGAGGAAAGAAAGAGAAAAGAGAGAAAGTAAGTGTAGGAGAAAGGAAAAGGAAAGACGAAATCGTAGAACCGCGATTCTCGAACGAAAAGACGGTACCGAGGTTGGTGTACGTTGTTTTTCGAAATCGTTACGAAAAGCATTTCGTTATCGTTTACGTTTTTGTTTTCGTTACGTTTCTCGTTTTCGTTTAGATTTCGATTTCGTTAATTGTTTCCGATTTCGATTTCGTTAATTGTTTTCGATTTTGATTTTGTTAAATGTTTTCGATTTCGATTTTCGATGTGTAAAAATTGATGATTGATATACTTATGGTTAATTATGGAAAAATTTTATACGAGATCGCATTTGTTTGTGTTTCGAATATTTCCGATTTCGTTTTAAACAGTTGATTTAAACTTGTGTGTGAATATTGTTCATATTTCTTGAAGTTTATTATGTGATTTATATGACTATTGAATGATTATCGATTATTGAGTAATTGTTGCGAAATTGATTGTGAATTTGGTTTATCGAAACGGCCCTAGGATACGTAGACATAGAAATGGATATAGGAGGTTGGTATACCAGCTGGGTTTTATTGAGCAGTACTGCGCCGATATTGATTGATTGATATTGATGATACTGATGTACCTCTTCTTGGATTCGTCCAGAGGCTGGGAGATACGTACCTCCTCAGGATTCGTCCTGGGGGTTGGGAGTTAATGTACCTTCCCAAGGATTCGTTCCTGGGATAGGGAGCTATGTACCTCTCTAGGTTCCGTACCCACGGTCCTAGAGTTGGGAGACACGTACCTCCTCAGAATTCGTTCTGGGGGTTGGGAGCTTGACCCATATTCCAGTCCGTATATGTTTAGTATTCTAGCGGGCCAGAATTGATTGGAATTGAAAAGTGTATTGAATGCTTTTATTGATCGAAAATTATATATATTGACCTCATTATTGAAGTTCAAGTGCTTGAAATTATTATATACTTTGATTCTGCAATTTAATTGTTTTGAACATGATTTGAATTGATATATATATATATATATATATATATATATATATATATATTGTGAATTGTTATTATTAAAAGTTATATATGTTTCCATATTGAGATTTTAGTACACCCACTAAGCTTTATGCTTAGCGCGTTAGTTTTGTGTCTAACGCGTAGGTACCAGGAATCCGGACGAAGGTAAAGACTGAAGAACTGGAAGAATTGCAGACTGAGTCACAGGATTGTACAGTTGGGTAGCTATATTTTGTTATGTGTATATATATTCTGAAAGCATGCATATACAGGGAATTTGTAAATATGTTTTGTAAAATGTTTTGTAATTAATCATTTTATGATTGCTGTCTTTTATTATTTAAATGTAAATAGTAAAGTCTGATTTGTTATTATTTTATAAACTATTTGTGAAAGTCGCACTAAACGGCAGAGTGCGCAACTGATTGAAAGTGATAGAAGTGTTTGTGATAAATGTGAATTTTGGATTGATTGTGGAAAACAGGTTTTGGAAAGTCCGAAAAACAAACGGTACTCTGCCGAATTTTCGTAAAAAGTTTAAAATGTTTTATGGGCTCACTTGAAAAGGATTTCTAAACTGATTTATGGGATCACACTGATTTTAAAATGAAAAAAACGAAGTTTTGAAAAGATGTGAAAGTCCGAGTAGCGCGCCCCGGGTCGGTCCGGCCGGATCGGGTCGGGGGGTGCTACAGTAAAGGTGCTTCAAATAACAACAACAACATTGTTACAATATCAGAGAACAACTTGAACATCACATCAGGCACATCAGTAAATATTGGCGGGATCAGCAACTTGAGTTCTAGCTTATTCAAGACAAATAATGTGCTAACTTGTCTTTGATTATTTGAGAGGTTGTTAGAAAGTTTGTTAGGAGTTGGTTATGAGACTCGTGCATGTATATATTCTGATCAATCCTATACATGTTAATTATTCATAAACAATGAAAATTGAGCTTTGCTCTCCATAAATATCTTGACTCCATTAATGGAGGATTCTGCATCTTGTTGCTTTCTTTAAGGATTTTGTCAAACACTTACATTCTCTGTATTGCTGAATCACCTTCGTTGTATCTTTTCACCCTTGACATACGGCTACATCGTAGTGGAGGTTCTTAACCAACTGGCCCATCAAACTCTTACACTCCTAAGCTTGTGAAACTTGATTTTTTCCTCCTTTTAATGAGAGTGAAGACCCAACTAGTTGGCTATGCCGTGCCGAGCAATTTTTTTAATTTCAGGAGATTTATGAGTATGAAAAGGTATCATTAACATCATTTCATCTTGAGGGTGAACCTCAACTTTGGTACCGGTTATGGAAACAAAAAGTCTCACAAAGAGGGTATTTTTTCTCCGTTTGGTCCTAATAAATTTTGTGAGTTTTTTAGTGAGCTAACCAAATTGCCGCAACTTGGTGTAGACCTTGAAAATCGCTGAGAAAGTGTAGGGCACTACAACCTATAAAGATAGAACACGTGTGACCTGTAGGACGTCTAGGACACCGGGGTAGTGCCGGCCAAAGTCACTCCGACGGTTAAGTTAGCGATTTATAGTGGATGGAGTCAATCAAATAAGAATAAAATAGAGAGATTGAAAAACGTGGATTTGTATACTATGACAACCTAGAGGGGGGGGGGGGGGGGGGGTGTGAATAAGTTTATCAATAAATATTTGCGTAATTAAAAGCAGTAAACCATTCTACACATTACTCAGAGATTTTTAGCATGGAAAACCTCAACAGGTCAAAAGCCACGGGACCAACTCGTAGGCCACTTAACACATCAACAAAAATTTCACTAGTTGGTATATCGTTTACAACTTACGTTGTTGTCTCCTCAATCACACGACTCTTGCTATAAACCAATACTACTTACCCGTAAGCCTTTCATTAGCAAACCCTATTGATGCTGCCCTGAGACTCCTCGCACTCAAGGTTTTGAAAGCTTTTGTAAGGTCAAAGCAACAATAACCTCCACTATTATGAGATCAGATCTATGTGCTCAATAAAACATGAACAATCAAATACATGCACGATCACAGACTTGTTATGAATAGGTTATGCAATTACGCTCACTGTTAAGATAATAGCTTATATAAAATAACTATCTCTTATCTCACAATAATATGAAAACAACGAAGCATCAAAACAACAAAGACATGTGAGAGGAATAAAATAATTCAATGAAGAAACATAGAGAGTAAATAGTGAAGCTTAATAAAAGAGACTTACTTGGCTTAAGCTTCATGAGACTCAAAACTAAAGCTCACTATTTATAGAAAACATTAGAAGCCCTAATTCTAATTGTAGTAGGAAATAAACTCAATTAAGGCTTTCTAATTCAACAAGGAATGTAATTGATATTTTCCTATAATAAAGAGATATATTTTCTATTAACTAGAAGACTACTTAAATAGGAGATCTCTTGCTTCCAAACTCAATAAACTAACTCTTGATGGACAAGGAATCATTAAACACATGTAAGAAGACTTTAGGGGGCTCAAAACACTTAGGGTGACATTGTATCACCTTTAGGGTTCGGCCAAGACAGCTCCCACACACCTGAGGCATGTGGCCATGCTCAAGGCGTGAGGCTACTGCCTGGGACGCACGCCAAAGGCGTGTGGCCATGCCTGGGGTGCAGCCTTGCTGCCCCGTTTTGCCCGTTCAGCTGTTTCCAGCTGCACTTGACTCCTCTTTGAGCCAAGCGAACTCTAACCAAACGACATCGGATGTTTTCGTTCTTTATACCCTTAGAAAGATACGGATGTTTAGTTTCATTCCCAAAAAACTAAAGACCAATTGAATGGTCTAGATAGAAAGTTATGACCGTTGAAGCATTCAAAAGTTAGATTTTCGGGAATACAAAAACATGGAATTAAATTTCGAAACTAGACAAAACAAAAATAATAAGACTCAAACACTTATAAAATATTTAAACCAACATGTTAGCACTCAAATGCAGATGCATGAACGTTAAAAGTGTGTGTGTTAATCTTATCTGATCTCAAGAGTAGAGAGTATCGTTTCTTCGAAACTTACTTTTAAGCACGATCTTAGTCTTCTCAGAAGTTTTTTGTCTTCGCATAATTTCTCTGTATCTTCATTATGCTCAAATCATACTCTAACAAAGCTAACTAAAAATTACATAAAAATGTGTTTTGCTCACGGAATCACAACCAACAAAATAATGACCTTACAATCTCCCCCTTTGGCTATTCCGTGACAAAACACTATATACTCACCAACAATCAAATGATTGTGTTTACATTCGCTCATAAGACTCAAATTACATAGAGAGACCTAATGTAACATTCTTCAATGTCTTCAGAAATCTTAACTTTGTACCTGAATAAAAAAACAAAACTATGTTTTTCCCAGGAACATTGGTGAGCGAAACAATAATGCTATCAATTTGAAATAACTCAATTATTAATATCAATTACCACAATAATCAATTTGTCGATTTTAGAGATAATATGCAAAAGCAAAAATCAAGCACATCGAGTCAAATATGATTATATATCTCCCCTTCAATAAGATTTCCCTCTAAGTATGCTAATGATCACAATAACATGGGGATTAGAAGAAATAATTCGAACAAATTAATATCTAATTTACTCCCCCTTTTTGTCATTGATAGACAAAGACCAATAAACACTCAAGTATTTTAATCGACAACCGAATTTAAAGATACTTGCACAAACAAACATGAGAGGGACCACAAAAACTAAACAATAAAATAGATCCATACAACCTTGAGTGAGAATCAATTTACTCATATTTGAAACAAACAAGAGATAATTGATAATATGAAGATCAAATACAAGGTTATATATTACATGCCAAATAAATACATAGGGCAGGGTTCAGACTTCCCGTGGTAGGACTGGTAAGGAAGGTACTCGACCACTTCGAGATTGCCCCAGGCCAACTCATGCCGAACAGTTGAAGGATTCTCTTGGGGCTAGAGTTATTCTGCACAATGGAGTCGATCGTTTTCGAGCTCTTAGACTTGTTCTATACATACTCCATGAGGGAGCACGACACTGAGAAGGGTTTCTACAACCTTGTGCTTCGGGTGAATATGAAGCACTTAATAACTAAGCTGGTGACGAACGATCGCCAGTGGAAGGATAGATATTTCTACTCTCGGGATCTCCTAGTCGAGTGGCTAATAGGAGATACTAATGTCCGTATGACATGGGTCAAGACTGGTGGGTTACTAACTTTTCATGTCGTGTCGTTCGACCCTTAGCCTTTGTTGTGTGTTTATCTAACATTGACTCTTGTTTACTTATGTCGCAGTGAACCTAAGGACTTCTCAGGTTGTGGTAGGGCTTAATCGTGCCAAGCGCACGAGCCAGATATTGTTGTATGGCGCGAAGGAGAGGAGCTAGAAAACCATACTCACTGAAGAGAACCTAAGGCCGAGCCACTTGTGGCAGTTTTCAGTTATTAATGAGCCAGGTACCCCTTACCCAGCTTTCAAAAATTTGGTAGAGTTTGTCAGAGTTAGGCATTGTGTCAAGCGACTGTACGGCATAAGATTTTTAACTCCCATCTCATACGTTGAGCGACGCTTTACAGTTGATCTGATGGCTAGAGGTTTTGCTGTACTTGATGCTGATGAGGCTCTGAGAAGGCTTTAGGAGAAGAAGAAGGGAAAGAAGAAGGCTCAGTCGAGCAGCGTAGCTGAGCTAATGGCAACTTCTTCACCGCCTCCTTCTCCTAGTCGAGGCAAAGATGCCTTGGACTTGAGTTCCATTGGAAAGAAGCGAAAGAGGGACGACTCGACTCCAGGCAGCGAGGCATCGGTAGACCTCGCCTTCCCTCAAGACGCCTTTGCCTACTCCGACTTTGGGTTGATCATGCCCCAGGTCGAGCGACTATTGTTGCCTGAAGATGAGAGTTGGTTGAAGGAGATGGGCCTCTTACAGGCAGTTGACTGGGGCATTAGTCATCAATTCCAGGTATCTATCGTGCGACTCAAGATTACTTAATCAAGTGATGATTTTGATTTTTGCTAAGTGTGGATTTCTTTTTATAGGCTCTCCAATCCTAAATTCACACAAAGCGGGAGATTGGTTCGGCCCTGAGGAAAGTAAGGGAGCTAAAGTTAAGCAACCAAAGTATCAGGGTTAAAATGGAGAGGCTGAGGGTGTCCAACTTGGAAGCCAATAAGACTGCTAACAAGGCCAGCAGTTGAGCGACCGAGGTGACTATGCAGCTCGGGCGGTTGAGGTCGGAGGTTGACTTGCTGGGTGCCAAACTTAAGGCAAAGGAGTCGGACTACGACACCTTGTACAACTAGCTGGAGGAGAGCATGCTTAATGCCATAATCAAGACTCGAGTGGACCTAATGAAGCAATACAAAGAAGGTCGTGCAACTGAGTGGAAGATGGATGGTTGGATCGTCGACCATGAAGAGCTGACTCGCCCGAATGATGAGGACGAGGAGGACAACGAGGATGGCGCTAAGGAGAAGGGCCAAGATGTCAAGGCAAAGGCTGATGAGGAGAAAGTAGGAGATATAAACCTTATCGATCCAGCCCTTGAAGGCGCGGCTGTTATGTCTCTGCCTACTCGGTGGTCGAAGATGCCACTCTTGATGGCGAGCAAGATGATGTTACCCCTTGAGGGTTGTAAAAAATGAAATTTGACACTTACTTTTTTTTTGTTTAACTTCTATCACTTTGGATTTTTGCCCAGGGGAACTTTGGTTTCAACTCACTTTTTTTGTTTATATTGTCGATCGACAATGTTGCTTATGGGAATGAATGCATTTTGTTAGTAAAAATGAATAAACTTTGCCATAACTCCTTTATAAAAATAAAATGAATCTTTGTATTGAGTCTTACGACTGATAAAAAAGAAACTTCATGCAAATGCTTACTAACATCATATCAGACTAATCTTTCGAGCGACATAATCACCTGACTGCTTGTAACAATAGTAGCTAACATCATATGACGAGAGATTGATCGAGTGGCAAATGCTTACTTCCCATTTGTGTCGTGCGACTTTTACTCGAGGTTTATATTTGTGAGATTTGCGTGGTGATGTGCCTCCAATTGAAGTGTGTATCTTCTACTTTCGTACTTGAAAGCGGAAGTGTCAAGCAACGTCAGTTTATAGGCCCCTCGTCAACCTGCGTAAAACATGATAGGGTTGGCCGTTGGGTTCACCAGCGGCCATCCGATGCCAAAGTCAGTTTCACATTTTAAGATGAGAAAATTAAAGTATGCGAACAAGGAAAGAGTTCATAAATGATATTGTTTGAGGTGGATGACGTTCTAACTGTTACCAATCTCTATGCCATCTAAGCATCGTAGTTTATAGGCCCCTTGTCTGACCACTTTGATGATCTAGTAGGGTCCTTCCCACTTAGGACCAAGTTTACTTGTCTCTTTATCCTTGGTGTTCTGGAATACTCGGCGTAGGACCCAGTTTCCAATCTTGAATGTCCTAAGTCGGATGTTCCTGTTGTAATGTCGTGCGACTTTCTGCTGGTAGATAGCCATAGGGTGGCATTGTCACGTCTCTTGTCGACGGTATGGAGCTCGTTCTGCAATTCGCTGTTGTTCTCTTTTTCTGTCGCGTGCTCGACTCTGTAGGAGAGGTAGTCAACTATGGTTGTTATCACGGCTTCCGAGCTGTAGGTTAGAGAGAAAGGTGTTTCTCCCGTCGAGGTTCTTGCTGTCGTATAATAGGACCACAGTACGCCTTGCAGTTCGTCGGCCATTTTTCCTTGTACTGGTTGAGCCGCTTCTTGAGAGTGGAAATGATTGTTTTGTTAGTTGACTCTGCTTGACCGTTTGCTTGAGGATACCTGGGGCTTGAGTAGCTGAGTTTGATCTTCCACTCGTCGCAGAAGGCTTGGAAGTCGTACGATGTGAATTGCGAGCCGTTGTCCGTGACTATCTCTTTAGGGACACCGTAGCAGCATATCACGTTCTTCCAAATAAAGCTCTTGACTTCGGAGTCCTTGATTATCACGTAGGATTTGGCTTCGACCTACTTGGTGAAGTAGTCTGTCATTGCGAGCATGTAGACTTTTCCACCAATGGCGACCAGTATCATCCTTACGATGTCATCTGCCAGTTCATGAAAGGCCATGAAGTTGTGATGGGGTAGAGTCGCTCCGGGTGTTGGTGCGAAACTTGGGCGAAGTGTTGGCACTGGTCGTACCATTTCACGTAATCGCGCGACTCGGATTGCATTATCAGCCAATAATATCCCGCTGTGAGGGCTCGATTGGCTAGGCTCTTACCTGCTGAGTGGTTTCCACATTGTTCTTCGTGCAAGTCTTTTAGTATTTATCGAGCCTCAATTGGGTCGACACACTTGAGGTAGGGTCCAGAGTAAGACCTTTTGTAGAGTCGTGCATTTATTATGGAAAATCGTGCTGATTTGATTTTGATTCTACGTGCTTCAATTTTTTCGGGTGGCAGAGAGTCATTCATCAAGTAGTCGTAGATTAGAGGAGTCATCCAAGTTGGTTCGAGCGAGATGGGTTCGATTTCTAGCTCGGCTGGTTTCCATAGAGCTGGCCACTGGACGTAGACCATAAGGATGGTTAGTTCGATGGTCGTATTGAGTGCGAAACCAAGATTGGTAAGTGCGTCGGCATGCAAGTTTTCTAATCTAGGCACTTGCTCAATGTTGAACGACACGAACGATGCTTGTAGTTGCTTCACTAAGGCCAGGTAGGCTGCCATTTTCAAATTCCTAGCTTAATAGGATCCCTACAACTGTCTTACAATCAATTGTGAGTCGCTGCATACCTTTATTCGTTTGACATACAAGTCTTTTGCCAAGGTGAGTCCGGCTATAAGGGCCTCATACTCGGCTTCGTTGTTGGTGGTCTTGAACCCGGATTGGATGGATCGTTTGATGACATGTCCCTCAGGTGAGGTGAGTACTACGCTCAATCCGCTGCTTTTGACGTTGCTTGATCCATCGACGGACAAAGTCCTTTCGCCTTCCGATGCGTCGCACGACATGGAGCATAGTTCTTCTTACGCTTATTGCAGAGTTCCAGGTGTGAAGTCTGCGATGAAATCTGCTAATGCTTGTGACTTGATTGCCGTGAGAGGTTGGTAGTTGATGTCATGCTCGCTTAATTCAACGGCCCACTTGACCAGTCGTTCGGATAGCTCGGGCTTGTGTAGAACGTTCTTAAGAGGGAAAGTGGTGAGCACGCTGATAGTGTGGTATTGGAAATATGACCTCAACTTCCTCGCGGCAGTAACTAGCACGAGAGCTAGCTTGTCTAACTGGGTGTACCAGGTCTCTGCGTCGAGTAGAGTCTTGCTTACGTAGTAGACGGGCAGCAGCTTTCCTTCTTCTTCCCTCACTAATACTGCGTTCATGATCGTTTTGGATACTGCAAGGTAGATCAGTAGTGTTTCCCTCACCTTGGGTTTCGAGAGAAGTAGAGGATCGACCAAGTATTGCTTAATGTTTTGGAAGGCTTCTTCACAAGATTGGCTCCAATCGAACCACTTGTTCTTCCTTAGCATGTCGAAGAATGGTTTACATCTCTTAGATGATTTGAAAATGAAGCGATTGAGGGTCGCGAGACGTCCGGTCAATTTATGTACGTCTTTAATATTCTTAGAAGATTGTAGACCTCTGATAGATCGGATCTGATCAGGGTTGGCATTACCTCTTAGTTACAAGGTAACTAAAGAACTTTCCAAAAGATACCCCAAATGAGCACTTGGTAGGGTTAAGCTTCATACCATACTTGTCGATGATGTTGAACGACTGTCGTAGATGATCAAGGTTCTGCTCGGCTATCATAGACTTGCCAGCATATCGTTGATGTAGACCTCCATGGTTTGGCCTAACATGTTGGCGAACATCTTGTTGACCAACCTTTGGTAGGTTGCCCCGGCGTTCTTGAGGTCGAAGGGCATTACCTTGTAGCAAAAGATTCCTCGTTCCATGATAGAGGAGGTTTTTTCCTAATTGTCCGGGTGCATCAAGATCTGGTTGTAGCTGGAGAACGCATCTATGAAGTTTAAGAGTTCGTTACCGGCAGTAGCGTCTACCATCATGTCGATGTGTGGTAAAGGGAAGGAGTCCTTGGGACATACCTTGTAAAGATTCGTGAAATATATGCAGACTCTGCACTTTCCATTATTTTTCTTCACTACAACAACATTGGCGAGCCAATCGGGGTAGTTGACTTCTCTTATCGAGCTAATGTCGATCAGCTTTTGGATCTCCTCGTTAATCACCTTGTTGTGCTCAGGCGCGAATTTTCTTCGTTTTTGCTTCACTGGGGGTAGTCCGGGTCAACTTATAACATGTGGACTAAGACTTCTGGGTCGATGCCAGTCATATCTGTGTCGAGCCTATAAGAAGTTGATGAGGTTAGTTCGAATGTCTTGCGGGAGGCGCAAGCCGATGTTGACTTTGTGGTCTGGGAAGTTTAAATGTATTGGGACCTCGTTGAGCTTCTCCATCTCGGGTCTGTCTTTGTTGATCGTGGAACTCTGGCTCTGTAATTGCTACAAGTCGGTCGGCTTAGCTTTCAATGTGTTCTGGTAACAGTCGCGCAAGGTTTTCTGCTGACCACGAATTTCCCGGACTTCCTACTTTGAAGGGAATCGGATCACCTGGTGGTAGGTTGAGGGGACAACCCTCATCTTGTGAATCCAGGGGCGGCCCATGATAATGTTGTAGGACGACAGGCAGTCAAGGATAAAAAAATGAGTGCTCAGGTTGACTTCCTTTGCGTAGACCGATAGGACGATCTCTCCAATCATGTTCTTATGCTCTCTCCAATCATGTTCTTATGTTGTAGGTCTTATGCATCTCTCTCAGGGCATCGAGGAACATCACGTTTGTCGAGCTGCCGTTGTTGACTAGGATTCTCTTGATAAGGCAGTTGGCCACTGTTAACGAAATGACGAGCGCGTTGTGATGAGGGTTGAGTAAGTCCGTGTACTCGTTGCTACTGAAGCTAACATGGCAGTTGTAGGTCGGATCTGTCGTGCGTGTCACAGTCCTCTCATGTCCAGGTGGTTCTGGTGGTGGTGTAAAGCGGCCGTCGCACGACCTGTCATCACATGAAGCCAAAGTGTTTATACCTTTGTCTTTTAGGAACTCTTTGAGGTGTCCCCTCTTGAGTAGCTCGGCTTCTTCTAGTCGTAGGGAGATGCAGTCCTCCGTTCGATGGCCATGGTCGCCGTGGAACTCGCACCACTTGGAGCTGTCCTGCTGGTCTGGTGGACTCTTGATCTTCGCTGGCCATCTAACAGAACCACCCATACCCTTGAGTACGACAATGACTTCCTCCGACTTGATGTCTCTTCCTCGACCGTTTCTTTGTGAGGAGGTAGGGTATGGTTCGGCTCTTCTGTCACCTGATCGTCATTCGATTCTTCTGCTGCTTCTTCCTTCATTTCCACTCGGCCTGGTCGGTTAGTAGTTCAGCTCGTCTTCCTCCAATTTGATTTGTGCCCAAGCCTTGGCTAAGACGTCTTCCATCGTCTTGCATGGGTACTTCGTCAACTCAGGTGTGAATCATGAAGTAGGCCCTTGCGAAAGGCTGATATCACTGTCGCCAGGTTACAGTGACGAATGGATACCTTTTCCTTGTTGAAACGCTCTACAAAGTCACGCAGATGCTCTCCTCGCCTATGGCTGATGGTGTATAGATCGTCCAACTGCTTCTCTAATTTCCTGCTGCTGGCGAACTGCTTTACAAAGGTGTCTGTTAGTTAAGTGAAGGAGCTGATGGACACGTTCGGGAGGTTTGTGTACCATTGTAAGGCTGGTCCTACAAGGCTTGACCCGAAAACTTTGCACATGCAAGCTTCACTCAAGTCACGTGGAATTGCGGCGGTGAACATTCTTTGCCGGTACTGAGCTATGTGGTCGTCCAGATCAGTCGTGTCGTTATACTATTTCTTATTGGGGAAGCTGAACTTCCTGGGTATCTCTACGAGCGCTATCACGTCCACAAAAGGTGAGTCGGCGAAGCTGTTGGTGGCGTTTTTCTTTATCAGAGTTAGCATTTCAGGAATGCATTAGATGAGCGCCTCCATCTCTGTGAACCTGCGTGCTAAGTTTGGGTTAGTCATAGAGGGTTCAGGATTTACCATTTTCGGGTTCGACGGAGTAGATTGCGAAGGACCCGAAGGTTTTCCTTATGCTTGGATGACTTGCTGGGTCGAACCAATGTTGCCATTGGGTGTGGAGACGGGTGGTGCTTCCTGTGCTATCCTTGTCGTGCCATCCATTTGAGGTGCTCCTGCCCTATTTGGTGGGTTGCTAGCCGGATGTCGAGCTACGTTGGGCACTCCATTTGCGTTTTCGGATCTCTGCTCCGTACTTGTAAGAATATGCTCAAGGTTGCTGGCTGTCATACCTTGGTCCTCTGGTCGAACGGGTGCTTAGAAGGCAGCATGAGTGACCTGGTCGAACGACACAGGTTAGAATGTCAATGCATCTCCGAACGGTCGAACGACGACTAGTGAGTTGACCTTGCTCTGCAACTCTTAGTTCTCGGCTCTCACTTGTTGGTTCTTTTGTTCGAGCGCCTGGGGTCTTTGGATGTTCTTCTATATTTGGGATATGAGGAGTTGGAACTTAGCCTCCATCGCGTCGTGGTTCAAGTTGTCGGACGGCATAGTCAAGGTTGTTGAGTTCTAGCTTTACTCGTTCAACGATCGTCGTGCCCCACGGTGGGCGCCAAATTGTAGATCGAAAATCACTGGGGAAGTGTAAGGCACTACAACCTCCAAAGATAGAACACGTGTGATCCGTAAGACGTCTAGGACATCGGGGTGGTGCCAGCCAAAGTCATTCCGACGGTCAAATTAACGATTTATAGTGGATGGAGTCAATCAAATAAGAATAAAATAGAGAAATACTTCCTTAAATTGAAGGATTGAGACCTTTGTGATGAATGAAGGGGTAGAATGATGGACCGGAATCGTGATCGAGAGATGGTCGAAAGTGACTGCAGTTCAGTCGGAGATTGAGTATCGGAGTTTGACTTGTTCAGTTCTTAGTTCTCAGAGTGTAAGATTACGTATGAGGGACTCTTTTGAGAGTCAGTCCTCTATTTATGGGGGGTGATCCACTCGTTAGGGAGAGTGGATCACATCCCTGAACAATAGGCCCAAATCAAGGAGGATTTGGCTGCCTCCTTGACTTGGTCCATTAGACTTCAAATTTGAAGTCTGATGGGTCGGGTAGTCATAAGGTGGGTGAGTCGTCCAAGGCCGATATGTCGAGCGACATGTGGCATTGGCATTGAGCGACCGCTGGTCGAATGGTGTTGGTTTGTGCAGTGTGAGAGCTCGGCATGAGGCTTAGTGTTGCTCGAAGTGTCGAACGACATGGGCTTTGCGAAATCCATGTCTCTTGTTGGCGAATTTGTGCCGTGTAGAAGGCTTCTCATGGTTTTAGGCCAAATCATGTAATGTGATTGGGCCTTGGGCCTATGTATGGAGTGGTCCAACTCGTGGGTTGGACTCTGCTTTCCTCAATTTTGGGTCTGTCAGATTTTGGCCATTACGCTTGGTACTGTGCAAGAGTACCAAACTCAGTTTGAAAAATTACGTGCAAAAATTGGACAGCTTCCACAAACTCGACAAGTCAGTTGTTTTGTTAGTGGATTAATTGATTCAATTAGAGCTGATGTGCTGGCACACTATCTGAAGCTAGTAGCTTAGTTAGATTGTATGAGGTAAATAATTTATGTCAGAAAAAGGCTCCATCAATTTCAAGAGTTAACTTTCAACCAAATAAAGTTACAACCAGCATCAAGAACACAATTCCAGTTCGAAAACTGTTAGCCTCAGAGTTACAAGAGGATGAAACAAATGGCTTATTATTATTGTGATGAGAAATTCAAACTGGGACTTCGTTGCAAGAAATTGTTTATGATTGAAACTTGTTGGAATGAAGAGGATGGAGGTATAGTCATAGAAGATGATTTAGATATTGAGGACCAACATGAGGATACACTTGAAATCTCTCTTCATGCCATTAGTGGAATCCGCAGTCCGGAGACCATGCGTGTTCAAGGATAACTACTACAAATGGTTGTTTATGTCCTAATAGATTCCGGCAGCACTCACAACTTTATTAGTTAGGAGTTGGCAAAGAAAGTAGGCTTAACACCGCAATTGAGGGGACAATTTAAAGCTATGGTCGCATTCGGAGAAAAGTTAGTAAGCTCAGATAAATGTATAAATGTACCTATGAATTTGCAAGGAATTATTGTTCATGTTGATTACTTTTTATTACTCCTTGAAGGATATATGTAGTGCTTGGGGCTTAATAATTATGCACCCATTCTTTGGGATTTTTCTAAGTTGCAGACAAGGTTCCATGTCAATAACTGCAAGGGCTGTTAAATCTGGAAAATAGAATTATTGATGTAAATCAGATTCAACAGGTAGCAAGATAAGGGAGCCATTTTGAAACTATTTTCCTTAAACACTACAACACTGCAGCAAGACAACCCAACCACTCCATTGCGAGTGAACCAGCTTCTACAAAAAAATACAAGGAAGTTTTTACTATGCCTAGTGAACTTCCACCAAAGTGTGCACAAGACCACAAAATTCCATTATTACCTGGAAATGGATCAGTTTCAGTCAAACCATACATATATCCACATTTTCAAAAATAAAAAATCGAAAAGCTAATCAGTAAGATGTTAACAGCTAGGGTGATTAAGCTAAGCAACAACCCTTACTCTTCTCCGGTTATATTAGTAAAGAAGCATGATGGATCATGGCGAATGTACATTAATTACAGATAATTGAATAAAATAACAATCAAGAATAAATTCTCAATCCCTGTCATTGATGAGTTGTTAGATGAATTACATTGAGCAAAGATCTTCTCCAAATTAGATCTTCGTTCAGGCTACCACCAGATTCATATGCATCCCAATGACGTTTAGAAGACTACATTTTGCACCCACCAAGGCCATTATGAGTTTCTTGTCATGCCCTTTGAACTCACAAATGCTCCTTCAACATTTCAATCGCTCATGAACGAGGCAATAAAAAAATACTTTAGAAAATTTGTTCTTATATTTTTTTAATGATATCTTGATGTATAGCAAGTCATGAGGACGGATCATTTGACGCATTTGGATGTTGTTTTTAAAATTTTCAAGATTAACAATTAGCATTTCAAGCTTGAGAAATGCCAGTTTGGCAAGAGAGAAGTCAAGTATTTAGGTCACTTAATTTCTAATATAGGTGTTGTATAGATCTTGAAAAGATTTCAGCTATGATAGAATGGCCCAAACTTCAAATAGTTAAAAATTTTGGTCTTATTGGATATTATTGGAAGTTCATCAAAGACTATGGAAAGATAGCTAGTCCACTCAATTAAATGCCCAAGAAAAATTCATTATCATGGAGCCAAATTGCAGAAGAGGCCTTTGAATGTCTCAAGGTGAAAATGACCAAAGCTCCTATATTGACATTACCTGTAACACCCCCTGACCCAAACCACTAGGACCGAATCAGGGAGCGTTACCATATACCGAAATCTCTATTTTACTTAGAATCATAACTTAAAACTATATTAAAAACATTTGAAAATGGTCCAAATAAATTTTCGAAAATCTTGTCAGAGTTTCCTTTATTTTTCTGACTTTTCAAAACCTATTTACAATTAAAATTCATAAAAATCAACACTTTTAAATTCTCAAATCACTTTTGTGCACCCGTCCAAATTTAATGCGACTTGCCAAATCAATTTATCACAATATAATTTATAAATATTCAAATAACATAAACATATAATAAAATATTTACACAGCGGAATTTCTTTAAATATGTACAAACATTTTCTGTATATGCATGTTGCATTAAAACATATATACTTATTACAAAAGGACTACCAAATATATAGGAACGATGTGACTCTGGACTCTGCTCCTGCAGTCTCTACTCTTCTTTGTCTTTGTCTCTTTTGGAACCTCTTTTAACTACATGTGAGTAAACTCAACACGCTAAGCAGATTGCTTAGTGGGTGTACACAAAATTATATATCCAAATATATTATATCAAATAATTTTATCTATTTATCGAAAATATAAATAACATATACATAAATCATATATGAGGCTCATGTCAAATCAAATCATATAATCAACAAATACAGTATTCAAAATCAATCAATAGACAAAATCTTCATAATTTCTTAAATACTTTCATATAACAAATCAGTTTTCATACTGGGCTCCTGACATATATAACATAATTTTTCGGACTGGATTACGGGTTGTTCACCATCGGACACCAACGGGGATACCCGCCAAATATCATATCAGAGTTGGACACCAACAGAGTTACTCGCTGTAAATGTCCTATATTAGATTTCCAACCCTAGGACCGGCACTTGGGCCTGTACTGTCCAAAGGGTGGTACATTCAGATCAAAGCTCCATACCCTAGGACAGGCATTTGGGGCCTGCACTATCCATAGGGTGGTGCATCAGAGTATATTGGTACAGTGCTGTTCAGAAAAATCCAATTAACATGTCAATCTCCTATATCCATATTTATGTTTATATACATCAGAGCCATTTCGCAAAACGTTTTATCAAATCCAATGTTAATTCTTTTTCATTTCTTTTAGAATCATCACATTCATATTTCAAATTATTCAAATTCAATATTGAAATTTAAATTTCGAAATACAATTTCACAAATCACTTTCTTATATTCAAATTAACTTTCGAATATTTCAAATCAATAAACATATTTTTAAAATCCAAATTTCATTAATAATTATATAAAATAAATATACAAAATCATATACGAGTATATTTCTCAAATAAATAATTATATCAAATCAATCTAAAACTATATTCCAATATATTTCTTAAACCAATATTCACATTAAATCAATTTAAAATCATATTCGAATATATTTCACAAACCAATATTAAATCAAAATGCCCTAAAATCATTTTTCGATACATTTCACAAACATTATATAATCAAAATCGCCTTCAACTATATTTCTCATAACAATATTAGAATCAAAACGTATTAAAATCAATTGATAATATTATTCACAATCAATATTTCAGATATAAACTATATTGTAATTCAAATCATTCCAAAATCAATTTCAAACTATAAACTATAATCAATATAATTCAAATAACTCAACATTAATAAAATTCAATCAATCCGAAATATTCTGAAAAACTGAAAATTCGAAAACTAGTATACACCGAACCTGGATACCCTTTCGTTTTCCTCTTTTCCTTCTCTTTTCTTCTTTCTCTTCTTCCTCTTCTTTCCTTTCTCTCTCTTCTTTCTCTCTCCTTTTTTCTCTCTTCTTCGAGCTCTCAATTCTTTTTTTTCTTTCTGTTTTGCTGTTTCTGATTTCATTCGGTGCCTTTTTTTTTATAAACTTTCCGTTATCGCGACCGCGTATCGCGAGCGGTGGTCGCGTCGCTAGGTCATGGTACTCACTGATGGAATTTTGCCGCCTTCATCACGAGCAATGTAACATCCCTAATTTCGAATAATTAATTTTGAGCATATAAATATAATATTTATGATTTGAAGGATGAAAAATATAATTAAATGTATGTATATTTTTATGGGTTCCAAGTGGACCAGATGGAGCGGTTAAGAAATAACGCATGAAAGAGAAGAAAAAGTTGGCAGTGAGTACCACGACCACTCACCGCGACCAGAGATTGCGATGAGTCACTCGCGGTGAAAAATGGTGATTTTTGGCAGTGAGCACCGCGACCAGTCACCGCGACCAGGGATCGCGCTGACTAGCTCGCGATGAAAATGTGGATTTTGGGCAGTGAGCATGGCGACCACCAGCGCGACCAGGTACCGTGATGGTTGATCACGATGAAAGCGGTGAAATCACTCCAGTGAGCAACGCGACCAGGTGGCGCGACCACAGGTCGCGATGACCGAATTTTTATAAAAAAAAATAAGAGGCGGTGAAGCTTCTCAAGGAAGCAAACCAGAAAAGAAAGAGAGAAAACGGGAGAGGAGAAAAGAAAGAAAAGAAAAAGAAAGAAAAGATAGAGAAAGGAAGAGAGAGAAAGAGAAAGAAGAAGAAGAAGAAGGGAAAAGGAAGAAGAAGAAAGGAAGAGAAAGAAGAAGAAGAAGAAGAGAAGAAGAAGAAGGGAAAAGGAAGAAGAAGAAAGGAGGAGAAAGGAAAAAAAAAAGGAAAGAGAGAAAAGGAAGAAGGAAAAAGGAAAATCCAGAAAAGAAACTGTCGAAAAATGGTATCCAGGTTGGTGTACGCTGTTATTTTGAATATCCGTTTTCAGACTCAAATTGATTAGTTGAAATTTTAATAATTCTTAAGTTTTGATTGAATTAATTTATTAGTAATATTTGAAAATGATTTTAAGTTACAGAATTATGATTATGTGAATTTAATGATTTTACGTTTCGTTTTCCATTATTTGATATGTTTTCGAATATATTGTTTTACAAATATTGATGAATATTGATTTCGGATTGATTTAGAGAATTTTTGGTTATACGAAATTTATCTAAGGATTGGATAATTTGTAAAATCTGTAAAATCTGTAAACTCTGAATTATGATTTTATGGCCCTGATATATGTATAGGAAAATATGGATATAGGAAATTGAGATGTCAATTGGGTGTATATATGGCAATACTGCACCGAAATTCCTGATGCCTATGATGTTGATTTTACGGATACCATTTCCTTAGAAATGGGAAACCGACTATGAGAACATATGGATACCATTTCCTTGTGAAATGGGAAATCGACTGTTTATATAGGGATACCATTTCATATGAGATGGGAAATCCGACTGTAAAATTCGTAATCCAGTCCTGTAAACCCTGTTATGTGTATCAGGGGCCCAATTAAGAACTGAAAGCCAGTAAATGATGTGAAAATAAAGAAATGTTATTATGAATAAAATCCAGAAACTTTTGAAATATTTTATTTTATATAGTTTCAGTAATTGAAATATGATGGTTGTTTTATATTTATATATTTCTAAATTTCTGAATTTAAGATTTATTGTTATATATTATATTGCAATTTATTTTAGTGTACACCCACTAAGCATTATTGCTTAGCGCGTTGATGTTTATCGCGCGTAGGTGATAGAGATATCGAGGAAGGAAAAGATTGAAGAGAGAGTTGTAGACAGAGATCCAGAGTCACCACATTTTGGGTAGTCATATATTTCTGTATATTACGCAAGCATATACAAGAATATGTAAATGTGTTATATATTTATGTTTTGTAATTAATTGTTTTATGATTTCTGTTTTTCATTTTCAAAAGATTGTAAATAATGAATTATGAACTGTTTTATTTTAAAACTGTTTGGAAAGTCGCACTAAACGGCAGAGTGCACATTTGTTTGAAAGTTTGATTTAGAAGTGTTGAAATTATATTGTTTTGGACGTTTGTGGAAAACAGGTTTTGAAAAATCAGAAAAACAGAGGAAACTCTGCCGAAATTTTTAAAACTGATTTTGATGAGCTCACTAGAAAATCATTTTAAAAATACAATTTATTTGATTTTCAATGGTTTGCACATTATAAAGTGAGTTAAGAAAAGTTTTGAAAACCCGGTAGCGCTCCCTGGGTCGATCCAGACGGGTCGGGTCAGGGGGTGTTACAAGCAGCTATCGCGAGCTCTGGTCGCGATTCTGGTAGCGATGCTCACTGGTCCAGTTTTGCCACTTTCATCGCGAGCAGCTACTGTGATCTCTAGTCGCGAGGTTTGTCGCGGTGCTCACTGTCCAATTTTTCTCCCTTCTCTTTGTGCACTGTTTTGGACCGTTCCAATTGGTCCACTTCAAATCGTAAATATCACATTCACATACTCCATATTAGTTAAACAATACTTTTCATATTTATGCGAAATTAGGGATGTTACATTACCCAACTTTTCAAAGATCCTGTTTTTTTTTATAAAATTTATTTGGCACTAAAAGTTATCTCTTGCTCAAGTCATAATTGAGCAGTATCATGATAGCACATATGAGGGATTCTTAAAGTCCCTTCATCGCATTCGGTCTACTTTCTATTAGGGAGGTATGTAGGGGCACATAAAAGAGTATATCAAGAATTGTGATGTTTGCCAACGTTACAAAATTAAACATCTCACTTTTGCAGGTTTACTACAACCATTACCCATTCCAAATCAAATTTGGAAAGATATTGCAATGGATTTTATAGAGGGACTACCAAACTCCAAAGGTAAATATCCATATTTTTTGTGGGGAATAGATTGTCAACACATGCTCACTTTATTGCTATCACACATCCATATACAGCAGTTGGTATTGTGCAAATCCTTTTTGATCAAATATTCAGATTACATGGAATGTCAAGGTTGATTGTATGTGATAGAGATCCCACGTTTACAAGCAATTTTTAGACGAACTATTTCGCTTAAATGGCACAAGTTTCAACTTTAGTTCTACTTATCTACCTTAGATGGATTGTGAATCGAATAATTGAAAAATATCTTCGATGTCTTACAAGTTTGCAGCCCACTCATTGGGTAGGTTGGTTAGCTTGGGTAAAGTATTGTTACAATACTAGTCGGTACTACACTATCAAGAAGACACCATTTGAGATTGTATATGGATGCATCCCAATAATCTTTTAGTTTATGTCCCTGGAAATGCCAGGGTTGCTGCTGTAGAGGAAGAGTAAATGTTGCGTGATACAATTCTCCAAGAATTGAAACAAAATATCAAGAAGGCTCAAGCAAGGATGAAACATATATACGAATCTAAGCATACTAAGAAGGAATTTTCAGTGGGAGATTAGGTATATTTAAAGCTACAACCATATAGACAATTATCTATGGCTACCCAAAAAACATGAAACTTTCTTGAAGATTTTACGGCTCCTATCTGATAGTGCAGCGTATTGGAGCAGTGGCTTATAAGTTGGAGTTACCAAGAGAAGCTCGAATACATCATGTCTTCCATATCTCATTGCTAAAAAAGAAAGGGGGAACTAATATTAATATTCAGACTCATCTTCCCTTAATCAACCAAGACAAATTAATGCCAACTCCACAAGTCATTCGGAACATCGCAAACAAAAAAAAAGAGATGAAATTTTAGTTAATTGGCTGGGACTATCACTAGTAGATGCCACATCTGAAGACCTTGAATTTATGAAGACTTAGTTTTCAGACTACTGCACTTGAGGGCAAATGCCTTTTTTAAGAGGAAGGGAATGATAATGTTTGAATAAGTCATCCACTTGGAATAGCTTATTTGTTAATATATTCCTATGTATCATGGATACAGAAGTTTAGTTCCTATTTTTTTGTTATTAGCCGTTGTAATAATCTCTATTTAGGAGATGATTATGGAATAACAAATTTATCAATTAATTCATCACACAAACAGTGTATTAGGAGGGTTCCCCTCGAAGTGACCCACTATATATTTTATATACTGTCATTATTCTATACAAAATAGGTAAAGATAAAACTGGTTGATGTAAATTCTGGGTCTGGTTTTATTGTTTTTGTTGTTGTGTTAGTGTGGGTGTGAGGCTGCATAGATAGAAATGCAACTTCACTTATCGCTTAGCATGAGAAGCATCACATATTGTCTTGCGCAACATTTCTCATCATCGAGCTGAACCAGGAAGAAGGTCGAAGTTGAGAGGTTTCTATCGACATGAAGAAGTTGGGATTTTTATTTTATTTTACTAAAGATGAAGTTGGGATTTATGAAAAACATCTTTTTTGTGTTTTGTATTTTAAGCGCATGTTTTGTTTGCCGTGTTTTTATTTTTAAAAATTATTTGGAAAACAACCACCGAACACTAGTTCGCTTTTATTTTTTAAAAACAAAAATAAAAATGGCTGTTTTTCAAAAATAGCTATTTTTGAAAATGTTTATTTCCAAAAATATAGTGGTGATAATAATGACATGACAAACATCAGGGTAAAATATATAAATTACCCTTTCTTTAATTATGTGTCGGCGAAACGTATGGCTAAGTTTGTAATAATCAGAAGTTTGAGGGTCAAAGCAAGTAATTTCTTCTAAAATAAAGGCGTTTTAAAATAAGTGAGAGAGTTCCTTTCCAAAAAAAAAAAATAAGTGAGAGAGTTCGGTGGTGAATTGCAAACGAAGCAAGCATGTCGTGCAGCTGGAGCACAACACTCGTCCATGAAGATGACAACTTACGAGCGCCGCCGTCGATCATCTCCGGCCACTCTTCTGCTCCCACTCAAGCCTTTGCTTTCTCCTCCGGAAACCCTAGAATCGAAGAGACACGTGGCGTCATGCACCTCTTCACCAACAACACTACCACCACCCAACATGACGGCGTTTCCTCTTCCTCTCCCAGTCACAATCTCCCCGTTCGCGCTTTATCTCTCATTCGCTTCTCTTAATGCATTTTTCAAAAATGAATAATTTGATTGATCTTTTAATTGTTGTATAGGTTGGAAGGAAACCTCTTGTATGCGTGCTTGGAGTGCCAAACCACATGACATATGCTGATTTTTGTCAATTTTGTGCTTCCTTTATTCACCATATATTGGAGATGCGAATTGTCCGGTAATTTTCATTTACAACTACTTTACAAGCTAGACTTGTAGGGGGTTTTGTGGACCGCTTCATCGCTCAATTATTTTGAGACTCTGGCATAATCTTTTCTAGTAGCAATAATTAAGTAGGTTTTTCTGAGAAGTGTATAGAAATGTAGTGCTTTTGAGAAGGGAGTTGGCTTACTATTTTTGTGAAATTCTATTGGGATGAATCTGGGTGAAGAGAATTAGGAAGAACGTTAAGATTTCATGCAGGGAGGAGTCTTTTCTTTGTAATCAGTCATCTGTTTTATTAATACAAGTTCTTTTTTCTGATAAATAAAATTCTTGCTGGGAGGAGGCTGACTTAGTGAGGGATCAAATTTGATTTTGGATGTCATTGTTTCCATTGGTTTTAAATGCTTTCAAGGAGGTACCATCTTTCTTTACTTGCACGAATTGAGATGTTGTGAGTCTATTTTACTTTAATCTAATTGGAATTCTTTTGATTTTTGAGGGTTTTTATGTTGGTTGTTTACCTTTTTTAAAACTATGTTGTTCTTATTCATTTTATTTTGTATATGTATAGAATTATTTACTTAAAGTGCTGGTTGAAGTATGGAGTGAATAATAAGTGCTTTCTTTTACTCTGAAAAGGGAATGGAGCAGGCGTTTGATTACAAAGATGAGATAAAATTACTTCATAGATTCAAATAAGCAATAAGTTATAGAAGGATTAGAGTGATATATGATAATTCATTGTCAAAATTTCTAAAAAGTAATCCAACATATCCTTTTCCTTTTTGTTATAAATGTACAAAGTAGATTATTCATTTTCCAAGATTGAGTTTTCAGTTTATTTGAAACAAGTATGAAATTTTTTTAGACAAATTGCATCAGAAAATGCATCCATGGAATGCCGAAAGAATGAAAAAAAAAAAAAAAACGAAGAAATAATGAAATAGAAAAGGCTACAAATTTTTGTGTCAAATAGCGGTTTCTTTTTCTTTTTTAATATTTCTACTCTTTTTTTTTTTTTTTTTTACTTTTTGGGTAGCTGACTTGTAGAATATGACTTATTTTATGGTTAGATGATGCTCAAAAAAGTATTTGGAAAGATCTACGTAAGCTACATTTTTAAAGGTTCAACTCTGTGTTTTTCTATTTAATTTAATTTAATTTTCGATATATCTTTAAGATCTCAAAATGTTAGCGAAAAAGAATCTACCTTTGATGAAAACAATACTCAAATTCAGTACAAAAAATGATAGTGACAGTATTATTTATTTATTTTTTACCTTGCTTGGTGGTTCAGGAATGATGGAGTGGAGGATCAATATAGCATTTTGATAAGATTTGATAGCCAAGCTTCTACAGATAAATTTTATCAACATTTCAATGGTAGACAATTTAATTCTTTGGAGGTATGTTTTCTCTTAGTTCTAAATTACTGTTGATTAGTGAAAAACTTTAAAAGAGTTGGAAATTTTTAACATATCTCCAAAGATAAACACACAAAATTTATATATATTGGTGATATTATTTTTGTTTATTCATTTTACAGACTGGCTGCATCATTTTAGCATAATTTATTCTTTTCAGATTATTTTTATACAGGTAGAGGTTTGCCATGTCCTTTTTACAGTTGATGTCCAGTTCACTGGTTACAGTGGTTCTCTTGAACATACACAGCCTTCTTCTGCAAGCTCAACTGAGCAGCCTTCGTGTCCAGTTTGTCTTGGTATATCCTTCAGTTTTAGTTTCTGAAATTGATTTTTCCTTTCACTTATCAAAAATTGATTTTCCTTTTACTTCATGTACCATTTCAAAATCGAACTGTGAGAAATCATACTTGATTAGAAGGGTAATTAGAAGACCATAGAAGGAAAATTAGTTTACTTGGTGGAAGTTTTAGGGAAAAACAAAATGAAGAAAAGCTTGAAATACTTTGCTTTGGAAAAGAAAACGTTGAAAGGAAAAAAAAAAAAAAAAAACCCACGCTCAGTCAGTACCCTCTTCCTTTTTTCCCTTTATTGGCGTGTCCATCCAGTAAGGCATGCTTCCCTCTGATTTGTATTTTGGCATCACTGTGAAACAATAATTATATATTTTATACTAATTGCATATGGAAATTTTCCCTGGAGTGCTAATAACATCGTTATTAGCCTGATTGCTAAGTAGTTTTGAAAACGATTGGTCTCTGATCGTCCCTACTGCTAATATAGAGAGGTCACCTCTCAGGTTGAGAGATTTTCTGTCTCAACTAACTGTTTTATTATGACCCTGTTATTTTAGTTCTTGGGTTCACTACCTCCATTAGTATTTTGATATGGTTTTCTTGATTTCATATGGTTTTTCTCTTTGTTTCTTATTGTTATCCTACCCTTTATTCTTTCCATACTTCCATATGATCTGTATGATCTGCTATATTTTGTTGGCACAACTTTGAGATAAGCACATGTAGGGACAAACTATGTTAAAATTAATTATTCTTATCTGATATGGTAAACTATGTTTATATGTTATTTCTCCAACTTTTGGTTGATGCAGAGAGATTAGACCAAGGTACGAGTGGAATTCTCACAACTATCTGCAATCATTCTTTTCATTGCTCTTGTATCTCTAAATGGACAGATTCTTCTTGTCCGGTAAGTCATTCTAATAATTCTTGTCTGTTGAACTTTCTTTGTGTGTTTGGTGGTCATATAGTATGGAGATTATATGAGGCCTTTCTGATCCTCTGATGTGGATGCCGCTCTTTCAGCTGTGAGAGTATTTGGTGGTGAACTAGCTTATACATCATTTATTGGAAGATCCCAAATTAACTAGCCAAGTACATTAGCAGTGGGATAAATTGCAAATTCAAGGGCCTCAGTTTGATGTAATATAATTTGTTTTTTGTGTCTTTTCATCCTTAAAGAAGACTGCTCCCTGAAGTTTTAAGAGTATTTTATCTGACTGTTGATTGTGAAATAGTATTTTTTTGTCATTTCTGTCTTTTCATAGTAAAGTTATTTTGGAGTGGGGCCTGAGTGGTTGCTTGAAGTCTTGATTTTTGTAATAGGGTATTGTGACAATGCATGTTCAGTCTGAGTATTGATATTGATTTGTTAACAAATGATGCATTTAGATACTGGTATGAGGCCTTTTTGATCCTCTGATGTAGATGCCACTCTTTCAGCTTTGAGAGTATTTGGTGGTGATAACTAGCCAAGTACATTAGCAGTGGGATTTAAAAGGGCAACAGTTTGATGTAATATAATTGGTTTTTTGTGCCTATCCATCCATAAAAGACTACTTCTCCCTGAAGTTCGAAGAGTACTTTATCCAACTGTTGATTGTGAAATAGACTACTTCTCCCTGAAGTTCGAAGAGTACTTTATCCAACTGTTGATTGTGAAATAGTATTTTCTGTCTTTTCTTTCTCATAGAGTAGTAAAGTTATTTTAAAGTGAGAGGACCTGAGCGTTTTGCTTGAAGTTTTGATTTGTAATAGGGTTCGTCACAATGCTTGTTCATTCTGAGTATTGATATTGATTTATTAACAAAGGAGATGCATTTAGAAATTTACTTGTAGTAGTTGTTACTTGTTAAGCTTATTGGTTTCCTCATTTGCCCCGCCTGTTATTGTTAATAGAAGTCAGTCCGCACTATTATGTATTTCACTGTTCTACATTCTTCAATAATAGAAAAATTTGTGTGAGTGATTAAGCTATCATAACCTATTGGTTAGTATGTTTCAGTCTTAGCTTTCTACTATTTCCGTCCTATACTTAGGGTGATTCGGCTGCTTTTTTTATTTTTATTTGGACAAGTAATAGATTGGCAATAATTTTAGGTGGTTGTAAAGCTCAAGGGGAAACACTGATGTGATATAATTTTAAACTGTCAAAGTCCTAGCAAAACTCCAGAGCCTTTGTTTAACAAGCCTTCTTTTTCTTTAACTCGTATAAAATCTTAAAAGAACACAGTATTTGTGAGGTCAAGTATACATTATGTTTTTTTTCATAGAAATGGGTTATTTGAGGTGTGCTCAGACATTCAAGGTTTTGTTGTCTGGGTGAGAAGATCTTCCATAGGGTGCTGATTTGGTTTTCTCTCATGATGTTGTGCGTCCATTCACTTACAAACTGGGACATGGACTTTTTTCAAAATTTGCAAGATCTGATTTACATGGCAAATGAGTAATTGAACGGCCAGGATCTGCTCTACTAATTTTCTTTTCTCGGCCACTTTTAAATGGCCTACACATATTCTTTCTTGAAATCTTCGAGTTGCTTTTCACAATGCCTTTTCTTCTCCCACATTTGCATCATTAGGGTTCAAACAAAAAAAAAAGTAGAGAGTGATGATACTAGTCCAAAGAAGAAGAGGAGTGCTTGATGAATAAGGAGGACCTGATTGAAGATTGATTTGGTAACTTGGTTATTGATTTGGAGTTTTAGTTGAATATTGATTATGGAGTTGTATTTGGGTGATTTGGATTTTGTTTTCAATTTTGATTCCCCATCAAATTCCTAGCTTTTGTGGTGGAAAAAGATGAGTTAGAAAACGAATTAGATGGTATAGAAGTGGCTGAGAGGAACTGTTATTAAGTAAAAGAATAAAAAGCATAAGAAAAGAAACACATGTTACCTTGATTAAATTTTTGACATTGACGGTGTCCCAACGCCATTGGCATTCCAATATTTTTGATATTAAGAATCTTTTGGTCCAATGATCTTTCCAAAGTCCACTATCACAACAAAAATCTTTGACTAATTAAATATATATGTTGAGCATCAAGCTTGGCATGTTTGAGTGGAAATTGAACTGAGTTAAGAAAATGGAGAAAGGTGTTAGAAAGAAGAGGAAGAAGGAAAAGTGGGTTTGTGAGGAGAGAGAATGTCAGTAGGGTGAAAAGTAAAAGTGAAAAAGTGAGTTGGAATTATAATATATTGAAGTTTTATAATTTGGACAAGGGCCATGTGTCAGTTTGTAAGTAATTGGACGCAGCACATCACGGGGCACACCAAATCAGCGTGTATGGAAGATTTTCTTATGGTTTGGATGCCCTTACATTACTTCCTTGCATTCTTCAATGCTAATATTAGTTTTGGGGGGTCGTACATGATTTAACAGTATAGAGATTTGGCTATAGATGGCTCAGAATTGCCTTTGGCTTCATATGTTGCTACTTATTTCAGCTGTGGTAATTAAAGTATAATAAATATGTTGTATAGGTTTTGCCCCAGATAACATATTATATAGAAAACATTTGGCACTGGTTTGACTAGTTATCTGCATTTTATTTAGGTCTGCCGATATTGCCAGCAGCAGCCTGAAAAATCAATATGTTTTGTATGTCAAACATCTGAGAACCTCTGGATGTGCGTTATATGTGGTTTTGTGGGCTGTGGGAGGTAATTGTTCTATTCCTTTTCTTACAATTTGAGTAACTATCTTTTTCCTCTTTCTTTGAATTTGGATTTTCTCATTACCATTTCTTATAATATTGATATAGGTATAAAGGAGGTCATGCTATAATACATTGGAAAGACACACAACATTGCTATTCTCTTGAACTGGAAACACAGAGGGTTTGGGATTATGTTGGTGACAATTATGTTCACCGATTAATTCAATCAAAAACAGATGGAAAGCTAGTTGAGTTGAATTCCTATTGTTCGCACAGTAAGGATAATTGTGGAAGTTGTGACTTTATAGATTCTGGAATTAGTGAGACACTTGTAAACAGCAAAGTTGAAGCGGTAGTGTTTTCTATAATTTTGACTCATGATTTAATGATAATATGTTCTTTCATGTTGCAATATTCTCACTTTAAATTTATCCACAGATTGTTAACGAGTACAATGAACTCCTTGCCACCCAGCTTGAGAACCAAAAATTAGTACGTGCATTATTCCATTTTCTATGATTAATTTTGATCCTATAATTTACCTTTAGTTTGAATTTCGATGACATCATTGTTGCTTGGTGAACTAATAGTTTCTGTTTGACTGTAGTATTATGAGACCTTGCTAGAAGAAGTCAAAGAAGAAATTGAAAAAGAAACTTCTGAAGCTATTAAGAAGGCTATCGCTCAAAAACTGCAGAAGATGCAATCCAAGCTGGATAGATGTATCAAAGAGAAGAAATTTCTTGATGATGTAACTAAACTATCGGTTGCCTAAGTGGCTTGATGAAAATTATACATAAATACTATATGTAACAAGTTAACCCTGTCATTTTGTTAATAATCATTCTTGTTTCTGAATGCAGCTCAATGAGAATCTTTTGAAAAATCAGGAGATTTGGAAAGTGAAGATATTGGATATTGATGAGAGGTATGGACATTTTGTAGTAGTATCTTTAACTCATGTTTGAATGTTATGTGTTAGAAAGCATTTTGTGGTAAGGTCTCATTGGTTTAGGTCTTTGCTTCAGAACTTGCTATGCGGTTAATTTTAGTACAAAAATAAAGTTCAAAATTGTACCATCCTTTGTGAAATTGCTTAATATTCTGCAATGCCCCTTTGGTGATGATGAGGTATTCATGAAGGCTATGGAAATTGTTAGCAAAAGTTGAGAAATGAAATTGATGACCAGCGAGTGATGATTACGAGCTTGCTGAAATATTGTTATGTTTCCTCAGCATTTTCTCTATTGTAATTACAATTTCTGTTTCTTAACAATTAGCATTAGAGTAGTTTATTTCATTTGACATATCCTTTTTGCAACCAGGGTGATTAGAGTTTTCATGTAACAACCGTGACTTATTCCTTATCATATACGCAGCATATGAATCATACTCAAGCCCTCATATCTGATTTATATTAAAAAAGAAACTGAGCATTTGTAGATTGGTGCTAAATTTGTACAACACCTTATAGTTTTATTGCCTTGATTCACCTTTCCAGGGAGAAAAAGGCTTTGAAAGTGAAGGATGATAAAATAAAAGAGTTGGAAAAGCAGGTCAGACATAACCTTAAATCTTGATATGCTGCTGTCAACGAGTAACATCATGCATGTTACCTTGTATTCCCAACTTATATCCCAACCAATGATGTGTCAATTAGTGAATGAATTCATATGGTAAGTGAGATAAATTATTAGTAATGTGCATTTATTCATCAATTGATACATCACTGGTTGAGCATGTCAGTGGGATACACAAGGTGGGATGTTTATCATTACTCTTAGTACATGATTGTTATAATGGTTTCTTTTCTATCTGCTTGCAGCTTACAGATCTCATGGCGTGTCTTGAAATGGCGAAGACTGTCGAGCAGTTGTCAATATCAGATGAAAGTAAGAATGATGCTGACTTGCCAGTAATAGAGCCTTGTACAAGTAATGGCAACAAAGCGCGGAAGGGAGGTTGAGATGGAGAGTCGATGGTAACATTTTTCTTCAATCAGCTTATGTTTCATGCTTTACTCTTGTTTTTCCGGTTGAGAGATGATGAAGACCAGGCTGTCAATCTGGAACAGAAAAGGTATCAGTCCGTCTCCAATCTGTATAGCTCTTTAGCGGTGGTCATTATAATTTGATTCTGTGTAAAATAAACTGTTAAAATACAATATAGATATATGACTTGCTAAATACATAGGTACATGATTTGCTTATATAAATATAATGTGTCCTCATCATAAAGGTTATGTCATTCACTCGATATGGTAAGGACAAATCACTTATTACATTATTTAGCTAAATTAATGGGCCATTAAAAGTTATTGGACTTTCGGACAAGTTGAGATTGACCCGGTGTTATGCTCTTCACAACTACACTATAAGTTTATAGATTCGAGTTGTGTCCCCATCCATTTTTCCTGAATTTATTGCAATAGTTTGAAAAAAAAAATTGTTGGACTCCTGGGATAGGTTAAATAAATTTAGTTTTGTAATGTCACTTTTTATGCATTGGTTCCTAATCATAATTAATTATTCAACGCTTCCCCTTAATAACAATTTCTTTCTCAACTCTGCTTTTTCATTTTCAACTAGAGTTTCGATCCTTTTCTCATGAATGTTAAGATATTGTCCTTTGCTTCACTTTGAGTCCAAGACCAAAAGTTAAATAAATATTAAAAACTAAAAAATAAGAATAAGAATTAAAAATTATAGTAAATATCTAATTAATAAATAATAAAATATTAAAAAAATTATAAAACGAAAATGAGGAAGGGCGATCTCCTCAACTACAAGGAGACCACTAGATTTCTTCAATCGGGGAAGAAATCTAATGATCTCCTGACTTCTTTTTTTGGGAGGAGGTTGATCGATCTTCAATGATCAAAAAAATTATTACTTTAATTTTTTAAAGGGTATATTTGTCTTCAAATGTAAATTACATTAATAGCTGAGTTAACAAAAACTTTTTTTTTGTTAGTCTTTTAAAATTTAGAGACTAAAATGTTGCCGCTTAAGAAAAGATTAACAGCAAAACTTTTTTTGGTAAGCTTTTAGTTTGGTATTTTTGTAAAAGTTACAAAATAAATGGAAATAAGTAAAAAATAAAGGGACGTATTTGGTAATTTTCTTCTATTTATTAAACAATTAATGTAATTTTTCTTTTCTTGTTTTCCCTTTTCCCTTTTAGTGCTATTTACTGGGCTCAATTAAACAATTAGAAACTCTCTTGCTAAAAGTTGACTTATTATAAATTATTTTGTTGTATTAGTTATCGGGGTTACCAAAAATAAATAAATAAATTACTCAAAACTTCTCGTGGTTTGGCCCTTGATATAAGAAAATAACTTGTGCAAAATTGACCGCTAAAATTAATTGATTTAATTTGACATTTAAAAGATGAAAATGCACTTACTTTTACAATGAAAAAAAAAATCAAAATGCCCCTGTAAAGATATTTTTTAAAAAGAAAACAAAACAAATTAGGTTTCCTCCAAAATTAAGATTTTTTTAGAAAAAAAAATAAAACCTTGGGAATGAGGAGATCGGATACACTCCTAGTTTTATTTTAAGTTAATTTTTTTTTATTGTCAGTTTTAATTATTAAAATATATTTAATTATTAATTTTTTTATTAAAAATTTATGACACTAAGAATATAAAGATAAATATTTATATATAATAAAATATTTTAATTTATAATATCAATGAATCTCTATCATCTATCATATGATGGACGGTAGAGATTAAATAAAAAATATTAAACAATTATAAACTTTTAAAAAAAGTTAAAAAAATTAAAAATTAAATAAATTTACTATGGAGATGGACGGTGGAAATCCATTATTTATTTATTTTAATTTTTTTTAATTTTTTATGTATTTTTTTTAAAAAAATATTTTATATTAATGATCTCTATTATTCATATGGAGATGGATGGTAAAAATAATTTTATTTTTAAATTTTTAATATTTTATATTTTTAAATTTTCTTTTAAAAATTTTAGGATACTAAGGGTATAAATGTGGGTGTGTGTGTGTGTATATATATAATATTTTAATTTATAATATAATAAATCTCTACTGTTCATAATATGATGGATGGTAAATATCAAATATAAAATATTAAAATATTAAAAATAAAAAATTTAAAAAAAGTTGGTATAAACACAAATTTTTTTTTAAAAAAAATACATAAATTTTTTTAAAAACAAATTAAAAAAAAATGGATCTCTACCGTCCATCTCTATAGATAGATAGTAGAGATCATAAACACAAAATTTTTTTTTTAAAAAAATACATAAAAAATAAAAAAATAAAAAATAAACCTCCACCGTCCATCTCCATAGATTTTAAATTTTTTTAAATTTTTTATTTGTTTAATATTTTATATTACCGTTCATTATATGATGGATGCTAAATATTCATATGTATTATAAATTAAAATATTTTAATTATATATATATATATATATATATACACACCTTTATATTCTTGGTGCCCTAAAGTTTTTAATAAGAAAGTTAACAGTTAGAGGTATTTTGGTAATTAAAACTGACGATAGGGGAAAAATTGACTATAAAATAAAACTACAGAGGGATTTTGACCATAAATAAAACTAGGGAGAGATTTTTATTAATACACCAAATTAGATAGAGATTTTAATAATATTCCTAACGACAAAGTTAACGGTCAATGGTATTAATATATTCATCCTTGAGTGTTTCCAATGTCGATCTCTAGCGTCACACATGTGTAAGGATGTAACCAAGATTCAACATCAGGCAAGATACGATACATTTTTATGAGTGAACTTTGACGGTCCAAAAAGAAACGTATTAATTAAAAAATAGATTTATAACTAGCTAGTTATAGAAGACATAGTGAGTCTTACCTCTTATAATGCAAATTGTATATAAATACATTTATATTCAAACTTAGTTAACTGCTATAAGAAAAAGCATAACAAACACAATATTCAATTAACACACTGGATACCCAGACTAACGTGCCTTCGATCTCTTTGAATTGTTTTGGTGTAACGAATTCTACTCTACCACAAATAACGGTTTTGCAAATAAGAACATAAATTGTAGTGTCTTTACATGGTTATTGGTGGAAAATATAATACATCTACTGTAGGTATGGATATACATACTGTTGACGTCTGAATTTGGTTAACATGATTATACGGTGAATATGTAAGATTTGAGGGATAAAACAAGTAAAAAGGATTGACACAAGGGATTTTTAAAGTGGTTCGATTTAAGAGAATGTCTACATTCACTGTTCTTGGTATTCAAGTCGAGCTCGTTGGGTGAATTGTAGAGCTCGTTTATGTATGTGTTTTCTAGAAAAATTGGTAACCTTCGTAACAGTGATGATCTGCTCCTTTTATAGTGTGAAGGGGCGAGAGTCATTTTGTTTTACATAGATTCTGATTACATAAATTAAGGGCGAAATTCTATCTCTTAATGAGCGTGTTTAATTTAAATACAATTGTTGATTGTGAGGAGTTTGTGATTGATTGGAAGTCTGCTAGTTGACCGAGTGAGATTCTTATATTCTTGGGATTCTTCCTTTAATTGAGGCTCCGGGCTGTGTGGTTTGCGAGCTGTGGGGCTGCTTTATCTGCGAGCAGTTAGTTTGGCGAGGTGCAGTACTTGAGATTCCTTAACTGTTTGTTTAGAGCTTTTTCTTTTGTGGTACGTTGGGTTATGACCCATTTTATTTTGTAGTGACTTCTTGGCCCTTTTCTATGCGTTGGGCCTCTTTTAATGGTTTTAGCATTTTTGAGCTTTTTTGGGCCTGATATAATTTAACACACAACACATACCTTTTGGAATGCGAGGACATCATGAATTGTAGATATTGTTTGTGAAATTTGACGTCGGTCTCTTTGTCTGTGTTTGCTTTTTTCCTTTGCATGGGATCAATCCACAGACTTATTTGAAGATATTTTGAATGCTTACGCATCTATGCATGCTCATCGTCCTTGTAAACCACATTTGGGTAAGCCTTTTTCAATGCAACAACACTCCTAGCATCTGTGACCTTTACCAAAGTATTAGGAGCGGGAGAGGGGTAGTTGTCAACTAACAATGGCTTTGATGTGCCACTAAGGCCATCTCCAACCCACAGCACTAAATTTAGCATCAAAATGGTGCAAAAACAGTATCTTTTTAGAATATTCTTATACCAAATTTTTTTTATCTCCAACCCAATTTGCACCAAATTGGTGCAAACACTATTTTTAAATAATATTCTATACATAATTCTTTAAATAATATTTATTTAGTATTATAATATTATTGTTAAATAATTACACATATTATATGAAAAAAATTGAATACTCAAATTAATTTTTTGTCATTTTTAATATAATATTATTTTAATTTTTTTTTCCAACTAATTTTTTTATCCAACTAATTAAATTTGTATTTAATTTTTTACCCACATATTTTTCGAGCGACTGTTTTTTTCACCCACTTGTTTTCTACCATTAAATTTTCATCAATTTTAACCGACATATTTTTTTCTAGTCAATAATCACATTATCCAAAAATATAAAAAGTTTTTTCAAATAAAAATATTTCATTAAATAACATAACTTACATAAAATATAAATAAAAGCTGAATAATAATAATTTACTAAACTCTTAAACATTTTCACTATCTAATAATTTGGTGAGTTACTATATTAAGCTATGATGTAATTTGCTTTTTTTATCCATGTATTTTATTTAAGTTTAAGTTATGTTGTAATTTGCTTTTTTTATCCATATATTTTATTTAAGTTTAAGCTATGTTGTAATTTGTCTTTTTTTATCTATGTATTTTTGTTGAAGTTAGTTTAACGTTATTGCTTTTATTCAATTACTGATTATTATATTTTCAAAATAGTAATTGATAAAATAATTTTTTTTATACATTAAAAATTAAAAATGAGTTAAATATTTAATTAATAAGTTAATTAAATAACTTAATAATATAAATCAATATTGTACTCATTTTGAAGCTTTCGACAAATTAATCCCAACGGTATATTTTTTATATAAAGTTAATTTATATATTTATTTATTTATTAAAATATATAAATTAATTAAATTGGTTAAAGGATATAGAAGGAATAAAATTTGTTAGAGTTATAATACAAAGGGTAAAATTGAAATTTGAAAATGTTGAATAGTGTTTGGTGCAAGTGAGCAGTGTTGCACCATATTTGGTGCAACACTGCTCACTTGCACCAAAAAAATGCATTGGAGGCTGTGTATTGGTGCTGGGTTGGAACGAAAATTACACCAAAATCGTGCATTTGCACCATTTTGATACTCAGTTGGAGAAGCTCCAAGTGGGTAAGTCTTAGTCACGATGTCCATCCCATGGGTAGTGGACGACAACTCTGTAATCTGCAGACCCTCATTGGCGTTGATACCCTGAAACACAACAAATAATTGCTAAAATGTGATGGAAAGACATGACATGTAAATTACCTCGGCTTGTACAATATCCTCGGTGTCCTTGAGCATATCATGCTGAGTCTGAAAAGCCTCTATCTCCTTTATAGACTTAAACAAAATTATTAATTTAGTACATGAGTAAAATGTGATGGAAAGACATAACATGTAGATTACTTCTGCCTGTACAATATCATCGGTGTCCATGGGCACATTGTGCTTATTCTGCAGAGCCTCTGTATTGTCCATAGCCTTTAACAAAAAAATTTAGTGTACTGTACCAAAATGTGATGCAAATACAGAAAATGTGGATTGCCTCTGCTTGTACAATATCCTCGATATCCTTCGACAAATTATGTTGAGTCTTCATACCCTCCGTGTCCTCCATATCCTTAAACATAAAGTTATGTATTATTCGATCTAAAGTTATACAATTCCCACAATACAAGTCAATATGATAACTCAGGAATATCGAACACGTAAATACCGCTTGTTGTGTTTTCCCCACAGCTGCTTGTGTCAATTCGTACTGCTTCATTTCAAGCGACGGCACATCCTTCTCGTTTCTTTTGGACTCGTCCTCGTTTTGTTGCAAATTTTGGTAATCCTTCTTCTTCTTGGTCTAAAACCAAAAGTAAAGTCAGTCATCTCAAGGACACATGCTCAGATTAATATATATATTTCATGAATGTTTGGGACACATAAATTGAGGAGACGAGCCGCGGTTCATAGTGATCCTTAGTCCTTCGACTTGTTAACCGCAGGGCTGGCCCTGACTTTTTGATGGTTCGGAGCTCAATTGAAAATGAAGCCCTAACATGTTATACTTCGATAAATTTTAACAAATATAAAATTTTACTAGATATATATATTTTTTTCATAACTGGAATCTAATGAGAGGTTAGACCATCACGCCTTTAATTTTATTAAAATTAAAAGTAATCATTACAAAAACTGAATAAAGAAAAACAAAGTTATAAAAAACAACTTACAAAAACTCAACAAAACAAACAGATTACATGACAAAAGTGTTTTGCTACTTGCTAGCTATTAATCTTCCATCTAAGCATAGGCTAATTCACATATTTTATAATCCTTTTGACTGCATTATTACCCATTCCTCTTTCATCCTCTGCATATTCAAGTTAGGGAACTCCTAGATATCAAGAACACAATAAGTATAAACAATCACAAAAAGATTTTGGATCTTGAAGAATTTTAAGAAGCAAAATCATCAATAACAGTTTCAAAATCCAACTTATCTAACATATTTTTTTCAATACATAAGATGACAAATCCATTCAATTTCTTCCGTGACACAGTTGATCACAAATAAGATTTCAACAATTTAAGTTTAGAAAATTCCTTTCAGCGGATGCAACAGTAATAGGAACAGTTAACAAAATTCTATAAGCAATTGAAATGTTTGGAAAACACTCAAAATTCAAGAACTTGAATGGCTGTCTTTGTTCCTACAGGTAAGTACATTGTCAATACCTTCAACTTAGAAAACAATTCATCTACAATAATGGCTGTCTTTGTTGCAAAGTGTTAAAGCAGCTTTAAGATTAGAACAACATTCTTGCAATCTGTTATGCTCTATCATAACCAACTTTTTCGGATCAAATAAAGATCCAAAATACCTTTAAATACTGCCAATTGTTCAAACTTGCTCTTTAAAGAAGAAAGAGCAACATCAACAACAATTAGAAAATAATTAACCCTAAATGATTTTTCAGCAGAAAGTGAGTTGTCTTTATGTTCAGATTCATCAAATTTCTTTTTCCTACAAGGCTGCCATCTTTCAAGAAAGATAAGATCAATTTTCAAATCAAATGCAATCTTTTTGGTCTTCTCCATAGCATATGCAAATCCATGTTCCCTGTACTTTTCAAAATAAGAAATCAGCAACTTCAAATTCATAATTGCAACATCAATTTGCATATCTTCAGATTGCAAAAGTTTACTAACTTCCTTAATCTTCCTTAAAATATTATGCCATACAGTCATTACCAACAAAAACTCAAAATTCTCAAGTTCATGTGTTGCTAAACTTTCAGCTTCACTGCTTACTTTTGAATCTTCACTAACTCTTGCTAATTCAAACAAAACATCTTTTATATCACTAGCTTGAAAGGGTTGTAACACTATCAACATGACTTTCCCATCTAGTTGCTGACAATGATTTCACAGTTAAGTGATGCACAAGATCCTGAAAATTTTTCCTGTAGAGCTAGCAAACAAAGTATACATGCGTTGCACCACACTAAAAAATTACTTTGCTTTAACACAGGAGTTAGCCATATTACAAATTGTTAAATTAAGAGAATGAGAAATACATGGCATAAAAAAAGCTCTAGGATTAATTTTGTAACACCCCCTGACCCGACCCGTCTGGATCGACCCAGGGAGCGCTACCGGTTTTCAAAACTTTTCTTAATTCTGTTTATAATTTGAAAACCAAATAATTTATAATTTAAAATCTTTTCTAGTGAGCCCATCAAATCCATTTTAAAAATTTCGACAGAGTTTCCTTTATTTTTCTGATTTTCCAAAAATTCTGTTTACATCAAAAACTCAAACAATACATATATTTTCAACACTTCAAATTCATTTATCAATCAATTGCGCACCCTGCCGTATAGTGCGACTTTCCAAACAGTTTTAAATAAAACATATATAATTAATATTTACAAACTTATAAAAACAAAAACCATTAAACAACTATTTACAAAACATATATAAATATCGAATTTATAGACTTCTGTATATGCATGTTTAACTGAATACAATATACAAAACTGTATAACTACCCAATAAGTATGGTGACTCTGAATTCTTCAATCTGCAGCTAGCTCCTCTCTACTCTTTTTCTCTCTCGGTATCCCTGTTACCTACGCGTGATGAAATCAACGCGTTAAGCAATAATGCTTAGTGGGTGTACACTAAAATAATTACAATGGAATAGAAAGCAATTGATCCAAAATTCATAAATTCAGAACTATATATAAAACAAACATTATATATATATTTCGAATACTGAAACTATATAAAATAAAATATTCCAAAAGTTCTAGGGTTTAAATCTCAATAGCATTTCTTTATTTCAATATTCAAATTCATAGTTTTTAGTTCTTAATTGGGCCTCTGATACATATTACAGGGTTTACAGGACTAGATTACGGGTTTACAGTCGGTTTTCCATTTCAAAATGAAATGGTATCCGTATATTCACAGTCAGTTTCCCATTTCAGAATGAAATAGTATCCGTATTTTTCACAGTCGGTTTTCCATTTCAAAATGAAATGGTATCCGTATTTCATAGTCGGTTTCCCATTTCAAATGAAATGGTATCCGTAGAATCATCATCATAATCATCAGGAATATTGGTGCAGTACTGTTAGATATACCCAATTGATATGTCAATCTCCTATACCATATTTCCCTATACATATATCAGGGTCTTTCTTCAGGTATTACAGATTTTCTAAATCATCAAACATGCTCAATAAGTCCAAAATCAATATCAATCAATATGTGTAGAATAAGATATTAAAAAACATATAAAGTGATAGAAATTGATACGTAACCGTAAATTTCGAAAATTAAAATCAATAAATTCAATATAAATCACTTTTATGTAATTCAAAATCATTTTCAGTGAATATTCATAAATCAATTCAATTAAATCGTACGAAAATTGTGTGTACACCAACCTGGATACCGTTTTTCCGACTGTTTCTTTTCTGGATTTTCTTTTTCCTTTCTTTTTCCTTTTCTTTCTTCTTCTTCCTTTCCTTCTCTTCTTCTTCTTCTCTTCTTCCTCTTCTTTTTCTCCTTCTTCTTCTTTCTTTCTCTTCATTTCTCTCTCTTTTCTTTCTCTTTTTCTTTCTTTCTTTCTCTTTTTCCGTTCTCTCTCTTTCTCTTTTTTGTTTTTCTGGATTGCTTCTTCGTGAAGCTTCCACCGCCTTCTTATTTTTTTTTTTATAAAATTTCGATCATCGTGACCTGTGGTCGCGCCACCTGGTCACGTTGCTCATTGGAGTAATTTCACCGCTTTCATCGCGATCAACCATCGCGGTGTCTGGTCGCGACGTTGGTCGCGTTGCTCACTGCCCAAAATCAACATTTTCACCGCGAGCTACTCATCGCGATCCCTGATCGCGGTGCTCACTGTCTAAAATCACCATTTTTCACCGCGAGTTGCTCATCGAGATCTTTGGTCGTGATACTCACTGCCAACTTTTTTTTTTCCTTCTCTTTCATTCAGTCTTCCTGGACCGCTCCATCTGGTCCACCTGAAAACCTTAAAAATATACATATATTTAATTACATTTTCCACCCCTCTAATCATAAATATCATATTCACATATTCAAAATTCATTCAACTAAACTTTTCATATTTATTTGAAATTAGGGATGTTACAAATTTCAGGCAACCTCTTTTGAAAACTTGGTGTTTCCCTTTCATATTAGACCCATTATTATAGTCTCACGCTCTTACATTATCAACATCAAGCTTTAGGGATTTCAACACAATTAATAACTCATTAAAAAGCCCTAAACTAGTTATATCATCAACTTTCGAAAACTCTAGAAAATACACTTCAGATTTCACCGAACTGTTTAATACATCTACATATCGAATGATTAGACTCATTTGCTCTTGGTGATTTGCATCTGGGGTACAATCAAGCATCATCATAGAAAAATATTTTGCATCTGTAATTTTATGAATTATAGAGCTCTTAACCTTATAACCTAACAAAGCAGTCAACTTATTCTAAATTTTATGATTGAGATAGTGATGATGAATCTTTTTGTTAAGAATGCGTTTAAAATACTCATGCATAATCAAATCAAACTCAGCAATCAATTCAAGCAACCCCAAAAAGTTACCATTTTTATCTTGATATATTTTCTCATTCTCTCCACAGAAAGCCAAACCATGAGATGCAAGACACCTCACAACAAAAATAATTCTCACTAAAACTTGTTTCCAATGTTCTTTCTCTTTTCAAATTTGCAATTGTATATTTTTATCAATTGTTTTATTCTTTTTCAATCTGATTTGCAATTCAATCCAGGTCCTCATGTTACTAAGATGCTTAAAACTGTTCTCATGTTGTCTAAGCCTTTTACTTAAATGTTTCCAATCATTCAACCCCTAATTAGCTAATAATATACTTTTGTTGTATGCTGATTTGAACAACTTACAACAAAAACAATAAACTTTGTTTACCTCCTTTTAGTACACAAGCCATTTTTTATCTTGGTTCTCTACATTTGCCAATTTTCTTGTATAATAAGAACATGAAAAATGTCTAGAGAGTCCATCATCAGGAAACTTCAAATTCTATTCTCTTTTAGGGCCCTTTTCTACTATAAAATCTTTTATTTTGTTATTAAGGTTATCCCAAGTTCTAGGATCATAGATATTCACGTTCAAACCATGCCTATTATGTCTTGCTTCAACCTTTGTCTCAACTAGACCAGTTTTATTTTCATTTGCAATCATATCAGTTTCATTTTCATTATCAATCAAATCAACAACATCTTCATTCAATTCAGTCATATCATTGTCTCTCGATTCTTCTTCATTAACTGATTGCTCTGGTGCATTAACTAAAATCATTCACTGAATCTTGAGTTAAACAACTAGATTTCAAAAACTTATCAAATGCTCCCTTTTGAGATTGAACCATATGTTCAATCTTTTTTCTTTTGTTTCTTTTTTGACAACCTGATTCATGTTTCCTAGGAAACATACTTGACGCTTTAACTTTCAAGTACAAGTACTACGCATAATCAATGTACCAATCAAAATACAACAACTGAATCAAAGTATCAAACACAACCAACGAACTAATTTCCAAACACAACCAAGTAGACGAGGAACCAAACACAACCAGTAGAAGGCTAGATGCAACAAAGAGTGATAGAACCTAGTTTGTGCTTATATAAATGAAGGTCTAAATCTTGCAGTTATAGAGTACAAATTCAACCCATGGTTCTTCCACGGTTTCACCTTCCAAAGATAAAACATTAACTATTAACAAAAATCTCATATGCAATTCAAATTAAAAATTGATATACTCAAATAAAATAAAATTAACATTACCTTTTAGTTTCTAATTTTAGGTCCCAATTTCTGACTCTGGACTGCAAGTCTGCAAGACGACAAACCACAATGTTTTTTTTTTAAACATGAAAAACTAACTCAAATTGAATAGATAATTTAATTAATATAAGTTATATAATATGCATCAATATATACAAAATGTATATAAATTATAAATTTATAATTCATGTCTCATTGTTATTAAATAACTTTTTTTTCCCTTCCAAATAATAATAATAATATTAGTACAATAAATGTAAATAACATTAAAAGTATTATTTACTAAAAATAAATAAAAAATTTAACAAATTAATCATAAAAATGCTTCCTAAAGTAAAAGGACAGAAACAACAAATTATATAAATCACTCCTTCGAAAAAAGAAAAAAAATTTACCGTAACTTTTGTTTCATATACATAAAACAATTTATTAGAAAAAAATAAAAATAAATTCACAAGTTGCATGCAAACAACACTTGCAATACAATTTCAAAAAAAAATAAACAGTAAAAAATATAAATAAATTTAAGTCAAATAAAAAATAAAGTTAAAAAAGAAAAAAAAAAAGAAGAAGAAAAAACAATATTCAATAAAAGTATCTTACGATCTAGTTTTCAAAGCAATTTAAAAAAGAAAAAAAAGAAATCTTACTTTATAAAGGCCCACCTACCACCCCAATTTACAAAATAATGTGAATAAACAATAAAAGTACCTCTGAGTCTTTGACACGTTAGGGTAAAATTAGGGGTATTGCTGTATTAAAATGTGAGTTTAAAAAGAAATGTGGATTTGTTTTAAAAAAAAAAGACATGTGGATTTAACAAATTGGCCCCTTGGGCCTGCTAAAATGTTATTATAGTAAACATAAATAATAATAATAAAAAAACTAAATTGGGCCTTAAAACATTCGGTAGGTATTTTTTTTTTTTTTTTGGTATAATCAAAATATAACATGTTGGGCTCCTTCGGCTTGAAACTCTGGGCAGTCGCTCCTTGTGACCCGGCCCAGAGCCGGCCTTGGTTAGCCGCTATCATCTCATCTCCGTTAGCCTCTATATTATTTATTCTTTTGCAAACACTATTAGTTGTGTCTGTCATATCTAACTATTGGTAATTGCACCAAGTACTCTATTAGCTTCATTTTTGATCATTTTCTCCATTTCACCCTTGATAAGGGTGAAGTTCTGCATCTGTCTTTCAATGATCCTGTTCTCGGTCTCCGCGATAAAAGAGGTAAGAGCTGAATACAGCTCGGGAATTATGGATGGAAGATACTGCGGATACAGATCATGAAAAGAATATTGTTTGGATTATGGAATACAAATATGAGCAACGTAACAAAAAAGTTACCACATATTTGTACCTGAGACGGTAGTGGTGAAATGGTTGCATGGTTTTCAGATGTTGGATGTCTATGGTCTTCAGTTGGTGGAGCTGTCATGTCTTTTGGAGGTGGTGTTTCAAACAATGGTGGAGACATGAACATTTGCCTGGAAATTGATGTGGAACCCGCATTTGAGGTCAGAGTACCCGGATGAGTTGCATGTACTATTTGCTCGCTCTATCTCGCATCTCTCTTTCACGTGCTTTCCAGTGAAGTCTCCTTGTCGCTGTCTTCTACCTTTGTTGGAGACAATTGACCAACGTTCCATAATACAACAACAACGATATCTTAGGCCGCAACAACGTCATCCCCACTATCATGATCGATCACATTTTCCTTGTGAAGACATTGTGTTAGGTCGATAAATATTCATATTTAAGACCGTTAAGTCTTTTGATTATTGTTATATTTTCTTATGAAACTGGTCTTTTTGATGTTTTTGTTAAGTTTATGCAAGAAATAGCTTATAAGAGAGATTGATGTCCAAAAAGGTGTTGGTCCACCTCATATGAAATAAAGCATGAAGATGCTCATCTCATGTGAAAGAAAGAGTGAAGATGCTAGGTGCACATGAACTCTAGTTGTAAATGTTTCTTTCATGGTGGATCAACATGATTATGTTTGATTCTCTCTACAAATCCTCACCTATAAATAGGTGAGCTCTTAGTTCATTTCATATCAATAAAAAACACAACAATTGAGAGAGTGTGTGCGTTGAGAGATCCTCAGAGAAAAATAGAGAGAGTTTTCTGAGAGAGAAATTGTGAGCCAATTTGTGAGGTTATATCCACAAATTGAAGTTACATTGTTATTGTAATTTGTGAGAGATCCACCCAAGGGTGAAGTTTGTAATACCATTATTATTATAGTGGAAGTTTTTAAGCGGCCTACGGGTCCCGTGGTTTTTACCTTCATTTGGAGGGTTTTCCACGCTAAAATTGTTGGAGTTATTTTTACTCTATTTGGTTTGGGAAATTATCCTGGGGCCGTAAAATTTATTATTTTACAAACACATTTTTCCCAACAAAAGGTGATATTAAGGAGTTTTTTTAAAATAAAAGATTTCGTGAGCAAGAAGGAGAAAGAAGGAAGGATTTGAGAGAAAAATATTATTCAGTATATAATTCTGATACAATCTTAAATATATATAAAAGAAGTTTCCCGAATGAAATAAGGAAGGGAATAATTACAGTCAATACATCTATAATCTAGGAAGCTATACATGTAAACAAAATCACCACAATAAAGCAGACAATTCGAATAATTAGGGAAGAATAATGGTGAATATTTATTTCCTATTTTAACACTCTCCCTCAAGTTGGAGAGTGGATGTCAAGAACTCCCAACTTGCCAAGTAAAGAATGAAAAACAACTTGTCCCAATGGCTTAGTGAATAAATCCGCAATATGTTTCTCACTCTCTATAAAAATGGTTTTAAGTTCCCCACTTTGTATTCGCTCGCGGACTGTATGACAATCTATCTCAATGTGTTTTGTTCTCTCATGAAAAATAGGATTAGATGATATATGGATTGCTGCCTGATTGTCACAGAAAAGTTGAGCTGACTCTAGATGAGACACTGAAAATCTCGCAATAAATACCGTAGCCAAGTTAATTCGCATGTGATCAATGCCATGAACCTATACTCGGATTCGGCTGAAGATTGAGATACTGTGACTTGCTTTTTACTTTTCCATGAAATAAGTGAGTTTCCAAGGAAAACGCAATAGCCCGTGACAGACTCTCGTGTATCTAAACAACCTCCCCAATCCGCATCACAAAACCCTGTTAATTGTAGTTTGCCATGTGAAGGAAATAAGAGACCCTGCCCCGGAGCATTTTTCAAGTAGCGTAGCACATGATGAACGGCTTCAAGATGTGGTTTCCTGGGTTGTTGCATGAATTGGCTAAGCGTATTGACTGAGTACGTGATCTCTGGTCTTGTGATGGTGAGATAAATCAATTTTCCAATCAACCTTCGATAGTAGGTCGGATCATCAAGTAATTCTCCCTCATTCGTGGCTAGTTTTGTAACACCCCCTGACCCAAATCCACTTGGACCGAATCAGGGAGCGCTACTATATACTAAAATCTAACTTTTACTATTATATAACCAAGAATTTTAAAACTATATAAAAAAAAAAGTTTGAAAGTGGTCCAAATAAATTTTCGAAAATCTTGCTAGAGTTTCCTCTGTTTTTCTGACTTTCCAAAACATGTTTACAGTTAAAATTCATAAAATCAACTTCCAAATTCTCAAATCAATTTTTTGCGCACCCTTCCAAATATAGTGCGACTTACCAACCAATTTATCACAAGATAATATATATATATATATATATATATATATATATATATAACATAAATAGATAATAAAATATTTACATAGCGGAAGCTCCTTAAATATATACAAACAGTTTCTGTATATGCATGCGGTATCAACATATATATAAACTTATTACAAACAAACTACCAAAATATATACAGGAAAGATGTGATTCCGGACTCTGGTTCTGCAGTCTCTACTCTTCTTTATCTTTATCGCCTTTGGAACCTTTGTTACCTGCGTGCGAGAAAACTCAACACGCTAAGCATATTGCTTAGTGGATGTACACAAAATTGTATATACAAATATACTATATCAAATAATTCAATCTGTTTATTGAAACTATAAATAACAAATATATAAACAATATATATGGGGCTCATATCAAATCAAATCATAAATTCAACAAGTATAATATCCAAAATCAATCAACAGACAAATTCTTCATAATTTCTCAAAGGTTTTCATATAACAAATCAATTTTCAGATAGGGCTCCTGACATACAAAACATAAGTTATCGGACTGGATTACGGGTTGTTCGGCATCGGACACATAAACGAGGCCACCCGCCGAACATCAGATTAGAATGGAACACCAACGGAATCACCCGCTATAAATATCCCATGACAGAATTTAGAACCTTAGGACCGGCGCTTTGGGCCTATACTATCCAAAAGGTGGTATAATCGGTACAGTACTGTTCAGACAGAAACCCAATTGATATGTCAACCTCCTATATCCATATCTATATTCATACACATTAGAGCCAAAATGTTTTCTCAAATCCAATGTCAACATATTTCATTTCTTTCCGAATCATCGAATTCAAATTTCAACGTATTCAATTTCAATACATATCGATATATCTATATATTTGAAATTCAAATTTCATCAAATATAATATAACGGAAATATACGAATATATTTCTAAATCCATAATCACATCAAATCAATCCAAAGTATGCTCAAACATATTTCATAATTCCATATCGAATCAAAATGCCCCAAAATCATTTTCTGATACATTTCACAAATATAATATAATTAAATCACTTTCTACAATATATTTCCATAACAATCTTAGTATCAAAACGTATTAAAATCAATTCCGAATAGTATTTATAATCAAAATTTCACATATAATCTATATTTCAATAATTCACGATTCAAATCATTCCAGAATCAATTTCAAACTATCAACTGTAATCAATATAATCCAAATAACTCAAAATAAATTAAATGAAATCAATCCGAAATATTCTGGAAAACGAAAAAATTTGAAAACACGTGTACACCGAACCTGAACTATAATCTATAATCAATATAATTCAACTAATTCAAAAACTCTAAAATTCGACAATTCCGAAAATTTCTGGAAAACTGAAAATTCGAAAAATACGTGTACACCAAACCTGAACTCTCCCTCCTTCTCTTTTCCTTCTTATCTTCCTCTTTTATTCTTCTTCTTCTTCTTCTTTCCTTCTTCTTCTTCTTCTTCTTCTTCTTTCTCTCTCTTCTTTCTCTCTCGTTTTCTCTAGTTTCTGATGTGCTTATGTGTGTTTACTATAGTTTTGGCTTCAATTTTGCTTATGAAGCCTCACCGCTTCATCACTCGGTGCTATTTTTTTAAAAAACAATTTTGAGCCATCGCGACCGTGTACCGCGAGAGGTGGTCGCGTTGCTCACTGGTGGAAATGTAACATCCCTAATTTCAAATAAATATAAAAAGTATGGTTGAATTAATTTTGAGTATGTGAATATAATATTTATGATTTGAGGGGTGAAAAAATGTAATTAAATGTATGTATATTTTTAAGGTTTCCAGGTGGACCAGATGGAGCGGTCCAGAAAGACTGCATGAAAGAGAAGGAAAAGGTTAGCAGTGAGTACCGCGACTAGGGATCACGATGAGCAGTTCGCGGTGAAAAATGGTGATTTTAGGCAGTGAGCACCACGACCAGTCACTGCGACCAGGGATCGCGCTAAGCAGCTCGCGGTGCAAATATTGATTTTAGGCAGTGAGCAACACGACCAGACACCGCGATGGTTGATTGCGATGAAAGCGGTGAAATTACTCCAGTGAGCAATGTGACCAGGTAGCGCGACCATAGGTCGCGATGAGCGGTCGCGATGACCGAATTTTTATAAAAAAAAAATAAAAGGCGGTGAGAAGCTTTATGAAGAAGCAAGAGAGAAAAGAGAAAGAGAGAGAACGGGAGAAGAAAAAGAAAGAAAGAAAAAGAAAGAAAAGAGAGAGAAAGTAAGAGAGAGAAAGAAGAAGAAAAAGAAGAAGAAGAAGAGAAGAGGAAGAAGAGAAGAAGAAGAAGAAGAAGAGGAAGAAGAAGAAATGAGGGAAAAAGAGAAAAGGGGAAAAGAAAAATGAAATTCAGAAAAGAAATAGTTGAAAAAACTGTATCCAGATTGGTGTACACGTATTTCTGAAAACTTTATAAATTTCGTTATATTATTTTATTTGAATTTCTATATTTTGATTAAATGATTTGAGATGAACTGAAAAACTTGTATTGATTTTGAAAATTATTATGGATTTGTGATATTGTATGTTTTTGAATATGTTTACGAATCTTGTTTTGTGAATATAATTATTGTTGAATTGAGGAATGTTATTTGAAATGAAAAATTGAATATGTGGTATTGTGAAAAGGCCCTAGGATACTTGGACATATATACGGATATAAGAGGTTGGTATACCAGCTGGGTTATTTCAGCAGTACTGCACTGTTATTACTAGTGACTGTTGTAGCCGGGCAATCCCGGATGTCACACCGATACCAGTGATTGTTGTAGCGGGGCAATCTCGGACAATCACACCGATACTAGTGACTGTTGTAGCGGGGCAACCCTGGACGTCACACTGATATTACCGAGATTAGACCCATATTCCAGTCCTGAAATTATATTGAGTATACCAAAGGGCCAGAATTGAGAAGGAATTGAATAAAATGATTATAAAAGAATTGAGAACTTGATTTCGTATGATTTATTAATTTAATTTAGTTGCTTTTATTAAATTGATTTCATATGATTTATTTCAGTAATTGAGTTGAATAATGACATGTTTTTATACGATAGTATTGTGATATTTTTATTATGAAATTTATTTTATGATTTTGATAAATAAGTTTAGTGTACACCCACTAAGCATTATTGCTTAGCGCGTTGATTTTATCACGCGTAGGTAACAGGAATACCGAATGAGAAAAAGAGTAGAGAGGAGGTAGCTGCAGATTGAAGAATTCAGAGTGACCATACTTATTGGGTAGCTATATAGTTTTGTATATTATATTCAGTTAAGCATGTATATACAGAAGTTTGTAAATTTGATATTTATATATATGTTTTGTAAATAGTTGTTTAATGGTTTTCGTTTCCAAAAGTTTGTAAATATTAAATATGAATTATTTTATTTGAAAATGTTTGGAAAGTCGCACTATATGGCAGAGTGCGCAATTAATTGAGAAAAGAAATTTGAAGTGTTGAAATTATATTGTTCGAGTTTTTTTGATGTAAACAGGATTTTTGGGAAATCAGAAAAACAGAGGGAACTCTGTCGAAATTTTTTTTAAAATGAATTTGATGGTCTCACACTAGAAAGGATTTTAAATTATAAATTATTTGGTTTTCAAATTATAAGTGAGTCAAGTCAAGTTTTGAAAACTCAATAACGCTCTTTGGGTCGATCCATGCCGGTCAGGTCAGCGGGTGTTACAGGAAATTTGCCACTTTTGATCGGTCATTTATTTTCATATATTTACGACCCCTAAACCGTATCTTTTAATTGTATTCTTAAGTATTTTTGGTGCTTTTGACGTGTTTTCCTCTAGTGTACAGGTAATAAGGTTTTGTGCGTAATTGAAGAGTTTTGGTGGATTAAATTGAATATTTGGGAGTGCACAGCTGTCATTGTTTGGAGGCTGCCATAAATTCTACAAGATGAACTGGGTTGAGCGCCTTATATTTCTGGAAAGGTCACGATGTCTGCTTTCCGGCAAATTTTACGGTTCGTGATTCCGAGTTGTCTAGAGAAAGTTATGCTCATTTTCACAACAGTGTGCAGACTCACGACTTTCATGTCGAGAGTTAAGTCATGAGTCATGTTTCGGAGGCCGTCATAAATTCCATAGAACGAACTGGGTTTCGAGCTTTATATGTATGGAAAGATATAGATGTCTACTTTCCAATACAGTTTACGGTTCATGATTTGGAGTTTTCTAGAGGAAGTTATGGTCATTTTCGTAACAGTGCGCAATCCTGAAATTTGGACCAGTGAGCACCGCGACCTAGTACCGCGACCGTAGGTCGCGCTACAGTGGTCGCGATGAAACATCAATTTGTTGGCAGTGAGCACCGCGAGCACAGTGCCGTGACTACTGTAGCGCTACAGTGGTCGCGATGAAACATCAATTTGTTGGCAGTGAGCACCGCGAGCACAGTGCCGCGACTACTGTAGCGCTACAGTGGTCGCGATAGTGGTCGCGATGCGCGACGCGAGAAACCTAATTTTTAATGCCTATAAGTAGAAAAGGGGCTCTAAAGATAGGGGATTCGACTAGGGCTCTAAGGAGAGGACCAAGAGGAGACCAAGAGAGAAGAGAAGAGGCAAAGAGGGGAGAAGAAGATCATCTTGAAACCAAGAGGGATTGGAATCAATCCTTGAGCCAAAATCTCACCATCAAGCTTGGATTTGGAGAAAGTGGAAGCTAGACAAATTCCCAATGAGGAGGAGGACGAAAGTTCATCACACCTAGAGTTTTTCTATCCCTTTCCTTCTTTATTTTCATGCTTGTAACTCTCTTTATTAATTGGAAAACATGTTTAGTTGTAAATCTTTGATTATGAACTAAATTTGTAAGTTAGGGTTTTGATGAATCTTATTCTATGATGATTGAATGAATTGATTGTTTAATTTGTTGTGGTTGATTATTGTGTTGTTGAGTAGTATTATTGTGCTTAATGCTTTGAATGTAAAGGCCTACATTTAGATGATAAATTGGTGGTGTGTTATGTACCGAGAGGAGACGCCCACCACGTGCTCGATATAATGTCCACCACAAGTAGAATTGGATAGAGATATACTAATTTGCTTGTGTGATCACATAGGGTGTTTATTGTAACTAATGCATTTCCATGCACTTGGATATACCATCGAGAGATAGGATATTAGTGTGTGCGGAATAGGTCCGATTTACCTCGAGAGGGGACTTTGGATAAATTAGATGAACACGGTCATCATCATGCATAGTTAAACCTCAACAATGTGCTTTTATGAAATTCAATTGGATGGATTAGGTGAATCCAAATACCCTAACTAATCTCTCATATTGGTTGTTTGCTTTACTTTTATGTTTTTATATTGTTATCTTTTAATTCATTCTTTTAAACCTTTCGATTATCCAAATAGAAATAGGCTTGGTTAATTTTAGTACTCAACGCCTAAATATCCCTGTGGAGACGATAATTTACTCATCATTTTATTACTTGTGCCGACCCCGTATACTTGCGGGTACAAAAAGTTGCATCAACTTTCACCCGCTAGCAGTTACCGCGAGCGCTGGTCGAGATCCTGGTTGCTGTGTTCACTGGTCCAATTTCTCCATTTTCACCGCGAGCAGCTACCGTGATCCCTGGTCGCGATGTTGGTCGCAATGCTTACTGTCCAAGTTTTCACTATTTTCTTCGTGCATTGTTTTCGACTGGTCAAATTGGTCCATTAGGAAACCTAAAAATATACATGTATTTAATTACATTTTCCACCCCTCAAATCATAAATATCATATTGACATATTCAAGATTAATTCAATCATACTTTTCATATTTATTCGAAATTAGGGATGTTACAAGTTTCAAGTTTTGTTCCATGGGAAATTTTGGCGATTTGGCACCCAGTAGACCAGCTTCCCCAAGTATGTCAAGTGTATATTTTCGTTGGTTGATAGAAATTCCACCTTTAGAGCGAGCTACTTCAATCCCAAGAAAGTATTTAAGGAACTTAAGATCTTTAATCCAAAAACAACTGCTTAAAAAATCCTTCACGTTCTGAATTGCCTTCTCATTGTTGCCCGTGATGATCATGTCATCAACGTAGAGAAGTATAGCAGTATCACTGACCTTGGTAAATAAGGAATAATCTGCCCGTGACTGCTGAAAACCAAACTTTTGAATTGCAGAAAGAAACCTGTGAAACCAACTGCGTGAAGCTTGTTTCAGTCCGTATAGGGATTTATGAAGTCGACAAACCAAGTGTTGCTCCCCCTGTCGACGAAATCCAGGTAGAGGACTCATATAGACTTCTTCTGTTAAATTGTCATGAAGGAATGCATTTTGAACATCCATCTGATAAAGCGACCAATTGCGAATAAAAGCAATGGCCAAGAGACATTGAAAAGTTGTAAGTTTGGCCATTGGAGCAAAAGTTTTAGTGTAATCAATCCCTTTACGCTGTGTAAATCCTTTGGCCACAAGACAGGCCTTGTATCTTTCAATGGAGCCATTAGAGTTATATTTGATCTTGTACACCCATTTACAACCAATAGGACGATGGCCGGGAGGAAGCGGAACCAAACTCCAAGTGTGATTGGCTTCAAGAGCCAAAATCTCATCATTCATGATAGTAACCCACTTAGAATCATGACAAGCTTGCTCATACGTTTCTGGTTCAACCAAGTTAGACACAGTGTGGATAAATGTCTGATGAGCAACAGAAAGATTAGAGTATGAAATATACCTGGATAATGGGTGGCGCGTGCTGAACATGATAGAAGAAGATGGGCCTGAGGCAAGAATCTTAGAATGGTTTACCTCATAATCTCGGAGATGTGAAGGAAGTTGAGTGGTGCAAGAAGACCGCCTGGGAGGTTGTATTGCTGCTGTCTCGGAATCAGTGGCAGAGGAGGTAGCGTCATGGCATGGTGCTATGGGCTTCGAACCAATCAAGTCTGTATAGGAATTTTCGTCTGTAGGATGTTCAGCACCACATTGCGGGATGGTTGGTGCTACGGCATCAGTGTTAGTGAGCTCAATTGGCGGTAGATCAGTTTCTGTAACACCCCCTGACCCGACCCGTTTGGATCGACCCAGGGAGTTCTACCGGGTTTTCAAATAATTTCTTAATTCTATTTATAAATTGAAAACCATATAAGTTATAAGTTAAAAACCTTTGCTAGTGAGCCCATCAAAATTCAGTTTTTAAAACTTTCGGCAGAGTTTCCTCTGTTTTTCTGATTTCCCAAAACCTGTTTTCAAATCAATCTCAAACCAAATATAATTCACAACAACACTTCAAATATCTATCAATCAAATGCGCACTCTGCCGTTTAATGCGACTTATCAAACAGTTTTTTTAAAATAAAACAATTCATAATTCATTATTACAGTCCTTTGAAAATGAAAAACAGAAAGTATAAAACAATTAATTACAGCACATTATTACAAAATATAATTATATAACTCAATTACAAATTCTCTGTATATGCACGCATAACTAACTACATTATACAGTAATATATATATATATATATATATATATATATATATATATATATAACTACCCAAAATGTGGTGACTGTGACTCTGTATTTCTGCCTGCAACTCTCTCTCTGTTCAATCTTTTGCTTCCTCAGTATCTCTGTTACCTACGCGCGATAAAAACCGACGCACTAAACATATAGCTTAGTGGGTGTACATTAAAATAAATTGCAATATAATATAGAATACTAAATCTTAATTTCAGAACATAAATTCAGAACTTCAGAAAGATATATACATAAAACAACAAATCTTAAATGCAGCATTTCAGAAATATCTCTATGAAAGAATGAATCAGATTTCAATCTCTAAAACTATATAAAATAAAGTATTTCAAAATTTTTTGGATTTCATTCGTAGTAACATTTCTTTGTTTTTCTGGTTTTCAGTTCTCAATTGGACCCTTGATATACATAACAGGGTTTACAGGACTGGATTACGGATTTTACAGTCGGGTTTCCCATCTTATAAGAAATGGTATCCCTGTATAAACAGTCGGTTTCCCATTTCACAAGGAAATGGTATCCATATGTTTTCACAACCGGTTTCCCATTTCCAAATAAAATGGTATCCGTATTTCACAGTCGGTTTCCCATTTCACAAGGAAATGGTATCCGTATAATCAACATCAGAGGCATCATAAATCACGGTGTAGTACTGCCATATATTCACCCAATTGACATGTCAATCTTCTATATCCATATATCCCTATACATATATCAGGGCTGTTATTCAGAGTTTTTCAATTAATTCATTTAATCCGAAAATCAACAATTATAAGCTTCAGTCAAAATCAATAATTAGAAAACCAACAATATTCGTAAAACAATAGTCGGAAATCAGGTTTTGGAAATATACACTTATATTCAAAATTCCAAAATCTCAGAATATTGCACAAACAAGTCTAACAATATACAGAAATGAAATACGAATATATATATATATATATATATATAATCAATACGAGTATATAAAATCCAGAAATATATTTCCAAACTTACTAAATCAAAACACATATAAAAAATAGTTGCAGAAACGAGTGTACACCAACCTGAATACCGTTTTACGACAGTTTTCTTTCTGAATTTTTCTTTTCCCTTTTTCCTTTCTTCCTCCTCTTCCCTTCCTCCATCTCTTTTCTTTCTTTTCTTTTCTTCTTCTTTCCCTTCTCTTCTTCTTCTTTTCTTCTTCCTCTTCTTCTTCTCTTCTTCCTCTTCTTCTTCTCTTCTTCTTTCTTTCTTTTCTTTTCTTTTCTTTCCCCGTTTTCTGCTTCTTCTTTTCTGCTTGGCTTTCGCGAGAAGCTTTCTTTTTTTTATACAAATTCGGTCATCGCGACCGTCATCGTGACCTGTGGTCGCAGCACTCACTGGAGAAGTTCCACCGCTTTCATCGCGAGCACCCATCGCGGTACCATGGTTGCGCTGGTGGTCGCATTGCTTACTGCCTGAATTTGATCTTTTTCACCGTGAGCTAGTCAGCGCGATCTGTGGTCGCGGTGCTCACTGTCAGAAATCACCATTTTTCACCGCGAGCAGCTCATCGCGATCTCTGGTCGCGGTACTCACTGTCCACTTTTTTCTTCACTTCATGCAATCTTTCTGGATCGCTCCATCTGGAAACCATAAAAATAAATATACATTTAATTACGTTTTACACCCCTCAAATCATAAATTTTTATATTCATATACTCAACATTAATTATTCGAAATTAGGGATGTTACAGTTTCGGTTGGTGGTAGCGTGATGTTGGGTCTTTCAGTTTGGGTTTCTAATGGTAAAGGTAAGGTTGGAATGTCAATTTGGTTGTCTGTATTATTTTAAGGTATGGTGAAGTATGAAAAAAAATTTTCATGAAATTCAACATCACGTGAGGTAAACAATTTATGAGAAACCAAGTCATAAACACGATACCCTTTTTGGCTATGTGGATAGCCAAGAAAAATACATTTGAGAGCTCAAGCATCAAACTTATGGTAGGGAGTAAGGTTGGTGGCATAACATAAGCAACCAAAGGTTCGAAGATGGGAATATGTGGGTGGTTTGTTAGGAAGGCGATGGTAAGGTGTTTGATATGATAAAACGGGTGTGGATAAATGATTTATTAAGTAGCAGGCAGTTTGTAGACTCTCACCCGAGAATTGTAATGGTAAGTTGGCTTGAAATCGAAGGGAACGACCCACATTTAAAAGATGTCTATGCTTACGCTCTATGACTCCATTTTGTTGGGGTGTATATGGGCAAGAGTGTTGGAAGAAGACACCAGTTTCTTGAAAAAAATGTGTGTAATGATAAAAATTCTTTCCCATTATCAGACCGTAAAGACTTAATCCCACAATTAAATTGATTTTTGACCCATGAAAAGAATGATTTAAGCAATTGTTGAGTTTCAGATTTAAGGCACATAAGATGAATCCAAGTATAACGAGAGTAATCATCAATAATGGTCAAAAGATAACGAGTTCCCAAATTAGAATTAACATTATAAGGTCCCCAAATGTCACAATGAATTAAATCAAAAGGTGTTGCAGTAGATATGGAACTAGTAGGAAAAGATAGACGGGTCTGTCTGGCTAAAGGACAAATATCACAAAAAAATTTAGAATCAAAAGCAATATCTAGGTTGTTCTTGGAAAGTGCCTAGAGCGGTGCGGTAGATGGGTGTCTCAACCATTGATGCCAGATATTCGGTGTGCATTTGGTGTGATGGGCGAGATGTGGATGATGGCTTGATCCAAAAGAGTATAAACCATTAAGATGCTTGCCTAGGCCAATCGTCTTCTTCGTAGCCATGTCTTGCACCACACAAAAATCAGGATAAAAAGTCACACTACAACCCAATGCTCGAGTGAGTTTGCCAACTGATAATAAATTAACTCTAAATTTTGGAACATAAAGGACATCATTTAGAGTAATACTGTCAGACAATTTGGTAGAACCAACAGATTCAATCTTTGCCTGACCACTATCTAGTAACTGAACAAAATTGTATTTAGCAGTTGTTTTATTAAATGTTGGCAAGTTATTTGAGATATGATCGGTAGCCCCACTATCTATAATCCATTCAGAAACCGATGATGATTCATTCTCACTACAAAAGGGTGAATGAGTACCTGTCGTGTTCACAAAAGGTGGGGTATTACCAGTTTCTTTCCGAAGCATAGCCATGAGTTGATTGTACTCTTCAGAAGTTAAAGTAGCATTGGTAGGTCTTTGTGCCTCGGAGTTCTCTTCTGTTGTTGAATTGTTGGCAGTAGGTCTCTTTCCTCTTGGCTTCCACATCTTTGCCATGAAGTTTGTGTCCTTGTGGAAAACCATGGATGAAATAACAGCGATCAATGATGTGGTAGTCTCTTCCACAAAATGAGCAATTCTTCTTTTTGCCTGTAATAGTCGTCCGTTCCTTATCCTGCGATCGACCAGCCTCCGATGGAATAAAAGAACCCGAGTATGAACCTTGCTGAATTGAGGTTTGCATTGCAGCATAACTTGTATTCTCACGTCGTGCAGCAACTTCGATTTGTCTCTCTTGTTGAAGCACCAGGGCATGGACCTTGCGTGTGTCCGGCAGAGGGCTTATCATGAGAATCGAACCCTGCACGGTAGCATATGATTCGTTGAGTCCCATCAAGAACTGCATGACCCTTTCCTTCTCCTCACGCTCAGCAAGATTTTTGAGACCCCCATAAGTGCAAGTAATTGGATCATGATAAGAAGCCAATTCATCCCAAAGTGACTTCATCTTGGTGTAGTAGGCAGAAATAGATTGTTGTCCCTGCCGTTGTTCTGTAATCTCCTATCGGATTTGATTGATACGGGAATCATTCCCTTGTGAAAATCTATCTCTTAGATCATGCCATACCTCGCTTGCAGTTTCTGTATAAATAATGCTTCATGCAATATTAGATTGTACCGAATTCAAGATCCAAGATAATACCATGTGATTGCATCTTTGCCACATCGAAAATTTACGGTCGGTTTGTGGCGGTGCTTGTATTGTCCCGTTGATGAATCCGATTTTGTTTTTGGCACTTAGAGCTATTTGCATAGCGTAGCTCCATTGTCCATAGTTGTCTCCTTCAAGTATTTTGGAAACCAAAACGAGACCCGGGTGATCCGAGTGATGTAAGGTGAAGGAATCCATATTGTCTGCAGCTTTCTCTGTCATTGTCTTGGTAGGAACAATTTCATTCTTTTCTCCTTCTTGTGTAGCGGAAGACATGTTCAGAACCTCACGCTCTGATGCCATAAAAGCTTTCGTGAGCAAGAAGGAGAAAGAAGGAAGGATTTGAGAGAAAAATATTATTCAGTATATAATTCTGATACAATCTTGAATATATATACAAGAAGTTTCTCGAATAAAATAAGGAAGGGAATAATTACAGTCAATACATCTATAATCTAGGAAGCTATACATGTAAACAAAATCACCACAATAAAGCAGACAATTCGAGTGATTAGGGAAGAATAATGGTGAATATATATTTCCTATTTTAACAGAAAATCCAGGTTCACTCGTGAGTGACCTGGTGCGACTCTCAGTTCGCACTGAAGGTCACGGGGAAGAACTGTTGAAAAATCCAGAGCCAGTTGGGAGTTAGCTGGAGCGATCTTTAGGTCACACCACAGGTCGCACATATGAAAAGTCAGGAAATGCCGAGAGACTCGCGAGTTGCTAGGTGCGAGTTAAGGTCGCACCACAAGTCGCACTTAGTCAAAATCAGCCGGATCAGTTTCTTCTTGAGCAAGGAATGAGAGTCCTATCTTGGAGCAAAGTCAAAGAGGGTTCAAGAGTGTTCTAAAACAATTACAAGTCAATTGTCATTGTCTTTAAGAAAGGGAAAAGTTAATTTTGGAAAGGATTCACTCTTTTAGACGCATATGTTAGGTCGATAAATATTCATACTTTAGACCCTTAGTTCCTATGTTTATTGTTATGTTTTCTTGCAACATTGATTTTTTAATGTGTTTTTTGAATTCTTGAAAAAATTGGCTCTTAAGAAGAAATTAAGTTCAAAATGGTGGTTTCTAAGATTTATGTACAGAATTGTAATGTTGCGAAGGCCGCTATAAATTTCACATGTTACATTGGGTTGTGAACAACATGTTTTTGGAAAGATCTAGCAGTATAATTTTGAAAAATTTAACGGTTCGTGATTTTAAGTTTTCAAAAGAAAGTTATACTCGTTTCCATATCAGTGCGTAGTCCTGCTAGCAAAAACTGAGACTTATGCGAGTTGTAGTGCGACCAAAGGTCGCGCCGGCCCGAAATTAGCTGAATTAGTTTCTTCTTACACAAGGAATGATAGTCCTACCTTGGATCAAAGTCAAAAATGGTTCAAGACTTTCCTAAAACAATTATAAGTCAATTATCATTGTTTTTTAGTAAAGGAAAAAGACAATTTTGGAAAGGAATATTCCTTCTCCTAAACTCACATGAAGTCCTATTTAATTGAATTCCTAATTTGACCAAGTTTGAAGATGACCTAAAAATAAGAAAGCTTTTCTGCATAATTCCATATTAGAGATCCAAGACCAAGAGAAACATTCTTTCTTCTACCTTTCTTTAGTTTAGATTTTTTATTTGTTTATTGTTTTGTCTAGTTAGTTTCATTGTTAATTAGGGTTATCTTGAAGCCCTAAACATGATTTCAACTCCATAGACAAGTGTTAATGAAGTTTTATTTTTCTCTTATATGATGATTTTAATTTCTCCATAAGAATTGTTTATTATATTATTTTGTTTCTTTTGATTGACCATCTTAGGAGTATGTTTTAGGATTCTATATTATAGAATAGAGTGAGAATGCTTTACCAATATGTTCTTATGTGCAACAATTAATTAACTACGACCTAGTTAAGGAAAATTAATTCATGAATACCTAGAATAAATGTTGTGTTTTAGGGTTCATGAGATATTCATATTCTCTTGGTTCTTAGTGGGTTCCTGATATCAACTATTGTAAATGTCATTGTAGGTTGTAATTAGGGATACAAGTTTTGATATAGGTGCTACGCGCTTTACATACAACCTAAGAGAGAATCAATACAACTTGAGCAAGATACCATTGCCTTATTGTGAATATTTTCATCATATTTGTTGATGGTTAATTTTTATTATTGTTTGTGGATTGAAGGATTGTTTAGTGGTGGATAGGAGGTCCTAACTATTTTTCTCCATTGATTTTTCTTTTTTGTGTTTTTATTAATTGTTTAGTGATTTTCAGCTTCTAAATCAATCTCAAAACCCCCCGAAGTGTTGGCGTGTGTGTCGAATCCCTTTTGGATTCAAAAGTATCTCTGTTTTCTATTCTAGTGTATAGGTTTAGGAAGTTTATTTAATTTAAATTCGAGACTTTAGTAAGTAAATAATTCTCTGTAGGATCGATCCTTACTTGTCTACTAAGTTATTAATACGATTTGTGCATTTACAAGGATTATTATTTTTGGTTGTGAAAACCGACCAACAGCATGCAAATTCCTACTTGGATAGACTCCTAATTTGACCAAGTTTGAAGACAACAAGGAGACCAAGTTACCTATAATTTTTTTTTTTTTGACATACCACTTGCGATGCTGACGATTCGAATCTGGGACATTGCCAGACTGAATGAGGACCTTTACCACCGAGTTACATTGGACAGTGGTCTAAGTTACCTATAAATAAGAGAAACTTTTCTGCAGAATTGTTATTTGAGATTAGAGATCAAGGACCTATTGCAACATTCTTTTTCTGCCTTTGTTTTTAGATGCTTTTGTTTTTAAATATGTTTATGTCTAGCTAAATTTCTTGTTAGTTAGGGCTACCTTGAAGCCCTAAATATGATTTCAATTCCATAAACAAGTTTAAATAAAGTTTTATTTTTCTTATATATGATGATTTTTTTTTTCATAAGAATTGTTTATTCTATTAACTTATTTTTTTTATTGACTATTTTAACAACATGTTTTAGGATTCTTTGTTGTAGAATAGAGTTCGCACACCAGACAAATATATTCTTACATTAGACACCATATTTTAGGGTGGGTTAGTGTGAAATTTATATTCTTTTGGTTCTTAATGGATTCCGGTTATTAAATCTAAATAGATACCATGCTAGGTTGTAATTGGAATATAAGTATTGATGTAGACACCATGCACTTTACATATGACCTAAGAGGGAATCAATTATTTAGTGATGGATATGAGGTTCTAACTATTGTTCTCATATTGATTTTTCTCAAAGTATTCTTTGCTGTAGTTTTATTACTTTGTTTAATTTTCAGTTTTCAAATTATTCTCAAAACCCTCCATAGCATTGGTGTGCATGTGGAATCCTTTTTGGATTCAATAGAGTTTTTGTTTTCTTTTCTAATTAGGATTAGAGTTTTAGTGGGTCTAATTTATGTAGCTTATTTCAATTTAAAATTTAGGGAGTAACTAATTCTCCGTGGAGTCAGATCCTTGCTTGTCTGCTTTACCATTGATATGATTTGTTGGGGTCAAGGACTTGTAATACCGCTCTTCCTTTTTGGAACGTGTTGGTTTAAGTAGAATGATATACAACTGTAGTTGGGGAAATAATTTTATTAGAGAACCAATAAGAAATATTTATTTAATTTAAATAACGCCCGTGCCTTGAAATATTCTTTTTCAACATTTTTGGTCTTTTATTAAAATTCCAATTTATGCAGCGAGGGTGAGTCGAATTGATGTGCTGCCCGACCACATCCGTGAAGATGGGAAAGCCTCTCCAAGGACCAAATCTTGACATATAAAAAACATGTTAGTACGCGAACCAGTAGGCGATCAATATAATAAGAATACGTAAATACTTGGAATCCCAAAGAAAATCCATATATGTTGTAGCAATATGGCGATGATTCTTTTTCTTCTTCTGTTACGGCTGATAGTGCTTTTTCTCCTTTCCCTTTCCCTTTCGACGTGGATATTTCTCTATGCTCGTTAATATGCTTTGGTATTGTTGTGTGAAAGTATCGGTTTAATAATGATAAATTGACGACAATTCAATTAGTAGAGAAATAATAAACAAATAATGGACATAAAGAATTTACGTTGTTCGGTCTTGAGACAGGAGAATAAAATTTACTAACGAAATAAAGTTTACAAAATTTTAGTAGAAATTCTCAAACACACAAAGCCCCAATACACTCATAGTGGGTCTCAAGATCTCAAGCTCACTTTCTCTCTTATGAATTCTCTCACCTTAAGGAATTCTCAAATTGCTTGGATGCTTTCTCCAAATGCATGGTTGCCTTATATAGTTATGTAAATGAACTAACAACCACTAACTTCTACCAACCCTGTTTAATGCTTACAAAATTTTAAAATCTACCAACTTCCACTAACTTTTCTAAATGGTAGATTTGACAAACAAAATAAATACATGTGAATTCAAGACACATTTTCAACAAGTATTGCGTGTTTCAACCAATACAACGTCACATTATAGATGTATGTACCCCATGGAAATTCTTTAAAGGCTGCCACATCCTCCACCAAATTAAACATCTAATTAGGAATGTCTAACCTGAAATCCTCACTGGTGAATAACAGCTTTACAATCACCAATAGATCATCTTCGGTCCATCTTCATTTTCAGCAGGTAACAGCCATTGCACCACACCAATCAAGTTCTCCAAAGTTGGGCATGCCCCACCGAAATGACGGGCTAAAATAGTGACATCTGCAAGCATATAAATATTGATAAATCCATCCGGCGGCCGACCAAATTTGAACTCTGTGTAGAGGCAAACTTCCTCCTTGCAATCATGAACCTGCTTTGTTCCCAATCCAAACAACATCTCATCGTCCTGCACCCCACTCTTTGAAACTATCTCCCTCTTCAAGATGCAGTGGACAAAGTTTTAAGAAATCTTTTATAGTAGAGAAAACGACAAGGGCGGGCCAAAAGGTCCATTCTTCACCCATTCCAACACACCACAAATTCGTTATGAATTGCTCAATCGCATTAATAACAGAATATGTATATGATACATGATAAAATATCCCAGAATGCTTAAATAGGCCATAAAATTCCTACATATACCACAGAATGTATTATGTATATGTGTTGGAAAGTAAATGATCAAACACCAAAAAATAATTGAAAACTTTAATACTGAAGAACAAATTTTCTGCAACTCAAAGAAACTCTCTTGCTCTTATTTCTGAATTTCTGAACTTGATGATACATTGCAAATGAAAGGGGGTATTTATACAAACTTAGAATCAATACAAACCACACAAATTCATACCTAACCCACTCACTAAAACACACTAATAACCACACACATAATCTCAATTATTTTCTTCTTTTTCCCCACATAACAACTCCACTTCACTTTGTCTTCCACTTCACTCTTATCACCATTAATAGTGATAAAAGCTTCCTTAGGCTGGGTTTGATCAATTGGGTTGAGTTCTTCTTAGTGTTAGGCTAAAAACAAGTTTTATTTTCAACACTCCCCCTTAAACTTGTTTTATAAGAACAATCAAACTCCTTATCCTAGCAAAGTCTTCAAACTTCAGTGGCTTGGTGAAGATGTCAGCAGCTTGATCATGTGACTTAACATACTTGACTTGTACATCCTTTATTGTAATGCATACCCTGATGTAATGATATCGAGTATCTATGTGCTTCGATCAATTATGGAAGACTGGATTCTTTGCCAAAACAATTGCTGACTTATTATTAACATAAAGCTTCGTTGGTTCCTCTTGTGTCATGTTCAGTTCCTTCAATAAGTTTCTCAATCAAACTGCATGACAAACAGCTGAAGTTACAGCTACATACTCAGCTTCACAAGTTGAGAGTGTAACTATTGGTTGTTTCTTTGACAGCCATGTGAACGCAGTGTCTCCTATGAAGAATACAAATCCAGTGGTGCTCTTTCGATCATCTATATTTCCACCCCAATCGCTATCGCTATATCCAATAAGCTTGTAATCATTAGAAACTGAATATAATAAGCCAAGGTCAATTGTACTTTTCAGATAGCGAAGAATTTTCTTTGTGGCTTTAAAATGGGTGGTTATTGGAGATTCCATAAAGCGACTAACCAATCCGACTGCATAGAGAATGTCAGGCCTCATGCAAGTCAAGTAACGTAAACTTCCAACCAGACTCTTGAAAAGTGTTAGATCTACACTTTCACCTTCTTCAAGCTTGGTCAATTTGACTCCACATTCTACTGGGGTACTAATCGGCTTACAGTTCTCCATCTTGAACTTCTTTAGGATCTCCTTTGCATAACTTTCCTGTGAAATAAAAATTCTATCCTTTTGTTGCTTGACTTTGATGCCGAGGTAGTACGCCATGAGCCTCATGTCCGTCATCTCAAATTCCTTCCTCATTACTTACTTAAATTCATCGAACATGCTTGGATTTCTTCCAGTGAAGAACAAATCGTCCACGTAAAGGCACACAATTAAAATATCTCCATCTTTGATCTTGATATATAGAGCATGCTCGTAGGGACACTTGTTGAAGCCATTCATATTGAAGTACTTGTCAATTCGGCTGTTCCAGGCCCTTGGTGCTTATTTTAACCCATAAAGAGCATTCTTTGACTTCAAAACTTTATCTTCGTGACCCTTCACTTCATAGCCTAGCGGTTGCTGAATGTAAACTTTCTCTTTAAGAAATCCATTTAGGAAAGCAAACTTCACATACGTTTGATTAATCTTCCACTTGTTTTGAGCTGCCACAGAAATTATTAGTCTAGTAGTCTCCAATCGAGCAACGGGAGCGAATACCTTATCGTAGTCAATTCCAGCCTTTTGATTGTAGCCTTTTGCAACTAGCCTCGCCTTGTTCCTTTCGACCTCTCCCTTGGCATTTTTCTTTGTTTTGAACACCCACTTGGCACATATTACCTTGTGATCATTGGGACATGAAACAAGTTCCATGTGTCATTCTTCTCAATAGACTTGATTTCTTCGTCCATTGCATCTCTCCACTTCTTCTCTTTTGCAGCTTCTTGATAGCTCATTGGTTCACAATCAGTAGATAGATAAAATAGTGTAAGATTATCTAGCCGTTCAGTTACTTCGTAGAGATCTCTAAGGCTTCTTGTGCATTCCACAGCTCTTTCACTATCACTTGAAGATGACGAATGTGACTCATCTCCATTGATAGTTGATATTGGCGAAGTAGGTGGTGTAGCGAGGTTTTGCTAAGGTTCTTTTCAGTGCTCCACTGGCGTCTGCTCTGTTTCTTCAAATTGTAGAGTGAAGTTAAAGTCGTCTACATACGATCCAAAATCTCATTCTTCTTCTTCATCAAATATCATATCTCGACTGATCACAAACTTTTTGTTGTTCGGGTTGTATAGCTTGTAACCTTTCGAATAAGTAGGATAGCCAATGAAGATGAAACTCTCACTTCTATCGTCAAGCTTGGTTATTCTCTTATCTGGTACATGAACATGGGCTATGCTTCCAAAAACTCTTAGGTGGGAGATGCCGAGCTTTCTTCCACTCCAAGCTTCTTGAGGCATTTTTCCCCACACACTTCTTGTTGGAGAACGATTGGACAAATAGACTGCACGCGTCACTGCTTCTGCCCAAGACTCCTTGAGCAATCTTTTGCTTTTAAGCATATTTCGCGCCAAATCTAAGATTGTTCTGTTCTTCCTTTTCTGCAACTCAAAGAAACTCTCTTGCTCTTATTTCTGAATTTTTGAACTTGATGATATATTGCAAATGAAAGGAGGTATTTATACAAACTTAGAATCAATACAAACCACACAAATTCATACCTAACCCATTCACTAAAACACACTAATAACCACACACATAATCTCAATTATTTTTTTTCTTTTCCCTACACAACAACTCCACTTCACTTTGTCTTCGACTTCACTCTTACCACCATTAATAGTGATAGAAGCTTAGGCTGGGCTTGATCAATTGGGTTGAATTCTTCTTAGTGTTGGGTTAAAAACAAGTTTTATTTTCAACACTCCCCCTTAAGCTTGTTTTATGAGGCAATTCAAACTCGAGGTACGATAAATCTCAAGTTCAATGCTATAATTGTCAAACATTTGGGCATTATACTTCGGAATGTAGAGCTTCCAGCAGTAAAGTTGACAAAAGGTCTAATTATGTGGAAGTAAAAACCAAAGAGAAGGAGATAGTGCTACTAGCTTGTAGAGACAATGATGGAGACTAAGAAAATGCTTGGTACCTCGATACTGGTGCAAGCAACCACATGTATGGAAGAAGAAGTATGTTTGTAGAGCTAGATGAATCAGTGGCTGACAATGTCTCTTTTGGAGATGATTTAAAAATATCAATGAAAAGAAAAGATAACATCCTTATCCGCACTAAAGATGGTAGTCATCAATTAATCTCAAATGTCTACTATGTGCCCAATATAACATGCAACATCTTGAGTATGGGTAAACTCTTAGAAAAAGGTTATGATATTCATATGAAGGATTGTAGTCTTTCTATAAGAGATGACAAAGGGAATCTAATAGGCAAAGTAAAAATATCAAAGAATAGATTATTTTCTTTGAACATTCAAAACGATGTTGCAAAGTGTCTGAAAGTCTGCTACAAAGATGCATCATAGTTATTGCACATTCGATTTGGGCATCTCAATTTTGGAAGCTTGGAGCTACTATCTAAGAAGGAAATGGTGAGAGGACTACCATGCATCAATCATCCTGACTAACTTTATGAAAGATGTTTACTCGGGAAGCAATTTAGAAATAATTTTCCAAAAGAGTCAGACTCAAGAGCCAAGAAGCCACTCGCGCTAGTACATACCGATGTGTGCGATTTATTTTCAACAATATGTACATCCTGGATATGCATATTTAGTCTTGAATGACTACGTAGATCACAAAATATAACATGTAGATCATAAATTCATATCACAGGAGTCGAAACATTTATTAACAATTTATATATCGTAAGATAAAAGATTATCGCACAATGGATGAGTGAAATCACGAAATGAACACAACCCTTATTTATGAAACTGCAACCACCCACTGTCCCACATTCCACTATGCCCAAGCTTTGAATATTTGAAAACTATCAAAAACATATACAAATACAATCACAAATCCAAATACGTTAACATCAGTACAAAACAAAACCCTCTAGCACGAGGAAAAATTTTGGTTTCTTTTAAAAAAAAAAAAGGAAACATAAGGAGAAATCAAATCATCAGCAAAATTCCTTTGTATGATTAATACATAAGAAGATAGGAGAAATGTACTCAGGGCTAGCCCTGACTTTTTGGTGGCTTGGGGCAACGTCGAATTTAAGTGGATAGATAGAACTGGAAAATAGGGTTATGATGTTTGAAGAAGAGTGAGAGCCTTCATAATTTATCGTAAAAAAAATAAAAAATTTAGACCTAACAGCATCAGGAAAAAAAAAGTTTTGGAGCCAAACATCATCAAATCATTATAAAAAAAAATAAAAGAATTGGATCCCAAACAATTTAAAAATCAAAATAACTAAATAAAAATATTTTAAGTTCTTTGGGCCTGGGGCCTATGCTAACTGAAAAAAATAATTAAAAGAGAAAACTGAAACTAAAATTATGTGGTTACAGGCGGCGACTATTTCTTACCCAACGTCCTTATCGTTTTCTTCGCAAATCCCGAGTTCAATGTTCGTCTCTTTAGTTTAATGGGTTTTGGTAACTTGAGAAGTTTGTTTATTTAGTTTTAAGAATGGAGAGAAGTTTGTTTATTTAGTATTGGGATATTTATATTTTTTCCCCCTACGTTTGGATTATCGACAGTTTTCTCTATCTGTTTTCAAAATTACTCACTTTCCCCCCTGCTATTATTAAACCGTCCAAAAAGTAAACTTGACATTAAAGTGGTGAAAGGGTAGTTTTGTAATTGCCCACCCACTAAAATAATAAATTATTTTGATTCAATAAAATAATAAATCATTTAATAAATAACAATAAAAAAAATATAACTCTCACTCTCTCCAACACATCACTTTCTTTTTCACTTTCTCTCTCCCTTTCCCGTCTCTTCCAACTCCCCATTTCTCCTTCTTCCACTTTTTTCCACTCTTTCACAATCTAATCTCACTCTCTCTAAACCTCACTTCCTTATCTTCTCCTCGTCTTCTCTCTCTCTCTCTCTCTCTCCATTTTCGGTGAAATCTCTTCTCCCGTCTCTCCTCACTCTCTCACAAATCTCTCTTCTCTAGGTGGATTTTGGTGGTGTTTCCGGCAGTGAGTTTTGGAGAGGAGAGAGAGGCGGGTTTTGAGAGAGGTGTTTCGAAAGGTTTTGGGGTTTTTGTGGTCACGAGAAAAGGGGAGGAGAGAAGAGTTTTGGGTGTATTTGATGGGTTTTCGAAAGGTTTTGGGGTTTTTTTTGGTGGATTTTGGTTGTTTTGGTTTTTTTTTTTTTGGTGGATTTAGGAGGTATGGGTGATTTTTGGTTTTCTTTTGGTGGTTTTGGTAGTATGGTGGTTTTAGGCTTATTAGTTTTTTTTTTTTTTTTTTATTTGAAAGAAAAAAAAAATGGATGGTAGTAATGGATAGTGATTATAAGATGGATGGTGATGATGTGTTGGAGTTTTAATGTGTGGAATTGAGATGGTGTGACGAAGTGTGGGTGGTGATGAAGGTGTAGATGGCGGGTGATGACTAAAATAGAGGATGTTGCAGTATATTTTTAGAAAAAGAAAAAGAAAGAGAGCAGAAAGAGGGAGAGAAGAGATTTTTATATTTTATTTTAAGGGCAGCTTGTGTTTTTCATTTTATTACGAGGGTATTTTGGTCTTTACACTACCTGTTAGTATTAGAAACTAACTTTTTGGACGGTTTAATAGGGGGGGCGCTTGGAGTGAGTAATTATGAAAACAGAGGGGTGAAACTGTCAATGATCCAAACGTCAGGAGAAAAAATATAAATATCCCTAAAAAAATTTATTTAAAGATTGATTATCAGGTAATAGAATGGAGAATTGTTGGAGAAAGCTTAAAAACACCTTTAGTTCTGTAGACTGTAGCTATATAGAAAACTTCAATATTTTATCCAAGACATGTACGAAGTTACAATAAAATTCCATTTCAATTTAGACATCTTTGCCATCTAATCCTATCAAGAATAAAAGAAGCCAACCATTGGATTTTTTTTTAATAATAAAAATTATTATAAATGCTTTAAGTAGAGAAATGAGATATGATTTGAATCTACATTTTATTTCCTACCCGTTATCTGTGTCACACTGTCACAATTGGAAGAAAAAAACTTGTCTGAGACTGAGAGGATTTCATCCCCCCAATGCAATTGTGTCATCGTAAAATGTTTAAAGTTTCAAAATAAACTTTTATTCTCCCCATGCAAATAATGTTTTATGTCCTACTCCTACACAAATTTTTCTCTATTAATGGTCCTTTATTTAATGGATATTTTCTTATTTTAGTTAAATTTATTATTTTTAATTGGGATATTTCTATTTTCCCCTCAGATGATTCAGTCAACGATAGTTTATCCCCTCACATTTTAAAAATATTCATTTTTTCTTTTAAAATTAACTTTCAATCCAAAAAGTTACTTGATGAAAAAAATAAGCAAAATGGCTTATAAGCCCTTAAAGCATAAAATGAAATACTTAAAAAGACGGATTTGCCCTATAAAAATAAAAAGAATTGTGAATAATACAAAATTGCACTCTAAAAGTAACATTTTGGATGTATTTGCTTGTTTTTCCCTTTTGCATGTTCCATTTAACTACCTAAAACAGATTAATTGCATTATTTTCATTCTTCCTTTTCATAGGTTCCATTAACACTTAAAACAAATTTCTTAATTCTTCCTTTTACAAGACTAAAACCACCCACATTTCTTCCTTTTACAACCTAAAACACCACCTAAAACAAAAAAACTAATGCATCTTAAAAAAAAAAACCACATTTTGATACTCAACCAATCAGTCATTCATTAAAACAAAAACAAAAATATCAATGCATCTTAACACTATCATAACCCAATCATAACCAAAAAAATATTACAGTCATGGATTCAAAACCAGTCACAAAAAAATATCAACTAAAACAAAACAAAAAATATATAACCAAAATAAATTTGAATAAACAATAATCTGTCTAAACCATACGTAACCAACATAAAAAAACAAAAAAAAAATTCAATGCATCTTAAACATTCAACATCAATGCATCTTCAACATCAATGCATATCCAAGTATCCAACCAAAAAAAATTCAACAACAATGTAAAACTTACATAACCAATGCAACATGAATTCTTGATAGCATTTTGATGCTTTCATTCATTCATTAAGATGAAAGCATTTAAATGCTACACTAAAAAAAGTATGTAAAAGAGTTATGATACTAATGTGATCAGCATCACATCTCCCTAACTCTAACACGTTTGTCCCAAAGTGAACCGCAACCTCGAATGTGTTCATGTTTCTTACAATATTTGACAGTAAACAAAACATCACAAATCTAAATAAATTCAAAAGGAAACTAAAAAGTATATATTGCTGCTAATTTAAACAATTAATAAAACCTTGTAATGCAAGGTCAAAACTCAAAAATCACTATTGAAAATTCCTACAATCACCCAATTCACTAAAAACTCGAAAATCAAGAAATTTTTATTATTCTATTTAATGCACTAGTTAGATTCTCCAATAAATTCAAAACCTACCCATATAGCCCTGTTCCAACCATTCCCCATAAATTAAAATTAAATAAAAATTCCTATAATTATCCATCTTTTCACTGTTTTCTTATTAGATTGTCAACAACCTAGAATAGCATTTTAACTTATCAAAATTTATGAGCCAATTCCATTTCATGCACGTTTGTTTGTTTTTTTTTTAAAAAAAAAAATCAAAAGTCACAGCTGGTGCTGTCTAAATATATAGATAAAAAAAAAGGTCACAGTTAGTGGTGTTTGAATATATAAAAACCACAGCTGGTAGTGTTTGAATATATAAAAACCAAACTAACTTTTTCATTGCAGATAACAACAACATGAAAAATATCACTTTCGTTTTTTTGGTATAGAAGAGGGCAAAGCCTAGCCAAAACAAAAAGAAAATAGAAACTTAGCCCGGGACTAATCTAGCCATAGTTAGATTCCTGCAATAATCTTCAAAAATCAGAGCAGCCTAGGGGGGAAGAGTATCCAACACATGAACACCAAGGGCCAAGTCATGACCCAAGCCAGCCACAACATCCGCTAGCCTTCTAGCTTCCCTAAAAATATACACAATAGAACAAGTCTAGTTGGCTTTTATCAAAGAGCAGCAAGCATCCGCTAAGTTAAAACAATGATGATTCAAGCAATGACCTTTATTAACAAGGTTAACAACATCCATGGAGTCAGACTCCACCACAATAGACTTAAACCCAGCAGTCCAAGCAAATTTTAACCCTTCATATAAGCCCCATAACTCAGCTTTCATAATACTCCCCGCACCAATCTTGAGGATAAAACCCCCTTTCCAGCATACCTTATGGTTTCTCAAAACACCAGCAGCAGTGATGCAACTATCACACGCCCTCAAGCTACCATTTACATTTAACTTAATACAACATTTCACAGGAGGAATCCACAAAATGAGCCTAAGAGGACTCCTTAAATTTCCCTTCTGTCCCCATACAAGTCCACCACTCCTTAACATACATAAAAATAGAGATGCGAGAGTTAACAGGAATAGCAAAATTGATATCAAAGACCTTACAACAACGCCACTTCCAAATGTACCAGACAATCAAAGCAAACACCACATACCAAGGAGCATCACCAACAATGAAGGCAGTATTCTTAAGATTAACATAAATTCAAGAAATGAAACTATCACTTAAAGTTGTAGAGGAAGAGAAACCAACACAGACCTGGTTCCAAATATCCACTGAAAAACTGCAGCCCCTCAAAAGATGGTTAATGGACTCCAAGCCTAAGCAGCATCTGGGGCAAGAGGAATCGGTAGTTAAACACCTAGTCCTGCGATGGACATTAGTGAGGATCTTTCCATATAACAGGGACTAGAGGAAAGTCAGGATTTTGGGGGAAAGTTTCAGTCTCCAGATAAATTTCCACTGCCAAGGAGGAGAATCAGAATCAAGCCCAAGATTGTAGGCTGTCCTTATAGAAAAATTACCCTTCGGACACCCTCTCCAATGATTTTATCAGGGTTGTCCCCAATGTGGATTTTAGTAATTTTATGGATAATGTTCCCAGGAAAGACAGTCGTTAGTTTTTGTAAATTCTAGCCAGCTTCCACCACATACTCCTTCACTTTCTCAGACAACAAAGAATCATTTAAAACCACAGAAGCATGATTAGCAAGGAGGCCACAATCTGAAGCCCAAACATCAGTCCAGAAGTAGACAGAATTACCATCCCCTACCCTCCAATTAACGCCACAAGATAGGAGTTTAGCTCCAAATTTAATGTCCTTCCAAGTGTTCGAGTAAACAGATTTATCACCATCACCAGGATTCAACAAATTAGCATTATTCAAATACTTACAGGTAAGAAGCTGGCTTCAGACACCTTTCTCACCTTGAAGAAGCCTCCACCTAGCCTTAGCCAAGAGAGACTGGTTCATCAATTTTATACTTTTGATTCCAAGCCAACCATTACCCTTAGGAGTGCAAACAGTCCCCCAATTCACCAGATAAACAGTCTTCCTATCCGCAGTATGCCCCCATAAAACGTCCATGTTAACTTTATCAAGCCTACAACATAAATCATTAAGAAGTTTAATAGTTTACATGGAATAAACAGGAATGGCTATAGTGACAGCTTTAATTAGGGTAACCGACCAGCCATAGAGAGGATGGCACTCTTCTAAGAAGCAAGTCTTTTCTAAGTCTTCTCCAGGATCTCACTATAAGTATGCTTAGTGATTTTACTATGTAAGAGTGGGACTCCCAAGTACTTTCCTAGATCATTGGTGATGGGGGAATCACGGATACTAGCAAGGGCCCTAGCATCTCCAACCCTCACTAAGCTAGAACAAAATACCCTAGATTTACTAAAGCTCACTTCCTGACCTGAACTACCACAGAATCTATCAAGGCAAAGTTTTATGCTCTCAGCTTGTTGAACAGTAACATGATCGAAGACGATAAGATCATCAACGAAGAAGAACAAATGAGAAATTAGAGGCCCTCCTCTAGATACAGAAATCGGCTTTCAAGACCCCTTATTCATTTTCTTCATTTGCAATGCATAAGAAAAAATTAATCGAACGATTGCTAGAACCCAACCAAACGAAAGCTCAACAAAACAAAAATATCACACAACACCCTCAAATAAAAAAAAATTATTCCATGCAATCTACTATAAATTGATAATTGAAAAATTAAATTTTCAGTTACAGAGTGTCAAACAAACAACCGATTGCATGTTCCATCCTCTATCAGTCAAAACTCCTAAAATTTTAAAACCCTAACAAAAGCAAACATCAAAACCAGACATTAAATCCCTTCCCAAAAGACTCGTCCCTTCATGCAAACAAATACACTCAGAATACACCAAATATAGAAAAAAAATAAATAAAAAAAAAATACCTCAAACCGTTCGTTCAAGACACACTTCTTTGACAAACAAAATAGTGTTTCTCCACAGGAACAACAATTGATGGTGCACCTTCAATCTCTCATCCTTCAAACAGCCTGAACGGTGCACCAAAATGCTCTACAGTTGACAATTAATGGAGTTTTGGCGCAAAATGAAGACTGAAAGGGAAAGGAACACGGGGAAGGGACCAGGGAGAAAATGGGGATAAAAGTGAGAGACCACTTCAACAATTTGGTTAAACAATTCAACCTTCTAGTGGCTACGTGGCATCCTCTCCACCATTTCTTTTATTTTTAATTTTATTAATTAATGTTTTAAATTTTAAATTTTAAATCATTCAGTCAATTTACTTATATACCCTTTATTTATAACGGGAAAGTGACCTTTTGGACGGAAAGTTAATCCCAGGGGGGAAAATGACTATTTCTAAAACGTAAAGGAGTAAACTATCGTTGACTAAATCGTCAGGGGAGAAAATAGAAGTATCCCTTTAATTTTCAGAATGGAGGGACTTTTAATAAAAGGGTATTTCAGTAATATCTAGTTTATTTTTTAATTAGAGGCATTGGTAAGATTAGGTTTTTATTGGATACAAACGATCTTTTTCAAATTTATAGCTATTTTTGATTTTACAAATTCAAAATTGTTATTCATGAATTTTTCTCTAATAAATAAATAAGATAAGGGATATAATCATTTTCTATCCTATATTTTAACATATTCTCCATTTTTCACCCTCTTATTTTTTTTCTCTCTTTTACACCCTGTTGTTTGATGAAATAGCTATAATACCCCCTCCTGTTAGGTCAATGTTTGATTTAAATGGTTGACCATCAATTGTTAAGGATAAGGTTGTAATTTTAAGTTATCAGAATAATTTGTTTAAGGGTATTACTGTAATTGCAAGTTTTCAGAATAAAATAAATGATTTAAAATTATTTTGAAGGATTCAATGAATCCATCAATAATTCACAATCGGCCACATTACCACATTAGCTGTGGACCACAAAATTGAAAGAAAAAGCTTTCCTAGTCTGTCTCTACCATTTCAACCATTTTCTCTCGTTTCTTCCATTTCTCTCCTGACTATTAATCTTTGATTTCGCGCTAAAAAACTATATCAACTTCATCATCCTTCTCAAACGAAGATCAAAGATAGTTAGATGGAAGTTTTGGCTGTTGTTTGAACATTTATTCATCATAAAAACGTGATATTCAAAGCAAAGAGTAGTGAAGAAGGAGTACTAGAAGACGTTGGCCAAGAGGTTAGTGTTTTCGTTCTAACCTCTTATATTCAGAGTTATTTTTTTTATGGTTTGATGCATACATAAGGTATTTGTAGTTGATTACATGGTTTATGAAGATTTTTTGGGTTTTTGTTTTTGAACAAATTGGGACTTTTTGAAATCAAAGCCTAAAACACTCAATTGACTATGTTTTGAACTTGTTTATAATGTTATTCATGCATTATGAGTGTTTTAGTGTAATTTTTTTTTTTTTGATATTGTGATATTCTGATGTATTCGTGTTAGGGTTTATGTTTGGTTTATTCTTTGTATATTGCAGAATAAGTGTTACATATGTATATAATGATGCATGTGTGTGTGTGTTACTGAATGTTGATGTATATTCCATACTCTCTTGAAGGTTTTCCAATCTGATTTGATTGTGTTTAAGAGACCTCCTTTTTTTGTGTAGAAAGGGAAAATGTAATACATATAGTATTTTGATATGAGAATGAATGAAGATCAATAGTATTTTTTTTATTTTTTATTTTGATTGCCTTCACAGTCTTTTTTTTTTGTCTTTTTTTTTATAGTGCATGTTGATTTCATAAATGTAATATACTTATGTGCATATTTTGATCTTATTTATGTGTTTTAACATTGATATTTCTATATTTATTAGCTTTTGCATATATTTTTACTTATGTTTATATGTTTATTTTTCTAGTTGTACTGAAAATTTATATTTCATTACATGGTTAATAGCTTTTGCATATATTTTCACTTATGTTTTTATTTTACAGTAATGTAAAATTTCGAGATTATATTCCATTATTCCATTATAGGATTAATATAGTTGAGTTTGGATACTGTGATGCTGATCACATCAATATCATCACTCTATTGCACTGTATGAATAAAAAACACACAGGTAAGGAAGATGTTCATAAGGACCAATTTTATGTGTTTGTTATATTACCATGGTATATTACCTAAGGGGTGTGTGTGTGTGTTTTTGTGTATATATATGTATATATATATATATATATATATATGTATGTATGTATTTTAAAGAAACCTAAAATAGAGAACAAGAGAGATAAATGCTGCTAGTGCCTCAACTTCCCAACCCAATTCAGGACCTCTAACTTAAACAGAACTCCAGTCACAAGTGACCCATCATTAATTTTGATGGAAATAATACTGATTTTGCTGTTTTTATTTTTTGTTATTGAACTTGCAATTATGGTATAGCATGAATTAATTTGTTCATGTTGCTAGCATGTTTCAATGTATTTACATGTTGATAAACACTTGATTTTATTGATGTTGCTAGCAGGATGAACAATTTTTATTGTTATTTATCTTTATTTTTTGCTTATGATGTTTATGTAATTCCTATTCTATTTTTATTGAATACAATTTTAATGGATGAATGTAATTATTTGGTATCAAATATAAATTTAAGGGATGTAATTGATATTTTTCTTTAGCAGCTGTATTTGTTTTTTTTTTTTGGAACCTTTACAGTGCTATGTGTCTTTGATATATTTTTAGAATAGAGCTGACAGTGTTGTATGTAATTCTAATAGTTAGGCAGTTTTATATCAGTTTTTTATTTGGTAAATGGATTTTTTTGGGACACAATTATCTTTTTAAATTTGATAACTGAGTAAGTGGCAAAATAGTCTTTTACTTGTTTGTATGTGTCAGAATTTACTTTATCAACTTTTTTAACGGTATAGTAACAGCAGGGTGTAAAAGAGAGGAAAAAAAAAATAAAAAGGTAAAAAATAAAGAATATATTAAAATATAGAATAAAAAATGATTACATCCCATAAGATAAGCAGTTAAAGTAGCTAATAAAATGATCAAAAAGAATCAACTTTTGGGATTCATTTATCTAGTTATTGTTTTATGTTGAGATCAATCTTCACATCTATGATGTTAATATTCTAGTCATAAAAAACTATTTTTTTTAATATTTATTTATAAAAGTCTAATTGTATGTTTGTAAAAGTTTATTTATTGGTCAAAAGGTTTTTATCCCAAAAATACTTTTTAGTTCTTTTTGTTGTTATTTAAATTTTTTTTTTTGGTCTACTGGAATAAACTCAAATTTAAGGTTTTTTTTTTAAATAAATTTTTTTAAACTTTTAAAAATAATAAGATGTCTGGTATAATCCTATTAATTTTTTAAATTTTATAATATGTTTTAACTTAAAATCCTAATAAATTCTTTACAAAAACAACTTCACTACTATATACATATTCATTCAACTTTACGGATTTTTTAATTAATTGTAATTTTTTTAATTATAAAAATAAATAATTCCTCATTTTCTTTTGTTATGTTTTAAATTTTTTTTATATATCCATTTTAATAATTTTATCAAAGTTTTTTTTTAATTGACAACCAAATAAGTAAGACCAACATATTTACTTTAAAAGCTCTATTTGTAGAAATTTTATTTTTATTTAGAGAAACTCTTTCACACGTACTCTAAGTGTTTTGATTTACAACTTGAAATCGTGTTTGTGCAGAACTGAAATTGTATTGCACATTATTCCTTTTTGAAATTTTTTATTGGACCAACCCATACAATTATACATTATATATTTCAGGTCTTATACATGCCTGCAAAAGGCATATTTACCGATCCAATCCACAAAGTCCCATCTTTCTCTTCAACTTCGCTTACAGAACTCATAAGTTTGCCTTGTAAAATTTCCAGGACCTCACCGTCTTCATTTAACCTGACAGCCATGCCACCACCCCCACCAAGCTTAACCAATTTTGAATGAAGTTTGATGATATCAATTGGCAGCTTAAGCAGAGCATTGCCTATCCAAGAATATGAAAGAGCCCACTCAGAAATCTTATGTCTTCTTGAATGTATACCCACCCAAAATCCTCCTCTTGGGCTCATTTTTATGTTGTCTGGAAATCCTGGCAGCTCAGCAAAAACTTCGAAACTTGCAGCTTTTGATGTTTTTAGCCAATACTTGAGAATTCTACACTTGGTTGTCTCTGCAAGTAGAATGTAGTTGCCATCTTGACTTAATGCAATCCCATTTGGGAATGAGAGATTTTCAACAAGAACACTCACTTTTTGGCTATCTGGGTCATATTTCATTAGCCTTCCTGTTCTATCTCCACTCAGTATTACAGACATGTAATTCCTGCCATTTGTAGAATCACATCAATTGTTAAAGTTCTTGGAAAATAATTCCAAAATTATTCTGAATACAGGAATCTAAAATGTTTCTTCAGTTAGTTACCTCCTTTGATAGAGTGAACTGCTGTCAGTAAAATAAACGAGTCCAGTGGAGTGGTCGATGTCCAAACCATTGCAGAATCTGAAAGGAATACCTTGAGCTTGAGTGGCAATGCTAGTGGCCAAACCACCTTCAGGTCCCACTCTAAGTAGCCCCATATATGCATCAGCAACGTAGAGATCACTTCTTTTGTTGAACCTCATACCTAATGGACGTCCACATATGTCCTCCTTTGAAACGTCATCATCTCCCCCTTCACAACCATCCCTATTCATCCATAACATCATTATTTTCATTCTTCAAAATTTAATATGGCTCTTTAAGGTAGAAATATTGTATTAAAACGTGTCAAATGGGCTGGGCCGGGCTGAGTCGTAGCTCAATCCACCTTGAGGGCCAGGTACGAGCCGGACCTTCCCAACCGTAGGATTTGAATACGGACTTGACCTTCAATTTAAGGGTCGAACTTGGACCGCCTGTTCCATTTGACACCTATATATTGTAGGTTATTTGTAACACACACGGAGGTGGACACATATGAATGGCAACCTGGGCAGTTGTCCGGCCAAGATTTTTTTAAAAAAATTAAACATAATTACATATTATACTCTTTAACTTTAGTATTATTACTATTTTATCTATTAGTAATTAAATTTTAAAAAAAATTCTCTCCTTAATTTATTATTACACGAGCTCTCCCTCTTTACTCTCTTTCTCCTCCTTTTCCTCTATTCTAAATATACACCAGACCAACCTGTTTTCCACACACATGGCCATCCACATACTCTCTTTCTCTCAAGTCTCAAATGATTAAAATAATCAATCATTCTCTTTTTTTGTACTTAAGTAAGTTTTTTAATTTTTAATTTATACATTCAAATTAAAAAATTAGGGAGATTGCTAATAGCATTGATTTAGAATATCTAATAGACGAGTTTAATTGTGTAAAAATCTCGTAAGACAAATTTTAAATAAGACTTATTTGTATTTATATTGCATGTTTTTTTTTCTTTTTTATTATTATTTTATTAAAATTTAATGTAATTTGTTTAATATATGTATTTTGAAGGATAATGTTCATTATGTTACATGTCTAGTTTTATTTTTACTTTTTAATTAATTAAATTTTTTCATATTGTTGATATGCACTGAAATATATATATATTTTTAATTTTTTTTGGTCCACCCTAACAAAAATTATCGGGTACGCCTCAGATTACACATATATTAGAGTTGTAACTCCAAATACTAAGAATTGTGTGTTTCGTAGCAATACTTAATATAACCAAAAATATAGTATAGCAATTCTATCTTTTTCCTTTTCCTATTGCTCACACAAATTATACCTTGTTGCATGACAAAGACGTGTTGGACTATATTTCAACTAAAGCACACTTAAAGCATGGTTCAAGCAATGAGGTTGGACGAAAATCTATACCTCCTTTGAGAAGTTACGGCAAAATTGATCCACCGCCGTTCATTTTCTTCCCATTTAATGATCCGGCCTTCCGATACTCCGGTATAAGGACCCCCACCAAGTGTGTGGTCAAATGCATAACTTTCAGGTCCGAGTCCGCCCTCAATTGGAACAACTTCCAATTGCCTGGATTTTTCACCATAAAGGTTTTTGACATGGGGTTTCTGAGAGGGTAAGTTTATGCGAGTAACAGTGATCAAGGTGAAGAGAAAAACGGCCAGCGTTACAGAGAAGATAAGCCTTGAACTCATGGTGCCAGCGAAGAAAAAACAAAAAATGAATGGAAGTATTGGGTGCGTAGTGAGATACAAAGGAGAAATATTTATAGACAACAAGACAAATGGGGACAAGATGAGGATGGCCACCCTACTTGTTAATCTGTCACACTCATATTATTTTAAATTTCACACTACTTATTTATCGGTCACACTTACACTACTTTGAGTTTGGGAGCTAAAAGATAAAATGGGCGTCGGTTTTTTTGAAAAAAAATTCATTTTGGTCCGTTAATTAGCTTCTTATTATTTTTTTTTTACAATGATAGCGTGTTTTTTTTTCTCTTGACGGCTTGACCTCTATATTATTAGAAACTCAATAATTTAGTTCTTTTAACCAAAATTTTAGTAAGAAAAAACTTTAATTTAATTCCTATATTTTAATGAAACATTATTTTTATATTTATTTTTTTTTTTTTAGTTCGTGTGGTGCCTAACCTTTCCTGAATAGATCAAATTGGTCATTCTGCCTAACTTTTGAGGGTCAACCATAACAAAATTATCTAAAAGACGTTTTACCCTTGAAGAATTCAATTAATAGAATTACAATTTTACTTTCCAATTAAAATATAATAAAAATAAATAAATAAGTTGAATTAACTGTTAATTTTTCAATAAGTCGATTCCACTCGTAAAAAGCTAAACCTCAGGTAGGTTGGCTGTATTTGTCCATTATTTTATTTATTTTATTTTTATTATATTTTAATTAGAAGGTAAATTTATAATTCTATTAATTAAATTCATCAAGGGCAAAACTGTCTTTTAGATAATTTTATGATGGTCGACCATTAAAAAGTTGGTCAGATGACCAATTTGATCTATTTAGAAAACGTAAAGGACCATGTGAAACAAAAAAAAGTGCAAATTGTAATGGAGTGCCCTGACATTTGGTCATATTGTAATAAAATCGTGAGTTTAATCTTAATTACATATTAGTACCCTATGGTTAGTTGACTCAGTTAAAACTAACGATTTGACAAAAAATTTTGCTTCAAATGACATAACTACCCCTAATTAAAAAAAATTATAAATTTTTTTAAATGAATCTCCACCCTCCATCAATCTTGATGGACGGTGGAGATCATATTAAAAAAAGTTAATAAGAAATTTTTAAAAGGAAAAAAAAAAAAGTGAGATCCAATTTCTAGATTGGATCTCCACCTAATAAAAACAACAAGGAAAAAAAAATTGTGGAACATGAATTTCTTTTTTAATTCTTGGTGGGATGAAAATTCTTAGATCTCCACTGTCTATCAATATTGATGGATGATAGAAATTTAATCTATCAGTTAATCAGTTAGTGAAAGATATTAATATGTAATTACGGTTAAATTCATAATTTAATTATAATATGATAAAATATTATGATATTTTATTATAAATTTATTAAAAAAATATATAAGTAAGAAATATGATATTTAATTAAAAAGTTGCAGATAAATTAAAATTTCTCGAAGGGAAATTTATGTTGGGAAATGGGCAGTCCACTACTTGGTACAAAGTAATTATGAGAACATTCAGAAGGATAAAATTGTTTCGGTACCATTCCCATAGTCTGGTTCCGCCAATCTTAGACCGTCCATTTTTTCAATTTGGCAGAGATATTTGATTTGATCCATTGACGACAAGATGGGCCGCGACCAACAAACACCTTCCACGACTCTACTTTGTCTTCAATGCGGGGTTTTGGCGTTTTGCTCACATTGATTTTTGCTCATATAGACTAATTTGTGGAGCGAATACAAGAAGCTTCAACAATATTTGGTATTGCATATAATAATTTTATCCTGTTGTAATATCGGTGAACTATCACCGTACCCGTGTCACTATTTTAGAAGTACATTACTTTATGCGTGTATGAATTTTTATAGTAAGATTTAGCGGCAAGTGCCTATATGTACATAAGTGTTTTTGCTTTGTAAATAGGGTCAGAGACTTGAATAAAAAAAATTCTCTCTTTCTCTTGTAAAACTCTTTTCTATTACATTATCCTCCATTCTTCCATTTATTTGGATTTTATTGATTAACTTTTATTTTATTTTCTCTTTCTCTCTTATACTATTTTACATTTTAAGTTGGCTATATCGATATGATTTACTATTTATATATTTTTATTTATTATTATAAATTTTATTACTTTTTAATTTAAATTAAATTTTACATATATATTTGAAATATATATAATGGAAATTTAAATTTTAGGGATATTATTAAAATTCCCCTTTAGTTTGGTATATTTATCAAAATTCTCCCTCTAGTTTTATTTTGATTAAAATTCCCCCTATAGTTTGGTGTATTCGTCATAATCGCCCCTACCGTTAGTTTTAATTACCAAAATACCATTAACCATTAACTTTTCAGTTAGACATATTATTAAAATCCCCCTATAATTTGATGTATTAATTAAAATAATTTTATTTATAGTCAAAATTTCCCCCATAGTTTCATTTTATAGTCAATTTCCCCCTACCATTAGTTTTAATTACCAAAATACTTTTAATCATTAACTTTCTTGTTAAAAACTTTTGGACACCAATGGTATAAAGGTAAATATCTATATATATATATATTAAATTAAAATATTTTAATTTATAATGTTAATGAATCTCTACCGTCCATAATATGATGACATTAGAGATCAAATTTAAAATATTAAACAATTAAAAAATTTAAAAATTTAAAATCCGTGGAGATGGACGGTGAAGGTCTATTTTTTAATTTTTAATTTTTTATGTGTTTTTTTAAATAATATTTGGTGTTTATGATTTCTACTATTCATCTATGGAGATGAACGGTAGAGATCCATTTTTTTTAAAAAAAATTTTAACTTCTTTAAAAAAAATTTTGTGTTTATGATCTCCACCGTCTATCTATGGGTGGTGGAGATCCAATTTTTTTTTAATTTTTTAATTTTTTAACATTTTAAATTTAATATCTAATGTTTATCATAATATGGAGATGGACGGTGGAGATCTATCTTTTTATTTTTAATTTTTTTTAAAAACATTTGTGTTTATGATCTTCACTCTCCATAGATGGACAGTGGAGATCCAACTTTTTTTAAATTTTTTAATATTTTAGAGTTGATCTCTAATGTCCATCATAATATGAAGATGGATGTGAAGATCAATCCTTTTATTTTTACTTTTAAAATGTTTTGCTAATTTTTTTTAAAAATTGTTGTATTTATGATCTTCACTGTCCATCTATGCACGGTGGAGATCCAACTTTTTTTAATTTTTTTAATTTTTAATATTTTAAATTTGATCTCTAATGTCCATCATAATATGGAGATGGGAGGTGGAAATCCATCTTTTTATTTCTTATTTTTTAATTTTTAAAAAAAAATAATTTTGTAATGTTTTTTTTAAAAAAATTGTGTTTATGATCTTCACCGTCCATTTATGGACGACGAAGATCCAACTTTTTTTAATTTTTTTAATTTTTTATATTTGATCTCTAATGTCATTATATTATAGATAGTAGAGATTCATTAATATTATAAATTAAAATATTTTAATTATATATATATATATATATATATATATTTATCTTTATACCCTTGGTGGCCTAAATATTTTAACAGTTAACGGTCAATGGTATTTTGGTAATTAAAACTGACGGTAAGGAAAATTTTGATGAATACACCAAACTACAAGGGGGATTTTAGCCAAAAATGAAACAAGATGGGGAATTTTGACGAATATACCAAACTACATGGGGGATTTTAATAATATCCCTAAATTTTATTGTATCAGACCGGAAGTTCTGATTCTACATGTAATTTTCAGACCAAAAAGTTTTGGTTCCATTTGTGATTTCAGACCAGAAGTTCTGATTCACTTATGATTATATATATGATTTTCAATCCAGTAGTTCTGGTTCACTTTTTATTTTATATGTGATTTTTAGATTCAGAAGATCTAAACATGATAAAACTTGCGGATTAAGATTTGATGTACTTTAAATTTCTGGAGATGATTACATGTTATGGGTCATCAGTGCTAAATTGCATCTAAAATTTGAAGACCCAATGTATTACTATTATAAAACCAGAAATTCTGTGGCAAGAATTAAAGACAAATATTACCATTAGAAAAAGAAAAATGGTTATTCCTACTGCCCGACTAATTCCATAACATTCACGGGAGTGAATGTTAATACATACAGAAATTTTTGGACATGGCCATAGTCGTGTCGTGGGTATGGATATAGTGATTATTAATTCTCAAATCACCATAATGCCAAAAACATTCCCTAAAAGCGGAATGTCTATGAAGTTAACAAGACAAGGGCAAACGTTTACAGAATAAATTCGTAAAAAATAATAAAGACTTTTATTTTAAATGTGTGGCAAAAGGACACTGGGATCGTACCTATCTACACCAAAACACTTAATAAAGATTTATTAAGTTTTTACTTACTAAATATTTCTTTTATCTTCATATACTTTTGCTTTATATTGATCTAATATATTTCATAATTTGTTATCTAACACGATTTTTCTTTGACCATAAAAATATGAATATAGACAATAAACTTTCTGCTATTGATAAACATAACGAAGATATATGTCTTGTTGATAGTTGTTGGGATTTATACCTTAAAGCTTGTATTTGTAAACGGTTTAAGACATAATAAGAATTAAAGATTTTATCATTCTAGTTTAAAAGCGTTTCATATTCAATAATATATTCATATTGTGCAAGAACATCCTAGATTGTAAGATGTAATCTCAGAATGAGTATATGAAAGTCATATACAGTATGATTCATTTTAAGACATGCAATCTAAAGAGTCCGTAGAGAGCAAACAAAGCTAGGTCGTGAAATATTAATTAAAGAGTTTAATTAATATTACTAAGTATTATTGGAGTTTAAAAATGTGGGTCCATTAGGTCTTCTTACTAGCCCTTATGGTTGTTGGTAACGAGGGTCACGGAAAATTAATTGGATAGTCCAATTAATAGTGTTACGAAAGTAACGCAATTTAATTAAAGAGAATAAATTAATGTGATTATTTAATTAAATATTTAATAAATTAAAAGGATATTAATAATTATGAAATTCTATTTATTAAATAGGAGGTTACGATATCAAACTGTGACAGGGAGAAAATAATTAAAATAATTGGATTATTTTAATTATCCCACAAGCCACAGGTTCAATTCTGTAGGGAGACCAAAACAAATAGTATTTAGAATTCTATTTGACTTGGTCAAATTAAAACCCTAAGAGCCTAGTATTTAAAAGTTAATATGCTAGTAAAATTTGACCTAACCTAAGTGAAAAAGGAGAGAGGCAATTTAGCCAAGCAAGAAAGAATTTTTTTTTTAACCTCTCCCTTTTGCAGGTGCGACCGGCCAAGAAGAAGAAGAAGTCTTCTCTGTTCCTTTTCACGCGACCTCCATCTCTTACCGTGACATGCCTATACATGCGTTGGCAAACCGCGGGTCATAGTTTAAAAAATCTGGTGATGAATCAAAGAATCAGAAAAACGTAATCAAAGAAAAATGTATGTAGTTCAAGAAACTCTTTTTTGCATATACACAGGAACTCGTTCCTGATTGAAAAATATTTTTAATAAAGAAAAAATTATTTATAAAACAATTATTTTCTTCCCTTCAATTGGTATCAGAGTATCGGTTCTGAAGTTTTTTTATGTATACGTATAAAAGAAAAAACTACATCTTTCTTGATTCTTGTTTTTTCTTTTGATTCTTGATTATTGATGTATTATTGTGTAGGCACAAATCTAGATCTGTATGATTTGTTTTATTATTATATGATTTAATTGTATATTAATAAAACGTATTTGATAGTTAATTATATGGTGATATGGGTCATAGGTTGTTTTTGTTTTTTGGTTTGGCTAATTGTTTATGGCAATATTTTTCTTATTTCTGTTTTTGCTGTATTTTTTTTTAAATTTTTGTAATCGATCTGCTGTACGAGAAGTCGTGGATGTGGATGATACGAAGAAGAAAAGAAAAAAAAGGGCAGAACAGCCTTGCACGCAGCAGTCGAGTGACACAGCACGCAGGCTGCCGTGTGCAGCAGCAGCCCGTGCACTGCTGTTGCATTTTCGTTAGGGCTGTTTTTCGTATTTTTTGTAGACGATTTTTTGCTGTTTTTCTGAAAAAATATTATTGAATATTTTCTGAAAAAGGTGTAGAAAATTGGAGCGAAAAACTGTGGACGAACGACCCACAAACGCGCGTGAAATTGCGTGTGCACGGCTTCGCTTCTGGCGACAACGATTTCACATGCGTTAGGGCTGTTTAGGGCTTCGTCTTGACCTAGGGTGCATGTTTAGGTAACGTGTGGACCTTTGGAAAAGATGTTGACTTCCATCAGAAATTAAGTTTGACTTGATTGGAGACCAAAGATAAGAAGTATTTTACTCGAAGAAGGACACTTGAATTCCAAGGAATACCTTGGATAAACAATTGTAACTAGAGTTGTTTAAGTTAGATAGTCCATGTCACTCAATCATTTACCTATGCTTTATTTATTTTTCATATGATGAATTATATTAATATTAAAGCATTATCATACATATGAATGTCATCTAGATTACGTGTGCCTACACTTGCATAATAATATTTCATGCATAATTGCCATGTTTGAATGTTTTATTTTAATGTGATTAAAATTGCTAACATTTTCATAATTGGCAATTAAATAATTGAATTAGTTTTTAGGAATAAAAACTTGGTAATTTCCATTAAATGACTAATCAACAAATTAAAATGTTTAATTTAAATGATTAGTTAGGTTTTTTTTAATTAATTAAGATTAATTAGATCAATTACTTAATTAAAATGGAACCAAATAATGAGATTAGTTTTTAGGAGTAAAAACTTGGTAAATCTCATTAATAACTAATATATCAATTAAATTGTACTAAGTCATAATTGAACCAAAATAATGTGAATTAGTTTGAACAGTTAAAACTTGGTAATTTCACATAATATTTCTAATTTATTTAAATAGTTTATATAGATTATAAATTAGATAAGAGATTATATTTTAAAAGTTAAAATTGAATAATCTATTATAACTAGTAAACTTAGATTTTATATTAGCCGTAGAATGTAAGTAAAGACTACAAACATAGAGTTTTAGAAACTCTTAGTTGATAGAAAATCCAAAACTACAAATAGTGAGTGAGAGAGGGATATATGACATTATATGTAACACCCCCCGACCCGACCCGGCGGGACCGACCCGGGGAGCGCTACCGGTTTTCAGAACTTTCAAAATCAGTTTTATACGTTTCAAAAATTCATTGTGAGCCCAATCAATAAATAAACTTTTCACGAAAATTCGGCAGAGTACCGTTTGTTTTTCGGACTTCCCAAAACCTGTTTTCCACAAATCAAATCAAATTCATATTTTCACAAACACTTCTATAACACTTTCAAACAGTTGCGCACTCTGCCGTTTAGTGCGACTTATCAAAACAGTTTATAAAATAAAACAAAACAGACTTTAATGGTTACAAACATTTTTAATAATAAAAGACATAAATCATAAACTAATTAATTACAAAACATTTTACAAAACGTATTTACAAATTCCCTGTATATGCATGCTTTCAGAATATATATACACATAACAAAAATATAGCTACCCAACTGTACAATCTCTGTGACTCGGTCTGCAACTCGTTCTTCCTTCAGTCCTTAGGCTCTTCTGGATTCCTGGTACCTACGCGTTAGACACAAAACTAACGCGCTAAGCATAAAGCTTAGTGGGTGTACTAAAAACTCAATTAAATAACTCACAATATAATTGTTTTTCTAAATCACCTTCAAAACAATTAAATTAATAATGAAATCAACATATGAATTCGATCCATCAAATCATTCAGTTCAGTTTCAATTCAAATCATTTCTGGCCCACTAGAATACTAAACATTCTAGGACTGGAATATGGGTCAATGTGACGTCCGGGGTTGCCCCGCAACAACAGTCACTGATATCAACGTGATTGTCCGAGATTGCCCCGCAACAACAATCACTAGTATCATTGTGATCGTCCGAGATTGCCCCACAACAACGATCACTAAAATCGGTGTGATTGTCCGAGATTGCCCCGCAACAACAATCACACAATAATAACGGCGCAGTACTGCTCAGTAAAACCCAGCTGGTATACCAACCTCCTATATCCATTTCTATGTCTACGTATCCTAGGGCCGTTTCGATAAACGATTTTTCACAATCAGTTACAAATCAATATTTACTTAGTCAATCTAAAATATTACACGATATTCTTCAAACGCATCAACAATAATCATATAAATATCAAAATCAACTATTTTAAACGAAATCGGAATATTCAAACCACAAACGAATGCGATCTAGTATAAATTCTTTCCATAATCAACCATAAGTATATCAATCATCAATTTTTACACATCGAAAATCGAATCAAAAACATTTAACGAAACCGAAATCGAAAACATTTAACGAAATCGAAATCGAACACATTTAACGAAATCGAAATCGAAACGAAAACGAAAACAATAACGTAAACGATAATGAAATGTTTTTCGTAAAGATTCCGAAACAAAAGTACACCAACCTCGGTACCGTTTTTCGTTTGAGAAATCGCGGTTCGACGATCTTTTTTTTTTTTTCTTTCCCTTTCCTTTCTTTCTCTTTCTCCTTTTTCCTCTTCTTCTTCTTTCTTCTTCTCTCTTTCTTCTCCTCTCTTTCTTCTTTCTTTCTTCTTTCTTTCTTCTTTTTCTTCTCTTTTCTCTCTTTTCTCGGCTCTTTCTCTCTCTTCTTGCTGTCTCTCTTTTCTCTCGCTTCTGCGAGAAGTTTCTCTTTTTTTTTTATATTTTTTTCGCTACTGCGACCGCCGTCGCGACCTGTGGTCGCGGTGCTCACTGAAATTTTCGCACCGCCTTGGTCGCGAGCGCGCCTTGGTCGCGCTGGGGCTCGCGCTGCTCACTGCCAAATTTTGACAATTTCATCGCGAGCAAGCCATCGCGACCTGTGGTCGCGGTGACTGGTCGTGATGCTCACTGCCCAAAATTGCGTTTTTCACCGCGAGCGAGCTATCGTGACCTGTGGTCGCGGTGACCAGGTCGCGATGCTCTCTGGTCCAGTTTTTTTTTTCAATTTTTCAATTTTCAATTTTTTTTTCACTATTCAATCTGGTCCACTGGAAATCATAAAATAAACATACATTTAATTACATTTATACCCCCTCAAATAGTAAAATTTATTTTAACATATTTCACATATATCAAAAATTCATTACCCGAAATCCGGGATGTTACATTATATCTCACAGTCTCCATTGTTAGTTCAACACCGTGAGACTCGAGTGACGCCTCGTGACGGCTTTGCTTTCGTCCTCCCTACGGAGGGTGTCCATAAGAGTCAATACCAAGGTTGACTTCCTAACGGATAGGTTGCCTAGGCAACTCTCAAGTTAAGTTCATGAATTCTAAAACAGTAGATCACACTCATAAATGACTTAATTAATATGTTAATTAAATGTCCTGACTAAACCAAAGCGATGGTTGGATAATATAAGAATAAAGAGTTATTCTGGATTCTGGTGTATTATCCGATTGAGAATGTCTCGATCTAATATGCAAGGATTTGACCTAGCCTAGCTAGGCACTTACTTGTGGCATGTTGGATTATCGCAGCATAGTAACTAATTTTAGGGATTTTTTAGTTCATTAAAATATGCTCATGCATCATGTTTAATTTTATGCCGAACATATAGCATGATATGAATGTATGAAATGAATGATATTAATTTAGATTTATATCTTTAATCTTCAGCAATATCTTCTGCTTTAATTTCCATCCTTGCAAACGAAAAATTAACTGGGGATAACTATATAAAATGGAAACATAATATGAACACAATCATGGTCTACAAAGACGTTAAATTTGTACTCACGGAGGAATGTCCTCCGAAGCTCGCTCCTAAAGCACCAAGGCTCGTTAAAGAAGCCTACAAGGAGTGGGTTTCGGCTGATGAAAAGGCCCACACATTTCTATTGGTCGGCATGACCGAAGTGCTTACGACGAAGCATGGGTCAATGACTTCTACATTTGAGATAATGGAGTCATTGCAGACCATGTTTGGTCAACCCTCTAAGCAAAAGCGACATGAAGCTGTTCGTTCTGCTATGCTTGACTTTATGACAAAGGGTACATCTGTTAGGGAACATGTCCTTAAGCTGATGTCCTATTTCAACACTGCTGAAGTTAAAGGTGGGACTACTGACGAGGCCTCTCAAGTGAGCATGATCATGACAACTCTTCCGAAGAGTTTTGATTAGTTCAGAAGCAATTATGAGATGAACAAGTTGACGTTCACTCTCACTTAATTGCTGAATGAGCTAGCTGCTTATTAGTCCATGAAAAGGGACCATAAGGGCAAGACTGGGAAGAAAATGTTGCTGAGCCATCTTCTTCTACTACGAAGAAGAGGAATAGGTTTGCTGGGAAAGCCAAGGCACAATCAAAAAGGAAACCCGCTCAAAAGAAGAAGCAGAGCACCAAGTCTGATAAGTCCAAAGGAAAATATTTCCATTGTGACAAGGTTGGCCATTGGAAGAGGAACTGTCCAAAGTACGTCAAGGAGCTCGTAGCCAAGAAGAAAGTGAAAGGTAAATCTGATTTACTTGTCATAGAATCTTGTTTAATAGAAGATGACTCTTCACATTGGATAGTAGATTCAGGGGCCACTAATCATGTTTTTTCTTCTTTACAGTGGATTTGCAGCAGCTGGAGGAGGGGTCCTTCACTATACACGTTGGAAGAGGGGATGTCGTTTCACCACGATCAGTGGAAGTAGTTAGACTCCAATTTAATAATTGTTTTATTTCTTTGAACAATGTGTTTATATTCATGGATTTACAATGAATTTGATTTTTGTATCCAGATTGCTTGAACATTTATATTATATTTCTTTTAATGATAAGTCAGTTATTGTTTTAAGAAATGGTTTGAATATTTGTTCTGGTACGATAGAAAATAATTTGTATGTTTTAAGACTGTTAATTCATACATCATTGCTTAATACTGAACTATTTAAAGTTGAAAAACCTAAAACAAAACGATAGAAGATTTCTCTAAATGATGACACATATTTGTGGCATCTAAGACTTGGATATATAAACCTTGATAGGATAAACAGACTTGTAAAAAGTGGATCTTTAAGTAAGTTAGAGATCAGTACCTTACTTATTTGTGAATCTTGTTTGGAGGGTAATTGACCGAAAGACCTTTTTCTGGAAAAGGGGTTAGAGCTACACAACCACTATAGCTCATTCACTCAGACGTCTGTGGACCTATGAGTGTTAGAGCAAGAGGTGATTATGAGTATTATGTCACATTCCTTGATGACTACTCAAGATACGGGTATATTTACCTAATGCAACGTAAGTCGGAAACTTTTGAAAGGTTCAAAGAATTCTGAACTGAAGTTGAAAATCAATTAGGCAAAATAATCAAAGTTTTATGATCAGATCGTTGGGGGGGGGGGGGGGGGGGGGGGGGGGGTGTGAGTATATCTGTAACATTCCTAATTTCAAATAATTAATTTTGAGTATATGCATATGATATTTATGATTTAGGTTACCAAATGGACCAATTTGAACGGTCGAAAAATAATGCATGAAAAGAAGGGTGAAAAACTGGGCAGTGAGTATCGCGACCAGTTATCGCGACCAGGGCTCGCGATGAGCAGCTCGCGGTGAAAATGGTGATTTTAGGCAGTGAGCACCGCGACTAGTCACCGCGACCACAGATCGCGCTGAGAAGCTCGCGGCAAAAATATTGAATTTGGGCAGTGAGCATGGCGACCAACGTCGCGACCAGGTACCGCGATGGTTGATCGCAATAAAGGCGGTGAAATCACTCCAGTGAGCAACGCGACCAGGTGGTGCGACCACAGGTCGCGATGACCGAAATTTTATAAAAAAATAAGGAGGTGGTGGAAGCTTCAGGAAGAAGCAACCAGAAAATAGAAAGAGAGAACGAGAGAGGAGAAAAGAAAAAGAGAAAGAAAGAAAAAGAAAGATAAGAGAAAGAAAAGAGAGAGAAAGAGAAAGAAGAAGAAGAAGAAGAAGAGAAAAGGAAGAAGAAAAGAAGAAAGAAAAGGAAAAGAGGGGGAGAAAAGAAAAAAGAAAAAGGAAAATTCAGAAAAGAAACTGTCAAAAAACGGTATCCAGGTTGGTGTACACTAGTTTCTGAAATCATTTTCGTTATGTGTTTTTGATTTAGTGAGTTTGGAAACATATTTATGGATTTCATATACTCGTATTTCATTTTTATACATTGTTGGAATTGTTTGTGGAATATTTTGATATAGTTTCAATGAGATCGTATGTTTTCAAAACCTGATTTACGAATATAGTTTTACGAATATTGTTTGGTTTTCTAATTATTGATTTTGATTGAAACTTATATTCGTTGATTATCGAAATAAATGAACTAATTTGTTACCTGAATTATGACCCTGATATATGTATAGAGAAATATGGATATAGGAGATTGACATGTCAATTGGGTATATATAGCAGTACTGCACCGATATTCCTGATGATTATGATGATGATTCTACGGATACCATTTCATTTTGAAATGGGAAACCGACTGTGAAATACGGATACTATTTCATTCTGAAATGGGAAACCGACTGTGAAAAATACGAATACCATTTCATTTTGAAATGGGAAACCGACTGTTTATATAGGGATACCATTTCATATGAGATGGGAAATCCGACTGTAAAACCCGTAATCCAGTCCTGTAAACCATGTAATGTGTATCAAAGGCCTAAATAAGAACTGAAAGTTAGAAAATGATGTGGAAATAAAGAAATGTTATTGAGATTAAAACCCAAAAACATTTGAACTTTAGTTTTATTGTTTTATATTATATTGAAATTTATTATAGTTTGTTCTCTCTCTCTCTCTCTCTCTCTCTCTCTCTCTCTCTCTCTCTCTCTCTCTCTCTCTCTCTCTCTCTCTCTCTCTATATATATATATATATATATATATTTCTGAAGTTCTGAAATTGAGATTTATTGTTTTACATTACATTGAAATTTATTTTAGTGTACACCCACTTAGCATTATTACTTAGCGCGTTGATGTTTATCACGCGTAGGTAACAGAGATATCGAGGAAGGAAAAGACTGAAGAGTTGTTAGCTGCAGACGGAGGAACAGAGTCACCATACTTTTGGGTAGATTATATATATTGTTGTATAAGTAGTCAGATATGCATACATATATAGAAATCTGTAAATGTGTTATATATTTATGTTTTGTAAATAATTATTTTATGGTTTCTGTTTTCATTTTTAAAGGATTGTAAATAATGAATTATGAAATGTTTTATTGGAATATGTTTGGAAGTCGCACTAAACGGCAAAGTGCGCATTTGATTGAAAAAGAGATTTGAAGTGTGGTTTTTATTTTATTTGAGATTTTATTTGAAACAGATTTTGGAAAATTAGAGAAACAGAGGGAACTCTGCCGAAATTTTTAAAACTGATTTTGATGGGCTCACTATAGAAAGGATTTTAAATTACAAATGATTTGATTTTCAAATTATAAACAGAATTAAGAAAAGTTTTGAAAACCCGGTAGCGCTCTTTGAGTCGATCCAGACGGGTCGGGTCTGGGGGTGTTACAATATCGACCAAGAGTTTGAAGACTATATGGTTAAGCATGGGATAATATCCCAACTCACAGCTCCAGGTACGCCACGGCAAAATGCTGTTATGGAGAGGAGAAATAGAACCCTGATGGAAATGGTGAGATATATGATTAGTTTCTTATCAATACCAAATTCCTTTTGGGGATATGCACTACAAATATTGGCTTATATATTGAATGTAGTTTCATCCAAGTCTATTCCTCAGACTCCCCTAGAGTTGTGGAATGGTCGTAAAGCTAGTTTACGATATTTTCGCATATGAGAGTGTCCAGTACATGTACTGAAGAACGGAAGTGGAAAGTTGGAACCTCGTTCACAAGTATGCCTATTTGTAAGATATTCAAAGGAAACTCGAGGAGGATTCTTTTATAATCCATAAGAAAATAAAGTGTTTGTATCGACAAACACAACATTTCTTGAAGATGATTATATGAGTAATCATAAATCTCGAAGTAAGATTGTGTTAAAAGAGCTAGAACCTGGTACGATCAGTGCTCAGTCAACAAGGGTTGTTGACAATGTTATTGTTCCACAAACATCTGACAGTCAGATGATTCCTAGTCATGATACATTTCCACCTAGAGGTAGTGAGAGGGTTGTTCGACAATCTGATCGCTATTTAGGTATTGGAGAGACACATGCTATCGTTTCTAATGATATTTTGGATGATCCATTGACATTTAGACATGCCATGAAAGATTCTGACAAAAAGGAATGACTTAAAGCCATGAATCTCAAGATGGAGTCCATGTACTCCAACTCAGTGTGAGAACTTGTAGACTTACCAGATAGGATAAAACCCATAGGCTGTAAGTGGATCTACAAGCAAAAGAGAGGAGTAGACGAGAATGTAGAGACCTTCAAGGCAAGGCTAGTGGTTAAGGGTTACAACAAATAGAAGGTGTCGATTATGATGAAATCTTCTCGCTAGTAGCTATGTTTAAGTTTATTAGGATACTCTTATCCATAACTACCTATTTCGATTACGAAATTTGGCAAATGGACGTCAAGACTGCATTCTTGAATGACAATTTTGATGAGAGCATCTACATGATGCAACAAGAGGGATTCATATCCCAAGATCAAGAGTAAAAGGTTTGTAAGCTGTAAAGGTCCATTTATGGACTTAAGCAAGCATCTAGATCTTGGAACATTAGGTTTGATACAACTATCAAGACCTATGGCTTTGAGCAAAACGTTGATTAGCCTTGTGTATACAAACGCATCATTGATAAGAAAGTAGTATTCCTGATCTTTTACGTGGGTGATATCCTACTCACTTGGAATGACGTAGGGACATTATCAGAAGGGTTGGCTTGCTAACCAATTCTAAATGAAAGATTTGGGAGAGACAAGTTATGTTCTAAGGATCCAATTAATAAGGGATCGCAAGAACAAACTGTTAGCGCTATCTCAAGTATCATATATATCGACAAGATACTTGTTCGATTCTTGATGCAGAACTCCAAGAAAGGTAGTCTACATTTGAGGCATGGAGTTCACCTGTCTAAGGAACATTATCCAAAGACACCTCAAGAAATTGAGGACATGAGACGGATTCCCTATGCGTCCGCAGTAGGTAGTCTTATATATGCTATACTATACACGAGACTCGACATATGCTTCGCAGTGAGAGTAGCCAGTAGATATCAGTCCAACCCATGATTGGATCATTGAGTTGTTATTATGCATATTCTCAAGCATCTTTGGAGAACTAGAAATTATATGCTTGTATATTCCCATCCGGATTTGCTCCCGTCAGGATGTACAGATTCTGACTTTCAGTATTCACCCTTGGTGGTAGAGCTATAGTATGGAGGAGTATCAAGCAATCTTGCATTGCTAATTCTACCATGGAAGCCGAGTATGTAGCAGCTTGTGAAGCAACTAAGGAGACTGTATGGCTCCGGAAATTCTTGAGTGATCTGGAAGTTGTTACAGATGTGGATAAACCCATGACATTTTATTGTGATAACAGTGGAGCTATGACTAATTCCAAAGAACTAAGAAGCCATAAAAGAGGGAAGCATATAGAGCGGAAATATCATCTCATCAGAGAGATAGTGCAGAGAGGAGACGTGACTGTGACAAAGATTGCGTCGCAAGACAACTTGGCTAATCCATTTACGAAGACCTTGACAGCTAAAGTGTTTGAAGGTTACCTAAAGAGTCTAGGATTACGAGACATGTCCCATATGCTTAAGTGCAAGTGGGAGATTGTTGGGATTTATGCCATAAAGCTTGTATTTGTAAATGGTTTAAGACATAATAAGAATTAAGGATTTATCATTCTAGTTTAAAAGCGTTTTATATTCAATAATACATTCATATTGTGCAAGAACATCCTAGATTGCAAGATGTAATCTCAGAATGAGTATATGAAAGTCATATACAGTAGGATTCATTTTGAGACATGCAATCTAAAGAGTCAATAGAGAGCAAACAAAGTTGGGTACTTTGTTTATGGTTGATCTACTACTGCGGTATATTCTATAATGTACAGTGGTCTTATCCTAGATCGCTCATATAGTTGACATGAGAATGGGGGCACCTTATATGATGGGATCATATAGGACTGGACCACGATTTATATGAATCTCTCACCAAGATCCGTTAGTAGATGAGATTCATATATATCGATAAACGATAGCTATTTATAACTGATCTTAATCCTGAGTGTCTTATCGACTCATTCAGGTTGGATCGTGGCTTTTAATTTACCATGAGTGAGGTCGATGTGAATTCTCGATCAATACCTCCGTATCTTGGAGTTGTGGTTTGGCTTGTGGTTGGGAAGGTATAAACACGATAGTGGAATCTACTCCTTTTTTATTGAAGTAGATAAGTTGTTCCCTTAAGAGTTGATTTAGGACTTGGACAATTATGAGATCTCTCATTCTTCCGTGAAGAAGACAGGATTTAATTGTTCATTAGAGAATCAACGGTGCTTAAAGGAAAAGATATAATTAGAGGGGTATAACGTACATTATGACCCAGCTCTAGTTATGAACTACTTGTGGAGGATCACACTATATGTAAATAGTTATATAAATGGGCACTGAGACTTCATATTGTATAAATACGTCTACAGTTCTGAGAGTGCAGCCTCGGGTTTTTAGTGGAATAACTTCGAGGTTAATAAATATTAATTAAAAGAGTTTAATTAATATTACTAGGTATTATTGGAGCTCAAAACTGTAGGTCCATTAGATCCTTTTGCTAGCCCTTATAGTTGTTGATAACGAGAGTCACAGAAAATTAATTGGATAGTCCAATTAATAGTGTTACGAAAGTAACGCAATTTAATTAAAGAGAATAATTAAATTATGTGATTATTTAATTAAATATTTAATAAATTAAAAGAATATTAATAATTATGAATTATTAAATTCTATTTATTAAATAGAAGGTTACGGTATCAAACTGTGACAGGGAGAAAAGAATTAAAATAATTGGATTATTTTAATTATCCCACAGGCTACAAGTTCAAATCTCTAGGAAGACCAAAACAAATAGTATTTAGAATCCTATTTGACTTGGTCAAACTAAAACTCTAAGAGCCTAGTATTTAAGAGTTAATATGCTAGTAAAATTTGACCTAATCTAAGTGAAAAAGGAGAGAGGCAATTTGACCTAACCTAAGTTAATATGTTAGGATTATGCTCAATAGAAAGAGTGTAATAGTGTATTTGACAATCGATCTCACATAAATAAAAGTGATTTCCGTCTTAACGAATATTATAGTAATTATATCAATTGTCAAAAGTAAATTATCATAAGGTCAAGAGACTTTGAGAAACAAAAGAATTGTTCATACATCTGGATATGTATGAAGTAGATACAATTCTTTAGTTAGTCTCGAATAACATTCACAACTTAATATATAAGGTTGGGCACCTTTATCTTGTTAAAGTTATAGATTCTTTTGTTAGCATTTGAGCGGGATCAAATGTGATATGATGAGTCTAAGATTATCGGAGTGTCTTTGGACAAAAGAATCTAGTGCACTGGGTGCATTGAATAGGATCACTGTAGAAAACTTTATCCGCAACCATCAGTGGATAAAAATGTTCTACTGAGACAATCGGAGGGTCTATCTCAATCTTGAGATAAGTGATGGACTCATGTTTGTATGAGTTATCAATGAGTACGATTATATCGTATAGTCTATCCTCGATGGTTTGGTGGTATTCACGTGTATATCAATGGAGGACATCATTTATAGAAATAGACATCGTGACTGCCTCTAGCAAATGTCAGTAGAATACCATCATATGGATGTTTTGAGGTATTGGATATTAAATCTTAACGTTGAGTTTTTAATAGTGACTGTTGAAACATGGCTTCTGGACAAGTCAAAATATCCAAGTTCGAAAACATGGTCATAAGAGTAAATATGGTAACTTGGAGAGTTATAGACGGTCTATGAGCTCTTGGCGATTACTGATATTTCTCACGAGGATACACGTTCTCTATTTAGGTTGTCTAGGGTACGAATTAGTACGCTCACTCATTCTATCTTTATTTAAGAGTTAAATTTTAGTTCTTTAGTGGAATGAACTAAAATTAATGGATTGTACCTAAGTGAATCATTTGTTGATTGTGATTAGGTTGTGTCTATTGGAGCTTAAATTTAGATAGCCCGCCAAGATCCCTAATCCATACGAACTTGAATGTATCACTAGTTATATATTACCAGATTATTTATTTGATCCGTCTTAAAGAATTGATTTTGGAATTTATTCCAAAATTTTTTTAGAGGTGCGTTCTTGTGTTCGATCAAGACACGCGGTAACTCGTCAAAATACATGGGATGGGTAGCCAAGGACGTGTGACCCCTTGGGCGGCCCTAAGTGATGTTTTTAACGTCCCGTAAATATTTTGATAATATAATTAGCACATTTAATAAAAATGGGGCTGTTGAATTATATTAAATATATTTATTTAAAGGCATGTGGACTTATTTCTTTTTGTAAGAATGAGTCTAGTTCACATGTGGACTTTTTGTGGAGGTCCAATGAGATTAATAAAATGGAAAAGTAAATTTTGGCCCATGTCAATAGGGGTGGGCAGCATTAGCTAATGAATTTAGCTAAATTACTTTGTTTTGTTTTATTATTTAATTAAATGGTAATTAATTAATTATTTATTTAATTAATTAATTGTTTGATTAAAAGTCAAAATACTTTTCTACTAGGAATTGGATTTATAGTTCCATGCTATTGGTAATAGTATGATAAGTATCAAAAACCTTATTTGATAAGGAGATAAATAAAGGAGTTATTTATCAAATCAAATTAGGAAGTTTTTGATATTTATCAAAACTCTAAAGTTGACTATTAGTCACTTTTAGAAAGTTTTGATAAGTCATTCAAATTCTCAATTATCCTTTAATAATTATTAAATAATAGATTCAAGAGATGAGATATGATTGAACTCTTGCATTGATAGATTATTGAGTGAAACACAAAACCTCCAAGAAGGAGAATTCGGCCACCCTATATAATCTACCAAAGGGGAGTTCGTCCTAGCAAGGTTTTGGGTGCAAATTGTGAGTTTTTGTGAGCTTTGATAAGTCAAGAAAAAACTCCCCGTCTCTAGAAAAAAAAAAAGTGTTAGAATTCGCCCGAGAGAAAAGAGAGAAAGAAAACAGTGTTCTTCGTTTTCTCATGAGGGTTTTGAGTGATTAACGAAAAATAAAAGTTTTGTATTTCTCATCCTCAGGTACACAATTAAAAGAAAGGGAGCCCACAATCCAAGGTGATCCACATTTGTGAAGGATTAGAAGATCTTGCGGTTCATAGTTGACGCAACATCAAACCTCACGTTATTAAAAATGTATGTTATCTTTTGTAATATATTTAATTAACTATGGGTTAAGATCGCTCTTTTTGGAAAAATTTTAAAACGTACCAATGCAAAAAATTTTGTTTTTTGTGCCTTCCGCTGCGCCGTACTCACCATTTTTCCTACAATTGGTATTAGAGCCCTGGTTGTACCCATAGTTAATTAAACATATATACGCGGATTTTTCTTTTAATTGTGTATGGAAAAATATGTATGTTTTAGAAAGAGATGACACTCTAGGTATTCTTTTATATATTACATTGGAATGTATGGATTATATAAATTGAATTGTTATTGCTAAATTTTGGTCCTAGAAATTTACAATGTATTTTTTGTTTGGAGTTGTAAAAAAAAGGTGGTCTATTATCACCATAATTTCCTTCTTGATAATTGTTGGAAGTTATTTGTTTTTGATGTAAAAACTGCTGTAATTTGTTCAAGATTCGAAGACACGAAGGATTGAAGAATTTGAAGTAGAAAAACAAAAACAACGGAGACCCAAAGCACCCGCGCACTCAAGCCAGCAAGCGAGCATGCGCGCTTACGGCAAGCTCGCGCACACAGCCACCCAAGGAAGGGCAAGGCGCATGGCATTCACAAGGCAGTGCGTGCGTGCGGCCCAGCAAGGACTGTACGGGATCACGACTAAGGAAAGCTGGGCGCTCGGGCGCACCCTAGGGGCAGTCGCGCGCTCGTCTCTCTTGAGGCAGCGCGCGCAAGCCCCATAAGGCTGAGTGACTTCTCCCGGTGGGCCGCAACGCCTTGTCGCGATCTTGGATGGACCGCCGCAAGAAGACTTGTTCGACAAGATAGGATTAGGGTTTAAGGTGATCCAAACAATATAATTTACTTGCTTTTTTAGGATGGACCAAAATTGTGGCTATTTATTTTTTGCGTAAATATTACAATGTTTATTTCATTGTTTGATAACATTTCATGTAGAATAGGAGTGCCACTCATATATCTCTTTTGGTATGAACATGCATTAAATGATTTAGGTATCTAAATTAGCATCTAGATAACTTGGTAATCATTCTTTGAAATTCCATCACATGTCTTAAACAATTAAGTGGGAGAAGGTGTTTGGAACACCTATGGCCTCTAGGGTTAGTTGAGCTTTATGGTTTGTGTGATAACCCCCGAAGGGGTATCCATAAATGACATTTAGCAAGATACTTCCTTACAAGAATAAACTGGACAATTGACTCAAGAGATATCTACTCTTAAAGGAGGGATTTTTCGTGCGGAAATATATTAAAGGTCAAAACCTTGGTGACACACTCAATGCGATTCTATTGATATCCTCCCAAGAGTTCTTGTCAATAATAATCGCAAGGCTAAAATTGAAAACGCTGGTTGTTATACTAACAATTAGGTGAGACCTAGACTAACTAGTAAATGTTGCGAACTCCCAAAGGAAGTGTGGCGTTTATGGGTATTGGATCACCGTTGAATTTTACGATTGAATTATTAATAATTAATTCAAGACAAATATTTGAAAGTGCTTAATGATAGTTTACTTAATATAAGTTTTTTGTTAAATAAAGAAATCATGATTCCATCCCTAATCAACTCCTAAAAGATAAAATCTTAAATAGGAATAATTATGTCACATGGAAAAGGAAAATTGGGCTATTGCATGCAAGATGAAAAACATAGATTCATTATGTTATTCTTAAACCACCTGTTCCTAATAATGAATCTATGAGTTGCAAAGAAGCGAGTATAAGCAGTGAGAGTCCTCTGATAAGGACTGCTACAGATATTATGATGTCTCTAGAGGAGATGTTTTGCTATAAGGTCTAGGACGACTAAGAGAAATGCAGTGACTGCTTTTATGAATCTTAGAATGAAGTCTGGACAATCTATAGCACATCTCAACATTGCTGAACTCAATGGTGCTAAGAAAGATAGTGAGACCAAAATTGACTTAATTGTCAATTCACTATCATATTCTTTTTGTGGGAGCAAGTTAGACTATGCCCTGAACAAAAAGGAATACACCTTGCAGAGGTTAATGCAATATGTTCTAAGCACTGAACAGATCCTTGTGAAAGACAAGGGTTAAGAGATTCACTTGGTTGGAAAGTTTGCTATTGTTGAAACCTGTAAAAAGGTAAAGGAACAACAGAAGAAAAAGCAACTTGGACCTATCAAGTAGGAGACAAAGAAAGTAACCAAGATCAAATGAAAGTGCTTCTTTTGTGGTGAAAAAGGATTTTAAGGAAAGAAAAGACTAAATGAAAATGAGTTCAACTTGCACTTAGGCAGTGGAGCGTTAGTGTCAGCTATTGCAGTGGGAGATATTAGAATTAGATTCTAATAGGCATTTGGATTTGATAGACGTTTATTATGTACCTTAATTTAAGAGAAATTTGATTTCAGATTCTTGATTAAATAAATTTGGATATTCAATTACTTTTAATAAAACTTTTATTATTAGTAAGAATAACAAGTTTATTTGCAAAGGTACATTGGAAAACGACTTGTTCCATTTACATAAAAACATCTCTTATATATTGGATACTGAATCTAATAATAAAAGAGTAAAACTATCAAAAGATGAAACCTACCTATGGCATTTATGCCTAGGTCATATTAACCTTGATATGATTAAAAGATTGGTTAGTGATGGACCTTTGAGTGACTTAAAGGTTGATGATCTACCAATATGTGAATCCTGTCTGGAAGATAAAATGACCAAAAGGCCATTCACTGCCAAAGGCTCACGAGCCACTGAATCTTTAAGAATGATACACACTGATGTATGTGGTCTTATGAGCATTCAAGCTAGAGGTGGATATGAGTACTTCATCACTTTCATAGATGATTACTCGAGATTTGGCTATGTGTATCTCATGAGACATTAGTTTGATGCTTTCGACATGTTCAAAGCATTTAAAGTTGAAGTAGAAAATCAGCTTGAGAAATACATAAAAATCTTGAGATCTGATCGTGGTGGAGAATATCTATCAGGTGTGTTTCAGCAATATCTTATTGATAGTGAAATAATTTCTCAGTTTTCTGCACCAGGAACTCCTCAACAGAATGGGGTAGCAGAAAAGAAAAATGACTCTTTTAGATATGGTTATATTGATGTTGAGTTATTCAACGTTTCCTAATTCTTTTTGGGGATATGCTCTACAAACTGCAATGTCTATTCTAAACGATGTACCATCTAAGTCAATTCCTAAAACATCACATGAGTTGTGGACTGGGCGAAAGCCTAGTTTACAACACTTAAGGATATTTGGATGTCCTACACACGTGTTAAAAGGAAAGACAGAAAAGATGGAGGCCCGTTCATAAATATGCATATTCATGGGGTATCCAAAAGGAACGAAAGGATATTACTTCTATAGTCCTACAGATCTTAAGGTATTCGTTTCAACGAACGCTAAATTTCTGGAAAAGGAATATATGAATAATTTCGTACCTAAAAGTAAAATTGTCTTGAATGAGCTTTCAGGAGATACAATTCCACATGAGGTTTCAAGACTAAGCCCAATTGTAAATTTCGAACCATCACAAGATTAACAACCTACCATTTCTCATCGCAGTGGGAGGGTTATTAGACAACCTGAAAGATACATCAGTCTAGGAGAATCTGTCGAGAATCTCTTGGACAACAATGATCCTTACACATACAAGGAAGCTATGGAGGATGTTCATTGTTGTCAATGGCAAAAGGCAATGCAATTCGAAATTGAATCTATGTTCACAAACAAAGTCTGGACTCTTATAGACTTGTCAAAAGAGATAAAACCCATAGGGTGCAAATGGGTATACATGAGGAAAAGAGGTATGGATGGTAAAGTGGAAACCTTTAAAGCTAGATTGGTAGCTAAAGGTTATAAACATAAAGAAGGTATCGACTACGAAGAAACCTTCTCTCCTGTAGCCATGCTTAAATCCATTAGAATACTCTTATTCATTGTAGTATTTCTAGACTTAGAGATTTGGCAAATAGACGTCAAGACAGCTTTCCTTAACGGAAGTCTTGATGAAAGCATCTATATGATGCAACTAGAAGGATTCATTGAAAAAGGCCAAGAGCAAAGGGTATGCAAGTTGCAACGATCTATTTATGGATTGAAGCAAGCATCCAGATCCTGGAACATAAGGTTCGATCAAGCTATAAAAGGTTTTGGATTTATTCAGAACCTTGATGAACCTGGTGTATACGAGAGGATCAAAGGCGACAAGTTGGTTTTCCTAGTTCTTTATATTAATGATATACTATTCATCGAAAACAATGTAGGTGTATTGACATCAGTTAAAGAATGGTTAGCAAAACAATTTGATATGAAGGACTTAGGAGAAGCAAGTTATATTCTTGGCATCCAAATTGTTAGGGATAGAAAGAATAGAACGATTTTATTATCCCAAGCTTCAAACATAGATAAAATCTTGTCTAGGTTTTCCATGCAGGATTCCAAGAAAGGTCTGTTACCTTTCAGGCATGGAATCAAGCTTTATAAGGAGCAAGCTCCTAAGAACGCGCATGAAGAGCAATTCATGAGTAGGATTCCATATGCCTCAGCAGTTGGAAGTCTCATGTATGCAATGCTCTGTACTAGACCAGATATTTGTTTTGCTGTTGGCATAGTTAGCAAGTTTCAATCAAAACCAGGCCCTGATTACTGGACGACAATCAAGCATATTTTCAAGTATCTCAAGAGAATGAGAGATCATATACTTGTATACTCTGAAGGGGATTTAATTCCAGTTGGGTATACAGATTTCGATTTTCAATCAGACTTTGACTTCAGGAGATCCACATCAGGATCCGTGTTTACCCTATGAGGAGGAGGAGTTATATGGAGGAGCATCAAGCAATTTTGTATTGCTGATTCCACTATAGAAGCTGAGTATGTTGCCGCATGCGAAGCTGCCAAAGAGGTTGTATGGCTCCGTTAATTCTTGATTGACTTGGAAGTGGTTCCTAATGCGAATAAGCAGATCACCATCTAGTGTAACAACAGTGGTGCAGTGGCTAATTCGAAAGAACCAAGAAGTCATAAGAAAGGGAAACACATTGAAAGGAAGTATAATCTACTAAGAGAGATTGTGCATAGGGGAGACGTGACAGTTGCCAAGATTGCGTTAGCTAAAAATCTAACGGATCCCTTCACAAAGGCTCTACCACAGAAGAGTTTTGATGGGCACCTAGAGAATATGGGAATGAGAGATATGACACACTTGCTATAGCGCAAATAAGAGATTGTTAGGATTATGCTCAATAACAAGAGTATAATAGTGTATTTGACAATCGATCTCATATAAATAAAAGTAATTTCTATTTTAATGAATCTTATAGCAATTATATCAATTGTCAAAAGTAAATAACTATAAGGTTAAGACACTATGAGAAACAAAAGAGTTGTTCATACATTTGGATATGTATGAGGTAGACATAATTCTTTAGTTAGTCTCAAATAACATTCACAACTTAAGATACAAGGTTGGGCACCTTTATCTTGTTAAAGTTGTAGATTCTTTTATTAGCATTTGAGCGGGATAAAATGTGATATGATGAGTCTAAAATCATCGAAGTGTCTTTGGACAAAAGAATCTAGTGCACTAGGTGCATTGAATAGGATCACTGTAGAAAACTTTATTCGTAATCGTCAATGGATAAAAGTGTTCTACTGAGACAATCTGAGAGTCTATCTCAATCCTGAGATAAAGGATGGACTCATGGTTGCATGCGTTATTATTTGAGCTGTCAATGAGTGCGATTATATCGCATAGTCTATCCTCGATGGTTTGGTGGTATTCACGTGTATATCGATAGACGACATCATTTATAGAAGTGGACATCGTGACTGCATCTAGCAAATATCAGTAGAATACCATCGTATAGATGTTTTGAGGTATTGGATATTAAATCTTAACGTTGACTTTTCAATAGTGACTATTAAAACATGGCTTCTGGACAAGTCAAAATATCCAAGTTCGAAAACATGGTCATGTGAGTAAATATGGTAACTTGGAGATAGACGATCTATGAGCTCTTGGCGATTATTAATATTTTTCACGAGGATACACGTTCTCCATTTAGGTTGTCTAGGGTACGAATTAATATGCTCACTCATTCTATCTTTATTTAAGAGTTAAATTTTAGTTCTTTAGTGGAATGAACTAAAATTAATGGATCAGACCTAAGTGAATCATTTGTTGATTGTGATTAGGTTGTGTCTATTGGAGCTTAAATTTAGATAGCCCATCAAGATCCCCAATCCACACAAACTTAAATGGATCACTAGTTATATACTACCGGATCATTCATTTTGATCCATCTTAAAGAATTGATTTTGGAATTTGTTCCAAAAGTTCTTAAGAGGTGCGTTCTTGTGTTCGATCAAGACACGCAATAACTCGTCAAAATACCTGGGTTGGGCATCCAAGGACGTATGACCCTTTGGGCGGCCCTAAGGTGACAAACCCCTAACCTATTATCTCACACTAGGCGGCTTGCCGGTACTTTACGGTAGCTTCCCAGTCGAGGCTTGCCTAGCTGAAAGGCTTCCGTGAAGCTAAGCCGTTTCTTTATTCTGAAAATTCGAGTAGAAATTTTTTATTTTATAAAAATTTTGGCAGTCTCTTCTGTTTTTCTAAAATTACCAAATCTTGGAGACACTTCTATAAAATTCCAAATCTCAACTACTGTGGACCTCAGATCCATCTCAAATCAACAACAAATTAAATCACAAATTTCAAATAATAAAATACTGAACTTTAACAATATACATTTTACATAATAGTTACAATCAAACATAATACATAATTCTAAAATTGTCACAGCAATGTCTGACTGGTCCTGCTAGTCCTGGAAGTCCCTGCAACTTCTGCACATGTATCTGTACCTGTACCTGGGGAGGTTGATTTATAAAACATAAAATCGTAATGAGCTAAACGAGCTCAGTGAGTGTTATCTTTTTCTAATAAATCTAATATTTCTTATTTAACCTCCCTCAAATTTCTCTGAAAAGAATAGAAACTTATTTTCTGAAATTACTAATATGAATAATAATAATAACAATATTTTTCTCGTTTCCTGAAAATTTCTGAAAACAAAATACTAATAAAACCTTTCTATTTACTGAAAACTGTACTAAAGTCTATTTACTGAAAATAATGTACTGAAATTTAAATAATAAATCTTTACTACTTTCTAAAAACTATTATGATATTTATACTGAAAACTATACTGATATCTAATTTCTAAAAACTATATTGAAAACCTTTTAAACTTTCTGTTATTGCTGAAAACTGATAGACTAAAATGCTACATACTTTTTGAAACTAAAAAGCTGAAATAATATATATACTTTACTTTTCTGAAAACTGAAAAGTTGAGAAAATATACCTTTACTTTTCTTGAAATTGAAAGGCTACTTTTCTGAAAACTAAAAAACTGATATCTTATACTAATATGAAAACTGAAAAATTGAGATAATATACTTATCAAAAAACTGAAAAGCTGAGATAATATACTATTTCTGATAAAACTTTTCTGATAATGCCAATATAAACCCATATTTGATAACTGATAATCCATAGGATGACTCAGCTGGCGCCATACCATATGGAGGGTGTCACCAGGCGACTAATCTGGCGTCGCACTGGTGACTCTGATAATCTGATAAAAGATATCTCATTGACTATGTGGCGGAATTCTGCGTCGCCTACATATAGCAAGACAGCACCCCAGTGTCTGGGCGACTGACAGACTCGACAGACTCAACCCCCCTGGAGTAAGCGGACTGTCCCCCCCCCCCCCCCCCCCCCCCCTTAACTTGCCCCATACAAATGAAGTGTACCAGCCGAGTCTACTGCTGATAAACTGATAACTGATAGCTGCTGATAATCTAATAATAAATGGGTATCCTATTGGCCTGAAAATATTTTTTTTTTGTCTAAAACATTCATAAAATCATAATGTCTATTTGTAATATCCCATTTTATCAAAAAGCATAAAATATCCATAAAACATATTCTTAAATTAAATCTTATGTATAAGTATTTTCTCAAGCGAAAATAAACTGAAAACTTCTGAGATATAAAAATCAAGGCATTAATTTTGCTTAAATTATAAACTCATATAATTAACAAATATAAGTAAAATCTTAAAATGTCAAATCATACTTGACAGGAAATATACTAAATACAATTTAGCTAAAAATCTGGTTTTTTACCAACTTGAATAAAAATATTAACTTGCTAAACTTAATATAAAGCATATTACTAAATGAAACTCACTTTTCGGAAACTAATTTGAATACTCACGTACATAATGCTAATAAAATAAAACTTACTTTGCTTAAAACTAATTCAACACTTACTCAAATAAACTCAAAACTTCGTAAAACACACTTATATAAAAATACTGTAAATTAAACACTCACTTATTTCTCTGGGCTATAGGCGTTCTGCTTCTTTCGTTTCATCACATTTTTTGCATTTCCACATAATTTCATTTTCTCTCATACTATGGATATTTCTCCCTAAAGTAATATATTTCCAAGGAAATAATTAATATAAATACTATCAACTTATTCAAAAACTTATTTAACACATTTAACACTTTATTCTTCAATTTCTTTTATTCTAACACAGTCAACTTCATTTTATCCACTAAAAATCATGTCACTATAATTATATATACATTGAATCATTCAATTTCACTTTTGATTAAATTTCGTACATCACAAATCAATATATTTACTTTATTTTCTAAGCATCAATTTGCATCAAAACCACACAAATACAATTTTTAATAATTATCATACATAATTGAAATCTCTACACTTTCAACTTCAATCTCTACACAATTTCTTATACTAATCTTCATCAATTTAATATAAGTGAATTTACTTCACTTAACAACATCAATTTTAATCTCATTAAACTTGATTAAACTAATTCTAACTTCAATTTCAAATCAAATTTCAAAAATTCAAAATTCATGCCATCAATTTACTCAATAACACTCCAATTACTCAAATAATCTCTCAATTTAAAAATTCAAATTTAAAATCATCAAATCCCCTAAATTTAACCTTACTAGTTTTCTTGATTTTCACTTTAATCAATTCAAATCCAACTAATCTAAAAAAAAACACCACAAAAAGAACTAAATTAACTAAAATCAACAAAACCCATTATCTTCTTTACTTCTATCAATCAAATTTTACTTTATATTCAACAATCAATTTCAAGAACAAATAAAAACTCAATCAATTAAATATGAAAATTATAATATCATCAAAACTCCAAAACAATTCAACTTCATCAATCACTTACCCAAAGTTCTTCTCAACTCCTCTTGGTCTTCCTCTTCTTCTTCTTCTTAGTTGACCGACTCATCTTCTCTTCTTCCTTTCTCTTTTTCTTCTTTTCTTTTTTTCTTCTCTTTTTCCTTCTTTCTCTCGGCCACTGCTCATTTTTCTTCTTTTTTTTTCTTGGCCGGCAGCTTCTCTCTCTCTTCTTTCTTTTTCTTCTTTTCTTCCTTTGGCCGATTTGCCTCTGTTTTCTAGTTATCTCTTTGCTTCACTCGGCTGGACAACTCTCTCTCATCTCTTTCTTCTTTCTTTCTTCCTCTCAGCTGCTGCTCTCTCCCTTCTCCTCCTTCTTTCTTTCTTCTTCTTCCTTCGGTCGAAGCTTTCTTCTTCTTCTCTTCTTTTCTTCTTTTCTTCTCTTCGGCCGGGTCTCTCTCCCTTTCTCTCGAATTTTCTGGTCTTTCTCCTATGTTTTCTGTTTTTGTTTTTTTTTCCTTTTTTGATTACTAATATATATATATATATATATATATACACACACACACACACATATATTACTAATCTCTAATTGTAACATGCCCTTAAACCTTTTAAAATCATGAAACGATCACCAATATAAATTTAACTGCCTAAGGTTGGTCAAAAATCATATAATTTACAAACTAATCCACCCACTTTTAATCTAATTTGCTTTCCTTGATTGGTCCACTTGTACACCTCAAAATTAATCCACCTAAATTAATTTTCACTATCTCATATGTCACCAATGATTTATTATTTGACTTCCAAATATCATTAGTACTCCGAAATTTATGATTGGATTTCGTATATACTTTACGAAATTTTACTAACCATCCAATTAATTCCACTATAGTACCATTAATACTCTTAACATTCAATTTGCTTATAATAAGGGCTTATCTATTTACATTTGTACCGTATAATAAATTCTGAGAGAATATATTACAACACCTATACATACAGTACATACTATTGGGAGGGTGTATTACAATTTCTCCCCCCTTATAAAATTTTGTCCTTGAAATTCATATAAACTACCTATCAAAGATAAATATACTGATGATACATCTGATCTTTCGATTTTTAGTTGGTTTCTTTCACGTCACGGTTCTACTATAGGACTTTAACTTTATACCTTATCACCTGTTTTATCCCAATATATAGGAGTTCTGTAGTTCCTACTGTATAATACTTCATGTGAAGTTATATCTACACTGATCTGATAACTATTGCTATCGGTAAACTCTGTTAATTGTAGATGATATTCTAGCTTTCCCTGAATTCCATAGCATACGCCCAAAGTATGTCTTCAAATTTCTGAATAGTCCTCAGTCGGAAAGGACTCACATGTACTGACTTTTCATTATCATGTCTATCATCTTTGATATGAAAATCTGTACTCTTTTCATTCTTAGTCTCTTTTCTCAACTTTACTATCTGAGAATCATGCATCTATCCTTTCTCATCAATTTAGTCAATAGGACTATTATTCTAGATGGACTTCACCTCCTCTCTCTGTATTATATATATATATATATATATATATATATATATATATATATATATTATTTGACTAGAATTGATCGAATTCTCCAACACAGCCTGATAACCTATACATTCAACAAAATCGTCAAACACCTGGAATTTTTTTGATTTCTGCTACATTGGTCTGCGATTTCCAGTTCTTAATAACCTCTACTTTCATTATTTAACTTTACTATTCTCATTAACATTAACCTAAATTATTTTAACTGAAAATTCTCAAATATTAGATAGACTTTAAACAAATCTACTATCACTACTACTCACTCTTTTAACTTGTAAATTGATAATACACTGCAACATAACTAGAGGAAGAACCTCACAAAATTTCTTAAATTTTCATTCTTCTCTACTCAGAAAAAAGAACTCTTTTTAATATGCAGCTAATTCTCATTTAACTTACAACTAAACTTATTTCATCAAAGACTACTATCATGTTACATTAATCTCCAAATGGGATTTGTCAATCAAAAACTGGTTCAAAGTCTTCTTATGCCTGATATTCAAACTACCTGACAGACACGCTCACAACGCGTGAGATAAATCTCAAGTGCAGGATGTGTCACAGTAATATATTCCTGTGAGTACGGGGTCGAATCCACAAGGAAGTTGTGGTAACTACTACTAAACTAAAGATGTAAATAAAAACAGAAATATAAAATCAATGAATTGGTGAATAATCTTTGTGAAAAGAAAAAAAAATAAACTTAATTAAAACTATGATCACCTTGAACCTTTTAAAATCATGAAACGATCACCAATATAAATTTAACTGTCTAAGGTTGGTCAAAAGTCATATAATTTACAAACTAATCCACCCACTTTTAATCTAATTTGTTTTCCTTGATTGGTCCACTTGTACACCTCAAAATTAATCCACCTAAATTAATTTCCACTATCTCATGTGTCACCAATGATTTATTATTTGACTCCCAAATATCACTACTACTCCGAAATTTATGATTGGATTTCGTATATACTTTACGAAATTTTACTAACCATCCAATCAATTCCACTATAGTACCATTAATACTCTTAACATTCAATTTGCTTATAATAAGAGCTTATTTATTTACATTTGTACTGTACAATAAATTCTGGGAGAATATATTACAACACCTATACATACAGTACATACTATTGGGAGGGTGTATTACATAAGGGATATTTTTAACATCCCGTAAATATATTGATAATATAATTAACACATTTAATAAAAATGGGGCTATTGAATTATATTAAATATATTTATTTAAAGGCATGTGGACTTGTTTCCTTTTGTAAGATTGAGTCTAGTTCACATGTGGACTTTTTGTGGAGGTCCAATAAGATTAATAAAATGGAAAAACAAAGATTGGCCCATGTCAATAGGGGTGGGCAGCATTAGCTAATGAATTTAGCTAAATTACTTTGTTTTGTTTCATTAGTTAATTAAATGGTAATTAATTAATTAATTGTTTGATTAAAAGTCAAAACACTTTTCTACTAGGAATTGGATTTCTAGTTTCATGCTATTTGTAATAGTAAGATAAGTATCAAAAACCTTATTTGATAAGGAGATAAATAAAATGAGTTATTTATCAAATCAAATTAGGAAGTTTTTGATATTTATCAAAACTCTAAAGTTGACTATTAGTCACTTTTATGAAATTTTGATAAGTCATTCAAATTCTCAATTATCCTTTAATAATTAAAGTTGATTGAACTCTTGCATTGATAGATTATTGGGTGAAACACAAATCCTCCAAGAAGGAGAATTCGGCCACCCTATATAATCTACCAAAGGGGAGTTCGGCCTAGAAAGGTTTTGGGTGCAAGTTGTGAGTTTTTGTAAGCTTTGATAAGTCAAGAAAAAACTCCCCATCTCTAGAAAAAAAAAAGTGTGAGAATTAGCCTGAGAGAAAAGAGAGAAAGAACACAGTGTTCTTAGTTTTCTCAGGAAGGTTTTGAGTGACTAACGAAAAAGAAAAGTTTTGTGTTTCTCATCCTTAGGTACACAATATAAAGAAAGGGAGTCCACACTCCAAGGTGATCCACATTCATGAAGGATTGGAAGATCTTGCAGTTCATAGTCGACGCAACGTCAAGCCTCACGTTATTCAAAAGGTATGTTACATTTTGTAATGTATTTAATTAACTATGGGTTAAAATCGCTCTTTTTGGAAAAATTTTAAAACGTACTAATGCAAACATTTTTGTTTTTTGCGCCTTCCGCTGCGCCGTACTCACCGTTTTTCCTACACATATGCTAGTAAAATTTGACCTAACCTAGGTGAAAAAGGAGAGAGGCAATTCTGCCAAGCAAGAAAGAAAGAGAGAAAGAAAAAAAGTTTTTTTTAACCTCTCCCTTTTGCAGGTACGATCGGCCAAGAAGATGAAGAAGTCTTATCCGTTCCTTTTAATGCGACCTTCATTCTTACCATGATGTGTCCACACACGCGTTGGCAGACCATGGGTCATACTTCGAAAGATCTGGTAGTGAATTAAATAATCAGAAAAACGTAATAAAAAAAAAGGTACGTAGTTCAAGAAACTGTTTTTCTGCGTATACACAGGAACTCATTCCTGATTGAAGAACGATTTCAATAAAGAAAATTTTTGAAACCCATTCCGCATGTTATTTTATAAAATAATTATTTTCTTCCCTTCAATAGTGCAACGACACATACAATCCTATGAAATCAGAAATATTTTCTGAGTGTGACTTTGTTCAAAACAAAGGTTAACACCATATCAGGTCCAGCAGATCTGATTGAAGGCTCCAGAAGAGCCACAATATTTTTATCAAGTGGTACTAAATTATATATCAATGATGCTTTATATTCAAGCAGATCCAGGAGAAATCTACTTAGTTTCAAAGATATACGGTGCAATGGATATCATATTGAGACTATAAATGAAAAGAATGTTGAATATCTAGGTATTACTTCCAATGATTTGGGCCGGAAGCTCATTGTAGAGAAGTTACGTGCTTTCTCATTTGGATTATATCATACGGTTATAAAAAATGTAGAGATTTATGCAGTTATGAACCAGAAGTTCTCAGATCCAAAAATATTTATACTTTGGCATGACCGTTTAGGTCACACAGGATCTACGATGATGCGTAAGATCACTGAAAATTCTTATGGACATCCATTAAAGAACCAGAAGATTTATTTGTTACGTGAGAATATATGTCCTGCATGTTCAGAAGGGAAGTTACTGATCAGACCATCTTATTCTAAAGTTAGTTTTGAATCCCCATCATTTTTAAAAAGAATTCAAGTAGATATATGCGGACCTATTCATCCACCAAGTGAACCATTCCACTATTTTATGGTTCTAATTAATGCATCTGCAAAATAATCACATGTTTGTTTATTAGCTACTCATAATATTGTTTTTGCAAGATTTGAAATTTTCTAGAGGAAGTTATACTCGTTTTCGTAACAGTGCACAGTCAGCCCATGAACCTCGACCAAGATCCGCGACCATAGCATTTGGTAGCAGCTAAGACAATTTGCTTCATCAAAACTGCGATCAAGAGCTATGACCAAGCCTAGTCGTAGATTCCAATAGCAGATTTCAAGCGCAAATTTGATCAGACTTCTAAACAGATTCGTCTTCAGTTCTTTTTCAGCCTATAAATTCATATTTTTTCATCATAACAAAAAAAAGAATGAGGAGGGAGACTTTCAAGCCACCAAAAGGGATCATTCCCCCACCAAATCTCCTTCCGTACAATACACAAATTCTTCCATACACCATTGAAGCCATCTTTCATCCATCATAGATCAAGAAACATTCAAGGAGAAGAAGAATAAGAATATTGAGAAGCTTTTGGATGATCACCATGAGTTTTTTCTTTCATAATTATCTTTTTATTGTTTATTTTTTCATGATGTGTAACTAATCCATAATTAGGGAATCGATGTGAGAAATATTAATTTCTTCATGTTAAAGACTATTGTTTTTATTCTATTCATGATTTAACTGTTTATTGTTTATATTTCTATTGTTGATGAACTAGGATAATCGTTGTTACGTGCTAGTTCTGAGTTTCATTAGAATATAGATAATAATTATTTGAGATTCCAAAAACTGGGATAATCATTGTTACGTGCTAGTTCTAAGTTATATAACTTCTAAATATGATAATCGTTGTTACGTGCTATTTAGAAGTTATATATCTCTAATGAATAATTGATGCATGATTTGTATGTTTATCATAAAATTGTGTGTTGATTCTTAAAATTCTTAGATCTTAATGGGTTCTTAGTGTTAATTACTGAATTCATGACCTAACGGCAGCGGTAATTAATATTGGGAATACTTGGTTAAATAATCTGAAAGATGATAACCATACCTATGTTAAGAAATAATCCTAAACTTGAATAGACACTTTCATAATATAGTTGGATACATAAGTGGATATGTTTGCATCATCGATGACCTAGATTCTTTTCCTATTCTTTCACAAACTCAAACTCTTTTCTCAGTGTTTTAATTGTTTTTCAGAATTCAAAACAAACTCAACTGCTTTTAAATTTCAGTTTTAATTAAATTAGAATTAGAGTAGTAGTTAAATCATCAATCTCTGCGGGATCAATCTTTGTACTTGTCGAAATTAAACTAACATATTAATTCGGGCACTTGTGATGTATAAAATAAGTACATCACAGGTCCACCCAGGCACATCTCAATCTGGCCTTTCCTACTTTTGAGGGACCCTAAGCTCGACCCCCTCAGGTATCCCATAGCTAAACCAAATTCGACTCATGTCGGCTTCGTTGAGATTGCTGGGAAGGTCATTTAAAAAGAAACCTAGAGGTCTACTTGGCCTAGCTGGAGGAGGCCTCAATGACCTAACAACAGTACGCGACCCACTAGGACGGTGAACAATCCTCACTCCACTGAGCGGCTCGACTACCACTGACTGGGGTCCCTCGTACATGGTCCAAGGGATGCCCTTAACATCAGTCCCTACCTTAGCATCGGCTATGGTGACCTCGACCTCTCGACTCACCCCAAAAGTCTATAGACATGTCCACCCTCTTGACATGTTGGCGACCAGACGTACTAAGGCCACTATACTTGTCTCGACTCGACACCATTTCTACAGGGGCTGTCGACCAAAACACGACACTTAGTAAGTATAAGCAATGAAGCCGATCATTCTACGCGACACTCTAACTCGACACTAATGCCCTACAGCCTATAGCTCGACAAACACTTTATTATGGGAAGGTTAGTGACCAACCTTGAACCTACTTACCCTACATCAGGAGCGAAGTGCCATTACGAGGTCGTACGACACTTCGACATCTTACTGTTGTTCGACCTATTCTACAAACAAGTTCAATGAGAATCCTAAGAGTACCTAAGGATCAAAATCAAGAAAAATTTGCTTTTTTCATTTTCCTACTCGAAGAACAGCAAGAACAACAAAGTTTATCTCTCAAAAGCAAAACAAAACAAGAGCGAAGTTTGGAAAACTTACTAAAAAGAAGCCGGAATCAGAAAGACCGCGTCGAAAAGTGCCAAAGATCCACTTGAAAGCCTAAACCGTCATCGGAGATGAAACGTTCAACTGGACCTTGTTGAAACTCTGTGAGAGGAGATGACATGAAAAACAAGAAGATGAAAATGAAAGTGAACATGAAAGAGTAAAAGAAATGGGAGTTATGAAGCAAAATGTTGGTGACGTGGCACCCAACTGTTAGGCACGTTCCTCCATAACTGTCAGCTCGAAACATGAAAGGTCCAGTACCTTCCCAATGCAATGCAATGATTGCAAAGCATAACTGCAGGCAAACGAACAGTCAATCACCTTGACTTTCCTACTCGACATGGTCGCTCGACTATGGTCGAGTCCACGTTGATCACCATGACTTCAATTGCCTACATGACATGGTCAAGTAACAAACGATATGAACTCGTGGGAATAACAAAGCACCATGCTACTTGACTCAACACATTAGGTTCCCATGACTCGACCATTAGAGGAACAGTCAAATGGTTACCTTATGAGGCGATACATGTAAGTCCAGAACAAGACCCTGACTCTCTACCTGACATTGTCGAGCCATACGTTGACTCAATGAGAATGCAAGATTTCTACTCGACTTGACATTGTCGAATCATATGTCGATCCATATCGACATAAAATTCTACATGACATGGTTGAAACAACTATGGTCGAGACCATGCAATGGCTCGACAATACATTGACTACCTACTCTACATAATTGAGCCATTAACAAACGTGACTCCTGGAAATGTGACATTTAGGGTTGACCCCTCCATCTTATTCGACCTGGTCAAACCAACATGACAAACTCCTTGACATAAGCACTTGGATCAAAACAAGGAGTTTGAAGACAAATTGTAGTGGCCAAAATCAATCAGAACCAAGTCTTAGGCCCAAGAGAGTTTTAAGTCCAAACTAAATATCACAAGGCTTAAAGCCCAAATTACATAAGCCAACCTTCTTCAAGGCCCAAGGCTTATTAGAACTCATAACTTGGATACACATATGATCCAAGCCCAAAGCCAAATACTTTGAAACTTCCTTTGAAAACCTAAAGAGCTAGTGAAGACCCAAAGTGGGGCCCGTATTTCGACTAATGACTGGTCAACCCGAGCCTATAACCATCAGACTTCTCATTTGAAGTTTGATGGACCAAGTCAAGGATGCAATCAAGCCCTCCTTGATCTTAGCCGAAATATTATGGTGGGTGATCCACCCGTTAACACACCTATAAATACATAAACCCCCAGTCTGACCATCAGTGATCGCCGTTCATTTGCAACTCCAATCATCGACAATCGTTGCTCATTCGTAACTCCGATCACCACATCCCTACGGCTCCGATCATCGACGATTGAGTCTTGCTATATAGGAAGTATCTTTACCTCCATCTCTACATTTTACACCTACTCTACTACAGTTTACTGACTTGACCGTCGGAACGTACTTAGCCGGCACCGTCCCGGTGTCCCAAGCGTTCTACTGGTCACGTGTTCTATGGTCTTACGGGTTATAGTGCTCGAATTATTACCCTACCATTTTTGTGGTATACACCTAGGTTCTTACTCTCATTTTATCGTCAAAAGATGGAATGACCTATTTATAGTTGAAACCAAAAAGCCCAGCACTACCCAATTGAGCTACTTGGAGGTCGCATTGTAGGTGGCACTTGACGTAGAAAGGTACATTATGACCTACTGGTACGACCTACAGCTCTCTCTGTCGAGTCGCTTCCAGGTCGTGTTATCAGGCAGTGTACACCGCTTTGCCTCGTAACTTAGAGGCACTACATGTAGATAATGCTGCCAGGTTATGCTGGCAGGCTGCGCATACTGCCGTACCCCACGACCTGGGAGCGCTTCGTTCAAGTAGCACTACCGGGTTATGTTGTGAGCAGTAAGCACTGTCTTGCCTGCATTAACGTCGACTTTGAGAAGGACTTGGGTATGGTGGCTTTTGAAGGATTTCCGAACACGTAAAAACAACCTTCGTTGCAAAAATGCCACGGTTGACAAACACAACACACCTAACTAATGCAAGATGATCGACAACGAACGATCAACCTAACACAATATTGAAACAAAACAATATTATATAAAATATGCAATGCGTGTATGCAATCTAAATGCTTTCAAGAGTTAAAGTCATACTATCGTTTACCATGAGAGCCGAACTCTTAAAGACGTTTCCATGCTCGTATATGTCTTGATCTTAAAGTGCAAGTCCAAGTTGAAAGACCTAATGAGCTAAAGCATGACAAGGAAATGAATTTTCGTTACGGATTAAAACCAACAACTGCAAAGTTGGGCCTAATAATCTTTAATTTTTATTTTTCATTTATTTATTTTTAAAAATCTGATATGTACTCCCAAACCGTGAGATTACAATCACACAAACATGGAGTTTTGTCACCTGAAATTAGGGGTGACGTTTTCAAGTTGGGTTGAATATTTTTCAACCCCAATATTACACTCATCAGCTTCCAATATTTCCTCTAGCAGTGACAATGACAATGAAAAGTAAGCCTGTCTATGCAACACAATGTGTTCTAAACCAAGATGATTACACCTTAATAATCAATGATCCTCTAAAAAAATAACAATATTTTAGACAATTACAACAAAATATTCTCAACGGAAAAGAAAAAGAAAAGAACAATTTCCAGAAACAAATAACGAAAAATTTATAAAACCATTTGTTCCCTCTAATTTTGATGAAGATATCCTTGGACGCATCATAAGAAAGTCACAATTCCAGACTTACAAGAAAAGATCAATACAGTTAAGGAGAAATCAAAGAACTTTGAAATTTAACAGAAAAACTACAAAGACAAATTTTAGAACAAAAAACACAGCACAGTAATCATTGTCCATCATCATCTAGCGATGATTCTGACAATAATTCAAATAATGAACACAAGGACGATAATAACCTTGCCATTGACAATATCATAAATCATGTTACAATTCAGAAGTAGTATTGTAACATTGACATCAGGATTTCAAAAGACTTCCATGCTTCTTCTACTATTTGGAAGTTGGGGAAAATCTAGGTCTGGACCAGATTTTGAACTTGCAAAATATCAGTCATAATCTGTACAAGTTGAACTAGATTGGATACTGAAGCATATTCAAAGACCCACAAGTTTGCATGCTAAGGGATTATGTTACAAATTGCATATGCCAATAAAAGGCATCATCACTGATCCCATCCATAACTTCCCATCCTTCTCTTCAGTTTCACTGATAAGCTTCATTGTCTTTCCTTCACTATCTTCTAAAACTTCCAAAACTTCTCCCTTTTCGCTAAGCTTGATCACCGTTGCGTGGACCTTCCCTCCTATCAGCATTGAGTGCACTTGTTTAAAGCTAAGTGGAAATTTCAATAGCGCTTTCCCAACCCATGAATTAAAATGAACAATCTTTCCGAGAAGTGTAGTCTTTGAATGCAACGCGACCCAAAACTCCCCATTTGAATTCCTTCTGATATTGTCTGGGTACCCTGGAAGCTCCGCAAAAACATCAACCTTTCCGGTATTAGGACCATGAAGCCAATATCTTAAAATCCGAGCGGTAGTGGTTTCAGCTACAAGTACAAAGGTGCGGTCTTTGCTTAATGCTACACCATTAGCAAAGGCGAGGTCTCGTAGTAAGACTTTTACTTCTTTGGTTGATTTATTGTATTTTATTAACCTGCCTGTCTTGTCTCCACTTAATATTGAAGCCATGAATTGCCTGCAAACAAAAATTAAAAATTGATCACTAATGAATTCTAGTCAAGTTCAATAATCAGACATGAAAATTAGATTGAAATCTAACATAATGAAACCTCCATTTTTACAAGGAGAAGAGTGACGAATAAAATAATGAAATTGGTAGCAGAACATAAATTAGTAATTTCCTTTTTGATTGCCCAAAAAACCAAAACTAAGAAAATAGCCTATTGCAGCACTGGACTTTTCAACCTCCTTGACGTCATTCAGTATCTGCTTCTTTTAGGAGTCAATTTTGAGAAAATTACTATAACTTATTACATGCATCAAGAGATGGATATTTTTTTCATTTGTGAACTTCGATATGGAAGTTTTTGGTGCTTCCCATAGATTAAAAATTAGCTAATATTTATATTTATTCTATCAGATATGCAAAGTTTGATGATCCATAATACTGGTTTTACATTCTTTATTTTATTAACAGCAACGAGTTTGACAGTTTTTTAGTGTTCCAACTAACAGACCATAACCATTCAAAACTTCAAATACAATGAACTTTGGCTCAAGATTCTTTTTTCTGTTTTTCCCCTTCTTTTTTGCTTTTTTTGCAGAATTCTTCTAGAATTGCTTCTAAATTCACTGTTAGTAGGAGAAGATAAGCCAAAGCATCTTGCATCATATCCTAATATATATTTCCACCTCCATTATTTTTGCTAAAGCTAAAACAAGCCACTATAAAGGGACAGAACCAAGTTCCAAAACACATATTATATCCAAACTCCCATAACAAGAAGACAAGAGTTATTTTGTGGTCAGATACCTTCTCTGGAACATTGAGCTTGATTCTGAGAAGTAAATAACATCTTCATGATCATCAATGTCCATATCATTAGTGAAGCGGAATGGCTGGCCTTCAGCTTCTGTGACAAGTTGAGTGGCCAACCCTCCTTCAGGGCCAACAACTAAAAAGCCAAAGTAGGCATCAGCAATGTACAGATCTCCTGTTTTCTTATCAAATCGTAGTCCTAACGGCCTTCCACATATGTGCTCCATATCTGGCGCAAATGGACGAACACACTCCTTCCTTGAAAAATAAAGTTCCCAATTAATCAAAGCAATGAAAAAAGATATCAGCATCCCTCCTTTAAAAAAAAAAAATTATACGCATCAATTGAATAAATTTGAATACATGGGAGCTATGTCAACAATTTACAAGGCAGCCACTAAATCGTTTCACTTCACTAACCATCAATTCTATTGACCTAGTTCAATTGGGAGCTGTTTAACAATTAATGAAAATAACTTAAAAATTTAAACATATCCACCCATCACTATATATTTTTTTGTTTCCCTTTCTATATCAGTGGGTGTATGGGAGTTTTTATAGGAAAATGAGCAGTTGAAAACTCTTGTTTCTTTTATGATTGATCATATCCTGATGAGGTAATCATGTAAAGTAGCAAGGGGATGCAATCATTTTAGGTTCATATTCATCAAGTAATAAAAAAATATGTAATAAACATAAGCACATAGAAATTCAAGTGCAAGATTGCATGTTACTTAACTAGGAGCAGATACGATATATAGGTAAGTTGGCTGGTGAAATCTTTGGCAGAATAACAAATCCTTCAGTTAAATCTTAACTTCAGGGGAGAAAGCGACTTCTGGACAGCAAAGGAACAACCCCAATGCGTACTTGAACAAATCTATTTCCATATTCAGTTTATTGGTGTTGTGCAGCTTTTAATAAAATTCAACTGTTGCATGCTAAATTGGTACGTTAACTAATTCCAAATTAAACATGGCAAAATATAAACAAGAGGTCGGGTGGACATTTATTCAAGACATAAATGGGTGAGCCTGTAGTTGGTTTGAGTTAAAAAAGTATTTGTAGAACAATTTGATAACGAATGCATAACAAATCAGTAATGAATTATATTTCTGCCATTTTCACTCCATCTTCTCAATTACAAGTAAAGTCAAGAAACTCAAAAACCAAAAGATCTCCCTCTGTTCGATGAAGACGGTGATTGTAAACGTTGATTTATCTTGTATATTCTGTACAAAATATATGTGTATAATAGTATAGTTGAGACCTTAAAGAAGTTTAACAACAGATAGATAGAACAGAAAATGAACTGAATTTTCCAGATTAATAAGAATCTTTTTAGTTTAACAGTGAATGGTTTTTAGCAGTCTTTTCAATTCAGCCTCCTACCATCCACTCAGGTGTTTTGATTGCCTAATGGATGATCAAATTGAATTGAAATGAATCGCCAATTCACACGGATTGAAACCAAGTCCATCAAACTTCCAATTACTCCAGAACAAACGATTCACTTGTTTATGTACTTCAAATTTTCTAATAACAAATTGTTTTTCAAGTTTTCAACACAATTGAGTGGTTGACCATACAAAGTAATCTTAAAATTTGCTATATATATATATATGGAAATGTTTTTGAAAAATAATTGGTTTGTTTGGGAGAGTGGTACCTCTGAGAAGTAGTGACGGCGAAATCGGTCCAACCAAGATCATCTCCTCTCCACTTGAGAATACGACCGTCGGCGACCCCGGTGTACGGACCCTCTCCATTGGGATCGAAAGCAAGACTCTCCGGCCCGAAAGCTCCAGTAAGATGGACTATCTTGCAAGTGTGAAGGCGGTCACTGGAACCAACTATGGAAGGAGGAGCAAAGAAATTGAGCAGTGTGTTTGGTTGTGATAAAAGTACAGCGACAATCGCTACCAATGCTGTCGTTGTTAATACAAGCTTCGCGTTCATGGCTTCTTCTCCCGAAAGTTATCCGATTTTACAGAATACAGATGTCAGATACTTGACTCTCCGTTCTCACTTCCACTCTATTAAACTGGCAATGGCCAATGAGTAGGTGTTAGCTTCTTTGTCTTCTTATTGTCAAATTTCAATTTAGTCCCTAACATCTTTTGACACTATAATATTTTGTTTTTTGGTAAACCGTAAAAGGTGACACTATAATATTGATTCTGTGTGATCCCTAAATTTTTTATTTTTTTTAAATAATTCAATTATAAAATTAATTATAAATTTATCGTACCTATTGATATCAATCATCAGCAATTATTAAACGAACGGTACGAGAGAAAATACATATATATTAATCATCATCAATCATTAAATGCACGGTCGAAGAGAATATACACATGAAATGCAATAACCACTTGAATTATAAGTTGATGAATTCATTTTGTTTAATTTTATTTTAAGTTTACAGATTTTATTTTTATTTTTTAATGTAAAACATGTAATGCAGCGCTTCGAGACTAAAATATTTTTATATTAAAATGATACATTTAACTTTTTGAAGTATTGGGAAGAATAGAATTTAAAAATCATAAGTTTACTGATATTTTGTCTCTTTTAATTAAAAAATTGAGATTTAGAAAACAAAATATGATTTGAATTTATTTCTGCAGGACAAATAGTGAGTACAAACTACATAAGACAGAGAAAGAAACAGTGAGGAACACTGAAGAATTTTGGAAAATTTTCACTACCGTTTTAATCCTTTTCCAGACCAAAATCAAGTGTGGGTATTTACATTTGTGTTCAGAGAGAACTTCCTGTTGATCATGATCATTCTCCGACTGATAATATAACCGGTAATCAATCTCATCGCTTTCGTAATTCAGATTTTCTGGTGAACTGTATGTGTTAAATAGTGAAGACAATTTTTCAGGCCCAAAATAAGGCCCAAAAAGGTGGATAGTAGCCCAAATAGTATTGGTCTGACCCAATAGGAATAGTACGGGTGAATATGGATATATAAATAGTATCGGGCTGACCCAGTGAACAGGATGTAATCAGTGACGTCAACAGTATTGACCGTATACGTGAACAGTATCGTACACGTGAACAGTTCCCGGTGAACAGTACAGTACTACCCGAAATTTTCCTATAAATAGCCCTCCTCATTCATTTGTTAATTCATCCCAAAATCAAGTCTTTTCTCCTCCCTTAAGTGTATTCTCTCCTCTTGTAAGGTTGTTCTCTCCTAGAAAATTAGAGAGAGGTTGTAATTATTTTTTGGTCTAATAAAGTCATTCTATTTTTGCCCGTGGATGTTTCTCTCAAATTAATTGGGGGTTTTACCACGTAAATACTGTGTCTCCAGTTCTTCTCCACCTTTCTCAAATCTTTACTTTAGTTGCGGTTATATTGTTTCCACATACAGTTTCCTAACAGTATGAAATCAGAAAATTTGTATTATAATATCAATAGCTATGAACTCCATCTATAAGTATGGTTAGTCATTTTGCTAGACCGATCGTTTTCAGCTTCATTTTATTTATAATTGTGTTCGTCTTTAAAAGAGAAAAATGTTGATCGATTAACGTGTTAGTCGGCATTATTAAGTTTAAGGATCAGTTATCCCAAAATCGGCACCACCTACTATGAATTTGGGCTTTGGTCCAATAGAAAAAACTGAATGCTTGGGCTATTATTGACCTATTGCCGACACCTATTTGACGCCCCCTTATTGCCTAAAGAAGCACAACTTGTTTAAATTTCACATATATAAATTAATATCCTTCCTTTTTATACACCCCTCTACATATTGGAATTTGTCGGCTCATCGTTCATTTTCAACAGTGTGTTCTTTTTACTAGTCCACCAAGGAGAAAAGGTACAATGCAAGAAATGTTGCATCAATCGAGCCTGGGAATTTGAGATAACAGTGAGCACTTCTAAAATTTGGTTTCAATCAAATTCCTAGCCATGGACAATATGCACTTCTAAAATCTAAAATATTTGTGCGATTGTTAAATCAATAAATATATATTTGCATAAATTAAAGAGTTAAAAGATAGAGAAAATTAAACTCAATAATTTATAGTGGTCAGCCCCAATTCATACCTACATCCACTCTTACAAGTTTCACCGAGCTTAGATTTGTCTACCAATCGAAGTCCTCCAAGGCCGCAGGTTCTTTACATGAGTAAAATAGATGTCTCTTTACACCAAACTCACTAAGAAAATACTCATCTCCTTAGTCATTTAATTTCTCATGTAAAGGACCTCATTTTTACAAGTGTGCAACACCCAAAAGCAGAATAAAATGGCTACAAGCACAAACAAATAAGAAATAAGCTTAAGAGTATGTATGATATAATTTGATGGCTCACACATGCTCAAATATCATTTGGAAACTTCATATTGGTAATATGAAAGCTTTTAAGGCTCTTAGAAGTCTTTTGGACAAGCTAGATGCTTGATTTATAAAAACATTTCAAAAACTAGCCTTTAAATAGCCATTGGAACAATTATGATGCTCGATCGAATAATCTATCGGACGATCATGTCTGTCCTTTTAAAAAGCAAATGAGTTAAGCTCTCTGATGGATGACCTATCGAATGACCATGTCTGTTCTTCTAAAAAAAAAAATAAGAATTCATCCAAGTTTAGATTTATCCACTAATCAAAGTCCTCCAAACCCACATGTTTTTTATAAGTTCTTTATGTTAGTATATAACTTTAGTTTAGTATAGCCCATTGGGCTTAGTCCATTTCTTGTACATTGCCTATATAAGGCCATCTCTATTGTACATTGTTTACACAATCAATATACACAATTTATATTGTTAACATGGTATTAGAACATCCTTTCACTATTTACACTGCTGATGGAACTCGTATGTCTGTTAGTCATAAAGGAAAAATCTCCTCACCTGGTTTATCTCTTAGTGACACTTTTCATATCCCAAAGTTATCTCTCAATTTGCTTTCTGTTGGTCAACTTTGTGAATTAGGCATAGATATTCTCTTTACTAATCATGGTGTGTATGTGCAGGATCCTCGGACGGGTCAAGTGCTTGGGACAAGCCGTAAGGTTGGTCGTATGTTTGAGGTTCATGACTTGAAGATTCCTTCACAAGTTGCTTCGGCCGCTGCTACCATTGCCACCCCCTCACCTGGTCTATGGTATGCTCGTCTTGGTCATCCATCATTATCTCGTCTTCAGTTGTTAGCTTCTCAAGGTCATTTAGGTTCAATTCAGTTTCAAAAATTTGATTGTTCTTCTTGTCATTTTGGTAAACAAACAAAATTGTCCTTTAGTAATAGTGTCTCATTTTCTTCGGCACCTTTTGATCTTATACATTCTGATATTTGGGGTCCTGCTCCTGTTCCTACTGAGGGGGGATCTAGATATTTTGTCATATTTGTGGATGATTTTTCTCGATATACTTGGATTTATCTGCTTCATCATAGGTCTGAACTTGTGTCTATTTACCAAACATTTCATAAAATGATTCAAACACAGTTCAATCGCACCGTTAAAGTCTTTCGATCATATAATGCTCAAGATATAATGATAAATCTTTCTTATCCTTTTTAGACAGTCATGGGACCCTTACTCAGCGATCTTATCCTTACACCTCTCAACAAAATGGTGTGCAGAACGAAAACATCGTCACATTCTTGATGTTGTTCGCACCCTTCTCATTTTTGCCTCTCTTCCTGAGCGCTTCTGGGGTGAGGCCGCACTCACTGCTGTGTACACCATTAATCGTATTCCTTCACCAACCATACAAAACAAATCACCATTTGAGCTTCTCTATGGTCAATCCCTTGACTACTCCTCTCTTCGGGTTTTTGGTTGTGTTTGCTTTGTCTCTCTTCCTCCTCATGAACGCACAAAGCTCCAGCCTCGTGTTCATCTCTGTTGTTTTCTTGGTTATGGTGTATCTCAAAAGGGGTTTCACTGCTATGATCCCATTTATCATCGTCTTCGTGTATCTCGTCATGTTGAGTTTTGGGAACATCGTTCTTTCACGAGTCTTCAACAGTTTCTTGCGTCCTCTTCCTCCGAGTCTCCCATTTTTACTAATCTTTTTATCCCTCTCTATCCTGAACTTGTGGAGGATTCTTCGACATCGGCTGCCTCTCCAGACGACTCATCTCCGGCTCTCTCCCCGGCATCTGACCTGCCTGTCTTGGATCCTGTGGCACCATCGTCTCCTGAGTCTCTTGTTGATCCTGAACTCCATCGTTCCACTCGGGTAAGCATTCCTCCCCCTTATCTCACTGATTATCACTGCTCTTTTGCTCTTACCACCCTCTATGAACCTCACACCTATCGTGAGGCTCATACTGACCCTCTTTGGCAGCAAGTTATGAATGAAGAACTAGATGCCCTTCAAAAGAATCACACTTGGGATATGGTTGACTTGCCTCCTGGTCAGTCTATAGTAGGTTGTCGATGGATTTACAAGATCAAGACCAAGGCTGATGGATCTGTTGAATGATACAAGGCTCGCCTAGTTGCCAGAGGCTTTACTCAGGAATATGGCATTGACTATGAGGAAACTTTTGCTCCTGTTGCTCGCCTTACATCTGTCAGATGTCTCATTGCTGTGGCTGCTATTCGCCGTTGGCCTCTTTATCAAATGGATGTGAAGAATGCTTTTCTAAATGGAGATCTTCAAGAAGAAATGTACATGCAACCACCCTATGGCTATCCACACTCCGGCAGACAAGTTTGTTGTCTTCGTCGTGCTCTTTATGGCCTCAAGCAGGCTCCTCAAGCTTGGTTTGAAAAGTTTAGCTCAGTTGTTACTCAGCAGGGTTTCACTTCGAGTCCTCATGACACTGCTCTCTTCATCCGACGATCTTCTGCTGGTATCACTCTTATTCTTCTTTATGTTGATGATATGATTATTACTGGAGATGATTATGCAGGTATCCGCTTTCTTCAGTGCTTCCTTAGTCAGCATTTTGAGATGAAAGATCTGGGCACTCTCAGTTATTTTCTTGGGCTTAAAGTTACCTTATCCTCCGATGGATACTATTTTTCTCAAGCTAAATATGCTTCTGATCTTCTCACTAAGGCCGGTATCACCGACAATAAGACTGTTTCCACTCCCTTGGAATACAATGCAAAGCTCACACTCTTGGATGGTGAACCTATATCCGATGCTACTCGCTATCGTCAATTGGTTGGTAGTCTGATCTATCTCACTGTTACGCGTCCGAATATTTCGCATGCTGTAGGTATGGTTAGTAAGTTCATGGATGCCCCTCGTTCTATCCACTATGCTGCCATTCTTCGGATTCTTCGATATGTCAAGGGCACTCTTTATCATGGTCTACACTACTCCTCTCGGTCATCTCTCGAGCTCCATGCTTATTCAGATGCGGATTGGGCAGGTGATCCGATTGATCGATGTTCTATCACAGGTTTTTGTTTCATGTTGGGTACTTCTCTTATCTCATGGCGTAGAAAAAAGTAGGATGTTGTTTCCCGTTCCAGTACCGAGGCTGAGTATCGTGCCCTTGCCAGCATCACCTGCGAACTTGTCTGGCTTCGTTGGCTCTTGGCTGACATGGATGCTTCACAGCCCACTGCCACTCCTATTTATTGTGACAATCGTAGTGCTATCTACATTGCTCATAATGATGTCTTCCATGAACGCACCAAGCACATTGAGATCGACTACCACATCACTCGTCAGCATCTCAATAAAGGCATTCTAAAGTTGTTCTCTATCTTCTCTGCTGACCAGCCTGCTGATACTTTCATCAAGTCTCACCCGCCTGGTCGTCTTCGAGATCTTATATCCAAACTCCAGTTGGCTTCCTCATTGCCACCTCGAGTTTGAGGGGGGGGTGTTAGTATATAACTTTAGTTTAGTATTAACCCATTGGGCTTAGTCCATGTATTAGCCCATTGGGCTTAGTCCATTTCTTGTACATTGCTTATATAAGGTCATCTCTATTGTACATTGTTTACACAATCAATATACACAATTTATATTGTTAACACTTTACACTAAACTCAGTAAGAGAACACTCATCTCTTTAGTCACTTAACCTCTCATTAAAGGACCTCATTTTTACAAGTGGTTCAACACCCAAAAGTAGAACAAAATGGCTACAAGCACAAACAAATAAGATAATTTAAGCTCAAGAGTATGTATGATATAATTCGATGGCTTTAAGCATGCTCAAATATCATTTGGAAATTTCATATTGCTACTCGTAAAGTTTTTAAGGCTCTTAGAAGTCTTTTGGACAAGCTAGATGCTTGATTTGTAAAACAAATTCAAAAAACTAGCCATTAAATAGTCATTGGAACAATTATGATGCTCGATCAAATGACCATGTCCGTCCTTCAAAAGGCAAACGAGTTCAGCTTTTTGGTGGACGATATATCGAATGACCATGTCCGTCCTAATAAAAAAAAGAGTTCAGCTTTCTGGCGGACGACCTGTCGGACAACCATGCGTGTCCGAAATAATTATAGTTTGGTCCCTATACTTTTAAAATAGTCCATTTATACCCCTATATCATTACATCATAGTCCATTTTATTTTATAAACTATCAATTTTACCCCTTATGTTCATCCAGGTTAGTTTTTTTTATGTCTAAATGAAAATTTTAAGTCCAAACCAATCTAGATGGGATCCAATATTAACACTCAGGATTATAATATAAACATGATTAACGGATCCTAGGGTCCAATCTGAGTCAATTAAGCCAAGTCATTCAAATCACATGCAAAAATAAACTATGTTTACAAGATATAAATTTTTAAAGCCTAAAACTGGGCTTGCTTGGTTCAAGCTTTAAGAGAATCTTCCTTTGATATCCAAAAGCTTGATTTATTGCTCGTCTATGGATGAAAATGAATACTTCAATACACTACACATTCCAAGTTGCCTTCTTTTTAATTTATAATTTCAGTATGCTTGAAACTTTAGTACATCACATTCACATCAAACTTTGTTAGAACTTCATTAATGTTTATTATCATCAAAATCAAACATTAAAGTATTAAAATAACATAAACAAGCTAGACCAAGCCCATCAAGTCACTTGGCATATAAATTTTACGTTAAAAAAATAATATCTAATATGAATTATATTTATCGCTTTACCCTTTCAGCAATGTTAGGGGTGAGCAAAAAAACATGAACCAATCCAATCCAAACCGAACATGGGTGTTTCGGTCGGTTTTGGTTGAGGGTCGGTTCATGTTTGGTTTTAAAAGAGACAATCGAAAAAATTCTATTTTGGGTATCCAAACCTGAAACAGAATTGAACACCCTTTTACATACATAAAGAAAACCTAAAACTAATTTTCTCTCTGCCATTATAGCTAACCCAACAACGAACACTCTTATTGTCTGGTGGAAGCACCACAGCAGCTCTTAGTCGTCGTCAGCTAGTCGCATTCCTTGTCAGCTCAGTTGTTGTGTTCCTCACTGAGGATTTTCTGGCTTTTTCTTGGGCTATGATGATCATTTTATCTTTACCACCATCGCTACTTGAGCTCAGCCTCGCACAACGGTGTTGGTAAGTTTTCTTACACTTCTATTTTTAATTACCAAATGATGCAATCCTATGATCACGAGTTGCCTCATCATTTCAAACTTATTACTTCTAATCTCGTCACGCGATTCTATGACACAACCCAATGGTTGCAGGTTGTTGATCATGAGTTCTTTTTGGTGAGTTCCTAGATTAACTCATGACCTCGTTTCGCGAAACTCATGTTTGCGGTTCCATTCTAGAGAGCTCCTGGTATGGATGGCGAGGTTGGATCGCAGGTGCTTCACATGCATCTTGCAACCTTGTGATGCAATCTCATGGTTGCCAGAGAGAGACGCTTGTTGTACTAATGTGTCAGGCAAGGTGCTACCGAACGCTAGTGGTTTTCGCTAATGGGTTGTTGCTGGTTTCAACCTGCAATCGTAAGGTGCTATCAAACGCTAACGGTTTTTGCTATCGGGTTGTCACTGGTTTCAACCCACGATCGGACGCCAACGATTTCTGTTAGGAACTTTTTTATGTGAAATCTTGGGCCCTCTTAATAGGACGCTTGAAATTTTGAAAACCCCAGGGGTACGTTTGTTTGGCAGGAGTGGACTGAGATTAGACTAATCTCAATCCGTCTTGCATTTGTTGCCCGCACAGGATTGGATTTCCCCAATCTTGTGTGGGCAAATTGTCCAATTGGGCGGGGGCGGGGGGGGGGGGGGGGGGGGGGGGGGGGGGGGGGGGGGACCACATAGCTTGGGACTAATAGTCCCAAGCTGTTTTTTTTTTTAAAATTAAATATTTTATTAAAATTAAAAAAAATTATATTTCAATATTTAATTTTAAATAATTTTATTTATTGTAAAATAATTTAAATATTTTTTAACCAAAATAATTAAAAAATAAATAATTTTTTTAAGCTAAAATTAATTTAAAATTTTAATTTTTTTTATTAATTTAAAATGATCTTACTTTACTTAAAAATTAATTTAATTTAATTTTATACAGACTAAGCTCATACCAACACAACTATTTTTAATCTAATCTTATACTACACTAAAAAGAAACAATATTATTTTTAGTTCAACTCATACTGCACCAAACACATCAGGGCATGCTTAATACATATAACATAACTATATTTTGTCAAATCTCATATTACACCAAATAAAGCACGAGACTTAAGTGTCCGGTACTAGCCTTTTTTTTCACTTTTTATTTTTTTATTTAATTAATTAATATAATATATTTTATTTATAATTAAATTCAAAATATCTAATATAAATATGTTTAATTTTTTAAAAAATTAAATTTTATTTAGACTTATTTGAAACAGAAAGAGAAAAATTCTCTCTCAAACTTTCAATCTTGATTGACTCATTCTCTCTTTCTCAAACTCTATACCCTTATACTCTTCATGTGTTAGATTCATTGGCTATTGTCTCCATTGCCTCTCAAAGTCCATATATATAGTTGTCTCCCTTCTTGACTTGTATTTGCTACTTTCCATTACACAGTGTAATTTTCTTGTGGTTGTTGGAGATACAGGTTATGTTTTGTATTGACAAGGATTATTGCATACATCTTATATCCTAGATAGTGTAGTTTGTTATGTCTAGCAATCTATACATTGTGCATGTTTATTTCACGTTCACACATAGACACATTGTTGAAAATTTCTCTTGAGTTCAAGTCTCGTTAGCTGGAGGTTCGTCTTGCACAAGTATTATAGTCTTGTTAGTCGAAGGTGTCGGCAGATCAAGCGATTGATTGAAACTTTGTATGAGATTAAATCTTTTCAATTCGAGGTCAAGTTGGTTGAGCATTAGTCAAGCACCAATCTAAAAGGCCCACATGGTAGGTAGATTTAAGTTATTACCCAATAGGAGTGGACTCAGAAGTAGTAAATTTGAGGGTGTAATTAAATTACCACATAGTGGATTGTTATGACGCAAGTGGTCAACGGGTGGTTGGTCCCACAATTTTTTTTACCTAGTGGAGGTTTTCCATGTAAAAATCAAGTTTTCAATGTCTCTATCACTTACTTGATTTTATTTGTTTATTCTGTTGTGCTTGGAGTTATTATCGAAAAATTGGGTATAAAACTATTCACCCCCCTCTAGGTTGTTAGTGACATTCTTAGTATACACTTTCAAACGAAATCTCTCGAAGAACTCTTGAGTACTCTTGGAAGCTTGGCATTTTTTATGAACCTTTAATATGTCAACTTTACGCTCTAACTTAAGCTATGTAAGAATTACAAACAAATAGCGTTTTGCTCAAGAAATTACAACCAACTAAAATAATGACCTTACAAAAAAAGATAACTTTAAGAAGAAATGTGTATGTTGGAGGTGTGGACAATTCGTACATGTAAAAGGGATTGTCAGAGTAATTCAGCAAGTTCGGCAAAAGGCTCCGAGGATGGGGATACTTCAAGCGTCCTCTCTCTCGTTAATGTGGAAGAGGATGGTATTCTTTAAAAGGAGAACATATACATCCTCACGATATGTCGCTAAATGACCAAGTTACCATGGAAGAGGATGTGTTACTACGAGCGGGTCCAGAAGTTTGTACATGGGAATTGGTTAGACAATGATGCATGATGTGTGGTGGAAAAGATGTTGAAGACTAAGAAACTTTCAGTAAGTCTAACATAGGGGTTACACCATATTTTTTCAGCAAGTTTATTTAACATGTGCTGGAAGAAATTTTAGGATGGATTGTTTCCAATTAGTTGTAACTTTATGTTGGGGTATGGTGATTCTTGGTGTTGAGAATCATAGTTGTCAGAGAATGAATTTTTTTTTTTTTTTTAAAGGAATGCTTGCCAAGGGGTGGTTTGTTAGGAATTGCCTCGTATTTCTAAAATGATCAAACTATATTATACTGATACGAATGAGATATCGTTGGAAAGAGGAGTTTTTTGAAGAAGTTTTGAGACTACTTTAGCTCCAATTAAGATTCTTTGGCTCCGAATAAAGTGTTTTAGTTCCAAGAAAGCTACTTTACCTCTAAGTAAAGTGTTTTGGCTACAAGAAAGCTACTTTACCTCCAAGTAATCTCACACAATAAAGAGTTATTTTTTAAATTGGACTAATGAGGGTAATTTGTAAAATAGCATCGGGTTATAGTTTTTGGTAGAAATAGTACCTAAATGGGCATTGAGACCATAATGCCTATATGACTCCACTATAATAGCTTTTTGATAGAGATTCACGTGACAATTTTTCTTTTTTCTTTTTTTTTCCTCCCTTGGTCTTAGTATAATTAGATCACGACCAATGGACATATCCCGGTGTCATATACCTAGATCACAGCCAGGAGAGAAAGAAAAATAATAAAATAAGGGTTTTTTATTACTTTTTTTTATTTATATTGGTGAAAAACTTAAAAAGAGAGAAATTCGTTAGAAACTTAGAGAGAGAGAGAGAGAGAGAGAGAGAGAGAGAGAGAACTCTTAAGAGATAAGGAAAAAAAAAACTCAAAGATCAAACCCAGGCAATCACTTTAGAGGGGTAAACTGATGTTTATATCTAAAATGGTGTTATTTCTTAAAAGTTTAATAACTTTGTGTTACTCTTACAAATTGAGGAAAAATTGGTGTTACTTCTCACCAATTTATCCACAATAAATAAGAAGGCTTATTCCTTGTCTAGATATCTTAAGGACACACTTGAGAGATACTAGGAGAGAAAGAGCTTGGTTGTGCGACCTAGGGGATTTTCAGGCAGACCCGGAGGATATTTGGGAGATACTAAAAGAGCTGTGAGCTTAAGGCTTGGTTGTAATTGACAATTGAGGTTAGAGAGAGAATATTAAGTGTGCAGTTATAACAATTTTTTTTATATAGTGATATTTTTTTCTGGTCGTCTGACAGCAGTGGTTTTTTTCCTTGTTTTGGATTTCCACATAAAAGGTTGTGTTATGTGATTGAATTCTTGTTTCTTTCATCTCATTTTTCTTATTTATATATTATTTGTTATGTGGTAAATATTAGACAATATTTCCGTGTTACCTTTTTCCAACAACAACAAAAGGTATCCTAAGTACTTATTAATGGTATTTAATTCTTACTTGATGATGTTTGTGAAAATCATGAAGTTCAATTTCTGGGGAAAAAGTATAATAAATACATAAACTATTACACAAGGTTTGCATTAATTTCAGTAGAAAGTTTTATTCTGATCAATCTCCTTTGATGAACAAATTGAGAGGAAATTGACATCTTGCAGTAATACAACAATAAATATTTTTGGGAAATGGCTTAAACCTCAACGGGGAGACAAAATCACAGAACATAGAGAGGAACCTAATTTTTTTTTTTTTTGGCTAGTAGAAGTAGGTCATAGACATATCTATATAATTATTGTTGTAGAATCAAGAATGGTCTGATTAAGAGAGGCTTCTATAGAGGAATGATTGTTTTTACACAGTTACTGCTATAACTTCTAGAAAACTTTTACAAACAAAATAATGGAAACATGTTTTTTATTTTTTATTTGGCGGAATACTTTTTGACAAAGTATGCATATTTAAGATTCTGAAACGACCCTAATATGTAGGGCAATATACATGAACGCAGGCGGTTGGTAGGTTGTCTTCGGTTTGCAAAGTTGATGTGCTTGATCCATTATTAGTTGTAAAGATACCATAAAATAATTAAGAAACAATATATATATTAAAAAAATAGTGTAGTTAATTATCTAATAATCCAAGCATGTGATTCCAAAGCAACATGGGATTTGGAGGGAGATCATAAAAGGGTGTCCCAAAGGGATTTCTAGGGGCAGACCTCACATGTCCTTTGGCTCTTTCGAAGGTCATATTTTGTTTATATTATTGGAGTTGAGTTTCTGAAGCAACATACTGCATATTACTCTAACAATCACTAAGGACTTATTAGTCTTTTCCTCAACAACTACAATTTCTAAATGGATTAATTTATTATATAATAAATTAATTCATAGCATACATACACTTTAATTAAATGGATTTTTATACGCATGGATCAATCTTCATTGTACAGAAACTTCATGGCTTGAACTGACCAAGATGTATAGGACTTGTGTGGATTAATTTTTATTTTGGTATATTTTGGTTTTAGAAAGAAAAAGTTTGAGTTTTTCAATAATTATTTAAAAAGTATATTTTAAAATAACTTTTCTTACTATATATACTTTTTAAGATTGTTTGGTTTGCACATTTTAAAAGCTCTTCTAACTATGATATGAAATTTATAGCTTTAATTGGAGTAAATAATATGTGTATATTTTTGTGATAAAAGTTCATTTCATTTGTTATATTATAAATTTTCTTATTATATTTCCTAAAACTTTCTATTAAAATAAAAAAAATTATCTGAAATAAAAAAATAAAATAAAATATTAAATTGATAAAAAAATAATCTGAAATACAAACTCTATCAAAATAATAAAGTAATAAAAATTAATCTTAAATAGAAAATTTTTACAATAAAGTGATAAAAATTACTTTGAAATTAAAAAATCTATTAAAATAATAAATTGATAAAAATTACTGTGAAATAATAAAATTCTATTATTGTAAAAATTCTATTACTGTGAATTGTTTTAGAAACTCAAATTTATTATTCAATGAAAACAAGCATGTTTGCTTAAATTCTTCCGCTTCAGCTTCTCTTTCAAACCTCTATGAACCAAAGTGAATTTTATCTTTTCTAAGGTCGTTGTTCAAGCTCCATGAACTTTATTCCAAGTTTTTACAATTTTACACGCTAGCAAAATTAATTTTACATGGTAGAGTATAAAATTAAAATTCTAAAAATTAATTTTATACGTTAGCGCATAAAATTAAAATTTGAAAAAATAAAAATAAAAATAAGTTTCGAACTCCAATTTTTTTTTTCTCAAATGGAGGTCATGGAACTCCATTGTTGGGACCTAGGAGGAGGTCGCAACAATGAAGGTCTATGACCTCCAAAAATGGCGGTGATAGATCTCCAAAATATTTTTTGTTTTTCTTAATTTTTTTTATTTAAAACTAATTGAAAAGTATCTTTGTTCAAAAATTGAAAATGTTGATAAGAACAATAAAATTATTAACAATTGATAAATTTAATCTTCCTAATAATTTAATTATCATTTATAAAAAGACTCTAAATGTCTAACCTTTTTACCTAATATATTTTATTATTCTTATTATTTATAAAGAAATTATCAAAATTTATTAAATTTCACCAATAATCTTCTCTTATAAGTTGGGTGCTTTTTTTTTTTCTCTTTTTTTTCAACTTAACTTTTTACACTAAAAAATAAAACTAGGTAGGAAAAATAATCTTTTCATGAAAATATTTTTAATTAGGCTATTCGTTCTAATTAAAATTTATTGATTGATATTTATATGAATATATGAATATTTCTTAATTGTTTCTGATTGTTGAATTTGTTCAACTTGACAAGCGTATTATTGGGGATTAATTGATATTTTAAATCCCACTAGGATTCAAATAACCTATCCTAACTTAAGCGCGTGAAGTTCATGAGCGTGGGTTGCACGTGCTCCTTTAACGGTGACGGTTGGCTTCGATGACGATCGGTTCTAGAAGATCAGAGGACGCTAAGTTCATCCGGGGTTTCGATTTCATTGGATTCGCAACAGTTCGGCTATGGTATTGATTTCGGCTTCTATTCTCTTTCTTCACAGCTCCAAAACTTGAAACAAAACTTGGGTTTGATTCACTTGCGCTTGAGGATTGAATTTCTAGTGGCGGTGTCAGTTAACTCGTTGGCGTTCGGTCGATTGATGAGGAGGGGTGGCGGTTCGTCTACGTTGGTAATTTCGATGGGTTTCCGCTGCTATTTTGGCAACGGTCCTCTAGAGAAGTTTGAAGATCGAAGGATTCCGCTCACTCTGGTGGTGGCGGTGTCAACTCTTTCGCGACAATTATTGGCGGCACATGCAGTGGCGCGTGGCTTTGGCGATTACTGTTGCACTGCCCCAGAACGACTCTTGCTTTGCTCCGGACCTCTCCCTGATCTTCTGGATCTTCTTGAAAATGATTATGCACTTTATTGTACCTAAGCTTATCAATATAAAATACATGCTTATGCATTTTAAAATCTTTGTTTATAACATATCTAAAGCAGTATTTATGATTTAATCATTTTGTTTTAGATAATGTAGATTACATATATACGCACACTGACAAAGTGATTACGATTATTATAATTATTATTATTTGAAAAATCTCGATGGAATAAAAACAATTAAATAAAAATTAAGTATTACATACATATAGTGATGATAGGAGACATAATCAACCGTGATCAAGATATTCTAATAAAAGGAAAATGTGTTTTTTTTTGTGATCATGGACATTTTCCTCCCATATCCATATCCCTAACCCCATCCTCCCATATCCTCTTCCCCCCCCCCCCCCCCCCCCCCCACGCACACAAAAAAAAACACATTTTGCTTTTATTAGAATATCTTGATCACGGTTGATTATGTCTCCTATCATCACTATATGTATGTAATACTTAATTTTCATTTAATTGTTTTTATTCCATCGAGATTTTTCAAATAATAATAATTATAATAATCGTAATCACTTTATCAGTGTGTATATATGTAATCTACATTATCTAAAACAAAATGATTAAATCATAAATACTGCTTTAGATATGTTATAAACAAAGATTTTAAAATGCATAAGCATGTATTTTATATTGATAAGCTTAGGTACAATAAAGTGCATAATCATTTTCAAGAAGATCCAGAAGATCAGGGAGAGGTCCGGAGCAAAGCAAGAGTCGTTCTGGGGCAGTGCAACAGTAATCGCCAAAGCCACGCGCCACTGCATGTGCCGCCAATAATTGTCGCGAAAGAGTTGACACCGCCACCACCAGAGTGAGCGGAATCCTTCGATCTTCAAACTTCTCTAGAGGACCGTTGCCAAAATAGCAGCGGAAACCCATCGAAATTACCAACGTAGACGAACCGCCACCCCTCCTCATCAATCGACCGAACGCCAACGAGTTAACTGACACCGCCACTAGAAATTCAATCCTCAAGGGCAAGTGAATCAAACCCAAGTTTTGTTTCAAGTTTTGGAGCTGTGAAGAAAGAGAATAGAAGCCGAAATCAACACCATAGCCGAACTGTTGCGAATCCGATGAAATCGAAACCACGGATGAACTTAGCGTCCTCTGATCTTCTAGAACCGATCGTCACCGAAGCCAACCGTCACCGTTAAAGGAGCACGTGCAACCCACGCTCATGAACTTCACGCGCTTAAGTTAGGATAGGTTATTTGAATCCTAGTGGGATTTAAAATATCAATTAATCCCCAATAATACGCTTGTCAAGTTGAACAAATTCAACAATCAGAAACAATTAAGAAATATTCATATATTCATATAAATATCAATCAATAAATTTTAATTAGAACGAATAGCCTAATTAAAAATATTTTCATGAAAAGATTATTTTTCCTACCTAGTTTTATTTTTTAGTGTAAAAAGTTAAGTTGAAAAAAAAGAGAAAAAAAAAAAGCACCCAACTTATAAGAGAAGATTATTGGTGAAATTTAATAAATTTTGATAATTTCTTTATAAATAATAAGAATAATAAAATATATTAGGTAAAAAGGTTAGACATTTAGAGTCTTTTTATAAATGATAATTAAATTATTAGGAAGATTAAATTTATCAATTGTTAATAATTTTATTGTTCTTATCAACATTTTCAATTTTTGAACAAAGATACTTTTCAATTAGTTTTAAATAAAAAAAATTAAGAAAAACAAAAAATATTTTGGAGATCTATCACCGCCATTTTTGGAGGTCATAGACCTTCATTGTTGCGACCTCCTCCAAGGTCCCAACAATGGAGTTCCATGACCTCCATTTGAGAAAAAAAAAATTAGAGTTCGAAACTTATTTTTATTTTTATTTTTTCAAATTTTAATTTTATGCGCTAACGTATAAAATTAATTTTTAGAATTTTAATTTTACACTCTACCATGTAAAATTAATTTTGCTAGCGTGTAAAATTGTAAAAACTTGGAATAAAGTTCATGGAGCTTGAACAACGACCTTAGAAAAGATAAAATTCACTTTGGTTCATAGAGGTTTGAAAGAGAAGCTGAAGCGGAAGAATTTAAGCAAACATGCTTGTTTTCATTGAATAATGAATTTGAGTTTCTAAAACAATTTATACAAAAGATTTCCAGACTAACAAAATCTGGAACAATAATAATTATTTATCATATCTTAACCAATAGTAATCTAGCTGACATGGCTTTTTGATTGGACTCAATAAACTTAAGATCACAAGCTTTGCTAAGTTGGGTATCAACTGGTGAGCTAGAAAAGGCTGAAACAATAATATCAAAAGTGTTTGATATTATTGCCCAGGTGTTCGATGAAATGCCTCTTAGGCATTTTTCAACCTTAGCTAACCACTATTGCTTTGTCATATGATGTATTATCTTCAACATCCCCCCTGAAGCGAAACTGGGGAGGAACAACAGTAAGCTTGGTGCGAAGGAAAGCAAACCTACCATCTGGGAGAGCTTTGGTCAACAAATCAGCAATTTGATCCACAGATGGAATATAGCAGACATCAATTTGCTCGGCTGTAACTTTCTCTCTGAGGAAGTGAACATTGATTTTGATGTGTTTGGTTCGAGCATGAAAAATGGGGTTCTTTGGCAAAGCTTGTGCATGAATGTTGTCACACCAAATAATAGAACAAGCTGAAACATTTACTCCCAGCTCCTTGAACAAGGATGACAGCCAAAGTACCTCGGTTGTGACTTGAGCCAAGGCCATGTATTCAGCCTCCATGCTTTATTGGACAACTACTTGTTACTTCTTGGAGGACCAAGTAAGAAGATTTGAACCAAGATAAACATAATAGTCAGTAGTTGAGTGATGGTCATCAACAAAACTAGCCCAATCAACATTCACAAAACATTCCAAGTTGAGTTGAGCAGTAGGTTGAAAAGAGATATCATGATGAGCAGTCCTTTAATGTATCGTAACACCCTCTTGCAAGCTTGCCAATGAAGGTTAGTTGGAGCCATAAGAAATTGGTTCAGCTTAGTGATGATGAAGGACAAATCAGGTCAGGTTAATGTGAGGTATTGAAGGGCACCGATCGTGCTGCAATACAAGGGAGGATCAGCGAAAGATTCTCCTTCAAGTCTGGATAGTAGATTCTCCTTCAAGTCTGGATAGTTTCACACTGACAGTAGCTGGTGTAGAGCAATCCCTTACATCCAACATTTTGGTTTTAACAAGAAGGTCCATTGCATATTTGTGTTGAGACAAGTGTAAACCAGATACAGTTCTAACAGCCTCAAAACCAAGGAAGTATTGAAGGGAACCCAAAGTCTTGAGAGCAAAACACTTGTTAAGGTCCTTAATGACAGTGTGAATAAGCTAGTTGTCATTACCGGTGATAACAATGTTGTCAACGTACATAAGAAGCAAGAGCATAACATTCTTAGATCGCTTGATGAATAAAGAATGATCAAAGGCAGAGCTAACAAATCCTCAATTAACAAGGGCACTTTTCAGTTTCTCAAACAAAGCTCTAGGGGCTTGTTTAAGACTATAGAGGGATTTATGTAATTGACACACATGGTGAGGCAGATTAGAATCAACAAAACCCTCGGGTTGTGACATAAACACCACTTCTTAAAGATCTCCATTTAAAAATACGTTGTTGACATCGATTTGTTGGATGTCCCACCCATAACTCACAGCCAAAGCAAGAACAACCCTTATTGTTGAAGCTTTAACCGTCGGGCTAAAAGTCTCAAAATAATCCACTCCGGGAGTTTGATGGAAACCCTTAGTAACCAACCTAGCCTTATACTTTTGTAAGGATCCATCTTTGTTATATTTCCTTCAAGACACCCATTTGTTTCCTACAACATTTATGAAAGAAATACAAGGAACAAGACTCCAAGTTTTATTGAGCATAAGAGCATCAAATTCTAACTGCATAGCATTTTTCCATTGAACATTTGACAAAGCCTCCTTAACAGTTCTTGGTTCCTCAAAGGTGGTAGGAGTAGTGTGTAGGGTTTTTCATTTGGAAATGCCATTTTTAGCTCTAGTGACCATAAGATGATTGTTGATTGGAATAGATGGCTGCACTGGACTAAGAGATGTGGCTGGAGTTTGAGACTCAACAAAGGTGGAAGACTCAACAGGTTGTGGGACAATAGCATTGACAATAGAAGGAGAGTGATGCATGATAGGAGAAGGAACAGAACTTGAGATTTTAGGACTACAGAAAGGGAAAGTAACCATAGGAATGCTGGAAAATTCAACAGTAGAAATTGTGTTTGAGGACTTAAAAGTGCAATGAAATGAAGGTCATTTGCATTGAATGTGACATGTCGTGATATCATAATCGTCCGAAATGATGAAGACATTTAAAACCTTTGTGAACTTGACTATAACCAACAAACACACATTTAAAAGTATGGAATTGAAATTTTTTAGTGTTGTATGGTCTTAAGTAAGGGAAACAAGCACATCCAAATATTTTGAAAAAGGAATAGGTAGGTTTGGTCTTGTAAACACATTCAAAATGTGATTTATTTGAGAGAATTAGAGCGGGTAATTTGTTTATGATCTGGACTGCAGTGTCAAAGGCTTCCCACCATAAAGAAAGAGGCATGGATGCATAAGCTAGGAGAGTTAGGCCGGTTTTAACAACGTGCCTATGTTTCCTCTTAGGAACACCATTTTGTTGGTGAGTGTGAGGACATGAATGCCTAAAAGGAACACCACATTATTGGAGATAAGGTAGTAAGGGTCTATATTTTCCTCCCCCATCCGTTTGTAAACATTTAAGCTTGGAACTAAAAAGAAGTTCAACTGCAGCCTTGAATATTTTGAAAACTTGAAAGACTTCGGATTTAAGTTTTAATGGATATATACATGTAAATCTTGTAAATGAATCAACAAAATTTACATAGCATCGATAATCGGAGGTACATGCAATGGGAGAAGGACCCCACACATTGGAAAAGACAAGTTCAGGAGGACTAGTGGTAACATATTGTGAGATAGAGAATGGCAGCTGACTCATTTTGTCATATTTACATGCATCACAGAAATCTTGACAAGTAGATGATATCTTGATATAAGGATCATGTTGAATAGCTATTTTGACAACTAAAATGGATGAGTGACCTAATCTAGCATGCCACAAAGCTAGAAAATTATCACCAACACACTTAATAATGCTTTGATTATTATTATTAACAGTAGCTACAGGAGATACAACAGCATATACATAAGTAATAGCTGAAGAAGTAGCTATATCAAAAGCATTACAATCAGACAAGGAAATATTGGATAGAAATGCAGCATTATTAGATGTATTGTTCAGGTGTGAAATCAGTTTAGAATCAGCCTTTGAGAGATCCATTTGGTTGAGACCATTTGTCAATGTTCCTTCCAATAGGACCTTCTTCGTTCTCATGTCCTTTATCAAACAACAATCAGAATAAAATTCAGCTACGATAAAATTATCTATAGTAAACTTAGAAATACTCACCAAATTCTTTGTTATTTGTGGCACATGCAATATATCTTTGAATACTAAAGCGTGATAGTGTGTGTTTACTAATGATGCACCTACATGTTTAGTAGGGAGTTCATAACTGTTACCAATGGCTAACTTGTTGCTGCCTTTGTATTCTTGCCTAAGATTCAGATTATCAACATTAGAGGTCATATGATTTGTAGCTCTACTATCAAAATACCAGCTGGAATCTGTGACTGATTCAGAAGTGGGAAGCAAAGCATGAGATTGTGGAGAGGAATTATTTGAGGAATCAGCCTGTTGAGGATTCAAAGTCTACTGAGTTTGATTGATACTTAATCCAGAAAATTGCTTATCGAACCTCTTGTAACATTATTAAAACTATGTGACCAGCCTGTCACACAGTTGACAGGTCAATTTTGAGCAACCAGAATTCCTTCCTCTGTCTACTCTATTATTTCTACAACCACCACACTGATTACATTGATTATTTCCATAGGCAAGGTTTGCAGTTGCATTCGACAAATCAAGTGAAACAGCAGAATGAAGTCTTGCAAGCCTTTGTTCTTGAGACATCAGTATATATTGTGCTTCACTCAAAGAAACATAATCCTCCCTTGAAGTAAAATGCACAACCACAGGATCATATTCCAAACCTAGGTCATTGAGAACACTCATAATCACATTCTGATCAGTGGTGATTTGACCAGCAGCTATAAGACAATCAGCAAATCCTCTCATCTTTAAGATGTAATCAGCCATTGTCATTGTGCCTTTCTTCAAATTTTGCATATCAGATCTTAGGTGCAGTATACGAACTTTGGAGTGTTGAGAATATAGCTTCTCAAGTGTGGAACAGTGAAACTACTCCGTTTTTATCAAAATCACACTAACTCAGCTTTAACTAGAGTTACACGTACTAACTCTCTCTCCTAGTCTATTAACTCTCACCAGATATTTCTTCTCTCTCTCAGGTCAAACTTATCAAGGTAAAGTTTCTCTTCTCTCACTTTGGTTTCTCTCTTTCTTTACAGACCTAATCTCTCATTTTCTTTTCTTGTTTTGACAGATCTCTAATGGAGATTTGAAGCTGAATGATCATGCAAGAAGGCGAAGATACAAGAAGAATAAGATCATCACTGTTGCTGTTGATAAGTACTCTGTGTTTTCTGTTTTTAATTTTTTCTTCAACATACAGAAAATGAGAGATTAGCTCTCTATTTATACACATAAAATTAGCTCTCAGATTTGTAACTAAATTAGTTACAAATCTGTTACAGTTTGTTATTCTTGTTAGAGATTTATACTAAAAATACAAACTGTTATTTATGAACATTATTCTTTAATAGATTTGTGCCTTGATGCTGTGATTTTTGATACTGTGACCTGTGCAAACCTTGCTGGGTTTGCACACAATTTGTTTGTTGTGATCCTTCTGTTGTTTGCTTTGTTGTTGACTGTGAACCTTTTGATGTTCCTCGATTAGCTTCTTGATCTTGATTAGTACATACCTTCACATCCCCCCTCAAACTTAACGATGGTGAATCAACCAAGTTAAGTTTGGAACACAGAAACTGAAAACGTAGGGTAGTCAGCCCTTTAGTGAGTATGTCTGCGACCTGAACTCAGTAGGAACATACCTAGGTTCAATTTTCTTAGATGCAACCTTTTCATGAATAAAGTGAACATCAATCTCCACATGTTAGGTCCGAGAATGATAAATTGGATTAAGAGCCAAAGCATTAGCCCCCATATTATCACACCAAACCACCGCTGGAGAAGAAATAGGAAACCCCAATTCGGCCAATAGGGATTTTAACCAGATAATATCAGTAACAACCTGAGACATAGAGCGATATTCTGCTTCAGTGCTTGACCGAGCAACAACAAGCTGCTTCTTTGAACTCCAACAAACTAGGTTGCCACCAAGAAATAAACAGTTACCACTAGTAGACCAAATGTCATCAAGACGGCTTGCCCAATTGGCATTAGTGTATGCTTCAATAGTGAGAGCTGCTGCACCAGGCTTAAACCATTGCCCTCTAGTAATAGACCCCTTTAGGTATCTCAACACTCTTTTACAAGCAAGCCAATGCACTTGAGTAAGAGCTACAAGAAATTGACTGAGCTTATTAACAACAAAAGAGATATCAGGCCGAGTGTGAGATAGTTATTGAAGAGCACCAATAACACTCCTATAGAGAGTAGGCTCAGAAAAAGGTTCACCAGAGGCTAACACTAGCTTTGTCCCTGCACTTAGAGGATTATCACAAGGCTTAAAATCAAGCATATTAGTTTTCTTAAGTAGATAACTAATATACTTAGTTTGAGTAAGAAATAACCCCGAAACATCTCGGTGAGCCTCAAAACCGAGGAAATAACTCACAGAACCCAAATTCTTAAGAGCAAACATAGAATGCAATTTGGCAATGAGCTGCTGAATATCTCTAGAGTCTATCCCTGTCAAAAGTATATCATCAACATATACCAAAAGAAAAATAACCTTGCTGCCATAGCGACGAATAAAGAAGGAAACATCACTTGTAGAGTTAACAAAATCCCAAGAAATGAGGGCTGCCCGCAGCTTGTGAAACCAGCTGCGAGGAGCTTGTTTGAGCCCATAGAGGGCCTTATGTAACCTGCACACATGAGATGGGTAAGCTGAACTCTCAAAACCTTCAGGTTGTCTCATGTAGACAACTTCTTGTAAATCACCATTAAGAAAAAGCATTGTTGATATCAACTTGCTTAATGTCCCAACCTTGTTGGACAGCTATAGTAAATATAACACGAATAGTAGCAGCCTTTACAACTGGACTAAAAGTCTCCTCAAAATCAAGGCCAGGGGTTTGATGAAACCCTTTGGCCACTAACCGAGCCTTGTGCTTGAGAATTGTTCCATCAGGGTTAAACTTGGTCCTAAAAACCCACTTACAGCCAACAATGTTCATAGACGAAGTTGCTGGAACTAATGACCAGGTCTTATTACGAATAAGAGCTGAGTATTCATCATTCATGGCCAACTGCCATGCTGGAATAGACAGGGCTTCTTTAACAGTCTGAGGCTCAGTCTCAGCTAAGAAAACTGCAGGTAATTGCCACGTAGAGGTATAAGCCTTAGGTTTGTAAATACCATTTTTAGATCGAGTCACCATAGGATGCACATTAATCTGAGATGAAGGAGGACCAGATGGCTGTGCAGCAGTTTCAGTAATTTGATCTGCATTAATAGAACTAAAATATGAGGCAGCAACTATTTGATGCTGGTCTGGAGTAGAATTAATAGAACCCCATGAATTTTCAGAAGATGCATGTTGAGACTGCTGTATAGGAGTCATAAGATCAACAATGGAATGAATAGGCACCGAGGGAACTGCATTAGAACTAGAAGCAGTAGCTGAGGAAAATAGCTGCATATAAGGAAAATCCACCTCATTAAATTCAGCATGATGAGTAATAAAAACCTTGCCACTAGGATGAAGACAACAATATCCTTTGTGATTGTGGCTATATCCTATAAACACACACTTAGAGGTATGAAAATCAAGCTTATTCCTAGGGTAATCCTGTAGATAAGGAAAGACTGAACAGCTAAAAGTATGCAGAAAATTGTAATTAGGTGCCTTGTTGAAAAGCTTCTCAAATGGAGCTTGAAACTGTAGAATAGAGGATGAAAGATTATTCACTAGAAAACAGGCTGTGGAGAATTCTTCAAACCAGAATTTGAGAGGCATTTTTGCATGAGCCAACAATGTTAGGCCTGTTTCAACTAAATGTCTATGCTTCCTTTCAACTACACCATTTTGAGCATGAATGTAAGCACAAGAAAACCTTACTTGTACCCCTTGTTGAGAGAGATATGGCACAAATGGCAAATACTCTCCTCCCATATCAGTTTGTAGACATTTGATTTTTACACCTAGCTGCAACTCAACTTATTTTTGAAAAGAAATAAAAACATGTAATGCATCCGATTTCAACTTCAAAGGAAAAAGCCATGTATAACGAGTAAAAGCATCAACAAATGCTATATAGTAACGATATCCTTCTGTAGATACAATAGGAGCTGGTCCCCAAAGGTCACTATAGATAAGTTCTCATGGACCCTTAGTAGAGATAGGAGACCGAGAAAAAGGTAGTCTATGTAGCTTGCCCATTTTGCAAGAGTCACAAAATCAAGTGTAGCAATGTTACAAGGCAAGTGTAACTTCTGCATTATTTTCTTTAGAACCAAAGGGGCTGGATGTCCCAACCGTGCATGCCAAAGAGAAGAATGAACCTTGGCTGCATAGGCACCAGACTGAGGTAACCCATTATTGAAGTTGCTGGAAACAGAACTGCAAGTAGAACCAGAGAACTGCATACTAGGATTTGAAACTGTATGAAAAACTGAGGTCTGCAGGCCTTGCTTAGATGGAAAAGCTGAGTCAACAAGTCTCAATTGGTATAGCCCATCTCTAACAGTTCCTTGGAGAAGGGTCATGCCAGTTTTCTGATCCTTGATCACACATTTATCAGCAGAAAATTCAGCAATAACATTGTTGTCTCTTATTAGTCTAGATATACTTAGAAGATTCTTAGTGATTGTAGGCACATGCAATATATTTGTGAGATTCAGTCTCCTAAATACATTGGTATGAGAATGAACAAGAGAACTACCAACATTAGAAATAGGAAAAAGCTACCCATTACCTACAGCCAACCTATCACAGCCTTTATACTCAGACTTTAAGGATAGATTGTTGAGGTCTGCTGTTATATGGTTTGTTGCTCCACTGTCAACAAACCAAGCTGAATCTGTCCCTCCTCCTTGAGCTCCAAAATATGCTTGAGGTTGATTGAAATTAGCTTGTGGCTAATTGAAATTGACAGGAGAAGAGGTGTCTTGATGAAAACCTGAGTGAATTGCTTGATTCCCTTGACCAATAGATTGGGAAATCTGTCCAGACTGCTGTGAAGTCTGTCCAATATAAGCTTGATGTCCAGTATGTTGTTGAGAGTTATTATACTGATGAGATTGTGGTCTCACAAACTGCTGATCAAAACGATAGTAACACTGAAAGGCATGATGCCCAGGCTTTGTACAGAGCTGACAGTAAAGCTTTCTGCCACCAAAGCGACCTCCTCTTCCTCTACCTCTAGAACCATGTCTGTTAAAACCTCCAGGACTTCCTCCTCTAGTATTATTAGCTGCATAATTGGCAGCAGGTCCTCCAAAATTGTTTGGAGAGTTTAACTCCTCAATTCTTTGCTCATGCATGAGCAGTAGGAACTGAGCTTCCTCCAAGCTCATGGTGCTTTGTTGAGATGAAATGAACACTACAACTGCATCATACTCATGCCCAACTCCATGCATAAGACTCAACAATAGATCACGTTCCGAAACTTCTTCTCCTGCTGCTGAGAGAGAATCTCCAATATTTTTTATTTTTAACACAAAATCACTCACAGAATGTGATCCTTTCTTAATAGTTTGCAATTGCTGTCTTAGATTCACTATTTTTGCCATAGATTTCTGAGAATACAGGTTTTAGAGTTTTGTCCATGTTTCAAGAGAGGACTTACATTTTGTAACCTGTCCTACAACCTTCTGACTTAGTGTAGAAATTAACCAAAACAATAGAATTTGATCTGACTTTTTCCACTTTTGATACTCAGGATTAAGTTGTTGTTCTATTCTAACACCTCCATTACCATTGCTGACTTGAACAGCAATAAACTGACTTGGTGGAACTGCAGTCTCATCAATAAAACTATCAAGATCTAAAGCATTCACAGCAGGTAAAATTTGTGTTTTCCAATATATGTAATTACTTTCATCAAGCTTAATAGGAAGATATAGGAAGATTAAAGTGTAGTGTTTTAGCTAGAGAGCCGAAATCCATACTTGATAACTGTTGAGTTTGCTGAAACTGCTGAGTCTGCTCAGTTTGCTGTGTTTGTTGATTTGTTGGACAGGTATTGGAAGAGGAATCCATTGACGTTGGTCTGAAGCTCTGATACCAAGTGAAACTACACCGTTTTTATTAAAATCACACTAACTCAGCTTTAACTAGAGTTACACGCACTAACTCTCTCTCCTAGTCTATTAACTCTCACCAGATATTTCTTCTCTCTCTCAGGTCAAACTTATCAAGGTAAAGTTTCTCTTCTCTCACTTCAGTTTCTCTCTTTCTTCACAGACCTAATCTCTCATTTTCTTTTCTTGTTTTGACAGATCTCTAATGGAGATTTGAAGCTGAATGATCATGCAAAAAGGAGAAGATACAAGAAGAATAAGATCGTCACTGTTGCTGTTGATAAGTACTCTGTGTTTTCTGTTTTTAATTTTTTCTTCAACATACAGAAAATGAGAGATTAGCTTAAATAAGTCTCCAACATTGTTTAGCTAGTATAGCTTGATTCAAAGCTTTCAAGTTGCAGAAACCCATTCCCCCAGCAAGCTTATTTCCACATAATGCATCACAATTACACCAATGAATTTTCCCATTCTCCTCTGAGCTACCCCACTAGACACAAGAACTTAAATGGTGAAGGTCACTAATGAGCGTATAAGGAAGACGAAAAATATTTATAGTGTAGGCGGGAATCAATTGAATCACTGCCTTAATTAGAATCTATTTCCCTCCAACAGAAAAGAACGAACCTCTACAATTTTTCAGCTTATTCCAAACCTTCTTCTTAATACTAGCAAAAACCCCTGCTTTCCCCATCCCAATCCAACCCGATAAACTCAGGTAGAGATCATGATTATCCACCAACTGAACTTCCAGACTCTGAGCCAGAGAAGCCGACAACTGACTGGATACACCCTTGCTACAACACATTGCTAACTTCTGAAAGTTAATAAGCTGACCAGAAGCAGCTGAGTAAGCATCCAAGACCGTTTTAATAGTTTTACAATCACTGTTAGTTGCCCTCGTAAAAAGCAGACTATCATTAGCAAAAAGATACGGGGATAGAGGGTCCCATTGACGAAGGCATCGAGCAGAAGTTACCGCCCCACATGGCTCCCCATTAATCCGAAACGAGTACTTAACTATTGAAACACAATGCAGAATCAAGTTAACCCAGCTGCTAAAGAACCCCAAACGAAGCATCATACCTTTCAGAAAACCCTACTCCACCCTGTTGTAGGCTTTGGACATGTTAAGAGCCAGAAAACCCTTCTTACCTAAATACCAGCGTTTAACCGCATGTAAACATTCATACCCAATAATCGCATTATACATAATCAATCTACCTTGCAAGAATGCATTATCTAATGTTTTGAAATAACATTGCCAAGAACCAACCAAAATCGATTAGCAATTGCTTTGGCAATTATCTTATATAAAACATTACACATATTGATAGGACAAAAATCTTTAATTTTACTAGCATCTGGGTAATGCAGTGAAATGGTCCGGAAGAATGTCAAGCCCTGCAGACAAGACAGACTCAACCAAGTAATGTGAATTCCATGGAGACCACGGCCACAGAACGGAAGACTGCATCGCACTCAAATTTGAGGTAGTCGAGCTCCTGAAAAGAGAGCACCTGAAATAACACATCACTGATAAAGGGAAGAACACCTTGGCTTGAAGAGATGAACACCATGTGTTGGCTCTATTTCTTGATAAAAAATGGACCTTCACTAGTACCTTTCTTCACCTACTTGTGTTCCATTCTCGGGTAATTATCGGTTGTTTTTAATGTTTTTATCTAGTATGCAGGTAATAAGAGTTTGTACGTAATTGAAGAGCCTTGGTGGATTAAATTGAAGATTTGGGAGTGCACAGCTGTCATGTTTCGGAGTGCATCATAAATTCTATAGAATGAATGGGGCGAGCCTTATATTTCTAGAAAGGTCTAGATGTCTACTTTCCGAAAAATTTTACGGCTCGTGATTCTGAGTTTTCTAGAGGAACTTATTCTCATTTTCACAAAAATGCGCAAACTCGCGACTTACAAGTCACAAGTAAGTCGCGAGCGCGAGCACCAATTTCAGTAGTTTTTGGCCGAGGCTCACGTGACTTAACTTGCAACTTATCTAAGTCACGAGTCTAAGTTGCGAGTGTGCTTGGAAAGGACTTAAACAACCTGTTATAAAAGGAAAACGAGAGAGAAAGAGTGGGGGAGCGACCAGAGTTCGACTAGGGCTCAAAACATACCACCAAAAGAAGAAAAAGAGAGAGAAGAAGAGGCAAAGGGGGAGAAAAAGATCACCTTGGAAACAAAAGGGTTCGGATTCAATCCTTGAGCCATATTCTCATCATCAAGTTTGGATTTGGAGAAAGTGGAAGCTAGACGAATTTGTAACAAGAGGAGGACGAGAGTTCATCGTACCTAGAGTTTTTCTATCCCTTCCCTTCTTTATTTCCTTGTTTGTAACTCTCTTTATTAATTAGAAAAACATGTTTAGTTGTAAATCTTTGATTATAAACTAAGCTTGTAAATTAGGGTTTTGATGAATCCTTTTTCTTGATAGTTGAATGGATTGATTGTCTAATTTATTATGATTAATTATTATTTGTTGAGTGATGTTATGATTCTTAATGCTTCTGAATGTAATGGCATGCATTTAGTTGATTTTATGGTTGTGTGTTATGAACTGAGAGGTGACGCCCACAATGTACTTGATGTAATGTCCACCATAAGTAGAATTAGATAGAGATATGCTAATTTACTTGTGTGATAATTATATGTGTTTATGATGCTTAATAAATTGTTATACATGCGATAATCATCGAGAGATATATATTGATGTGTAATAATAACCCCGGCATAATTTGAGAGAATGTATTAGTTAAATTAGATAAACACGATCATCAACATTGATAATTAAATTGCAACAATGTGCTTTCATGAAACTCAATTGGATGGATTAGGTGAATTCAAATACCTTAACTAATCTCTCATATTGGTTGTTTGCTTTATTTTTATGTTTTTTATATTTTTATCCTTTAATTTCTTCTTTTAAACCTTTCGATTATTCAAATAGAGGTAGGCTTGATTAATTTTAGTATTCAGCACCTAAATATCCCCATGGAGATGATAATTTACTCATTATTGTATTACTTATACCAACCATGTATACTTGCGGGTACAAAAAGGCGTAACACCAGGTCGAACAGAACACACCTCTCCCCGATCCTCCACGACATGAGGGAGTCATAAACGTTATCACAGGAGGATCAGAAATCAGTGGAGTGTCGTACTCAGCTGCAAAGCGACACACAAGATAGGCAGGCAACCCTGAGATTCACTAAAAGAATATGCTCGACCCTATGTTTGACCACACTATCAGTTTTAGCAACAACGAGCGAATGGAGCTAAATCCGTACCACGATGCACTAGTGATATCTTTCCATGTCGTCAACTACCTAATAAAACGCATCCTCATCGACAACAGGAGCTCGACAAACATTTTATTCCTCAAAGCTCTACGAGAAATGCAAATCGATGAGTCAACCATCGTGCGACATTCTACGGTGTTAGTCGGATTCGGTGGCGAACACAAGAACATAATTGGAGAAATCACTCTTCCCTTCTACGCAGAAGGTGTCAACATCAACACGCAATTCATGGTGCTCGACTGCCCTTCAACGTATAACATCATCATGGGTCGACCGTGGATACACGACATGCAGGTCGTCCGCTTGACATACAATCAAATACTTTATTTTCCTAGGGAGTGTGAGAGATCTGTGAGGAGCAGCAAGTCTCCAGAGAATGCTACACAAACACCTTGAAGAGTAAGCTCACTCTCTTATAGTAATTACAGCAGTCGACCCCTGGGCTCGAGCAGCACAGTTCGAAAATAGAAGAGCTTGACGAAGTCCAGATACACTCGGATTTCCCTGAGCATAAAATCCAGATTGGGTCACTCAAACTAGATTTCATAGCACAACTCATCAATTTCCTAGCATGACACTATGACTACTTCGCATGGTCTCACGCTAACATGACAAGGATAGATCCTAACGTCATAGTGCATGAGCTCCGAGTCGACCCCGACATTAAAATAGTCATGCAGAAAAGAAGGAAATTCGCCCTCGAGCGAAACAAAGTAATCAACGAAGATATTTAGAAACTGATCGACATCGGATCAATGAGGGAAGAACACTACCCTGATTGGTTGGCAAACGTAGTTGTCATACGGAAGAAAAATAGGAAGTAGAGAGTCTGCATTAACTTCACGGACCTAAATAAGGCGTGCCCTAAATATTCATTTCCACTACCTCACATCGACATGATGGTGGACGCGACAATAGGGCATGAACTCCTCAGCTTTATGGATGCTTTCTCAGGCTACAACCAAATCCTGATGTATCCCGACGACCAGAAGAAGACAGCCTTTGTCACCGAGTACGGCATATTCTGCTATAAGGTTATGCCCTTCGGACTTAAGAATGCGGGGGTAACCTACCAGCGACTAGTGAACAGGATGTTTAGGGAAATGCTGGGCACGACAATGGAGATATACATCGACGATATGCTCATCAAATCCCTCCAAGCAGAACTACACGTGGAACATCTACAACAAGCCTTCGACACACTCCGAAAATATAACATGAAACTAAATCCTACCAAATGCTCCTTCGGAGTGTCGTTTAGTAAATTCCTCGGCTACCTAGTCCGTATCGAAGGATCAAAGCTAATCCGGATCAGATTCAGTCGATCATAGGAATCCTCTCCCCATGATCGGTGAAGAAGGTACAAAACCTCACCTGACAGATAGTCACGCTCAACTGTTTCATCTCCAAATCGTCCGAGAGGTACGAACCTTTCTTCAACACTTTGAGGAAAAACAAAAACTTTGAGTGGACGGAGAAATATGAAGTCGTGCTACAACAGCTAAAAGTATACCTGTCGAGCCCTTCCCTACTTTCAAAGCCAACCAACAGAGAAATCCTCTATGTATACTTGGCAGTTTCAGAAACAGCTATCAGCGTAATGTTAGTACACGATGTCGAGCAGAAACAACTTCCCTTCTATTACAGTAGCAAAACACTGCTCGACGCAAAGAGAAGATATGGTCAGATGGAGAAGTTGGCTTTAACGTTAACATCAACCACCAGAAACCTACGACCATACTTTCAATGCCACCCAATAGTAGTGCTCATGACGTTCCTCTTGAAAAATGCACTATACAAGCCTGAACTCTTTAGTCGACTCACGAAATGAGCGGTGGAACTAAGTGAGCATGACATATTTTATCGACCACGGACTACAATCAAATCCCAGGTCCTGACAAATTTTGTCGCTGATTTTACTCTAGAAACCTTGTCGTTAGCAAAACAAGAGATACTCACCCTTACAGAAGTGTTGAGCCCTATGTGGACACTCTTTGTTGACCGCTATAGCAACTCCAAAGGCAGCAGGTTAGGCCTAGTCTTACAATCACCAGAGAGTGACATCATCGAGCAATCAATCAAATATAGATTCAAGACCACGAACAATGAAACCGAATATAAAGCTCTCATCGCTGGACTAACGCTCGCCAAGAGCATGGGCATAAAATAAATCAAAGTCTGGTGCGACTCACAACTGATCACACGACAGCTTGAGGGAACTTACCAAGCCAAAGATCCAAATATGATCGCCTACCTAGCCATAGCCACGGAACTACACTCGACATTTGAACGCTTCGAACTCGAGCAAGTACCCAGGATGGAGAATGCATACGCGAACGCTTTGGCTAATTTAATCTCTGCCATCCAAACAGTCGAGCCCAAGAGCATACCACTTATTTATTTACAATAGTCGTCAGTTTGGTCTAACAAAGAAGAGGTCGTCCCCATCAAAGTCGAAAATGACTGGATGACTCCACTGCTCGACTACATCTTATACGACACGTTGCCACCCGACAAAAATGAAGCACGCAGGCTCAGGATAAAAGCCATTTGCTTCAGTGTGATCGACGGCAAACTCTACAGAAGGTCATTCTCCGGACCCTACTTACGTTGTGTCAACACAACGAAAGCAAAACTTGTGCTCAAAGAAATCCACGAGGGCGACTGCGAAAATCATTTAAAAGCTAGAAGCCTGTCAAATTGTGCCCTCACAACTGGCTATTACTAGCCAACAATGAGATCAAGCTCAGCAAACTACATCAAAACTTGTGACAAGTGCCAAAGATTCGCACAAGTCGCGCACCAACCTTCTGTTCGACTATATAACATAACCTCTTCATGGCCCTTCATGAAGTGGGGCATGGACATAGTTGGGAAAATACCGACCGCTATAGGAGGAAAAGTATACATGTTAGTCCTCACCGACTATTTCAGCAAATGGGTCAATGCTGAAGACTACCAAAGAATCCGAGACTTCGAAGTCAAAGGGTTTTTTTAGAAGAACATAATGTGTCGATTCGGCATCCCAAAGGAAATAGTCACTGACAACGGCTCATAATTCATCTCCTTTGAATTCCAAGACTTTTGTGAGAAACATGGAATCAAATTAAGCTAAGCGACACCTCGATACCCACAGTCGAACGGACAAGCAGAATCAACCAACAAGATGATCGTCAGCACTTTGAAAAAGAAGCTCGACGCTGTAGCACCCCCCGACCCGATCCGGCCGGACCGATCCGGGAAGCGCCACTCGGACTTTCACATCTTTTCAAAACTCATTTTACGTTTTAAAATCCTTGTGAGCCCATAAAACAATAAATAAACTTTTTACAAAAAATCCGGCAGAGTGCCATTTGTTTTTCGGACTTCCCAAAAACCTGCTTTTACACAAATCAATTCAAAATTCACATTTTTCACACAAACACTTCTATCACTTTCAATCAGTTGCGCACTCTGCCGTTTAGTGCGACTTTCACAATCAGTTTATAAAATAATAACAAATCAACTTAAACATTTACAATCATTTTGATAATAGAATACAGAAATCATAACTAGTTAATTACAAAACATTTTACAAAACATATTTACAAATTCCCTGTATATGCATGCTTCAGAATATATATACATAACAAAAGTATAGCTACCCAACTGTACAAATCCTGTGACTCGGTCTGCAACTCGCTCCTCCTTCAATCTCTAGCCTCCTCTGGATTCCTGGTACCTACGCGTTAGAAACAAACTAACGCGCTAAGCATAAAGCTTAGTGGGTGTACTAAAACTCAATTAAATAAATTACAATATAATTATTCTTTAAAGAGACAATAAACTACACTATGAATTTCATTTCTAAATCAAGTTCCAAAACAATTAATGTCAAAATCAAAGCATTTAAACAATTTTAATCACTTGAAATTCAACGTATGAATTCGATCCATTAAATCATTCAATTCAGTTTCAATTCAACTCATTTCTGGCCACTAGAATACTAAACATTCTAGGACTGGAATATGGGTCCACGTGATTGTCCGAGATTGCCCCGCAACAACAATCACTAATATCATCGCGATTGTCCGAGATTGCCCCGCAACAACAATCGCTAGTATCATTGTGATCGTCCGAGATTGCCCCGCAACAACGATCACTAAATCGGTGTGATTGTCCGAGATTGCCCCGCAACAACAATCACACAATAATAACGGCGCAGTACTGCTCAGTAAAACCCAGCTGGTATACCAACCTCCTATATCCGTTTCTATGTCTACGTATCCTAGGGCCGTTTCAATAAACTATTTTCACAATAATCACAATATAGTACAAATCATGAACAATAGTCATGCGAGCAATATTTTTCTCAAATCACAACAATCAAAATGTTCGAAAACGAAATTGAAATACAATCTATCACAAATCAGTCCAAAATAGTCCAAAATAAAGATATCAACATCGATTTTTCATAAACTCAACAATAAAGACAATAAACAGTGTTCATACGAAAATCAAATGCGAGAAATCTCTACAAAATTGAAAACGAACCGAAAACAATAACGAAAAACGAAAAATGAAAACGATAACAAAACAATAACGAATATTTTCGTAACGATTTCGAAAACAAACGTACACCTACTTGGAATCCGAGTTTTTCGTTCGAGAATCGCGGTTCCACGATTTCGTTTTCCCTTACCTTTCCTTTCTCCTTCTTCCTCTTCTTCCTCTTTTTCTTTTCTTTTCTTTCTTCTTCTTCTCTCTTCTTCTTCTTCTTTTTCTTCTCTCTTTTCTCTCCTTTTCTCTCTTTTTTCCTCGGTTCTTCCTCTCTCTGTTATGGCTTCTCGCTTCTGCGAGAAGCTTCTATTTTTTTTTTATATTTTTTTCGCCATCGCGACCGCCGTCGCGACCTGTGGTCGCGCCACCAGGTCGCGGTGCTCACTGGAGTGCGCGCACCGCCTTCGTCGCGAGCGCTCCTTGGTCGCGCGAGAGCTCGCGCTGCTCACTGCCAATTTTTGACAATTTCGTCGCGAGCAGTCCATCGCGACCTGTGGTCGCGGTGGCTGGTCGCGTTGCTCACTGCCAGGTTTTGCCATTTTCATCGCGAGCAAGCCATCGCGACCTGTGGTCGCGGTGACTGGTCGCGGTACTCACTGCCAGATTTTGCGTTTTTCACCGCGAGCGAGCCATCGCGACCTGTGGTCGCGGTGACCAGGTCGCGATGCTCTCTGGTCCAGTTTTCCAATTTTTCATTTTTCACTATTCAATCCGGTCCGCTGGAAATCATAAAATAACCATACATTTAATTACATTTACACCCCCTCAAATAGTAAAATTTTATTTTCACATATTTCATATATATCAAAAATTCATCACCCGAAATCCGGGATGTTACAGACGCAGCCAAAGGGTTATGGGTCGACATGCTCCCTGAAGTGCTATAGTCATACAGAACCACTCCACGAGTGTCGACCGGCCTATTAGGATTATGCTCAATAGCAAGAGTGTAATAATGTATTTTGACAATCGATCTCATATAAATAAAAATGATTTCTGTTTTAACAAATCTTGTAGCAATTATATCAATTGTCAAAAGTAAATAATCATAAGGTCAAGAGACTATGAGAAACAAAAGAATTGTTCATACATCTAAATATGTATGAGATAGACACAATTCTTTAGTTAGTATCGAATAAACATTCACAACTTAAAAAATAAGGTTAGACACCTTTATCATGTTAAAGTTATAGATTTTTTTGTTAGCATTTGAGCGGGATCAAATGTAATATGATGAGTCTAAAATCATCGAAGTGTCTTTGAACAAAAGAATCTAGTACACTGGGTACATTGAATAGGATCACTGTAGAAAACTTTATCCGCATTTGTCGATGGATAAAAGTGTTCTACTGAGACAATTGGAGAGTCTATCTCAATCCTGACATAAATGATGGACTTATGGTTGCATACATTATCATTTGAGTTTTCAATGAGTACGATTATATCGCATAGTCTATCATCAATGGTTTGGTGGTATTCACGTGTATATCGATAAAGGACATCATTTATAGAAATGGACATCGTGACTACATCTAGCAATGTCAGTAGAATACCATCATATGGATGTTTTGAGGTATTGGATATTAAATATTAACGTTGAGTTTTCAATAATGACTATTGAAACATGGCTTCTGGACAAGTCAAAATATCCAAGGTTCGAAAACATGGTCATATGAGTAAATATGGTAACTTAGAGAGCAATAGACGGTCTATGAGCTCTTGACAATTACTGGTATTTTTCAAGAGTTCAATTTTAGTTCTTTAGTGGAATGAACTAAAATTAATGGGTCGGACCTAAGTGAATCATTGTTGATTGTGATTAGGTTGTGTCTATTAGAGCTTAAATTTAGAGAGCCCACCAAGATCCTCAATCCACACAAACTTTAAGGGATCACTAGTTATATACTACCGGATCATTTATTTGATCCATCTTAAATAATTGATTTTGGAATTTATTCCACAAGTTTTTTAGAGGTGCGTTCTTGTGTTCGATCAAGATACGCAGTAACTCGTTAAAATAACTGGGATGGGCGGCCAAGACGTGTGACTCCTTGGACGGCCCTAAGGGATGTTTTTAACATCCCGTAAATATATTGATAATATAATTAGCACATTTTATAAAAATGGGACTGTTGAATTATATTAAATATATTTATTTAAAGACATGTGGACTTGTTTCTTTTTGTAACAATGGATCTAGTTCAGTGGAGGTCCAATGAGATTAATAAAATTGAAAAATAAAGTTTGACCCCTGCCAATAGGGGTGGGCGGCATTAGCTAATGTATTTAGCTAAAATACTTTGTTTTATTTTATTATTTAATTAATGGTAATTAATTAATTATTTATTTATTTAATTAATTATTTAATTAAAAGTTAAAACACTTTTCTACTATGAATTGAATTTCTAGTTTCATGCTATTGGTAATAGTATGATAAGTATCAAAAACCTCATTTGATAAGGAGATAAATAAAAAGAGTTATTTATCAAATCAAATTAGGAAATTTTTTATATTTATCAAAACTCTAAAAGTTGACTATTACTCACTTTTAGGAAGTTTCCAGGCGGACCAGATTGAACGGTCGAAAATGATGCATGAAAAATTGAAAACTAAGGCAGTGAGTATCGCGACCTGGTCATCGCGACCACAGCTCGCGATGGGCCGCTCGCGATGAAACATGGAAATTTTGGCAGTGAGCATCGCGACCAGTCACAGACGGCAGAAGACCATGACAGGCACCTCAGAGTAGTACTGCAGATCCTGAGGGAGAAACAACTGTATGGCAAACTGAGCAAATGTGAATTCTGGTTGCCTGAGATTGCATTTCTGGGTCACATTGTGTCAGCAGAGGGTATTAAGGCAGATCCGAAAAAGATTGAAGCAATAGTGGAATGGAAGCCTCCCAGAAATGTCACAGAAGTCAGAAGTTTTCTAGGCTTGGCAGGTTATTATCGACGGTTTGTGAAGGGATTTTCCTCCATAGCAAGTCCGTTGACCAAGCTACTGCATAAGAATGTCAGATTTGAGTGGACCGACAGATGCCAGGCTGCTTTTGACATATTGAAGGCAATGCTTGTAGAGGCTCCAGTTCTGATTCAGCCTGTTTCAGGTAAAGACTTTGTGATCTTTAGTGATGCCTCATACCATGGTTTGGGATGTGTATTGATGCAGGAAGGCAAGGTGGTTGCATATGCGTCCAGACAACTGAAAACTCATGAGCTGAACTATCCGATTCATGATCTGGAACTTGCAACCATAGTCTTCGCTTTGAAAATCTGGAGGCACTATTTGTATGGCGAGAAATGTTATATCTACACGAATCACAAGAGTCTGAAATATCTGCCTACCCAGAGATAGCTAAATTTGAGACAGAGACGGTGGATGGAGTTGATTAAAGATTATGACTGTGTAATCGACTACCATCCAGGAAAGGCAAATGTGGTAGCAGATGCTCTGAGCAGAAAAGCACTGTTTGCTTTGAAAGCTATGAATATGCAATTGCAGCTGAATCCAGATAGTGCATTGGTAGCTGAGTTGATATGCAGACCCAGTTTGATTCAGCAGATTGCAGAGAAACAAAAGCAGGATGCTAGAATTCAGATGATATGTGAACAGATCCCAGAAGGGTAGCATCCGGATTTCTCAATCAGAGCTGATGGTATTGTGTGTTTCAGAGACAGGATTTGTATTCCAGATGATGAAGAATTGAGAAAGATAATCCTGACAGAGGCACACAGTAGTTCGTATGCGATGCACCCAGATAGCACAAAAATGTACAGAGACTTGAAAATGCAGTATTGGTGGTCTGGTATGAAGAGAGATGTGGTGGAATTTGTGAATAGATGCATGACTTGTCAACAGGTGAAAGCTGAACACCAGGTTCCATCAGGATTGTTACAACCAATAGCAATACCTGAATGGAAATGGGATCGTATCACAATGGATTTTGTCACTGGATTGCCACTCACCCGGAGTAAACACGATGCAGTATGGGTTATAGTGGACCGATTGACGAAGTCAGCACACTTTCTACCTGTCAGAACTAACTATTCCCTGGATCGACTAGCAGAATTGTACATCAGAGAGATAGTCAGATTGTATGGAGTGCCTGTATCCATAATATCATATAGAGATCCGAGGTTTACATCCAGATTCTGGAAGAAGTTTCAAGAAGCCTTGGGTACTCGACTGAATTTCAGTACAGCCTTCCATCCGCAAACAGACGGACAATCAGAAAGGGTAATTCAGGTGCTTGAAGATATGCTCAGGAGTTGTGTAATTGACTTTGAAGGAAGTTGGGCGGATCATCTTCCATTGATTGAATTCGCCTACAACAACAGTTATCAGTCGAGCATAGCTATGGCACCGTATGAGGCACTGTATGGAAGGAAATGCAGGACTCCAGTATGCTGAACAGAGTTAATAGAGGACAGATTAGTAGGCCCAGATTTGATCAGACAAACTGAGGAGAAGGTGAAGATTATTAAAGATAGATTGAAAGTTGCTTCTGACCGACAAAAATCATACGCAGATTTGAAAAGAAAAGAGATAGAATATGACGTCGGTGAGAAAGTGTTTCTGAAAGTATATCCATGGAAAAAAGTGCTCAGATTTGGCAGAAAAGGTAAGTTAAGTCCGAGGTTTATTGGGCCATACGAAATCATTGAACGTGTGGGACCAGTAGCCTACAGACTAGCTTTACCTCCAGAATTATAAAAGATTCATAATGTTTTCCACGTGTCAATGTTGAGGAGATACAGATCTGATCCTTCCCACAGAGTTCAGGCCGAAAGCATTGAAATCCGACCAGACCTGACATATGAGGAGGAACCAGTGCAGATTCTTGATCGGAAAATCAAAGAACTAAGAAATAAAAGAGTTCCACTAGTGAAAGTTCTCTGGAGGAATCACAACGTAGAAGAAGCTACCTGGGAGAGCGAGGAAATCATGAGACAACAGTATCCACAACTGTTTCATTGAGGTAAATTTCGATGACGAAATTTCTTAAGAGGGGAAGAATTGTAACATCCCGGATTTCGGATAATTAATTTTATATATGTGAATATAAATTTTGTGATTGGAGGGGGTGTAAATGTAATTAAAAGTATGTTTATTTTTATGGTTTCCAGGTGGACCAGATTGAACGGTCGAAAATGATGCATGAAAAATTGAAAACTAAGGCAGTGAGTATCGCGACCACAGCTCGCGATAGGCCGCTAGCGATGAAACATAGAAATTTTGGCAGTGAGCATCGCGACCAGTCACCGCGACCACAGATCGCGATGAACTGCTCGCGATGAAAATGTCAAATTCTGGCAATGAGCAACGCGACCACCAGCGCGACCAAGGTACCGCGAGGTGTGCTCGCGATGAAGGCGGTGCAAACACTCCAGTGAGTACCACGACCTGGTGGCGCGACCACAGGTCGCGACGACCGAAAAATATTAAAAAAAATTTGGCTTCCGCGAGAAGCCACCAAACAGACAGAACAGAGAAAAGAGAGAGGAGAGGCCGAGAGAAAGAGAGAAAGAAGAAGAAAGAAGAAGAAAGAAAGAAGAAAGAAGAAGAAAGAAGAAGAAGAGGAAGAAAAGAGAAAAGGAAGTGTAGGAGGAAGAGAAAAGGGAAGGAAAAGGAAAAGAAAATCGTGGAAACGCGATTTGTCGAAAGAAAAACGGTATCCAAGTTGGTGTACCTTCGTTTTCGAAAATCTTTACAAAAGTATTAATTATTTTTAGTTTGAATCTGCAATTATTTTGATGATTTTCAATTTTTATGCGTTTATATTATTTCGTTGAAATGATTTTTATTGTTGACTACGTTTTGATTATTACGATTCCGCTGAAATTGCTTGTTTTCGATTATTGTACAAATATTGTTGATTTTCCCATGAAAACAAATTTATGTTATTGAAATCGAATGTTTCCGTTGATTGTAAATATAGTGAATATTTGAAAACTAGTTTATCGAGACGGCCCTAGGATACTTAGACATAGAAATGGATATAGAAGGTTGGTATACCAGCTGGGTTCAGTGAGCAGTACTGTGCCGATATTGATATGTTATTGATGCTTATTATGTATCCCCTCATGGATTCGTCCAGAGGCAGGGAGACACGTACCTCCTCACGGATTCGTCCTGAGGTTGGGAGACACGTACCTTCCTAAGGATTCGTTCCTGGGATAGGGAGTTATGTACTTCTCTAGGTTCCGTACCCTCGGTCCTAGAGTAGAAAGATACGTACCACTCTTAGGATTCGTCCTAGGGTGGGAGTTTGACCCATATTCCAGTCCGAGTATGTTGAGTATTCCAGCGGGCCAGATTTGAAGTGAAATGAAAAGTGTATTGAATAACGTTATTGATCGATTTTATATATGTTGATCTTATTGTTGAAATTAAAGTGATTAAAACTGTTTTATGCTTTGATTTTGAAGTTAAATTGTTTTGTAAATGATTAGTAACGAAAAGAGATATATTGTAATTTGTTTCTTAATAAAAGTGATTTATGATTTTCATATTTGAGTTTAGTGTACACCCACTAAGCTATATACTTAGCGCGTTAGTTTTGTTTCTAATGCGTAGGTACCAGAGAGACTGAAGAGGCTCAAGACTGAAGAGGAGTTCCCTGCAGACAGAGGCGGAGAGTCACATTTTTGGGTAGATATTTATGTTCATGTGTAATATGATTGATAAGCATGCATATACAGAGAGTCTGTAAATATGTTTTGTAATTATGTCCTGTAATTAATTATTTTACGATTTCTGTCTTTTATTATTAGAATGTTTGTAAAATATTAACTTCTGAATCGTTTTATTTTATAAATTGTATTGGAAAGTCGCACTAAACGGCAGAGTGCGCAATTGTTTGAAAATGATATTTGAAGTGTTGATATGAGTTGTATTTGATTGAGTTGTGAAAAACAGGTTTTGGAAAAATCCGAAAAACAAACGAAACTCTGCCGAAAGTTTTGTAAAAAGTTTATTTATTGGGCTCACTTGAAAATGGTTTTAAAACTATCAACTATTTGGTTTTTCCAATGGTTTGAAAATCTATCGATGGGCTCACAACGGTTTTCGGTTTATAAAATGAATTTAGAAAGTTTTGAAAATCCGAGTAGCGCTCCCTGGATCGATCCAGCCGGATCGGGTCAGGGGGTGTTACATAAACTCTAACTTGATAGGATTTATGGTGAAACACAAATCCTCCCACCATAGGGATAATTCGGCCACCATAAAAGGCAAGCAAGGGGAGTTCGGCCAAGGCTAAGGTTTTGGGTGCAAGTTGTGAGTTTTTGTGAGCTTTGATAAGTCAATAAAAAAAACTCCCCATCTCTAGAAAAAAGGTATGAGAATTCACCCAAGAGAAAAGAGAGAAAGAATACAGTGTTCTTCGTTTTCTCAAAAAGGTTTTGAGTGACTAACAAAAAAGAAAAGTTTTTTTCTTTCTCATCTTCAGGTACATAATTCAAAGGAAGGGAGCCCACACTCCAAGGTAATCCACATTCGTGAAGGATTGGAAGATCTTGTGGTTTATAGTCGACGCAACATCAAGCCTCACGTTATTCAAAAGGTATGTTACCTTTTGTAATATATTTAATTAACTATGGGTTAAGATCGCTCTTTTTGGAAAATTTCAAAACGTACCAATGAAAAAAAATTTATTTTTTGCTTTTTCCGATGCGCCGTACTCACCGTTTTTCGTACAAAAACACCATTCTCCCTTATATATAGAGCCGAAGCTATCCTACTAGTTGAGCATAAAGTTAACACCGCAAGATTCGAGCATGCCATAGAGGAAGCGAACTCCTAAGCACTGTCATGCGAGCTCGACACATTTGAATGTCAAGACCATGCATTCATTCAGTTAGCAAGCTATCAACGGATGATCACTCGATACTACAACAAAAATGTCTGTATTCGAGCTTTCAAGGAAGGAGATTGAGTGCTTTGTCGAGTGTTTCAAAATACCAAAGAACCTGGAACTAACAAGCTGGGCCCGACATGGGAAGGCCCTTACCAAATCAGAAAGGTAGTAGGGCAAGGCACATACAAACTTCGTAACACAAACGGTAGAGATCAATAACAGCTGGAATTCCATATACTTAAAACATTATCATTTCTAAAATGCAAATTCCTTTCATTTATTATTTTTTCAAGATTTTACTAACTTGAGCATCGGAGGGCCGTTGGTCATAACCCTCCCTAACAGGTCATAGCCTCAAAAACAGCGACCCTGCTCTCACAGCAAGCTTAAAGGCTCAACAAAGGCTCAAGACACTCCGCATACAAGCAAAACCCCTCAACAAACAAGTCTCCAAGCTTTCAAACAAAAAACTTGCAGACTACGGAGCAACAGTACACACAGCGAACGACTTTGCTCTACACACGAAGCATTGCACCACTGTAAGAAAAATTTATGAAATTTAACTTATGAGATTTCGCTTTACGTATTTTACTATATGACTAAGTCATGCCCTGTGAATAAAAAGTCGAGCAAAGTTTAAGACTTAATTGATTTTTTAAATTTTCAAAATCTTCCGTAATTATTGTTGTGCATTCAACGGCATAAGGCTTTACACACGAGCCTATTTGTGACTTAATCGATTTTCAAATTGGTTAAATTCTTTAATACATTAGTGTCGTGCACTCAACGGCATAAGGCTCTACATAGAGCGTATTTGTGACTTAATCGATTTTCAAATTGATCAAAGTCTTTAATACATTAGTGTCGTACACTCAACGGCATATGGCTCTACAGATGAACCTATTTGTGATTTAATCGTTTTTCAAATTGGTTAAAGTCTTTAATACATTAGTGTTTGCACTCAACGGCATAAGGCTCTACACACGAGCCTATTTATGACTTAATCGATTTTCAAATTGGTTAAAGTCTTTAATACATTGGTGTCGTGCACTCAACGGCATAAGGCTCTACACACGAGCCAATTTATGACTTAATCTATTTTCAAAATTGGTTAGTTTTTAATACGTTAGTATCGTGCACTCAACGGTATTAGGCTCCATACACGGGCCAATTTATGACTTAATCGATTTTCAAATTGGTTAAAGACTTTATTATATTAACGTCGTGCACTCTATATTAACGTCATGCACTCAAGGACATTAGGCTCTATACACGAGCCAATTCATGACTTGATCAATTTAACCAAGTCTTCATTAGTTGATGTCGTACACTCCATTTATAATACATTCATCACAAGGGGTTCTAGACAGATATCAAAAAATTGCCTATTTTACAAGTTGGTCGTGTCCTCTATTTAGTTATGCACATCTTCTTTTTTGACTAAGTGTTGAAACACTAATCACAAGTTTTTTTATCGACATCTAGCGCTCAACTTACATATCCTCACAATAAAGTCAAGTAATTCACACAATTCTTCGTTCAACACTTAAACATTTTTTGGCAAACAAGAAACAGAAAATACTTTGCGCATGACATCTGAGGAATAAGATTTCATTGAAACTACATGACAAGAAATGTGAAAAAAGAAAATATTCAAAGGACAATTCTCGGCCCAATCAAAAACAAAAGGGGTATGGTGACCCAGTTCGGCCAGGAGCAATTCTCGGCACCAAGGAGAGAAATTTAAAAACGCACAAAGGCCCAGTTCGACATTAAAAATAAAAATAAAAACACAGGATCAGGTGTCACTGTCGTCCCCTTGCTGGCTTGATTATTGTTGTTGTTGTTCTTGTTGTTGCTGCTTCTGCTCCTCCTACCCTGCTCGACGGTCGGGGCACGATTGGTCTCCACCGGGCTATTTTGGGTGTTAGTCTCCTCCTATTCTTCCGCCTCGGCTACCAAAGCCTTGATTTCCACCTACTGCGCTATTGCCTTGTCGACGTTCCAGCTGTCGGCCTTCCCATCTTTGTACTCCTACATGAGGCTGGCTCGAGTTTGGATCACCTCGTCGTCTGCAATGTTCTCGCATTTTTCAAGAAAAGCACTAAGTTGGCTTATGAGGTTTTCAACCTTTATCTTCTGCGCCATCTTCAACATGTCCTCATTGGCCAACAGCTCGGTAACGTGCCTATCGAGCTCTTCAATCTTTGCGTCCCTTTCCCTCAATGCTTGTTGTTGACACAGCTCCTTCGGCGTCTTGTTGTCGAGCGCCTTCTTCGAAGCCGCGCCCCGCTGATTGCTTTCCTTCAAGTGATCCAAGGCATTGGTGAACTCATTTTTCAAGTACACTTGGATCTCGAAGGCCTGAAAAGGCACGAGACATAGTTAAACTTCGATTGTCGAGCAAAGAACAACACAAAAACGAAAACAAAATCACAAACTTACTTGGAAGGCACTGGCAATACCACAATCGACAGTGGTCGACACCCCGGCCTCCTTCATAATTTAAGTGTCGCGCGAAAACAGGAGTTGATCTGCACCATCAATCAGAGGCTGATAATCTTTAAAGGCAGAAACGCCAGTAGGGAATGAGGCCTCGACAGCAAAGCTCGACTCCTCTACTATTTTTTGTTTCTTCTTAAGAGGCTTGAAGAAGTCCTTCGCTGCAGGAGTAACCTGAGGCGAGGCAGACATAGGCGTCAAGGGCTGGGTAGATTTGAGCATATTGGCTACGTCTTGCTAACCGCTTTACTTTTTTCTTTTCTTCTCCGCTATCGCCAGCGCCTTTGCATGACGATGGTTGATAGCCTCGTCAGCACTCGTGATCTTTGGTTTTACGCCCGACATCGAATCTGAAGCGAATTGACGCTCGACTTTAGAAATGGGAGTAAGAAACCGAGTTCCACAAAATAGTTCGAAACAGTGTCGAACCCAAGCGTAGGTAACCAAGTGCTTTAGAAGCGGATAGGGTGTACCTTTAGTATTAAGCTCGGTACGCGCCCACAAACGACTCGACCGTAGGTTCTCTTCTGTCAATAGCCTTTTCTAACTGCACTCGATAGGATCAATAGACAGCACGCATGACGTCCGTGTCTCATTAGTACGATTAGGGAAAGTCTTGGCAATAGCGGCAGTATCTGCAAAACGGACCACGACTTAGCATCACAACCTGAGACAAAAAAGGAATGACAAAAGAAAATATGACCTACGAAATCCTACCAAGGATGTTCAATGTCGAGCATACACGACAGTCGTCCTCAAATGGCCCCGTCACTAACTCGCCCCGCACGAAAAAGTACTTGTCTTTCTAACCACGATCATTGGTTGTAAGGTCTGTTATAAGGTACGGGTGGTAAGGTCGAGCGGAGATCAGGTAACGCCCTAGCTCATCCTCATGGCTTTTCACATAGTATGTATGAAGGAAATTTCTCAAAGAAAATGGAAGGCCCCTCTGTTCATTAAAGACTTCGACGGACAGAAGCAGCCTACAGCCATTCGGCATCAATTGACATGGGGCTATGTTGAAGCAACCTAGTACCCAGCGACTCAGGGAAGGCAGTGGGAATCTAAAGCCCAAGTGAAAGTGCAATTCATAAAAACAGGTCCAGTCGTCTGAGTTAGCACGATCTGTCGCCCGGGGCAACCTGAGCTCGACCAATTCAGGGATCCCGCACTGGAATCTAATCCTAACAGATCAGAGTCAGTAAGCCTACTGGCCAGAGTTAGGCCAACAGGTAGGTTCACTCGTCGATGCCTCCCCAGCATGGCTTGTCGACGCCTCGCCCCTAACAATCCCAGCTGGGATGTCATCCACTACTACCGTCGAGGGACCATCAAAATCGGGGTCTAGATCTATCACCCCTGTTGTGGTTACCTGACCTAAAAGGTGCGGCCCACTATCAGTTGACTCCTTCTTCCTACTACGAGTGCTTGACTCACTCGATCCGCTCGACTCGCTAATGTCACTCAGCCCAATGTCTTTCATAACTTCATCAATTGGCCTTGACATGGCTCCAAACACTATCGAGCACGAAAAAAGAAAAACTTCAGCAAGGATGTAGAAGTCTAAAACCTAAAAACACTACGCTCGATGCAAACATAAGCAGCGCATAACGGCTTCTTCTAAATGCCTTAGAGACATCTACATGGTTTTTTAAATAATAAAGGATCCTACGCTCGACGTTAATACATAAAAATGCCCTAGAAGCACACGTCATCTACTGCTAAAGTGCCCTAGAAGCATCAACAAACAGTTTTTCATACAAAAACTAACCTAAACAAAGATCTAAAGACGGTTCTCTAGAAAAAATGAAGCAAGCTTCTAATACAAGAAATCAAGAACAAGAAAGCCAGAATCCAAGCATGGTAGTACGTAAAAATGCAGAAAAACGCATTCAGATAAAGCAAAAGCAAAGAAAAAACTTTAACAAAAGTGATTCAGAACGTACCTTAAGGATTTCTTCAAAGAAAAATGAACCAAAAATGAAACTAACATTGTCTGGAAATGGAGAACAAAGAATTTGGAAAAACTTGTGCTCTACAAAGAGAAAACTGGAGAAGGCAAAGTAAAAAGTAAAAATGAGGGGAAAGAACGGTTTAAATAGACTGTAAAAAGAAACTGCATAAGCGACACGTGGCATCCAACGGTTGGTCGCACGTTGTCCCATACGACTGTTGATATGACATCCCATCATTACAACCGCAGCCGTTTCTTGAAATCACGCGAGTATTTAATGTGACGCGTCATTTCCTAAACCATCGCCTCTAGCAGTCGATGAGGCATCACTAAAAACCCATATAGTCGACAATCAACACTTCACTTCCTACAAATGGTTTGCTCATGATTCTTCACCACACAACTCTATCAAGCATCTACACGACACTCTTCGATCGCCAAATGTCAACCCCTCCATAACCGGCTTTGCATCGCTAAAACTCTACCAACTGCGATCGACAGTTATCACCGCACGACTTCTTGACAGCGTCAGTGTCAGCCCGACACACTACTCTTACAGTTTTAGAAAAAAAAAAAACTAAGAGAGTAGTGTATGAACTGTTTTTCCGTTCTACTGGTCACACAGCGGAATTGGGGTTTAAAAATTTTTATACAGATCGCAAAGGCGATCTGTGACCAGTAAAACTTTATAACTATATTTTTGGAACAATAAAAAAATAATATATATCAAATATATATTTATTTTTCATACTGGAATTGTAATCAATAAATGAAAAAAAAAAAACATTTAAGAACCATACCACCATTGAAGGCTCCTTCGTTTTTTTTTCCTACTACTCTTTATCTGTACCACTACATCTTCCTTGCTATATCCCGGCACAAGTAACTTGCATGTGCGCACATCACATTGTCAAGAACAATGAAAAGGTTGAATAAAAAAAGAGTTGGAGAGATTCTGTATCTCTCCGGTCACTTTTTCTATTTTTTTTTTTCTTTTACGTACAAACACTTTGAACGTCAAAAATGAATTTAGTTTAGTTGTCTGCTATATTAAAAACTCTTTTTAATATATATAAGTTACAAAATTAATCAAAACTCTTTTTAATTAATTTATCAATAACTTTTAAATTTAAACTCTTTTAAATTCAAATAATATTTGTTTATTTTATTTTATTTAATAAATGAGATAATCCTATTATCTCTTTATTCAAAATAAAAATAAACTATTATTAGTAACTTTTGAATTTAAACTTTTTAAATTCAAACTTATTTTATTTTATTTAATAAATAAGATAATCCTATTATCTCACTATTTAAAATAAAATATTAACTATCACCCTCCTCTTATCACTAATTACATAATTAAATAATTTTATTATTTAATTGTTATAATTGCCATTATTTAATTAATTGAATAATCATATTACTCAATTAACTCCTGACACGTGTCACTTTCGTAACAATATTAATTGGACCATCCAATTAATTATATGTGACCCTTGTATCTAAATAGATCGGGCTAGCACGGGGATCTAATGGACCCACAGTATTTTGAGCTCAGATAATCCTCGGAATCATTAATTAAATTCTTTAATTAATATTCCTTGATTATCAACTCTAGTGTTATTCTACTAAAAGCCCGAAGTTGTATTCTCTCAACTGCGGATGCTTTTACACAGATCGATATCACTCGGTGTCCATCGATATATCTATTACATATGGTGTGACCCTCCACAGTAGTTCATAATTAGAGCTGGGTCATAATATCCGTTACACCCCTCTAATTACATATATCCTTTAAGCACCGTTAATTCTCTAATGAACAATAAATCATGTTTCCTCACGAAATCAGGAGAGCACTCATATTGTTCAAGCCCCGAATCAACCCTTAAGGGAACTACTCTCTACTTCACAAGAAGTAGTGGATTCCATTATTGTGTATAAACCTTCCCAGCCATAAGTCAAACCACAATCCTAACATACGGAGAATATTAATCGGGAATAATCATCCGACCTCACCCATGGTATATCAAAAATCACGATCTAACCTAAAGGAGTCGATAAGACACTCAGGATTGAGATCACCCACATATAGCCATCATAAGTTGATGTATATGAATCTCATCGGTAAACGGATCTTGGTGAAAAATTCATATAGATCATGGCCCAGTCCTATATGATCACATCATACAAGGTGCCTTCATTCCCATATCTCTGTATAAATGATTTAGGATAGAATCATCGTACAATACAGAATAGACCGCAGCTATAGATTAACTATGAATAAAGTACCCAGCTTTATTTGCTATCTATGGACTCTTTAGATTGCACATCTCTTATTGTATCCATTTGTATATGACAATCATATACACAGTACGAGATTATATGTGGCAATCTAGGATGTTATAATGCACAAGTTTATATAATATAAATGACACAATAAGAATGAATTGAACTCTTCTTTTATTTATTTATAAAAAATATTTACAAATTAAATCTTTAGGGCAAAACCCCAACGAGTAGGGGGCAAACTGTAGTGGCCAAAATAGCCCAAAAGGCTACGGCCTAAAAGACGGCCCAAAAATTATCGAAAGGGCCCAGAAGTTAAAACTCGAGCCCTCAACATACCAAACGCTCGAACGAAAGATTACAGAGTCAAGCGAAAAAACCATTAAACGAGCGCCCGACGTACATAACAGTCGACAATAAACCTGAGATAGGTTGACTGGTCCATTCGACCTCGCAACTGCCTCTAGGCCACTGACTCAGTCAAACTTTGACTAAGTCAGTTGACTGGGTCCAAGTACTACCCAGTCAAAACCTCCGAGATATCAGAAATCTCGGATATCTCGGAACAAGACATCCCTTAAAATACAGACATAACTGACACCTACCCAACCCCTATAAATATAGCCTCCAGGTTTCATTTTAAAGGGTCTAAGGAATTTATTATTGAAAGACTTGTTACTCTAAGCAACTCTACTAACACACGACACGTTACTCAAATAGCCAGCTATTCATGACATAGTCTCCACCTATACTCTCACTATTAACACACTACTAAAATATACTAGATGTGTATTACGTACTACTCGACATACACCACAATCGCACGACGTACCCTCAATCAGGCATTACTCATTTCGTTTACCCTTTCTCCTTTTAGATTCATTGTCTAACTTGAGCGTCGGAGGCTATTTGGCTGACATCACCCCAGTGTCCCAAAAGCACGACACTCTTTCTCTCTTTTTGTAGATCGTCATTCCCTCATATCAATAGAGTAGACCACTAGATCATCAAGCGTAAATTTCAGCATTTACAATGTTTCAATCTCGATAGCATCCATCTGAAATTGTGAAGAAAAACTAGTCTCCCAACTACACTCACAAGGAGTGAAAAAGCTATCCGAAAACCCAACGACTACTTCTACACTAAACTATTAAAAAAGAAAGGATAAATTACACCCAACCTACCTGAGGTTTGCATTTCTACAGTTAGAAACAACTTTATCAAAAATTGATAGTGAATCCCCCTCCAGTTATCTTTGATCGTTAAAAACTAACAGTTGACCAAATCAAACAGTGAAAAGACTGATTTACCCTTGAATCCATTTAAATAAGTTAAAATTACAATTTTAACATTAAATTTTTTATAAAAAAATTATTAATAATTAGAAGGGTAGTATAGTTATTTTATATTAATTTTTAAAAATAAAATTAAAAAAATTTAAATTATAATTGTAAACTCAAATTTATAAAAAAAAATTATTAATAAAATTTAAAAATAAAATTAAAAAAATTATGAAATTTTTTTAAACTAATCTAGACCGTCAATCAGATCTGATACGGCCTAGATCCTATCTGGATCAATTTTTTAAAAAAATTTAAAAAATTGAAAAAAATTAAAAAAATTTAAAAAGTTCAGATCGAATTTGATCCGTCCATCAGATCTGATGGACGGTCTAGATCATATGTGGACCAATTTTTAAAAAAATTTAAAAAACTGAAAAAAAAAATAAAAAAGTAAAATAAATTTAAAAAATCCAGATTTGATCTGGACCGCCCTTCTCCATGGATTCATTGAATCCATGGAGATCGATGAATCCATGGAGATCTCTCCATGGATTTATCGAATTCATGGAAGAATCCATAAAGCTTCCATGCCCGAAACTTCGTCGTTCTTCGCGGAGGCGGGGGAAGGCTCGGCGACGATCGAAGATCTTCGGAGAACAGATCGAAGAACCACATCGAAGAACAGATCGAAGATCGATCGAAGAACAACGAAATTGGTTCTTCAATCGATGAAGAACCCAGAAGTTTCTGGGTTCTTCGTCGATCGAAGAACCAGACGAAACTGGTTCTTGTCTGGTTCTTCGTCAATCGAAGAACCGGGTTCGTCGATCGAAGAACCCAGTTCATCGATCGAAGATTTCTGCAAAAATTTTTTTGTTTTTTTTTTTTTTGTTATGTTCTTCTGTTCTTCATCGATCTCCATGGATTCTCAATGGAGGAGGGCGGTCCAGATCAAATCTAGACCGTCCATCAATCTGATGGACGGTCCAGATTTGATTTGGATTTTTTAAATTTTTTTTACTTTTTTAATTTTTTTTTCTATTTTTTAAATTTTTTAAAAATTGGTCAACGTATGATCTAGTCTGTCCATCAGATCTAATGGACGGACCAGATTCGATCTGAACTTTTTTAATTTTTTTCAGTTTTTTAAATTTTTTAAAAAAAATTGTTCTAGATGAATCTAAGCCATATTAGATCTGATTGACGGTCCAAATTAGTTTAAAAAATTTCATAATTTTTTAAATTTTATTAATAAATTTTTTTATAAAATTTGAGTTTACAATTATAATTTAAAATTTTTTAATTTTATTTTTAAAAATTAATATAAAATAACTATGCTACCCTTCTAATTATTAAAAAATTTTAAAAAAATTTAAGGTTAAAATTGTAATTTTAACTTATTTAAATGGATTCAAGGGTAAATCAGTCTTTTCACTGTTTGATTTGGTCAACCGTTAGTTTTTAACGGTCAAAGATAATTGGAGGGGGGTTCACTGTCAATTTTTAATAAAGTTATTTTTACCTATAGAAATACAAATTTCAGGTAGGTTATGTGTAATTTATTCAAAAAGAAAACCCTAGAGAGAAGAAAGGGTTTTGTCGTTTATTGATCACCTACCTATCTATCTAACAACTATGATTTGAAAACTCCAAATTTAAAAAAAGCATATTTTGTTTTCATTACCAGTATCCAAGACTTGGAATCATACATTTTTTATGGGACCACCTTCTTAATTATTTAATTAATTAATCTGTCAATGCTCTTTCCTTTTAAATTAAACTTTTAATTTTTGTCGCTAGGCTTAACTTTTTCTTCATTTGTCCATTTATTTCAACGAAGATCTCTCTTTTTTATTTTTATTTTTTTCAAGTTCTACTATTTAGATTTTGTGATTGAGAAACACTATTAAAGTTGAACATTTCTCTAACATCTAGACACATAACATGTCGTTATCTATATTCGGACAGATTATAAAATATCACGGATAAATGTTAAATCTCTCCTTATTATTATAAAAATATAATAATAATAATAATAATAAATATAGTTTCAGTAGAATTGATATTTATAATGTTTATCAAATTAGATTTTATAATTCAAGTTAGGATTCTTCGTTTTTTCATATGAACACTGAATAGGTCTAATTGTTTCTAAAAACTAACTAGGGACTGGAACTTGAAATCTAAATGAATAGTTTTTTTTTTTTCTTCTAATTATGAATAGAAGTATTGATTTTTTTTAAGACAGAAATATGTGAATAAAGATAAATTGGAAATATATTAATATAATAATGATAATTATGGAAGAAAATATTATAATTATAATTCAGTAATTAGGTGTTAAATTATTAGTCAGGATTTTTAAGTTATTTTTCAACTTTTTTAAGATGTTTGACCACTTAAAAAAAGAAACAAAAAGAACTTAATGTCAATTAAGACTCATTTAGTGTTAAGTGAAAAAAAATAAACAATCCCTTAGAATAGGTTATCTGAATCCTAATAGGATTTAGAATATCAATTAGTCCCTTATAAATCTGGAGGCGGAGGTAGAACTGGTGAGAGATTACAGTTACAATCCATTTTAAGAATGAACAAGACAAGAAGATGATGTTTTCTAGAGGACCGTGGAATTTTGATAACTCATTATTGGTTCTGGAGGAACCTTAAGAATGGAGAGACTTCACTAAAATGTCTTTTTGGTGGGTTGAGTTTTTCTCACATATTCATAACTTGCCTTTGCTCTATATGAACTGCGCAATGGGCTTGTTTCTGGGTGAGCAAATAGGTCTGGTCAAACAAATTGACCTCGAGACATTTGGTAACTGCATTGGCAAGTTCATTCGTGTTCGTGTTTTGGTTGACCTATCCAAACCTTTAAAGCGAGCTTTCCGTATTAAGTTTGAGGATTTTGATGATGAACAAACCCTCCTGTTAAGGTATGGTAAACTCCCAGTATATTGCTTCCGTTGCGATTTCCTCGGTCATAATTTCAAGGAAGGCACTTCAATGAAAAGGGTTGGTGTCCATATGGTGGATTCTGAGTACAAGTACAGTGATCGATTATGAGTATCTATCCCGATTAAGGAGAGACCAGGGCGTGATACTGAAAATAATGAACATAAGGAGGCTGCAGGTGGTAGACCAACTACTTGTCAAGGAAACTACATTAAAATCAGGCCAATGATGTTAGATGGTAGGTCGTGAAGGTTAACGGGATGGGCCGAAGTGGCAGGGATTGACAATAGAAGTACCTTTGGTAAGTTATAAGTCTCGATCAAAAGGTGTTACCATACTATTCTGTATATAGTGTATAGTGTGGTATTACACACTCTTCATCAACTGCGACAGGAACCTGGTCAGTCGATTGCCGACTTCCACTCCAAAATGCAGTTTATCTGGGATTAACTAGCCCTTTCGGAACCTAATTGGACGGATACTACAGATACTATTAAGTTTACTACTTACAGAGATCAGCAGCACTTGATACAGTTCCTTATGGCTTTACATAACACATTTGAGCCTACTCGTGCATCTCTCCTTCATCGCCATCCACTGTCTACTCTTGATCAAGCTGTTTCTGAGCTTATTTCTGAGGAGACTCGTCTTGCCACACTTCAGAGTTAACACACGGATGCTGCTTTAGTTACTCATTCTAAGCAGTTATTCAAACAAAAACTTACTTGTTGATATGGTCGAGAGCCAGGCCATTCAGTTCTGCAATGTCCCACTCGACGTTGTAAACATTGTCATAAGCTTGGACCGGGCCATTATATTGATGACTGTCCCAGTAATCCTGATAAGAGAGGTGGTTCTACCAAACCCAAGGGTGTTCCTTTTAAGAACTTCAAAAACAGTCAACAATTCTCTGTTGTCACTGCTACTAACACAAACGGTACTGCTGGTAATGATTCAAAACCGTCCTCATTTTTCGTTCATGATCTTAAATCCATGCTGTATCAAATTCTTTCTAAGTATGGTAATTCCTCCATTTCTACTTCATCAGTATCCGCAAGTAATCATTCTTGGTACTTTGATTCTGCCTGTTGTAATCATATGACCTCTGATCTTTCTTTATTTTCGACAAAATCATCTAATCCCTCATTACCTGTCATTTATATTATTGATGGCTCTTCAATGGATGTTCAGAATGTGGGTCACATTTCTACCAATAATCTTTCATTGTCTAATACTTATTTTCTTCCTCAACTTACATTAAATCTTATTTTTGTAGGTCAATTATATGATCTTGGTCTTGATGTTCTTTTTACCTATTCTGGTTATCGTGTGCAGGATCTGCAAATGGGAAAGATGCTTAGGATAGGCCATAAAGTTGGACGCTTGTTTGAGTTTATTAGTCTTCATCTGCCTTCTCAGGACCTTTCAACACATCAATCTGCTGGTTCTGTATCGTCTTAATTGAGTCTTTGGCACTTACGACTTGGTTATGTTTTCTTTAGTCGTTTGCGCTCTTTAATATCTCGTAGACACTTGGGCTTTGTAACAGATGAACATTTTTTATTGTCTTTCTTGTCAATTAGCAAAACAACATGCTCTGCCTTTAAATAACAGTGATTCAACTTCACATGCACCTTTTGATTTGATCCATTCTGATATTTGGGGGCCCTCACCCACCACTACCATAGGGGGATCCAAATATTTTGTTATCTTTGTGGATGATTATTCTCGATATACATGGCTTTATCTTTTGCATAGTAAGTCTGAGTTATCTAAAACTTACTTTGACTTTGCTAATATAATTAAAACTCAGTTCTCTAAAATTATCAAAATTTTTCGTACTAATAATGCTATGGAGTATAAGGATGCAACCTTTTTAAATTTCCTGCATCATAATGGTACTATTTGTCATAAGCCATGCCCAGGGACGTCCCAACAAAATGGGCATGCAGAACGCAAATACAGACACATTCTTAAAACTATTCGTGCATTTCTTATCTCTTCCGCATGTCCTGAACATTTCTGGGGGGAGCTGCATTAACTGCAGTATATACTATCAATCGAGTTCCTTCTCTTATCATCAACAATCAAACTCTTTATGAACGCCTTTACGGTACTCCACCAACTTATCAAAATCTTAAAGTTTTTGGATGTTCCTGTTTTGTTCTTCTTCAACCTCATGAGCATACCAATCTAGAACCACGGTCTTGTTTGTGTTGCTTCCTTGGCTATGGTATTGAACACAAAGGTTATCAATATTGGGATCCCATTTCGAATCGTCTTCGCATGTCTTATTATGTTGTTTTTTAGGAGTATAAAATGTTTTCTACTATGTCAAAATTTCACGTTTCACATAATTCATCTTCAAATTTCTTCATCGATCCCACTATTCCCTTGTTCCCAGATGACATTGACCCAAGTACATCCCATGAGACTCAAACAAGTGCTCCTGACTGTACTCTACCAACTCCCGAGTTATCTGAACCACATACTAATCCTATACTAGAGTCTTCCCGTCTTTCTGTCCTGCATGTTCGTCAATCTAATCAGGTAAGGATACTATTTGTTAAACTTCGATATTTTCATTGTTTCTTTACTATTCTTTCCTTGCATGAGCCTCAATCATATAAGGAGGCCAGCTCTAACCCTATTTGGCAACAAGCTATGGCAGAAGAATTGCAGGCTCTTGACAAAACTCACACTTGGGATATGGTTGATCTTCCTCCAAATAAGACTACAGTAGGATGCAAATGGGTATATAAGATCAAAACTAAGTCTAATGGCTCCGTTGAACGACATAAACCCACCTTGTCACAAAGGGCTTTACATAGGAGTATGAGATTAATTATGAAGAAACATTCGCACCAGTTACTAGACTTACATCTGTTCGCAGCTTACTAGCTATTGTTGTGGTTCGATGATGAAATTTATTTCAGATGGATGTGAAAAATGCATTCCTTAATGGTGATCTTATTGAAAACGTTTACATGAAACCTCCCCCAGGGTATGATCATCCTCCAAATAAGGTGTGCAGACTTCAACGTGCATTATATGGCCTCAAACAAGCTCTTCGGGCCTGGTTTGCCAAATTTTCCACTACCATCCAGCAATTTGGTTTTCTCTCTAACTCTTATGATTCTGCATTATTTATCTGCAAGACTGATCATGGTTGCATTTTCTTATTACTTTATATGGATGACATGATTATCATAGGAGATGACCTTGCTGGTATTTCTAATCTCAAAGACTTTCTTCGGCAACATTTCGAAATGAAAGATCTTGGACATCTTAGTTTCTTCCTCGGTCTTGAAGTTTCTTTTGATTCTAATGGTTTTTATCTTTCTCAAGCCAAATATGTTTTTGATCTTCTTGCTCGAGCAGGTTTGACTGATAGGAAGACTACTGCAAGTCCCTTGGAGGCCAATATCAAACTAACACCCTTGGAGGGTACACTGCTCAGTGATCCTACTCTTTATCGTCAACTTATTGGTAGTTTTGTTTATTTAACAATGACTCGACCGGATATTGCGTATGCTATACATATGGTCAGTTAGTTCATGACTGTTCCGCACTCCACTCATTTTGCAGCTGTTCTTCATATTCTCCGATATCTCAAAGGCACTATGTTTCATGGTCTTCATTTCTCTACTCATTCATCTCTAGATTTACAAGCGTATTCAGATGCTGACTGGGCCGGTGATCCTACTAATTGACAATCTAATACTGGATTCTGTTTCTTTCTTAGAGACTCTCTCATTTCTTGGCAGTAGTAAGAAGCAAACTGTTACTGCACGTTCTAGTATTGAGGCTGAATATCGTGTCATTGCTGATGCTACTGAAGAACTTCTCTGGTTATGTTAGTTACTTGGTGATCTGGGAGTCAAACAATCCACTGCTGCTCCTCTCCATTGTGACAATTGTAATGCTATTCAGTTCACTCACAATGATGTTTTTCATGAATGTACTAAACATATTGAAATTGATTGTCACTTTGTTTGCCAGCATGTCACTCAAGGTACTGTTAAGCTCCTTTCTATCTCCTTCACTAATCAACCTACTAATATCTTCACCAAGGCTCATTATCCTAGACATTTTCGCAATTTGATTTCCAAACTCAAGCTTGTTTTTGTCCCACCATCTTGAGTTTGCGAGGGGATGTTATCATATTATTCTGTATATAGTGTATAGTGTGGTTACTTTATTATATTATTATAATATTTCCATGTATATTATTATAGTAGTATTTCCAATCTATAAATAGGCTTCCAATTATAATCAACAAGCAGACTGTGAAATACAATTCTCAGTTTAACTATCAAAAGGCAAGAAGAAAATTGGGAAGGCTACCAAGATTAGCTTTAGAGTTCCACAGGGTCATGATCTTGGTGAGTCCTTTTCAATTCGAAACGCCACTAATGTCGCTGTACACCCCCTGACTCGACCCGACTGGATCGACCCAGGGAGCGTTACCGGATTTTCAAATACTTTCTAAATTCACTTTATACATTTCAAACCATTGAAAATCGTATCAATTTGTAATTTAAAAATATTTTTCTAGTGAGCCCATTGAAAATACAGTTTTAAAAATTTCGGCAGAGTTTTCTCTGTTTTTCCGGATTTCCCAAAACCTGTTTCAAATCAAACTCAATTCAATATAATTCATAACACTTCAAATATCATTTCATCCAAGCGCGCACTCTGCCGTTTAGTGCGACTTTCCAACAGTTTTTTTTTTTAAAATAAAATAATTCAGAATTCAATAGTTACAAACCTTTATAAAAATGGAAAACAGAAATCAGAAAATTATTTACAAAACATCGATATAATGATCAAATTTACAGATTTCTGTATATACATGCTTACAAAATATAATATATAAAACTATATCACTACCCAATAAATGCAGTGACTCTGAACTCTAAGCTGCAGATACCTCCTCTCTATTCTTTATCTGCATCGGTATCCCTGTGACCTACGCGCGATAAAAACCGTCGCGCTAAGCATATAGCTTAGTGGGTATACACTAAACTCAAGTATTAAAATCATAAACAACTTTTCATAATAAACAAAATATCACAATATAATCAGATATAAACATATTACGATTCAAATCATTTACACAAATGAAAATGTATGAAATCAACTCAAAGGAACACTCATTACAATATATAATCCATATAAAACCAAATCATAAATTAGGTTATAATCATAAACGTATAAAATCTATTTCGAAATTTACTTATAAACAAATTATGCAATTCACTTCACTTCTGGCCCTCTAGAATACCCAACATAATTTTTCAGGACTGGAATATGGGTCTCATCACTATAATTTCAATGTGACGTCCGGGGTTGCCCCGCAACAACAGTCACTAATATCTATGTGATTGTCCGAGATTGCCCCGCAACAACAATCACTGATAATAACGGCGCAGTACTGCTAAACTAACTCAGCTGGTATACCAACCTCCTATATCCATTTCTACGTCTAAGTACCTAGGGTCGTTTCAATAAAACATTTTCAAATATTCACTGTAAGTTACAAATCAACGATCACTCAAGAAATATACAATTCAAACAATATTCTTCAAATATATATAAGTTTTCATGGAAAATAAACAATATTCATACAATATTCTAACACAAGTAGTTTCAATAAAATCGTAATAATTGCAATACGATCAACAATAAAATCATTCCAAGGAAACTATTATAAAAACATAATAACTAAATTCTTCAAATAAATCGAAGATTCAAACTAAAAATACTTAATACTTTTTGTAAAGAATTCGAAAACAGGTGTACACCAACCTGGATACCGTTTTCCTCTCGACAAATCGCGTTTCTAGGTTTTCTTTTTTCCTTTCCCTTTCTCTTTCTCTTTCACCTTTTTCTTTTCTTTCCTTCTCTCTTTCCTTCCTCTTCTCTTCTTTTTCTTCCTCTTCTTCTTCTTCTTCCTTTTCTTCTTCTCTCTCGCGCTCTCTCGGTCTCTCTTTTCCTCCCTTTCTCTTTTCTGTTCTGTTTTTCCAGAGGCTTCTGCGACAACTTATTTTTTTTTATAATCTTTCGGTCGTCGCGACCTGTGGTCACGCCACCAGGTCGCGTTGCTCACTGGAGCAACTCCACCGCCTTTATCGCGATCACACATCGCGGCGCTCTGGTCGCGCTGGTGGTCGCCACACTCACTGCCAGAATTTCACTTTTTTCATCGCGAGCCAGTCACCGTGATCTGTGGTCGCGGTGACCAGGTCGCGTTGTTCACTGCCCGAAAATACCATTTTTTGCCGCGAGCAGCTCATCGCGATCTGTGGTCGCGATGAGGGGTCGCGGTACACACTGCCCCAGTTTTTCACTTCTTTTTCGTCATGCATCATTTCTGGACCGTTCCATCTGGTCCACCTGAAAATCATAAAAATAAACATACATTTAATTACGTTTACACCCCTCAACTCACAATTATTTTATCCACATATTCAAAATGAATTATCCGAAATTTGGGATGTTACAGTCGCACACACTCTTGAAAGTATTAATAGGCATAATATTGTGATATCTTCAAAGTCAATTACATCCTTTAAAGTACAAGATATCAATTCTACCTCAAATAAGTCTCCAGAAGTTTTGGGATCCTTCGCTAAGAATATGGAAGCAAATTCTGAGCTACGTAGAAAAGTTGATACGCTAAATAAGGAAGATTCTATCAATGAAATTACTCCAATGCCCTTGGACATTCGAAAGCAAGTCAACAACGTAGTTCCATCACCCCTTCTAACAACTTGAACATGGGTTGTGTGGGTATTGAAACTTTTAGGTCATGAACTGGACCAAATCTAAATCTAAGTAGACCCCCTTGGAAAAGACTTGGTCACTTCAATAGGTCATCAGGTATGGAATCTATTTGTGTTACAGGCTCAAAGAAAAGGCAATCTCTTATTGATTAAATTACTAATATGGTTAACAAGAATAGAAGCGTTGTGGTGAATGATACCTTTATATCTACAAGCATATCAGCAAGTTCTAGTCCCCACGTCTACCGTTAACATAAAAATCCTAGCATTTGAATGTTTGAGGTGTGGGGAATCCTCGGAAGTTCCAATTCCTACATTGCCATATATAGGAAAACTACCCTAACATTGCGTTTCTTATGGAAACACAAGCTTATCACGGTCAGTTGGAAGTAATTCAAGTTAAATTAGGTTTGGAAGGTAAACTAGTGTTTGAAAACGTTGGTAGAAATGGCCTTAGTGTATGTTTGGAAGAGCTTATCTGCTAACTAAAAGAGTTTATTTAATCCCAAAAACTCTTTTCAATTTTTTTTTTTTTTTTTTTTTGTCATTTGGTTGCCATTCCAGTAGAGCTTTTGGACGATTAAATAATCTATTTTACGTCTACTCGGAGAATCTCAAATTTTAAGCTTTTCCAAGTTGAGCTTTTTTAAAAAAATATTAAAATGTCATATATAACCTTAGTATATTTTATAATTCCACAATATCCTTTTAAATTATAAACTCTAATAACTTAGTTTTTTAACATAAAACATAACTTCACTACTCTCAACGCATTGAATTTTTGAAAATTCATCTTTAACCTGTGAGTTTCCTTCTATCTTATATCTTTCTAATTACATGTATATTTGTTCAATTTTTTTATTTATTTACAGTTGCCGTACATATATGTTTGTTCTACCTTTTTTATCGTATATCGAAAATTCAGTTTTTTTATTTTCTTATATTATATATTGTCTTGCGCACTGTTCGCTCTATTTTTTTTTCTTTACTGCATGTTGCGTACTGCCCTGTATTCTAATTATTTAAATTTTGTTTTATTTGCTACTTTGCTATGGTTTGTTTACTTTTTCTTTTACAGTATGGCATACACTATAAATTTTGTTATGTTTTTTTTTTCTTTACTGTTTATATTTTGTTTGAATATATGTTTGTTCTGTTTTGTTTGTTTTTAATTTTTTTCCCTTTACTGTTCTATTTTGTTTATTGTTCTAGTTTGTTTGCTATAGTTTATTTACTTGTTCTGTTTTGAATATAAATTTTTTTTTTTTTACTGTTTTGTTTTGTTTACTGTTCTGATTTGTTTGCTATGGTTTGTTCACTTGTTCTGTTTTGAATATAAATTTTTTTTTTCTTTACTATTCTATTTTGTTTGTTTACTTTTTCTTTTACAGTATGTTGCCTGCACTATAAATTTTTATTTTTACTTTGCTGTATGTATATTATATTTTTTATATAAAATAAAAAATAATAGGTTTGTTGGTAGATATTTAGGTATTATATAAGATGGAAATTAATGTACTATCATTTGTTTAGAATGGAAACATCTTTGCAAGAAAATTAAAAAATAAAAAATAAAAAAAAAAACTAAGGCAGAATGGAATGATTTTACCGTTGATACCTTCATCAAGATTTACGTCAACGAGACCTTGGCAGGTAATCGACCTAACGGTTACTTCAATAGAATTGGTTGGAAAAATATTACAAGTAAATTTAATTTTATGACCGTTAAAATATATAATTACAAGCAATTCAAAAATAAGTGGGACGCACTCAAGAAGGATTGGCAAATTTGGACGAGTTTGAAAGAAAATGAAACTGGATTAGGATAGGATCATTTGAAACAAACAATTGATGCTACTGATGAATGGTGGAATAGAAAATTAAAGGTGAAGGTTCAAACTTTTATTTTTAATATTGATTACGATTTTTAATTTTTAATTTAAACTAACTCTGAATATATATTTATCATTGTAGGAAATTCTGCTCAAAAGGATTAAAGAATGCTGATGAACTTGATATTTTATTCAAAGAAGTTGCTGCTACAGGGAAATGAGTTTGGGCTCCATCTACAAACTTTGTACCGAATGACGGAGATGATAGGTTCTACCATGAGAGAATTTCTGAAATTGATAGGATAAATAGTCTTGAGGATAATTTAAATAGTGACTTCAATCATATTGATGGGCTTGAAAATATTGAGGTCACCCTAGGAAGTCCTACTCCTGTCAATCCTACAGAAGATAATAGATCGAAAAAAAGAAAAATATTTCAAGCGAGAGATAGAGTTGCAAATAGAATGTTTGAACACTTGGATCGCATTGTAAAAGCCGTAGAAAATAAAAAAATCTACAAAGAACGATGACAGCAGTTGTAGCATTGCAAAAGCTATTGAATTGTTGCGTAGCAATTCGGAAATACCGAGAAAGAGTGAATTTTACATATTAGCTACTAAACTTTTTCTTAAGAAGCAAAATAGATGATCCATAAGTTCAAGTTGAGTGGCTAAAGGAGATGAATAAATAGGATTTTAATTTCCTTGTGTCGATCCAAAGACTATTGCTTCAGTAGGATTTCAGTTAACTTTATTTTATTTGATGTATGATGATTACTGTTTAACTTTCGTTATCTTAGAATAATTATTTATTTGAATTTTATATTTTCTATTCGGTTTAACATTTTTATAAGAATGTAATCTTTAATCTTTTGAAATTTTTTTTTCTTGCTTCACAGATGAAATTTATTGAAAGTGATGAGGATAATGAGTATGAGAATGATGAAAGTGATGATGATAATAACCATAATGACAGTAATGAAAGTGATAATGACTACAAGTATTTACACACTGGAGTTGCATTATGTGTACATCAATTTTTAAAGTATAGTGTGAAAGTACCATGTAGAACATCATCTCATACAGGATATAAATTTGTAATGGAGGTATAAAATGGTCATGAAGATAGGTGTCACCAACAATGGCATAGTGTTAGATGTTGTATGTGATATGGCTATCGAAATTGTGAAACCATCTGACTTACACTTTAAAGGAATTCCTAAAAAAAAATTAAAGATGATGATCGATATTGGCCATATTTTAAAGATTGTATAGATGTAATTAATGGAACACATATACCAATCGTAATGCCCACCTCGAAACAAATACCATATATTGGTAGATAAGGGATTCATACTCAAAATGTGATGGTTGTATGTCATTTTAATATGTGTTTTACTTTTGCATGGGCTGGATGGGAAGGCAGTGCTCATGACACGCGTAATTTTTTAGAGGCCTTACGAAGAAAAAATTTACATTTTCCTCATCCACCTACAGGTAAGTAAAAAGATACAATTTAAAATATTTATATGAAGTTAATAATTCTACATTTTTAAATTATATAATTGTTTGTCAATGTAGGTAAGTATTATCTTGTAGATGCCGGATACCCTCACATGAAGGGTTATTTAAGGCCATACAAGGGAGAGCGTTATCATTTTCCAGATTTTCGACTGGATGCCACCCAAGAAGGAAAAAAAAATATTTAATCATGCACACTCTTCATTAAGATGCACTATGAAAAAATATATGGAAGATTTTACGTCAAATGCCTAACTTTCCTTTAAGTAAGCAAGTAAAAATTGTAATTGCTTCAATGACTCTTCATAATTTCATTAGAATTCACTCCAACAAAAATCAAGAGTTCAAGCCCTATGATAATGATGATGAACTACTACCAGAAGAATGAGAGAATGAAAGAGAAATAGTTGGTGAAGAGAATATCACAAATTCGTTACGTCAATGTGAGATGGATGATGAACACGATCAAATTGCAAATCTTCTCATGCACCGAGAATAATTAGTTTAGACTATTTGTTTTGATTTTCATGTTATTGGAATAATTTGTTATTGTTATTTTAATTATTTTATTTAGAAAATTATATTTTATACTCTTTTATAATATTTTACAATTATTTTTTAATTACAATAAAAGATATTATTTTATATTTTCTTTGTTATTATAAAAATTCTTTAATGCCCTTTTTGGTAATTCTATCATTTAAAAGAGTTTTTTTAAAATTTAATACAACCAAACAATCTACAATTTAAAAGAGCTTTTTTAATTGACAACCAAAAGACCAATGGTTTTTCCTTAAATATTTGAAGTTTCACATTGATATACATATTCAATCTCATGAAACCCATATGTGGCGTTTCACAAGATTCAATGGCCATCCTGAAGCCGCTCGACGTATCCACGGGTGGACTTCATTGCGGCGGTTATGTATTTCCTCGTCGCTTCAATGGCTGTGTGATGGAGACTTTAATGGTAGGGAGAAAGCTAAGAGGATCAGATAGACTAGGTTATCAAATTAATAATTTTTGTGCTGCTTCGGATGATTTTACTCTGAAGGACTTGGGTTTTTGTCGTTCCATGTTAGCCTAGTGTAATGGTGCATATAAATGGGGACTTAATTCAGGAGAGATTAAACCGTTTTATGGGCGATTCTGACAAGCAACAGCTCTTTCTTCAGACTTAAGGTCGTCACCTTGATTTGGCTTTAATCACAAGCCTATCATCCTGTTTTTTGGTACTAATATGAGTTATTAGATTGGAAGGGTGAAAGACTGAGTAGGCAATTTCTCTTTAAAGAATTCTAGTATGATTACAAAGATTATAATAATATTATTCGTACTAATTGGGTAAAAGGTGAAATGGGGGCCAGATTAGAGGAGGTTGTGGATATTATCCAATGGTACACTGAATCTTCATCCAAATGTAACTCTTTCAATCTCAAAACCTGAGGAAAATAATCATTGTCAAGGGTAAACATCTCCACTGTTTGAACTCAAATTGAACTCAAATATCACCTCTACTTCATGCCAAGACCTGTTTCAAGCAGAAAAAGAGTTGAACATTTTATCTTAAAGAGAAAAGTGATATTGGCGTCAGAGGAGCCAGGCTTCTTAGCTTTAAAGCAGAGACTAGAATACATGTTTTTTTTTCATAATAAAGCCTCTAGTCGTAGGAAGTGTGAGATTATCGGGTTACGGGACAGCGCAGGTCAATGGCAATCTGATTTGAAGCGGGATGAACTCCGACGAATGGCTTTTGATGTGGCCCCTAGTAAAGTTCCTATGAATGATGCAATGGTAGCTCTTTTCTATCATAGAAATTAGAATGTGGTTGGCAAGAGAGTCAGAAAAGCTTGCCTATATTTCCTTAATCTTGGTGATGGAATGGATAATATTAATTCAATAGTGATCACTCTCATTCCTAAAATCAAGCAACCTCAATTTGCATCTGATTCCTGACAATAAGCCTATGCAATGTTATTTATAAAATCATTACAAAGGTATTGTGAATAGACTTTATGGTGTTCTTGGAGAAATGATCCCGGCTTCACAAAATGTGCTTTTAACAAAGAGATTATTCATGGACAATGCCATTATTAGATTTGAGTCTCTCAACATACTTAAAAAACAAAAGTAAAAGAGGAAGGGCGATATCATTGTAAAACTTAACATGACTAAAGCATATAATCGTGTCGAATGAACCTTCCTAGGAAAACTTATTCTAAAATTGTGGTTTTCAAGTTGCTGAGTTGCTAAAATAATGGCATGTGTTACCATAGTTTCATATTCATTTCTACTCAACGGTAATACAATTGGCTCCATCACCCCGAGTAAAGGTTTGAGACAGGATGATCCTCTCTTACCTTACATATTTCTCCTATGTACTGAGGGGCTGTCAAGTTTCTCATATTTCTCATTTATGTTTTGCTAACAACATGTTTTTCATTTAGGCTAGGGCGCGGGAATGTAAAGCTTTAAGGATGTTGAAGGGTTGAGTTTTAGGGATCTTCTCCTATACAATCAAGCCCTACTAGCAAAACACGGGTGGCGTTTATTACAGAACCCTAATTTGATTATGGTAATATTACATTAAAGTATTTACTTCCTTAATCATTCTTTTCTATAGGCAAAGGCAAGGTCATCAACTTCACTTATTTGGAGGAGCCTTGTTTGGGGATGTCAAATTTTATAGATGGGATCTCGTTGGCTTATTGGGAACGATGAATCCACTGCTATATATCAGGATAGATGAATCTTATAGCCATATACTTTTAAGATATTCTCCCCTCTTGTCTTGGAGCCACATGCTTCAGTTAGCAATCTGAAGTTTGTCAACGTGGCTTGGGATATTAATCTTATCAAAGCCTTTTTTCTTCCCGAAGATGCCACTGTTATTCTTAGTTTGTCTCACTTAACCTCGGACAGGTCTAACTTTGCTAGCTAGCACTACTATCATAAGCTTGGGAGTTATTCCATTAAAAGCGGTTATTGCATTTGCTACCTTAAGTGTTCAGTTCTCGACTTTTCACATTTTTTCGATTCTTTGGATTGGTGGATGTCACTCTAGAAATATCGCTTACCTTCGATGGTCATAATATTTCTCTACAAGGCCTACCATGAGCCCTTTTGCCCTGTTTGTAATTTTGGTACAGAAACGATTCTTCTTGCACTTTGGGGTATGATGCTCTGGCAGTGGAATCAATGTGGTCTAGTTCAAGATATCCTCTTTCACCCTTGAATGCCTTTCCTAGACTTTATTATTACCTACTCATATCAATTATTACCTACTCATATCAATTATTACCCTAGAAGTTTGAGGTATTTGTTGTAATCTTCTAGATGATCTATTTTATGAGGAACAATGCGGTACATATGATCTTCTCTTGTTAGATGTTGATGCGGTGGTGACCTGGTCAGCTTTCCTTTCTATCATATTTCCATACTAAAAACCAACATCTAAAGTCCTAGTGCAATGCCCCTCATATCTAGCTTCTTACATGTTGGGTTTTGGCTCGTATTCCTAAAATGCGCACCCGTAATCAACTGATGCCAAAGTATAGCAAATGGTATATGATTGAGGTAAATCAAAAACCGGTGGAGAAGAGATGAAGAAGAAGACAACAGAGCTAACGACACCAGAATAGGAGGCCGGAGCGCTCTCACGAACCTTCGAAAACGGCCGGTCTTGCAGACTTAAAACGAGACAGTGAGTGGCGCGATCTGTAGGTCGCACCGTAGGTCGAGCGGTGAGGTTTTTGCTATTTAGGAAGTGTTTTGTTCAAGATTTCCTAGTTTTATGAGGTTTGGTTACTTTAGGAAGTGTCTTGTTTCGGAACTTCAAATTTCTAGTAGGTCTCTGAGAATCTTGTTGGTTTAGGAAGTATCTTATTTCAGAACTTCCTAGTCCTAGTATGATTCTGATTACTTTGGGACTAAGAATACTAAGCCTATAAAAAAATATGAGGGTTATTCTTTATTGAAAGTACACTAGTGACATTCGGAGAAACACTAGAGAGGGCTCGATTATGTGACTCAGAGGATATCCAGGGGAGACCCGAGGATACTAAGGGGGAGAAGCAGGGTATCTAGGGGGCCAGGTATATCTGGGATACATTGAGAGAGCTATGAGCTTGGGCATTGGTTATAATTGGGGTTTGAGGTTAGAAAAATAATATTGAGTATGTAATTGTAACAATTTTCTATATAGTGATATTTTTCTCTTGTCGTCCTGACGACCATGGTTTTTTCCCTGTTTTGGGTTTCCATATAAATCTTGTGTTGTGTGATTGGATTCATGATTCTTTTATCTTATTTTTCTGTTTAGATATTATTTATTATTGTAGTGGATAATAGGCAGCGCTTCCGCATTAACATTTTTTCCAACAACTAGTAATAGAGATTGCTTGGGTCCAACATTGATGTCCTCCTTCCCGCGGTCATTTTAATTTGAACATAGATGCTTCGGTTAAATTAGGGAATGCATCGATTGGGCTAGGTACAGTCATTCACAATAGTCAGGGACTTGTCATGCTTTCTAGTGCGCATAAGTTGGACGCTTTTGTTTCAATTGGTACAGTTCAAGCTTTGGCTCTCCGTCAAGGTCTCTTGTTGGTAAAGGAAGCTGGTTATGGCCTCTGTGTGGAGCTAGATGTGCTTGTTGATGTCAAGCTTATCAAAGATGGGAACCCTCCTCTCTCTATGATATAGGTCTAGTTATTATAGACATTGTTGATACGCTTCAACTTTGCCATGTGAATGTGATTGAACATGTTCATAGGCTTGCTAACCAAGTGACACATGTTTTAGCTACTTTAGATTGCTCAGTTGAGTCTTGTTCTATTTGGATGGAGGAGTGCCCTCCAATTGTTGCTTCTTTAGTATTTGATGAAGTCCAATAGCTTTAATATTTTATCCCTTTTACAAAACAAAAAAAAAAAATCCCCTTTTCTTTCTTTTTTAAATTTCAAAAATAAATCTTTTTAATATTTTCTGAAATAATTTTCTGCCTAGATTAACCTATTAAAATCTTGACCATCTCCACTTTAAAAAAAAAATTTAAGAAATTGAGTCTTGACCATCTCAAATCCCAAAATAGAGCCTTTTAGAGGCACTTTCATTACCAACAAACAATGTATGCAATTTGTTAACAAGTTTCCAACTTTGGCAAGTGGGTTAAGTTGGTAATTAGTCTCCATTTCACTTTTTTTTTATATATATATAAAAAAAAATAAAGAAGTCTGTCTTGCATGATTTGTCCATCATAATATATATAGTAATAACAACTGGGTTTGGGTTGTTAAAGCTATAAAAATAGCCTTTTTACTTGAATTGTGTAAGATCAAAAAAGATCTCTACAAGTACAACTTTACAAGCATCTATTAAAATACGGTAAATGTCCTTAAGTGCAATGTATTCATCCATATTTATGCTAAAAATTATTGGAGTAACAAATTAAATAAAATTGTATTCTTCTCTTGCACGTTCTCACCCTCTTTTTTCTTTTTCTTTTTTTTTTTTTTTTTTTTGAAACAGAAGATCTCTTGCATGTTCTCACTTAGCATTTGATTAAGAGACGGTTTATTTTTTCCTTTTTTTATATTATACATTTACTCATAGTTTAAGTGGTTAGTGTACCTTTCTTCTATCTCAATGGTAAGAGTTTAATTTTCATTATACATATTTACCAGCATGTGTAGATAGTTTTATTCTTTTATTGTGGGAATAGATATCTCTCATTATGGGAGTAGATATCCGACGCGTTTAATGATTGATCTCAGCATGTCCCAGTAAATTACTCATCTTATAACCTTAAAAAAAATAATTAAATAAGAGACAAGTTGGATTAAACTAACACAAAAGTTAATTCTTCCTTGTGACGATAAAGAAAAGTTAACTTCAATTTTCTTTTAATTAGACTATTAATTTAGATTCATCGTAATTGGAAATTTATCATTAATGTTTGTGGTTTTTTAATTTGTGTTCATCATCTGCAAATAACTTTTCTAAAATTAGTATATAATTTGAAAATTTAGATTTTATACATATTGTTTTAAAATCTAAAATATGCTTGATATTAAATTAAAAATTATGAAATGTTATTTGACATTAATATTTAAAAACATATGAGTTCAAATTTAAAACCAATTTATATATATTTGATATTGTAAATTGAATTGATGCATGAAAAAAAAAATTAAATTGAAAGAACCCCTTATTATGAAACAACATTATTTTCAAAAAAAAATAACATATGCAATTATAAGGTTTAATTTTCCTTGATAGATAGAGAAAGTGAATGAGGAAGTCAAGATAAAAAATAAAAAAATGTATTTTGGTTGATAGGGGATGTCAACTTCAAATTAATGAAATACTAATTAAGTAAAAGGCCCACCATATCTTCTCATGTGCCAAAGAAGATCTAAGAAAATATTTTGTATCATTTCATTCATGGTTGACCTATGAATGTAGGATTCCTTTGATTCTTATCTTCTTTGGTTGGTAAGAATTATGAATAATTTCCTTTTTATATTATATTATGAATATAATATAAAATAAATAAATTTTAAAAAATTTATTACGTACTGTTTTTATCTCAACTTATGAAATAATGTATTTCTCAAACTATAATAATCCTAAACACACTAAGAGAGACTTGTTGTAATGCAATATAAACACAAAATGAATTTATGATTGAGAGTTCTAATATGATGGCCGCATTTGAGTTGACAATCTTTTTTTTTTTTTTAAATAAAAAAAATATATAATATGATATGTTAGATAACTCATATGTGAGGTCAGAGATTGAGGAAATAAATCTCACATTAAAAATATAAAATGTAAGAAAATAGTACATACATCAACGGATTTCATAACTCAAAAAACTAGTAGGTCCATCAATATATGTACATCATTTCTCATAACCAATCATATATCCAATTTCTCAATTTTTAGTATATTTAATGGTTATTAACTTTCCACAAATTAATCAATGTCCAATATAATTAGATTATAAGAACGCTTATTCAGCCGATACAATAATATAATAGTTATCTATAACAATACAATCTACACTTTTGTAACCTCAAATCTCAATTATTTTAACTAGAGTTAATGACATACGTAATAAAAATATATTTATATGTACATCCATGAAGGCATGTAAGTTGATATAATAAATGATGAGAGCTTGTTGGGTGGTTTCCCATAAAAGGGATGTATATATTATTATAGAGTTACTTTGATTCTGTGACGTTGGTAATTGAGATTCAGCTTTATTTTTTAATTTTAATGCAACTTTTGGGGGTTCGTCAGTCGCCAATAACTAACCAATAATGTAAATGTCCAAGGAGATCTCAATGTATAAGCGTATCTCTTAAATTAAATAGCTATAGTGCCAGGTTCGATGTATGTAATGCTGTCATTTTATTTTTATTTATTTATAATTAATATCTTTATATGATTGGTTGCAACTGCTTATTTTTTCTTCCTTTTTATTTTTATTTTCAATCGTGTTTCCATCCTGATCCAAGAAACTCTCTTTTATTTTAATATTAATTAACACTACTAGTGTGTGTTTAGTGCGTGGAATTGAATTGGACTATTTTTATGATATTGAATTAAATAGAATTTGACTAAATAGTTCTGTTATATATTTGGTACATTATGGATTGAATTAAAAATAGTATTATCTCTTATTTGGTGTAGTATAAGATTGAACAAAAAAATATATTATATTTTATATTTTATACAGTGTTATTAATTTAAAATTAAATTTAATTAATTTTAAACTAAAATAAAATTACTTTGAACCAATAATAAAAATAAAATTAATTAAATTAAATTTGATTAATTTTTTATAAATAAAATATTTATATTATTTTTTTTAAAATATAAGTACAACTATTCATAATTAATTTTAAAAAAATAACATTTATATTCTTTTTTTTTACTATTACAATTCATTTGTGATTTGAGGAAGAGGAACAGTACTCGTACTAACAACCTCGAGATGTAAGTGGGAGAGATATATCACTGATTCAACCTCATTTTGTTACATTTATATTCTTATTAATATTAAATTAAACAAAAAAAAAAAGCTTGGGACAGTTTTGTCCTAAGCTTTGAGGCGGGACAACTCAACACCATTAATTTTTTGGATGGGATTAGACTGAGAATAGTTCAATCTCAGTCCAATCTCATGAAACAAACGGTTCCCTAATATATATATATATATATATATATATATATATATTATGAAAACTAATATATACTTCTTGAAAATATATATTAAACATTTTTTACTTTTAGTTAAATGAGATTGTTGAGTTTTTTTTTTTTTTTAGGGAGGGGTATTCGAGCTCAACACCTCAATTTTGTGAAAATGTGTAATTACCATTAAATTATGCTTGAGACTATATGTTACTCTTGAGTTGGAGAGAGATTATTTACCATGCCTAATCAACTTTTTTTTTTTTTTTTGGGAAAAGAGAATATATTACCAAAACCAGAAAAACAATTATCCAGAAGTATCCTCTTTGACCAATAACTCCACGAAGGGAGGACAAACATCAAACCAAAAGCGATCCTAACCATAAGAGACTGCAGCCTTAGTAATAGTATCGGCCACCTTATTAGCAGCTCTAGAAACAAAATAAAACCCAAAAACATTAAAGGAAAAACAAACTAAAAAATATCTGAAACGATCAGCCCCAAGTCTGAACAAGGAATGACACCATCCTTCAGAACGATAATCACACTCAAAGCGTCTGATTCCACTAAGAAAGGAGAAGAGCCTGAGTCAATAACTAGCCGAATACCATGAAGCACGGCTATAGCTTCTGCCAATAGAGGATTTAAAAGAGCTGCCACACACACTGAACCCGCAACCCTAACCTACTCATAATAGTCCCTGAGAACAAACCCCAAACTAATAACCCCTGCACTCACAGCAACATTTGCATCAATGTTTAACTTGAAGGAACTAGTAGAAGGGCGACCACAAAGCAAGAGGCCTGGGAAAGGGAGAAGATTAAGGAGGACGAGTGCCAGCTGTTTGAAAGTCCGCCAAGAACGATGACACCCAAGCTAAAATCTCACCAGCAGGGAGGAGGAGCTATCTATGGACCGCTCTGTTTCTGCGGAACCAGCACCTCCAGACCACAACACAAAATAATTCCAACTCCACATAAGGAAAAAGAGAGCTAGCTGCAAAGAATCCAAACCTGGGTTAAAAGGTCGCTGAATCCAGGAATAGCAAGCAGTGCGGACAACTTTGAGCGAAGGGAATCTCCAAAGCGCATAGGAAACAGACTCCAAGCCACACTTGCAGATAGGACAGGTACCGGCCACAGGACAGCCCCTAGCTAGGAGGTTCGCCAAGGTAGGAATCTAGCCATGTGCAGCCTTCCAGACGAACAGCTTCACCTTCGAGGGGAGGGAAAGACTTCAAACCAGCTTCCACCAAGAGGATAAAGTCCCCGAATTCGAGCAGCTGGATGAGACAGGAGAGGCGAAGGAAAGGTGATAACCCAACCGCACAGTGTAGGAGCTACTTCTATCAAAATGCCAAAGCAAAGAATCTAACAAACGGGAGGCAGAAAAAGGCAAGCCGAGGATGGCATCAACGTCTTCAGGCACAAAATGACTTTGAAGGAGAGGGATATTCGAGGCCTCCGAAGCCAATTTGAGCAAATCAACCATGCAAGAAGAACCAAGCAACGATGGGGACATGACTTTAAACGTAGAGGGCCGAGGAAGCCACTTGTCTTGATAAACCAAAGCACTCGAGCTGCAACCAATACGCAAATGAGAGCCTTTTAAAACCGTCTCCCGGCCCCAGAGAATACTCTTCCAAACAAACGGACCTGAAGGAGAGGCCTTGGCCTTCAAAAGCTGGGTCGTGGGAAAGTAACACCCCTTGATAATACAAGCTGCCAAGGAACATTGGTCTTGAATAAATCGCCAGCACTGCTTGCCCAACAACACTTGATTGAAAGCACCTAAATCGCGGAAGCCCAAGCCCCCTCCCCCTTACTCTTGCAAAGCTTGACCCAGGAAGCCTAGTGTAATTTTTTAGAACCTGAGGTCGAACCCCACCAAAAGGAAGCACAAATTCGATGGAGATCCTTAATAAGCAATCTAGGAAATCTGAACAAGCTCATAGAATACGCGGGGATAGATTGGATGACAGCTTTAATAAGCACTTCCTTCCCTATAACAGAAAAAAGATTCCCTTGCCAACCATTAAGCCTAGACCAAATCCGATCTTTAATATGAGAGAATAGATTCCTCTTATTTTTCTTGACAAAGCTAGGAAGGCCAAGGTACCGCTTATGACAAGCTAGCACCCTAACCTCTAAAGCCGATGCAATGGCATCCACCACCTATTGAGACACCTGACCACTAAAACAAACAGCAGTTAACCTTTTGGCCCGTCGCCTTCTCATACAGCAGCAGAATATTCTTAAGCACCAAACACTCCTCCAATGAGGCCTTAGAGAAGATGAGACTATCATCCGCAAAAAATAGATGAGTAATCTTAGAACTGCTCATGCTACAATGAATCCTAAAAAATAACCCCTGACTCTCCACCTTACTTATCAAGCACGAGAATGCCTCTGCGGATCCCCTAATTAACTTATTATTGGCTTATTATTTGTATTTTTTATATATATATATATTAAAGATTGAGTATATTTGATATGTTTCAAAAATTCATAAAAATTCTCTTAATTTTTTTAATTTTATTTGAAATATTTTTTATAAAATTATTTAGAAGATTCTTTTGAAATTTGTCAAAATTTTCCAGGAAAGTATATACATGTGACAAATTTGAAAATCAATCAAATCCGTTCTATCATTAATTAAAATTATGAAAGATGTGTAAGTCATTATGTATTGAGAATTGAGATTGTGAAAAACTGAATTAATTAAAATGTTATAGAAAGTTAATTGAATTAGACCGATATTATCTATTATTAATTTAATTTATTTGGACTTATTACTCCTTAGCTATATTGGTTTAATATAAGATTTAAAAAGTATAAATAAATAAAAAAAAAACCATTTTTGCTATTAAAAAATTATAATAATATTAAAAGTACCCATAAACTGACATGAAACTAATTTGTCTAAATAATTATAAAATTAGGGTCCATAAATCTTTGGTACAATTAATGAGGCATGATAAGAGTGCATTTGTTGGTGGGTGTGTCCTCATCACATCAACCATGAAAATGACATATTAAACAGTAGCTATGTTCCATAAAATGAAGAATATTGAAGAATCAAGAATATGAATAGGTGTCTTTGTTTAATTAGAAAAAAGTAATTTTTAAAAATGAAAAATAAAGATGGTGCCTCTTCAATTGGCACTTGTTAATGTGACAATTGGTTTGATGCGTATATCACTAGATATGGACTTTACCTCTCGTATCTTCTCACATGTTATAAAATTTTTGGTATGTCAATTTTGCTATCCCGTTGACATTGACCTCTTAAATGTTTTATTGCAAGTCAAATATTAAATATTACATTTTTTTTTTCATTTACTTTTTTGGTACGGTAAGGTTATATATATTTAGGGTATTATTTATTTCATTAAAAAAATGTAAGTGATTATTTTTATTTTATGATTTGAGTTGATTTTATTAATTTCCTTAAATGCTATAAAAATTTGAGTTGATTGCATCCAATTATAAAGTTTTATACGGGTATTATTTACATCCATGGTGAAATTTTTTATAGTTGTAAAAGAGTTTTAAAATCGAAACGTATTCACAACTAAAATTGGAGCTGAGTTTTAATTTACATTGGTATATTATTATATATGATCGTGTAAGAGAATTTAAAAGGTAATTACATCAAAAGTGTCATTCTTAACAATTAAAAAATTGTCAAAAAACTTTGATAATTAATTAATTATAAACATAAAGATATCTTACTAATTATTTACCTATCAAGAATTGATTTTAAATAAATATATATATATATATATATATATATCAAGAATTTAAACATAAAATCTTAAAAATTTGTTTAAAGATACTAAATTAGATACATTAAAGATTATATCATGTCACATGTTAACATAATACTTATATTTATTAATTTATAATTTGATAATATTAACAAAAGTCAAATAATTAAAAAAAAGAAAAAAGTGGCCACTTAGGTAAACAAAACTGTGGGTACCCAAATCCATATAAAAGGAGGTTTTTTTTTTTTTTTTTTTTTTTTTTTTTTTTTTAAAGACATGTTGGAAGGGAAGTTAGATTATGGGGATAATAGGGACCATGAAGAAGAAAAAAAAAAAAAAAACCCAAGACAAGGAGAGAGGAGGGGGACCATGCATGCACCTAATTGCCTATATCATCCAACATTTTCTTTTCCATTGTATTTGTATATATATGTGACATCCCATGTGGATGTGATCACAACATCCACTTCACTTACTCATTTCATTATAAATAAATCCACCATACATATATCCTTTCAAATCCTCTTTGTTTTAACCTCCTTGTATCCATAATTGGTTTTTTTTTTTAAATTAACTAAGGGTGACTAATTGCATAAACATCTCCCGCATTTTGATCTAAATTCTTATTTTTTTTAACCGTTAACTACTAAAGGTAAAAAAAAAAATATTTATGTTATTTTGACAAAAGATCTTGTACAATTAATCTATTCAATAATTATGTAAACGGACCCCTAACAAGAGGGTTTTAACTAACAATTGAGATCCCATAGGGGTATTTTTGGTTAATAATAATAAAAATGTTTAGTTTATTAACTACATTTGTGTTAAACCTATAAGATTTTTTTATTTTTTTTTCATATTCTCCCATTGATTAAAAGTTTTCATTCTTTTCCAAACATAAAAACTGGCTAATATAAAGCCTAGGTATTAAAAAAGTGATTAGAAATTTTCTGTAAATTTATAAAATTGATTTGAAATTTCTTTTAATAAGTTTCTCTAAAATTTGTATAAAAATTATTCTTATATATTGACATTATACATCAGTTAAATTTAAAATATATATCAACATTATACTACAATAAACAATATTACATGCTAAATTTAAAATTACCTAATATGATAATTGACCTACGGTAATTTGGTTGAAATTTATTCATATTTTGATAATTTTATGATTTATGAGAAATATCCTCCCTACAAAAGCAATTATTTTATAAAAATTAAAATCATTTGTATTTACGTAGTGTTATTTTTGGGCAACTAGAATATTTATCTCAATACGTCTGTTTTCGAAATTTCCAAGTCAATACTTATACAACACACTAAAAAATATTTTCTTTTCTTATGGGAGGAAGGTAGAGAAAAACTCTCTAAATGTGATATTTGAATTGTTAGTTAAATCTTACGGTTGTAAGTTATGTTCTTCACTTAAGATATGGAAATAAATGTTACACATCAATTAAATCTGAAATTGGTACATTAATGCCATAAAATCCAACCTATAAGTATAAGTATGCATGTTAGGTTAGGTTTGAGTCAAGTCATGATACAAAATGCAAAATTAAAGAAGCTTCTATAATATAATAAAGTGTATATATGTGCAAGGCAGGAGCCAAGGAGACAAGATCCCGAGAAGAAATAGTGACCTAAGATATGGAAATATGTAATGCAATCCATCCATCCTAGCTAGGAAGAAAGTTTATGAGTAGGGCCATCTAAGTGATGATGAATATGGGAACATGCAAGGTTCCCATGTCATAGACAAACATTGCTACATTCTTTCTATTTCAACTCTCTCTATCTTGTCTCTTTTTTTTTATTTTTTTTATTTTTTTTATTTTTTTTAGGACTAATACCGTCAACGTGGGGTTGTAATCACTTGAGTTATGAGTGAATGTGAAACTATTTTATAATATTGTGGAACCATTTTATAACATTACTTAAGAATTTCAATATTTATATTTCATAGCGTTATGAAACTAAATGTTCAGTTTCATAACGTTACAGAACTAGTTTCATAACGTTATAAATTCGGGTCCTAATATTTTTATATTTTAGGGTTTGCAAGTGAGAACTCCAATATAAATATATACAGTTGTGGGTGCATATATATATATATATATATATATATATATATATATATATATATTACATACCACTTTTATAAATGTTTATCATATAAATTATAATAAAACATTTGAGATTTTCTTTTGATTTGAAAATGGGGATTTGAACTCAGAATTTTAACTTTATTGAGAAGTGTGGTTACTATCCGACTATATCTATAATCACTTTAGATTTTCTTTTAGAATTATAATAGTAAATTTATGATGGTCTGTATCAAATATGAATCAAACTTATACTGTAGAGTTATTTGTATAGAATCACAATATTTTTTTTAGAGAAAACTTTTAGAAACTAATGAAAAATATAATATTGTATTTACAAGGTTAACGTTTTGCATTTAATAATTTATTTAAATATAAACAATATAAAAGGATATTATTATTTTGACAAAAAATAAAAAGAGTTTTGTAATTTATTTTAACCAATTATTTTTCCAAAAATGTGCAAATCGAGTTTTACATTAAGAAAAATATTTCCCAAATTTTGTATCCCACATTATCACATATATATGACATAATTATAACCAAACATAGTTTCATCATTCGAAAATCAAGAAATCAAATCAGACGGTAAAATTGATTTTGTAGAAGTAACGATGGATCTTACCGTAGCTGATCCAGCCAAAGGAGTCCACCAAAGGGAAGAATCTTTCATATGGTTTTTTTTTTTTTTGGCCCTGTGTGGGACCCATTTGGACAACTCAGGTTAATAAAATAGAAACCAAAAAACATATCAAAATGGACAATGCTGAGTTTCATGATTGTCTGGTGGAGATGAGTAGCAGACGATCAAGTATTCGTGTTTTGCAATTGCTCAGATGACGACCCTACAAACAAAAGCTCTTACAATTTTTGCAAAGTGTGGATTATCTGTGACAGGTTGTACAGTGGATTAAAGTGTGTCGGCGAATCTTCTTATAACCAAATAATAAAGCTAATGCTATAGTTGGACGTGGCAGGCAATCTATCTACGGAAATGGACCTCCTCTCATTAATTTGTCCTTTTTTATTTTTTTTTCTTTCAAATTTTCTCGGTTTTTATTTGTTTTTTGTTATATTTTATTTTAAGTAAATTAGTTTATTTGATATTTTTTCTGTTTTTATTTACTTCTTTAAAAAGATATATAGTATTAGAAAATACTTTGATTAAAATTAAAGGAAAAAAAACATCTTTTAAAGGATCTTTTTACATTATCTATGAATGAAACCTGAAATTTTCATTTATTTCATTGATGATATAAATAATTTATTTTTTAAAAACAAAGTAGAAAGCAAGTAGTAGAACAAACGTAATGAAATTTACCTCTAGAAATGATTTTCTTAAATAAAAGATTTAATATAATTTAATAAAGTTTATATTTATTCATCCACTCATTGGTTAAACAGTTAATACACATTCCTTCCACATTAATGGTGAAAGTTTAAGTCCTACTATGTATATTTATCAGTATATGTAATAAGTTTTTTTTTCCTTATTATGATAGTAGATATTCAAATCGTATATTCAGTAATTGATCGCGACATCTCTCAACAGACTTATTAATAATTTTATAATTGTACCTATAAAAAAAATGAATACATAAATTATTAAAAATTAACAATTAAGGGTTCAATTCGGAGAATATTTCAGCAAAACTGAATTGAATTGGTTTTGATTTTTAAAGAATTGGACGACTGAATTCATCCGTTTGACATATACTTAGAAGATATTATTTTATAAATTTGTTGTTGTTTTTTTTTTAAAGAAAAGAAGTAAAATATTTGTTTCAAATCAAATAATTTACATTTAAAATTAAGAAAAAAAGTTAAGAAAAGATCTTGAGAATCCATTTGACGACTAAAACCAAAGATGACTTTGAAAAACAATGACCAACTTTATTGATCCTTTATGGGTTACGTCCAATCAACGCAAAGATATAACAAAATATTTTAAAGATTTGAGCCATATAATTGGCCCACAAATATTCACCTTCTTTGTAATTTACTTTCTCTAAATATATATATACCTACGTTGCCGCGTTTCTATCTGAAAATGTTGCCGTGTATATTAATTTTGAAGTCAAATTACAATAACCTCACTTTTATTTTATATTATAAAAAATAAACAAAAAAAAAAAAATTGGGCAATTATAATATACCACATCACGTACTAACATTATTAATTACATAAAATCTATTTTAATAATATAAAAAATATATAAAAAAAAAGTGTGAAGTGTCCTCTCCCTCATATCAGTTATTTTATTAATTTATTTATAATTAATTAATTAAAGAATAAAAATAACTCATAAGAGGAAAATGAACATTTTATGTTTTCCATTCAAGTTTACCCTTGTCGATAGTTAATCAAAAGTCATCAGGGTAAATTTGTATAATTATGTCACCTAAACTTTTATTTAACTTAAAGTAATGCATACTATTTTTATTTTTTAATTTTTCAAATAATTTAAAAATATTAAAAAATAACTTAAAATTAAAAATTAAAAATTTTAACTTATCACGTAATACTTAATCACTTAATTATAATTATAATATTTTATTTTATTATTATAATATTTTATTTAATTATTATCATTATTATATTTCTAAATTTATCTTTATTTAGATATTTCTGTTTTAAAAAAAATAAACAATCAACACTTTTATTTAGTAATTTAAAAAAAAAATAAACATATTATTTGGGTTTCAGGTTTCAATCCTCATTTACTCTTTAGAAAAATTTAAATTTATTCAATTTTTAAATAAAAAAATAAACTATCTCCAGGTTCAGAGCCCACGTTTGCCAAACCTCAAAGACTAAAATGATTAGCCTTAAAAAAAAAAAAAACACATAATAACTATGCCAAAACAAGAATGTTAAAGCTTGCATCAACATATTTTTTTTTTTTTTTGTGATATTAATATGTTAGGTCTGTATTTTTAACGTGAGTTCTTTGTAATAAAATTGTATCTGTAAAGCTAAACTATATAATATAAAACAAATTTATATTAATAAATTTTTATAGTAACTTTATTTTTATTGCGTCCCTTTACATCATACTACATTAATATAATTTTATTAAAAAAAAGAAAGAATAAGGTAGTAAAAGATGAAGATCTAATCATAATGAAATTTGAGTATTTGACACATGCAAGAAATTAAATAGTTTGGTATTAAAGTTTCTAGAGGGTCAATCTCATAATGGAAAAGCCATTTGTGCAATAGATTTCTTTTGACTCTTGGGATCACATTTGAGAAGAAATTGTTTGACAGCTTTAATTAAAGACAAAGGAAACGGATTTGCATGCCTTGAAAGTCCATTAACAAATCTTCATTTGTCGTTTTGAAATTTCTCACAAGTTATAATACCATTTCTTTCTTCTTTTATTGGTCCTATCTTTTACTAACTGTTCAAATTGATGTTACTCACTTGAAAATTTCACCACCTTTCATATTTTTGTATCTTTTTTATTTTTTATTTTATTTTAAACGAGATGGTATAAATAAGGGTAGATCCTGAAGGGTATAAGGGCTGTATTTGTATAATTTAATTTCGGTTGGTTCCAATAATTTTTTAACCCAAAATGTGTCAAATATAAAAAAAAAGAAGGAGTAAGGGTAGGGAAAAATGACCCAAATTGACGGAATTGCTGGTTGGGTATGGTTTTATTTTTTAAAATTGGTTGTGTATGGAATCGATCAATTTCAACTCATTTCAATTTAGTACCCAACCGAAATGATTTTTACGAGTTTCATAATATTAGATTATTTCTAAAAGAAGGAAAGATTTAAAGGCAAAATGATCATATTTTGTTCTCTTTATTAATATCATATCACTTTTATTAAATATATATAAATTTTTAATCACATGATGTGAGTTAACGGAGTAGGCTTACTATCTTATGTCATTTAAGATTCTCTCATTTTTATTTTTAATTTGTTACAAAAAATATTCTTTTTTTTTTCATGAAGCATATGAGCAATAACTTCTTCCTTGAAAACAATAAAAGTTTTGTTTAAAATTAGAAAAAAAAAAAATCAATTTTAAGATATATAGATACAATAAAACAAACAACTTTTTATGAAACTTTATATTAACAATAACAACAAAAGAAGAGAAATAGAGGTTTTAGGAAAAGTAGAAGAAAGAAAAAGCAAGAGGAGTAATTTAGGGTAAGCAAGCAAGCAGACAATTTAACATCAGTTATTAGATAGGTAGGATTTACAATGAGTGAGCATATGGTTATGTATTGAAACAAAAAACCAAACCTAACTAAACTAAACAAACATGTTTTTTTGTAATTACATATTAATAAGAAGTGAGTTTTAGTTTAGATGAATAATGGATAGATGTTGTTGGCACTGAATGAATGTGTATAATGTGTTTGTGATGTGATGAGCATAAAAAAAAAATGAGGATGCAAATGGATGGGCATGGCATGGGAAGCAAATCTTAAAAGGGAATCAAAGAGAAAATTGGCCTCTCTGTGTCTGTGGCACCACTCTCTCCCCCACCTGCTCAAGATATGGTAAGCGCCACATGATTTCACATTAAGGAAAAAGGCACCTCTGCTGACATCACCTGTATCTCTTCTCAGGATTTTCCTGGGCCCCACCACCCTCCTCCTCTCTCTCTGCTTTCTATTCTTCACATTTACATTTTTTTATTTCATTTCATCTTCCTTTCCTCTCCTTAAAATCCCCATAACTGATTTCTTTCTTTTATTTTATTCTCCCTCTAATTTCAAAACCAAATCATCTCTGAAAAATTTTGCTTTCTAGGACTTGTACATATTCTATTTCTTCTCTCTCTCTCTCTCTCTCTCTCTCTGTCCTCCTCCTTCCAATTTCCAAATCCCAACTTTGAGCTTTGGATCTTGAATTTGCTCCAATGGGCATGGCGGCAACAGAGTCTCAGTTTCATGTTCTAGCAGTTGATGACAGCCTTATTGATAGGAAGCTTATTGAGAGGCTTCTCAAGACCTCATCCTACCAAGGTATATACTTTCTTTTCTGTTGCTCAAATCCAAAAATTCACAACAAATATATATTCATGGGTCTGGTCTCATTGTTTTATTTTATTTTTCTTTGTTTTCATGGCAGTCACTACTGTTGATTCTGGTAGTAAGGCTCTAGAATTTCTGGGTTTGAATGAAGATGATGACCAAACCAACCCACCACACATACCTTCTGTTTCTCCAAACAATCATCACCAGGTTTGTTTTGCTTTGCTCAATGTCACCTCAGAGATTCCCTGTCAATTCTTGATTTGTTACCCTTTTTAATGACTTATTCAATTGTGTTTTTAACAGGAAGTGCAAGTAAATCTTGTTATTACAGACTATTGTATGCCTGGCATGACAGGCTATGATTTGCTCAAGAAAATCAAGGTATGCTTTTACCTCTTGTCTTTTTTCCCATTCATGATTCATCATTATTTTCCCTTCCATCTTCTTGCATTTTCTCTTTTACATCTTTTTTTTCCCCCTTTACTGGGAAGGGAAAACTGAAAAGTGCTTCCTTAAAAATCACTTTCTAGATTTTGTTTTTGCATCCAGAATTGGTATACAGTTAGTTGTAAGAATTTACCTTAATGGGTTATAGTATTTTTGATATTTTCTTCAGAATGTCAATGAAAATCTATTGGAATATTTTCCACCCCTTTTCCACACAAGCAAATCAGATTTAAGATATCCAAAGATTTACTTGCTTGATTTTTCATAAGGGTCCTTTTCATATCATTAAAAAAATATATAACATGAAGTCCACCAAATAAAATTCCTTGGAAAATTTTTATCTACGTTGATTTATAAGAAAATAAACAGATCTGAATCTGAAAGATTTAGTGGATTTTCTGTGGTTTGCAGGAATCTTCATCTCTAAGAAACATACCAGTAGTGATCATGTCATCTGAGAATGTTCCTTCAAGAATCAGCAGGTAAAAAGACAAAATTAAAAAAAATTTCCTTTCCTTTTTCACTTAGAAATTACAAGTGATTATAGAATTTGGTGTTTGAAGTGAAATTGATTAATGGGCATTAATTGAATAATAACAGATGCTTAGAAGAGGGAGCAGAAGAGTTCTTTTTGAAGCCAGTGAGACTATCAGATTTGAATAGGCTTAAACCCCATATGATGAAAACCAAGGTTAACGATCATCAAAATTTCGAAAAACTAGAAGAATCAGAAGAAACCCAGTTTCAATCTCCTCCTCCTAAAGAGCAGCAACAATTACAACCACCACCACAACCACAACAGCAAGAACAACAACAACAGCAACCCAGCAATAACAAGAGGAAGGCCATGGAAGAGGGGCTTTCCCCTGACAGAACAAGACCCAGATACAATGACATTGCTACTCTAGTCTAACAAAATGTTGCATAATACTTTTTTTTTTATTTTTTTATTTTTAAATTTTAGATTTTGGTTTTGGATAATGTCACTACGATCTTTTTTCTTCTCTTTTGTTTTTGCCCGGTAGATTTTAATGCCGGTTAATACCGGCTGAATAGAAATGTAGAGATAGATTTGTTTCATGTTTACCCATTTTTACATTAAAATATTTCATTCCCACAAGTTCAACTCCGATGAGGGACCTAGTTATCATTAGACCAAGCCTACAACTGCCCCATTTTTTTTTTCTAATTACCTAAAATATTAAAAAGAAGTAAAATGTCCTAATTTATTTAGTGCGAAATTTATTTTGGTTTTTATATTTTTACGAATTATTATTTTTTGAACGATATCTTTTTTTTTAACAGGGTGATTTCTAACTTTTTAAAATTTATTATTTTAGTACTTTTTATTAAATTTTGATAGTAAAATATGATATAATATGTTTAACCTTTACTTTTAAATTTAAATGATTAGATTACAAATATAATTTTATTATTTATTTTTTAAAATTTAATAAATTAATATTAATTTGTACCAATAATAATTTAACATGTCTCAATAAAAAAAATTGAGGCACAAATTATAACGCATCTAGCTGAAGTATCCCTAATTACTGGTAGAATTAACTTTTAGAAAAATTAACTGCAGACCTCCCTGTTGTTAGCGTTGATCATAAAAAAAAATAATTGACCGTTAAAAATATATAAAATTTAAGACAAACTACAGCCCACCTCACCTACTTAAGATATCTTTAATTATAGGCGGAATATCCTCATGTTGTTAGTCAAAATCAACAATGTGAACAATTTTTGATGTAACAACTAACAATTGAATTAACATAATCACGGAGAAGCATGACAACATTAATACTATATGTAGTTTAAAAAAAAAAAACATTAATACTATATGTAGCAATAGAATTGAAATTAACCCCTCGCCATTGGCCTTTGATCAGGTGGCATATTTACGTTGGAAAAATCCATCCGCGGAGGTCTCCTAAGCTTCGATCCCAACATAAGTGTGTGAGGAGTCCTTGATGTGTCAAAATTAAACCTTACAAGTACACAAGTCTATACAATAGTATAGCAGAGATTGATAATTTAAGGTGATGCAAAAGAATTAAAACAAGAAAAGAAAACAAAATTGCAAACAAGGTTTTGAGTGATGAAAATACGGAAGATGCTAGGTAACCAATGCATCTAAACACAATTACTCAATATGACAATTAACTATACGAAAGATTTATATTCAAGTATAGTGTTCATTCTTATCTTTATTATGGTGATTACCACTTGGGTTACGGGCTTAACTAAGTGTTTTAAATTGCTAACGATATTACTGCTTGGTGTCATGGGTTAAGCTAATTAACATTCAACTAAGGACTTGAGAACCAATATCCAAACTATCAAATGGTCATGCAAAAATTTGATATCTTTCATCAAAAGAGCAATACAATTAAGATCTAGCCATGACGGATACAATTCACTATCTTTTAATTGCCTTAGATAATTCTAATCCTAATATATGTCAAAAATTGGTCATTCATTAATATAAATAAGAATTAAGAATATTAAATCAAAGAATAAAACAAAACTTGTCTAGAATAACAATACAAACAATTGATATATCACATTAGCAATTATTATTTGTTATATTGATTCCCTGATTAGTTACACATCATAAAGGAATAAACAAAGAAAAAAAAAATTAAGAAAGAAAGAACTAATGGTGATCATCCAAAAGCTCTCAATATTCTTTGTTTCGGTTGAATTCCTCTCGGGCAAATGGGAATTTTATTGATTGTCTTCTCCTTTAAGGTTTCTTGCTCTATGATGGATGGAAGAAGTCTTGAATGATGTATGGAAGAATTGATGTGTGGTAGGGAATGTGATTTGATGGAAGAATGGTCCACTTTGTGGCTTGAGAGCCTCCTTTTTCGTCATCCTCAACGCTAAAAAGAATTCCTATTTATATCTTTTTCCAAATAAGAGTTTTCTTGCTTTTTTTGGGATTGCGTACAGTGGCAGTCGTGACCTCGAGTTACTACCTGAGGTCGTAACTCTGAAGTCGCAGTACATAATGGCAAGACGGTACACTGTTACAAAAATGAGCATAACGTTCTCTAAAAAAATCAAAATCACAAACCGTAAAATTTGCTGAAAACTAGACTTCTAGTTCTTTCCAAAAATATATGGCTCACAACCCGTTCATCCTGTGAAATATTTGGCGGCCTCCGAAACATGATAGTTTTGCACAAGAAATCTTCTAATTCTCTAATTTTGATCATTTTAGCTTTAGAACTCTTCAATTAAGCTCAGTACCTTATTTAGGAATAATAACCTATACATTGCTCATAAAACACATTAAACAACCAATTTCGCATGAACACAAAGCATAAACAATAGAAAATAGAGGCCTAGAACATGTATATAAATGGTGTTATCAGTCCTCCAGATGTGTGTGGGGTACTAGGCGCAATGTTGCCTAATATTTGGTGTATTTGCAGTCGGCAGCTAAAAACATTTAATTACATAAACTACCTCTTTGAACCTTTGACTAACAGTTGATTTATGTTTGTTTGTAACATCCGAGGGTCATGAAAGTTTTTAGGTATGCAACAAATGACAATTTAAGAAAAACAATTAAATACTATTAATTTCTAATCAATATAATTTATTAATAATAATAACAATAATAAATTAATAAATGAAAAGTTACACAAAGGTAGTTTATTATCGAGAAAATCTTTAGTGGAGCAGATGCACCTTTTGAGTGGTGCATCTGGGTATTGAAAAATTAACACATCTTCACAATGTAAGTTATTTGTGTTAATTTTCCCATCTTTCATTCTTTGTTTTTTTTCTCTCATTCTTTACAATGATTTATATATATATATATATATATATATATATACACATATTATATTTTTTAAAGTTAATATTGCTGATATGTCAATTTTTCAAGGTTCGAGGTATACCATCATTCAGAGGTGCACCCGGTGCAATGAAGATTTGTCTCTTTCTTGTCAAATCCATAACTGATAGCTGAGAGAAGAAATTAACACAATTTCCTATTCTCATTCTAGCACGAATAAAACAATACATTCTCTATCTCTTTCTGACCTTCTCCATTTGTAACTCTTGTTTATTTAATTTCAGTTGTACCATTAGTTCTGGTAGACCTACAATTCCATGAAGTGAATTTTTTGTAGTTTGAAGATGCAAGGGGTAAAGATATATTGTGCTCCATATAGGGATGAGCATTGGAGAAATGGGGATGGATATGTGTTGCCCAATCTCTATCCCCATTTTCTTAACCCCTTTCCCCATCCCCATTTGGAGAAAATGAGGATGAAGGAGTTTGGGGGGAGGTATCCCCATCCACCCCAATTTCCCCATTTCCCTCATTTGTCGTATTTCCCCCATTTCCCTCGTTTGAGTTAAAATAAAAGTATTTGATTTAAAATAAAATAATTCAATTACAATATAAAATAACTTATCAATTCAAATAGTAAAATAAAATCATTCAAACAACTATCAGAGTACTATCCCAAATGAAGAAGAAGCATACTAAACATTAAATGTATGTATTTATTTAAGAAAAAAAAATATTTGAGATATATAGCCCATAAACCATTTATGGAGTTAAATTAAGAGATTAAAATTATGGTTAGAATTTAAATATTTAAAATTAGGGATATATAGAGAAATATTTATAATATAAAAAATATTTTTAAAATTTATTTTGGAAAAATGGGGAAATGAGGGAAATGAGAATGTGGGAACCTATCCCCATCCCCATTTAAAAATGGGGATGAAAATTATCCCCTATTCCCTTCTCTTTTTTTATTCTCATTTCTATTTATGAAGGATTTTTTTTTTCCAAATGGATAATGGGGATTTGAGGTCCCGTGGGAAAAGGTGTCCATCTCTTAGCTCTATACCGAAAAACTTGCTTTTTTATTCATTGAAATTAGAGGGGGTTTTAATAACTTTCCTTATAGAAAGGAAAACAAGTTTGTGGGCTTAGTTAATATGGAGGCTTGGGGTGGCTCATAACTCCAAACACCCAGCATTTAAACTTACTCTTTTAACTCTACCCTATCTGTCTCATCTCTTTCTATACCCTTTAAATTTATAAAAATATTTAAAGACATTTTATGTCTCATTATAACACTGAAAGGTAATGATAAATTTAAAGACATTAGATATAAACTGTTTTTGTGATGTGTTGGGGGAGGTCATTTCGGAGAATCAAAGCGCTTTTCTTCCGGGTCGTTTGATTATCGATAATGCGATTATAGGTTTTGAGTGCATCCATTCTATCCGTAGTAGATCAAGAGGCAAAAATGGGTGGTTTGTGCTCAAACTTTATATATCCAAAGCTTACAACATAGTTGAATGGAGTTTTCTGAGAGGTATGTTGTTGAAACTTGGTTTTCGTTGAGTTGGACTAATAAAATCATAGATTGTGTTTCTACAGTTTCGTACTTCTTTCTTTGTGATAGTGTCTCTAAAGGCCGTGTGATCCCGTCTAGAGGGCTTCGTCAGGGAGATCCTCTCTTTCCTTACCTTTTTCTTTTATGTGCGGATGGCCTCTCAACTTTGCTCCGCTATACAGAATCTATAGGTAGCATCTCTAGAATCCGTTGTGGGCGATATGGTCCTAGTATTTCTCACCTTTTCTTTTTTTGCAGATGATAATCTTCTATTTTCCCGCACAAACGAGACAGATTGTAAGTCTATTAAATCTATTTTGGATTCCTATTCTATTGCTTCGGGCCAACTTATCAATTTCGACAAGTCTGCCATGGCCTTTAGTTCCCTGGTTTTGGGCCCGCTTAAGCAGTCTTTGGTAGGTATTATTGGGGTTAATGTTGTTGATTGTCACACTCGTTACTTGAGTTTGCCTAGTTCTGTAGGCAGAAATCGTAGGAATTTGTTCTCGATGATTAAGAACGTGTTTGGAATTGTCTCCATGGTTGGCAACATAGATTCTTTTCGATGGGAGGTAGAGAGGTCCTTTTGAAAGTGGTCATCCATGCCATTCCTTTAAATTCTATGTAGCTTTTTCGTTTGCCCAAGGGTTTGATTTCAGATCTTCAACGATTGTTTGCCCGGTTTTGGTGGAGTAGAGATGATTCCAAGAGGGGTATTGATTGGCGATCGTGGAGTCTTCTATGCCGAAATAAGCTTGATAGAGGTTTAGGTTTTCGCAATCTGACTTCATTCAATAAGGTTTTACTCGCGAAACAAGCTTGGGGAATCTTAAAGTGTCCCCATTCTCTTGCGGTGAGAGTCCTCAAAGGTTTGTACTTTCTAAAATTTTCTCTTATTTAAGGGAGGTTAGATCGGGTTCTTCGCTAGGTTTGGTAAAGCTTGCTGTGGGGTCGTGATCTTCTAGCCAAAGGGTTACGGTGGCGTGTTAATGATGGGAATTCAATCTCTGTTGTCCATGATCATTGGCTTCCTAAACTGATTTCTTTCAAAGTCTGTAATGTAGGTAACTTATATGATAATGTTCTTGTTAAAGATTTTATGGCTGCTTCGGAAGGATGGAATGTGAGTCGCATTAGAGCCATATTTTCAGAGGATGACGCTGAGGCTATTTCGGGGATCCCTTTATTGACTCATTGGTGTAGCGATACTCTCATTTGGCACTATAATAAGGATGATGACTACTTGGTTAAATCATGTTATTGGCTTGCTGAGTTTTTAGCCTTTTATCCAGGTAGCTTTGATGCTTCTTCTATTTCAGATTGGTGGCGCTTTTTATGGAAGCTTCACCTTCCCTCTAAGATTAAGTTGTTCATATGAAAGGTATGTCAAAATGTCATTCTCACTTTTGCGAACCTTGTTGCTAGAAGAGTCCTTACTGATGCATCGTGCCGCTTCTGCTCTCGTCTGGTTGAGATTACTATGCATGCGATTTGGAATTGTCGTCTCTTAAAATCCATTCGTGAGGAGTGTGGTTTCCATAATGGCTGCAATTGGTCTTCTTGCTTCTCCGTTTGATTTTTTTTCTGCTATGCAAAGCTCAACTCTTTGTTGTTGATTTTCATCTTTTTGCAGTGATTATTTGGCAAACATGGTGCCGCCGAAACAATATTCTGTATGGTCGTCCTCATATCCCTGTTAGCAAAGTGGTGTCGTGGTGCAAGGATTTTTTGCTCGAGTTTAATAAAGCTAATCCTAAGCACCCATCGGTTTGTCCCTCCCGTTTTATTATATGGATCCCTCATATTTCAGATTGTTTTAAAATTCATACAGATGTGGCCCTGGATTGTAAGGGGCTTAAAACAAGATTAGGGGCCATCGTTAGTGATCATTTTGGTGTTGTGTTCCTTTCTGGCATGTTGTCTTTTGTTGGTTTGCTTTCTCCAAGTGCAGCTGTAGCCAATGCCATCTTCTTCGGCTTATTAATGGCTTTCGAAGGGGGCATCACGAACCTCACTCTTAATTCGGATGCAGCCTCTGCTATTGACATGATTGATGGGGAGAGTGTGATCCTCTCTGAAGTCGATTACTGGTTGAAGATATTAGAGATCTTATTCGAAGGTTTAATGGGGAAGTCGTGTTTTCCTTCTCCCCTCATTTAGCTAATATTATTGAGAAATTAGCTTTGATTAATTTTTGTAATATGTTTTGGGTGGATGATTGCCATTCTTGAGGATTCCAGTTCGATTTTATAATCACTTTTTAGTTGTTGACTGAATTATTTTTTTTAAAAAGAAAAAAAAAGATATAAGAAGTATTTACTAAAAAGGAATCTTAAATAGGAAAAGAGAAATTAATTTATAATGTATAAATAAAGTGCTTGATAAAAATAGTTTTGATTCTTATTCTAATAAAATTTAATTTCTTTTAATTTTTATTCCCCAATTGGTAAATGTATTTATGCTCCACTAAATTAAATTTACTTATATGTAGAATACTAATGTCATGATGATGTCATATGAATAATGTGCCTACAAAAATGATAAAGAATACACAACAATTTCAGTCACCATATCCCAAGGATCCTTTGTTTTATTGTATTTAAATCTGAACTATTTAAGAACTCATATCACATCTGAAAAGTATGAGAAGCTATTTTCTGAGTTCTTTTTTTGAAAATTTGATACTAAAAATAGGAGGGATACAATTTTACAAAAAGTAATGCTAGTTTATTTAAAAATATGTAAAAAAATTTATTCAAATGATATAATATGTGAGTTGTCAATACTACATAAAATATTAAATGATGAGGTACTAAGTGATATGGTGTTGACAACTCACATTCTACATTATTTGAGTATGAATTTAGACAAATTTTTTATACAACCTAACATTATACTCTTTAAAAAAGTTTGGCAATACAATTCAAAATAAATCAACAACCCACTAGTTTCATTTAATATTTAGTTTCATTGTCATTCACATAATTTTTTACAGATTCAATCATAACTTGATAAATTCATGTAAAACTTGATAACAATTTGCTTCTTGTGTAATAATTTAATTTTATATTTTTGCATTTATAAGGATTATTAGGGTCACAAATTAACGAGGGATGAATATATGACAAGATGAAATTTGAATCATGTCATCATCACCAACCATTGGATTAAATGCAATAATTCAATTTAAAAAAAAAAAAAAAAAACAAAGGATGGATGTATTGACAAGATATAAGTATAACTTCCCACACAAGTAATGATTTTGCTAAGCTACTTGGAATATTTTATTAAAAGAAAAGAAAGAGTAATGATACAATTGTAAAAACAAGCCTAGAAACTGAAATCTGATTCAACCAAGTAAAGCACATATCAGGAGGATATGAGGTGATACACAACTCATAAGACTAAATTGAAATTAGAAAATTAATTTTTTTGTTGATGACCACCACAGTACTTCATGGTGTTTCCCTTAGCATATTCTAGTTAATTATATCAGATCTGGTAGTTTGTTAAGCCACCCATCTTGGTTGATAAACACTGATTTTGAAAATTGACTCAGCTCTGAAGCATCAACCTTCTTTTCCCATGGAACCCTCTGAGAAGTATTGGATCCTGGTCCTTTGCATTCAACCTCAGTATAGAACAGACTGTCTCTGCAATGTTACCAATGAACAAAATTCACATACTAAAAACATTACACGGTATATTTGTATGTGCGCGCGCGCGATGAATGATAACTTACTCATTGCCCTCTAGGTTCCAAGCATTCCATCCAGAAGGAGTGACAATATCAGATAACATTGTCTGGTAAAATATGACTCTAGAAAAAAGGCCATAGGCTCTACCCAGATAGGTGTCACCACTGCCAACGACTTGACCCCTTACAAAAACGAACCCACTCGGGTCACTCTTCGATTGTCGTCCTTGAGCCGTTATATAACTTGGTCCTACATTACCAAGCCTCAAACTCACTGTTGAATTTATCAAACAATCCTGCACGATACCACCGTTAAAACATGTCGTACTATAAATATGAAAAGTTTTGGGGTATTGATGTATGATGTATGGTGCGTCTACTGTATAGTGTGATATGAGTGAAAAGTGCACAATCGAACACAACATAAAAACAATAAATAGAAATTTTTGAGACTAATACAAATTAAATTAGAGGGTTAGAGTTATGAGGGTTAAAGGCTACATAAATACGACACGATAACATAAATTGTCACCTCTATCGATTTTACATGGATATTTTATGGAATAATAGTATACCTCGAAGATGGATTGTCCGCGACCGAAGATAAAATCTATAGCACCTTCAATGTAACAGTTGTTGAAGTAATGGCGGCCTTGGACATCCCATAAAGTATCTTGCACTCCCACGAAACCGCAATCGAAAAATGCAGACTTATCACCATAAATTCTAGCGGCAAGCGCCTGTACTATGTTTGCATCCAATAAATTTTTCTCTGTTATATCCAAGTGTTCGTGTGTTCTCCCCCTAAAGATTTTCCTTTCAAGCACTGCTGCTAGCGCTAGGTTAAATGAGTTCTGCACTTAAGAGTTAAGAACGTAAGAGTTGGTCTACATTTGGAAGCACTTTTTTAAATAAGCACTTTTAAAAGAAGCTTTTATAATTACCTCGAAAGTAATGGCCCTTGCAATAACATTGTCGGAGAATGAAGAGAAAGTAGCGCTGACATCTGTTTTTTCATGGCCATTATATGTAATTTTGGTGGTAGTACGGTCTTCTCCTTCCAGGATGATACATTGCTTGTTCCTTGGAATTTGTACCTGCTCCCTGTACACTCAAAATATCTTTATTATCATCCATATAGGTAGCTCATGAGTAGTGTGTATATATATATATATATATATATATATGTATATGAGTTAAAATAATATTACTTGTAGATGCCAGGTTTAATATGAATTCTGATCCACTGATGATTGTTCTCGGGAACAGAATCAATGGCAGCTTGAACAGTGCCAAATTCTCCTTTGCTTGGATACTTATCTACAGTGATGGTATATGCAGCAGCAGCATCTGAACCACCTTTTTTAAACGTACAATCCTCAGCTCTACCCACCCCAATTGAGACTAATAATAATAACAATGACCGCATCAATACAGATTTTGTAAAAAACTGCATCGTTTTGGTGGAACTTGAATTGGCTCCAGAACCGTAAATTGTTTTGACAAATTACCAAAGAGCTTGATGGAGATATATAGATATAGTTTCACTAATGGAAATGTCTTGTGTTTTCGTTTGAATGAGACTCCATTGCATATATTCTTGCATGTCTCAAGGAATCTAATGATTTTGATTGATTCTCAAAACTATATTTTGGAAATCAATTTCTGGATTCCAATGCCTTGTATATGATATAGGGTTAATTGCACTAACATCCCCTGTTGAATAGCGTTATTACACTCGCTGGCAAGTTTTCCATTTATTGCACAAACCACCCATCGATTTCGTTGACCTGACTGTTGACTCACGGTCAAATTGATATTTTGGTCAAAAAGACCATTTTACCCTTACCATTTTATTTTATTTCTATTTTATTTAATAAATTATTATCTTTAATAATTATATAAATATTTAATTATATAATAAAAAAAATAATTAAAAAATAATGGACCAGATGAGATCTGGTCCATTAGATGGGAAAAATCTCCATCCAATGGACCAGATCATCTGGTCCATTGCTCAAAAAAAAAAAAAAAAAAAATTAAAGATCTGGAACCATCTCTCCTCTTTAGTTTTTTGTTCTTTTTTTCTTTTTTTATATTTTCTTCTTCCATTCTTCTTCTTCGTTTTTTCTCTTCTGGAACCATCTCTCCTCTTAGTTTTTTGTTTCTTTTTTTCTTTATTCTTTATTCTTTTTTCTTCTTCCATTCTTTTTCTTCGTTTTTTCTTCACAGAATCACTCCCCCCTCCCATTCTCTTCCCAAACCCTAAATCCCTTCCCTTCAACTCCATCGCAGATCTGCGATGGAGTCTATCTCAGATCCATCGCAGATGGAGCTTCCATCTGCGATGGACTTCATCGTACATCCATCGCTAAGCCATCTGCGATGGTCTCCATCGCAGATGGAGCTTTCATCTGCCATGGAGTTCATCGCAGATGGAGCTTCCATCTGCGATGGACTCCGTCGCAAATCATCCATCAGATGGAACAGATCCACAGATATGCTCCCATTTTAATTTTTTTTTTTTTGATTTTTTTGTGAATGTTGGTGCAGTTTCTGGGTTGAAGCTTTTGGGTTGAAAAAATATTTTCTTCTTCTGGGTTCAGTCTGCCATCTTCCCAGACCCTCAAATCCCTCCCCTTTAACTCCATCGCAGATATGCGATGGAGTCCATCTCAGATCCATCGCAGATGGTGGCTCTGCGATGGTCTCCATCGCAAAGGTTATGATGAAAAAAGGTTTTCTAGGAAAAAAAAAACAAAGAAGAAGAGAAGGGTTTTCTGGGTAAAAAATTATGAGTTTGGTTGATGATGAAAAAACATTTTGGTTAATTTGGTTGATGATGAATGTGATGATTTAGTTGATGATTCTGGGTTAAAAAAAAAATCTGGAATTGAAATAATTTGATTGATGATGAATCTGGGTAAAAACAATCTGGAATTTGGTTGATGAATCTGGGTTAATTTGGTTGATGAATCTGGTGATAGATTATTTTTTATTTTTTAATTATATAAATTATTTTTATATAATTAAATATTTATATAATTATTAAAAATAATAATTTATTGAATAAAATAAAAATAAAATAAAATGGTAAGGGTAAAATGGTCTTTTTGACCAAAATATTAATTTGACCGTGAGTCAACAGCTAGGTCAACGCAATTGAGGGGTGGTTTGTACAATAAATGGAAAACTTGCCAGCGAGTGCAATAACGCCATTCAACAGGGGTTGTTAGTGAAATTAACCCTATAATATATAGTTGTGACATGGACTGAAGATTATTAAGGAAATTTCATTCCTTAGTTAATAATTACAATAATAGAAAAGTTTTGGCAAGGATGTTTACCATTTTAAGAAATAATTTCAATAATATTAATTTGGTATATTCAAACAATTATTTGCATCATTAATGCTTTTTGTTCCAATTGATTTGTTAAGACGTTGCAAACTTTTATGTTTCTAATCAAAATTGATGAGCTAACAGGAATATGAATATAATTAATTTGATTTGATTTGATTGACAATTAATAAATCTTCCTCTTATTCATCAAAGCTATAGAGTCGTCTCTCTCTGTTAGGAAGTTGCATTAATCGGAGGTATAGTATCTGGTAAATTGACGTTCCATTTTTTAAATCATAAATGGTGCCACCCAAAATTGTTCTTCTTACAGCTATTTGCTCTCTTCAGTCACCTTCAAAATTTTAAAATTAATTGCTTTATACGCTCTTCAAATATATCAAAATTAACCTTAAAAATAGGATAAATTACAGCTCACCTACTTGAGATATCTCTAATTACAAACGGAATCAACTTTTAAAGAAATTGAATAGAGGACCTCTACCATTAGTATTGACCATAAAAAATGACGATTGATCGTTAAAATTATGTAAAAAGATAAATTTATCTATAATTAAAAAATCTAAAATAAAAATAAAAATAAAGAGTAAATAATAGTTAAACCCACTGAGGTTTGCTCATTTACAAATGAAATCAATCTTTGGATTTATTGACAAAGACCTCCCATACCGTTAGTTAAACTCCATCCAATTTAACGGTTGATCATATTTGACTATTAAAAAGTCCAAAATACCCTCAAATAATATATCAAAATTACTAATATTCATTAAATAAAAAAACAATAAAAAACAGTTAAAAGATGAGATGGACTATGGAGATTTTAACTTCTTTTTTTAGTTTTTTTATTGAGTGAATATTAGTAATTATATATATTATTTGGGGGCATTTTGGTCTTTTTAATAGTCAAACATGATTAATCGTTAAATTGGATAGAGTTTGATTAACGACATGAGAGGTATTTGCCAATAAACTCAAAGGTTGATTCCGCTTGTAGATGAACAAACGTCAGATGGTCTAACTATCATTTGCTCAAAAATAAATATATTTTGGATCTCCACCATCCACTTGGATGGTGAACATCCATTCATGAAAAAAATTTAAAAAATTCTAAAAAAATAAAATTTTTAAAAAAATTAAATCTAAGATCTCCATCGCCAATTTGGAGATTTACCTTATATATATATATATATATATATATATATATATATATATATATATATATATATATATAAAATCTAGTGGCCATAAGGGGGTGGGGGGGGGGGAGGCTCCACAAACCAGGTTCTTGCACTTGGCTCGCGGACTTGGTTCACGAACCTTTGCGCCATCACGAACCTGAGTTCGCAAACTAAGCCTCATTTGATTCGCGATCCATGGTAAATCCACCATGGATCTCATCTTTGTCTCTCCCTTATTGTTCTTTTCATTCTCCACCATCTATTCAAAGATGAATGGTAAAGATCTTAATTTTTTTATTTTAAAATTTTAAAAATAAATCTTTTTTTTATAAAATAAATAAATTCCATCATCCATTTCATCTGAGATGGAGATGAGATGGCAATGAAAATCTTAACTTATTTTTTTCAAAAAATATTTTTAAAATAAGAAGAAATAACCGAAATACCCTTAACATTATTGACTTTGACTAATATTGACTAACAACGGGAGGTTTGCAGTTAATTTCCTTAGAACTTGATTTCGCTTGTAATTAGGGATACCTCAAGTAAGTGGGTTGTAATTTCTCCTAAATTTTTTTAACGGTCAACTGTCTTTTTGACGGTTAATGCTAACGGTAGAGAGGTCTGCAGTCAATTTTTCTAAAAGTTAATTAAGATTGTAATTAAAGGTACCTTAAGTAAGTGGACTGTAATTTGTCCTTAAAAATTTTAGTCACTTTTAAGAGCTAGTTTGTGATTGCTTTTGAACAGTAAATTTTAGTTTTTTTTTCTATAAAATTTTAATAATAAAAAATGTTTAGTAAAATACTCAAAAGTAATTACTAAATAATTTTAAGTTCTCTACAACAGATTTTGAGAAAGCAAGCAGAGGTTACTTTTCTAAAATATAATAATTTTTTTTTGCCTTGTGTTCTCAGTGATTCTACGATTGTTAGACATCTCCGATCTAGCTCGGGTGTCTGGAATGAAGAATTTATTCACAATATTTTTTTCCCAGAAGATGCATCAGCTATCATTAGTATTCCCATTAGTATGCATGCAACGCATGATGTCCTGATTTAGCATTATGACCCGCATGAAATGTATACAGTTAAAAGTGGTTATCGCATGGCTGTTTCTCACTAGAAAAGGCCTCTGGTAGTGGTCTAGATTCATATGAGGCTTGATAGAAATTTGTTTGGCGTTTTCAATTGCCTCTGAAGGTCAAGGTATTCCTTTGGAAGGCTAGCCATGGATGGCTCACTACCTATTTTAATATAGTACAGTGGTAAAAAAATAGCCTAAAAAATTTGGACCTATAGACTGGCTCAAATGAGTAAAGCACAGCCCAACACAGGCCTAAACGGACTATAAAGGCCACCTATTCATTCACTGGTCGACTAGGTCAACAGTGACTTAGGTCAACCTCGTGTGATGAAATATGATTGACACATGTCGATCTCTCTCATCACCTTGTGTGATTAAAACATCACCTCGTGTGATAAAACAGGATCGACACATGTCGATTTCTCTCATCACCTTGCATGATTAAAACATCATCGTGTGATAAAACACGATCGACACATGTCGGTCCCTCTCATCACATTTTGTGATTAAAGTATCACCTAGTGCGATAAAAATACGATCGACATAGTGTCAATCTTAAACCTCGAGATATTAAAAACACTCTCCGTGATAAAATTCGATTGACATCTTCAACCGCATTGTATCCGAGCTCTCTTATACTACTCTCTAACCTTTAGAATAAGCTAAAAAAGTAAGGGGACAAACTGTAGTGGTCAAAAAATAGCCCAAAAAATTTAGGCCCATAAATTGGCTCAAATAAGTAAAGTACAGCCCAACCCATGCCCAAACAGACTATAAAGTCCACCATGCATTCACTGGTCGACTAGGTCAACAGTGACTTAGTTAAAATTTATCAATATCAGGACTAACCCAGTTTATCAAGCGCCTATATTATTTCAACAGTTTCGAGATAACAGGGATCCCTAATATCTTATAGCAATATTCTCTCGACCAACCTTAACGGTCATCACTGACTCTCTATAAATATAAACCTAAGTCTCAGAAGCAAGGCCTAAGCAATTTACACAACAAGCTATTATTATGCTCTAAAAGAAACAAGGTTATCACTCGACACCATTGCTGCTCAGTCTTCACTCGACATAATCGACACTTAGTCAAAGCTCTTGGTTCAAAAGTATCCACGTCAATACCCTCGAGTAGAGTACGCTGACATTTAAGCAGTCACACTATGCTCGACATTCAACGATTCTAGGTTATACTTTCCTTTATTTCCTATTTTCCACTCGACTTCATCATCTAACTTGAGCGTCAAAGACTATTTGGCTGGCACCACTCTGGTGTCCTAAAGGGTTCGATCACGTTGATCTCTTTTTGCATTTTGTTGGCCCTACACTTATCCGGCTCGAGATCTCCAGATTCTATTAGTAGATTTCAATATCTACATATAACAAAGCGAAGAGTTCCTGTAAAGGATATCTATCATCTATGCTTCAAACATTAGGAGACAATATTGCATGATATTTGGGGATGTTCTTCTTTAAAAAGCATTCAAGCTACTTGTGGTTTGGTGCATTGTTCTTCAATCTTTGGTAATGGCCTTTTCTTGGAGTTCATTATGCTTTGTATATCCGCTTTACAGTTGAAGAATTTCTCTTATTTTGTATTGTTTTTGTGGCGCTGCTGATTTAGGAGAAATAAACATGTTTATAATTCTTGTTTGCTAAGCTCGGATGAGGTTGTTAATTGGTCATGTATATACTGGTCTGATTATTGCTTTTCCAATGCACAAGATTCCTTTCCAGCTAAAGTTCCTCGCAGCCTGACATCTTGGTCGGCTCCAACTGTGGGACGACTAAAGATGAATGTTGATGCTGCTATCAACTCTCAGGAAAATGAGGTGGGAATTGGTGTGGTGATTAGGGATTATCTTGGTCAGGTTCTGGTTAGTTTTTCTCAGAAATTTGCTGCTAATTATTCTCCTCAAATTGCTGAAACTTTAACCATTAGAGGTCTGATTTTGGTTCAAGAGATGAGGTTTCAATTGGTGGAAGTTGAGTTAGATGCTTTGTTAATTATCAAGCTTATTGGTCTTGATTTTGCTCCATCTTTTGAAGTTGGATTTGTTAAAGAATTCAGTGGCCGGTGGTATTACCTTTGTGCCTAGGGAAGCAAATTATATTGCTCACTCTTTGGCTAAGTAGCTTTATCCATATAATCTGAGATTGTTTAGGTTGAGGACTGTCCATCCAGTTTGGTGAGGCTTATTTCGGAGGATTCTCCAGTTTTTATGTAATTTGGTTTGGCTTGGCAATACTACCTTCCTTTTGTCAAAAAAATAAAATAAAATAAAAATCTAACCCAATTTTTATTGATTTTGTTTTGACGTTGTAATTTGTTTGGTTTGGTTTGGATTGCAAATTATGAATTGCATAAAATCGACTTTGTAATTGATTTGATTTGATTTGAGTTGTAACACTTTGGTTTGACTATAACTAAATCAAACTAAATTATTGATGCCCCCACCGTAATATTTAATCGAATTTATATTTGATAATAAAATCACAAACTCTCAAACCTTTAATAAATTTTATTCTTTATGTCAATAATTAATCTAATAGTAATGCTAAGTTATCTAAAAAATTTATCTAAATGACATGCAATATTAGTTGTTAATATCATATTGTTTATTATATTATTTAAAGATTTAAATGATATTGATAATTTATATACTACGTTATTGGAGTATAAATTTTAACAATTTTTTTTTAATTTAACATTACTATTAATCTTACGTCAGAAAAAGACAATTAAAATAACGCTACTACAACAATATAGTATTATTACAAAAGATGGTTCATTATGTATTCACAAAAGTTTGAAATAATTCATTAGAAGTTGTCGGTTCAAAACATTTATCCTCCAAATCTGAATTTGTACTTGGAAAATAAAAATAAAAATAAAAATAGTTGACCCGAAAACCCACGTAGAAACCGCATAAAACCAAACGGATGGATAAAGCTTGTTGGCATCAATCACCTGATCTCCTAAATGGGTCCCTTCTCTTGTCTTCCCTCCACGTGTCACGATTACACGCTTTTCACAAATCAGACTCAACAGTAACGCATTATTTTCTTTTAAAAAAATTGTTAAGACAAACAAATTCCAATCCACCGTCCGACCGTCGTCTTCTAAAAGTTAAAAGCAAGAAAAATAGTTGCAATTTGATCAAAAGAACACAAAACATCTTCGCTATAATAAAAAAACAACAAAAACAAAAAGCTGACGAAGCTTCCTTTCTCTCTCCGGTTTTCTCTCAGATTTTCGCGCAGTGAGTTTAGGTAAAGATCGACATGAAATTCCTACTCTATTTTTTGAATATTCAAAATTTTCGATTATAATTATCTTCTCCACACACCTCATTTCGATTTGTTAATTTTTGTTGATCTGATGTAGTTCTGTCATTTATGAGTTTTTTTTTAGGGTTTCTTTCATGCTAATTTTTCCGTGATCATGAGTTTTTGGTGATACGACTGATAGAGACTGCGTGAATCATACAATTAACTGTTGGAGAATATTTTACTTCTTTTTATTTTTAATGATTTTATAGTGTTATTTCGGCCATTCGAAAGAGATTGATTTGGAGTGTTTTTGAGTTTGATGATTTCGTTTTTTCTTTCTGTATTTAGTGTATGTAAGTTAATTAATTTAATAAATTGTGTTCTTCTAATGTTGGAAGTATAATTATTACTAGCTGAATTGGCGATGAGATTCCGATTGAAGAATACTAGCTAATTTTATGTTCAAACCTCAAATTGTTGTTAGTTATGGTTAAGCCTAGATCTTAAAGTGTCCGGCATATTTGTGCTCTTTAAGCTGAAATGAACTCCCTTTCAAAAAAAAAAAAGAAGCTGAAATGAACTCGCACAATTAGGTGCGCCGAGGCCAGAAAAAAAAAAAAATAATGTGCTTTTTTGGAAAGCTTGGACAAAAGTTGCCCTTGTTCTTTCCTTTTATTCCATTAAGTGATGTTCAATTCATCACACCGTTGATCAGCATACAGCTATTGATTTTGTAGTCATTTATTGTTGTGATTTACCACGCGAAAAGGTTGAGAGCTTCATTTAGTTGTAAATATTCATGTTATTTGAAATTGATTTTACAGTATGTAACTATACCATGTTCTAACAGTTGCAGCGAACAATTAGACAACAAAATTTAAGGTTTTGAATGTACTTCATGTGCTTTTTCTTGTAAGTGTTCTTTCTTTGTTTTTCAAAAACTTGTACTTTTTTATTAATTGAAACTTAAGCATGTATTTTACTTTGCTCAGAGACCTTCATACTCAAATAGACCTTGAACATTTAATAACTGGTTCAATGTTATCATTTCCCTTTTTCCCTTTTCGTCTCATGTTTTTATGAGAAATGAAATTTTTTAACTGTTATTCATATAAGAGTAATGACTGGCAAATAAGTTAAAAAAGGCTCTCCGGCTTCACCACCAGGTATCTTGTGCAATTGAGTAGCAGTTTGCACGATACTGGTGCCTTACAAACTACCATAAGAAAGACAATGTATTAAGCTAGCTATACTAACATTTAATAGTAAACTTTTATTACTTAGTCAAACTCTGAAGACATATTTACAGTCCGTGATAGATGAGGGAAACAGAAATATCAATGAAACGATTTTTTCATAGGTTTTAAAAAAAAAATAATCTGAAATTAAAAAGCATGAATAGAGGAGTTTAAAGAAGAAGAAAAATAGGAAAGAGAAACCTGAATGGGTGTTTACTCCTGCTTTCATGGAAGCGTAAATTTTTTGTTATAGGCTTTATGATTGACGATCTAGGTATATCCTATTAGATGGGGTGGTTGGAAGTTGACATTACTGATTATTGCTCTTTGGAATGATTCAAATCTTTTTAAGAAAAGTGGCTTTTATAGCTGTTCTATTATAGTTGCTTGGAGACATCAAAGGAAGACCATTATAGGTAACTTTGTATGTAATGTGAGATCATCTTTTTACTTCTATTGAGATGTCTTGATGGTGAAATTCATGACTGGTGAGAGGTTTTAAGAAGTTTCTTTAAGGTTCTTTCATGCCATTTATTTTCCCAGAAACTAACTCATTCTTGGAACGTTAAAGGGACAGGAAATGCTTGAAATGGTTTTATTCAACATTTGGAATATATCCAAATAATTTGTTTTCATTTCTTTTTCTTATATTTTCAAAAAGCAAACGAGGATATTGAAAGGAGGAGAACCACCTTGTTCGGGATCATTCGTTTATCACTTAAGTTTTCTATAATTTTCGTGTGTAGGTTGTGGGTTATCAGGGTTAAGGTAAAAGAGAAGGTAAGTTACGCAGATTGGGGCACTTTCCCCCGTTATTATAAGAAACAACAGGAGTGGAGGTGGATATTATGTCGGTGGGGTAGCTTGCATGTTTCTTGTATGACTGTTAATGGGTTAGTAAAATTACTGACCCTGCTCATGTTGCAAATGCATACTCAGATTCCACTGGTGGAGCGACATTGAGGTAATATGCAGTTGGAATGTGGGAAATTCTTATGAGATGAACTCAAATCTTTGGGATTTGCATGTCAAGGAAGATATTCTATAAGGAGATTTGTAGAAAGTTTCAGTGAGCACTGCGGCCATCACTTGTAAGTATTGATGAGCACGAGGATTTGAGTTATATTAAAGGAGTTGAGGTCTAACGTGGGGATGTCCATTATCTTCACTCCTTTACACACGTTTGATCTCTGTCATTTCCAGAAATTGTATATTTTTGTCCTTCGAAAGGTCTGAGTATTAATGGGAGGAGCTATATTTACCGACTTACGATGGTCCTAGAGGAACTTAGTAGGCTTACAGATTAGGTTATTTTAGGACCATAGATGCCTGCCACGACTGCACCGATACACATTACACGCTTTGACATCACAAAACTTGCATCATTAACTCACCTGCATTCAAAACCAATTTTAATATTTAAATTCCTTGCAGCCAAAGAAGATAACTAAAGTGGGACAACTTGTTTCAGCTGGTTGTCCCACTAACATTTTTTTTTTTTTTTCAAATTAATTTAATATATATATATGTATACACACAAAAAAATAAATATATCAAATGAGGTTTAAAAACAAATAACATATTCAACAAATTATTAAAATTAAAAATTTTGTTTTGCACTATTTTTTCAGTTCAAATTTCATAGGATAAGAAATTAAAAAATAATATTTCACATAATAAAATAAATTAGTATCCAAAAGGAGACATAGGCGTACTCCAATATCATTATTTAATTAAATAATTTGATAGATAGCAGTGCTCTAAAAAGTGGATTCGGTGGCTGTCTAGTCGCTAGGCGGCTGGCCGCCGCACTCAATATGGCCAAATCGGCCATATTTTGCGACCGGTCGTCAAGGAGGCCCTAGGCGGCCGATGCGGTCTCCGCGGCCGCCTAGGCACGGAGACCCCCTTTTTTTTTTTTATTTTTTTTATTTTTTTTACTAACACCCAAAACGACGTCGTTTTGGGTATTTTAATAGAAAACCCAAAATGACGTCGTTTTGGGTTAGGGTGGAAAAGAAATAAAACAGCAGGGGCTGTTCCACGGCAGAAGCCAAAAAAAAAGCCTACTCTCTCAATTTTTTCTCTCCTAAGCAAAAACACATAAACCCTAGCCCCCAAGGTAATCAATCAACCCCTTTTCATCATCATCATTATCATCTCCAAAGGTAATCTTCTTCTCTATTTTAGTATTTTTAAGATTTGTAGTTGTTAAAAGTATGGTTTTTAGGTGGTCAACGGTGCGGTCCACACGCTGACTGTTGACCCACCGAGGAACCGCTGAGGCACTAGGTCGCCGAACGCCTAGCGCATTTTTGAACACTGATAGATAGATAGGCTCTGTGACAACAGTGAAGAATTTAAAAAAGTGGAAAAGTGAACGTTGTTATTGTAGGATATATATATTTTATATGTTGACGTTATTGTGTGTTTTGACTATTATCTCAATTATTAGAATAAATTTATGATGTATGAAATTGTATCACTTTATTATTTATGGAAATATTATGGATTTCCAATTATGATTTGTTTTCTTTGTTCTATTGAATAAATTGTAACCTAAGTTGTACGTATAATTATCGCGGTGGATGTTTAAAAACTAGATGATATGATCAAAATTTTTATTTTAACATGATTCATCTTGAGTTATTTGCTAAAAGCGTTATCTATTTAATATGTTAAGATTATTTATACTTATTTATCTTTAATGAATATATATTATATTACAATGTAATTAAAAAATAGTACAGTACAATTCAATATGATCTTGCACCAAACATATTAATAGCATGGAGTCTAGTACAATGCGGCACTAAATACGGGACAATACTAAACATAATCCAATTCAGTCTAGTATAGTCAAATCCAATACTAAACATGGCCTTAGCTACTTGTATATGTTGATATGCCACTTATACTACCATGGCTGCTGTAATTTAGGTATACAATATGTGCCATCATATGGCATCTATCATTAACTTCCATAGCATTTAGTAAAAACTTATCTAGCTCTACTCCAATGACAAGGCACATTATGGCAGAAACTATTATTGGTTTACTCATTTTGATTTTGATGAATTGACAGAACTAATATGTGGATATTTCTTATGTATTCTGACATCAGGTTATGCTCATTACCATTTATGATATTAGGATCTGAAGGGTGCAAGTATGCAAGATACTGTTTAGAAGTTTGCTGGATATTCTGCTTTAGCATTAAAAGAGAATCTCTGTAGCTTTCACTTAAGGTATTGCATTTGTTTGGAACCTCAAGATGTCGACTGGACAAGTGAGAAGGGTCTCGCGTCAAGATATACAATTGGTAAGACGTCGAGCTTTGATTTTACTGTTGATAAACAATCATATATTATCTACCTATGCATCATTCTTGTCTCCATTTTGAAATTAAATTTATTTGTAAAACTATGTTTTATGAAATGAAATGAAAATATTTCATAGAAGTTTTGGCTTATTTCGTAACAATTGATCTAGACGCTCTATTTTCTTCCAGTTATATTTATTGAAAATTTATAATCATGTCTGCTGGAAATTGTGTAGTTACTTCTGGGGGAAAAGCATATCTTGTAACTAGTAATCCAAAAGCTTTCCCTTGTTATTTCTTCTCTCTGAAATATTTCCTACAATTGCCTTGGCCTTCCAATTCTTGGTTGAGTTACTTTTTCTTTTTCTTGCTCTGACATACAATGAGTCTACAGCAGGACCCTTCTTCATTGTTAATTTTGGGATCTTTTTCTTCTTTATGAAACCCAGACCCTTAAAGTTGGTCTTTGATCAAGTAGCATAAGTAATTTCTCGTTTAATGGATCATAGTTAACTCTAGTGGAATAAAGGCTATAGTTGTGTCTCTTGAATTAAATATAAAGTTCTCTTACCCTTTCTTATTGATTATTAAGAGTTTTCTTGTTCAAAATGCTCTTACATACATTTATCTTTACAGAAATTGCGTTCCATGATTTCCTTTTGGTTTATTTATCTGGTTTCAGGTGCAAAATCTTATAGAACGATGTCTTCAATTGTATATGAACCAGAAGGAAGTTGTTGAAACTCTACTGGCTCAGGCAAAAATAGAACCTGGTTTTACGGAACTTGGTAATTGTCAGTTTTATCTTTTGCCAGACCTTACCATTGTTTTGTGCGATTTAAAATGATCTGTGAGTATTGCTAGTATCTTTTCTTTGAGTACCATGTTGTTATAGTTATATCATTTTACCAAGAGATTGTTGGGTTTTTACTGGTTCATCAATTAATAATTAGATTGATCAAAGCAGTAAATCCTCAAGGCTTATTTTTTATTTTATTTTTTTCACAACGGAATTTGAATTGTTAATTTGTAATGTTGAGAATGGATATTCGTATAACTGCCACTGTCACAAAGTTATTTGGAAATTTTGTTTAATCCCCTGTTTTCTTATATATTATTTTATATTATTTTTAAGTTCTATTCGCTAATTTGAAAATTTTCTTGCTTTCCAGTTTGGCAAAAGCTTGAAGAAGAGAATCGGGAGTTTTTCAAGGCTTATTATTTAAGGTTGATGGTGAAGCACCAAATTATTGAATTTAATAAACTGCTTGAGCAACAGGTTCGGTTGATGCGTCAAATTCATCCATCTGGAGTTGCTCAAATCCCTGCTTCTAATGGTTCTCATATCCCGCAATGTAAGACTGCTTTCACCGAGTACATTATGTTTATTGTTTCACATATCAGAAAATTTCCCAGTAATAATAGGATGCCCATACGTTATATTTTAAACTTAATTATGGCTGCTTTATGACATAGCAACTAATATAACTTTCTTTGACAGTGCACCAAAACTCAGCATTATATCCTTCAGACCACACTGGACCAGTTATGAAGCAGGAAAACTTGCACCATCCCATTGGTTCCAGTTTACCCAGCGCATTTACCAATGGAGGTTCGTCATTGCATGCAAGTTTACACTCTCCTGTTGAGATGTCTGGCCAAGTGAGCAGGATTGATGCCCCACCAAACATGCTTTCAACTGAGAGCTCAAACATGGGTCTGATACAAGGAATGAATGGGGGTATAATCAAATCAGAAGTTGGATATTCAGGCAGTTCCCCTTACATGTTTGGTGCTGATGGCAATGTGCTAGAAGCACGTCCACCAATTGCAGATGCATCTGTTGCATCTTTCAGCAGTGTGGAGTCTACCTCTCAAACCCTGAATGAACCACTTCTGGATGCAGACACTTCGTCATTTGGATTTTTAGGTCAGATTCCTCGAAATTTCAGTCTTTCAGATTTGACGGCTGATTTTTCGCAGAGTTCAGGTTTGTTCTCTGTCAAAGTCTAGGCTTTTATTTATTTATTTTTATTTTTAATTTTAAATATGGAGGTCATAATTGGTCCTGTGCTCAAAAAAGGCAGTTTCTTTGTTTGGACCATTAGCTCATCAATTTATGAATGTTATAATATAAGGTTCCTAACTTGAAATATGTGCAGATATACTCGAGAGCTATCCTAGGTCACCCTTCCTAGCAACAGATACTGAAAACTTCCTTGATTCTCGTGAAAGAGAACAGCAAGGTGGGTTCTCCTGTCTCTTCTCTTCTCTTCTCCCATCGTCTCCACCACTCTCTCTCATTCTCAAATTTTCCTGAAACATGTCTAAAATGTTTGTCCCATCATGAAGAGGGTGCATGACTTGGGGTCTTTGCCTTACAGGAGATAATAGAAGGTTGGACACTATATCAGAAGGCTTAAGTTATGAGGATTTTGGAAGTGAATAGCCTGTAGAAATTTGTTGGTAAGTCCTTTTTTTCCCCTGTAATCAACTTAGTTTGCCTGGTTGGTTTTGGTGCAAAATTGAATTGAGGAATGGCAATCTCTTTATTGCGAAGCTATGGATGCGGTGATTTGCTAGCTTTAAGATCTTTTTTCCCCTCAGAAATTTAAGATCTGTTTGCTACATCACAATCTAGTATGACTCTTCTCTTCTGTATCTTGAACAAGCTGTGCCAATGAATGACACCATAATTGATTTCATTGTTCATTGAACCAGCTGTTGTTCCAGATTCATGAGAAAAGTTCTTTTTTATTTGTGATTACGATGACTGGTGGAAACATGCTTTCAAGTTAGTTCAACTTTCTTCAGTTGCCAAGATGCTTAACCTCTGCCTCACAGATATATGACGAGTGTTTAACTATATTATATCTGCATGTACTTGTCCATTCAAGAAAATAAAATAAATCAATGTTGGAAAAAGGAAAAAAAAAAGTAGCATTCTGTAGAAGAATAACCAGTTTATGTGATTTTTCCATTTTGAGTTTCATGCCTGAAATAGGAAAGAAATAAATAAATTATGGTATTTACATTCTGAGGAAATATATTAATAGCAATGTTTTACCAGATAAAGCAAATTGAAAATCTTTCTTGAGAAACAACCATGGTTGTTCTGTTAAGTATTTATTATTTTCACTTATATACTTGAAACTCGTTATATTTGTTTCTGCAGGTCCAATTTAGCAGATCTAGGCCAGAAGGGTTTGTATATAACATGTTGTAACTGGTGAGTGAAAATTGACATAAGGATCGGTGAGAGAATAGGAAGCTTAAATAATACAACTTGAATGTTTGCTTGTTTATCTGTTTGTATGTTTTTTGTTGTGGTCATGGGAAATCCATGTTGGTGTTCTTACTCTGTATTAGATTTGAATTAGAAAACAAGCATAGGCACTTTGGTGGTGTCTAAATGCTGTGATTATTGATAGGTATTGTGTTATATAAATTATGTTTTAATTTAATATGATGAGAGGTGGTGGAGGAATTTATGTATTTGGGATTTGAACTTGCTAATTGACTTTACATTTGGATTTGGTTTTTTTAAGGAAACTGCTGCTTTAGTTCCTTATTGGTTTTCCTAGTTTGTTCTGTGCTGGCACTTTTGTCCATGCTTGCATCCACTGCCAATAATCATACAGCGATGGTCCAGGTTGCATGTAATAGGTGTTTACTGTAAGTGTGCGTTAATTTCCCATTCCTCGGAAGTTGTTTGTTCGACAGTATACAATTTGAGTAAAAAATAGGGTTATTATGCTGTTCCTTTAGCTCATATACTGTTTGACTAAAGAATACAATGGCCTTTCAATCATTTACGATTATTTAATTTTACCACCGTCTAATATGGTAAAAGCGTTCATTCAGCCTGACAATGAGTAATGATCTAGGATCGAATCGTCAGTACCACAAGTGGTATTTAAAAAAAAAGGGCATATGAATTTTTGTTAGGGATATTATTGTTTTCTCTCCTGAAGTTTGAAAATACATCATTCTACCTCTTGCTTTAAAAGTATTTTCCAATATTCCCTACCGTTAATTTTTCTCTTTCTTAGTCTATTTTTCTCCATCTCTTCACACCACCACCCACCCCCCCCCCCCCCCCCCCCCCCCCCCCAACCCCCTTTCTCTCACATCTTATTTTCTCTCCATTGGCGATTTTTTCTCTAAATCTCTATTTCTCTTTCTTTCATTTTCTTTAATTTTTTCCCTCTCTATTTTCTCCCCATCTCTTATATTTTGGATTTCGGCAATCACTTCATTTGGTGGATTTTAGTAATGTTGTAGATTTTGTAGAGGAGAGAGGGATGGTTTTGAGAGGTGTTTTGGAAGGTTTTGGAGTATGTGGCGTCGGAAAAATGAGAAGGGGATTTTTGGTGGTTTTGGATTTTATTTGGTGAGTGGGTGGATTTAGTTTTGGGAAATTTGGATGATCTTGAGGGAAAATGTTAAGAGAGAGAGAGAGAGATGTGGATTGGTGGAGTTTGATGAGTAAAAAAAAAAAAAAAAAAGGTTTGGTGTGAGTGCATCAGGTGTATGTATATATATATATATATATATATATATATATATATATATATATATATATATATATAAAGAAAGGGTTGGGTGTGGATGTGGTGTGGGGTAGAGTGATGAGTGTTAAGTAAAATAAAAATAAAGTGGTTTTTTAAATATTCTAAGTAAAATAAAAATAAAGTAGAGAGAGAGATATGTGAGTGGATTGGTGGAGTTTGATGAGTAAAAAAAAAAAAAAAAGGTTTGGTGTGAGTTCATCGGATAGGTTATATATATATATTTAAATATTTTTTTTCTATTTAATACATATGCAATTATCTTCATGCCCTTATAGGCAAATGATCAGTTCAGCATTTTGACGGAATAGTAACGTTAGGGGGGATATTGGGGAATACTTTTAAAGCAGGGGGTAAAATGATGAATTTTCAAACCTCAGGGAAAAAACAATAATATCCCTTTTTGTTATATGTAAATATCTCACAAGTGCAAAACAGAAATAATATAAGATGCCAATCTCCAACCAAACAAAAAAATCATATTGAGATAGAGCATGCCTTGCCAACATACAAGCCACCTTATTAGCATTCCTAGGACGTGATAGAAATCGATTACTTGGAACGAACGAGACAAGTCAACGATATCCGTAGTAATAAGATCCTCCTCTGAAAGAAAGGTTTGTTTATGGGGGAAATAAAATTAATAACACCAATTGTGTCCGATTCAACACAAAGGTTCCACGTACCAGAAACAAGTGCCAACTCAATACCTCGAAGGATAGCCAACCCCTTTGCCATTGCCACATTAAAAATGTTAATCCACCTTCCAAACTGCAGCAGCTATAACCAAACCTTCATCGTTCTTGATGATGGCTCCAAGGACAGTAGAACCATCATAAAAGAACAAGGACACATCTGTATTGAATTTGAGACATCCAGACGGAGGAGTCCTCCATTTGGAAACAGAGGGTTGGACAAACTCCTAGGGACAATGTCGGTCGCCTGGAAATTTGAAAGGAAATTTTTTAATCAAGAGACCACATCTTCAGCTGGAATAAAGGTCTAGTCATGAAGCATTTTGTTTCTACGATACCAACACCGCCAAAAGATCACAGAAAGCTATTCTAACTCATTGCACCACATGACCTTTAAAGTCTAATAAGGAGCTAGAACCATGACAAGGGGTATCTTGTAAAAGTGAAAATTCTTCATGCATAGGACGAAGAGAAACGTAGTCCCAAAGTGCATGGTTTACACATTCATCTTGCAATCCACAAAGCAAGCAAAAGGCACTATTGACTATTTTTTTAGCCTGAAATACAATGTGAGTGGGGATCCAATTATGAGAAACCCTCTAGATAAACAACTTTATTTTCAAGGTGTTAGTGAAGCTGCACAGGTCAGCTATAGTTCACAGCAAAGAGAATCCGGTGAGGGCTTATGTCAAACATTTAGTGTACAACAAGAAGACCATAACAGACTACCTAACTCAGTAACTCAGAAACTCAAAGAAGATCTCATCATCAGTAACCATAATCATCACAGTGATGATCATGGTTAGGGTCCAGTCAGCAAAAGGGGTTGTTAGGGTAGTTAGATCAGGCGGGAAAGTTTGTTATTCTCTAATAAACTTTCCAGCTCATCATCAGCTAAGTTGATATGTATATAAATCAAAACTGTATAACCTATTCATTATTAAGAAAATAAAAAGAGAAAAGATTCCAGAGAATGAAAACACAAGAGAGAATGTTTTTACTTACTTGTTTGGTTGCTGAGAAAATATTCTCATCTTACTTATGATTTCTTCACCTTCGTGTTAGCTTCTTCACTGAGTGGATCAAGTTTCTAGAACCCTAGCTTCGGCTTTGAGAGACTTGTCTCAAGTTTTCTAGTGAGTCTTCGATTGATACTGATTAGAAGAAGAAAGAGAAGAAAATATCAAGTGAGTTAATCAAGAAAGAGAATTAGTGCGGGTTACTAGGAGAGAGAAAAGCAAACCACAGTTAAAGTCAAAACGGTGTAGTTTTCAAATACAAGGGAATGTTCCAAGCCCAAAAGGTCTTCCACCACCCAAAGGGAGAAGAAGATAAGATAAAGCCTCTCTGACTCATTCGATGGAACAGAGCAGTTCGATAACCACTTTTGACGGAGTACATATTGGGTTTCTGAAGCTTGAAAAAAATTCAATTTCGCATCAGGGGCAGAGGCATGTGCAAGTTATGGGATGCTACCAATGGTCACGCAACAGGTCGCGCGCCAGTTAGGGGATGCTACCAATGGTTGCATGCCAGAACCAGAGACATGCGCGAGTTGGGGGATACTATCAATCACGCCATTGGTCGGTTGCACTAATGATTCCTAACGCCATTGGTCGGTTGCACTAATGATTCCTAATTTGTTTAGGTCTCAGTTTCAGGATCAGAATAAGACCATTTAAGGAAGTCTTTTCTAGATCGGTTTTTGCCCTAGTTTTGCCATATAAATACTAATATAATGTGAGAGTTTTATAAGAGAGAGAGAGAGTACAAGCACACGTAGAGAAGAAAAACAATGTGAGAGTTTTTCGTATGTGTCTTTGTAATAGTTATTTTATAGTGGATTGAGTGCATGTGCACTTTGTGAATGTAGGAATCAGTTTAATTGTCGAACAATGTAAAAACTCTTTTGTCTCTTTATCATTCTTCGTGCTTCTTTTAGGTATGCTTTGTCTTTGTATGAGTTTGCATCCAGATTGTATTATTTTCAATTCATAGGGGGGATGAAATTTTTAACAATTGGTATCAGTGCTTAGGGTTTTTTTGATCTTAGGCGTTTGCAAGTACAATGACAATTCAATGTTCTCGATTTCAACATGAATCATGGTTTCGGAGAGAGAGTTCTACAAGGTTGAGAAATTTAATGGTGAGAATTTCAGTTTCTGGAAGATATAGATGGAGGATATGTATCTACCGCTGATTGGTGTGAAGCCAGAAGACATGAAAGAGGGGGAAACAAAAAAAGGGGCGAGCTTTTAACAAAATTGGCAGCACTTTGAAAGAAGCTTCAACCAGTGGGTTGGTAGTATTGGTCAAAAGATGAAGTCCATGATATTTCACAAGCAGGGGGTTGTGAGATTAGGACACGCTAGAGGTCACGAATCAGCTACTAGAGATCGGCGTGAACAAGGGCTGTAAGATCAGGTTGCACTAGCGGTCGCAGATTAACAACCAGAGATTGGCATGAGCGGAGGGCCACGAGATTAGGTAACAAGCGAGAACTTGAATGCTATGATGAGGGATGTCAGGGGAATGATGCAAGATAGTGGGAGCTTGCAGTGAAGGAAAATCACGAGTCGGAGGCTCGCGGATACCGCTCGTGATTGCTTATTAACCAAGCCAGTTACGGTAGAGAAACTGGAGCTGAGGGCAACTTTAGTTGATTTTTCGAGGATGAATATAAGTTGTTTGAGCGCGTCGTTGATCATCAGATGCGAATGTTTCCTCATGTTTCAATCGTCAAGTGTGAGATTGTTAAGTTTGTGAAGCTTGAAAAGAGTCGGTTTCGTATCAGGACAGAGGCACGTGTAAGTTAAGGGATGCTATAAATGGTCACACCATATGTCGCGTGCCAAATCCATAGATGCACGTAAGTAAGGGGATGATACCAATGGTTGCTCCACAGGTCGAGATTCAAAGACGCGCGTGAGTTAGGGGATGCTACTAATGGTTCGCATTGGTTACACCAGATGCTACCAATGGTCGCGCCATTGGTCGCACCAGGGATCCTAATGTAACATCCCCAATTTTGTATAAATATGAAAGTGTAGTTTAATTAATATGGAGTATGTGAATGTGAAATTTATGATTTAGAAGGGTGAAAAATGTAATAAAATGTATGTATATTTTTAAGGTTTCCAAGTGAACCAATTGGAACGGTCCAAAACGGTGCATGAAGAAAAAGGAAAAAGTTGGCAGTGAGCACCATGACTAGTCACCGCGACCAGGGATCACGATGAGCAGCTCGCGGTGAAAATGTTGATTTTGGGGCAGTGAGCATCGCGACCAGACACCACGATGGCTGATCGCGATGAAGGCGGTAAAATCACTCCAGTGAGTAATGCGATCAGGTGGCGCGACCACAGGTCGCGAGGAGCGGTCGTGATGACCAAAATTTTATAAAAAAAATAAGAGGCGGTGGGAAGCTTCACGAAAGAAGAAAAGAAAAAGAAAGAGGAGAAAGAAGAGAGAGAAAAGGAAGAAGAAGAAGAGAAGAAGAAGAAGAAGGAAAAAAGAAGGAAGAAGGAATAAGAGAAAAAGAAGGAGAAAAGAAAATTTAGAAAAGAAACTGTCGAAAAAACGGTATCCAGGTTGGTGTACACTAATTTCTGAAATCGTTATGATTTTCGTTATATGCTTTCGTTTGAATTTCCATATTTTGTCAAAATGAGTTTGAAAATTTAATTATGGATTTTGTATAATGATATTTCGTTTACGAATATTGTTAGAAATTGTTTGAAAATGAGTATGGAATATTTTGGTATAATTGAATTTCGTTTATATTTTATGTTTTCGAATAAATCGCTTTGTGAATCATGTTTGAAAATGATTTTGGAATAATTTAATACCATTATTAATTTGAAAATGATATTTGAAAATAATTTTAGATTATATTGATAGGAGTATTGATGTAAGTTTTAGATTTGTGAATGATTTTAACAATAACGCTGGATTATTTTAGTATTCTTGAATTTCTGTGATATCGTATGTTTTCAAATACAAATGTTTTTATGAATATTGTTTGAAATAAAAATTGAAACTGATTTAGATTTGCGAATTTAAGTTGTTGATTTCGAAATGAATAAAATTATTTGAAATGAAAATTGAAAACTAGTATATTGTGAAACGGCCCTAGGATACTTGAATATAGAAAACGGATATAGGAGGTTGGTATACCAGCTGGGTTATTTCAGTAGTACTGCACCGATACTAGTGATTGTTGGCGGGTGTCTCTAAAGCAGCCCCGGACATCACACCGATATTAGTGACTGTTGGCGGATGTCTCTAAAGCAGCCCTGGACGTCACACCGATGTTACAGATATTAGGCCCATATTCCAGTCCAGAACTTATGTTGAGTATATCAAAGAGCTAGAATTGAAAAGAAATGAATAAAGTTTATAGAAAAGAATTTTGAATACTTTTATAAGAGTGATGATTAAGATTTACTGAAATTAGCTGAATATTATTGTATTTTAATATATAGTTGATATGATATTTTAATTGTGAAAATGTATTAATTTCCTGTTAATATTTAAATTTAGACCTTTTATTTATTATTCCTGTTATTTGATAGATATATATATATATATATACTCCTTTGCTGAGAATAGAGTATTTATGAAATTATAAGAGAAAGGTTTTGTTCAGTAAACGTTTTGTTTAATGTGAATATTTGATTTGCTATGAAAGTGATTTGTATTTGTTTGATATATGTTATAAATGATATTATTTTAAAGTTGTAAATTCGATTTGTGTACACCCACTAAGCGAAATGCTTAGCGTGTTGATTTTATTACGCGTAGGTAGAAGAGGTTCCAGTGAATAAAGGACTGAAGAGTTGATAGCTGCAGAAGAAGATTCAGAGTCACATTACTTGGGTAGTTTTATTTAAACTTTGTTTGTAAATTAATTACTTAAGCATGCATATACAGAAGTTTGTAAAGTTATAATATATGATTTTTGTAAATATTTGTATAATAGTTTATATTTTATAAAGTTTTGTAACTAGTAATGATGTATTGTTTATTTAAAATATTTGAGGAAATCGCACTAAATGGAAGAGTGCGCAAATGATTGAGAAATGAATTTTGAAGTGTTTGGTATTATTTTGTTTGAGTTTTTATTAGTAACAAAGTTTTTGGAAAATCAGAAAAATAGAGGAAATTCTGGTAAGATTTTTCAAATTATTTGAATGGGCTCACTATAAAAAGGAATTTTAAAATATAATTTATTTGGTTTTTAATGACTTTCAAATTATAGAGTGAGTCAAGTCAAGTTTTAAAACTGGGTAGTGCTCCTTGGGTCAATCCAGACGAGTCGGATCCAGGGGTGTTACACCTAATTTGTTTAAGACTTAGTTTCGGGGTCAGAATGATACCAGTTTAAGAAGTTTTTCCTAGGTCGGTTTTTGCCTTAGTTTTGCCATATAATACTCATGTAATGTGAGGGTTTTATAGGTGTGTGTTGTGTGAGAGAGAGAGAGAGAGAGAGAGAGAGAGAGAGAGAGAGAGAGAGAGAGAGAGCAGAGGGTATAAACACACATAGCAGAGATAAAACAGTTTTTCATGTGTCTTTGTAATAGTTATTTCATAGTAGATTGAGTGTATGTGTGCTCCGTGAATGTAGAAATCAGTTTGATTGTCGAACCACATAAAAACTCTTTTATCTCTTTATTATTCTTCGTGCTATTTTTCTGTATACTTTATCTTTGTGTGATTTTACATTCAGATTACATTGTTTCCTTTGCATGGGGGGAATAAATTCCCAACAGTACGCACCCAACTTATCGTAATCCCAACAACGAGAGTTTGGACGTTAAGAAATCGAGCAAGGAAGTCTTTGGACTATTGTTGCATCATCTGAAAGAAAAGAGGAATTGATGAGAGCCAAATTCCACTATCATGAAGTTGTCTTTAGACTACTCACAGCGGCATCAACGGCAAGAAAATAACTACTGGAAGGAATTATTCTCTCCCTTAGGGTTTTTCTTTGCGGTGAGAGTATTCGAGGGCAGGGACGTAGCCAGGATTTGAAGTCAAGGTGGGCTAATATAAATTTAATTGAAGACACTTGAGACAAATACATACTAGTTTCATATTAAGGTAATCAACTGTAACAATGTAATATATAGTGAGCCATATTCCTTAAAATGTATTATGTAGACACAATATGTAAATTAAAAAAAAAGATATAAAAAAAGTATCAAATAAATATATAATAAAAAACTACTTAAGTCGTATCTTACGGTTCTTTAAAATGTCAAACTTATCAATTACAAAATCTGAATCAATAGTATCAGCAATCTCTCTTTCAATGTAAATAACCATAGAGTTTGCCAAAAACTCTTGCTCCATTTTATTGCGAATTGATGTCTTAATAAGTTTCATTGCTGAAAATGCTCGTTCTGTTGTTGCTGTGGAGACAGGAAGAGTCAGCACCAAGCGAATCAATCTATCAATCAAGAAATAATGTTGTGACCTTTTACTTTGAACTAACAAACGACATAATTCAAAAAGAGAAGCAATATTTTGAAATTGTGGCTGACAAATTACATCTAACTTGTAATGTCCCAATTGTCTCTTCAAAGCGTTTATGTCATCTCCAGTGAAATCCCGAGGATAGAATTTCTCAGCAAGAGTACAAATAGCATCTATACTGAATGATTTGAAACCATCAATAGGATTCAAAGCCTCGCTTAGAGTAAGGAGTTCCACTGTTTTCTCTGTAAATCTGTTGTTCAACTCCATCAAATGAAAATCAATTACAGCATTAAATATATTAAAATGATAAAAATGCTCCACTGTAATATTATTCCTCTGTTGACAAGAGCGCCTTGTACCTTCCATGTAACGTTCACCCATATTAGGTATATCAATGTCATGTCTTTTACAAAATGATACCACACTTTCAAAAAAATCATCCCATTCATCCTCTCGGAGCTGTTGAAGAAGTAGTTTTGTAGTTGAGACCAAATTCAATGCATTTAAGATATCTTGAGATTTCATTTGCAGTGCACGACAAAGTACATCAGAGATTCCTAAAACTCTATGCAATAGCAACAAGATAAACACAAAGTCAAAGTTTCTCATATCTTTATATGCACCTTGCGCCTCCCCACGTATATTACCATTCAACCCCACATCCGAAAGTTTTTCAAGAAGGGTACAAGTTGAGCCAAACATGTCAATCAACCTACTAACAGAAGTAAAATGTGAACTCCAACGAGTAGGTCCAGCTCGCTGTAAAGAACGAATTTGATTAGCCCCTGTACCACTCTCAAGTTCTACTGAAGCTATCATATCTATAATTTCATCTTCTCGAATTAATTTCAATTCAGAATGACGCTTAGCAGAAGCACCAACAAAGTTAACAACGGAACTTAACTTAGAGAAAAAAAGCCATACCTCACGCACTTCTTTAGATACTACAACTAAAGCTAACTGTAGTCGGTGAGCAAAACAATGAATATAGTAGGCATATGGACAATCTTTAAGGAACAAAGCTTGTAATCCATTCCATTGACCCCGCATGTTGCTAGCACCATCATAACCTTGACCTCTTAAATTTTCAGTTAAGATATTATATCGATCAAGTACAATACATATCTCTCTTTTTAAAGTTGAGGCATTTGTGTCACCCATACCCACAATTTCAAAAAACCGTTCCCGAACAAACCCATCGACATCGACATACCTCAAGATAATAGCCATTTGTTCCTTATTGGATTCATCAACTGATTCATCAATAAGAATAAAAAATTTAGCATCCCCAATTTCCTCCCGAATTTTATCCCGAACACAGTCAGCAAGAATCTTCAGTAACTCATGTTGAATCATCGGTGACGTATACTTTGCATTTTGAGCAGCATTATCCAAGACAACTTCAGCAATCTCATTATTTACTCTTGCCTGCAATTTTATCAATTCAATAAAGTTTCCGCGATTAGTAGATTTGATGGATTCATCATTACCTCTAAAGGCACACCCTTGCAATGCTAACCACTTCACAGTTTCTATTGAAGTCTTGAGAAGCAATCGATTCTGCATAACTGCTTGTGAAGATTGTTTATTTATTCTTTTATCAATATGCAAAGATAGGTCTTTCAAGTTTGCCCATTGCTGTATAGCCGTATTGTGTAGTGAACGGTGATCATCACCTCCTTCATGTTTTTTCAATGGACAATTGTCTCCACAATTAACTCTCTTCCAATTGTTGAAACCCTCAATAGTGAACGTGCGATATTGTGATGTACTACTATAAAAAAGATAGCATGGAAAACAATATGCACGATCATTTTCTATGGAGTACTCAAGCCATGAAAATTTTGTGAACCAAGAACGTTGAAACCGACGATTTTGATTCCCACTTTCTGACAATGGATAGTCAAAAATAGGTTGACATGGTCCCATATCAATATAAACTCTTCGAACCTCATCTTGCTTATTAATAGGATATTGCCATATTGGAATACGCTTTCCGGGATCACGTTCAAAATAAGGAGTATCGGTGTGAGATGGAATATAGTCGTTCTCAAATTTAGACCTTTTAGTCTTGGAAGGAGACTTTGGACTTGTAGTATCCATATCACTTACAACATTTGACCTACTTGATGATTGACCATCCTCTTTTTTATTAAAATAATGAAAGATATTTTTTCTTTTCATTATGACCTACAAAAATAATTAAATATATTTTAAAAAATTCAAAACAAAAATCACATTACAAATAATCATATACCAAAACTATTAAATTTCTAATGGAATAGGAAAATATTATTTAGCATAAAAATCCCTAATTTCCCAAAATTATGTTCATACAAAACTACTAACCTTAAAAAAAAACTATTAAACCATAAAAGATGTGCATAATAAGAAGAAATATTTAATTAGTATTAATTTAAATAAACAACTAACTAATCTCACAAAATTAAATATTTCTAATGGAATAGGAAGAAATTATTTAGTATAAAAATTCCTAATTTCCTAAAATTATGTTCATACAAAACTACAAACCTTAAAAACAGAAACCATTAAACCATAAAAGATGTGCATAATAAGAAGAAATATTTAATAAGTATTAATTTAAATAAACAACTAACTAATCTCACAAAATTAAATATTTCTAATGGAATAGAAAAAAATTATTTAGCATAAAAATCCCTAATTTCCTAAAATTATGTTCATACAAAACTACTAACCATAAAAAAAAACCATTAAACCATAAAAGATGTGCATAATAAGAAGAAATATTTAATAAGTATTAATTTAAATAAACAACTAACTAATCTCACGAAATTAAATATTTCTAATAGAATAGGAAAAAATTATTTAGCATAAAAATCCCTAATTTCCTAAAATTATGTTCATAAAAAACTACTAACCTTAAAAAAACTATTAAACCATAAAAGATGTGCATAATAAGAAGAAATATTTAATTAGTATTAATTTAAATAAACAACTAACTAATCTCACAAAATTAAATACTAATAAAGTTAAGTTAACAACTAATAAAATTAAAAAAAAATAATAAACAATTAATTAGTATAAAAAAAATTATGTCATAAAATTATATTAATGTACAACACAATAGTAAAAATAAATAAACAAACAACAACTACAATCAAACAATAATAAATAAATTACTAAATAAAATGAAGTATATAAAAAATAAATAAATAATGAAATATATAAATAATTAAAATAAAATAACTAATAAATAATAAAAAAATACTTACAAATGGAGATAAAAGAATGGTGGTCCTAAGAACACAAGTGAACAAAGGAAGTGAAGGTGATTTGTGAGTTGTGAGTAGAAGAGAAAACAAAAAAAGCTGCTGCCGGTTACTATAGCGTCTGATGAGGAAGAGAGGATGTGATTTTAGATTTGTGATATGAAAAGTAATTAGGTTAAATTGATTAGGATAAATTTAAGATTAAAATACTATTGGGCCTTCTCATTTTTTTAAGTTTTGGACTTTTTACTTATTTTTTCCTTTTAATTTTATCAGGCCCAAATAATATATATATATATATATATATATTTTTTTTTTGAAACAGCCCAAATTACATTTATTTATCATTTTTTTTCATTTTAACAGGGTGGGCTTAAGTCCACCCTAGCCCTTACATGGGCTACGTCCCTGTTCGAGGGTCTTCGAACGTTAGATCATTCCTTGTGAGTGTTGTTTACCAAGATGGTCGAAATCCTGTACACTTAATAGTGTTACTTTCAGTCTACGGTGGTGGATAGTATGGACACCGGGAGTATAGAAAAATTATATGCTTCTTTGAAAGTGGCTGACGATTCTGGTCCGGTCATCAACCTTGGTGTGGAGTTGCGAGAGAAAGGTAGTCGTAAAGTTTCACTTAGCCTAGTTGGCAACATCCTTCCTCATAAGGAAATAATTAATTACATATATGCACACATTGTTTTACAATGTCTGAAATGGATGGGTCTAGTGCCATACATAATTGTTGTTTGATAGGAGACTTTTTTACAACTTTTATTACTGATATGTCCAGCAAAAAACAACATTATCAGGTAAAGCAATTTCTCTCCACAAGTGTTGAGGTACGAAAGACATCTCCTCTTTTAAAAATCAATCCATGTTTGGTGTGTGGAACCATTAAATAGGTGAATGAATTCTTATTAGATATGTCGAAGATCCCCAACTGGACATGTTAGACACACGGCCAACCCTGGGTCTGGGCACAAGAGGTAACCGCCCAGTGTCCCAAGTCCAAGGGACCTTATATGTTATACTTTGATTATATTAAAAAAAAAAAAAAACTACCAGATATTTAAGACTCAATTTATTATTATTATTATTATTTTATGTTTATTATGCCAACATCTTAGCAGGTATAAATGGCCCAATTTGTTAAACCCACATTTTAATACGGCAATAACCCTAATTTTACCCCTAACATGCCAGAGACTCAGAGATACTTTTATTGTTTATTCACATTACTTTGCAAATTGGGTTGGCATCGTAAGGTACTTTGATTGATTATTGATTTATTGATTTTTTTTTTTAACTTTATATTTTTATTTGACTTGAATTTATTTACATTTTTTATTGTATAGTTTTTTGGAATTGTATTGTAAGTGTTGTTTGCATGAAACAAAAGTTATGGTGATTTTTTTTTTCTTTTTCTAAGAAGTGATTTTTATAATCTATATTTCTGCCTTTTATTTTAGGAAGCATTTTTAGTGATTAATTTGTTAGATTTTTTTATTATTTTATTTTTAGTAAATAATACTTGTAAATGTTATTTATATTTATTGTACTGATATTATTATTATTTGAAAGGAAAAAAAAGGAATTTAATAATAATGAGATATGAATTATAAATTTATAATTTATATGCAGGTTATATATATGGATGCACATTATATAATTTATATTAATGATATTATCTATCCAATTTAAGTTAGTTTTTCATGTTTAAAAAAAACATTGTAGCTTGTAGTCTTGCAAACTTGATTGGACGTAATGGTCTAACCTATTATTGGGTTCCAGCTATTAAAAACAAAAATATATATATAGTAAAATTTTATATTTGTTAGTATTTATAGAATTACCTCATTTTCAGTTAAGTTTCGGACCACTAAAAATTTAGAACTGACCCTGGTTAGACAAACCCCTTCCCAGAAAACTAGTATCTTGTTAGGTAAAGTTCTCTTATAAATCCAAAAACCAGCCTGTATCTCTATCTAAAGTGGGATGTGACGTTCTCTAGGGGCTTACAATTGAGAGTTTAATCCTGACTTGGATTACCAATTCATAGACCAATTAATATATATCCAACGTGGGACTGTGACACGATGTACCTTTTATTAAACATATAATATATAATGTAATATAAGTGGATGTAATTAACTACCCGTACCACATGGAATGATCTTTTTGACATAGATGCATGATGCACAAATGGGACTTCCTGTGTCATGGGATATATTTCCCCCTTACACTAGATATCTGTTGATAAGTTCTGCATAAAAATGGTTATGTCAATATTCCCAAGAATTCAATAGAGCAAGCAGAATTTGGTGCTGTTGCATTAGCTACTCTGATTGCATCTTTCTTGTTGTTAATAACGCTTGTAATTCTCCCAATATGGAGGCAAAAGCTGAAAGCCAAAGAACTCTGCTTTCATATATGGTTCAACTATTACGTAATATAAGGCAATTACTAAATAAGTCCCCATATTTTTACTTAATTCCAACCATTTTATGAATTTTCCATTTTCACCCAATATGATCCCTATATGTTTTTAAGTACTAAATTGATTCCTTTCTTTTCGAAGTAACCAAATTGATATTTATCATTGGTTTTTTTTTAAAGGTTACAATTATAAAATTCATACAAATGTATCAAAACCTGTCGAGATCAATTACTATACGCACGGTTCGAATATATACTCCTATAACGGAAGACATCAGCTTCCATTATAAAGGAAGAAAACTACCTACACATTCTAATAAATATACATAGTAAAATTTAAACCCTCACTACTGAAGTGAAGTGAAATAAAGATGCACTAACATATTAAATTCTTTTAAATTGTAATTTTGTAAAGATGATTGTTTTACCCAATATATCCCCTTTTTAAAGTCAAATGTGCCTTTCATCACCAATATAATTACAAAAATAAAACTAATTAAAAAATAAATTAAACATAATTAAATAAATATTTACGGTTAATTTTGGCATGGTAAAGAATGTAGAAAGTAAAATATCGATTTTATAGTTTTACAAGTGACTACAGATAAATTGGCCCTCGCCCTTTTCTGAATACAACTTTTAATAAACAATAAAACCTTGTATTAAATCTAAAACGAGTACGGAATCAACAACAAAATTTTGTACCAACATTTTCTCCGCTTCTCTGTTTAATGCAAGATAAATTTATTAAAGAGAGTGCCTGAATAACTAATAACTGATTTTTGAACAATTGGTGCAAAGAAATCAATTCCCGGCAATTCACCAAAGTTTTCCCATGTCATGCATCAAATTCGCCGCCACTGGTCTATGACTGAGGGCACCCCGTCAAATTACCATTCATATTTGAGTTATAGAACAGTTGAGGACTTTCTAAGCATCGATCAAGGACCAGTCCTAAGTGCATTGTCTAAATCAGCAATCAAGTCGTTTACATCTTCGATTCCCACAGATATTCGAACAAGATCTTCAGTTAAACCTCTTGCCTCACGTACTGCAGCCGGTATGCTTGCATGAGACATAAAGCAGGGCATGCTTATGAGGGACTTCACACTCCCTAATAACAGAAGTCAATCACACAGTGAGTGCAAAAATAATTACAAATTAATGAAGCAAACTTACATCTTAGCTTTGATTCAAACCAATTTCACATAACTCTACGCAATTGGCCAAAATTAGTTTTTGTAACAGATTCACCATAACTCATAAGACGTCAGAGAAGATATCATTTACACCCAAGATACATAAGAACAGTAATCCAGAAGTTGTCTTGAACTCACACAGTACACCAGGAAAAACAATATGGACAACCATTTTGCATGAATTTTAACAATGGCAAGCAATGTCTAATGTTACTGTAACACACAACGCATATATAACAAAAATTGTCAGATGAAAAGTCTCACACCAGCAAAAACTACTATATGTCATTTATTGCCACCATGGTACAGAACCCTATAATCATCCACTACTGATTCCAATAATTTCAAATGAAAAATTATGCAGGCATGCATGTATTTAAATAGGAAGTATAATTACCAAAACTGACAGTAATGCTGAAGTACTTTGTATTCTCAACAATGTGCTTTGACAGTGCCAAAGATCCTGTCAAGAAGCTAAGCACAGATCCTGCCCCCTTTGCCTGCAAAAGCAAACACAAGGCAGTAATATGAATATTTTTTAAAACTGTAGTAATAACCACTAACGTCCACCTATTTAACAGCACCTGAGAATAGTGTAAATCACGTCCGGGATGACCAGGGAGACCAGCATAGTTAACTTTCGTCACTCGTGGATGAGAAGCCAGGAACTCAGCAATTTTCTGTGCATTCTCCTGTAAAGGGTGTAAAAATATCAGTTTAAAGTTTAACCATAACAAAAATCTTTATCATTACTGTAAAGAGAGAAGAAGATTAAAAGCAGCATCAAGACTTGACTTCTTCAATAGATGTTTAAAATTTTTACCAGTAACCAAAGGTCATTAAACCTAGAGCAAGCAAATAAGTAAATCACCCATCCAATTTGTCAAACCAAGTACAGTATTTCATAACAGCTACCTTCACAATGTAAAAATAAGCCCTGAATTTTCCGTACTTCGCTGCCCAAAATTCCAAATTTCAACTTCCGATGTAAGCATTAATGTGAATATAAACTTTGACCTTACATACTTTGCACCCTCAAAAAATATTATCATTACATTTTAGTTATTTCTAACTATGCAAATCCCTCACATGTTTACTAGACATTTGACTCCTTAATAGACACAATCGCTTAGCAAGAAGCAGGTTAGCACTGGGCATTATAAACATACAATAATTGGAATCTATTGCACATGTAAAAGCTCAGATATAGCAGCACTGCTGACTCAACTATCTTTATAAATTTACATAGATTTCAACCAAACAAAGGACATTTCATGAAGAACCAGCTTGACCACATAAGTTAGAGATTTAATTTATATGTTCACTCTCAACTTTCCACCACAATGGAAATGGTAGTATCTCACATAACAAATTAAGTAAAAAGGAGGAGCAACATTATTCAAGCATATTTTATTGAAAAATGACTAATATAGATGAAGCACCACCTGTTGCTTTTCAACACGCAAGGCCATGGTCTTGATGCCTCGCAAACAGATCCAACAATCAAATGGAGCTAATCCGGATCCTTCTGCATTTTGTAGGAAATACAACTCTTTTGCCAATCTGGTAGATATAAAGATAGTGTATAAATATTATAAAGAAATAAAGAATAATTCATTATATATACTTAATTACAAAGTCAATAGCAAGTCTATATGCAAGCAATTGAACCACCCACATACACACACATAATAACATCATTAAGCGCAGTACTATGCAGGAAGTAAGTGCTATGACCTTTCCCCTTTTACTGCAAGGACACCAGCCATGACATCACTATGTCCAGCTATAAATTTAGTGGCTGAGTGCATCACAATGTCTGTAAGGGAGATGAACCAACCACAATTAACAATAATTTGAGGGAAGAGAATCAATCCATTAAAAATAAAGTCACATCACTACATGTTTCTGATACCTGCTCCAAGTTCCAGGGGTCGTGACAATACAGGGGACATAATGCTGTTATCCACCAACACTAGAGCACCATGTGCATGAGCCAGTTCCACAATTTTCTAAATGTTGGACAAAAATACAAAAGGTATTCTGCCATTAGAAAATATCACCTTGCTTTATTGTGATGCTAAAGCAAGGGAAAAACTGAAAAGACATGTATTATATTTGAAGTTCCTATAAAAGAATATCGGAAAACCACAATCACAACAATGCGTGAAACTTATGAACAACTTATCCTCATATTCAAGGCAAAAAGGGTAGACAGAAAAGCATGACATCTTTATTATTCTTATAAATTTTGTAATTAAGAAAACCAAAGCCAACCCATATGTATTTACAAATCATGAGCAAGAAAACATATTTAATACACAAGCATACGAATTATCAAGCATATTACATTTTTAAATAGTCAAATTAATAAGTTTTATCAATTGATTGTTCCAACAATTAACTGATCTAAACTTTTATAAAAAAATATTAAATGCCTAATGTCACCACCCTCATCCAAAATAGGTTTAAGACATGTTACATTTGGAAATGGTCAAATTAATAAAGTTTTATTAATTGATTGTTCCAACAATTAACATGACCTAAACTTTTATATAATAATAATTTTAAAAAATATTAAATGCCTAATGTCACCACCCACATCCAAAAATATGTTTAAGACCAGAATAGTATAGCATATATATTTAAAAAAAAATGGGCAATTACACATAAGGTAAAGTGGTTACATACATGTATAATTATTCCTATCATCTGAATCAAGCATAGCCTTGGTTTGACACAAACATATATCATCCTCCAAAAACATATTCTAAGATGGTGTCTTTAAGGAAGCCTTAAGACCTCATAAATATAACAACAAAGTCAACCGTAAAACTACATAATTTGCAATTCACTCCATTAAAATGCAAAAGGATTTCAAATACATGAATATCCATATAAGAATGCCAATCCATCAACAATTACAAGATTCCTTATCAAAAGCTCGCATATATCATCATTATCCACACAAATTCTCAAAACCATAAATGACAATGTCTTTAAGTTTGCAAAATCCAATATCAACTGCCAAACTTTTAACCAACAAAGCAATTGAGTATACATATATCCACGCAACCTTACCACCAAGCAAATGTCTCCAAATACATAGGGATGGCAATTTCACCTGAGAACTTGCGGGTTACCACCCGTGACGGGTGGGTTTGAATCTTACTAATCGGGTTTGTGGGCGGGTTTGGATGTGAAATTCAAACCTGATGCGGGTTCGGGTTTGGAATATAATCCAAATCCGAATCTGCTTAAATTAAAAAATATATATATAAAAATTTTAACAAAAAAATAAAAATAAAAATTGAGATTTAAATATGAATAAATGTATTAAGTATATTTTTGCTATTGTGTTGTGCTCAAGATTTGTTGGGATTTGAATATGGTAAAATTAAGATTTGAAAATGATTTAATGTATTTTTATTTTAATTTTTTAACAAATATTTTTTTTTTTATGCGAAATGATGCAGGTGCGTGGGTGGTGCGGGTTTGAGTCAAACCCGCGGGTGCAACCCGAACCCGCATAATTTTGCGGGTGGGTTTGGGTGTGAAAAATTAATACGGGTTCGGGTTTGGATTTAGCCTAACCCGCCCAAACCCGACTCGCTGTCATCCCTACAAATATACCACTGGAGTACAAGGCTCGTAAATTACACCACCAGCCACACAAGGCTCACAAAAACCATCAAGCACAAGGCTTGTGGAAATCACCAAACTCAAAGACAAATCCAAACTACTATCACAACTTTAGCAAACTAGTGTTTACAGAGGCGAGAATAGTTGTGGACAAAAGCTTGATTAGTGTGACTTCTTGATGAAATAATGAAATTACAAAACAAATCATCATTTGTAAATGCTCAAAACTGTCAAGGACATGGGTAAAATTCTAGCATTTCATTGCCAACATTGATAAATTGTCAAAATTCGTACAAAAACTTGATTCAAGTAAAACCACTTAGAAATGAAAGGTTGATTAGTACAGAAAGCAAGAATGGAGCGAATTACAAATGTCTGTAGTTTAAGAACCTTTGTTGTTGTGTTATGAACCTTGGTAGCTCATCCCTTAATTCTACAAGTTCACAATGGAGTAATAGTATGCTTCTAGAATTCTCTTGACAATGCTTCAATGCTATGCTGTGATAGGAAAGACACAGCCACCCAAAAAGTTCTTCCTACACCAATTAACTCTCTGCACCCATCTATAAAATTTTAAAAAATTAATAATATACTCCCTACAAGGCTACACCTTCAAAATGTCAAAACTAACTTTAAGTCTCAGATATTTAATTAGATTATTTTTCTCCCTAAACCCCTTATGTTATATCCGAAACCCAAGCAAAATTTGGAAATAACCAATTAAATCCAACTCAATAAATCAAACAAACCCATATAATCTCGATCTGATTGTGTGCCAAAACTGTTCTGTAAAATCACTGAATTGATTTAATATATAATCTTCATTCAATTATAATATTTCTGAATTTGTTTTATCACTAAGGAATAACAGTTTATTAGGGCATCCATATGCTACCTTGTTCATATTTTTCCAGTGGAAGGGCTCTCAAATAAGTGTTGTGCAAAAGTTTGTTCATGTATTCAAACAGAAGAGTTTTAAATCAAGTGTTGTGCAAAAGTTTTTATCCAATGTTTCATAATTCGAACCACTCGTCCGCCTCACAACCAAGAGGACCATGAGTCGATCGCCTCTCCCATTTTCTAGCTCGGTTCTGCCTCAATACCTTGAGGCGGGTCAAGGCAGTGGGAGGCAAATCGAAAAAAAAAAAATTTGCCACGTCTTCACTAGAAATTCCCAAGCGAGTTTGATGCACCTCCAATGCATTTCCTGCCATATCTACTTGAAATCACCGTAGACAACGTAGGAAGTGTCTCTGTAACCAATTGCCAAGCAATCCAAGAAGTTGATTGGAGACATAGGGATGTAGTTCGCCGAGCACCAAACCGTACCTTCCATCGTTGTTTTTTTCCTCTTTTTTTGGGAGCGAAGAGAACTTCAAATTAGGATTAAAAAGATCGAATTAGAGATCGGATTTTTATGGAAATTTTGTTTTTTGTGATTTGAATTTTATAGTTGAACAGTCATGATCATGACCATAGTGCTGTTGATGAAGAGATCTGAATGTGATTAGTGGCTTGGCCCATGCGACTTTTACATATTTACTGTTTCATATTTTTGTATGGACCATTCAACCCATTTTATTAATTATTAGCCTCTTCATAACTTTTTATTTTTTTCTGAAATAGGCCTCTTACTAATTAATTTTGATACAAATGAATTATAATAACAATAGTAATAGTTGGTTGTTTTAATGTTTTATGTTATTAGATTTCGAATAAAAAAAGTTTTAATGCGTATGAAAAGGTAATACGCTCTTAGTTTAAGGGCTTGTTTGGTAGGGCTTTTCGAAACCTATTTTTGACTTTTTGAACGCAAAAGCTCTTTTGGAAGTGTTTGGATTTTCCAAGAGAAAAGCTTTTCAGCTTTAAAAGCTCTTTCAGACAAAGCAAAAATATATGGCTTTTGTAAGAAAAGCTTCCAAGAAGCTAAAAGCCCAAAGTAAAATTTATGCGAAACAGGGCCTAAGTAGTGTGCATCTCCCCATCCACATCAGTAGTTGGGGTTCAAGTCTCAGGGATCGTTTGTTTTTCCCACTCAACACTTAACTGATTTCAATTTGACACATTAAGTTCTTTTTTTTTAAGTAGTCAAACAACTGAAAAATACTAAAAGAAAAAACTTACAAAAAGTTAGAAATTCTAACTTCTCACTTAACATCTAATTACTGAATCATAATTAAAATATTTACATTAATAACTATCACTCTTATATTAATATATTTTCAATTTTATCTTCATTCAAATGTTTATGTCTTAAAAAAAAATAAAAAATCAACACTTTTATTTAGTCGTTAGAAAGAAAAAAATAAACATGTTATTCAGGTTTCAGGTTTCAGTCTCTGTTCAGTCTTTAATAAAATTCAGGCCTATTCAGTTTTCAGATAAAACAACAAACGGCCCCTCACTATACGCATTACACATGTGTAGCAGATCTTTGATTATGGTTAGTTATAACTCATGTTAACAAAAACAATTGTCTCCACAGATTCCACATCTTGTGGGAGACAAAATGAAGTAGATTGTGGACTATTTATTAAATGTTATGGATGATTTTCTATTTAAGTATTTTTCTCCATCATTTTTTATTGAGGCGACCATCTCGCACCGCCTCGTGTATTTTAAAACATTGATATGATATACTGAATGAAAAAGCTTTTCTTGCTCAGAAATTGTCATTGGCTTATGCATGAATTATGAACAACTTTGTTTCTCCTAAAGATACTTCGAGTGCCCTTTTTTAAGTAAAGAAACATTTTCTTTTTGGAATTAGAAAGTTTACTAAAAATTTTAAGAGGATAAAAGATGGAAACTTCTAATCCTACTAGGTGGAAAAAGTAATTTCAACTTATTTGCCCAAACTACTTTGTCTATATAGGTAATTTCCTTTAAGAGTTCTCTAGTAATAAAATATTTTATTAGAATTTGGGTATAGAGGGAAGCTTTTTGGGTGGCAATATAGCCGCCTTTTTTTCTTGTGGTTTTAGACATACACTTTTATTTACTTAAAGACGCTACCATAGACTATAGACCAAAGAATATGTTTTTCGGATGAGATATATTTTTGTATTAAGCAAAAACTATGTTTGATTATGATAGATATAAACAATTATACAAAGTAACCACTATACCTTATACCCAGTTATCAAATTTAGTATAATATATGTTATTTTAGTCTGGTCTTAACCCTATTTATGTATTTGGATTGTGACGCATAAAGTCATGGTTCTAGGAAATTTAAAAGATCTTACACGAATATCAGAAATTTGTAGTCGAGGATTGGTTGGACTCTCAAGCCATACAAGCTTTGTCCAAGGACCAATAGCAGAGGCAACCTCATCCAAATCACTGGTATTCACACGTCTGCACAATTTCAAGGGTAACTATCTAAAATTTCAATTACAACAGTGTAATGATGAGCAAAATAAGAAAATATACTGACTTCACCACAATCCCAGTTCTTGGAGTTACTTGTGATAATAAACGATCAGAACCACCATATATGTCATCTCCAGCAACAATTTCTTCACCTGGAGATAAAATAAACATAACAGACAATTCCAGATTATGCAATTAGCAACTGAGGATATAGAACAAACTGTTATTTAGTGTCTCAACAAAAGAAACATCACAAGCATAATTAATTTGATAAGAGGGAGAAAAAGAAGTAAAAAGCACCGGTTCCAACGAGATGAGAGACAGCAGCCAAAGCAGCCATTCCACTGGTGAAGCAAAATGCTCGATCTGCCTTATCAAGCTTTGCTAGGAGGCTAAGACAGAGAAAAAAGTACCAATATTAAAGCTCACAGGAAAAAAAAAGAAAAGACATAGTAACTGCTTCCGAAGATCTACAAAACTATTTCAATATCACTAAGTAAATCAACAAAGCATGATCATACCTTTCCAAGGCATCTCGTGTAGGATTTCCACTTCTGGTATAATCGTATGGACCATTTTCTACTGCTGAAGGCTACAAAAAAGCTTATAAATACTAGAACGGAACTCAAAAAGAAGTGTGTATGTGTGTGTGTGTATGATGAGAGTGAATGTTGTATGTATGTACATTTATGCCGATATGCAAGCATAATTTTTTTTATGAGGTATAAAATTGTCATGAAATATGAAAATGAAAGTAGGTTAATTTGAACCATGTGCTACTACATGCACATCGATTGAAACCACCTAAGTACATAGCATAAACATATGAACTATCTCCAAACCTGATCATCCCAAAATGCCAAAATACCTCAATATTCTATTCCAACCCTCAATTTAAAAAAATAATAATAATGTAAAGGTAGACCAAGAATCTTACCTGCTTAAAAGTAGCTGTCTGGTAAAGAGGAGTGCTCAATGCACCATAAGGATCAAACTTGTTCTCAAAATTCAACAACAAAGTAGAAACACTAGGTTCCTTAACATCAATTTCGCTGGAAGGGTCTGCTACATCATCCACAAAAGCCGAAGTGGTGACGTCCATGTCTCTGTTGTCTACAGAGCAATTCAATTTGAATTTCTTCACAAACAACCGATTATCCTTCAATTTCGGTTCCTTCTTAATTCCCAAACTTGTCGGGAAATTACCAGTCGCAGCACCCTAAACATTCCAAATTCAATGCTTTTAATTATTGGAAAATGAATTAATCCAAATCCAATTCTAGAAAAGACATTTTTTATTAAAAAAAAATGAAATAAAAGAGACTTACGATGTCGTTGTGATCGTTGGAGAGAGAGGCAAAGAAGGGCTTGAGGGAGGGAGAAGAGGCCATGGAAGAAGAAGAAATTAGGGTTAGGACCACAACCGCCAATTAACGTAACGTTCGTTGCAATTTGCAAAGTGGCCACTCTGGCTGCGTCTACTTGAAATAAATATTATTTTAATTAAAAAGAAAAAAAACATTTACAAAAAATAATGATTTATAATAAAATTTGGGTCCACATTTTTACTGTAGCCATTTAGGATGCATTTGATGCACAAGGAGTACTGGGTCACTTTTATGAGAATGAATTAGATTAGATTAATAATAATAATAATGTTATACTGTTTTTAGCGCACATATTAATACTGTGATTGGATTAATAATAATTTAGTCTTATGTTAATAAAAATAATATAATACTGTGTTTGTTATAAGTTTAGATTGCATTATAATTAAATTATTTTTTAACAAAAAAAATCTTTAATTTATCTTTTAAATTAAAATATTTAATTTTTTTAAAAGGGGGTATAATAACTACTGAAACCTATCGAAACTAATTACTAAACGCATGGTCCAGATATCTACTCATATAACTGGAAATATCTACTCTCACAATGAGAGGAGAAAACTACCCACACATGCTGATAAATGTGTATGGTAATAATTGAACCTTCACCACTGAAGTGTGAGGAAAACGCACTAACCACTAGTCATGGCCAAAAATCGGAACCGGCGGATTCTGGTTTTAAAACCGTCGGTTTTGGTCCAATTTTAATGGGAACCAGAACCAGGACCGTGGGGTCCTGGTTTCGGTTTTGGTTCTGGAACCAGAGGTTTCCCTCGGGTTCCAGTTCTTGACCCAGTTCCGTTTCCGAAATTAATCAATTGTTTTTTTTTTACTCTTAAGACAATTTTTTTTTTCAACCAGCGATTCCGTTCCGGTTTCGGTTCCGTTCCGCAGCCAGTTTTGAACCGGCGGTTCCAGTTCAAAAAAAAAACCGGGACCATGGATCTCGGTTCTAGTTACCCGGTTTAAAACCGGCGATCCGGTTCAAACCGAATCGTGGTCAACACTACTAACCACTTGAGTTATAAGTGGATGTACAAATTAAAATATTTAATTTATTATCTGAAATGAAAATATTTAAATTTATTTCAATATAATAATATTAATTTAAGCAACATTTAAATTATATTTTTTAAAAATATTATACATGACACATTTTATCAAATAAACATAGTCAACCCTAAGTAGGGGTGAGCGTTTTCGGAAACTCAATAAAAATCGAGTTGGTAAAAATTCAACCTAATTCAACTTAATATAAATTTTTAACCCAAACCAACCCAATTCAATATTTGTTAGATCGAGTCGGGTCGGATTGATCTAGTTAGTTTTAAAATAAAAAAAGTCATACAACTTATATTAAAATACAAATATTACATTAAAAATATCAAATACTAATATACTATATCAAATATGAATAGTAATTTTATGTAAAGTCATGAAAGAACATATTAATCCCCAATCTGTCTCTGACTCATTTACAGCAACTCAAACTCAGTCAATGTCCTTCTCAACAAGACCTCACAGAAGTATGATATACCTCATTATAGCAACGATATAATGTGCAGATCATAATCTCATAAATGTAACAATCAACAAGACTTCACAGAAGCATGATATACTCAGCTTAATTGAGTAAATCTTATCCATTGTATGTTTCATTTGAAGACAATTATGGATCTGTAAACACTGGCACACCACAGCTAGAGGTAAGATGTCCCCTCAGTACAAATATAAACTATTGAACAATCTTGTTTTGTTCAGAGAATGTATCATATCACAAGAGAAAAGGGTACGAATCAAAGACCAGCACAATGCTCTAACAATATAATATCTATTGGTAAGATAACAATAAAAACAGGACTCTGTCAATTTCGAAGCCTACTGCATCTCTTTCAAGTGCCACTTTAGCCCAAAAAAGGTAATCTCAAAAAAGATCAAAAACAGAAATAACATTACCATAAAAATGAATGCCAAAGAATCAAAGACATAATGGAAGAACAATCAGTAAAGTAATTTATTCTTTTTTATTCAAAGAATTTTTATTAACATCACTACATCAGTGATTATTAATAATTAATACAACTTAGATTCAATACAATAACATAAATTACTAGTAACTGAAACAGAAATGCAAGCAACAAATCAGGGTTATTTCTTTCTTTAAAGAGTAAACTCTACAGTTCCTCTGTTTTTTCTATACGAACATTAAATAAATAAACAAATATATATATATATATGTAAGAAATGTAAAAAAAAAAAAGTAGTATATAAAAAGCAGATCAGCAACTCACCAGCCAAAACAAATCTTTGTCTTTTGTCTGAGACTCGACTCCTTAGAAGAAGAATCGAAAAACAGCTACATAAACCCAACCCGAAAACGCCCACCCCTTTTTATTGCAGACAAAAAAAAAAAGGAAGAAGAAACAGAGAGCAGAGAAATGAAGGAGCAGAAGAGAAGAAATACCTAAGAACAGTACAATGAAGGAAAAAAAAAAAAATCTCCGGCGGCAGTGATGAGAGGCAGAGAGTCAAGGTTTAATAAAAAAAAAAAAAAAAAAAGCTAATTTACTTTTTATATATATACTAGTCGGTTCGGTTCGGATTTGGATACCCAGACCGAACCAAACCGAATTTTATCGGTTACAATTTTTCAAAACGAGTCTAGTCCCATTTACACCGTAAACCGATCAAAACCCGGTTATTTTGCCCACTCATCTCTCTGGCACACCAATCCAACTCCATCTCCATCTCTCACAAATCCAACTTCTTCTTCATCTCTCTCTCACACGCCCATTCATGCAGCCACCCCACCAATTTGATATAAAAACTATTGGCGATAAAAACTTTTGCGTATAAAGTTGCAGAGCGAGAGAAAGAGAGAGACCCACCCCAGCCATTTTTTATTTCTCACACCTTCTCCACTCTCCAGACTTCACCCACGACCCACCCCACCCATTTTTGATTTCTCTATCGTGCTGCACAACACAGCACAGCACACACACTCTCGTCTCTCTCACAGGTTGTCAACATGGGACAAGGTTGATGCTTATTACCTGTTTGACAAAAGTCCTGAGCGGTATGCATGAATACATATGCTATTTATTCTGTTCTTGCTGCTTGTTTTTAATTTATTTTTTTTTTTTAAGAAAAGGGAAGTAGTAGTAGTTGAAGGCCATGTAGACTTCCTAATGAATAATGATGAACAAAAGACACATTTCGGCGGTCATTGTCTGTGTAAATTGCACGATAGGCGCAAACCAAAAACTGAACTGTTACGGTTCGGTTTTGTTGGTTTTCCATATCAAAAGTAGTGATGGCCATTGGAACCGGACCGGCGTGTCACGATCTTTCTAGAACCTTCCGGAACAACCCGGAAAAATGGAGAACCTTGTGGAGCAACCTAGAAGGATGGAGAAACTCCTAGAGAAGTCTAGCTCTTGGGACATTCTAGAATATTGTGGAGACTTGTAGGATGTTCAAGACTTGGAACTCTCTAGAACATGTACATTGTAGGAATATCTTGTACATTGTAGAATTGTCTAGAACATTGTAGATATGTAGGGACCTAGAATGTTCTTTGGTGCCTATAAATAGATGGCACCCCTCATTTGTACAAACCATCCAAGAATTCAAGAGTTCTAGCATTCAAGCATTCAAAACACTTGTGCTCTCTTCTCTTCTCTCTTCCTACAAGCTTTCTTGAGTTTGCTAGCAAGTTACTTGCCTAGCTCGTGGGGATTAAGGCTGACTTAACCTCTTCGACGGGAGGAAGTGTGTTAAGTGCCGCACGGTTGGCTTAGAAAATACTAAGGCCGTGACAAGTGGTATCAGAGCCTCGTTGCTCAACCAAGGAAGAGATAGCATAATGGCAGGAGTCGAGGAAGTTGTCGTCCAAGAGCCAAGCCGTGGAAGGGATGCCAATCCAAGCAGGTCGAGGAAGGACAAATCTCGTGATGCTGCCTCAATCTTGGAGTCAAGGTTGGCTAGGATTGAGCTCGCCATAGCCGATTCGAGGGAACGGCTGGATGTGTTGGAGCAATGCGTGGAGAGGGACATAGGCGATCTTAAGGAAAGGATCGAGGACCTCCGGGGAGACATGCAATTTGACTCTACATCAGGGCGAGAGGCGCAAGAGGGGAACGAGATCTTCCAGGCAAGGTTGGAAAGCACGGTAATGGGGAAGCTCGCGGAGTTCGAGACACTTCTTGAAGACATGCGGGACGATTGGGCCTTATGCAAGAGAGCCGTAAGTGGTGGGGCTTTCCAAGGTGCTCCGAAGAAGGAGATATCTAAGCCGAAGGAGTTTGATGGCAAGCGAGATGCCAAGGAGGTAGACAACTTCATTTGGCACATGGAGAGGTACTTTGAGGCCGTCAGGATCACGGATGATCAGGAGCAAATCCGGACCGCAACCTTATACCTCGCCGATACAGCCACTCTGTGGTGGAGGAGGAGACATGCCGACATCCAAAGAGGTACGTGCACTATTGATTCTTGGGATGATTTTAAGAAAGAGCTCAAGAAGCAATTCTATCCGGAAGATGCTGCATATCTTGCTCGGAAGAATTTGAAGAAGCTCAAACAAACGGGTTCGATTAGGGACTATGTTAAGGAATTTTCTAGTCTCATGCTCGAAGTTCGTAACATGTCGGACGACGAGTTGTTGTTCAACTTCATGGACAACCTACAACCTTGGGCGGAAGTAGAGTTGCGTCGCCGCAATGTGCAAAATCTTGCCGAAGCCATAGCCATTGCGGAATCCCTAATTGATTACCGAAGGAGTGAACCACCCAATAAGAAACCACCACAGGATAACTATGGCAAAGGTGGGGGAGACAAAGGGAAAGGTCCATACAAGCCTCCAAGCGGGAAAGACAAGGGCAAGCAGAAGGAAGGTCAAGGCAAGAAAGACTTCAAGCCAAAGACCAACTGTTTCCTTTGCGACGGTCCTCATTGGGCAAGAGAGTGCCCAAAGCGCAAAGCTATCAACGCATTGGTAGATGAGCGCGAGAAGGAGATAGAGGAATCTCACATGGGCTCTCTTCGCACGCTCACCGCCATCAAAGCCCAACCAACTCCAAAGACCCGAGGGAGTCAGGGTCTTATGTACCTCGACGTACATATCAACGGGAAAGCTACCCGCGTCATGGTCGATACGGGAGCTACAAACTCCTTTGTCTCGGAGGAGGAGGCAAGGAGACTTGGACTGAAGGTGTCCAAGGAGACCGGATGGTTAAAGGCGGTGAACTCTAAGGCGAGACCACTTATTGGCATGGCTCGAGGAGTAAGCATCAGTATGGGTAATTGGAACGGAAGGATAGACCTGACAGTCGCGCCCATGGATGACTTCGAGATAGTACTCGGCATGGACTTTCTTGAACAAGTCAAGATAGTTCCTTTACCCTTTCTGCGTTCTGTTGCTATATTAGAGGATACTCCTTGCATTATTCCAGCCAGAGCCAAATCCGGATCGAAGACCCCTCATCTTTCGGCCTTACAAGTGAAGAAAGGCCTTAAGAAGGGGGAGGTGACATACTTGGCCGCGGTAAAGCATGATGAGGGTGGAGTTCCAACGGAGGAGCTACCTAAGGAGATCAAGAAGGTCCTTGAGGAGTACAAGGACGTCATGCCCGCGGAGTTACCCAAGAAACTATCACCTAGAAGGGAGGTGGATCACCAGATCGAGTTGGAGCCGAGAACAAAGCCACCCACCAAGGCCCCTTATCGGATGGCACCACCAGAGTTGGAGGAACTGAGGAAACAATTGAAGGACTTGTTGGATGCAGGCTACATTCAACCGTCCAAAGCCCCTTATGGCGCACCAGTATTGTTTCAAAGGAAGAAGGACTGGTCCATGCGATTGTGCATCGACTATCGCGCTTTGAACAAGGTAACCATCAAGAACAACTACCCTATTCCTTTGATTGCTGACTTGTTTGATCAGCTTGGTAGGGCTCGATATTTTACAAAGCTTGATTTAAGGTCGGGTTATTACCAAGTGAGGATTGCGGAAGGCGATGAGGCAAAGACTACGTGTGTAACGCGTTACGGTGCTTATGAGTTCCTAGTGATGCCATTCGGCCTCACCAACGCACCGGCCACGTTTTGCACACTTATGAACAAGATCTTCCATCCTTACCTGGATCGGTTTGTGGTTGTGTACTTAGACGACATCGTGGTCTATAGTAATACCCTCGAGGAACATGCTCGACACCTACAAGCTGTTTTCAAGGTCCTAAGGGAAAACGAGCTCTACGTAAAGAAGGAGAAATGTTCTTTTGCCCAATCGGAGGTGTACTTCTTGGGGCATAAGATCAAGGATGGTGTGCTCATGATGGACGAAGCGAAGATCAAAGCCATTTGTGAATGGGATCCTCCTACGAAAGTGCCTGAACTACGGTCATTTCTTGGCCTAGTTAACTATTATCGAAGATTCATTAAGGGGTATTCTGCAAGGGCAGCTCCACTCACGGATCTTCTAAAGAAGAACAAGGCGTGGGAATGGTCGAGTGAGTGCCAAGAAGCCTTTGAAGGATTGAAGAAGGCGGTAACGGAGGAGCCAGTGTTGAGTCTTCCAGACCATTCCAAACCTTATGAAGTGCAAACGGATGCTTCTGACTTTGCCATTGGGGGAGTTCTAATGCAAGATGGGCATCCTATAGCCTTCGAGAGCCGCAAGCTGAATGATACGGAACGGAGGTATACCGTTCAAGAGAAGGAAATGACTGCGGTTGTTCATTGCCTTCGCACATGGAGACATTACTTGCTCGGCTCTCACTTCATCATTCGGACAGACAGCGTTGCCACTAGCTACTTCTAGACGCAGAAAAAGCTAAGCCCAAAGCAAGCTAGATGGCAAGACTTCCTAGCCGAGTTCGACTATACGTTGGAGTACAAGCCCGGGAAGGCCAATTTGGTGGCAGATGCACTGAGTCGCAAGGCGGAACTTGCAACTATGAGGAGTGCACCACAGGGAGAAGTCATCAATCTCATCAAGGAGGGGCTACAACACGACTCGCTTGGCAAGAGTCTCGTGGGACTAGCAAACGATGGGAAGACCAAACGGTTTTGGGTGCAGGATGACTTACTCTACACCGTGGGAAACCGGCTGTATGTCCCAAAATTTGGAAACCTGCGGAAAAATTTAATCAAGGAGTGCCACGATACAAAGTGGGCAGGACATCCGGGGCAACAGAGGACCAGGGCTTTGCTCGAGGCAACGTACTACTGGCCGCACATGAGGGATGATATTGAGGCCTATGTGAAGACTTGTCTTGTGTGCCAGCAAGACAAGAATGAGCAGCAATCACCGGGAGGATTGCTAGAGCCATTACCAATCCCTGAGCGACCATGGGAAAGCGTCACCATGGACTTCATATCGGCCTTGCCCAAGTCGGACGGATGCGGATCGATCATGGTGGTGGTCGATCGATTCTCAAAATATGCAACTTTCATTGCTGCCCCTACGGATTGCACGGCAGAATAGGCAGCTCGGTTGTTCCTAAGGGATGTAGTGAAGTATTGGGGCGTGCCAAGAATGATCATTAGCGATCGAGACCCGCGCTTCACAGGAAAATTCTGGACCGAGCTTTTCAACCTATTGGGGTAGAAGTTGCACTTCTCTACAAGCTTTCACCCCCAGACGGATGGGCAAACAGAGAGGGTGAATGCCTTGTTAGAACTATACCTGAGGCACTTTGTGAGTGCCAACCAGCGAGATTGGGCAAAGTTACTTGATGTGGCCCAATTCTCTTACAACCTGCAGAGGAGTGAGGCGACCCACCATAGTCCCTTCGAGTTGGCAACGGGCCAACAACCCCTCACTCCGCAGACGGTAATGGTGGGATATACGGGAAGGAGTCCAGGATCGTATAAGTTGGCCAAGGATTGGCAAGAACAAGCCGATATAGCACGATCCTATCTCGACAAGGCCGCGCAGAAAATGAAGAAATGGGCGGACAAGAAGAGGCGACGAGTGGAATTTCAAGTAGGAGACTTGGTGCTTGTCAAGTTGCTGCCCCAACAATTCAAGGCCTTCAGGAAGGTGCACAAAGGCTTGGTAAGGAAGTACGAAGGACCCTTTCCGATTCTGAAGAAGGTGGGAAAAGTTTCCTACAAAGTTGAATTACCTCCGAGGCTCAAGATCCATCCAGTCTTCCATGTGAGTCATTTGAAACCCTATCATGCGGACACGGAAGACCCTAGCCGAGGAGAGTCTTCAAGGGCGCCAACTGCCGTAGTAACCTCCTACGATAAGGAAGTAGAGGAGATCCTAGCGGATCGAGTCGTGAGGAAAAGGGGTGTTCCTCGAAGTAGTGAGTACCTGATCAAATGGAAGGGACTTCCTACTAGTGAAGCTACTTGGGAACCGAAGGAGGCTTTATGGCAGTTTGCAAAACAAATCGAGGAGTTCCACAAGGAGACTACGACGAGGACGTCGCCGGATTAGGTGGGGGAGAATGTCACGATCTTTCTAGAACCTTCCGGAACAACCCGGAAAAATGGAGAACCTTGTGGAGCAACCTAGAAGGATGGAGAAACTCCTAGAGAAGTCTAGCTCTTGGGACATTCTAGAATATTGTGGAGACTTGTAGGATGTTCAAGACTTGGAACTCTCTAGAACATGTACATTGTAGGAATATCTTGTACATTGTAGAATTGTCTAGAACATTGTAGATATGTAGGGACCTAGAATGTTCTTTGGTGCCTATAAATAGATGGCACCCCTCATTTGTACAAACCATCCAAGAATTCAAGAGTTCTAGCATTCAAGCATTCAAAACACTTGTGCTCTCTTCTCTTCTCTCTTCCTACAAGCTTTCTTGAGTTTGCTAGCAAGTTACTTGCCTAGCTCGTGGGGATTAAGGCTGACTTAACCTCTTCGACGGGAGGAAGTGTGTTAAGTGCCGCACGGTTGGCTTAGAAAATACTAAGGCCGTGACAGGCGGCTCCGGTTCCAATTTTTCTTCAACCGAGGAGGTTCCGGTCCCGATTCCGTTTGGAACTGAGGGAAACCGAGGGGAACCGCCCGGTTCGGTTCCTCCCAGGTTTTTTTGGCACCGGCGGTTCAACCGCCTGTTCCAAACCAGCCGAAACCGGCAAAAATAAAAAAAATTAAAAAATTAAAAATAAAAAATAAATTAATAAAAAAATTAAATATATAAATAACGATAATAATATATATATATATAAATAAACTGGGTACTCGATTGTAAAAAAATAACGATAAAATTGAAATAAAATTTTGATAATATTATAAAACTATAAAATTAAATAAATAAATAAAAAATTAGAGCTTGCACTTAATTTTACCTCAATTAAGCTGCCTACGTATCCTCTAGGAGGAATCAAAGCCCACATACTTCTTTGACCTGTTATGTTTCGTATGTGATCAATCGTCGCTTGTTCCTTCAATTGCCGTTGTATCCTCGTTGGTGTCGAAGAAGTCATTGTCGTCGGACACCAGATCCAATTCCTGCTGTCGGTATGTGGCCTTGGTCCAGTCGTCAACACAGACCTAGATCTGTATTGAGTCAGGACTGAGCAATGCTCGTCTCTCGTCCAGAACATTGCCACCTGCACTAAATTCCTGTTCGACAGTGACGGTCGAGATAGGGGTTCCAAAAATTTGTTTGGCAATAATGGCCAAAATTGGAAAGTTAGTTTCGTGCTCCCTCCACCACTGTAGGGCGTTAAAGTCTGGGGTGTCCGAAAACTCAAAGGAGATATTTATGTAAACATCAACCTCTGAAACATAGGTTGATGAAGACGAACTCCCCGACGTCCTTGCTTTTTTGGTAAACACGCTTGCCCCTAACTTCCTTAATGTGGAGGGAAAGCACAAATGACTAGTACTACCGCTTCCGCTTGGTTCCGATTGTTGAACAATAATGTTCAGCGAAGGACCGTAAACAGAACGATATTCGTCATACATTGAATAAAATAAATTCCTAACATTATTATATAAATCACTAACATCTATGTCCATTATCCCTAGAGATTGGTAATAAAGTGTAAAAAATTCATATAAACTATTAAATTTATTCCTAGGGTCAAAAACTGATGCAACAGTATAAATTACAGAAATGTCCCTATAATAGTTTATTCATCTTTCTCGCATTGCATAAACACACGGAACTAATTCATTTATTTGTGCACATTCATTAAGTGCACCTACAATATTAAGGGCTCCAAATAAAAATAAATATGAAATTGGATAATATATACGGGATAAAAAATGTGTTGCATCATGAAAAACTTTTAAAAACATGCAAATTTTTGTACAAACATCCCAATGATGTTCATATAAATTAATAGTATTAACATTATGCTGCATAAATTTAACTAATAATTCTTTATACTGGTAGCTTTCACAAAGCCACTTATATGTGGAGTTCCAATGAGTTGGAACATCACGGGAAAACCTAATTGGATGTTTCCCATTAGCTTTACAATTCCTAGCCCATTGTTTCATAGTGCTAGGATGTTTTCACAAATAATATAGAGCATCCCGAATTGGTGTAATCCACTCATGTAGTGTTTGCAAGCCATGTTGTACACATATATCTAAAACATGGCAAACACATCTTTGATGAAAAAATCTGTCGCCAAAATAGGGTTGACACAATTGAATTAATTGTGGAATGGCGGCAGTATTATTTGCAGCATTATCAAAACCAATTGCAAAAATTTTACTCTCAATACAATATTTTTCAAAAATAATTTTTATTAATTTATAAATATTGTCAGCAGTATGGGTGTCGTCAAAAACTCTAACTGCCAATATTTGTTTTTTCAAATCTTATGATTGGTCAACGAAATGGCAAGTGAGTCCTAAGTATGAATGTTTTTGCCAATGATCACTCCAGATATCGGCACAAACAGACATACGACTCGGATAATTTTGAAAATATTTTACTAAAGCTTTTTTTTCTTTTTTATAAATATCACACATAGTACTTTTTAATGTGGTCCTAGGTACTCTACATGCAGCGAGATTTAAAGCATTATGACAATATTTTTAAAAAACCAGTTTTTTTTCCAAAACTAAAGGGGAGATGTTCGGTCGCTACCATTCTTGCTAATTGGTCCATATTATTTTAATCAGTATATTTAAATAAAGGATGGTTAGGGGATGTGTACCTTGAAATTTGGTGTTGTCCTTGCTGATGGTGAGCTTTGGCTGGATGCTTGCTGTTGATATGCTTCTAATACGTCCCTTACTGTAACATCCCAAATTTCGGATAATTAATTTTGAATATGTGGATATAAAATATTTGTGAGTTGAGGGGTGTAAATGTAATTAAATGTATATTTATTTTATGGTATCCAGGTGGACCAGATGAAACGGTCCAGAAATGATGCATGAAGAGTGAAAAACTGGGACAGTGAGTACCGCGACCTGGTCATCGCGACCACAGGTCGCGATGAACTGCTCGCGATGAAAAAAATGAAATTCGGGCAGTGAGCATGGCGACTACCAGCGCGACCAGAGCACCGCGGTGTATGATCGCGATGAAGGCGGTGGAGCTGCTCCAGTGAGCAACGCGACCTGGTGGCGCGACCACAGGTCGCGACGACGGTCGCGATGACCGAAATAATATATAAAAAAAATTGGCTACTCACAGAAGCCATCGAAAAACAGACAGAGAGGGAGAGAGAGCAGAAAACGAGAAAAGAAGAAGAAGAAGAAGAAGAAAGGAGGAAGAAGAAAAGAAGAGAAAAGAAAGGAGGAAGAAGAAAAGAGGAAGAGAAAGGAAAGAGGAGAAAGAGAGGAAGAGAAAGGAAAAGGAAAACTCAGAAGGAAAAAGGCGTAGAACCGGTAAAACGGTATCCAGGTTGGTGTACACACGTTTCTGAACTTATTTTTGATAAATGTTTTGGTTTATTAAGTCTGAAAATATAGTTATGGATTTTATATATATTCGTATTGATTTGTTTATATACTTGTATTTCATTTTTGCATATTGTTGGACTATTTGTGCAATATTCTGCTATTCTGGAAATTCGAATAAAAACGCATGTTGTCAAAACCTGATTTACAATTCTTGTTTGATTTTCCTATTTATGGATTTTGATTAAAATGATATTCGTTGATTCCTGAAACCAAAGAATAAATTTGTTATGATATTTAAACGGCCCTGATATATGTATAGGGATATATGGATATAGGAAATTGACATGTCAATTGGGTGAATATATAGCAGTACTGCACTGTGATTTATGATGCCTCTGATTGTTGATTATACGGATACCATTTCCTCGTGAAATGGGAAACCGACTGTTTAACACGGATACCATTTCCTCGTGAAATGGGAAACCGACTGTGAGAATATCCGGATACCATTTCCTCGTGAAATGGGAAACCGACTGTTTATATAGGGATACCATTTCATATGAGATGGGAAACCCGACTGAAAAACCCGTAATCCAGTCCTGTACACCCTGTTATGTGTATCACGGGCCAGATTGAGAATTTATGATTAGAAAATATTATGGAAAATAAAGAAATGATATTGAAATTGAAAACCAGAAATTTTTGAAACACTGTGTGTTTATATAATTTTTGTTATATATAGTTATATTTTTGAAATTTTGTTTTTAAGTTTTATTGTTTATTTCTATATCTTTCTGAATTTACGATATATTGTTTTAGATATACTGTTTTATATTATATTACCATTTACTTTAGTGTACACCCACTAAGCAGTATTGCTTAGTGCGTTAGTTATGTTTCTAACGCGTAGGTAATAAAGATACCGAGGACGGAAAAGACTGAAGAGGACCAGCTGTAGAGGAGAGTTCAGAGTCATACTCACCATCTTTTGGGGTAGTTAGTTATATAAATATTTCTGTATAATGTAATTAGATATGCATGCATATACAGAGAATTTGTAATTATGTGCTGTAATTAATTATTTTCTGCTTTCTGTTTTGCATTTCTCGAAGGACTGTAATTAATGAAATGTTTTATAAACTGTTTGAAAGTCGCACTAAACGGCAGAGTGCGCATTTGAATGAAATGAGATTTGAAGTATTGTTGTGAAATGTATTTGAATTGAGTTGTTTGAAACAGGTTTTTGGGAAATCAGAAAAACAAAAGGAAACTCTGTCGAAATTTTTAAAAATTGTAATTTCAATGGGCTCACTAGAAAAATGTTTTAAAATTATAAATTGATACGAGTTTTCAATGGTTTGAAATGGAAAAATATGAATTTAGAAAGTTTTGAAAACCCGGTAGCGCTCCCTAGGTCGATCCAGTCGGATCGGGTCAGGGGGTGTTACACGTACCCTCCGGATTTGTTCCATTTAATATCTTTGGAACAATAGTTGCAAACCACTATAACTAACCCATCATTCTCCACCCTCTTCATATGAACTTTAAAAAGTTCAGATTTGTACTTTGACAAATCTGGCTGCGCCTGCGGTATTTGTACGGTTTCACTTGGGATTGGAAGGGTTGGAGCAGAGAAGGGACCACCGCCAGAAGAGAGATGAGAACAATCAGGATTAAAATTAAAAGGAGTTTCATTACCAAAAATTACCTCCTCAAATTCTTTTTCTTGCGGATATTCAGCAAAATTTCGATCGTTGTTGTATTCTGGGAAAGGACGACTTTGCACTTCTTGAACTTTTAAATTCAGTACCTGCTCATTTTGCTCAGCGTTTCTGTTGAAAACGGACCTTCGGCCTCCGGAAATAGATGGTCTTGAGGGTGATGCCATTATAAATTTATAAAATAAAGTGTTTAAACAAATAATGAAAACAATTGCAGTAATGAAAAATAATAGTAAGATTGAGAGAATGAGAGAATTAGAAAAATATTGAGAGAATTAGAGATGAGAGAAATATTGAGAGAATGAGAGAATTTGTGTGAATGAATTGGAGAATTGATGAGGTTTACATAGTTTTTTGAATTAGAGAAAAATTAATATTTTTAAAAATTTAGGGGTTAAATTGTAATTTTTCAGAGGATCTTTTGGTAATTTTTCAAGAAGAGCCTTTGAACAACGGCTCCCTCAACGTTCACATTGCTGGCAGCTGGCAGTAGAAGGCCGTTGGCCACAGTGTGGCCAACGACCAAAATTTTAAAAAAAATTTAATTTTTTTTAAAAAAAAAAAAGAAAAAAAAACCGTTCGGGCGGTTCCCCGTTTTTTTTTAGGGGAACCGGAACCGAGACCTACTGTCCCAGTTCCAGTTCTCGGTTCCGGAATCTGTTTTAGGTTCCAGTTCAAAACCGCCAGTGCGGTTCGAACCGAACCGGGGCCATGCCTAATCAAAAGTTCATGTTTGTTCGGTTTCTAATTTTTAAAACCAACCCAAAGTCGGTTCTGTTCCGTTTCAGTTCGGTTTTAGGCAAAACGGAACAGAACTGATGCTTGCCCGCCCCCGTTTTAAACTATCATTTGTGGTAAGGGTGGGCAGAAAACCGAACCCAAACCAAAGCGACTTTGGGTCGAGTTCGGTCCATGTTCACAAAACCGAACAAAATCGGTTTTGTCTTTACAAAACCGAACCAAATAGGTTTTGGTTTGGTTTGGGTCCCCAGACCAAAGATCGAACCGAACCGACAGTATATATATTAAAAAAAAAAAAACTTTTTCACTTCATTTTTTCTCCACTCAGTCTCACTCGCCTCTGGCGACGCACACACCCATGACCCATCTCTTCCTTCACACAAATCCAACTTCATCTCCATCTCTGTCTCACAAATCCAACTCCTTCTTCACTCACTCACCTCTCTAGTCTCTGGCCACCACCTACCGTCGCATCACACCGCCGTTTGCACTCATCGTCGCGCCGCTCCGCCGTCTCTGCATCTCGTCATCGTTTCGTCGTCATCTGGTCGTAGATCTCGTTGCATCTCCTTTCTCTCTCTCCATCCCTTAAAACACAAAACAGCCCATTATCGACCTCTGATTCCACCCATCAAATTCTCATCAAGGTATATACATACCCTGTTGTCTATACATTCCATGATAATATATACTTACTCATTCACTTCCAATTGAAATTGAAATTTTCGGATTTTATTCATTTTTTGTCAACATGGGACAAGGTTGATGCTTATTACCTGTTTCCTTAGTGGTATGCATGAATACATATGTATATGATGGGTTGTCTTCCATATAAAAACTGATAGGATTTCGTCATGGGACAAGGTTGATGCTTATTCTTTTCTTGCTGCTTTTTGCAAAAAAATTTTTTTAAGAAAATGGAAGGTAGTATTAGATGAAGGCCATTGTAGACTTCCTAATGATGAACATTTTGGTGGTCATTGTCTGTGTAAATTGCACAATAGGCCCAAACCGATAAATCGAGCCGACCAAAACCGAACTTTAAATTCAGTTTTGGTCGGTTTCTCCATATCAAAAGTTGCATGTTCCATATCCATTGTAGACCCCAAGTCGGTTCGGTTTCCCCAAAACCGACCCCAAGTCGGTTCGGTTTCCCCAAAACCGAACCAAACCTACACTTGCCCACCCCTAATCATTTGTAACGTTTTTATTTTTAAATTTTGGGTCTTTATTTCTCTTTTTTCCATTTTTAAAGTGGAGGCCTGGAGGGGAGGGTTTTAATGAAGGATATTTCGGTAACTATGTTATTTTTAAATTGCTGGCAATTTATGAATTTACAAATCTATTTGGCTAGTTAAGAAAGGAAAGGGCAAAAGGTAAAGTTTGGTGTTTATGTTGGAAAAACGTAACTTGGAATTACAGAGTTTTTGTTTTGATTGAAGCAGAAGAGTGAAAAACCATGGCGTCTCGCTTGCAGCAGATTGAGGGCGATGAATCCGTCCTTTTACGCGTTACTCACTCTAACCTCAAATCCTTCTCTGCCGATGTTCGCTTTTCGCTTCAGGTCTTCACTATTATTGCATTTTCTTACATTTATTATTTTTTTTTCTTTTTGGCCAACGATCACGTAATGATGTTTGTTTGTCTTATAGATGAGTGTGGAATCTGTAAAAGAGAAGCTTTGGAGAAAATGCGGTACTTCGGTTGACTCAATGTCTCTTCAGCTTTATGATGATGCCAACACTAAATTCTCCGATTTAAGTGACAATTCCAGACCTCTTGGTTTTTATTCTCCTCTTGACGGGTTTGTCCACTTGTTCTTTTCTCTCTGTTATGTTGTCAAGAAACAACTTTGATATGAAATTTAGGCATTTTTTGGGGAGCTTGATTAGTAGGTCATTTTTAGAAAGCGAAATTTGTGCTGAATTTGTGAAATATTAAGTATAATACGGAATTTGTCTAAATATTGGTTTGAAATTTTATTTTTGAACTAGTGATCTGTTGAAAGCTTTTGAGAGCAAATGCATTGTAGCTTAAAACTTATTTATTTTGAGTAGTGATTTGGGAAAATTTATTCAATCTTGTAGGGTTTGATGCCATATAAACAAATCTTCAGTCATAAACATCTTAAATTGACAGTAAATTTATGAAAAACTTCCAGTGTAAATTTTAAATTTTTCCGTTCATAATTTTGGCAGGCATGATGTTTCTATTTTACTATGTACATTAAATAGAAAAACCCAGATATGTTTTTCCTAAAAAGCTGCATCCTATGTCACGTGGATGTTGTTGTTTATTTGGTTATTTACAGTTGTATTAATATGTACATTCTTGTTTTTATCTAGTTTCTTGGCTTATGTGTCTCTTGTCTATAAAGGTATCGGCTGCATGTTATAGATCTTGACCCCTCATCTGTAACCTCTGGTGGTTGGCTGGAAGACACTTCACTAGTGGAGAAATACTCTATCTCTGAAGAAGAATACAGCAAACGTGATGGCAAGTTTCCATGAAATCTGGTGTTATCCTGGCAAATGGACCTGTATACTACAATATTTACGCACATGCCTTTAGAATTTTGAAATATTTCTGAAGAGTTGAGGTGACTGATGAATATAATTGTTCAAACATAAGATGTATTTTTCAATATGTAAGAGTCTCAAGAGATGTTCAAATACACTAACAGAAAATTTCAAGAGAAAACATTGACAAAAATGCGTTGAACAAAACAATCATGACTCTTATGATACTAAAGATCTAGTGATTTGCATTTAAGAAGATGATAACTCAATTTGCATTTCTAGTTTTCTTGTTGATCTTCTACTAGGGATCATTTGATTTTGGATGTCAGCAGCTAACTATTTTCAGTTTGTGTTTCAGGTACATTTAGAAAATTTAAGGAGAAAAGGATATCTCAGAATCCACCAGCTCTTGAGAATAAAGTAAGTCTTTCATATTCTAGTATCTTTAAATATGGTCAACTGAAATTAAATTATGTATCGTTGCTACTATTTATGTGTTTTGATGTTTTTATTTGTTGCTACGATTGACAGATAACAGACAACTACATGGAAGACCTCTGTGCAAATATTAAGGTCAGTTCTATTCACTTGTTTTCTTTTTGTATTCTGTATTCCACATAGCTGCTTGTTGGATATTCAGTCAATTAAAAGAACCTGTGAAATAATTTTGGGAATCAATTTGAGCTTTATGGCTAGTAAAAATGGGAGGAAAAAAAAAATGCTGGCATTGAGCAAATCCAACTTCAAATATTACCTCATCTGTTTTTTCATGCATCTGTTACTTTGTGCCACATTATTGCTAGCATTTTTTTTTTCAATTTTTTTTTATTTTTTATTGCATTTGGTTGGAAATCTCCTCCACATTTATACTGTACCATTTGTCAAAAGTAAAAGTTCAAGAAAAAATGTTGTTCGTGGAATTATTGTCTTTTTTCCTGTACAATAACAGTTCTATAGAAAACTAAATGAACCTGAAATTCCTCATCGGTCAAATACTGCAACCTCTTTATTGCTCCATACATGGATCTTATAGATGCTACAAACTAACTGCTAAAACTTAATAGATAAGCAATGCTGGAGAGAAGAACATCCTTGGGCTATTGAAGCATTTTTTCTACTTAATGTTGTAGAGGTACACATACTGATGCTAACACCTGATCAATATAAATTACAGGAAAAACAAGGGTTATATAACTAGTACAGTAACTTGATGTGTTAAAGATTCTTTAATTGTCCAATAATTATGTAAACTTTTGACTGGCTTTGGTGTAAACTCTCTGCTGAAGCATTCATGGGTATTAAATCCTCTTTGGTCATTAGCACTCATCACCAGTGCTGTAAGCAGAGCATGTCTTGTGGAAGTGTTCTGCAGTGAATATGCAAGTCTTCACACACAGAACTGAGAAATACTTAAATGTACCTTTTAAATTTTATAGTTCAAAAGCAAGCAGCATTTTCACATTATGTATATAAGATGCTGAAATATATAGTAAGATAGAAGATTGTATCTTTAGATGGTTGTTTCTCAACTAGACAATTACTGGTAACGTAGTTTAGTGTTGTGGGTCTGTTAGCTACTTCTGGCCATTAATTGTCATTTATTGATCATAGTATAAAAACTTTCACTGCTAATTTATACAGAGACGCTGTATCCTTAAGATATTGTCTTTTGTTTCTTGTTTGCTTAAAGGAGTGGAGATTTCTTGAAGAAATCTGAGGAAAAGATTTTCTTATTCCATTAAATCTGAAGACAGAAACTTTACAGGTATAAATAGAAGTATACAACTATACAATCCTCACTCTACTAAGAAACACAATCCTCACTTTACTAGGAAACTAAGCTACTGCCTAAAAAAGAAAAGAATCCCCATTAATTTAGGAATTAGTCAACTACTTAAATTAGGAAACAAATAAGAGATAGGAAACTAAAATAAATAAGGAATCAGATTTTGAATTTCAACACTCCCCCTCAAGCTGGGTTTTAGATGTTGATCATACCCAGCTTGCAACAGAGGTCTTCAAAATGAACTCTTGGTAGAGCTTTTGTAAGTATGTCGACTGTTTGGAGAGCTGTTGGAGTGTGCAGTAGCTTTACTGTACCTTCTTCTATCTTCTCTTTGATGAAGTGTTTATCTATCTTCACATGTTTGGTCCTATCATAATAGACCGGATTCTTAGCAATGCTTATAGCAGCTTGGTTGTCGCAGAATATTTTCATAGGTCCTTCAACAAAAATTTTTAGTTCAGCGATAACTCGATATAACCATAATCCTTCACATATGCCATGAGCCATAGCTCTAAATTCTGCTTCTGCACTACTTCTAGCTACCACTGATTGTTTCTTGCTTCTCCAAGTAACCAGATTTCCCCATACGTATCTGCAGTACCCAGAAGTTGATCTTCTGTCTATAACAGACCCTGCCTAATCTGCATCTGAAAAAATTTCGATATCTCTCTTTGTGGATTTGGCAAAGAATAGTCCTTTCCCAGGTGTCATCTTTAGGTATCTCAGGATTCTCGTAACAGCATTCATGTGTTCCTCGGTTGGATTATTCATGAATTGACTAACAACACTCACTGGAAATCCAATGTCTGGCCTGGTATGAGAGAGATAAATGAGTTTTCCTACCAGCCTTTGGTACCTTCCTTTATCCACCGGTGCACTTTCTCTTTCACTACCTAATTTGGTAGTGTAATCCATAGGTGTCTCAGCTGGTTTACAGTCACTCATGCCGGTCTCTTTGAGCAGGTCAAGAACATACTTACGTTGTGAAACTGAAATTCCTTTCTTGGAACGAACAACTTCCATACCAAGGAAGTATCTTAGATTGCCAAGATCTTTGACTTTAAATTCTTTAGCTAGGAACCCTTTGAGACGAGATTTCATCCTCATCATTTCCGGTGAGAATGATGTCATCTATATAGACAATGAGGATAGCTATTTTTCCCTCTGGTAAGTGTTTGACAAACAAGGTGTGATCTGTTTGACATTGCCCATATCCACATCGTTTTACCGCCTTCGTGAATCTATCAAACCATGCTCGAGGGGACTGTTTAAGACCATATAATAACTTCTTCAACTTGCAGACCTTATTGAAGTTTTCTTGGGTCTCGAGTGCAGGTGGCACTTCCGTGTAGACTTCTTCTTCTAAGTCCCCATTTAGAAAAGCGTTCTTGATGTCCAGTTGATACAGTGACCAGTCCTGATTTGCAGCCAGGGATAAAAGAACTCTCACTGTATTGAGCTTAGCAACTGGTGCAAAAGTCTCCTGGTAGTCAATTCCATATGACTGAGTAAATCCTTTTGCAACTAGACGAGCCTTAAACCTCTCCACAGTTCCATCAGCCTTCAATTTTATGGTGAAGATCCATTTGCATCCAACCGGAGTCTTCCCCTTTGGTAGTTCCGCAAATTCCTAAGTTCCATTTTTCTCTAGAGCTTGGACTTCTTCATTTATAGCATTTCTCCATTCTGGTACTTTTAGAGCTTCCTGTATAGTGTTAGGAATTTCTACACTGGAAAGGTTAGATGTAAAAGCACAAAACTGAGGAGATAACCCCTTATATGACAAATAATTCTACAATGGATAAAGGGGACGGTTTCTGCATTCTCGGATCCCTTTTCTTATTGCAATAGGCTGCTCTAAGCTAGAATCATCATTTAGAGTGGAATCAGATTTGATATTACCTGAGGTGTCCTCACCAGTGGTTGGTTTTATCTCTTGAACTTGTAAATCCGGTTCAGAATTTTGGATTTGCTCAAGAAATGTTCGCTGCTCCATTCCTGTGTAAGTCTTCCTTTTCCTGGTATACACACTTAATTCATTTTTGTTTTCAGGTTGGTCTGGAACAGGTGGCTGAATACTAGGACTGTTATTAAGAGTACCAGGTGGCTGAATACTAGGAGACCGAGTAGGAGATTGAAACTCTAATGTAAGAGGTGTTGACTCTAGTGTAGGAGATTGAGACTCTAGTGATTTATCCAACTCCCAAGACTCCCAAAACTGCCAACCCTGATATTCTTTATCACTCTCCCCCTGAATATCAGTCTTAGGATAATAAGATTGGTTTTCAAAAAATGTTACATCCATGGAACAAAAAATTTGTTTTGTATTAGGAGAGTAACACTTATACCCTTTCTGATTAAGAGAGTAACCAATGAACAGACACTTGGTGGATTTGGGATCTAGTTTGCCCCTCTGATGTGGATGGACATGAACAAACACAATGCACCCGAATACTCTAGTAGGAATATTAGATATGATCCTAGTAGTGGGATATGCTTTTAGTAAGACTTGACAAGGAGTTTGAAAGTTTAGGACTCTTGATGGCATTCTGTTTATGAGATAAGCTGTTGTAAGTACAGCCTCTCCCCAAAAATTTTTAGGCACATTTGTTGAAAACATTAGTAATCTAGCAACTTCTAAGAGGTGTCGATTTTTCCTTTCAGCAATTCCATTTTGTTGAAGGGTATGGACAAACGAACTTTGATGTGCTATACCACTATTTAAAAGATATTTCCCAAGAATAGAGTTAAAATATTCTTTACCAATGTCGCTTCGCAAAACTTGAATTTTTGTTTGAAATTGAGTTTGCACCATGTTATTAAAATTTTGAAAAATCTGTCCCACTTCGGAATTTTCCTTCATGAGGAAAATCCAGGTTATTCTAGTATGATCATCAACAAACGATACGAACCATCGAGCCCCTGAGATATTGTTTACCCTAGATGGACCCCAGACATCACTATGAATCATTGAAAACGGACAAGATGCTTTATATGATTGAGTAGGAAAAGAAATTTGTGTATGCTTGGAGAATTGACAAATCTCGCATTGAAAAAACTTAGGACTTTTATTACTGAATAACGATGGAAAAAGTTTTTCAAGATACAGAAAACTAGGGTGGCCTAATCGGTAGTGCCACAACATAACAATCCTATCATTATTGGATTTGACACTAGGAGATATAGCAACCTGACTTTTAAAGGAGACACATTCTGTCTTTTGACTTTGTTTTCCAGGAAAAGGGTAGACTTTAAGGAAGTAGAGTCCAGAACATAGCTTAGCATTGCCAATCATCTTCCTCGAATCCAAGTCCTGAAATTCACAACAATTAGCAGAGAACTTAGCAGTACATTTAAGATCTTGAGTAATTTTGCGAATAGACAATAAATTGCAATCCAAATTTGGAACCAAAAGTACAGAGTTGAGAGTTAGATCCTTTGATATAATTACTGAGCCAATGCCGGTTACTTTTGATAGAGATCCATCTGCAATTCGGACTGAAAACGTTCTGGGACATGGACTGTATTTGTGAAAAACACTTGCATCCCCAGTCATATGGTCCGATGCACCGGAGTCTACAATCCATGGACTCACCTTCTCACGTTTAATACTCAATGCACTTAGAAAATTACCTTTTTGGGCTAATGATCCAGTCCCAATCACAGAGTTCATAGAATTCTGTGATTGATGATTGAAGATTCTCTGTAGAACATCCATCTGTTCCTTGCTGAAAGGATTTGAATCAGCGATGATGGGAGAAGTTTCTGAAGAATTTGAGAGAAAAGAGTGAATTCTCTTATATTTCATGAATACAAAACAATGAATATATATACAAAGAAGGGAAAAACATAATCCCTAAAAAATAGAAAAAACTATTGACTAATTTACCACCTAACTTACCTAACTCACCAACCACTAATTTACCACCTAACTCACCAACCATTGACTACTCATATTTCAACATTCACCAACCATTGACTACTCATATTTCAACACTCACCAACCATTGAATACACATATTTCAACACCCCCCCTCAAGCTGGGTAGTATATGTTGATCATACCCAGCTTGGAACACAATCCTTCAAAAGATGTTCTAGGTAGAGCCTTAGTAAACACATCAGCTGTTTGAGAATTGGTAGGTGTGTAACTTATCTTAACAGACTCTGCTTCTATTTTTTCTTTGATAAAATGCCGATCTATCTCCACATGTTTTGTTCTGTCATGGTGAACTGGATTCTTTGCGATGCTAATGGTGGCTTGATTATCGCACAACAATTCCATTGGCTTAACCATAGGAACTTTGAGTTCATTTAGTAGTCTTTGCAACCAAATTCCCTCACAAATTCCATGAGCCATTGCTCAAAATTCCGCTTCAGCACTGCTACGAGAGACCACCGACTGTTTCTTGCTCCGCCAAGTGACCAAATTACCCCAAACATAAGAACAGTACCCTGATGTAGACCTCCTGTCTACCACTGAACCAGCCCAATCTGCATCTGTGAAGATTCTAACATCTCTATCCTCACTTTTCTTGAAGCATATACCTTGTCCTGGTGTCATCTTCAAATACCTTAGAATTCTCAAAACTGCTCCCATATGTTCTTCATTCGGACTGTTCATGAATTGACTAACAGTGCTCACGGGGAATGCAATATCCGGTCTGGTGTGGGATAAATAGATCAGTTTCCCCACCAACCGTTGATACCTTCCTTTGTCTACAGGTGGACTTTCTTCTATGAGACCCAACTTCGTCATATAGTCCATGGGTGTATCAGCCGGCTTACATTCTGTCATCCCAGTTTTTTTGAGAAGATCCAGGATATATTTCCTCTGATTTATGCAAATCCCTGCTTTTGATCTTGCAACTTCCATTCCTAAGAAGTATTTCATACTTCCTAGATCCTTAATTTCAAATTCCTTGGCTAGAAAGGATTTTAACTTCTGAATTTCCTCCTCACTGTTACCAGTCATAATTATATCATCCACATACACAATGAGTATAGTAATAACACCTGTGGCATGATGAACAAACAAGGTATGGTCAGCTTGACATTGAGTATAACCAAACCTTTTTACGGCTTTCGTGAACCTTTCAAACCATGCTCTGGGAGACTGTTTTAACCCATACAGAGACTTTTTCAACTTACAGACTTTGTCTCCATAATCATTTTCCAAACCTGGAGGACCTTTCATATAAACTTCCTCAGCTAACTCTCCATTCAGGAAAGCATTCTTTACATCCATTTGGTGAAGCTTCCAGTTGAGATTAACTGCTAGGGACAGAAGAACTCTTATTGTATTCAGTTTAGCAACAGGAGCAAAAGTCTCCTCGTAGTCGATCCCATAAGTCTGTGTAAATCCTTTAGCCACCAGTCTGGCCTTGTAACGTTCTACACTGCCATCCGCTTTATGCTTCACTGTGAAGACCCATTTGCACCCCACAGCCTGCTTACCCTTTGGCAATTCTGTGATATCCCAGGTTTTATTTCTCTGAAGGGCTCCTAACTCCTCCATAACTGCATTTTTCCACTCTGGAATTGATATGGCCTCTTGGATGTTTGCTGGAACAGACACTAGAGAAATATTGTGAGCAAAAGTTTTGTAACTAGATGAAAGACCCTCATAGGATATGTACTTACTCAAAGGGTAAAGGGGTCTGTCTCTACACATTCTTACCGGTCTCCTCAGGGCAATAGGTATTTCAGTATCTGAAGGAACTTCCTCACTTGTCTGGTTAGTATCTGGACTGGTGCTAGGATCACTCAGGGGTTTAGTGTTTGGATCAGATATGTGGACCAATTCCGGTTGAGACTCCTGGTCTTGCTGAGGTACAATCTTATTTGGTCCATCTTTAGTTGCAATCGGCTTCCTCGAATATATAATAGGTTCTGCTTTGAATTTATTTGTCATGTCTGGAGGGTCAGAAGGAGACACATTTGACTCACAATGAGGAATTTCAGGCACATTAGGATGATGGGACTTACTGTTGGGACTAGAAGACTCATAATGAGGAATTTCATGAAAAACGTGACTATAGCTATGATCAAAAAACTGAAATTCATTCTCACTCCCCCCCTGAATTTGAGTTTGTGGGAAAAAAGGTTGATCTTCAACAAAGGTAACATCTAGAGAAATATGAATCTTTCAGGTGCCTGGGTTGTAGCATCGATATCCTTTTTGAGTAGGAGAATAACCCAAAAACAAACACCTAACAGCTCTAGGATCAAGTTTACCCCTGTAATGTGGTTGAACATGCACAAACACTGTGCAACCGAAGACGCGGAGAGGAATAGTGGATATAAGTTTGGTATGAGGATAAGTTTCAAGTAGGGTTTGACATGGACTTTTGAAGTGTAATACTCGAGAAGGTTGCCTATTAATCAGATGTACAGCAGTGAGGACAGCTGCACCCCAAAAACGACTTGGCACCCTCATACAAAACAGCAAAGATCTAGTAACCTCTAATAGGTGACGGTTTTTCCTCTCAGAAATCCCATTTTGTTGAGGTGTGTCAACACATGAGGTTTGGTGGACAAACCCCCTCACTACAAAGATATTCTCTCAACCCTTGGTTTACAAATTCTCTCCCATTATCTGATCTGAATACTTGAATAGTTGTTTGAAACTGATTTTTGATCAAAGAATGAAAATTTTTGAAAATATTGGTGACCTCAGACTTTTCTTTCATGAGAAAGACCCATGTGACTCTGGTATGATCGTCAATAAATGAAACAAACCATTTTGCCCCAGTAATATTAGGGACTCTGGAAGGGCCCCAAACATCACTATGAATCATAGGTTTGGAGGCTTTGTAACTAGTAGGATGGAACACAGAACGAGTATGTTTTGATAACTCGCAGAAATCACAATGAAAATCTTTTGGACTGTGATTAAGAAATAAGTTAGGAAACAGTTTCTCTAGATACAGGAAACTAGGATGTCCTAACCTATAGTGCCAACGCATAATGGAACTCTCTTTATTGGACTTAGACATAGACTCAGACATTGATTCAAGAGAAAAATTATTGGATTTAGCAGAATGACCTTGTATACCCTTTGAAGCTTCGGCCTTGATGACATAGAGACCAGATTGTATCTCAGCAGTGCCAATCATCTTTCCCGAAATCATGTCCTGAAACACACAATAAGTGGGAAAAAATTTAAACACACACTTTTCATCATAAGTGAGTTTGGAGATAGATAGAAGATTACAATCTAAAGTAGGAACATATAACACAGACTGCAAGGTTAGAGTTTTTGAAATAATAACAGTACCACACCCTATGACCTTGGACAGAGAACCATCTGCAATTTTGACATTATAGTTACCTTGACTCGGCTCAAAGGTACTAAACACCCTAGCATCACCTGTCATGTGGTCAGTTGCTCCAGAATCCACAATCCATGTTCCTGAGATCTTTTGCACATTCAAAACAGTGGAGAATGTACCTTTAGTAGCAACAGACCCAACACTAAACACTGAGGTATTTAAACCAGAAAACGGTTTCTGTAGCTGATCCAATTGCTCCTGAATGTGTGCAACTGAATCTGTTCCAACACCGTTTTTTTCACTGGCCGTGTAACCTTTTTTCTCTGTATCCCCATTGTTGTTTGAGTTGATCGGATCTAAATCAGAGACAAGTTCGAAAGAGGATTCGTGAGACATGCTGAATTTTTTTTTTTTTTAATCAGGGGCGGAAACTGTAATTAATCCACTGAGGGTAATACTGTAATTAAACAGAAGATATTCGCGGGCAATAGGCGAGATCGGAGGAAAAAAAAAACAGAGGTGGCAAAAACACCTTTTGCAAATTTCGATTAGCCTTTTGACTACTCAAACGGCCTCCGTTGACGACGAACCTTTGAAAGATTTTGCTAATCTGCACTATTCTCACTTTCTGGTGCCGGTGGTGTCAACCGACTCGCAACAGCCGTGAACAGTACGCGTGAATAGTACTGTTTCGGAATCCTCCGATCTGCGAAGAAGAAAACAGATCGGCTCAGATTTAGGCCGAAAAATACTGGTTTGATGGCTGATTTGTCTCGTAAACCACCAAGAGAGGAGAACAAATCTGTTATCACCAAAATAATACTCCGCTTGCTGATGATTTCCTTCGCGGAAGTGATGACGAAGCATACAAAGCTTCGGATTTTGGCTGCCGGAATGAGCAGCGGAAATCGCTGGAATAAGCAGCGAGGACTATGGTGGCTGTCGGAAAAAAAATCTCAAATTGAGAGACGCGCTGATACCATGAAGAATTTGAGAGAAAAGAGTGAATTCTCTTATATTTCATGAATACAAAACAATGAATATATATACAAAGAAGGGAAAAACATAATCCCTAAAAAAATAGAAAAAACTATTGACTAATTTACCACCTAACTTACCTAACTCACCAACCACTAATTTACCACCTAACTCACCAACCATTGACTACTCATATTTCAACATTCACCAACCATTGACTACTCATATTTCAACACTCACCAACCATTGAATACACATATTTCAACAGTTTCATTATTGTTGGAGACGTGGTTATCTCGACTTTCTCTGTCTTGACGCGGCTTCCAATCGGCTGGTTTACCATGGATTTTCCAACAAGTTTCTTTGGTATGACCAGGGCGGCGACAATGCTCACACCACAGCCTTCCCCCTTTGCGTGGCTGCTGCTAGTTTCGAACAGTCAAGGCCGATGACTCACTACCACCAGCTGATTGTTCTGTTCCAAGCATCAAATGGCGTCTACTCTCTTCCCTTCGGACCTCAGAGAAAGCTTCACGTAAGCTTGGCAATGGTTTTGTGCTGAATATCCTTCCTCGTACAGCATCAAGACTTGAATTCAGGCCCAAGCAAAATTTGTAGACCCGTTTATTCTCTATGATCTTTTTGTATAATTTTATATCAGAGGTAGTATCCTAGGAATATTTTTCAAAAACATCTAGTTGCTGCCAGCTTTGATGGAGTTTGTTGTAATACTCGGTCACTGATAAATCACCTTGTCGGAGGTCGTGCAAGAAGCCCTCAATTGTCACAAGTTCTGGTGTGTTGTCTTTATGAGAATAGGTGTCTTTTGCAGCCTCCCAGACTTATGCAGCAGTTTCATATAGGAGAAAATTTTCTCCTATATTTGGCTCCATTGAATTCACTAGCCAAGACATAACCTGACTGTTATCTCTCTTCCAGATTCGATAACCAGCGTCTTTTTCATCTGGTTGGGTGATTTTTCCGGTGAGATAATCTTCTTTCTCCTTGCTACGGACATGAAACATGAAGGATTGAGACCATTGGATGTAGTTTCGGCCATTCAGTTTGTGGATGGTGATTGGTGTGGAGGAGTAATGGTTTGTCGAGTCTCCCCCATTGTTGTTGACCATAACAGTTTCGACGTTTGCGGAGGATGATTTTGGAGTTTCCATTGAAGATTCTTTGGTGTTGGTGTGATAAAAACTGCCGGAATAAGCAGTGTAGGATAAGATAAAGGTTGATGTACACTGCTGGAAAAAACAGTGCAGAATATTTGCCGGAAAAAAAAACTGACCTAGGACAGCTGTGGGAAAAACAGGAGGTGTCTAGGGTAGCTTTGATACCATGAAAAAATATGAGGAAAAGATTTTCTTATTCCATTAAATCTGAAGACAGAAACTTTACAGGTATAAATAGAAGTATACAACTATACAATCCTCACTCTACTAGGAAACACAATCCTCACTTTACTAGGAAACTAAGCTACTGCCTAAAAAAGAAAAGAATCCCCATTAATTTAGGAATTAGTCAACTACTTAAATTAGGAAACAAATAAGAGATAGGAAACTAAAATAAATAAGGAATCAGATTTTGAATTTCAACATTTCCACAGTTATTTCATTTATCAATATCCATTGGCTTGTCCTCTTGTCTAGACCCTTCCACCTTCACCATTGTTTTCTTTTTTCATATTTTTTCAATTTTCTAATATTAAGGTAGGAGACAGATGTGAAGTTGATCTAGGAGCAAAAAGAGGGGTCGTGAAATACGTGGGTCGAGCAGAATCTCTTGCACCTGGTTTTTGGGTTGGAATTCAATATGATGAACCGATGGGAAAACATGATGGCATGTAAGTTAACTGCCATATCTCTTTTTCTTGGGTTTTCCTGTGTAATGTTTTTCTTGTTTTGGTTTGAGGCTATCTTCTGTTGGTGCATTGCTGTTTCTGGTTCCTTGCTTGGCTATTGTGGATGCTTTTAGAAATTTAAATATTTTCTTCTCATATTTTGGTTAAAATGAGTCCACTTTCCTTGCTTTCTTATTTTTCATTTGTTGTGCATTTTCATTAATTATGATTTTTCTTGTTTCATGTTGCAGTGTGAAAGGAATCCGCTATTTTAACTGCCCTCCACTTCATGGTGCAATGGTTAGGCCAGACAAAGTAAAGGTTGGTATAGAAATTATGTTATTGTAATGTTTTTGTATCAGAACCCCATACATGATACATGCCAGTAGCGTTCATTTTTCTATCAAGACTCTAAGCTTCTTAGCAATCCTTTGATTTAGGTGGGATAGATGCATTTATGTTTTAGTTCTAGAGATAGGAACCATCAACTCAAAGTATGTGGTGATATGACGCATTTGGCACTTCTATAAGCTAAATCAGTGTTGTGGATATTACCGAAAGCCTCGGCAGGTATACTGCACAGTTTGCACTTGTTTATTGATGTCCATTGACCATCATCTGCTCTTCTGTCAATGATAAAAAGATCTCTCAATGCATGCTCACTTTAAAAGGATTGTATTATATTAATAAGGTTTCTATTAGTTAAACTTTTAGAACCTGCATTGAGAAGATATTCCATCAATGATCCAGTGAAGTGAAAAATCTACGATTAAAGAATTGTTTTGTTGTTTGTAATTTCTTCCACTGGGTGTGATTAGCGTTTATCAAGTTGATGGGAGAACAACCTTTTGAGTATCATTAATTTAAACCTCTCCTTAGTATATACTTATACGTGATACTTTAGACACCTGTTTCAAAGGAACCAAGGTATCTACGAGCTTTAATAGTTTCATCCTTGTTTTCTTAGCTCAATAGTGTTGACAAAATGTTGATAGTGACCTGGTTCAACTGGCTACCATCTTTTGTTTATTACTGGCTACCAATTTCCATGAATTCTAAATGTTCTTGAATTAAACAAGATTCAAGTGAACACTTACAGAGAATGATGTCTGTATATAATCAACAAAAAACAACATTGCAATAAGGAAGGTGTGGTAAACGTTATTTTTTATGCAGCATTTTCATGTTCTCTGTTTTGGTATACTTCCCAATTTTTTTTTTTTTTTGAGGGACCACATGATGTGGATTTGCCACTGATTGCAAAAGACCCTTAGCCTTTGAAAGCATTTTTGTTAAGTATAATTGTTTTCTGATACCCTCAAAACTGACAGCAGTTCCCAGCTGCAAGAATATTAGGAGTTCTCAAGCCTTTGTGTATTATACTGCTTGATTAAGTTGTTGACTTGAATGCTATTACAATCTTATCCTTTCCAGGTGGGCGACTATCCTGAACGAGATCCCTTTGAGGAGGACGAAATATAAGCAGGTGATGAAAAGAGTACCACCATGCTCTGCTTCTTCTTTTACTATGTCCGATTCTTCTATATATTGTATGTCATTATTGTAACATTTGCTTCATATGTGAAACTTTTGTGCTTTTAGTGTGCAACCAGTAGCACACTGTTTGTTTTACATCTTTTGTTGAATTGAAATAGATGGGAAAGAAATAGCATCATGAGCATTGGATTTTGACCAAGTATCCCTGACAATGAAATATTAATGGATGTTGAGTTTGCCTATAAAAGAATTTCAGTTAAATCTGAATTATCAATGTCCAATCTATGTTTAGAATAAAGAATCTCACTCCTTTATCATAAGCTTGAAGGCACATGCTAGAAGAGTTTAATGATTTATTCCATGATGTATAGCGGGAACTATATGCTAACATTTTCATTTTCTGGAAACAAATATGCTCAGTTTTATCTTATATTGTTGCCAATCAGTAACAAGGAACACCCCAAAATAATATTAATTCAAATAAAGTAAAAAATCAATGGTTACGAGTAACCATGAGAATCAGATATGGAGAAATATTTATACTGCATACCTTTTGCTGTTGTAAGATGGCTTATATAACCATATATAGCATATTGAAACAGCATCAATATTCATGCAAATATCCAAGTGGAATGTTGGTTACTCTATTTTTAGGACTGCTGGTCGTGTAATTTAAGAAACCAGAATCCATGTAGAGAAGGGTTTCCAGCTGATGCAGGACTTTTTTTTTTTTTTTGTGTAGGAAACACAGCCCAAATGGAAAAACCCCGCCAAAAACCTCATACATTTTGTTACAAATAAAGAAGTGAAAAGGGTAGAATTCATGAGTTTCCTATGCAGGAGTGAGAACATATTTACAAGAAGTGAAATCAAATACATTTTCTTACAAATGAACAACAGCCTTTTCTCTCTATTTCTCTCTTACAAATAACAAGTTAATTCCAGCAATATATTACATTGTACTGTATTCTAGTATGTCAAGCAAGCAAATATAATATCACATCAAAATGTTACAAACTCCTCACAGAAGGTACTTCCTGGCAAAGACGAAGATTGAACTGACTAATTTCACTATTCTTCTACCTGCATTATCATATTTAAAGGTCATTCAATATTTTAAGCTGTTCCTTGTCGATTATGAAAACTTTAATTAAAATTGGTTAATGGTCACCGAAACAAGCAGATATATCACTATATATTCTCTACTCCACAAAACTCAAATCGTTACAGTGCAAGAACATGAAAACACCATAACATTTTCTTGATATTAAATTTGCAAACAAAACAATCAGGTTTCAACAGAGCACAGAGGCACCGGAAAATTGTTGGCTACTGTTGTAGGATGTGGATTTCCACATTTCTTAAACATGTGTTAATTAATGAAGGCAGTGATTATATTTGCACAAGCATTAATTGTTAATTAATGCAGTCAGTTAATCCAATATATATGTGTGTGTGGAAACTCCATTGTAATGCATGTTTCTCCATAAAAGAAAGTAAATTTTACTATGCCTATCTCTTGTTCATTTACGTTTTGTTTCTCAGTATAGTTTTATTTATAATAAATATTATTATAGTTTTATATATAACAGATACAATATACTTTGTTTTTAGCTAAAAAAATGTATATCTACAAATTTCTATGCACACCTTTATTTGTATACCTGTAGCTTACTAGTTATGAAAAGAAGATAAAACTCCACAATAAATTAGGCCTAACCCAAGTAATCTAAATTTTCTAAAAACGCAGTAGGGAAATTATGTGATTTTATTACTTCTTTCCATCCCTTGGAGAGTAGAAACTGAAGTATTCAATTAAGTATTTATATAAAACTATATGAATAAGAATAGTCCAATAATGAGTTCAAACAACAATCATCTAACTCGAACTTACCTAGTTTTAGTACCATACAAGAATAGAAGTATTATGCCTCTTATTATTATATTTTAGGACGAAAAAATTGAGTTTTACGAGCAAAACCCTGTAACAGTATCAGGGGAAAAAAACTAATCAACTATGAGCAAAGAACTATGCTTGTGTGTGCATCCATTTCATTCGACTGAGTCTAAACTCATCTCCCCACTGTGCAAAAGATAGGCATCATCTCATAAATCAAGATGGCTTAATGCACTAAACAACTGCCTTCAATAAAGAAGGTGAATGTATGCCACAACAATAAAAAATGGGCTATTTTGAACAAAACTATGTTAATGTATCATCATAAATGCAATTCTTGCACCAGTACATTCACACACACGCACACGCACAACACACTGAAAGTAACAGATAGAAACAGTAAATGACTCTACCTTTGCTTTAACCTGGTATTTTTTCTATTTGATGCTGAGATATTTCCCTTTACATCTTTCACGTTGCTTTTCTTAACTCTTGATCGGGATGCCCCTGTAAAAAGTTCAACAAAAGAGTAATGGCACAATGTAAAATTTTCAGGCAGAACAAGTTAAAGGCTTAGAGCTCCAAAATACCTTTCGTGTTTGTCCTTGGCGATTGAACTTCATCATCACCTGTTTCCATCTCTGTCACCTCACTGGAAGCACCAGAATGTTCTTCTGAGTCATCAAATTGAGATCTTGATACATTATTCTGAGACTCGGGAATCCCTTCCATAGATGAATCAACAACTTCACCATCTGAAACATCTAGAAAATATTAAAGGTTACATGCTGCCTTTCAGCTGGATAATATACAAGGGGTACAACAAACTCTTCCATCCAAAAAATCCGAACAACGAAGCCAAAACCTCATTCCTGTGATGAATTAGCACATGCCAGGATATGAAATTAATTAAAAAGGATCATATTGGTCTAAATTTTCAGAAACTTTTAGTTTTATTTATTCAACTACACTTCTAGAGCAACCAATCCTATTTCAAACCAGAAGCATAAAATTTTTATTCTTTATTTTTTTTTTATTTTGAAGAAAGATGCATAAAGATGAAAGAACTGCATTCATAATGAGGTCTACAGATACCAAAACTTCTGTATTTTCTAATTTAAGCACCTAAACTAGATTCAATTTTTCCACACTGGAGAAGCCAAAATCTTTCAAGCAACTGTAATACATTGCGGAAATCAAAATCCTAAACAAGCTCCAAGTAAAACAGTCCCATAGTAAACATATTCCCTACTAGTTTTTTTTTTATATAAACCGGTATAGCGTTAGTTATATACTATTATCCCATCCTGTGATCAAAATTTAACTACATCACATAATGTTCTTACAGAAAATCATGAACAAATAAATATAAGCGTAACCCACATACACAACTGGAAACAAAAATTTAAATTAAAAATTAAATCCTTTACTTGTCACAACTCACAACTCATCTCTATTAATAACACCACATGGGACTTGCATAATTGGAAGTGTATAATTACACAAATAAAAGGCTAAATTACTTTTTCTTTTTTCTTTTTCTTTTTTTAATAAAAAACTACAATGGATTTTATTGAAGAGAGTAGATACAAAGGTGAACAAGATGTCCACAAATCACACATCAAAAATTCACAAAAGCCTACATCGTAATTACAGATAGAAAATACCTAAGAATATATATTAAATTATTTGGCTGATTGTTTAAGTTCATTAATACTGTTGTCAAGATAATGATGTCATATGCTTGTTCTGAAAGCACAATGCAGGACATTATATTTCTATATTTCTTCTCTATCATCTAAAAGTTTTCTAAGAAATGAAAGATATGCCTCCCCATGTTGTCTATAAGACAGTAATAATGGGCAATAATCACTCTCAACAATTTAATTCAAATCTTCTAAATGAGAGACCAAAGAAACCATAAGCAAGTGGAAAATGTGATGAGAACCTTGTTAGAAAACAACTAGACGAAGAATGCAAGAGGAAGAGAACCAACTGCTGGAGGAAAAATGACCAGTGAGTATCGCGACCCCTTGTCGCGACCCACTATCGCATAGGAGTCGCGCCACTCACTGGTGGACTTGCGACAATTTGGAATAAAAATTCCAAATTGTGACAGTGAGTGCGGCGACTGAGGTCACGATTCCCTGTCGTGACCCCAGGTCGCGGCACTCAAACGGATAGCGATACAGCCCGATTTTCACGACTTGAACTAGGAGGCTTTTACTGTTTGTTACTTTTTATTTACTGTTTATTTCCATTTATTTTTAGGAGTTAGATTATTTTCCTAGTTCTTTTATTAATAGGATTCTAGTAAGTATAAATAAATTATTATCATTAGGGTTGTAATCTATCATCTTTATCAAATCAAATATTAGTTTTCTTTGTTTTTTGGCTTTTACCAAAAACAACAAAATTCGGCTTATTTTGGGATTCGCACTCGAGGATCGCTTAGGCTAGGGTAAGGGCTAAATAATCCGAGTTCTAGAGAGTTAGTGAATTCTAAATCAAGGTGACCTAACTCAAAACTATCTTGTGTGTGTGTTGTTTACTGTGCAAGTAAGGGCTGTTAGGGTTTGTTGTTGGATCTAAACCTAAGTCCTCAACAAAATGATACAAAAGTAAATCGAAAAGTAGCTTAAATTAAGTTCATCAACCTTCAGAAATATCAGATTCAGCACTTCCTTCTCTAGCATTCTTGTCCACCACAAAACCTTCCATGGTAGCTACCTTCTGTTGATGAATTTGGGCATTTTTGGTAGTAACTTCTTGCTCCTTCTTTTCATTGTGGAATTTATTAAGCTTCTCCTCAAACTCCTCAATGCACACTTTCAGTTCCGGTTTAGCAAATTTCTTACTCTGTTGAAATCAATGTGAACGGAGAGCATATTATTGAGTTGTAACAGTTAGGCAGTGCAAAAATGAGAGAAAAAAAATACAATACCTTGTTAATTATGTTTCTAAAATGGTCCATTACAAAATCCTCAGACAGGGCATTCTCATATGTCTTGAATGACTCCATGAGCTTTCTCATTCCCTTTTCAGTGAATGAAAGCTGAGAAAGACAATAAGAAATGTATTCCCATTGCCTAATATCTGCAGCAAAAGAGTAATCTCAATAATCTTTTGAAATTAGGAATGAGCTAACAATTGGATTGCTTTGTTCCATTACCATTTAAAAAGCAAAGCACTAAATGATAACAGAAAAAGCATATAAGAAATGCAGCCGTCCAGAAATTTGGAAAACTAAATATAGATGGAAATCAAAAGGATGCTTCCTACATCCTACCCATGCTGCCATTAAACGAACTATTTCAACTGAACATGAACGCCAAATAACAGAACACCTAGCTCTGAAAAAATGTGCATTGTCCTTACTCTGCTGAGAGTAGTCTCAAATGGATACAACTAAATAATAACATATAGCAAAATCTCAAGCTTTTACAACCAAAAGCTTTTTGTTATAAAAATCTTTTTGTTTTATAAAAAAATATAATAAAATCTTAAGCTTTTACAGAACTTCAGCTTTTAAACGGATCGCGTGGTGGAACACAATTAGTAATGACCATCATCGTTCTATACATGAGAATGACTTTTAAAAGTAATTATTACACACTTTAACGTAACTAAAGAAGCACAGCTAAAAGTTAAATTTCACAAAATGCCAAAATAAAAAACAGCAAATAACAATTAGACCTTAACAGTAAATATTAAAAGCCACTTTGAAACTAGAATTCCAAAGAAATATGTTTTCAATAGAAAAACTACCATTAGTCGGTTCAGAATTGGCCCAAGAATGTGATAATTTTTATTAATAGCATAACCACAAATTCTCCAATAAGTATATTTCCAATTGAAAAATCACAATTAGTTAATTCATATTTGCCCCAAGAATATGGTAATTTTTAACACAACAAATAAATCATTTTTCAGACTTAATCTGTGAAATGCAGTAATTTTCTAAAACTGGCATTATAAGAAGAATACAGCTTAGCTAATGGCTAATCGAGAAGTACGTTAAAAAATGAGAAAACACACCTGTGACCCCACTAAACCTATTGCAAAGCTTCTCAACAAGGGCTTCCATTTGTTTATCCTGGAAGAGGTACAGAAAACATTATGTAGAGTTCTTCAATAAGAAAAAATTTTGTCACTTGCACCCAATTAAGCAATTTATACCTTCTTGATGGAACCAATCAAAAGCTGCATGATGTTGCAGAAAGATTCCCTCTTCAGATTCTGGTTAGATAATTTTCCAAGTATATCCGGAAGCAAATTATATATTGGATTGCTTCCTGCAGCCATTTGGAAAACAAAAAGCTAATTTATTTGACAGAATAAAAAAAGGTCATTCATTCCTTTAATACTTTAGTAGGGCATCAAGATTTAACCTTTCTTGGATAGCTCATGAAAAAAAAGTTTAGCTAGGTTTGAAATTCTCTCATTATCATCTTCTACTCGTATAGCCATCTCATTTATGTATCCTTTCACCTGTTCAAGCAGAGCCCAAAATGAGACCCGGCATTGTTAATACCCAAAGGAAAGAATAAAAGAACATGCAACAGATAGCCAGCTTCTCAGACCTTCATCATGTCATTTAATATGAGATGCGAAAGCACCAAAACAGCATTCTTCCTAACAGAAACGGAAGGATCTCGTAATCGCGCGTACATGTTCTCAGTCCAAGGTTCTAACAAATTAGGAAAGCGAACTGCCAAATCTCCAAGAGCAATGGTGCAGTTGGAACGAACAATTTCTGATGGTGCACTCTCCACAACCGTGAAGAGAAGCTGAAGATTTGCATCACTGATAATATTCATTTAAATTTAGAAAATAACTATTTTATATTATAATGAAGAGAGAGAGAGAGAGAGAGAGATTAAAGGTACTACTTTCTCACCAATAATTTGCATCAATAATCATAAATCGGCACAAAGCTAGCATTGCAGATGCCTGTAGTTCAGGATACTGAAAAAGTACAAAAGTCATAAACGAAAAATAATTCAACAGTTAGAAAGAAAGCCACAATGAATAAAAAAGAAAGAAGAAATCATCTCATTTTTGTTTTGCATAAAAAATTCAATTAAGTTCACTTCCTTTAATTGTAAATATCAAAATACTCGACAATGACAAGAGTGTTATCAAACTAAGATAACCCTGGCCAGTTGCACTGGTGACTCAGACACCAAAGGAGGCTGGCTCTCTAATTAAACAGCTTGAAATTCAGTTGACCTGGCCGGGCTTCTGTTAACAATGATAAAGAATACCACAATTTCTACACTCCACAGAAAGAAGTTTATTGGAAATAAAACTAGTTCTTCTACATGTTCCAAATTTTATGTTTCTTATTTAAAACAAAAAAAAAAAAATTACTTCCAACTAATCTCAATACAATAGTGAGTTAGTGACTACTTGCAACTGTATCTAATTTGAACTAACTTTCAATACATGTATGCTTCAATTAGTGAGCCCCTAATTGACCCACGAGTCAGTGACCCTCTGACCAAATCCCTTGAGCAGTTGGAGATTAAGGCGAGGTCTGATAATTACAACTGATGACACTCCTAAGAAATCTCCAATAATTCTTTTCATACTTCTAAAATCACTTTCAGCATTGTCTTCTACATATTGACTCCAACATAGAAAATGAATTAAATCATCATGAACCAAATGTTATGAAAACTAAAAGGAAGGACTCCACTGCCATCTAGTGTCCAGATATTCCATATTAACCATATATAGTGAGGAATCCATAAGAGCGGAAGTGGAAAACAATACAAAACCAAAAAAGTAAAATCAAGCACTCACCTTATGCATCAAAGAAAAATTTCTGCAAAGCTTTGACAGGAATAATGCAGACTGTCCAATCAAATTCTTCTCACCCGAACCACCAGAAACAATTTCCTTTTCTGCTCTTTCTGAGAGTGAATCAAGCATTGCATCTTCGGATGCAGCAAAACCTAGCTCAGCATTGATACCATTTTCCTGCAATACAATATAAAAGGGAAAAAAAATGGTAACCAATAAATAAATAATAAAGTACCCTTTGTCTTAACTGATGATATATTCACCTTGGTCTTACCTTTGGTAAATCAGTATTTGTAATGTCACTGTCATGCACATTCTGATCATCAGCAGCCATTTTGTCCCGTTTTATTTTCTGTTTCTGAATCTTACGAACACAGGATTCAATATATACTAATTGGTTCATGGCAACATGACTTAAGACAAATAAATATCTACCAAGTTTCGACACTTGCACTGTGGTAAGTATGCTGGTGCTATTAATATCATTTTGTAGTTCATCTCCTCCAGTACAATCAAATACAGAACTAAGAGATTTTTTCACAAGCTCAGCAGCTAAGGTTTCTGGAGTGGGATGAATAGTATAAATGGCGCTTATTGCTTTATCAGCAGCAGCATACCATATGTTATCCGGAAGCCAAAAACCAGTAATTAAGCTTTCAAGAATACCAAACACCCTGCTGCCATTGCTAATCAACAACTTTTTCCTGTCTTCCTCGGACAATCTCTGAATAGCAATGCATGCCATCCTAGCAAGCAATGGTTCTACTTTAGCCCAACGACCAAATCCTATATCAATAATGTCCTGCAAGTGAGAACCAAGAACCCCAGCAGATGATTTTGCTGCCATGCAAAGGACAGATAAAGCAGCACGACTTTTCTCCGCTGTGGTTCCACTAACATTAAAGCAAAAGAAATCCCACAATGCTGAGATCTGTCAAAGGAAACACGAAATAAGGAATTTTCCTGTTTGAGAATAGGAAAAGGACAAACAAACATAACGACTTAAATTTGATTTAACCAGAAAAATTCCAACAGATTACTAACAGCAGCTAAAACATTCAATCAAGGACCGAACCCTGGTCCATAGCAACCACATACCCCGCCCCTCCCTGCTGTCACTATGGTCTAATATTTCTGCATTTTTAACCAGTAGTAACAGTACGCTTCACTGTGATCCATTTGTTTTTTTGCATCTCCTCACGAACTATCATTGAGATCACTTATTATAAAATTAAAAAGTTCAATCAATTTCCAGCATGTCCAGTCTGTATAAAACAACCATTATCCTATAATGATTCAAGAGAAATCATGTAGCCCAACCTATCAAGAATTCCAGCATCGACAGATCTAAGTCTTTTCAAAATTGACAAGTGACACCACCATTAGCAAAAATAAATCATATAGCATATATAATAAAAATCATCCTCAAGTATATGTATTTTCCCACACCCTGATAAATGTGTAACTAAAAATCCCTAAAATCTATTAACTAATCATTCCTAGTCGCTCACATTCTTTTGTCATAAAGCATATTATTCATAATATAATGTTAATAATTATGTTTTATTTGTATTACACAGCACAATCGTTATTCTACAGTAGGGTTTTTAATCAGCACCCTGAGTTTGCATATCAAACCAAAGAATGACTACAATGTAAACTAGCTTGGTAATAATCAGAGAGATTAAACAAAACATACCGTGCTAGTAGATATATCACCTTTGGACACCAAGACATCAACAATAAACTCCAAAGCTGCTTGATCTCCTATATTTGAATCCAAGGCAAGAGTCAAAAGATTTTTAGCAGTTTCCACTGGGTTTTTCATTATATAAATTGTGATGAAGGCATTCTCTACAGCTTCGTAGATTGATTTGTCCTGGGAAAACACCTAAAAGAAACAGCTCAAATTATTAATTCCAACTGTTTGTCTAAAGTTAAATACATAGTCTTGATAACCTCAAGTAAAAAAAAAAAAAAAAAAATCATCACGACTCCAAAATAAAGTAAAAAGAGGTTTGCCTTTTGCTAGTTCTAAGGATTTCCAAAAGACAATAGCTTACCAGTGGCAACATCTTATGGAGGCAGGCTTCTGCACCATCAATTTGGAACTGTTTGCACCTCATCAACAGAAGAATTGTGTTCTCGACATCACTGGCAGAAGATGAAGCCATCAATTGAACAAGGGTTGGCATTGTGGCCGATACACACTTAGAAAACCTTAAACCAGCTTCAAGGGAAGCAACCAAGGCCCTGGTCTGCTCCAAGTTCCCAACATCTGGCACAGAGCTATCCTGATTGGGAATCCCTTCTTCAATATGAGGCACAAAACTATCAGATAAACTCTCTTGCTGCTCTTTGTCTACCCCTTCAGTTTGTACATTGTCAACTTCACCATCATCATTGCACGTCTCATTGTCATTTGTGACACTTTCTGAAGAAATATCTGGCTCCAACTCATTCAGCTTCTTTTTGTACTGCTCTAAGGTTGCTTGAAATGAAGCAATTCGAAGCTGTGGCCCAAATGGATTATGCTGCAACATCATGATAAGTAAATTTAATGCAGATTTTCTTACAATTGCACTTTTATCCTCCAACCTCCCCGCAGCAACTTCAGCAACCTCATTCCAATAACCAATTGAAACAGAATGTTGTTCACATAATTCAGCCCACACCTGAAGAACCCGACTCCTAGTGTAAGCTGAAACATCTCGACACCTTTCAAGCAAAATTTCCAACATGGCCTGCTTGGTTCTAAGGCGGACAGACTTCGAACTCACTTCACCATCAATGTCTTTAAATGCCTTCCAAACCAACTTTCCTAGAACCCCAACAATAGCATTCCTTATCTTATAAGATTCCCCACCAAAGTGCGGTACCAATAGTCCAATGTTGGTTGAAATCAATTTCGGCAGTCGATCAGCGAGTTCCACCAAAAAACGTCCTATATTTTCTGCCCCTACAGTATCCTTCACATAGGTTCTAGGGTTAGTTCTCCCAATCTCTCTGATAATAGAACTAGCCAAGGTTCCATCAGCATACTTCTTCTCAGCCCAAGAAACAGCATCAGCCATGTGAATGACAACAAAATCATATTTGTGAATCAGGTGCATGACTGAAGCACAAGATTGTTCTGTGTAGTGGTATTTCGTGGCACAAGCCCCGATTATGCGGCACATAGATTCTTTTGAGTCTGCATCTTTTAAAATTGTTGCATTTTCAAACAAAGAAAATGCATTTCTACGAAAATGCAAATTAAAAAATTAGAAACTCAAGCAAAGAAGGAAAAGAACAAACCTAAATCAATCATACTAGTTACCCAACTCACTTTACAACAAAAGAAAGATAATTTTCATCTGGGTCTGATGAACCAAAGAGCAATGAAAGGTTGATCTCTAGTGAATTGGCAATCAAATTGAGTATTCGACTCCTCTGTGCTTCCCAATTCCATGAGTTCATGGGCTGTTTCTTCCTTGCGGTTGCCGTAACCTAAACCAATGAACCGAAAGAACCATTAATTTAGCAATATCACATCCAGCATTGACAACACATATACATTCAGTATGGGGAGAGGGAGAGAGAGAGAGAGAGAACAAAGATAAAGATAGACACACAGTGAGTTGAAACCCTTGAAAAGAAAGTATCTACCACTGTAGCGATTAGATATACCTTTTGATTGTTACTGTGACTGGTGTTCGACTCCTCGGCCAAAACAATATGCATGAGGAAAAATGTATATATTTTAAAAGCATTACGATATGATGTGAGCCGATCTAGCACTGGAGCTTCATGATCCTGACCTTGAGATACCCGCGACAGTGAATCTACATTCGGGAGAAGGACACTAAGATTGGAGCGAAGACTTTCTACAAGATTGAGTTTGCAAGATGGGGTGAGACTAGAGAAACCCCGAATCAGCGAGTACACCCGATCAAGCACATCTTGCTCTTCAATACAGAACAGCTCTTTATCAGATAGATCAAACGCCACACCTGCTAAAAGGTTTACATTGTCAGATTCCAATACATGGGTGGATTAACAAATTTTGCTCATTTAAAGCGCCATAAAATGGGAATGACTAAATTAAATAATTTACCATTAGTATAAAAACATTTCATTGAATAATTAGTAAAAAAATTGAATCCCACAATTTCTTTCCTGCTCTTTCTCTTGTAATGTACTCTTAACAAACCAAAGCAATAGACTCTCTTTGAACTTTCAATTAGCCAAAATTTGAGCTGTTTCAAATAGTATTCTAGTTTTTTTTTTTTTATTATTATTATTGTTTTCCTACACTTTCTGCTGGAAAACGAAACGAATCAATGGGGTTTTGCGAGTGAAAATCTCGAAATTGCAGTGAAATACAAGGAATTCTTAAAGCATATGGAGGGATATGAAGGGAATTAGAGAGAGAGAAGTGACCTTTGACGAACTCTTCAAGTTGAACAGGACGCATGGAAGCGATATCGACAGGGCTCTGAGCGTAGATACGACTGTCGTAGTCTGCTGGTTCATCTTCTTCTTCTAGGGCTCGCAGATTTTGGGGGAAAACGAAGTGAGGAGCCATTCAATTTCACGACGTCTAAATTTTTAATTTATCAGACAAAATAATTCCACAGGTCGGTTCCCCTTTACTCTTTTCTCTGGAACTTCAAGTGAGTCTGGTGTAACACTTTCAAATTTTTTGAATAAGCGGGAATAATTTATGACGACACTTTATGCCCGGGTCTAGTCGGGTCGGGTGGTGGGCTGTTCTGTCCTAGGACTTTATGTCGTCAACCCTGCGGCTGTACTTTCCAAATCAAAATGATCCAAGGAAAAATATTGATAAAAATTACCTTATAAAATTATTAATTTTTATTTTTAACCATATGTAAGGGTTTTCATTTTTTAACCAAAAATAAAAAGTCACCACGCACATTACAAAATACCCCTAAGACTGACTTGGCTGGCCAATGTGAAATTAGACATTCTCTCTCTCTCTCTCTCTCTCTCTCTCTCTCTCTCTCTCTTTATCACTGATCTCAACTGCATTGTTCGTCAACGTGTTCATCCTCTTTCGCCTGCGTTTTCCCCATCCGTTGCTGACGTTGTCCTCTCCCTTCCTCTCTCTCTTCCTTTATCTCTTTCTCTCTAGAAATTTTGTAAGTTGAGCAGTGATAGTCTTAGTTTTTATATGTGAGCAATTTAGTATTTGCAAATTTTATTTGATTAAGAACATGAAAACTATTACATATGGTTGATAATAATTGTTTAGTCTTGATGCTTCTTTATCGGTGGGCCTTTCATTTACTTGCAAAACGATTGGAAGGGACGCCAACTGGTAGTCGACAATCACTTTTCGATGATCAAGTCAGTTTAAGTTAGTAATAAAACCTCATATAGGAATAGATTGAGCTTTAAAATGTGAAAAATACAGAACTTACCTTTTTTATTTCATGAGTTGACTTTTTATTATGTTTGCGAAGCTGTACTTATCATTATATTTGGTTGATACTTGTTCCTCTGGTTGAAATGACAGTTTGATTTGACATCTCCACTGATTGTTCGGTGGCTTCAATCAAATAGTCAAATGATCTATAGATTTTTTGCCTGAGATCTATGTGGCTTAATTATATTGGATATTAAGATGATTTGCATCATCAATTTCCCTTGAATCCTTTCGGTCGGAGTATGGCTTCGAGTGATGGGATTGAGTAGCCAGTTCTCACTTTCGGTAGTTGTACAATTGGAATGATAATTCAGGGTTGTACCTACTTTATGGGTTGGAATGGAGCTTGAAAAGTGGTGTGACGGTTCATTTTTTGAAGCGTCGCCACCTCTGGTGTCTGACAACTGTATCACAGTTATTATGGCGCTTGGAATTTCGAGTCATTTGTTGATCTGGGGGCTGATCAGATGACCAAGATTGACTTGCCTTGCCTTTAAATAGCTGAAGCCGCTTTCCTAGTACCTTACTTGTGCTACTTTGTTTTCTTTTGCTTTCTCTCGTCTCTTTTTTATTTTTACATGTCTTTTAGGTGTCAGCCCTCTGAGGCTAATAGTGATGATTCTAGATATGTGATGTCCTCCGAGGCTAGTACTTCGTGTTAGGGATAAATGTAGGCCACGCGAAGATGTCTTTGTATTGCAATCGTGTGTAACTCCCGGTTATGATTCGGAGGAGTATTAGGGGGAGAAAATAAAGCACTCCCGGTTTGCAATTAACCAGGCCCCATAAAACAAAATAAACAACTCTAAGAAACAAAATAAACAATTCTAAGTAGGCTGGGTACTTGGAGGAATTCTATATTCCTTCAAGTGTAGTAGTTAAGGTTCTAATGGTGAACTAGCAAGCGGCCCAGAAACAAGTTCAGTGGCCTTTCACCATGTTTTTTTAGAAGTAGGAGTTAGACTTCCTCTTCAATTGTTTGTCAGACAAGTCTTACGAGAGATTGGGATCGCCCCAGCTCAACTGAGCCCGAACGGTTGGAGGATTCTGGTCGGGATTTGGTCACTGTGGAAAGTGTTGGGGATCATGACTCACTCATCTATTCGGGAGATCTAGCATTGTTACCATCTGCTTGCTTATTCGAAGAGTAGCGACGGTTGGTGGCACTTGGCTGACTGGGGAAAGTAGGGAGGTAAAGCCCTAATTATGGGGCTCATCTATTTCAATAAATAGTGGAAGAAGACCTGGTTTGTAGCAACTAGGTGTGGCAGAGATATAGAAATCGGTTAAAGACAATAGAGAGTCAGATTGGTGTTTAATTTCTCAGGTGGGTTAACTTGTAAGACTTTTATCAATGTCATTTTATATACTGCAGCCTCTGGCCTTTAGTTATATTATCAAATCCTTGGGAACGCGTTCAATTAAAGGATTTGTCTTCTGAAGAACAGAGGCACATTGAGGCTACTTAGAAGATCGGTAGTGAGAACATGCACATCAATTACCTCTTCGACGTCGAGCTTCTACACATTATTTCTTTTGCTTGTAACAATCCTGATCATTTCTTTTAGGAAAACTTGTTGAAAAAGGCTGGGACAAGATGCAAGGTAAAGCCTACAAAGTAGGCGGAAAGGGCAAGGCCACCGTGGCTTTAAAGAAGCTTAAGAGGGTCCTCACCAAGTCTGGTTGGGGGTGACTATCCCAGTGTCCTTCTTGAAGATTGTGCCCACCAAGCGCCTTAGGGTCACTATGGAGATTCCCAAGGATCGCGCCATTTAGAAGGTCGTACCTGAGGCGGCAAGGCCTGTAATACACCCTCCCAATAGTATGTACTGTACACGTACATATATTGTAATATATTTTATTGAATTGATTTTACGGTACAATAATAGAGTTTATTAGACGATTAGCATGATTTCGTAAAATATATACGAAATCCAATTATACGTTTCGAAATTTTTAGTAAGTAATTTCCATAAATTAGATATTAAAAATATTAATGATATCAGAGACTCGAAAAATGTTTGGAATAGTTCCATATGATTATTAAGGTTCCATAAGGTAAATACGAAATTAAATTATAAGTTTTGGTGAATATAGTGAGGATTTCCATAAATTGGAGTACTAAGAATATTTATTGAAAGTTAAAATATATTTTTATGATATGAGATTGTAATTTTATTAGTACATATAATATGTGGTGGAAAAATAATATTGGTGGATTAATTTTGAGGTGTACAAGTGGACTAATCAAAGTTAGCTATATGGACAAATAAAAGTTAAGAGTTAGTGGATTTCTATAGAAAAATTTCCTCCTAAAGAATCACAATCCATGTGAAATACAAGGAACCAATTATGATATGCCAAGTCAAGAATTAGTGGGAGGAGAAATGAATGAAATGAAATGTGATTGTTGGACTAAATTGACAATTAAAATATTATTGGACAATTACATGTGATTAACTTTCAAGTTGTAGCCATTTTATGATTTAATAAGGTCAAGGGAGCAAGTAGTAATTAAATATATATATATATAATAAGTTAGTGGAGAATAACTAATACAAATCCAAATGGAAAAGTCAACCAGCAAACAAAGAAAACATAAACAGAGGCAAGGCGGTGGAAAAAGCAAGAGAAGATTAGAAAAAAGAAAGGAGCAAAAACCATTCGGCTAAATGAAGAGAAAGGAAGAAGAAAAAGAAAAAGAAAGAGAACGAAGGAAGGAGGGGGAAAGCCGGCCATACCAAAGGGAGAAGTGGAGAAAGAAGGAAAAGAATTTGCTTCCCAATTTGTGTATTCAAAATCAGGTTAGAGTTGATGATATTCCTAGTGTTTTAGAATTAAATGGTATTTTGACAAATTGAGATTGTGATTGTGCTCTAAAAGTGTTGTTAGTATATAAATTGTTATGGGTCTTCACTAATGAATAAATTTTATGGTTGAGATAAATTTGTACAGCATTTAGATTACGGGTAATGAATTGATTTAGGAGTTGATATTGTTTTTGTTCCTAAATTGAATAATAGATTGTGTTTGGTTGATTTTAGAGACTCAATTATGGAAAAATAAAATTATTGGAACTGTTATGAACCTAGAATAAATATGTATAAGTGCTGAAAATATTGTTAGAGTTAATTCGATTTGATTTTAAGTAAGGTATCCTAAGTTTAAGTTAAAAATAAATATATGCGGACACAGAATTTGAGATGAATGTCAAATTGAAAATTAATGTGGTTATGGGGCTGTCCATAATAGCCACATATCTTGGTATTTGAAATCAGTTTAATTGGAATTGATTAGAATGAAAAATCAAGAAAATTAGTAAGTTAAATTTTGAGAATTTTATGATTTCAAGTTTAAATTAGTTAATTGAGATATTATTTGAGTAAATTGAATGTTTATGAGTTAATTGATAGTTTGAATTTAGAATCGTTAAGTAAGAAATCAAAATAATTATCAATTAGTGACTTGTATTATGAGTTTTGTTGTGATATTGTGTTTGGTGGTTGATAAGAGTTGTAGAACTTATTTAGAATAAAATTGAATCACTAATTTTGGAATTTGCAAAATTAAAAATTGAAATTGAAGTTATAATCAGTTTAATCGATTTTAATGAAGTAGAATTTGACGTTGTTAAGTGAAAGAAGATCATTTATGTTAAATTGATGAAGATTAATATGAGAAATTGTGTAGAAATCGAAGTTGATGGTGTAGAAATTTCAATTTATGGATAATTAAGTATTAGAAATTGTATTTGTGTAATTTGATACAAAATGGTGCTTAGAAAATAAAGTAAATATGTTAAATTGTGATATATGAGATTCGATTTAAGAGAAATTGAATGATTCAATGTATATATAGTTATATGTCATAGTATAGTGACGTAATTTATATTAAATTAAATTTAATTGATTTTATTAGAATAGAAGAAATTAAGGAATAAAGCGTAAAACGTGATAATTGAGTTTTGTATAAGTTGATATTTATATTATTGATTTATTTGGAAATATATACTTTAGGGAGAAATCTCCATAGTATGGGAGAAAAAGAAACGTTATGGAGAGTTAAGGAATGCAATGAGGCGAAGGAATCAGAGCGCCAAGCTTAGAGAAAACCAGAAACCAATGAGTGTAATTTATTTTCAAGCAAAGTACATTTTATTTCCATAGTATGTTTTATGTAAGTTTTAAAGTAGTTTATGACAAGTTATGATTTTATTTAAGCGAAAGTAAGATTTCGTTTTGATTGAAATGTTCTTTAATATGTTTTTAAGTTGATTGAAGTATTTGTAATATTATATATGTTTATTTACTTATATGAGTTTTGTAAGCTAAATAGAATTTATATTTAAGTATGTTTTAATTAAAGTATTTTATATCTCAGAAATTTAGAAATTATATTTATTTAAAGAAATAAATTTTATGTACATCTCATGCTTTTAATTAAAAGTTAGTTTTCAAAGTAAAGAAAACAGTTTTCAAACCCACGGATTTCCTATGGATTATCAGATTATCAGTTATCAGCAATTAGACCCGGCCGGTACGCCCCATTTGTGTGTGGCAAGTTAAGAGGAAGACAGTCCGCTAACTCCAAGGGGGTTGAGTCTGTCAGAGTCTGTCAGTCGCCCACACATTGGGGTGTTGTCTCGCTATATGCATGCGACGCAACATTCCGCACATAGACAGTGAGATGTCTTTTATCAGATGTCACGTTGAGTGCATCAGTTAGTCACCTCGTGACTTATATCAGATGTCACAGTGGACGGCGTAGTTAGTCGCCATGTGACCCACTCATATGGTACAGCGCAGTTAGTCGACCTATGAGTTCAGTTCAGTTCAGCTTAGAGGTCCATTGAGAGTTTTCAGATACAGAAGCCAAGTCAGATATGATTTTCAGATTTTCAGTACATATATTAAATTAAGAGCATTGTACGTTAGGCTTGACTAGATTTTCAGAAAAGCAGACTTCAGTACAGTATTCAGAAAGCAGATTATTATTGATTTCAGTACATTATTTTCAGGAGATAGATCCTGACAGAATAAGTTTTCAGAAAGTTTATTATCAGAAAAGTCTATTATCAGAAAAATATTTTATCAGAAGAGTATTATCAGAAAACTAAATTATTATTAGAAAAGTTTTATCATAGAAGTTTATCAGAAAAGTATATTCTTTTAGCTTTCCAGTTTTTAGAAAAGTACATTGTTTCAGCTTTTCAGTTTTCAGAAAAGAATATCATATTAGCTTTTCAATTTCAGAAATATAAAAGAATATTATTTCAGCTTATCAAATTTCAGAAAAGACATAGTTTCAGCTTTTCAGTTTTTAGTAAAGTAAAAGTATATGTATATATATTCTTAGTTTTCCAGTTTTCTAGAATTCGATTTCAAAATAGTTTTCTGTATAAATTTCAGAACAGTTTCCAGAAAATAGATTTCAGTATAGTTTTATGAGAGCTTTTGATATATATATTTCAGATTAGTTTTTATAAAAGAGATTTCAGTACAGCGTTTATAGGAAACATATTATTAGTTATTTCAGTATAGATTTCAGAAAATAAGATTCTATCCTTTTCAGTAAAGTTTTTCAGGAGGTTAATTTAGAAATGTTAGAATTGTTTAGTAAAATGATAACACTCACTGAGCTCGTTTAGCTCATTATAGTTTATGTTTTTAAATCAACCTCTCGGGTACAGGTACAGGTGCAGACATTGCAGGGACGTCGAAGACCAGCGGGACCAATCAGAGGATGCTGTGACTGTTTTACAAGCATATAGGATGTTTCAGTTGTTAAGTTTGTATTTTGATATTGTTTTTAAGTATATAAGTATTTTATTTAAGGATTTGATTTATTTATCCTTGGTAACTATTTATTTTGATATTTAAACTGTTTGAGTTGTGATTGAATTATTGAGATGGACAGGAAGATCCACAGTAGTTGAGATTTAAAAACAAATATAGAAATGTTCAAGTTTTTATGCAGGTCTTCAAGATTTGGTATTCTCAGAAAAACAGGGAAGACTGCCAAAAATTTTATAAAATAGTTTTGTATAAAAAAAAAAAAAAAATTCTACTAAGATTTCCAGTCGTAAAAGAAACGGCTTAGCTTCACGGAAGCCTTTCATCCAGGCAAGCCTCGACTGAAAGCTACCGTGGAGTGCCGGCAAGCTACCTAATGGGAGATAGTAGGTTAGGGGCCTGTCAAGGCCTCTCCAAACTCTCCCCGTATGTGGCGACAAAGACTGAAGCTCGAAGTCCATCAGGATTTAAGAGCATTGTGACTTCATGCTCAGTTTCTGAGCCATCTTTTCAAGGACCCGAACATAGTCCCCAACACTTATGGCCCAGCTAGGCCCATTGTCGATGAGACGAGCTCTCAAGGTGCATTCTCTCTAAATTAGTTGGTTGACTTCATCTGTGCCAAAGCTGAGAACTTTTTAAAGTCGAATGATGGGGGTGGCGGTGGCGGTGGCAAGATGTCCAAAGACGATCGCGTACGACAGGGCTGTGGTTATAGCACCTAATGTTTAGTCTCTATGCTTTTTTATTAGTGGGCCCTCCCTTTACCTGCAAAACAGTTAGAAGGGACGCCTACTGATAGTCGACAATCACCATCTGACGATCAAGTCAGTTTAAGTTTATAATGAAAACTCAAATAGGAATAGATTGAGCTTTAAAATGTGAAAATAAGGAATTTACAATTTTACTTCATGAGTTGGCTTTTTATTATGTTTGCAAAGTTGTACTTGTCATTGTATTTGTTTAATATTTGTTCATCTGGCCGAAATGACAGTTTGATTTGATAGCTTCATTGTGTACTGCCGAACAATGCTTAGTGGTTTCAGTCAAATAGTCTAATGATTCAGAGATTTTTTGCTTGAGATCCACGTGGCTCATCCTATTGGATGTTAAGAGGATTTGCATCATCAATAATATTTTCTAATTTTATGTGATTAAAAATATAATTTCCCCTAATTTATAAAAGTTCCAATTCTTTATTAATCATTAGAAAGCTTCCCAAGTGTGGGCATCTCGTTGTCATTAATGAGGCTTCTAAAATGTAAATCGTCATATGATTTTGCTTTTTAAGACATATATAAATTCGTTTGAGACAAAAATTATGTAAGTGAAGTTTTATTTTGATATATATCCATGTAAATTGGCTATCCCAAAAAAAAAAAAAAAAAAAATTTCTAGATCGTTTATACTAAAGAATGCCATTAGTATTCAGGGTGCATTTGGTGTACGAAATTAGATTAGATTGAATTAAATATAATTAGATTGGATAGAACTAGATTGGACTAATTAGTACTGTCATGACATGATTAGCACATGAGATTGGACTGGACTGAATAAAATCCAGTCCAATCCCATATTTGTGGAGTGCATGGGATTTAATTTCTCCAATCCCATGCACTCAATAGTACCGCATGGGAGCATGGGACAAATATGTCCCATGCTTTCTCTCATTTGTTTTTACTTTTTTTTTAAATTAAAATTATATAAAATATTTAACATTTAATAAATATTATTAAAATATTTTAAAAATAATATTTTTAATATCAATAAAAAATAAATATTATATATAATTTTTAAATATTTATTTTATTTAAAAAGTAATTTTTTAATTTAATTTAATTTAAATCTTTTAATTTAAAAAAATTATTTTAATATAATATTATAATTATCAATCTCACATTATATAAACATAAGACATATTATATTTTGTTTAATTTCATATTATACCAAATAAAATACGGGACTTGATAGTTTAATACTTTTATATCCTTTTAACCTTTTTTTTTTATAATTTTAATATTTAATTAATTACTATAATATATTTTATTTATAATTAATTTTAAAATATTTAATATAAATATATTTAATTTTTAAAATTTTATATTTATTTTAAATAATTTTAATTTAATTATATAATATTTAAAAATAATTTTATTTGATGTGAAATTAATTTAATCCAATATGATTTTATCCAATCTCATTTTATACCAAATAAGGAACAATATTATTTTTATACTTCACCAAATACATCACAGTACTAATTAGTCTTATCCAATCCAATCTAATTCAATCCAATTATATCATGTTCCATAAAATAGTCCAATCCGCTTCGAAGACAATGCTCTCCGCTTGGAATTGGGGTGATCATCAAGGATAATAACAGGGCTGTAATGCTCTTCACTTCGAATACAATTGCAGCTGGCTTGCCTCCTAGCAAAGCCGAAGCATCTGCCATCCACTTAGGTATGAAATTGGCTGCAGAGGCTGGGTTACTTCCTGCTATTGTGGAGTCCGATTCCCTCTCAGTTGTCAATCTCCTCTTGCTGGACAACCGATTCGATTCGAGATAGGTCTGGTTATTGAAGATATTCTTGAGTTAAAAGCGCATTATGGCTTTTCTAGTTTTGTTTTATCTCCAAGAACCTCTAATAGGGTTGCTCATAGTCCTAGCGAAAATGGCTATAGTCCATGCTATTGATGTCGTTTTGTTAGAAGAAGTTCCTCATGGCATTAAGTTGTTGGTTCAGAAGGAAGCTATCTTCTCTTAGTTTGTTTGGTTGTGTTTTAGTTCGTTCTTTTAAAAAAATAATAAAAATAAAATAAATAAAATAGTCCAATTCAATCCTGTGCATTAAACACACCATTTGACACATTTGGTGCCTGAGATAAGGATATGATTGGACTAATTTTAGACCAATCTTGTATTTTGGACATATTTGGATTGAATATGTCCAATCCCAACACAACATTAGGGTCTTTGCCAAAGGAAAGGCCATAAGCAATCGAGCAAATGATCCACGAGCATAAGAGTCATGTCATAAGCACGTTTTCGACCCATTTTATCATCCAACCAGCCAAAGAACTGCTGGCCTGCAAGAGTACCACATAATGCAACACCATTAACAATTGCAACTACATTATCAAGGAGGGAACCCCTTCCTCATTGTAGTATATGCGACCGAGCAATTTCGTGATAAGGGGTATGCATCTGTGAAAAATCTCATTCCAGCAATCACAACTGGTGTGAAATGGTACCATTGTGTGTTAACAACATCAAGTGCATTAAAAACTTGCAATTGTTGCCCTGCCATGACTAGCTTTTATCACAAGCTTTTCAACTCGCTGTAAATATTGAACACATGAAATGTTAATCTGTGCAAATTGTCACAATAGAGAACAAATTATAAATTAATGCTTATAGTTCAATTATTCTACACCACATAAGACTTAGCCGTGTTGACTATTGAATTATAAAGTTGAGATGGACAAACAAACCAAAAAAATTCAAATCATTTAACAAGATTGCTTGGCTGATGGTGTGAATTAATAAAGAATTTGTTGGAACTAAAATTAGTCCAATCATATCCTTATCTCAGGCACCAAACGTGCCAAATGATGCATTAGGTGCACGAGATTGGATTGAACTATTTTTATGAAATATAATATAATTGAATTAGATTAGATTGGATAAGACTAATTAGTATTGTGATGTGTTTGGTGGAGTATGGATTTGACTAACAACAGGGGAGGTCTTTGTGGAGTGCATGAGATTAGATTTCTTTAAACAAGGAACACTATTTTTAATTCTATGGGCATCCTGATGCCTCCCAACGGTCCTATGCTTGGACTTTAATCAAGCGGTTGCATGGTCTTTCTTCTTTTCCCTGGCTATGCAGCGGAGACTTTAATAAAGTTTTATGTGATGTTGAAAAACATGGAGGTAATTTAAGGTAGCGTGTCTTGAATAATTTTCGTGGTGTTCTGGATGAGTGTTATATGAAAGACCTGGGTTTCATTGGTCAACCTTTCACTTAGTGTAATGGGAGGACGAGATCTAATCAGATTGAGAAGAGACTAAATATGTGTGTTTGTTCGAATGATTAGATAGGTGTGTGTGTGTTTGAATGATTGGAGGTAATACATAAATGCATGAGCTCTTCGAAAAAGGAAGAAACTTGAACCCGCTTGCTATAGAAGTACATAGAACCCTAAGACATAAAATATTACGGATTACAAGTAACAAGATTTTATACGGATAAGCCAACTCTAATACATAAGACTTTACAATGTGTAATTCTGATTTTTTTTCAATTAATATTCAACTTTAAAATTTGTAGTCGTGTCCAGTAAATAACAGTGTCAACCAATACGATACTTTTAACATCAAATATCTAATTTATAGACATGTTTTTTTAGCAGCGCGAGAGTGACTTTACCCTACCAATCAACGAGAAAAGGGTTTTTAATTTAAACAATGCGTGAATGCTATTAGATAATTTCCATCTTTGTTTACAATTCACGCTTGTTATCCTCTCTCTAAATCTCAAAAATACTATAAAATATGATTATATCTTATCATTTTTATCATACCTTCTTTTATTTTTTTAAAAAGATAAATTTATTAAGATTTAATTATATAGATATGTTTCCTAAATATGAGCTGTCGTTCAACTGTTCCATCAAAGATATTATCTGTCAAATTCACATCAAATTGGGTCCACTATATCGATGAGCCCAAAACCTGGTGCCACATTGTCCCAAAAATGCCAATTTAAGAAACCCTAATTCTATGAACCCCTTAAAATGATTCATAGTAAAACATATTATATGATTAGAGAAGTTGAAATGGGAGATTAAGCCTTCCGAATGATAGTAAAAATGGGTGGGTGGAATGATCTGCCACACACTTCTTCATATTCAATGGAGAATTCTGCGTGTGCGGCCGCGAAAACTTTCCCATGCCACCCATTTTTATTGTTTTTGGGAGTTTCTCCCTTTTCCTTCATTCTACACTAGGCTTTGTCTCTTATTACAGGTTTACGAAGACCATGACTTCAGGAGATCTTCGTTGGGCCAAGTGTTGTGAGCTGATCCATCCAACGCACACCATGTCCCATGGACAACCAATCCTACAACAATCTTACTCCACCCGGTGTGATTTGAGTGGGTTGGGCTCATTGTGCGGCACCCTACTAAAGTTTGCTTCTAATATAGACCTAATTGTGTAATAGTTACCTCTATGCATTTCAACCACTTTTTCTCTAATCGTGGATTTAATTCTTTAATATATATCGATTCCTTAGATTTTTTATTATTGAATAAAGCACATGACAATGATTTCTTTTTTTCTCTTTCATTTTGGAATCTCTAGGTTTGATTTAAGAGAAAAGTGATCATGGATATTGTTTTTAAGAACAGTTTTTCGACATTCACTAGATTTACGAATCTTTCAAATAAATTTTAGTTTTTTTTTATTTTTTTTTAATATATGTATTCAGTAATTCTTGAATTTGTTTAGATCAAAGTCATAATGTAGTCTAGCGTGTATCCATTTACACTATAGATTTTGTGAGGTCTCGGAATGAGGAATTGAGAGTTTCTAGCTCAAGGAATAAGAATCATCTTCACAATGTCAGTGAAAAATATAATAATCAATTTTACTTCGACTACCAATCCAAATAATATTAGTTAACAATAAAATTAATGTATCTAATAGAATTATATTTGGTTTAAATATAAGCACTATCTGAATATAAATTACGCTTCACAATCTATCAAATGGAGTGACGGTGATTGATAGCACACTGTAATTTTGCCTTAATTGTCAGATAATTTACTTAAAATATTTTTTGTACGTGATACTTTATAAGTATACAATTCTAGTTTATTTTAGTACAAATTATATATTAAAATTTTAAACATTATATTATTTTTTTTAATTTTTAATTTCTACATTTATAGACAAAATTATTTCTATCCAGAATCAAAATGAGCGAAAATAAATAACAAATTCATAATTTCATCTCATTCCGTTCCACCCTTTTTCTCATTTCTATCTCAAGTTGTATCTCCAAAAACAAATGGATTCTATACCCAAAATGTTTAGTAATAAAAATTAATTATGATGCCTTAATTACTATAGACTATTTTTAGAGCTTCATAATTTATATGTAATTGTGATTTTTTCCATTAATATTCAACTTTTAATCGGTAGTCATGTCCAATAAATAATAGTGTCAACCAATAAGATGCTTTTAACATCAGATATCAAATTTGTAGACATGCCTTTTTTTTTGAGTAATGCGGGAACGAATTTACCCTACCAATCAACAAAAAAAGGCTTTTAATTTATGCGAAGCGTGAATGAGACCTTAGATAATTTTCATCTTTTCATACAATTCACGCCGGTCATCCTCTCTTTCAATCTCATAAATACTATAAAATATTATTGTGCTTATCATTTTAATCATACCAACATCATCATATATAGTTTGTCGGTTACTTTTTTATTTTTTATTTTTAAAAAAGGATATATTTATTAAAGATTTTCATTACACAGATAAGTTTCCTAAATATGAGATGCCGTACGACTGTTCCACCGAGGATATTATCTGTCAAATTCACACCTAATTAAGTCCACTAATTCAATGGGCCCAAAACCTGGTAACACATTGTCGCAAAAATATCTATATAGAAGACCCTCGTTCTATGAACATCTCACAATAATTTTTAGCAAAATATATTTACATGATTAGAGGAGTTGAAATGAGAGGTTAAGTCTCCCAAATGACAATGAAAATGGGTGGGTGGGAATGATCTGCCACACACTTCTTTATCTTCAATGGAGAATATGGTGTGTGTGGCCGCGATAACTTTCCCATGCTACCCATTTTTATTGTTTTCGGGAGTTTCTCCCTTTTTCCCTTCATTGTGCACTAAGCTTTGTCTTTTATTACAGGTTAACAAAGACCATGACCTCAGGAGATCTTCAGTGGGCCAATGGTTATGTGCCCGATCCATTCAATGCAAACCGTGTCCCGTGGTTTTTAAATTGTTGGATTTTTCACGCTAAAATCTTGTATTTCAATTTTTCTTTCCTTACTCTTAATGTTTTATGTTTGATTGAGGTTAAGTCTTTATTATTTTCCCCAACATTTTTAAAGAAAACACGAAAATTGGGCCTAATCTATTCATCCCGTTTAGGTTATTGCTATTTTATTAGACCAACACATCCTTTCATTTCATCTCTTATTATAGATTTATAAAGATCATCACTTCTGGAGCTCCTCAGCGGGCCAAAGGTTGTGTGCCCAATCCATTCAACGCACACCATGTCCCGTGAACAACTAATCCTACATCAATCTCACTCCACCATATGTGATTTGAGTGGGTGGGGCTCATTGTGCACACCCCACCAAAGTTTGGTTCTAATATAGATCTAATTGTGTAATAGTTGCCAATATGCATTTCATCCAATTTTTCTCTAATTGTAGATTTAATTCTTTAATATATATCAGTACTTCAGTTGCATTTTTGTTTTAGGATAAAGCATTTGACACTAATTTCTTAGTTTCTTTTTTCATTTTGGATCCTTTTGCTTTAATTTAAGAGAAAATTGATCATGAATATATATTTTTTAAGAATTGTTTTTCGACGTTTGAATCTTTCAAATAAACGTTCGGTTTTTTAAATTTATTTTGATATATGTATACAATAATTCTTGAACTTATTTAGATCAAAGTATAATGTAGTCTTGCGAGTATCAAGTTACACTATAGATTTGGTGAGATCTTGGGGATTTCTAACTCAATCAATAAGAATAATCTTCACAATGTCAATGAAAAATGTAATACCCAATTTTACCTCGTCAATCAGTCCATATAATATTAGATAATAATTAAATTAATTTATCAAATATAATTATATTTAATTTAAATACAAGCACTATCTCAATATAAATTAAGTTTCATAATCTATCACATGGAGTGGTAGTGATTTATAAAACACCGCTATTACCTTAATTGTAAGATATTTTACTTAAAATATTTTTGTACATCATACTTTGTAAGTATATAATTCTAGTTTATTTTAGTACAAATTATGTATTGAAATTTTAAATATTATGTTATTTTTTTAATTTTGAATTTAATTGAATGTTTTTGGTAAATGGAAAATAAACTACATTAATTTCAAATGATTACAACTCATTAAATCCTCTAAATGTAAAGTCTTTGAAATTTTTTTTTTTTTTGTGTTTCCAAAAGAATATTGTTTTGCTTTCTTAAACAGTGCACTAATCCTTTGAATCCGGTCACAAAAAAATTTATATTCAGAATCTAAATGACCGAAAACAAATAACAAATTCATGATTTCATCTCATTCCATTCCACCCTTTTTATTATTTCCATCTCAAGTTGACTCTCCAAAAAGTAATGGATTATATACCCAAAATGTTCAGTAACGACGAATTAATTACTATAGACTATTTTTAGAACTTCATAATGTATATGTAATTATGATTTTTTTCAATCAATATTCAACTTTATAATTTGTAGTACCGGCCCCCTCAAAATTTTTGAAATTTTTTTTTTAAAGAGGTATAATTATAATATTAATAACTGTCGAGACCTACCAAAATTAAATAAATTTAAATATTATGTTTTTTGTATAACGCGGGAATAAATTTACCCACCAATCAACGTAAAAGGATTTTTAATTTATACGATGTGTGAAAGACATTAGATAATTTTCATTTTTATTTACAATTCACGCTGGCCATCCTCTTTCTCAATCTCATAAATGCTATAAAATATTATTGTGCTTAGCTTTTTAATCATACGTTCATCATCATAATTTGTCGGTTACTTCTTTTTTTTTTTAATTTTAAAAAAAGATATATTTATTAAAGATTTTTATTATACATGTAAGTTTCCTAAATATGAGATCTCGTACAGCCCGAAGATATTGTCTATCAAATTCGCACAAATTAGGTCAACCAATTCAATGGGCCCAAAACCTGGTATCACACTGTCGAATGTCTATATAAGAAACCCTTGTTCTAAGAACATCTCACAATGATTCATAGCAAAACATATTACATGATTAGAGGAGTTGAAATGAGAGATTTAGCCTCCCAAATGACAGTGAAAGTGGGAGGGTGGGAATGATCTGCCACACCCTTCTGTGTCTTCAATGGAGTATACGGTGTGTGTGGCTGCAATAACTTTCCCATGCCACCCATTTGTATTGTTTTCTCCCTTTTCCCTTCATTCTACACTAGGTTTTGTCTTTTATTACATGTTTACGAAGACCATGATCATGACCTCAGGAGCTCTTCAACGGGCCAAGGGTTATGTGCCCAATCCATTCAATGCAAACCTTGTCCTGTGGTTTTCAACAATTTTTCTTTCCTTACTGTTACTGTTTTATGATTGATTGAGGTTAAATTTTTATTATTTTCCGCAACATTTTTAAAGAAAACACAAAAAATTGGGCAAAACATATTCACCCCTTTAGGTTATTGCTAGCTTATTCAACTCATGCATCCTATCACTTTGTCTGTTATTATAGGTTTACGAAGACCATGACTTCTGGAGATCTTCAGTGGGCCAAGGGTTGGGTGCTCGATCCATTCAACTCACACCATGTATCGTGGGCAACCAATCCTACTACAATCTCACTCCACCGGATGCGATTTGAGTGGGTCACGATCACTGTGCGCATCCCACCAAGTTTTGCTTCTAATATAGATCTAATTATGTAATAGTTAACAATATGCGTTTCAACAAATTTTTCTCTTATTGTGGATTTAATTCTTCAATGTATATCAGTTCTTCAGTTGCATTTTTGTTTTCGAATAAAGCATTTGACATTGATTTCATTGTTTCTCTTTCATTTTAGAATCTTTAGATTGGATTTAAGAAAAAACTGATGAATAATTTTTTTAAGAATAATTTTTCGACATTGTCTTTTACAATCTTTCAAATGAATTTAAGTTTTTAATTTTATTTTTTATTTTCATATACGTATTCAGTAATTCTTGAACTTGTTTTGATCAAAGTTATAATGTAGTCTAGCGGGTATCTGATGTACCGAATTATACCTCGCAAGTATACAAGTCTATATGTTATTATAGTTTTGGCAAGTACAAGAATCAATCCCACAAAGATTGGTAATTTAACTACTAATTTAATTCTAATTTAGTAGAGACAAAGAAGTAAAGATTTAATTGGATTGAGAAGACTAAAAGAGATCTTAAACTAAATTATCAAAGAGAAAACTGGAGTTGTGAATTTATGGAAGGAAAACTAGGTCATCAATGATCCAAACACAACCGCTCAGTGCAACCAATTAATTAACAAAGATATCTATTTAGGTTTAGAACTCATTCTTATTTTAATTGTGGTGATTACCTCCTGATCAAGGACGTAACCAAGTATTCTTATTATTATTGTTGTTACCGTCTATTATTAAACCCTAAGAACTTAAGAACTAATACCTAATTTAGCGATCGACATATAAATTAGATACCAATTATGCACAAGAGCTATCTAACCTCGAATTAGAACGTAACAACGATAAGCTAATCCTTTGGTTTCTCAAATAATTACAATTCAAAACCTAGGTCAATTACGTCATTCATCAACAATAGGCAAGACTAATAATTTACGCACAATAAATAAAACTAAACCTTAAATATAATTAAAAAATAATAATTTTTTACATTAGTAGTTGGTGTTCTTCACATTGAATTCCTAGCTAATGATTTAATTACACATCATGAGAATAAAAATAATAGACATAGGAAAAGAAAGCAGAAAGACATCATAAAATCTCCCTGACTAAAGTAATATACTTCTGATTGCATAATTGTGTTGAAGACGGCAAAAAACTGATGAAAGAGTGTGACTGGAACCTGAGATGGCTGGTAGCTGATTACAGAAAAGCGAACCCTTTTCAGGTTAATAATAACTTGTATTTATAGTACCTCATTTTAGCTTCTTGATACAACTCGGACTGGGGCTCTTTTATGATCGTGCGACCATGTGTGCGCTTTGGATGGTCACATGACTTACTGATTGTAAAACCCGATTCGTATTTTCGATAGAAAAGTATATATTCGGTATATAGTGTAAAAACGAATCATAATTTTAATCGATTTAACCCCTATTATAAATAATATTTTCATGGTGCATTTGGTTGATAATAGGTCCAATTGAATATTGGTAAAGTCAATTTGGTAATTGGATAAGTGTGGAATATTTTTGGAATTTAAATTACATGGGAATGACATGAGTTATTATATGAAAAATTTCTCCCTAAAGAAGCACAATCCATGTGAAACAAAATGAACCAATAATGAAATGCCAAGCCAAGAATTAGTGGGTGGTGAAATTAATGAGATGAAATGTGATTGGTGGACTAGTTTGACAATTAAAAGATTATTGGCCAATTACATGTGATTAACTTTCAATTTGTGGCTACTTTATGATTTTAAAAAAGTCAAGGGGCAAGTAGCAATTGTTAAGGGCCTATATAAGCATGCTAAAGTGTGAGATTTCACTCACAAAAAAGAGAGCAGAACCGTGCAACAAGAAGAAAGAAAAAAAAAAAAGAAAGAAAAGAGCAAGAGGTTCGGCCAAGCAAAGGTAAGAGGAAGAAGAGGTCATCAAGGCCATTTCAAGCCCTAGCTAAGTGAGTTAAGTGGGGAAGAGATCAGGCAAGAACAAGAAGTGAGAAAATGGTAAGTTTGTGTAGTAGTATGCTTGAATTTATGGAACTCTGTTGGATTTTGGTTTTCTCTTTTAATTGACTTGAGTTTTGACTTGAATTCAAGTAGATTTGTCTTTAAATATGAGTTACATTTCAAGGGAGCATCAAGAAGTGAAAACCCAAGAAAAGTAGTAAGTAAAAGTTAGGGTTTAAAGTTGAATTTAGTATGGAAATTTCAATTATAGCATGATAAGGTATTAGAATTATATATGGGTGTTTGTGGTGCTAATTGGTGCTTAGAAATTTAAGAAAACATGGTGATTGTGGATGCATGAATTTCGGCCAAGAAGAGGAAATGAATGATTGAAATGTGTTTAAATTAAAGTGATATGATTTTGTAGTAAATTAAATGTAATTGGTTGTATTATATAAGAAGAAATTGAAAAGGAAAGTGTAGAGTGTGTTTTTGTGATTTTGACTTGTGAAGGGCATGTTGTTCAAGTATGGATATGTTTGGATTTAAATGCTTTTGGTGGCCTTAAATGATTAATGAGGAAGGATGTGTGATGGAAGAATGAAAAAGAAATGAAAATAGATATGTTGGAATAAATTGAAGGTTAAAATGGTATTTTTGGCCACTTTGAAGGTGAAGGGAAATGATGTAATTTCACTAATTGGTCACATTTGATATATTTATGACATGGATATAAATTAAAACCATGCAGGAATGCATTAAAAATATTAATGCATGTAAGTTTGAGAAGAAAAAAAAATGGAGAATGAAGAACATATATGTTAGTGTACTAGTTTGCCTATAATTGAGTAATGTTGGCTTAAGTTTTAAGTGGGATTAATTGTGGTGTATTTTAATATGAAATATGGCTTGTAGGTGGAGGTAAAGCAAGTGTGGGAGGGGAAGAAAAATATTAGAAATGAGCTTTGCTATCGAGGAGTACGGAATTGTGACTGTAAAATCATGTTTTTGATTGAAATGTACTTTAGTATGTTTCCAAGTTTGATTGAATTATTTATGACTTTATATACATTTATTTATTTATATGTGTTTTATAATCTAAATAGAATTGATGCCTCAAGTGTATTTCAATTAAGGTATTTTTATATCTTAGAAATTTTGAGTTTATATTCACTTGAGAAAATGTTTATGCATGAGATTTAGTTAAAGGAAATATGTTTTATGTATATTTCATGCTTTTAGATTAAAAGTTAGTTTCTAAAGTAAAGAAAATAATTTTTAAAATCCATGGGTTACCCATCAGAAAAGAAACAAAGATATAGACTATGACCCGGCCGGAATACCCTATTTGTGTGAGGCAAGTGTTAGGAAGACATGTCACTAACCTGGGGGTTGAGTCTATCGTGTCTAGTGAGTCGCCCTCACACTTATGAGGTGTTATCTCGCTATGTGTAGGCGGTGTAGAATTCCCCCACATAGCCTTATTTCAAGTTCACGGTGAGCGGCGCCAGTTTAGTCGCCTTGTGACTCCACTCATATGGTACGACGCCAGTTTAGTCGTCTTATGAGTCAGAGCTTTATGAGTTCCATTGGGAGTTTCAAATATAGAAGCCAAGCCATAAATATTTTACAGATTTTCAATGCAGGATATTAAATTTACAGAAATAATTGAATATATGCTTTGTTTATACTTTAGTATTTATTAAAGAATTATTTGTATGTTATGCTTGGCTAGATTTCAGAAAACAGATTGTAGAGAAACATATTTACCGTTTTCAGAAATAGTTAAAAAATAGAAATTTAAGAGTATTTGAGAAGATATTATGAAACATATGATTTCTCAGCAGAAAATTTTATGCACTCACTAAGCTCTTTTAGCTCACTCTTTGTTTTTATGTTTTTAAAAACTCTCTAGGTGCATGTACTAGTTCTGAGGCAGCCAGATCTCCCGTGACCAACTGATTGGGCTGTGGTCGACGATCGTTTTTGTGATTGACTTTTTATGTAATTAACGTTTTCCTAAATCCTTGGTCATGTATATAAATATGGTAGCATATCTATTTTGATCAAATATCGATGCATAGATTTAAAATTAAATTTGTAAAGTAAATTATAAGAAAATGTGTATTGTTAAAGTTCAGTAGTTTATAATTGAATTACAAATATTTTTAGTTGTAGTTTCAAAACGATGCTACAAGGTTGTGGTAGTTGAGAAAATAAAAATTAAAAGTGTACAGTTTCTTATGCAGGTCTCCTGAATTTGGTAAATTTTTGAAAAACAGGGGAGACTCTGCCGGAAAAAAAAAAAAATCTACAACCTTTCTCTTAAAATGATGTAGAATTAGAAAAGATAAAAAGGGTTCACTTCATGGAATCTTCTAGTTTCGTCAGTTAGGTTATGGGAGTTTTCATTGGAGTGCCCGGTGGGGCTACTGGAGTCTACAGTAGAGGATCCTAGGGTGGGTCCCGTCACTTATAGTGGCTACCTTTACCCGTCCGCGCAACCAGGTCACTCGGATGCCAAAAGGAGCCAAAACCAAAGAGTCTTTAAATACTTATACAGCTTAAAAACACATCAAAACACTCATATGATTCGAAAACATAACAAAAGATCGATAAAATAAGGACGAAATCATATATGAATTTGATATCGATCAAATACCCCAAATCTATATTTTGCTAGTCCACGAGCAAAACCAAAAACAAACAATAAATTATACTAACTAAAAACAAAAACTAAACAAACTAAGCCTCTATCGTAGGGAACACGATGGCACATAGTGCATGCCACAAGCCTTTAAACCCCTAAGTGTTTCTAGTAGGAGGAGTTTAGTTTCCTGAGGGTTTACGAGCTATGATACCTATAAATTCCTCTTTTTGATATACCATTGCACAAAATAATCAACCATAAACCCATCATGAAACCACACCTGTTAAATTCAATTATCAAATATTAATGACATACGAAATTCATCCATACATCACAAGTCACTTGCATCCACACTTAATCACTATATGTCAAAAACAATATTTGTGCCATAAAATCTTGGATGGAATTTGCCTCGACCCTACTTCTCACAAGGTGGCACTCTCATAATCGCTCTAATCCTAAGCGCACATTCTTGTTCAATATATGCGATAGGAAGTAATGTACCATAAATTTCAAAGATAACATCGCATATACATATAAAATATAAAGACGTTCCATTGTTGCAAATTGGATCTCATGAGGAAACTAAGAACAAAATAATTACATTACTTACACACACTCGTTTATTAGAATTCCTATAAGATCAAATAGGTCTTATTTCAGGGTTGTAACGTGGCCATTGGTGAAGGTTAAACAATAAAGGGAATGGAGAACAAATAACCTAAGATCAAATCAAGATACTCATAATTTGTAACACAAAGATAACTCTTTTTCCATATATAATTTTTTCAATTTTCTTGGCATTCAAGCTTTCTTTCTTAATAAGCTTCTGAACTCTCTCTTTTATTCTTTTTATTTCTTTCATTTGACAGAATTCTTTCTTCATGAATCAATTCAATCAATTTCTTTTTATAAATAAAACTTGGTATATGCCTTTCTAAGAGCTCTACTTGTGTTTTCATTATCTTTTCTTTTTCATATCCTCTCAATCTGCTCCTAAGCTATAGAGTATGCCTTATTTATTGTTTGCATGGGTTAAGAATGACGTGGGAGAGGGAAGAAAAGGCTAACTTGTGTTTGGCTTTAAAGGGATTAATAGAGCATACAAATGGGTAAGGAATTAGGTCTTTTACGAGGTTTAAGCATACATAGCCTACATCACTTCTTACAATTCATCCAACTCACTAACAAAGCAAGCATGCAATATATTCAAAAATGACAGTTGATAGAATCTAAAGTGAAACTTATAGAGATCAATATATTTCAAATAATAAGCATGAAGAGTGTATAAGAGTGAAAATAATAAACCTTCTCACATAAACAATAAAGGCTCAACAACTCATTAGGGTGGTCTCTTCTATTTATGCTAGAATTTCAGACACTGTTTTCTCCATAAAGCTCATAAGATGCAGTAATGTAAGTTCAGTTTCAGTCTGATTCCTAAAGTATCAAATTAATATCCAAGAATTAAATAATCACATGTGCATATTCAACTCGGCAAACTGCAGTTGATATATTAAGCTCAGCATGTTACACACAAAACTTTTGAACAAAATGTACCCCCAAACCTAAATGACATTGTCCTCAATGGTATAGATTATCAGATCTAATGGTTTAAGTTCAAAAATTACACTCATTGCCCATGAACATAGTGTGCAACCCAACAATTAACAAAATGGAAACATAATAAACCACTGATTATCCAAATACATAAACGACAAAAGTAAAACAGTTCAATAAGAAAAAGAAAAACAAATAAGGAGTTTATAACGAAATAAAAAAAGAAAAGAAAAGAAAAGAAAAATCCTACGCTCCTAGTCCTGGGCAGCTAGATCATGTATCGCGGCGCATGTCAATCTGCCCAAATCTTCAGTCCGATAAAGCTCTCTCCATAGCATCTACACGTAAAGTCAGGTCGTCTACTCACATGTCCAGGCTATCAAAATGACGCTCCATCAGCGTCATGACATCAGCAACCCAGGCTGGGCGAGCATAGTGCATATCAACTGGGACTGCCTGCGGTATCTGCTCTCCAACTGCAGTGTGCTGCTCCATCCTGAGCATCATGCTCATCCATCTGGAAGCTTACTTAGCATCTACCAGTAACATGTGTAACTGGCACTAACAAAAGAGGCTTACCATGGCGGGCGGCCAAATCATTATACGTACTCTGGTTTATCAAAGCCATAGGTGCTATAATTGTCTTTCCGCACCCATATATATCTATGTCTGCTTGTGCACAAAAGTGAGTGATGAGGCAAGGAAATGGCAAACTACCTAAGTGGGACCGGCCAATGTACTGAATCTCCTAGAAAATAATTTGGCAGATGTCTATAGGTAACTGATGTCTTGCACTGTAGAGGAATGTCGCAACATAAGGAGTGACAGTCGTCCGATGTTGTTGTGGCACCAATGAGAAGCTGAAGAAAATGTTCCACAACACATCGTCCAAGTGCAGCTGAGCATGCACAAGCGGAGCAGAGGTCTTGTTCTAGAACCTGTCCTTATTCATCCTCAAGTCTCCTTCAACGTTCCCATTAAAGGAGGTGAAATACGTTTGTGCAGAAAGCCACCTATAAGGTCCATGTGGGTCTCTGTGCCGTGGAAGTCATTAATATCCTCCACTCTAATGTAAACCTGTCTCCCGCGAATAGTAACTGGTTCTCCTTGAAGAAATGTATGCGGAATCATCACTGCATAAAATTCATAAATAATCTGTTGGGATTTATGCCTTAAAACTTATAAATATAAATGTAAATGTAATTAGACATAAATAAAAATAATAGTTCTTCATTAGAATAAAAGTGTTTTTATTTATATTCATACATTTATATATTGTGCGGGTAACATCCATGATTGCAAGATGTAATTTCATACTGAGTATATGAATGTCATATATAGAAGGATTCATTTTAAGACATGCAATCTAAAGAGTCCGTAGAGAGCAAACAAAGCTGGGTACTTTGTTTGTGGTTGATCTATTGCTGCAGTCCATTTTGCTTATATACGGTGGTCTTATCCTAGACTGCTCATGTAGTTGACATGGGAATAGAGACATCTTATATGATGAGATCATATAGGACTGAACCACGATTTATATGAATTTCTCACCAAGATCCGTTAGTAGATGATATTATATATATATCGACAAATAATGGCTGTATATGGGTGATCTTAATCCTGAGTGTTTTATCGACTTTTTTAGGTTAGATCGTGGCTTTTAACATACCATGAGTGAGGTCGATGTAGTATTCTTGATCAATATCTTCGTATCTTGGAGTTGCGGTTTAGCTTGTAACTGGGAAGGTTTGAACACGATAGTGGAATCCACTACTTCTTATGAGAAGTAGATGAGTAGTTTTCATAAGGGTTGATTCGGGGTTTGAACAATTATGAGCGTTCTCATTCTTTTGTAAAGGAAGATATGATTTAATTGTTCATTAGAGAATCAACAACATTTAATGGAAAAGATATAATTAGAGGGGTATAACAGACATTATGACCCAGCTTTAATTATGAACTACTAGTGGAGGATCATACCATATGTAATGGCTATATCAATGGACACTGAGATTTCAGATTGTATAAAATATATGTAGTTATGAGAATTCAGTCTCGGGTTTTTAGTGGAATAATTTTGAGGTTAATAATCATAAAATATTAATTAAAGAGTTTTAATTAATATTACTAAGTATTATTGGAGCTCAAAATTGTAGGTCCATTAGATCCTCTTATTAGCCCTTATGATTAATGGTAGCGAGGGACACGGTTAATTAATTAGATGGTCCAATTAATGGTGTTACAAAAGTGACAAGATTCAATTAATAGAATTAAGTAAATAATTTGATTATTTAGTTAATGAATTTATAATTAAATAAATATTAAATAATTGTTATTAATTATATTAATTATTTAAAGAAGGTTGCAAGTTCGAACCATGACTAAGATAAAAGGAATAAAATAATAAAGATTATTTTAAGTTCTAGAGGTTAAGAGTTCAAACTCTAGGTGACCAATATTAAATAGGATTTATAATCCTATTTGATCTAGTCAAAATAAAACCCCTAAAGCCCTGATATATATATGAATGATAATATATCAAGAACTAGAAAGCTAACCTAATACAGAAAAGAAACAATGGTATAGCTAAGAGAGAAAAGAAAAGTTTTTTTTTCTTCTTGCTTTTGCAGGATGCGGCCGGCCAAGAAAGGAAAGTAAGGGGTTGTCTTCTTCAATTTTTCTGCAACCACTATCTCTGTATCTGTAATATGCCCACATACGCGTTGTCAATCCGCGGGTCATAGCTCGTAAGGCTTGGTGGTGAATCAAAAATCAAAGAATTAAGAAAAACGACAAAGGTTATTGTAGTTTAGATTTTATATACGCATATATACATTAACAAGATTGGCTCTTGAAAAAGGTTTTTGAAATGAAAAATTTTAAAACCCTATTCTTCATTCTGCTGCGTGTTTTTACGAAAAATCCAAATATATTTTTCCTTCACAATCTTCTCGCTAGTTCGGATGGGGGGTCAGATATAATGGTTCCACTCCATAATGTGCCCCGTAGTAGCAACAAAGGAGTCCTGCAGTTCATCCAGATTGATACCCCGCTATATAATAATGGGTCTTTTCCTGAAATGCTCCAGGCAATCCTTAAACTCAGGATGAAGAGCCCCATGTTGAAGTGGGGGATTCCTAGAGTTGCTAGGATACATAATCCAAGGGAGTAATCTCAATGTAATGAAGAAAATTTAAAAAAAAATGTACATGAAATTCCGCTAGTAGAGCTTCGCACAAGGAGAAAGAAAAACAACTGTATGTGCGTGAAATATCGATTGCGCGACCCTTTATATAGACCTCAGAATGATTGCATGAAATGTCGAGGCAGTGCGCGAGGTGCTGAAGCGGCGTGTGAGGTCTTTGGGCGGTGAGTGAGGTCGAGTGAAATTTTGAATTTTTCCCTGTGACATGGTCCGCGTGACCTTTTGGTGGAGCGAAAAGAATTGCTCCACGTACTGCTTGCTTGGTCAATATTTCGGCGAACCACTTGACCTTCTGCCCCTGCGACCTGGTGGTCGCAACGACTTACTGGTAGAATCTGCATAAATTTAATATTGGAGCGTAATTTAAAAATAAAAATAAAAATTGTAGTGGTCAAAAATAGCCAAAATGACTTAGATTCAAAAGACGACCCAAAACCACTAGAAACAGCCCATAATACTAAACCCTCCGCTCGACAAACCCTGCGCTCGACAGGCCCAACTATAAGCCTTACATAATTAGCACACGACTCAGTAGTTGACGACTCAAGCACACGACATAGCGGTCGACATAACAGCTAGACAAGGTCGTGCCAGCGACTTAAAACTCACAGCCGTTACCAAGCAACTGACTCAATCAATCTTTAACTAAGTCAGTTGACTTGGTCTAAGCACTATCCAGTCAAAATCTATGAGATATCAGGAATCCTGGATATCTCGGAGCACGACATCCCTTGGGATACAGATATAACGAGCATCTATCCAACCCCTATAAATGTAGCCCCAGGCTTCATTTTTAGAGGTCAAGCATTTTTACTCTTAAGCCGTTATTCTAATATCAAGCAACTACACTCGCACATGACAAGATCTTAAGACCAGCTACATACAATATAGCCTTTCATTTTACTGTCACGCTCGATGTAACGTCATACAGCGCTCGATATATATCACGTATTACTCGACATATATACGATTAAGGTATCTTTCTTTAATTCCATCATTTCCCATTTAGATTTACTATCTAACTTGGGCTCGAAAGCTATTTGGCTGGCACCACCCCGGTGTCCCAAGAGCTTGACACTCTTGCTATTATTTTGTAGGTCGTCGTCCCCTCACATCGAATAAAGTTGACCGCTAGGTCATTAAGCGTAGATTTCAGCATCTACAATTTGGCGCCTACTGTGGGGCACGACGTCATTAAATCAACAAATCTTCAATGATCAACGTCGAACTTATGGTGGAAGAATCAAACCCCATTACGTTGGAAGCCCAACTCACAATCCTGATGAAGCAGATGAATGAAAACTCGGAATGACTTCGAGCGTTAGAAGCGGAGAACCAGGTAGTACGTGTGGAAAACAAAGATCTGCAGAATAAAGTCGACACCTTAGCAACATCGACCACTCTACTACAAGGCTTCGGCCATGTACGCTACGAAGTCAACAACCTCGTATTTGCTCCAGGATAGGCGACCCTCGCGATGCTAACTTCCAACACATGCCATCTTATCTTCGGACTAAAGTCAACTGTAGTCGATACCTCTACTCTTGAAGGCGACCAGACTACAGAACTAGTAGTGACTGCAGCCTAGGGGGAATTAGTCTAATAAGCTCCCCCAAGCACAGAAACTGTTGTCCCATCGACAGTGCCTGCAACTAACATGCCTACAACACCGGACATGAACACGACAGGTATAGTAGGCTCAACCTTTGCTTTATCTGACCTTGAACTCGCACCCAGGTTTGCAGAAATGGAAGCTTTGATCCAATGCATTCCTGGAATATGTGCTCCCATAAAAAAGAGCTCGATTAACAGCTTTGCTGACTTGCCCTTCGTCGACGCCATAACACTCATCGAAATGCCAAGGAAGTTCAGCTTCCCCAACATGAAGCAATATGACGGCACAATAGATCCGGACAACCACATCACCTAGTACCGCCAACACATGTTCATGGCTATAGTCCCCAGAGATCTACGGGAAGCATTGATGTGCAAAGGGTTCGGATCTAGCCTAGTAGGCCCAGTATTGTAGTGGTACACTAATCTGCCCAACAACTCTATAGCATCGTTCGCGCAGTTAAACGATATGTTCATCGAGTAATTTGCCAGCAGTCGAAAGCTCGAAAAACAATTGTATGACCTATACACAATCAGCCAACGTCGCGGGAGCTTCTGCGCAATTATGTGGGACGATTTAACAAGAAGAAAGTGTTGATCTCTCACTGCAATCAGGCCACGGTTATTTTGGCCTTTAGAAAAGGACTCCTCCACAGCTTCGACCTCTATAAGGAGCTAACGAAATACCCATTCAAACGAAATACCCTTGCCAAAGTTTGGACTCAGATCAAATGAGAGGAAGATGAAGTCAACTATACTCCGTCGACCTGCAACAGAAATGACGAAAGATGAAGTAGACGCGTCAAGCATATGTCAACAGAACGTAGGTTCAATCCCTACCCAACTAGTAAACGGAACGACAGGCCACGGGATAACTGTGTTCCGTGTGATAAGTCATACGATAACCATAGAGAACCAGAGCCAGAGTCCCCGAATATAATCTCAGCATCATTCCGACCCAAGCTGTCGTAACCATAAAGAACCTGGGTAATTCAGTGAAGTGGCCCAAGAGAATGTCGAGCCTTGCAGATAAGAGGGACTCGACCAATTGGTGTGACTTTCATGGAGACCACGGCCACAGAACAGAAGATTGCATTGCATTAAAATTCGAGGTGGTCGAGCTCCTAAAGAGGGATCACCTGAAGGAATATTCTCACCGACAAATATAAAAACACCTTGGCTCGAAGGGATGAATGTCAAGTTGAGCACATCACACCTCATTTCAAGCCCCTTCGACATGAAAGAGTAGTGAATGTCATAATTGGCGCATCAGAAATCAGCGGAGTGTCGTACTCAGTAGCAAAACGGCACACACGACAAGTAGATAACCCCGAGGTTCACCTCAATAAGGCGGTTAACCCTATGTACAACCACACCATCAGCTTCAACAATAATGAGCACACAGAACTGCTCAATCCACACCACGACACGCTCATAATATCACTCAATGTCGCCAACTACTTGATAAAGCACATCCTCATAGACAATGGGAGCTCGACAAATGTGTTATTTCTTGAAGCTCTGCGAGAGATGCAGATTGATGAGTCAACTATCGTGCGACATTCTACAGTGTTAGTCAGATTCAACGGTGAGCACAAGAACACAATCAAGGAAATCACCCTCCCGATTTACGCAGAAGGTGTTAACATCAACAACCAGTTCATGGTGCTCGACTGCCCTTCAGCAAACAATAGAGCTAATTGCACTCACACCCCCTGAGGTTTGGCCAACTACAGGTAAAATCAACTTTATCGTTTATTAACAATGACACCCCCTTGACTTTAGTCAAAGTGAACAGTGTCAGGGGTATTTTCGTCTTTTTCAATTTTTAATTTTATTTTATTAAATAATAAATCAAAAAATTAAAATAAAATAATAAAATTATTTAAAAATTAATAAAAAATAAAAAAATTAATTAATTTAAATCCATTTTCCAGATCGAATCTCAACCGTCCATCAAGATTAATGAAGGGTTGAGATTCAATCTGAAAATGGATCCAAAAAAAAAAAAAAAAAAAAAAAAAAAAAAAATTTTGGATCTTCGAAGAACCCAATCTGGGTTCTTCGAAGAACCCATCGAAGAACCCAGAGAGGGTTCTTCGATCTCTGGGTTCAGATCGAAGAACCCTTCTGGGTTCTTCGCGTTCGATCGAAGAACCCAGTTTTCTGGGTTCTTCGAAGAACCCAGATTCTGGGTTCTTCGAAGAACCCAGAATCTGGGTTCTTCGAAGAACCCAGTTGGGTTCTTCGATCGAACCCATCTGGGTTCGATCGAAGAACCCAGAAACTGGGTTCTTCTGGGTTCTTCGATCGAACCCAGATGGGTTCGATCGAAGAACCCAGTTTTCTGGGTTCTTCGAAGAACCCAGTTGGGTTCTTCGATCGAACCCATCTGGGTTCGATCGAAGAACCCAGATGGGTTCGATCGAAGAACCCAGAAGGGTTCTTCGATCTGAACCCAGAGATCGAAGAACCCTCTCTGGGTTCTTCGATGGGTTCTTCGAAGAACCCAGATTGGGTTCTTCGAAGATCCAAAATTTTTTTTTTTTTTTGGATCCATTTTCAGATTGAATCTCAACCCTTCATTAATCTTGATGGACGGTTGAGATTCGATCTGGAAAATGGATTTAAATTAATTAATTTTTTATTTTTTATTAATTTTTAAATAATTTTATTATTTTATTTTAATTTTTTGATTTATTATTTAATAAAATAAAATTAAAAATTGAAAAAGACGAAAATACCCCTGACACTGTTCACTTTGACTAAAGTCAAGGGGGTGTCATTGTTAATAAACGATAAAGTTGATTTTACCTGTAGTTGGCCAAACCTCAGGGGGTGTGAGTGCAATTAGCTCGCAAACAATATAATCATGGGTCGACCATGGATACACGACATGCGAACAGTCCCCTCAACATACCATCAAACACTCCGATTTCTAACTAAGTGGGGAGTGTGCAAAATTCGTGGGGAGTAATAAGTTTTGAGAGAATGCTATATAAACACCATGAAAAGAAAATCAGCTTCCTTATAGCAATTATAGCAGTCGACCTCTAAGCTTGAACAACACAGTCCAAAGATGGAAGAGCTCGACGAAGTCCAAATACACCTGGATTTTCCCGAGCAAAAAGTCCAGATTGGGTTACTTCTCAAGCCGGATATTAGAGCACGACTAATTGACTTCCTAGCTAGACACTATGATTGCTTCGCGTGGTCACACGCCGACATGATGGGAATAGATCCTAATGTTATGGTCCACGAACTGATGGTCGACTCCAACATCAAACTAGTTAGGCAAAATAGGAGAAAATTCGCTCCCGAGCAGAACAAAATAATCAACGACGAGATACAAAAACTGATCGACATTGGATCAGTAAAGGAGGTCCACTACCTTGATTGGTTGGCAAATATAGTGGTAGTGCAAAAGAAGAATAGGAAGTGGAGAGTCTACATCGACTTCACAGACCTGAACAAGGCATGCCATAAAGACTTATTTCCTTTGTCTCACATCGACATGATGGTGGATGCGACAGCAGGGCACGAACTTCTTAGCTATATGGATATTTTTTCATGATACAACCAAATCCTAATGCATCCCGACGAACAAGATAACTGGATGACTCCACTGCTCGATTACCTCCTCAGTGATACATCACGGCTAAACCACAATGAGGCTCGCAAGCTCAGGGTGAAAGCCGTCCACTTCAGTGTAATCGACGGCAAACTATAAGAAAGGTATTTCTCAAGACCTTACTTGTGCTGTGTTAACACGACAGAAGCTAATCTCATCCTCAAGGAAATCCATGAGGGCGACTGCGAAAACCATTCAGGAGCAAAAAGCCTAGCAAGCTGAGCCCTCACAGTAGGATACTACTGGCCGATAATGAAGTCAGATTCAACAAAATATGTCAAAAGGTGCGACAAATGCTAGAGATTTGCACAAGTCGCACACTAACCTCTAGGGCGACTTTACAATGTAACATCCCTATAACTTTTCATGAAGTGGGGTATGGACATTGTTGGGAAAATACCGACCGCGACAGGAGGAAAGGTATACATGTAGTCCTCATCAACTACTTTAGCAAATGGGTCGAGGCCGAAGCCTACCAACGAATTCGAGACTTCGAAGTCAAATGATTCATTTGGAAGAACATAATGTGTCGATTCGGCATTCCCAGGGAAATAGTCACCGACAATGGCTCACATTTCATTTCCTTCGAGTTCCAAGACTTCAGCGAAAAATATGGAATCAAGTTAACCTTCACGATGCCTCGATACCTACAGTCAAACGGACAAGCAGAGTTAACCAACAAGACAATCGTCAATACCTTGAAGAAGAAACTCGACGCAACCAAAGGACTATGGGTCGACATACTCCCCGAAGTCCTATGGTTATACAAAACTACTCCATGAGTGTCGATCGGGTGAACGCCTTTTTCCTTGATATATCCAGTCTAGTCAAAGGTTCACACCACAAGAGTCGAGCATGCCTAAGAAAAAGCAAACTCACAAGCACTTTCACACGAGCTTGACACACTTGACGAATGTCAAGACCTAACATCCATCAGGCTAGCGAACTATCAGCAGATGATCGCTCGACACTACAACAAGAATGTTTGCATTCGAGCTTTCAAAGAAAGAGACAGGGTTTTTCCTCGCGTGTTCCAAAACATCAAAGAACCAAGAACTGGCAAGCTGGGCCTGACATGGGAGAGCCCCTACCAAATCAGAAAGGTAGTCGGGCAGGGTGCATACAAACTGTGCGACACAAACGGTTGTGAGATCAATAACAACTGAAACACCATACACTTAAAACTGTATCATTTCTAAACTCAACTCTTTTCATTCATTAGTTTTATTATTATGAGATTTTACTAACTTGAGTGTCGGAGGGCAGTTAGCCACAACAGCCAACGCCGGACCTAACCCTCCTCTACAGGTCGAAGCCTTAAACAGTGACCCTGCTCTCATGGCTAGCTCAAGGGCTTGACTAACGCTTAAACCGCTCCACACACGAGCCAAACCTCTCTACAAACAAGTCTCCAAGCTTTCAAACAAAAGACTTGAACACTGGGGGGCGAAAACAAACGACTTTGCTCTACACACGAGCATCGCACCACTGTAAGCTAAATTTATGAATCTTATTTAAAATTGTCTGTGTCGAATTGCGCTCTACACACGAGCTCACCAAATATTTAATCGATTTTCAAATTGGTTAATGTCGTGCACTCCATTACAATGTGCTCTACACATCAGCTCGCCAAAGACTTAATTGATTTTCAAATTGGTTAATGTCACGTGTTACACCTTTTTGTACTCGTAAGTATATGGGATCGACACAAGTAATAAAGAATGAGTAAATTATCATCTCCATAGGAATATTTAGGTGTTGAGTATTAAAATTAACTAAGCCTATATCTATTTGGACAATCAGAAAGTTTATATGAAGAAAATTAAAGATGTAAATATCATAAACATAAAAACAAGCAAAAGTGAGAAAACATGGGCCAATATGAGAGATTAGCTAAGGTATTTGAATTCACATAATCCATCAAATTGAATTTCATGAAAGTACATTATTGCAATTTAATTATCAATGTTGATGATTGTGTTCATCTAGATTATCCAAAATTCTCTCTCTCGATAAATCAGACCTATTACCACATACACTAGTATCTTATCTCTCGATAGATATTCAAGTGCATGAAAATGCATTAATCACAATAAACACATTATATGATCACACAAGTAAATTAGCATATCTCTATCTAATTCTACCTATGGTGGACATTACATCGAGCACGTTGTGGGCGTCACCTCTCGGTTCATAACACACAACCATAAAATCAACTAAATGCAGGGCATTACATTTAGAAGCATTAAAAGCAATACTACCACTCAACTAAATAATAATCAATCACAGTAAATTAAACTATCAATTCATTCAACTATCAAGGAAAATGATTAATCAAAACCCTAAATTACAAGTTTAAGTCATAATCAAGAAATTACAACTAAACATGTTTAATAATGATAAAAGAGAGATACAATGAAAATCGAAGAAAGAAAGGGATAGAAAAGCTCTTGAAACGTATGAACTCTCGTCTTTTTCCAATTGTGATTTCTTCTAGCTTTTACTTTATATCAAATCCAAGCTTGGTGTTGAGAAGATGACTTAAGGATCGAATCTGCACCCTTTTGTCTCCAAGATGATCTTCTTCTCTCCCTTTGCCTCTCCTTTTCTCTCTAGTTCTCCTCTTGGTCGAGTTTTCTAAGTCCCAGTCGTACTCCTTTTTGTTTTTCACGTTCTTCCTTTTATACTCGAGCTGATTAGGGTAATTTTTAGTTTGCTCACTACTTGCACAAGTCGCGGGTCAAGTCGGGAGTGCCTTGGCCTGTTTTTGAAATTATAACACCGCGACTTGCACAAGTCACGAGACTGCGCAAGTCGCGACCCAAGTCGCGGGTCAAGTTGCGAGATTGCGCACTGATGCGAAAATGAGCATAACTTCCTCTAAAGAACTCGGAATCACGAACCGTAAAATTTGCTGAAAGTTATATATCTAGAACTTTCTAGAAATATAAGGCTCATAACCCAGTTCATTCTGTGAAATTTATTACGGCCTCCGAAACATGATAACTGTGCACTAACAATTATTCAAATCTTTGATTTAATCCACCAAAGCTCTTCAATTAAGCACAAAACCTTTTTACCTATACACTAGAGTAAAAGATCAAAAACAAGCCATAACTACCAGGGAATGGGACAAAAGTAGGTAAAAATAGGTAAAGATAGAGACCCATTTTTGATCAAGAAATGGAGTCAACATCGCACACTCCATTACAATATGCTTTACACACGAGCTTGCCAAAGACTTAATCGATTTTCAAATTGGTTAATGTCGTGCACTCAATTACATTATGCTCTACACATGAGCTTGCTAATGACTTAATCGATTTTCAAATTGGTTAATGTTGCAAACTCTATTAAAAGCTTGCTAAAGACTTAATCGATTTTTAAATTGGTTAATGTTGTGCACTTAATTACATTATGCTCTACACATGAGCTTGCTAATGACTTAATCGATTTTCAAATTGGTTAATGTCGCATACTCCATTAAAAGCTTGCTAAAGATTTAATCGATTTTCAAATTGGTTAATGTTGTGCATTCGATTACATTATGCTTTACACACGAGGTCGCTAATGACTTAATCAATTGTCAATTTGGTTAATTTCGAGCGCTCAATCACAATATACTCTACGCGCGAGCTTGTTAAAGACTTCATAGATTTTCAAATTGTTCTATGGTCGCCATCCAGCACACGACTTATGCTAACACACGATGAAGATCAGGCGATTTGCCTAAAAGCCAATGTTCCAACACTAAGAATTTTTTCGAATAAAGAAATCACAAAGAATCTTGCACAGACACACGAAAAAGACATTCAAACTGCACGACAAAGTAGAATAAAATATTCAAAGGGCAATTCTCGGCCCAATAAAAGAAATTAAAAGGGCATGGTGACCCAGTTCGACCAGCAGCAGTTCTCGGCTCCAAAAGATCTAAAGGAACTTATGCCCAGTTTGACATTAGAAAATAAATGCAGGGTCAGACATCGATGTCATCCCTTTGTAGGTTATGATGATCTTCTCACTGTGGTTCTTGCTGCTGATGTTGCTACTCCTCCTGCTCGACATCAAGTACATGATCGGTCTCCACCTGTTCACTTGGGGTGTCATCGACCACAGCTGTCGCCTCATCTTCCTATTTCGCTACTGCTAGAGCCTTGGTCTATTTCCAAGCTGAGATCGCCCCGTCGATGTCCCAACTGTCAACTTTTCCATCCCTGAATTCTGGCGTAAGGTTGGCTCGAGTCTGGAGCATAGCATCATCCACTATATTCTCGCACTTCATCATCAAAGTGCTGAGTTGGCCTAAGAGGTTGCCAACCTCTATGTAACATCCCCAATTTCGTATAAATATGAAAGTGTAGTTTAATTAATATGGAGTATGGGAATGTGAAATTTATGATTTGGAGGGGTGAAAAATGTAATAAAATATATGTATATTTTTAAGGTTTCCAAGTGAACCAATTGGAACAGTCCAAAACGGTGCATGAAGAAAAAGGAAAAAGTTGGCAGTGAGCACCACGACCAGTCACCGCGACCAGGGATCGCAATGAGCAGCTCGCGGTGAAAATATTGATTTTGGGGCAGTGAGCATCGCGACCAGACACCACAATGGCTGATCGCGATGAATGCGGTAAAATTACTCCAGTGAGCAACGCGATCAGGTGGCGTGACCACAGGTTGCGAGGAGCGGTCGCGATGACCAAAATCTTATAAAAAAAAAAATAAAAGACGGTGGGAAGCTTCACAAAAGAAGAAAAAGAAATAGAGAGAGAGAAAGAGAGACCGGAAGAAAGAAAAGAGAGAGGAGAAAGAAGAGAGAGAAAGAGGGAAAGAGGAAGAAAAAGAAAGGAAGAAGAAGAAGAGAAGAAGAAGAAGAAGGAAACGAGAAGGAAGAAAGAGGAAGAGAAAAAGAAGGAGAAAAGAAAATCTAGAAAAGAAACTGTCGGAAAAACGGTATCCAGGTTGGTGTACACTGATTTCTGAAATCGTTATAATTTTCGTTATATGTTTTGATTTGAATTTCCATATTTTGACGAAATGAGTTTGAAAATTTATTTACGGATTTTGTATACTTATATGTCGTTTACGAATATTGTTAGAAATTATTTGAAAATAATTAGGGAATATTATAGTATAATTGAATATCTATTATATTGTATGATTTCGAATAAATCGTTTTGCGAATAATGTTTGGAAACGATTTTGGAATAATTTAATATAATTATTGATTTGTAAATGATATTTGAAAATAATTTTAGAATATATGGATAGGAGTATTGATGAAAGGTTTTGGATTTGTGAATAATTTTGAATATAGCATTAGATTATTTTAGTATCATTGAATTTCTGTGATATTGTATGTTTTCAAATACACCTGTTTTTACGAATATTGTTTGAAATAAAGATTGAAATTGAATTAGATTTACAAATTCAAGTTGTTGATTTCGAAATGAATAAAATGATTTGATATTAAATATGTAAAATTGTGTATTGTGAAACGGCCCTAGGATACTTGAACATAAAAAACGGATATAGAAGGTTGGTATACCAGCTGGGTTATTTCAGCAGTACTGCACTGATACTAGTGATTGTTAGCGGGTGTCTCTAAAGCAGCCCTGGACATCACACTGATATTAGTGATTGTTGGTGGGTGTCTCTAAAGTAGCCCTGGACATCACACCGATATCAGTAACTGTTGGCGGGTGTCTCTAATATAGCCCCGGACGTCACACCGATGTTACAGATATTAGGCCCATATTCTAGTCCCATGATTTATGTTAAGTATACCAAGGGGCCAGGACTGAAAAGAAATGAATGAAGTTTATCGAAAAGAATTTTGAATACTGTTATACTATTGACAAATAAATTTTACTGAAATTAGTTGAATATCATCGTATTTTGATATATATATATATATATATATATATATATATATAGTTATTGTGATATTTTGTTTATTTATCATTTCTACTAGTTAATATATGTAGATATTAATTTTAACAGTGTATTTATGATATTATAAGAAAAAATGTTTTAGTTGATTAAGAGTTTTGTTTAATATAAATATTTGATTCGCTTTGAATGAGGTATTTGATAGAATATGATTTGTATTTGTTTGATCTATGTTATAAATAATATTATGTTAAATTTGTAAATTCGATTTGTGTACACCCACTAGGCGAAATGCTTAGCGCGTTGATTTTATCACACGTAGGTAGAAGCGGTTCCAGTGAATAAAGGACTGAAGAGTTGATAGTTGCAGAACAAGATTCCAAGTCACATTACTTAGGTAGTTTTATTTAAACTTTGTTTGTAAATTATTTACTTAGCATGCATATACAGAAGTTTGTAAAGTTATAATGTATGATTTTTGTAAATATTTGTATAATAGTTTATGTTTTATAAAGTTTTGTAACTAGTAATGATGTAATGTTTTATTTAAAATGTTTGAGAAAGTCGCACTATATGGCAGAGTGCTCATTTGATTAAGAAATGAATTTTGAAGTGTTGATTTATATATATTGTTTGAGTTTTGACGTAAACAGGATTTTTGGGAAGTCAGAAAAACAGAGGAAACTTTGGCAAAATTTTTCAAAATAGTTTTGAATGGGCTCACTATGAAAAGGGATTTTAAAATATAATTTATTTGGTTTTTAATGGCTTTCAAATTATAAAGTGAGTCAAGTCAAGTTTTGAAATCGGGTAGCGCTCCTTGGGTCGATCCAGATGGGTCGGATCAGGGGGTGTTACACTCTGCCTTGTACTTCATCTGAAGCCTATCGTCATTAGTCGACAGCTCAGCGACTTGTCTCTCGAGCTCCTCCAGCCGCGCCTCCTTCTCCAGCACAACGGCCCTTTATCGCAGCTCCTCCAGCATCTTATCGTCGAGCGCCTTCTTTAAGCGCTCCACAACACTGGAGAGTTCATTCTTCAGGTAGAACTGAATCTCAAGGGCCTGAAAGCGTACGACATCGTCAATAAATGAATTGTCGAGCACAAAAATGTCAAAGGAAATGAACAAGATCTACTTACTTAAAAAGTGCTGGCGATGCCACGATCAATCGTCGTAAGTACCCAAGAGTCTTTTAGGAGCTAGGCGTCGCACGGAAGCAAGAATTGGTCGACTCCTTGAATTAGGGCTTTGTAATAATTGAAGGCCGTGACGCTTGTAGGAAGAGAGATCTCGACACCAGGGCTCGACCCCTCCACCACATTTTGCTTCTTCTTGACAGGCTTGGAAGAATCCTTTACCGCATGAGTTACTTGAGGGGAGGCAGGGGCAGGTGTCGTGGGCTGACTCGACTTCAGCATCTCAGCCACGTCGTGATGATTGGTCGATTGTTTGCACTTCTTAGCGGCAGTTGCCAATGCCCTTTCATGACGACGTGCGATGGCTGCATCATCATCCATGATCTTCGGTTTCATGCTCGACACAGAATCTGAAGCGAATTTACGCTCGACTTCAGAGATTGGAGTAAGAAACCAGGTTCTCCAAAATAGTTCGAAGCAGTGTCGAACCCAGGCGTAAGTAACTAAATTTTTCAACTTTGGACAAGGTGTACCTTCGAGGTTGAGTTCGGCGTGTGCCCACAGACGGCTCGGCCGCAAGTTCTCATCATTAAGTAGCTTCTTCCAACTGCGTTCGATGGGATCAACAGACAGGATACACGATGTACAGGACTCGTTGTTACGGTTGGGAATTGCTTTAGTGATCGCGACAATATATGCTAAACAAGATATGACTTAGAGACACACTCAAAAAAATGAAGCGAAAAGTAAAACACCCTACAAAATCCCACTAGGGATATTCCACGTCGAGTGGACAGTGTGACCATCTTTGTACGGCCCTGTGACCAACTAGCCCCGTGCGAAGAAGTACCTATCCTTTCACTCACGATCGTTAGTCGTGAGGTCAGTTATACGGTATGGTTGATGAGGTCGAGTGGAGATCAAGTAGCGCATTGGCTCATCTTCGTGGCTCTTTATGTAATAAGTATGGAGGAAATTTCCTAGAGAGAAAAGGAGACCTCTTTGCTCGTGGAAGAGCTCGATAGACAATAACAGCCTCCAGCCATTGGACATCAGCTGGCCTGGAGTAATGTCAAAGAAATGCAGCATCCGACTACCTAGTGCAGGCACTGAGAACCTGAAACCCTGTCGAAAGGGCAACTCGTAGAAGCAGGTCCAGTTGCTATTTGCCGAATCGATGGACTCTGTTGACCGGGGCAACCTCAGGTCGACTGATTTGGGGATTCCATAATGGAATCTAATCCTTAACATATCAGACTTAGTAAGCCTGCTGGCAGGACTTAGACCAACAGGTAGGAACCCACCACCAGAGGTAGACGCCTCAGCCCCTCCAACCTGGTCTTTTGACCTCTCCTTCCTGACAACCTCTACTGGGATGTCGTCCACTACAAGTGTAGATAGGGCACCCTTATCATCAGCTTCCAAATTAATAACCCCATAGAAGTAACATGTTCTATAGGGCGTGACTCTCTATCAGTTGACCCCTTACTCGACACACTTGACCCGCTCGACTCCCTTACGTCGCTCAATCCGACTTCTTTCATAACCTCCTCGATTGGCTTCGACATGGCTCCAAATACCGTCGAGTAAAAAATAACACACTTCGCAAGGAGGCAGAAGTCTAACCCTAAAAAGATTACGCTCGACACCAATACATAACAGATATACAACAACTACTTTTAGATACCTTAGAAGCAGCTATACAGTTCCTAAACAAAGGGCTCTACGCTTGACATTCATACATAAGCATCGCATGCCATTTACGCTAAGCACCCTAAGAGTCCATACAAACAGATTTTCATATAAGAACTAGCCTAGACAAAGATATGGAAAAAGTGTCTACAAACACAAAAGAAACTTCTAGCGTAAGAAAATAACAAGAAGAACACAAACATGAATAAATATAGCTGTATATGAAAAGAACGCAATAAACATATTTAATCAAAGCAAAAATGAAGAAAACTTGCATAAAAATGCTTCAAAAGTACATACCTTGAAGATTTATGGAAGAAAAGGCTTGAAATCACGCTAGAATAATCCAGAAACGAAGGAGAAATGCTCTGAAATGAGTTGCGCGCTACAGAAAGAAAGTAAGAAGTGAAAAGTAAAAAGTAGAAATGAGGAAGAAAACTGTAGACCACGAAAAGTGTCGAGAGAATGTTGAGCACTACAACCTGCAAAGATAGAACACATGTGACCTGTAGGATGCTTGGGACACCGGGGTGGTGCAGGCCAAAGTCACTCCAAAGGTCAAGTTAATATTTCGGGATAGATGTAATGAGATAAATAAAATAATAAGAATGATGATACTTCTTTAATCCAATGATAGATCGTACAATAATTTCGTAGGCTAGAATCACGTTCAAGGAACGATGGAGGTTGATCAGAGTTGGTCGAAAATTGCCTTGAGGAGATGTTTCTCAGAGATCGTGAATGTATGATTGCCTGAAATGTTCTCTTTTCTGCTAAAGTTCGCGTGAGACCTCACTGTGAGTGGAGGTCTCACTCTTATAGGCGTTCATACACCCGTTGGGGTGGGGAGGGGTGGAGGAGGAGAGGGGGGGGGGGGGGGGGGGGGGGGGGGGGGGGGGGGAAGGGAGGGGTGGATCATGTTCCCTGGATAATCGGTCCAAATCAAGAAGGGCGTGATTGCCTCTTTGACTTGGTCCATCAGACTTTAATTTTGAAGTCTGATGGTTTACGTCTTAGGTTGAAGATCCATGGATGGATCATGGGTCGGGTTATCATGGAGGTAACTCTGGGCGACCATGTCTATGTTAGAGTTTTTGCCCTAAAGATGTAATTTGTAAATGGTTTTTTTATGAATAAATAAAAATAGATTTCAATTTATTCTTATTGTGTCATTTATATTATATAAACTTTTGCATTATAGCATCTTAGATTGCCAGATGTAATTTAGTACTGTGTATATGAGTGTCATATACAAATGGATACAGTAATAGATGTGCAATATAAGAGTCCATAGATAGCAAATAAAGCTGAGTACTTTATTTGTGGTTAATCTATACCTGCGGTCCATTTTGTATTGTACGGTGATTCTATCCTGAATCATTCATATAGAGATATGGGAATGAAGACACCTTGTATGATGTGATCATATAGGACTGGGCCATGATCTATATAAATCTCTCACCAAGATCCGTTTACCGATGAGATTCATATATATCAACTTATGATGGCTATATGTGGGTGATCTCAATCCTGAGTGTCTTATCGACTCCTTCAGGTTAGATCGTGATCTTTGATATAATATGGGTGAGCTCGGATGATTATTCCCGATCAATATTCTCCGTATGTTGGGATTGCGGTATAGCTTATGGCTGGGAAGGTTTGTATTCAATAGTGGAATACACTCCTTCTTTTGAGAATCAGAGAGTAGTTTAAGGGTTTATTCGGGGTTTGAACTGAAGGGAGTTTTAGAAAACGTTTGATTATCATATAATATGCAGAATTAGGTTTTAAAAATTTTCTTTTAATTGAAAAACTATTTTTCAATCAGGAACGAGTTCCTATGTATATGTAGAAAAAGATTTCATGAAACTACATACCTTTTTCTTGATTTTCTTTTTCTGATTCCTCCATTTACCACCAGATCTTCCGATCTATGACCCGAGATCTGACAACGTGGTGTAAGCACGTCACGGCAAGAGTTGGAGGTAACGTGAAAAGAACGGATGGAGAATCTCTCCTCTCTAGGGCCGGCCGAACCTGCAAGAAAGTGGGTCAGAAAAAAAACTTTTTTCTTTTCTTCTCTCTTTCTCTTGGCCAAATTCTCTGTCTCTTTTTCACTTGTGTGTTAGGTTAATTTTTCCTTGTATAATAACTCTTATATACTAGACCTTTAAGGTTTTAGTTTTGACCAAGTCAAAATATGATTACTAATCCCTTTTTATTTTAATCTCCTTAAAGACTTTAATAATTGACTATTAGGACTTTTAAAATAATCACATTATTTTAATTCTTTTGTCCTAGTTATTATGTAATCACGTAACCTCATATTTAATAAATAGAATTAATAATTAATAATTAATAATTTTTATTATTTTATTAAATATTTAATTAATTAAATAATCATATTATTTAATTATTCTCTTTTATTTAAATCGTTACTTTCGTAACACTATTAATTGAACCATCCAATTAATCTACCGTGACCCTCATTACCAACAACCATAAGGGCTAGCAAGGGGACCTAATGGACCCACAGTTTTGAGCTCTAATAATACTTAGTAATATTAATTAAAACTCTTTAATTAATATTTCACGATTATTAACCTCGGAGTTATTCCACTAAAAACCCGAGGTTACACTCTCATAACTGTAAACGTGTTTATACAATCTAAAGTCTTATTGTCCATTGATATAGCTAATTGCATATAGTGTGATCCTCCACAAATAGTTCATAACTAGAGCTAGGTCATAAAGTTCGTTATACCCTTATATAAATATCTTTTCTTTTAAGTACCATTGATTATCTAATAAACAATTAAATTCTGTCTTCCTCACGGAGGAAGGAGAGCACTCATAATCGTTCAAACCCCGAATCAACCCTTAAGGGAACTACTCATCTACTTCAATCAAGAAAGAGTGGATTCCACTATTGTGTTCAAACCTTCCCAGCCACTAGCTAAATAGCAACTCCAAGATACGGAGGTATTGGTCGAGATTCACATCAACCTCATTCATGGTAAATCAAAAGTCACGATCCAACCTGAATGAGTCGATAAGACACTCATGATTAAGATCACCTATAAATAGCCATCGTTTATCGATTAAATTTGAATCTCATCTACTAACGGATCTTGGTGAAAGATTCATATAAATCGTGGCTCAGTCTTATATGATCTCTTCGTTTAAGGTGTCTCTATTCTCATGTTAACTACATGAGCGGTTTAGGATAAGACCACCATACTTTACATAAAAGATCGCAGTAGTAGATCAATCACAAACAAAGTAGCCAGCTTTGTTCGCTCTTTACAGACTCTTTATATTGCATGTCTCAAAATGAATCCTCTCTGTATATGACCATCATATACTCATTCTGAGATTACATCTTGTAATCTAGGATGTTCTTGCACAATACGAATGTATTACTGAATATAAAATATTTATAAACTAGAATGATAATATGAATAATTCTTATTAAGTCTTTAACTGTTTACAATTACAAGTTTTAGGGCATAAATCCCAATAAACAATATGAGCACTTTCTTGATTCTGTGAGGAAACATGATTTATTATTCATTAGAGAATCAACGGTGCTTAAAAGATATATGTAATTAGAGGGGTATAACGGATATTATGATCTAGCTTTAATTATGAACTACTGTGGAGGATCACACCATATATAATAGCTATATCGATGGACACCGAGTGATATCGGTCTGCATAAAAGTGTCAACAGTTGAGAGAATGCAGCTTTGGGTTTTTAGTGGAATAACATCGGAGTTGATAATCAAGAAATATTAATTAAAGAGTTTAATTAATGATTTCGAGGATTATCGGAGCTCAAAATGCTGTGGGTCCATTAAGTCCCCTTGCTAGCCCGAACCATTTAGGTAACAAGGGTCATGTATAATTAATTGGATGGTCCAATTAATAGTGTTGCGAAAGTGACACGTGTCAGGAATTATTTGAGTAATGTGATTATTCAATTAATTAAAGAATGACAATTATGATAATTAAATAATATAATTATTTAATTATGTAATTAGTCATAAGAGGCAGGTGATAGTTGATATTTTATTTTAAATAGAGAGATAATATAATTATCTCATTTATTAAATAAAATAAAATAAAAAAATATTATTTGAATTTAAAAAGTTTAAATTCAAAAGTTACTGATAATATTGATATTTTATTTTGAATAGAGAGATAATATGATTATCTCATTTATTAAATAAAATAAAATAAATAAATATTATTTGAATTTAAAAAGTATAAATTCAAAAGTTACTGATAAATTAATAAAAAAAGTTTGTATTGATTTAGTAACTTAAATATATATATTAAAAAGAAGTTTTTAATATAACAGATGACTAAACCAAATTATTTTTACATTCAAAGTGCTTGTACGTAAAAGGTAAAAAAAAAAGTGACTGGAGTGTAATACACCCTCCCGATAGTATGTATTGTACATATAGGTGTTGTAATATATTCTTCTAGAATTTATTGTACGGTACAAATGCAAATAAATAAGTCCTTATTATGAGTAAATTGGATGTTAGATGTATTAACGGGCTATAGTGGAATTTATTGGACAAATTCGGAGATTTTCAAAAAGATGTCCAGAAACCCGAAAAATTACGAAAGGTGTTCGAACGGGTATCAGAGACTCAAAAAATGTTCGGAACGGTTTCAGATGGTTAGTAAGGTTCCATAAAGTGTATACGAAATTTAATTATAAGTTTTGGAGAACCTAGGAAGGATTTTTATAAATTTGGAGTATTAAGGACATTTTTGGAAATTAGATAATACATTTTTATGAATATATGATGGTGTAATTTTATTAGTGTATATATATATATATACACATGTGATGGAAAAGTAAATTAAGTGTTGTAATTTAATTGGTGTTTAAATGTGGAAGAAAAGTAATGTTGGTGGATTAATTTTGAAGTGTACAAGTGGACTAATAAAAGTCAAGAGTTAGTGGATTTTCATGGGAATAATGTAAGTTATTATATGAAAAATTTCCTCCTAAAAAAACACAATCCATGTGAAATAAAAATGAACCAATCATAAAGTGCCAAGTCAAGAATTAGTGGATGGTATAATTAATGAGATGAAATGTGATTGATGGATAGTTTGACAATTAATAGATTGTTGGTCAATTATATGTGAAAATTTTTCAAGTTGTGGTCACAATATGATTTTAAAAGGTCAAGGGAGCAAGTAGCAATTATTAGTGTATATATATATACACACTAAGTTAGTGGAGATTTCCACTAAAATAAAAGTCAACCGAGAAAAAACCACAAAAAAAAAAAAACCAGAAAATAAAACAGAACAAACTAGAAAATTCGAGAAAGAAAGAAAGAAAAGAAGAAAAAGAAGAAAAAAGAGAGAAAGGGAAGAAGCAAGCTCAGCCAAAGAAGAAGAGAGAAAGGAGAGGAAGAAAAGAAGAGTGAAGTGGTCGGCCAAACAAAGAAGAAAGAAGGAGGAGAAAAAGAAGAAGCAACCAGTCGAAGAAGAACCAAAAACCAGAGCAGAGCCAGCCGAAGAAGAAAAAGAGGAAGAAGAAAGAAAAAGAGCAGGTCAGCCGGAAGGAAGAAGAAAGAAAGAAGAAAGAGAAGAGAAAGAAGATATCAAGCTAGAATCAAAAGTAAGTTTGTATATTTAAATTCATAAAATTACTTTGGGTCTTTGATTTTGGATGTTTGGGTGATGATTTTGGTGTATAAAATTAAGGAATGAGGCATTAGACAATTTATTCAAGCTAAGAAGAAGATTGGATTTCATTAAAAATGAAATTGAATCAGTAGTTTTGGAATTTTTGAAATTTAATTTGAAATTGAAGTTATAATTAGTTTAATCAAGTTTGATGAGACTGAATTTGATGTTGTTAAGTGAAGGAAATTCACTTATGTTAAATTGATGAAGATTAGTATGAGAAATTGTGTAGAGATTTCAATTTATGTATGATAAGTGTTAGAAATTGTATTTGTGTGGTTTTGATCAAATTGATGCTTAGAAAATAAAGAAAATATGTTGATTTGTGATATATAAGATTCAATTTAAGAGAAATTTAATGATTCAATATATATATATATATATATATATATATATATATATATATAAAATTATAGTGACATGATATTTTGTAAAATAAATGTAAATGGTTGAGTTAGATAAGAAGAAATTGAGGAAGAAAGTGTAGAATGTGTAATAATTGAGTTTTTGTATTAGTTGTTGTATTTATATGAATAATTTATTTGGAAATATATTACTTTAGGAAGAAATCTACATAGTATGAGAGAAAATGAAATTATGCGGAAAGACAAAAAATGTGGTGTAATGAAGGAATTAGAGCGCCTAAAGCCAGTGAAATCAGTGAGTGTCTAAACTATTTTATTCAAGTGGATATTTAAGCTATGTTGTCCAAAGCGAATTTCATTTTAATGATATGTTTTATGTGAGTGTTTAAAGTATTTTATATAAATGAATTTTATGAAGTTATGATTTTATTAAGTGAGTGTTACATTCTTTATGAAAACGTGTTTTCTATTAGTGATGTATTTTATAAGAAATTTTATAGCAAGTTTTGATTTTATTTAAGAAAGTTTTATTTTAGTGATATATTTTATGTTAAGTTTAGCAAGTCAATATTTTCATTCAAGTTGGTGCAAAATCAGATTTTTAGTTGAATTATATTTAGTATATTTCTTTCCAAGTTTTATTTTTTATTTTAAGATTTTACATATATTTGTTATTTATACGAGTTTTAAAATTTAAACAGAATTGATGCCTTAATTGATATTTCAGAAGTTTTAAGTTTATCTTCTTTTGAGAAAATATTTGTATATACATGAGATTTAATTTGAGAAATATGTTCTATGAATATTTTAGACAAAAAGAAAATATTTTCAGGCCAATAGGATACCAATTTATTATCAGATTATCAGCAGCTTATCAGAATTATCAGATTAGCTATCAGTTATCAGATTATCAGCAGTAGACCAGGTCGGTACACCCCATTTATGTAGGGCAAGTTAAGGGGGGGGACAGTTCGTTAACTCCAGGGGGGTTGAGTCTGTCGAGTCTATCAGTCGCCCACAAAATGGGTTGTTGTCTCGCTATATGTAGGCGATACATAATTCCGCCGCATAGTCAGTGAGATGTCTTTTATCAGATTATCAGAGTCACCAGAGCGGCGCCAGATTAGTCGCCTGGTGACACCCTCCATATGGTGCGGTGCCAGCTGAGTCGCCCTATGGATTATCAATTATCGGATATGGGTTTTCCAATTGACATTATCAGAAAAGTTTTATCAGAAAAGTATTATCAGAAAAGTTTGTCAGAAAAGTATTATAAAAACAAATATAGTATTTCAGCTTTTCAGTTTTCAGGTGAGTATATTATCTCAGCTTTTCAGTTTTCAGAAAAAAAGTGTATTTTCTCAGCTCTTCAGTTTTCAGAAAAGAATTAAAGTATATTCCATTGGTACAGATTTTCAGTTTTCAGCGGAAGAAACATATATATATATATATATATATATATATATATATACACACTTCACTTTACTAAAGACTGAAAAACTGAGAATATATATGTTATCAGCTTTTTAGTTTTAAGAAAAGTAAAAGTTTATATATTCTCAGCTTTTCAGTCTTTAGTAAAGTGAAGTGTGTGTATATATATATATATATACACACTTCAGTATAGTTTTTGTGAAAGAGATTTTAGTATAGTTTTTCATTAAGTTTATTTCAGTTCAGTTTTCAAAGAAACAGACAAAGTATTATTATAATACTAATTTTTTTAGTACAGTTTTCGGAAAATAGTAACATATTCATTATTTTGAAATTTCAGTATGTCACTTCCAGTAAGTAGAATTTTGTACAGTTTTCAGTAAACATAAAGGTTTTATTAGTTTTCTTTCAGTATTTTCAGAAAACCAATTCTTATTCTTCTCAGTAAGATTTTAGGGAGGTTAAATTAGAAATATTAGATTTATTAGAAAATGATAACACTCACTGAGCTAGTTAGCTCATTTAGTTTTATATTTTTAAACTAACCTCTTAGGTGCAGGTGCAGACAGTGCAGGGACGCCTAGGACCGGCAGAACCAGTTAGAATATTGCTGTGACAATTCAGAAATATGTTTAATGTTTCAGTTGTAATAATCATATAAAGTTTATATTTTGATATTGTTTTTAGCGCATGGGTATTTTTTTACAAACATTGAATTGTCTATTTCAGTTAATTTGATGTTTAAACTGTTTGAGTTGTGGTTGAATTATTGAGATGGACCAGAAGTCTACGGTTGTTGAGATTTGAGAGTTTATAGAAGTGTTCAAGTTTTTATGCAAGTTTCCAAGATTTGGTAATTTCAGAAAAACAGATGAGACTCTACTAATTTTTTTTTTTAAAAAAATTTCCTACTTAGATTTCCAAGTTAAGAAACGACTTAACTTCACGGAGCCTTTTAACGAGGCAAGCCTCGACTGGGAAGCTACCGTGGAGTGCCGGCAGGCCACCTAACGTGAGATAATAGGTTAAGGGTCTGTCACCGGAGAGATACAATATATCTCTAACTCTTCTTCTTCAACCTCTTCACTGTTCCTGACAACGTGACGTACCCACACATAAGTTACCGGTGCCGGGATATAGCAAGGAAGACGTAGTGGTACAGACAAGGAGCAGAAAAAAAAAATAAAAAAAAGGAGCCTGCAACGGTGGTATGGTTTTTATTTTGTTTCTTAATTAATAACAATTTCCTGTATAGAAAAATAAATATATATGTGATATACATTAATTTTATTGTTCCAAAGTTTTATTGGTCACAGATCGTTTTTGCGATCTGTATAAAAAAAATTTTAAACCCCAATTCCACTGCGTGACCAGTAGAACGAAAAAACAGTTCCTATAATTGGTATTAGAGCTTCGTTATTTTTGGAACAAGAAATGTTTTTCGATGCTCCTCATGTGTGATTGTGTAGGCATTTTTTTTTATTTGACTGTATGATTGTTTAAATTAAATAGTTTAATTTTAAATATGGTTGGTCATAAATGTTTATGGTGTTGTGGATTTAGGTGTTACTGGTTGTAAATTAATTTATTTTATTTTTTCAATTTTTCAATTTTTTTATTATATTTTTTTTTATATAAAATGTAATCAAAGATGAAGATGTTGGAAATTGAAGAACAAGTTGTGATCGAAACTGCATCAACTGGCTGCGGACACAAGGTGCAATTGTTGCGCTACTGTATTGTATGTGCACAAATCAGATTGTGTACTTGCAAGCATTACATGCTTGCTTGTTTAATGCTGTTGTTGCGCTACTGTATTGAATACGCAAATGTAATGAGTTCGTGTACTGGTTTAATGATTGCAATTGCAAATCAGATTGTGTATTAATGATTGCAAGTGTGCTGGTTTAATGCAATTGCAAATCAACAATACTAAAGTGCTATTGGACAGTACGTGAACCCGTGTGCACAAAACTCTTATTTAAGGTTTTTTTTATTTAGTGTGGAAATGAGCTATTGTTCTGAATTCATGAGATGAATCGGAGAGTCTTGAAGAGATTGGGAGATTATGAAGTTATAAGAAGACCAAGGAATGCCTTGGAGTTATTTTTGTAATTTAGTTTTCAATTTTTTTTAAGTTAAATAATCCCCAATACCCAGTCAATTAATATATGCTTTATTATGTGGTAATTTAGTATTGTCATGTATATACATGTTATTTAGATTTAAGTGTGCTTATACAAATACATGTTGATATCATTATACATGCATCATAATATTTATATATTAGCTATGAAAAAGGATTAGTTTATAATAGTTAAAAACAGGGTAATTCTCTTAATATTAATCTAGTTATTAAAGTGTTTAATAAATTTAGATTAATATGGTCATTTATTAAAATTAGATTTAATATGATTAATCACCTAATAAACAAATGAACCAAATAATGTGTTAGAGTTTTAAATAGTTAAAACTTGATAAACACCAAATTAATAACCTGACTTTAGTAAAACATTTACCTAAGTTTAGATTATTCACTTATAAATTTTTAAGTGTTAAAAATCATAATTATTTAGAATATGATTATAATAATAAATTAGTTAATACCCTAGATAACTTGATTAAAATTAGTCGTTTGATCTCGTAGAGTTTAGGTGCATTAACAAGTAGAAAACCCTAAGTTTTAAAATAGTGAGTGGGAGAGGAATATATGACATATATATCCCATAGTCTCCATCATTAGTTCAACACTGTAAGATCCGAGTGGGGCCTCGTAACGGCTTTGTACGAAGGTTAATATCAAGGTTGACTTCCTAACGGATAAGATTTCTGAGGGTATTTTGCGTTTGACCGACCCTAAGGCGGTACTCTCGAATTAAGCCCATGAGATTTGAAATGATGGATTACACTCACAAGGTTTAGATTAAATATGGTTAATCGAAAACCTGACTAAATGAAAGATTATTGAATAATATGGAATAAGAGTTATTCTAGAATATTATTTGATTGAGAATGTCTCGATCCAACATGCCAGTGTCAGGATTATGCTTAATAATAATAGTGTAATAGTGCATTTGACAATCTTTCTCATATGAATAAAATGATTTCAGATTTAATAATGCATCATTATTGATAAGCACATGACAAACCACGTGCCGTGTAGCTACTTTGGGATCATCATATCATATCTTATCTCCTGCCATCTCACGTGATACGAGATCTCTCCCACCAATGCATAAACTTGTTTGTTTTCCCACTACTTTATTCAATTTAATTATTTTACCATTGACAAAAGAATCTAGTGCACTGGGTGTATTGAATAGGATCACTGTAGAAATATTATCCGCAACCGTCTATGGATAAAAGTATTTAACTAAAATCAATCGAAGAGTCTATCTCAATCCTGAGATAAACGATGGACTTATGGTTGCACGTGTTATCATTTGAGCTATCAATGAGTACGATTATATCGCATAGTCTATCCTCGATGGTTTGGTGGTATTCACGTGTATATCGATAGAGGACATCATTTATAGAAATGGACATCGTGACTGCATCTAGCAAATGTTAGTAGAATACCATCATATGAATGTTTTGAGGTATTTGATATTTAAATCTTTATGTAAAGTTTTCAATAGTGGTTATTGAAACATGACTTCTGGACAAGTCAAAATATTTAAGTTCGAAAACATGGTCATATGAGTAAATATGGTAACTTGGAGAGCTATAGGCGGTCTATAAGCTCTTGGGATTACTGGTATTTTTCACGAGGATTCACTTTCTTCATTTAATTTGTCTAGGGTACAAATTAGTACGTTCACTCATTCTATCTTTATTTAAGAGTTCAATTTTAGTTCTTTAGTGGAATGAACTAAAATTAATGGATCGAACCTAAGTTTATATTATTCATAAGGAAAAAGTAAATTAAATGTAGACAAAGGAGTTAGAAATGATACTGTTTGAGGTGGATGATGTTCCAACTATTACCGATCTCCATGCCGTCAGTGGATGATGTTCCAACTATTACCGATCTCCATGTCCAACAATCTTTATTATCTGGTAGGGTCCTTCCCATGTAGGACCAAGTTTATCTATTCCCTTCTTCTTTGTGTTTTGAAACACTCGGCGTAGTACCCAGTCTCCAATCTTGAAGGTCCTCAAGCGAAGGTTTCTGTTGTAGTGTCGAGCGACTTTCTACTGGTAGATGGCGACTTGTAGAACGACTATGTCTCTTCTTTCGTCGATGGTGTCGAGTTCCTTTAATAGTTCGACTGTGTAAACAGGTGGTTGACCTCAGTGGTAATCACAGTTTTTGATTCGTAGTGAGAGAGAAAGGAGTTTCACCTGTTGAGAATCTTGCAGTCGCACGGTAGGACCACAGGACACCTTGTAGAACGTCTACCCATTTACCTTTGTATTTGTCGAGCCTTTTCTTGAGTGTTGAGACTATTGTCTTGTTCGTCAACTCTGCTTGTCCGTTGGCTTGGGGGTACCTTGGGGAGGAGTAACTTAGTTGGATATGCCATTTATCGCAGAAATCTTGGAAGCTGTAGGAGATGAATTGTGATCCGTTGTCTGTCACGATTTTCTTTGGGATGCCATATCGACAGTTCCATATGAAGCTGATGAATTCTTGATTTTTTATTTTTTTGGTACAACTTGGCTTCAACCCACTTCGTGAAGTAGTCCGTTATGACGAGCATATATACTTTTGCTTCCATGGTGACTGGCATCTTCCCTACTATGTACATCCTCTATTTCATGAAGGGCCACAGAAATGTAATTGGGTGAAGTCGTTTAGGATGTTGGTGTGACACTTGGGCGAAGCGCTGACATGGGTCACATCGCATGGTAGGCCAGTAGTAGCCTACTATGAGGGCTCGGTTGGCCAAGCTTCTACCTGCTGAGTAGTTTCTGCACTTTCTCTCATGGAGATCTCTGAGTATTTGTTGAGCTTCGGTTGGGTCAGCACATTTGATTTAAGGGCCGAAGTAAAACCTCTTGTAGAGTTTTCCATCCATGATTGAAAATCTGGTTGCCTTGATTTGATCCTGCGTGCTTCGTTTCAGTCGCGAGGTAGTGTGTCATTGACTAGGTAGTCATATATCGGGGTCATCAAAGTTGGTTCAACAATAATGGGGTTGACCTCTTCTTTAGCATGTTTCCATACGGTTGGCCATTGGACATAAACCATGGGGATGGATCGCTCGCTGGTTATGTCAAGTGCTGACTCGAGGTTGGCTGGGGCGTCAGCGTGTGAGTTCTCCAATCGTGGTACTTGGTTGATGTCGAACGACTCGAAGGATGCTTGCAATTGTTTCACCAATGCTAGGTAGGACATCATTTTCAAGTCCCTTGCTTGGTAGGATCCTTGTCCTTACTATCAATTGTGAGTCGCTTCGGACTTTGAGTCATTTGACCTTCAAGTCTTTGGCCAAGTTTAGTCCGGCTATGAGGGCTTCGTACTCCGCCTCATTGTTGGTGGTTTTGAATCCGCATCTGATGGACCGCTCAAAGACATGGCCTTCAGGTGATGTGAGTACTAGCCCAAGTCCACTACCTTTGATGTTGCTAGAGCCGTCGACCACCAAGGTCCACTCTCCATCGGGGATGTCGTCCGACAATGTGAGTATCTCATTTTTCGCTTGATGCAACATGCTAAGAGTGAAGTCTGCTATGAAGTCGGTCAATACTTGTGATTTGATGGCCGTGCAAGGTAGGTAGCTAATGTTGTGCTCGCTTAGCTTGATGGATCATTTGACTAGCCGACTGGATAACTCGAGCTTGTGTAGTACATTCTTCAAGGGGAATGTAGTCAACACGTTGATGGAATGGAATTGGAAGTAGGGTCTAAGCTTTCTTGCAGTTGTGACCAATGCCAAGGCTAGTTTCTCCAACTGGCTATAGCGTGTCTCAGGGTCGAGCAGGGTTTTTCTCACGTAGTAGACTGATAGCTGCTTTTCCTCTTCTTCCCTAATTAGCACAGCGCTCACGGCTGTCTCGGATACTCTAGGTAGATCAGTAATGTCTCTCCATCCTTAGGTTTTAATAAGAGTGGAGGGTTGGCCAAGTATAATTTGATACTTTGAAAGGCCTCTTTACATGATTGATTTCATTGGAACGACTTGCTCTTCTTTAGTGTGTCGAAGAAGGATTCTAGGCAATGGATATTTATTCTTGACAGTAAGTTTATTCAGTTGCCTGTAATCGATACACAATCTCAATGACCCATCCTTATTTTTCACGAACAGCACTGGAGCTCCCTAAGGGGGTACACTAGGTCTAATGAAGCCCTTATCCAGCAATTCCTGTAACTGTATCTTCAGTTCTTTCAGTTTTGCTGGAGCCATTCTGTAAGGAGCTATCGATACTGGAGACGTACCTGGTACCACATCAATCACAAACTCCACTTCTCTCTAAGGTGGCAAACCAGGAAGCTCCTCTGGAAACACATCTGCAAAATCACACACAGTGGGTATCTTCTGGATTTCAGCATTAACTTTTCTAGAATCAACCACCTGTGCCAAATATGCTTCACACCCCTTTTTGATCAGTTTACAGGCTGCAGTGGCTGAAATAACATTGGAGAGAAAATCCCTCCGTTCCCCCACAATAGTGATTTCTGCACCATCTGCTGTTCTGAGGGTCACTCGTTTCAGTTCACAGTCGATCACCACTTTATGCCGAGTTAACCAATCCATGCCTAGGATTACGTCAAACTCATGGAATGGCAACTCCATCAAATCTCCTGGAAATTCACACTCCTGTATCCGAATAGGACAATTTCTATACACACGGTTCACCACTACACTCTGACCTATCGGTTTACTGACTAACACATCATATTCAGTCGGTTCAGTTTCCAGATTTTGGTGTTTCAGCATGGCATCACATATAGATGAATGAGTGGAACCAGGATCTATCAATGCAATAGCTGTAGTATCAAAAATTAAAATAATACCAGCTATCACGTCAGGCGCATCCTTGTCTTCCTGAGCTCTAACACCATAAACTCGTGCAGGAGCTCGACTATCAGGTCTGGCCACTGATTCTGACACCCCTCTTTGGCTACCATCTTCAGGTCCTGCCTGACTGGGCCTCCTACCTCTGGAAGTAGTAGGGGCAGATCTCTCCGGTTGTTGAACAGGAGTAAACTGATTTTTCGGACAATCCCTGTAAAAATGATCACGAGCTCCACACCTGTTGCAAGCTCCTGTAACTCTCCAGCATTCACCAGGATGCCTCTTTCCACAGTATTCACATAATACAGGGGCTGGTCCCCTAACTGTCCTCCCAGGGGTACTGGCTACAGAGGTCGCAGACTGACCCGGCCTAGCTGTGGGTATGGGCCTCTGCGACTGCACTGAACCACTGGACTGCGGTCCTTTAAACTTCTTACTCTGGGGCTGATATGAGCTGGATGGCCCTGCCCCTCGTCTCTTCTGGCCTGCTTTTCCTTTTTAATTCTTTCAACATTCAGAGCTGCCGAGACTAGTCTGGTAAAATCTTCGAATTCAAAGGCAGCCACCTGTAACATTCCTCAATTAATCCACAGTCTAATTATATATTCAAAATTAATTACTTAGAAATTCAGAATGTTACACAACCTGTAGGCGGATATAGTCATTCAGTCCATCTTCAAACCTCCTACATTTATCCGCCTCTGTCGCCACCATATCTCGGGCATATTTACTCAACCTGACAAATTCTCTCTCATATTCTGTCACTGAGATCTGCCTTTACTTCAGGTTGATAAACTCCCTCTTCAGATTATCCAAATAAATGCGACCAATATATTTTCTCCGGAATTCCTTCTGAAAGAAATCCCACGTTCTATCCTCTGGTCGCACTGTCTGTATAATGGAGGTCCACCACTGGTAGGTATCCTCCTGCAATAAGGATACTGCACACTCTAACCGCTCTTCAGGTGTGCAGTGCATCTGCTCCAATATTCTGTTTGTCCGCTCAAACCAGTACTCTGCGGCAGATGCATCCTCATCCTTTCTACCATGGAAATCCGTGGGTCTGTGTTTAGCCAGTCGCTCTATGGCTGATCTTCGTGGCGCTGCTCTAGCCACGTTCTGAAAGAACTCAGCCATCTGCTGCATAAATGCTGGCTGTACAGGGTCCGCGACTCTCGGACTTACTGATTCTCTAGATGCTTCCCCAGTCACGCTGGCGGGACTCTCAGGTCTATCACCGCTTCCTTCCATTTACTTTATCCTATATAAGACAGAAGAGAGGTCTGCAGATTAGAGTCACACATTCCTATGGGTAGCTTTATACAATGCATGCATATACAGACTCTTTGGTCCAGAAACGCCTAAACCTCGCTCTGATACCACTAAATGTAACACCCCCTGACCCGACCCGGCTGGATCGACCCAGGAACTGCTACCGGGTTTTCAAAACTTTCTTATTTCTGTTTATAAACTGAAAACCATATAATTTGTGATTTAAAAATCTTTTCAAGTGAGCTCATCAAAAATAAACTTTTTACAAAAATTTCGGCAGAGTTCCGTTTGTTTTTCGGATTTTCCAAAACCTGTTTTTCAAATAAAATCTCAAATCACAAACAATTCACAAAAACACTTCAAATCTCAATCTATTCAAATGCGCACTCTACCGTTTAGTGCGACTTTCAAACAGGTTATAAATCAATTCAACATCTACAATCCTTTTTGAAAATGCGAAACAGAAAACATGAAATAATTAATTACAACACATAATTACAAAACATAATTACAAAATCCTCTGTATATGCATGCAGATTTAATTACATTATACACAAATACTTATATAATTAACTACCCCAAAGATACGGTGACTCTGAGCTCTTTTTCTGTAGCTGGTGCCTCTTCAATCTTTTCCGTCCTCGGTATCTTTATTACCTACGCGTTAGAAACAAAACTAACGCGCTAAGCAAAACTGCCTAGTGGGTGTACACTTAAAATAAATGGTAATATAAGATCAAACAGTATATGTAAATTCATAAATTCAAAAGTGTATATAATTAATAAAACTTAAAAACAGTACTTTCGGAAATAGAAATATCTATAACAAACGTTTTACAATTACTAAAAACTAAGTAATCAAACAGTAGGTCAAAACTTTCTGGAAATTCAGTTTCATATCATTTCTTTGTTTTCCATAACTTTTTCTAATCATAAATTCTCAAATTGGCTCGTGATACACATAACAGGGTGTACAGGACTGGATTACGGGTTTTACAGTCGGGTTTCCCATTTCATATGAAATAGTATCCCTATATAAACAGTCGGTTTCCCATTTCACGAGGAAATGATATCCAGTATTCAGTCGGTTTCCCATTTCACGAGGAAATGGTATCCGTGGTAAACAGTCGGTTTCCTATTTCACGAGAAAATGGTATCCGAAATCAATAATCAGAGACGGTGCAGTACTGCCATAAATTCACCCAATTGACATGTCAATCTCCTATATCCAAATATCCCTATACATATATCAGGGCCGTTCAAAATATCATAACAAATCAGTTCTATGATTTCAGAAATCAACGAATATCATTTGAAATCACAATCCAGAAATAGGAAAATATACAATAATTAGAAATTAGAATTTGAAAACACACGTTTTTCTTCGACTGTTCGCAAGAGTAAAATAATACACAAATAATCCAACAATATACAAAAATGCAAATATATATAAACCAATCCATACGAATATATATATAAAATCCATAACTATATTTCTAAACGAACTAAATCAAAACATTTATCAAAAATAAATTCAGAAACGTGTGTACACCAACCTGGATACCGTTTTTCCGCTTCTACTCCTTTTTCCTTCTGGATTTTCCTTTTTCCCTCCTCTTTCCTTTCTCTTTCTCCTTTCTTTCTTTCACCTTTTCCTTCTCTTCTCTTCTTCTTCTTTTCTTTTTCTTCTTCTTTTCTTTCTCTTCTTCCTCTTCTTCTTCTTCTTCTTCTTTTCTTTTCTTTTCTTTTTCTCCCTCTCTCTCTCTCGGTCTCTCTTTTCTCTTTCTTTTTCTGTAGCTTCCTCGACAAGCTTCTCTTTTTTTTTATATTTTTCGGTCGTCGCGAGCATCGTCGCGACCTGTGGTCGCGGTGACCAGGTCGCAGTACTCACTGGACCAACTTCACTGCCTTCATCGCGAGCACACGTCGCGGTATATTGGTCGCGATGGTGGTCGCCATGCTCACTGCCCGACTTTCATCTTTTCATCGCGAGCAGTTCATCGCGATCTGTGGTCGCGGTGACACCATTTTTCATCGCGAGCGGCCCATCGCGAGCTGTGGTCGCGATGACCAGGTCGCGATACTCACTGCCTCAGTTTTCAATTTTCATGCATCATTTCTGGACCGTTCCATCTGGTCCACCTGGAAATCATAAAAATAAACATACTTTTAATTACATTTACACCCCCCTCCAATCACAAAATTTATTTTCACATATATAAAATTAATTATCCGAAATTCGGGATGTTACATCTCCAATGGTGTTCTTTTATTCCCCGCTGAAGCCTAAGGTAAGTTCACATTTACTTTAGATAAAACATCATAAATTTTAAAACATCATAAATTTCAGAGAATGACTTATCCATTTTGCTTTAATTGAGTCGCTTTGGGAAAGGAACAGGCGGAATGTACGTCTTGGTTGCTTTATGGACGTTGGACTCAGATAATGGTGGTTGGCCTTCAGTGAACTGTTCAGGAGGTGCTTGCATGTCGAGTGGGTCGCGCAACTTAGAATTGGCTCGAGTCGGTGCTCGTGCAGTTGGTTGCGCCACTAGCTGTTCTTCATTGGACAGTGGGTCGCGCAATGTAGCTTCATTGCGATCTAGTGCTTGTGCGAAGTTTCTTTCATCTAGCAGTATGTCACGCAACGTATTATCAGCACAACCAGATGGTCGCGGGGTTGGTTGCATGTTTTGCTGTTCTTGTTCTTATAGTAGTTCGCGCGACCTGTCGTCTGTGCGAGCTGGTGTTCGCATGGTTTGTCGCGCAAGGCTCTTTTTTTCAGCATACGCATTCGAATCTGCACCTGCATCAACAACAATGTCATCAGTTACCTCAGAGTTAATTTTATTGTCAATTATCTTACCATTTCGAATAATTTTGAATGTTTGGGCTTACTCAGGTTGACTTTGCTCGCAATGTTTTACATGATTAGCAAGTTAACCTAAATCTACTTCCATCTTCTTTATTGATGCGCCAGTCTACTAAATTTTTTGATAAACTTTATAGATGAAAATGTTAATCAAATCTTCTGTTGATTGTTTCTTGGGCTGAAAGGAAGAATTTGGATTATGAACTTGTCCTTGATTCTGGTTTTGATAATTGTTGTTCCAGGAAAAGTTCAATTAGTTCCTCCAACCTGGATTGTATAAATTTAAGAAAGGATCGTTCATTTGCCGCAGTTGGAAGTTGTTGAATGCTTGTTATTGTTCCTAAATAAATTCTGGAAAAGCTAACCTAGATGGATAGTCATTTAGCTCGTGGCCATATTCTTCACAAACAGCATATGCTTCTGCTATAGGTTGCCCTTTTCCATGTTGAAAAAATAAAATTGCCTCTAGAACTCATCCACCATTCTTAACCCTCTAGAAGCCATCCACCATTATTGAAATTAAACTTGCTAGAAGCCATGCAATATTGACTCAACTACCACATTCAACTAATTGGCTCCAACAACCCTTATCTCCCCAGCTGTAATCTGCATTTGTTTTTTTATTGTTATTTTATTTTTTTTGTTCATCTCATTTCCTATATAAAGGAATGAAGTTTGTATTAAATATATGTGGAGTGGTGTAAGTTGATAAAGATAGAAATAAAATATTCTCCTCCTTCTGTGTGTTTCGAAATTCTCTTTAAGAGGTGCACCACAAGTGACCTCAAACATTCCCATCCCACCAACAGTGGTATCAGAGAGCAGGAGAACCAGAAATACGAAAAACAGAGGCCAAAGACAAATTTGCCTAGATATCAAAGTGCTCCAAATCTATTTTTGAGCATCCCAGAGTATTCTACTCATCCCCACGAGTTCAACGGTGAAAATCTCACCCAAATCGGAGTTCCAGAGAGGCCGCACGTGCCTTTCGAAGTTGGAGAGTGATCCCACGCTCCGACCACGCGCAATTACAGTCTCGGTGAGTGAACTACACGCTCCGGTCATCCTGTTCGCCCGTTTGCGAGATCCGACCCAAGTCCGACCCAAGTCCGACCCAGTATTCGATCCGTGTCCGACCCATTGCCCGACCCGGTTGCTGACGTCACTAACGCCGTTATAACGGCTAGAATATTCCGTCAGTCAAAGGAATATTCCGTTATCAGCGGTTAACGTTTCCCAAAAAGTTTGACCACCCGTTTCAGACGCTTCCGAACTCATTTTTTTGACAAAATCAGAGTGGTTTCCAAGGTTTTGGACCATTCCGAACACAACCGTGCACTCCATTTTTGCAAATTCAGACTCTAAATTAGTGTTCAAAGCACTTCAAGTCTTGATGGCCAACAATAACGCGCATATTGTCATTCCAAAACTCACCAAAGACAACTATGACAATTGGTGCATACAAATGAGAGCTCTACTAGGCTCTCAAGATGTTATGGAGATTGTAGAAGAGGGATATACAGAGCCTGCATCCAAAGAAGTTTAAGGAACCCTGATAAAAGCTCAAACAATAATTCTCAGAGCCGATCGAAAGAAGGATTGTAAAGCAAAGTCCATAATCTATCAAGGACTAGACAAAGCGACGTTCGAGATCATAGCATCCGCTAAGTCATCAAAAGAAGTCTGGGACACCCTTCTCAAAACTTACAAAGGTGTTGACAAAGTGAAAATGATCCGTCTTCAAACATTACGGGGGGAGTTTGAATCCTTACGAATGAAATCAAATGAATCCATTGTTGAATTCTATACACGAGTGATGGTCGTTGTGAATCAGCTAAGAAACAGACATGAGAATTTCGGAGAAAATCTTGCGATGATTATATCCAAAGTTTGATTTCATTGTTGTGGCCCTGGAAGAAACAAAAGATGTTGAGACGATGTCCGTTGAAGAACTAGTGGGTACATTGCAAACCCATGAGCAGAAAGTCACAAGAAGAAGTGACGACAGAGTATTAGAGCAAGCTCTCCAGTTAAAGCTCTCCATTAATGAAAAACGATACGAGCAAGGGGGGACCTCACAACAAGGAAGAGAACGAGGTAGAGGATCTCGTGGAAGAGGTTCAGAAATCAGAAGTAGAGGCAGAGGAGGAAGAGACACAAATAAAGGAGGACACGGACATCAGAACTATGTCCCACGAGGAAGAGGACGAGGAGGAAGAGGCGGATACAACAACCGTCCGATCATTGATAAAAGAAATGTCCAATGCTATAATTGCCACAAATATGGCCACTATAGCAACGAGTGCAGAGGCAAACCAAATAAGGTAAATGAAAGTTCTAACTTTGCAGAAAAGGAGCAAGTTGGAGGAGAATCGTTGATGTTGATGGCACACAACTCAACCTATCAAAACCAAAATGTTTGGTTTCTTGATTCTGGAACCAGCAACCATATGACTGGTAGAAAAGACTTATTCACTGAACTTGATGAGAAAGTTCATAGAGAAATCTCATTTGGCGACCTCTCTAAAATCCCTGTCCAAGGAAGGGGAGATGTTATGATCAAGCAGAAGAATGGAGATCATGTTTTCATCTCCAATGTTTATTATGTTCCAGACATGAAGACAAACATCCTAAGTCTCGGACAACTCTTGGAGAAATGCTATCACATTAGCCTTCAAAATATGCAACTCACCATTATAGATGCTCAAGGAAAGCTAGTTACTCGAGTCCAGATAACGAAGAACAGGATGTTTCCTCTCGCAATTCACCATGATGCGCCAAGGTGTTTAACAGCCATCATCAATGACAAAGACTGGCTATGGCATCTTAGGTATGGACATCTCAATTTTGAAAGTTTGAAGCAGCTGGGAAGTAAGAAAATGGTGAAAGGATTGCCAAACATCCATCACCCTAATGAGATCTGTGAAAGTTGTGTTCTCAGCAAATAACACAAAAATAGCTTCGAAAAGGAGGCAAATTGGAAAGCAACCATGCCACTTGAGCTCGTTCACACAGATGTGTGTAGTCCATTGACGCCGGTATCAAATGGACATAATCAATACTTTCTTACCTTCATTGACGACTACAGCAGGAAGACTTGGGTTTATTTCCTTAAAAGGAAGTCTGAAGTATTTGGTTACTTCAAAGAGTTTAAAACTCTTATGGAGAAGCAAAGTGGCTACTACATCAAAACACTGAGATCAGATCAAGGTGGAGAATACACTGCAGGTGCTTTCCAGGAATTTCTCAAGCAACAAGGAATCAAACATTAGTTTACATCAGCTTATACTCCTCAGTTAAACGGTGTAGCTGAAAGGAAGAATCGAACAATCCTTAACATAGCCAGAAGCATGTTAAAGGATAAAAATATGCCGAAAAGTTTTTGGGCTGAAGCAGTCTTGTGTGCGGTATATCTACTAAACAGATGTCCTACGAAGAGTCTTGATACAAAGACACCGCATGAAGTATGGAGCACACACAAACCAAGTGTGAGCCACCTTAGAGTTTTTGGCTCCATTGCCTACATCAAGGTCCCAAAAGCAAGAAGAACCAAGCTTGAAGATAAAGGAGAAAAGTGTATTCTGGTTGGATACGGTGACAGAACTATGGGTTACCGGCTATACAACCCCGTCACCAAGAAAGTAATCTTCAGCAGGGATGTCATTTTTTAAGAAAATGAATCCTGAAATTGGAATCAGACTAAAGCTTCCACAAGTACAGAGTTAGTACATAAAGGAGAGACAAAAGAAGTGGCTACAGAGCCACAAATACCCAGAGATCAGCAGGCTCCTCAACGTGGTTTCCCTTCACCACAAAGGTATGATGCTCAATTACCAATTGAATGTGAACTCTCTGATATGAGGCCTAGAGGGACACGTAGCCTAGAAGATCTGTATGAAGATACAGAACAGGTGGAAGAAGATATTACTCTGTATTGTCTGCTGATGACAAGTGATCCAGTTAGCTTTGAAGAGGCTAACCAAGAAGGAAAATGGAGAAGTGCAATGGATGAAGAGATTCAATCCATTGAAAAGAACAAGACATGAGAGTTGACTAACCTCCCAAAAGGTCAAAAAACCATCGGAGTGGAATGGGTCTTCAAGACAAAAAGAAATACCAAAGGAGAAGTCCAGAGATACAAAGCAAGACTTGTAGCAAAAGGCTATAAGCAAAAAGAAGGAGTTGATTACGGAGAAGTCTTTGCCCCAGTTGCCAGACTAGAGACCATCAGATTGCTAATATCTTTGGCAGCCCAGAGAAGTTGAAAAATTTACCAACTTGATGTAAAGTCAGCATTCCTGAATGGTTTTCTTGAAGAAGAAATCTATGTGGAACAACCACCTGGATATGTGAAGAAAGGCAGAGAAGATAAAGTATACAGACTGAAGAAAGCTCTATATGGTCTGAAGCAAGCACCTCGCGCATGGAACGTGAGGATTGATGATTACTTCCAGAAAAACGGATTTGATAAATGTCCGTATGAGCATGCACTATATTTGAAGAAAGAAACTGATGGAAGTTTGTTATATGCATGCCTATATGTTGATGATTTGATCTTCACCGGTAACAATCCAGCCATGTTTGAAGATTTCAAGCTGAGAATGGTGAAAGAATTTGAGATGACTGACATTGGTCTAATGGCTCATTTACTCGGAATTGAAGTTGTGCAGAGTGAAAAAGGTATTTTCATCTCCCAGAGTATCTATGCTAAAGAAATTCTGAAAAGATTTGGTATGGAAAAATGTAATCCTGTTACAACTCCAGTAGAAATAGGATTAGAGTTAAGAAAAAATGAAAGAGGAGATGTTGATCCGACCTATTTCAAGAGCTTGGTTGGAAGTCTAAGATACTTAACGTGTACCAAGCCAGATATACTCTATGGAGTTGGATTAGTTAGTAGATACATGGAGACTCCTGATCAGTCTCACCTAAATGCAGCAAAGAGGATACTCCGTTATATAAAAGGTACCATTAATAATGGTATGTTGTATACAAAATGTGAAGATTGTAGGTTGACTGGCTATTTAGATAGTGAGTGGGGAAGAGATCTGGATGAACGTAAAAGCACGACAGGTTTTATGTTTTTTATGGGGGATACAGCATTTACATGGTCATCCAAAAAGCAAGCTATTGTGACACTGTCATCATGTGAAGCTAAGTACGTTGCTGCATGCTCAGCTGTCTGTCACAGTATATGGATCAAGAATGTGTTGGAGTACTTAGGATTTCCACAAGTTAATCCTACAGAGGTCTACATCGACAATCGGTCAGCGATTGCATTAGCAAAGAATCCAGTATTTCATGAGAGAAGCAAACACATTGATACGCGGTATCATTTTATCAGAGAGCATGTGAAGAACAAAGAGGTGGAACTAGTCTCTTGCAGGACATATGATCAGGTTGCTGATATTTTCACTAAGCCACTCAAACATGATATGTTTTCAAGACTGAAGTCCATGCTAGGTATGATGAAACAATGAGAGTCAAGTTTAAGGGGGGATGTTGAAGAAATAAACTTGCCTCTAGAACTCATCCACCATTCTTGACCCTCTAGAAGCCATCCACCATTGTTGAAATTAAACTTGCTAGAAGCCATGCAATATTGACTCAACTACTACATTCAACTAATTGGCTCCAACAACCCTTATCTCCCCAGCTGTAATCTGCATTTGTTTTTTTATTGTTATTTAGTTTTTTTTTGTTCATCTCATTTCCTATATAAAGGAATTAAGTTTGTATTAAATATATGTGGAGTGGTGTAAGTTGATAAAGAGAGAAATAAAATCTTCTCCTCCTTCTGTGTGTTTCGAAATTCTCTTTAAGAGGTGCACCACAAGTGACCTCAAACATTCCCATCCCACCAACATTCCAGTCATCATCGTCTTGAGCATTCTTGTTAAATCTGCAACCTGCATAGGAAGTTCGTTATTAGAATTATCTCATGAATTTAAGCTCGCTTACCTCAAACACTCTTTTGTTAAGATTTTGTACCCAACATCTTCTACAAATCATAAGTTTGATCGGCATCATACCACTTGCAGCATTGTCCTCCAATGCTTGACAATATTGGGTTAGTCCATCATAAAAGAAATGATTTTGCAATTGTAATGGATAATGATGATAAGGACAATAAATTAAGAGCATTTAAGAACACTCCCAAGCTTTATGGAACTGTTCAACCTCAGCTTAGGATAACATAGCTATTTTACTCTGCACCCTGTAGTTTTCTGATTTGAATAAAACTTACTTATGAATTTGTTATAAGCAGCATCTCAAGTGGTTACTGATCTAGATGGTAAGGACATAAGCCATACCTTAGCTCTGTCTTTCATGGTGTATAGGAAAAACCTCATTTGCAACTAATCTTCTGTTAACCCTTGCAAAGGAAAGGTTTGAATGGTATGATACAAGTCACGAATGAAAGTAAGAGGATCATCACTAGCCAACCAATGGAAAAATGGGAGCATGTGGAAGTGGATCGTTTTGAGCTCATAGTTCCTATACGATGCACCAGGTAGGATGCAGGATGGTGATGTCCACGACAGGATGAGCATAGTCCTTTATAAGATACAGTGGTGCGAGATCCATCTCGAATGAGAGTAAAGTCATATAACTGTGCTTAGATTCAGATTTAATATCTGACACTTCAAGTTCTCACCTAGCAGTATGCCTCCACAATTGGTTGATGTTATTGTTTAATGGCAATAGATATTGATCCAATGACCGCCTTCCTTGCATTCAACTATAAACCTACTAAATAAAAAAGGACAAAATTTAAAAAAAAAAATTAAAAATTGCAACTAAACAAAAATTAAAATAATAATTAAATTTATCAATCCCTGTCAACGGCACCAAAAACTTGATGTACCAAATTAAAACCCTAAGAACTTAAGAACCAATACCTAATTCAATGATAAACATATAAATTAGATACCAGTTATTCACAAGAGCTATCTAACCTCGAGTTAGCACGTAATAACGATAAACTAATCCTTTAATTTCTCAAATAATTACAATTCAAAACCTAAGTCAATTACGTCATCTTCATCAACAATAGGTAAGAATAATAATTTACTAACAGTGAATAAAACTAAATCTTAAATAGAATTAAAAATAATAATTGTTTACATGCGCAGTTGGTGTTCTTCAAATTGAATTGCTAGCTGATGATTTAGTTACACATCATGGGAATAAAAATAATAGACATAGGAGAAAAAGCAGAAAAACATCAAACAATCTCCTTAACTAAAGTAATATTCTTCTTATTGCGTAATCGTGTTGAAGACGATGAAAAATTGATGAAAGAGCGCGATTGGAACCTGAGATGGCTGGTAGCTGATTATAGAAAAGCGAACCCTTTTCAAGTTAATAATAAATTGTATTTATAGTACCATATTTTAGCTTCCTGATACAACTCGGACTGGGGCTCTTTTATGATCACGCGACCATGTGTGCGGTCTGGATGGTTGCGCAACTTACTAATAGTGGCTACCTTTACCCGTCCGCGCAACCAGGTCTTTAAATACATGTATAGCTTAAAAACACATCAAAACACTCATATACTTCGAAAACATAACAAAAGAATGATAAAATGAGGACGAAATCACATGAATTTAATAATGTCAGTATCCATTTACACTATATATTTGGTGAGATCTTGGAATGAGGATTTCTCTAACTCAATCAATAAGAATTATCTTCACAATGTCAATGGAAAATGTAATACCCAATTTTATGTCGTCTACAGTCAAGATAATATTAGATAACAATTAAATTAATGTATCAAATATAATTATATTTGATTCAAATACAAGCACTATCCGAATATAAATTACACTCACAATCTATCATATGGAGTGGCAATGATTTATAACACAACGTTATTTTTGTCCTAATTGTAAGATATTTTACTTAATATATTTTTGTACATTATGCTTTGAAAGTAAATAATTCTAGTTTATTTTAGTAGCAATTATATATCAAAATTTTAAATATTATGTTTTTTTTAATTTTAAATTTAACTGAATGTTTTTGGTAAATGGAAAATAAAATACATTAATACACAAACAAATTTATATCCAGAATCCAAATGACCGAAAACAAACAACACATTCATGATTTCGTCTCATTCCATTCCACCCTTTTTCTCATTTCTTTCTCAAGTTGACTCTCCAAAAAGTTATGGATTCTATATCCAAAATGTTCAGTAAAAGAATTACTTATGACGCCTTTATTAGAGTAATAAATATATGTATTATTCATGTATTACTATTTATGTAATTAATTAGTTTTGCAAGGTTAGTTTAGTCTTTTTATTAGTTTGTATATATATTCTTCTTTCTTGTAACCTAACACTATTCTTCAATGCAAGGAAACCCTAATAGTTTTCTCTCTCAAATCTCTCTCATTTGTTCTTCATTTCTTTAGATTGTTCACATGGTATCAGAGCTTTGGAACTTAGTTTGATGTCATCCACAGCTTTCGCGGATCCAACTCCGCGGTGAGTTGGCTGGGGGGTTGCAGGGGGGCAGCGCGCCACCTGCTCGGGGTTCGGGGCAGAGCCCCGAAAAAAATTTTTCGATCTGTTTTCGCATCGCATCTGTTTTCGCATCGCATCGTACTGGTATTCCTTCCGCATCTCTTCGATTTTGATAATTTTTGGATTTTCGTATGAATTGCAGTTTCTAGGGTTTCACAGATTTTGCATTTGGGGGTTTTTGTTGTATTTTGCATCTGTTGAATTTTGTTTGATAGATTATTGTGATTTTATAATGGATGGTGGTAGAGAGGATTCACTTCAGGCCATTAGTGCAAAATTAGATGGCAGAAATTATTCTTATTGGAGTTATGTGATGAAGAATTTTCTAATTGGGAAAAAGAAGTGGAATTATATTTCGGGTGCATCTATTAAACCCACAGATGATAAGGTAGAGAATTTTGCACAGCTTGTTGAGAATTGGCAAGTAGATAATTCGAAAATTATCACATGGATAAACAACTCTGTTGAGCACTCCATAGGCACACAATTAGCAAAGTATGACACTGCTAAAGAGGTGTGGGAACACTTGTCCAGACTGTATACACAGTCTAATTTTGCAAAGAAATATCAGTTAGAATCTGATATTCGAGCTCTTCAACAAAAGGATATGACTGTACAAGAGTTCTATTCTGCAATGTCAGATCTTTGGGATCAATTAGCTCTTACAGCATCTGCAGAACTGCGAGCATGTGCACCTTATATTGCTAATAGAGAGGAGCAACGTTTAGTTCAGTTCTTGATGGCTCTCCGTGATGATTTTGAGGGCCTTCGTGGCTCAATATTGCATCGTTCTCCGCTTCCTTCTGTTGATTCAGTAGTGAGTGAACTCTTGGCTGATGAGATACGCCTCAAGTCTCAGTCAGGAAAAGGAATTCTTCCAATACCTACTCAGTCAGTTTTGGCAGTCCCATCTAGACCTCATGCTTCCTATGAGAACAAACCATACTCAAGGGTTGGTTTTGATGAATGCAGTTTTTGTAAGCAGAAGGGTCACTGGAAGTCTCAATGTCCTAAATTGGGCAATAGAGCGCAGCAATCACAGCAGCAGAAATATCAGTTCAAGCCTCCACAGTCTGTCAACCAATCACAACCACGGACATATCGACCTCCACAGTTTAATACTGCAGCATTTGTGCCATCACCAGATTCCATTGGATTTGGATCACCATCCTCAACTCCCACACTTGCATCCCTTTCTGAACAACTTCAGAAACTTATTGCTGCACAGTCGCATGCTATGTCTGTCTCCTCTCCGATAGGTCAGTCGCCTCCTAGTACTTCAGGTATGTCTTCCTCCGTATGGGTTTTAGATTCGGGAGCCTCACATCATATGTCTCCTAATTCGAAATTTTTTGTTTCTTTATGTCCTGTATCATTTACTTCTGTTACAACTGCTGATGGCACTCCTATGCCATTAGCAGGAGTTGGTTCAGTTGTTACATCTCAGTTATCTCTTTCTAATGTCTATCACATTCCTAAACTTACAATGAATCTTGTTTCGGTTAGTCAATTGTGTGATTATGGTTACTCAGTGTCCTTTACTTCTACTTCTTGTCATGTGCAGGATCTACAATCCAAGAAGCTGATTGGGATAGGCCGTAGAAGTGGGGGATTATATGTTTTGGATGAGCTGAAGCTACCAGTATTTGCAGCTCCCAGTGTTGATTTGTCTTCTTTTCGCTTGTGTCCTTCGTCCTCTAGTTTTTATTTATGGCATTCTCGTCTTGGTCATGTTTCAGCTTCCCGCTTGAGATTCTTAGCTTCAATGGGAACCTTAGGGAATTTGCAAACTCATGATATTTCAGATTGTAGTGGTTGTAAACTTGCTAAATTTTCTGCTTTGCCTTTTAATCGAAGTAACTCTTGTTCTCTTGCACCTTTTGACTTAATTCACTCTGATGTATGGGGGCCTTCTCCAATTGCTACAAAAGGAGGGTCTCGATATTATGTTTCGTTTATTGATGATTGCACTCGTTTTTGTTGGGTTTATCTTATGAAACATCGTTCTGACTTCTTTAGCATTTATAGTAATTTTCGAGCTCTTGTAAAAACTCAACACTCTGCTGTTATTAAGTGTTTTAGATGTGACTTAGGTGGTGAATATACATCTAATAAATTTTGTGAATTACTTGCTTTGGATGGAACTGTTCACCAATCTTCTTGTACAGACACTCCTGAACAAAATGGTGTTGCTGAAAGAAAACATAGACACATTGTTGAAACTGCTCGTTCTCTTTTGTTGTCTTCTTCTGTTCCTAGTGAGTTCTGGGGAGAAGCAGTTCTTACTGCAGTCCATGTCATCAATAAAATCCCATCGTCTCTCACTTCAGGTTTGTCCCCTTTTGAAAAATTATATGGGAATGCTCCTGATTATTCTCTCTTGCGAGTTTTTGGCTCTACTTGTTTTGTCCTTCGTCCTCATGTAGAGCGTACAAAATTATCGTCTCGCTCTGCCATTTGTGTGTTCCTTGGTTATGGTGAGGGACAAAAGGGATATCGTTGTTTTGATCCTGTTTTGAAAAAGTTATATGTATCTCGTCATGTTGTGTTTCTTGAACATATACCTTTCTTTTCTATTCCTGCTGCTGCTCACAATATCACCAAATCTGATCTCATTCATATTGATCCATTTTCTAATCATACTGATAGTCTCTCTCCGCAGGTTCCTTCTAACACAACTTCTGATTCCTCTATTGTTCCTATAGTTCCTTTTCCACTCCATTCTTTTCGCAGGGCTCGCACACTTGATTCTGCAGATACTGGTGCCTCATCGTCTCCTGTTGATACTCCCTCTCCACCTACAGTCTACCCAACACCTTCTGCCATTGTGGATCCTTCTCCTCGTTATCCTCAGCGTACTCGTAAGTCTACTCAACTCCCAGATTTTGTTTACTCTTGTTATTCCAATTCTTTCTCTTCCTTTTTAGCATCAATTCACTCTCTCTCTGAGCCCTCATCCTATAAAGAGGCAGTTCTTGATCCACTGTGGCAGCAAGCTATGAATGAGGAACTTTCTGCTTTGCATAAAACAGATACTTGGGATTTGGTTTCTTTACCTCCTGGTAAACGTACAGTTGGTTCTCGTTGGGTATATAAGATCAAAACGAAGTCTGATGGGTCTGTTGAGCGTTACAAAGCTAGATTGGTTGCAAAGGGGTTCTCTCAACAATATGGTATGGACTATGAGGAGACCTTTGCCCCTGTTGCAAAGATGACTACTGTTCGTACTCTTATTGCAGTTGCATCTATCCGTCAGTGGCATATCTATCAGATGGATGTCAAAAATGCTTTCTTGAATGGTGATTTGCATGAAGAAGTGTACATGGCTCCACCACCTGGTGTCTCCCATAATCCTGGAGAAGTTTGCAAGCTTAAGAAATCTTTATATGGTCTCAAACAGGCTCCTCGAGCTTGGTTTGAGAAGTTTTCTACTGTTATCACTTCTCTTGGGTTTTCTTCCAGTAATCATGACTCGGCTCTTTTTGTCAAATGTACCAATGCTGGTCGTATTTTGCTCTCTCTATATGTTGATGATATGATTATTACTGGTGATGATGTTGATGGGATTGCAGTGCTAAAGTCAGAATTAACCCGTCAATTTGAAATGAAGGATCTGGGTTCTTTGCGGTACTTTTTGGGTATAGAAGTTGCAGTTTCTCCGAAAGGTTATCTTCTCTCTCAGTCCAAGTACACCACTGAAATTCTTGAGCGTGCTCCTCTCACTGATACTAGGACTGCTGATACTCCATCTGAGCTCAATGCTCGGTACTCTCCTTCTGATGGTACTCCCTTGTCAGATCCTACATTGTATCGCACTATTGTCGGCAGTCTGGTCTACCTTACTATCACTCGTCCAGATATTGCCTATGCTGTTCACATTGTCAGTCAGTTTGTTGCCTCTCCCACTACCATCCATTGGGCGGCGGTCCTTCGTATTTTACGGTATCTACGGGGTACTATCTTTCAAAGTCTTCTACTTCCGTCCACCTCGTCCTTACAGCTGCGTGCCTATTCTGATGCTGATTGGGGCCATGATTCCACTGATCGTAAGTCTGTTACTGGTTTCTGTATCTTTTTGGGTGATTCTCTTATTTCATGGAAGAGTAAGAAACAAACTGTTGTTTCTAAATCTTCTACTGAAGCAGAGTATCGTGCTATGGCATCTACTACCACAGAGATTGTTTGGTTACGCTGGTTACTAGCTGATATGGGTGTTCATCTTTCCCACCCGACTCCGATGTTTTGTGACAATCAGAGTTCTATTCAAATTGCTCATAACTCAGTTTTTCATGAACGAACCAAGCACATTGAGATTGATTGTCATTTTACTCGCCACCACCTTAAGCATGACACTATTACATTGCCGTTTGTTCCTTCTTCCTTGCAGCTTGCAGATTTCTTTACCAAGTCGCATACTATTTCACGTTTTCGTTTTCTCGTTGGCAAACTCTCGATGCTTTCTGCTGCCGCATCGTGAGTTTGTGGGGGGATATTAGAGTAATAAATATATGTATTATTCATGTATTACTATTTATGTAATTAATTAGTTTTGCAAGGTTAGTTTAGTCTTTTTATTAGTTTGTATATATATTCTTCTTTCTTGTAACCTAACACTATTCTTCAATGCAAGGAAACCCTAATAGTTTTCTCTCTCAAATCTCTCTCATTTGTTCTTCATTTCTTTAGATTGTTCACAGCCTTAATTACTATAGGATATTTTCAGAACTTCATAATTTATATGTAATTTTAATTTTTTCAATTAATATTTAACTTTATAATTGGTAGTCATGTCCAGTACCAATATGATGTTTCCAACATCAGATATCTTATTTGTAGTCATGCCTTTTTTGAGTAACGCGGGAATGAATTTAACCTACCAATCAATTAAAAAGGTTTTTAATTTATACTATACATGAATACTATTATAAACAAAGATGACAATTCACGCTGGTTATCCTCTCTCCCAATCTCATAAATACTATTAATAGTGGGATATTATTAAAATTACTCGTATAGTTTAGTATATTAATCAAAATTCCACATCAATTTTATTTATTGTCAAAATTCCCAACAAAATTTTATTTTATAGTTAATTTTTTCTTTACCATCAGTTTTAATTACTAAAATACCATTGACCATGAACTTTTATATTAGGGATATTATTAAAATCTGGCTCTAGTTTGGTGTACTAGTCAAAATCCCCCCTAGATTTATTTATGGTAAAAATCTACCCCATAGTTTCATTTTATAGTCAATTTTCCTTCTACTGTTAGTTTTAATTATTAAATTACCCTTAACCGTTGACTTTTATGTTAGAATTTTTAGGGAACCAGGGGTATAAGGTATGTGTGTGTGTGTGTATATATATATATTAAATTAAAATATCTTAATTTATAATATCAATGAATCTCTACCATCCATCACATGATGAACGGTAGATATCAAATATAAAATATTAAACAATTAAAATATTAAACATAAATTAAAAAATTAAAAAATCTATGAAGATAAACAGTGGAGGTCCATTTTTTTTAAAAAAATTTAAAATTTTTATTTATTTCTTATTTTTTGTGTATTGTTTTTAAAAAACTTTTGTGTTTATGATATCTACCCTCCATCTATAGAGATGGACGGTGGAAATCCATTTTTTTTATTTTTATTTTATTTTTAATATTTAATCTTTATCATCCATCATATGATGGACGGTAGAGATTCATTGATATTATAATTAAAAAAAATATAATTTAATATATATAGGCATTTACCTTTATACCCTTTGTGCCTTAAAAACTTTAACCGAAAGGTTAACAGTTAAGATTATTTTGATAATTAAATTTGACGATAAGGGGGGAAATTGACTATAAAATGAAACTAGCGTGAGATTTGGAGTAGAACACCAAACTAGAGGGGAATTTTAATAATATTCTTTACATAAAAGTTAACAGTCAATGATATTTTGGTAATTAAAACTGACGATAAGGAAAAATTGATTATAAAATAAAATTATAGGGAGATTATGGCCATTAATAAAACTAGAGCGAACATTTTAACTAGCACACCCACTAGAGGGCAGATTTTATAATATCCATAAATTATTATTGTGCTTATCATTTTAATCCTACCAACCATCATCATCATTTGTCCGTTACTTTTTTCTTTTTTTTTTCTTTTTCAAATAAGGAAATAGTTTTATTATACAGATATGTTTCCTAAATATGAGATGTCGTACAGCTATTCCACCAGAGATATTATCTGTCAAATTCATACCAAATTGGGTCCACTAATTCGATGGGCACAAAACTGGTAACACTGTTGCAAAAATGCTTATATAAGAAACCCTCGTTCTATGAACATCTCACAATGATTCATAGCAAAACATATTACATTATTAGAGGAGTTGAAATGGGAGACTAAGCCTCCCAAATGACAATGAAAATGGGTGGGTGGGAATGATCTACCACACTTTTTTATCTTCAATGACGAATACAGTGTGTGCGATAACTTTCCCATGCCACCCATTTTTACTGTTTTTGGGAGTTTCTCCCTTTTCACTTCATTCTGCACTAAGTTTGTTTTCTATTTTATTACATATTTACGAAGACCATGAACTCAGGAGATATTCGGCGGGCCAAGGGTTGTGTGCCCGATCCATTCAATGCAAACAGTCTCCCTTGGTTTTTAAATTATTAAATTTTTCACGTTAAAATCTTGTGTTTCAATTTTTTTTTTTCCTTACTCTTACTGTTTTATATTTAATTGAGGTTTAGTCTTTATTCTGTTTTGCAGTAGTTTAAAAAAAACACGAAAAATTAGACATAAACTATTTACCCCTTTTAAGTTATTGCTAGAATATTAGACTCACGCATCCTTTCACTTCGTCTCTTATTATAGGTTTATGAATGGCATGGCTTTTGGAGATCTTCAGCGGGCCAGGGGTTTGTGTCAGTGCTGATCCATTCAACGCACGCCATGTCTCGTGGACACCGAATCCTACAACAATCTTAATCCACCAGATTTGATTTGAGTGGGTGGGGCTCACTGTGCGCATCCCACCAAAAGTTTGGTTCTAATATAGATCTAATTGTGTAATAGTTGCCAATATGCATTTCATCCGATTTTCTATAATGATGGATTTAATTCTTTAATATATATATGTTCTTCAGTTGCATTTTTGTTTTAGGATAAAGCATTTGACACTAATTTCTTAGTTTCTCTTTCATTTTGGATCCTGATGTTTAATTTAACAACAAATTGACCACAAATATATTTTTTTAAGAATAATTTTTCAACATTCTTTAGATTTCAAATAAATTTCATTTTTTTAAAATTTATTTTGATATATGTATTCAGTCATTCTTAAACTTGTTTAGCTCGAAGTTAAAATGTGTCTATCAGGCATCCATTTACACTATAGAGTTGATAAGATACTAGAATGAGGATTTCTAACTCAATCACTAAGAATCATCATCAGAACGTTAATGAAAAAAGTAATACCCAATTTTACCTCTTCTATTGGTCTAGATAATATTAGATAACAACTAAATTAATGTATCATATAGAATTATATTTAATTTAAATACATACACTATCTGAATATAAATTAAGCTTAACATTATATGGAGTGGCGGTGATTGATAACGTAACATTATTTTACCCTAATTGTAAGATATTTTACTTAAAATATTTTTGTACATTATGCTTTGAAAGTATATAATTCTAGTTTATTTTAGTAGCAAATATATATCAAAATTTTAAATATTATATTTTTTAAAAAATTTTGAATTTAACTGAATGTTTTTGGTAAATGGAAAATAAAATACATTAATACAAAAAAAAAATTTATATCCAAAATCCAAATGACTGAAAACAAACAACACATTCAGGATTTCGTCTCATTCCATTTCACCATTTTTCTCATTTCTTTCTCAAGTTGACTCCCCAAAAAGTAAGGGATCCTACACCCAAAATGTTCAGTAAAAAATTACTTATGACGCCTTAATTACAATAGACTATTTTCAGAACTTCATAATTTGTATGTAATTTTGATTTTTTAAATTAATATTCAACCTTATAATTGGCAGTCATGTCTAGTATATAACAGTGTCAGCCAATATGATGCTTTTGAAATCATATTCTAATTTGTAGATATGCCTTTTTTTGAGTATCGCGAGAAGCCGAGAATGAATTTACCTTACCAATCAATTAAAAAGGACTTTTAATTTATACGATACGTGACTGCCGTTAGATAATTGTCATCTTTGTTTACAATTCACACCGGTTATCCTCTCTCTCCCAATCTCATAAATGCTATTAATATTGGGATATTATTAAAATTTTCTCTATAGTTTAGTATATTGGTTAAAATTTTCCATCTAATTTCATTTATGGTCAAAATCCTTACCATAATTTCATTTTATAGTCAAGTCTCTCCCTATCGTTAGTTTTAATTACTAAAATACCTTTGACCATGAACTTTTCTGTTATGACTATTATTAAAATTCCTCTTTAGTTTGGTGTATTAGTCGAAATCCCCTTAGTCTTATTTATATCCAAAATCTCCCCCTTAGTTTCATTTTATGGTTAATTTCCCCCTTACAGTCAGTTTTAATTATCAAAATATCCTTAACCGTTGACTTTTATGTTAAAAGGTTTAGGGCACCAAGGGTGTAAGGTATATATATATATGTGTGTATATAATATATATATATATATATATATATATATGTGTGTGTGTGTGTGTGTGTGTGTGTGTGTGTGTATATATGTATATATAAATATATATATATATATATATATATATTTAATTAAAATATTTTAATTTAATATTAATGAATCTCTATCATCTATTATATAATGGACAGTAGAGATCACATATAAAATATAAAATAATTAAAAATAAATAAAAAATTAAAAAACAATCTATGGAGATGAACGGTAGAGGTTCATCTTTTTTTTAAAAATTTATAAATTTTTTATTTATTTCTTACTTTTTTTAAATGTATTCTTTTAAAATTTATTTTTTATCTATGATATCTACCCTCCATCTATGGGGATGGACGGTTGAGTTTATTTTTAATTTTTTAATCTTTACCGTCCATCATATGGTAGACGGTAGAGATTCATTGATATTATAATTTAAAAAAAACCTAACTTAATATACATAAGCATTTACCTTTATAGCCTTTCTGCTCTAAACATTTTAGCTTAAAGGTTAAAAGTTAAGATTATTTTTGTAATTAAAATTGACGATAAGGGAAAAAATTTACTATAAAATAAAACTGGGGGATGAGGATCTTGGCTATAAATAAAACTAGCGTGAGATTTAGACTAGTGCATTAAACTAGAGAGGGATTTTAATAATATTAATAATATAAAAGTTAATAACAAATGATATTTTGGTAATTGAAACTGACAATAGGAGAAAATTGACTATAAAATAAAGTTATGGGGAAATTATGGCCATTAATAAAACTAGAGCAGAGATTTTGACTAATACACCAAACTAGAGGACGGATTTTAATAATATCCATAAAAATTATTGTGCTTATCATTTTAATCATACCAACTAGTCATGGCTCCGGTTCGGTTCGAACCAGGCGGTTCGAACCGAACAGGCGGTTTTTAACCGGAACCGACGGTTCCGGTTAAAAACCGGTTCCGAAACCGAAAACCGGAACCGGGACCCAAGGTCCCGATTCCGGTTAACTTGAACAAGTGAACCGGAACCGTCGGTTCGGAACCGCCGGTTCAAGGAACCGCCCAGTTCCGGCGGTTCCGGTTCCTAACGGTTTTTAATTTTTTTTTTATTTGTAAAAATATAAATTTAAAAAAAAAAAAAAAATTAAAATGTGTGTGTGTGGCCGTTGGCCAACGGCCACATACAGGCAGCATCAGCATGTCAGGCACCTGGCAGCAGCCTGACCACCTAAGGAGCCGTTGTTCAACGGCTCCTTAGGTGTAAAATTACATTTTATACCCTTATAAAATTACATTTTGGACCCCTAAATTTTAAAAAATATTATTTTTTCCCCAATCCAAAAAACTATATAAACCCCACTCATCTTCAATTCAATTCACACCATTTTCTCTCAATCTCATTCTCTCATTCTCTTAATATTTCTCTCATTCTCTCAATTTTTATCTAATTCTCTCAAAGTTTCATTCAGTTATTTTCTCAATCTTGTTCTTATTTTTCAATACTGCAATTTTTTTTGTTATTTATTTAAATTGTATTTTTTACCATTATATATTTATAATGGCATCACAATCAAGACCATCTATTTCTGGAGGCCGACGATCCGTTTCCAGAAGGTCCGTTTCCGGTAGAGACATTGAGCAGCTACCAGATTTAAATGCTGGAGAAGTACAAAGTCGCCGTACCGCTGGCCTAGAAGCAAATTTTGATGAGTACCTACAACATAGACAATTTGAGGAGGTAATATTTGGTAATGATACTCCTCCTAATTTTACTCCTCAATATTCTCATCCCCATCTCTCTGGGTCTGGGGCCCCTGGTCCCTCTTGTGAAAACCCTCCCCCTCCACCCCCAAGTGAAACCGTACAAGGTCCACAGCCAGATTTGATAAAGTACAAATCTGAACTTTTTAAAGTTCATATGAGGAGGGTGGAAAAGGAATCGGGGGAAGTTGTGGTCACTTGCAACTATTGCAACAAAGAGTTTAAGTGGAACAAATCCGGAGGGTACGGGACGTACTGGAAGCACATCAACACCAAGCATCCAGTCGAAGCTGAGCATGAGCGTAGCCGAGGACAATACCAAATTTCCAGGTACACATCTCCTAACTATCCTTTATTTAAATATAGTGATGTAAATAATAGGGAACAACTAGCAATAATGGTAGCGACTGAACATCTTCCTTTTAGTTTTGGCGAAAAAACTGGTTTTTTAAAATATTGTCATAATGCTTTAAATCACGCTGCATGTAGAGTACCTAGGACCACATTAAAACGTACCATGTGTGACATTTATAAAAAAGAAAAAAAAGCATTAGTTAGATATTTTCAAAATTATATGGGTCGTGTGTTTGTTTATGCCGATATCTGGAGCGATCATTGGCAAAAACATTCATACTTAGGACTTACTTGCCATTATGTTGATCAATCATGGGAATTGCAAAAACGAATTCTTGCATTTAGAGTTTTTGACGACACCCATACTGCCGATAATATAAACAAATTAATGAAAATTATTTTTGAAGAATATTGTATTGAAAGTAAAATTTTTGCAATTGGTTTTGATAACGCTGCAAACAACACTGCCGCCGTTCCACAATTAATTCAATTGTGTCAACCCTACTCTGGCGGCAGATTTTTTCATCAAAGATGTGTTTGCCATGTTTTAAATATATATGTACAACATGGTTTGCAAACATTTCAAGAATGGATTACACCAATTAGGGATGCCCTATACTTTTTGTGGAATCATCCTAGCACTATGAAACAATGGGCTAGGTATTGTAAATCTAACTGGAAACATCCAATTAGGTTTTCCCGTGATGTTCCAACTCGTTGGAACTCCACATATAAATTACTTTGTGAAAGCTATGATTATAGAGAATTATTAGTTAGATTTATGCAGCATAATGTTAGTAGCGTTAATTTGTATGCTCATCATTGGGATGTTTGTACTAAAATTTGCATGCTTTTACAAGTTTTTCATGATGCAACCACCGCTTTATCCGGTATATATTATCCAACTTCACATTTATTTTTATGTGAAGCCATTAATATTGTAGATGCACTTAATGAATGTGCACAAGTAATAGAACTATCTACATATGTTGCTGCAATGAGAGATAGATGGTTAAATTATTATAGGGACATTCCTTCGATTTATACTGTTGCTTCAGTTTTTGACCCTAGGTGTAAATTTGATAGTTTATATGAATATTTAACACTTTATTATCAATCTCTAGGGCTACACAACGTAGATATTAGTGCTTTATATAATAATGTTAGATAATTATTTTATTTATTGTATGACGAATACCGTTCTATCTACGGTCCCTCGCTGAACATTAATGTTCAGCAACCGACTGCAAGCGGAAGTAGTCATTCTCATTCTCGCTTTCCCTCATTAAGAAAGTTAGGGTCAAGTGTGTTGTCCAAAAAATCAAGGGCACAGGGGAGTTCTTCGTCTTCATCAACCTATGTTTCAGAGGTTGATCTTTACGTAAACATCTCTTTTGAGTTTTTGAACAGCGAAGACTTTAACATCCTACATTGGTGGAGGGAACACGAAACTAACTTTCCAATTTTGGCCCTCATTGCCAAGCAAATTTTTGGAACCCCTGTCTCGACCGTGACAGTCGAACAGGAATTTAGTGCAGGTGGCAATGTTCTCGACGAGAGACGAGCATTGCTCAGTCCTGACTTAATACAGATTCAGGTCTGTGTTGACGACTGGACCAAGGCCTCATACCGGCAGCAAGAATTGGATCTCGTATCCGACGACAATGACTTTTTCGACACCAACGATGATACAACGGATACCGAAGGAACAAGCTAATATTGATCACCTCCGGAATATAACAGGTAAAAGAACTACGTGGGCTTTGATTCCTAGAGGATACGTAGGCAGCTTAATTGAGGTAAAATTAAGTGCAAGCCCTAATTTCTTATTTATTTATTTTATTTTTTTCAATTTTATAGTTTTATCATTTATGATATTATTATTATCGTAATAAATTTCTTGTTGAAGTTGAACAAATGAAACATTTTATTTATACATTTAAATTTTTTTATTAATTAATTTATAAATTTTAATTTTATTTAATTTTAATTAATTAATTTTTATAATTTTTTTTTATTTTTTTTGGAACCACCGGTTCCAAAGTTCTGACCGGAACCGGAACCGGGACCTCCCCGGTCCCGGTTCCGGTTGCTTGAAATATTGAATCGGAACCGGCGGTTCCAGAACCTTGGCCATGACTAATACCAACCATCATCATCATTTGTCGGTTACTTTTTCTTTTTTGAAAAAAATATATATTTATTAAAGATTTTATTATACATATGTTTCCTAAATATGAGATGTGGTATAGTTGTTCCACCGAAGATATTATTTGTCAAATTCATACCAAATTAGGTCCACTAATTCGATGGGCACAAAATTGGTAACACACTATTGCAAAAATACTTATATAAGAAACCCTCGTCGTTCTATGAACATCTCACAATGATTCATTGCAAAACATATTACATGATTAGAGGAGTTGAAATGGGAGACTAAGCCTCCCAAATGACAACGAAAATGGGTGGGTGGGAATGATCTATGTAACATCCCGGATTTCGGGTGATGAATTTTTGATATATGTGAAATATGTGAAAATCAATTTTACTATTTGAGGGGGTGTAAAGGTAATTAGATGTATGTTTATTTTATGATTTCCAGCGGACCGGATTGAATAGTAAAAAAATGAGAAAAATAAAAAATTGGAAAACTGGACCAGAGAGCATCGCGACCTGGTCACCGCGACCACAGGTCGCGATGGCTCGCTCGCGGTGAAAAACGCAAAAATCTGGCAGTGAGTACCGCGACCAGTCACCGCGACCACAGGTCGCGATGGCTTGCTCGCGATGAAAATGGCAAAACCTGGCAGTGAGCAACGCGACCAGCCACCGCGACCACAGGTCGCGATGGACTGCTCGCGATGAAAGTGTGAAAAACGGGCAGAGAGCAACGCGACCATTCGCGCGACCAGGGCGCGCTCGCGACGAAGGCGGTGCGCGCACTCCAGTGAGTGTCGCGACCACAGGTCGCAACGGCGGTCGCGATGGCGAAAAAAATATAAAAAAAATAGAAGCTTCTCGCAGAAGCGAGAAGGCAGAACAGAGAAAGAAAGAACCGAGAAAAAAAAAGAGAGAAAAGGAGAGAAAAGAGAGAAGAAAAAGAAGAAGAAGAAGAGAGAAGAAGAAGAAAGAAAAGAAAAGAAAAAGAGGAAGAAGGAGAAAGGAAAAAGAGAAGGGAAAACGAAATCGTGGAACCGCGATTCTCGAACGAAAAACTCGGATTCCAAGTAGGTGTACTTTCGTTTTTCGAAATCGTTTCGAGAAATAGTTCGTTTACGTTTTCGTTTTAGTTTTCGATTTCGTTTCTCGTTTTTGTTTTCGTTTTCGATTTCGTTAAAAGTTTTCGATTCCGATTATTCGTATGAAAAATGTTTATATTATATGTAAAATCGATGATTTGTGGATCTATGGTTGATTATTGTTGATTTCGATATTTATATGATTATTGTTGATTTCGTTACATGTTGTTGATTTCGGAAAGATTTTATATTATATCGTATTTGTTTGTGAAAATCGTTTATCGAAACGGCCCTAGGATACGTAGACATAGAAATGGATATAGGAGGTTGGTATACCAGCTGGGTTTTATTGAGCAGTACTGCGCCGTTATTATTGTGTGATTGTTGTTGCGGGGCAATCTCAGACAATCACACCGATTTAGTGATCGTTGTTGCGGGGCAATCTCGGACGATCACAATGATACTAGCGATTGTTGTTGCGGGGCAATCTCGGACAATCGCGATGATATTAGTGATTGTTGTTGCGGGGCAATCTCGGACAATCACTTGGACCCATATTCCAGTCCCAGAATGTTTAGTATTCTAGTGGGCCAGAATTGATTGGAATTGAAAAGTATACTGAATGATTTTATTGATAGCATTTGTATATTGATCTCCTTATTGAAACTAAAGTGATTGAAAGTGTTTAATGCTTTGATTCTGAAATTTAATTGTTTTGAAAGTGATTTAGAAATAAAACTCATATTGTGGTTTATTGTTTCTTTAAAGAATAATCATATTGTAATTTATTTAATTGAATTTTTAGTACACCCACTAAGCTTTATGCTTAGCGCGTTAGTTTGTTTCTAACGCGTAGGTACCAGGAATCCAGAGGAGGCGAAAGATTGAAGGAAGAGCAAGTTGCAGACCGAGTTACAGAGATTGTACAGTTGGGTAGCTATATTTATGTTATGTGTATATATATTTTGAAAGCATGCATATACAGGAAATTTGTAAATACGTTTTGTAAAATGTTTTGTAATTAATGAGTTTGTGATTTATGTCTCTTATTATTAAAACTGTTTGTAAATATCAAGGTCTGTTTGTTTTATTTTATAAATTGTGATTGATAAGTCGCACTAAACGGCAGAGTGCGCAATTGTTCGAAATTGATATTGAAGTGTTATTGAAATTGGAATTGAATTGATTTGTAGAAAACAGGTGTTTGGAAAGTCCGAAAAACAAACAGTACTCTGCCGGATTTTCGTAAAAAGTTTAAAATGTTTTATGGGCTCACAACGATTTTAAAATGTAAAATGAAGTTTTAAAAGAATTTGAAAGTCCGAGTAGCGCGCCCCGGATCGGTCCAGCCGGGTCGGGTCGGGGGGTGCTACAATCTACCACACACTTTTTTATCTTCAATGACAAGTACAGTGTGTGCGATAACTTTCCCATGCCACCCATTTTTATTGTTTTTGGGAGTTTCTCCCTTTTCACTTCATTATGCACTAAGAGCTTCTCCAACGCGGTTTCAAAAGGGCGCAAATGCACGATTTTGGTGCAATTTTCGATCTTACCCAGCACCAATACACAACCTTCAATGCCTTTTTTTGGTGCAAGTGAGTAGTGTTGCACCATATTTGGTGTAACACTGCTCACTTGCACCAACCACTATTGAACATTTTCAAATTTTAATTTTACCCTTTGTATTATAACTCCAACAAATTTTATTACTTTTATATCGTTTAACCAATTTAATTAATTTATGTATTTCAATAAATCAATAATTATATAAATTAACTTTATACAAAAAATATACCGTTGGAATTAATTTGTCGAGAGCTTCAAGATGAGTACAATATTGATATATATTATTAAGTTATTTAATTAACTTATTAATTAAATATTTAACTCATTTATACTTTTTAATTTCACTTAAATTTTTAATGTATAAAAAAAATTATTTTATCAATTACTATTTTAAAAATATAATAATCAGTAATTGAATAAAAGCAATAACGTTAAACTAACTTCAACAAAATACATGAATAAAAAAAGACAAATTACAACATAGCTTAAACTTAAATAAAATACATGGATAAAAAAAGCAAATTACAACATAGCTTAAACTTAAATAAAATACATGGATAAAAAAAGCAAATTACATCATAGCTTAAAATAAAATAGTTGATAACAATAATTCTAAAAATACTATTAATAATCCGGAATGTTATCTCCATTTCCTCCATAACCACCAAAGTATTGGTTGAATGTGTTGGATGATTTGATTCCACCTTGAGATTGTCGATGTCGAGCCCTTCTTTCATAAATATTCATTTGCTCTTTTCGAAAAGCTTCACGTAGCATTGGATCTTCTATGGAATTTACATCTTTCAGTAAAAATTTATCCTCCCGATATCGTTCCTTCAACTCTATATTTTTGACCTCATTTTGAGCTCGTAATTCTTTTCCATCATAGTTTTACTTTCTTGTAGACGGTCGCTGCTCTCTTTGAATATACCTTTCATTTCTTGATTTTCTTCTTTAAAGAATTTATAAAATTGTGTCATCTCGTCAACTTGTTTCCTTTTCATTTTTTCTTTCTTTCTCCCAACAGGTCGTTCAAATGGATCATTATTATCATTAATTTGCTCTTCACTTTCAAAATCTGCATTTAAATCAATACAAAATGACGACGCACCTGGAGTTGATTTGGTAGAGTCTGATTGTAATACATCATTGCACTAATTTCGCTTTCGACTACTTGGATTATGATTGGTATTAACATCAGCAAATTTCTCAGTATCTTTAAGGAGCGGCCACATATGATCGAATTTAAATCCTTTTTTAAATTTTGGATCTTGTGCTAGTAAGGCTTTGGCTTGATTTAACTGTAAAAGGTGACAAAAAAAATATATAACAGCCGAAATCAAAATAATAGTAAAATTAATTTCATAAATATGTGTAAATAGGTTTTAATAAATACTTACCACATCTTGTTCTGAAGCGCCGCTTGGTTTCAGATATTCAATTTGCCGAACACATCCTCTCAATTTTCCAATTGCTGCTATGATTACTTGCATCCGTTTTTGTAGAGATCTCCAGGGTCGGACAATTGAGATATGCACCGGTAATGCTTTATGATATTCAGTCTCAATGCGAGACCAAAATTGTTGCATAGATTGGTCTCTACCTATGATCGGGTTTTGAGAAACATCGAGGTAGATATGGCATAGGAGCTGGTCTTCCTCATTTGAATATGAGGCGCTTCATGGAGTATTCTGAGTACTGTCAGTATCATTCCTACTTGAAGACATTTTTACAGAGAAATATTTTTTTGGTAACAAATGGTTTTTGGAACTAATAGAAGAGATAGAGATGCTTTGATTTGGATAAGAAATATTCACTATTTATATAATCATTCAACGGTGTAGATGAAAACCAAATCTAATCTAACGGTCCGCACGAGATAAGGTTAGATTTTGTGTCAGATCTTGGATAGAGTGTGGAAGAGATAAGAATATCATCCGACGGTGCAGATGAAAACCAAATCTAATCCAAAGGTCCGTAGGAGATAATGTTAGATTTTGTGTCAGATCTTGGGTAGAGTGTGGAAGAGTTAAGAATATCATCCGACGGTGTAGATGGAAACCAAATCTAATCCAATGGTCCGCAGGAGATAAGGTTAGATTTTGTGTTAGATCTTGGGTAGAATGTGGAAGAGACAAGAATATCAGTCGACGGTTCAGATGAAAACCAAATCTAATCCAACGGTCCGCAGGAGATTAGGTTAGATTTTGTGTCAGATCTTGGGTAGAGTGTGGAAGAGATAAGAATCTCATCCGACCGTCTAGATGAAAACCATATCTAATCCAACGGTCCGTAGGAGATTAGGTTAGATTTTGCATTTCCTATATAAAGGCAAAGCCTCTGACATCTATTTCATCATTCAGCCCTCTACTAAAGTTTATCTAATCTATTTACATTTCTCTTCAACAATGAGTTTCGAAGCTGGCCCATCTAAATCCTTATCCTCATCCTCATCTTCGTCTTCCTTTTCAAATTCCGAAGAGGAACTTGATCTCACTGCACTAATAGAGGCACAAAGTCAACTTACGCATGCACAACATAGAGCAATGCTTAACGTATATGCTAACAATAACCTCCTCATGGCGTACTATCTTAACCAACGAGATAGTGACCAACCAAGTCGTGGAGGCTCAATTCCTGGTCATAACGTGATACATCGTGGGCGGGAAGAAGCTGCCCATAATCTATGGGCTGATTACTTTGTAGAGAATCCAAGGTATAATGAGTTAATGTTTCGTAGACGATTTCGAATGGGTCGAAGTTTATTCCTCCGTATTGCTAACGAAGTCGAATGTCATGACAACTATTTCGTGCAACGAAGGGACGGACTAGGTAGACTCGGACTGTCAAGTTTGCAAAAGATCACATCTGTATTTCGAATGTTGGCGTATGGTGTACCGGCAGATTCAACTGATGAATACATTAAAATTGGGGAGTCTACAGCAATTGAAAGTATGAAGAGATTTTGTCGAGCTGTTGTAGAGGTGTTTGGGGAGCGTTACTTGAGGTCACCTAACGCATATGACGTTGCAAGGCTACTCTAAATAGGTGAGAAGCGTGGTTTTCCAGGAATGCTAGGAAGTGTAGACTGTATGCATTGAAAATGGAAAAATTGTTTAACGGCTTGGGCAGGACAATACAGCGGACGCAGCGAATCTCCAACGATTATTCTTTAAGTTGTAGCTGATTATGATATTTGGATATGGCATGTATATTTTGGTTTGCCAGGTTCCAATAATGACATTAATGTGCTAGAGGCATCCCACTTATTCTCAAACCTCGCTGAATGTTTAGCTCCTCCAGCTCATTATGCTATTCAAGGAAAAGAGTACAACACTAGGTATTATTTAGCCGATGGTATATATCCTAAATGGTCCACTCTTGTACAAACAATTCACGATCCACGGGGTCCCAAAAAAAGGTTATTTGCAATGAAACAAGAAGCATGCAGGAAGGATGTTGAACGTGCATTTGGAGTTCTCCAATCACAGTTTGCAATAGTGAAAGGTCCAGCATGTTTTTGAAACAAACATGTATTGCATAATATAATGTCAGCGTGTATTATAATACACAATATGATCGTTGAGGATGAACGTGATGTGCATGTAGACATTGATAATTAGAGAGAAGCACCGGCCCCTGAAGTTGATATGGCAGTAGATGAAAACACTCGGTTTCAACAATTCCTTGCTCGACATAGGGAAATTAGAGACAAAGAGACTCACATCGCACTTCGTAATGCATTGATTGAATATTTGTGGGAGCAATATAGTAACTCACCAAATTATTAGATAGTGAAAATGTTTAAGAGTTTAGTAAATTATTATTATTCAGCTTTTATTTATGTTTTATGTAAGTCATGTTATTTAATGAAATATTTTTATTTGAAAAAACTTTTTATATTTTTAGATAATGAAATTATTGACTAGAAAAAATATGTCGGTTAAAATTGATGAAAATTTAATGGTAGAAAAATAAGTGGGTGAAAAAAATAGTCGCTCGAAAAATACGTGAGTAAAAAATTAGATACAAATTTAATTAGTTGGATAAAAAAATTTGTTGGAAAAAAAACAATTAAAATAATATTATAAAAATTAATTTGAGTATTCAATTTTTTTTTCATATAATATGTGTAATTATTTAACAATAATATTATAATATTAAACAAATAAATAAATATTATTTAAAGAATTATGTATAGAATATTATTTAAAAATAGTATTTGCATCAATTTGGTGCAAATTGGGTTGGAGATAAAAAAAATTTAGTATAAGAATATTCTAAAAAGATACTATTTTTACACCATTTTAATGTAAAATTTGGTACTGTACGTTAGAGATTGCCTAAATTTTCTATTTTATTACATATTTACGCAGACCATGACCTCAGGAGATATTCGGCGGGCCATGGTTGTGTGCCCTGTCCATTCAATGGAAATCATGTCTCTTGGTTTTTAAATTGTTGGATTTTTCACGTTAAAATCTTGTGTTTTAATTTTTTTTTTCCTTATTTTTACTATAAAAAAGAACACAAAAATTTTGCCTTTAGTTTATTGCTAGAATATTAGACTCGAGCATCCTTTCACTTCGTCTCTTATTATAGGTTCACGAAAGCCATGACTTCTGGAGATCTTCAGCTGGCCAGAGATTGTGTGTCGATCCATTCAATGCACGCCATGTCTCGTGGACACCAATCCTACAACAATCTCACTCCACCAGATGTGATGTGATTTGAGTGCGTGGGGCTCACTGTGTGCATCCCACCAAAGTTTGGTTCTAAAATAGATCTAATTGTGTGATAGTTGCCAGTGAATGTTTCATCCAATTTTCTCTAATGGTGGATTTAATTCTTTAATATATATATATATAAGTTCTTCGGTTGCATTTTTGTTTTAGGATAAAGCATTTGACACTAATTTATTAGTTTCTCTTTCGTTACTATAAGAAAAATGACTTTTAGCGACATTCATTTGGCAACGCACGTATTGCGCGTGTTGCCAAAAGTCATTTATGACAACACATAATAAATGTATGTTGCGAAAGATTCCTACGGCAACATGCACCTGCACGTTGCTAATGATCAAATACTTATGGCAATGCAAACATACAAAAGTTGCTAAAAGTCACAAATAGTAACGTACAATGAACGTTGCTATTATCTTATCACTTATAACAACACAAATATTTGCACATTGCTAAAAAGTTGAGATTTTGCAACACAAAAAATGTATGTTGTCAAAAAACTGATACATTTTGCAACGCACCAAGTCTGAACGTTGCCGTAAGTAAATCTATAGCAACATTCAATTTTCGTAAGTTGTTAAAAAGTTAATCTTTTGCAACGCGCAAGTCACATGTTGCCTAAAAATTTATATTTTGCAACACACTAGTTTTGAACGTTGCTGTAAATGTATCTATAGCAACACACAATCTTACATGTTGCTAAAAGGTTGATATTTCGCAACACACTAAAAAGTAAGTTGCTTAAAGTTTATATTTGGCAATACACATTTTGTGAACGTTGCTGTATGTATATCTATAGCAACATATAATTTTACATGTTGCAAAAATGTTGATTGTTTGCAACGCGCAATACGCGTGTTGCCTAAAAGATCATATTTAGCAACACACTTGCTAAAAACGTTTCCATAGGTATATCCATAGCTTTAATGTTTCTAAAGATCAGTTAGCAAAACTGATATTAAATTATCCTATTTTAATTAAGCAAGATAAGGTGACATCCATGCATATAATATTTTTATAATAATATTTTACCAATACTTGTTGACTTGTTCATATCAATTGACATATAATTTGAGGCTCGAGTTATACCTATTTCTTATGATATATATAATTATTGTACCTAATATTTTCTAATATTATATATGGACTTGTAATTTAATAAATAATTTTTTTAATTTTATTTTTAAAAACTTATTTATTCATAATTTAATTAACATATATTTGAGATGAAATTGTATTTTATTTATAATTTTATTTTTTTAAACTAATTGATTCATATATAATTTTTTAACATATAATCTCATATTACATTTGAGATAAAATTGTATTTTATTATATTTTTTTTAGTTCTTACAGTTGTTTTATAAAAGAGAGCACGCATAATTAAAATTATTATTGTACAACTTTAGTACAAATGTGAGACAAATATCATTTTAATTGTGAGATAAACAACCAAATTAATTTATTAGGGTGTTGCTAGATCCTCCGCAAAATACGCCTCGACTCTATCAACACAGAGGAGATGAATGGATGGAGATTGAGATGGGTGAGTTCTTCAATGAACTCGGAGATGATGGAGTTGTAGTTTGTAGTCTATTTGATATTCATGGATTCAATAGTAAAGGTGGCCTCTTTGTTGAAGGAATTGAACTTAGGCCTAAAAATTAATGATAGATGGATAAATGAAATTGTCACTAAAATACACAGATATACAAACATGTTCTTGATATGTATTCAAGCCTACTTTGTGGGCATAAAGTGTTGTTTATGTTCTATTTGTTCTCTTAAAGAAATTACTAAGATCATATAGTTTTCTTATAAATTCTATAAGCAATATTTAACTGTAGGAAAGCAAATGTGATAGTTTTTGTTGCAAAAACCTAGATTTAATCAATAATGAGTGTGATTTGTAAATGATTGCATGTATTCAAAGTTTACCATTTTATCTTAAGGCTCGTTATATTAGTTGAAAAAGTATATCATATCACATTCACTCATAATTTAAATGGGTAGTACATTTGTGATTCATATCTATAATAGGGTTTCGAGTCTTACCATTGTTAATCAATAAATAAATCAAGTTTTTCGAATTATATTTATATTGAGTGTCAATTTTTTTTTAAAATAAAAAATGGGTCATGGAATTTTTAATCTTTTGACATGTTAATCACTATGTTATTTGTTATTCATGTTCAATAATCAAAACAGATTCGTTTCTCGATAAAACAAAAATGTATGCCCCAAAATTTCAAACATTTGGCGCCAAAACTCTCAAGCTAAAAAAATTTTGAGCCAGTAAAATGACACATTGGTCCTCGTATTTTGCACTTTGTACTGCCTGCAAGACATTTGAAAGAAAAAAGGTACAAAATTAAATTAAACAAAACTGAAATTATTAGGGTTTTGGGGCAGCGCTCTATTACTTCATCATTCTTCTCTCGCTCTTCGAATCCGTAAGAGATACGTAACTCTCTCTCTCTCTCTCTCTTTTTTTTTTTTTTTTTTGAGTTTGATTTTTCGCTCATAAATTGTTTCTTTGATCTTTAATTTTCTTTCTCAATGTCTTGTGTAATCAATTGTTAGTTTTAAGAATGGCAAAGAAGTTGTCAATGACAAAGCTACAAAGAGGGTTTCATGCGTTTCTTTATTGGAATTTCTTGACCAAAAGTGGCATAAAAATTCTGTGCTACCCAAGACAGTGCAGGTACTGCTTTTCGCATTCTGTTTGGATGCTAAAGAAAATGGTAGAAAAGAAATGAATAATGAAGGTCATATGTTTGAGGGTTTTCTTTAGCCATATTTATGGTTCTTTAAAGGAAAAACTTATAATAATAATTTTCATAAAACCCAAGTTTGATGTTTGTATTAGGTGGATTTTAATGGAAGGTTTTAGATCTTTTGAATTGTGAATTGTGAAGGTTTTTTTTTTTTTTTTTCAATTGAAGGTTTCATCCTCTTTGTGAAATTGTGCATAACTCACTTTTTTTTCAATTGAAGGTTTCATTAGTTCACCTTCGATGCTAATCGTTACTAGCTGCTGATTTTTTATTCTCTCTTTTGGTTCTACAAATCAGACATTCACAGTTCACCTCAAAGGAGAACTTGAAAATTCAAGTACTAAATTGTAAGTGTAGAACTGAGTATTGATGTCATATTTTTATATGAATCAACTCTCAGAGTAGAGGGAAATTACTAAGCTGATTGAATGCTCCATTTTTATCCATCTCCACATTTTGGGTCCTAGATATTGGGATTTAATTAAAACAAAGCAATATGGATAATCTAACATGGATACCATGATATATACTATTGTGCTAGACATTGAACTTATATGAGATAGTGTACCATTACCAAGTGGCTGTAGTTGTTTTTTATGTATATGCAAACTGATGTATCTGATTCATTTCTGCGTAACATGGGTGAGAATGTATATATCTATTTAAGCCAATCTCTGTGTAACATGGGTGAGAAATGTAATGATCATGAAAAAAGATGAACTTTAGATGTCATGCGTTGAGAATGTATGTGGTTAGTCGTTTTATTTTAGAATTATAAAATGATAAGGTGCACCAACTGCTCATTCATGTGGGTTTCAGGACATAAGAGTTGGTGAATAAGGCCAACATGTTACTATTGATCTTCTTGATTCTGAATGTGACTTATTGGATACCAGGTTCAGATGACAAGCTTCTAACTCGAAGGCCTTTTGTAGTTCTGGGAGATGATTAAAAATACAAGAAAAAAGGAAGGAGAGAGAGCTTAATTTGTAACAAAAAAGCAAGACCTCCCTATAATCACTGTTAGTAAGCCTTTCTTTAGTAAACTTACTGTCTTTTACATGAAACATTTTATTACATATTTTGTTGATTATTAACAACGCAATTTAACCCTTATTCCCTGCTAACAGATGCAAATGGCAGTGGATAGTGGGACTGTGGCATGGAAGGTGTTGACGATGAAGAAGTCGGCTATGGTGAAATATGGGAGGGGTTGGCTCTACCACATTTGGAGGAATAGAGTGGCATTGATTTTGGTCATCTGTAATAAGTGTGATTTTGTGCTAGGAAATGCATATTCAGTTGGGTTATAGTCATGTCTTAACACAATTATGAAAGTTTTCACGTACCATAATAATTTGTAAATTTTTATTTTATTAAATAAATTATAATTTTATATTTATACAACTCGTACTTCTTATAGGTCTTTTTAATTGAAAATCTTAAATATTTGAAAAAATAATATTAATTTTTAAAAATAAAATAAATAAAGATTTTTGGCAACACATATAAAAAATTGTTTTAAACAGATTTTTGATAACACACACAAAAAAATTGTTCTATACAGATTTTTTAGCAACAAATAAAAAAAAAATTACTTTATATAGACTTTTTGGCAACACACAAAAAAAAAGTTGCCTTATACTTACTTTTAGCAATACCCATTTTGATGTTGCCTTACATATATACTTTTAACTACACATGCTACATGTTGTCTAAAATATAATTTTGGCAACGCACATCAAACGTTGTTTTAAATTGACTTTTGACAACATGCGTCTAAGGTACTGCATGTTGCGAAAAATATATGACAACACACTATGCGTGTTGTGAAAAGTCTATGACAACATACAATGTGCGTTGTGAAAAATCACTGAACTTTTAGCAACATGCCCGTTAGCAACGTATGGTTGTCTGTTGCTAAAACTTTTAGCAACGCATTTTGCGCGTTGCGGTATGTCAAATTTGTTGTAGTGTGCATTTTGGATCCTTTTGGTTTAATTTAACAGAAAACTGATCACAAATATATTTTTTTAAGAATAGTTTTTCGACATTCCCTAGATTTACGAATCTTTCAAATAAATTTTAGTTTATTTTTATTTTTATTTTGATATATGTAATCAGCAATTCTTAAACTTGTTTAGATTGAAGTTAAAATGTAGTCTAGTGGGTATCCATTTACACAATAGATTGTTGACATCTTAGAATGAGGTTTTCTAACTCAATCAATAAGAATCATTTTCAAAACGTCAATGAAAAATGTGATACCTAATTTTACCTCATCTGTCAGTTCAGAGAATATTAGATAACAATTAAATTAATGTATGAAATATAATTGTATTTGATTTAAATACAAGCACTATCCGAATATAAATTACGCTTCACAATCTATCACACGGAGAGGCGGTGATTTATAACACACCATTATTTTGACCTAATTGTAAGATATTGTACTTAAAATATTGTTGTACATTATGCTTTGAAAGTATATAATTCCAGTGGATTTTAGTTGCAATTTTATATCAAAATTTTAAATATTACTTTTTTTTTAAAATTTTGGAATGTAATTGAATTTTTTGGTAAATGGAAAATAAAATACACTAATACACAAACAAATTTATATCTAGAATCCAAATGACCGAAAACAAACAACACATTCATGATTTCGTCTCATTCCATCCACCCTTTAGGTGATGTGGTGTGGGCACGTCACGGTAAGAGATATAGGTCACATGAAAAATGAACGAAGAACTTCTTTCTCCTTGGGCGGTCGCACCTGCAAAAAGGGAGAGAGTTGTTGGCTCCATTTCTTAATAAAAAATGGGCATCCATTTTTACCTATTTTTACCTACTTTTGTTCCATTCCCGGGTAATTATCGGTTGTTTTTGATGTTTTATTCTAGTGTGCAGGTAAAAAGAGTTTTGGTGGATTAAATCGAAGATTTAAAGAATTGTTCGTGCATAAGCTGTCATGTTTTAGACGCTGTCATAAATTACACATAATGAATTGGGTTGCGAGCCTTAGATTTCTGCAAAGACTTTCCGGTAAATTTTACGGTTTATAATTCTGAGTTTTCTAGAGGAAGTTATGCTTATTTGCGCATCAATGCGTAGACTCGCGACTTGAAGCCGCAACTTTGGCACGACGTGGCTAAGTCGCGAGAGCTAAATTTCAACACCAAGGCTGAGACTCATGCGACTTAGACTCGCAACATGCCTGCTACTTGGCTAAGTCGCGAGTGGAACTTAAGTGCCTTAAACCAGTTCACTATAAAAAGAAAAAGGAGAGAAAGCAAAAGGCAGTTCGGCTAGGGCTCAAAAGGCTCGACCAAGAGGAGAACAAGGGAGAAAAGAAAAGGCCAAGAGGAAGAAGAAGATCATCTTGGAGACAAGAGAGTACGGATTCGATCCTTTAGCGATATTCTCAACATCAAGTTTGGATTTGGATGAAAGTGAAAGCTAGAAGAAATCACAATTGAAAGAGGACGAGAGTTCATACATTCCAGGAGTTTTTCTATCCCTTTCCTTCTTTGATTTTCATTTTTGTAACTCTCTTTTAAAATTGATAAACATGTTTAGTTGTAATTTCTTGATTATGACTTAAACTTGTAAGTTAGGGTTTTGATAAATCCTTTTCCTTGAAAGTTGAATGGATTGATAGTTTGATTTATTGTCATTGATTATTATTTTGTTGAGTGATATTATTGTTCTTAATGTTTCTGAATGTAATGACCTGCATTTAGTTGATTTTATGGTTGTGTATTATGTACTGAGAGGAGACGCCCACAAAGTGCTCGATGTAATGTCCGCCATAAGTAGAATTAGATAGATATACGCTAATTTACATATGTGATCATATAGGGTATTTATTATGATTAATGCATTTTCATGCACTTAGATATCCATCAAGAAATAGGATATTAATGTATGTGGTAATAGGTCTGATTTGTCTCGAGAGAGAACTTTGGATAATTTAGATAAACATGATCATCAATATTGATAATTAAATTGCAATAATGTGCTCTCATGAAACTAAATTGGATGGATTAGGTGAAATCAAATACCCTAGTTAATCTCTCATATTGGTTGGTTACATTGTTTTTATATTTATATCTTTTGTTTTCTTTTTACAAACGTTCCGATTTTTCCAAATAAATATAGGCTTAGTTAATTTTAGTATTCAATACCTACATATCCCTGTGGAGACAATAATTTACTCAGACTTTATCACTTGTGCCGACCCTGTATGCTTGCGGGTACAAAAAGGCATAACAAGTTTTTGGAGTCGTTGCCGGGGATATTTTAGTTGTGTTGATATTAATACCGATTAGGTCTATAGCTAATTTAAATTTGTATATATTTTATTTTTATTAATTTTTTATTTTTCTTTTTTTGTACAGGAAATGTATTCTTGGTATGAGGCGTATGAGCGTACTGAGGAAGTGACAACTAATGACTATAGAGCACTTTCTAAGTGTTACTTTTGTAGGGGCCCACATTGGAGTACCAATTGTCCGCTAGGCAATCCGTTTGATGCATGCAGTTCTGACCAAATGCAGTACGACAAATACTTTGACTATGATCAGAACAACCCTACCCAAGGACATACAATCATGGGTGGAGCAATCATGCTGACTTTTCATGGAGCAATCAACGAGAGAATAAGTCAACTCTGGATGCTATGCTTGTCGAATTCATGACAAGGATGGATACACGAATGGAGCAATGCAATGGGACTGCCTTGGAAGTGGAATGACAGGCCCCCAACTTACTATCTCTCATTAGGTAGCCTGTCGGCACTCTACAGTAGCTTGCTTCCCAGTCGAGGTTTGCCTCGCTAAAAGGTTTCCGTGAAGCTAAGCCGTTTCTTTATTCTGAAAATCCGAGTAGAATTTTTTTTTTTTTAATAAAAATTTTAGCAGAGTCTCCTCTGTTTTTCTGAGATTACCAAATCTTGGGGAAATGCCAAAATCTTGAACACTCATATAAATTTCCAAATCTCAACTACCGTGGACCTCCGGTCCATCTCAAATCAACCATAAATTAAATCACAAATTTCAAATAATAAAATACTGAACTTAAGCAATGCACATTTTACATAATAGTTACAATCAAACATAATACATAATTTCTAAAACTGTCACAGCAATGTCTGACTGATCCTACTAGTCCTGGGAGTCTCTGCAATGTCTGCACCTGTACCTGTCCTTGGGGAGGTTGGTTTATAAAACATAAAAACGTAATGAGCTAAACGAGCTCAGTGAGTGTTATCTTTTTCTAATAAATCTAATATTTCTGATTTAACCTCCCTCAAATTTTACTGAGAAGAATAATAATTGGTTTTCTGAAAATACTGAAAGAAGACTAATAAAACCTTTATATTTACTGAACACTGTACTAAATTATGTTTACTAGAATTGACGTACTGAAATTCCAAAATAATGAATCTTGTACTATTTTTCGAAAACTGTACTAAAAACTAATAAACTGATATAACGTATTTTCTAAATATAAGCTGAAAGTTTACATATATACTTCACTTTATTAAAGACTGAAAAGCTGAAAATATATAAGCTTTTACTTTTCTGAGAACTGAAAAGCTGATTATATATATATATATATATATATATATATATATATATATATATATATATCTAGGGGTGGGCATGGTTCGGTTAGTTCGGTTTTGGATAAAACCGACAAAAACCGAACCGTGAACGGTTTTAAAAAAAATGAACCAAACCGAGAACCGGGATTATAGTGAACCGAATAAAACCAAACTAGATTGGACCGGTTTGGTTCAGTTCGGTTTGATTGGTTTGTGGGCCTATTGGACTATAAAGCAATAATGGGCTTTTAATTTTTTTACATCCAAATATGATTAATTTTTATTCTAAAGAATACACATTCAATCCAATAATCAATCCAAAATACTAAATCAATTATGTTAAAATGTAAAATAAATCAAACATTAGTAATATATCAAACACCACCTTCAGTTTTTTATATCAAAATATAATTTTAAAAAATGCACAAATCCAAAACCTGAACAGTCCAAAAACACATTATAATAATCTGAATAAAGTTATAGAAATAAATCAATAATAGTTGACAAACAAGTCCAAATATAATTCATAGTCCAAAAATAATATATAAAATTAAATAACATAGTATAAATAACAATTAAAAATAAAAGTTTTCAGTACTTGACTGCTCAAGTGCTCAGTAAGATATCCCTTCTCCATCCACCGTTGTTAATAATAACATTGATTCTGACAACTTTGTAGGATCTAAGTAAAAAAAAGAAGTAAAATATTTGTTAAAATGAAACAATATCAAATAACAATATATTCAAGTATTTAAATTTATTAGTAAACAATAACTACTTACCAGATTCCGCTTCTTCATTAAATTGTAAGTTTTCTAATGATGTATCATCATTTTGCATCAGCGCCATCGCTACTTCAATCGCAATAGTAGATCTTTTAGCTTGCAACCAATTTTCAGTACAAATCAAGCACTCCACCGTTTTTGGATTTAGTGAACTCCTAAACGGATTAAGAACACGTCCTCCATTGCTAAATGTTGACTCCGAAGCTACAGTGGAAATCAGCATTGCAAACACATCCTTCGCAATGCATGCCAAAATCGGATAGTGTTTTTTATAAACACTCCACCAAGTTAACATACAAAAGTAGGACGCTTGTGTTCAACCGACTCCAACAAAAACCTTTCCACCTCATTTTTTCCTCCAATTATATCTTGCATTTCAACTGTTTCCAAAAAGCCATCTTGAAGGTCAAACTTAGAGCCACCAAACTCATCATCACATTGTACATCACCAACATCTGTAAATGAGGGAATGCCATCGACCCGATCAGTACCCCCGTACAATACAAGATAACAATCATACAGCTCAACCAAAGCATCTTTGATACTTGCAGTCATTGATTCAGCACTCACAACACCATATAAAATCTTAAAATAATAATACACATATTGCAATTTAAACCTAGGATCAAGCACAACAGCTATTATCAACAAGTTGTTTGTAGTTTCTAAACTACACCAATATTTTTCAAATTTGATTTTCATGGTGGAAGCCATATGACGCACAAGTGAATTCCCCTCACTACTCATCTTCATTAATTGGTTATTAATTGTGCCCTATTTGTGAAAATATAAGTTTGAAGTCACACTCAATGAAACACTGAACAACATAGTTACATCATAAAAAGTTTTCAAGAATTGAACAAATACCTTAGCATTCTCCCAATGCTCAGAATTAGGTGGCCCAATCCGATTTTTCCCATTTTCTCTCACCTTAAAGTAGTTCTGATAATGTCCATCTTCTTCCTCCACCCGTTCGAATGCTTTTACAAATTAAGTGCACTCATCAACATTAGGTAAGTGGAATTCCACCTAGTGCAAACATCCAACATAACAAGCCCTTTATCTTGTATTTTCTCATACTTAACACATTTTTTGAACTTATCAAATCTACTAGGAGACGATTTAACAAATTCACGGCATTACGTATGGCAGCCACTGAATTATTCATCTCTTTCAACCCATCATTCACTATTAGATTCACAATGTGTGCACAACATCGCAAATGCAAATATTTTTCATCCAAAATTGCACCATCTGCCTTCCAACTATTCAACTTTCTTTTAATATAAAAAATAGCTGTATTGTTAGAAGATGCATTATCCATGGTCATTGTGAAAACCTTATCAATGCCCCAATCAATCAAAACTTTCTCAATGGATTTCCCAATGGTTTACCCTCTATGATCAGCTATTTGACTAAAACTTAATATTCTTATAATACACCCTCCCAATAGTATGTACTGTACATGTACAGATATTGTAATATATTCTTTCATAATTTATTGTACAGTACACAAGTAAATAATTGAGCTTTTATTATGAGGAAATCGAATGTTTAAAGTATTAAGGGTGCTATAATGGAATTTATTGGACGATTAGTACAATTTCGTAAAGTATATACGAAATCCAATTATAAGTTTTGGAGAACATAGTAAAAATTTTCATAAATTAGAGTATTAAGAATATTTATTGGAAGTCAAAATATATTTTTACGATATGAGATTGTGATTTAATTAATTGAGGGAAAAGTAAATTAAAATAGATTTTTGTGGAAAAGAGTTAATGGATTATTATGGATTAAATTGTAAATTAAAAGGTTTTGGTCAATTTCATATGATTAAATTGATGGTTGTGGTCACATTATAATTTTAAAGTGTATACTGGTAAGTTGTAAATAGCGCACACACACACACACACACACACACACACACACACATATATATATATATATATATATATATATGAGTTAATTACACTCAACCTCCCTGAGATTTGACTAATTACATTCGGAATCAAAGTTTGCATTAATGGACACTAACCTCCCCTCACGTTAACGTTGACCGTTAAAATAACCTTTGACTTTTTTTTTAATTTTTTAAATGACCAAAATACACCTGTCAATTTATATTATCAATTTTTTTACTATTCATTAAAAAAAATTAATTGTGAGATCCAGATTGGATCTCCACCGTCCATCCAAGAAAAAAAAAATTTGAATGTTCAACGAACCCTTCTGGGTTCGAAGATCGAACCCAGAAGGGTTCGAATCGAACCCTCTGGGTTCGTGTAACCCAGAGGGTTCGAAGAGAAGGGTTCGAAGAACGAACCCTCTGGGTTCGATCTCGAACCCAGAAGGGTTCGAATCGAACCCTCTTGGTTCGTGGAACCCAGAGGGCTCGAAGATTGAACCCTTCTAGGTTCGATCTCGAACCCATAAGGGTTCGAAGAACGAACCCTTCTGGGTTCGATGAATCTCGAACCCAGAAGGGTTAGAAGAACGAACCATCTAGGTTCGATGTTCGATCTTCGAACCCTTATGGGTCTCACCATAAATTTTTTTTAATGATAGTAAAAAATTGATAATATAAATTGATAGGGGTATTTTGGTCATTTAAAAATTTTGAAAAAAGTCAACGGTTATTTTGACGGTCAACATTAACGTGAGGGGAGGTTAGTGTCCATTAATGCAAACTTTGATTCCGAATGTAATTAGCCAAATCTCAGGGAAGTTGAGTGTAATTAACTCATATATATATATATATAATTGAAAGTCGGTGGAACAAAAGAAGGTATAAATTATATATATATATATATATATATATATATATATATATATATATATATATATATATTAGTGGAGCTTCCACTAATAAGTCAAAACAAAACACACAAAACAGAAAACATATTAAGAAGAATCCAGAAATCGTGAAGAGAAGAAAAATAGAAAAATAAAGAGAGATGAGAAAAGCAACCAGAATTTTCAAAAAAGGAGAGAAGAAATCTGGTTCAGAAGAAGAGGAAGAGCATGAAGAGTTGGGTAAGTGTGATGAAGTTAAATTGTTTGAATTTGATGAAATTAAATTGTGTTGGAGTTTTGAGTATAAAATGAAATTCTATAAAACTCTTGATAAAACTCTTGAAAACCCGACTTCTCAACGAATCTAAATAGCAACTTATCAACAATCAACATCTTCGCTAATGCCTTTCTAGTTTCATCCTTATTAAAGCAACCCAAACCTATATTACTCCCACTCCCACTCCCATCCTTTGTTGCAAATGTTGGCATTTAAGTTTGTTTTACTTTCACTAGACACATTTATTTTGGGTCCTCACTAGCTAATTTAGCTTTGTAGTTTTTGCATTGTTTGTTTATATGCCTAAGCATATTCGTTATACTACTACCATTTCCTCCTGTGTCACAAGCATAAGTTTGAGGACAATAATTGCAACGTGATCTCACTCTCCCAATCTCATATTCTTCATACGGTGTAAAATGTTTTCATGCATCGGATTTTTTTCACCCTTTCCACCCCCAGATTTAACACAACTTATATCCTTTTTTTGTTTACCCATTTTTTCTAGACACACACTATCATCGTCATTCTCATGTTCACCATCAGAAAATAATGAATCAATATCATTAAATTCATTACAACGATTCATATTCTGCATGATCAACAAATAAATCCAAAACAAAATAATCAATTTTCATTCTAATAACATGATAAATTATCAAACATTTTTATTCTTATAAAATGCTAAATCATCAAATTCATTATAACGATTCAAGTAAGCAACAAAAGAACATTCAAACATGGCAAATCGCAAATTTCCACATCAAACATTTACTCCACAAACCCTATGGCTGCCATGTCAGCCAAGGGTGCTAATCTATGTATATTTTTGTGGATAAATATGTGAAATAAATAGGAATAAGTAAAAAAAAAAAATTCAAATTGAATCTAGCAATATACGGACCTATCTCTTTTGTTGTTTTCTTCTTCTTCTTACTTCCGCACCTGAAAAAACACAAAAGGAAGTTAAACAAAACGTATTGTTGAAACATAAAAACAATTGAACAAAAAATTCAAAATAGCCAGTTGAAACAGAACGTACAATTGAGGTGGCAGATCTGTTGAAACAAACGAAGAGCTAAAGGAAATGAAAAAAATTGGTTTTCAATTTCGTAAATGAGTGACTAGTGCAAATGAAATATTGCAATGAGTGCTTTAAAAAAAAATATGAAATGAGTGTGTTACCCACTTACCTTGTCTGGCTGTCCCTACCAATTGAGTTGGTTTGACTAGTTTTCAATTTTTTAATTTTTTTTTTATATGTGGTTGGTTTGTTGGTTCGGTTCACGGTTTGAGGCTCCAAACTGTAAACCGAACCAAATTACATGGTTTCACAAAAAGTAAACAGAACCGAACCAATGGACCATGCCGAACTGAACCAAAACCGTATGGTTCGATTTGGTTCACCGGTTTCGCGGTTCAGTTCGATTTGGTGCCCACCCCTATATATATATATATATATCTTCCGCTGAAAACTGAAAAGTTGTATTAATGGAATATACTTTTATTCATTTCTAAAAACTAAAAAGCTGAGAGAATACATTTTTCTGAAAACTGAAAAATAAAGATAATATATTTTTCTGAAAACTGAAAAGTTAAAATAATATACTTTTCTGATAATTGAAAAGCTGAAATAATATACTTTTCGGATAATGCTTTTCTGATAAAACTTTTATGATAAAACTCTTATGATAAAACGTTTCTGATAAAACTTTTCTGATAATATAATTTTCTGATAATGCCAATGGAAACCCATATCTGATAATTGATAATCCATAGGGCGACTTAGCTGGCACCGCACCATATGGAGGGTGTCACCAGGCGACTAATCTGGCGTCGCACTGGTGACTCTGATAATCTGATAAAAGACATCTCACTGTCTATGTGGCAGAATTCTGCGTCGCCTACATGTAGCGAGACAACACCCTAATGTGTGGGCGACTGACAGACTCGACAGACTCAACTCCCCTAGAGTTAGCGGACTGTCCCCCTTTAACTTGCCCTATACAAATGGGTGTATCGGCCGGGTCTACTGCTGATAATCTGATAAATTCTGATAAGCTGGTAATCTGATAATGGATGGGTATTCTATTGGCCTGAAAACAATTTATTCTTTATTTAAAAGAAAACTAACTTTTAATTTAAAAACTTGAAATATAACTAAAATATATTTCTTTAACTAAATTCCATGCGTAAATATTTTCATCTATTAAAAATAAACTCAAAAATTCTGAGATATAAAATTATCTTAATTAAAATATATCTGAGGCAATAAATTCTATTCTAATTATAAAACATATATAAATAAATAAACATGCATATAAAATCATAAATACTTAAATTAAACTTGGAAACATACTAAAGTATATTTCAACTAAAAATATAATTTTGCTTAAAATAGCTTAACACTCACAGATTTCTGGTTTTCTCTAAGCTTGGTGCTCTGGTTCCTTTGTCTCACTACATTCCTTGCCTTTCCATATAATTCTTTTATTCTCCCACATTAAGGAGATTTCTCCCTAAAATAAAATAATATATTTTCAATAAATAAATATAAATACTACAGTTCACTCAAAAGCTCAATTAACATACATAAGGCATTTAAATTATAAAATGCCAACATTCAAGTTTTTGATTTCCTTTTCCTTTTTCAATTTCTTCATATCTAACACAATCAATTATATTTAATTTGCTAAAAAAAAATCATGTCTCTATAATTATATAACTATATATACATTGAATCATTCAAGTAGCATCAAGAATACACACAATCTAATTCTAATACCTTATCATACTTTAATTGAAATCTCTACACTAAAATTAACTACGAACCTTAACTTAACAACATCAAATTCAACATCTTCAAACTTGATTAAACTAATTATAACTTCAATTTCAAATTATATTCAAAAATTCCTAAAACTAGTGATTTCAATTTCATTCCAAACAATTACTACAACTCTTATCAACCATCATACTATAAATCAATTCACATGGAAATAATTTCAAAACCATAAAATACAACTTCAACTATCAACACAACATCACAAAACCTATATTGCAAACTCACTAATTAGAGAGCTATTTTGATTCCTTACACAATAAATTCAATTCATATTATCAATTAACTCAAAAACACTCAAATTACTCAAATAATATCTCAATTTAACAATTTAAATTTGAAATCATAAAATCTCCAAACCTTTACCTTACTAATTTTCTTGATTTTCACTCTAATCAACTCAATTCCAACTAATTTCAAACAAAACACTACAAAAACTCAATCAAACACTAAAATCAACAAAACCCATAATCTTCTTCACTTCCAACAATCAAATTTCACTTTATATTCAACAATCAATTTCAAGAAAAAATCAAAACTAAATCAATTTCTAAAATCAATTCAATTTCATCAAACTTACCCAAAATCCTCTTGCTCTTCTTCTTCTTCTTCTTGGCTGACCGAGACTCATCCCCTTCTTTCTCTTTTTTTTTTCTTTTTCTTTTCTTCTTCTCCTTCACGGTTTCTACTCTCCTTTTCTTTTCTCTCTTCTTGGCCGGCTACTGCTTCTTCTCTCTTCTTTTCTGTTCTTCGACCACCAGCTACTCTCTCATTCTTCCTCTTCTTTCTTCTTCTTTCTTTCTTCTCCCGCTACTCACTTTTTCTCTTTTATCTCTTTTTCTTTCTTCCTTCTTTTCTTTCTGCTTTTCTTCTGCCGGTCTCTGCTCTGTTTTTCTTTCTTCTTCAGTTGGTTGCTTCTTCTTTTCTTCTTCTTCTTTCTCTCTTCTTCCTCTTCTACCGAACTGCTTTCTTTCCTTGTTCCTTCCTTCTTCGGCTGACAGTTGCTCTTCCTTTCTCTTCTTCTTTCGAATTTTCTGGATTCTTTCTTTCTCTTTCTGTTTTTGTTTCTTTTGTTTTCTGATTCTATCACACTAATATATATATATATATATATATATATATATATATATATATATATATAAACTTTAATTGCAACTTGCCCCTTTTACATTATAAAATTGTTATGTGACCACAAATGGAACACTAATTACATACAATTGTCCAATAATATTTTAATTGTCAATTTAGTCCAACAATCACATTTCATTTCATTCATTTCTTCCCCCACTAATTCTTGACTTGACGTATCATAATTGGTTCCTTTTATTTAACATGGATTGTGCTTCTTTAGGAGGGAATTTTCCATAAAAATCCACTAACTCTTGACTTTTATTTATCCATATGGCTAACTTTGATTTGTCCACTTGTATACCTCAAAATTAATCCATCAACATTACTTTTCCACCGCATTTAAAACACCAATTAAATTATAATCCCATATTATAAATATATATTTTAACTTTCAATAAATATTTTTAACATTCCGAACTTATGGAGATTCTTATTATGTTCTCCAAAACTTATAATTAAATTTCTTATCTACTTATGGAACCTTAATAACCATCTAGAACTATTCCAGACATTTTTCGAGTCTCTTATACTCTTTTCGGAAACTTTCGGATCCATTCAATAAATTCCACTATAACACCATTATTACATCTAACATTCAATTTACTCATAATAAGAGTTTATATATTTACATTTGTACTGTACAATAAATTATGGGAGAATACATTACAACACCTATACATACAGTACATACTATCGATAGGGTATATTACATTGAAAAACTAGTTGAGCATCCGATTGAGATTAACCAATTAGAGATGGAAGTGAGCAAGAGCTTGTTGTCCGCAGATGAGGCAGCCATCTTTCCAAAGCCACTTGAGCTATGCCTAGTCTACAGTGCCACTGCAGAAGAAGATAGCCATCAGAATACATATGTTTTTGTAGATGTTGGAGAAGGAAAATCCAAACCGCCTCCACCTTTTGAGCAACCGCTGTGCTTGGGCCGTAAGAAACTACCTTCTCTTTCGAGATATGCAGGACTGGGAGAGTTGTCTTCACTTCCAGTCATTTGGTTAGGATGGTGCGGTAAGCTAATGAGAAGATATCAATTATGGGGCAAGTGGCCAAAAGCAAGAGTAATCAGGTGAAAGTGTATATTATTTTCATTTTTTTTAATTCTTTTTCAATTTTGATTATTTTTATTTTTTTTACCCTTGCCCATGAGCTTATTTGAAGTGTTGTGCCTTATGTTGTAAATTTTCGAAGTTCGGGGGAAGTTTGGCTAATATGAATAACTATGAAGTGATTGGTCATTGTTTGATTTTTAATTTTAATTTGTTTTTACTTGTGTGTATAGTTAGATTGTTTGTAGTTTTTATTTCTTGTTTTTAGTTTTTATTTTTTTTGTTTAGCACCATTTTTCTTGACCATAAGGTTTTAAAATATTGGGGACAATGTTTATCTTAAGTTTCGGGGTGGTTTTTGGTTGTTTTCATTTAATTTTTCTTGTGTTTTGATTGCGTTTAGTGTGTAGTGTTTTTGTTGTGTTTAGTTGGCGTATATCGGCTGAAAACCTAGACTTTCCTTCTATGCATATAACGTTTGGAAGACTTAGGTATAACAACACCATGTACGTCTAGTCTGTGTTTAGTGTGCCTAGTTTAGACTCTGAACATTTTTTAACATTTATTTTTGTCATGTGTGCGCTTTCTGTCGAAATATAATTGTTAGCTTTTTCAATGAGTTTTAATTTGTTTGGGACCACTTAGATTTTTTTTTTGTGTCATGTTTTGCTTCGCATTGTGTTATACTCTGTTTATCTTTTTGTGAAAACATCTTATGTTCGATCGACTAGGATAAATAGTGGAGACTTATACTGTGAGTTTTTGAGCTTATGCTTTGTTATTTAAGTGGGTATTTTCGTTTTTACTCTTTACATACTTATCTTCAATTTTGATTGATTAGTTTGGTCTCATTTAGGTTTTGCATAGAACATTTTCAAACAACATCAAAGATATCATGTGTTTACCTTATGTTGAGTTCGTTTTCCCTTTTGGAAGTGATATAGGCTATGCATGTTGAGCTACTAAAAATTCAAAAATTCATCCTACCCTTGTGTGTGCTTCAATAACCAATTTGAAACCAAACACTTAGAAACATTTTCTTTCATCACCTACATAAATCCAAAACCAAGCTCTGTGTATAAAATAACCTTACCTTTTTAACTTGGATCATTTTAAGATGACAAGAAAAGAAAAATAATTACATGGGTGAATTTCACAATAAATATGCCAAGGTAAAAGTTGCTATTGTTGTGATTGTTGAAAAAAAAAAGAAGAAAAAAGAAGAAAAGAAAACAAGAAGAAAAGAAAAGAAGAAAAGAAAAAAAAGAAAAAGAAAAGAAAAGAAAAGAATAAACGAAAGGAATCATGCAAGCACTGTGGCATCAGAAATGTCAATAAAAGAGAATGATTCATGTATTAAAAATGTTAAGTGATCTGTTAATGTGATCAAGCTCTTTGCATTCATTTTTCCTTTTCTTTCTTAACCCGTCACTTAATAGCCCCATTACAACCTTTATTAAGACCAGCTGATCTTTCGGGGAGTCTAGCTTTAATGTAGAGGTTTTCATGTTGATATTTTGTTCATAATGTTTGATTCCTTCAATGAGATGTATTTAAAATATCATATTTCAAATTAATTTTCATATGCGATGTATATTCGTATTTCTCTAAGCATAAATTCCTTTCGCATGTGTTTGATGAGTGTATTGCCTAGGTTTTGAGCGATTTTTTAGAGAATTATCCTGAGAGGTTTAAAGTCGATGTGAATTCTATCCCGGTTGTTTGAACACAATTGTTTTCTTTTTAAGATTCTTAGAGTGTTGGCATGTGCATAGCAAGTGGTGCAAAAATCTAAGAGTAAATGCTTTCGAATATTACTTATTGTTTTTGCTAACTTTTGTCTTAACTGATTATGTTTTATTTGGTAAATTAATTGTTCTTTAATATTCACAGATGCGTTTGTGGGTATCGTTACTGGAAAACCCTCACGAGACTATAACTTGTCCACTTTGGAAACTTAGGAGTTTAAAGGCTTGTGGCACATGCTAAATGTCATCGTGTTATCTACGATAGTGGTTTAGGCTAGTTGTTTGTTTTTATTAATTTCTTGTTTTAGTTTTTTTTTGTTTTTGTTTGCATTTTTGTTTTGTTCCGATTTTGCTCGAAGACGAGCAAAATTTAGATTTGGGGGTATTTGTTGGCTCTATTTATTGATCAAACATGAGCCTTCATCTTTACCTATCCTTACCTACTTTTATTCCATTTCCGGGTAATAATCGGTTGTTTTTGATGTTTTACTCTAGTGTGCAGGTAAAAAGGTTTTGTGCGTAATTAAAGAGCTTTGGTGGATTAAATCGAAGATTTGAAGAATTGTTAGTACACAGCTGTCATGTTTCGGAGGTCGTCATAAATTCCAAGAATGAACTGGGTTGCGAGCCTTATACTTCTGGAAAGGTCTAGATGTCTACTTTTCGAAAAATTTTATGGTTTGTGATTCCAAGAGGAAGTTATGCTCCACATTAATGAGCAGACTCGCGACTTAAAGCCGCGACTTGGGCGCGACTTGGCCAAGTCACGAGAGCCAAATTTCAGTACCAAGGCCAAGACTCATGCGACTTAAACTCGCGACTTGGCCAAGTCGCGAGCGGAACTTAAGTGCCCTAAGCTAGTATAAAAAGAAAAATGAGAGAAAGCAAAAGGCAGTTCGGCTAGGAATCAAAACGCTCGACCAAGAGGAGAATAAGAGAGAAAAGAAAAGGCCAAGGGGAAGAAGAAGATCATCTTGGAGACAAGAGAGTGCGGATTCGATCCTTTAGCGATCTTCTTAACATCAAGCTTGGATTTGAGAGAAAGTGAAAGCTAGAAGAAATCACAATTGGAAGAGGACGGGAGTTCATACATTCCAGGAGTTTTTCTATCCCTTTCCTTCTTTGATTTTCATTCTCGTAACTCTCTTTTAGAATTGATAACCATGTGTAGTTGTAATTTCTTGATTATGACTTAAACTTGTAAGCTGGGGTTTTGATAAATCATTTTCCTTGAAAGTTGAATGGATTGATAGTTTGATTTATTGTGATTGATTATTATTTTGTTGAGTGATATTATTGTTCTTGATGCTTTTGAATGTAATGGCCTGCATTTAGTTGATTTTATGGTTGTGTGTTATGTACTGAGAGGAGATGCCCACAAAGTACTCAATGTAATGTTCACCATAAGTAGAATTAGATAGATATATGCTAATTTACTTGTGTGATCATATAGGGTGTTTATTGTGATTAATGCATTTTCATGCACTTATATATCCACCGAGAGATAGGATATTAGTGTATGTGGTAATAGGTTTGATTTGTCTCGAGAGAGAACTTTGGATAATTTGGATAAACATGATCATCAATATTGATAATTAAATTACAATAATGTGCTCTCAAGAAACTAAATTGGATGGATTAGATGAAATCAAATACCCTCGTTAATATCTCATATTGGTTGGTTACATTGTTTTTATGTTTATATATTTTTATTTGGGACAAAATTATAAGTGGCTAAAAAATTATAAAAAGAATTGTTTTTAGCATAAAAAACGAAATAATTGTTTTTAACCATTTTGGAATTGAAAAATTAAATTTTAATCCTAAAATATATAGGTTTGTAAAATTTCAATTGAACCCCAAAAAAAATATTTCCAGCTTTTAATTCTTCAAATTAAAAAATCCTTTTCTGTTTAAAAAAAATTAAAAAAAAACCTAAAATCCATTTTTTCTCTGCCTCTCTCGTTTCGCCACACGCAGCCCTCATCCTTTCTCTCATTCGAGGTTCGATTCCATATACCGTTAACTTCTTTGTCACCGCCATTCAGACTTCGTCGCCGGCGTTTCCCTCGCTCCTCCGTCTCCGTCGTTTTCCCTCTCCCTCTGTCGCCGACATTTCACCTCATTCGCGCTCCGTTTCCCTCGCCTCCCTCTCTGGTCGCCGTTCAGACTTTGTCGCCGTCGCCGGGCTTCACCTCTTTCGCGCTCCCTTTCCCTCGCCTCCCTCTCTGGTCGTCGTTCCGACTTTTGCTCTTCTCTGCCCTTGTTCAGTAGAATCTGATGTGTTAAAACTTAAAAGAATTGTAGTTTGTTTGATTTTTAGATTCAGATTACTCTTATATATGTAATCAAGTGGAACTCACTTGGGCTATCTTGTAATCAGGAGATGGAAGAGAGAAGCAAGTGGAAGAATCGTTGGCAATCTCAGCTGTCGGAGCTGAAGAGAAGAAGCTTGTACAAGGATGTGAGAGGAAACATGTCCTGGGGAGCTCAAATGCGCAGGCAAAGGGAGGATTTATCTGAAGAGTTGTGAGATGTTTTTGTTTTTATTGTGTGTATATATCTTTCTTACTACCTTTTGAACCTTCTAATTTAATGAACAATTATTTATATTAGAGTTTGTATATTACGATATCGACCATAATATAGATATAATATATGTATTGCACATAAGATGCTAGTGCCTATAAATTTTGCTTGTAACCATAAAAAATTCCAGATTGTTGCTAATTGGAAGTTGTGTTTAAATCTTAATCTGAATGTGAATTGTGGAGTTGAAGAGAGAGTGTTGATAGCCTGGAACTGGAGGCTAAAGAAATTCAACCTGTGTGGTCTGGTTAGTGAAAAGTGGCTGAAGAGTGTTTATTTATTCTCTCAAGACACCGGAATATATAGTTACAGTGTACGTACTATATGATATAGTTGGTTGGTTGGTAACGTTCATTTGTAAATTAATTGCTGACGGCTGTATGTTGTAAAAGGAGTACGGGGAAGGGAAAATCACCGTTGTTTCGTTGCAAATAATTTATAGCACTGGTGGCATTATTAGCGAAGAATAGGCTATCGAGAAGATCAAAGGTGGGGGCATGGACAATGCGAGGAGGGAGCTATTGAGATTGATTTGCAGCAAGAGGGAAGTGTAGTTCCCAGACCTTGCAAGGATTTGTTTTGGAACATGAGCAAAGTGTTGCACTTGTTTTACATGAAGGATGATGGATTCAGGTCACTTGAATTGATTAATGCTTTCAATGAAGTGACTCATGAACCCATAAATTGTTGATTCATTGTAATTAGAATTCCATGTGTAAACCTTTAATAAACTTGTTATGATTTTTGTTGAAAAACCTCAATTCTTTGAAAGTATCAATAAAATTGGAATGTATTTAATCAAGTTTTTACTATAAATTATTATTATCTTATGAGAGGGTTTTCCCATTATTATGGTTGTTAATACGTTATGTCTCGATAAAAATAAAATTACTTTTAAACTATATAGAGATAGAAGATAGGAGAAAAACCGCATCGAAAATATGTAAAATACTTAATAGGACGAATGTACCATGCACTTTGTTTAGTAATATATATGACATGAGTATTTTGTAAGTAAAATGAAATAATACGATAATATATTCCATTAAAATATTAATTTTAACTAAACAATCAAGAATATAATAATCCATTCTTTATGGATGCACATCCATACTAACAATGGCAAATCTACTAAAGTAGAAGCTCCAACATGCGTTAATTGAATCGAATACTTAACTGCACTTGGCAAAACCCACCAAGACTGAACACCATCAACTGCAAGATTATACTGAGGAGGTGCTGCTGCATAAGGCCAATCTGTAGATGCACCAACTGGATAACCACCTACATCTGCTCCAACTGGTCAATTGCCTATGTTGTCCATGTCTCCACCACACTCATTAGAAAAATGCTCAACACTGTTAGTAGTGGTGGGTGACAACGAAATCCTATCATCATTGGATGAATTAGAGTGATTACCATTTTTAGTTTTTTTATCCTCATCCATAATCATTGGTGTAAATTCGTGATCTCTATCCGATAAGGAGGAATTAATTCTGAATGTCGACTATATGTGCCAACAGCTGAAAACTAGGTTCCAAATAGAGGAGGATCTGTAACATACATTTCACTAACCTACATTTCACTGATATAAATTTCACTGACATATATTTCACTAACAAACATTTCACTAACCAACGTTTCACTAACATACATTTCACTGACGTATATTTCACTGACGTATATTTCACTGACCTACATGTCACTGACCTATGTTTCACTAATCTACATTTCACTAAGATACATTTCACTAACCAACATTTCACTAACCTATATTTTACTAACCTACATTTCACTAACATACATATCACTAATCTATATTTCACTGACATATATTTCACTGACCTAAATTTCACTAACCTACAGTTTATTAACATACATTTCACTAACCAACATTTCACTAACCTACATTTCACTAACCTACATTTGACTAACATACATATCACTAACCTATATTTCACTAATATAATTTCCCTGACCTACATTTCACTGACATACATTTCACTGACCTACGTTTCACTGGCCTACATTTCACTTACCTACGTTTCACTGACCTACATTTCACTGACCTACGTTTCACTGACATACATATCACTAACCTACATTTCACTGACATACAGTTCACTGACCTACATTTCATTGACCTACAGTTCACTAACATACATTTCACTAACTAACATTTCACTAACCTACATTTCACTAACAAATGTTATTACTGAACATTTCACTGACAAACATTTTACTAATTAACGTTTCACTAACTAACTTTTCACTAATATATTCCATAACTATTAAAATTTCACAAAACTAAAACCCAGTATCACCCAAATTCTATCAACCACAAAACAAACACAATATACAAAAAAATAAAAATAAAAAAAAACTTAAAAAATCTATAAAATACATTCTAAATAAAATATAAACAATTTTCATAAAATGTACCTTCTAGTTTTGAGTTGGTAAAGATAAATAAAGGTGATAAAAAAGACAAAAAAGTTTTGATTTTAATGAAAAAGATAAAACAAGAAAGAAAATAATAAGAGAAAGATAAATTTTTTTAATAGAAGGTATAAAGTTTATGTAAGGGTGCATGATGGCTCAAAGCAAGTTTATGTTTTTTTTAGGTTAAATTGAATGGGTTTTTTTTTTTATAATTTTTAATGGGTATTTTTGTAATTTTTATTTTCACAGGTTATTTTGTAATTATCCAGTAAGTGGGTGGTTGAGGGGTGTTTATATTATTTTTTTCTTCAATTGGCTAAAAACGATTAATTTTACATCTACGGTTAAAAACAATTTTGTCAATAATTTTTAGATTATTTTTAACAATTTTTACTTTTTATTTTTTATTTTCTTTTTACAAACGTTCCGATTTTTCCAAATAGATATAGGCTTAATTAATTTTAGTATTCAATACCTACATATCCCTATGGAGACGATAATTTACTCACACTTTATTACTTGTACCGACCCCATATACTTGCGGGTATAAAAAGGCGTAACAAGAGTCAGGAAAAACTTTTTCTTCTTCTCTCTTTTCAATCTTGCTCTGGCCGAACTCCTCTGGTGTTTTTTCACTTTGGTTAGGTCAATTTTTACTTGAATATTAACTCTTAAATGCTAGCTCTTTTGGGTTTAAGTTTGACCAGTTCAAATACGATTCTAAATCCTATTTGTTTTGGTCTCCTTAAAAACTTGAACCTGTGACCTATGGGACTATTAAAATAATCCAATTATTTTTAATTTTTTTGTTATCATCACAGTTTGATTCCAGAACCTCTTATTTAATAAATAGAATTAATAATTAATAATTATTAATATTCTATTAATTTATTAAATATATAATTAAATAATCATATTATTTAATTATTCTCTTTTAATTAAATTGCGTTACTTTCGTAACACTATTAATTGGACCATCCAATTAATTTACTGTGACCCTCGTTACCAACAACCATAAAGGCTAGCAAGGGGACCTAATGAACCCACAGTTTTGAGCTCTAATTATACTTAGTAATATTAATTAAACTCTTTAATTAATATTTCACGATTATTAATCTCGGAGTTATTCCACTAAAAACCCGAGGCTGCCCTCTCAGAACTACAGACGTGTTTATACAATCTGAAGTCTTAGCGTCCATTGATATAACTATTTAAGCACAAGTAGTTCATAACTAGAGCTGAGTTATAATATCTGTTATACCCCTCTAGATATATCTTTTCCTTAAGTACCGTTGATTCTTTAATGAACAATTAAATCCCGTCTTCGTCACGGAAGAATGAGAGAACTCATAATTTTCCAAGCACTAAATCAACCCTTAAGGGAACTACTCATCTACTTCAATCAAGGAGTGGATTTCACTATCGTGTTTATACTTTCCCAGTCACAAGCCAAACCGCAACTCCAAGATACAGAGGTATTGGTCGAGAATTCACATTGACCTCACTCATGGTAAATCAAAAGCCACAATCCAACTTGAATAAGTCGATAAGACACTCAAGATTAAGATCACCTATAAATAGCCATCGTTAATTGACATATATGAATCTTATCTACTAACAGATATTAGTGAGAGATTCATCATATAAAGTGCCTCCATTCTCATGTCAACTACATGAACGGTCTAAGTTAAGACCACCATACATTACAGAATGAACCGCAGCAGCAGATCATTCACAAATAAAGTACCCAGCTCTGTTTGCTCTCTACGGACTCTTTAGATTGCATGACTCAAAATGAATCCTTCTGTATATGACCTTCATATACTCATTTTGAGATTACATCTTACAATCTTGGATGTTCTTGCACAATATGAATGTATTACTGAATATAAAACGCTTTTAAGCTAGAATGATAAATCGATTATTCTTATTAAGTCTTTAACCATTTACAAATACAAACTTTAGAGTATAAATCCCAACAAGAACTTCATAATTTATATGTTATTTTAATTTTTTCAATTAATATCAACTTTATAATTGGTAGTCATGTTTAGTAAATAATAGTGTCAACCAATATGATGTTTTTAAAATCAAATATCTAATTTGTAGTCATGCATTTTTTGAGTATCCGAGAATGAATTTACCCTACCAATCAATTAAAAAGGGTTTTTAATTTATACGATGCGGGAATGCCATTAGATAAATTGTTATTTTTGTTTACAATTCACGCTGATTATCCTTTCTTTCAATATCATAAATACTATTAATATTAGGATATTATTAAAATTACCACTATAGTTTAGTGTATTAGTCAAAATCCCTATCTAGTTTCAATTATGGTCCAAAATTCCCACCCTAATTTCATTTTATAGTCATTTTTTTCCTTCCCGTCAGTTTTAATTACCAAAATACCTTTGACCATGAACTTTTTTGTTAGGGATATTATTAATATCCCCCTCTTGTTTGAGTGTATTAGTTGAAATCCCCCTAGTTTTATTTATGGCCAAAATCTCTCCCGTTGTTTCATTTTATAGTCAATTTTTCCCCTACCATCATTTTTAATTATCAAAATACCTTTAACCGTTGACTTTTATATTTTTTGGGGAACCAAGGGTATGGGTTTGGGTGGGGGGGGTTTATATATATATATTAAATTAAAACATTTTAATTTATAATATCAATGAATCTCTACCATCCATCACATGATGGACGATAGAGATAAAATATAAAATATTAAACGATTAAAAAATAAAAGTAAATAAATAAATAAAAAATCCATGGAGATGAACGGTGGAGGATCCATTTTTTAAAAAAAAAATTAAAGTTTTTATTTATTTCTTAATTTTTTTAAAATATTTTATGTATATTTTTTTTAAAAAAAATTTATGTTTATGATCTCTACCCTCCATCTATATAGATGAACGGTGGAGATCCATCTTTTTATTTTTAATTTTTTTAATATTTTATATTTGATCTTTACGGTCCATCATATGATGGACGATAGAAATTCATTGATATTATAATTTGTTTAAAAAAATTAATTTACTATATATAGGCATTTACCTTTATACCCTTTGTGCCCTAAAAATTTTAACCGAAAAGTTAACAGTTAAGATTATTTTGGTAATTAAAATTGACGATAAGAGGAAAAATTTACTATAAAATGAAATTACGAAGGGATTTGGGCCGAAAATGAAATTAGCGTGAGATTTGGACTAGTACACCAAACTAGATAGAGATTTTAATAATTTTCCTAATATAAAAGTTAACGGTCAAAGGTATTTTGGTAATTAAAACTGACAATAGAAAAAAATTGACTATAAAATAAAATTGTAGGGTGATTATGGTCATTAATAAAACTAGAGGGGAAATTTTAACTAATACACCTAACTAGATGGCGGTTTTTAACAATATCCATAAAATGTTATTTTGCTTATCATTTTAATGATACCAACCATCATCATAATTTGTCAGTAACTTTTTTCTTTTTTTTTTATCTTAGAAAAAGATATATTTATTAAAGATTTTTATTGTACAGATATGTTTGCTAAATATGAGATGTCGTACAGCTATTCCACCAAAGCTATTATCTGTCAAATTCATACCAAATTTGGTCCACTAATTCAATGGGCACAAAACTGGTAACACATTGTCGCAAAAATGGCTTATATAAGAAACCCTCGTTCTATGAACATATCACAATGATTCATAGCAAAACATATTACATAATTAGAGGAGTTGAAATGGGAGACTATGCCTCCAAAATGACAGTGAAAATGGGTGGGTGGGAATGATCTGCCTCACACTTGTATATCTTCAATGACGAATACAGTGTGTGCGATAACTTTCCCATGCCACCCATTGTTATTGTTTTTGGGAGTTTCTCCCTTTTCCCTTCATTCTGCACTAAGATTTCTATTTTATTACATGTTTACGAACACCACGATCTCAGGAGATCTTCGGCGGGCCAAGGGTTGTGTGCACTAATCCATTCAATGCAAACTGTGTCCCTTGGATTTTAAATTGTTGGGTTTTCTACGGTGAAATCTTGTATTTCAATTTTTCTTTCCTTACTCTTACGGTTTTATGTTTGACTGAGGTTAAGTCTTTATTTTGTTTTACAATATTTTTTTTAAGAAAAAAACACTAAAAATTAGATATAACCTATTCACCCCATTTAAGTTATTGCTAGAATATTATACTCACACATCCTTCTCTTCGTATCATATTATAGGTTTACGAATGCCCTGACTTCTGGAGATTTTCAGTGGGCCAGGGGTTGTGTTCCAATCCATTCAACGCATGCCATGTCTCGTGGACACCTAATCCTACGACAATCTCACTCCACCAAATGTGATTTGAGTGGGTGGGGCTTACTGTGCGCATCCTACCAAAGTCTGGTTATAATATAGATCAAATTGTGTAATAGTTGCCCGTATGCGTTTCATCCAATTTTCTCTAATTGTGGATTTAATTCTTTAATATATATCAGTTCTCCGGTTGCATTTTTGTTTTTACAACACATGTTAATTTTTTATATTGACTATCCAAATAGATAAGATTAGAGAGTAAAATTGTTTTGTTAATTTTGTAAAAAGGGTAAGATGGTCAATTTATACTTTATGTCAGGTTTGACCGTCAAAATTTTGGTCATAGAGACTAAATTAATATATTTTGAAAAAGACAGGGACCATTTGAGTTAAAATAAAAATAGATCAAAAAGTGATATTTTCAAATACATTAGGGAACTAAATTGATAATTATTTAAGGTACATGGTTGTAGTTTAAGAAAAAGTACGATTTTATTACAATATAACCAAATATCAAGGTATTCTATTACAATTTATATATATATATATACATACATATTAAATTAAAATATTTTAATTTATAGTATCAATGAAGTATTACCATCCATCATATAGTAGATGGTAAAGATCAAATATAAAATATAAAATAATTAAAAATAAATAAATAATTAAAATATATGGATGAATAGTGGAGGTCCATCTTTTATTTTAAATATTTAAATTTTTTATTTATTTATTTATTTTGTTTAAATTTTTTATGTATTATTTTTTACAAAAAAATTAGCATTTATGATCTCTACACTCATCTATGGAGATGGATGGTGGAGATCCATCTTTTTATTATTAATTTTTTTAACGGTAGAGATCCATTAAAATTATAATTTAAAAAATTATAATTTAATATATATAAACATTTATCTTTATACCCTTTGTGCCCTAAAGATTTTAACAAAAAAATTAACAGTTAAGGGTATTTTGGTAATTAAAATTGACGGTAAGGGGAGAAATTGAGTATAAAATAAAATTACGGGAGAGATTTTAGCCATAAATAAAACTAGCGTGAGATTTGGACAGTATACCAAACTAGAAGGGAATTTTAATAATATTCCTAATATAAAAGTTAATGCTGTCAAGGGTATTTTGATAATTAAAATTAATAATAGGAAAATAATTGATTATAAAATAAAATTATAAAGAAATTATAATAATTAATAAAATTAAAGGAGAGATTTTAATTAATAAATCAAAATAGAGGGCAGATTTTGATAATATCCATAAAATATTATTGTACTTATCATTTTAGTCATACCAACATCATCATCATTTGTCGGTTACTTTTTTCTTTTTCTTTTTTAAATAAGAATATATTTATTAAAGATTTTTATTATACAGATATGTTTCCTAAATATGAGATGTCGTATAGCCTTTTCCACGAGAGATATTATCTGTCAAATTCATAACAAATTGGGTCCACTACGTCGATGGGCACAAAATTGTTAGCACACTGTTGCATGGGAGCCTATTTTAAGGCTACTGATGAACGCGTCTTGATGCTTGATGGGAATGGTTATTTCCCTTATATCGTTATAATTGCTGAAGGTGTAGAATCCATGAAGCTGAGAGCAGAGTGGAAACAACATAGCAAACTACTGTAATATGAAATTCCTGAGGTTTGAGCTTTATTTTTAATGGTGTAATGAATAATAATATATGCATATTCAGAATTACGAGACAAATAAGGAGGCATGAGAGATTTTAGAAACCGTGTATGAAGGAACATCGCGATCAAGAAAATGAAGATTCAGATGTTGAAGTTAAAATTTGAAGCCTTATGTATGGAAGAAGATGAGAGTTTTCTCGATTTCGAAACAAACCTCATGGAAATCACGACTCGATCGTTATACTTGGTAAGCAATATTCTGACTCTAACATTGTTAGAAAAATCTTATGCTTGCCTGATAGCTTTCAAGCCAAGGTCACTACTATCGAAGATATCAAAGACGTAGATATACTACAAGAAAATGACCTTTTCTGATGATTGAAAGTTATCGGTAATGACTAAGGACCATCGAAAATACACTATTTTCAATGGAAAAAGTTCGCCAGTCTTCGTCAGAAATGGTATGGTCGGAAATGATGTTTTTTTGACGGACCGTCAGAAATATAGCTTTTCCGAGGGCAAAGAGTGGTCAGAAATGGTGAAAATATACCTTGTAGTCCTCAAAAATCGCTCGAGGACACAGGGTACTACAACCTGCAAAGATAGAACACACGTGACCTGCAGGACGCCTGGGACACCGGGGTGGTGCCGGCCAAAGTCACTCCGACGGTCAAGATAGCGAATGCTAATGAGTATGTAATGCTCGTAAATGGAGATGAGTGAGTAGTATTTCATGTTATCTTGGTCAAAGGAGATGTAAGATCGGCTGATCGAGATATAATCGGAAGGTTATCGAAGAAGATGAACAATGGCCGGAGGGTGTTGTCTGAATGTAGATAGCTCTAGGATCTAAGTTTTTCGGTCCCTCACTCTTTGGAGATTTATCCTTCATTTATAGGGGGATGATGCTTCTGCACGTTTGAGGGATTTCATCATTACCTCTCCTTGCTGTCTTCCACCAAGGAAGTTTGTGGATGCTTCTTTCTATCTGGCCGTTATATATTGTAATTATGGTTTTGTAGGACCGTCTTTAAAGTAGATCATGATTTGGTCTCCCACAGAACCAAATAGATTCTATGCCCTACGACATGTAGGTTTGTCAATTTGGACAATCATGATCGTATGTCGTACGATATGCTGATTTGGACGTCGACCTGAGATAAGTATGTCGTGCGACGTAGGAGCTCTTCTAAGCGTGGACACTGAGTTATCTCCTTTATTGCTACTTGGTTGTGTGGGGCATCGAGTGTATGTTCGTACTACATGAAGGTCTTAAACTGAGTGTATGTCGTACTACATGAATGTCGTACCGCTTTTTGACTCTGAGTCTGGTCTTTGAGATATACTTTGGGTTTCTGGGCCGGCTCCTTACTTATATTTTGGGCCTGACATATTTTGGCTATTTTTGACCGTATTTGTCATTGGAAATAGTTCGGTCATTACTAAGGAACTTTTTGGTCAAAAAATAATATATATCACCGATGACTATTATGGTTATAAAAACTTTTATTTTCAAAGAGTTTTACTAGTCAAAAATAATTTATTACCGAGAGATATTGCGATTGTAAATAAAATATTACTAAGGAAGATCATAATCAGAAATAATATATTATCGACGAGATTCGCTAGTCAAAAATATTGTATTACTAAGGAGCATTACAGTAAAAAATAAGGTAAAATTGAGAAAAAATGACCGTAAAAAATAATATTTCACCAAGGAGCATTAAAGTCGAAATAAAGTATTATTGATGAGATTAATAGTTAGAAATATTGTTTTACCGAGTAGCTTTATAGTTGGAAATAATGTATCAATGAGAAAAATTATAGTCGAAAATATTGTATTCTCGAGGAGATTTGAAGTTGGAAATATTGTATTATTAATGAGTTTTGTTGTTGGAATAAATACATTAATGAGAAATACTATACTATTATTAAGAGACATCACATTTAAAATAATGTAGAATCCAGGATATTAACAAGAAGAAGCTCATCCTGCTTGTCAGGATGATATTTCAAGACAGTCTCCCGGTAGAATTTTCTTATCATGGACCACCAAACTGCAATTGTAACCCATCTTCAATCAGTCCATGTCAAATCAATATAAAATGTAACCCACTGGTATGCAAGGCTAAACCATCACATTGATTATACAAGACATGTGTCTACAGACCCACGTAGTATAGTATAAAATGAAAATAACAAAATCAACAAGAAGTTTCCTGCACTTTGGTCCATTTCTACCACTCATGTGTAAAAAAGTACTTCAGTCGTTTATATGAATTTTTTTTTATTTTTGCTTTCACATAACGTTTGTATAAGTAACACAAAACATCAAAGCAGTAGAACAAGGAAATCATGCTTCTAAAACTACCACAATAAGACCTCATCAAGTATACAAATAATTAAGATATATATGTGACACTAAATGATGAATTAAATCAATAAAATTAATTTATATTATCATAAATACACTTCTAAAAACTTTTAAAAATAGAAAAGTAATCATCAATCCAACAATTACCTGGTCAGCTACTTTACACTGATTCTCAATTAAAAAAAAAACAGTATACAAAAATATCGCATATAGAGAGGGACAGACTTTACTGATATCAGTACGGCACTAGTAGCAGCAACAAATCAAGACTTAGGGTTTAAGGGGGTTTTCTTTTGCTTGGTCTCTTTACAATTACTGAAAACACGAAACAAATCAATACAATTACATGGCCAGCTAAAGAACGAAAGTAAATTTAGCGAGAACAAAATTAAACATAAACAAGAAAAATTGCATTAAAGAGGCTAGAGAATGGAAAATATAGAGGCAAAAAAAAAAAAAAGAAGCGAAACGAAAGAGAGGAAACAAAAATAAAAAAAAGAACATGAGTCGGCGGCGGCAAAAAGTGGAGAAAGAATGACTAGGAGAGGATGAGGTAAGAATGACTATAATTTTTATAGGGTTACTGTTGATTCGGTTTTTTAACTTATAAAAATAAAAAAAAGAACATGAGTCGGCGGCGGCAGAAAGTGGAGAAAGAATGACTAGGAGAGGATGAGGTAAGAATGACTATAATTTTTATAGGGTTACTGTTGATTCGGTTTTTTAACTTATAAATTAGTAGTGTCAACATATATATTACAATTTACAAGCACCAAAATAAAATTTAGCTCGCATCCTCTTTTTACTCTACATCCACTACTTTTTGTGGTTGGAGTTTGAAGTCTCAAGTGTGTATATATTTATATTTTATATACTGTGAGTAAATTTATATGCTTGAAAATAAATTTCTTTTTATTACGAAAGTAGATATTTCAACAGTTTTGTAGCAAAATTTTTAAAAAATAATAATAATTAAATATATAACTATTGTAGGTTAGTAATTTAGGTGAATAAAATGTGGCTCGGTCGTAAAACACTGATTCAGTCTGACAACGTCTCAGGTTAGAGTCATCACCACCCTATGTGATATATCAAAAAAATAAAAAAAACCTTAGGTGGATAAAAATAATTTCTTTTCAGTATCAATTTAAAAAATAATTTTTTTATTCTGACATTCAATGTGTTTTGAAATTAAACATTATATATTCTCACAAACACTTGAGAGAAATCTCTTCACACGTACGTGTATGGTGGGATTTCAATATCACCTTAAGAGTATAGTAGGCAATATGCAAACTATTTCAATTATAAGTGGATTTTATCAAACTATAAATTATTATTTTATACTAGTTTACACCATTTCAATTATATAGTGTAACTTTTTATTCAACAACTTTCATTTGACATTACAAGCGCAGATCAGAAAGTAACTCCCATTATACAAAAAAGGTCTTTTGATTTGAATCTCTATCACGTAGACGAATGGAAAAATGCACTGTCCATTTCAATTATAAGTGAGTGAATGTAAATTTGAGAGGAGCTTTAAAACAATACTTATCATATAATTTATTTGACATGTATAGGTATAAATCACTTGTGATATCAGTTAAAATCATATGAGATGATAATTTGGACAAATTTTTTATAACGATACTATTTTAATTTCTTAGCTTTTTTTTTTTCCATTATGGTTTTTTTAAAAGTGTTTTTTTTCTCTAAAATGTAAATAATTTTTTTAAGTGATTATAATTAATTCAAAATTTAAAGAAGTGAAACATGACTCGAACTCATAACTTCAAAGTGTGCGAGGAACTGAGGGGTATACCACTTGATCAATATCTTATTATCAAATAAATAATTTATTTGATACCCGTTAAATAATATCTTTTAATTAAAACTTAACATTTCTATAAAAAAAAATTAAAAATTAACATATACATACAAAAAGAGATTGTCTACGTCAAAAAATAATTGGTTCTATCATATACATAAAGCAATAAGAACCCTTCAAAACACATGCATAGTTAGTACCACTAAATGCTAAACGATTTTCATTTAAATTTATATATAAGGGACGTGTATATTATATAATTGTTTATATATATATATATATATATATATATATATAAATTGATATCCAAGATATAGATGACTAGAATTTAATAAATTTATTTATTTTAATTCTTTCCCTCCTCTCTCACTATTATTAATTAATTTAATTTCTCTCTCATCTTCCCAAGCTTTTATTTCCTAAATTTGACATATTAATATTTATCTCACTATTTTTTTTTCTTCTTACATTTTTTTTCCTCTCCTCTAATATGTTTTTGTCTCCTCTCTTACATTTTTCTATTTTCTCTTCTCTGTTACTTAAGTTTTTTTTTCTTCTCTTATATTTTCTCGGCATAAGGACTATCCGCCATCTTCATTTAATTTATTTTTATTTTTTTAGTTTTTAATTATTCTTTATTTATTGAAAGAGTATTTATTATTATTGAAAACAAAGATATTTAGTATTTTTCTTCATTTGTTTATTTTTTCTTTAATTATAAACATATTAAAATGATATATTTAATTTGATAATGATGGAAATAAAATAAATAGATTTAGGAATGAATAAGTTGTTGTAGAGAGAAGATAAACATGTAACTAATGAGGGAAAAATGTAAATAATTTAGGAAAGAAAATATTGGGGAGAGAATAGAGGAAATAAAATAAATTAATGATGGATAGATGATGAAGAAAAAAAAAAGAATAAATAAAATATTAAATCCTAGTCATCCACATCTCAAATATCTAATGGCTATTAAATCGTGTTAAATATTGTATCAAAACTTGTATCCCCCGATCCTTTTATATATATATATATATATATAAATTTCCATCATATAAGAAACGATTAACCTCTACTGTTCATATTATACTACTCTTCATATCGTAGTAATATAACATCTTTTATCACATGTACAAGTAATCTTACATGAAATTAACCTCTAAGTATTAAATATCTAATAAAAAAAGATATAAAAATAAAAAATTATATTATTTTATATAATCATCAAAGTTTCTAATACACCATAAAAATGTTTCAAATTATCAAATAGAATTTGTCTTGTTGAAATGATAATATGTAGGAAAAAATATATTAAAAATATATTATATATATTTGCCTCGATGATAAAAAATTGTGGTTGCAAAACTTTAATCTTTTCTGAGGACAAGTTACTTGTTGTCGGAAATTTATAATATTTCCAAAGATCAAGACCGTGGTCGGAAATAATTTCTTTTTTTCTAAGGACAAGTTACATCTCCTCAGAAATGTTATAACATTTCTGAGGACCAAGGGTCTTGGTCGGAAAAGATTCAAGTTTTCCGACGGCTACATACATATGGTCAGAAATAGTTTTGGTGCCAAAGCTTGGCGCCATTTTCATAATATTTCCAACGACTTTTAACACCATTCTTAAGGGCATTTATTCCGCCATAAAAAATAGATATTTTTTTTTTACAGTTTTCTGATGGTTAAATTTTTACCGCTGGAAATACGACTTTTACCGACCATATTTGAACTCCGTTGGAAATTATTCATCAGGAAAGCTATTTTTTTCTTGTAGTGATAAAATAAGAGTGGACGAGTTGATGGGATCTCTACAAATGTTTGGTTAAATCTCAAACTAGCCAAAAAGCAAAAAAAGGGATTGCTTTGAAGTCTACTGCGTCCAAAAACAGAATTTGCTGGTGAAAATGATGGTGATGATGAGATGTTTATCGTAAGGAATTTTAGAAAATTCCTAAAAGGCAAGAAACCCAATGGTGGTTTCAAAAATGCCAATGCTAATATGGATTTTGTGCCCAAAAAATTTGATAATGACAAGGGCAAAGGCAAGGGTTTTCAATGCTATGAGTGTCAAGGCTTTGGACACATAGCAACTAAGTGTGCAAACGTAATAAAAACCCAGGGAAGGGGAAGGCGCTGAACATCACTTGGAGTGATAACAATGAGGAAGACGATGATTATTCTTCAAACGCTGGTAAGCACACAAGCAACTTTATTGCTTTTATATCTTCTTTTTCTGTAGGTGATGAGATCAAGAGTGAAGATGATGTTAATGATGAGGGCTGAGTGAGACAAGCCTGATAGAGGCTTATGAAAACTCCTCAAAAAAAATTACAAGGTAAAAAAATTGAACTTTTCCTTACTGTTTAAGAATAAACTATTTGAACTAAGAGTCAGAAAGTTTTAGATCGATCCTTCAATTTGCAAAAAGAGGTGGATGATTTCTATGAGAGGATTAAAGCTTTGAAGAAAGAGGCGGACTTCAAATGATAGTGAGATCACGTGAGGAAGAAGTTGTGAAGAAGTTGGCTACAGCAAAAGTGTCTATCAAAGGGCGGACTCTAGGTGTGAAGAAAGTTAATGAAGTGATCAATCTTGGAAAGATTTACAACGACAAGTAAGGTATTGGATTCAGTAATTAGTCAAAGGCCTCCAACAGTAAGACAGTTTTTGTCAAGGCTAAATCTCCCAATAAACATGATCAAGTGCATAAGCCGTTCTTCAAGTCGCAAGGAGCACAAGGTAAGTCTCTTAAATTTATTCCTATTTGTCACCATTGTGGTATTGTTGGAAATCTAAGGCCTAGATTTTATAGATATATCAGTTTAATTAAGAGAAACAATAGGTCTTTTTGTGGTATAAATAGGAGAGATGGCCATAGAACTTTTGAAAATTCTTTGAAATCAAAGTCTTCAAAACAATCATGTGAGAAGGCTTGAGTAGGAAAGAACACTGCTAGTTGTAATATAATCAACTTTACTACTTGGTCTATTAGTCCCCTTCGCGGTGTCTAAATAGTGGATGTGTTAGGATCATGACGGTATATAATAATTTCTTTGTTGAGATTACATTAAAGGATAAAAGTTTTGCTATTACTGCCAGTAGAGAAAATTGAACATTATTGGCAAGGAAAGATTAATGTACCTGGCTTTGGTGTATTAAAGACGCAGTCTTTGTCGAATGATTAAGACAAAATCTCTTGAGTGTCACCCATTTATGTGAACAAGTAGGTTCTGTTGTATTTAAAGGTGATAAATATCAAATATTTGACAAAGATAATGAATTGCTTGTTCAAGGATCGAAAGCATCAAATAATTATTTTTATCTTGATCTTAATGTGCATGTTAATTTCTTAAGTGCTCTAAATCTGTATTTCTTGAAAATCCATAGAGCATAGGCTGAAAAGGCTCAACAACTGGCTTGCTCAAAGTTTAAGAGGATAATCAAGACAAAGATTATACGATGCTGATGGAAGGGAATTGAAGAGGGCCAAAGTAAGTATCCTAGGAATTGGAGGAGTCCGTAGGTGAAATTGATTTTGAATAATTTCTTTTCAAGAATGAGAACTCAAAACAATGTGCTAAAAATGTTTACCATGTTTGTTGAGATATAGTGTTGGATGAGTAACGAGTAAATTTGTTGTATTTTGATTGCATAAAATTCACTAATGATTTGCTAAAACTACTGTGTGTTTTATTGCTTTAGTGTGTGTGTGTGTATATATATATATATATATTAAATGATTGGATCGATTCTTGAATGACATGAATGTGTAAGATTGTCTGAAGCTAGCATTCTAAGAATGACCAATGGTCAGTATCCATGTTATTTTTACACTCATAGATCTCTTGAGCATCTCTCTTAGAAGGAGCTACATTACAAGTTGTGTAGCCACCTAATGTAGTAAATAGATATGCTTGTAATATTGAGTAATTCTTGAGAGTTCATAATGAAAAAGAGAATGAAAAAAAAATGCACAATGAATAGGAGAATAATATATGAGAAAAGAGCAATAAAAACATAAAACATGCCAATGCATGAAGCTAAAAATACATGGAGAAGTTGTTAAGAGTGAAAATAGAAAAATCAGCTTTATAGAAGTACAGCTGCACACATTATTGTTTGTATGAGTCTATTTTTATATTTAAATGACATCAAGTATGATAATCGGTTTGAAATTCTAGTACAAAGCTTTTAACAAAATTACATTGTAGTGTTGTTCATGATTGAGAAGCAAGCACTATATATATATATATATATATATCGTTTAAGTAATATGGCACACAATCGCACACTTTGGCAAAGTTTTATTGAATTTAGTGCAATTTTTAGACAATGCATGCATTCATGAAAATATGATGGTATTTATTTGAACAAACGATTTGAGTTATTCATAAAAGATGTTATGCTTGAAAATCTCTTTATACAGGTTTAGAGAAGCTTGATTTTGTGCTAAAAATTGAAAATTTTCAATTCATATGCTTTTGAGAAGCACATTTTTACTTCAAACATACTCACATCAATTTTTATAAGTTTTGAAGGAACTATGTTTTGAGTATTATTAAACAAGTCAATTTCGAAAGAATACGTTAGAAATTTTCAAAAGAATTTTTAAATTTTCGATCGTGACTCATTTAACCTTGTTTGAAGATATGTTTCGATTATTTTTTTATTGAGTTTGTAGGTGGAAAACTGAAGGTTGAAGCATTGAGGACAAACAAGGAGTCGAATATGCGAAGGAGATCTCGAAAGGGCGGAAAAAAGACCGCTGGCAATAAGCTACCGCCTCAGGCGAACAGCTGCCGCCTCAGGCGGCGAGGGACGAGATGCCACTCGTCCCTTTCACTCATTAAGGGTAATTTTGTCCCTTGAGTGATTTTTGGAGGCTTCTTTTTGTCACATTCACATGAGCACTTGATTTTTTCCTATTTAAGGGCATCCAACCCTAGGTTATCGTAATTTTCCAACTTGTTCAAGAAAGCCTCCAAGAGCCACCACTCTTTCTCTTGAAAACTCCTACCTTTCTTCTCAAAACTTTTCTTGCTAACGTTGTTGGATTTTGCGCTTATTTATGAGAGATTAGTCTTGGGTCTCGGTTGTTCATCATCAAAGGCAATTACAAGTTATATTCTTGTTAAGGATTGATGGCAAGCAAAGGGAAATCTTCTAGAAGCAAAGAAAAACAAACTTCAAGAAGTGAGTCCTCTAGGATGCGTTTGGTACGTGGACGGGACATGACATGATAGCTATTCCATATTATGTTTGGTATGTCTGTGACAGAACTGTGTACTGTACTGTTATGCGTTTGGTATGGCTGGGACATGACAGTACAAGAGGTTTAAATGACCAGAGTACCCTTCTTGTCTTGTCTAATGTTTGTTACAACATATTAATGATAAATGGGACAGGACAGAATATAATTTGAATATTTTTATTAAATAATTTTTTGATATAATATAATAATAATATAATAAAAAAGTGTAATTAATAATTTTTATTAAATATAATGGAGGACGGTGGAGATTATAATTTTATTAATATAATTTTAATTAATAATTAACAATATTTTTAAATGAATCTCCAGTGTCCATCAAAATTGATGGACGGTGGAGATTATATGGAATTTTTTTTAAAATAATAAAAATTGTAAAATTAATTTTTCTTCAATTTATTTTTTTATTGTTTAAAAAAAAGTTGATATTCTTGGTGGGGATCCAGATTGGATCTCCACCGTCCATCAATAATGATGGACGATGAACATTAAATTTGCATCTCCACCAAGAATAAACAAAAAAAAAAAAAAATTGAAGTCGAAGATCTGAGTTCGATTCGAACCCAGATCTGGGTTCCAAGACGAGCCTAGAACCCTAGGTTCATCTTCAAACCCAGATCTGGGTTCGAATCGAACCCAGCTCTTCAACTGCAACTTCAAAATTTTTTTTCTTTCAACAGCTCTTCGACTTCGAATAACGTGATGGCAAGCTACTCCAAGACGATGAGCGGTCGCAATGTAGGTTGCAGCGATGAAAGGTGAGAAGTTTGGTGGAGGCGACTGCAACGTGAAATGAGAGGAGAAAGTGAGAAAAATAGGTTAGGGTTTTAATTTATATTAGGTTTAATTGTAATTTTTGAAAAAATTAAGGATATATGGGTCATTTTCAGGCTTGTCCCATGTCATGGGACTACTTGTCCAAGGGTCTGAGGTGGGACATGTTTTTGAGTTTTTTGTCTCACGTTATCCCACATCCATGTCGCGCCAAACATGGCACATGAACAGACTGTTCCACATTGTCCTATCATGTCCCATGTACCAAACACACCCCTAATGTATCTAAATTTATTTCTCAAGTGTAGATATAATTCTTGGTTTTCTAAAGGAATTGTTAGGGAAAAGGGTATAGATTTCAAATTCGTTAGAGTTAATAATGTTTACAATTTTGTTGTAGGTAGAAATCTTGAGAAATTTATTGATAAACCCTTAAACTTATTTGAGAACCTTGTAAGAGAATTTAGTGTTAATTTGGATATAGATGAATTTCTCAATGAACAAATAGTTATTGTTATAGGGATTAGAGTCTTCCTGAATAGTGATACTAACAACTCATTATATGCCTTGCCTAAGGGAGAGTCTTGCATACATGTCTTTAGTGATGAGATTGCTTTTGTAGTTACAACAGGCACACATAAATGGGGAGAGAAGACTCACTTTGTCCCACATGCTAAGTGCACACCATTTTACAGATTTTTTCATTAATTTGTGTGCCGCTCCCTTCACCTAGTCTTAAACTATTCTGAAGTAAATCTAGGGAATTGCTCGTCGTTTTAAGGTCCAATAAACCTTCTAATGTTGGTAGGTATATTCAAGGGAATATTGTCAACAATGCACAAACATATCGTGCAAAATTGAGATTTTCAGGTTTGATTACCAAGCTTTATTTGCTTGTGGGAGTCAAGTTGAACAAATCAGATTATTTGGAGGTAAATAATTTGATGTTCACAAGTTCTTCTCTAGTGAGCATACCATTAAGGAAGACTTTGTGAAGTTTTACATACCTGCTTCACCTTCTTTTGTTGATGACACACCACAATGGGTGACACGTTTAATTGGTATAGTGAAGGATGGTCAAGATGCCATCATGAAGAAGCTTGATGATCAAAGGGAATAAATTCTCGGCATCAAGGCTTATATGAGAAACATGGGTTCTCATTCTAGGAGAAGTGAAAAAGGGGAAGAAGAAAGATTGATTACATTGCCATTGCTTTGCTTATTTTTTTCCTTTCGTGAACTTGGTTAGTTTCGTGAATTATTATTTTATTTGGCATGTAATATTTGAACCTCCGTATTTACTTGACTTTATTTATTAAGGTGACTTATATCTTCTCTTTTGTTTTATTTTGTTTATGTCTTCTTGTTTTAGGATATATAATTTTCCCTTCTCATTGTCAAAGTATGTAAAGGACGTAAAGAAGACAAAACAACTTGAAAAAAAAAACTTGTTATCTAACCTTTTTCATTCATTCATTCAAGTAGTCTTTATATAGCAATACTCAAACGGTACAAAGCATGAATGTAAATATTATCCAACGTGCAGTAACCAATTTCTATTGACCAGGTAAAAGAACAAATGCTAGCTAAAAATTAAGACCTATAACACATGTAAATTAACCACAAAGCCACAAACTTATTAAATGGCTAAAGAACAGGACAAAATAACAACTCACTAAATAACCTAACATGACCCACTTACTCAACAATCCCTCTCTTAAACTGAAAGTATTTCAAACATTCAGTTTAAAAACAAGAATTTAATCTGCATTGTTCAAAGTGCAAACTCCTAGCAATTTCCTTAGCTTCTGGAACGTGGGTAATTTCAGAGACTTGGTAAATATATCAGCAACTTGATCTTCACTCCTACAATAGACAAGATCAATAACACCTTCATTTATCAGTTTCCTTAACAAATGAAACCTCAGGTTTATATGCTTGCTTTTTCCATGTAAAACAGGATTTTTAAAGAGCTTAATGGCTTACCTATAGTCACAAAAAATTGTTATAGGCCCTTGTCACCTGATGTTTAGTTCTCTAAGAATTTTCTTCAACCAAATAGCTTGACAAGCACAGGCTGTTGCAGCTATAAACTCTGCTTCAGTTGTCGACAAAGTGACAATTGCTTGCTTTTTCGATGACCATGAAACAGCTTTTGAGCCAAGCATGAAGACATATCCTGAAGTGCTCTTCCGATCATCTAAATCTCCGGTGTAATCACTGTCAATGAAACCGAACAAATCTGACTTTTCTCCCTTCTTATAGAATAGCCCAAATTCCAAAGTACCTTGTAAGTATCGAAACAAATTTTTAGCAGTCAAAAGATGCATTTCCTGGGTACACTTTATGTATCTGCTAATAAGACTAATAGCATGCATAATATTTGGCCTTGTTACAATTAAATACATCAAGCTATCCACAAATTTCTTGTAAAGAGTGTTGTCAACTCTCTTTCCTTCAGGATCTTTAACCAGCTTCAACCCAGGCTCAGTTGGCGTCCTCACAGAATTGCAATTTTTCATTTGAAACCTGTCTAAAATTTCTTCCACATATTTCTTTTGGGAAATAAATATTCTAGCAGCAGATTGTACCACCTCAATACCGAGATAATAATGCATCATTCCAAGATCAGACATATCAAATTCAGCTATCATAGACTTCTTAAAATTTTTAAACGTGGCACTATCATTTTCAATAAAAATAAAATCATCAACATATAAACACACAATAAGCATTTTTCCACCATCTCCGATTTTGACAATAAGAGTATGCTCATATGGCCACTTTTGAAAACCCTCCTTCAAAAAATAAGCATCAATACGACTATACCAAGCCTGTGGAGCTTGTTTTAATCCATATAAGGCCTTTTTAAACCTATAAATTTTATGGTCATTTCCAACTTTAACATATCCAGGAGGTTGGTCAATATATACCTGTTCTTCCAAGTCTCTATGTAAGAAAGCTGATTTCACGTCCAACTGGAAGATAGGCCATGAATTTTGTGCTGCTAATGCAATCACCAATCTAATTGTATCAAGTCGTGCAACGGGAGCAAATACTTCTCTATAGTCTACACCAAACTCTTGCTTATAGCCTTTAGCTACTAAGCGCGCCTTGTACTTGTCAACATCACCATTCTCCTTCAATTTTGTCTTATACACCTACTTGTCACCATTTTTCTTGTGCCCTCTTGGAAGTTCAGTCAACTCATAAGTATTGTTCCTTTCAATTGCTGCAATTTCTTCATCCGTCGCTTTCTGTCATTTTTATTCTTTCACAGCCGCTTCAAAAGTGGTAGGGTCACAGTTTGAAAATAGAGCAAAATGTATAAGTGGGTCCTCAGATTGATCAATTCCAGTTACCTCATAATCTATCATTCATACAGGTCTTCTTCTAGCACGTTGAGATCGCTCGTCTTCTTGAGTACCATTTGGAATTGATTGTTGCTCATTCGCTACTGGCTGCTACTTTTCATCCTCATTGTCACCATCGAAATCTGCTGGAATTTGTTATTGTGTTATGTTGTTACCCCATGGCCAGAATTTTTCTTCATCAAAGACAACGTCACGGCTGATTACAATTTTCTTAGTGATAGAATTATACAATTTGTATGCTTTTGATTGATCACTAACACCAAGAAAAATGCATTTTTCTCTTTTATCATCTAGCTTTCTCTTATTCTGATCTAGAATATGAGCATAAGCAAGACATTCAAAAACTCTAAAATAATCCACAATTGGTCTTCTTTCGCTCCACGCTTCTTTTGGTCTCATATTTTGAACAGTATGAGTAGGGCTTCTATTAAAAATATGAATGCTCCAATTAACAGCTTCAGACCAAAATTTTTTAGAAATACCGCTCTTCGCTAAAAGACTTCGTACCATATTAAGAATCGTACGATTCTTCTTTTCACACACACCATTTTGCTGAGGTGTGTAAGTTGTAGTAAGTTGCCTCTTAATTCCATGGTTCTCACAAAATTATTCTCCACTACGGTCTGTACAAAGAGCTTTGATCTAACTGCCTATTTCTTTCTCAACCAGTACTTTATAAGTTCTGATGGCTGCAAAAGCTTAAGATTTCTCCTGTAACATCCCAAATTTACAAATTGATACGAGTTTCAATGGTTTGAAATGGAAAAATGTGAATTTAGAAAGTTTTGAAAACCCGGTAGCGCTCCCTAGATCGATCCAGTCGGGTCGGATCAGGGGGTGTTACATCTCCTGTAAAAAATGTACCCAAGTTTTCTGACTACAATCATCAATGAAGGAATTATGTATCTTTTACCTCCGTTAGAAGATGGATTTATAGGGCCACAAAGGTCAGAATGCACCTACTCTAATGCTTTCTTTGCTCTCCATGACTTTCCTTGTGGAAATTGGTTACAGTGTTGTTTGCTAATGACACAATTCTTTATAAATTTGTTGAGGGTATTCAATTTGAGGAAAGCCAGTCACCATATTTTTTTTGCTGTAATGTCTTGAGTCCACCAAAGAATGCCCATAACGAAAATGCCATAGCCAAGCAACATTCTTCATCTTAGCAGAGAAGCACAAATTAGCAGTATTATGGAGATACAATGGAAATATACGATTGGAAGTTATGTTGACTTGTGCAATTAATCCTTTCTTTGGATCTTGAATACTAAAAACTCCTTCTCTGATAATGATCTCGTATCCCTTCTCCTGAAGTTGTCCAATGCTAAGCAAATTTGTTTTTAAATCCGAAACAAAGAAAATGTTAGAAATAATCTAAGCAGTATTTTCTTTGGTCCTGATTGTTACATTTCCTTTGCCCATAACAGAAACTAAATAGTTTTCTCCAAACTTTACAGTATTTCGAAAGGATTCATCTAGCTCCGAGAATGCAAACTTGTCTCCACATATATGATTGTTGCAGCTTAGTGTCCAAATACCACATATTTTGGTTTACTTCCTTCTTAGCATGGCACGCTATTAAAAGTGAGACAATTTCTTCTTCTTGATTTGCTACAAAGTTAGACTTTTCACCATGCTCTTTATTCAAATTGGTTCGGCATTCAAATTTATAATGGTCATACCTGTGACACCTATGGCATTCAACATTAGACTTATCTGACCTTGGTCTATAAGTGGTGGAATGGTGATTGCCTCGTCCTCATCCTTTCCTTTGAGAATCATGGACCTGGTTATCGTTAGTTTTTTGTTGTTGTCTAGGTCACTGTATCCTGTACCTCTACCTCTGTCTCTTCCTTTACCTCTATAAGCTCTAAATGATGCTGAAGATGGATGGTTATTTGAGACTTGTAAAGCTTGCTCTTCTTTATCTTGCTAGGTCATTTATGTTCATGAACCAATAGAGAACCTTGTAGTTCATCAATGAAAGGAATATCAAGATCTTTAGATTCTTCTAATTGAACAAACCACATAATTGAATTTCAGCGTCAACGATCGAAGAATTTTCTCAACCACAATCACGTCTTCTATCTTCTCCCCATGAAGGCGCATCTTGTTAAGAATTGCTATTGTTCTAGAAAAGAAATCAGATATGTTCTCACCGAGATTCATACGAAGCACTTCAAACTCTGTACGAAGTGCTTGAAGATGCTGTCTTTTTGCCATAGCTGACCTCCGGAATTTCTGCTTTATAGAATCCCAAATCTGCTTGGAAGTTTCTTTGATAAGAATGGTTTCCAAGATAAATCGATCAATTGCTTAGAAGAGATAGTTATTTGCCTTCAAATCCTTTAGCTTCAATGCTTCTAACTATGTCTTTTGTGTCTCTGTCATCTGAGTGCCAAACGCTGGTTTTGCTACGCCAGAATCAACAACTTGCCAATATTCTTTGGACCTAAAAAAATTCTCCATTAGCGCTCCAATGGTTATAGTGACCATCAAATCGTGGAATGGCTGGTTGAAGAAAATTCTCAAAAGGTATCGTCCCTCTTCTTCCTGCTGCAAAAAAAAAAAAAAAAAACAAGTGAAATAAAACTAGCTGCTGCTTTACCACTCTCTCATGACACTTTGTTTAATGAATTTTTGAGATGAGTTTGCTTTTTCTGACACTTCACGTGATTCTCAACGTTACAATTTTAAAAGGTAGCTCTGATATCACTGTCAAAGTAAGTAAATGACACAAAGAAGACAAAACAACTTGGAAGAGAAAGCTTGTTATCTGATGTTTTTCATTCATTCATTCAACTAGCCTTTATATAGGCAATAATCAAACGGTACAAAGTATGAATGTAAACACTATCCAACATGCAATAACCAATTCCTATTCACCAGGTAAAAGAACAAATGCTAACTAAAAACTAGGACCTATAACACATGTACACTAACCACAAAGCCACAAACTTATTAAATGGCTAAAGAACAGGACAAATTAACAACTCACTAAAGAACCTAACGTCACCCACTTACTCAACACTCATGTCTATTTAAATGAGTATCTTTAAATTTGTATTGAAGATTAAACTATTTTGTTCTTGGTCTTTGTCTATCCCATGAAAATGGGGGAGTAATTTTGCTATTGATTTATTCAAATTATTTCTTCTAATCCCCCATAATAAGTTGTTATTTTATGTTGATTATAATACTTATGAGGAGACCTTATTGAGGAGAAGGCATTTTATAATCATATTTGATTTGATGTGCTTTAATTGTTGCTTATGAATATTATTCTTGATTCGACAAATTGATTATTATGATAATTGGTATTAACTAACAATTTATTTATTGGTATCACTATCGTGTTACTCACCAATGTTCTAGGGAATAATATAATTTTTGTTTTATTTGACTCAGATACTAGAGAAGACTTACTGAAGACATTGAAGAATTTTAGAATAGGTATCTCTATGTGATTTTTGAGTTTTCGAGTGTTATGTAAAAACTATCACTTTATTGTTGGTGAGTTCGTTGTTTTGTAACGAAATAGCCAAAATGAGGAGATTATAAGGTCTAGATTTTGTTGGCTTTGATTCCGTGAGCCAAACAAGTTTATTTGTAAGTCTAAGTTAACTTAGTTAGAGCATGAATTACACGTATCGAAGATTCGAAGAGGGTTATGGTTGTGGTTCCTCCAATTTCTTACTAGTTGTGTCTCACAACCCTGTAGTGTGATGGTGCGCTTGTGGTGGCTGGTCACAATTTCAACATGTTGATACCAGTTGAGACTCACAACCACGTGACGTGATCCTATGGTCCCGGGTTGCCTCACGTTTTCAGACCAGTTGTTTATTGTCTTGTCATGCGATGGTTTGACGCAGCCCAATGGTTGTGGTTAGCATCGCGAGTCAATTCCATTAATTTCCTGGACTACCTCGTAACCTCACTTTGTAATGTTCATGCTCACAATTGTGAATAGCAGTTTCATTCTAGATAGCTTCTGGTTTGAACTCGCGACCTTGCTTGCTAACCCATGCAAGCGAGGTTGGATCGCAGGTGCTTTGTGTTGCATCTTATGACCTTAAAGTATGATCGCATGATCGCAAAAGAGAGATCGTAGTTGTTTTCCAGTGGCCACTGGTGACAACTAGCGACCATGAAGCATGGTAGTGTGGTCGCGGTTTGCCCTAACTGTTTCAGCGATGACGCGTTTTAATGAGTTTTTGGGATTCTTTATAAATAGGACCACTTTCTATTGGAACCCTCGAGAAGTGAGGAATAGAGAGTCACGCGAAATAGAAAGAGGAAAACTCTCTCTCAAGCTCTCAATCTTGATTGACTCACTCTCTTACTCAAATCTTAGACCCTCATGCTCTTCACGTGCTAGATTCATTGGGTCTTGTCTCCATTGCTTCTCAAAGTCCATGTAAGTACTTGTTTTCCTTCTTGACTTGTATTTGCTATCTTCCATTAGACTTTATTTATGTATTATCTTTAGGTGTTGGAGACAATTTGTGTTAGGGTTCATTGACTAGGATTGTTGCATATATTTTATATCCTAGAGAGTATAGTTTGTTTGTGTCTAGCATTATAAACATTGTACAAGTTTATTCCATGTTCACACACAGACACGTTATTGAAACTCTTTTCACGAGTTCAAGTCTTGCTAGCCAAAGGTTCGCCTTGAACAAGCATCGTAAGTCTTAGTAGCCGAAGCAGTTGACCAAGCAATGCTGTGAAACTCTATGTAAGTTCAAGTCTTGGCAATCGAAGGTCCGGTTTGTTGCAAGCATAGTCAAGCGCCAATATAAAAGGCCCGCAAGGTACGTAGATTTAAGTTATGACCCATGAGGAGTGGACTCTGGAGTAGTAAACTTTAGGGTGTAATTAAATTATTATATGGTAAATTGTTGTGACACAAGTGGCTAACAAATGGTTGGTCCCATGGCTTTTACCTAGTTGAGGTTTTTTACGTAAAAATCAAGTGTCAAATATTTCTATCTCTTACTTGATTTTATTTTTTATTCCCGTTGTGCTATATTGGGGTTTTTAATCGCAAATTGGTTATAAACCTATTCACCCCCTCTAGGTTGTTAGCCACACGTAAACACACACTTTCAAATATTTTATAAGTGTTGAGTTATGTTTGTTTTGTTTTTGTCTAGTCTAAAAATTATTTTGCAACATTTTTTGCTTTTAAAAATATGATCTTTGGATTCTTTTTGGTCAATAACTTTTTATCTACTTATGCAAATAGTGTTTTGTTTTTTGACCATGAAAGTAGACATTCATACTTTCCATCGATATAAAGAACAAAAAATTTTAAAGTCGTAATTACAGCTTGAGACGGTAAATCACCGCCCAAGGCATTAAGGGGCTGTCTAGTTTTGCTGATTCCGAATTTTACCTTTTCAGTTTCCTATTTCAATGTCTGTTTGACTTTCTACTGTCAATGAGCCCTAAATTTTTTTGGGATATTTTTTTTATGATTTTGGAAGTTGGAAAATTTCTTGAGCTTCAAGATTACATCTTTTAAGAAATTTCCATTTTTGATTTCTTCGTTTTTTAAAATAACTATCTCTTTCTTGTAAAACAATTTTGGAAAACCTTATGGTAGACTATTTCATATTCCTATTAGAATTAGGGTTTTCTATTAAAGCTATAAATAGTGGAGTAAGATTCATTATTCATAAGCTCTCAATATTTTATATTCTCTCATATTGTTTTATTGTTTTGTTGCATTGGTGTTTTTATTTTATGTGAGAGAATAGAGAGTTTCTAGGCTAGATTACTTTTGATATTGTGCTTAATTATTCTAGTCTATTCATAACATATCTTTGATCATTCTTGTTATTTGACTCATGAGCACCTAGATCTGAACTCAATAATCTTGAGGGGTTTTAATTCTTCGACCTTATGAAAGAATAGTGAAGTCTTACAACGCTGTGGAGTCTATAAGCAACATTAGCAAGGTTCACTAGTAAAAGACCAGTAGGGAGGTAGAGTTAGATTATAGCAAAAGTTATGTAATTGAGTTGTCAATTAGTGTAAGTGTCAAAAAGTTACTAACTAGTGAAATCGGTGTTTGATGTATTAAGTGACCTACGAGTTAGTCCCATGATTTTTATTTGTTGAGATTTCCAGGTAAAACATCCTTGTGTTGATTTTTTTAAATTTATGTTTTTATTTTTTATTCCGTATTAAGTTTTATTAAACCTATTCACCCTTTTTTCCTGCTAGTTGTGCCACGACCTGAGGTTGCGACCTGCTTTATTAGAATTCTATCTCACAATCTGTCTCCAATAGTCACTATTTGCATTTTTAAGCTTTTGTTCCACAAACTTCTCCAATTGAGTTCAAAACCATTTCTAGGGATCAAACTTGCACAATACTCAAGAAACACATAAAACAACCAATTTTACAAAAAAAAAAACAAATCATAAAACAGAGAAAATAAGGGTAAAATATAAGTATAAAAATGGTGCCATTCAGTCATCCTCTCCCTCAGCCTCATAAATATATAAAATATGATAGGATCTTATATTTTTTTATCATACCAACCATTATCATGATTGGTCAGTTACTTTTTTTTTATAAAAAAAATATATATTTATAAAATAATTTTATTACACATATAAGTTACCTAAGAATTATCTGTCAAATTCACACCAAATTGGATCCACTAATTCAATGGGCCCAAAATCTGGTAACACATGAGCGATCAATATTTGTTACATATTTACGACCCTTAAACCGTATCTTTAATTGTATTCTTGAGTATTTTGGTGCTTTTCACGTGTTTTCCTTGAGTGTGCAGGTTTAGGGACCTAAGTGATGATTTTGAATATTTATGGGGAAAATGTGTAAATTCAGTAACCTTGGGGAAGGGCATCTGTGAAAGTATAGCAAAGTGCTGGGGCAAAACTGCAATTTCAAAAAGTTCCACCAAACTTAAGTGAAACGGTGCGTTTTGCACCTAAGGTTTCTAACTTAAGTGGAACGGCGCCGTTTTGGCACCAAAGGGGTGGTGCAAAACGGCGTCGTTTTGCAGTCTAAAGAAAACAAAAACAATCGCCATGCACACCGTGACCAGCACCTGCAGCTCGTCTCCCTCGCGCCATCTCCTCGCGATGAAGACTCCCAGGCCACCAGTGAGCACCGCGATGCCTCGCGCGACCAGCCTCAGCTCGCGTCCTCCGCCTCGCGACGATGATGACCAGTCCAGACAGTGAGCAGCGCGAGGACAGCCGCGACCACAGCAGCTCGCGATGGAGAAGAAAATGGCAGCAGTGAAGGTGGCGAGCTCGACCGCGACCTGTCCTTCTCGCGATGCTGCTCGCACTCCAGCCATTCCCAGCGGCCCAGTGAAGGCCGCGACCAAGCCTACCGCGACCACTGGTCGCGGTAAAGAAAAATCGCAGCCCTAACGGGCTGCTATAAAAAGAAAGTTGCAGAAAAAGAAAGAGGTCGGCTAGGACAGAAAAAGGCGATTCTTGGCTGCCTCCAAGGGTGATTCTTCACCCATTTTGCTCCTCCAAAACACAACCTAACATCACACAACACCAACACATCTCTAGTTTGCGATTACATCGAGGATTCATCGGAGAGAAGACGAAGAACGAAGGAGGACGAATCTAAGCGGGCAACAAGCGGGTTTCGATTCTTGACTTCATCGAATGGGTTGTATTACTTCCCTTTTCCTATCTTTATGTTTAATCGATTGTATGAGTGATTAGATTTGTTGTTAGGTAGTTTTCGGAAACTATGAACGGATTCAGATTTATTGACTATGAATATATTTTGTATATTATTTCATGATATTGTCCTTGAGATTATTTGAACATTATCTTATTGCGTTTGATTTATGGTGTTTTACGATTGCGAAAGTAGATTGCATGCCTCGTGATGAGAATCGATTTGATATTTACTTTAAGAGATTATATTGATTTTGAGTGTATTATATTATTACTTTGTGTTCGATTATGGTGTTTTGCGATTGCGCATGTATATTGCATGCCCTGTGATTAAAACCGATTTAATATTTATTGTAATATTATATGAGAAATCATTGAAATTGCAATCGAGCTTAATTGACTCTAAAATCAATACTGGGTTAGTTTCGATAAGAAATTACTTAATTAACCTAGGCATTAGATTAACTATGGTTTTCGATTAATTGCACTCTACGACCAATAGGTGTGGTTGACCGAATTCACATACCATACCATTGCGGGAGCAATATAATGTGGCGTGGCCTTAGTTGAATTATTCTTATAATGTTAATAACGTGTTTCATAATAGTCAATATATTTCCTTATTCGGAATTGGAACCGTGAGACTACCTAGCATCATCTTCCATTTAATCCATCTCGCTTTATTTTATTGCATTAGTAGGTAATTATATTTTAATTAAAAACCCAAAAACCAACAACTTGATTTATTTTACCGCTGTAGTATAATCTTTAATTTATAGAATTAGTTCCACCACTTCCTTGTGGATTCGACTCCGTACTCACGGAAATATTATTACTTCGACACATCCTACACTTGGGATTATTCCCACGCGTTTGAGCGTGTCAACACACTGTCACAAAAATGTCTATATAAGAAACCCTTGTTCTATGAACATCTTGCGATGATTAATAGCAAAACATATTACATTATTGGAGGTGTTGAAATGGGAGATTAATCCTCTCAAATGACAGTGAAAATGGGATGGTGGGAATGATTTGCCACACACTTTTTCATCCTCAATGGAGAATACTGAGTGTGTGGCCGCGAAAACTTTCCCGTACCATCCATTTTTATTGTTTTGAGGAGTTTCTCCCTTTCCCTTAATTGTTGAATATTAAACTCAATTCAATTGGTACAATGTCTTTAGTTTATTGAGGTCATGTATGTTCTAGTTCAATGTCTTTAGATATGCATGAATATGTGGGTTCAATGATTTTGGGAATTCATGTATGTGATAAATGAATTCATTGTACATGTGTGAGTTTATTGTACAAGTAAAGAGTCATGACCAGTGGGAAATGGTGTCTAGAGTAGTATATATATGTGTAGGCCATATGCTTTGTAATGTAAGGAGTTTAGTTGAATAGAACATTACAAGATCTCCTCTTGTGTTTTCATATTTCCTATAAGTGTATGTTGAGTGAGTTCCATCACAAATAGCCAACAAATTTGGTATCAGAGCCTAGTTGTATGGTCCTTGGTGTTTTATGAGAGTATGGCATCCTCAAACAACCTCTTCCAAATTCCTAAGTTGGAGAAGGACAATTATGAAAATTGAAGCATCCAAATGAAGGTGTTTTCGGGCTCTTAAAACTTGTGGGAGTTTATTGAGAAGGGGTATGAAGAACTCATCTTACAAGCAGCAGAAGATGCTATGACTGAGAACCAAAACTCTCAGTTGAAGGAGTTAAGAAAGAAGGAGAAGAAAGCCTTGTTTTTGATCTATCAAGGAGTAGATCCATCCGATTTTGAGAAGATTTCGGCTGCCAACACCTCCAAAGAAGCTTGGGAGATTCTTTAAAGTTCTTATAGAGGAATTGAGAAGACGATGAAAGTACGACTTCAAGTTCTAAGAGGAGAACTTGAGAGGTTGAGTATGGAAGAAAATGAATCTATAGCAGCTTATTTCACAAGGACGATGGCTATCGTTAATCAAATTCGGTGATATGGCGAAAAGATTGAAAATGTAAGTGTGGTTGAAAAGATCTTACAATCACTGAGTTCCAAATTTAAGCATGTTGTTGTTGTCATCGAAGAATCAAAAGATCTTAATACCATGACGATCGATGAATTAAAGGCTACATTTGAAGTTCATGAGTATAGAATCAATAAGAGACTTCCAGGCTCTCTAGAGCATGCTCTTCAATCCAAAGTTTCCTTCAAAGAAGAAGACAAGGAGCAAAAAGGTTTATCTCAAAGAGGAAGAGGAAGAGGCGATAGTCATGGTAGAGGCTTTGGTGGAAGAGGACGAGCAAGAGGATATGTTTCTCGAGGAAGAAGAGGAAGACATGGCTATGAAGGTGGACGTGGTGAAAATTCTTTTGTTCCAAGAGGAAGAGATCGAGGAAGAGCAAGAGGAGGAAGAGATAGTGGCAACTATCAGCAATGGCATGACAAGAGAAATGTGGAGTGCTATAATTGTCACAAATTTGGGCATTATAGCAATAAGTGCATATTCAAAAAAAATAAAGAAGATGAACATGTCAACTATACAGAGAAAGAGAAAAATGAAGGAGAACCTATTTTATTGCTTGCCAATGATGGAGTTGATGGAGATCAACGCAGTAATTAGTATCTTGATACCGGTGCAAGCAATCATATGTGTAGAAATAAAGAGCTATTTGTTGAACTTTATGAAGTGCCTCCAGATTTCCATATGACCCTTGGTGACTCCTTCAAAATTTTGGTGAAAGGAAAAGGCAAGATCCTTATCAAACTCAAAAATGGTAATCATGATTTTATCTTCGATTTTTACTATATTCCTAATTTGAAAAGTAATCTTTTGAGTTTGGGTCAACTTCTGGAGAAGGGATATCACATCACCATGAAGAATTTTTATCTAACAATCAAGGATGCCTATGACAATTTGATTGCTAGTGTGAAGATGTCCAGAAATAGAATGTTTACTTTAAACATTCAAAGTGATGTTTTGAAGTGCTTGAATGTGATTGTGAAAGATGAAGCTTGGTTGTGGCACTTGCGATTCGGGCATCTCAACTTTGGTGGTTTGAAGCTCTTGTTAAGCAAAAATATGGTGAAAGGCTTGCCTACTATTGATCACCTTGATGAGATATGTGAAGTGTAACATCCCTAATTTCAAATAATTAATTTTGAGTATATGCATATGATATTTATGATTTGAGGGGTGTAAAATATAATTAAATGTATGTATATTTTTAGGTTACCAAATGGACCAATTTGAACGGTCGAAAAATAATGCATGAAAAGAAAGGTGAAAAACTGGGCAGTGAGTACGACGACCAGTCACCGCGACTAGGGATTGCGATGAGCTACTCACGATGAAAATAGTGATTTTAGGCAGTGAGCACCACGACTAGTCATTGCGACCACAGATCGCGCTGAAAAGCTCGCGGCGAAAATATCAAATTTGGGCAATGAGCATGGCGACCAACTTCCCGACCAAGTACCAGCGATGGTTGATCGAAATAGAAGCGGTGAGATCCCTCCAGTGAACAACGTGACCAGGTGGCTCGACCACAGGTCGCGATGAGCGGATCTCGATGACCAAATTTTTATAAAAAAAATAAGTGGGCGGTGAAGCTTCTGAAGGAAGCAACCAGAAAAAATAGAAAAAGAGAACGGGAGAGGAGAAAAAGAAAGAAAGAAAAAGAAAGAAAAGATAGAGAAAGGAAGGGAGAGGAAGAGAAGAAGAAGAGGAAGAAGAGAAGAAGAAGAGAAGAGGAAGAAGAAGAAAAGGAAAGAAAAAGGAAAAGAGAAGGAGAAAAGAAAAGAGGAGGAAAGAGAGAAAAGGGAAAGGGAAAAAGAAAATCCAAAAAAGAAATAGTCGGAAAGAAAATGGTATCCAGATTGGTGTACACACCATTTCGAAAAACTCTGTGATTTTATTTTCATGTTTTGATTCGAAACTGAATTTCTTGATTTGAGTTAGTTCGTTTTTCGATTACTAATGATTATATTTAAATAAGTTATTTGAGAAAATTGTTTGAACTATGAATATTGTTTTGAAAATATTATTGCTGAATTGGATATATGTTTTGGAAATGAAATGCTTTACTATAAAATTTGTAAAACTGTATTGAAACGGTCCTAGGATACTTGGACATATATACGGATATAGGAGGTTGGTATACCAGCTGGGTTTACTTAGCAGTACTGTACCGTTACTGATATTGATGTTGGTATTATGTACCTCCCCAAGGATTCGTCCTGGGGTAGGGAGACATGTACCTTCTTAAGGATTCGTCCTGAGATAGGGAGATATGTACATCTCTAGGTTCCGAACACTTGGTCCTAGGGTAGGGAGTTATATGTACCACCCCTGAATAGTACGAGCCCCAAGAGCCGATCCTCGGGTTGGGAGTTATGTTCGATAGACAGCCACTGAGGTCGAACGACCCATATTCCAGTCCTGAATTATGTTAAGTATCTCAAAGGACCAGAAATTAAAATGAATTGAATAAAATGATTAGAAAAGAATTGAAAACTAAATTTCGTATGAGTTAGTAAACTGATTTCATATGATTTATTCCAGTGATTGAATTGAATTTTATAATGTTGTTATACTTAGCATTCTAATATTTTTACTATGACATTATTTTATGATTTTGATAATTAAGTTTAGTGTACACCCACTAAGCTATATGTTTAGCGCGTTGGTTTTTATCGCGCGTAGGTAACAGAGATACTGAGGAAGGAAAAGCTTAAGAGGTACTAGCTGCAGAGGAGAGTTCAGAGTTACATTTTTGTGGTAGTTATATAGTTCTGTGTATTATATTCAGTATGCATGCATATACAGAAATCTGTAATCGTGTTATATATTGATGTTTTGTAAATAATTGTTTTATGATTTCTATTTTTCATTTTCAAAGGATTGTAAATAGTGAATTATGAATTGTTTTATTTAAAACTGTTTCGAAGTCGCACTAAACGGAAAAGTGCGCATTGGTTTGAGAATTTGATTTTGAAGTGTTGATTATTATATTGTTTGAGTTTTTATTTGAAACAGGATTTTTGGAAAATTAGAAAAACAGAAGGAACTCTGCCGAAATTTTTAAAACTGATTTTGATGGGCTCACTAGAAATGATTTTAAATTATAAATTATTCGGTTTTCAGATTATAAACAGAATTAAGAAAAGTTTTGAAAACCCGGTAACGCTCCCTGGGTTGATCCAGACGGGTCGGGTTAGGGGGTGGTACATAAAGCATGCATTTTCGGCAAGCATCACAGAACAAGTTTTTCCAAAGAAGCAAGATGGAGAGCATCAAGGCCTATTTCAAATGGTAAGAATCGATACTTTGTTACCTATATTGATGACTGCAGCCGTAAAACTTAGGTGTTTTTTTTAAAGAAGAAATCCGAGGTGTTTGATACGTTCAAGGAGTTCAAGAGCTTTATTGAAAAACAAAGTGGCTACTACATCAAAGTTTTGCGGTCCAACCAAGGAGGAGAATATACTTCTAATGCTTTCGAGAATTTTTTCAAAGAGCATGGAATTACATATCAAGTAACGCCATCCTACACACCACAGTTGAATGGTGACAGACCCCTAACCTACTGTCTCCTATTAGGTAGCCTGCCGGCTCTCCATGGTAGCTTCTCAGTCGAGGTTTGCCCCGCTGGAAGGCTTCCGTGAAGCTAAGCCGTTTCTTTTAATCGAAAATCTGAGTAGAAAATTTTCTTTTTTATTTATTTTTTTATATAAAACTATTTTATAAAAATTTTGGCAGAGTCTCCTTTGTTTTCTGAGATTACCAAATCTTGGAGACCTGCATAAAAACTTTTACACTTCTATAAAATCTCAAATCTCAATTACTGTGGACCTCCGGTCCATCTCATCACATCACATCTCAAACAGTTTAAATATCAAAATAAACAGTTATCAAATCCTTCAATAAAATACTCATGTACTTAAAACAATACCAAAATACAAACTTAACAACTAAAACATTATGTATGCTAGTAAAACAGTCACAGCATTCTCTGACTGGTCCTACTGGTCTTCGGAGTCCCTACGATGCCTGCACTGGTACTTGGGAGGTTGATTAAGAAAAATATAAAACTAATATGAGCTAAAGGAGCTCAGTGAGTGCGTTTCTAATTTACTGAGAAACTTTAAATATAATAAAATTAACTTTAAATTACACTGAAACTCTTCAAACTTATTACTATTTCTGAAAACTGATAAACTGAAAACTCTCTGCTACTGCTGAAAACTGATAAACTGAAAACTGATATACTTTTTAAATATAAACTGAGAATGTATAATCGATAAAATCTAACGGCCAGGCCTAAATAATCAGTTTTAATTTACAACTGAAATACTTAAAATTCTATTATAACTTTTGACTTGGCCACTTTTCTGAAAACTAAAAAGCTGAAATAATATACTGTTATGAAAACTAAAAATCTGAAAACTGAAAAGCTAAGATAATATATTTTCTTGAAAACTGAAATGCTGAAACAATATATTTTTCTGAAAACTGAAAAACTGATATCATATACTTTTCTGAAAACTAATAAACTAATATACTATACTTTTCTGAAAACTGATAAACTAAAATAATATATTTTTCTGATCACTGAAAATCTGAAATAATATAATCATTTGAAAATGAAATACTTTCCTGACAATACTTTTCTAATAAAACTTTTCTGATAATACTTTTCTGATAAAATACTTTTCTGATAAAACTTTCTGATAAACTTTTCTGAAAATGCCAATGGAAAACCCATATCTGATAATTGATAATCCATAGGGCGACTCAACTGGCGCCGCACCATATGGAGGGTGTCACCAGGCGACTAACTGGTGCCGCACTGGTAACTTTGATAATCTGATAAAAGACATCTCACTAGCTATGTGCGGAATGCTGTATCGCAACATAGAGCGAGACAACACCCTAATGTGTGGGCGACTGATAGACTCGACAGACTCAACCCCCTTGGAGTTAACGGACTGTCCCCCCCTTAACTTGCCACACACAAATGGGGTGTACCGGCCGGGTCTACTGCTGATAATCTAATAGCTGCTGATAATCTGATAAGCTGTTGATAATCTGATAATAAATAGGTATCCATGGTTTGAAAACTATTTTCTTTACTTTGAAAACTAACTTTTAATCAAAAGCATGTGATATATATAAAATATATTTCTTTAATTGAATATAAATTCTAAATTTCTGATATATAAAAATACTTCAATTAAAATATATTGGAGCATAAATTCTATTTAAATTATAAACCACATATAAGTAAATAAATGTGTATATAAAATCACAAATAATTAAATTAAACTTGGAAACATACTAAAGTATATTTCAACTTAAAATATGATTTTGCCTAAAATAGTTTAACACTCACTGATTTCTGGTTTTCTCTAGGCTTGGCGCTCTGGTTCTTTCGTCTCATTACATTTGTTGTCTTTCCATAACATTTCTCTTTCTCCCATACTATGGAAATTTCTCCCTAATGTAATATATTTCCAAATAATTCATTAATATAAATATAACAACTAATACAAAGACTCAATTAATACATTCAACATTTTATTCTTCAATTTCTTCTATTCTAATAAAATTAATTACATTTAATTTGCTAAAAATCATGTCTCTACAGTAATATATTCCTTAAATCAATCAATTTCTCTTAAATCGAATCTCATACACTATCAACTTTTAATTTCTACACAATTTCTCATATTAATCTTCATCGATTTAACATAAATGAATTTCTTTCACTTAACAACTTTAAATTCTACTTCATTAAACTCGATTTAACTAATTAGAACTTCAATTTCGAATTTAATTTCAAAAATTCTCAAAACTAATGATTCAATTTCATTCTAAACACAACATCATCAACAAAACTCATAATACAAGTCACTAATTTGAGAATCATTTTGATTCCTTACTTAATGATTCTAAATTCAAACCATCAATTAATTCAATAACACTCCAATTACATAAATAACATCTCAATTAACTAATTTAAACTCGAAATCATCAAATCTCCAATTCTTTAACTCACTAGTTTTCTTGATTTTAATTTCAATCAATTCAATTCCAACTAATTTCAATTAAAACTCTACAAAAACTCAAATCAAATACTAAAATCAACAAAACCCATAATTTTCTTTAATTCCATCTATCCAATTTCACTCTATATTTAACAATTAATTTCAAACACACTTCAAAACTCAATCAAAATTCCAACACAATTTAATTTCATCAAATTCAAAACACTTTAACTTCACTAATCACTTACCCAAAATCTTCTCGGTTTTCCTCTTCTTCCTCTTGCTAAACCGGTCCTCTTTCTCTTCTTTTTCTTTTTCTTTTCCCTTCCTCTTCTTCCTCCCTTCCTTCTTCCTCCCGGTTCTGCTCTGTTTTCTTCTCCCTTTGGACTGCTCTGTTTTTTTCTGAACAATTTCTGCTCTCCCTCTCTTCTATGGCCGGCTGCTCTCTCTCTTTCTCTCTCTTCCTCTTCTTCTCTTATACCGAGCCTTCTCTTCTTCTTCTTTTTCTTTTCTTTTCTCTTTTTCTCTTGGCCTCTCTCGAAATTCTGGTCTCTCTTGTATCTGTTCTGTTTTTTTTTTTTTTTTTATTTGTGTATTTGCTTTTGGTTTGACTTTCAATTTGGTTTTGCAAATGTTTGTGTTTTCTAGTGACTTATATTATATACATTTTTTTTACTCTTTCGTTCGACCGACTTTGCAATTGTTTTCTTTGTTTTGTTTGCTTTTGATTTCATTTGTTGACTTTGAAATATTGAGTGGATTCTCCACTACTTGTATATATAAATATATATTATATCATTCAATTGTAATTTGTTCCCTTAACCTTTTACAAATCATAATATGACAATAACTTCACAATTTAATCACATGAACTTGATCCAAAATCTTATAACTTACAAATTAATCCATAACAATCCACTAACTTTTTTCCACAAAAAACCATTTCAATTTACTTTTCCATCAATTAATTAAATCACAACCTCATATCGTAAAAATATATTTTAACTTCCAATAATATTCCTAATAATCCAATTTATGTGACTCCTTACTATATTCTCCAAAACTTATAATTAAATTTCTAATATACTTTACGAAACTTTAATAACCATCTAGAACTATTCCAGACATTTTTCGAGTCTCTGATACCTTTAATACTTTAAACATTCGATTTACTCATACTAAAGGCTCATTATTTACTTGTGTACTGTACAATAAATTCTGAAAGAATATATTACAATATATGTACATGTACAATATATATTATTGGAAGGGTGTATTACAATTTCTTCCCCCCTTATAAAATTTCGTCCTCGAAATTTACATAATCTACCTAACACGAATAAGGGCACTTGGAAGACATTATGGATCTTTACTAACTCTTATGGTAATTCAACTTATACACTACTGGCCTAATACTGTTTATAATTGCATATGACACCCTACATCGAGCTCAACTTACCACACTTTTCTAACTTTCAATACGTTTAAATCTTTAGTAACACTTTATCACCAATTTCCAACTTTAAATCTCTACTGCAATCGTCCACATAACTCTTTTGTCTATCTCTCGCTGGTTTAGGTTTATTTTAAATAAGACCTGGGTTTCCTTTTCAATTGCCTCATTCTAACATATAGGGGTTCTGTACCTTCTACTGTATAATCCTTCATATGGAGTTATATTTATGCTGATCTGCTAGCTATTACTATAGGTAAACTCTATTAATAGTCAATGATATTCTAACTTTCCTTGAATTCCACAATACATGCTAAGTATGCCTTCAAATTTCTCAATAGTCCTCAATCGGAGAGGACTCATGTAACATCCCCAATTTCGTATCAATATGAAAATGTAGTTTAATTAATATGGAGTTTGGGGATGTGAATATGATATTTATGATTTGAGGGGTGAAAAATGTAATTAAATGTATATATATTTTTAAGGTTTCTAGGTGGACCAGGTGGAGCAGTCCCGAAAGAATACATGAAAGAAAAGGAAAATGTTTGTAACATCCCAAAATTTTGAATAATTCATTTTGAATATGTGGATAAAATATTTATGAGTTGAGGGGTGTAAATGTAATTAAAAGTAGAAGTGAAAAACTGAGACAGTGGGTACCGCGACCCCTCACCGCTACCATAGGTCGCGATGAGCTGCTCGCGACAAAAAATGGTATTTTCGGGCAGTGAGCAACGCGACCTGGTCACCGCGACCACAGATCGCGCTGACTGACTCGCGATGAAAAAAATAAAATTCTGGCAGTGAGCATCGCGACCACCATCGAGACCAGAAGATCGCGAGGTGTGATCGTGATGAAGGCGGATGGAGTTGCTCCAGATAGCAACGCGACCGGTGGCGCGACCACAGGTCGCGGCGACGGTCGCGATGACCAAAATAATATAAAAAAAAAAATTTGACTTCTCACAGAAGCCAACGAAACAGAACAGAGGAAAAGAGAGAGGGAGAGACCGAGAAAAAGAAGAAAGAAGAGAAAGAAGAAGAAAGAAAGAAAGAAGAGAAAGAAGAAGAAGAAAGAAAGAAAAGAAAGAAGAAGAAGAAGAAGAAGAAAAGAGGAAGGAAAGAGAAGAGGAAAGTGAAGAAGAAAGAGAAAGGAGAAAAAAAAAAGTAACCTAGAAAAACGATAGTCGAAAGGAAACGGTATCCAGGTTGGTGTACACTTGTTTTCGAAGTTCTTATGTGTTTTGATTTACATTTGAGTTTGACTAATTTAGTAAATATATGTTTATATTATTTTTGGATTGACTAATTTCGATTTAATTGTATTTAGATTATCGATTAAGCTGAAACCATTGGTTCCGAAAGTCAAATGAACAAATCGTTGAAGATATGTTTTCCGAATATTGATCGAAAGTTTTATATTAGTTATATTTAATTTTGAATTGTGAATTGTTATATGAAAAGTGTATTGAAACGGCCCTAGGATACGTAGACATATAAATGGATATTGGAGGTTGGTATACCAGCTGGTTCAGTGAGCAGTACTGCACCGACATTGACATTGCTATTGATGATCTATTATGTACCTCCTCATAGGATTCGTCCAGGGGTAGGGAGACACGTACCTCCTCACGGATTCGTCCTGGGGTAGGGAGACACGTACCTTCCTAAGGATTCGTTCCTGGGATAGGGAGATATGTACCTCTCTAGGGTCCGAACCCTCGGTCCTAGAGTAGGGAGATACGTACCACTCTTAGGATTCGTTCCTAGGGTGGGAGTTATGTTCGACAGACAGTCACTGTGGTCGAACGACCCATATTCCAGTCCTAGTTTATGTTGAGTATTCTAGAGGGCCAGAATGGAAATGAATTGAATAGTGACTTTCGGAATTGAATTTATACGTTTCTGATTATAATCTAGTTTACGATTTGGTTTATATGGATTATAAATTGCAATGAGTTGTTTCTTGAAATTAATTTAACCCGTTTTAGTTCTGTAAATGATTGGAATTGAAATATGTATATTGTGATATGTTTATTATGAAAAGTTATTTATGAGTTTTAATAAATGAGTTTAGTGTACACCCACTAAGCTATATGCTTAGCGCGTCGTTTTTATCGCGCGTAGGTCACAGGGATACCGAGGCAGATAAGGAATAGAGAGGAGGTTCCTGCAGCTTGGAGTTCAGAGTCACTACATTGATTTGGGTAGTAATATATTTTTATATATACATATTCTGTAGCGTGCATATACAGAAGTCTGTAAATTTCGAAGAGTTTATATATGTGTTTTGTAAATAATCTTATGATTTCTGTTTTTCATTTATAGATTGTTTATAAATATGGAATTATGAATTATTTTATTTTAAACTGTTGAAAAGTCGTACTAAACGGCAGAGTGTGCATTTGATTGAAAATAATATTTGAAGTGTTGTTGTTATTTTTATTTGATTTGAGTTGTGGAAAAACAGGTTTTGGAAAATCAGAGAAACAAAGGGAACTCTGTCGAAATTTTTGTAAAAAGTGTATTTCGCTGGGCTCACTCGAAAATGTTTTTAAATTATAAACTATGTGGTTTTCCAATGGTTTGAAAATTTATTTGATGGGCTCACAATGGTTTGAAAAGTTATGAAGTGAATTGAGAAAGTTTTGAAAACCCGGTAACGCTCCCTGGGTCGATCCAGTCGGGTCGGGTCAGGGGGTGTTACAATGTTGGTAGTGAGTACCGCGACCACTCACCGCAACCAGGAATCGCGATGAGTAGCTGGCGGCGAAAATGTTGATTTTTGGGCAGTGAACATCGCGACTAGACACCGCGATGGCTGATCGCGATGAAGGCTGTGAAATCACATCAGTGAGCAACACGACCAGGTGGAGCGACCACAGGTCGCGAGGAGCGGTCGCGATGACCGAATTTTTATAAAAAAAAAAAAGAGGCGGTGGAAATTTCAGGAAAGAAGAAAGAGAAATAGAGAGAGAGAAAGAGAGACCGGGAGAAAGGAAAGAGAGAGGAGAAAGAAGAGAGAGAAAGAGGGAAAGAGAAAGAAGAGAAGAAGAAAGGAAGAAGAAGAGAAGAAGAAGAAGAAGAAGAAGAAGAAGAAGAAGAAGAAGAAAAAAAGGAAGAAAGAGAAAGGAAAAAGGAGGAGAAAAAGAAAATTCAGAAAAAGAAAAAGACGTAAAAAGGGTATCCAGGTTGGTGTACACTAATTTCTGAAATCGTTATAATTTTCGTTATATATATTGTGATTTGAATTGCCATATTTTGATGAAATGAGTTTGGAAATTTATTTACGGATTTTGTACACTTATTTTTCGTTTACGAGTATTGTTAGAAATTGTTTGAAAATAATTATGGAATATTATAGTATAATTGAATTTTTATTATATTGTATGATTTCGAATAAATCGTTTTGCGAATAATGTTTGGAAACGATTTTGTAATAATTTAATATAATTATTGATTTGTAAATGATATTTGAAATTAATTTTAGATTATATTGATAGTAGTATTGATGAAAGTTTTGGATTCGTGAACGATTTTGACAATAACGTTGGATTATTTTAGTATTCTTGAAGTTATGTGATTTCGTATGTTTTCAAATACAACTGTATTTACGAATATTGTTTGAAATAAATGTTGAAACGGATTGAGATTTGCTAAATGTTGTTGATTTCAAAATGAATAAAATGATTTGATATGAAATTTGTAAAATTGTATATTGAAACGGCCCTAGAATACTTGAACATAGAAAACGGATATAGGAGGTTGGTATACTAGCTGGGTTATTTCAGCAGTACTGCACCGATACCAGTTATTGTTGGCCGGTGTCTCTAAAGTAGCCCCGGACATCACACCGATACTAGTGATTGTTGGCGGGTGTCTCTAAAGCAGCCCCGGACATCACACCAATACCAGTGACTGTTGGCAGATGTTTCTAAAGCAGCCCCGGACGTCACACCGATGTTACAGATATTAGGCCCATATTCCAGTCCCGTGACTTATATTGAGTATACCGAAGGGCCAGGATTGAAAAGAAATGAATGAAGTTTATAGAAAAGAATTTCGAATACTTTTATAAGATTTACTAAAATTAGTTAAATATCATTGGATTTTTATGTATAGTTGATTTGAAATTTTACTTATAAAAATATATATTGATTCCTGTTGATATTTAAATTTGAACAGTATATTTATTGTTCTTATTATTTGATATTTATAATTTATTTTTTGATCGATAAATTATTATTGTGATATTTTGTTTATTTGTCTTTTCTACTGGTTGATATAAATATATAATGTGAACAGAGTATTACTGATTTTATATGAGAATGGTATGTTTAATTCTACGTTTTGTTAATATGATTATTTGATTTGTTTTGAAAGATGTATTTGATATACTATGATTTGTATTTGTTTTATATACGTTATAAATGAGATTATGTGAAATTTGTAAATTCGATTTGTGTACACCCACTAAGCGATATGCTTAGCGTGTTGATTTTTATCACGCGTAGGTAGAAGAGGTTCCAGTGATTAAAGGACTGAAGAGCTGAGAGCTGCAGCAGAAGAGTCAGAGTCACATTACTTGGATAATTTTATTTAAACTTTGTTTGTAAATTAAGTACTTAAGCATGCATATACAGAAGTTTGTAAAATGAGAATATATGAGTTTTGTAATTATTCGTATTATAGTTTATGTTTTATAATTTATATTTGTATATATAATTTATGTATGGTTTTATTGAAAATGTTTGGGAAAGTCGCACTAAACGGAAGAGTGCACATATATTTGAGAGTTTGATTTTGAAGTGTTTGTTATTATATTATTTGAGTTTTGTTGAAAACAAGTTTTTGAAAAATCAGAAAAACAGAAGAAACTCTGTCGAAATTTTTTTTTAAAATGGATTTTGATGGGCTCACTAGAAAGGTTTTTAAATTATAAATTATTTGGTTTTCAAATTATAACCAGCATAAGAGAAAAGTTTTGAAAATTCGGTAACGCTCTCTGGGTCGATCCAGACGGGTCGGGTCAGGGGGTGTTACAACTCACATGTACTGACTTTTCACTATCATGTCTATCTTTCTAAATCTGAAAATCTATACTCTTTTCATTCTTAGTCTCTTTTCTTAACTTTTCTATCTAATAATCATACTCATATCCTTCCTCATCAACTTAGTCAATAGGACTACTATTCTAAATGGGCTTCACCTCATCTCTCTGTATTTATATATATATATATATATATATATATATATATATATATATATTATTCAACTAGAATTTAATTGAATTCTCCAACATAACCTGATAATCTATACATTCAACAAAATCATCAAGCACCTGGAAAATTTCTGATTTCTGTTACATTAGTCTGCGATTTTCAGTTCCTAATAACCTCTACTTTCATTATTCAACTTTACTATCCTTCAATAATATTAACATAAGTTATCTTAACTGAAAACTTTTAACTATTAGAAAGATCCCAAATGAATCTACTATCACTTTACATTAATCTCCTAAAATAACATCAAAATTCTGAATATCTAATTACAGTTATTCACTCAAAACTCTTTACCATCAATTCTTATTATCTTGCTCCTGATTACTCTATCAGCTGACAATGAATATCCTGTCCTTCTTAACTAATAAACTGGAAATAATGGAGTTTAATAAAACTCTAATTGTATCTTAATCTATTCAACTCAATCGGAGCCATCTCATAGAGAAAATAAAAATTGGCTTAGTTCTCGAAATCAAATCTATTACAACTTCTACTTCTCTATCTAGGGAAAGGCAGAATTATTACTTGAAATTATATTCGGAACTCCTTAACTAAATCAAATCTGATTTTCTTCTTATGGCTGTCTATTGTAACTCAATAACTGAAAAATCAATCCATCCCCGGTGCATCATATGCGGAAGCTTCTAGATTGACTTCCTTGGGACAACCTCTGGGACCTCGTCAGGACATTATGCTGTGACTTTAACAAAAACTAATTTATACAATACTGATGGAATGTCTTAAATTATAAACAATTGAAAATGCATGGAAAACAATTGAAAATTTTCTGGGTTGCCTTAACCATAACAATACAAAAATACTTCATAAAAATCACACTTAAAATAGACAACCCTATTTTTCAAAACTTTAGCTCTGATACCAACCTGACAGGCCCCTAATCTACTATCTCCCATTAGGTAGCCTGTTGGCACTCTACGGTAGCTTCCCAGTCGAGGCTTGCCCCGCTGAAAGGCTTCTGTGAAGCTAAGCCATTTCTTTTAACTGAAAATCTGAGTAGAAATTTATTTTTTTTATTTTTTTTTATATAAAACTATTTTATAAAAATTTTGGCCAAGTCTCCTTTGTTTTCTGAGATTACCAAATCTTGGAGACCTGCATAAAAACTTTTACACTTCTATAAAATTCCAAATTTCAACTACTGTGGACCTCCGGTCCATCTCATCACATCACATTTCAAACAATTTAAATATCAAAATAAACAGTTATCAAATTCTTCAATAAAATACTCATGTACTTAAAACAATACCAAAATACAAACTTAACAACTAAAACATTATGTATGCTAGTAAAACAGTCACAACATTTTCTGACTGGTCCCACTGGTCTTCGGAGTCCCTGCGATGCCTGCACTGGTACCTAGGAGGTTGATTAAGAAAAACATAAAACTAATATGAGCTAAAGGAGCTCAGTGAGTGCGTTTCTAATTTACTGAGAAACTTTAAATATAATAAAATTAACTTTGAATTGAACTGAAACTCTTCAAACTTATTACTATTACTGAAAACTGATAAACTGAAAACTGGTATACTTTTTAAATACAAGCTGAGAATGTATAATCGATAAAATCTAACGGCCAAGCCTAAATAATCACTTTCAATTTACAACTGAAATACTTAAAATTCTATTATAACTTTTGACTTGGCCACTTTTCTGAAAACTGAAAAGCTGAAATAATATACTGTTCTGAAAACTAAAAATCTAAAAACTGAAAAGTTAAGATAATATATTTTCTTGAAAACTGAAATGCTGAAACAATATATTTTTCTGAAAACTGAAAAACGGATATCATATACTTTTCTGAAAACTAATAAACCAATATACTATACTTTTCTGAAAACTGATAAACTAAAATAATATATTTTTCTGATAACTGAAAATCTGAAATAATATAATCATTTGAAAATGAAATACTTTTCTGATAATACTTTTCTAATAAAACTTTTCTGATAAAACTTTTCTGATAATACTTTTCTGATAAAATATTTTTCTGATAAAACTAAACTGATAAAACTTTCTGATAAACTTTTCTGAAAATGCCAATGGAAAACCCATTTCTAAAGAAGAAATCCGAGGTGTTTGATGCATTCAAGGAGTTCAAGTGCTTTGTTGAAAAACAAAGTGGCTACTACATTAAAGTTTTGCGGTCCGACTAAGGAGGAAAATATACTTCTAATGCTTTTGAGAATTTTTGCAAAGAGCATGGAATTACACATCAAGTGACGCCATCCTACACACCACAGTTGAATGGAGTTTCCGAAAGGAAAAATAGGACCATTCTGGTATGGTAAGAAGCATGTTGATAAGCAAGTCTATACCTAGAGAGTTTTGGGCTGAAGCCATAGCATCTGCTGTTTATTTGTTGAATCGATGTCCAACCAAGAGTGTTCAATCAATAACACTAGAAGAAGCATGGAGTTCATTCAAGCCAAGTGTTAAACATCTCAAAGTTTTTGGGTGCATCGCTTATGCTAAGATTCTTGAAGCTAGAAGAACAAAACTTGATGACAAATGTGAGAAATGTATCTTTCCTAGTTATGGAGATAGAACAATGGGCTACAAGTTATACAATCCTACAACTAAGCAAGTGATCATGAGTAGAGATGTGACATTTGAAGAAGATGAAGTATGGAACTGGAAGAAAGAAGCTAACAACAAAGAGATGGATTTTATTCTTGAAGAAGAAGAGATGGTTGAAGAAAGGCAAATTGCTAGGGAGCCACAAACCCCTCCACGTTGGTCTCCTCCATCCAAATACTCCATCCTCATCTTCATCCTTGGAGTCTAGTGCAAGTCAAGGGCCCAAAGGAAAAATAAAATTGCAAGAAATTTATGATGCAATAGAAATTGAATTCACTAACCCAAATTTATTTTGTTTATTTGTGGATAGTGATCCTCTTGATTTTACAGAAGCTATTCAAGAAGATAAGTGGAAGAAGGCGATGAATGAAGAAATCAAGGCAATTGAGAAGATTGACACTTGGACTCTCACCACTTTACCGGAGGGCCATGAAGCAATTGGCGTGAAGTAGGTGTACAAAACAAAGAAGAATGCAAAGGGAGAAGTGCAAAGATACAAAGCAAGGTTAGTTGCCAAAGGCTATAAACAAAGAGCTGGAATTGATTATGGAGAAGCTTTTGCCCCAGTAGTTCGTTTGGAGACGATCAAATTGATGATTGCTTTGGCCGCTCAACAAAAATGGAAGATTAATCAACTTGATGTCAAATCTGCATTTTTAAATGGATTTCAAGAGGTGTACGTAGAACAACCCATGGGATATGTGAAGAATGGACATGAAGACAAGGTGTATAGATTGAAGAAATCTCTTTACAGCTTAAAGCAAGCACCACGTGCGTGGAATACAAGAATTGACAGGTACTTTCTTCAAAATGGCCTTGAAAAATGTCCTTATGAGCATGCATTATACATGAAGAAGGATGAGACGAAAGGTGTGATATTTGTGAGTATATATGTCGATGATTTGATATTTACGGGCAACAATCCTTCCATGTTTGTAGAGTTCAAGAGGAGTATGATTAGAGAATTTGAAATGACAGATATTGGTCTAATGTCTCATTTCTTGGGTATTGAAGTTGTGCAAAAGGAGGATGTAATTTTTATTTCACAAAGTGGCTATGCAATGGAAGTTCTCAAGAAATTTCACATGGAATCTTGCAATGAGATGAACACTCCCGTGGAGAGTGGCTTGGAATTAAGGAAGAGTGTGAATGGTGGTGATATTGATCCAACGTATTTCAAAAGTCTTGTTGGCAGTCTTCGATACCTTACATGTACAAGGCCTGATATTCTCTATGGTGTTGGTTTGATTAGTAGGTACATGGAAGCACCTAATGAATCTCATCTTAAAGCAGCAAAGCGGATCCTCCGTTACATCAAAGGTACCATTGATGATGGTTTGTTTTATACTTCAACTAATGAATTTGATCTTGTTGGTTATACTAACAGTGATTGGGGCCGGAGACTTGGGTGAAAGAAAGAGTACAACTGGGTTTGTTTTTCTTATGGGAAATTCAGCTTTTACATGGAGTTCTAAGAAACAACCGATAGTTGTTTTATCAACTTGTGAAGCAGAACTTATAGCGGCAAATTCGACAGTTTGTCATGCTATATGGTTGAGGAACTTCTTGAAGTTTTTGGGATTTTCACAAGATAATCCTGTGAAGATTTATGTGGATAATAAGTCTGCAATTGCATTGGTAAAGAATCCAGTCTTCCATGAAAAAAGCAAGCATATCGATACTCGTTATCATTTCATTCGAGATCAAGTGAATCAAGAAAAGGTGGAGTTAATTTTTTGTCAGTCATATGATCAACTTGCGGATATTTTTACAAAACCGTTGAAGCATGATGTGTTCGTGAGATTGAAGATGATGCTTGGCATAAGGACTTCTTGAAGAATTGAGTTTAAGGGGGGATGTTGAATATTAAACTCAATTCAATTGGTACAATGTCTTTAGTTTATTGAGTTCATGTATGTTCTAGTTCAATGTCTTTAGATATGTATGAATATGTGGGTTCAATGATTTTGGGAATTCATATATGTGATAAATGAATTCATTGTACATGTATGAGTTTATTGTACAAGTGAAGAGTCATGACCATTGGGAAAGGGTGTCTAGAGTAGTATATATATGTGTGGCCATATGCTTTGTAATGCAAGGAGTTGAGTTGAATAGAACATTACAAGATCTCCTCTTGTGTTTTCATATTTCCTATAAGTGTATGTTGAGTGAGTTCCATCACAAATAGCCAACATTAATTCTACACTAAGCTTTGTCTATTATTACAGGTTTTCAAAGACCATGACTTCAGGAGATCTTTGGAGGGTCAAGGGTTGTGTGCCCGATCTATTCATCGATCACCATGTCCAGTAGAGAAACCCTCGTTCTATGAACATCTCTCAATGATTCATAGCAAAACATATAGCATGATTATAGTTGAAATGGGAGATTATGCCTTCCAAATGATAGTGAAAATGGGTGGGTAGGAATGATATTCCACACTTCTTCATCTTCAACGGAGAATATTGTGAGTGTGGTAGCGAAAACTTTCCCATGCCAGCCATTTTTATTGTTTTTAAGAGTTTCTCCCTTTTCCCTTCATTCTACACTAAGGGTGCGTTTGGTGCGCGGGATTGGATTGAACTATTTTTATGGGATTTGATTGGATTGGACTAATTAGTATTGTGATGTGTTTGGTGTAGTATGGATATAATTAAAAATAGTACCGTTCCTTATTTGGAATAGAATAGGATTAGATAAAATCAAATTTGATTAAATTAATTTCATATAAAATAAATTTTTTACATATTATATAATTGAATTAAAGTTATTTAAAATAAATTTAAATAAAATATAAATATTTTAAAATTAATTATAAATAAAATACATTATAGTAATTAATTGAATATAAAAATATATTATAAATAATATTTATTTTTTTATTAATATTAAAAGTTTTATTTTTAATAATATATATTTTATATTTTATATAAATTTAATATTAAAAAAAAAATTAAAAAAAAAAAAGCATGGGACAATTCGGGACTTTTTAGTCCCGTCTAGGCAAGTTAAATTTGTGCATGGGATTGGTTTCTCCAATTCCATGCACAAAACAAGCAAAGGATGGCGTTTAAATAAACTCAATCCTTTGCCAACCCCAGTAAACAAACACACCATAAGTGTTTCCTCTTATTATAAGTTTACGAAGACCATGATTGTAGGAGACCTTCGATGGGCCAAGGATTGTGTGCCCAATCCATTCACCGCACACATTGTCCTGTGGAAAACCAATCCTAAAGCAGTCTCACTCCACCGGATGTGATTTGAGTAGGTTGGGCTCACTGTGCAAATCCGACCAAAGTTTTGCTTCTAATATAGATTTAATTGTGTAATAGTTGTCAGTATGCATTTCAACCAATTTTTCTCGAACTCTGGATGTAATTCTTTAAGGACGAAAATCATTATAGTCCTCAGATTTTTTTCGAATTATTACTTTTTGATCGATATTTGATGTAATTCTTTAAGGACGAAAATCATTATGGTCCTCAAATTTTTTCGAATTATTACTTTTTGATCGATATTTGATGTTTTGGCTCTCGTGTTCTCCAATTTTCCTGAAATTAATCAAATTTATCCCTCTAACCAAATTTTTAACAGTTAAACTGAACAGAATTTGCATATTAATTATTTTGCCCATAAAAAATTAAACATTTTATAAATTATAAAAATAAAAAATAAAAAAAAATCTGTTTTTAATTTTTAATCACTATCATTTTTTTTTAATTCAATTTTTATTTAATAATTTATTTTTTTAATTTTTCTTTTTTTAAAACCTAGATATTTTTATTTGTGTGTAAAAACTAAAATACCCCTAACTCCGTCAAAATTGACTAATTATTAACTAACATAAAGACTAAACTGATTGAATTTGAAAAAATTAGAGACTAAGGGAGTTAAAACATTAAACATCTGTTAAAAAGTGATAATTCGAAAAAAACTGAGGATCCAAATATTTTTTGCCCATTAAAAATCCATCAATTTAGTCCTTCTTTTAGTCAACAGTTAGTCAAATTTAACAGTTTTATGAGTATTTTATAAAAATAAAAAATTCAAATTCAAAATTAAATGAGCTAATTGCATCGACCTCCCTTGAGATTTTGTCAACTACAAGAGGAGTCAACTTTATCGTTTATTGACAAATACCTCGTCTGCTCTTAGTAAAATTTGGTCAAATAGAACAGTTGACCGGGAGAGGTTTTTATCAAAAAATCCAAAAGTTGACTAACGGGAGTAGATGTCTTTGTCAATAAACACAAAAATTGACTTCGCTTGTGTTTAAACACAAAAGTTGAGCAAACCTCATGGGAGGTAGGTATTATTTACTCAAAATTTAATTCTAGAAACAAAATAATAACAACTCAAAAAACTTATAAAAATTTAAAAATTTATTTTACTTTTAAAAATAATTATTAAAAACAGATAATTTTTAAAAATAATAATGCCTCCTCCTGAGATTTTTAAAAATTATTTTTTAATTTTTTTATTACTTTAATAATTAATTTTTTAAATATTTAATTTATCGTAATTTAAGTTTTTGTATAATTTTTAATTTTTTTGTATTACAATATTAATTTGAAGTTCTATTTTGAATAATTGAATTTTTATAAATTAATTATTTATTGTAATGGTTTTTTTTAAAGGTTTTTAATTTTGTGTTAAGTTAATTTGAAATTATTTTCAATGTGTTTTCTTTTTAATATTGAAGGGCTTTTCTTATAAATTTTGTATATTTTGTAATTTATTGTTTTTATAAAAAAAAAATTGGTGACACATGTTAGATTCTTGTTGGATATACAAGTTAAGATTAATTTTGTTAAATTTTACAAAATAAAGGATAAAATCGTATTTTTAACCCAATCAATTAAAGTTATAGGCAAAATGGTCAATATATATATTAGGTAATGTTATACTATGAAAAATTTGATCAGTAAGACTAAAGTGGTGGATTTTTAAAAATTTAGAGACCACGCGAGTCAAAAAATAAAATATTGGTTAAAAAATAATAATTTTAAAAAAAAAATAGGGACCAAAATGATTTTACCCTTTAATCTAAGAGAAAAGTGATCATGAATATTTTGTTCCAATAAGAATAGTTATGGTAGAAATTTTTAGATTTACGAATCTTTCAAATAAATTTCAATTTTTTTTTTATTTTCAATATATGTTTTTAGAGTCGTATTGTAGTTTAGCAAGTATTTATTTACACTGTATATTCGGTGAGGTCTTGGAACGTGGATTCCTAACTCAAGCAATAACAGTCGTCTTCACATTGTCAATAAAAAATGCAATATTCAATTTTAACTCATCTATTTGTCCAGATTAAATTATTATACGCATGTTACATGAAGGAGGACAAGAAGAAATTATGCAATTATATAAGCAAAAAAAGAAGGGTTTCTACAAACAATGAGACAACATTTATCTGGCTAAAACATAATAAACCCCACAAACACCCCCAGAATCGTCTCTCGCGCAAATGTGTTTTGTCTAAATCCTGAAGAAAATTATCAGAGAAAAATGGCAGTGCGATGGGTAATGACACTTACAATGACTATTATGGTGTGGAAAATTCTGATAGGCTGTGTTTCTTCTTGCTTCACTCTTGTAGATGAGCTTGCTACCTCTATAAGAACTGGTGATATTCCGATATCATCATCGGTCATTTTCATGTTGGATGATACTGATTTTGCATTTCAATGAATCAAACGGATGTTCTGGTTTGTCTCTTACATGTTACAATTTGCTTACTTTCATTTTCTTATCAAATTATTTTCCTTGTCTTTTGCCTTTTTGTTCCTATGTATTATTACATAAATTATATTCACACTCCAAGTAAATTTCATGAAATTTAATCAAAATTTTAAGAATTTTCATGATATTCTTTGTATGGATGACACACACACACGCTCACTCTTGGAGGATTCAGACTCGGAAATTACTTTTTCCAACCTTTTGAAGATAAACATAAATAAAAATGGGAAAGTATAGGAAAAATCGGAAAAAGTAGTTCCTATGAATTTGAATGGAAACTTTTCAAATTTATTATCCAAGTATATTTCAATTTCTAATATCATGTAAAAAAAACCTCATCAAAATTTACTGTTACTTTAAATTTCATCAAAATTAAGCTTCTTAAAAGCAACCTGATTGGTTTTGGTTGATTTATGGGTTGTATTATTTTATGAAACCGAATAACCCAACTCAAACCATTCTTTATATATATACACATTAATAATCTATCAAATAAAAAAATAAACATAACCTAATTTTATATTATATTTCTTTCCTGTGTCGCCGCTTTTCACGTTCTGACCTCTATTTTCTTCTCTTAGTTGCTATCTTTTGCGACCAAATTCCCAAGTTGTTGTTGACACTAATCTTTTTAAGACAAGTGACTACTACTTTTATACTTATTTTCAAAGTACTAATTTTTATATTTATTACCGCATCCCACGTTGTGAATTTTATAAGTTTTAGGTGTTCTCTACTTGATTCAAATTTAATATTACTATTTATCATATTGATAATGGATTTAACTTCTTATATAGATATTATAATTTTTTTTTTCAGTTAAATATATTGTAATTATATTACATTAACTTTAACCTATAAAAATTTTTGGTAATGAGAACAACTTGAAAAGTTCAAAGTAAATGAAAAAAAAAATTACCAAATCTAAACTATTTTATGTTTACTCCTAAACCGTCAAACCAAACCGAAACAAGTTGATTTTTATTGGTTTGGTTTGATTTTACCTTATAATTGGCTTGCTTTGAGTTGTAAATTACTAAACCAATTAACTAATGGCTTGGTTTGAGTATACTCAAAACCAACCCAAACCAACCAATGCCTATCCCTAGCTTGAAGCCAACAAAACTACTTTTAGACTATAAATTTTAGGGTGAATCGCAATGGAGTACTCTGATATTTAGTCATATTGTAATAAAATTATAAATTTAACTTTAATTATATATTAGTACCCTATCGTTAGTTAACTAAAAAGTCAAAAGCAACTGTTGACCAAAAACTTTACATTGAAATAACAAAAATACATCTAATTATAAAAAATTAAAAAAATAATATTAATTATAAAAATTAAAAAATAATTTAAATGAATCTGTCCATTTAAATTTTTTTAATTTTTTAATTTTTAATTTTTAAAAATTTTAATAATTAATATTATTTTTGTTTATTTTTTAAATAGATGTATTTTTATTATTTTAGGTAAAAATTTTAGTCAAACTATTATTTTTGACTAAGTTAACTAACGGTAGGGGTACCAATGTGTAATTAAAGTTAAACTCACGATTTCATTGTAATATTATCAAACGTCAGGGCACTCCATTACAATTCGCCCTAAATTTTATATTCTGTAAATTAGTTTATGTTTGTATATAAGTAGCTTGAATGGTTTGGTTCAATTGAGTTAGATTGAACCTTAAGATTAATTAATTATATTTATAGTATAATCTAAAGTGTTCTTGGACCCCATCAAGCTGGGTTGGGATTTAGATTTTTTATTTGAATATGAAAAACAAACCTAAAATGTAAAATAGTCGATTAGGAGTGTAACCGATAGTTTCTAGACTTTTAAGGACTAAAGTATCTTTTAATTGGGGCCTAAATTAATTGTTTCAAACGTATAGGGAACAAATTGTAATTCTTATGTACGAGTGGAGGCTGTTCGGTAGGTTGTCTCCTAGAGAGTCGAACAAATTGATTCGTAGCGCGGTCGAACGTCAAAACAGTTCCAACGGCTAGTTTTGAATTTTTTTATAAATTTAAGTCTTGGGTTACTTGAGAAGCCTTCCTAGAACCTGATAAACTTCCATATTATTACTGTGAAGCCTCTAAATTATATTTAAGCATACTAGAATCAGCAAATCATTATCAAACGTTACTCTTTGAGAGAGGATTTATTTGTATATATTTTATTATATTTGTGTTTTGAGTAATGAAAAATACTAGTTGAGTGTGAGAAACACTTGTAATGGGGACTGGGGAGTGATGGAGATAGTAAGGATTATCAAACTCAGGTTTGGCTCATTCCCTGTTGTGGTTGCCTCCTCCGCAGAAATGGCAAAGCATTTTCTCAAAACACACGATCATGTATTTGCCTCCAGACCCCAAACCGCAGCAGGCAAGCACACAACTTATAATTATCTGAACATCACGTGGGCGCCTTACGGGCCATATTGGCGGCAAGGCCGCAAAATTTACCTGTCCGAGCTGTTTAGCTCGAAACGACTCGAGTCCTACGAGTACATTCGTGCTGAAGAATTGCGTGGGTTTGTCTCTCGCCTCCAAGCCTCGTCCGGGAAGCCTATTATGCTTAAAGAGCATCTCTCGCGCGTTACACTGAGCATTATAAGCAGAATTGTGTTGGGTAGGAAGTATTTCAGTGAATCCGAATCCGAAACCGAAAACTCCATTGTGACTATTGAAGAATTTCAAGAGATGCTCGACGAGTTGTTCTTGCTCAATGGAGTGCTTAATATTGGAGATTGGATTCCGTGGCTGGATTTCCTGGACCTGCAAGGCTACGTTAAGCGAATGAAGGCCTTGAAAAAGAAATTCGATCGATTTCATGACCATGTTTTTGACGAACACAAGGCTAAAATCAAAGGAATGGGGGATTTTGTGCCAAGAGACATGGCGGATTTACTGTTGCAACTGGCTGACGATCCTAATCTTCAAGTTAAGCTCAATTATGACAGTGTCAAGGGGTTCACGCAGGTATCTCTACTATCTAATTTCCTCTTTAATGAAAACTCAAATTAACAATATCTAAATTTTATCTAAATTTTTTTGTCCGAATGATGTGGTTGTCTAATTTGTAATACTGTATTAATTGTGGGAGGATGTGATTCTGACAAATAAGTTAATATATTATTTAAATAAATTTTCGAACAATATAGAATTACTCATTCGTGAGATTGGTGGGGCTTTTTATTTTTATTTTTATTTTTTATTGTTTGGCCTATTATATGCTTAGTTAAAAAACTGTTGATATTTACTAAATTAATATAGAATTTAAACTAAACTATAAAAAAAACTTTAAAAGGTGAAAACTGGTGTAAAAAAATGTAAACATTGTAAAAAATAATCAAATTAAGTTATTTATGTAAAAACTAAAATTAACAAAATGGAGAATAAAAAAACTAAATAGAAATGTTTTAACAATTTTTATTAAAAAAAAGGTGGAGATCTAACCTGGGTTGGATCAGGTTGGATCTCCACCCCATTAGTGGATCTCCATCACTAGAGAGGGACATCCACTGATGGATCTTCATCGCCCGAGATGGAGATCCAATGGTCTTCATCTCAAGCGATGGAGATCGCAGCCTCCTCCCTTGATTTCAATGAAGAGGCTGCCTCCTCTCTCGATTTCAAGGAAAAGGCGTCGCCTCCTCTCTAAACAGAGATCTCCGTTGAGGGAGGAGGCGTAATTGAGGGGGAAGTTGGTCGCTTCTTCCCTATGATATTCATCACCCGAGATAGAGATCCACTCATGGGGTAAAGATCCAACCCAAATTGGTCGATGGACAGTGAAATCCAATATGGGTTGGATCTCCACCTTATTTTTGTTGATGTAATAGTGGTTGGAAGTGAAAACTTCAATCCTACATCTAAAAGATAAACTTTTTTTTTTATAGAATATATAAATGAGTTTGAGTAATTACTTGGCTAACAAGGATGGTGGGCCTTGTAAGAGCTCTACATACACACATATATAATAATATTAATATAATTATCAAAGATAGGCCTTGGGTCTTGAGCCTCTTGAGCTTGGGCTCCCTTTGGGTTAAGCCTGTGCCTTTGAGGGCCCTGGCCTAGCTGCCATCTTTTATTTTAGGGCGATTATCAATTTGGTCCCTAAATTTTGGGGAATGATCAATTTTTTAAAGCAGTTTCATTTATTGGTATCCTTGAGCCCTAACTTTCTATAAATGTATCAATTTGGCCCTTTGACTAATTTTCTAACGATCAAACCTCACACAATTGGTAAAAAGACTGATTTGCCTTTGACTCCATTTAAATAAGTTAAAATTATAATTTTAACCTCAAATTTTAAAAAAATATATTAATAATTAAAAGGGTAGTGTGGTCATTTTATAATAATTTTTAATTAAAAATTTTAAAACATTTTTAAATGCCCCTTAAAAAATATTTTTAAATGGATCTCCATCGTCCATCAATATTAATGGACGGTGGAGATCATACTGAAATTTTTAATGGAGATCTAAGAAAAAAAAATCAATTTTCAAATTTTTTTTGCTGTTCATAAAAACAAATATATATATATTTGAAAACTTGATGTTCTTGGTGGAAATCCAGATTGGATCTCTAGCGTCCATCATTGTTGATGGACGGTGGAGATCCAATCTGGATCTCCAACAAGAACATCAAGTTTTTCATTTTTTTTTTATGAACAGAAAAAAAAAATTAAATTGAAAAAAAAAATTAATTTTACAATTTTTATTTTTTAAAAAATATTTCAATGTAATCTCCATCGTCCATTAATTTTGATGGACGGGGGAGATTTTCATTTAATATTTTTTAATTTTTTTAATTTATTTAGATTATTAATTAGGGGTAGGTTGAAAGACAAAAATACCCCTAGAACAGTTAAGTTTGACTAACAGTTGACTCACGAAAGGAACAAATTGATACATTTCCAGAAAATTAGGGCCCAAGGATACTAATAAAAGAAACTGCTTTAAAAAATTGATAATTCCCCAAAAGTTAGGACCAAATTGATAATCGCCTTTTATTTTATATTTTATTTTATTTTATTTCAAAATTAATTTATTTTGAATTTGAATTTAAATAAAATTATGGGACCAGAGGATGCATCGGTTCCGAACACAAAGATGTATAGTTTTAAAACACCTTTTTGCATTTATAAATAAAGTTTTCAAATGATGCAAAAGAATACTTCTTTTCATCATAATTTCCCAAATTTGCCGTTGAAAACACTTTTGAGAGAAAGAGAAAATATTACACTGTAGCTTGCCAATCTTATGAGTTGTATTGCTTCATCACAGAAGAATTGATAATTGAATCCTAAGAGCAGTCTCCGGTCGTCCTTCAAGCAATTGGAAAAGGAGAAATACTGTCTTAGCACATTGCACAAACCTCTATCATTCACAATTCGTATTATAACTTCAAGACAGCTTTTTTAAAACTCAACTTATTTTCTTCTTCTATTTATTCACAATCTGCTATTTGATTTTCCGATTCTGTATTTTTTGTTGTATTATTAATTTTTATTTAAATACTGATTGATTGTATCCAACAATATAAAATAGTATTATAGATCCATAATCAGTCAGTGGAGTCTCCAAGAATCTGGATGAGAAGCCTGACAAATTTAAGGGGCTTGATTTCAAAAGATAGCAACAGATGATGATCTTCTGGTTGACAACCATGAACTTGGTGTATATAGTCAATGAAGATGCTCTCAAATGTGATGAAGGCCCAATGACCAAAGATAATATGATAACTATAGAGACCTGGAAGCAATCGAATTTCTTGTGTAGAAACTACATTCTTAATAGGTTCGATGACACACTATATGACATATACTCTGAGTGCAAGATTGTAAAAAGTGTTTGAAAGTTGCTTGAGAAAAAGTAGAAAATAGAAGATACAGGTGCAAAGAAATTTGTGATTGGTAAGTTTCTCAAGTTCAAAATGGTTGATACAAAAACTGTGATCAAGCGGGTTGAAGAACTTCATGTGTTTATCCATGAATTACACTCAGAAGGATGTTCAATAAATGAACATTTCCAGGTCAGTGCTATAATTGAAAAACTGCCTCCCTCTTAGAAAGATTTTAAGATTTATTTGAAACACAAAAGAAGGGAGACCTCAATGGAAGACCTAATTCTAAAGCTTCGGGTTGAAGAGGATCATAGAAAATGAAACAAGGCTGATACAAATGTGATGGAAAATAAATCTAGACTGCCTCCAAACTGAAATTCTAGAATGTCAATCCGCATTTACCAAACAACAAAACTTTTAAGAAAATAAAAGGCAGTCGTTGGGTGTGTGGGAAGCTTAGACATAGAGCAATAGACTACCATCACAGAGAGGATCAGAATGCTACTAATTCTGTCCCAAATAATCAGGCCAATGCTGCATAGATGGATATTGATCTTGTTGCTGTTGTTTCATAAATGAATATGGTTTCAATTGTCAAGGGCTAGAGGGTTGACACCGGAGCAACAAGGCATATTTGTAGATATAAAAGTCTATTTTTAAAGTTTACAGAGATTTCAGGTAGCAAGAAGCTCTACATGAAAAATTATTCTTCATTTATTGTAGAAGGAAAAGGGATTGCTTTATTGAAATTTACTTCTGGAAAAATAGTGACCCTAATTGATGTACTGTATGTTCTTGAAATAAAGAAAAACTTAGTGTTCTGTCCAATGCTTAGTAAAAAGGGGTTCAAACTCGTTTTTTAATCTGATAAGTTTATATTAACTAAGGCAGGGATGTATGTGGGAAATGGTTACTTGACTAAGGCAATGTTCAAACTTAATATAATGGATTCAAATGCAATGAATAAAATTAATAATGCTTCTGTTATATTGCTAATTCATTTGATATATAGCATGCTCGATTAGGACATGTTAATAATAGATGTTTATATAAAATGGTTAATTTAGGGTTATTGCCAAAATGCAATGTTGATTTAAGACAAAAATGTGAAACATGCATTGAATCCAAGTTTGGTAGGCAAAGTTTCAAAATTGTCCAAGAAAGATCGAATAATTGGTGTGGTTTATACGGATCTTTATGATTTCAAGTCCATACCTACAAAGGGTGGAAGAAATTATTTCATAACTTTTATTGATGATTGTAGTAAGTATTGCCATGTCTATTTAATTAAAAATAAATATAAGGCCTTAGAAATGTTTAAAATATACAAGACAGACGTAGAAAATTAATTAAATAAGAAAATAAAAATAATCAGATCAGATAGAGGTGGAGAATACTGAGTCTGCTTCATTTTATGATTTATGAACAAAACATTGAATTGTACATCAAACAACTGCACCATATATTCCACAACAAAATGGAGTTGCAGAAAGGAAAAATAAAACCATTAAAGATATGATTAATTCCATGTTAAATAGCTCTCACATAGTTTTTAGGGAAAAGCTTTACTTACTACTAACCATATATTAAGAAAACAAATAAGTCTCCTTATGAAATATAAAAAGGACGGTTACCAACTTATAAAACCTTAAAAGTGTGGGGTTGCTTAGTAAAATGTCAAATTCCCTTACCTAAAAGGTCAAAACTTGGACCTAAAACAGTAGACTGTGTGTTTATAGGCTCTGCTAAAAATAGTGCAGCATATATGTTTTTAATTATCAAATCTGAAAGTTCTGATATGCATGTTAATACTATTATTGAATTTGTTGATGTTGAATTTTTTGAGGGAATTTTTCCCTACAAGGAAAATAGGTATGGTTCTTTTTAAAAAGAGAGCATATGATGATATTCTTGATGAACCATCTACTTTAGGTATTCAAGATCAGAACTTGGAACCAAGAAGGGGGAAAATGACAAAAATTTCAAAGAATTTTGGACCAGATTTTAGGGCAAATTGCAATGAAGTACCCTGACGTTTGACCATATTACAACAAAATCATGAGTTTAGCCTTAATTATATGTTAGTACCCTACTGTCAGTTGACTTAGTCAAACATATCAGTTTGACTATGACTTATATGTGAAATGACATAACTACCCCTAGTTAAAAAAATTAAATAAATAAAAAAATTTAAAAAAAATTAATTTTTTAAAAATGGATATCTACCGTCCATCAAGATTGAGGGACAATAGAGATTCATTTAATTTTTGTTTACAATTTTTAACAATTTTTTTTAAAAAAATAAGGTGAAAATGATCATATTACCCTTTGATTATTGGTTGACGGTCAACTCTAACGGTCAACCCATTAGTCAAGGGTAATGTGTAATTAAAGGCTAAATTCACAATTTCATTTTAATATGGTTAAACGTCAGGTTATTCCATTGCAATTGCCCCTAGATTTTATTAGTTTCTTAATAGAAGCTGAATCACAAACATACAAAGAAGCTATGTCTTCATGAGAAGCTCCTTTATAGAAAGAAGCTATTAATAGTGAAGTTGAATCCATTTTACAGAATCACATATGGGAATTGGTTGATTTACCATCTGAAAACAAACCAATAGGTTATAAATGTGTTTTTAAAAAGAAAGCTTAAAGCCGATAGGACTACTAATAAATATAAAACACGTTTAGTTGCTAAAGGATATCGGTAAAAAGAAGGGTTGGACTATTTTGACACATATTCTCCAGTGTCTAGAATAACATCTATAAGGATGTAAATTTCTATTGCTGTTTTATATAAAATGGACATCTATCAAATAGATGTGAAAACAACATTTCTAAATAGAAAACTTAATAAAGAAATTTATATGGAACAACCAGAAGGATTATGGTAAAAAGTTAAGAAAACAAAGTCTGTAGACTAGTTAAGTCTTTATATGGGCTTAAACAATCACCAAAATAGTAACATGAAAACTTTGATCATACAATGTTAATCTAAGGATTCAAAATTAATGAATGTGACAAATGTGTCTACATCAAGGTTATGAAAAAATCTTGTATCATGGTATACTTGTATGTAGATGACATGCTTATAATGGGGACAAGTAAAGATGTTATAAATTCCACCAAAAACATGTTGAGTTCAAAATTTGATATGAAAGATTTAGGTTAAGCTAATGTCATTTTATGAATTCAAATCATGAGACATAACGATGACTACATTCTTACTTAAGTCCATTATGTGGAAAAAAAAATATTAAAGAGGTTTAATCAATTTGATTGTACATCTATTGTTACACCTTTTGATGTAAATTGCAATTTGAAGAAAAATACAGAAAATGCAATTTCTCAATTGGAATATTCTCAAATAATTGAGGCCTAATGTATTTGATGAATTCTACTAGACCAGATATTGTTTATTTAGTAAGTAGACTTAGTAGATATACAAACAATCCTGAGTGTGATCATTGGGAAGCATTGATCAAAATATTAAGGTATTTTTAAATATACTTTAAATTATGGATTGACTTATATAACATATCCACCTGTTTTAGAAGGTTACATTGATGCAAATTGAATTTTTGACAGTATAGAAACCAAATCAATAAGTGGATATATATATATATATATATATATATATATATATTTACATTTGGTGGAGCTGCAATTTCATGGAAGTCCTCTAAACAGACGTGTATAGCACGGACCAATGGAATCAGAATTTATAGCGCTAGATAAAGCTGATGAAGAAACATAATGGTTAAGGAATTTTTTTAGAGGACATTCCAGTCTGGCCCAATCCTATAACAGCAATTTGTATACACTGCGATAGCATGAAGGCTCAAGCAAGAGCCAAAAATAGTGTGTACAATGGCAAATAAAGGCATATAAGGAGCATACATAATACTATCAAGCAGTTGCTCTCTAATGAAGTAATTTCCATTCAATGTATAAAGTCAAAAGAAATATTACATATTCTTTGACAAAAGGCCTACCAAGAGAGTAAATTAAGTTTACATCGAGGGGAGTAGGTTTAAAGCAAATTCAATGAGTTGAACCATGTGGAAATCTAACCTATCAGATTGGAGATTCCACGGTCTAGGTTCAATAGGCAAACTGGTTAGGCAAAACTAAAATTGTAGAATACACATATTAACCCAATCTTATGATAATTGTGTGTTTTATGCTGATGACGTGTAAGATATGATTTGCATTTAATGAAACTAATAATTTTATATATTAATATAGTGTCACCTATATGATAGAAAATGTGGGGTCGCATTTATAAAAATGAAAGGCTAAATACTCTAAAGCTATCATAAATACTGGGATATGTTCAAGACCAAAATGAACAAAAACGAATAAACTACAGTAGTAAAAGAGAAGTGTTATGTATGAGACTTATTGTCTTGATTTGCTAAGATAAAGTGAACAATTCATGATATTTATTTCTACTGTGTCACTAAGTAGATCCGATATCATCTCACTAAGGTAAGTTCAAGTCTACAAACACTTTTCCTGAGATATGACACCTCTGATTTCTCTCATAAGATAGTCGTTTTATAAAAGTTTTTTTTTTTTTTGAAATGTGGTTTTGAATTTTCAATTAAAATGTGGGGTATTGTTAATGTAATAGTGATTTGAAATGAAAACTTTAATCCCACATCTAAAATATAAACTCTTTTTATAGCATATATAAGTGAGTAAATGGGTTTGAAGGATTGAATGGCTAACAACGATGGTGGGCCTTGTTAGAGCTCTATACACACACACACACACACATAAAGGGATAATTATACAAACACCCCTGCATTTAGGCATAATTACACGGATAGATAAGGTATTAGCATATCAATACAAACTTTCCCTAACGTTTAAAAAATGTTGCACCGATATTTCCTGCCATTAGTGTCAGGTCGTTAGCGTTAGTCTGACATGGTACCAACAGTGTAAATGTAAGTGTAAAATGGTAATGTTGGGGTGTGGTCAGTATGTGTCAGTTTCAATTAATTAACAAGTACATTTTAAATATTATTTTATTTATTAACAGAATTAAAAAATAATTTTCTTACCTTGGTAGCCGCGAAGAGCAGCTAGTGAAGGGACGTTGGCTTGTAAAGCACTCCATAAACAGTCAAGTTATCAGACATGCATGCCCTTTTGCCTCCCATTCCCGCAATAATCACACTCGTTCATTCTCTCAGCTGATGTTTGTTCTCTCAATTCATCTGAATCACACCCCTTTCGCCTTTCATTCCCACTAAAATCAACCCATCTCAACTCAACCTATCCTCCATTATTGTGACTATATCCTTCGTAAAAGTGTTTAGTGAAGGATTTGTGTGGTTGTTCAATGATTAGTAAGTTTTTTGTCACTTTATAATTTTTTTTTTGTTGGTTTTTGAAGGGGATGTGATGCATGACTGCCATTGTTATCACTATATGTATGAGTTTTGTGTGATTGTTATTGAAAAACCCTGGCTGATTTTTGAAAAAAAAAAATTGTTGTATTGTAAGGTAATTTTGCCTATAATAACGCAATATGAAATGGTATAAACTATTGAAATTTCTTTGAATTAAAATTTATTTTGTTTGAAGAACAAAAATATGCATGATTGACATTTAGGGTTTATGGAGTTGACATACTATTTAGGGTTTTTGTATATGGTATGTTTAATTGTTTAGGGTAATTTTTTTTGTTTGTTTTCTTTGTGTTGTGTGTTTGTTTATTGACAACATGTTTAGAAGTTTCAAATACTGTTTTTTTTTTTTTTTTTGCTGTTTTATTTGTGTTTTGTGTGTGTTTATTTATTGAAAACATGTTTAGAAGTTTCAAATACTGTTTTTTGTTGTTGTTTTCATTGTGTTTTGTGTATGTATGGTGAATAAAACATGTTTGTTTATTATTGGAAGCATGTTTTACAAGTCATTTATACTAGTTTCATTTTCATTTTATTGGTCTGAGTTGTGTTTCATTACATTGTTTACAGATTTACAACAATGACAGTAACTTCATGAGTCAAGTATCTGGGTATTAATGTGGAATACAATGTTCCAGACCCAGAAGCTTACAGTTTGTTGGCACTATTTGCTGATGTCTACATGATGGCATCTTCAGACATGGCACATCCAGACCAGAAGTACAAATTAGAGGTGAAGTTGGCTTGGACTGGTAAGTACAAATTAATCGAAGACAAGAGGGATTTACGTGATGTATTCTTGGTGTTTAAGCCTCCTCCATATGAACCTGGTAGTGAAGAATATTCAGCACATGAATCCTACTCAGCCAATCAAAGCATGCCCAGCGTTGTCTGCATTTCATCCAGTGAAGAAGACAACAATGATGGTGCATGCTTCTCAACATCATTTGAAGATGATCATTACTTACCAGAGAGTCACAGTTTGAGCAGTACTGAACCATGTTCAGAATCGATGGCTGAATCACAACACTCAGTGCAACAGGATGCCAATAAACTCAATGTCAACCAACAAGAAGAAAATGAAGAGCAATACTCTAGTGATGAAGTACTGTCAAATGCTGCATCTTTTCAAGGAGAGCCGTATGCAATGTTTGAGGGTAGCTATGAAAGGTCAGATGTTGATAGGACAAATGCTGGCACAAGAGGGAGGTTTTTTAGGCCTACTACAGATGGGAAGGTTTGTTTTGAACTAGGGCAGTTATTCCATAACTTGAACCATATTAGGGCAACCCTTAGGGAATAAGTGGTCTAGAAAGGATTCCAAATTAGAAGAATAAAAAATTAGAGGGATAGGTACACAACTGAGTGTGCCTTCAAATGTTGTACCTGGAGGATACATGCAAGTCCAACCACTGATACAAGTTGCTTCCAAGTGAAAACCTTGCATGACAGACATGTTTTCCAAAAGGTCCACAAAAACCAAGAGGCAAATGCTGTTTGGATTGCAAAAAGGTTTAAGAATCTGATAGAGGAAAATCCAACCATAGAGATAAGTTTTTTGGGTAGTGAGATTAAGAGAATTTATGGTATCACCATTCCTTGATGGACTCTATATAGAGCCAAAAATAGGGTGCTAGTCAGTACTGAGGAAGAGTATACAACATACTACAACAAGATGTACGTTTTTGGGCATATAGTAAGGACCACAAATCCTGGTTCAGTTGCACTTGTGAAGACATTAACACCACACCCTAATGTTCCTTTAAAATTTCAAAGGTTCTTTGTGAGTCTCTTTGCACATAAGCAAGGCTTTGTATTCGAGTGTAGACCGTTTATTAGTTTGGATTAGTGTCATTTGAAGGGGAAATACCCCGGTGTTCTAATGGCAGCCAATGCCATATATGCCAATTTTGGGGTGTTTCCAGTTGCAGTAGTCATATGTGAGAGTGAACGCAAAGATAGTTGGGGCTGGTTTCTTCGACACTTGTGTGAGCACTTAGGACATGATGACAACCGAAGAATTAGCTTCATAACAGATAGACAGAAAGAGGCTATAGATGCAATTAAGACATGGTGGCCAGGGTCAAGTAATAGATTTTGTGTTAGGCATATATTTGCCAATCTAAAAGCAAGGCACACTGGGAATAATTCATCTGACATGGTTTTCAAGGCTGCGAAGAGTACGAACAAGGCAGATTTTGATGAGACAATGAAGGAGATAAGGGAGGCAGACATGGATACATACAACTACATGTGACGAACAATATTTCTGAGTGTTTTAACAGCTGGATAGATAGATTCAGAGCACAACCAGCTTTGACACTACTTAAAAACCTTCGTAGATCGTTCATGAAGCGTTTTCATATAAGACGTGAAGAAGCTAAAAAGTGGAGGACAGAGACACCACCTGGAAGATTTGTACAAGTCATGTGTACAAGTCAAGATGAGTATGAAGTGAAAGAAGAAAATAAATATTACATTATCAAGCTTGATTTGAAGTCTTGTGATTGCATGTATTGGGAGATAAGTGGAATTCCATGCAAGCATGCCATGACTGTTATAGCTGCCACAAGAAGGCAAGGGCATGAATTTGTGCACAAATACCTGTCTAAGGAGGCCTACTGGAGAACCTATTCAAATGTCATTCACCCAATTCCTCATTAATCAAATTGTCCTGAGATAACATTCAACAAAGTTCTCCCACCTGACAGAAAGAACATGCTTAGAAGACCAAGGAAAAACAGAAAAAGAGACCCATATGAACAAGCCAAAAGTAAGAGGAGTACTGGTGCAAAATACGGTGCATATGGAGTATTTGGACATAATATTATGACATGTAAACATAAAGAGGAAACAGATGCTTCAGCAAAATCAGCCATAGTAATATTTTGTCACCCTTAAACTTTATTATTTAACTGTTAGTTTAATATTTTTTGTTGCATATGATTTTAATATTGCTTCACTGTTTGTTTTTGTAGTGCAAAAACAAGGCAGCACATACTGTTTTAGGAAAAAGAAAGTTTGAGGTTGGAAGCAATTTCAATCAACCTCAAAAAAAAAAAGAAAAAGCAGACTGTCCCTGCTCCACCTCCAGCCTCACAGCCAGTTCCAGCCCCTCTATCAGTTCTAGTTTCACAGCCTCTGCAGTTGTAATATACCCTCCCAATAGTATGTACTGTATATGTACAGAGATTGTATTATATTCTTTCAGAATTTATTGTGCAGTACACAAGTAAATAAATGAGCCTTTATTGTGAGTAAATCGAATGTTTAAAGTATTAAGGGTGCTATAATGGAATCTATTGGATTGATCCGGAGATTTTTAAAATAGGGTATCAGAGACTTGGAAAATATCTGGAATGGTTTCAGATGATTAATAAAGTTTCATAAAGTATATAAGAAAATTCAATTATAAGTTTTGGAGGATATAGTAAAAATTTCTATAAATTGGAGTATGAAGAATATTTATTGGAAGTTAAAATATATTTTTATGATATGAGATTTTAATTTAATTAATTGATGGAAAAGTAAATTGAAATCGATTTTTATGGAAAAGAGTTAATGGATTATCATGGATTAAATTGTAAATCAAAAGATTGTTGACCAAGATCATGTGATTAGATTTTATGTTGGGGTCACATTGTGAATTTGAAAATGTAATGGGCAAGTTGTAAATATAATATATGTGTGTGTGTGTGTGTGTGTGTGTGTGTGTGAGAAACAGAAAATTTGAAGGAAGAAAACAGAAGAAGGATCGAGAAAAAAAAAATTATAAATTTGAAGGAAGAAAACAGAAGAAGGATCGAGAAAAAAAAAATTATAGATAAATGAAGTGAGGTGGCCGGCCAAACCAATCCAAAACAAAGAAAGAAAAAAATCTAAAATTTTCTTCATTCAACTTGAACTTACAAAGGATAAAATATTAGAATATATATAAACAATGTTTGAGTGGAAATTTCCACTCACAAACAAATGAAACAAAAACAGAGAGAGGCGAGAGGAAGTAACCAGAAAACTAAAGAGAGAGGAGAGAAAGAAATTCGCGAGAGGAGAGTGACCGGCCGAAGGAGAGAAGAAAGAAGAGAAGAAGAAGAAGAAGGTGCAGCCAAAGAAGAAAGGAAAGAAAGCTGACCAGCAGAAGAAGAAGGGAAGGAGGAAGATGAAGAAAATAGGTGCAGAAAACAGAAACATAGGAGAGAATCGGCGAAGAAAAGGAAAAGAGAAAGAGAATAAAGAAAAGAGAATAGCAGTTGAAGGAGAAGAGAGAAAGAAAAGGAAGAAGTCCTTGAAAATTGGTAAAATAAAGAAAGCAAAAGAGAAGAAAAGGGATATGAATCCCACATTGGAAAAATAGCAAAATGTCAAGGCTTCTCAAGATTATATAAGGAGACCAAGTCCTTAGTTTCTAATTGCACCAATTAAATACACTTAAAGCATTGTATTTAATTCTAATTAAATTCCTTTCTTGTTTCTCTTATTTTAGAGTGTAGAGAGGTGAGAATTATTTTATACTTTGAGAGAGTGTAAGTGTATTGGTGTGGTAGTCTTGAGAGAATAGTATGTGTGATTGTAATAATTTATCACATAGTGAATTTCTTTCTGAGGGCCGTAGTTTTTCTCCTGGTTTTGGAGTTTTCCACGTAAATTATTGTGTTGTGGTAATTGTTATTATTTTCTATTTTATTTCTCTGTAATTTCTGATATTTAGCATATTTCTAGGAAGGTTTTGGGGAGATTATTCTCCCAACAAGTGGTATCAGAGCCTAGGTTGGTTGCTAAGGTGTCAGAGGTTTTAGAAAATTCTTAGTATGCTCTGTGGTTGCAGCATTGTCTGATCTTCCACATCAGAAAAGAATTGTTCTTGGTCTAAATTGTTCTTGGTTGCTGGAGCTAAGTGTGGTAGTATTGTGGAAGTGCTTGTCTAAGGAAGGTTCTGGCTAGGAAAGACTTGGTATTTAAGTGTGTCCATTGTGACCCACCTCTCTTTCCTGGGAACTTACCTGGAGTGCTGTTCACGAACTACGGGCACTATTTCAGTATACGGTTAGAATGTCTAAATTCTCTTCTTTGAAGTTTGATGTAGAGAAATTTGATGGAAAGATTAATTTTGGCTTGTGGCAAGTGCAAGTCAAGGATGTGTTAATACAATCCGGTTTACACAAGGTATTAAAGGAGAAATCAGGCTCTGTTTTAAAAGATTCCGGCAAAGGTTATTCCAGTAAAGGTGAGTCTAGTATGAGCAATGAAGATTGGGAAGAAATGGATTTGAGAGCTGCAAGTGTGATTCGTCTGTGTTTGGCCAAGAATGTTCTTGCAAATGTGCATGGAATACATTCAGTCAAGGAACTCTGGGAAAAACTTGAAGGGTTGTATCAGGCAAAAGGCATCTCAAATCGGTTGTACCTAAAAGAACAGTTTCATACTCTGCGTATAGAGGAAGGTGCAAAAATCTCAGATCATCTGAGTGTTCTCAATGGTATTGTTTCTGAACTGGAGTCTATTGGAGTTGAAATTGAAGACGAAGATAAAGCATTAAGGCTTATATTGTCTCTTCCATCTTCCTATGAACATATGAAACCTATTTTGGTATATGGGAAGGAGACTCTGAATTTTGCAGAAGTTACAGGTAAACTCCTTTCTGAGGAGAGAAGGCTGAAGGGTGGAGGTCGTACTTCATCAGAAGACACAGCATTGGGAGCAATTGGAAGAAGAATAACTCCAGGAAGAAAATATTTTGCTGGGCGTGTGGGCAATCTGGGCACGTTAAGAAAAATTGTAACGGTGGAGCAGGTTCGGCAGGTAGCTCCAACAATCAAGCTAATAGTGTGTCTTGTGAAGACACTGAATTTATCCTTTGAGAATGATATGTACATCCTTATAGCATATCACTAGGTGCTATGAAAAAGGATGTGACACTACTAGTGGGTCCATAAGTTTGCACACGGGCATTGGTTGGCGGCATTGATGCAAGGTGTGTGGTAGAATTATGTCGATGGCTGAAGAACTTTCGGGAAAGCCAACATGGGAGTTGCACCATAAATTTCAGCAAGTTTGTTCGACATGTGCCGAGGTGAAAATCTTAGAATTGGTGATTAATTCTAAGTGGTATACTTTTATGGTGGAGTATGATAGTTCTCTGGGTTGAGAATTATGATTGTCGGTATAGACAATGGTTGCATGAAAGTTGCGGCGGAAGGGCGGAGGTTTCCTGTATTTTGCCAAGGTGGAGATTTGTTAAAAATTGGCAAAATAAAGAAAGCAAAAGAGAAGAAAAGGGATATGAATCCCACATTGGAAAAATAGCAAAATGTCAAGGCTTCTCAAGGTTATATAAGGAGACCAAGTCCTTAGTTTCTAATTGCACCAATTAATTACACTTAAAGTATTGTATTTAATTCTAATTAAATTCCTTTCTTGTTTCTCTTATTTTAGAGTGTAGAGAGGTGAGAATTATTTTATGCTTTGAGAGAGTGTAAGTGTATTGGTGTGGTAGTCTTGAGAGAATAGTATGTGTGATTGTAATAATTTATCACATAGTGAATTTCTTTCTGAGGGCCGTGGTTTTTCTCCTGGTTTTGGAGTTTTCCACGTAAATTATTGTGTTGTGGTGATTGTTATTATTTTCTATTTTATTTCTCTGTAATTTCTGATATTTAGCATATTTCTAGGGAGGTTTTGGGGAGGTTATTTTCCCAACAATAAAGAAAAGAGAATAGCGGTTGAAGGAGAAGAGAGAAAGAAAAGGAAGAAGTGTAGGAAGAGTCAAATAGAAATTTGGGTAAATGATTGATGAAATTGAATTGTATTGGATTATTGATGATATTATAATTTTAGTATTTGATTGAGTTTTAATTGTGTTTGAAATTGATTGTTGAATTAGTAGTTGAAATTTGATAAAATTAATTTGTTTTGGAGTTGGGTGATGATTTTGATGATGGGTTTTGTTGATTTTAGAAATTTATTGAGTTGATGATGTTTTTATTTAAATTTAGTTTGATTGGAGTTGATAAAAATAAAAATTAAGAAAATTAGTAAGTTAAATTTTGGGGATTTCGGGATTTCAAGTTTAAATTAGTTAATTGAGATGTTATTTATGTAATTGGAGTGTTATTGAGTTAATTGGTGGTATGAATTTGGAATCGATAAGTAAGAAATCAAAATGATTCTCAAATTAGTGACTTGTATTATGATATTTGTTGTAATGTTGTGTTTGGTGGTTGATAAGAGTTGTAGAAATTGTTTAGAATAAAATTTAATCATTAATTTTGGGAGTTTTTGAAATTAAATTCGAAATTGAAGTTATAATTAGTTTAATGAAATTGAATTTGATGTTGTTAAGTGAAGGAAATTCACTTATGTTAAATTGATGAAGATTAGAATGAGAAATTGTGTACAAATTGAAGTTGATAGTGTAGAGATTTCAATTTATGTGTACTTAAGATATTAGAAATTGTATCTGTATGGTTATGATATAAATTGAAGCTTAGAAAATAAAGTAAATGCATTAGATTGTGTTGTATGAGATTCAATTTAAGAAAAATTGAATGTTTCAAGGAATATATAATTTTATAGACATGATTTTTAGCAAATTATATGTAATTGATTTTATGATAATAGAATAAATTGAAGAAGAAAGTATTAAATGTGTTAATTGAGTATTTATATTAATGATTTAATTTGGAAATATATTACTTTAGGGAGAAATTTCCATAATATGGGAGAAAAAGAAACGTTATGGAAAGTTAAGGAAATGCAATAAGACGAAAGAACCAGAACGCTAAGCTTAGAGGAAAACCAGAAATCAGTGAGTGAAAAATTTATTTTAAAACAAAGTCTATTTTATTTTAATAATGCGTTTTATCTAAAGTTTAGCAAGCTAATATCGTTATTTAAGATAATGCAAAAATAAGATTTTCAGTTAAGTTATATTTAGTTTATTTTCTTTAGTTTGATTTAGTATTTTCTGATTTTGTATATAATTGTTGATTTAAATGTATTTAATTAAAGTAATTATATCCATTTAATAAATAAGTTTTATATATGAATTTAGTAATTATATTTATGCATATTTCAAGTTTTAGAATTTAAAGCTAGTTTTCAAAATAAAGAAAATTATTTTCAAACCCATGGATTACCCTATGGATTATCAGATCAGTTATCAGCAGTTAGACCCGGCCGGTACATCCCAATTGTGTGTGACAAGTTAAAGGGAGACAGTCTGCTAACTCCAGGGGGGTTGAGTCTGTCGAGTCTGTCAGTCGCCCACACATTGGGGTGTTGTCTCGTTATATGTATGCGACGCAGCATTCCGCACATAGACAATGAAATGTTTTTTATCAGATGTCACGTTGAGCGCATCAGTTAGTCGCCTCGTGACTTATATCAGATGTCACAGTGGACGACGCAGTTAGTCACCCTGTGACCCACTCATATAGTACGGCGCAGTTAGTCGACCTATGAGTTCAGTTCAGCTTAGGGGTCCATTGGAAGTTTTCAGATACAGAAGCCAAGCCAGATATGATTTTTAGATTTTCAGTACAGAATATTAAATTAAGAGCTTTTGTGCGTTAGGCTTGACTAGATTTTCAGAAAAAAAAAAAAAAAAAAAAAAAAAAATATTTCAATACAGTATTCAGAAAACAGATGATTACAGATTTCAGTACATTATTTTCAGGAGACATAATAAGTTTTCAGAAAAGTTTATTATCAGAAAAGCATTTTATCAGAAAAGTATTTTATCAGAAGAGTATTACCAGAAAACTATATGATTAGAAAAGTTTAATCAGAGAAGTTTTATCAGAAAAGTATTTTCAGTAAAGTATATTCTTTTAACTATTCAGTTTTCAGAAAAGAATATCATATTAGCTTCTCAGTTTCAGAAATATAAAGGAATATTATTTCAACTTATCAAATTTCAGAAAAAATATAGTTTCACCTTTTCAGTTTTTAGTAAAGTAAGTATATATATATATATATATATACATATATATATATACATATATATACATATATATATTCTTATTTTTCAGTTTTCAGAAATTCAATTTCAGAATAGTTTTCTGTATAAATTTCAGAACAGTTTCCAGAAAATAGATTTCAGTATAGTTTTATGAGAAAGATTTTAATATATATATTTCAGAATAGTTTTTATAAAAGAGATTTCAGTACAGTTTTCATTGGAAACAGATTATTAGATATTTCAGTATAAATTTCAGAAAATAAGATTCTATCCTTTTCAGTAAAGTTTTTTTCGGGAGGTTAATTCAGAAATGTTATAATTGTTTAGTAAAATGATAACACTCACTGAGCTCCTTTAGCTCATTATAGTTTTATGTTTTATAAAGCAACCTCCCCAAGTACAGGTACAGACATTGCAGGGATTCCGAAGACCAGTGGGACCAGTCAGAGGATACTGTGACTGTTTTACAAGCATATATGATGTTTTAAATTTTTAAGTTTGTATTTTAATATTATTTTAAGTGTATAAGTATTTTATTTAAAGATTTGATTTACTTATCTTTGATAACTATTTATTTTGATATTTCAACTGTTTGAGTTGTGATTGAATTATTCAGATGGACCGGAGGTTCACAGTAGTTGAGATTTGAAAAATTATAGAAGTGTTCAAGTTTTTTATGCAGGTCTCCAAGATTTAGTAATCTCAGAAAAACAGAGGAGATTCTGCCAAAATTTTTATAAAATAGTTTTGTATAAAAAAAAACAACTTTTTTACTCAGATTTCCAGTTATAAGAAACGGCTTAGCTTCACGGAAACCTTCAGCGAGGCAAGCCTCAACTGGGGAGCTACTGTGGAGTGCCGGCAGGCTACCTAATGAGAGATAGTAGGTTAGGGGCCTGTCAGTAGTGCTCTCAACCTCTCTCACAGAATGCACGAACAATTCAGCCCACCCAAGTAATTAACATTGTTGTCTTCAATTTTATATTATGTTCTTGAAATCATATTTAGTTATTGTTTTTCTTGTTTTGTTAATTATTTAGGATTGAGTGACGGTGACTCTTCATGAAGCTATTTTGTTCAACTCATGCTGCCCAAAATGTGGTTAGGATATTTTGTAAGTATTTGGTTCATTTGATGCTGTCTTTGTTGTGGATATTTTTGTGAAGGCAGTGAAGGCAGTTTTTGGGTACTGCTGTTATTGTGGATGAAAATTGTTGGTGTTATAATGTTTATTTAGGGAAATTAATTATGATCTTATGTAATAAGATCATCACAATACTCACATATTTTGTATTTGGGATTAATATTTACATTTCATGATGGGTGCTGTAAAATGTACAAGGCATCAAAATTAACATGTACATTGGCAGCATCATTGCTGGCAGTTAAATGTTAAATGCATTGCTAATACAAATGGTATAACATTATTATTTTTTGGATATTAGGCATATTACAGATATTATGATTACAGCATAGAAAAATATTATCAGCAATTGATAGTATTTGATAATTGTAATACTATTTTCTAGCCTTTGATGATTTATTTCCAATTGTTTCCACCATGGAAATAAGATATTTGATATCTTCTTCTATATTTTCAATATTGTAGAGGACATCTTTGTCTGTTCTTTTATCAACTGCATCTTCACTTTCATTGACTCTATACTCATCATCATCTGGATATCAAAAAATGTAATATTTGCATGTTCCCCTCTCACGGTATAAATACAATTTAAACGGATTTGTCTTCGATTCAGATATTCGCACAGCAGCTCTTCTACCACAAGCACACTTTCTGTGCTTGAATTTAATTACCCCGCCATTGACTTCCCTGCTATATGATGCTTTCATTTCATCAAAACTGCCAAAACAAAAATAATTTTTAGAGAAAGCAATATCTTAATGCAATGGAAATAAGCAAAAAACAAATTGCACAAACAAATACTCACAAATTTCATACAAAATAAAAAGGCACCAGCAGTCATTTAAATAGGCAAAAAAAATGACCATTGGGAAGCAACGGTAATGAAATAGGATCCTCGTAATTTTTTTGAACCTTAGGGGAAAAACTGTCAATTACTGAAGCCAATAATCACTTTATAAACAATAACTTGTCATGTCAGAGTCAACATCAAAGTGGCAGTGAGGATATTTAACTTTTAGTGGCATTTTGCCTTTTAACACTTTTTACCATGTCAGACTAACGCTAACGGCCTGACACTATCGGCAGGGGATATCGGTGTAATATTTTTTTAAACATTAGAGAAAGTTTGTGTTGATAAGCCAATACATTGTCTATCCGTGTAATTATGCCTAAACTCAGGGGTGTTTGTGTAATTAGCCCATATATAAATAATAATATTAATATAATTATCAAAAATAGGCCTTGGAGCTCTTGAGCTCGGGCTCCCTTTGGGTTGAGTCTGTGCCTTTGAGGGCCCTGGCCCAGCTACCATATTTTATTTTATTTATTATTATTATTATTATTTTATTTTATATTTAATTTATTTCGAATTTGAATTTAAATAAAAGTTTGGGACCAGAGGATGTATCGGTTCAGAACATAGATATGCATCATTTTAAAACACATTTTTGCGCTTATAAACAAAGTTTTCATATGATGAAAAAGAATACTTCTTTTCATCATAATTTCTCAACTTTGCTGTCTAAAACACTTCTGAGAGAAAGAGAAAATATTACACTGTAGTTTGTCAAACTTATGGGTTGTATTGTTTCATCACAAAAGAATTGATAGTTAAATCCTGGGGGCAGTCTCCGGTCGTCCTTCAAGCAATCGGAATGGGAGTATACTTCAAAAATACAAAACAATTAGAGTATAATTCCAAAAATCATGAAAATTTTTCAGAATTCACCTAGACACCTAAAGCTGTCTTCTTGCCAAATTTCGTAATTTTTTTATAATATTAACCTTGTTAAAACAATTTCACATTTACCCTAATACACTGAAACAGAAAAGTTTCAGCAACTCAAAGTCAACTTCGAAAAGTCATCATAAGTTGTATACTTAATATTTTTATGTAAAAAAAAAATTCCAATTAATCCTTAAGATGTCTAGTTTAACATATAAAAATATCGGATTAAAAAACAAAGGCTTATTATTTTGAATTTTCGATTTGTCTACTATCCTGCAGAAAACTAAGTAAAAGTCCATTTATTCTTATAAAAACATAAGATTAATATTATAATCATGAAAAAGGAATCGAAAGGCTTACCACTTTGACCTTAAACTCTTTTGAAACTCTATCTTTTCTTTCTCTAGGTTTTTCTCTTCTTTTTAGTTTCTTTCTTCTTTAAGAAGCACTCATATATATATATATATATATATATATAGAGAGAGAGAGAGAGAGAGAGAGAGAGAGAGAGAGAGAGAGAGAGAGAGAGAGAGAGAGAGAGAGAGAGAGAGAGAGAGAGAGAGAGAGAGAGAGAGAGAGAGAGAGAGAGAGAGAGAGAGAGAGAGAGAGAGAGAGAACCTAAATACTTTAGAACTCTAATTTAGGAGGGTGTATTCAATTTAGATTTTAGTTGATTTTGAATGACTTTCTTTAAGTAAATGACTTTTGTAGAGTTCATGAATTTCTAATGACTTTTATAGACTTTTGCAATATTTATGAACGACTTTAGTAGATTTTTATAGACTTTTATTTAAATGACTTTTATAGATTTTTATAGACTTTCATAGACTTTTGTGAACTCTCATTAACTTCTAAAATTATAAATAAACTAGTAGTTAACTCTACCAGCCCGTTCAATTTTTATTTAGCAATAATCAGTGATGGGTATTGTTAGGAATTTGACCATACAAATATGACTTGGAAAAAAAATAGAATCAAATAAATAACCAAATTACCAAGTTTTTTTAAAACATTTATTACTTATCATATACTTGATGTCTTGTAACGCCCCTAATTTTCCGTAATGATGAAAAGTATTATTATTAAAATTTCATTTTTTAAAATTTATTTTTAATTTATTACTAATGGTGTATTAGAAATGTTTTTAAAACTTTTGAAGAATTTATGAGGACTTAAAAGATATATTTTAAAAGTTATCGATTAAATTTGTAAATTGCTAACAGTTGAGAGATAAAATGGTAATTATACAGTCCTATATATAGTCCTCTTCATCCCCGAGCAGTCGCCATTTTTTCTCTCCCTCCACCATTTTCTCTCATTTTTCTTCTTACTTTGACCTCATATTCCGGCCAACTCAGACCTCCGTTTCGGTCGATCTTGATACCAATAGAAAGCTCTTACGACATAGAATCTATTGATACCAACTTTGAAGATTTTCGTGGCCGTTTGAGTCTCTAATTTGATGGAGGAAGTGAGTGATTTTTCAATTTCAGAAATCCTCCGATTCCGGCGATTCTAGCCGTTTTCAACTCCGGCCATCGTTATAAACTTTGACAAGACGAAGCAAACAAAACCCGACCATTTTTAGAGGTCGCCGAAAAATCACTGCCGGCCGCCACGTTCGGCGGAGGTAAGTTTCCGACCTCCTGAACTCAGAATTTGACTCCGAACATGTCTACGAACTCGTTTTAAAGTGTAGGATATTATGTTGAGGTTAATTTTATGATATAGCAGCCGTATAAAAATTAAATAATTATATTCTCGTGTAGATTTTATCGATCGGGAGAAGGAAGAAAGGAAAAGGAAAGAGGAAAGAGAATTTTTTAGGAAAAATCCAGATTCGATGTACACTAGTTTTAATTTTTCCAGAATATTTCGGAATAATCGAATTTTATTGATTTTGAATTATTTGAATTATATTGATTAGAATTTATAGTTTGAACTTGATTTTGGATTGATTTGAATTACGTATTTTTCGAAATATAGTTTATATCTGAAATATTGATTGTGAATAATATTATGAGTTGATTTTAATACGTTTTGATTTTAAAATTGTTATGAGAAATATAGTTGAAGGTGATTTTGATTATATAATGTTTGTGAAATGTATCGAAAAATGATTTTGGGGCATTTTGATTTAATATTGGTTTGTGAAATATATTCGAATATAATTTTGAATTGATTTGATGTGAATATTGGGTTCAGAAATATATTTGAATATATTTTTATATTGATTTGATGTGATTATTGATTTGAAAAATATATTCGTATAAGATTTTGTATATTTCTTTTATATATGATTATTAATGAAATTTGGATTTCAAAAATATAATTATAGATTTGAAATATTTGAAAGTTAAATTTGAATATAAGAAAGTGATTTGTGAAATTGTATTGCGGAATTGAAATTACGAAATCGAAATTGAATAATTCGAAAATTGAATTTGTTGATTCTGAAAGAAATGAAATGTGTTAATATTGACTTTGAGGCATGATATTGTAAAATGGCTCTGATATATATGAACATATATATATGGATATAGGAGATTGACATGTCAATTGGGTTATATAGCAATATTGTGCCGAAATATTGTGATGTACCACCCTATGAATGTATAACAGGCCCCAAGAGAGCTGGTCCTAGGGTAGGGAGTTGATATGAGACATTTTCGACAGAAGACACCGAGTGATCAATGTCGGAAATGGATATGTATATGATGTCATTCGACGGATGGGCACTGAGTGTTCGATGTCGAAATGGGTTCGACGGAGAGGCACACTGTGAGTGTCCGATGTCGACCAGCCCATATTCCAGTCCTGAAATTATATTATGTATGTCAGGAGCCCGATATGAAAATAGAAACGTGATTTAATTTGAAAAGTGATTTGAGATTATTAGTGAAATTATGAAATTGATATGTTATTTAAAGGTATTTGACTTGATTTGAGCCCCATATTTGAATATTTATTTGTTATTTATATTTCTGATAAATTGATAGAAATTGTGATAATATTTGTAAATTCAGTTTTATGTACATCCACTAAGCAATATGCTTAGCATGTTGAGTTTTCTCATGCGTAGGTAAAGGAGGTTCCAAAGAAGTTAAAAACTGAGAAGAGATAAAACTACAGGAGCAGAGACCAGAGTCACATCATTCATGTATATTTGGGTAGCTATTTTACGTTTAGTATATATATTTTAATTAGCATGCATATACAGTAAAAGTTTGTAAACATTTGTAAAAATTTGGTTTTATCCGTATTTCTTTAAATGATTATATTGATTGAAAATATTGGATTTATTATTTTAGAATTGATATTGATTATATATTTTGAAGATATGATTGGAGAAGTCGCACTGAATTTGGAAGGGTATGCAAAATGATTGAAATGAAATTGAAGTGTAGAATTTTGATATATTTTGATTTTATTGAAAATATGTTTTGGAAAGTTGGATAAACAGAAGGAACTCTAGCAAAATTTTCATAAATTTATTCGGACCATTTTCCAAAGGTTTAATAAAATTTTAAGTTGTGGTTTTATAAAAGTAAAGCAGAGATTTTAGTATATGGTAGCACTCCCTGATTCAATCTGAGTGGATTGGATCAGGAGGTGTTACATGTCTTTAATGAAAAAAAATCATTAATTTTCATTATTATCAATAAAATAACGTCTGAATATGAAAAGACGAAAAGAAATAAATAAATATATTATATTAATCCTTTCAAATTTTATATGTATCATAATATAATTAAATTATTTAAATTATTTATAGGGCGAATAATTATATATAATGTTTGACCTAATTTTTCACCCGTCTATTACTAATGCATTTTAGATTTTTTTTAAAATATTTTTAACTTATTATTTAATCTTGAAAATATCAAATTTGAATTTCATTTTTGTAGCTTTGTTAAGTTCTAACAAAATACTTGAAGTGTACTTTAAAGTCTTGAATAACGAAAAGATATAGTATATAAATAATCATTCCATACTTTTTTTTCTTTTTACATTAAGCATTCTTTTTCTATCTTGTCAGAAATATTTATTAATTTTTAAATTATTTTTCATCCGCATAATATATTGCAGGTGATTATAATTTTTTTAAAATTATTCTTTTCGAATAATATGCTCAATAGAAAGTGATAATAAAAGTTGTTAAATAATTATTTATTAGAAAGTCTTCAAAAAACTTTCAGAGAAGTGAGAAAGAAATTTTAAGCATTTTTATAAGGAATTGTCTACAAAAGTCTAGTATTTTTAAAAGTCTATGAAAGTCATTCACAATTTAAATACCCTGTGACTTTTCTAGACTCTTTAAAAGTCTAGATTGAATACCTCATGACTTTTATAGACTTCCTTAAAGTCGTTAAAATTCTAAATTGAAAACTACATGACTTTTGTAGACTCGTTAAAAGTTTAGATTAAATACTCCATGACTTTTATATACTTTTTTAAAACCTATAAAATACTAGATTGAATACACTCAAACTTTTTAATTCCATAAAAGTCTAAAAAATTTGAATTGAATACATCCCCCTTAGTCTACTAATCCTTAAAGTAATAGAACTCGTATAATCTCATATCTCTAAAGCATTCATCATTTTAGTAGAAAATCTATCTATTTAAAATCTTAATAATAATAATAACACAAGGGAAAATAAGTAACGGAACATAAAACCCAAATCTAATATTAAAAAAATAAAAACAAAAACAAAAACCGAAACAAAAAAAGGAAAGAAAGAAAATTTCATTGGGTCATTATGACCTAATAATTGTTTCATTGGGACATGACAAACTGATGTAACTTATTTTCTAGTCAGATTTTCCCAGTGACGGATAACCTAATGATGATTGACAGATTATTATCTTTTTCAACAAAATATCGGATCGCAATAATCCAACAACACTAGTATCGGGTCTACGTGACCAGGTAAATCATACACCACAAATTTTCCCAAAATTCACTTCCACGCTACTAAATCAATGTGCCAAAGTCAAAAAAAAAAAATCAAAAACCCACAACAAAATCAACACAAAAACTTTTGTAATTGCATTGATAGATAAAAAAAATCATTCTAAACCCTAAACCCCCTGTTGTATGTAAAATTACACGATCCCAAATCGGCCCAAAATGTTGAAACCTCCAAGGAAGGCCCAACACACGCAAAGGGCCAGAGAATCACCACATGACCAAACGGACCCCAGACTCAATGAACCATGAAGGGAGGAACAGCAAAGAAGTCAAAGTACAACACCCCGCTAAGCTAACCGACCACCGAAGAAACAGCTCGCAGCTCACTAACCACTAGGTTCGCAGCTCGTAGTCCGGAGCCACAATTTAAGGAAGAATCCCAAGAATACAAAGATTACACTCGATCAACTAAGCAGACTCCCAATCAACCTCAAATTCCACACAATCAACTATTGCATTTAGAATAAACCACGTTCATTAAGGGATAGAATTTCTCCCTTAAATCTTGTAATCAAATTGCATGTAAAATATGATGACTCCCACCCCTTCACACTATAAAAGAAGCAGGACAACTCTGTTACAAAGGTTACCAATTTTTTCAGAAAACACAAGCCTAAATGAGCTCGACTTAAATACAAAAAACAGTGGATGTAGGCGCTTCTTTAAGTCGAACCACTTCAAAAACAGTGGAGGGCCTATTTGAGGATTCAAACCTCCACCCCTGGTAAGAAACAATCGCTTTTAGTTTTCTAACATCTATTATTATAGGAAAAGTAGCCAATAATACCAATGGCAAGAGGCGTAGGCACCTGTTCCAGGACGCTACGGAGTATAGACGTGCCCTTCGTCGGAGGACCTTCGGAAGCATCCCATCAACCTCCAGTCCCACTGACCGTACCGAACGCACCGACGGCACCAAACGAACCAATGGCACCAAAAGCGCCAGTCGCGACAAAATCGGCTCCCATCGCACCGACGGCCCGGCCGCCCTCTGCGAACCTGCAGGTGGATCAACTCCATCCACGGATGGAGCCTTGCAAACACGAGCAAACAGCTCCCCTGACCTTAATAAAATGCCGGAGAGGCAGGCAGAATTTGAAAGGATGGTGGCGAAAATTACTCGTGGATACCACTTCCTGCTGCAGAACCACCTTCCCCATAAGACAACACCAAGCGAGGCGGAATCTCCTTTCACTCTGCCAATGCGGCCAGGCAATCTAGAATGAGACGCGGTGAGCCACAAGAATGACATCCCCACCATGGCCCTGTGGTCCACGTGAACGCCAATGGGGAAAGGTATGTAGAACTCAATAGGGACCGACATGGTGCCTTTGCACACAGTACCTCTCAGCAGCCTAGACAGTGCCTACAGGCGCATGGCCAGCAGCTTGAGAAGAACAACGGTGGGAATGACCTCCTGAAGGTAAGACAGCGAGCCACAGCTCAACAAGAGAAAGTCGACCAACGAGCAGGCACGAAGGTCGCCTAACCGGCCAAACCACCCCCATAGGGAAAACAGCGTCACCTCCAGTGCATCGATGATGACTCCTCCTAACCTAGGGTACCAGGCCCTACTGCGATGACTGGACATTCTGGAACAACGACAAAGAGGCGTTGAGCCCACAGACAAGTATGTCAAGAAAAGCCCATTCAGCTAGGAAATCAATAATGAGCCGCTGCCTGAGCGCTTCAAGATACCCAGCATCCCCACCTACCAGGCATCCAGTGACCTTTTCGACCACTTGGATGCCTATAATGTACAAATGAGCCTGCTTACGACTAATAGCAAGGTCAAATATCAATGCTTCCCAGCCACTTTGGGCGAGATCCTGAGAAAATGGCTGAGGGGTCTCCTCACAGGCAGCGTAACCAGCTGGAACCAATGCTGTGAGCTCTTTCTGTGCTAGTAACAGGTATTGAAGAATCAGATCGTTCCCTCCTACCACCTAGCAACAGTCTTTCAAAAGGCAGAGAAGCCTTTGAAAGACTACATAGCCTGTTTCCAGAAGGAAGTCAGCTGCGTGAAAAGCCCCATGGACGACAGCGTGCTTACTGCAATTACTGACAGCCTACGAAAAGATGGTGAACTCTACCGGAGTATATACAGCAAACCGGTAAAGACATTCAGGGACTTCTACAAGCGGTCCAATACCCACATCCGCATTGAGGAGGCTTTCGGACCTAAGAAGCACCCCAAGAAGGACAGAAGCATGAGAAGGCCAGGAACGACGATGATGCACGATGAGGTGGAGGTCACTACCAGACTTACACACAGCTGTCCAACTCCCAAGACAGGATTTTCAGCGCATAGAAGAACAAGGAAGAATTCGAGAGGCCACCTCCCATGACAACGCCCATGAGGACCCACAACCTGAATAAATTCTGCCACTACCATAATGAAGCGTGCCACAATACGTCTGAATGATACAAGCTCAGGGACGCGATGGAAGGCTTGATTGGGCGAGGGCGCCTAGGGGACTACGTGGTACGTCCCAGGAATCAGCAGAGCCTAAGCAACCGTAGCCACTACAATAGTAACAGTAGCAGATGATTGAGCCCATCCACCCAGAGCCAATGCCAAACGAGCCCGCAGTAAAGGCTATACATACCATTCATGGAGGGCCCCACCTCGTGGGGACAAATAATAGGTCGCTGGCACGACATGTAAAAAAGGCTAGCCAGTTTATCCTGAGGATGATGAGCGTAGACAAACGACCTACGAAATAATATAAAACCATGGCTAAAAGGGTAACATTCACGGACGCAGACATGCGATGAGTACACTAGCCACACAATGATGTGATCGTCATCATGGCAATAATAAAAGGGGTGGCCATCTACAAGGAGATGATGATAATGGGAGCTCGGTGAATGTTCTGTATAAAGCGGCCTTCGAGGTGATGGGGCTAAAACTAAGCCATCTATGCCCTTCGAACAAGCCTTTATACTGTTTTACGGGCGATTCAATCATCCCCCTAGTATTAATCACCCTACCCCTGACCCTGGGTGAGCAAGGTCGCCAAGCGACCACCACGGCTGATTGTTTAATCATCGACTACCCCACGACCTACAACGTCGTCCTAAGAAGGCCTGCTCTCAATGATCTAGAAGTAATCTCCTCTACAAAACACCTGACCCTGAAATTCTCAACTCCAACGAGTGTAGGACATATATATAGGGAACAGAATGTGGCCAGGTCGTGCTATGAAAAGACAATCAGATTCGGCACAAGGGAGAAAGTAGCCAAAGCCAGAGCTGCTACAGCTGCTGCTACAGCTGCCACTACAGGCCCCCTCCAATAATAACACCGCACCCACTGGTTTCACCCAGTGGTGATAGCTACGAGGCAAGAGCTCATCATCGCTTCATTAAAAGGCAAGCGTGATCCGGACATCATGAGATAACAGAAAATCCAAAATCCTTATGTAAAGTTTATCTCGAACAATAAAAAAGGCATTTTTACTATCATAAAGCTCTCGCGCCAACATTGTCCGCTCGACCTTGGGGGGTGTTAGCTCCATTTCTTGATAAAAAATGGGTCTCAATCTTTACCTATCTTTACCTACTTTTGTTCTATTCTTTGGTAATTATCGGTTGTTTTTTATATTTTTCTCTAGTATGCAGGTAAAAAGGTTTTATGCTTAATTGAAGAGTTTTGGTGGTTTAAATCGAAGATTTGAAGAATTATTAGTGCACAGCTGTCATGTTTCGGAGGCTGTCATAAATTTCACAGAATGAACTAGGTTACGAGCCTTATAGTTCTGGAAAGTTCTAGATGTCTACCTTCTGGCAAATGTTACGGTTTATGATTTCAAGCTTTCTAGAGGAAGTTATGCTCATTTTCGTATGAGTGCGCAATCTCGCGACTTGACCCGCAACTTGGGTCGTGACTTGTGCAAATCGCGGCATTATAATTCCAGTACATGCCAAGGCACTCGCGACTTAGCCCGCGACTTGCGCAAGTAGCGGGCGGACTAAAAATTGCCCTAGTCAGCTCGAGTATAAAAGGAAGAACGTGAAAAACAAAAGGGAGTTCGGCTGGGACTTAGAAAGCACACCCAAAAGAAGAAAAAGAGAGAAAATGAGAAACTAAGGGGGAGAGGAAGATCATCTTGGAGACAAAAGGGTGTGAATTCAATCCTTTAGCCATCTTCTCAAAAGCTTGGATTTGGGAGAAAGTGAAAGCTAGAAGAAGTCACAATTTGAAGAGGACGAGAGTTCATACGTTCCAGAAGTTCTTCTATCACTTTCCTTCTTTGATTTTCATTCTTGTATCTCTCTTTTACCATTGTTAAACTTGTTTAATTGTAATTTCTTGATTATGACTTAAATTTGTAAGTTAGGGTTTTGATGAATCTTTTTCTTTGATAGTTGAATGAATTGATAGTTTGATTTATTGTGATTGATTATTATTTGGTTGAGTGGTATTATTGCTTTTAATGCTTCTAAATGTAATGGCCTGCATTTAGTTGATTTTATGGTTGTGTGTTATGAATCGAGAGGTGACGCCCACAACGTGCTCGATGTAATGTCCACCATAGGTAGAATTAGATAGAGATATACTAATTTACTTGTGTGATCATATAATGTGTTTATTGTAATTAATGCATTTTCATGCACTTGGATAGCCATCGAGAGACAGGATATTAGTGTATGTGGTAATAGATTCGATTTATCTCAACAGAGAATTTTGAATAATCTAGATGAACACGATCATCAACATTGATAATTAAATTGCAGTAATGTGCTTTCATAAAATTCAATTGGATGGATTAGGTGAATTCAAATACCCTAGTTAATCTCTCATATTGGTCCGTGTTTTCTCACTTTTGCTTGTTTTTATATTTATGATACTTACATTTTTAATTTTCTTCATATAAACTTTCTGATTGTTTAAATAGATATAGGCTTAGTTAAATATCCCTGTGGAGACGATAATTTACTCATTCTTTATTACTTATGCCGACCCCGTATACTTGCAAGTGAAAAAAGGCGTAACAGGAGGCCAAGGGGATTAGAAGATGTAAAAAAAAAAAACCCTCTTCCCCCGGCAACGATGAAGTGCCCTTAAAATAACTAAGGTCGTTGGGGCACACCCAATGGAGGAACCTCCCCAAGCTAGAGATCCACTACAACTCCCTAAAGAAGGTCGCCCATTAGGTTCTATCCTCCTATATATTTATGTTTCAAGTTTTACTTTACTTAAAGCTTTAAACATATATTCATATAGAACTAGTAAAGATAAAACAGATATAAGTACAGTGCGACATTTAGCAAAAGTAGAATTTATTATTAGAAGCCGCAGAAAGAGCTGAGATTACAATAAAATCATATACAATTAATCATCACGATCAGAAAATTACAATGTAGTCAGTAAAGATCAGCTCGAATGCTAGCGCAATTCTGTTAATAAAGAAGTCAAGAGCTACTGAGAAAACAGCGGTGGCCGGTGTTGGTTGACAAGTCACTTTGAAGTATCTCTCAGAACCCAGGTCACTGCGTTTTACTAGTGCACTTTCCGTTGATGATGATGATAACAGAGCCGTTGAAAGCAAAGGGAAATTACTTGACAAAACCATACTAAGCCTACTCATCTAAACTTGATAATAAGAAGCTCGCTTACGGTGGGGAGAAGAATTTTCTTATTGTTGAAGTTCCACCGCAGAATGAGCTCAGATTTACTACCCAGATCAAGGTATCATACTAAGAAACTCGCTTACGGTGGGGAGAAGAATTTTCTTATTTTTAAAATTCCACCGCAAAACAAGCTTGAGTTTACTGCCCTGTTCGATCTCATATTGAGAAGCCCGCATAGCTCGAGTTCATTATAGTGCTTGAAGAGTCGTACAAAAGCTCTCAAAATAAGTTTGGAATTTGCCATCATGCTTTAAGAACTTTGTAAAAAGGCACGTGTATCCTAAGTTCACTGTTGTGCTGAGGGAGTTGCGTAGAGAAGCTCGCTTACGTTTAGGGAAACGGTTGATCTGTTGTTGACCCTCTGCCTCAGAACAAGTTTGAGTTCACATTGGCATGTGGCAATCAGAATGGGAAGATTGATATATGTGAAGTCTACACTGATAGAGAGGAACAAGCTCAGTCAAAAAGGAAGAATAGTAAGAGGGTGGCAACCTCACTATAGCCGCATCAGAAAGGTGGGGAGGTCGTAATAAATGAAGAAGAGGAAGAAGTTCGACATACCTAACCATGAGGAGACTCTTTAGCTTGACCATCACTTCCGGGAAGAAGTTCGTCGGATCCAGCAAGTATAAGACCTTAAGCTTGACCATCATTTCCATCCCCGATGCCTTGATCCTCCCCAGGGGCTGGATAGCACCGGCCGCCTGAAGCTTCTCAAACTCTCTAATCAGCTCCTCAACAGGCTAACCAAGGAAATCCAACGGCAAGCTGGGCTTCATAAATCACGGCCACTCTCTCCTCCTCTCAACGCCTCTCCCTCTGAGAGAGCTCCTCATTAGCTCTGGGCAAGCCCTGTTATAGCTCTTCCGTTTGTCTCTGGGCTTGAGCCACCTCCCCGCAGGCCCGCTTAGCTTTGGCCTGCTTCTCATTTAACGCATCAGCCGATTCTTTCAGCTCTATCTCCAAGGCCTTCTTGCAGGCTCATAATTTCTCGAGTTCCGCTGCCAGTTTCTTCTCAAGACCCTCCGCAACAGTAAGCCCCTGCTTCGTCTTAAGAAGCTCGTCACGAAAAACCCTCCTCTTCGCGTCATTATCCTTAGATTCGAGCATGATTTTATATGACAAGCTGGCGGTCTGACAAGATAGAAGTAGAATCAATAAGCCACAAGATAGTGTATACATGCATAGGAAAAGAAACATGTATGTAAGAGCATAAGCTTATAAGGAGAGCGTGACGAACTAATGTATGACGAAGATCTGGACCCGCTTCCTCCTCACTGAGTTAGCTCAGGCCCCCAGTAAAGAACTCCTAATAAAGTATCGAAGCTCGCTTGAGGTATTCCTGCGCAACTGTGCCAAGACCCCGGCTCGAGGACGAATAAGCAGCAGAGCCCGCCACCACAGAAGGGCCGAACATTTCCCTCTGAACAGGCTGCTCCGCGGAAGCATCGAAATCGATCCCCTTCCTCTTTCCATTAGCACTCTCAATAACAGCAAAAGGAGGCGAGGGCTTACAAGCAAATCCTCCAAGAGCAAGACCTAGTCGCTCTTATTGGAAGCCACCAGCATCGTCTTTTTAGGAAGGGCAATGAGAGGGGTTCCAGCCACCCTATTAGCCAAGGGGGATTTTTTTATATTCAGACTCCCTATAGCACCCCGCGGTAAGTGCTTTTATTATTGTTGCCCAGTGCCAGCCTGAGACTGGCCTCATGGGCGAGCAACAATCATCCCCTGAACCTAACCAGCTGGGATCACCTCCTTGCTAGGAGCACGCGGATCAGCCGCTTCAGTACCCCACTTCGCAAGACGCTGCAGCGCCCCCCTGTTATCAGGGGCAAGTTTGAATTCCACTAGGAGCTCCTCAGTAACTCGCTTATACGCAGCGAGCTCCTTCGGATCCTTCGGGACCAAAGCTTTGAAGGCGTCGATTGTCGTTTTCTCTTCCTTAAAAAGAAAATGATTCAAGCCCGTACCATATGCAAACAAACAAAAGGGGAAAGGTAAATACATGGCAAAAGTAAAGAAAATGGGGTGCAGAACTAACTCACCAAGCTTAAGCACGAAACTCCTATTATACAGGAGCTCGATTTCGGGGCCCTTGACAAAGAAGTAGCTCGCTTTGTAATCCCCGGTGTTCAAGCTAGGATTCCTCTGCAGCAGCCCCTTGTGCTCATCAGCCGCACCACCAAGTGATACATCCCCTTCTGAAGGGAATCCTCAGATAAGCCCTTTGGTAGGAGACACTGTTTCAGGGCAAAACAGTGCTTAATAACGTAATCACTAGGCGGGGGGAGCCTGTTCCTCTTGAATAAGAGGTAGAGAGTGAGACGCTGGCCATACGAGCTAGGAATGAATTGCATGGGAGCAAGCTTCAGGAGATTCCACACGCCGATGAGGAACCCCAGCATAAGGAACCTCAGGCCTGCCTCTAGATGGGAACGACTAACAGCGACAAAACCTGGGGTGGGTAAGCAGCCCTATCAGCTACCACTGGCACCAATACTTGGTAGCCACTGGGAAACCGAAAGAAGTCCACCATGAACCTCAAATGCCCCCAATGGATCCTAGAAGGGACAGACACGAAAACGTCTTTTTTTCCATCGCAGCCCCCTGTAAGCAGCTCAATGAAGGCTGTCTAGTATCTCCATACCGTTCACCACCTCCACCTCTCCAGGATGATCGAGATTATTGACCTGGCTAAATATTATTGCCCCCAAAGCACCTCCCCTGACCCCTAAGCGACTAGAAGCAGAAGCCTTTGTCCCTCTGTCCTTCTGGACCTCTGAGTACTCGAACCAGAAATCTACAAGAAAAAAAATTGGAATTAGGCAGCAGAAAAAGAAAACTTAGGCATCTACTGCAATCTAAAGGCTCGAGCCAGAGGCACCAGAGGGTCACAGACATGCAAACTGACCAAGCAGGAATACATACAAAATGATATATATATATATATATATATATATATATATATTAAAAGTAGGGTTTTTCTTCCTCTCCAAGTACCAACTGAAAGCCTAAACACGAAGATTCAAGATAGAAGATTAAAAAAGATGACAACCACAACTAAAAGCGTGCAGCGAAAGAAAGGAAAAAAGAACCGAGAACTCACCGCAAAAGAGAGCAGAAGACGGCAGGCACAGCAAGCGAAAAGAATGGCGGACCCGATCACGCAGAAGGATGCGAAGCCTTAAAGATATTTTTTGAAGACCAAGACTAACAGAAGATGAAGCACAGCCCAGTTTCCCAATAGCAGAAAAAGAACTTCCCAGAAGTTTACGAAAAATGAAGAAAAGAACATAAACAGCCACATATATACACGAAGAACTCAAACCGTTGGATCAAAGCAATAATAACTTGGAAGGAGATCAACGACCGCCATTCAACCTTAGGATATGGCAGGATACTCAAAAGGTCGCTGATTTAACGCTTGCATTAAATGTGCAGTACAGACATGGCGCTTGACATAACTCGTTCCACTCACCGAAAAGTAACCGCCTCTGGTGCTTGGGGCCGACGACCCCAAAGGGCGACTTCTGAGCTTCCCCAAGAAGCCAACTAGTGACAACTCGCTAAATTGCACTCGTATAAAGAAGACTTAGCTTCCACCCTAAAATTATCGAGCTAGAAGCTGGGGGGCTAATGTTGTATGTAAAATTACACGGGCCCAAACAGGCCTAAAATGCTAAAACCTCCAAAGAAGGCCCAACACACGCAAAGGGCTAGAGAATCGCCACAAGACCAAACGAGCCCCAGACTCAATGAACCACGAAGGGAGGAACAGCAAAAAAGTCGAAGTACAACACCTTGCTAAGCTCACCGACCACCGGAGAAACAGCCCGCAGCTCACTAACCACGAGGTTCACAGAACGCAGTCCGGAGCCACAATTTAAGGAGGAATCCCGATAATACAGGGATTACACTATCAACTAAGCAGACTCTCAATCAACCTTAAATTTCACACAATCAGCTATTGCATTTAGATTAAATCACGTCCATTAAGGGATAAAATTTTGCCCTTAAATCTTGTAATTAGATTTTATGTAAAATAGGATGACTCCCACCCCTTCACACTATAAAAGGAGCGGGACAACTCTGTTATAAAGGTTACCAATTTTTCTAGAAAACACAAGTATAAGCGAGCTCCGCGTTCACACCCAGCGAGCTCAAAAAACAGTGGATGTAAGTGTTCCTTTAAGCCAAACCACTTTAAAAATCTTCTCCTTTTTGTCTTTTTATGATTCCAATCCTTTAAATCTCGAATGTTCACCGATTCATCACGTCGACCGAATTCGCAAGTCAACACCCCCCAAAAAGTATCGAGTCATATGCTAATTGGGTCAAAATCATCAGGTAAAATTATGAAATCATTATATCCTTACAAATGCAAGAAATTCATACTTCTAAATCAAATCATTAAGTTATGCAAAAAAAAAAAAATCAAATCAAATCATCAAGTAAAACGAGACTTGAAAGTGGTAAAATGAGGGGAGCATTTTTGTCCAAATTTTACTTTGAATAGACAATAAAAAAAATTAGTGCGGACTGTGTAGGTTTATAATTTTCAATTATAATTTAGGTATGTTTGCTAAATTTCATTTTTTGGTAAATTTTATTTAATAGGATAACTAAATTTAAAAAAAAATTAACAGATTTTACATATTTAAGTTTTTCGTAGTTTAGTTCAAAAATATTTTACATATTTTTTATTTATTTAATTTTTTATATTTTTTAATGTATTTGGTAATTGTGGTAAAATTGTAATTCTATTACTTCAATCCTTTAATGGCAAAACTTACTTTAAGATTATGCTGTAGCAGTTGACCATAAAAAAGTTTGTAAGAAGATCTAATTTGATCTATTTATAATAAGTTAAGGATCACACAAATTAAAAAGGAAAATACAAATAAAAAAGTGATATTTCGTCAAAATTTAGGAACTAAATTAAAATTTTCCTTTCTTATAATTTTAACTTTTTTTTCTTTTCTAAAAGATTATTCTATAAAATACTTGTTTAGAATTTTTCTCTCAATCACATACAGACTTTCTTTATCTCTAAACTAGTATTATGTCTCATTTCATTGTTTTTATCACAAGACTATGAATTCATTTTATATACAAATATATATATATATATATATATATATATATATATGATTATTTTTAACCATATTAGAATTAAAAAAAATTCATTTACCCCCTCAATAAAACATATCAAATTTCTTTCCCAACCCTTAATATTTACCTAAAGAGCCCCTTAAACATTTTCTTTATTTATTTTTTTTTCCTTCTTCCACCATTTCTTTCTCTCTATTTTTCTCCATCATTTTATTTACTTCATCATTTCACTTCAACCCAAAATCAAAAACTAACATGAACATAAAGGAGAGGTTTCATCATTTATTTTTTTAATTTTCCCACTATTTTCTTTCTCTCTCCATTATCTTCATTACATCATCTTCTTCATTTCTCTTGTATCATCATTTCTTTTCTCTATTTCTTATTTTTTAACACTTGTAAACGTTACATTTGCTCTGGATTTTGTTTGATTGAATCAATTTTGTAAGTTGTTTTGTTAGAATCTTAAAAATCTAGAAATTTTATTTTTCAAAAAGAATTCACCATTTGTACATTTTGTGCCATCTTTTTTATTAAATCTTTTTCGTGAAATGTCATCAGATAAAATCTTAGTTTAGAAATCATGAAATTATTATTTATGATTTTGTTAAACCATAGTTCAGAAATCATGAAATTATATTTAAAAAATTGTAAAATTAACATTTGAAATTTTTAAAATCATCATTAGATTTCACGAAAATCATTTCACAAAACCAAAACAAGATTTCATTACTTTTGTGAAATATTTCACAAACTTCCTAACAAATAGAGTATTTAACGAACTTATCCTGTTTTGCAACATCGATCACTTTGCAACTCATTTTGGTCAAGTTTAATTCAACTAATAACATCTTCTCAAACTGTTTGAATCTTTTCCTGAAATCTCTTTTCGTGAAATATGTTTCGTAAAACTTGTTTCGTGACATCGTTTTTGTGAAATCTTACTTTGTTTTTGTGAAATCTTTTTATGGCTTTCTGAAATGATTTTCGTGAAATTTTTGAATTATTTCACAATTTTTTAAATAAATATCACGATTTATGAACTCCGGTTTCACAAAATCGTGAATAATGATTTCACAATTCTTGAACTAAGATTTTATGTGACCACATTTCACGAAAAAGATTTACAAAAAAGATTTCACGAAAGTGGATAAATTGTGAGATCTTTTGGAAAAATAAATTTTTTTAATTTTTAAGATTCCAACAAAACAACTTATAAAATTGATTCTACCAAACAAAACCCATAACATGTGCAACATTTTACAAGTATCAAAATAATAGGGAAAAAAAAAGAATGATGAAATAAGGGAAATGAAGAAGATAGTGTACTGTAGATAATGAAGAAGATAATGTACCAAAGATATGATAGGATCATCTTCACTAAATTATTATAGGAGGACAAGAAATTATGCAATTACGCAAAAGACAATTTGTACTTGTTTAGTTGTTTACAACTCCAACTGCAAAGAAATCTGCCACGTAAAGCAAAGACAAAACCATCTCGTGGGTCACGATGCTTATGAGGCAATATTTAACTGGCTATCTTTAACCACAGTGACTTAAATAATAAAATTAATTAATTTGTGATCATGAATTCATGATCAATGATCACACCAACAACCCCCCAAGAATGTCTTCTTTTTTTTTTTTTCTTTCTTTTTTTTGACTTTCTCTTGAATGATTGAAATATTTCCTCAAATGGGTTCTTTTTAAATCCTAAAGAAAATAAATTGGATGTTCATAAAAAAACCAACACAGAGAAATGGCAGTGCAATGGGGGATGACATTTTGGATAGCTAATATGGTGTGGATAGCTGTGAGAGGTTGGGTTTTTTCATGCTTCACTGTTGCTGATGAGGTTGCTGGCTCTATAAGAACCGGCGATATCGGTCCTTTCCATGTTGGCTGATTCTGGTTTCTTCCTTTCAATCAAACTAATCCTCTGGTTTGTCTCTTACAACTTTCAATTTTTTTATTTCTAATCTACCCTTTCTCTTTAGCCTTTGGTTTCCATGTATTATGCGTGAAAATCAGTTTGGTGGTTGTGGTTTGCTTGATTTCTAGAAATTGAATTTTACCCATATAAGAAAAATAGGTTATCTCTGTTGATCCTTGATTCTAGTTAAAATTGAACCACTAACTGATTGACTCAGTTTTTGAACTAGAACTTTAACTTAAGCTGTACCTTTTTATTTCAATTTTTTTTATTATTATTTTTTTCATTTTAACTGGCTCTGGATTCTCTGTTTGTGCTGATAATTGAACGTGCAATTTCTTTCATACACTTCTTTGTTTATAATTTTAATCTGGATTAAATTCCAGTGCCATTTTTGTTATATATCTGATCCAGAAACAGACTAGAGATTGTTAGTCAAAGGGTCTCGCTGATTACTGGTGACAATAGACAATAATGGTTACTGCTTTTCTTGCTTATAAGATGTCGAAAAGATTTCTCTTCGACAATTCAGAGGAGTTGAATTTGACTATGCCATAGAGCTAGCAACACTTCCCCCTACCTTCACGGAATTTATATTCAAGATAGACTAAATTGGTAAATTCCATTTCTCATTCGGACCTGGGTTAATTCTGTTTAAGTCTTTCAATCAGGAAAACAGATATGTCATGCTCCATATTTTGAAGATTAGATTCAAACTACCAATCCCAACAGAAGGATATCATCTAGCTGATTATATGTAATTTAGCGGGTTACCATGTGAGCTGATGTGATATTAATCATGCTGTACTCAAAAGATTAGATACTTCACTTCTGGAATGCTAAACATGATTCATAGTTATATTGTTAGATAATTTGGGGTTATAAAAAGTGGGTTTTCAGTTATATTGGGGACAGACTGGATAAGAAGCTCAGATTCGTTCAAGAGCTATTCCTGTCCATTTTCTTGTAGCCACTGGTGTTTCTGTATAAAGGTAATAACTGTTCTTGTTATGTTCTCTATCATCCTGTGTGTTACTACCCTTTGAAGTATGTTTTTGGTTGCTCTCCAGGTGAATTCAACGTAATGTTGGCTTGATGTATTGCTATGTTAATATATCAGAGCCATGACCTTTAACTAGGTCTTAACTTCTGGGATTAAAACTTTCACGGGGAGATAATCCCATAGTCCCATTTCTCTGAAAAAGAGTTTGTGTTAACTTCAATTTAAATCTATTTGAGATGGCACTTATGAATGTTATGTGGAATTTTTGTTGCTTTCTGATCCTTTGAATTCCCCTCTTATGACGTTAGAATCTTATTAAATCGGTCTGTTGGCTGTGCGATTAGATTCACATGTGTTTATATTGAATCTAATGAGTTATGTTTCCTCTTTCTTATACTTCTGGTTTTCTGAACAAGTTTACGGCGAGAGTGTTTCTCCAACACTTTTTAAAAAAAAGCTGATAGTTCTCCCTAGTTTATAGTCTTTATGTTGTTTGTTCTGTGTTGCTGATAGATTTTTTGGATTTGTTCTTCTATAGCCGTATTAATTAATAATCATGGTTCTGCTAGTCTGGTTTTAAGTCTGGGTTGGCTTATGGTTGGTTTTGGTGCTCTATAAAATTTTTGCTAATATCTATATGAAGCTAGTTTACTACCATAGTGATTTCTGAAAGTCTCAAAGAAATTTGCATTATAACTTACTATGGTATGACTGATCCTATTGAATTTGAATGAATTATCAATCAATAGAAAGGTTAGTGCTTGGTGGTCTATGTGAGACAGATTTTTAAGCATGCTTGATTTGTGGTATTGTTATCCTTTTTGTTTTTATTCCGCAAAAGGAGCAAGGGTTGCATCAAAAGGGAAAGAGGCAGCAGTCTTTCCTATCAGAATATAATGTTAATGAACTGGATTTAGTGCTAACCTTCTTACTCGTTACTTTCAAATGACCGTACATCTCTGTAGGCACTTCTGAGGTTGCAGATTCTGGGCAATTTTGCCCTAGCTTTGTCGATTTTTGGTTTACTGGTGGGATTCTTTTTTCTTTCTATCTTGTTATTTGGTTTGACCTTCTTCAAATGAATTCCTCTCAGTTAGGCCAGCTGTTGCCTCCTTTGGATCTGCTGTGAATTTTTGTCTGCCTAATGTGAACAATAAATATGCAAAGTTCATCTCTAGTCGAATATAGCTTATGTGGAGTAATTCTATTAGGACCATTATTCAGTTGGTTAGCATTAATTGTTTAGTAATGTAGTGACAAGATGGTCGAAGGAGGGTTAATGACGATCTTCTCTAGGAAACTATAAGAGCATCATGAAAAAGAGTTCTATGCAATACATTTATAACTATGCTCAAGTTATCGCCCTTTCCTTTCTCAGTCTCTGTTCTCAAACACAAAAGATATTGAGAGTTTAGATTTACAAAAGTGAATTCTCACATTATTCAAACAATCATAAAGTATACAAAGAATACCGGCAAATCCAACTTGAAACTAGCACAAACCAAGTCAAACCAGAAATGATTCTTCCTGCCCAAGACTTGTTGTCTTTGCATTGGTAACAATCCGGTAATTGCATATTCTTAAAGTAGTATATTTCAGGGAAAAACTTCTATTTGATTCATTTCTTCCTTTTCTTTGAGCGTGGCAGTGATAAAAATACTTGTACTATCCACTTGAATTTTCACGTTCTTTTTATAACTTTGCAGACTATAGGAAAACCTCAGATATAGAAAAAGGATGATAGTGTAATGCCTACAGGGAAATCGAAACCTGTGTTTAGTTTCAGTCAAAATGGATGTTGTATACGGACCTTGCTTATCGGTTTGCTGAATTGCACTTTGATGGGAAGACTTTTTACCCTGTGGCCAGTTGTACCAGAAAGCTACCTGGCAGGTTTGGTCTTTTCTATTACCAATACTGGAGATATAATTAGTGTATAATATAGTTAGCAAGATTGTACAAAGGAAGATATTGTGAGTTGGTTTTAAATGTGCATGAAACTAGTGGTTTGATACAATTTTTTGCTATCTTTCACTGAAGAAAATCAAGGATGCTTCAATGCACAGGTTGCATATGAGGTGGTGTGCATCTAAATCTAACATGACTCCAAACGTTGGAGTCAATTATGAACCAACGACAATAAGGGGAGAAAACTACCCACATATGCTGGCAAATATGCATAGTGGGAATTGAACCCTCACCACTGAGATGGGAGGAAGATGCACTAACCACTTGAGCTATAAGTGGATGTGCGTATTCCGTACTATTCAAATATAAAAATATACTAGGGTTTGTTTCATTCTTACTAAAGTGTGTCAAAATTTGATTAGATCAATGGAAATAAATAATTTTGTTTATAAAACGGAAGTAGGACCGACTTATTCATGTATATATACATAGGAATTGAAAATTACCTTAGATTTTACATAATTTATGCGTGCGGCTATAATTATTTTTTGCTATGTTTTTCTCAAAGTTTCAACATAAAACTAGGTTTATCTTTTTATAGTGCCAGAACACCTTATTTAAATTGGATTAAGCTGGCAGAGAGATTGACAGACTCAGTTTCAGTCATCTCAAGATCCATTATTATTTTAAATTAACTCTTAGCTCTCTAGTAATTCATGTTATGATATAAAATTTATATTAATTAAAATTATTTTAAATTAAAATTGAGTTTGGTCTTAGACGAATAATAACCACTTAATTAACCCTATACCCAATGCTAGTAACTAAATTAGGTCCAAAATTATCGTCATGCCTTTTTAATAGTCACTAAATGTTGTAATGACCATTATATATATATATATATATATATATATATATGGAGCTTCATATGAATAATCCCTTACCATAATACAATCAGCATCATTTAATATTTAAAGGTTGTTATTAAATGGTGTTTATTAATATATTAATTATTAAAAAAACAATAAAAATGCACATCCACTTGTAGTAAAGTGGCTAGTGCACCTCCTTTCTACCTTAGTGATAAGGGGTTTGATTCTGACCATACGTATGTGTAAGTAATTTTCTCTCCTTATTGTGAGAGTAGTATTCTCCTGTTATGGGAGTAGATATCTAGGCCGCGCGTTTAGTGATTAATCTCGGTAGGTCCCGGCAGTTATTAATATTGTAATTGTATTCCCTTTAAAAAAACAATAAAAATGAAATATATATATATATATAATTTACAAATAAACAATTATTATTTAATAAACAATTTATTGAATAAATGCATCCACAAATTAAAAGATCAAGTTTTGTAGACAATTTAGGTGAGTATTAAAAAATAAATTCTATATTACAAATTTATATTTCTACAATCCATAAAATTATATATTCAAGTCATCGAGGTTTTGACCATATATAATATCTCTCGCTGTAAATATGAATCACTTTTTTTTTTTGTAAAATCTCGTTTCTCAAAAGAAATATTCTATGAATGAAAGTTCATTATTTACTCAAAATTAAAATCAACTAAGTTTATATAAATCATGATCAAAATGACCTTGGTTATAACATATCATAATTCAAATATATCATGTTCAATATATGTATCTAATATACACTAGTTTTCACTACTTGAAATCTCCAATTTAGTGCCCAAGTTAAATCATTCACTAAAGAAATAGAAAAGTTACAGTGTATTATTATAAAATCCCCATTTCATAAATAGTCATGAACTATTTTAATTTATAAATGACTTATGGCTTATATCTATCTGTATTAACATCTCATGTCAATACATAAATCACACGTTGTATAATTTGGTTGTATAATTTGATTGGGTATATTGTATGCTCAAATATGTGACCTGAGTACAATCTTATTAAATCACAAAAAATTGTTATTACAGTTCATACCAAATAACATTGTATATCTAACTAAGACTTCTATTTTTCATTTGGATAAGCATTAAGACTTCTATTTTTCATTTGGATAAGCATGTTGTATTTTATGGAACTGTGTTATAGCTGAATGTTGTGCTAAAAATATGCACTAGAATACAGAAATTATTCAATATTGATTGAATATTCTACTCTTTCATGTGAATATGTGAATTTCAGTCACAAATTCAATATAACGTATACAAGAAGCATATAGTTTGAAAGCATTAATTGAATTAATAGAATTGATACTAAAAACAATATATTAAATTAATTTTATCAATCACCAGAAATGCCAAATCATTTTCTAGGCACAACCGCACAACTAATTAAGATAAATTCAAAGAAAAGTAGTAATTGCACAAATACCCCCAAATTTAGGCTAAATTGTATGCATGTGAATTTTTTATTAAAATTGATACAAACATTTTATGCTGTTAGTTGATTTCCATCTAAACTAACAGTTGACCAAACTTTTTTTAATAAAAAGATCATTTTACCTTTCATATCTTATTTTATTTAATATTTTATTATCTTTAATAATTATTTTAAATTTAATTATATAAAAAATTTTAAAAAAGGAAAAAATCAGTAAACTCCGAAACTCCTTCGAGCTTTGACGAAAGAGTAGAAACTCCTTCATCTTCGACGAGAGCGATCTACTCTCAAAGTTAAGGAGTAATTTACTCAATCAAACTTCGACGAAGGAACGTCTAGGCTCCATGTTCCATTGAAGTAGCTTTGAGCTCCTTCAATGGAGTTACCTTTTTTTTTCATTATTATATTATTTTTTTAAGGGAAAGATGATGGAGATCTAACTCCTCCGTCCATTTATGAGGAGATTAGATCTCCTCCTTTCATTTTTGTAGTTTAAATTTAATTAATTTTAAATAGTTAATATTATAATTTAAGGAAAAAAATACCATTTTACCTTTTAACTGTTATAATTTAACTGTTGCAGAGGATATTTGTATTAATTTTGATAAAATATCTATATACATTAGACCTAAATTCAGAGTTTATTTCTATAATTACCCCCAAAGAAAATTTTGAGGAACCCTTTTTATCTCTTCTATAAATTTATGGTGTTCTAGTTGAAAGGTTAATTACTATTATTAATAGAACAAACTCTGATCTCAAAAAATAAAAATAAAATTCTTTCTATAAAACTCCAATTCAAACTCTTTAAATCCAAGCGTGAATTGCACTAAGGCATACTAAGATTTATTCATAATTACACACGTAATGTCAGTTTACTATTTATTATACTGAAGTACCATTATCTATGTTGACCACTGTCAACTTAACGGTTGTCTTAACGGCTCAAGAGTAAATTAATCTTTTATCCACAAAAATAATTTTAAAATGAAAAAGAAAAATAGTTAACCAATCATGACACGCCACGCTATCCATTAATATTTTTATAAAAAAAAATATTTAAAATTTAAAATTTTAAAAATTTAAAAGGAAAAAATCAAAAACATTCATTAATTTCTTCTTAAAAAAATGAAAAAAAATCAAAAATATTCTCCATTGCAAATCTGCTCCTTTGCTCAATTTTTTTTTTTTTTGTTGATGGATGGTTGATGGGTTGATTGGGAGAGATGGATAAATAGTAATGGTGAACATAAATGTACTTTTTTTTTTTTTTTTTTCCGTATTGGATAATTTGAACGAGGGAGATGGTAAGAGACGATGATGGAAATGAAGGTACCTTTTTTAGATTCGGATAGTTTAAATAAGGGAGAAGGTGAGTGGTGGTGATTTGAGTTGAATTTCTGAACTTTTTTTATATTTCATCCGTTTTGTCTTTTTTATTTTTCTTTTAATGTTTTTTATTTATTAAGAGTAATTATATTATTTCACATAAAAATCTTGATAAAACTGCTAATTTTGACTTAATCAACTAATAATAAAACACTCGAGTTTAATAAATATTAAACTCACATCATTCGTGATAAAATCAGGATTTCTTATTGCAATTCACCTTAAATTTAATCTTGCCCACTGAACGTCGTCATATTACATTTTAAAGTATGTCATTTCTGTTGCTATGTTAAGTTGGTTTTCCCAATGATTTTCACTTGCATTTCAAAGAAAACTTTTGAGTGTTCGTACCAAATTGAGGTCGAAATGCTATCATGTTGTCGTGTATCGATCAAACTATCACATTCTAGCAGAATCACACTATGCAATCTCATGCATCACTCGACGACCGGTCCGGTGATCACCAAAACCAGAATAACTCATGAAAGAGATTATAGCCCCAGTTCACATATTGCGCGATCCAATTGGCTGATTACAAAGCTAAGCAGAGAAGGCAAAATCAGCGAAGCACGTAAAGTGTTTGATGAAATGCCTGAGAAAGATGTGATTGCTTGGACTACGGTGATTACTGGGTATATTAAATGTGGATTTATTGAAGAAGCGAGAAAATTATTTGATAGAGTTGATTCTAAAAAAAATGTTGTTACTTGGACCGCAATGGTGGGTGGGTATCTGCGATTGAAACGAGTTTTTGAAGCAGAGCAGTTGTTCTGGGAAATGCCGATTAAAAATGTGATTTCTTGGAATACCATGATTGATGGGTACATACGAAATGGGATGATAGATAAGGGTATAAAGATCTTTGATAAGATGTATGAAAAAAATGTGGTGTCGTGGAATACTATCATAACAGCAATGGCACAATGTGGGAGGATAGAGGAAGCAAAACGATTGTTTGATATGATGCCTAAAAGAGATGTGATTTCGTGGACTGCAATGGTTGCTGGGTTGTCAAGGAACGGGAGGATTGATGAAGCTAGGTTGGTGTTTGATAAGATGCCGGAGAGGAATGTGGTTTCATGGAATGCAATGGTTACTGGATATGCCCAGAATATGAGGTTGGATGAGGCTTTTGACTTGTTTGAGAGGATGCCGGAGAGGAATCTGCCCTCCTGGAACACCATGATCACAGGGTTTATTGAGAGTGGGGAGTTGAGGAGGGCAAGGGAGTTGTTCAATGGGATGCCCCAGAAGAATGTTGTTTCTTGGACTGCAATGATCACAGGGTATGTAAAAGGTGGACAAAGTGAAGAGGCATTGAAGGTCTTTCTGAAAATGTTGATGGATGATGGGGTGAGGCCTAATGAGGGAACTTATGTCAGTATTTTAAGTGCTTGTAGTGACTTAGCTGGTCATTGTGAGGGACAGCAAGTACACCAGATGATAAGTAAGACAGTTTATCAGGGTAGCACATTTGTTGTATCCGCGCTCATAAACATGTATTCAAAATGCGGAGAATTTGGTACAGCAAGGAAAATCTTTAATGATGGTTTGATGAGTAAGAGGGATTTAGTATCTTGGAATGGTATGATTGCAGCCTATGCACACCATGGTCATGGCAGAGAGGCAATCAACTTGTTTAATCAAATGCAGGATTTAGGCTTTAAACCTGATGCTGTTACTTATATAGGGTTGCTCTCAGCATGTAGCCATGCCGGTTTAGTCGATGATGGTCTAAAATACTTTAATGATCTAGTAAAAGATACTTCAATACAAGTACAGGAAGATCACTATGCATGCTTGGTTGATCTTTGTGGTCGGGCAGGGAGGGTAAAGGAGGCTTTTGATTTTATTGACCGGCTTGGATGTAAACCATCAGCATCAGTTTGGGAAGCTCTTCTAGCTGGATGTAATGTTCATGCGGATTTAAATATAGGAAAACGTGCTGCAAAAGAGCTTTCGAAAATGGAACCAGAGAATGCCGGGAGTTACTTGTTGTTGTCGAATATATATGCTTCAACTGGGGAATGGAGAGCTTCTGCAAGATTGAGGCTGGAAATGAAGGACAAGGGGTTGAAGAAGCAGCCTGGTTGCAGCTGGACTGAAGTTGGGAATAGAGTTCATGTGTTTGTTGTTGGTGACAAATCTCATTGTGAGGCTAAGCTAATTTATTCTTTACTCGGCGATCTTCATTCCAAAATGAAGAAGGTTGGGCAAATATCAAATACCGACAATATGTTGACATAAGAATGGATATACAATTACTTTATGTTACACTTGAGGACTGCGTGCAGAGTTTCACATTTAAACAGAGAAATCCATCTAATGGCTGGCCACATTCATTCTATTAACTTAAAGAAAACACCAAGAATGTAAATGTAAATGCGGGGGACTCTATTAGAACTTGACGAGATCAATCACAATATGTGTGTTGTGAGGCCCACAAAGGCTGTTAAATGCACATAGTATTATTTGAACTCCGCCACTAATGTGAACGAGGAGAGGCACACCACCCGAACTATGAGGGAATATGCTGACTAGAGCTTGTTGAATAGCATTTTATAATTGAAAGAGTGACCTAGTTCTCAAAATTGAGTTCCTGAATCTGGTTCATTGCAAATGCAGATCATGGTAGATTTTTTGCTTTTGGAAATTCAAAAAAAGGCAGAATGATAAAGTGGAGATGAGAAGGACCTAGCAATCTCAGTCCCACATGGAAACAACGAAGTGATGGTGTGAATTTGTTTAAGTTCAATTTAGGCCTGAAGTGGTGCATGGTGGTCCTCTACATTTATCATATGTCCACTTCAATCTGCTTCTTGGGGCACATACATTATCGCTCCTTTATTCATCTTTTCTTTTATGGGATTCATAATTATTTTGGGACCCTACTACTTTATTTTTTGTACCATCGATTATATTCTCATTTTTATTAAAACATTCATGATATGAAGAGTATATTTCAATCTTATTACTTGCACATTATTTTGTGTGATAAAATAAAAAAATTAGTAGTTATTATAACTTTAAATTATGGAGTTGTCAAGAATTTAATAAATTTAGCCATTTTCATCACCATAAAAGGACATAGTTAAGGATCTAACAACCATTTTACAACTTGCCATAATAATAATGATAATAGTAATATGTCCATTTATATAATTTATTACTTATATTTTTCCTTGTGGAGAGTAGGTATAATATACCCATCAAATTGGTTAGCAGAAGCAGTTCTTGCAAGGATGATGAAAAAAAATTTGATTTCAACAAATGTAAGATTGGGAAAGCAATTTGTTGGGTGGTTCATATTTATGCTAGGATTGTTGTTGGTTACCTTACCAGTTATATGCACATGTTTAACTAACAAGTAAATTTTATAAGGATATTTTTAGATTTGATTTAAAGAGATGTATAAAAGAATTAATATTAGTGAACTGACTTTTATTTACAATTTCTATGTCTGTATTATAACTAAATTTGAATGTAGATTTTTGAATTATTGACAAGATGATTATGATGTGGAATACACGTTTAGGCATGCTTGTATAGACAATGACCCTGAAAATGACACTAAAAGACGCAAACATATGCATTTTTTTTTAACCATTCTCTCCTTTCCACTAGAACGTGAAAATTTTACTGTCTTTACCATTTTGAAACTTGGGAATCAAATTACCAAAAATAAACTAAAACATAATGCTCTCAAGCATTACCTTAGAAAGCATTAAATGCCCAAAATCAGCTTTGCCCTGATGGGAGTCAAACAAGAATCAACAAAAAGACATTTTCTGAAACATGTCCATCCAAAAATCCCTCACACACTATTTTTCTGACACTGAAAATCAATTATAAATCCAGCTAATATTTACCTCAAACTCAAAACCAATTTCTATATCCTCATTAAATCATACAAACTCCAAAACAACTTTTCTACCCCCATACAACAACAACAACAACAACATCGTTAATGCCATCATCTTCCATCTCCAACCCTCTTGAAAGCTCTTTCTCACCAAAACAATTCTCTCTCTTCCTTTTGATCTAAGAACCCACCTCCAGAATCCTCCATTTCTCTCTGAAAAAGCAACCAGAAACCAAAAATAATCTCCAAAAAAGCCTCAAATTCAAAAAAGTAGAGTGAGAACTGAGAAGGAAAGAATCTAAAAAGCAGCTTAAAGAGAGAGAAACAAAAGGGTGCATACATTACTTTGTTTCTTGGGTTATTCATTAATGGGTTGCTCAGCTTCTAGACCCAACACTCTCCTCACCAAGAGCTACCACCAATACAACCAAGAAGAAGAACCTTCTTCTTCTTCTTCTTCTTCTTCTTTGGAATCAACAACGTTTTCTTCTTCAAATTCACGTTCTTCTTCTTCGCCAAAAGCAGTTCCTAGAGCTCTCTCATTGCTTACTCCATTGGTTCACCACCCGCCTGCAAGAAAAGGGGACACCCACCACCTTGTTTCTCTCACCTCCACCACCTACGGCTCTCTCCTCATTGACCGCCAAGTCCCCACCACTTTGCCTGATAACCTCCCCCCATCACCACAAATCCCACCAAACATCATGACCATCAACACCACGGAGAACAAAACCCAAATCTCTTCAAACCCAGTTGAGTCACTGTCCCCTGACTCTGTCATCAACACTTGGGAACTCATGGACGGTCTTGATGATGACTTTGATTACCATCTGGGCAAGCCAAACGGTGACGAAACGCTCCAGGTTTCATCCACCCACAAAACGGCTGATTCGCCATCAATAACAAAGCCATTGTGGAAGCATTTATCTGAGGAATCACTGCTGTCAAACATGGACCCAAATGTGGCTTCAAGTTACAGACGAGCACTATCATCGAGACAATTGGGTTACAATCATCAGGTCAAAAATGTAAGCTCCCCGGTTTCAAGTCCAATAACTTCTTCATTGTCTAGTAATCATCAACATATACCAGATACAAAAAATCAAATAGTGATATATTTTACAAGTCTGAGAGGAATTCGAAAGACTCACGAGGATTGTTGTTCGGTGAGGATGATAGTCAAGGGCTTTAGAGTTCAAGTTGATGAACGGGACATTTCAATGGACTCCATGTACAGAAAAGAATTGCAGAGCTTGCTTGGAGGAAAAGCAATGAGTTTGCCACAAGTTTTTATAAGAGGAAAGCAAATTGGTGGGGCTGAGGAGATCAAACAGATGAATGAGGCTGGAGAATTGGCCAAGCTATTCGAGGGTTTTCCGGTTGGAGATCCAGTTTCTGTTTGTGAGAGTTGTGGGGATGCAAGGTTTGTGCCATGTCCCAATTGTTGTGGAAGTAGAAAGGTGTTTGATGAAATTGAACAACAGCTGAGAAGGTGTCCTGATTGCAATGAGAATGGGCTGATACGCTGCCCTGTCTGCTGTTGCTGTTGATTGCTTGCTTCTAATGCTAATTTGTGATGTGATTTTTTGTACTCGTTAATCGATTTTCTAGAAATTGTAATAGTGTTTTGTTTGTTTATATTGTTATGATTATCTTGTCTTTTTTTTTGTTCATCGTCTATCTGAACAGCCTCAAATAACAAGTCCTTGGATTATTTCTGTGTAAACTTAATCATAAATATTATAAGAGTAATGCAACATAGTGCATTTATCAATTTGATACTGTGGATGAGATTTTAAATGATAGAATTGTGAATTTTGTTTGTACAATTTAACTCTTGAGAGTTGAAAGTAGTGTATATACCACAAAATACATCCATAAAAGTTTCCAATAAACCACTTACAAATACAAACGGAAAAGGCAAGCGGCCCAGGCCCAAAACATAAAAGGTTGAAGCAGGCGCGTGAGTTGACAATTCTGGCCTCTGGGAGAAGTAAAAAGCAAAGTAAAAAGAGGACAGTCTTTTTGAAACACGTGCAAGTCATTGAAGTTCAAAATATGGATGGCTGTAACCAACTCAAAACATTAATGACGCACTTCTTATGCTTTACACCCACTTCGCTCAAAACTCCACTTCCGATCTTCTCCTGCTCTAATTTTATAAAAAGTTGACACCTATGACCTATTATAAAAAGTTGATATTTAGTCCATAACTTTTGGTAAAATATCACTTTATTTTACTTAAGTTTCTTTTTTTTTTTTTTTTTATAGAATTCTTAACTTATTCTAAATAAATTGAACCAGTGTTTGTGTAACCTATTATGAGTTTTTGTAGAACCTATTATGAGTTTAGGACAAAAATATCATTCATTCTCTCCTCATAACAGAAAATGAAAAAAAAAAAAAAAGGACAAAAATATTGCCAAAAACGAAAAGAACGCAAAAATGACGTCTGAGACACTTGAATTGATAATATGTTACATTAAACTTTGCTCTCCTCATTGAGACAATTCCAATGACATGTTTTTTCATTTATATTATGAACAACTAAATTTCGTTTTATTAAGGTGAAAATGTAAAGCTCAAATTATGAAATACATTAAAATAAAATAATAAAGAACCTATAAATTAATATAAACTAAAATAATATCATATATAAAGTATTATTTTTTAAATAATAATAATAATAATTTTATTTTTAATTATACAAGTAAAATTAGTAAAAAGAAAAAAAATTAGTAGAGGCACAAGCCTCCATGTGAAATCTAGGAAGGAGGTTGCAGTCTCATCCTCACAAATCTGAGGAGGTCGCGCCTCATCCTTTTGAAATCCAAAGGAGAAAGCATCTCCATTAAATTTGGAGGGAGAAGGCACAACTTTTGCTATGCGTATGCCTAGAATCGATGGAGGTGGAGATCTATTGATTTTTTTTTATCATTTATTTATTTATTTTGAAAGATTGCATGTTATAAGACGAGAATACCATTGAAACCGTTAAGATTGACTAACTGTTGACTAACAGAAAGATTAAATTGAACTATTTTTAATAATTTAGGGACCCCACGAACCCAAAATAAAACGATAAAGAAAAAATTGATTTTCTTTCTTTGAAACTTAGGGGACTAAATTGTAACTTCCCTCACTTTCAATATTTGTAAATGACTTGAGAATTTTTAATTTAAGGGAGTATATTTAATCTAGATTTTCATAGACTTTTATAGAATTTTTTTTAAGTAAATGACTTGTGTAGAGTTTATGGATTTCTATTGATTTTTATATTTATAAAATTATAAAAAAAATTATAGAGTTTCATTTTAAATGACTTTCATAAACATTGATAGATTTTTATTTATTTTTAAAAATATAAATACACTATGTTAACGATACCAGCTCATTCGAATTTCTATATGTTAGCATGTTATTAAGTTGTTTCAATATAATTAAATTATTTAAGTTTTTTAGATAAATCATTATATATCACGTTTGACCCAATTTTTTAGCGGTCTATAAAGAATGAACTTGTAAATTTTTTTGATATATTCCTTAATGTTGAAAATATCAAAATTGAATTTCTTTTTTTGAGTTTCATAAAAAATAGGGATATTCCTATTTTCTCCCCTCACGATTCAATCAACAATAGTTTAGCCCCTCACGTTTTAAAAATAGACATTTTCCCCCCTGACGTTAACTTTTCATCCAAAATATTACTGTTCCGTTAATAGTAAAGGACAAAATGGTAAAGATTAAAATAAAATAAATAGTTAAAATAAAATAAAAAAAGATTAGATCTTTACCGTCCATCTAAGGTGAGATGGACGGTAAAAATTGTTTATTCTTAAAAAAAATTATAAAACTTTTTTTTTTTTAGTGGAGATCTCCACCGTCCATCAAATCTGATGGACGGTGGATATCCAATCCCAAAAACAAAAAAAAAACAAAAAAAAAAAAAGAAGCTTCAAACTTACTGGAGATCCAGCCATGGCTAGATCTCCAGCTCGACGAACCCATCTGGGTTCGTTAACGATCTGGGTTCGCCGTCGACGGCGAACCCAGATCTAGGAATTAAAAAAAAAAAAATCGCAGAACCCAGAGGGTTCTTCGACGAACCCGTTTCTGGGTTCTTCGTCGAACCCAAAAGGGTTCTTCATTCGAACCCTTCTGGGTTCAAATCGAACCCAGAAACGGGTTCGAACGAAGAACCCAGTCTTCGAAGAACCCTCTTTTTTTTTTTTTTTTTAAACCTGGATCGACGGCGAACCCAGATCGTTGACGAACCCAGATGGGTTTTTTTGTTTTTTTTTTTTATTATTATTTTGGGTGGAGATCCAATCTGGAGATTGGGTCTCCCTATTCAAACTTTAATTTTTAAATTAAAAATTTTATAATAATTTTTTTTTAAGAATAAACAATCTTTACTGTCCATCTCACCTCAGATGGACGGTAGAGATCTAATCTTTATTTTTTTAACTATTCATTTTATTTTAGCTTTACTATTTTATCCTTCACTATTAACGGAACAGTAACTTCTTGAATGGAAAGTTAATGTCAGGGGGGAAAATGTCTATTTTTAAAACGTGAGGAGGTAAACTATTATTAAATGAAACGTGAGGGGGAAAAATAAAAATATTCCTAAAAAATATTGTCCTAAAAACTACATTAAAATGGCTTTTTTAACTGCTAACAAAATACTGAAAATTTACGTGAAGTCATGAATAAAGAATAAATAGTGTATATTTAGATTCTATTATTCTGCACTTTTTTTTTTTACTTGAATTACTGTGTTTTGTTGGTTATAATATATTGTATTTTTCTTTTTATTTGGTTATTTTGTCAATAATAATTATTAGCTTTTGAATTATTTTTCTTACGCATAATATAAGATATGGTGGTTATTAACTTTTTTTTTAAAAATTATTCTTTTTGATTAGTATGCAAAATAACAAGTATTTTATTTAGCATATTTTCAGATTTTATCATTCTACACTTTTTTTTTTACTTGAATCACTACCTTTTCTTGGTTATAACATATTGTATTTTTCTTTCAGTTTGGGTATTTTGTCAATAATATTCTTTTTGAATTATTTGTCAAAAGTCTTTAAAAGTTTAATATTTATATTTTTCATCTAAAAATTTATAAAAGTCTAGCATTTTTTTAAATTTATGAAAGTTATTAACGTTTGAATACCTGATGATTTTCAAACTATATTGAATACCTCATGATTTTTATAAAGTCTTCAAAAATCTATATTGAATACTTCCTTTTTCTAATTTCATAAAAATTATTGAAAACTTTGAAAATCTAAATTGAATACTTTCCTAAATTGAATATTCTCCCCTCAGTCTCTAAATTATAAGAAAATGACGATTTTTAATTTGTTTTTTAAGTGAATTTCCTAATGATTTGATAATTACTTCAAATGGATGCCTCAATAGTCAACTATCTAAACAATTGCACTAAATTGTTAATTTTATTTTTTTGAAAAAAATAATATGCATGGATTGGAGGGTTCCTTCTATACAATTGATAATATCTCCAATATTTATGTATCCCATGAATAAGGATATCGATATGGGGTTAATATTCTTCCCATAAAATATTCTAAAATATCCATAATTTTTCTGTAAGTATCGATGTTGATGAACATGTAGTGTAATTTTACATAATATTATGAAAATTTTCATAAAATATCTGGGAACTATCCGGTATATTTCCGTCAATGTAAAGTGAGAAATTAATGATATTTTCTAATATTTTTATCTATATTTTTTAATTAAACAGATTATGTACTCACATTTTGCTTTTTTATTTGTGTTTATATTAATGGATTCCAAACAACTATAACTATAATTTATGAAATCTCATTATAATTTTTTTCTATTGTTTTTCAATAAGAACCTCATAATTAACTTTTGATTTTTCAAACAATAATTATTTCATAAATTATGTAATAAACCATATATCAGTTAGTTTTGAATCCATGAGTTTAGGGACTATTGATGATGGCCATGGAGGTTTTGGGATCTCCAATTATCCTTCTACACAAATTCTTCTATATGGATTGATGGTAGGAAAAAATAAAAAAAAGGTTACATGTGGTATGTTCGTAATTATATTGAAACTATTTAAAATTTATGCCATGATATCAGTATTGTATGAATTAAGATGGTAGCCACACTACGTGTGAACCACCTACGTCTTCATTTTGGCATTAAAATTTCTATGGATGGTATAATGCAAACTATTCGAAAATAAAGTTTACTGAAATTTTTTAAATTTTATATAGTCTGTATGTGTATTATATTAATGTTTGTACTATATAATTGTTAGATATTACATATCTTTAAAAATATATTTTCTTAAATTATTAATTATTTTACTTTTTTTAGAAACTGTCTACCTGAGACTGTCTCTTAGCCCGTAGGTCCTGACACAATATTAGAATTCTAGCTTTTTTAGAGTGGTATTTCACTGACGGCTCGGGCCCCCAGAAGGAGGCCTTTGAGACTATAGAAGAAATAACTGATTAGTCCTTTTATAGTAGGCATTATTTTTTTTTCTTTAACTTAAAAAAAATATTAAGAAATACTTATGGTAACAATTAGAGCTGACGAAATTAGTAATATTATCCGTGAACTAAATTTTTTTGACAAAAAAAAAATTATAATTTTAACTAAATATTAATACTTTTCGTAAGATATTATATATCTTTAAAGTAGTTCTAAATCATTTAGAAAGGATATTATCTTATGATGTCTAGATTAGTCCTCTACTTTTTTCTTTAATTATATATTACTATCTTTTTTTTTAAAAAAATAAATTAAAAAATAAATATTTTTTTATTAAATTATTAATTATTTTTATATTTTTTAAAATTTCTTTAACATTATATTTTTATCTAAATATTAATACTTTTCTTAAAGAGTAAATAACGCCTACCTCCCCTGAGTTTTGTTCAATTACAGGCGGAGTCAACTTTTGAGTTTGTTGACAAAGACTTCCCTTCTTTTGGGTTTGCTCAATTACAGGCGGAGTCAACTTTTAGCCAACTCTTTAGGTTTTTGACAAATACAACTTTTACATTTGAACAAATTTTACTAAAAATAGGAGAGGTGTTTGTCAATAAACGATAAAGTTAACTCCGCTTCCAGTTGACAAAACCTTAGGGGGTTCAGGCAATTAGCTCTTCCTTAAATTTTAGGTAAATTACATCTATATTACAATTTCCGTAAATATTTATACAAAATCATATAATTTTCGTAATATTTTATAAAAATTAGGGGACAGCTCATAAGAGTTTGATTTATCGAAAAGAGTGAGACTGAAAATCTTGGAGAGATGGAGTTGGAAGGCAATGGCGTTGCCGTTGAGAGTCAGAGAGATGATGGGGAGGCGTCTGACAGTTGCCTGAGCGGCTTCGTGGACCAAGGCAGCAAAGAGACTCACAGATACTACTTGGCTCGAACAACAGTCTTGGAGATGTTGAGAGATAGAGGCTATGATGTTCCTGACTCTGAAATCAACCTGTCTCTCCAAGAATTCCGAGCCATTCACGGCCAAGACCCCGATGTTGATCGTCTTCGTATCTCTGTTAATCATAAGTCTGACCCTTCTAAACGGGTAATTCGTTCGTGGCTTTGCTGTGTTTTTGCCTTTATCAATCTTTCTTTGGTTGCTGAGGAATGAAAAAGGAAAGACAAACAAGAATTTCATTTTTTTTCCTGTTCCTATTCCTTGAATTCTTGATAATGAAAATCTAGGGATGCTAATTCTTTTTTATGGTGTCTGTGCATGTAATTGGATTTATCTTTTTTCTTCTTTATTTGGTTTATATCTCTTATTATACTGCAGTTAACTAAAATACTATGCAATGAGTCAGAGACGCGGCTGATGCACAAATAGGCACAAAATGCCACTGTTATGCCGTCATTTAGTTGTTTACTTTCGTGCTGGTTACTGTTATCTAATGCTATCTGATGCCAACCTTTTTCTCTCATTATGAAAATTTTCTAAAATGTGAGTTGTTTTAATTGCAGATGCTGGTTGTCTTCTGTGGTCCTGTTATGGTGAAAGTTAATGTAATCCGTGGGATTGCAACTCAAATTGCTAATAAAGATACTTTAACTGGCCTGATAATAATCTTACAAAACCACATAACAAACCAGGCTTTGAAAGCAGTGGATCTTTTCCAATTTAAAGTTGAGATGTTCCAGGTATGTTTCCTGTATTAAGTATATTTTGCTTGAAGGCATTAGTTCCAGTACATTGGATAGAGAATCACTGTAATTTGATTCAGTCTTGAAGTTATTTTTTAACTAATAAAAAACAGAGCACCAGTTTCAAGATTTTTCTCCAAGTGAATGATCCACTTGTAGGTTGTGCTTTTTGTTTTTGGTTACTTCTTACCACTTATAGTGTGAACTTTTCTGGATTGCTATATTTACTCCTATGTTTGGTATAGTATCAACATGAGATTCTCAACCAAAATGATACATCTATTGAGGACAGATCCTAACTGAATTCTCTCGCTTTGATAAGTATGGAGTCAAGGCATGACTGGTTTTTCTAATTATCAGGAGGTCAAATTATTGAAAATTTGCTGATGGAGATGATCTGTTCTCGGAAGTTCTGGGGTAAAACGAGGATAGAGTGATTGTGGTAACAACATTAATTTAGGTTATAGGTCTGCATTCAAGGTGGATCACTGTTCCTGTTTATGTTTAATTGAAAGAGATTGGACAATTTAGCTGAGTGATTAGGGAGGCAATTCATTATGGAAACAATGGCAGATTCTCTGAGGAAAGTTCATAATCTTATGGTGCAGTAGTGTTATGTGCATTTGAATTGAATGAGTTGGCGCAGATTCTTTAAAGCTTGGAAATCTTCAATCTTCTGGGGAAGAAACAAATAATTTAATAAAAGAAGGGCTAGACTATATTAACTCTAAATTTTGACTTGAATTTTATGACTTTAACATCCATCCACCCATTTTCTTTCCATCCAATGGTGGAAAAAAACATTGAATTAAGAGCAGATTACAACCATTAGATTGAGAGCAAATGGATGGATGGATGTTGAAGCTACAAATTTAAGTCAAAATTTTAAGTTAATATAGCCTAACGCATACAACCTAAGCTTTCTGACAAGCCTCATAGAACTTAAGTTTAAATCTGTGTATTTTACATGTTGATTATAATTTACGAGACCATCGTGGCGTAGTGTAGTGGCAAGCGGGACCTCCTTGAAGATCAAATTTATTTGGTTAAAGAAGCTGCTCCTAGTTTGAATAACTGCAGAGTGGATAGCTTCATCTCATGCCAAAGGCCCAAACCATCTATAAATTTGGATATTTTTACCTCTGTGTTTGCATGTGTTGTGAGTCCATGTCTGTGTTTCACGTGCTTGTGGATGTCGTGTTATTTTGCCCACTTTGATGTTTCATGTGATTTATTTTGCCCCATACAGTCCGATTGTCATGCATCACAAGTGCTAAGTGCATTGGTTGTGGAAATTTTATTTATTTACATGTCCAGGTGCATTCTCTGAACACCTAATAGGTCACACAAAATTGTTATCATTAAAAGAAAACATGAGAATAAATAGCCACATCCAAGGGCCCGGGTTTCTCTGTAATATTAACAGCAACTTTCTTCTTGATTGTCTCCATCAATCGAAATTACAATCCTTTTATTGGTCTTATGTAAAACGAGCTATTAGTGGAATGAGTTTAGATACTATTATTATCACCACTATGGAATTGGATAAGAGGAAAAAATATATTAAATCCAAAATTTTGGTTGTTTTACCTCTCCTTGCTTTATAAAGCTACATTTGGTGCCAAGAATATCGCGAAAGAAGAAAATTTGGTATAATAGTTGATTGTTTTCTCATCATAGTTTTCATTTGTTTTTGTTTTCCCTGTAAATCACTACACTACCAAATAGAACATTTGTGAAAGAAGAGCTAGAGACAACTGCAGATAATTCCCATGATCATTGTCCTTGGACTTGAAAATTGTTGGTTAAGATGAACATGTAAATATTTTTGGATAGTTGCATTGGGGCAATCATAACAATAGACTATGCTGATAGTGCATATTGCTTTGTCCATCTTGTATTAACAATAATGGACATGCATTGTTTGGTGGCCTGTGTACACACCCTTACCTTTTGACCATTTTACTTGGGAACTTAGACGACCTGTATACTAGTGCTTTGTATGTTAAATAAAGAAGTTGAATCTTTACATTCATGTGCATATGCGTGTGCAAATATCTATGTCTATTATGATCCAAGTTGAATCCTTTGTTTGATCTTAAATTTAAGCATTACATTAAGAAAATTTCTATCTGTTCTATCTCCCTAATACACAAGTAAATTGGTTGTTTTCAGATCACTGACTTGCTCGTTAATATCACAAAGCATGTCTTAAAGCCAAAGCATCGAGTGCTAACTGATGAAGAGAAGCAAAGACTTCTAAAGAAGTACAATATAGAAGAAAAGCAGGTTAGTTGAATAAAATGCCTTGAAAGGGTAACTCTCTTGCTTTTTCATGTTGCTTTCCTTATTGACTCGGATGTTGACACATATATATTCCGAGCAAGTCAAAACATTTTTCCGACTCATATAATGTATGGACATCACTAAATGTAGATTTAATAACCACATTCAGCAATACAGATTTAAAAGTCTGCACTTTTAGTGTTTTGAGTGCTGGGTGAATAGGCATTTATTTTAAATGCAAACCTCAATTCTTTTCTATGTTAAGCCAATAATTTCATATTACTTTACGTGATTAATTAAAATCTCTGAACTTAATATTTTATCTCAATTTCTGTTTCAGCTTCCGGGAATGTTGAAATCCGATGCAATTGCACGATATTATGGAATTGAGAAGGGGCAGGTGGTGAAAGTAACCTACAGTGGTGAAATAACTAAATCACATGTTACTTACCGATGTGTTTGGTGATGCCTTTGATCGATTTCTTTTGTATATCTGTATTTCATGTGGCATCTCCATCCATTTTGAATCGCCTGAGCCGCTTGTAATCTTTAGCAGCCTTATTTTCATGTAAGTTGTGGATTTCTTGTTTGGTTTTCACAAGCAAAACACCCTCAGTTGCTGAAATCACATCTTGTTCGAAGTTTATTTTTTAATGCTCTGTTATTCTCTGTCGAATATTTTCCAGAATCAGGAGTCTCTGCCAGGTGAACAATAACCAACTAATGACAAATACAAGTCCTCATATTCTAACAAATTGTCGAGGCTTCATATCTTTGAAGTCTTTACTCTTTACTATGATAGAAAGTGAAAGAGGATTTGGATTCGTATTATTTTATTGTTTTTATTGTTTAGTGATTTATCAGATAAAAATTGCAAATAACCACGTATAAAAAAATTACTACAAAAACAAAATTCCAACTCATTTACTAAAATAAACTACATTTCAACCCTTAATTATTATTACTACAACAATATCCAAAACAAAAAAGAATAAAAAAAGAAAAAAAAGACATGCCTTAACATTTATGGCAGGCATATAAATTATTGATAGAGTAAATAATGTCTACCTTTGTTCAATTATTGGTGGAGTTAACTTTTGGGTTTATTGATAAAAATCTTTCTTCCCGTTTGTCAATTTTTGGGTTTATCACTTTTGAGTTTTTTAACAAAGATTTTTCCTTATTAACTGTTATATTTAATCAAATTTTACTAAGAGCAGAGGAGATGTTTGTCAATAAACGATAAAGTTGATTCTGTTTGTAGTTGACAAAGTTGGAGGTTGATGCAATTAACTCTTAGGCCCCGTTTGGTATACGGGACTGGATTGGATTATTTTATGGGATTGGATTGGACTGGGATTGGATTGGATTTGATTGGATTAACTATAATACTATTTATTGTTTGGTGTAACATGGGATAGGACTAAAATAGTCCAATCTATTATTTGGTGTAATATGGGATAGGACTAAAATAATCCAACACTATTTTGGAATGATTAGGAATTAAATTAAAAATAATGTTATAAAATATTTATTATATAGTGATAATTTAATAATTTAACATATAATTAATATATTAAAATAAAAATATATAAATTATAATTAAATAAAATTAAAAAAATAATTGAATAAAAAATATAAATTTAATTTTTTTGAATAAAATAATATAAAAAATTAGTTTAAATATATTAATCTATTGTAAATTCAGTTTTAAAAAAGAAAAAATCTCTTATTCAATGGCTTTTACTCTCTCTGTTTCTTTGAATAACTTTTCACTGGTGTTTTCATTTTTGTTTTTCAAACCACTTGGAGCTGCTCTTAGATCATTAACAAATGGAGATTTTGTTTTTCCTCTTTGTTTAAGCAGAAATTTTTCCAGTTGATCCTAGACGGAATACTTCTCCGATTTTATCACTCTTTTTTTCAGATTTTACTTTCTAACATTCCATTGATGAGACTGAGAAATTGACAAAATTCTCAAGTCAAGAGCACAAACGCAGCACAAGTTCTTAAGACACAGAAGAAAATGAAGATGTGAAGAAAATTGGTAGGATGATGAAAGAGGAGTGGAGGTGAGGTAGGTGATGAAGAAAGTGGGCAATAAATATGTGGGCCATGTTGTCTTTTTATTTTTTTTGAAAAAAACAGTCAAGCTTTTCTAGTGCTGGGACTAATAGCGGTGGGGGGAGCATGGGTTTGTATAGTCCGGTGGTGGGGGGACTAAATTTGCAATCAGTATTGTTAATCCTGTATCAAGTGTGTCTCCAAACATGGGATTAGGACAAAAATAGTCCAATCCTGTCCTAATCCCTTGTGCCAAACGTGGCCTTATAGAAATCTTGCTCTGTTTGATACACAGTAATTGAACTGAACTATTTTTATGAGATTATATTGAATTTGATTAAAATTAGTATTATTATAGAACAAATTACACAAAACCTTACTGAGCTTTGTTTTTTTTACTTTTATATATAATTTTATCGTCAATTCACAAAAAATTTCCTCGCTGTTAGTAAATTAAAGTCAGATTTAACTGTTTAAAGAATATTTTTATCTTTTTATTTATTTTTAATATTTTTTCTAAACAAATATGTTAAAAAAAATTAAAATTAAAAATATAATTATTAATTATCCTTTATAAAATTGAATTTAGATCCTCTCCTCACTTCATCTTTATTCCTCGTCTTTTTTAAAGCGTGTGATTGGATGATAATAAAATAATAGTGAAAAGTAAACATATCCTAAACACTTATTTATTATAATACTTATGTGTCATGAGATTAAAAGAAGGTGAGTACATGTTAGATGAGGAGAGGATCTGTCCTATAAAATCAAATTTTTGGATTTAAAAAAAAATTCAAATGTTTGAAAAGGAATATCCTTGCGGTTTTTTTTTTTTTTTTTTGAGTGAAAAATACTTTTGGCCTGCAATATGTTCGGGTAATCGGGTTTCAAATTTCAATTAATTAGTCATTTTTTAAAACGTTCGACGATTCCAGCGCCGATTCATTTGAAAGGATAATTTATTTACCGAGTAGCAAGGTCTCTTGAAGTCTCTAACTCAGTGAGTCAAAATCAGAAATCTGAAGATCGACATTCCTTTCTCTTTCTCAAACTCAGATTCGTTTAAAAATGAGCGACGCAGTCTCGGCAGCAGTCGATCCTCCGGCAACGGACGCCGCGAAGAGTGGAGGAAGCGACGCGTCGCGAATCTCGGAAGTGACGGCGTGGCTGGCGTCGCAGTTCGAAGCGGCCGGGAAAGAAGTTCCTGATTTCAAATACACGCCTCTAAGCGTGGGTCATTTGTACAATCTGGCGTCTCTTTCGCAAGCCAAGACACAAGCTGCCAACATCATTGCTGCCGATTTTCGCCAAAAAGCCGCCGAGTACCGATCACAAGGCAATCGTCTACTACTCTACTTGTTATAATTTCTGTTTTCGAATAGAATTTTCGTTTGATTTGTTGATTTTATCGGCTCTAGCTGCAAGGATTAGAGAGATATTAGAGAATGTGGGTTTGGCTCAAGAGAGTTTGGCATCTAATGTGGTTTCATCTGCACATGTTCTCGCTAATGTATCGAATTTGTTGAATATTAGAGACACAGAACTTAGTAGGTGGGTCTCATTTGTTGTCCATTTGCTTTCCTTTTTCTTTGTTAATTGCTTGGCTCCTTTCGTTTTCCTTTTTTTTTTTTTTGAGTTAATTGAAGGAATTTATTCAGTTTCCTTGTAGCAATGGGTGATATATCACTAAGAAAAACTGCAGTAGAGGAGAAAAGGGCTAAAGTAGAGAAAGAGTCCAAAATTCTTCTTGATTACACCCGCAAGGCAATAGCTCGATTAACCTATTTGAAAAGGTAAAACCTTAAAATTGGGTTTTTTTTTTTTTAAAAAAAAAAATTTCTAGTTTCACAATTGAGGAATCTTTATGTTACATTTGTATATATCTTTGGCTGTCTGTAGATAAAATGTGTTTTATAAGAGAGGGGTTCATGTTTTGTTTATTTTTGGCAGCATACATAAACAGTTAGAAGATGATGTAGCTCCTTGTCAAAAACAAATGGAAGATTGGAAGACAAGTTTGGCAGTAATGGCATCAAAAGAACGACAGTACTTGCAACAATACAACAACTACAAGGTGTCAACCCTTTTTTATTAATATTGTTATTGGCTCATTGCCAACGTGCCTTTATAATAACAGGCTGTTATTGTAGTTAATATTACCTCCACATGTTAAATTAATACTTATAATATGATTTGAAGAATTTGACAAAGAAATTCATTGATTACAATTATATTTATTCTGGTAGAGGCACCATTCTGAAAGCCAAGGTATTTAAAGAGTACGGTCACTTGTCAAGTGAGGAGTTAAAGCGGCTCTGAAAGTATTGGAACAGCCGATTTTTTTAGGAGCGAGAACTAGTCTCTTTGGTTAAGTTAGAAACTTTTTTGATTGTGTTACTAAGAAATTATCATATTGATTAATAGAGAAATAAGAAGTTTTGATATGCTAACCATAAAGTTCTCATGTTTTTCTGTTTTTGGTATTTCGAATTTTGGTTGAGTGAAGTGTTCACCTTTCATATCATGCCAAATACATTTCTGGATGGATTGTCACCATATGGAAGATTCCATGTTGCCCATTCAGGAAAGACAAATTTAGGTGGTCTGGATTAGACTATTAGGGGTTTATTTTAAGCTTTTTTGGAATACTTGAATTTAGGCTCGTGTCACAATCCCTGTTGAACCAAGGGACTGGTTATCAACTGGAGCTTCGTACATAATAGATGTTATCATATGGACAGTTGAGATGCTTGACCATAAATATCAGAGTAAGCTTGAATTTTGCAAATAAGAATATCCAGTGAGTTTTTGAGTAGAAAAAAGGAAAAGAAGAGGCCTAAGACATCTTTCGAAGGGCATGTGAAGAAATCATGCTTTTACTGATGTTGGTACCATGAATATTTAGAACATTGTTTCCTTTCATGATTGTTTTGATTGGACAATAGCTGATGACAGCTAGAACAAGCTTTGGAAGCAAGAGAGGATAGCCTGAAGATTGAATATGGAGTAAATGAACCGGATACACAATTTCGAATGAGATCTGTTTCGAAGATTATGTTCTCTCTAATTCTAGAAATTGCTTGTATCAGAGTCCAAGGCTAACAGATTAAGTAACAATTTTAGTTTCCTGAAAATTAAGTCGGTGGAAAATGAATTACGAAGATGAGGTTATCCAGATCATGATAGAGCTTGGGATTATAAAAAATTTTAGGATGCAAATGAAGTTAGCTGCAGAAGGTTTAGGATAGCATTCCTTTTAGTTTTCTTTAGATTTTCAAGATAAAACAGGATTTTCCACCCACGAAACCTGATTCATCATGATGAATATGGTAGATCACTTTTTGGGAGATGATGTTTGGAGTATTAGCTGTGGCTGGTAGATCTTATACCTGAAGGATAATTTTTGTTAACCTTGGATAAGTGATGTAGCTATATTAGTTTCTTGAGTTTCTCTGTGCTCCTTATCGATTCAGCTGAGCTTGTTTGATTAATTGAAATTTGAAAGTAGTTTGTGAAATGCGACCTCTGCCTCTTTTATCTATTTATTTTTTCTCACACTCAAAGAGCTCTAAAAGGGATCAGTTATTACAAATTTAAAAGACTTTGGGTTTAGATCTAGGATGTAAAATTTCACTGAGGCGCATGCACTTGGATTTAAAATTTCCCTGGGTTTCTCAGTGTTTGAGAGGTGGATTCCAGCGTGGCTTTTAGTAATTTGTGAATCTGGCGCTTTTAATAAATTATCAGAGCCTTATCAAAACCTGTGAAGATGAGCTGTAGAAAGTTGAACCTAATGGTTGAGAGAGGGCAATATAGCTACTAGAAGACAATTTCTTGTTAAATTCACACCCTGTCTTCTTCACTTTTTATGTTTTTGGTTGCGTCTTTGTTTGAATTTTCTAAGGTTTTACACAATTTATGAATATGAGGCGTAAAATATGGAATTAACAAAACAAGTAAAACTTATATGTGTACACAATTTCTATTTTCAAGAATTACATTGGAGGCACTGTCAGACTAAAAACATTTCATGAGTGGACGCTCAGTTTTTGTTTCTGCTCTGCAGACTGCAATAGTGTCGGTTCATATTAAATAGAACTTAAATATCTTCTGTTCTTTTGTTGCATGAAGCTTCAACCGTACATCTTCTATTATCTTATTAAGACCTGAGTGGACAATCAGCTGATTAAGTTTATAATCTACATTCTTTTAATTTTGGCGTTTAATCTACAATAATAACTTTTCTGTACAGGCATTACTGAATCGTGTGGGTTACACCCCTGAAATTAGCCATGGGGTGTTAGTTGAAATGGCCGAGTATAGGAAGGAATTGGAGAAGAAGACAAAGCCCATCCTGGATACATTACGAAGCTACCAAGACTTGCCCCCGGTAATTTGGTTGACGCAGCATAATTATCATACTTGGTAGTTTTTATTTTTCGGTGAAAAGTGATTCAGATTTTTTCTGTTTGTGCAGGATAAAGCTTTGGCTGCTTTAGCAATTGAGGACAAAAAAAGGCAATACGCTGCTGCCGAGAAATATCTTGAAGATGTATTGCATTCAGCCCTTGCCACCAATGATTGATGCATCGTCCGAGACTTGAATCGACTCTTATTTCTCGGTACATTATTTCTTTTTGTATGCTTAGATTTCTTGTTTGTGAATGACTGTAGGAAGGGATGAGTTTGTTGGGATGATGAAATGCTAAAATGAATTTACTACTATTGTGCTGGTACATGGCAACAAAATTTTTATAAGAATTCTTATTATGGTGTATACATATTTGGGGATATGACTTGAATACACGATCTTATTGGGATGGGTGTTAGGAGGAGTTTCATGGGATATACTTGGATAGGTGACTCTGATATGTTTGTACACTTGATGCTTAATGGCATTTTTATGTGTTTGTGAGAAGTGGTATATATATTGGTGGATAGCTTTACAACCCAAAAACTAGCCTATTGGTTGTGGCCCTGCTTTATATTTTTCCATTACGAGATTCATCATATCTTTCTACTAACTTCACATGTGTGTTCTTTAACAAACTCGTTTTAAAGGAATTTGAAAATTTTGAATTCATGATTGAAAAAAAGTCATTAATCATTATCATTATATTATTTAGATTAAATTTTTTAAAAATAAGATTAGAAAAAACACAAAAGAAGATGAAGGTGGTCTCCATCAAAGGAAGCTAGCATAATTTAGGTGGCCTCTATTGTTGGAGGCCATAATCGCCTCTCCCAAACAACAGCCTTCTTCGCCGGCTGTAACAAATGCAAGAGTTTAATAAAAGGCAACTGGGTAAATGGTCGATATTTAATAGGAAGGGAACAAAAAACTTGAGCGATAAATATTTACATAAAAATAATATAAAGTAAAAATTGAAGTAATTAAGAAAGTTAATTGAGGGCCTGTTTTTGCAAGTAGATGCGTTTTCTATTTTTATCAACAATAAAATTACAACACATGTCCTCTAATTATCACTTTATTATTTTAATTGAAATTTTTATTCAAATTAATATATATTACTTTATTATTTTCATATAATATTTTTACTTTCAGATTAATTTTCTTTGAAGTTATAATAAGAAAAATTTATATCATAACATGTGAAATGGATTTTTGTATCACAAATATATATATATATATATATATATATATATATATATTGTTTACTCCAATTAAAGTTATAAAGATCATATTCTAGTTAGAAGAGTTTTTAAAATGTGTAAACTAAACATGTTCAAAATTATTGTCCCTCAATTAACTATATATATATATATATATATTGTTTACTCCAATTAAAGTTATAAAGATCATATTCTAGTTAGAAGAGTTTTTAAAATGTGTAAACTAAACATGTTCAAAATTTTTGTCCCTCAATTAACTTTCTTAAATGTAAACTAAACATGCTCAAAAGTGCTATGCTATCCCTGAAAACTCTTTTAAAATACACAATTCAAACGGTTACAAAAAATTCAAGCTTCAACTTCTATTCTTCTATTGTCGCTAACCAAAAGCAAAAGTTATCCCACAAAACTGCTGAATAAAGTTTATTTTAAAACCAATTATTGGATAGCTACATGAGATTTGGCAATCGACTTTACCGACATTTCACAATGACCTATGGTGACTAGTGATAATAAAACTGAGAATTATATTACACAGTCTGATTGTTGATTACAATTGGACACCTATTTATAGATGGAAATACTAATATAATAATATACATGGAAATACTATAATAATATAATATAGTAACTACACTATATATATATATATATATATTAACATCCCCCCACAAACTCAAGATGGTAAGATAGAAACAAGCTTGAGTTTGGAAATCAAATCGCGAAAACGTCCAGGATAAAGAGCTTTGGTGAAGATATCAGCAGGCTGATTAATGGAGGAGACAGAAAGGAGCTTAACAGTACCTTGAGTGACATGCTGGCGAACAAAGTGACAATCAATTTCAATATGTTTAGTACGTTCATGAAAAACATCATTGTGAGTGATCTGAATAGCACTACGATTGTCATAGTGGAGAGGAGTAGCAGTGGACTGTTTGACTCCCAGATCACCAAGTAACCAACGTAACCAGAGAAGTTCTTGAGTAGCATCAGCAATTGCACGATATTCAGCCTCAGTACTAGAACGTGCAGTAACAGTTTGCTTCTTACTACGCTAGGAAATGAGAGAGTCTCCAAGAAAGAAACAGAATCCAGTAGTAGATCGTCGATCAGTAGGATCACCGGCCCAGTCAGCATATGAGTACGCTTGTAAATCTAGAGATGAGTGAGCAGAGAAATGAAGACCATGAAACATAGTGCCTTTGAGATACCGGAGAATATGAAGAACAGCTGCAAAATGAGTGGAGTGCGGAGCGGTCATGAACTGACTGACCACATGTACAGCATATGCAATATCCGGTCTAGTCACTGTTAAATAAACAAGACTACCAACAAGTTGACGATAAAGAGTAGGATCACAGAGCGGTGTACCCTCCAAGGGTGTTAGTTTGACATTGGCCTCCAAGGGATTTGTAGTAGTCTTACTATCAGTCAAACCTGCTCGAGCAAGGAGATCAGAGACATATTTGGCTTGAGAAAGATAAAAACCATTAGAATCAGAAGAAACTTCAAGTCCAAGAAAAAAACTAAGATGTCCAAGATCTTTCATTTCAAAGTGTTGCCGAAGAAAGTCTTTGAGATCAGAAATACCAGTAATGTCATCTCCTGTGATAATTATGTCATCCACATAAAGTAACAAGAAAATGCAACCATGATCAGTCTTGCGGATAAATAATGCAGAATCATAAGAGCTAGAGAGAAAACCAAATTGCTGGATTGTAGTGGAAAATTTGGCAAACCAGGCCCGAGGGGCTTGTTTGAGGCCATATAATGCACGTCGAAGTCGGCACACCTTATTTGGAGGAGAATCATACCCTGGGGGAGGTTTCATGTAAACTTCTTCAGTAAGGTCACCATTAAGAAATGCATTTTTCACATCCATCTGAAATAAGTTCTATCGCCGAACTGCAGCAACAGCTAGTAAGCTGCGAACAGATGTAAGTCTAGCAACTGGTGCGAATGTTTCTTCATAATCAATCCCATACTCCTGTGTAAAGCCTTTTGCAACAAGGCGGGCTTTATGTCGTTCAACGGAGCCATTAGACTTAGTTTTGATCTTATATACCCATTTGCATCCCACTGCAGTCTTATTTGAAGGAAGATCAACCATATCCCAAGTATGAGTTTTGTCAAGAGCCTGTAATTCTTCTGCCATAGCTTGCTGCCAAACAGGATTAGAGCTGACCTCCTTATATGATTGAGGCTCATGCAAGGAAATAATAGTAGAGAAGCAATGAAAATCTCGAAGTTTAACAGATGGTGTTCTTACCCGATTAGATTGACGAACATGAGGGACAGAATGATGGGAAGACTCTGGTACAGGATCAGCAAGCGGTTCAGATAACTCGGGAGTTGGCAGAGTACAATCAGGAGCACTTGTTTGAGTCTCATGGGATGTATCTGGGTCAATGTCATCTGGGAATAAGGGAATAGTGGGATCGATGAAAAAATTTAAAGATGCATTATGTGAAACATGAAATTTTGACATAGTAGAAAACATTTTATGCTCCCAAAAAACAACATGACGAGATATGCGAAGACGATTCGAAATGGGATCCCAGCATCGATAACCTTTGTGTTCAATACCATAGCCAAGAAAACAGCACAAACGAGACCGGGGTTCTAACTTGGTATGCTCATGAGGTTGAAGGAGAACGAAACAGGAACATCCAAAAACTTTAAGATTTTGATAAGTTGGTGGAGTACCGTAAAGACGTTCATAAGGAGTCTGATTATCGATGACAGGAGAGGGAACTCGATTGATAGTATATACTGCAGTTAATGCAGCTTCCCCCTAAAAACGTTCAGGACATGCGGAAGAGATAAGAAGGGCACAAACAGTTTCAAGAATGTGTCTATGTTTGCGTTCTGCACGTCCATTTTGTTGGGACGTCCCTGGGCATGACCTATCACAAATGGTGCCATTCTGATGCAGGAAATTTAAAAAAGATGCATCCTTATATTCCATAGCATTATCAGTACGAAAATTTTTGATAGTTTTCAAGAACTGAGTTTTAATCATATTAGCAAAGTCAAAGTAAGTTTTAGATAACTCAGATCTACTATGCAAAAGATAAAGCCATGTATATCGAGAATAATCATCCACAAATATAACAAAATATTTGGATCCCCTCACGGTAGTGGTGGGTAAGGGTCCCCAAATATCATAATGGATCAAATCAAAAGGTGCATGTGAAGTTGAATCACTGTTATTGAAAGACAGAGCATGTTGTTTTGCTAATTGACAAGAAATACAATCAAAATGTTCATCTGTGACAGAACCCAAGTGTCCACTAGATATTAGAGAGCGCAAACGACTAAAGGAAACATAACCTAACCGTGAGTGCCAAAGACTCAATGAGGACAATACAGAAGTAGCAGATTGATGTGGGGAAAGGTCCTGAGAGGGCAGATGAAGACTAATAAGCTCAAACAAGCGTCCAACTTTACGGCCTATCCCAAGTGTCCAACTTTACGGCCTATCCCAAGTGTCTTTCCCGTTTGCGGGTCCTGCACACGACAACCAGAAGAGGAAAAAAGAACATCAAGACCAAGATCACATAATTGACCCACAGAAAGAAGATTTAATGTAAGTTGAGGAATGAAATAAGCATTAGACAATAAGAGATTATTGGTAGAAATGTGACCAACAGTCTGAACATTCATCGACGAGCCATCGGCAGTATAAATGACAGGTAACGAGGGATTAGATGATTTTGTAAAAAATAAAGAAGGATCAGAAGTCATATGATTACAACAAGCAGAATCAAAGTACCAAGAATGAGTACCTGCAGATACTGATGAAGCAGAAATGGAGGAATTACCAGACTTTGAGAGAATTTGATGCACCATGGATTCAAGATCATGAATGGAAAATGAAGATGGTTCTGGATCATGATCAGCAGTACCGTGTGTGTTAGCAGCAGTGGCAGCAGAGAATTGTTGACTGTTTTTGAAGTTCTTGAAAGGAACACCTTTGGGTTTGGTAGAAACACCCCTTTTATCAGGATTGCTGGGACAATCATCAATATAATGGCCTGGTCCAAGCTTATGACAATGTTTACAACGTCTGGTGGGACAATGCAGAACTGAATGTCCTGGCTCTTGACAATATCGACAAAAGAGTTTCTGTTTGAATGACTGCTTAGAGTGTGTAACTAAAGCAGCATCCGTGTGTTGACTCTGAAGTGTGGCAAGACGAGTCTCCTCAGAAATTAGCTCAGAAACAGCTTGCTCAAGAGTAGGCAGGGGATGTCGATGAAGGAGAGATGCACGAGTAGGCTCAAATGTGTCATGTAGAGCCATAAGGAACTGTATCAAGTGCTGCTGATCTTTGTAAGTTGTGAACTTAATAGCATCTGTAGTATCCGTCCAAGTAGGCTCCGAAAGGGCTAGTTGATCCCAGATAAACTGCATTTTAGAGTGGAAGTCGGCAATAGACTGACCAGGTTCCTGTCGCAGTTGATGAATAGTGCGTAATAATTGATACTGATGAGAAAGATCAGAGGCAGTGTACCTTGTAGCTAAGAAGTCCCAAAGAGATGTGGCGGTTTCAAATCGACCAAACTGGAGATTGATAGATTGAACCGAGGTATTACGAAACCAGGTAATAATTTGATGATGTTTGCTATCCCAATCATCAAGACGCTCAAAAAATTTGGCATCAGTCTCAGTGGCATCAGTCTCAGTGGTTGTTCGAACGGGTTTTGGAATATCTCCAGTGACATAACGCCATAATTTTCGTCCTTTAAGAAAACTCTGCATTGCTTGAGCCCATAAAATATAATTGGGTCCATCTAAAATAACTTGAATAGGCTGAGACACATCCATTTTTCAGGAATTTTTCATAAATAATGAAAAATAGCCAAGTAATGTGGAAATAATAAAATAAGGGAATAATCAAGCAATGTAGGAAATTATAGGGGTTGATGCGGTAAGAAACCAAATCAGGGCAGTACCGTAATTAATCAGTTGTTAAAGGGTTGAGACTGTAATTTGCCGTCAAGGGGCTGAGACTATAATTTGCCGACTGAAGTGGTGGAATGGCCAACAGCAGTCTCAGCGGCGGTGGTGGAGGCACGGGGAAGGAGGGCGACCTCAAAGAAGACCAGATCCAGGAAGCTCGTCGGCCGGTGAGTCTGAAAGTGCCGGCGGTGAGGAACAAATCGCCGGAGAACGGCGGGATCGGGCGAAGAAAGGGAGAGCGACGCGGCCCTAGTGAACACCGCTCGTGGAGCTTCTGCGGTGGTCCGATGGCGGAGTTTTTGGTGGTTGATGAGTGCAGCAATAACGAACAGTGCCAGATCGGATCTGTGAATGAGATCTGGAAGAGAGATCGCTGGAAAAAAAATATTAGAATTTAGATTACCATAGCTCTGATACCATGATAATAAAACTGAGAATTATATTACACAGTCTGATTGTTGGTTACAATTGGAAACCTATTTATAGATGGAAATACTAATATAATAATATACATGGAAATACTATAATAATATAATATCGTAACTACACTATATATATATTAACAACTAGGATTGATTGTTAACTTTAACTAGTTGAATAAAAAAAATTTAAAAAAAGAAAAGAAAAAGAAAACTTGGATTCCAACCCTCCATCTTAGATGGACGATTGGGGAATCTATTAAAAAAAATAAAATAAAAAATAGTAAGAAAAGGAAAAAAATAATTTTGATTTCCACTATTTATATTTGAGATGGACGGTGGAGATTCATTTTTTTTAAAAAAAAATTTAACTTTTTTTTTAAAAAGGGTGAAAATTGGATCACCATCCCATCTTGGATCTCCATAGAGATTGTCTCCAAGCTCTCCATAAGATCTCCATCAATGGAGTTCGATCCCTCTACCATCGCTCCATTATCACTAACGATGGAGATAAGAGCTCCATCGCCAACGATGGATATCCTTGTCCATCTCAACGAGTTATGAAGAGATTCTCATCGTGGAGATCCATATCTATATCAATGGATATGGAGATTTAGGATCTCTTTGACACCATTTTTTTGAAACTTTTTGTTTTCGTTTTTTGATCTTCATCGTCCATTTTTGTAGAGATACATCTATAATTTTTTTTTTTTTATATAAAAAAATCTCTCTTCTTTTGTATATTTACCGTTCATGTTTGAGATGGATAGTGGAGATTCGTCTATCAATTTTTTTAATTTTAATTTCTTAAAATATTTTATTTTAATTTTTATTCCAATAGCATTTTGTCTTTTCAACGGTCAAACTTGATTAACGCTAACTTTAACGCATTTTGACAAATAATAGGGGAGGTCATTATCAAAGTTTGATAAAGTCATTTAAGAGTGTAGATATTGGCAAACCTCATGTAGCTGTCCAATAATTTGTACTTTAATTTGTTTAGAGCATTTTAAAATTATCTTATATTTTTAAAAATTGTATAGAATAAAATAGTGTAAATTATTTTAATAAAAAATTTGCATATGATTATAAATTAACAAATAAGTTTATATTTTAAATAAATAATATTAAAATAATTTCACTTTATAAAATTTTTTTTTAATCAAAATGCAATTATCTTCCAAAGAAAGCGGCTATGTGTAGAGGTAAAGTCTTTACAAAGGTTTGATTAGGGACATGAAAGGAAGAAAATATTGGTATTAGTAACGATATCGGTCTTCCAAATTTATAGATATATCGGGGATAATATCGATATCGATGGATAATATCGATATCGATAGATACTCTGTTAAATGTTTTTTAAAAAATATAGATATTTGCACCTAAATTAAAGAATATTTTGTAGAATTTTAGAAAAATCTTAAACACGTAATTATATATCAAATGAATCATATTTTGATAGTAAATTAATATAGTTATAAACTTATGTCATGAATTATAACATCAATAGAATCTATATATAATTTTTAAAATTAAGTATTTAATAGAATAATATGTTGTTTCGCATTTATAATATTATATACAATATAAAGAAATTACATATCAAATAAACAAAATTATTATAAAACTCATTTTACAAAGCATGTAAATCAACAAAAGTTCCTAACCCCATCAAAAGCACCACAAAATACTGACAATAAATTACTTCTGGTTACAATCCAAAATCTCCACAAAAAACTGCAGTCTAAAATCTAAATTAACTAAAAATCTAATAAATTGCAAAATGCAATTTGAATAATGTAATGAAAGAATTACCGATGGCTGCTGCTGCTTGGACTCGTGCGTGGTCGGAATAGAAGTCAGAGCTCATACGGCTACCCGAACAGAGTTGGAGGACTCATGCGATGACCGAAATAGTGTTGGGGACTCGTGTGGCGGCCCAAATAGAGGTAGAGGACTCGTGCGGCAGCTGGAACAGAGGTAGAGACTCGTACGACGACTAGATCAGAGGTGGAGACTCGTGCGACGGCTGGAACAAAGGTGAGAAACGCAAAGTGGACCACCAAGAGAAGAGGCGCACAATGAAGCGGACACATACCATATTAGATTTTTTTTTTTTAATTAAGACCATATAAGATTCAGATGAGAGATGCTGTGGTTTTTCTTATTTTTATTTTATATATATGGTGCATTTATATACATATATTTTATATAGGTCAGATTCATACAATATTAAAATAATAAATAATTGAGAACGATTCTCTCCATAAAAAAAAAAAAATGTAATTATTGTTTTTTTAGACTGTTTTTAACTTTTGCGAGACATATTTTTCTTTTATTTGAAATATGTAGGATATATTTTACACATTCACTTTTTGCCTCTTTGTCCAACTTTCTACTTTAATAATTATACTATTGACTATCATCTTAGAAGTTTTAATAAATTTGGTAATGCCTCCTCTAAAATAATTTTTAATATATATTATTTGAACAATAATTTTAAGTGTTTAAGATTAACAAAAATATTTTAATAATTTACAAAATATTCATGGATTTTTAAGGTAAAATCATAAAATTTCGTGATTATCGAAATATTTTGTGGATATTTCGAACATATCCGGGTATTCTGTAAGATATTGGATATTTGTCTGTTTCGATATTAGTCCCTCCAAAATACAAAAATATTGGTAAATATTTCGATATATCTATCGATTTTAAGTTCCCTAGAGATATTCTAATTTTTTTGATAGGTCCAACCGTTCCTATGAGTCATGTCCAGAACCAGCTTGGGCAACTCGCTGACATTTAGCTTGTTTTATATGAAATAAAATAATAGTATTGAATTTTATTTTTAGGACAAATTGCAATGAAATATCATAAATTTGGTCACATTATAAATCAATAGCATTTTTGCCAAAATGATAAATTAGTACTCTTGACTAAACAGTTAATGTTAATCACTAGAGGTATTTATACTTTTTATGTCAAAAGGGTATTATGGTTTTTTTACCTTTAAAGAAAATGAAACAATAAAAATCTTAAGCAAATAAATTTAAAAATAGAAATCTCAAGAAAATCAAGAACAAAAAATTAAAAATTTCAATATTATCAAGAATATTATTAATCTCCTCCCAAATCATTCACAACAAATAACGAAAGAACCCAACAATCCCTAAGGTAAATAAATGAGACTATGATCGCCATTAAGTGAGACCTCAAGTCTCCCTTTAAGATCTCCCTTAAGGAGACACACTGGATCTCTAAAACAGATCTCCATTAGAGTATTTCACATCCTATAATAAATTTTTAAAAGATTATTTTTTATTATTTAATTGAACGTAAAATTTATTATTAGAATTAGTAAAATATATTATTTAGGGGTAATAGTTAACTCAAATATTTAACTAGTCAACAGTTAATTCTAACGGTTAACCGGTTGGTTTAGGTACTAATATATTATTTTGAGTAAAATAAAATCTAATTACAATTTAACCAAATATTAAGGTCTTCCTTGTAATTTTCCCTTTATTTAATTATTTTTATGTCTGATCTTTGCCCTTTAAGGGGCTGTTTATTTTTTCAATTTATAATTTAATAGGTCTTATTGGACCACTAAGCAGTTTTTTTTTTTTTTTTAAATAATCAAACAATTTAAAAAAATTAAAAATTAACTTTATATATATCAGTCTCAACTCTTAAGATAAAAATTATTTTTTAATATAATTATTTATTATATTACATCCTAAATACAATCTTATTAATATATACATAAAAATACTTTAGGATTTATTAAATTATTTAATTTTAATTATTTGTATCATAACAAAAAAACAATATATATATAATAATAATAATAATAATAATAATGAATAGTAATAAGGATATAAATGTTAAATTATCTATTTTCAGACATTTTTATTTTTAAACACAAACATGTTGACACCATTATTAAGTGGTTTAAAACAAATATATATATATATATATATATATATATATATATATATATATTTCAGGTTTTAAATTTTAATTATCATTCTGTTTTCAATAAAATTAAGGATCATTCAGTATTCAAACAAAAAAACAAACGACCCCTAAATCTATCAAGCACTCTGAGCTCACAGGCTTACTTATGGTTTAATTTAACACCTTTATGTTTGATAGTAGTGCCTGTGGACCACTGGATGATATGGTGAGGCTGACACTGGATAGACTATTTTGCAGAGAATTATTTTTCATTATTTCGTAATATTTATATTTTTCTCTCTTCATTTAAAGCTTTTATTATTATTATTAGAGATATTATTAAAATCTCCTAATAATTTGATGCATTCATCGAAATCCCCCCCTCTAGTTTTATTTATGGACAAAATTCCTTCCGTAATTTTATTTTATAGTTAATTTTTCTTCTGCCGTCAGTTTTAATTACCAAAATATCCTTAATCATTAACTTTTCTGTTAGGGATATTATTAAAGTCCCCTTTTACTTTAGTATATTAGTCAAAATCTCCTTTGTCGTTTTATTTTATATTCAATTGCGCCCCTACTGTCAGTTTTAATTACTAGCATACCTTTAAATATTAACTTTTTTATTACAAAATTTAGGACACCAATGGTATAAAGATAAATTTATATATATATTAAATTAAAATATTTTAATTTAATATATCAATAAATCTCAACACTCCATCATATGATGGACGGTAGAGCTCAAATATAAAATATTAAAAAATTTAAAAAATTTAAAAATTTTACAATCTATAGAGATGGACGATGGAGGTTCATCTTTTTATTTTTTATTTTTTATTTTTTTCTTAATTTTTTTTAAAATTTTTTATGTATTTTTTTAAATTTTTTTGTGTGTTTATGATCTCTACCGTCCATCTATGGAGATGGACGGTAGAGATCCATCTTTTAATGTTTTATGTATTTTTTTTAAAAAAGTTTGTGTTTATGATCTCTACCGTCTATCTATGGAGATGAACGGTGAAGATCCATCTTTTTATTTTTTTTTAATATTTTATATTTGATCTCTATCGTCTATCATATTATGGACGGTAGAAATTTATTAATATTGTGAAAAATATTTTAATTTAATATATATATATATATATACCCCCTTAATTTTTTAAAATTTTTAATAAAAAAGTACTTAATTTTTTTAATTTTTAGTTTTATAATTTTAATAATTAATATTATTTATTTTAACTAGGGATATTTTTATCATTTTAGGTAAAAAATTTGGTTAAACTTTTATTTTTAATCAATTCAAGTAAATGAGGGTAGTAATATATAATTAAGACTAAACTCACGATTTTATTGTAATATGACTAAATATCAGGGTACTCTATTACAATTAGCTCTAAATAAAACTAGGGCGAGATTTTAACTAATACATCAAAGTAGAGAGAAATTTTAATAATATTTTTAACAGAAAAATTAATAGTTAATAATATTTTAATAATTAAAATTAATATAAAATAAAATTATTAGCGGAAGTTTAGTTATAAATAAATCTACTGAGAAATGTTTTTGACGCATATATCGAGTTATAAGGATATTTTAATAAAATAATTTGAGTTTAACTAGAGTTTGTCGTGGAGGAAGACCGCACACACAACACGAAGCTTGACCGCCTTACCTTTACCAAATCTTCTTAGCTTCAAACAACTTGGGCTGAAAATGCTTCTATCACTCTTCCCTCTGTTCTATGGTAAGTTGTCCACTTTCTGTTTCCTATAATCTCTAGTTTGTGCTTGGAATTGATTTCTGATGGGTTGATAATTTTTTTATATTTATTTTGGACTCAGATTGTGTTTTAAGGAATTTGTGGTGACCCTGTTCATATTTTGGGAAGATACTTGAAATCCTTGTAGGAAATCCATGGATACTTTACTTAAAACGCATAATAAGCTTGAATTCTCGCCCCAACTTCATGGGGCTTCAGATAAATCGAGTAATTTAAGCTCTTCAAAGATTCAAAACAGGGAGCTTAGGTTTGGTTTGAAAAAGTCTAATTTAAAGAGGGGTAGGGATGTTTGTCTTAAGGCCAGTAGGAGTGCTCTTTTGGAACTAGTTCCAGAAACAAAAAAGGAAAATCTTGAGTTTGAGCTTCCCATGTATGACCCAACAAAGGGCATTGTTGTGGATCTAGCAGTTGTAGGTGGTGGCCCAGCTGGGCTCGCTGTTGCGCAGCAAGTATCTGAGGCGGGGCTTTCTGTTTGTTCTATTGACCCCTCACCCCAATTGATTTGGCCTAATAATTATGGTGTTTGGGTGGATGAGTTTGAGGCCATGGATTTGCTTGATTGCCTTGACACTACCTGGTCTGGTGCTGTTGTTTACACTGACGATAAAACAAAGAAGGATCTTGATAGACCTTATGGAAGGGTTAATAGGAAGCAGCTGAAGTCAAAAATGCTGCAAAAGTGCATATCCAATGGTGTTAAGTTTCACCAAGCTAAAGTTATAAAGGTTATTCATGAAGAGAGTAAATCTTTGTTGATCTGCAATGACGGTGTTACTATTCAAGCTGCTGTGGTTCTTGATGCTACAGGGTTCTCAAGGTGCCTTGTTCAATATGATAAACCCTATAATCCTGGTTACCAAGTGGCATATGGAATTTTGGCTGAGGTGGAAGAGCATCCATTTGATGTAGATAAGATGCTTTTTATGGACTGGCGAGATTCACATCTGACCAACAATGTGGAGCTTAAAGAGAGAAATAGTAGAATTCCCACATTTCTCTATGCAATGCCCTTTTCATCAAACAGAATATTTCTCGAAGAAACTTCACTAGTAGCACGGCCTGGAGTGCCCATGAAAGATATCCAGGAAAGAATGGTGGCTAGATTAAGGCATTTAGGCATAAAAGTTAAAAGCATTGAAGAGGATGAGCATTGTGTCATTCCAATGGGTGGACCACTCCCGGTGCTTCCTCAAAGAGTTGTCGGCATAGGTGGTACTGCTGGAATGGTTCACCCGTCAACTGGGTATATGGTAGCAAGGACTTTAGCAGCCGCTCCTATTGTTGCAAATTCTATAGTTCGATGCCTTGGTTCTGAGAGAAGCCTTTCAGGAGATGATTTATCTGCAGAAGTTTGGAAAGATTTATGGCCCATACAGAGGAGGAGACAACGTGAATTCTTCTGTTTTGGTATGGATGTCCTGCTCAAGCTTGACTTACAAGGCACTAGAAGGTTTTTTAATGCGTTTTTTGATCTGGAACCTCATTATTGGCATGGATTCTTGTCATCAAGATTGTTTCTTCCTGAGCTTCTGTTTTTTGGGTTGTCTCTATTCTCTTGTGCTTCTAATGCTTCTAGGATAGAGATCATGACGAAGGGAACTGTTCCTTTAGTTAAAATGATAAACAACTTGGTACAGGATGGAGACTAAGTTGACTGGGATATCCATTGTTCATATGCTTAATGGTGTTGATGGATCTGCATCTGAAAGTTTACTTGCAATTGCCGTAATTGTCAATATAACTTTTTGAATTAGTTTCTATGTTTATACATTATAAACACATATGATTCACAACTTATGGTAATTGATTCAAATTTAATGGATAGTCTATGTATGCATACAAGCATAAGTTCATGATCATCTTGGATTTATCCATACTTTTGATTCATTTCTTCATTTATTAACTTCTTTGTTTAGTGAGTTGGAAAACTATGTTACTGTTGTTGGAAATCAGATATTAAAATTAGTAAGTGTACAGGAGAACAGATTTACAGCTGAACCAATTCTTTTCTTCATATAACAAGGATGCGTTCTAATGGATACTATTGCAATTCTGAAAAAAGATTCTAGATAATAATCAAATATTTTGCAATACAACAATTTTATTTCAATATTTTCATTTCAAATGTGATGATTTATTTGTAATAAATTCATCATTTATTAGGGGGTGTGAATCGGATCACATTAATTGGATTTTGTAGAATTCAATTCCAATCCAGCTGAGCTAACAATATTATGAAATTACAATATAAATATAATGATGATTATAACTATTTTTTTTTTTCCTTATCAAAGGATCATAAAAACTATTATCAACTGCTTTTAACATTATAATTAAATAATTTATAATCTAATTTAAATTTAAATTAATTGACAAATGTTTAGATAAGTTCTAACAAGTCTTTGTGGGATATTATATTATAAAAGAAACAAGCTTTTAATGTGGGATATTATAATAGAAATGAAACAAGCTTTTAAATAACAATAAACGTTAAATTGGAAAAAAAAAAAGAGGAGGCAAACTCTTCAATTATAAATTAAGCAAACAAAAGGTAAACTCTTAATTAATAATAAACGTTTAAGTGGGAAAAAAAAAAGAGAAAAAATATATTGAGTTAATAGAAAATAGTATGTGTAATTATAGTAAAAGTTATAGCTGACTGTAATATTACTTGAACTCTGGACATGTTTGTGCAATTTTTTCATGACTATAATTTTTTCACTAATACCTTTTCCTCTCTATTAAGTTATGAATTCGCATTTTCTCACAATAAAAAAGAGTATGGCTATAATAACGACTATTCATATTCTTCACTAATTTTACTAAAGTAATTCTAATTAGTTAACAAATTCTATTTCATAACTATATTGTTTTCATTAATACTTTTTTCTCCATATTCTATCATTTCTGCTTATGGTTATGTACAAAATATTCTGTTATAAATTACATTTCCTTACTAAAAGTTTGGATATAGTCAGAGTCATTCATATCTCTCATTAATATCACCAAAGTGATTCCAAATAGCTCTCACTAATTTCACCAAAGTAGATTCAAATTAGTAAGTAAAGTTTATTTGGTGACCCTTCCCACTATTTTTTATATTTTTTTTGCTTATGTTTAAATTAATATTTTTTTCACTAAAAATATAAATATAATGACGACAATTTACGTCTCTCAGTATTTTAACAAAAGTGCTTGCAATTAGTCATCAAAATCTATTTCATGACTACGTTTTTTCAAATACCCTTTTCACCATATTTTATGATTTTTGCTTATGATTTGAGTTGGAACATATTTAATTACAAATTCACAGTAACCAGTATTCACGTGACTCCTTACTAATTTTATCATAGTAATTCCAGTTTGTCAGAAAAATATATTTATGATAGATTCACCATTAACAAAACATTTTCAATCCGAATATATTTGTTTCTACAAACAGAATACCTCGATTGATTATGTAAAATTGGATTATATCCTTCATCAAATTCAAATGTAACATTACTAGTAAAATGAAAATAAGAAAATTTAAATAATTTCATGATATGAAACTCGTCCAATTACTTTTGATTATAAACGCAGGGCAAAAAGTTACTTAAATCTTAGTAGGAGGAAAATCATCATTAACTAGAATAAATGTTTAAAAATGAATAATCTTTATTTTTGTTTTATTAACTTCTTTTTAAAAATACCACCGTCCAATGTGGTTCGGTGGTAAAGGCGCTCATTCAGCCTGACAATATTTCAGGTTATAGTCGCCAGCACCGTAAATGGTATGTAAAAAAAAAAAAAAAAAAATTCTTTTTAAAAATTTCGTTTTAAAATTAAAATTTCATATGTACTGATATAATTCATGTAGCTTTCCACACTTAACCAAGTAACACATGTCATGTAAAGATGACACATCTTGGACACTTGTCCAAATGAGAACTTCCATGGTCTTAGAATTTGCCTTGTGCCAATACATAGGAGTTTTACTTGGATTATTTTATAACCATCTCTGTATACAATGACCTGTAATCAATTACTATAAGAAAATGTACTTATGGAGACAAAAAAAAAAAAAAAAAAAAAAAAAAAAAAAAAAAAATATATATATATATATATATATATATTACTGAAAAAGAAAAATCTGTCACAATATTAATATTGTGACAAAAAAAGTATTGTAGGGTAAAAAGAAAGTCGATTAAAATGCGCAGCGGAAGTTTTTGGGGTTTTAAAATTTTTCTTTTTCTTTTGAAAACACTTTTCAAGATGAAACGATTTGTACATATACGAATAGGAATTAGTAATCACCTTTATAGACTTTCTTGATTGTTTGATTCCTTTTGTCACCACCAAATCTTTCGATCTATGACCCGTGGTCTGGCAACGCGCATGTGGGCATATCACAGATGTAGAGATGGAGATCCCGAGCAAGCCGAAAAGACAACTTCTTTGTCTCTTGGTATGGCCGGTAGAACATCGGCACAAGGAAGAAGAGAACGTTTCTCTTTTTCTCTCTTCTTCTTGTGTTTGCCTCTCACTTTAGCTTGCCTAAGGTTTGCACACTTTTCTTTTTTTGATATAAAGAGTCTTATATATCAGTATTTAGGGGTTCTGGTTTGACCAGGTCAAATAAAATTCTAAATTCTATTTAATTTTGATCGCCTTTAGAGTTTGAACTCTTGACCTCTAGGTACTTTAAATAATCTTATTATTTAATCCCTCTTTTTTATTAGTTAATGTTCGAACTTGCAACCTCCTATTTAATAATTAAAATAATTAATAATTTTAAATTATTAATATTTATTTAATTATTAAATCATTAATTAAATAATCATATTATTTAATTAATTCTTTTTAATTAAACCGCATTACTTTCGTAATACTATTAATTGGACTATCCAATTAATTTACCATAAACCTAATTACCAATAATTATAAGGGCTAGCAAAAGGACCTAATTGACCTACAGTTTTGAGCTCCAATAATACATAGAAACCTGAAGTTACTCTACTAAAAACCCGAGGCTGAACTCTCAAAACTGCAGATGTTTTATACAATCTGAAATCTCAGTGTCCATCGATATAACTATTTACATATGATGTGATCCTCCACAAGTATTTCATAACTAGAGCTGAGTCATAATGTCTGTTATACCCCTATAGTTATATTTTTTCCTCTAAGCACCGTTGATTCTCTAATGAACAATTAAACCCTGTCTACTTTATGGAAGAAAGAGAAGCCTCATAATTGTCTAAGCCCTAAATCAACCCTTAAGGGAACTACTCATCTACTTTATTAAAGAAGGAGTGGATTCATCTATTGTGTTCAAAACCTTCTCAGCTACAAGTCAAACCACAACTCCAAAATACGAAGGTATTGATCAAGAAAACTACATTCGACCTCACTCATAGTAAATCAAAAGCCACGATCTAACTTGAAGGAGTCGATAAGACACTCAGGATTAAGATCACTCATAAATAGCCATCATTTTTTCGATATATATATATATATATATATATATATATATATAAATAAATCTCATCTACTAATGGATCTTGGTGAGAGATTTATATAAATCGTGGCCTAGTCCTATATGATTTCATCATATAAGGTGCCTCCATTTTCATGTCAACTACATGAGCAGTCTAGGATAAGACTACCGTACATTACAGAATGGACCATAACAGTAGATCAACTGCAAACAAAGTACTCAGCTTTGTTTGCTCTCTACGGACTTTTTAGATTTCAAGTCTCAAAATGAATCCTCATGTATATAACTATCATATATTCAGATTGAGATTACATTTTACAATCTTGGATGTTATAAACGTATGAACATAAATAAAGACACTTTTTTTTGAATGAATTACAACTACTTTTATAATGTCTAATTTGCATTTACAATTACAAGCTTTAGCGCATAAATCCTTACAATCTCTCACTTGCACTAAAGCAGGTGAGACATGTCTCACATCTTAGACCCTCTAGGTGACCTTCAAACACTTTAACCGTTAAAGTCTTCTTAAATAAATCAGTTAGGTTGTTATAAGAGACGATCTTCGTTATGGTCACGTCTCCTCTATACACTATCTCTCTGATGAGATGATATTTCCTCTCTCTATATGCTTCCCTCTTTTGTGGCTTCTTGGTTATTTGGAATTATCCACAATGCCACTATTATCACAATAAAGTGTCATTGGCTTATCCAGATCTGGAACTACTTCCAGATCATTCAAGAGCTTACAAAGCCACACAGCCTCTTTAGTAGCTTACAAGCCGCTACATACTCGGCTTTCATGGTGGAATCAACAATGCAAGATTGCTTAATACTCTTCCAAACTATGACTCACCACCAAGGGTGAATACAGACCCAGATGTGAATTTTCTAGAATCCTTGTCTGACTGAAATCAGAGTCTGTATATCCTAACGAGATCAAATCCTGTCCAGAATATACTAGCATATAGTTTCTCGTTCTCCGAAGATACTTGAGAATGGTATTCACAACAACCTAATGATCCAATCCTAGGTTAGACTGATATCTGTTGGCTACTCCAAATGCAAAGTAGATGTCAGGTCTCGTGTATAGCATAACATACATGAGACTACCTACCACTGACGCATAGGGAATCAATCTCATATCCTCAATTTCTTGATGTGTCTTAGGACACTATTCCTTAGACAAGTAAACTCCATGCCTGAAAGGTAAATTACCTTTCTTGGAGTTCTCCATCGAAAATCGCACAAATACCTTGTCAATATACGATACCTGAGATAATGCTAATAGTTTGTTCTTGCAATCGCTTATTAATTGGATCCTTAAAACATAACCTGTCTCTTCCAAATCTTTCATTTGGAATTGGTTAACAAGCCAACCCTTTACTTTTGATAACGTTCCTACATCATTCCCAATAAGTAGGATATCATCAACGTAAAGGACTAGTAATACTATTTTCTTGTCAATGATGCGCTTGTATACACAAGGCTCATCAATATTTTGCTCAAAGCCATAGGTTTTGATAGCAATATCAAACCTTATATTCCAAGATCTAGATGTTTGCTTAAATCCATAAATAGACATTTACAACTTGCAAACCTTTTGCTCTTGATCTTGGAACACGAATCCCTCTGGTTGCATCATATATATGTATTCATCAAGATTGTCATTCACGAATATAGTCTTGACGTCCATTTACCAAATTTCATAATCGAAATAAACAGCTATGGATAAGGGTATCTTAATAGACATAAACATAGCTATTGGTGAGAAGGTCTCTTCATAATCGACCCACTCATTTTGGGTATAACCTTTTGCCACTAACCTTGCCTTGAAGGTCTATACCTTCTCATTTACTTGTTTTTTTCTCTTATAGATCCACTTACACCCTATAGGTTTTATCTCATCAGGTAAGTCTATAAGTTTCCAGACTGAGTTAGAGTACATGGACTCCATCTTGAGATTCATGGCTTTTAGCATTCATCTTTATCATAATCTTCCATTGCATATCTAAATGACAAATGATCATCCACACTATCATTGGAAATGACACCATGTACCTCTACAATACCTAAATAGCATTCAGGTTATCGTACAACCCTTCTAATATATCTAGGTGGTAGTGTATCCTGACTAGGAATTGTCTGACTATCAGACGTGGATGAAACAATAATCTTGTCAACAACTTTGTGAGCATTGGTCGTACTAGGTTCTAGCTCTTTTAATATGATCTTTGATCAAGGTTTATGATTACTCATATAATCCTTCAAGAAACGTTACGTTTATAGATACAAACACTTTGTTTTCTTGAGGACTATAAAAGAATCCACTTCTAGTTTCCCAAGGGTATCCTACAAACAAACATACTTGTGAACGAGGTTCTAGTTTTCCACTTCTGTTCTTCAGTACATGTACTGGACATCCCCAAATGCGATAATATTGTAAACTAACTTTACAACCATTCAACAACTCTTGAGGAGTCTTAAGAACAGACTTAGATGGAACTAAGTTCAAGATGTATGCTGTCATTTATAGTGCATATCCCCAGAATGAATATGATAATGAAGAGAAGCTAATCATAGATTTCACCATTTTCATCAAGGTCTTGTTTCTCCTCTCCGCAACACCATTATGTTGTGGTATTCCTAGAGATATGAGTTTGGATACTATCTCATGCTCAACCATGTAGTCTTCAAACTCTTAGTCAAGATACTTACCTCCACGATTTGATCATAGAGCGCTGATTGTTTTGTCTAATTGATTTTCAATTTCAGCTCGAAATTCTTTGAACATTTCAAATGTTTCCGACTTACGTTGCATTAGGTAAACATAACCATATCTTGAGTAATTGCCAATAAATGTGACGTAGTACTCATAACCACATCTAAATTTAATACTCATGGGCCCACAGACATCTGAGTATATAAGCTCTAGTGGTTGCGTAGTTCTAATCTCTTTTCCAGTAAAAGGTCTCTTGGTCATTTTACCTTCTAGACAAGATTCTCAGACAGGTAAAGTGTCGATCTTTAACTCACTTAAAGATCCACTTTTTATAAGTCTGTCTATCCTATCAAGATTAATGTGGCAAAGTCTTAGATGCCACAGATAGGTATCATCATTATGAGAAACTTTCTGTCGTTTTGTTTTAGGTTTTTCAACCTTAAACATCTCAGTGTTAAACAGCGTTACATGAATTAAATATTTTAAAACATACAAATTATTTTCATTTGTTCCAGAATAAACATTCATTTCATTTCTTGAAATAATAACTAATTTTCATTAAAAAAAAAAAAACTTTATAAAATGTCTCATGTAATTTGAATACATAAATCAAATTCCTTATAAATTCAGGAACGAAATAGACATTGTTCAATAAAAGAAAACTATTATTAATTTGTAGTCTAATTACTCCCACTGCTCATGCTGAAATGACATCCCCTGTTCCAATGCGCATAGTGAAGGACCCCTTCTTCAGCTCTGTCTAGTCATCAGTCAACTGCAAAGAAGAACAGACATGGTTAGTGGCCCCTGAATCTACTATCCAATGTGAAGAATCATCTTTTATTAAACAAGATTCTATTACAAGTAAATCTGATTTACCTTTCACTTTCTTCTTGGTCGCGAGCTCCTCGAGGTACTTAGGACAGTTCCTCTTCCAGTGACCAATCTTGTCGCAATGAAAACATTTTCCCTTCGACTTGTGAGTCTTGGTGCTCTGCTTCTTCTTTTGCTTGGGTTTTTGCTTTGGCTTAGCCTTGGCTTTCCTAGTATACCTCTTCATCTCCTTGAAACTAGAAGAAGATGACTTAGCAACATTTGATTCACCGGTCTTACCTTTATTGTCCTTTCTCATAGACTGATAGGTATAGAGCTCATTGAGCAACTAAGTCAAAGTGAACCTCAACTTGTTCATCTTATAGTTACTCTTAAACTGATCAAAACTCTTCAGAAGAGTTGTCAGTATGATGCACACCTGGGTAGCCTCATCAATAGTCCCACCATTGACTTCAGTAGTGTTGAAATAAGACATCATCGTCAGGACATGTTCCTTAACTGATGCATTGCGAAACGAACAATTTAGTGCCACTTTTGTTCTGAGGGTTGTCCAAACATGGCTTGTAATTACTGCATCATCTCAAATGCGGTAGCCATTAACTCATGCTTCGTAGTAAGCACCTCGGTCATACCAGCTAGTAGAAAAGTGCGAGCCCTTTCATCAATAGAAATCCATTTCTCGTGGCCCCTTTAACAGCTTTTGGTGCGTTAGCAGCATGATCTAGAGGACATTCCTCCGTAAGCACAAACTTAAGGCCTTTATAGACCATGATCGCATTCATATTATGTTTCTATTTAGTGTAGTTATCATCAGTTAATTTCTCATTTGCGAGGACTGATATTAATGTAGAAGACATTGCTGAAATAAACATTAAATAAAATTAAAATTGATTCATATTATGTGCTAGAATTTGGCATAAAATTAAATATGATGCATGTTTAATGAACTAGAAATTTCCCTAAAAATGTTACTATGCCATGACAATCCAACATACCACAAGCAAGTGCCTAAGTAGGTTGGGTCAAATACTTGCATGTTATATCGAGACATTCTCAATCGAATGATACACTAGAATAACTCTTTATTCTTATATCATTTAATCCTCGTTATGTTTAGTCGGGACTTTAATTAACTTGTGTAATTTAAATCCATGTGAGTATAACGCATCGTTTTAGATTTCACGAACTTAACCTGAGAGTTGCCTAAGTAGGTTAGGTCAACCCAAAATACATTCAGAAATCCTATATGTTAGGAAGTCAACCTTGGTATTGACTTTCGTGGATACTTTTCGTTAGGCAGGACGAAAGTAAAGCCGTCACGGGGCCTCACTCGAGTCTTATGGTGTTGAACTAGTGATGGAGATTGCGGAATATAATGTTATATATCTCTCTCTCACTCATATTTGTTATTAAGGGTTTTTCTTAGTGACATCAAGTTCCTAAACTCTCTGTCTCTAGTTTTAACTTAGATCCAACGGTTACTGGAAAATCTAAGTCACTAGATATGTTATTAGAATCTAATCCTACTAACATTTTAATAAATTATCAATCTTTAACTATTAAAGACTAATTTATTATTTGATTTATAATCTATATAAACTATTTTAAAAGATTAGAAATTAATGTGAATTTACCAAATTTTCACTTATTAAAACTAAATTACATTATTGGGTCTAATTATTATTAAGGCTTTAATCTAATTAATTCTAATAAGATATTGGGCCCTAACTAATCCAATTAATTAAACATTTTAATTAAATAAATTAGTATATTAATGAGTATTACCAAGTTTTTTTCCTAAAAACTAAACTCATTATTTCATTGTCAATTGTGTTGGTGTTTATTATTTTAATTTATATTAAAATAAAACACATTATATATGTCAATTATGTATGACATGTTATAATGCAAGTGTAAGTACACCTAATCTAAATGATACATGGATGACCGAGTGAATTGGGTTATCTAACTTATACAAATCTAATTACAAAAAATTATCCAAGGCATTCCTTGGTCTTCTTGTAATTCTTCGTCTTCAAGTCCACCGCTTTTCGTATAGTGCTCCCATCAAGTCCAATTTGATTTTATTTTTAGTGACCCATCTCATGGTCTGGACCCTAAGACCCATCACTTAAAAATCAGCAAGACATGGACGTCCATGAAGCCCATTAGATTATCCCATAGCAAGCCTCAAGTTTGCATACATAAAAAAATAACTGTAGCAGTCTCGGACGCTTAAGGGCCATCTACATTACTTCTATGGGTTGCCATCTTTTGTACCAAGGCCCACGCGTTACCCTATCTGAGGTCCAAACGAGGCCCGAAACAACCCTAACACACGTGAATATGCGACTGCTACCAGTGGTAGCAGCTCGCACACAATTGGTGCGCGCATCCTTCGTACGCAACCGAGCAAGGCGCAGTTTGGGCAGTATTTGAGCAATTTTTTGCTTCGATTTTTTGCCATTTTTCTAGGTTAATATTCACCAATATTTTCTAGAAAATACGTAGTAAAATTGCATGTGAAAAAATCACCCGAACAGCCCCCAAAGCGCTGCGACAACAGCTTACGCGTAGTAGTCTGCGCGCAGCCGCCGCTGCTGCGCATAAGGCTGTTGCCCGTCGTTATTTTTTCTTCTTCGTATATGTCATATACACAAACTCTTTATGCCATACAAATCGATAGGACAACAAAAAATACAGAAAAAAAAATTACATAAGCAGCAACCCTATTACATATACGGCTAGGTAAGAAAAAAAAAATATAGAACCCAATTCACCATAAAACTTTACGACCATCCATGTTTATATATCAACAATTGAATATATATCTATATATATATATATATATGTATATATTATACAACATTTAGATAGTGTCTACACATATTAAACATAACAAGAAATCAAATATCAAGAATATCAAGAAACAAATATTACTTTCTTTTTCGCATATATACAAAATCAAGAACCATATGCTCTGATACCAATTGTAGGGTATAAAGAAAGTCGATTAAAATACGCAGTGGAAGTTTTTGGGGTTTTAAAATTTTTCTTTTTCTTTTGATTTTCAAGATGAAACGATTTACAAATGTGAATAGAAATTAGTAATTACCTTTGTAAACTTTCTTGATCGTTTAATTCCTTTTGTCACCATCAAATCTTTTAAACTATGACTAGCGGTCTAACAATGCGCGTGTGGGCACGTCACAGATGTAGAGATGGAGATCACGAGCAAGCTAAAATGACAACTTCTTTGTCTCTTTGTTTGGCAGGCCGAACACCTACACAAGGAAGAAGAAAACGTTTCTCTTTTTCTCTCTTCTTCTTGTGTTCACCGCTCATTTTAGCTTGCCTAAGGTTTGCACACTTTTCTTTTTCTAATATAAAGAGTCTTATATATCAGTCTCTAGGGTTTTGGTTTGATTATGTCAAATAAAATTCTAAATTCTATTTAATCTTGGCCACCATTAGAGTTTGAACTCCTGACCTCTAGGGACTTTAAATAATCTTATTATTTAATCCATCTTTTTTATTAGTCAAGGTTCGAACTTGCAATCTCATATTTAATAATTAAAATAATTAATAATTATAAATTATTAATATTCATTTAATTATTAAATTATTAATTAAATAATTATATTATTTAATTAATTTTTTTTAATTAAATCGCATTACTTTCATAATACTATTAATTAGACTATTCAATTAACAACCATAAGGGCTAGTAAGGGACCTAATGACCCTACAGTTTTGAGCTCTAATAATACTTAGAAATATTAATTAAAACTCTTTAATTAATATTCTATTATTATTAACCTCTGAGTTACTCCGCTAAAAATCTATGGCTGAACTCTCAAAACTGCAGATGTTTTATACAATCTGAAATCTCAGTGTTCATTGATATAGCTATTTACATATGGTGTGATCCTCGACAAGTAGTTCATAACTAGATCTGGGTCATAATGTTCGTTATACCCCTCTAGTTATATATTTTCCTTTAAGCACTGTTAATTCTCTAATGAATAATTAAATCATGTCTTCCTTACGGAAGAAGAAGAGACCTCATAATTGTCTAAGCCCTGAATCAACCCTTAAGAAAATTACTCATCTACTTCGTTTAAGAAGGAGTAAATTCCTTTATTGTGTTCAAACCTTCTCAGTTACAAACCAAACTGCAACTATAAAATACGAAGGTATTGATCGAGAAAACTACATTCGAGTTCACTCATGGTAAATCAAAAGCCAGGATCTAGCCTGAAGGAGTCGACAAGACACTCAAGATTAAGATCACCCAAAAATAGCCATCATTTGTCGATATATATAAATCTCATCTATTAACGGATCTTGGTGAGAGATTTATATAAATCGTGGCTCAGTCCTATATAATCTTATCATATAAGGTGCCTCCATTCTCATGTCAACTACTAGTTTAGGATAAGACTACTGTACATTATAGAATGGATCGCAGAAGTAGATCAACCACAAACAAAGTACTCAGATTTGTTTGCTCTCTACGGACTCTTTAGATTGCAAGTCTCAAAATGAATCCTTCTGTATATGACTATCATATACTCAGATTAATATTACATTTTACAATCTTGGATGTTACGTGTACATTATATAAACGTATGAATATAAATAAATACACTTTTATTTTAATGAATTACAACTACTTTAATTAATGTCTAATTTGCATTTACAATTACAAGTTTTAGGGTATAAATCTGAACATCACTACAAAAGTGATACTAATACCCCGTCACTAAAAATATTAGTGACAGTGAAAGCCATCTCATCACTATAATTAGTGACAGTATATTACATTTGTCACAAACTATGATTTTTAGTGACACATTATTAGTGGACCTTAATAAGTGACAAAGTAAAATTTGTGTCACTATACACAAATTTAGTGACGATAAATTGTTTGAAAATTTATCACTATGCACATTATTAGTGACAATTTATTGTTTAAACATTATGTCACTATTTACAAATCTAGTGACTGTTAACCATAAAAAATATTTGTCATTACATACGAACTTAACAACAACTAGTCATCTTAAAATTATGTCATTATATACAAACTTCGTGACTGTTAATCATTTTAAAATTGTGTCACTTTATATAAACTTAGTAACAATTAATCATATTAAATTTGTGTCACTATATACATACTTAGTGACATTTCAATTTACTACCTTTTTAGTCTTTATTTTGATAGCGGCATAATAATTATAGTTATATTTGTAGTAATGTTAATATTCTATTAAAATGTCAAAAATTTAAACTTTTACAATTAAATTAATAAATCTATATATAAAAAACTCCAAACATATACAAACACATGTATAATATTTATGTGATTATAATTGTTAAATGAAATTTAAATAAATATAATATTTAATATTTCAAAATTGATATAAGAAATTAGGATAATAAAAATCGATACAGAGTCGTCAATGTAATCATATGATGGAATTAAAAAATGACAAGAACCCATTAACAAAACATATAAACTACGAAGATCCAGATGAATCTGAAAATTATTGTCGAAACATCGTTAGAAATTCGTCAAACTGAGATTTCAATTCATTCATCTCTTTAAGTTGGGATCTCAACCCATTCATTTCATTCTCAAGATTTTTTTACATTTTTGTTTGCCGCCTCTATTTGGAATATTCATCCTCCAAATCTTTATAGCCTCAATCTAAGAAGAACTTATACATTTTTCTTGATCGACCTTTTCCAAGATCATAAGTTAGAGTAGACACATCAGCCTCTGGACCAATAACTTTACCTATAACTTGATTGAAGATTTTATTTCTTGATGCATTGGGTTGCTTTGTAACGAGCTAAACCATTCGGCCTTGCAAACAATAAGTAATAAAATAATAAAATTTATTAACATAGTTAAATTTTGTAAAAAAAAAAAAATTAATAAAGAAATTAACTTAAAACTTAATTAGATTATTATATCAAAGTTACATTAGACCTAATTTAAAGTAAGGTGTGTGTGCGTGGGTGTGTGTGCGCGCGCGTGTGCGTGAGTGCGTGCGTGCGTACGTACGTACGTGCGTGGGCGTGTGGGCGTGTGTGTATATATACACACACATTAAGTCAACAATTAAAAAATATGTATATATAATTTATTCATTAAGTCAACCATTAATGAATAAATTATATATACATATTCTTTAAACAAAACTACAAAAAAAGTGACCCCTAGTGATAGATTTTAAATGTATTAGTGTAGATATTATTTTGTGACATATTTGATTATTTGTCATTATGTTTTTGGATCAAAATCTCCCTCTCAAATTTGCCGCCAAAAACTCTGGTTCAATTGAGACTTTTTCTAATAATTTGTCACAATTAAATAAAAATTAAGTAAGTTGTGACAATTAATATAATTAGTCAGAAAATTAACTTGTAGAAAAGGAAATAAAAAATTATTTTGTGACTCATAAATATGACATTAATAAAATTCCGACTATTTTTTTTTTCTATTACAAATTGCTACCTTATATTTAATGTTTTATTTTTATTTTTATTTTCATCATGATTGCTAAACCCTATTAACCAATTGGGGGCATTCAAATTGTGGAGGTAGTGCTGTTAATATGACAATCTTTGGGACAAACTTGTTTCTTGACTGACAGGAAAAAAAGTCCTAATTAATGATTTCTAGGTAGCAGATCGACAATCTCATCCCAAATTATAGGATTGCGATATTTTCTAATCTCCTCCGGATACATCACCAATCTTCACCATGGCAATACGGATATCTCCTCCCATGGAGGACGTCAAGAATTCCTCCACAATTTTTTTTCTCCGTTTTTTAATTTTAATTAATTTTAAATGATTTAAATTATTATTTCAGAATAATGTTATTGTAATAATATAATAACTAAGTTTATTGACAATTTGGACATTTCATATTTTAAGGTTAGCCAAAAGTTAAAATTTAACCGTGTTCAATCCATTTAAGAGGATGTTTATCTAATTATAATAAAAGTTGCCGTTGCGTATAATATCACCTAAACTCCGAATATGTTTGTGCAATTATCTCTCGTGGAATAGACTTTAGTGGCTAAATGGAATCATTGTGGTGGACTTAGTGAGGGAAATTAATGTAGTCCCTATATCCGTACGTTTAGTAAGGAAATACAAATTCGTGACAAAATATTTTCTCACTAAAATCGTATTAAAAAATCATTAAAATTGACAACAAACAGTATTACTAACAAAACTATAGCAATGAAATGGATTTTGGTGAGAAACTGAAATCCTTTCCGTATAATTAGTGAGGGACATGAATAGTTGACACTATATTCATATTGTTAGTGAATAAATAAAAATTCGTAAAAAAATATTTTGTAAATAATAGGACAAGAAACGACTAAGTACTTGACAAATATATAGTCATGGGATAGACTTCATTAACTAATTTAATTTATATCACTGTGATGAAATTAGTAAGAAGTGAAAATGGTCATTATTATCTATACATTTTTAGTGATGAACTGCAAATTCATAACAAAATATTTTCCCTTATATTAAACCTTAGTTTCTTGTAGTATCAATTCGATCCAATTCAAAATAATACAGTACTCCTAGCAAAGGTGTTATATACGAGGCCTTAAAATTAACAAGTCTTATTGACATAATTTCATAAAACATAGTAAGTAACAAATATAACATTACATCACACATATAAATATAACAAATTTTTGACACTTTCTCAAACCAAATACGCCATAAAGACACGACGTAAATACTATCTTTATCTGAATCAACCTTTCTTTTCGTTATAATAACCACCAACTGTGTAAACAGTCTGAATAATACTGGACGCAAGTGCTAGAACGGCTCCGATGAAAGCAATGGCGCTCCAAGGGCTTTGAAAATGATCGTGAAGGAATTGATATAACCATGCCAGACATTTGTTGTTGCAGTGGTTCTGGATATTTCTCTTCACTTTATAATATATTTCTTCATTTGGGACCAAGTCTATGCTTATTTCATTGAAGAGCTTTGCCACCTCTTCGTCGCTTCCAAGTGCATTGTGAAGTATTTTATTCTCTCGCAACTCCTTAACATCTTGGGCTCGATCGATGAGGGAATCGAGGAAGAATATGTAAGATGACACTTCGAATTCGTTCTGAAAATCCGGACACATCTCATAAGCTGCCAAGTTCAAGAACTTGGTTGCTGTTGAGTCGTCCACCACGATGGGAGGAAGTTTTAGTGTTCCGCCACTGAAAGTGACGTCTCTCACAGAACTCGTCTCACTAGGCTCCAAATCGACCCCAGCTGCTTTAAGCTCCTCAATATTGCGAAATGAGTGCCAATATTCATCTTTTTTCTTACGCTTCAATTTAGCAAAAAGATTAACGGTCACGAAATTCATCAACTTCTCTCTGAGGCCAGCCTTTTTGTTTCCAACAGGTTGAACGAGTGTTTTTCGCAATAGATCAAGAAGATGAACATGATTTTCTTGCAAAAGCTTGTCATTGTTCTTGTACATCTCCCCTGGTGCTTTGATGTGATTGAAGATGAACTTATGGATTGATGCCAGCAGCTTCTTCTCAACTGGAGTGGATTTCATTATGAGTTGGAGGAGCTGGTAGGGAAGTTGGTTATCCAGCAAGAACAAATCCTGATGTACGAACGCTACATGATGAGTTTTTATTCCCAATTCTTTTAATTTCTTTCCAGCATTTCCCTGATCATGTCCATCAGCAGCAGCAGCAACAGAAGTGTCCATGTACTGCAGAATTGCACAACCATCCACCAGAAACATCCATGCGAGTTTTCGATCTTCATAGTCCTTAGTTGCTTTATCATCGTAGCAATCCTTTAATATCTCGATCTGCTCCTTGATATTTACATACAAATTTTTTTCATGAACTTTTTTCTCTTGGATGAAAAGGGCAGCTAATTTAAGCTTTATCGGCTCCGTCAGCTTGAGATTGGTGTCTTTGTGATAGTAAGGACCAACTGAAACCACCCTCGGTTTAAAATACTTGTTGAAATTAGTGTTGTCTCGAAGCATGAATGGAACCTTTTGTATCTTTGGTTTCAGAACAGATTGGCCTTCCTTTGCCTCGTTTAAGGCATCCTGCAAAGACTTGAACTGCTTCTCTTCCTCTATAGTGAACCTATGACGGCATTCTGCATGCTGATCGATAACAACTCTCCACTCCGTACCCGCATCATTGCCTCCCCTTCTCCATTCTCGCGAATCTTCAATAGACATTTCGGTGTGTGATTTCTGTTATAGTATTTCTGATGTATGGATTTAGTTTTTTTTAGTAATTGAGATTCATATACAGGCTTATATATTATGATACACAGCCAAGAAAGTTTACCCTTTTAGGAGATAAATTAATTTGTACTTTATTAGCATATCAAGTTTGGCATATACTTAATTGACATACTTTTGTTGGAACTATGCTTTTATGATTTTATAAACTCAACACGCTTGGTATTAATTAAATAAATATTCTTTTGTAATTAACACTCTACGAGCAACTCTTAGTTCAGAGTTTCTTTTCTATGAATACTTCTTTTTTGATATATTAACAGTACTATATGTTCTATTGGAAGCAATAATATTTTTTTAGTTTCCATTGAAAAAGAAGAAGAGAACGTAATGTAGCTAGTCTAAGTAATAAGTATTTCAATTGTTGTGTATAAGATTTTGGATTCAATCTCGCTCAGGGATGGGAAAAGTTTAGATTTGTTATAAAATACAAATAAACACATTATTATGTGATACACATGAAGAACGCAAAAGTTTTTATTGATGTGTGTATATATATATATATGTATAGAATTCTACGTAGTTTTCTGATTAAAATAATCTCCGACATATATTATGTATATTATACATGCAACAACATGTGTTTCATGAAAAGATGGCAGATAGAGGAAGAAGCTAATTAATTATAGAGATAGCAGATTCCTATCCAGTTAGCTATCAAAGACTTTTCCTTTGCTTGGAGATTGGAACCAAATTCTAAAAGCAAGCAGCTTTTACGCCTAGCTGGTCTACCACAATTTTACATTGTTGCTTTTTTGCTTTGTTTCAAAATGTCCAATACTACCGCGTCATCATCTTCTAGGTGTATAAATTTCTCTAAATTATTACATAGTGCTGGTATAAAATGTGACCCACAACACCTAGGGCATCTGACTCTAAGCATAAAGGGTCGTATACCTGAATCTTGAATCCTTGGCTAGAGTGAGCTTCAGCTAAATCGACAGGAATATTGATCACTTCCAACTTCTGCGCCAAAAGTGATGATTTGTGGACCAAACATATTGGCTTCTTCTCATGCCAATAAGTAATATACCAAACCCATTACCCACGCATGTGCATGGCCATGCATTTTAAATTCATGATCGTGATTTGTTAATAGTATAGAGATTATCAACTTATTAGAAATTTAAAGAACAAATAACACTAAACTACTTAAGGTTTGATGAATTACACTCTGTTGACATGCAAATTTGGTCAACGAAATTAATAGTGATTATGTATGATTTGAGGGGTAAAATTGTAAAAAGTATTAACACAAAAGATTTTTAAAGTGGTTCGGCTTATAAGAATGCCTACATTCACTGTTCTTGGTATTCAAGTCGAACTCGCTGAGTGTAATCGCAGAACTCGCTTATGTATGTGTTTTCTGTAAAAATTCGTAACCTTTGAAACAGTGATGATCCGTCCCTTTTATGGTGTGAAGGGAATGGAGTCATCCTGTTTTACATGGAATCTAATTACATAAATTAGTGACGAAATTTTATCCTTAACAGTCGTGATTTGATTTGAATACAATTGCTGAGATTAAGGAATTTGACATTGATTAGGAGTCTGCTAATTGACTGAATGCAATCTCTATATTCTCGGAATTTTTATTTTGATTGGAGCTTCGAGCTGTGTGGCCTGCGAGATAAGTGTCGTTCATTTTTCGTGACCAAGTGGTTGATGAGAGGTGGTACTTGTCTCCTTCGATTGTTTCCAGGCTAATCGTTAATATAGAGCTTCTCCCTTCGGGGTGGTTGGGTCGAGGCCCATTTTGCTGCGTGGTGACTCATTGGTTCCCTTCGCTTGTTGGGCCTTCTTGAATATTTCAGCATCTTTGGGCCTGTTTGAGCCCGATATAGTTTGACATATAACACACTTGAAATCAAATTTGCAGATGTTAAGTTTGACCGTTAAAATGTAGGTTTGAACCCCTTCCCCCGGTTCGCGATCCAATGTGGATCCATGGTGCATCCACCATGAATCTCTAGCTTTTTATGCTACTTTTTCATATTTTCTAATGGTCAACTGTAACATCCCAAATTTTGGATAATTAATTTTGAATATGTGGATATAAAATTTTTGTGAATTGAGGGGTGTAAATGTAATTAAATGTATGTTTATTTGTATGGTTTCCAGGTGGACCAGATGGAACGGTCCAGAAATGATGCATGAAAAGTGAAAAATTAAGACAGTGAATACCGCGACCTGGTCACCGCGACCACATGTCGTGATAAGCTGCTCGTGATGAAAAAAAAAAATAAAATTCGGGAGTGAGCATGGCGACCACTAGCGCGACCAGAGCACCGCGAGGTGTGCTCGCGATGAAGGCGGTAGAGTTGCTCCAGTGAGCAACGCGACTTGGTGGCGCGACCACAGGTCGCGACGACGGTCGCGATGACCGAAATGATATAAAAAAAAAATTGGCTTCTGTGAGAAGCCACAAAATAGAACAGAGAGGGAGAGACCGAAAGCAGAAGAAAAAGAAAAGAAAAGAAGAAGAAGAAGAGGAAGAAGAGAAGAAGAAGAGGAAGAAGAAAAAGAGGAAGAAGAGAAGAAGAAGAGAAAGGAAAGAAGAAGAAAAGAAAAGAAAGAAAAGAGGAAGAGAAAGGAAAGAGGAGGAAGAAAGGAAAGACAAGAAAAAGGAAAATTCAGAAGGAAAAAGGCGGAGAACCGGTAAAACGGTATCTAGGTTGGTGTACACACGTTTCTGAACTTATTTTTGATAAATGTTTTGATTTAGTACGTTTCGAAATATAGTTCTGGATTTTATATATATTCGTATGAATTGGTTTATATACTCGTATTGTATATTTGCCTATTGTTGGACTTTTTGTGCGATAATTTGTTATGAGTTTTAACTGCCCTGATATATGTATAGGGATATAGGGATATAGGAGATTGACATGTCAATTGGGTGAATTTATGGCAGTACTGCACCGTTATGTATGATGTCTCTGATTGTGGATTATACGGATACCATTTCCTCGTGAAATGGGAAACCGACTGTGAAAATATCCGGATACCATTTCCTCGTGAAATGGGAAACCGACTGTTTATATAGAGGGATACCATTTCATATGAGATGGGAAACCCGACTGAAAAACCCATAATCCAGTCCTGTACACCCTGTTATGTGTATCACGGGCCAGATTGAGGATTTATAGTTAACAAATGTGATGGAAAATAAAGAATGATATTGAACTGAATTCCAGAAATTTTGAAATACTGGATGTTTACCTAGTTTCAGTAATTGAAAACGTTTGCTATATATATTTATTTTTCTGAAAATTCTGTTTTTTAAGCTTTATTGTTTATTTATATTTTGAATTTCTGAATTTACGATATACTGTTTTATATTATATTACCATTTATTTTAAGTGTACACCCACTAAGCAGTAGTGCTTAGCGCGTTAGTTTTGTTTCTAACGTGTAGGTAATAAAGATACCGAGGACGGAAAAGACTGAAGAGGCACCAGCCGCAGAGGAGAGTTCAGAGTCATACTCACCATCTTTTGGGGTAGTTAATTATATAGATATTTCTGTATAATGTAATTAGATATGCATGCATATACAGAGAATTTGTAATTATGCTGTAATGAATTATTTTATGCTTTCTGTTTTGCATTTTCGAAGGATTGTAGTTAATGAATTGTTTTATAAACTGTTTAAAAGTCGCACTAAACGGCAGAGTGCGCATTTGAATGAAATGAGAATGAAATGAGATTTGAAGTGTTATGGATTTTATATGATTTGAGTTTTATTTGAAAACAGGTTTTGAAAAATCAGAAAAACAGAGGGAACTCTGCCGAAATTTTTAAAAGTGTATTTCGATGGGCTCACTAGAGAAATATTTTTGAATTACAAATTGATACGATTTTAAAAGGTTTGAAATAAATAAAGTAAATTTAGAAAGTTTTGAAAACCCGGTGGCGCTCCCTGGGTCGATCCAGTCGGGTCGGGTCAGGGGGTGTTACATTTAAGTGGTATCAGAGCGCGGTTTAGGCGTTTCTGGACCAAAGAGTCTGTATATGCATGCCTTGCATAAAGCTACCCATAGAAATGCGTGACTCTAATCTGCAGACCTCTCTTCTGTCTTATAGGATAAAAGAAATGGAAGGAAGCGGTGATAGACCTGAGAGTCCCGCCAGCGTGGCTGGGGGAGCATCTAGGGAATCAGTAAGCCCAAGAGTGACGGATCTTGTACAGCTAACATTTATGCAGCAGATGGCTGAATGCTTTCAGAATGTGGCTAGAGCAGCGCCACGAAGATCAGCCATAGAGCGACTGGCTAAATACAGACCCACAGATTTTCATGGCAGAAAGGATGAGGATGCATCTGCCGCAGAGTACTGGTTTGAGAGAACTGACAGAATATTAGAGCAGATGCACTGCACACCTGAAGAGAGACTGGAGTGTGCAGTATCGTTATTGCAGGAGGATGCCTATCAATGGTGGACCTCCATTATTCAGACAGTGCGATCAGAGGATAGAACATGGGATTTCTTTCAGAAGGAGTTCCGGAGAAAATATATTGGTCGCATTTATTTGGACAATCTGAAGAGGGAGTTTATCAACCTGAAGCAAAGGCAGATGACAGTGACAGAATATGAGCGAGAATTTGTCAGGTTGAGTAAATATGCATGAGATATGATGGTGACAGAGGTGGATAAATGCAGAAGATTTGAAGATGGATTGAACGATTATATCCGCCTACAGGTTGTGTAACATTCTTAATTTTTAAGTTTTGAATATATAATTAGAATGTGGATTAATTGAGGAATGTTACAGGTTGCTGCCTTTGAATTCGAAGATTTTACTAGACTCGTCTCGGCAGCTTTGAATGTAGAAAGAATTAAGAAGGAAGAACAGGCCCGAAGAGACAGAGGGCAGCAAAGAAGAGGGGCAGGGCCATTCAGCTCATATTAGCCCCAGAGTAAGAAGTTTAAGGGACCGCCGTCTAGTGGTCCAGTACAGTCGCAGAGGCCCATACCCACAGCTAGGCCGGGTGTAACATCCCGGATTCTGGGTAAGGAATTTTTGATATATGTGAAATATGTGAAAATAAATTTTTACTATTTGAGGGGGTGTAAATGTAATTAGATGTATGTTTATTTTATGATTTCCAGCGGACCGGATTGAATAGTGAAAAAATGAAAAAAAATGAAAAATTGGAAAACTGGACCAGAGAGCATCGCGACCTGGTCACCGCGACCACAGGTCGCGATGGCTCGCTCGCGGTGAAAAACGCAAAATCTGGCAGTGAGTACCGCGACCACAGGTCGCGATGGCTTGCTCGCGATGAAAATGCCAAAAACGGGCAGAGAGCAGCGCGACCACTCGCGCGACCAAGGCGCGCTCGCGAGGAAGGCGGTGCGCGCACTCCAGTGAGTGTCGCGACCTGGTGCCGCGACGACAGGTCGCGACGGCGGTCGCGATGGCGAAAAAAATATAAAAAAAATAGAAGCTTCTCGCAGAAGCGAGAAAACAGAACAGAGAGAGAAAGAACCGAGAAAAAGAGAGAAAAGGAGAGAAAAGAGAGAAGAAAAAGAAGAAGAAGAAGAGAGAAGAAGAAAGAAAAGAAAAGAAAAAGAGGAAGAAGAGGAAGAAGGAGAAAGGAAAAAGAGAAGGGAAAGAAACCGTGGAACCGCGGTTTGTCGAACGAAAACACGGATTCCAAGTAGGTGTACTCTCGTTTTCGAAATCGTTTCGAGCTGTCTTTCGTTTACTTTTTCATTTTAGTTTTCGATTTCGTTCCTCGTTTTTATTTTCGTTTTCGAATTCGTTCATAGTTTTCGATTTCGATTTTTGGTATGAAAAGTGTTTGCTTTATATGAAAAATTGATGATTGATGCACTTATTATTGATTTTGAACTGATTTTATGGTAGATCGCGTTTTGATCGTATTCCGATTGTGTCGATTTTGTTAAAAATACATGATTTATATTTTGTATGAATATTGTTGATATTCTTGAGAAATATTGTGCGACATGTATATTTATTGAGTATTGCTTATGAAAATTATTTACTGAAACGGCCCTAGGATACTTAGACATAGAAATGGATATAGGAGGTTGGTATACCAGCTGGGTTTTACTGAGCAGTACTGCGCCGTTATTATTGTGTGATTGTTGTTGCGGGGCAATCTCGGACAATCACACCGATTTAGTGATCGTTGTTGCGGGGCAATCTCGGACGATCACAATGATACTAGCGATTGTTGTTGCGGGGCAATCTCGGACAATCGCGATGATATTAGTGATTGTTGTTGCGGGGCAATCTCGGACAATCACGTGATATCAGTGACTGTTGTTGCGGGGCAACCCCGGACGTCACATTGACCCATATTCCAGTCCTAGAATGTTTAGTATTCTAGTGGGCCAGAATTGATTGAAATTGAAAGATGAACCGAATGATTCTAATGAAATTAAAGTGATTGAATTTGTTTAATGCTCTGATTTTGAAATTCATGTGATTTTGAAATTAACTCGAAATGAATAATATATATTGTGGTTTATTTACTCATAAAAGATATTTATATTGTGATTTTATTTAATTGAGTTTATAGTACACCCACTAAGCTTTATGCTTAGCGCGTTAGTTTGTTTCTAACGCGTAGGTACCAGGAATCCAGAGGAGGCTAGAGACTGAAGGAAGAGCAAGTTGCAGACCGAGTCACAGAGATTGTACAGTTGGGTAGCTATATTTTTGTTATGTGTATATATATTCTGAAAGCATGCATATACAGGGGAATTGTAAATATGTTTTGTAATATGTTTTTAATTAATTACTTTACGATTTCTAAAGGTCTGTATATATATAAAAGTTTGAACTGTTTTATTTTATAAATTGTGAGTGATAAGTCGCACTAAACGGCAGAGTGCGCAATTGTTTGAAATTGTATAGAAGTGTTTGTGAAAAATGTGAATTTTGATTTGATTTGTGCAAAAATAGGTTTTGGAAAGTCCGAAAAACAAACGGTACTCTGCCGGATTTTTGAGAAAAGTTTATTTATTGTTATGGGCTCACAATGATTTTGAAATGTAAAATAAAGTTTTGAAAGTCGGAATAGCGCTCCCCGGGTCGGTCCGGCCGGGTCGGGTCGGGGGGTGCTACACATTAGTGGTATCAGAGCGCGGTTTAGGCGTTTCTGGACCAAAGAGTCTGTATATGCATGCATTGTCTAAAGCTACCCATAGGAATGTGTGACTCTAATCTGCAGAACTCTCTTCTGTCTGATATAGGATAAAGAATGGAAGGAAGTGGTGATAGACCTGAGAGTCCCGCCAGCGTGGCTGGGGGAGCATCGAGGGAATCTGTAAGCCCGAGAGTGGCGGACCCTGTACAGCCAGCGTTTATGCAGCAAATGGCTGAGTTCTTCCAGAATGTGGCTAGAGCAGCGCCACGGAGATCAGCCATAGAGCGACTGGCTAAACACAGACCTACTGATTTCCATGGTAGGAAGGATGAGGATGCATCTACCGCGGAACACTGGTTTGAACGGACGAATAGAATATTAGAGCAGATGCACTGCACACCGGAGGAGAGATTGGAATGTGCAGTATCCCTATTGCAGGAGGATGCCTACCAGTGGTGGACCTCCATTATACAGACCGTGCGACCAGAGGACAGAACATGGGACTTCTTTCAGACGGAGTTCCGGAGAAAATATATTGGTCGCATCTATCTGGATAATCTGAAGAGGGAGTTTACCAACCTGAAACAGAGACAGATGACTGTGACTGAATATGAGAGGGAGTTTGTCAGGTTGAGTAAGTATGCCAAAGAGATGGTAGCGACTGAGGCGGATAAATGTAGACGATTTGAAGATGGACTAAACGATTACATCCGCCTACAGGTTGTGTAACATTCTAAATTTTTAAGTCATTGAACTGATTTGACTATATAATTGGACTGTGGATTAATTGAGGAATGTTACAGATTGCTGCCTTTGAATTCGAGGATTTTACCCGTCTCGTCTCGGCAGCTCTGAATGTAGAGAGAATAAAGAAAGAAGAGCAGGCCAGAAGAGACAGAGGGCAGCAGAGAAGAGGGGCAGGGCCATCCAGCTCATATCAGTCCCAGAGGCCAGTACCCACAGCTAGGCCTGGACAGTCTGCAACTTCTATAGCCAGTACCCCTAGGAGTGCGAGTAGGGGACCAGCCCCTGCATTGTGTGACCATTGTGGAAGGAGACATCCTGGGGAATGCTGGAAACTTACAGGAGCCTGCCTGAAATGTGGTTCCCATGATCATTTCGTGAGGGATTGCCCACAGATGGGACCCCAGCAGCCAGAGAGATCAGCCCCTACTACTTCCAGAGGTAGGAGGCCTGGTCAGACAGTACCTGAAGCTGGTAGCCACAGAGGAGCGTCAGAGTCAGTGGCCAGACCTGATAGTAGAGCTCCTACACGTGTTTATGGTGTTCGAGCTCAAGAAGATAAAGATGCTCCTGATGTGATAGCTGGTATTATTTCTATTTTTGATACTACAACTATTGCATTGATAGATCCAGGTTCTACACACTCATATATCTGTGATGCATTGTTGAAACAAAGAAGTTTGCAAACTGAACCTACTGAATATGATGTATTAGTGAGTAATCCGATAGGTCAGAGTGTGGTAGTGAATCGTATATATAGAAATTGCCCTATTCGGATACAGGAGTGTGACTTTCCTGGAGACTTAATGGAGTTGCCATTCCATGAGTTTGACGGAATCCTAGGCATGGATTGGTTAACTCAGCATAAAGTAGTGATTGATTGTGAACTGAAGCGAGTGACCCTCAGAACAGTAGATGGTTCAGAAATCACTATGGTGGGTGAAAGGAGGGATTTCCTCTCCAATGTTATTTCAGCCACTGTAGCCTGTAAATTGATCAGAAAGGGGTGTGAAGCATATCTGGCACAGGTGGTTGATTCCAGAAAAGTTAATTCTGACATTCAGAATATACCCACTGTGTGTGACTTTGCAGATGTGTTTCCAGAGGAGCTTCCTGGTTTGCCACCTCAGAGAGAAGTAGAGTTTGTAATTGACGTGATACCAGGTACGTCTCCAGTATCGATAGCACCCTACAGAATGGCCCCAGCAGAACTGAAAGAATTGAAGATACAGTTACAGGAATTGCTAGATAAGGGCTTCATTCGGCCTAGTGTATCCCCTTGGGGAGCCCCAGTCCTGTTTGTGAAGAAGAAGGATGGGTCCCTGAGATTATGCATCGATTACAGGCAGCTGAATAAACTGACTGTGAAGAACAAGTATCCGTTGCCAAGAATCGATGACTTGTTTGACCAACTGAGAGGAGCTTGTGTCTTCTCAAAGATAGACCTGAGATCGGGATATCACCAGTTGAGGATAAAAGAGTCAGATATTCCGAAAACTGCATTCAGAACCAGGTATGGGCACTATGAATTTGTAGTGATGCCATTTGGGCTGACTAATGCACCTGCAGCCTTTATGGATCTGATGAACAGAATATTCCGGCCATACTTGGATCAGTTTGTGGTGGTGTTTATTGATGATATCCTGGTATACTCACAGACAGCTGAGGACCATGACAGACACCTCAGAGTAGTATTGCAGATTCTGAGGGAGAAGCAACTGTATGGCAAACTGAGCAAGTGTGAGTTCTGGTTGCCTGAGATTGCATTCTTGGGTCACATTGTGTCAGCAGAGGGTATTAAGGCAGATCCGAAAAAGATTGAAGCAATAGTGGAATGGAAGCCTCCCAGAAATGTGACAGAAGTCAGAAGTTTCCTAGGCTTGGCAGGTTATTATCGACGGTTTGTGAAGGGGTTTTCCTCTATAGCAAGTCCGTTGACCAAGCTACTGCACAAGAATGTCAGATTTGAGTGGACTGACAGATGCCAAGCAGCTTTTGACCGATTGAAGGCAATGCTTGTAGAGGCTCCAGTCCTGATTCAGCCTGTTTCAGGTAAAGACTATGTGATTTATAGTGATGCCTCACATCATGGTTTGGGATGTGTATTGATGCAGGAAGGCAAGGTGGTTGCATATGCGTCCAGACAATTGAAAAATCATGAGCAGAACTATCCGATTCATGATTTGGAGCTTGCAGCCATAGTCTTCGCTTTGAAAATCTGGAGGCATTACTTATATGGTGAGAAATGTTACATATACACCGATCACAAGAGTCTGAAATATCTGCCTACCCAGAGAGAGCTCAATCTGAGACAGAGACGATGGATGGAGTTGATTAAAGACTATGACTGTATAATCGACTACCATCCAGGAAAGGCGAATGTAGTCGCAGATGCGTTGAGCAGAAAAGCACTGTTTGCTTTGAAAGCTATGAATGTGCATTTGCAGCTGAATTCAGATAATGCAGTGGTAGCTGAATTGATTTGCAGACCTAGTCTGATTCAGCAGATTGCAGAGAAACAGAAGCAGGATGCTAGAATCCAACTGATATGTGAACAGATCCCAGAAGGGAAGCATCCAGACTTCTCAATCAGAATTGACGGTATTGTGTGTTTCAGAGACAAGATTTGCATTCCAGAAGATGAAGAATTGAGAAAAATGATCCTGACAGAGGCACACAGTAGTTCGTATGCAATGCACCCAGGTAGCACGAAAATGTACAGAGATTTGAAAACTCAGTACTGGTGGTCCGGAATGAAAAAGGATGTGGTGGAATTTGTGAACAGATGCTTGACTTGTCAACAGGTGAAAGCTGAACACCAGGTTCCATCAGGATTGCTACAACCAATAGCAATACCTGAATGGAAATGGGATCGTGTCACCATGGACTTTGTCACTGGATTGCCACTCACCCGGAGTAAGCACGATGCAGTATGGGTTATAGTGGACAGATTGACGAAGTCGGCACATTTTCTACCTGTCAGAACTGACTACTCTTTGGATCGACTGGCAGAATTGTATATCAGAGAGATAGTCAGATTGCATGGAGTGCCTGTATCCATTATATCAGATAGAGATCCGAGGTTTACATCCAGATTCTGGAAGAAGTGTCAAGAAGCCTTGGGTACTCGGCTGAGTTTCAGTACAGCCTTCCATCCGCAGACAGATGGCCAATCAGAGAGGGTAATTCAGGTGCTTGAAGATATGCTCAGGAGTTGTGTTATTGAGTTTGAAGAAAGTTGGGCGGATCATCTTCCATTGATTGAGTTCGCCTACAACAACAGTTACCAGTCGAGCATAGCGATGGCACCGTATGAGGCACTGTATGGAAGGAAATGCAGGACTCCAGTATGCTGGACAGAGTTAGGAGAGGACAGGTTAGTAGGCCCAGACTTAATCAGACAGACTGAGGAGAAGGTGAAGATTATCAAGGATCGATTGAAAGTCGCTTCTGACCGACAGAAATCCTATGCAGATTTGAAACGGAAAGAGATAGAATATGATGTCGGTGAGAAAGTATTTCTAAAAGTATCTCCGTGGAAGAAAGTGCTTCGATTTGGCAGAAAAGGTAAGTTGAGTCCTAGGTTTATTGGGCCATACGAAATCCTTGAACGTGTGGGACCAGTAGCCTACAGACTAGCTTTACCTCCAGAATTGGAAAAGATCCATAATGTGTTCCATGTATCGATGCTGAGGAGATACAGATCTGATCCTTCCCACAGGGTTCAGGCCGAAAGCATTGAAATCCGACCAGACCTGACATATGAGGAGGAACCAGTACAGATTCTTGATCGGGAGATCAAGGAACTTAGAAATAAAAGAGTGCCACTAGTGAAAGTTCTCTGGAGGAACCATAAAGTAGAAGAGGCTACCTGGGAGAGTGAAGAAACGATGCGACAGCAATATCCCCAACTGTTTCATTGAGGTAAATTTCGAGGACGAAATTCCTTAAGTGGGGGAGAATTGTAACATCCCGGATTCCGGGTAAGGAATTTTTGATATATGTGAAATATGTGAAAATAAATTTTTACTATTTGAGGGGGTGTAAATGTAATTAGATGTATGTTTATTTTATGATTTCCAGCGGACCGGATTGAATAGTGAAAAAATGAAAAAAAATGAAAAATTGGAAAAGTGGACCAGAGAGCATCGCGACCTGGTCACCGCGACCACAGGTCGCGATGGCTCGCTCGCGGTGAAAAACGCAAAATCTGGCAGTGAGTACCGCGACCAGTCACCGCGACCACAGGTCGCGATGGCTTGCTCGCGATGAAAATGCCAAAAACGGGCAGAGAGCAGCGCGACCACTCGCGCGACCAAGGCGCGCTCGCGAGGAAGGCGGTGCGCGCACTCCAGTGAGTGTCGCGACCTGGTGCCGCGACGACAGGTCGCGACGGCGGTCGCGATGGCGAAAAAAATATAAAAAAAATAGAAGCTTCTCGCAGAAGCGAGAAAACAGAACAGAGAGAGAAAGAACCGAGAAAAAGAGAGAAAAGGAGAGAAAAGAGAGAAGAAAAAGAAGAAGAAGAAGAGAGAAGAAGAAAGAAAAGAAAAGAAAAAGAGGAAGAAGAGGAAGAAGGAGAAAGGAAAAAGAGAAGGGAAAGAAACCGTGGAACCGCGGTTTGTCGAACGAAAACACGGATTCCAAGTAGGTGTACTCTCGTTTTCGAAATCGTTTCGAGCTGTCTTTCGTTTACTTTTTCATTTTAGTTTTCGATTTCGTTCCTCGTTTTTATTTTCGTTTTCGAATTCGTTCATAGTTTTCGATTTCGATTTTTGGTATGAAAAGTGTTTGCTTTATATGAAAAATTGATGATTGATGCACTTATTATTGATTTTGAACTGATTTTATGGTAGATCGCGTTTTGATCGTATTCCGATTGTGTCGATTTTGTTAAAAATACATGATTTATATTTTGTATGAATATTGTTGATATTCTTGAGAAATATTGTGCGACATGTATATTTATTGAGTATTGCTTATGAAAATTATTTACTGAAACGGCCCTAGGATACTTAGACATAGAAATGGATATAGGAGGTTGGTATACCAGCTGGGTTTTACTGAGCAGTACTGCGCCGTTATTATTGTGTGATTGTTGTTGCGGGGCAATCTCGGACAATCACACCGATTTAGTGATCGTTGTTGCGGGGCAATCTCGGACGATCACAATGATACTAGCGATTGTTGTTGCGGGGCAATCTCGGACAATCGCGATGATATTAGTGATTGTTGTTGCGGGGCAATCTCGGACAATCACGTGATATCAGTGACTGTTGTTGCGGGGCAACCCCGGACGTCACATTGACCCATATTCCAGTCCTAGAATGTTTAGTATTCTAGTGGGCCAGAATTGATTGAAATTGAAAGATGAACCGAATGATTCTAATGAAATTAAAGTGATTGAATTTGTTTAATGCTCTGATTTTGAAATTCATGTGATTTTGAAATTAACTCGAAATGAATAATATATATTGTGGTTTATTTACTCATAAAAGATATTTATATTGTGATTTTATTTAATTGAGTTTATAGTACACCCACTAAGCTTTATGCTTAGCGCGTTAGTTTGTTTCTAACGCGTAGGTACCTAGGAATCCAGAGGAGGCTAGAGACTGAAGGAAGAGCAAGTTGCAGACCGAGTCACAGAGATTGTACAGTTGGGTAGCTATATTTTTGTTATGTGTATATATATTCTGAAAGCATGCATATACAGGGGAATTGTAAATATGTTTTGTAATATGTTTTTAATTAATTACTTTACGATTTCTAAAGGTCTGTATATATATAAAAGTTTGAACTGTTTTATTTTATAAATTGTGAGTGATAAGTCGCACTAAACGGCAGAGTGCGCAATTGTTTGAAATTGTATAGAAGTGTTTGTGAAAAATGTGAATTTTGATTTGATTTGTGCAAAAATAGGTTTTGGAAAGTCCGAAAAACAAACGGTACTCTGCCGGATTTTTGAGAAAAGTTTATTTATTGTTATGGGCTCACAATGATTTTGAAATGTAAAATAAAGTTTTGAAAAGTTCTGAATGTCCGAGTAGCGCACCCCGGTTCGGTCCGGCCGGGTCGGGTCGGGGGGTGCTACACCGGGTCAGTCTGCGACTTCTGTAGCCAGTACCCCTGGGAAGACAGTTAGGGGACCAGCCCCTGTATTATGTGAGCACTGTGGAAAAAGGCATCCTGGTGAATGCTGGAGAGTTACAGGAGCTTGCAACAGGTGTGGAGCTCGTGATAATTTTTACAGGGATTGTCCGAAATATCAGTTTACTCATGTTCAGCAACCAGAGAGATCAGCCCCTGCTACTTCCAGAGGTAGGAGGCCCAGTCAGGCAGGACCTGAAGGTGGTAGCCAAATAGGGGTGTCAGAATCAGTGGCGAGACCTGATAGTCGAGCTCCTGCACGAGTTTATGGTGTTAGAGCTCAGGAAGACAAGGATGCACCTGACGTGATAGCTGATATTATTTCTATTTTTGATATTACAGCTATTGTATTGATAGATCCAGGCTCTACTCATTCATATATATGTGATGCCATGCTGAAACACCGAAATCTGGAAACTGAACATACTGAATATGATGTGTTAGTCAGTAATCCGATAAGTCAAAGTGTAGTTGTGAACCGTGTGTACAGAAATTGTCCGATTCGGATACAGGAATGTGAATTCCCAGTAGATTTGATGGAGTTGCCATTCCATGAGTTTGATGTGATCCTAGGCATGGATTGGTTAACTCGGCATAAAGTGGTGATCGACTGTGAACTGAAACGAGTGACCCTCAGAACAGCAGATGGTGCAGAAATCACAATGGTGGGTGAAAGGAGGGATTTCCTCTCTAATGTCATTTCAGCCACTGCCGCCTGTAAACTGACCAGAAAGGGGTGTGAAGCATATTTGGCATAGGTGGTTGATTCCAGAAAGGTTAATTCTGAAATCTAGAATATACCCACTGTGTGTGATTTTGCAGATGTGTTTCCAGAGGAGCTTCCTGGTTTGCCACCTCAGAGAGAAGTGGAGTTTGTGATTGATGTGGTACCAGGTACGTCTCTAGTATCGATAGCTCCTTACAAAATGGCACCAGCAGAACTGAAAGAACTGAAGATACAGTTACAGGAATTGCTGGATAAGGGCTTCATCAGACCCAGTGTATCCCTTTGAGGAGCTCCGGTGTTGTTTGTGAAAGAGAAGGATGGGTCGTTGAGATTATGCATCGATTACAGGCAGCTAAATGAACTTACTGTCAAAAACAAGTATCCGTTGCCGAGAATTGATGATTTGTTTGACCAGCTGAAAGGAGCCTGTGTCTTCTCAAAGATAGATCTGAGATCAGGTTATAATCAGTTGAGAATAAAAGAGTCAGATATTCCGAAAACTGCATTCAGAACCAGGTATGGACATTATGAATTTGTAGTGATGCCATTTGGGCTGACTAATGCACCTGCAGCCTTTATGGATCTGATGAACAGAATATTCCGACCATACTTGGATCAGTTTGTGGTGGTATTTATCGATGATATCCTAGTGTACTCACAGACGGTAGAGGACCATGACAGGCACCTCAGAGTAGTATTGCAGATTCTGAGGGAGAAGCAACTGTATGGTAAACTGAGCAAATGTGAATTCTGGTTACCTGAGATTGCATTTCTGGGTCACATTGTATCAGCAGAGGGTATTAAGGCGGATCCTAAAAAGATTGAAGTGATTATGGAATGGAAGCCTCCCAGAAATGTTACAGAAGTTAGAAGTTTCTTAGGCTTGGCAGGTTATTATCGACGGTTTGTGAAGGGATTCTCCTCCATAGCAAGTCCGTTGACCAAGCTACTGCATAAGAATGTCATATTTGAATGGACTGACAGATGCCAGGCAGCTTTTGACCGATTGAAGGCGATGCTAGTTGAGGCTCCAGTCCTGATTTAGCCTGTTTCAGGTAAAGACTTTGTGATTTATAGTGATGCCTCACATCAGGGTTTAGGTTGTGTATTGATGCAGGAAGGCAAAGTGATTGCATATGCGTCCAGACAACTGAAAAATCATGAGCTGAACTATCCGATTCATGATCTGGAACTTGTAGCCATAGTATTTGCTTTGAAAATCTAGAGGCATTACTTGTATGGTGAGAAATGTTATATCTACATGGATCACAAGAGTCTGAAATATCTGCCTACCCAGAAAGAGCTTAATTTGAGATAGAGACGGTGGATGGAGTTGATAAAAGACTATGACTGCGTAATTGATTACCATCCAGGAAAGGCGAACGTAGTTGCAGATGCCCTGAGCAGAAAAGCACTGTTTTCTTTGAAGGCTATGAATGTGCACTTACAGTTGAATTCAGATAATGCATTAGTAGTTGAATTGGTATGTAGACCCAGTCTGATTCAGCAGATTGCAGACAAACAGAAACAGGATGCTAGAATCCAGATGATATGTGGACAGATTCCAGAAGGAAAGCATCCGGGCTTCTCAATCAGGACTGATGGTATTGTGTGTTTCAGAGATAGGATTTGTATTTCTGATGATGAAGAATTGAGAAAGATGATCCTGATAGAGGCACACAGTAGTTCGTATGCGATGCACCCAGGTAGTACAAAAATGTATAGGGACTGGAAAACTCAGTATTGGTGGTCTGGTATGAAGAAAGATGTGGTGGAATTTGTGAATAGATGCATGACTTGTCAACAGGTGAAAGCTGAACACCAGGTTCCATCAGGATTGTTACAACCAATAGCGATACCTGAATGAAAATGGGATTGCATTACAATGGACTTTGTCACCGGATTGCCATTCACTCAGAGTAAACACGATGCAGTATGGGTTATAGTGGATCGGTTGACGAAGTCAGCACATTTTCTACCTGTCAGAACTGACTATTCCCTGGATCGACTGGCAGAATTGTATATCAGAGAGATAGTCAGATTGCATGGAGTACCTGCATCCATAATATCAGATAGAGATCCGAGGTTTACAGCCAGATTTTGGAAGAAGTTTCAAGAAGCCTTGGGTATTCGACTAAGTTTCAGTATAGCCTTCCATCCGCAGATAAACGGACAATCAGAAAGGGTAATTCAGGTGCTTGAAGATATGCTCAGGAGTTATGTCATTGATTTTGAAAGGAGTTGGGCGGATCATCTTCCATTAATTGAATTCGCCTACAACAACAGTTACCAGACGAGCATAGCTATGGCACCGTATGAGGCACTGTATGGAAGGAAATGCAGGACTTCAGTATGCTGGACAGAGTTAGGAGAGGACAGGTTAGTAGGCCCAGAATTGATTAGACAAACTGAGGAGAAGGTGAAGATTATCAAAGACAGATTGAAAGTTGCTTCTGACCGACAGAAATCATATGCCGATTTGAAAAGAAAAGAGATAGAATATGAAGTCGGTGAGAAAGTATTTCTGAAAGTATCTCCGTGGAAGAAAGTGCTTCGATTTGGCAGAAAAGGTAAGTTGAGTCCTAGGTTTATTGGGCCATACAAAATCATTGAAAGTGTGGGACTAGTAGCCTACAGACTAGCTTTACCTCCAGAATTAGAAAAGATTCATAATGTGTTCCACGTGTCTATGCTGAGGAGATACAGATCTGATCCTCCCACAGAGTTCAGGCTGAAAGTATTGAAATCCGACCAGACCTGACATATGAAGAGGAACCAGTGCAGATTCTTGATCGGGAGATTAAAGAACTACGAAATAAATGAGTTCCACTGATGAAAGTCCTCTGGAGGAATCACAATGTAGAAGAAGCTACCTGGGAGAGCGAGGAAACCATGAGACAACAGTATCCGCAACTGTTCAATTGAGGTAAATTTCGAGGACGAAATTTCTTAAGAGGGGAAGAATTGTAACATCCCAAATTTCGGATAATTAATTTTGAATATGTGGATATAAAATTTTTGTGAGTTGAGGGGTGTAAATGTAATTAAATGTATGTTTATTTGTATGGTTTTCAGGTGGACCAGATAGAACGGTTCAGAAATGATGAATGAAAAGTGAAAAACTGGGACAGTGAGTACCGCGACCTTGTCACCGCGACCACAGGTCGCGATAAGCTGCTCGCGATGAAAAAAAATGAAATTCGGGCAGTGAGCATGGCGACCACCAGCGCGACCAGAGCACCGCGAGGTGTGCTCGTGATGAAGGCGGTAGAGTTGCTCCAGTGAGCAACGCGACCTGGTGGCGCGACCACAGGTCGCAACGACGGTCGCGATGACCGAAATGATATAAAAAAAAAATTGGCTTCTGTGAGAAGCCACGAAACAGAACAGAAAAGAGAACAGAGAGGGAGAGACCGAAAGAAGAAGAAAAAGAAAAGAAAAGAAGAAGAAGAAGAAGAAGAAGAGGAAGAAGAGAAGAAGAAGAGGAAGAAGAAGAAGAGGAAGAAGAGAAGAAGAAGAGAAGGGAAAGAAGAAGAAAAGAAAAGAAAGAAAAGAGGAAGAGAAAGGAAAGAGGAGGAAGAAAGGAAGGATAAGAAAAAGGAAAATCCAGAAGGAAAAAGGCGGAGAACCGGTAAAACGGTATCCAGGTTGGTGTACACACGTTTCTGAACTTATTTTTGATAAATGTTTTGATTTAGTACGTTTGGAAATATAGTTCTGGATTTTATATATATTCGTATGAATTGGTTTATATACTCGTATTGCATATTTGCCTATTGTTGGACTTTTTGTGCGATAATCTGTTATGAGTTTTAACGGCCCTGATATATGTATAGGGATATAGGGATATAGGAGATTGATATGTCAATTGGGTGAATTTATGGCAGTACTGCACCGTTATGTATGATGTCTCTGATTGTGGATTATACAGATACCATTTCCTCGTGAAATGGGAAACCGACTGTGAAAATATCCGGATACCATTTCCTCGTGAAATGGGAAACCGACTGTTTATATAGAGGGATACCATTTCATATGAGATGGGAAACTCGACTGAAAAACCCGTAATCCAGTCCTGTACACCCTGTTATGTGTATCACGGGCCAGATTGAGGATTTATAGTTAGCAAATGTGATGGAAAATAAAGAATGATATTGAACTGAATTCCAGAAATTTTGAAATACTGGATGTTTACCTAGTTTCAGTAATTGAAAACGTTTGCTATATATATTTATTTTTCTGAAAATTCTGTTTTTTAAACTTTATTGTTTATTTATATTTTGAATTTATGAATTTAGGATATACTGTTTTAGATATACTGTTTTATATTATATTACCATTTATTTTAAGTGTACACCCATTAAGCAGTAGTGCTTAGCGCGTTAGTTTTGTTTCTAACGCGTAGGTAATAAAGATACCGAGGACGAAAAAGACTGAAGAGGCACCAGCTGCAGAGGAGAGTTCAGAGTCATACTCACCATCTTTTGGGGTAGTTAATTATATAGATATTTCTGTATAATGTAATTAGATATGCATGCATATACAGAGAATTTGTAATTATGCTCTAATTAATTATTTTATGCTTTCTGTTTTGCATTTTCGAAGGATTGTAGTTAATGAATTGTTTTATAAACTGTTTGAAAGTCGCACTAAACGGCAGAGTGCGCATTTGAATGAAATGAGATTTGAAGTGTTGTGGATTTTATATGATTTGAGTTTTATTTGAAAACAGGTTTTGGAAAATCAGAAAAATAGAGGGAACTCTGCCGAAATTTTTAAAAGTGTATTTCGATGGGCTCACTAGAGAAATATTTTTGAATTACAAATTGATACGATTTTAAAAGGTTTGAAATAAATAAAGTGAATTTAGAAAGTTTTGAAAATCTGGTGGCGCTCCTTGGGTCGATCCAGTCGGGTCGGGTCAGGGGATGTTACATCAACCCTACGTTTTAATGGTCAAACTTAGTGTCAAAGGAGTTCAATATGAGTTTGTGCAAACTTTAATTTTAAATGTAATTCAATAAACCTCAGGTAGATTTAGTATTATCCGTTTGAAATTTAAATGTTGTTGTGTCATGTGGTTATTATAACTAGTAAATTATTATAATTTTTTGACAATTATCCTTTTCTCACTAAAATCGTATTAAAAACCCATTAAGATTGTCAACAACTCTATTACTATTAAAAATATAGCAATGAAATGGATTTTGGTGACAAACTGAAATCCTTTTCGTATAATTAGTGAGCGACATGAATAGTTTACACTATATTCATATTGTTAGCGAATAAATATAAATTTATAAAAAAATATTTTGTAAATAATAGGACAAGAAATTGACTTAGTATTGACAAATATATAGTCGTGAGATAGACTTTGTTAACTAATTTAATTTATATCACTCCTGATGAAATTAGTAAAAAGTGAGAATGGTCATTATTATCTATATATTTTTAATGATAAACTGTAAATTCATAACAAAATATTTTCCTCTAAAACCTTAGTTTCTTGTAGTATCAATTCGATCCAATTCAAAATAATACAGTACTCCTAACAAAGGTGTTATATACGAGGCCTTAAAATTAACAAGTCTTATTTACATATAGTTTCATAAAACATAGTAAGTATAGCATTACACTCTTGAAAGTAACAAATATAACATCACATCACACATATAAATATAACAAATTTCTCAAACCAAATACGCTATAAAGACACGACGTAAAAACTATCTTTATCTGAATCAACCTTTCTTTTCCTTATAATAATCACGAACTGTGTAAACAGTCTGAATAATACTGGACGCAAGTGCTAGAACGGCTCCGATGAAAGCAATGGCGCTCCAGGGGCTTTGAAAATGATCGTGAAGGAATTCATATAACCATGTCAGACATTTGTTGTTGCAGTGGTTCTGGATATTGCTCTTCACTTTAAAATATATTTCGTCATTTGGGACCAAGTCTATGCTTATTTCATTGAAGAGCTTTGCCACCTCTTCGTCGCTTCCAAGTGCATTGTGAAGTATTTTATTCTCTCGCAACTCCTTAACATCTTGGGCTCGATCGATGAGGGAATCGAGGAAGAATATGTAAGACGACACTTCGAATTCGTTCTGAAAATCCGGACACATCTCATAAGCAGCCAAGTTCAAGAACTTGGTTGCTGTTGAGTCGTCCACCATGATGGGAGGAAGTTTTAGTGTTCCACAACTGAAAGTGATGTCTCTCACAGAACTCGTCTCACTAGGCTCCAAATCGATCCCAACTGCTTTAAGCTCCTCAATATTGCGAAATGAGTGCCAATATTCATCTTTTTTCTTACGCTTCAATTTAGCTAAAAGATCAACGGTCACGAAATTCACCAACTTCTCTCTGAGGCCAGCCTTTTTGTTTCCAACAGGTTGAACGAGTGTTTTTCGCAATAGATCAAGAAGATGAACATGATTTTCTTGCAAAAGCTTGTCATTGTTCTTGTACATCTCCCCTGGTGCTTTGATGTGATTGAAGATGAACTTATGGATTGATTCCAGCAGCTTCTTCTCAACTGGAGTGGATTTCATTATGAGTTGGAGGAGCTGGTAGGGAAGTTGGTTATCAAGCAAGAACAAATCCTGATGTACGAACGCTACATGATGAGTTTTTATTCCCAATTCTTTTAATTTCTTTCCAGCATTTCCCTGATCATGTTCATCAGCAGCAGCAGCAACAGAAGTGTCCATGTACTGCAGAATTGCACAACCATCCACCAAAAACATCCACGCGAGTTTTCGATCTTCATAGTCCTTAGTTGCTTTATCATCGTAGCAATCCTTTAATATCTCGATCTGCGCCTTGATATTTGCATACAGATTTTTTTCATTAACTTTATTCTCTTGGTGTACTCTTGACTTTATGTAATGTTAGGTGAGTGTTGTGTACTCTTGACTTTATGTAATGTTAGGTGAGTGTTAGGTGTACTCTTGACTTTATGTAATGTTAGGTGAGTGTTAGGTGAATATTAGGTGGGTGATAGACTTTATGTGTTATATCTTCATGTATATATACCTCATAAGATTAATGAAACAATGTACATTTTCCTCCATTACATTTTCTCTCACTTTCATCATTTTACACATTTCTTTCATTATATTTTCAGACATTTTCATTATTTTACATGGTATCAGAGCCAAGTTTCTGATCCGGACAACGTCTTGCACAGAATTTTCATCGAGCAACTTCAACAGCTTTCTTGTCTTCATCAATGATGAGTTCAAACCATGGTGCTGGTAATAAATACACTTATGCAAATGCGACAGGTCTGTATCCATTTTCCAATGCTTCAATTAATTCTGTATTTACAAAGCCATGGATTTTAGATAGTGGAGCCACCGATCATATCACTTCTGATTCCACACTTCTCACCAAAACACAATCATCATCCATACCTATTGTTAATTTACCAACAGGATCTACAGCATCAATCACTTCAACTGGCACTGTATCTTTTAATTCAACATCACTTTAGATGATGTTTTATGTGTTCCTAGTTTTCGCTTAAATCTAATTTCTGTAAGCAAACTTACCTCTGCCCTAAACTGTTGTGCCATTTTTTTTCCCACCTTTTGTGTTCTACAGGACTTGGCTACGGGGAAGATGATTGGCTCGGGTAAACAACATGGTGGTCTCTATTACATGCCTCCCTTACAAAGGATGTCAACCTGTCATCAAATTTCACAGCCTTCCAATCTATGGCATATGCGTCTTGGACATCCATCACCATCTCGTCTTAAATTAGCTTCTTCCTTATTATCTTCAAACAATATTTCTTATGATAATAATTGCACTGTTTGTCCCATGGCAAAACAAACAAGACTTCCATTTCCATTAAGCTCCATATCAACTCATGCTCCATTTGATTTATTGCATTGTGATATCTGGGGTCCTCACAAAGTTCATACACACTCAGGGGCACGATTTTTTCTTACCATTGTAGATGACTTTACAAGATGCACATGGATATTCCTTATGCAGCACAAGTCTGAAACTCAAAACATTTTGAAATCTTTTATTGATTTTGTTTACACTCAATTTCATGCATATGTCAAAGCAGTTAGAGTAGACAATGGTTCTGAATTTTTATCTATGAAAAACTTTTTAGACTTCATGGCATTGAATATCAACGCACTTGTGTTTACACCCCACAACAAAATGGAGTCGTTGAAAGGAAACATCGTCATATTCTCACTGTGGCACGAGCACTACTTTTTCAATCCCATTTACCTTTACATTTTTGGGGTGAATGTGTTTTAACTGCAGTTTATCTCATTAACCGGTTGCCATCACCATTGCTCTCAAATAAAACACCTTTTGAAATGTTATATAGTCGGCCGCCATCACTTGATCACTTAAAGGTTTTTGGTTGTCTATGCTATGCAACTATTGTACATCCCATTCAAAAATTTGAACCTCGTGCCAAGTGTTGCATATTTGTTGGATATCCGACTGGGCAAAAGGGATACAAACTATATGACATGGAAACCAAGAAATTTTTTGTCAGTCGTGATGTCAAATTTCATGAATCCATTTTTCCTTTTTCATCTATCTCAACCCCATCCACTTCTGATTTTGTGGTGCCTAATTTCATATCTGAGACCACAGAAATGCAGCCTATCATACCACCATGCTCTTCTAACACCAATCCTCACCAATCCGAGCAAACAACATCTAATACACATGAACCCATCTCACCCACACCTGTTGTTCCCTCCAGCATTGATCAACCTTCCACAAACACACCAGATGCCGAAACCTTACCACCACTTTTAGACCCATCAAATATTCCTTCTGAAACTACTACCATTCCACCTCCGAGACAGTCAACACGGCCTAAGCGACCTCCGGCATGGCATAGAGACTTCCTAATGTCATCTCAGGCACATCAATCTACCTCTGCAGCAAGTCCTATACCAGGTACTCGATATCCACTCTCTAATTTTCTTTCATACTCACGTTTTTCACCTTCCCATTCTACTTTTCTAGTTAACATCACAGATCACACTGAGCCTAAAAATTATGCTCAAGCTGTCCTTAATCCACATTGGCGACAAGCTATGAATACAGAATTAGAAGCATTGCAGCTCAACAACACATGGAGCTTAGTCCCTTTGCCCATTGGCCACAAACCAATTGGTTGCAAATGGGTCTACAAAATCAAATACAAATCTGATGGCACCATTGAACGCTACAAAGCTCGTCTTGTTGCTAAAGGATACAATCAAGTTGAGGGCATTGACTATCAAGAAACATTTTCTCCAACAGCAAAGCTTACAACACTTCGTTGTCTTCTTACTGTCGCTGCTGCTCGCCATTGGCACATCCACCAATTGGACGTTCAAAATGCTTTCCTCCATGGCGACCTTCATGAAGTTGTCTACATGGAACCTCCACCTGGTCTTCGCCGACAGGGGGAGCACACTGTATGTCGGCTCAACAAGTCTCTTTATGGACTTAAACAAGCATCAAGAAATTGGTTTTCCACATTTTCAGATACTATCAGAAAGGCCGGCTATCAACAATCAAAGGCTGATTATTCCCTTTTCACCAAAACTCAAGGTACTTCTTTTACAGCAATTCTTATATATGTCGATGACATACTTCTCACAGGAAATGATCTACATGAAATGGAACGTCTCAAAAGATTCCTTCTTAAACGCTTCCGTATCAAAGATCTTGGAAACTTGAAGTACTTTCTCGGTATTGAATTTTCTCGCTCCAGAAAAGGCATTTTTATGTCACAAAGAAAGTATGCGTTGGACATTTTACAAGATTCTGGACTCTTAGGCGCATGTCCCAACAATTTTCCAATGGAGCAGAATTTGAAACTTACTCCCACTGATGGAGCATTGCTAAATGATCCAACAAAGTACAGAAGACTAGTTGGCAGATTGATATATCTTACAGTGACAAGACCCGATATAGTTTATTCAGTTCGCACATTGAGCCAGTTCATGCAAGAACCTAGAATACCTCATTGGGACGCTGCCATTCGAATCCTCAAATACATCAAAGGTACACCTGGTCAGGGATTATTACTTCCCTCCATAAACAGTTTAACTTTGAAAGCTTTTTGTGATTCAGATTGGGGAGGTTGTCGTGCCACAAGAAGATCAGTTACAGGCTACTGTATTTTCCTTGGAAGTTCTCTCATATCATGGAAATCTAAGAAGCAAGCCAATGTCTCTAGATCATCAGCTGAGGCTGAATATCGAGCAATGGCTAACACATGTTTGGAGTTAACTTGGTTGCGTTACATACTACATGACCTAAAGGTTCCTCAAACAACTCCTGCACCATTATTTTGTGACAATCAGGCAGCTTTACACATTGCTGCGAATCGTGTTTTTCGCAATAGATCAAGAAGATGGAACAGATTGTCTTGCAAAAGCTTGTCATTTTCTTGTACATCTCCCCTGGTGCTTGATTGTGATTGAAGATGAAACTTATGGATTGTTCCAGAAGTTCTTATCAACTGGAGTGGATTTCATTATGGTTGAGGAGCTGGTAGGAAGTTGGTTATCCAAAGCAAGCAACAAATCCTGAGTAGAACGCTACATGATGAGTTTTTATCCCCAATTCTTTTAATTTTTCCAGCATTTCCCTGATCATGTTCATCAGCAGCAGCAGCAACAGAGTGTCCAGTACTGCAGAAGTGCAACAACAATCCACCATAAAACATCCCACGCGAGTTTTCGATCTTCATAGTCCTTAGTGTGCTTTATCTGTAGCATAGCAATACTTTAATATCTCGATCTGCGCCTTGTATTTGCATACGATTTTTTTTCATTAAACTTTATTCTCTTGGATGAAAAAGGCAGCTAATTTAAGCTTTATCGGCTCTGTCAGCTTGAGATTGGTGTCTTTGTGATGGTAAGGACCAACTGAAACCACCCTCGGTTTAAAATAGTTGTTGAAATTAGTGTTGTCTCGAAGCATGAATGGAACCTTTTGTATCTTTGGTTTCAGAACAGGTTGGCCTTCCTTTGCCTCCTTTAAGGCATCCTGCAAAGACTTGAACTGCTTCTCTTCCTCTATAGTGAACCTATGACGGCATTCTGCATGCTGATCGATAACCAATGACAGCTGATCGATAACAGCTTTTACGCCTAGCTGGTCTACCACAATTTTACATTGTTGCTTTTTTGCTTTGTTTCAAAATGTCCAATACTACTGCGTCATCATCTTCTAGGTGTATAAATTTCTCTAAATTAGTACATAGTGTTGGTATAAAATGTGACCCACAACACCTAGGGCATCTGACTCTAAGCATAAAGGGTCATATACCTGAATCCTTGGCTAGAGTTAGCTTCAGCTAAATCGATAGTAATATTGATCACTTCCAACTTTTGCGCCAAAAGTGATGATTTATGGACCGCACATATCGGCTTCTTCTGGCAATAAGTAATAGAGCGAATTGCAATAAAGTATCCTGATGTTTGATCATATTATAATAAAATCATGAGTTTAGCCTTAATTATAAGTTAGTACCCTACTATCAGTTGACCTAGTCAAACATAACGGTTTGACTTTGACTTATGTGCGAAATAACATAACTAACCCTAGTTAAAAAATTAAATTAAACAAAAATTTAAAAAAAATGAAAAAAATTATTTTTTTTTTAAAATGAATCTCCACCATCCATCAATCTTGATGGACAGTGGAGATACATTTAAAATAAATAATTTTTTTTTGAAAAATCAAACAATTAAAAAAAGTTTAAAAAATAATAAATTATTTTATTTTAATTTTTTTTTTTTTTTGGTGTTCTTGGTGATTGGATCTCCACCGTCCATCAATGTTGATGGACGATGGAGATCCAATCTGGATCTCTACCAAGAACACCAAGACCAAAAAAAAAAAAAAAAAAAAGTTGTTTGCAGATCTGCTCCCATTGATGGAGCAACTCCATCGCATAGAGCTTCGGCTCCATCTGCGATGGAATCCAAGAAAATAATTTTATTTTTTATTTTTTAAATTTAATTTTAATTTTTTTTATCAATATAATCTCCACCTCCATCAAGATTGATGGACGGTGGATATTTATTTAATCTTTTAAAAATTTTTAATAATTTTTTAAATTTTTAGAAAAATAAATTAAGGTGAAAATGACCAAATTACCCCTTGACTATTGTTTGACCGTCAACTCTAACGGTCAACAAGTTAGTCAAGGGTACTAATGTGTAATTAAAGCTAAACTCACGATTTCATTATAATATGGTAAAACGTCAGGGTACTTCATTGTCATTCGCCCTAAGTAATATACCAAACCCATTACCGACGTATGTGCATGGCCATACATTTTAATTTCATGATCGTGATTTGTTAATAGTACAGAGATTATCAACTTAAAGAACAAATAACACTAAACTAGCTAAGGTACGATGAATTACACTCGAAATTAAAATTTACGGACGTTAAGTTTGACCGTTAAAATGTAGATTCGAAACCCCCCCGGTTCGCAATCCAAGGTGGATCCATAATGCATCCACTATGGATCTCTAACATTTTCTGCTACTTTTCCTTGTTTTTTAATGGTCAACCCTACGTTTTAATGGTCAAACTTAATGTCAAAGGAGTTCAGTATGAGTTTCTGTAAACTTTAATTTCAAATATAATTCAACAAATCTCAGATAGGTTTATTGTTATTCGTTCGAAATTTAAATGTTGTTGTGTCATGAGGTTATTATTACTAGTAAATTATTGCAATTTTTTTGACAGTTATCCTTTTCTTTAATCAACAAGCACAAACCTTACATAAAACTAGATTGACAAACGCTCTTAGTCTTAGGGTACGTTTGGTGCGCGGGATTGAATTATACTATTTTTGTGAGATAAAATTGGATATGATTAGATTGGATTGGACTAATTAGTACTGTGATGTGTTTTGTGTAGTATGAATAAGATTAAAAATAGTACCGTCCCTTATTTGGTGTAGAATGAGATTGGATAAAAAATTTGATTTAATTAATTTCATATAAAATAAAATTATTTTTTAAATATTATATAATTAAATTAAAATTATTTAAAATAAATCTAAATAAAATCTAAATATATTTATATTAAATATTTTTGAATAAAATAATATATGATTATTAAATTTTTGAATAAAATAATATCATTTAAAATAAATAAAGTTAAAATTAATTTTAAAGAAAATAATAGTATGTTTAGTTGATATTAAGAATATTAAAATTTTACAATATTTTTATTAATATATTTAATTAACTTTTAAAATAGATAAAATAATTTTAGTTTTATATATAAATAGATTAATAAAATATGAGAAATTGAAAAACAAAGGAAAAAGAAGAAAATAAACAAAGGAGAGAGCGAGAGGAAGATGAAAAAGTTCAAGAAAAATTAAAAAATAAAGTGGAGAGAAAGGATAAATTAATTTGAATGGGACAAAATTAACCTGCTTCAATGAGATAAAAAATGACAAAGAATTATTTAGTCCAATATGCTTGAATGGGCCAAATATGAGATTGGACAAAAATTCCAATCCCAAGTCAAACCGGTCCTGAAAGTAGACCGAGTAATATTATAATTAAGATGGGTGGAATTTTTTGAGAAAGGATTACAACGGGTCAATGAAAAATTAAAAAGATATATAATCACACAATTATAAAATTAATATTGCATATTGAAATGTGATAATCATGATTGATTATAGTATATATAACAAATTGGAGAATTACATTTAGCTAAAAGTTGACCTCATACTTGCTCTCCAAACTAGTACAAGAGAAAAACTATTAGAAACTATTAGATAACAGCTTGCTTGCTTCCTTCTCCATAATGGATTTCAGCCACTCTTGATTGCTCGCGACAAGTATTAGAAAAGAAAAACACAATTCTTTTACCTAAAAAAATTAAATAAATAAGAGAAGAACAACCAAGGTCATTGATGATGCTAAAACCACTTATCAAAGCGATTTATGGGAGTTCTATATATTCTTTAAAATGTTTTCAAACTTGATCAGCCACCCAATTCTTGATCTTGTTCTCCTTAATTAACTTTTGGATATATAGCAGTGTTGCTCAAGCAACAAATCCAGCTGATTGCAAACAAAGTTATATGGCTGCTCAAATTAATCCAGCTGAATTTAGTTTGGATGCAGGTAGTCCAGTTCCTTATGGTAAATCAGCACTGCCCACATCAGTCATCAGAGATCCAGGCTGAAGGTTGTTAGATTCTGTTACACCAGCTTGCATTGTTACAACTGGTACTATTTCTGCCTTAGGTGTCATCTTAGGCGTAAAGTTTTTACATTTTATTAGCTGTCAATATTTATTATATATACCGATGTACCATTTTCTATACAGCACAACAAATATATTGTTATGTGTCTAATTTCATTAAACCCAATTAGCCCAGAAAAGTCAACAAAGCCTATTGAGCCCAGAAAGACCTGGAAGAGTTGACAAAGCCCAACGGGCCAGGAAACTGGTAAAACCCATATAACAAACAAGTCCAAAGGAAGGGAAGTGAAGAAAGGAACTTGGAGTTTTATACGAGCTACAACCGTCCAGCGACCAGGAAGACCATGCCACATCACCTCTCATTGCCAGTTTGGCTCCAGTTCGAATAACATCCACCTCGAAGTGTATCTTCCAGATAAGGGAAAATTCCACAATTATAGGGATTTGATCATCAGTTGACAGAGTTTGAATTTGTATTAACTTCCTGATTTTCAGTGATTGTATCCTAATTAAACTGTAATAATTAGATATATTTTTCATTCCTAAAGTTAAGGAATCTGATTCCATGTAAATCAGAATGACTCCATCCCTTCACACTATAAAAGGGAAAGATCATTACTGGTACAAGGGTTACAATTTTTGAGAGAACAAAATACTTAGTGAGAGCGCATGATTAATACAAAGAACAGTGGATGTAGGCATTGATCTTTAGGCTGAAGCAATTTAAAAATTCTATTGTTTAATCTTCTTTTATTGTTTTATAATCACACACACTATTTATTTGCGTTGACTGAATTCACACGTCAACATTTTGGTGCTAGAATAAAGGGCCCCCGTTTGAGGATTCAAACCTCCGTTTTTCAGTAAAAAAACAGTATTTACTATATTTTTCAGGTAATTCTCAAAAGCAATGGCAAGAGGCGTAGGAACCCGTTCCAGGATAACAAGGAGTAGGGATGTTCCACCAATTGGAGGACAATCAAAGGCATTTCATCAGCCTCAGCTCCCACCACCTATCCCTGGAATGGTTCCCGTTGTCCCTACGGTTCCACCACCTGTTTTAAATCCACCAACAGGCCCTTTCCCCCCTCAAATGGATATACAGGGAAACAAGCAGGCTAGTCCATATTTTAACAAGTGGATGGAAACGCAGATCGAGATGGAGAGAATGATAGCAAAAATGGCGTGCGGCTACTAGGTTTTAATGCAGAATCAGCCTGCACGTGAGCAAGTCGTGGAGAGCACTTCACCCCATCTGCACCAGGAAAAATCCCCTTCTACGTGATGCTCAACGAGGTGGAGTTTCTGTAACATCCCTAATTTCAAATAAATATGAAAAGTATGGTGGAATTTATTTTGAGTATGTGAATATGATATTTATGATTTGAGGGGTAAAAAATGTAATTAAATGTATGTATATTTTTAAGGTTTTCAGGTGGACCAGATGGAGCGGTCTAGAAAGATTGCATGAAAGAGAAGGAAAAAGTTGGCAGTAAGTACCACGACCAGTCACCGCGACCAGGGATCGCGATGAGTAGTTCGCGGTGAAAAATGGTGATTTTAGACAGTGAGTACTGCGACCAGTCACTGCGACCAGAGATCGCGATGAGCAGCTCGCGGCGAAAATGGTGATTTTGGGCAGTGAGCAATGCGACCAACATCGCGACCAGACACCGCGATGGTTGATCGCGATGAAAGCGGTGAAATCACTCCAGTGAGCAATGCGACCAGGTGGCGCGACCACAGGTCACGATGAGCGGTCGCGATGACCGAATTTTTATAAAAAAAATAAGAGGCGGTGAGAAGCTTCACGAAGAAGCAAGAGAGAAAAAGAGAAATAAAGAGACCGGAGAGGAGAAAAAAAAAAGAAAGAAAAAGAGAAAGAAGAAGAGAGAGAACGGAAGAGAAAGAAAGGAGAAGAAGAGGAAGAAGAGAAGAGGAAGAAGAAGAAGAAAGGAAGAAGAAAGGAGGAAGATGAAGGAAAAAGGAAGGAAGAAAGAGAAAAGAAAAAAGGAAAAAGGAAAAATCCAGAAGAGGAAAGTAGTAAAAAGGGTATTCAGGTTGGTGTACACTACTTTTTGGAAACTCTGTGATTTTATTATGTGTTTTGATTCGAATTTGAGATTTTATTTGAATATTTTAAATGAATCGTATTTCGATTATTACAATTATATTGACATAAATTGTTTTAGAATGTTGAATGAATCGAATCGTATGATTTCCATGAAGTTATATATACATATGTTTTACGAATATTGTTTGAGAATTTTTTATGGTTGAATTTAATTTCGATTTGCAAATTACAGCTGATGTTTTTGAAGTAAATATAATGAATTGTTATGAAAGTTGAAAATTTTGTATTGTAAACATGAATGGAAACGGCTCTAGGATACTTGAACATAGAAAACGGATATAGGAGGTTGGTATATCAGCTAGATTATTTTAGCAGTACTGCACCGTTATTAGTGACTGTTGGACCTCGCAGGGCAAACTTGGCATAGACCAGTATAGGCGAATCTCGGAGGTGGACATCACACCGATACTAGTGACTGTTGGACCCTCGCGGGGCAAACCTGGCATAGACCAGTTTAGGCGAATCCCGGAGGTGGATGTCACACCGATGTTACAGATATTAGACCCATATTCCAGTCCAGAAAATTATGTTGAGTATACCAAAGGGTCAGGAATGTAACGAATTAAATAAAATGCTTATAAATGAATTTCATATGATTTATTTCATTAATTCAGTTAAATGATGATATGTTTTTATATTATATCATGATTTCATTTTGTTTTGTAATTTATTTTGTGATTTCGTTAAATAAGTTTAGTGTACACCCACTAAACTATATGCTTAGCGCGTTGATTTCATCACGCGTAGGTAACAGGGATACAGAGGGAGAAAAAGACTGAAGAGGTGATAGCTGCAGACTGAGGATTAGAGTCACCATACTTATTGGGTAGTTATTTTTGAATTTTTGTTGTATATCATTTAGATACGCATGCATATACAGAAGTTTGTAAATTTGTAAAAGTGTGATATACTGGTTTTGTAAAGAATTGTTTATGATTTATGTTTTCGTTTTCAAAGGTTTATAAATATTAATTATGAATTGTTTTATATGAAAATGTTTGGGAAGTCGCACTATACGGCGGAGTGCGCAATTGATTGATAAATGAAATTGAAGTGTTGATTATTATATTATTTGAGTTTTTGATGTAAACAGGATTTTTTTTGGAAATCAGAAAAACAAAGGAAATTATGGCAAAATTTTTCAAAACAGTTTTGCATGGGCTCACTATAAAAGGTATTTCAAAATAAAAATTATCTGATTTTCAAGGGCTTTCCAATTATAAAGCGAGTCAAGTCAAGTTTTGAAAACTCGGTAGCGCTTCCTGGATCGATCCATACGGGTCGGGTCAGGGAGTGTTACATTTAAGTGGTATCAAAGCGCGGTTTAGATGTTTCTGGACCAAAAGAGTAATAGTCTGTATATGCATGCATGGTATAAAGGTACCTATAGAAATGTATGACTCTAATCTGCAGACCTCTCTTCTGTCTTATATAGGTTAAAAGAAATGGAAGGAAGTGGAGATAGACCTGGAAGTCCCGCCAGCGTGGCTGGGGGAGCATTTAGAGAATCAGTCAGCCCAAGGGCGGCTGGACCAGAAGTTTAGGGTGAGCTAGCATTTATGCAGCAAATGGCTGAATTTTTTCAGAATGTGGCCAGAGCAGCGCCATGAAGGTCAGCTATTGAATGCTTGGCCAGATACAGACCGACTGATTTCCATGGCAGAAAAGATGAGGATGCATCTGCCGTAGAATATTGGTTCGAACGGACGGAAAGAATTTTAGAGCAGATGCACTGTACACTTGAAGAAAAATTAGAGTGTGCAGTATCTCTATTGCAGGAGGATGCCTACCAATGGTGGACCTCCGTTATACAGTCAGTGCGGCCAGAGGACAGAACTTGAGAGTTGTTTCAAAAAGAGTTTCAAAGAAAATATGTCGGTCGCATTTATTTGGATAATATGAAGAGAGAATTTACTAACCTGAAGTAGAGACAGCTGACAGTGACAGAGTATGAGAGAGAATTTGTCAGGTTGAATAAATATGCTCGAGATATGGTAGCCACAGAGGCGGACAAGTGCAGAAGGTTTGAAGATGGGCTGAATGACTATATCAGCCTACAGGTTGCCGCATTTGAGTTTGAAAAATTTACCAGACTTATTTGTGTAGCCTTGAATGTCGAAAGAATTAAGAAAGAAGAGCAGGCTAGAAAAGACAAAGGTTAACAGAGAAAGGGAGCAGGGCCATCTAGTTTATATCAGTCACAGAATAAGAAGTTTAAGGGACCGCAGTCTAGTGGTCCGGTGCAGTCACAGAGGCCCATACCCACAGCCAGGCCGGGTCAGTCTGCAACCTCAATAGCCAGTACCCCTGGGAGTGCAGCTAGGGGACTAGCCCCGGCATTGTGTGAGCATTGCGGAAGAAGATACCATGGGGAATGCTGGAGGATCACATGAGCCTATTTTAGATGTGGATCCCGTGATCATTTTTAGAGGGATTGCCCACAGGTTAGACCTATTCCTGTTCAGCAATCAGCGAGACCAGCTCCTACAACTTCCAGAGGTAGGAGGCCCAGTCAGGCAGGAACTGAAGATGGTAGTCATAGAGGGGTGTCAGATTCAGTAGCTAGACCAGATAGTCGTACCCCTGCACGAGCCTATGGTATTAGGGCTCAGGAAGACAAAGATGCGCCAGACGTGATTACTGGTACTATTTCTATATTTGACACCACAGCTATTGCATTGATTGATCCAAGTTCTACTCATTCTTATATATGTGATGCATTGTTGAAACAATAAAGTTTGAAAACTGAACTTACTGAGTATGACGTAGTAGTTAGTAATCTGATAGGCCAAAGTGTAGTTGTGAACCGTGTGTACAGAAATTGTTCTATTTGGATTCAGGAATATGAATTTCCAGGAGATTTGATGGAGTTACCATTCCATGAGTTTGATATTATTCTAGGCATGGATTGGCTATCCAGACATAAGATAGTGATCGACTGCGAATTGAAAAGAGTAACACTCAGAACAGTTGACGGCACAGAAATCACGATGGTGGGTGAAAGGAGGGATTTTCTCTCCAATGTCGTTTCAGCCATTACAGTCTGTAAATTGATTAGAAAGAGTTGTGAAGCTTACTTGGCTCAAGTGGTTGATTCCAAAAAGGTTGATTCTACCATTCAGAATATACCTACTGTGTGTGATTTTGCAGATGTATTACCAGAGGAGCTTCCTAGTTTGCCACCTCAGAGAGAAGTGGAGTTTGTGATCGATGTGGTACCAGGTACGTCTCCAGTGTCAATAGCTCCTTACAGAATGACACCAGCAGAGCTAAAAGAACTGAAAATACAGTTACAGAAATTGCTGGATAAGGGCTTCATTAGACCCAGTGTGTTCCTATGGGGAGCTCCAGTGCTATTTGTGAAAAAGAAAGATGGGTCATTGAGATTGTGTATCGATTACAGGCAGCTGAATAAACTCACAATTAAGAATAAATATTCGTTGCCTAGAATCGATGACTTGTTTGATCAGCTGAGAGGAGCATGTGTCTTCTCAAAGATAGATCTCAGATCGGGGTATCATCAGTTGAGAATAAAAGATTCTGATATTCTGAAAATTGCCTTCAGAACCAGGTATGGACACTATGAATTTGTAGTAATGCCATTTGGGCTGACGAATGCACCTGCAGCCTTCATGGATCTGATGAACTGGATATTTCGACCATACCTAGATCAGTTTGTGGTTGTATTTATAGATGATATCCTGGTATACTCACAGACGACCGAGGACCATGATAGGCACCTCAGAGTAGTATTGCAGATTCTGAGGGAGAAGCAACTGTATGGTAAATTGAGTAAGTGTGAGTTCTGGTTGGCCGAGATTGTATTTCTGGGCCATATTGTATCAGCAGAAGGTATTAAGGCAGATCCTAAAAAGATTGAAGCAATTATGGAATGGAAGCCTCCGAAGAATGTTGCAGAAGTCAGAAGTTTCTTAGGCTTGGCAGGTTATTATCGACGGTTTGTGAAGGGATTTTCATCCATAGCAAGTCCGTTGACCAAGCTATTGCACAAAAATGTCAGATTTGACTGGATTGACAGATGCCAGACAGCTTTTGACAGATTGAAGACGATGTTAGTTGAGGCTCCAGTCTTGATTCAGCCTGTTTCAGGTAAGGATTTTGTGATCTATAGTGATGCCTCACATCATAGTTTAGGTTGTGTATTGATGCAGGAAGGCAAGGTGGTTGCATATGCGTCTAGACAGCTGAAAACTCATGAACAAAACTATCCCATACATGATCTGGAACTTGCAGCCATCGTATTTGATTTAAAAATATGGAGGCATTACTTGTATGGTGAGAAATGTTATATATACACAGATCACAAGAGTCTGAAATGTCTGCCTACTCAGAGAGAACTCAATCTAAGACAGAGACGATGGATGGAGTTGATCAAAGACTATGATTGTGTGATTGACTACCATCCAGGAAAGGCGAATGTGGTAGCAGATGCTTTGAGTAGAAAAGCATTATTCGCTTTAAAGGCTATGAATGTGCAATTATAGTTGAATCCAAACAATGCATTGGTAGCTGAATTGAGATGCAGACCAAGTTTGATTCAGCAGATTGAAGAAAAATAGAAACAGGATGATAGAATCCAGATGATATGTAGATAGATCCCAGAAGGGAAGCATCCGGACTTCGCAATTAGAAATGATGGTGTTGTGTGTTTCAGAGACAAGATTTGCATTCCAGATGATAAAGAATTGAGAAAGATGATTCTGATAGAGGCACATAGTAGTCCGTACTCGATGCACCCAGGTAGCATAAAGATGTACAAAGATTTAAAGACTCAGTATTGGTGGTCTGGGATGAAGAAAGATGTGGTGGATTTTGTAAATAAGTGCATGACCTGTCAACAGGTGAAAGCTGAACACCAGGTTCCATCAGGTTTGTTGCAACCAATATCAATACCTGAATGGAAATGGGATCGCATTACGATGGATTTTGTCACAGGATTGCCACTAACCCGGAATAAACATGATGCTATATGGGTAATAGTGGACCGATTGACGAAGTCAGCACATTTTCTACCTGTCAGAACTGACTATTCACTGGATCGATTGGCAGAACTGTATATAAAAGAAATATTTAAATTGCATGGAGTGCCTGCATCTATAATATCAGATCGAGACCCGAGGTTTACATCCAGATTCTGGAAGAAGTTTTAAGAAGCTTTGGGTACTCGATTGAGTTTCAGTACAGCCTTCCATCCGCAGACAGACAGACAATCAGAAAGGGTAATTCAGGTGCTAGAAGATATGCTTAGGAGTTGTGTAATTGATTTTGAAGGGAGTTGGGCTGATCATCTCCCATTGATAGAATTTGCATATAACAACAGTTACCAAACGAGCATAGCTATGACACCATATGAAGCACTGTATGGAGGAAAATGTAGGACACTAGTGTGTTGGACAGAGTTGGGAGAAGACAGGTTAGTAGGCCCAGATTTGATCAGACAAACTGAGTAGAAGGTGAAGATCATTAAGGAAAGATTGAAAGTTGCTTCTGACCGACAGAAATCATATGCAGATTTGAAAAGAAAGGAGATAGAATATGAAGTAGGTGAAAAACTTTTCCTAAAAGTATCTCCATGGAAGAAAGTGCTCAGATTCGGCAGAAAAGGGAAGTTAAGTCCTAGGTTTATTGGCCCATATGAAATCATTGAACGTGTGGGACCAGTAGCCTACTGACTTACTTTACCTCCAGAATTAGAAAATATTTATAATGTGTTCCATGTATTCATGCTGAGGAGATACAAATCTGATCTTTCCCACAGAATTTAGGCTGAAAGTATTGAAATCCGACCAGACCTGACATATGAAGAGGAACCAGTGCAAATTCTTGATAGGAAAATTAAGGAACTATGAAACAAAAGAGTTCCACTGGTGAAAGTCCTCTGGAGGAACCATAAAGTAGAAGAGGCTACCTGGGAAAGCAAAGAAATCATGAGACAACAGTATCCACAACTGTTCTACTAAGGTAAATTTTGAGGACAAAATTTCTTAAGAGGGGAGTTTCTGTAACATCCCTAATTTCAAATAAATATGAAAAGTATGGTGGAATTTATTTTGAGTATGTGAATATGATATTTATGATTTGAGGGGTGGAAAATGTAATCAAATGTATGTCTATTTTTAAGGTTTCTAGGTGGATCAGATGGAGCGGTCCAGAAAGACTTCATGAAAGAGAAGGAAAAAGTTGGCAGCGAGTACCGCGACTGGGGATCGCAATGAGCAACTCGCGGTAAAAAATATTGATTTTAGGCAGTGAGTACCGCGACCAGAGATAGCGATGAGCAGCTCGCGATGAAAATGGTGATTTTAGGCAGTAAGCAACGCGACCAACATCGCGACCAGACATCGCGATGGTTGATCGCGATGAAAGCGGTGAAATCACTCCAGTGAGTAACGCGACCAGGTGGCGCAACCACAGGTCGCGATGACCGAATTTTTATAAAAAAAAATAAGAGGCAGTGAGAAGCTTCACGAAGAAGCAAGAGAGAAAAAGAGAAATAGAGAGATCGGAGAGGAGAAAAAAAAAAGAAAGAAAAAGAAAGAAAAAGAGAAAGAAGAAGAGAGAGAAAGGAAGAGAAAGAAAGAAGAAGAAGAAGAAGAAGAAGACGAAGAAGAGAAGAAGAAGAAAAGAAGAGGAAGAAGAAGAAGAAAGGAAGAAAAAGGAGGAAGATGAAGGAAAAAGGAAGGAAGAAAGAGAAAAGGAAAAAAGAAAAAGGAAAAAGGAAAAATCCAGAAGATGAAAGTAGTAAAATGGGTATCCAGGTTGGTGTACACTACTTTTTGGAAACTCTGTAATTTTATTTGTGTTTTGATTCGAATTTGAGATTTTATTTGAATATTTTAAATGAATCGTATTTCGATTATATTGACGTAAATTGTTCTAGAATGTTGAACGAATCAAATCGTATGATTTCCATGAAGTTATATATACATAAGTTTTACGAATATTGTTTGAGAATTTTTTATGGTTGAATTTAATTTCGATTTGCAAGTTCCAGCTGATGTTTTTGAAGTAAATATAATGAATTGTTATGAAAGTTGAAAATTTTGTATTGTGAACATAAATGGAAACGGCCCTAAAATACTTGAACATAGAAAACGGATATAGGAGGTTGGTATGCCAGTTGGGTTATTTCAGCAGTACTGAACCGTTATTAGTGACTGTTGGACCTCGCGGGGCAAACCTGGCATAGACCAGTATAGGCGAATCCCGGAGGTGGACATCACACCAATACTAGTGACCGTTGGACCCTCGTGGGGCAAACCTAGCATAGAGCAGTTTAGGCGAATCCCGGAGGTGGATGTCGCACCGATGTTACAGATATTAGACACATATTCCAGTCCAGAAAATTATGTTGAGTATACCAAAGGACCAGGAATGTAACGAATTGAATAAAATGCTTAGAAATAAATTTCATTATGATTTATTTCATTAATTCAGTTAAATGATGATATGTTTTTATATTATATCATGATTTCATTTTGTTTTGCAATTTATTTTGTGATTTCGTTAAATAAGTTTAGTGTACACCCACGAAGCTATATGCTTAGCGCGTTGATTTGATCACGCGTAGGTAACAGGGATACAGAGGGAGAAAAAGACTGAAGAGGTGATAGCTGCAGACTGAGGATCAGAGTCACCATACTTATTGGGTAGTTATTTTTGAATTTTTGTTGTATATCATTTAGATACACATGCTATACAGAAGTTTGTAAATTTGTAAAAGTGTGATATACTGGTTTTGTAAAGAATTGTTTTATGGTTTATGATTTAGTTTTTAAAGGTTTGTAAATATTAATTATGAATTGTTTTATATGAAAATGTTTGGGAAGTCGCACTATACGGCGGAGTGCGCAATTGATTGATAAATGAAATTGAAGTGTTGATTATTATATTATTTGAGTTTTTGATGTAAACAGAATTTTTTTTGGAAATCAGAAAAACAGAGGAAACTCTGGCAAAATTTTTCAAAACAGTTTTGAATGGGCTCACTATAAAAAGTATTTCAAAATAAAAATTATCTGATTTTCAAGGGTTTTCCAATTATAAAGCGAGTTAAGTCAAGTCAAGTTTTGAAAACCCGGTAGTGCTTCCTGGGTTGATCCATACGGGTCGGGTCAGGGGGTGTTACAGTTTTCATTTATTCAGCCATTGCAGCAAGGAGAGCTTCAGAAGAACCTGGTGAGCAGCATAAGAACCCTATCGCACTGGATTGGTGATCCACGTAAATGCCAACAGTGAAAGATACCTGGAGCTTAGCAGAGGTCATTGGGGTACCCCAGCCTATAGTTTGACCCAACAACCCAGGTTACCGCGCTGTCCACATGAAACCATTACAAGCGACCTAGTAGGGGCAACAACGGATACTCCCGTCATGCAGTACCAGCCACTGAAATTCCTAAAACTTTTACTGATGTACCTCAGTTGAACAGAAGAGGTTCTCCAAATAGAAACCGTCGAAGGTCGCCAAATCTGCAAAATCTGCCCCGGGTAGCAGGGCACATCTCAGGGAAGATAGTGCCACCTCCAGTGCGTCAATAGTAGCCCATCCAGCCCCTGAATATCAATAGTTGCTGCAAAGGCTGAAGCAATTAGAACGACGAGATGGAAGGGCTGAACCTAGGGATAGGTATGTTGAGTGAAGTCCGTTATGCTGGGATATAGAGAACGAATCATTGTCAGATCGCTTTAAAATGCCTAGTATTCCCCTTTACCAGGCGACCAGTGATCCCTTTGACTACCTAGATGTCTACAATGTGCAAATGAGTCTTCTCACAACGAGCAACATGGTCAAGTACCAGTGCTTCCTAGCGACCATTGAGAAACTTTCTAGAAAATGGCTAAGAGGACTTCCAGCCGAAAGTCTGGAACCAGTGCCAGGAACTTTTCATACAGCAATACCAGGCCCTAAGGAGGTAGCTCGTCCCTTCCTGTCACTTGGCGACTATCTTTCAGAAGTCAGCTGAGCCCTTAAAGGATTATATAGCTCGTTTTTAGAGAGAAGTGAGCTGCATGGATAGCCCCACAGATGAGAGTATGCTGACAACAATTACTACTGGGCTGCGAAAAATGGTAAGCTATAGAGAAGCATATACAGCAAGCCAGTTAGGACCCTTAGAGACTTCTACATGCGGTCTAACACCCATATCCGTATGGAAGAAGCCTTCTGACTCAAGAAAAGTAACCCCAATAGCGAGAAAGATGGGGGTGGGAGCCCGCACGATAAAAATAAGCAAAGAATAATGGGGGAAACAACAGTAAAAACGACCGTAACAGGAATGAGGGGTCGTAAAGAGATGAACCTTCAGCAAGCTAGATAGCCAAAAAGGCTAGGAACGACAAGGGCGTTAGGAGGGACGGAGGTCATTACCAGACCTATGCACATCTGTTTGATTCCCGAGATAGAATCTTCAATACAAAGAGAAACAGAGAAGAATTTGGAAGGCTACCTCCCCTGAGAATGCCCATGCGGGCTAGAAATCCCAACAAGTCTGCGCGTACCATAATGAGGCGGGCCATAATATAGCTGATTGCTTCGAGCTTAAGGACGCAATCGAACATCTAATCAGAAGAGGTCGCTTAAGATACTATGTGGTGCGACCCAAAAACCAGCAGCAATAGCCACAGCCACAGCAACAGCAGCAGCTAATTGAGCCCGTTCATCTAAAGCCAACCTTAGATGAGCCAGCAGTGAGGGTGATCCACACCATTTATGGAGGACTGCACCTCATATGTACTTCAAACAAGTCGCTTGCCCGACACATGAGAGAAGAAAGCCAACCCACTATGAGAATGATGAGTGCAGATAAACGGCCTGCAAAATAATACAGGACGACAACAAAATGTGTAACCTTCCCAGATGCTGATATTCGAGAGGTGCACTGGACGTATAACGATGCGATTGTCATCAAAGCGACCATTGGAGGAGTAGCCATCTACGGGACCATGATTGATAATGGTAGCTCGGTGAACGTCCTGTATTAGGTGGCCTACGAATAGATAAGGTTGAAGCCAAGTCATCTACGACCTTCGAGTGAGCCGCTCTACAGTTTCATAGGGGACTCCATCATACCATTGCGGCTTATAACTTTACCCCTTACTCTAGGAGAACCTGATCGCCAAGCAACCTGTGACACCCCCCGACCCGACTCGGCTGGACCGACCTAGGGAGCGCTACTCGGACTTTCAAAACTTTCCAAATTCATTTTATAAACTGAAAACCGTTGTGAGCCCATCTAAAAATGTATATCAATTTATAATTCAAAAAGACTTTTCTAGTGAGCCCATCAATAAACTTTTTACAAAAATTCGGCAGAGTTCCGTTTGTTTTTTCGGATTTTCCCAAAACCTGTTTTTTCACAACTCAATCAAATACAATTTCAATAACAACACTTCAATATCATTTTCAAACCATTGCGCACTCTGCAGTTTAGTGCGACTTTCCAACACATTTTATAAAATAAAACGATTCAGAATTTAATATTGACAAACATTTTAATAATACAGAAATCATAAAATAATTAATTACAAAACATATTACGAAACATAATTACAAATCCTCTGTATATGCATGCTTTCAGAATATATACATATAACAACAATATAGCTACCCAACTGTGATAACTCTGAGACTCTGTCAGCAGATCTTTCTCTCCCTTCAGTCTTTGGCTTCTTCGGGATCCCTGGTACCTACGCGTTAGAAACAAAACTAACGCGCTAAGCATATAGCTTAGTGGGTGTACACTAAACTCAAATATGAAAATCATAAATAACTTTTAATAATAAACAAATCACAATATATATATATATATATATATATATATATATATATATTTCAATTCGAATCATTTACAAAATCAATTTAACTTCCAAAATCAAACCATAAAACAGTTTTAATCACTTTCATTTCAACAATAAGATCAATGTATAATATCGGTCGATAAAGTTATTCAATTCATTTTTCAATTCACTTCAAATCTGGCCCGCTAGAATACTCAACATACTAGGACTGGAATATGGGTCAAACTCCCACCCTAGGACGAATCCTAAGAGTGGTACGTATCTCCCTACTCTAGGACCGTGGGTACGGAACCTAGAGAGGTACATAACTCCCTATCCCAGGAACGAATCCTTAGGAAGGTATGTGGCTCCCAACCCCCAGGACGAATCCTGAGGAGGTACGTGTCTCCCTACCTCTGAACGAATCCATGAGGAGGTACATAATAATCATCAATAGCAATCAATAGCGGCGCAGTACTGCTCAGTAAACCCAGCTGGTATACCAACCTTCTATATCCATTTCTATGTCTAAGTATCCTAGGGCCGTTTCCGATAAACTAGATTTACAATCAGTTACAAATCAATATTTACTCTTCAAGAAAATAAACAATAGTCATATAAAAGTCTGAATCAACTATTTAGAACGAAATCGAAATATTCGAAACACAAACAAAATGCGAACTATCATAAAATCTTTCCAAAATCAACCATAGGTATATCAATCATCGATTTTACATATAAAGTAAGCACTTTTCATTCGAAAATCGAAAACAAGAACTTTCAACGAAATCGAAAACGAAAACGAAAACAAATACGAAAACGAAAACGAAAACGATAACGATATACTTTTCGTAAAGATGCCGAAAACGAAAGTACACCAACCTGGATACCGTTTTTCGTTCGAGAGATCGCGGTTCTACGATTTCTTTTTCCTTCCCTTTCCTTTTCTCTTCTCTTTCCTCTTCACTTTCCTCTTCACTTTCTTCTTCTTCTTCTTCTTCTTCTTCTTTCTCTTTCTCTTTTTTCTCGCTTCTTCTTTCTTTTCTTTCTTTCTTTCTTTCTCGCTCTCTGCCTCTCTCTTTCTCGCCTCTGTGTGTTTTCTGGCTTCTGCGAGAAGCTTCTTTTTTTTTATATTTTTTCGGCTGCCGCGACCTGTGGTCGCGCCACCAGGTCGCGGTACTCACTGGAGCGTTTGCACCGCCTTCATCGCGAGCACACCTCGCGGTCCCTTGGTCGCGTTGCTCACTGCCAGAATTTGTCATTTTCATCGCGAGCAGTTCATCGCGACCTGTGGTCGCGGTGACTGGTCGCTATGCTCACTGCCAAAAATCTCATTTTCCACCGCGAGCAAGCCATCGTGACCTGTGGTCGCGGTGACCAGGTCGCGATGCTCTCTGCTTCAGTTTTCCTTTTTCTTGCATCATTTTTGGACCGTTCCATCACTTTTAATTACATTTACACCCCTTCCAATCACAAAATTTATTTTCACATATATAAAATTAATTATCCGAAATCCGGGATGTTACACAACCACTATGGATGCCTTTCTGATCATCGATTGCCCAACGGCCTATAATGCCGTTCTAGAAAGGCCAGCCCTCAACGACCTGGAGGTAATCACTTCCATAAAACACCTAATGTTGAAATTCCCCACTCCAACATGTGTAGGAAGTGTTTATAGAGAGCAGAATGTGGCTAGATCGTGTTATAAGAAGACAGTCAGGATAAGATCCTACGAGCAGACAGCTAAAGTGAAAGCCAGTGAGTAAAGAAGAAATAGCCTAGCTGGGGCTTCCCGTAACTAACCAATTTTGGAACTCGACAATAACATTGACCTATAGGTGATTGACGAGAATGAAGTTACTAGGCCAGTTGAGGAACTAGAGGAGGTTAGGATAGACGAGCTGAAACCGAAGAAAACTCTAAAGCTGGGAGCAAACTTAGATCCAACTATTAGAGACGTGTTGCTTGCATTTCTAAAGCAGAACCTCGACATTTTTACCTGGACACATAGTGACATAGTAGGAATCAGCATCGAAGTGATGGTGCACAGACTCAACATAGATCCATCCTTTAAGCCTGTCAGGCAAAAAAGAAGAGCAATGAATGCAGAGAGGTACGTGGTTTTGAAAGAGGAGGTTGATAAGCTGATGGCCAATGGATTCATCAAGGAATCCTACTACCCGAATTGGCTCGCTAATCCTGTCCTACTAAAGAAGAACAACAACAAGTGGAGGACGTGTGTAGACTTCACCGAATTTAACAAAGCGTGTCTTTGCTAAGAATTGACCAGCTCATGGATTCAACTACTAGACACGAGCTACTCAGCTTCATGGACGTGTACTCTGGGTGTAATCAGATCCCTATATTCCTAGCTGATGAAGAACACACCTCGTTTATCACGTATAGAGGCCTTTACTGTGATAATGTAATGCCATTTAGCCTCAAGAATGCAGGAGCGACATACAAGCGATTGGTCGACATGATGTTTGCCAAGCAGATAGACAAAACCGTGGAGGTATACATGGATGATATGCTAGTAAAATCACCTAAGGTAGCGGACCATGTCACACACTTAGAGGAAATGTTTTAGGTACTTAAAAACTATCAAATGAAACTTAACCTTCTCAAATGTGCTTTCGGTGTAGCTTCTGGAAAGTTCCTAGGTTTCATGGTGAACAAGCGAGGAATCAAGGCAAATCCAGAGAAGATCAAGGCACTGCATGACATGCGATCACCCACCAAGCCTAAGCACTACAAAGCTTCAACGGCCAGGTCGCAGCATTTAGTCGCTTTATCTCGAAATCAACGGATAAATGCGTACCATTCTTCAACGTGCTACGACAAAAAATTTGAGTGGACAGGGGAATGTGAACTCCCCTTCTAGCAGCTAAAGGAATACATGGGGCGAGCCCCATTGCTGTCAAAGTCGCAAGACGGGTAGAAGCTCATTGTATATCCGGCGGTAACTTAGTACGCCATAAGCACAGTCTTGGTATGGGAGGAAAACAAGATCCAGCTATCGGTTTACTTTGTGAGTAAAAGGCCGCAGGACGTAGAGAGTAGATATCCACAGATGGACTCGCATACTGCCTGGTGGTGGCATCAAGAAAGCTGCGGTGTAACACCCCCTGACCCGACCCGACTGGATCGACCCAGAAAGCGCTACCGGGTTTTCAAAACTTTCTAAAGTCATGTTGTATATTTCAACTCGGTGAAAATCATATCACTTTGTAATTTAAAAATATGTTTCTAGTGAGCCCATCAAATCATTATTTTCAAAAATTTTGGCAGAGTTTCCTCTATTTTTCGGGTTTCCCAAAAACCTGTTTTCAAATAAAACTCAAATCACATACATTTCACATTAACACTTCAAATATCATTTCATTCAAATGCGCACTCTGCCGTTTAGTGCGACTTTCAAATAGTTTATAAAACAATTCAGTAACTATAATCCTTTTTAAAAATGCAAAACAGAAAGCATAAAATAATTAATTACAACACATAATTACAAAACATAATTACAAAATCCTCTGTATATGCATGCAGATTTAATTACATTATACACAAATACTTATATAATTAACTACCCCAAAGATACGGTGACTCTGAGCTTTTCTCTGCAGCTGGTGTCTCTTCAGTCCTTTCCGTCCTCGGTATCTTTATTACCTACGCGTTAGAAACAAAACTAACGCGCTAAGCAAAACTGCCTAGTGGGTGTACACTTAAAATAAATGGTAATATAATATAAAACAGGATATCTAAACCAGTATTTCATAAATCCGAAATGCAGAATTATAAGTAAACAGTAAAGCTTAAAAACAGAATTTTCAAATATATAAAAATATATAACAAACGTTTTGAACTATATAAACATACAATATATCAAAAATTTCTGGAATTCAGTTCAATATCATTTCTTTATTTCCATAACACTTTCTATCCATAAATTCTAAATCTGGCCCGTGATACACATAACAAGGTGTACAGGACTGGATTACGGGTTTTACAGTCGGGTTTCCCATTTCATATGAAATGGTATCCCTATATAAACAGTCGGTTTCCCATTTCACGAGGAAATGGTATCCGGGTATTCTCACAGTCGGTTTCCCATTTCACGAGGAAATGGTATCCGTGGTAAACAGTCGGTTTCCCATTTCACGAGGAAATGGTATCCGTAATCAATAATCAGAGACGGTGCAGTACTATATCCGTAATCATAAATTCACCCAATTGACATGTTAATCTCCTATATCCAAATATCCCTATACATATATCAGGGCCGTTCAAAATATCATAACAAATCAGTTCTATGGTTTCAGAAATCAACGAATATCAGTTGAAATCACAATCCAAAAATAGGAAAATCATACAATAATTAGAAATCAGAATTTGAAAACACACGTTTTTCTTCGACTGTTCACAAGAGTAAAATAATGCACAAATAATCCAACAATATACAAGAATGCAAATATATATAAACCAATCCATACGAATATATATATATATATATATATATATATATATATATATATATATATATAAAATTCATAACTATATTTCGAAACGAACTAAATCAAAACATTTATCAAAAATAAATTCAGAAACGTGTGTACACCAACCTGGATACCGTTTTTCTCTCGACTATCGCGGTTCTACGTTTTCTTTTCCTTTCCCTTTTCTTTCTCTTCCACCTTTCCTTTCTTTTTTTTCTTCTTCTTTCCCTTCTCTTCTTCTTCTTTTCTTTTTCTTCTTCTTTTCTTCCTCTTCTCCTTCTCTTCTTCCTCTTCTTCTTCTTCTTCTTTTCTTTTCTTTTTCCCTCTCTCTCTCGGTCTCTCTTTTTCTTTTTCTGTTTTCTGTAGCTTCTGTGAGAAGCCAAATTTTTTTTTATATTTTTCGGTCGTCGCGACCTGTGGTCTCGCCACCAGGTCGCGGTACTCACTAGAGCGTTTCCACCGCCTTCATCGCGAGCACACCTCGCGGTACCATGGTCGCGTTGCTCACTGCTAGAATTTGACATTTTCATCGCGAGCAGCTCATCGCGATCTGTGGTCGCGGTGACTGGTCGCGATGCTCACTGCCAAAATTTCCATGTTTCATTGCGAGCGGCTCATCGTGATCTGTGGTCGCGGTGACCAGGTCGCGATACTCACTGCCTCAGTTTTCAATTTTTCATGCATCATTTTCGACCATTCAATCTGGTCCACCTGGAAATCATAAAATTTATTTTCACATATATAAAATTAATTTTCCGAAATCCGGGATGTTACATGCGGCCTTACTTCCAAGCTTACAGTATTGAGGTATTAACTAGTTACCCTTTGAGACAGGTTTTCAGAAGTCTGATACTTCATGAAGATTGTTGAAATGGGCAATTGAGCTGGCACAATACGATCTGGAATACAAGCTACGGGCAGCGATCAAAGGCCAAGCCTTGGCAGACTTTGTGGTAGAATTCTCGGGCTTGGAAGAGGAGATTAAACAGGAAGAACCTTAACCAAAAACTTACACTCCTACCTCCGTGCTCAACGATGAACAAAAAGAGCCAAAGTTCCCTCTTTGGGAGCTATACGTTGATGGATCCTTATGTGAAGGGATAGCTAGAGCCGGTGTTTTCTCAATCAGCCCGAAGAAGCACAAAATCCACTGGGCGCTGCAAGTTGACTTCGCTGTGTCCAATAACAAAGCAAAATATGAAGCTCTCCTCGTTGGACTATGTTTGGCCAAAGAGCTGCATGTTCAGGCAGTAATGATCTACAATGATTTGCAGCTAATTATGAATCAGGTGAAAAGGGAATTCCAAGCCTACGGCTAAAAAATGACGGCCTATCTGCAGAGAGTGAAAGAGTCAGCGAGCTTTTGGAAAAATTTCAATTGCATGACATTCAGCAAATTCCGCGAGCTCAGAACACACACGCTGATGCGCTGGCATGCCTAACAACCATAAAAGATACAGACCTGCTTAGCGTCGTGCCAGTGGAGCATCTGCCAGAGCCTAGTATAACAATCAAGGAAGTCGCCATGATGATTAGAACCTTATCGAACTCATGGATAAACCCCATTATTAACTACCTTACGAGTGGGCTACTACTCACAGATAAGAACGAAGCTCGACGGTTGCAGATATTGGCATTAAGCACAATAATACCACTTAACAATATAATAATCAACCACAAAGAATTAGACAATCAATTTATTCAATCTTCATAGAATAAGATTCAACAAAACCCTAATTTACAAGTTTAGTTCAAAATCAAAGATTTACAACCAAACATGCTTTTCAATTAATAAAGAGAGTTACAAACAAGGAAATAAAGAAGGAAAGGCATAGAAAAAACTCTAGGTGCGATAAACTTTCGTCCTTCTCCGTTTGTGAGTTCTCCTAGCTTCCACTTTCTCAAATCCAAGCTTGATAGTAAGATTTTAACTCAAGGATTGAATCCGAATCCTCTTATTTCCAAGGTGATATTCTTCTCCCTCTTTGCCTCTTTTTCTCTATCTTTTTCTCCTCTTGGTGGTTTGTTTTGAGCCTTAGCCGAGCTTTAGTCCGAATGCCCCTCTTTCTCTCAAGTTTTCCTTTTATAACAGGCTATTTTTTACCTTCCCAGGCATACTCACGACTTAGACTCACGACTTAGACAAGTCGCGAGTTAAGTCACGTGAGTCTCGGCCAAAAACTGTTGAAATTGGCTCTCGCGACTTGCAAGTCGCGAGTCTGCGCACTGTTGCGAAAATGCGTATAACTGCTTCTAGAAAACTCAGAATTACGAGCCGTAAAATTTTTCGGAAAGTAGACATCTGGACCTTTCCAGAAATATAAGGTTCGAAACCAGTGGATTCTGTGGAATTTATGACGGACTCTGAAACATGACTCGTGACTTAACTCGTGACATGCAAGTCGCGAGTCTGCGCACTATTGCGAAAATGAGCATATCTTCCTCTTGAAAACTCGGAATCACGAACCGTAAAATTTTCCGGAAAGTAGACATCTTCACCTTTTAGAAATTTAAGGTTATCAACCCAGTTCATTCTATGGAATTTATGACGGACTCCGAAACATGTCAACTGTGCACTCTTAAATATTCAATTTAATCCACCAAGGCTCTTCAATTACGCACAAACTCTTATTACCTACACACTAGAATAAAAACATTAAAAACAACCGATAATTAACCGAGAATGGAACACAAGTAGGTGAATAAAGGTACTAGTGAAGGTCCATTTTTTATTAAGAAATGGAGTCAACAAATACCCCCAAACCTAACTTTTGCTCGTCCTCGAGCAAAATCAGAACGAAACAAAAATGCAAAAAAAACGAAAGGAAAACAAAATAACTAATAACTAAAAACAAACAACTAGCCTAAACCACTTTCGTAGGTAACACGATGGCACTTAGCATGTGCCACAAGCCTTTAATCCCCTAGGTGTCCCTAGTGGACAAGTTATAGTCTCGTGAGAGTTTACCAGCAACGATACCCACAAACGCATCTATGAACATTAATGAACAATTAATTTGCCGAATGAAACACAATCCATTAAGATAAAAGTTAGCAAAAGCAATAAGTAAAATTAGAATGCATCCACTCTCAGAATTTTGCACCACTTGCCGTGCACATGCCAACACTTTAAGAATCTTAAAACGAAAACAACTGTGTTCAAATAACCAGGATAGAATTCGTCTCGACTCTAAACCTCTCAGGATAATTCTCTGAAAAATCGCTCAGAACCTAGGCATCACACTCATCAAACACATGCAGAAAAAATTTATGCTCAAAGAAATACGAATATATATCGCATGTGAAAATCAATTTGAAAAATGCTATTTTGTCGCAAATACATCTCATTGAAGAAATCAAACATTATGAACAAGATATCAACATGAAAACCTCTACATTAAAGCTAGGCTCCCCAAAAGAGCAGCAAGTCTTAATTAAGGTTGTAATGAGGCTATTGGGTGATAGGTTAAGAAAAAAATGGTAAAAAGGAATGTAAAAGTTTTCGATCAAATTAAGAGATTACATGACATTTTTCAATACATAGATTATTCTCTTTTATTTTTTTCAATTCTTATGCCACATTGCTTTTCATGATTCCTTTCGTTTATTCTTTTCTTTTCTTTCCTTTTTTTTTCTTCTATTCTTCTTCTTTTTTGTTTTTTAACAATCACAACAATAGCAACATTTACCTTGACATATTTCTTGTGAAATTCACCAATGTAATTATTTTCTTTCCTTATCATCTTAAAATGATCCAAGCTAAAAAGGTAAGGCTATTTCATACACAGAACTTGGTTTTGGGTTTGTATAGGTGATGAAAGAAAAGGCTTCTAAGTGTTTGGCTTCAAAATGGTTATTAGAGCACACACAAGGGTATGATGAATATTTGGCTTTTCAGTGGTTTAACATGCATAGCCTACATTACATCTAACAGGGAGGACTAACTCAACATAGGGTAAAGACATGATATCCTTGATGTTGTTCAAAATATTCAATGCAAAACCTAAATGAGATCAACTAATCAATCAAAATTGAATATAAGTGTGTATAGAGTAGAAACAAAAATACCCTCTCAAATAACACAATATAAGCTCAAAAACTCATTGGGTAAGTCTCTACTATTTATCCTAGTTGATCGAACATGACATGTTTTCACAAAAAGATAAACAGAGTGCAACACAATGTAGTGCAAAACATGGCATAAAAAAAATCTGAGTGGTCCCAAACAAATTAAAATTAATTGAAAAAACTAACAATTATGCTACAACGGAAAGCGTACACATGACAACAATAAAGGTTCAAAAATGTTCAGAATCTACACTAAACACACTATACACACCCTAGACACAGACTAAACACTGACTAAACGTACGTGGCGTTGTTATACCTAAGTCTTCCAAACGCAAAATCCGTAGAGGAAAAGTCTAGATTTCTAGCCGATATACGTCAACTAACCACAACCAAAACATAAGAAAAATTAAAAGAAAACAAACAACCAAAAACCACCCCAAAACCTAAGATAAATATTGTCCCCAATGTTTTAAAACCTTACGCAAGAGGAAAAGGGGCTAACAAGAAATAAAAGTTAAAAACTAGAGATGACAATTAAAAACAATCTAACTAGAGACACAAATACAAACAAAAACAAAATAGAAGGAATCAAACATGAAGATTCAAACACTTCAATATTATGTACATCCAACCAAACTTCCCCCGAACTTCAAAATTTTCAACACAAGGCACATCACTTCAAAAGGTTCATAGGAAATAGTTACGAAACACTAAAAAAGAAATTAAACTAAAAAAAAATTCAAAACAAAATAAAAAAAATAATGTACAGATTTTTACCTCATCGCTTGAGCTTTCGCCCACCTGCCCCATAATTGATATCTTCTCATCAACTTACCGCACCATCCTAACCAATTGATTGAAAGAGAAGATAACTCTCCCAGTCCTGCATACCTCGAATGGGAAGGTAGTTTCTTGCGGCCCAAGCGCGGCGTGTGCTCAAAGGGTGGAGGCGGTTTGGGCTTTCCTTCATCGAGGTCTATAGAAACGTATGTATCTTGGTGGCTTTCTTCTTCTGCAGTGGTACTCTGGACTAGAAAAATCTCAAGCGGCTCTGGAAAGGTAGATGTATCATCTTCATGCAACAAACTCTTACTCCCTTCCATCTCTAATTGATCAATCTCAATAGGTTGCTCCACTAGTTTTTCGACTTCCAAGGTAGTCTCATTGCATTGCTCCATCCGAGTATCCATCCTTGTCATAAATTTGACAAGCATAGCTTCCAGATTTGACTCATTTTCTTGTTTGTTGCTCTATGAAAAGTCAACATGATTGCTCCACCCAGGATTGTATGTGCTCGGGTAGGGGTTATTCTGATCATAGTCAAAGTATTCGTCATACTGCATTTAATCAGAACTGCCTACATCAAACGGATTGCCCAGCGGACAATTGGTACTCCAATGTGGCCCCTCACAAAAGTAACACTTCGAATATGCTTTATTGTCATTAGTCACCACTTCTTCGGTAAGCTCATGTGCCTCATACCAAGAATACATTTCCTATACAGAAAAAGAAAAACAAAATTAATAAATATATATATATATACAAAAATCCAAAGTAGCTATAGACCTAATCGGTATTAATATCAACACAACTAAAATATCCCCAGCAATGACGCCAAAAACTTTTTAAGCCTTTTTTTGTACCCGTAAGTATACGGGGTCGGCACAAGTAATAAAGAATGAGTAAATTCCGATTATCATTCCCACGAGGACGATTAGTAATTGAATACTGACAATAACCAAGTCTAATGCTATCTAGAATACTAGTTCGAAGGTTGTGATAAGTAACTTGTAAACTAAGCAACTATAAAACTAGAAACTATAAGGTAATTCTTATCAAAGCTAAATGGCTTTCACCAACTAATCCTAATGATGTAAGATAACTATACATAGATGTGCAAGTCAATAATTGATGTTCATGTTATATAATTATCCGAAGTCCTCTCTCGAGGTAAATCGAACCTATTTACCCGCAAGTATGCGGGGTCGGCACAAGTAATAAAGAATGAGTAAATTATCGTTTCCACAGGGATATTTAGGTACTGAATATTAAAATTAATTAAGCCTACCTCTATTTGGATAATCAGAAGGTTTGAAAGAGGCAAATAAAAGATACAAATATAAAAACATAAAAATTAAAGTAAACAATAATATGAGAGATTAGTTAGGGTATTTGAATTCACCTAATCCATCCAATTAAGTTTCATGAAAGCACATCATTGTGGTTTAATTGTTCATGTTGATGACCGTGTTTATCTAAATTATCCAAAATCCCCTCTCGAGGTAAATCGGACTTATTACCACATACACTAATATCCTATCTCTCGATGGTATATCCAAGTGCATAAAAATGCATTAGTCATATTAAACACCTTATATGATCACACAAGCAAATTAGCATAACTCTATCTAATTCTACCTATGGTGGACATTACATTGAGCACGTTGTGGGCGTCTCCTCTTGGTACATAACACACAACCAATTTATCATCTAAATATAGGCCTTCACATTCAAAAGCATTAAACACAATAATACCACTCAACAACATAACAATCAACCACAAAGAATTAGACAATCAATTCATTCAATCTTTATAGAATAAGATCCAACAAAACCCTAACTTACAAGTTTAGTTCATAATCAAAGATTTACAACCAAACATGTTTTTCAATTAATAAGGAGAGTTACAAACAAGGAAATAAAAAAGGAAAGGGATAGAAAAAATTGTAGGTGCAATAAACTTTCGTCCTCCTCCTGTTGTAAATTCGTCTAGCTTCCACTTTCTCCAAATCCAAGATTGATGGTAAGATTTTGGCTCAAGGATTGAATCTGAATCCTCTTGTTTCCAAGGTGATCTTCTTCTCCCCCTTTGCCAATTCTTCTCTCTCTTTTTCTCCTCTTAGTGGTCTGTTTTGAACCCTAGCCGAGCTCTAGTTCGAATGCCCCTCTTTCTCTCAAGTTTTCCTTTTATAACAGGCTATTTTTTACCTTCCCAGGCATACTCGCGACTTAGACAAGTCGCGAGTTAAGTCGCGTGAGTCTTGGCCAAAAACTGCTGAAATTGGCTCTCGCGACTTAAACTCATGACTTGGTCGCGACTTGCAAGTTGCAAGTATGCGCACGTTTGCAAAAATGTGCATAACCGCTTCTAGAAAACTCAGAATCACTAGCCGTAAAATTTGTCAGAAAGTAGACATCTGGACCTTTCCAGAAATATAAGGCTCGAAACCCAATGCATTCTGTGGAATTTATGACGGACTCCGAAACATGACTCGTGACTTAACTCGCGACATGCAAGTCACGAGTCTGTGCACTGTTGCGAAAATAAGCATATCTTCCTCTTGAAAACTCAGAATCCCGAACCGTAAAATTTACCGGATAGTAGACATCTTCACCTTTTAAAAATTTAATGTTATCAACCCAGTTCATTCTATGGAATTTATGACGGACTCCGTAACATGGCAACTGTGCACTCTCAAATCTTCAATTTAATCCACCAAGGCTCTTCAATTACGCACAAACTCTTATTACCTGCACACCAGAATAAAAACATTAAAAAAATCGATAATTACCCGAGAATGGAACACAAGTAGATGAATAAAGTTACTAGTGAAAGTCCATTTTTGATCAAGAAATGGAGCCAACAATGTGCCTCTCCAATACCTAAATAGCGTTTAGGTTATTGTACAACCCTCCCACTACATTTAGGTGGCAGTGTATCTTGACTAGGACTTATCTGACTATAAGATGTGGATGGAACAATAATTTTGTCAACAACTTTGTGAGCACTGGTCATACAAGGTTCTAGCTCTTTTAATACAATCTTCGATCGAGGTTTATGATTACTCATATAATCCTTCAAGAAACGTTGCGTTTATCGATACAAACACATTTTTTTTAGGATTATAGAAGAATCCACCTTTAGTTTCCCAAGGGTATCCTACAAACAAACATATTTGTGAACAAGGTTCTAGTTTTTCACTTCTGTTCTTCAGTACATGTATCGGACATCCCAAAATGCGAAAATGTCATAAATTAACTTTACGACCATTCAACAACTCTTGAAGAGTCTTAGGAATAGACTTCGATGGAACTAAGTTCAAGATGTATGCTGCCGTTTGTAGTGCATATCCCCAGAATGAATATGGTAATGATGAAAAGCTAATCATAGATCTCACCATGTCCATCAGGGTCCTGTTTCTCCTCTCCGCAACATCATTCTATTGTGGTGTTCCTGGAGATGTGAGTTAGGATATTATCCCATGCTCAACCATGTAGTCTTCAAACTCTTGGTCGAGATACTTACCTCCACGATCTGATCGTAGAGCGTTGATTGTTTTGCCTAATTGATTTTCAACTTCAGCTCGAAATTCTTTGAACATTTCAAATGTTTACGACTTACGTTGCATTAGGTAAACATAGCCATATCTTAAGTAATCGTCAATAAATGTGACGTAGTACTCATAACCACCTCTAAATTTAACATTCATGGGCCCACAGACATCTGAGTACATATGCTCTAGTGGTTGCGTAGCTCTAATCCCTTTTCTAGTAAAAGGTCTCTTGGTCATTTTACCTTCTAGACAAGATTCGTCGACAGGTGAAGTGCCGATCTTTAACTCACTTAAAGGTCCGCTTTTTACTAGTCTATCTATCCTATTAAGATTAATGTGGCAAAGTCTTAGATGCCACAGTTAGGTATCATCATTATGAGAAACTTTCTGTTGTTTTGTTTTATGCTTTTCAACCTTAAATATTTTAGTGTTAAGCAGCGTTGTATGAATTAACTGTCTTAAAACATACAAGTTATTTTCATTTATTCCAGAATAAACATTCATTTCAATTCTTGAAATAATAACTGATTTATCATTAAAAAAAACTTTATAAAACTTCTCAAGTAATCTGGATACATAAATCAAATTCCTTATAAATTCAGGAATGAAATAGACATTGTTCAATAAAAGAAAACTATTATTAATTTGTAGTCTAATTACTCCCACTGCTCGTGTTGAAATGACATCCCCTGACCCCTGTTCTAATGCACATAGTGAATGACCCCTTCTTCAGCTCTGTCTACTCATCAGTCCACTGCAAAGAAGCACAGACATTGTTAGTGGCCCCTGAATCTACTATCCAATGTGAAGAATCATCTTTCACTAAACAAGATTCTATGACAAATAAATCTAATTTGCCTTTCACTTTCTTCTTGGTTACGAGCTCCTTGAGGTATTTAGGATAGTTCCTCTTCCAGTGACCAACCTTGTCGTAATGGAAACATTTTCCCTTTGACTTGTGAGTCTTGGTGCTATGCTTCTTCTTTTGCTCAGGTTTTTGATTTGGCTTAGCCTTGGCTTTCCCAGTATACCTCTTCATCTTCTTAGAACCAGAAGAAGATGGCTCAGCAATAATTGATTCACTGATCTTACCTTTAGTCCTTTCTCACAGACTGATAGGTATAGAGCTCATTGAGCAACTGAGTCAGGGTGAACCTCAACTTGTTCATCTTATAGTTGCTCTTAAACTGATCAAAACTCTTCAGAAGAGTTGTCAGTATGATGCTCACCTGGGTAGCCTCATCAATAGTCCTACCATTGATTTCAGTAGTGTTGAAATAAGACATCATTGTCAGGACATGTTCCTTAACTGATGCACCCTCCTTCATATGAGCAAACATTGTAGAACAAACAATTTAGTACCGCTTTTACTCTGAGGGTTGTCTAAACATGGCCTCAATTACTCCATCATCTCAAATGCGGTAGCCATTAACTCATGCTTCACAGTAAGCACCTTGGTCATGCCAGCTAGCAGAAAAGTGTGAGCCTTTTCATCAACCAAAATCCATTTCTCGTGGGTCTCTTTAACGGCTCTTGGCGCATTAGCAGCATGCTCTAGAGGACAGTCCTCCGTAAGCACAAACTTAACGTCTTTATAGACCATGATCGCATTCATATTATGTTTACATTTAGTGTAGTTATCACCAATTAATTTCTCATTTGCGATGACTGATATTAATGCAGAAGACATTGCTGAAATAAACATTAAATAAAATTAAAATTCATTCATATCATACATTTATATTATGTGCTAGATTTCGGCATAAAATTAAATATGATGCATGTTTAATGAACTAGAAATTTCCTTAAAAAAAGTTACTATGCCACGACAATCCAACATACCACAAGCAAGTGCCTAAGTAGGTTGGGTCAAATACTTGCATGTTATATCGAGACATTCTCAATCGAATTATACGCTAGAATAACTCTTTATTCTTATATCATTCAATCCTAGTTATGTTTAGTAGGGACTTTAATTAACTTATTTAATTTAAACTTATATGAGTGTAACCCATCGTTTCAGATTTCACGAAATTAACATGAGAGTTGCCTAAGTAGGTTAGGTCAACCCAACATACATTCAGAAATCCTATCCGTTAGAAAGTTAATCTTACGTGGATACTTTCTGTTAAGGAGGACGAAAGTAAAGCCGTCACGAGACCCCACTCGAGTTTCACGGTGTTGAACTAACGATGGAGACTGCGGGATGTAATGTTATATATCCATCTCCCACCCATATTTGTTATTAAGGGTTTTTCTTAGTGACATCAAGTTCCTAAACTCTCTGTCTCTAGTTTTAACTTAGATCCAACGGCTAATGTAAAATCTAAGTCACTAGATATGTTATTAGAATCTAATCCTCTTAACATTTTAATAAATTACTAATCTTTAACTATTAAATACTAATTTATTATTTGATTTCTAATCTATGTAAACTATTTTAAAAGATTAGAAATTAATGTAGATTTACCAAGTTTTAACTTATTAAAACTAAATCACATTTTTGGGTCTAATTATTATTAAGGCTTTAATCTAATTAATCATAATAAGTTATTGGGCCCTAATTAATCCAATTAATTAAACATTTTAATTAAATAGATTAGTATATTAATGAGTATTACCAAGTTTTTACTCCTAAAACTAAACTTATTATTTCATTGTCAATTTTGTTGGTGTTTATTATTTTAATCTATATTAAAATAAAACACATTATATATGGCAATTATGTATGACATGTTATAATGTAAGTGTAAGTACACCTAATCTAAATGATATATGGATGACCAAGTGAATTATATTATCTAACTTAAACAAATCTAATTACAAAAATTTATCCAAGGCATTCCTTAGTCTTCTTTTAATTCTTCGTCTTCAAGTCCCCCACTTTTCGTATAGTGCTCCCATCAAGTCCAACTTGATTTTGTTTATAGTGACTCATCTCATGGTCTGGATCCTAAGGCCCATCACTTAAAAATCAGCAAGACATGGTTGTCCATGAAGCACATCAGATTACCCCATAGCAAGCCTCAAGTCCGCATACATAAAAAAATTAAGTGTAGCCTCGGACGCTTAAGGGCCACATGTTACCCTATCCGAGGTCTAAACGAGGCTTAAAACAACCCTAACACACGTGAAGATGCGACTGCTACCAGCAGCGGCAGCCGCTCGCACACATGGTGAGTGCAGCCTTCGTGCGTAGCCGAGCAAGGCGCGGTTTGGCAGTTTTTGAGCAATTTTTTTCTTCGATTTTTTGTCATTTTTCTGGGTTAATATTCACCAATATTTTCTAGAAAATACGTAGTAAAATCGCTGGCAAAAAAATCACCCGAATAACCCCCAAAGTGATGCAACAGCAGCTTACGCGCAGCCGCTGCTGCTGCGCGTAGTGTCGTTGCCCCTCGCTGTTTTGTTTTTCTTCATATACATCGTATACACGAACTCTTTATGCTATACAAATTGATACAACAAACAAAAAAAATACAAAAAAAAATTACATAGGCAACAACCCTATTACATATGCGGCTAGGTAAGAAAAAAAATATATATAACCCAATTCACCATAAAACTTTACGACCATCCATGTTTATATATCAACAATTGAACATATATATATATATATATATATATATATATATATCAAATATCAAGAATATCAAGAAACAAATATTACCTTCTTTTTCGCATATATACAAAATCAAGAACTATATGCTCTGATACAAATTGTAGGATAAAAAGAAAGTCGATTAAAATGTGCAGTGGAAGTTTTTAGGTTTTAAAATTTTTCTTTTTCTTTTCATTTTCAAGATGAAACAATTTGTACAAATGCGAATAGAAATTAGTAATTACCTTTGTAAACTTTCTTGATTGTTTGATTCCTTTTGTCACTACCAAATCTTCCGAACTATGACTCGCAGTCTGACAATGCGCATGTGAGCACGTCACAGATGTAGAGATGGAGATCACGAGCAAGCCGAAATGACAACTTCTTTGTCTCTTTGTTTGGCCGGCTGAACACCTACACAAGGAAGAAGAAAACATTTCTCTTTTTCTCTCTTCTTCTTGTGTTTGCTGCTCACTTTAACTTGCCTAAGGTTTGCACACTTTTCTTTTTCTAATATAAAGAGTCTTATATATCAGTCTCTAGGGTTTTGGTTTGACCAGGTCAAATAGAATTCTAAATTCTATTTAATCTTGGTCACCACTAGAGTTTGAACTCTAAGGACTTTAAATAATTTTATTATTTAATCCCTCTTTTTTATTAGTCAAGGTTCTAACTTGAAACCTCCTATTTAATAATTAAAATAATTAATAATTGTAGCACTCCCCGACCCGACCCGGCCGGACCGACCCGGGAAGCGCTACTCTGACTTTCAAAACTTCATTTTACATTTTAAAATCATTGTGAGCCCATTCAATACAAACGTTTTACAAAAATTCGGCAGAGTACCGTTTGTTTTTCGGACTTTCCAAAAACCTGCTTTTACATAAAACAATTTAAATTCACATTTTCCACAAACACTTCTATATCTCGTATCAAACAGTTGCGCACTCTGCCGTTTAGTGCGACTTATCAAATAGTTTATAAAATAAAAACAAAATAGACTTTACTATTTACATTTAAATAATAAAAGACAGAAATCATACAATAATTAATTACAAACGTTTTACAAATTTATATGCATGCTTTCAGAATATATATACACATAACAAAAATATAGCTACCCAACTATACAGTCTCTGTGACTCGGTCTGCAACTTGCTCTTCCTTCAGTCTCTAGCCTCCTCTGGATTCCTGGTACCTACGCGTTAGAAACAAACTAACGCGCTAAGCATAAAGCTTAGTGGGTGTACTAAAATCTCAAATAAATAGATATATATATATATATATATATATATATATATATATCAATTCAAATCATGTTCAAAACAATTACATTTCAGAATCAAAGCATATAATAATTTTAAGCACTTTAACTTCAATAATGAGGTCAATAATGAGGTCAATATAATTTCGATCAATAAAAGCATTCAATACACTTTTCAATTTCAAATCAATTCTGGCCCGCTAGAATACTAAACATTCTAGGACTGGAATATGGGTCAATGTGACGTCCGGGGTTGCCCCGCAACAACAGTCACTGATATCACGTGATTGTCCGAGATTGCCCCGCAACAACAATCACTAATATCATCGCGATTGTCCGAGATTGCCCCGCAACAACAATCGCTAGTATCATTGTGATCGTCCGAGATTGCCCCGCAACAACGATCACTAAATCGGTGTGATTGTCCGAGATTGCCCCGCAACAACAATCACACAACAATAACGGCGCAGTACTGCTCAGTAAAACCCAGCTGGTATACCAACCTCCTATATCCATATCTATGTCTAGGTATCCTAGGGCCGTCACAATAAACAATTTTCAAGTATTCGCAATAAATTACAAATCATAAACAATAGTCATGCAAGCAACTAAATCAAGTATTTTTCACAAATCGTAACAATCAAAATATTCGAAAACACGATCCAAATGCTGTCTATCGTAAACGTATTACAAATCAACAATAGATATGCTGATCATCAATTTTTCTTCATATAGCATAAACCATTTTCATACGAAAATCGAAAACGAAAAATCGAAAACATAAACGAAAACAAAACGAAACGAATTCGAAAACGAAAACTCAAAAGAAAACGGAAATGAAAACGATGACTAAATACTTTTCATAACGATTGCGAAAACAAACGTACACCTACCTGGAATCCGTGTTTTCGTTCGACAAATCGCGGTTCCACGATTTCTTTCCCTTCTCTTTTTCCTTTCTCCTTCTTCCTCTTCTTCCTCTTTTTCTTTTCTTTTCTTTCTTCTTCTTCTCTCTTCTTCTTCTTCTTTTTCTTCTCTCTTTTCTCTCCTTTTCTCTCTTTTTCTCGGTTCTTTCTCTCTCTGTTCTGTTTTCTCGCTTCTGCGAAAAGCTTCTATTTTTTTTATATTTTTTTCGCCATCGCGACCGCCGTCGCGACCTGTGGTCGCGGCACCAGGTCGCGATGCTCACTGGAGTGCGCGCACCGCCTTCCTCGCGAGCGCGCCTTGGTCGCGCGAGTGGTCGCGCTGCTCTCTGCCCGTTTTTGACACTTTCATCGCGAGCAGTCCATCGCGACCTGTGGTCGCGGTGACTGGTCGCGGTACTCACTGCCAGATTTTGCGTTTTCCACCGCGAGCGAGCCATCGCGACCTGTGGTCGCGGTGACCAGGTCGCGATGCTCTCTGGTCCAGTTTTCCAATTTTTTTTATTTTTCTCATTTTTCTCATTTTTCACTATTCAGTTTTCCAATTACATTTACACCCCCTCAAATAGTAAAATTTATTTTCACATATTTCACATATATCAAAAATTCATTACCCGAAATCCGGGATGTTACAATAATTCTAAATTATTAATACTTATTTAATTATTAAATCATTAATTAAATAATTATATTATTTAATTAATTCTATTTAATTAAACCTCATTACTTTCATAATACTATTAATTGGACTATCCAATTAACAACCATAAGGGTTAGTAAGGGACCTAATGGTCCTACAGTTTTGAGCTTCAATAATACTTAGAAATAGTAATTAAAACTCTTTAATTAATATTCCATGATTATTAACCTCAAAGTTACTCCACTAAAAACCTAAGGCTGAATTCTCGAAACTGCAGATGTTTTATACCATCTGAAATTTCAGTGTCCATCGATATAGCTATTTACATATGGTGTGATCATCTACAAGTAGTTCATAACTAAATCTGGATCATAATGTCCGTTATACCCCTCTAGTTATATCTTTTCCTTTAAGCACCTTTGATTCTCTAATGAACAATTAAATCATGTCTTCCTTACGGAAGAATGAGAGACCTCATAATTGTTTAAGCCCTGAATCAACCTTTAAGGAAACTACTCATCTACTTTGTTTAAGAAGGAGTGGATTCCTTTATTGTGTTCAAACCTTTCCAGTTACAAACCAAACCGCAACTACAAAATACGGAGGCATTGATCGAGAATACTACATTCGAGCTCACTTACGTTAAATCAAAAGTCAAGATTTAACCTGAAGGAGTCGATAAGACACTCAGGATTAAGATCACCCAAAAATAACCATCATTTGTCGATATACATAAATCTTATCTACTAATCTCATCATATAAGGTGCCTCCATTCTCATGTCAACTACATGAGCAATTTAGGATAAGACTACCGTACATTACAGAATAGATCGCAGAAGTAGATCAACCACAAACAAAGTACTCAGCTTTGTTTGCTCTCTACAGACTCTTTAGATTGCAAGTCTCAAAATGAATCCTCTTGTATATGACTATCATATACTTAGATTAAGATTACATTTTATAATCTTGCATATTACACGTATATTATATAAACGTATGACCATAAATAAAGGCACTTTTATTTTAATGAATTACAACTACTTCAATTAATGTCTAATTTGCATTTACAATTACAAGTTTTAGGACATAAATCCCAACATCACTACAAAAGTGATACTGATTCCCCGTCACTAAAAATATTAGTGACGAGAAAAGTCATCTCGTCACTATAATTAGTGACAGTATATTACATTTATCACAAACTATAATTTTTAGTGACACATTATTAGTGGACCTTAATAAGTGACTAAGTAAAATTTGTTTCACTATACACAAACTTAGTAACGGTAAATTGTTTGAAAAATTATCACTATTTGTATTATTAGTGACAATTTATTGTTTAAACATTATGTCATTATTTACAAATCGAGTGACTGTTAACCATCATAAATATTTGTCATTACACGCGAACTTAGCGACAATTAGTCATCTGAAAATTGTGTCATTATATACAAATTTTGTGATAGTTAATCATATTAAAATTATGTCACTATATATAAACTTAATAACAATTAATCATATTAAATTTGTGTCACTATATGCATACTTAGTGACATTTCAATTTACTACTTTTTTAGTCTTTATTTTGATAGCGGCATAATAAGTATAGTTATATTTGTAGTAATGTTAATATTCTATTAAAATGTCAAAAATTTAAACTTTTACGATTAAATTAATAAATCTATATATATATATATATATATATATATATATAAACCAAACATGTACAAACACATATATAATATTTATGCGATTTTAATTGTTAAATGAAATTTAAATAAATATAATATTTAATATTTCAAAATTGATATAAAGAATTAGGATAATAAAAAATAATACAGAGCCGTCAATCTAATCATATGATGAAATTAAAAAATGCTTTAAGCTTAAAAAAATTACAAGAATCCACTAACAAAAAATATAAACTACGAAGATCTAGATAAATCTGAAAATTGTTGTCGAAACATCACTAGAAATTCTTCCAACGGAGATTTCAATTCATTCATCTCTTTAAGTTGTGATCTCAACCCATTCATTTCATTCTCAAGATATTTTACATTTTTGTTCGTCGCCTCTATTTGGAATATTCATCCTCCAAATCTTTATCCCCTCAATCTAAGAACTTATACATTTTTCTTGATTGACCTATCCCAAGATTATAAGTTAGAGTAGACACATCAGTCTCTGGACCAATAACTTCACCCATAATTTGATTGAAGATTTTATTTCTTGATGCATTGAATTGCTTTGTAACGAGCTCAGCCATTCGGCCCTGTAAACAATAAGTAATAAAATAATAAAATTCATTAACATAGTTAAATATTGTAAACAAAAAAAATTAATAATGAAATTAACTTAAAACTTAAGTCGATTATATCAAAGTTACATTAGACCTAATTTAAAGTGTACATATATATTCAATTCATATTTCAATAATAAAAGGTAAAAAAATAGAGTTACAAAAATTAAGTCAACCATTAATGAATAAATTATATATACATATTTTTTAAACAAACACTATGAAAAAAAATGACCTGTAGTGACACATTTTTTTGTGACAGATTTTAAATGTATCACTGTAAGTATTATTTTGTGACATATTTGATTATTTGTTATTATATTTTTGGACCAAAATCGCCCTCTTAAATTTGCCGCCAAAAATTCTGGTTCAATTCAGACTTTTTTTTTAATAATTTATCACAATTAAATAAAAATTAAGTAAGTTGTGACATTAATATAATTAGTCAGAAAATTAACTTGTAGAAAAGGAAATAAAAAATTATTTTGTGACTCATACAAATATGACATTAATAAAATTCCGACTATTTTTTTTCTTTTACAAATTTCTGCCTTATATTTAATATTTTATTTTTATTTTTATTTGTATTATGATTGCTAAACCCTATTAACCAATTTGGGGCATTCAAATTGTGGGGGTAGTGCTGTTAATATGGTAATCTTTAGGATAAACTTGTTTATTGAATGACCAAAACAAAATCCAAATTAATGATTTCTAGGTAGCAAATCAACAATCTCATCCAAAATTAAAGGATTGTGATCTTTTCTAATCTCCTCCAGATACATCACCAATCTTCACCATGGCAATACGGATATCTGCTCCAATGGAGTAGATCAAGAATTCCTCCACAATTATTTTTTTCTCTTTTTTTAAATTTAAATTAATTTTAAATTATTTAAATTATTATTTCAGAATAATGTTATTGTAATAATAGAATAACTAAGTTTATTGACAATTTGGACATTTCATATTTTAAGGTTAGTCAAAAGTTAAAATTTAACCGTGTTCAATCCATTTAAGAGGATGTTTATCTAATTATAATAAAAGTTGCCGTTGCGTATAATATCACCTAAACGCCGAATATGTTTGTGCAATTATCCCTCGTGGAATAGACTTTAGTGGCTAAATGGAATCATTGTGGTGGACTTAGGCCATCTCCAACCCACAACACCAAATTTTGTACCAAAATAGTGCAAAAACAGCATCTTTTTAGAATATTCTTACACTAAATTTTTTTCATCTCCAACCCAATTTGCACCAAATTGGTGCAAATACTATTTTTAAATAATATTCTATACATAATTCTTTAAATAATATTTATTTATTTATTTAGTATTATAATATTATTATTAAATAATTACATATATTATATAAAAAAAATTAAATACTCAAATTAATTTTTTTTCATTTTTAATATAATATTATTTTAATTATTATTTTTTTCCAACTAATTTTTTTATCCAACTAATTAAATTTGTATCTAATTTTTACCCGCATATTTTTATCCATGTATTTTGTTGAAGTTAGTTTAATGTTATTGTTTTTATTTAATTACTGATTATTATATTTTTAAAATAGTAATTGATAAAATAATTTTTTTTATACATTAAAAATTTAAGTGAAATTAAAAATTAAAAATGAGTTAAATATTTAATTAATAAGTTAATTAAATAACTTAATAATATATATCAATATTGTACTCATTTTGAAGCTCTCGACAAATTAATCCCAACGGTATATTTTTTGTATAAAGTTAATTTATATATTTATTTATTTATTGAAATATATAAATTAATTAAATTAGTTAAAGGATATAAAAGGAATAAAATTTGTTGGAGTTATAATATAAAGGGTAAAATTGGAATTTGGAAATATGCACAGTACTTGGTGCAAGTAAACAGTGCTGCACCAAATATGGTGCAGTACTGTTCACTTGCACCAAAAATGTGCATGGGAGACAGCACAATGGTGCTGCGTTGGAAGGGATACACCAAAAATGTGCATGGGAGACAGCACAATGGTGCTGCGTTGGAGACGCTCTTAGTGAGGGAAATTAATGTAGTCCCTATATCCGTACGTTTAGTAAGGAAATATAAATTCGTGACGAAATATTTTCTCACTAAAATCATATAAAAAATCATTAAAATTGACAGCAAACTGTATTACTAACAAAACTATAGCAATGAAATGGATTTTGGTGAGAAACTGAAATCCTTTCCATATAATTAGCGAAGGACATGAATAGTTGACACTATATTCATATTGTTAGTGAATAAATAAAAATTCGTAAAAAAATATTTTGTAAATAATAGGACAAGAAACGACTAAGTACTTGACAAATCTATAGTCATGGGATCGACTTCGTTAACTAATTTAATTTGTATCACTATGATGAAATTAGTAAGAACTGAGAATGGTCATTATTATTTATACATTTTTAGTGATGAACTGCAAATTCATAACAAAATATTTTCCACTAAATTAAACCTTAGTTTCTTGAAGTATCAATTCGATCTAATTCAAAATAATACAGTACTCCTGGCAAATGTGTTATATACGAGGCCTTAAAATTAACAAGTCTTATTGACATAATTTCATAAAACATAGTAAGTAACAAATATAACATCACATCACACATATAAATATAGCAAATTTCTCAAACCAAATACGCTATAAAGACACGACGTAAAAACTATCTTTATCTGAATCAACCTTTCTTTTCCTTATAATAACCACGAACTGTGTAAACAGACTGAATAATACTGGAGGCAAGTGCTAGAACGGCTCCGACGAAAGCAATGGCGCTCCAGGGGCTTTGAAAATGATCGTGAAGGAATTCATATAACCATGTCAGACATTTGTTGTTGCAGTGGTTCTGGATATTGCTCTTCACTTTAAAATATATTTCGTCATTTGGGACCAAGTCTATGCTTATTTCATTGAAGAGCTTTGCCACCTCTTCGTCGCTTCGTGAAGTATTTTATTCTCTCGCAACTCCTTAACATCTTGGGCTCGATCGATGAGGGAATCGAGGAAGAATATGTAAGACGACACTTCGAATTCGTTCTGAAAATCCGGACACATCTCATAAGCTGCCAAGTTCAAGAACTTGGTTGCTGTTGAGTCGTCCACCATGATGGGAGGAAGTTTTAGTGTTCCGCAACTGAAAGTGATGTCTCTCACAGAACTCGTCTCACTAGGCTCCAAATCGATCCCAGCTGCTTTAAGCTCCTCAATATTGCGAAATGAGTGCCAATATTCATCTTTTTTCTTACGCTTCAATTTAGCAAAAAGATCAACGGTCACGAAATTCATCAACTTCTCTATGAGGCCAGCCTTTTTGTTTTCAACAGGTTGAACGAGTGTTTTTCGCAATAGATCAAGAAGATGAACATGATTTTCTTGCAAAAGCTTGTCATTGTTCTTGTACATCTCCCCTGGTGCTTTGATGTGATTGAAGATGAACCTATGGATTGATTCCAGCAGCTTCTTCTCAACTGCAGTGGATTTCATTATGAGTTGGAGGAGCTGGTAGGGAAGTTGGTTATCAAGCAAGAACAAATCCTGATGTACGAACGCTACATGATGAGTTTTTATTCCCAATTCTTTTAATTTCTTTCCAGCATTTCCCTGATCATGTTCATCAGTAGCAGCAGCAACAGAAGTGTCCATGTACTGCAGAATTGCACAACCATCCACCAGAAACATCCACGCGAGTTTTCGATCTTCATAGTCCTTAGTTGCTTTATCATCGTAGCAATCCTTTAATATCTCGATCTGCGCCTTGATATTTGCATACAGATTTTTTTCATTAACTTTATTCTCTTGGATGAAAAAGGCAGCTAATTTAAGCTTTATCGGCTCTGTCAGCTTGAGATTGGTGTCTTTGTGATGGTAAGGACCAACTGAAACCACCCTTGGTTTGAAATACTTGTTGAAATTAGTGTCGTCTCGAAGCATGAATTGAACCTTTTGTATCTTTGGTTTCAGAACAGGTTGGCCTTCCTTTGCCTCCTTTAAGGCATCCTGCAAAGACTTGAACTGCTTCTCTTCCTCTATAGTGAACCTATGACGGCATTCTGCATGCTGATCGATAACAACTCTCCAATCCGTACCCGCATCATTGCCTTCCCTTCTCCGTTCTCGCGAATCTTCCATAGACATTTCGGGGTGTGATTTCTGCTATAGTATTTCTGATGTATGGATTTCGTTTTTATTAGTAATTGAGATTCATATACAGGCTTAGCTTATATATTATGATACACTGCCAAGAAAGTTTACCCTTTTAGGAAATAAATTAATTTGTACTTTATTGGCATATCAAGTTTGGCATATACTTAATTGACATACTTTTGTTGGAACTATGCTTTTATGATTTTATAAACTCAACACGCTTGGTATTAATTAAATAAATATTCTTAGTTCAGAGTTTCTTTTCTATGAATACTTCTTTTTTGATATATTAACAGTACTATATGTTCTATTGGAAGCAATAATATTTTTTTAGTTTCCATTGAAAAAAAGAATAGAACGTAATGTAGCTAGTCTAAGTAATAAGTATTTCAATTGTTGAATATAAGATTTTGGATTCAATCTCGCTCAGGGATGGGAAAAGTTTAGATTTGTTATAAAATACAAATAAACACATTATTATGTGATACACATGAAGATCGCAAAAGTTTTTATTGATGTGTGTGTGTGTGTGTGTATATATATATATATATATATATGTATACAATTCTACGTAGTTTTCTGATTAAAATAATCTCCGACATATATTATATATATTATACATGCAACAACATGTGTTTCATGAAAAGATGGCAGATAAGAGGAAGAAGCTAATTAATTATAGAGATAACAGATTCCTATCCAGTTAGCTATCAAAGGCTTTTCCTTTGCTTGGAGATTGGAACCAAATTCTAAAAGCAAGCAGCTTTTACGCCTAGCTGGTCTACCACAATTTTACATTGTTGCTTTTTTGCTTTGTTTCAAAATGTCCAATACTACTGCGTCATCATCTTCTAGGTGTATAAATTTCTCTAAATTATTACATAGTGTTGGTATAAAATGTGATCCACAACACCTAGGGCATCTGACTCTAAGCATAAAGGGTCGTATACCTGAATCCTGAATCCTTGGCTAGAGTGAGCTTCAGCTAAATCGACAGGAATATTGATAACTTCCAACTTCTGCGCCAAAAGTGATGATTTGGGGACCAAACATATTGGCTTCTTCTCATGCCAATAAGTAATATACTAAACCCATTACCCACGCATGTGCATGGCCATGCATTTTAAATTCATGATCGTGATTTGTTAATAGTACAGAGATTATCAACTTATTAGAAATTTAAATAACAAATAACACTAAACTACTTAAGGTTTGATGAATTACACTCTGTTGACGTGCAAATTTGGTTAACGAAATTAATAATGATTATGTATGATTTGAGGGGTAAAACTGTAAAAAGTATTAACACAAAAGATTTTTAAAGTGGTTCGGCTTATAAGAATGCCTACATTCACTGTGTTGGAAATAAAACACTCAAAAAACTTTTATTAAACTCAAAACAAATATTACAAGAACACTCTCACTCAAGAACTCACTCACTCTTTACTTCTTCTTCACTCACTTAGAAGCTTTGCTTCTTCTTGATGTCTAAACCAAAATGGGGAGGGGGTATTTATACTACTTACAAACAATTTTAGACCACACAAATAAACTAATCCAAAATTATAATAACCATACACCTCATCCTTCTACATCCTTCCACATTCTTCCAATTGACCACATGATTTTTATACCTAATTACCAAACCCTAGAGAATTCTAGATAAAGGGCTTGGACCTTATTTATGGACTTGGACTCTAATTTATTTGAGCTTAGGTTTGGGCTCCCATAATAGTTCGGGCCTTCAAATGGTTTGGGCCTAAAACAAGTTTACACTTCAACACCCCCATATAAACTTGTTTTACCATGCCAAACAAACTTCTTAATCTCGAAAAATCTTCAAACCTGAGTGGCTTGGTGAAAATATCTGCAATTTGATCTTTGGACTTCACATACTCCATTTGCATATCCCTTTTCGCTATGCACTCCCTTATGTAGTGGTAACGAGTATCAATATGCTTGCTTCGATCATGGAACACTGGATTCTTTGCTAGGGCAATAGCTGACTTGTTGTCGACATAAATCTTAGTTGGCTCTTCTTGTGGCAAACCCAATTCTTTTAGCAAATTTCTGAGCCATATTACATGACAAACGCATGAAGTAGCAGCTACGTATTCGGCTTCACAAGTGGATAGGGTGACAATCAGTTGCTTCTTTGACATCCATGTGAAAGCTGTATTTCCCATGAAGAACACGAACCCACTGGTGCTCTTCCTGTCATCTATATCTCCACCCCAATCGCTATCGCTATATCCCACAAGCTTGTAATTATTAGAAATTGAATAAAACAAGCCAAAATCAATTGTACCTTTAATGTAACGGAGAATTCTCTTAGCGGCTTTGAAATGGGTGGTTGTTGGATTCTCCATGTATCGACTCACAAGTCCAACAGCATAAAGAATATCTGGCCTTGTGCACGTCAAATAGCGTAAGCTTTCAACTAAACTTTTAAAGAATGTTGGATCTATGCTTTCACTTTTACCATGCTTCGATAGTTTGATTCTGCATTCTGCTGGCGTGTTTATCGGCTTACAATCATTCATCTTGAACTTCTTGAGTATCTCCTTTGCATAATTTTCTTGGGAGATAAAGATGTCTTCTTCCTTTTACTTGACTTCAATACCAAGATAGTACGCCATTAATCCGATGTCAGTCATCTCAAATTCCTTGGCCATTGCTTTCTTGAACTCTTCAATCAGGCTTAGGTTATTGCCGGTGAAAATCAAATCATCCACGTACAAGCATACTACCAGAATATCTCCATTCATGATCTTGATATATAGGGCGTGCTCGTAGGGACATTTGGTGAAGCCATTTTGTTGGAAGTACTTGTCAATTCTACTATTCCATGCCCTTGGTGCTTGCTTTAACCCATAGAGAGCTCTTCTCAGCTTCAGAACTTTGTCTTCTTGGCCTTTGACTTCGTAACCCAGTGGTTGTTGAATGTAGACATCTTCTTCAAGAACTCCATTTAGGAAGGCAGACTTTACATCCATCTGATGTATCTTCCACTTGTTTTGCGCTGCCATAGAAATGATTAGTCTTATAGTTTCTAATCTATTAACTGGAGCAAATACTTCATCATAGTCTATTCCAGCTCTTTGACTGTAGCCCTTCGCAACTAGCCTTGCCTTGTGCCTTTCAATCTCTCCCTTAGAATTTCGCTTTGTTTTGTACACCCATTTGACACCAATTGCCTTGTGTCCTTTTGGAAGTGGAACAAGTTCCCAAGTGTTGTTCTTTTCAATGGCCTTGATTTCCTCATCCATCGCATCTCTCCACTTCTTTTCTTGAGCAGCTTCTTCAAAACTAACTGGTTCACAATCAGCAAAGAGGCAAAAAAGAGTAAGATTATCAGATCTCTCAGTTACCTCGTATAAATCTTGAAGACCTCTTGTTCGTTCCATTGCTCTTTCTTGTAAAAATGATGGTGGTGAATTTCCATTATTTGTTGAAGCTGGTGATGCTGGTGGTGTAGTGGGTTCTTGTTGAGGTTCTTCTAGTTGCTCCACTGGCGTCTGCTCTGTTTCTTCAAATTGTGAAGTGAAGTTGAAGTTGTCTACATGCGATCCAAAATCCCATTCTCCTTCTTCATCAAATATCACATCTCGGCTGATCACAAACTTTTTGTTGTTCGGATTGTATAGCTTGTAACCTTTCGAATAAGCGGGATAGCCGATGAAGATGAAACTCTCACTTCTATCGTCAAGCTTGGTTCTTCTCTCATCTGGTGCATGAACATGAGCTATGCTTCCAAAAACTCTTAGGTGGGAGATGCCAGGCTTTCTACCACTCCATGCTTCTTGAGGTGTCTTTCCCCACACACTTCTTGTTGGAGAGCGATTGGACAAATAGATTGCACACGCCACTGCTTCTGCCCAAAACTCCTTAGGCAATTTCTTGCTTTTGAGCATGCTTCGCGCCAAATCCAGGATTGTTCTATTCTTTCTTTCTGCAACTCCATTTTGTTGGGGGGATCTGGGAACAGTTAGAGGACGTCTAATTCCATTCGCTTCACAAAACTCTAGGAATTCCTTGGATGTGAATTCTCCTCCTCTATCGGATCTCAGTGCCTTGATCTTATGGCCACTCGCTTTTTCCACATCGGCTTTGAACTTCTTGAATACTCCAAAGACTTCTGATTTCTGCTTCAAGAAATAAACCCATGTTTTTCTTGAAAAATCATCAATAAAGAGAAGAAAATAATTACTGTTACCGAGAGAGCTTGGCTTGATCGGACCGCATACATCGGTATGGACTAGCTCGAGTGGCTTCTTGGCTCTTGAGTCTGACTCTTTTGGAAAGCTATTTCTAAATTGCTTCCCGAGTAAACATCCTTCACAAAGTTGGTCAGGATGATTGATGCATGGTAGTCCTCTCACCATTTCCTTCTTAGATAGTAGCTCCAAGCTTCCAAAATTGAGATGCCCAAATCGAATGTGCCATAACCAAGATGCATCTTTGTAGCAGGCTTTCAGACACTTTGCAACATCGTTTTGAATGTTCAAAGAAAATAATCTATTATTTGACATTTTTACTATGGCTATTAGATTCCCTTTGCCATCTCTTATAGAAAGACTACGATTCTTCATATGAATATCATAGCCTTTTTCTAAGAGTTAACTCATACTCAAGATGTTGCATGTCATATTGGGCACATAGTAGACATTTGAGATTAATTGATGACTACCATTTTTAGCGCAGATAAGAATGTTACCTTTTCCTTTCACTGATATTTTTGAATCATCTCCAAATAAGACATTGCCAGCCACTGATTCATCTAGCTCTACGAACATACTTCTTCTTCCACACATGTGGTTGCTTGCACCAGTGTCGAGGTACCAAGCATTTTCTTGGTCTCCATCATTGTCTCTATAAGTTAGTAGCACTGTCTCCTTCTCTTCGGTTTTTACTTCCACATAATTGGACCTTTCGTCAACCTTACTGCTGGGAGCTCTACATTCCGAAGCATAATGCCCAAATTTCTGACAATTATATCATTGAACTTGAGATTTATCGTACCTCGAGTTTGAATTGCTTCTCCCACGGCCTCTTGTTGAGCTTTCTCCTTTCTCGTAGTTGTTGAGGTTGCTGCTGTTGGAATTCCAGCCTCGTCCATGACCACGGCCTCTACCTCGTCCTCGGCCTCGGCATCTACCTCGACCACGATGGCTTCTCTCTTGGCCTTGACTTTCTTCCTTCTCCTTCAGTTGTATCTTGAGGAGTTGCTCGTTGATCCCTTACTTCCTTTTATGTTTTTCTTCATATGCTTGCAATGATCCTTGGAGTTGCTCGATCATCATTTCTTCCAGGTCTTTAGTTTCTTCTATCGTCACGACAATGTGCTCAAATTTGGGATCCAATGATCGGAGTATCTTCTCTATTATTCTTACATCTTCTAACTTTTCACCATTTCTTTTCAATTGGTTAGAAACAGCTGCTACTCTTGAGAAATAATCTGAAATAGATTCAGATGCTTTCATGTGTAAAGATTCGAATTCACCTTTTAATGTTTGGAGACGGACCTTCTTTACCTTTTTGACTCCTTTGTAAGAGATTTGCAACTTCTCCCACGCTTGCTTAGCGGAGCTTGCACTCGAAATCTTCTCAAAACTATCATCATCTAAGGCTTGATAGATGAGATAGAGAGCCTTCTTGTCTCTCTTCCTTGAGTCTTTTAAACTATCCTTTTGAGTTTGGGATAGAGTTGACTCATCTTCTGGTTCGGTGTAGCCTTTCTCTACAACCTCCCAGACATCGTGTGCTCCAAGGAGAGCCTTCATCTTGATACTCCAATTATCATAGTTTTCGTTCTTGAGTGTTGAAACTTGAAACGACGCCATACCATTAGCCATAACTCTCAATATAGTGAGAATTTCGAAATTCTGACTACACGGATGAACTCAGAACGTCGAAAAATCTTAAGATGAACTTAGACAAAAAAATCGATTTTTATGGTCAAAGTCAAAGTCAACGGTCAACCTAACCTGGTCAACAGTCAACGGCTTGGCGGCTCGGTCAGCAAGCTTAGCGGCTCAGTCAACTCGGCTCCAACTTGGCTGGACTCACTTCCAACTCGGCTGACTCGGCTTGAACTCGGCTTGGACTCGATGAGCTAACTCACTCTCTGGCAGCAAACTTCCGGCGGCCCGTGGCGGCTCGTTTGAACTCCGATCGGGGCGATTTTTACGGCGTCGGCTTCGTCTCGTCGAGAACTTCAATTTGGATATGCTATAGTGCACACCTTCCAACTCGGCTCTGATACCACTTTGTTGGAAATAAAACACTCAAAAAACTTTTATTAAACTCAAAACAAATATTACAAGAACACTCTCACTCAAGAACTCACTCATTCTTTACTTCTTCTTCACTCACTTAGAAGCTTTGCTTCTTCTTGATGTCTAAACCAAAATGGGGAGGGGGTATTTATACTACTTACAAACAATTTTAGACCACACAAATAAACTAATCCAAAATTATAATAACCATACACCTCATCCTTCTACATCCTTCCACATTCTTCCAATTGACCACATGATTTTTATGCCTAATTACCAAACCCTAGAGAATTCTAGATAAAGGTCTTGGACCTTATTTATGGACTTGGACTCTAATTTATTTGGGCTTAGGTTTGGGCTCCCATAATAGTTCGGGCTTTCAAATGGTTTGGGCCTAAAACAAGTTTACACTTCAACACACTGGTCTTAGTATTCAAGTCGAACTCGCTGAGTGTAATCGCAGAACTCACTTATGTATGTGTTTTCTGTAAAAATTTGTAACCTTTAAAACAGTGATGATCCGTCCCTTTTATAGTGTGAAGGGGATGGAGTCATCCTGTTTTACATGGAATCTAATTACATAAATTAGTGACGAAATTTTATCCTTAACAGTCGTGATTTGATTTGAATGCAATTGCTGAGATTAAAAAATTTGACATTAATTAGGAGTCTGCTAATTGACCGAATGCAATCTCTATATTCTCGGAATTTTTATTTTGATTGGAGTTTTGAGCTGCTTGGCCTGAGAGCTAAGTGTCGTTCATTTTCCGTGACCAGGTGGTTGATGAGAGATGGTACTTGTCTCCTTCGATTGTTTCCAGGCTAATCGTTTATATAGAGCTTCTCCCTTCAAGGTGGTTGCGTCGAGGCCCATTTTGCTGCGTGGTGACTTATTGGTTCCCTTCACTTGTTGGGCCTTCTTGGATATTTCAGCATCTTTGGGCCTGTTTGAGCCCGATATAATTTGACATATAACACACTTGAAATCAAATTTACAGACGTTAAGTTTGACCGTTAAAATATAGGTTCGAAGCCCTCCCCCCGATTCGCGATTCAATGTGGATCCATGGTGCATCCACTATGGATCTCTAGCTTTTTATGCTACTTTTTTATATTTTCTAATGGTCAACCCTACGTTTTAATGGTCAAACTTAGTGTCAAAGGAGTTCAATATGAGTTTGTGCAAACATTAATTTTAAATGTAATTCAATAAACCTCAGGTAGATTTAGTGTTATCCGTTTGAAATTGAAATATTGTTGTGTCATGTGGTTATTATAACTAGTAAATTATTATAATTTTTTGACAATTATCCTTTTCTCACTAAAATGGTATTAAAAACTCATTAAGATTGTCAACAACTGTATTACTATTAAAAATATACCAATGAAATGGATTTTGGTGACAAACTGAAATCCTTTTCGTATAATTAGTGAGCAACATGAATAGTTGATGCTATATTCATATTGTTAGCGAATAAATATAAATTTATAAAAAAATATTTTATAAATAATAGGACAAGAAATTGACTTAGTACTGACAAATATATAGTGGTGAGATAGACTTTGTTAACTAATTTAATTTATATCACTCTTGATGAAATTAGTAAAAAGGGAGAATGGTCATTATTATCTATACATTTTTAAAGATGAACTGCAAATTCATAACAAAATATTTTCCTCTAAAACCTTAGTTTCTTGTAGTATCAATTCGATCCAATTCAAAATAATACAGTACTCCTGGCAAAGGTGTTATATACAAGGCCTTAAAATTAACAAGTCTTATTTACATATAGTTTCATAAAACATAGTAAGTATAGCATTATACTCTTGAAAGTAACAAATATAATATCACATCACACATATAAATATAACAAATTTCTCAAACCAAATACGCCATAAAGACACGACGTAAAAACTATCTTTATCTGAATCAACCTTTCTTTTCCTTATAATAACCACGAACTGTGTAAACGGTCTGAATAATACTGGAGGCAAGTGCTAGAACGGCTCCGATGAAAGCAATGGCGCTCCAGGGGCTTTGAAAATGATCGTGAAGGAATTCATATAACCATGTCAGACATTTGTTGTTGCAGTGGTTCTGGATATTGCTCTTCACTTTAAAATATATTTCGTCATTTGGGACCAAGTCTATGCTTATTTCATTGAAGAGCTTTGCCACCTCTTCGTCGCTTCCAAGTGCATTGTGAAGTATTTTATTCTCTCGCAACTCCTTAACATCTTGGGCTCGATCGATGAGGGAATCGAGGAAGAATATGTAAGACGACACTTCGAATTCGTTCTGAAAATCCGGACACATCTCATAAGCTGCCAAGTTCAAGAACTTGGTTGCTGTTGAGTCGTCCACCATGATGGGAGGAAGTTTTAGTGTTCCGCAACTGAAAGTGATGTCTCTCACAGAACTCGTCTCACTAGGCTCCAAATCGATCCCAGCTGCTTTAAGCTCCTCAATATTGCGAAATGAGTGCCAATATTCGTCTTTTTTCTTATGCTTCAATTTAGCAAAAAGATCAACGGTCACGAAATTCATCAACTTCTCTATGAGGCCAGCCTTTTTGTTTTCAACAGGTTGAACGAGTGTTTTTCGCAATAGATCAAGAAGATGAACATGATTTTCTTGCAAAAGCTTGTCATTGTTCTTGTACATCTCCCCTGGTGCTTTGATGTGATTGAAGATGAACCTATGGATTGATTCCAGCAGCTTCTTCTCAACTGTAGTGGATTTCATTATGAGTTGGAGGAGCTGGTAGGGAAGTTGGTTATCAAGCAAGAACAAATCCTGATGTACGAACGCTACATGATGAGTTTTTATTCCCAATTCTTTTAATTTCTTTCCAGCATTTCCCTGATCATGTTCATCAGTAGCAGCAGCAACAGAAGTGTCCATGTACTGCAGAATTGCACAACCATCCACCAGAAACATCCACGCGAGTTTTCGATCTTCATAGTCCTTAGTTGCTTTATCATCGTAGCAATCCTTTAATATCTCGATCTGCGCCTTGATATTTGCATACAGATTTTTTTCATTAACTTTATTCTCTTGGATGAAAAAGGCAGCTAATTTAAGCTTTATCGGCTCTGTCAGCTTGAGATTGGTGTCTTTGTGATGGTAAGGACCAACTGAAACCACCCTCGGTTTAAAATACTTGTTGAAATTAGTGTTGTCTTGAAGCATGAATGGAACCTTTTGTATCTTTGGTTTCAGAACAGGTTGGCCTTCCTTTGCCTCGTTTAAGGCATCCTGCAAAGACTTGAACTGCTTCTCTTCCTCTATAGTGAACCTATGACGGCATTCTGCATGCTGATCGATAACAACTCTCCACTCCGTACCCGCATCATTGCCTCCCCTTCTCCATTCTCGCGAATCTTCAATAGACATTTCGGTGTGTGATTTCTGTTATAGTATTTCTGATGTATGGATTTAGTTTTTTTTAGTAATTGAGATTCATATACAGGCTTATATATTATGATACACAGCCAAGAAAGTTTACCCTTTTAGGAGATAAATTAATTTGTACTTTATTAGCATATCAAGTTTGGCATATACTTAATTGACATACTTTTGTTGGAACTATGCTTTTATGATTTTATAAACTCAACACGCTTGGTATTAATTAAATAAATATTCTTTTGTAATTAACACTCTACGAGCAACTCTTAGTTCAGAGTTTCTTTTCTATGAATACTTCTTTTTTGATATATTAACAGTACTATATGTTCTATTGGAAGCAATAATATTTTTTTAGTTTCCATTGAAAAAGAAGAAGAGAACGTAATGTAGCTAGTCTAAGTAATAAGTATTTCAATTGTTGTGTATAAGATTTTGGATTCAATCTCGCTCAGGGATGGGAAAAGTTTAGATTTGTTATAAAATACAAATAAACACATTATTATGTGATACACATGAAGAACGCAAAAGTTTTTATTGATGTGTGTATATATATATATATATATATATGTATAGAATTCTACGTAGTTTTCTGATTAAAATAATCTCCGACATATATTATGTATATTATACATGCAACAACATGTGTTTCATGAAAAGATGGCAGATAGAGGAAGAAGCTAATTAATTATAGAGATAGCAGATTCCTATCCAGTTAGCTATCAAAGACTTTTCCTTTGCTTGGAGATTGGAACCAAATTCTAAAAGCAAGCAGCTTTTACGCCTAGCTGGTCTACCACAATTTTACATTGTTGCTTTTTTGCTTTGTTTCAAAATGTCCAATACTACCGCGTCATCATCTTCTAGGTGTATAAATTTCTCTAAATTATTACATAGTGTTGGTATAAAATGTGACCCACAACACCTAGGGCATCTGACTCTAAGCATAAAGGGTCGTATACCTGAATCCTGTGTTGAACTGTAAACTTGTTTTAAGTCCAAACCATTTGAAGACCCGAACCATTATGGGAGCCCAAACCCAAGTCCAAATAAATTAGAGTCTAAGATCATAAATAAGGTCCAAGCCCTTTATCTAGAATTCTCTAGGGTTTGGTAATTAGACATAAAAATTATGTGGTCAATTGGAAGGGTGTGGAAGGATGTAGAATGATGAGGTGTATGGTTATTATAATTTTGGATTAGTTTATTTGTGTGGTCTAAAATTGTTTGTAAGTAGTATAAATACCTCCTCCCCATTTTGGTTTAGACATCAAGAAGAAGCAAAACTTCTAAGTGAGTGAAGAAGAAGCAAAAGAGTGAGTTAGTTCTTGAGTGAGAGTTTTCTTGTAATATTTGTTTTGAGTTTAAATAAAACTTGTTTGAGTGTTTTATTTCCAACAAAGTGGTATCAGAGCCGAGTTGGAAGGTGTGCACTATAGCATATCCAAATCGAAGTTCTGGACGAGACGAAGCCGACGCCGTAAAAATCGCCCCGATCGGAGTTCAAACGAGCCGCCACGGGCCGCCGGAAGTTTGCTGCCAGGGAGTGAGTTAACTCACCGAGTTCAAGCCGAGTCAGCTGAGTTGGAAGTGAGTCCAGCCGAGTTGACCGAGCTGCCAAGCCTGTTGACCGAGCTGCTAGCCGTTGACCGAGCCGTCAAAAACGTTGACTATTTACCAGGTTAGGTTGACCGTTGACTTTGACTTTGACAAAAAAATCGATTTTTTGTCTGAGTTCATCTTAAGGTTTTTCGACGTTCTGAGTTCATCCGTGTAGTCAGAATTTCGAAATTCTCACCATATTGAGAGTTATGGCTAATGGTATGGCGTCGTTTCAAGTTCCAACACTCAAGAACGAAAACTATGATAATTGGAGTATCAAGATGAAGGCTCTCCTTGGAGCACACGATGTCTGGGAGGTCGTAGAGAAAGGCTACACCGAACCAGAAGATGAGTCAACTCTATCCCAAACTCAAAAGGATAGTTTAAAAGACTCAAGAAAGAGAGACAAGAAGGAAATGTCTCATTTGGAGATGATTCAAAAATATCAGTGAAAGGAAAAGGTAACATCCTTATCCGCACTAAAAATGGTAGCCATCAATTAATCTCTAATGTCTACTATGTGCCTAACATGACATGCAACATCCTGAGTATGGGTCAACTCTTAGAAAAATGCTATGATATTCATATGAAGAATCGTAGTCTTTCTATAAGAGATGGCAAAGGGAATCTAATAGCCATAGTAAAAATGTCAAAGAATAAATTATTTTCTTTGAACATTCAAAACGATGTTGCAAAGTGTCTGAAAGCCTGCTACAAAGATGCATCTTGGTTATGGCACCTTCGATTTGGGCATCTCAATTTTGGAAGCTTGGAGCTACTATCTAAGAAGGAAATGGTGAGAGGACTACCATGCATCAATCATCCTGACCAACTTTGTGAAGGATGTTTACTCGGGAAGCAATTTAGAAATAGCTTTCCAAAAGAGTCAGACTCAATAGCCAAGAAGCCACTCGAGCTAGTCCATACCGATGTGTGCGGTCCGATTAAGCCAAGCTCTCTCGGTAACAGTAATTATTTCCTTCTCTTCATTGATGATTTTTCAAGAAAAACATGGGTTTATTTCTTGAAGCAGAAATCAGAAGTCTTTGGAGTATTCAAGAAGTTCAAAGCTGCCGTGGAAAAAGAGAGTGGCCATAAGATCAAGGCACTGAGATCCGATAGAGGAGGAGAATTCACATCCAAGGAATTCCTGGAGTTTTGTGAAGCGAATGGAATTAGACGTCCTCTAACTGTTCCCAGATCCCCCCAACAAAATGGAGTTGCAGAAAGGAAGAATAGAACAATCCTGGATTTGGCGCGAAGTATGCTCAAAAGTAAGAGATTGCCCAAGGAGTTTTGGGCGGAAGCAGTGGCGTGTGCAGTCTATTTGCCCAATCGCTCTCCAACAAGAAGTGTGTGAGGAAAGACACCTCAAGAAGTATGGAATGGTAGAAAGCCCGGCATCTCCCACCTAAGAGTTTTTGGAAGCATAACACATGTTCATGTACCAGATGAGAGAAGAACTAAGCTTAACAATAGAAGTGAGAGTTTCATCTTCATCGGCTATCCCGCTTATTCGAAAGGTTACAAGCTATACAACCCGAATAACAAAAAGTTTGTGATCAGCCGAGATGTGATATTTGATGAAGAAGGAGAATGGGATTTTGGATCGCATGTGGACAACTTCAACTTCACTCCACAATTTGAAGAAACAGAGCAGATGCCAGTGGAGAAACTAGAAGAACCTCAACAAGAACCCACTACACCACCAGCATCACCAGCTTCAACAAATAATGAAAATTCACCACCATCATTTTTACAAGAAAGAGCAATGGAGCGAACAAGAGGTCTTCAAGATTTATATGAGGTAACTGAAAGATCTGATAATCTTACTCTTTTTTGCCTCTTTGCTGATTGTGAACCAATGAGTTTTGAAGAAGCTACTCAAGAAAAGAAATGGAGAGATGCAATGGATGAGAAAATCAAGGCCATTGAGAACAATAACACTTGAGAACTTGTTCCACTTCCAAAAGGGGCACAAGGAAATTGGTGTCAAATGGGTGTACAAAACAAAGCGAAATTCTAAGGGAGAGATTGAAAGACACAAGGCAAGGCTAGTTGCGAAGGGCTACAGTCAAAGAGCTGGAATAGACTATGATGAGGTATTTGCTCCAGTTGCTAGATTAGAAACTATAAGACTAATCATTTCTATGGCAGCGCAAAATAAATGGAAGATCTATCAAATGGATGTAAAGTCTGCCTTCCTAAATGGAGTTCTTGAAGAAGAAGTCTATATTCAGCAACCATTGGGTTACGAAGTCAAAGGCCAAGAAGACAAAGTTCTGAAGCTGAGAAGAGCTCTCTATGGGTTAAAGCAAGCACCAAGGGCATGGAATAACAGAATTGACAAGTACTTCCAACAAAATGGCTTCACCAAATGTCCCTACGAGCACGCCCTATATATCAAGATCATGAATGGAGATATTCTGGTAGTATGCTTGTACGTGGATGATTTGATTTTCACCAGCAATAACCTAAGCCTAATTGAAGAGTTCAAGAAAGCAATGGCCAAAGAATTTGAGATGACTGACATCGGATTAATGGCGTACTATCTTGGTATTGAAGTCAAGTAAAAGGAAGAAGGCATCTTTATCTCCCAAGAAAATTATGCAAAGGAGATACTCAAGAAGTTCAAGATGAATGATTGTAAGCCGATAAACACGCCAGCAGAATGTGGAATCAAACTATCGAAGCATGGTGAAGGTGAAAGCATAGATCCAACATCCTTCAAGAGTTTAGTTGGAAGCTTACGCTATTTGACGTGCACGAGGCCAGATATTCTTTATGCTGTTGGACTTGTGAGTCGATACATGGAGAATCCAACAACCACCCATTTCAAAGCCGCTAAGCGAATCCTCCGTTATATCAAAGGTACAATTGATTTTGGTTTGTTTTATTCAACTTCTAATGATTACAAGCTTGTGGGATATAGCAATAGCGATTGAAGTGGAGACATAGATGATAGGAAGAGCACCAGTGGGTTCGTGTTCTTCATGGGAAACACAGCTTTCACATGGATATCAAAGAAGCAACCGATTGTCACCTTATCTACTTGTGAAGCTAAATATGTAGCTGCTACTTCGAGTCCAAACCCAAGCCCAAATAAATTAGAGTCCAAGTCCATAAATAAGGTCCAAGCCCTTTATTTAGAATTCTCTAGGGTTTGGTAATTAGGCATGAAAATCATGTGGTCAATTGGAAGAATGTGGAAGGATGTAGAAGGATGTAGAAGGATGAGGTGTATGGTTATTATAATTTTGGATTAGTTTATTTGTGTGGTCTAAAATTGTTTGTAAGTAGTATAAATACCCCCTCCCCATTTTGGTTTAGACATCAAGAAGAAGTAAAGCTTCTAAGTGAGTGAAGAAGAAGTAAAAGAGTGAGTTAGTTCTTGAGTGAGAGTTTTCTTGTAATATTTGTTTTGAGTTTAAATAAAAGTTGTTTGAGTGTTTTATTTCCAACAACCGCGTCATCATATTCTAGGTGTATAAATTTCTCTAAATTATTACATAGTGTTGGTATAAAATGTGATCCACAACACCTAGGGCATCTGACTCTAAGCATAAAGGGTCGTATACCTGAATCCTGAATCCTTGGCTAGAGTGAGCTTCAGCTAAATCGACAGGAATATTGATAACTTCCAACTTCTGCGCCAAAAGTGATGATTTGTGGACCAAACATATTGGCTTCTTCTCATGCCAATAAGTAATATACCAAACCCATTACCCACGCATGTGCATGGCCATGCATTTTAAATTCATGATCGTGATTTGTTAATAGTAAAGAGATTATCAACTTATTAGAAATTTAAATAACAAATAACATTAAACTACTTAAGGTTTGATGAATTACCTCTAGTGATTATGTTGACGTGCAAATTTGGTCAACGAAATTAATAGTGATTATGTATGACTTGAGGGGTAAAAATGATAAAAATGATTAACACAAAAGATTTTTAAAGTGGTTCGGCTTATGAGAATAATTACACTCACTGTTCTTAGTATTCAAGTCGAGCTCGCTGAGTGTAATCGCAGAACTCACTTATGTATGTGTTTTCTGTAAAAATTTGTAATCTTTGAAACAGTGATGATCCGTCCCTTTTATAGTGTGAAGGGGCTGAAGTAATCTTGTTTTACATGAAATCTAATTATATAAATTAGTGACGAAATTTTATCCTTAACAGTCATGATTTGATTTGAATACAATTGCTAAGATTAAGGAATTTGACATTGATTAGGAATCTACTAATTGACCGAATGCAATCTCTATATTCTCGGAATTTTTATTTTGATTGGGGCTTCGAGCTGCGTGGCCTGCGAGCTAAGTATCGTTCATTTTCCGCGACCAGGTGGTTGATGAGAGGTGGTACTCGTCTCCTTCGATTGTTTCCAGACTGACTTCTCCCTTCGGGGTGGTTAGGTCGAGGCCCATTTTGCTGCGTGATGACTCATTGGTTCCCTTCGCTTGTTGAGCCTTTTTGGACATTTTAGCATCTTTGGGCCTGTTTGAGCGCGATATAATTTGACATATAACACACTCGAAATCAAATTTGCAGACGTTAAGTTTAACCGTTAAAATGTAGGTTCGAACCTCTCCCACCGGTTCGCGATCTAATGTGGATCCATGGTGCATCCACCATGGATCTCTAGCTTTTTATGCTACTTTTTCATTTTTTTTCTAATGGTCAACCTTACGTTTTAACGGTCAAACTTAGTGTCAAATGAGTTCAATATGAATTTTTGCAAAGTTTAATTTTAAATGTAATTCAATAAACCTCATATAGATTTAGTGTTATCCGTTTGAAATTTAAATGTTGTTGTGTCATGTGGTTATTATAACTAGTAAATTATTATAATTTTTTGACAATTATCCTTTTCTTTAATCAACAAACATAAACCTTACATAAACCTAGATTGACTAACAATCTTAGTCTTAAAGTAGTAATATTATTATTAATGAAGATGGGTGGAATTGTTTGAGGAAGGATTACAACGGGTTAATAAAAAAATTAAGAAGATATATAATCACACAATTATAAAATTAATATTGCATATTGAAATGTGATAATCATGATTGATTGTACGTAGTATATAGAACAAATTGGAGAATTACATTTAGCTAAAAGTTGACCTCATACTTGCTCTTCAAACTAGTACAAGAGAAAAACATAAAATTCTTGATCTTGTTCTCCTTAATTAACCTTTGGATAGCAGTAATTCCGGTTTGTCTTCGATCCTACAAAAAGCATCGGTGAAACTCTCTCTACGTACTTGCTTTGCTTTTTCTCTCTAATATTACTGATGTCAGCCATTGTTGTTGATCAGTCTGAGGACAAGTGAATAGTGATGGCATCATTTTGGATCACAATGTGTTCAGTCACAGTTCCAGCTGGTTAAGGCTTGTGGAACAACGTACCCTCTCCTTTCACTACTTTATTTGGCATCAGCTCCTTTCTTTCTATGAGCATTACTTTTTTGGCAGCTTTGATTTATATATAGTGTAGGGAACGACATTGTTTTTTTATGACTTTATCTGCATAGGAAACTTGGTAATACTAATTAGATATGCATACTTTTTGCATGAAACAATAATCATTATATATATATATATATATGATTCCAACATGCATGTACTTTCTCTTAATTAATATGATCATTGTCTTATTGGTCTCTATATCTGTTCTACTTGTACCAGGTTCAGGCAACATTGATACTACCTTACCTGACTTCCAGTTCATATTTTCTGAAATTGAAAATTATTGATGTAAACTAACATACCCCTATTTATATTGCTACAAGTAGTATTCTATCAAGAACTTTTACACAACAAGAGATTAGTTTTTTTGCAGAAGAACAAAAACATGATCAACTATAAGCCTAGTTACTTCCCAAAAAAAAATATATAATGGAAGAGAATAAAATTAATAAAAAGAAAAATATAAGAAGATAAGAAGATAAGAATAAGAATTTTTCTTTTCAATCTTTAGATAAAAAGCAGAATGGAGAAGACCCTTTAACTAGTCATTTTATTTTTATGATAATAACAGCATGCATGTTATACATGTCTACTATTTCCTCATAAAGATATATATATATATATATATAAGATTTTTTTTTTTTTTAAGATTTTATGATTGATTGTCATATTAATTAATCAAATAAAAGAAACAATGTGCTTGAGCAGGAGCGTACCCAGAAATTTTTATTAGGGTAAACGAAAACAAAACAAAACAAAAAATTGAGCGAACATCAACGATACGAATAAATTTAATTGATTGAACAGTAAATATAAAACTAGATAAGGGACATAATGAACTTTACTTCTCAAAATGCATATATATTAAATAAAGTACATTAACTTTTAAGAAGATAACAATAAAAAAAAAAAAAACATGCAATACAAATACAAATAAGTTTTATTTAAATTTTGTCTTACGAGATTTTACACAATCAAACTCGTCTATTATATATTCTAAGTCAATAGTGTAAAATCTCACTTTTCAAATTTTATTTTAAATTATTATGAAGGGTGTATTTGAAATCTTTTGAAAATTTTTGAAGAATGTGTGAGGACGTAAACGATATATTTGGAAAGTTGAAAATTAAAATTGTAAATTGCTAAAAGTTGAGGGATAAAACGGAACGTTTACAGTCCTATATCTATTCATCTTCATCTCTGTCACCATTTTCTCTCATTTTTCCAAACTTTTCCGCCCACTTTGACTTTGATTTCCGACCACGTTCGACCTCCGTTTCGATCGTTCTCGGTACCAATAGAAAGCTCTTACGACATAGAATCTATTGGTACCAACTTTGAAGATTTTCATGGCCGTTTGAGTCTCCGATTTGGTGGAGAAAGTTAGGGATTTTTTAATTCTGAAATCCTCCGATTCCGGCGATTCTAGCCATTTCCCACTCCGGCCACAGTTATAAACATTGACGAGGGAGACGAGGCGAACAAAACCCGACCATTTTTTGGAGGTCGCCGAAAAGTTTCCAGAAAGTCGCCGCCGACCGCCACGTACGGCGGGGGTAAGTTTCCGACCTCCTAAACTTAGAATTTGATTCCGAACACGTTTACGTATTCGTTTTAAGTGTATGATATTATTTTGAGGTTAATTGTATTATATGGCCGCCGTATATAAATTAAATAATTATATTCTCGTGTAGATTTTACCGATCGGGATAATTAGGCTTGAAATCGAGGCCACTGCGAGTAACTGGTAGCTTACACGAGGTAGGGGTTTCAAACTTAAATTTTTAGAATATTTTCCCTATAAGTTTTGGATATAAATTGATTGTGAAAGTTTGAGGGAATCCTTATTTAAATTGTGGAATTGATTTGAAAAATAAATTGGAATGTATTGTGTGGAAAATATGATTTTTATGCAGGTTTTATATTTTGAGATTTTTATAAAAATAGCCGTTATGCTGCCGAAATTTTATTAAAAATGATGAGTTTACATATGGGATGCATTGTGGGTATATTTAAATTGTTTGGTGATTTTGAAATGGTAACCGTCCTAGTCATTATATTATATTATATGTTATTATACGACTTTATGTCGGGGACTACGCAGGGTATTTTCTGGTACGTACACCTTGTATATGAGGTTAGTACTAGGGTCACGGTGAGCCAAATGTTTTCATTTCAAGTATGAATGTTTTATTTAAAATGATAGGCCACCGGGTATGACTAGTGGACGTGTTGATATTACTTTCTGAAAGAAAGTGTTACTGTTTACTTAAAATTTTGTGAACGTATTTAACCATGCAGGATTATCTCATGACTTTATAAAAATGATGTTTTCCACATACATTATCGGGGATTAGACCCTACTGAGCTTTAGCTCACCCTTTTTATTTTCTTTCCCCCCAGGGAGCGCCCAACGCGGATTAGAAGATCGTTAATTGATGTGGGTGAAGGCTTGTAAGATCTAAGGATTAGATTTCTAATATTAGTGATTAAAATTATGTTATTTGAGATTTGTATTAATTAAAGTATTTGTACTTGTTATGGACCTATAAAAATGTTGAGATAACTCAGTTTATGAGTTATATATGTTGATGTGCAAATCTTTTAGTTGTGGATGATTAGGACTTCAGGATTTATGTATGTTTCAGTATGATTATTATTTTGGAAATTGAATCCATGAGTTCTAACGGGTGATCACATATCTGTGGGGTTATTTGGTGTTGACTTTTGAAATTTGGAAATATTTTTGTTTGTAAACAGATTTCCGTTTTGTTTGATACTCCGGAGTATCCAAAGAAATTAATTGTGGTTTTTATGAAATTTTAATAAAGTAAAGGTTAGAAACTATTGATTTTATTTATAACTCTGCCACGGCCTAAGGCCCGGGTCGTGACAAATAGTATCAGGAATCTCCCTTTTAATATATATGATCATACAATCCGTCAGAAAATCATCCTTCATCTTATTGCGAAATGATATTTTAAGAAACTTCATAGCAGAAAATGTTCGTTCTGTTATTACTGTGGATACATGAAGTATTAAGACTAAACGAATAAATTTATCAATCAAAGTGAAGTGAGCCCCAACTTGCACTCATCATATATATCAATCCTCATATTTGATCAAGCTAGTAAAAGTAAAACACACAATTCTTTGGCCTCAGAAAACCAACAAAAAAAAAACATAAAAATAAGAACAAGTACTCTATTATATATTCTAAGTCAATAATATCATGAATCTCCCTTTTAATATATATGACCATACAATCTGTTACAAAATTATCCTCCATCTAATTGTGAAGTGGTGTTTTAAGAAATTTCATAGTAGAAAATGTTCGTTCTGTTGTTGCTGTGGATACAGGAAGTGTTAAGATTAAACGAAAATCAATTAAAGTGAAGGGAGCCCCAACTTGCACTCAACATATATATCAATCCTCTTATTTGATCAAGCTAGTAAAAGTAAAACACACAATTCTTTGGCCTCAGAAAACCAACCAAAAAAAAAACATAAAAATAAAAACAAGTACGTACGAACAAACCACGCTAATAATTTCAAAAAAAAAAAAAAAAGAAACTGTCAAGTCCGAATAATATATGAAAAGTGAAAATTATATAGTGTGGTTTGCAAGTGTGCATGGACAAGGCGTAGTTTCAGTGGCGTATACAGCTTCATAAGTCTGAATAACACTCAGGACAAGAGCGAAAATTGCACCAATAAAAGCAAGGACAGTCCAGGGGCTTGTAAAATGCGTATGCAGCCACTCGGCAAACCAAATTTTGATCTTGTTCTTGTAATGCCTTTCAAGTTTATCTTTAACTTCAGCATAAACATAAGGATTCGACACCAAGTTATCGGCTATCTGATTGAAGAGGTCTGCAACCTGTTGATCACTCCCAAGAAAATTTAGGAGAATGCCTTTTGATCGAAGCTCCTTCACGTCTTCTGCGTGATCAATCAACGAATCCATGAAGCATATGTAAGAAGAGACCCCCAACTCGTCAGGTGCGTCTGGACACGCTTCATATGCAACCATGTTTAGAAGCATGGACTTGGTTGAATCGTCTATGGTTATGAGGGGAAGTTCGAGAAGTCCTACGAGAAATGTTGGTCTGAATTGAACATTCGTCAATTGATGACCTTTGCTTGGCCTGAAATGGATTCCCACCGCCTTGAGCTCCTTGACTGAACGATATGAAAACCAGTCGCTGCAATCTTTCTTATTTTGAGGAGCAGACAATGCAGCTTTATCTAAGAGAAGGGTGTGAATCATGTCGAGAAGATGAGCACATTGATCAAAGTCTCTTTCTGATTGTGATTGACGAGGAAGAGCCCTGATTAGAGTGAAAAAACGAGAAAACGTTTGCTTCCATTGATCTTCTGCGAACCTCAAGCTCATCAACTCCCAGAGGACTTGGAAAGGAATTTGATTTTCTAGTAATAATAAGTCCCGTCTCACGAAAGCTGCAAGGCAGTGTTTCATCTTGAAATCTTTATAACCATTTACAAAGCAGTGGATGAATTGAAGAATGAAGCAGCCATCAAGAAACATCATTTTAGTAAATTTCTCTTCGTCGAACATTTCTGTTGAGTCCAGAGAGTAGCAATTTCTTGCATCTCCAGCTATGACCTTGACCTTGTTGTACAAACGATCACGCAACTGCACATCGTTATTGGCATACTGGTGTGCCATTGCACACTTGTGCTCATCTGTGATCTCAAGTTGTTTGAAATGGTGAAAAGGACCGATGGAAACCACTAAAGGATCATAGCATTTCTGGTTTGCTTCAACCCCACGAAGCAGCGGTGGAACTCTCTGTATTTTTGGCTTTCTATCAATATCAATTTCAATTTCGACGTTGGGCATTTCGGTGTCACCAGATAGGGTGGCGCAACACACCTCTTTTTTCATTACTCTCTTGAAAGCTTTCATTTTTGGCGCACACTACTTGACAAGTGAATTTTGTAAGTAGAACTATTTACTTTGCACCAATATTGAATTGTAAAACATGGTTGCTTCTTGTTTGGTATAAGAATCTCCACTTTTCTTACTTATCGAGCTTGGAATTGTTAACACTTTTTGAAAGGATTTATAAGGTACGGACACGTAACTCACGTTTTGTCTCCTCAGTACTCATAAAAAATAACTTAAAAATATTTGAAAATCAATAACATTAGGACACAAAAATTATTTCAAATTATTACTTTTTTAATTAATATTTTATTTTTAATTTTTGTGGTTCCTAATATTTTAAAAATTCATCAATTTAATCATTTAATTATTCAATAACAGTTAGTTAAATTTAATAGTGTTAGGGGTATTAAGTCTTTATATACAAAATTAAAAATTAACTTAAAAAGTAATAAAAAAATTATTAAATAAAAGTTTAATTTTAAAAATAAAATAATAACAACTGAAAAAATAAAAATAGAAAAAATAATTAAAAATTACTTTTAACAATTTATTTTTAATTTTAAAAATAATAATGACTCCTCTTGACATTTTTAAAATTATTTTGTAAATTTTTTTATTATTTTAATAATTTATTTTGTTTTTAATTTTTAATTTATTATAATTTATTTTTATAAATAAAATTTATTTTTTATATTTTAATATTAACTTGAAGTATTATTTTGAGTTATTGAATTTTTGTAAATTAGTTATTTAGGTTTTAAATTTTGTTGTTTATTTATTTTTTTAAAAAAAATTTTGTGTTTTTTTTAATATTTAAGAGCTTTTCTTATAAATTTTGTGTATTTTTTATTTATTTATTTTTTATTGACACATATTAGATTCTTATCGGATATATAAGTTAATGTTAATTTGTTAAATTTTAAAAAATGAAGGGTAAAAATCGTATTTTTAACTAATAATTTAAAGTTAAGGGTAAAATTGTCAATATGCATATTTTATTATATTTTACTGCAAAAAATTTAATCAGAAGGACTAAAATGATAAATTGTTAAAAAGTTAGAGATTATGCGAGTTAAAAAAGAAAAATATTGATAAAAAAGTAATAATTCTAAAAAAGGTAGAGATCAAAATGAATTTCGCCCATAACATCTAGTTTCAATTTATTTTTTTTTTAAGAAAAGAAATAACACTCAGCTTATGCGATGTTTGGTAAATTACACTTAAAATTAATATTTCATAAAACTTGCTATGACCTCTTCTAGCGTTAAGTTTGACGGTTAAAAATTAGAGTTTACTGTTTAAAATAAATAAAAAGATCAAAATACAATTAAAAAACAATAAATTGAAGAAAAATAAATTTACAAAAATAAAAATTATAAAAAAAAAAAAAAAACTTTAAGACTCCATCATCCATATTTTAAGATTGATAGTGAAGATTAATTCATAAAAAAAAAAAAACACATTTTGAGATAAAATAAATGACAAATTACACACAACCTACTTAGGGTTTACCCTTTTACAGATGGAAACAATTTATTAAAACATTAACAGTTAACTCTACTGCTATTAGTCAATTGTTATAAAATGTTAGTCAATATTGGTCAAAATCAACTATTATAACTATTATACATGTTGACCATATTTAACTGGTAAAAAGTTTAAAATGCCCTCAAATAATATATATAATTACTAATAATTATTAAATAAGAAAATTATAAAAAACAGTTAAAAAAATGAGATTGCGATGAAGATATTAACCAGTTAAAAAGATGAGATGCACGGTAAAAATATTAACCTTTTTTAATTTTTTATTTAATGAATATTAGTAATTACATATATATATATATATATATATATATATGAGTATTTTGATCTTTTTAACAGTCAAATATGGTCAACCGTTAAATTTGATAGAGTTTAATTAACGGCAGGGAATGTCTTTACCAATAAATCTAAAAATTGATTTTTATCTTGTAGATGAGCAAACCTCGGGGATCTAAGCATTATTTGCTCTTAATTTAAAATATTTTAAAAGACAAATATACCTAACACTACATGGGGTTTACCATTTTACATACAGAAACAACGTATTGAAAAATTAATACTTAACTACATTGTCGTTAGTAAACTATTATAAGATGTTAGTCAATATTGGTTAAAGTCAATTATTTTAAGGGTATTTTGGTCATTTTAATTTAGTTTAAATATTTTTAAACAAAAAAAAAAAAAACCATAAAATCTCCACCATCCATCTTAGATCTGAGATGACTAGTGAAAATTTATTTTAAACAAATTTATATATATATTAAAAGGAAAAACACTTAGGATCTCTACCCTCTATCTCTAAATGGACGGTGAAGATTTATTAAAAAATAAAATATATAAAAAAAACTTTTTAAAAAAAATTAAAAATAAAACATCTGATCTCCAGGATCTCCCCTTCGTCGCACTGGTTGGTGCAACAAACTCACGATGAAGGAGAGGTCAATACGACGAAGGGAGGCAAAGAGCCTGCTTATATTCTACCATAAAGGTCCTCCCCTTTATTCTACTTTTTTTTTCCTTCTTTTTTTTTTAACAATTTGCACCGTCCATCTGGACAGTGGAGATCGTAATATTTATTTTTAGGTTTTTAATTTTTTAATTTATTAACATATATATATATATATATATATATATATATATATGTTAATAAATCTCCACCTAAGTGGATGGTGAAGATTTAGATTTATTTTTATTTATTTTTAATTTTTTATGAGGAATATTTTGGTCATTTTACACTTTTAAAAATTGTTAACAATTATCTTTAACGTTCAACATTAACGGCAGAAAAGTTAATTGTTAGTTTTTCAATAAGTTAATTTCGTTTGTAAAAAGACAAACCTCAGGTAAGTTAGATGTAATTTGTCATTTTAATTTTTTAATTAGGGATATTTTGGTTAATTTACACTTTTAAAATGGTCAACAGTCATCTTAACGATCAACGCTAATAGAAAGGGAGTTAGCTATTAGTTTTTTAATAAATTAATTATGTCTATAAAAAGACAAACCCCTAGGTAGGTTGGCTAAAATAAATCTCTATAAAAAAAAAGATAGACAGCTGAAATTTAATATATATATATATATATATATATATATATATATATATATATATTTATTTTAAAATATTTTTTTTTTCTGAATTAATTTCTATAACCATCATAAAAGATGGATGGTAAAGACTTAAAGCTTTTTTTTTTAAAATTGTTGGCATTTCATCTTTTTATTGATTTTAAACTATTAATTTTAGTATTTACCGGTCAAACTCAACTCTTAACCTCCTCCAACTATAATTCAACAAACTCAAACTTCATGTAAGTTTGAGTGTTATTTGTTGAAATAAAAAACTTCTGTATTTTTTCAAAAGTTCTCTACACTGAAACTAAAACTTACATGTTTTTATGGTAATATTATCCTATCATCATTTCATTGATGGAAAACAAGATAAGATGGTTTCCTTAATTTCAGACTTCAGTCATTAACACGTGAATTGCAGAAATTGAGTTTGAGCATTGTACACCATGACCCAAAGTTATAGAGCTAAGAGCACTCTGATTATTATAACTTCTTTTCATTGACAATATGCGAGAGCTCGGTACATTATAAATACCTCTAAGATAATTGCAGGCCAAAAAGGGTTATATGAAATTCACCCATCCAATGTCCAAAAAAAAAAAAAAAAAAGGGAAAGAAAGAAAACTTCAAGGTACAAGTAGCAAGGCAATTTCCTCTAACCATTGATGTTATTATGGGGTCTAAAAGAATGGTTTCAATTGCCATTACTTCCTATAAAAATAAAAATAAAAATAAAAAAAGCTAATCAGACCAAATTAGCTCGGAGATAGTTCTCGGCCACGCTTAGCAGCAGCAACAACAGCGTTCATTAATATCCCACGAAATCCACTCTTCTCCAACTCATGAATACCAGCAATGGTAGTTCCACCAGGTGAAGCAACATCGTCTTTAAGTTGACCTGGATGCTTTCCAGTTTTAGTGACCATTGATGCTGCTCCTAGTACCTGCAGAAGAATTAATTTAGCTATCCATGCAAAAAGGATCCAAAACAGATTGCATAACGCCGAAACTTATAGCGTTCACATGAAAGTTAAAAACAACTGGAAACCATCTAAACCCTAGCAAAATTAAATTAAAGAGGAAACGACAGAAACACTTCCTCACTTTTAAGTCATTAAACTAGATTCAAATTTGAAGAGATTTGAGATAGTTATTAAACTCTGGACAAATTGAAGAAACATAGCAGTTCCAAGTTGTGAAGTAAATCCAAATTATTGTATCATGATATCAAGAGGAGTTTTGACAGGTCCTTTAGGTCCTTCCTTTAATGTAGTTCTACTACCATACAAGTAAATAAGGTAATATGGATTTTCATTAAAATTCTGTTTCGTGTAAAAATTTTAGTATCCGGTATCAGATAGTGGGATGGTGGAAAAAGTGTAAATGCACATATAAGTCACTTCCCCCCGTATTAAGAATAGTATAGCTCAATGTATTAAACCAAGTCATTTCTACTATCTTATAAATTCTATTTCTTCAGATTTCCAATGTATCATAAATACCTATGAGGTGCTTTAGTAACCAACTTGTATCACCCATATCAAATTGCACCAGGGGACACTGAATCACAACCATAGTCCAAATATTACATGAAAAGTCTAATCATGTCATCACTTGTAATGATTTGCTTTATGAAACAACTGACTTACAGTCTGAGAAGCTAGACCCAAAGCAAGTTCTCGCGGTAGGCCTGCAGCTACTCCTCCATCAGCCAAAGCTTCAATTGCTAAAAATATGTATGCTGGACCGCTCCCACTGACATGTTTAGGAATAAAAATTGTTCCATTAAAGAAACTAGCCAAACCTTGATCAATCCAGATATTTACAAGGGAGAGAGAGAGAGAGAGAGAATCAATATACGTATTAGTTTATCTCAGTGCTTACTTATAGCCCAGGAACCTTAAGGGGAAAGATATCATAATTATTAAATAGCCAAAACTAGCGCTAAAGGAATTTCAGAGGTATGGCTCTAATAAGTATAATTCTTCTACAGTTAATGAAGCCACATACCTCAGGCCAGTGATTGCATCAAACAATTTCTCATCAGCTCGCCAAACTTTGCCAATTGAGCCAAACAATTTAGCTATCAGTTCTCCATCCTCTGCTGTTGCTGTGCCTCCCAAGCTCATAACTATTTAAATACAAGTTAATCAGAACCCTCATCTTACAACAATATGACAGCCAGTGAGAAATTTTAATCAAGAAAAAGTCATCTGTCATGCTACTCAGTCCATTGAGAATTTTCAAACGAAATACAAGACTTCTCAAAAGTTCCATGGAACCCAGTTATCTGATTATATATTGTGACTTCAAACCCTTACAGATAAAACGAAAATAAGAAGACCTAAGGGGCCTATCAGGAAGGCTATATAACAAATGACAGAAGAAAAAAAATAATAACCCTGTGACCAAAGAATTGATTTCAGTTTGATTGTCTTATAGAAATTGAGGATATGATGGAGAGAAACCAATAAGAAAATAAGAGAGCAAGACACAATGCAGTGTCCAACTCTTGAAAAGTAGAGAAGAGAAGCTATGCAAGAAGAGGATCATAAGAACCCGTCTTAAAATCAATAGCAGGTGGTAAAAAGAAAAGAGCAAACAAGAGAAAACAGGTGGAATATAGAGAGAGCAATGACGTTCCAAATATTCTTTAAACATATTTCCTTTCCACAAAGAAGCCAATATAGGCTTTACAAAACTAAAGAAACAAGAATATAAAAATTTTGACTACCAATCTTACTGTTCACTGAAAAAGGAATTGCATAAGCATCAAGTACTTAAGGGTCTAAAAATTCCTAAGAAGAATACTGTTTCAATGATCCAATGACAATGTAACCCGTTATGACAAGGTATCAAAGCTCAAGTAGAAACTACAAAAAAATTACTCTGATGTTATGACGTATTATAGCGAACATATCATCAAATGTAACTCAGCTAACAAAGATTTTGGTAGCTCATTCAGTTACACCACATAATATTCATCTAACATGAACTCAAAAGTCTGATTGACCAGAAAGAAAGGAAAAGTAATTCCTGGGTTCAAGTACTAAAGTAAAAGGAGGTATTCCAAAAATAAACCATCTTTATCTAATTGCAGTCAATTCTATTCTTCAAACCTGGGACTACCAAACCTATTGCACTGTTCCTTTATGGGAATACCTTTTAGAAAGAAAATCAAATTTTTTCAGATGAGAAACTAAAAATTTTACTAAAAGAAACGAAGTGAACCAGAAGTCCATTATAGGGGCTTTACAATCCAAAAGAAGACACCTGTCTTTACAAAAAATAGTATCAGACCATATAATGCCCCAAAAAGTATAGACAGCCCAAAAAAATGCAATATCATATAAAACCCAAAAAGAGTATAGAAAAAGCCAACCCAAGATACAAAATTAAACCAAGCCCTTTCCCAATTAAGATGGATCCAAAAAAAAAGAAAAATCCTTAAGATGGATCCAAAAGAAGTACAATATCATACAACCCAAAAGAGTATAAAAAAGGCCAACCCAAAAAACAAAATGATGAGAACAATATTTTTATTAAAAGGAAAAGAAAAAGGGGGTTTCAATTTTATTAGGTCACGTTTTTTAGGTTTTTATATTTTATTAGGTTTCTATTTTATTGGACTTATATTCTATTTCCTATTTTACATGTGTTAGGAGTCAATCTTCTTTCCTATTAGAATTGTATTAGATTTCTTATTATTTATTAGAATTGTATTAGGTTTCTTATTATTGTTTCCTATTAGGACTAGGTTAGTTTATTGACTTATTATAAATAGACTAGGTTTGTATTCAGATTAATAATTATTCAGTTATCAATAAAGTTGAGATGTTTTCTCTATTCGGCTTTTCTAAAGTTTAGGAAGATTGGGCTAGTACAAGGGCTAATAACCCGAGTCTAGATTATTTGGCTTTTCTTGGGATTTCGCACTCGAGAATCGCTTGGGGTAGGGCAAGGGCTAAATAACCCGCGTTCTAGAGAATTGGGAATCCCTAAATAAGGTGACCTAATTCAAAATCTATCAGTGTGCATTACTTGCTTCGCAAGTTAGGATTTGTAATTGGATTTAGATCTAATTCCTCAACAATTTGGTGCTTTCATTGAGAGAATTATCAAGATGTCAACCAGCGAGAATGATCAACTATCAACGTCCAATCAACCCAACAGAGTCCGCTTTGAAACCATAGAGACCGACATAAGGGACTTGCAAACGGAAGTGACCAGGCTATCTACAACCGTGGGACTTATGCTAGCCAGGTTAGAGATAATCCATCCGGCAAAAGGAGTTAATCTAGGGGTTGAAGAAGAAGTTATACAAGGGGACAAATGAACTCATGGGATAAGACTACCACCTATTGAGCCAGAGTATGAGACGGACGAGAAAGACGAAGAACAAGTCACGGTTCCAGAAAACAAGGAGATTGAAGTCAAGCCTAGTGAAACTGTCAATACTCAGCAAGCGGCTGCGGTTACCAATGTTGCATCCAATGCTGAGATGCAAGCGAAGCTGATGACTGGTGCAATTTTGATTGCAAGTAGGGTAAGTTTCATGCAAGGTAAATTTGGTAAGGTTTTTAAAAGAAAAAGAAAACATGTTCTTAGGGATGAGTGGGAGATGAAGACTAAACAAATCATGGTGCTACAAGATGAGATGCTAGAAGTACTATATTGAAAATTCATGCATGAAGAAAATAACAAATTATTGGGGTTGTACGAGAAGGCAAAGCAAGAGAAAGATGAAGCTACTTGGGAAGGTCATAACGGCAGGACGAAGAGGATTTCAGATGTTGCCCTTGAAGGCAAAGGCATTCTCGAAGGAAGGGGGAATGATGAGAACAATATTTTTATTAAAAGGAAAAGAAAAAGGGGGTTTCAATTTTATTAGGTTACGTTTTTAGGTTTTTATATTTTATTAGGTTTCTATTTTATTGGACTTATATTCTATTTCCTATTTTACATGTGTTAGGAGTCAATCTTATTTCCTATTAGAATTCTATTAAGTTTCTTATTATTTATTAGAATTATATTAGGTTTTTTATTACTGTTTCCTATTACGACTAGGTTAGTTTATTGACTTATTATAAATATACTAGATTTGTATTCAGATTAATAATTATTCAGTTATTAATAAAATTGAGATGTTTTCTCTATTCGGTTTTTCTAAAGTTTAGGAAGTTTGGGCTAGTACAAGCGCTAATAACCCGAGTCTAGATTATTCGGATTTTCTTGGGATTTCGCACTCGAGAATCTCTTAGGCTAGGGTAAGAGCTAAATAACCCGCGTTCTAGAGAATTGAGAATCCCTAAATAAGGTGACCTAATTCAAAATCTATCGGTATGTGCGTTACTTGCTTTGCAAGTTAGGGTTTGTTGTTGGATCTAGACCTAGGTCCTCAACACAAAATCAAACTAAACTCCCTTCCCAATTGAGATAGATACTAAAAGAAAAAATGTGAGGAAGTATCCTAATAAGAAAGAAAAATCATTAGAATCAGCCAGCAAAAGTTGCAGCAGATAATTAAATTGGCAGGCGAACTCAAGCTTACTACATTTGCCATGTTGAGCCCCTTACAAATTTCATTGCTACTTCATACACTTTATTTGTAAGATGACTTAAACCAAAGAAATATTTTTTAGGTTGAAATCTTAACACATAATTGAAAACAAAGAAGAAAACATTCAGCATCTCTGCAGATTTGAACAAGCATTACGCACCAATCAAGCTTTATAAATGCCACATAAAATTTAAAAAACAAAAAACAACACAACTCACCAATCAGTCATCAATTTCCATTGAAAATGATACAATTTAATGAGATAGCATGTCAATATCTATTTCATTAAAGAATGAGGAAAAAGTGGAAAATGTACCAGTTGCTGCCTCACCAACCGCTGAAGGTGTATTAGGCATCACCCTGATAAACCTGCTGTGACCAGCCCATTCCTAAAATAAACCATTTTACTTCATTAAACAGAAAATAAAATCATAAATAAATAATCAAAAAGACAAATGCACATAATATGAAGCAGGAAATATTTTCTTTCAGGAACCAATATAAAACAAAGACTACAGATGAAAGCCATACTGAAATTTTGGAGAAGAGAAATAAGAGAGATTTTGCTTCCTTTACACTAACAATGAAAAGTCAAAACATGCAGTCCACAGAAAGGAAAGACTTATGCCCAAAGTTCATAAAGGGGAACAATGATGTTAACCGTATCTACACAGACAGAAGTAGCTAGTACCAAATACACAGCCGTCTTTTACACTTTTGGTTCACTCAATGCAAAATGACAACTACAACATAATCAGCAAAAATTGATACAATCTTCCTTTAAATTTAATCGGCTTTTATATATTAATCAAATAAGAGAAAATGATACTAGCTATCTCTTCCTGTATGGGTCTCCTCATGCGATATGCAACTTTGACTCCTATATAGGAGTAGAACTATGCAACTGAAAGCAGCGCGCTTAAACATACAGTTGACAGGGCACAAACCTGAAGGTCCTTCAATTTCACTCCTGCAGCAACTGAAACCAAAAGCTTTTTCTTCGAAAACTGCGGCTTCAACTGCAAGACTACATCTTTAACTGCAGAATTGCGATAAGAAGGTAGCCATAAGTAAAAGAATCTCAAAAATCAAATTCTACAAAACTATTATAGTAAAGTTGAGAGTGCTTTAAGCATCACCATAAAAAGAATAAAAATTAATAAAATTTTACAGTCTTTTATTAAACATGCTAGAATGTTTCTGGGATCATCAAAATGCTTCAAATGGTTTCCAGATAAGCACTCAATGGTTGCTTTTCTAAAAAGTGCCAATATATCAAAGAAGAACTTGGAGAGCTTTCTAAGAAAAACCACTCGGTATGTTTTTTCTTAAAAAATATGCATTAAGTGCAGGTACAGAAAGCTCTTTTATCTAAAACAGGTATTCTAACCTTTCAAATTAACACATAAAATAGACAGGACAGACTTCGAATTGCTATAATAATAAAAAATCAACAAATAAATAATAATAAATTAGAAAGTATGGTGAGCATTGAGCAATACCTACTTGGGGTTTCACAGAGAGAATCACCACATCACTGTCTTCAACAACCTATCATTCAAAATTATAATAAAACAAATAAGATTATGTTATATCCAATCTAAAACAAACAAAATAAATAAATAGAAAAAGAGAGAATTGTAAGTACAGCATTGTTATGAGGTAGAAGTTTGACACCGAAGGACTCGAAAGCAGTGCCGCGGGTGGGATTGGAATGGACAGCAGTGAGAATACGGTGGGGAGGCATCACACCTGATTGCACAACTCCTCTGGCGATGCTCTCCGCCATTTTTCCTGCTCCTATGAACCCTACTTTGAAGGTTTCGGTTGGGATGGTAAATGTCTCCATTGTAGTCCGCTCCTTTGTCTCTCTTTCTAAGGATGGAAAAATAAGGGTCCAAACCCTCACTGCATAAAAACCCTCAAATTTTTAAAGGACTCAAACCCGACCCTAAACCCTCTATATGAGCTTGCGGTGCGGGTTTAAACCCGACCCGCAAAATATGAGGGTTTTATCCAACCCTCATTTTAACCCTCTTTTTTTATTAATTTTTTTTATTATTATTATTTTAAACTTTGTTTTTTGACAAATTAAACTAACTCAATTCAAATAAACATTTTAAATTTTGATGGTCTACAAATTAAATATACTATTAAAAATAAATTAAACTAACTCAATTCAAATAAATCAATTTTTACATACTACTAAAAATCAACAATAATAAATTAAATAAAATCCAAATCTAAACAATCATAAATCAATTTTTTACACTACTAAAAATGAACAATAATAAATAGCCTAAAATCCAAATTTAAACAATCAAAAGAACAAAAAAATTGAAGTGGTGTTAATGGCTCTTCGTCATCCACTCCTTCCACAATGCCATGGCAACCAACAGCAAGATCATAAAATATTAATGCAAATCTAAAAACATTTATATTTTGCTGCAATCTGAAAAAACGTTTTAAGATTACAGCTCCAAGTCAATTTAATCGATGGTCTCCACTTCATTTGTTTCATTCATGTTCCAAAAAGATTACAAGAAATTTAGTGATTAGTTTACTTTGATCACTGGCTATAGGAGCAGATTTTAGATAATAACAAGGTATATATGTTCATTCACAAAACGAAATGACCATTACTTCACATGGCCAATCTGATGTTTTACAAAACAAAATTACACACGACACAAAAACTGCCCAGAGTAAAGGATTCATCAGTCCAACGCAACGTACGAGTTCAAGGACATGGACAATCCATCACAATTCAAACTCTCAAAAGTATCCCACATGATTTTGAGAAAGCTGTCACAAAATCACCAAAGCAACCAACAATAGCACCACATAGAAACCAAGCAGTCATCAAAAGTATTCGGAACTATGCACAGTTCACTTCAACAACCAAACTAGATTGTGTAATCTAATATATAACAGTCCACTTAAGAAACCCAATGTTAATATTCCCATGCAATTTACCATCATGGAAAGGTATTTCCAATTTTTATCAAGTAGATCTCATAACAGCATCCTATTAATGAATTCATGATATGGAAATGCAAATTAGACAACGCTGCTAAATCTCAAACCACCATCATTAAACAAATCAACAACCATTTGAAACTTCAAATCTGAACAAAACTTTCTACGATGAAGTGTACTCAATAAACTTAGATATAGAAACTCCATAACAAGTTTAAAATAAAAAAGCATTCTCGTTTTATCCAACAGCTGTCTCAGAGGACTTGTGAGGCTAGACCAAGCAACATGGCTACTTGGATAAAAAGACAAGAAAAACCAACTACGACCAGATATTGTTGTTGCAACATTAATTAATTTGTACTAGATTCTACAATGTTTTTAGCAGATTTTTATGGGTTTTTGTCTGTCCTGTTGTTACAAACAGAACAGAACCACTACCCACAATTAGGGTAGAGCAATCCGACTATTATAATTCTCTGTTTATGAAAAAGCAACACAATTTAATAATTATTATGTCAAATACATTCTTGTTCATGGGACTGACAGGAACCAAACCAAAACCAAAACAGCAAAAAGAACGAAAATCTCAGAGAAAATAAAAGAAAAGTACCTGGATTCTTATGGGTTTCGAGAATCAAAAGAAATTTTTCTGGGTTTCGAGAAATCCCTGCGAGAGAGAGAAAAGTGAGTGAAACTAAGAGGTTTTTAGATGGCAGCGACCGTGAGAACCTCGACTAACCGTGAGAAGTTTTGCCGATGGCAGCGACCGGCGACGGAAGAGGTGCTACGTCGACACGGCAAGAGAGTAGAGACGATCGCAGAGGTGAGAGGAGCTTAGAGAAGCAGAGGAGAGGAGAAGAGATGAGCTTGAGCAGAGCTGCAGCAGAGAAGAGAGGAGGCTTTTTTTTTGTTTGAAATCGTGAAAAGAGAAGCTTGGAGGCTGGAGAAGGTGAAAGTGAACCCTGATTCATTTTCAATGCGGGTTATTTGCGGGTTTACTTGAACCCGTTTTTAACCCGCATTCGACCCGAAATTAATCCGGATTTAAAACTAAAGTTAAAATCCGGGTTTTTTATAAATGCAGTCCAGGCTTAAATCTGGACAGCATTATACGGGTTAGATCCGGGTTTAGCAAACCCAAACCGTTTTGCCAACCTTGTCTCTTTCTCACTTAACGTAACATACTGTTTGACTCCCAACTATTTCCAAATTTAAGTGCTTTGTCAAAACGGGTCGATTCACACTTACCCATGACCCCGACAAGTGATCCGTGTTATCACATACCCGGACCCGGATTTTGAAATTTAATATCGAAGCCCGGCCGTTGATACTATATATCCAATTTGTTATATCCCCAGCTCACTCAGGTTGTGATAATTTATAGGGTTAATTGCACTAACATCCCCTGTTGAATGGTGTTATTGCACTCGCTGGCAAGTTTTCCGTTTATTGCACAAACCACCCCTCGATTTCGTTGACTGGACCGTTGACTCGCGGTCAAATTGATATTTTGGTCAAAAAGACTATTTTACCCTTACCATTTTATTTTATTTAATAAATTATTATCTTTAATAATTATATAAATATTTAATTATATAATAAAAAAATAATTAAAAAAATAATGGACCAGATGAGATCTGGTCCATTAGATGGGAAATATCTCCATCCAATGGACCAGATATCATCTGGTCCATTGCTCAAAAAAAAAAAAAAAAAAAAATTTGAAGATGATGGTTCCAGAAATCTGGAACCATCTCTCAACTCTTCTTCATTTTTCTCCATCCATTCTTCTTCTTCATTTTTCTCCAGAGAATCGCTCCCCCCTTTCCATTCTCTTTCTAAACCCTTAAATCCATCCCCCCCCCCCCTTCAACTCCATCGCAGATCTGCGATGGAGTTCATCTCAGATCCATCGCAGATGGAGCTTCCATCTGCGATGGACTTCAACATACATCCATTGCTGAGCTCTGCCATCTCAAACACGTTTTCTTCTTCTGGGTTCAGTCTTCTTCTGCGATGGACTTCATCATACACGTTTTCTTCTTCTGGGTTCAGTCTTCTTCTGCGATCTCTAATCTCTCCCCTTCAACTCCATCGCAGATCTGCGATGGAGTCCATCTCAGATCCATCGCAGATCTGCGATGGAGTCCATCTCAGATCCATCGCAGATGGAGCTCCATCTGCGATGGAGACCATCGCAGATGAGAGATCCATCTGCGATGGTGGCTCTGCGATGGAGACCATCGCCTCTGCGATGGTCTCCATCGCAAAGGTTTTCTGGGAAAAAAAAAATAAAGAACAAGAAGAAGAGAAGTGTTTTCTGGGTAAAATGTGTTTGGGTTTTCTGTGATGATTGATGATGAATGTGTTTGGGTTAATGTGATGATTGATGATGAATTTGGTTAATTTGATGAAGAGAAGTGTTTTCTGGGTAAAATGTGTTTGGGTTTTCTGTGATGATTGATGATGAATGTGTTTGGGTTAATGTGATGATTGATGATGAATTTGGTTAATTTGATGATGAATTATTTGGGTTAATTCTGGGTTAAAAAAAAATAAAATCTGGAATTGAAATATTTTGATTGATGATGAATCTGGGAAAAAAAAATCTGGAATTGATGATGTTGATGATGTAGGTGGTAATTTGTTTGATGAATATGATTATTTTTTATTTTTTAATTATATAAATTATTTTTATATAATTATTAAAAATAATAATTTATTGAATAAGTTAGAAATAAAATAAAATGGCAAGGGTAAAATGGTCTTTTTGACCAAAATATTAATTTGACCGCGAGTCAACGGTCCAGTCAACGAAATCGAGGGGTGGTTTGTGCAATAAACGGAAAACTTGCCAGCGAGTGCAATAACACCATTCAACAGGGGATGTTAGTGCAATTAACCCTAATTTATAATACAAAAAATAGAATGCCTAAAATTACTTTTCCATAAATTATTATTAATGTAAATTTTGGAAAATATCAATGATGAGGAAATCGTCATTAAATGGCTATTATTATAAGTGATTTGGTCCAAAGCGAAACATTATGCGGTCGGCCATTGTCGGCGGAGGAAGAAGAAAAAAAAAAGCAGACTGTCGCGGCGGAGAAAGAAAAAAAGAAAAAATAAAGACACTGCCGCAGCAGAGGAAGAAGAAGAAGGAAAGAAAAAGAAGAAAAAAATATATATATTAGCCGTAACCCCAAACGGTGTCGTTTGGGGTTTAATTTTTTTTTTTTTTTTTTTTTTAAATCCTACCCCCAAACAACGCCGTTTTGGGGGTGGTTTTATTTTTTTTTCCTTCTTCTTCCTCTATTGGTAGTAAGCCTTTTGTTCCTCTGTTCATTTTTTCCTCCCAAAACCAGCACCCTCTTCACTTATTCTTCTTCATTTTTTCTCCGTCTCCGTAGTCGTTTTTGTCCGCCGTCGCCGCCGCCAGTTTCGTTCCGGCCATCGTGAACTCCTGCTCCTCTCTTCTCTTAGTAGTAGCACTTCTCTTGATATTTTATTATTATCTACTATTTTACTATTTAGGATTTTGGAATTTATTTTTAGGAACTCCTACTTGAATTTAGAATTTTTTTTTTTTTAACTTGGAAACTACTCCGATCTGCCTCCAGCTGGCCAACCGACTGACTTTCGACAGACCGCTTAATCCCCGCTTAAGCGTTCTAAGTGCTAGGTGGTGGGTCGCCGCCCAACTAGCGCCTAACGCTTTCTGCAACCTTGAAAAATATTGCTCCCAAACTCAAAGACCTATATTTGTATACTTGCAAAAACCCTTCTATTTCAAATTGGATTACATTATAATTAAAAGGATTCCACTGAATATTTTTTAGTTGAAAGGATGTCATTATTTTTTAAGTCAATTATTAATTTGGTCGCTAACTTATTTTAAAATATCACTTTTTGATCTGTTTTTACTTTTTTAGCTTACGTGGTTACTAATTTTTTCAAAATACATAAATTTAGTTCATAAAACTAAAATTTTAATGGTCAAACCAAGTAAAAAGTATAAATTGACCATTTTTTACCTCTTTTATTAAATTATTAAATTAGAATGACGCTTTTACACTCTAACTTTTACATTTTAACAACTTTACTTTTTTAAATAGTCCAATAAAAAATTGACATGTATTATAAAAATTTAATTTTTTTTAAAAACACTTAAAATTGATTAAATAATAAAATAAATATGATAAAATTTGTTAAAAAGTAAAATAAATATAAAAATTAAAAAAAAAAATTCATGCTAGAAACACGGCCACGTCAGCATCCACGATCTTGGGCTTTATGTTCGATATTGAGTCCGCTACGAATTTACGCTCGACCTTAGAAATTGGAGAGAGAAAACGAGTTCCACAAAGCAATTCAAAGCTATGTCGAACCTAAGCACAGGTTACCAAATATTTTAACTTTGGGAAAGGAGTATCTTCATAATTCAAGACAGCTTGCCTCCAAAGACGGCTAGGTCGTAGACTCCTCACTTAACAGGACCCTCCAGCTGCGTTCCGTTGGATTAAGAGTAAAGACATGCTTCGTGCGCTCTTCGATTGTACGGTTGTGGAAAACCTTGGAAAGCGCAACAGGCTCTGCAAACTCAAAACACAAGACACAACATTAGGAAACATACAAAATATAAGGTCATGCAGTCAAATTAAAACATGATCAAACAAATTCCCACCAGGGATATTCCAGGCCCAGTGGAGGATTTGACCATCCGCGAAAGGGCCCATGACCAATTCTCCCCTCGCGAAGAAATATCCATCATTCCAACCACGATCGTTTGTCGTAAGGTCTGTCATTAGGTGAGGTCTGTTTGGTCATGCAGAGGTCAAGTAGCGCCCTGGTTCATCATCGTGACTCTTCACATAGTATGAGTAAAAGAAGTTCCCTAGAGTGAATGACTAACACCTTTCCTCTTGAAGGACTTCAACCGATAAAAGAAGCCTTCAACTATTGACACGTCCAGAAAATGGATTTCTACTCCCAAGTGCAGAAGTATCGAAGTAATAAATTAACCCGGTGAGACCGAGGTCGATCCACGAGGAAGAAGATTTAGATCCTGCAAAAACCAACAAAAATCTACAAGGAAAATATAATAGGAAAGAAAAATATTATGAAATGAAGGTAGGTATAATGGTGAAACAAATTAAATTAAAATATGCTAAGGTTAGAGGTTCCACCCTTGGTATATGGTTTAAGTTATATTTAACTCTTTTTTTATCACTCAATTGGAATCCATACACAAAGGAGGTTCCAATAGGAAGTTAGACCATTTAAGTTCTTTACACATCTATCAAGTTATATTTCTTTTCTTTTAGTTATATTACAATGGGTACTCTACACTCCTTATGTTAAATGGGTTCAAGTACTTATTGTGCCAATCAACTACCATAAATCAAGATTCCTTTGCCATATGCAGGTATAACCATGCGGTTCTAGACGGATTCAAGTATTTATGGTGTTGTTTGTCTATAATGAATCAAGAATCCTTGGTCAGAGGTGCAGGTATAACCAAGCGGTTCTAGATGGATTCAAGTATTCATTGTGCCAAGAATTATCTACAATAAGTCAAGATCCCCACTTCACATAAGAGTAAGAGATGAAAATTCAATTCAATAAGAAAAGTAATATAAAACATGTAGATAAATTTACACAAATGAATATAAACTTTAAGACCATGTTAAGAGTTCTTTATTCACATACCAAGAGCTTCACCATTCACCTTAGCAAAAAAAAGAATTTAGCTACTCATGATAGAAGAAAGAAAACAAGTAGAAGAAATAAAATGAGCAAGAGAGAAATTAGATTATCATAAAAGTTCAACACTACAACAATATAAGGTGAACTTGGCAAGGAACCCAAGCTGCCCTCAAGCTTTTACAAGGCCTCTATTTATAGACACATTGAGAGACAAACAAATCAAAAATGGTAGGAATAAATTAATGCAAGTTGATTGAATTTGGTAAGGTAAAGTTGTCAACTTTGGTGTCTTCCACACATGTACCGACTTGTCCACCGAATTAGGCACCGTTCCTTTGACAATTTGATCTCGTGATAAACATAAAAGTTGTAGATAATTATCTTATCTTTCTATAATGATAAGACTCATAATATTTGAAATTTTTTGGAGAACGTTATGGCCCAAAGAGTGAAGACTGCCCAATTGACGCGGCCATGCAAACCAACCCAAGATAATCCAATATTTGTCTTCAAAGGAGTCCAAATCTGACAAGAGTTTACAAACCAAACTTATAGGGCTATGAGTTATCTTTCCAACACTATCAAGAACGTAGTGATTGGATATTTGAGTGCAAAGTTATGCCCATTACACTGAACCTGCATCAAAATAGAAAGTTTAACAATTAAGTGTAGTTATAAATAAGTTAGATAATTTGATGACACTAATAGTATAAAATAATGGTTTTAACCTTTATTATTATACAAATTTAAGTGTTCATCACACCCCCCAATCAGCTTATTGCTAGTCCCTAACAATTAAAGCGTTATCATTTCATAATGATTTTTCAAATTTATATCTAAGTCTTCATTTACCCATTCTTCGTTTGTTCTATCCAAATATATGAACTCTCGACAAAAATATTTAATTTGTCTTCTTCATTTTTGTGTGCAACATGTACCCTTAGACAAGATTGACAAACCTTCTTTGTGCTCATTATAAGTTGACATAAGTTCATGGGGTTTCACCGAAAATATCAAAGTTCTATTCTAATGTTTCTTCTAAAATAACTTTCTTAGGCAAAGCAATGTATTTCTTCATCTCTCTCTCTCTGTCTGTTTTTTTTTTTTTTTTGAAATAAGATATATAGTACATTCATAACCCATGTAGCGAGTTTTAGGTCAATGGCTCCCAGATCAGTTGACCTTAGGGCATTAGGTGTTGAGACACCCCTACGGATTTAATTACTCGAATTAAGAAGGCTTCGAAACCAAACGTATCCATAATTTTTTATTACACTTTTTTTTTTTTGAAATGAGCAAGAGAGGAAGAAGAGGATTCACTATCTTTAGTTGTTGATTTTGTTAACCCACAAGAATAGACTCTTAATAATATTCAATTTGCAACCCACGATCAAATGTCAAAGTGTGTGTGTGTGAGAAGAGTAATTTATGAACACTTGCTTTGGGTATATGAGCATGAAAGTTAATTTATATTTGAGAGTTCATAGATTTGAATAGTCAAACTAAGATGAATAGTGAAGTCTCTTAATAAATTTAAAAAAATTCAAGATGAAATGATAACACCCATTATTTATTTATTTTAGCATAAAAATAAATAATCATAAAAGTTATCACAAATATTATCAACTATCACTCCCCCTAACCAAATAAAGACATTGTCCTCAATGTCTAAGGATAAAGAGAGAGTGTTGAAAAAATTACATGAACCAAAGATTAATGAAAAGAAAAACCTGCAACATACTAGAACAAGCTAAAAATAATATATTTATTGAAAACAAAAATAGGAAAGAAAGAAAGGAAAAACAAAATACATATGTCAAGCCAATCTGCGCTTTTTGCTACCCTCAGCAACTGACCAATCTAACTTAGATGTGGCTATGTCATATTCGGGAACAAAAACTTCTAATTGTTCAATCAATTGATGAACATTAGAAGCAGTGACAATGATACATCGAGCTAGAGGTGAGATAAATTGGTTTTCCACAGCATGATCTACGAAAGACAATAGACTATCATAAAAACCACAAATATTCAACAAACCTATTGGTTTTTGATGGATTTTGAGTTGGGCCCATGAGGTGACTTCAAAGAGTTCCTCTAAGTTTCCAAATCCCCCTGGTAAGGCTATGAATGCATCAGCATTACTAAACATTTCAGCCTTGCGTTCATGCATGTCTGAAACAATCTGCACTTCCCCAATTGTATTTCCTGTAACACCCTCCAGACTCAAAGATTTTGGGATGACACCCAAAACTTGACTGCCGCCATCATAAGCAGCTTTTGAGACACGACCCATCAACCCAAGGTTACCTTCTCCATAAACTAAATGAATCTTTTTCTCTGCTAATACCTTACCAAGCTGGTCAGCAGCTTCCTCAAATTCTCTATTCTTACCAGAACTAGACCCACAAAAGACACAAATATTAGTAAAGCAGTGTGAGATGGTGTTTGCCATTGTTATGCACGTTTTTTTTTATTTCTTTATTTTTATTTTTATTTTTTTGTGAAAATTTGTAGAATTGTGAAAACTGGAGAAGATAGAGAAGTGTCATTTATAGTGCTCATAAAGAAAATGAAATCATGGAAGCTATATGACTAGGTCTGCATTGGCAGATGAGTCCCAGTCTAGAGTATAAAATGTCAAAAAGAGTGGCTGACCTGTATCTGTACAAGTAGTTGTGATTGTGGCTCACATCTTCCTCTGGTTTTACGTCCAGAAACGGCTTGAACGCCCTCTATGGGTCGAGGATAGGCTTCCCATCCAATTTTCTTATAAATTGGCAAACAGGGTCTTTTAAAGTCAGATTCCCAAGACTGTATCGCTCCTGTTCTTTTTGAAATTGGTTTCATAAAGCGAGGATTGCAATATGCACATATCCACTAGGATGTGTCTCAAGAGTCAACAAAATATTGTCTAATGACTCCTTACTCAAGCCATCCTTAATGAATTGTATTTTATCTTCTCGATTTACAGACACCATTCCAAAAGAACGACAGCGTGTGTTACAAGTCGTGCGAGCACACTTATAACATACACTCAATTTCTTTGCTCTTCTTTTTTTTGCATAACTGCTTTTACCCAGACCAGACATGTAAGTAACAAATGAATCAGAGAACTCACCTGCCAATCTTACCTTTGCTTCAATCAGCCAACGTACCTCAACAGGGATGCCCTTGCACATTAGTATCCTTAATCTTTCGGACCGTTCTTTGTAAATTTTCATCAAAACTTTTTGAGGAAGTAAGGGAAAACGATTTTTCAATTTCTCGAGAATTTCTTCCATTTTTGTGAAAAAGAAGAGAGAGAGAAAAGAGAATGTACAAAGCAAGATTTTTTTTTTTTATATCAGCTATTATGGGAGACTGAAAACACCGACTTGAAAAGTCACGGAGTACCGTTATCCGCCATTTAACCGGAAAAATAGAAGAAGGAAAAAGAAAAAGCAAAATACAAAATTAGCCTGCAATCACAAAAAAATAGAGTTAGAAAGAAATATGCAAATCCAATTCAAATCATATCAATGGTTTTTATGACATGGGTCTGAAAGAGGAAGAGTCCCTTCTTCGAAAACTTGATTTTTTAGAAATGGTTTAAGTCTTTGACCGTTCACTTTAAACACGTTACCATTCCTAAGGTTTTCAATGTCAATGGCCCCATAAGGATACACATTTTTCACAACAAATGGACCGCTCCACCTAGATCTCAATTTTCCAGGGAATATGTGAAGTCGAGAATTATAAAGTAAAACTTTTTGCCCAACATCAAATGTTTTTCTTAAAATTGATTTGTCATGAAAGGCTTTGGTTCTGTCTTTATAAATTTTCCAATTCTCATATGCATCATTTCTTAATTCCTCAAGTTCATTTAGCTGTAGCTTACGTAATTTGCAACCATCATCAATGTTTGAATTAAAAGTTTTGATAGCCCAGTAAGCTTTATACTCCAGTTCCATAGGCAAGTGACAAGGTTTCCCATAAACTAACCGATAGGGTGACATACCCAAAGATGTTTTGAACGTGGTACGATAAGCCCAAAGTGCATCGTTTAGTCTAAGTGACCAATCTTTGCGATTTGAATTAACCATTTTTTCTAAAATTTGTTTTATCTCTCGATTAGCTAGTTCAACTTGTCCACTTGTCTGAGGGTGATAAGGGGTTGCAACTTTATGTGTAATCCCATATTTCTTCATTAGAGACTCAAAGACTTTGTTGCAAAATTGTGTTCCCCCATTACTTATAATGACTCGAGGAATTCCAAAACGACTCAAAATATTTTCTTTCAAAAATCTGACAACTGTTTTGTGGTCATTATTTCGACATGGAATTGCCTCGATCCATTTGGAGACATAGTCAACTGCGACTAAAATGTAAACAAAACCGAATGATGATAGAAATGGGCCCATGAAATCTATCCCCCAACAATCAAATATTTCAATGACAAGTATAGGGTTTAGAGGCATCATATGCCGTTTAGAAATGGCCCCCAGTTTTGACAATTTTCACAAGTTTTGCAGAATGTGTAGGTGTCTTTGAATAGAGTTGGCCAATAAAATCCATATTGTAAGATTTTTGCAGCCGTTTTCCTTGACGAAAAATGACTCCCACATGCTTCTGTATGACAAAATTTAATGACACTACTTACCTCATTGTCGAGTATGCATCTACGAAAAATTTGATCAGGGCAATACTTGAACAGGTATGGGTCATTCCAATAAAAATCTCTAACCTCTGTCAGAAACTTTTTCTTATCTTGTGCTGTCCATTGAGATGGCATCTCTCCTGTTACAAGAAAATTGACAATGTTAGCATACCATGTCATTTTACTAATAGAAAACAAAAACTCATCTGGAAAAGAGTCATTGATAGGTGTTATATCCAAGGATGAGTTTGTTGTAAGTCTTGACAAATGATCTGCAACAACATTTTCAGCTCCTTTTTTATCTTTGATTGTGATGTTGAATTCTTGGAGCAACAAAATCCAACGTATCAATCTAGGCTTGGAATCCTGCTTAGACATTAAGTACTTCACAGCAGCATGATCAGTGAAAACAATAGTTGAAGAGCCAATTAAATAAGATCGGAATTTGTCTAATGCAAATATTACAGCAAATAATTCTTTTTCTGTAGTAGTATAATTCATTTGTGCACTATTCAAAGTTCTACTTGCGTAATAAATGACATAAGGCTTACCTTCCTTCCTTTGCCCTAGCACGACACCGACAGCAAAATCGCTAATATCACACATCAACTCAAAAGGCAGAGACCAATCAAGGGATTGCATGATAGGGGCAGTTGTCAAAAGGCTAATCAACTTATCAAAAAAATTTTGACAATCTTGAGTCCATTCAAATGGTGCATCTTTTATTAGGAGATTACAAAGAGGTCTAGATATTGCACTAAAGTCTTTAATGAATCTCCTATAAAATTCTACATGGCCTAGGAAAGATCGAACATCCCTAACCGTTTTTGGTGGAGGCAAATGAGCAATTAATTCAACTTTTGCTTTGTCAACTTCAATTCCCTAAGAAGAAACCACATGTCCTAGGACAATTCCAGAGGTGACCATGTAATGACATTTTTCCCAATTTAACACCAAACCTTTTTCTTCACATCTTTTTAAGACATTTTCTAAATTTTCAAGGCAATTATCAAATGAATTTCCAAACACTGTTAGATCATCCATAAAGACCTCTAAAAAATGTTCAACCATGTCATTAAAAATGCTCAACATACATCTTTGAAATGTTGCAGGAGCATTACAAAGGCTAAAAGGCATCCTTCTAAATGCAAAGGTGCCAAAGGGACATGTGAATGTTGTCTTTTCTTGGTCCTCTAGTGCTATGGGGATTTGATAATAACCTGAGTACCCATCAAGAAAACAGTAGTAGGGATGTCCTGCCACTCTTTCTAGAATTTGGTCAAGAAATGGTAAGGGAAAATGGTCTTTTCTAGTGGCAGCATTTAATTTTCTATAGTCAATACACATTCGCCAACTAGATGAGACTCGTGTTGGTATTAACTCTCCTTTTTCATTTTTTACCACTGTGACTCCAGATTTCTTAGGGACTACTTGTGTTGGACTTACCCACTTACTATCAGAAATAGGGTAGATAATTCCTACATCAAGTAACTTGAGAACTTCACCTCTTACTACCTCTTTCATATGTGGATTTAATCTTCTTTGTGGCTATTGACATGTTCTAGTATTATCTTCTAAATATATTCTATGTGTACATATCAAAGGATTAATGCCTTTTATGTCTTTTAAAGTCCATCCAATTGCATTTTTATGCCTTTTAAGTACCTCTATCAATTTACCTTCCTGTTCGTTGGTAAGAGTTGAAGAAATTACCATCAGGTAAGTTTGTTCTTCACCAAGGAATGCATATTTCAGCCCTTCAGGTAATGGCTTCAATTCTAGTTTGGGTACTTCTTCTTGTTTATTTTCATTGACAGGTCTCAATTCTTCAAATTTCGGCTTCCAACCTTTGTTCTCCATCACCTGGGTACAATCAAGTAACGAACATATATTAGAAACAGTAGGATTTAGTTGCATGCTTGACTCAAATGAATTAACTAAACAAGTTTTCAAAGGATCAGAAGAACTCTCTGCTTGAAGATGATATTCAACAATAGCTTCAATCATGTTTGCTTCTTCATTTTCATCACCTTCACCTTGTGGTTGTTTGCACATGTTGAAAACATTAAGCTCTAGTGACATATTTTCAAATGTCATCTTCATTACGCTATTCCTGCAATTAATCAAAGTATTAGAAGTTGCTAAAAATGGGCGGTCTAAAATAACAGGAATTAGTTTACACCCATTAGCAACAGGTTGTGTATCCAAGACAATAAAATCTACAAGATATATGAATTTATCGACTTGTACTAACACATCTTCCATGATCCCTCTTGGCACTTTAATTGATCTATCAGCAAGTAAAAGAGTTATGGAAGTTGGTTTTAACTAACCCAGATCAAGTTCTTGATAAACTGAATATGGAAGTAAATTAACACTAGCACCAAGATCAAGTAAAGCCTGTTCAATTTTATGCTCTCCAATAATGCATGAAATTGTGGGACAACCAGGGCCCTTATATTTCATAGAATTATTGTTTTGAAGAATGGAACTTACTTGTTCTGCTAAAAAGGCACTCTTTTTCACATTCAGTTTCCTTTTCACAGTGCACGGGTCTTTCAAAAATTTTGCATAAGAAGGAACCTGTTTAATAGCATCCAATAAATGAATATTGACCTTCACTTGTTTGAAAATTTCATAAATTTCAGGATTGTGGTTCAATTTCCTTATATTGTTCAATGCTTGCGGAAATGGGGCTACAGGTGGGAGTTTGGTCTTTTCCTGGCTAGGTACAGGCTTATCAACCCCTTCCTTACTCTTGGAGATAGACTTATCATCTTTCTCACAAGGATCAAGAATAGGTTTTTCGACAACCTTACCATTGCAAAGAGTTATGACTGATTTAACTTGGTCCATGTGTTGACTTCCTGAACTACCCACTTCCAGGTTATATTGACTGTAACACCCCCCGACCCGACCCGGCCGGACCGACCCAGGGAGCGTTACTCAGGTTTTCAAACTTTCTACATTCATTTTATAACTTTTCAAAATCAGTGTGGACCCATCAAATAAACTTTTTCAAACCATTGCAAAATCACATAGTTTATATTTTTAAAACCAACATCGAGTGAGCCCACTAATTAAATTTTTTTTACAGAAAATTCGGCAGAGTTTCGTTTGTTTTTCGGATTTCCCAAAACCTGTTTTTCAATAAATCCCAACTCACAACAATGCACAAAAACACTTCAATATCATTTCAAACATTCGCGCACTCTGCCGTTTAGTGCGACTTTTCAACACAGTTCATAAAATAAAATGATTTAGAATTTAATAGTTACACACTTTCTAAAAACGAAAGACAGGAATTGTAAAATAATTAATTACAAAACATTTTTACAGACTCTCTGAATATGCATGCATATTAATCATATTACATATGAATAGAAATATCTACCCAATAATGCGACTCTCCACCTTTGTCTGCAGGGCACTCCTCTTCAGTCTCTGGCCTCCTCAGTCTCTTTGGTACCTACGCGTTAGAAACAAACTAACGCGCTAAGCGTAACTGCCTAGTGGGTGTACACTTAAAAAAAAATAAACGGTAATATAATATAAAACAGTATAAGTAAATTCATAAACTCTAAAAGGTATATAAACAATAAAACTAAAAACAAATACTTTCAGAATTGGAAATATCAATAGTAAACATCGTATTATTTTCTTTATTTCTCCATAACATTTCCTATCATAAATTCTTAATTTGGCCCGTGATACACATAGCAGGGTGTACAGGACTGGATTACGGGTTTTACAGTCGGGTTTCCCATTTCATATGAAATGGTATCCCTATATAAACAGTCGGTTTCCCATTTCACGAGGAAATGGTATTCGGGCAATCTCACAGTCGGTTTCCCATTTCACGAGGAAATGGTATCCGTGGTAAACAGTCGGTTTCCCATTTCACGAGGAAATGGTATCCGAAATCAATAATCAGAGACAATACGGTGCAGTACTGCTATCAGTTCACCCAATTGACATGCCGATCTCCTATATCCCAATTATCCCTATACATATATCAGGGCCTTTCAAAATATCATAACAAAACGATTCTTTGTTTTCAGAAATCAACGAATATCATTTGAAATCACAATCCAGAAATAGAAAAATTATACAAAAATTAGAAATCGGATTTTGAAAATACACGTTTTTCTTCAACGGTTCACAAGAGTAAAATATCGCATCAATAATCCAACAAAATACACAAAACACAAATATATATACACAAATCCATACAAATATACATATAAAATCCATAACTATGTTTCTAAACAAACTAAATCAAAACATTTATCCAAAATAAGTTCATAACATACTAAATCAAAACTTTTTATCAAAATAAGTTCGGAATCGTGTGTACACCAACCTGGATACCGTTTTTCGTCGAGAAATCGCGCTTCCACGATTTTTTTTTTTTCCTTTTCCTTTTTCTTACACTTTCTTCTTCCCTCTTCTTCTCCCTCTTCTCCTTTCCCTTCTTTCTTCTTTCTTTCTTTTCTTCTTCTTTTCTTTCTCTTCTCCTTCTCTTCTTCCTCTTCTTCTTCTTCTTTTCTTTTCTTTTTCTCTCTCTCTCTCGGTCTGTGTCTTTTCTTTCTGTTTTCTGTGGCTTCCGCGAGAAGCCAAATTTTTTTTTATATATTTTTCTGCTGTCGCGACCGTCGTCGCGACCTGTGGTCGCGCCACCAGGTCGCGGTACTCACTGGAATGTTTGCACCGCCATCGTCGCGAGCACACCTCGCGGTACCTCGGTCGCGCTGGTGGTCGCGTTGCTCACTGCCAAAATTTGACATTTTCATCGCGAGCACTTCATCGCGACCTGTGGTCGCGGTGACTGGTCGCGATGCTCACTGCCAAAAATCACGTTTTTCACCGCGAGCGAGCCAGCGCGACCTGTGGTCGCGGTGACCAGGTCGCGATGCTCTCTGCTTCAATTTTCAATTTTCATTCTTCATTTTCAACCATTCAATCTGGTCCACCTGGAAATCATAAAAATAAATATACATTTAATTATATTTACACCCCCTCCAATCACAAAATTTATTTTCACATATATAAATTTAATTATTCGAAATCCGGGATGTTACAATTCTTCCCTCCTTAAAAAAAATTTCGTCCTCGAAATTTACCTCAATGAAACAGTTGCGGATATTGCTGTCTCATAGTTTCCTCGCTCTCCCAGGTAGCTTCTTCTATTTTATGGTTCCTCCAGAGGACTTTCACCAGCGGCACTCTTTTATTTCTTAGCTCTTTGATGTCCCGATCAAGAATCTGCACTGGTTCCTCCTCATAGGTCAGGTCTGGTCGAATTTCAATGCTTTCGGCCTGAATTCTGTGGGAAGGATCAGATCTGTATCTCCTTAGCATCGATACATGGAACACATTATGAATCTTTTCTAATTCTGGAGGTAAAGCCAGTCTGTAGGCTACTGGTCCCATACGTTCAATAATTTCGTATGGCCCAATAAACCTAGGACTCAACTTACCTTTTCTGCCAAATCTGAGTACTTTCTTCCACGGAGATACTTTCAAAAACACTTTCTCACCGACTTCATATTCTATCTCTTTTCTTTTCAAATTTGCATATGATTTCTGTCGGTCAGAAGCAACTTTCAATCGATCCTTGATAATCTTCACCTTCTCCTTAGTCTGTCTGATCAAGTCTGGGCCTACTAACCTGTCCTCTCCTAACTCTGTCCAGCATAGTGGAGTCCTGCATTTCCTTCCATACAGTGCCTCATACGGTGCCATAGCTATGCTCGACTGATAACTGTTGTTGTAGGTGAATTCAATCAATGGGAGATGATCCACCCAACTTCCTTCAAAGTCAATTACACAACTTCTGAGCATATCTTCAAGCACCTGAATTACCCTTTCTGATTGTCCGTCTGTCTGCGGATGGAAGGCTGTACTAAAACTCAGTCGAGTACCCAAGGCTTCTTGAAACTTCTTCCAGAATCTGGATGTAAACCTCGGATCTCTATCTGATATTATGGATGCAGGCACTCCATGCAATCTGACTATCTCTCTGATATACAATTCTACCAGTCGATCCAGGGAGTAGTCAGTTCTGACAGGTAGAAAATGTGCTGACTTCGTCAATCTGTCCACTATAACCCATACTGCATCGTGTTTACTCCGGGTGAGTGGCAATCCAGTGACAAAGTCCATAGTGATGCGATCCCATTTCCATTCAGGTATTGCTATTGGTTGTAACAATCCTGATGGAACCTGGTGTTCAGCTTTCACCTGTTGACAGGTCATACATCTGTTTACAAATTCCACCACATCTTTCTTCATACCAGACCACCAGTACTGAGTTTTCAAATCCCTATACATCTTTGTGCTACCTGGGTGCATCGCATATGAACTACTGTGTGCCTCTGTCAGGATCATTTTTCTCAATTCTTCATCATCTGGAATGCAAATCCTGTCTCTGAAACACACAATACCATCAGTTCTGATTGAGAAGTCTGGATGCTTCCCCTCTAGGATTTGTTCACATATCATCTGAATTCTAGCATCCTGCTTCTGTTTCTCTGCAATCTGCTGAATCAAACTGGGTCTGCATATCAATTCAGCCACCAATGCACTATCTGGATTCAACTGTAAGTGCACATTCATAGCTTTCAGAGCAAACATTGTTTTTCTACTCAGAGCATCTGCGACTATATTCGCCTTTCCTGGATGGTAGTCAATTATGCAATCATAGTCTTTAATCAACTCCATCCATCGCCTCTGTCTCAGATTGAGCTCTTTCTGGGTAGGCAGATATTTCAAACTCTTGTGATCTGTGTATATATAACATTTCTCGCCATACAAATAATGCCTCCAGATTTTCAAAGCGAAGACTATGGCTGCAAGTTCCAGATCATGAATCGGATAGTTCAACTCATGACTTTTCAGCTGTCTGGACGCATATGCAACCACCTTGCCTTCCTGCATCAATACACAACCTAAACCCTGGTGTGAGGCATCACTATAGATCACAAAGTCTTTACCTGAAATAGGCTGAATCAATACTGGAGCTTCAACTAGCATTGACTTCAATCTGTCAAAAGCTGCCTGGCATCTGTCAGTCCACTCAAATCTGACATTCTTATGCAGTAGCTTAGTCAACGGAATTGCTATGGAGGAAAACCCCTTCACAAACCGTCGATAATAACCTGCCAGGCCTAGAAAACTTCTGACTTCTGTAACATTTCTGGGAGGCTTCCATTCCACTATTGCTTCAATCTTTTTCGGATCTGCCTTAATTCCCTCTGCTGACACAATGTGACCTAAGAATGAAATCTCAGGCAGCCAAAACTCACATTTGCTCAGTTTTCCATACAGTTGTTTCTCTCTCAGAGTCTGCAGTACTACTCTGAGGTGCCTGTCATGGTCCTCTGCTGTCTGTGAGTATACCAGGATATCATCGATAAAGACTACCACAAACTGATCCAAGTATGGTCGGAACATTCTGTTCATCAGATCCATAAAGGCTGCAGGTGCATTAGTCAGCCCAAATGGCATCACTACAAATTCATAATGCCCATACCTGGTTCTGAATGCAGTTTTCAGAACATCTGACTCTTTTATCCTCAACTGATGATAACCTGATCTCAGATCTATCTTTGAGAAGACACAGGCTCCTCTCAGCTGATCAAATAAGTCATCGATTCTAGGCAACGGGTACTTGTTCTTCACAGTAAGTTTATTCAGCTGCCTGTAATCGATGCATAGTCTCAAGGACCCGTCCTTCTTATTCACAAACAGAACTGGAGCTCCCCAAGGGGATACACTGGGCCTGATGAAGCCCTTATCTAGCAATTCATGTAACTGTATCTTCAGTTCTTTCAGTTCTGCTGGCGCCATTCTGTAAGGAGCTATCGATACTGGAGATGTACTTGGTGCCACATCTATCATAAATTCCACTTCTCTCTGAGGTGGCAAACCAGGAAGCTCCTCTGGAAACACATCTGCAAAGTCGCAGACAGTGGGTATATTCTGGATTTCAGCATTAACTTTTTTGGAATCAACCACCTGTGCCAAATATGCTTCACACCCCTTTCTGATTAGTTTACAGGCTGCAGTGGCTGAAATGACATTGGAGAGAAAATCTCTCCTTTCACCCACCATTGTGATTTCTGCACCATCTGTTGTTCTGAGGGTTACTCGCTTCAGTTCACAATCAATCACCACTTTATGCCGAGTTAACCAATCCATGCCTAATATCACATCAAACTCGTGGAATGGCAACTCCATCAAATCTCCAGGAAAGTCACACTCCTGTATCCGAATTGGACAATTTCTGTACACACGGTTCACAACTACACTTTAGCCTATCGGATTACTAACTAATACACCATATTCAGTAGGTTCAGTTTCCAGGTTTCGGTGTCTCAGCATAGCATCACATATGTATGAATGGGTAGAGCCTGGATCTATCAATGCAATAGCTGGAGTATCAAAAATATAAATAATACCAGCTATCACGTCAGGTGCATCCCTGTCTTCCTGAGCTCTAATGCCATAAACTCGTGCAGGAGCTCGACTATCAGGTCTTGCCACTGATTCTGACGCCCCTCTTTGGCTACCACCTTCAGGTCCTGCCTGACTGGGCATCCTACCTCTGGGAGTAGTAGGGGTAGATCTCTCTGGTTGTTGAACAGGGGCAAACTGATTTCTCGGACAATCCCTGTAAAAATGATCACGAGCTCCACACTTGTTGCAAGCTCCCGTAACTCTCCAGCATTCACCAGGATGCCTCTTTCCTCAGTGTTCACATAATACAGGGGCTGGTCCCCTCACTGCACTCCTAGGGGTGCTGGCTACGGAGGTCGCAGACTGCCCAGGTCGAGCTGTGGGTACAGGCCTCTATGACTGCACTGGACCACTGGGCTGCGGTCCCTTGAACTTCTTACTCGGGGACTGATATGAGCTGGATGGCCCTGCCCCTCTTCTTTGCTGCCCTCTGTCTCTTCTGGCCTGCTCTTCTTTCTTAATTCTTTCTACATTCAGAGCTGCCGAGACTAGTCTGGTGAAATCCTCAAACTCAAAGGCAGTAACCTGTAACATTTCTCAATTAATCCACAGTCCAATTATATGTCAATATCAAAATCAATCACATAAAAATTCAGAATGTTACACAACCTGTAGGCGGATATAGTCATTTAGTCCATCTTCAAACCTTCTACATTTATCCGCCTCTGTCGCCACCATCTCTTTTGCATATTTATTCAACCTGACAAACTCTCTTTCATATTCAGTCACTGTCATCTGTCTTTGTTTCAGGTTGGTAAATTCCCTCTTCAGATTATCCAAATAAATGCGACCGATATATTTTCTCCGGAATTCCTTTTGAAAGAAATCCCACGTTCTGTCCTCTGGTCGCACTGTCTGTATAATGGAGGTCCACCACTGGTAGGCATCCTCCTGCAGTAAGGATACTGCACACTCTAGTCTCTCCTCAGGTGTGCAGTGCATCTGCTCTAATATTCTGTTCGTCCTCTCAAACCAATACTCCGCAGCAGACGCATCTTCATCATTCCTACCATGGAAATCAGTAGGTCGATGTTTAGCCAGTCGCTCTATGGCTGATCTCCGTGGCGCTGCTCTAGCCACGTTCTGGAAGAACTCAGCCATTTGCTGCATAAACGCTGGCTGAACAGGGTCCGCACTCGGACTCACGGATTCCCTAGATGCTCCCCCAGCCACGCTGGCGGGACTCTCAGGTCTATCACCGCTTCCTTCCATTCTTTATCCTATATCAGACAGAAGAGAGGTCTGCAGATTAGAGTCACACATTCCTATGGGTAGCTTTAGACAATGCATGCATATACAGACTCTTTAGTCCAGAAACGCCTAAACCGCGCTCTGATACCACTAAATGTAACACCCCCTGACCAGACCAGGCCGGACCGACCCAGGGAACGTTACTCAGGTTTTCAAACTTTCTACATTCATTTTATAACTTTTCAAAATCAGTGTGGACCCATCAAATAAACTTTTTCAAACCATTGCAAAATCACATAGTTTATATTTTTAAAACCAACATCGAGTGAGCCCACTAATTAAATTTTTTTTACAGAAAATTCGGCAGAGTTTCGTTTATTTTTCGGATTTCCCAAAACCTGTTTTTCAATAAATCCCAACTCACAACAATGCATAAAAACACTTCAATATCATTTCAAACATTCGCGCACTCTGCCATTTAGTGCGACTTTTCAACACAGTTCATAAAATAAAATGATTTAGAATTTAATAGTTACACACTTTCTAAAAACGAAAGACAGGAATTGTAAAATAATTAATTACAAAACATTTTTACAGACTCTCTGAATATGCATGCATATTAATCATATTACATATGAATAGAAATATCTACCCAATAATGCGACTCTCCACCTTTGTCTGCAGGGCACTCCTCTTCAGTCTCTGGCCTCCTCAGTCTCTTTGGTACCTACGCGTTAGAAACAAACTAACGCGCTAAGCGTAACTGCCTAGTGGGTGTACACTTAAAAAAAAATAAACGGTAATATAATATAAAACAGTATAAGTAAATTCATAAACTCTAAAAGGTATATAAACAATAAAACTCAAAACAAATACTTTCATAATTGGAAATATCAATAGTAAACATCGTATTATTTTCTTTATTTCTCCATAACATTTCCTATCATAAATTATTAATTTGGCCCGTGATACACATAGCAGGGTGTACAGGACTGGATTACGGGTTTTACAGTCGGGTTTCCCATTTCATATGAAATGGTATCCCTATATAAACAGTCGGTTTCCCATTTCACGAGAAAATGGTATCCGGGCATTCTCACAGTCGGTTTCCCATTTCACGAGGAAATGGTATCCGTGGTAAACAGTCGGTTTCCCATTTCACGAGGAAATGGTATCCGAAATCAATAATCAGAGACAATACGGTGCAGTACTGCTATCAGTTCACCCAATTGACATGCCAATCTCCTATATCCCAATTATCCCTATACATATATCAGGGCCTTTCAAAATATCATAACAAAACGATTCTTTGTTTTCAGAAATCAACGAATATCATTTGAAATCACAATCCAGAAATAGAAAAATTATACAAAAATTAGAAATCGGATTTTGAAAACACACGTTTTTCTTCAACGGTTCACAAGAGTAAAATATCGCATCAATAATCCAACAAAATACACAAAACACAAATATATATACACAAATCTATACAAATATACATATAAAATCCATAACTATGTTTCTAAACAAACTAAATCAAAACATTTATCCAAAATAAGTTCATAACATACTAAATCAAAACTTTTTATCAAAATAAGTTCGGAATCGTGTGTACACCAACCTGGATACCGTTTTTCGTCGAGAAATCGCGCTTCCACGATTTTTTTTTTTTTCCTTTTCCTTTTTCTTACACTTTCTTCTTCCCTCTTCTTCTTCCTCTTCTCCTTTCCCTTCTTTCTTCTTTCTTTCTTTTCTTCTTCTTTTCTTTCTCTTCTCCTTCTCTTCTTCCCCTTCTTCTTCTTCTTTTCTTTTCTTTTTCTCTCTCTCTCTCGGTCTGTGTCTTTTCTTTCTGTTTTCTGTGGCTTCCGCGAGAAGCCAAATTTTTTTTTATATATTTTTCCGCTGCCGCGACCGTCGTCGCGACCTGTGGTCGAGCCACCAGGTCGCGGTACTCACTGGAATGTTTGCACCGCCATCGTCGCGAGCACACCTCGCGGTACCTCGGTCGCGCTGGTGGTCGCGTTGCTCACTGCCAAAATTTGACATTTTCATCGCGAGCACTTCATCGCGACCTGTGGTCACGGTGACTGGTCGCGATGCTCACTGCCAAAAATCGGGTTTTTCACCGCGAGCGAGCCATCGCGACCTGTGGTGGCGGTGACCAGGTCGCGATGCTCTCTGCTTCAATTTTCAATTTTTCATTCTTCATTTTCAACCATTCAATCTGGTCCACCTGAAAATCATAACATACTAAATCAAAACTTTTTATCAAAATAAGTTCGGAATCGTGTGTACACCAACCTGGATACCGTTTTTCGTCGAGAAATCGCGCTTCCACGATTTTTTTTTTTTTTTTTCCTTTTCCTTTTTCTTACACTTTCTTCTTCCCTCTTCTTCTTCCTCTTCTCCTTTCCCTTCTTTCTTCTTTCTTTCTTTTCTTCTTCTTTTCTTTCTCTTCTCCTTCTCTTCTTCCCCTTCTTCTTCTTCTTTTCTTTTCTTTTTCTCTCTCTCTCTCGGTCTGTGTCTTTTCTTTCTGTTTTCTGTGGCTTCCGCGAGAAGCCAAATTTTTTTTTATATATTTTTCTGCTGCCGCGACCGTCGTCGCGACCTGTGGTCGAGCCACCAGGTCGCGGTACTCACTGGAATGTTTGCACCGCCATCGTCGCGAGCACACCTCGCGGTACCTCGGTCGCGCTGGTGGTCGCGTTGCTCACTGCCAAAATTTGACATTTTCATCGCGAGCACTTCATCGCGACCTGTGGTCACGGTGACTGGTCGCGATGCTCACTGCCAAAAATCGGGTTTTTCACCGCGAGCGAGCCATCGCGACCTGTGGTGGCGGTGACCAGGTCGCGATGCTCTCTGCTTCAATTTTCAATTTTTCATTCTTCATTTTCAACCATTCAATCTGGTCCACCTGAAAATCATAACATACTAAATCAAAACTTTTTATCAAAATAAGTTCGGAATCGTGTGTACACCAACCTGGATACCGTTTTTCGTCGAGAAATCGCGCTTCCACGATTTTTTTTTTTTTTTTTCCTTTTCCTTTTTCTTACACTTTCTTCTTCCCTCTTCTTCTTCCTCTTCTCCTTTCCCTTCTTTCTTCTTTCTTTCTTTTCTTCTTCTTTTCTTTCTCTTCTCCTTCTCTTCTTCCCCTTCTTCTTCTTCTTTTCTTTTCTTTTTCTCTCTCTCTCTCGGTCTGTGTCTTTTCTTTCTGTTTTCTGTGGCTTCCGCGAGAAGCCAAATTTTTTTTTATATATTTTTCTGCTGCCGCGACCGTCGTCGCGACCTGTGGTCGAGCCACCAGGTCGCGGTACTCACTGGAATGTTTGCACCGCCATCGTCGCGAGCACACCTCGCGGTACCTCGGTCGCGCTGGTGGTCGCGTTGCTCACTGCCAAAATTTGACATTTTCATCGCGAGCACTTCATCGCGACCTGTGGTCACGGTGACTGGTCGCGATGCTCACTGCCAAAAATCGGGTTTTTCACCGCGAGCGAGCCATCGCGACCTGTGGTGGCGGTGACCAGGTCGCGATGCTCTCTGCTTCAATTTTCAATTTTTCATTCTTCATTTTCAACCATTCAATCTGGTCCACCTGAAAATCATAACATACTAAATCAAAACTTTTTATCAAAATAAGTTCGGAATCGTGTGTACACCAACCTGGATACCGTTTTTCGTCGAGAAATCGCGCTTCCACGATTTTTTTTTTTTTTTTTTTCCTTTTCCTTTTTCTTACACTTTCTTCTTCCCTCTTCTTCTTCCTCTTCTCCTTTCCCTTCTTTCTTCTTTCTTTCTTTTCTTCTTCTTTTCTTTCTCTTCTCCTTCTCTTCTTCCCCTTCTTCTTCTTCTTTTCTTTTCTTTTTCTCTCTCTCTCTCGGTCTGTGTCTTTTCTTTCTGTTTTCTGTGGCTTCCGCGAGAAGCCAAATTTTTTTTTATATATTTTTCTGCTGCCGCGACCGTCGTCGCGACCTGTGGTCGAGCCACCAGGTCGCGGTACTCACTGGAATGTTTGCACCGCCATCGTCGCGAGCACACCTCGCGGTACCTCGGTCGCGCTGGTGGTCGCGTTGCTCACTGCCAAAATTTGACATTTTCATCGCGAGCACTTCATCGCGACCTGTGGTCACGGTGACTGGTCGCGATGCTCACTGCCAAAAATCGGGTTTTTCACCGCGAGCGAGCCATCGCGACCTGTGGTGGCGGTGACCAGGTCGCGATGCTCTCTGCTTCAATTTTCAATTTTTCATTCTTCATTTTCAACCATTCAATCTGGTCCACCTGAAAATCATAACATACTAAATCAAAACTTTTTATCAAAATAAGTTCGGAATCGTGTGTACACCAACCTGGATACCGTTTTTCGTCGAGAAATCGCGCTTCCACGATTTTTTTTTTTTTTTTTTCCTTTTCCTTTTTCTTACACTTTCTTCTTCCCTCTTCTTCTTCCTCTTCTCCTTTCCCTTCTTTCTTCTTTCTTTCTTTTCTTCTTCTTTTCTTTCTCTTCTCCTTCTCTTCTTCCCCTTCTTCTTCTTCTTTTCTTTTCTTTTTCTCTCTCTCTCTCGGTCTGTGTCTTTTCTTTCTGTTTTCTGTGGCTTCCGCGAGAAGCCAAATTTTTTTTTATATATTTTTCTGCTGCCGCGACCGTCGTCGCGACCTGTGGTCGAGCCACCAGGTCGCGGTACTCACTGGAATGTTTGCACCGCCATCGTCGCGAGCACACCTCGCGGTACCTCGGTCGCGCTGGTGGTCGCGTTGCTCACTGCCAAAATTTGACATTTTCATCGCGAGCACTTCATCGCGACCTGTGGTCACGGTGACTGGTCGCGATGCTCACTGCCAAAAATCGGGTTTTTCACCGCGAGCGAGCCATCGCGACCTGTGGTGGCGGTGACCAGGTCGCGATGCTCTCTGCTTCAATTTTCAATTTTTCATTCTTCATTTTCAACCATTCAATCTGGTCCACCTGAAAATCATAACATACTAAATCAAAACTTTTTATCAAAATAAGTTCGGAATCGTGTGTACACCAACCTGGATACCGTTTTTCGTCGAGAAATCGCGCTTCCACGATTTTTTTTTTTTTTTTTCCTTTTCCTTTTTCTTACACTTTCTTCTTCCCTCTTCTTCTTCCTCTTCTCCTTTCCCTTCTTTCTTCTTTCTTTCTTTTCTTCTTCTTTTCTTTCTCTTCTCCTTCTCTTCTTCCCCTTCTTCTTCTTCTTTTCTTTTCTTTTTCTCTCTCTCTCTCTCGGTCTGTGTCTTTTCTTTCTGTTTTCTGTGGCTTCCGCGAGAAGCCAAATTTTTTTTTATATATTTTTCTGCTGCCGCGACCGTCGTCGCGACCTGTGGTCGAGCCACCAGGTCGCGGTACTCACTGGAATGTTTGCACCGCCATCGTCGCGAGCACACCTCGCGGTACCTCGGTCGCGCTGGTGGTCGCAAAATTGTATACACGAGAATTAAACCAAAACAAAAATTACTTGCAATAGCTCAAGTACTTCAAAGCTACATAGCTAAGTCACTGATTAAACATCTTTTTTTTTTTTTTTTGTTTTATAACAAAACGTCTTCTTAGAGAAAGAAAATACAACTACTAAGTTAACATTCATTTAAAAAGAAATAACATCGACGCCCACGCACGACAATAACCTTCTTCATCAGATGGATAATTGCTCTTGGCATTCCCACCTTTACATTACTTTCTTTCTTAACCTTTCACATATGTATAAGAATTTAATAAGTACTGATGAAAATATCATATTTACATTACTTTCTTAACCTTTCACATATGTATCTACATACAAATACAAATATAATTATATGCATCACTGGACCAGCTCAAGGCAACAAACAGCACGTATCCCATTCTGTCCTTTCCTTAGAGTCGGGGAAAACATCCAATCCAATCCCAAACTCAGTCCTTATTATCAATTACAAACCCTGTCACATTAGCGAAAAAAGTTTTGACATCCCTATATTTCAGAACCTACTGAAACTGAACTTTAAGATGTTCCTCAAGAGACAACATGAGCAACAAAGTACAACCTCCCTAGTCCTTCCTACCACCTCATCATGTAATCAATACATGGTTCTGTTAAGCCTTAAAAGAACTCTATTAATAACAAACTTCATTGGCATTCCTATTCCACATTTTTATTCTTGGTAATGTATTTTCAGTTTCTTAGTTAGCTTGAAACAAAGTTACACAACAAAAACCATTTACTAACAAAGTCAAGACCCAAGAAACCCTATATATAAGGATTTGAAGAAACCAAAAAATTGAAGGAGAAATCTGAAAAGTGACCTGTAAGTTGGAAGTTTACAGGACGAAGATGAGAAAATTTTCTCCTTTGTTCCTCTTCTTTTCTCTTCTTCTCTCACTCACTCTGTCTAACTTCTCTCTCTTCTATGTGGAACGAACAAATTGATTCAAAACTTTTTTTTAGGCTAATTACAATAGAGTACCCTGGTATATAGATAAATTACAATTAAACCGCACTTTTACTTTAATTACTGGTTAGTATATTTAATTAATTGGTTGACTGGTCAAAATGTATGCAATATCTAAATTATCATTACCTATTAATTATTACTGATTTTTTTAATTTTATTTTTTAATTACATATTAAAATAATAAAATAAATAATAAATTAAAAATTAAAAAAAATTAAACGGATCTTCACCATCCATCAATTTTGATGGATGGTAAGGATCATTTCGCCCAATTTTTTTTAAAAAAAAGTGGAGATCCAATGAGATTGATTGACGGTAGAAATCCAATCTGAAAATAGAATCTTCAACCAAAAACAATAAAGAAGAAAAAAAAAAGTGCGAGCAAATCTATTCTCATCTCCAACTGCCATGGCTCAACGCGAATGGAGACGAGCGACGCTTATCTCACAGATGGGGCGGCGGAGCATATCTGCTCCCATGCTCCAAATTTTTTTCTTTTTTTTGGTTCTTTGCTCTTAAAGAAGGTGAAGATCCAATCCAAATTAGATCTCCATCGTCCATCATCAATGATGGATGGTGTAGATCTCCACCTCCTTTAAGAACTTTTTTTTCCTTTTATTTAAATGTCATTTTTAAAAAAAAAATTCAAAATAATCTCCATCGTCCATTAACGTTTATCAAGATTGATAAATAATGGAGATCCGTAAAAATATTTTAAATTTTAAATATTTTAAATATTTTTTAAAAAATTTTCAAGGAAAATTATCTTGATACCCTTCTAACTATTGTTCAACCAGTTAGTTAAGGATATTTTATTGTAATTAAAGTAAAAGTGCTGTTTAATTATAATTTATCCATCATCAGGTATTTCATTATAATTTGTCCATTTTTTCTATTTTTAAAAGAGCAAATAACATCTATAGCCTCTAAGATTTGTCCATCTACAAGCGAAATCAACCTTTGGATTTATTGTCAAAGACTTCCCTTGTCGTTAGTCAAGCTCCATTCAATTTAATAGTTGACAATGACTGTTAAAAAGATTAAAATGCCCTTAAATAATATATACAATTACTACTATTTATTAAATAAAAAACTACAAAAAAAAAGTTAAATTTTTTACCGTCCATCTTATCTTTTTAACTGTTTTTTATATTTTTTTATTTAACAAATATTAGCAATTTTATATATTATTTAAAGGCATTTGGTCTTTTTAACATTCAAACATGATCAACAGTTATATTAGATGGAGTTTGACTATCCGCTTATTGATGCGCAAACCACAAGGGATCTATTTATTATTTACTCTTTTTAAAAATACATAAGTTTTGGGGTCAAAACCTCAATTGGGTATTTGATTTGGGTTAAGTCTTGGGCCTGTTCAAACGGGAATTAAAAAGGGTTGGCCCGTTTTGGGTAGCTTGAGGCTGTTTGTTAATATTTTATAAATGTTTTTTTTTTAAAATTAAAAACAAAAAAACGTGTTTATTAGTTATACTTTTGAAAATAAATAAGAAAATTTAATATATATATATATATATATATATTTCACTTTTATTTAATAATTCTGAAAATGTCATTTTTGATATTTTCACTATTTTACACTTATTTTTTATTTTTAATCTATTAAATAAATATGCTCTATTTATTAAAATTATTAAAGTTTTTAGAGACTAAAGTTATAGTTTTGATCATAATTATTAACAAATAAATTTTTCTTAAGATTAATTAATAAAATATACTTTTGATCATAATTTAAAAAAAAATAAAAAGACACCAATCAATTGTAAATTAATTTAAATTGATCTTATTAATTAAAATATAGAAAATATTAATTTTTATGTTTTAGAATTAATAAAATCAATTTACATTTATTTAACTGCACAAAATATTATTTTTAATCTTACAATATGTGAAAAATATAATTTTCAATATAATTACATTAAATGCATATTATAATATTATTACTTAATTTATTTATTTTTTCAAAATCGTTATTGTTAGCAGTAAAGGTGGGCGTGGTTTGGTTTGGTTTGGTTTTGGACAAAACCAACAATTGATCGGTTTTTTTTAAAAAATAAACTAAATCGAGAACCGAGAATAAAGTGAACCGAACCAAACCAAATTGAATTGATCCGGTTTGGTTCGGTTCGGTTTGGTTGGTTTGTGAGCCTATTGGACCATATAAATTATAATGGGCTTTCAATTTTTTTACATAAAAATATGATCAATTTCATTCTAAAGAATATAAAATCAATCTAATAATACAAAATCAATTAAATAATCCAATAACAAACAGTTATGTCAAATTACAAAACAAATCAAATATTAGTGTATCAAACACTACTTTCGGTTTTTTTACATCAAAATATGATCAATATTAACTTATACATTCCCAAAATCTGTTAACAGTCCACAAATGCATAAATTCAAAATTTGAACAGTCCAAAAACACATATAATTGTCCAAAATATAATCCATAGTTAACATTTAATTGTCCAAAATCTCAAAGTATAACCTAAATAAAATTCGAGAATTAACAGTTCATAAACAAGTCCAAATATAACCTATAGTTCATAAATTATAATAACATAGTCCAAATAACAAATGAAAATAAAAGTTTTCGTTCTTGATTGCTCACTACGATTTCTCTTCTTCATCCACTGTTGTCAATGATGTCATTACTTCTAACAACTTTGCAAGATCTAAGTAAAAATAAAAGTAAAGTATTTGTCAAAATAAAATAAGATCAAATAACAATATTTAAATTGATTAGTAAACAATAACTACTTACTAGATTCCGTTTATTAATTAAATTATAAGTTTGCTAACGATGAATCATCATTTTGCGTAAGCGCCCTCTCTACTTCAACCACAATAGTAAATCTTTTAGCTTGCAACCAATTTTCAGCACAAATCAAGCATTCTACTGTAGACCACGAAAACGGTAAGGTAATGATCGAGACACTACAACTTGCAAAACCAGAGTACACGTGACCCATAGGATGCTTGGGACACCGGGGTGGTGTCGGCCAAACACCCTCCGACGTTTAAGTCAGTAGACTGAAAGATAAATACGAGTAGAATGTATAGGGAGTTTAGAAATACTTCCTATATACCGGAATGTGATCATTAATGACCGGAGTCTTGTAAGAGTGTTGATCGGTATTGCACGTGAACGACAATCGTAGTTGTCGGAGTTGGCCAGAAATCGCTTAGCGATGGTAGATGATGAATGGTGCAATATCAGAATGACTAAAGTCTGTTTTGGAGGTTGAAAAGTGTGAACCCTCACTTAGAGTGAGGGTTTGCTTTTATAGTTGGTGATCTACCCGTTGGAGGGTGGATTATCTTCCTTGATATTTTGGACCAAATCAAGGAGGATATGATTGCCTCCTTGACTTGGTCCATCAGACTTCAAATTTGAAGTCTGATGGTTATGGCCTGGGTTAACAGCCAAAGTCGAAGTATGTCCCTTGAGTCGACAGTCGAGGTCGAGTTGTGACTCATAATCGACTGATGAGGTTGAACCATGAGCCTTTGGTCGACTGACAAAGTCAAATCATGATCCTCTAGTCGACTGACATGGTCGAATAATGACCCTATAAACAAATGACATGGTCGAGCCATGACCCTATGGTCGAGTCATGACCCTTTGGTCGAATGACATGGTCAAGCCATGACCCTTTAGTCGAGTGATGGTCGAGCCATGACCCTTTGGTCGAGTGACATGGTCGAACCATGACCCTATAGTCGAGTGACATGATTGAGCCACGACCCTTTGGTTGAGTGATGGTCGAGTGACAAGGTCGAGCGATGACCTTATGGTTGAGTAACATGGTCGAGCTATGACACTTTGGTTGAGTGATGGTCGAGCCATGACCCTTTGGTCGACTGACATGGTCGAGCCATGACCCTATGGTCGAGTGACATAGTCAAGCCATGACACTTTGGTCGAGTGACATGATCAAGCCATGAGCATTTGGTCGAGTGACATGGTAGAGTCATGATACCTAGATCGACCATCAAGGATGAGGTATGACACTTGGGTCGATTGTCAAGGTTACTGGTTGACATATAGACCTTACTTTTAGGTCTTAGATATGGGTCGTAACATGATGCTTTGGGCATTTTATTTAATAAACCTATGATCGGGTTCAAATAAGTGTTTAGTCATGGAGATGAATAATCTACTTGTTTTGGGCTTTGGGTTCATATTAATTCAAGCTTTAAATATAGCCTAACTTGGGCTAGACTATGTTTCGGGCTTTGACATTCTGGGCCTGGCCAAATTTGGTCACTACATCCACCGTTTTTAGATTTAGTTAACTCCTAAATGGATTAAGAATACGTCCTCTATTGTAAATGCCGACTCCGAAGCTACAGTGGAAATCAGCATTGCAAACACATCCTTCGCAATGAATCCCAAAATCGAATAGTGTTTACTAGAAACACTCCATGAAGTTAACACATCAAAATTAGGACGTTTGTGTTCAACTGGCTCTAACAAATACATTTTCACCTCATTTTTTCCTCCAATTGTGTCTTACATTTCAATTGTCTCCGAAAAAGCAACTGAAAGGTCAAACTGAGAGCCACCAATGCCATCATCACATTCTACATCACCAACATCACTAAATGGGGGAATGTCATCGACACCAGCATTATAATAGTGCAATACATTATAGCGATCATACAACTCAACCAAAGCATCTTTAATACTTGCAGTCATTGATTCAGCACTAATGACACCATGTGAAACCTTAAAACAATAATACACATATTGCAATTTGTACCTAGAATCGAGCACAACTATTATTATCAACTTGTTTGTAGTTTCTAAACTCCCCTAATATTTTTCAAATTTTGTCTTCATGCTGGAATCCATATTATGCACAAACATATTCCTATCACCACTCATTGATATTAATTGGTTGTTAATTGTGCTCAATTTGTGAAAATATAATTTTGAAGTCATACTCAATGAAGCACTAAACAACACAGTAACATCATAAAAAGTTTTCAAAAATTGAACAAATACCTTAGCATTCTCCCAATGCTCAAAATGAGGTGGCACAATCCGCTTTTGCCCATTTTCAGTCTACTCGAAGTAGTTTTAGTAATGTCCATCTTCCTCTTCCATCTGTTCTAATACTTTTACAAATTTAAGAGTACTCACCAACATTAGGTAAGTGGAATTGTACCTAGTGGCCATATCTAACATAACAAGCCCTTTATTTTGTATTTTCTCATGCGCAATATATTTTTTGAACTTAATCAAATCTACTAGAAGACAATTTAACAAATTTCACAGCATTGCGTATAGCAACCACCGAATCATTCATTTCTTTCAATCCATCATTCACTATTAGATTCACAATATGTGCACAACACCGCAAATACAAATATTTTCTATCCAAAATTGCACCATCTGCCTTCCAACTATTCAACTTTATTTTAATATAAAGAATAGTCATATTGTTGGAAGATGCATTATCCACAATGATTGTGAAAACCCTATCAATACCCTAATCAATCAAAACTTTCTCAATACATTTCCCAATGATTTCATCTTTATGATAAGCTATTTGACTAAAACTTAATATTCTCTTTTGTAATTGCCAATAATCATCTATGTAATGAGCTGTCATAACCATATAATTGATATTTTGGATTGATGTCCAAGTGTCAGTAGTAAGATAAATACTCACCTTACTCTTTCTAAAACGTTTTACCAGAGATGCCTTCTCATCAAGATACAATTGTATAATATCCCTAACTATTATTCTTCTAGATGAGATATCAAATAATGGCATACACACATGACAAAACTCTTGAAAACCTAGCTTCTCAACATATATAAATGACAACTCATCAACAATCAACATCTTCACCAATGCTTTCCTAGTTTCTTCCTTATTAAAGCAACCCAAACCTATACTACTCCTACTCCCACTCCCCTCTTTTGTTGTAAATGACAACATTTGAGTTTGTTTTAATTTCACTAGACACATTTATTTTGAGTCCTTAGCAGCTAATTTAGCTTTATAGTTTTTGCATTATTTTTGTATGTGCCTAAGCATATTCCTTGTACTACTACCATTTGTTCCCGTGTCACATGCATAAGATTGTAGACAATAATTGTAACGTGATCTCAATTTCCCAATCTCATGTTCTTTATACGATGTAAAATTGTTTCATGCCTCAAATGCACATTAACATCATATGCATATGAAATCTATTAGCTACTAACATCAGATACATATTGACACAAAATGACACAAAACCAACAAAAGTGAAATCTATTAGCTACCAACATCAGATGCATATTGACACAAAATTTAATCTAGCATACTAATTTCTCCAGTTAAGAAGATTAGGCACAATTTTATTTCACAAATCTAGAAGCATAAGAGTTGAAGTTTGAATAGAGAGAGAGAGAACTCTGACCTTGGAGCAGAAGTCGGAAGAGCACGCTGCGAGCGGTGTCGTCATTGGAGGAGTAGGTGGATGACTAAGATTTGTTGAAATTATGGGTGCGTTTGGACCCCCGTATTTGGAAAGTTATTGGACACAAACACTGTATTCAAATGAGAATCCAATGTTTGGTGCACTGTTGGAATTGGTTAACAATGCCTACATAATCGTGGATTTTGTGAAACCCACTTGTATGATAATTATATTTAATTTATAAAATCTAATTAAATAATATTACTAATTTTATTTTAGGGGGAAATTCAATTAGGTCCCTAATATTTTTTGAAAAGTTACTTTTTTACTTATCTTTATTTTAAGTTTTTTTGGTTCCTAAATTATCAAAATTTGTTCAAATTGATGACTCTATTAGTAAATTATTAGTCACATTTAATGATTCATGGGGTATTTTAGTCCTATCAATCTCAAGCCATTAAAAATGCCATGTGTCAATATTTTTAAAAAAAGAAAAAATTTAAAAAAATTAAAATGCTTTTCTTTATTTAATTTATTTTCTTCTTCTAAAATCATAAAAAAAAATTTTCCTTCCTTTATTTTTTAACAAAATTTTTCAACTTTTTTAATTAAATAAATTAATTTAATTTAATTTATTTAAAACATTTTATACAATTTTCGTTATCTTTATAGTTTAGATTATATGATTTTATTAAATATTTTTTATTTACTAATTTTTTACTTAATGTAATTCAGAGGATAAAATTTTAATTTTATTTAATGAAGGGTAAAATAGACTTTTTACAAATTTTATAAGAGTTTTTTTTTAAATAGCACTAATTAGATAGCATTTTGGGAAAATAGTACCTCTTTAGTAGTTTGAGTAAAAATAACATCTAAAAGCCATTTTGGTCTAAAATGCCCCTCTCCCTAATATGACAATAGAAGAAAAACAATACAAAACAAAATTATTTTAAAAATAAAAGTCAAACAGAGAAAAGAAAAGAGTTGAAAAGTTTTCAAAAGCTCCCACTTGAAAAACCTGAATCCATTAGAGAGAGAGTCGGTTCTGACGATGTAAGTATTGATAACGACAACACTGCAAACAAGGACGATCAATACCTCCTAAAAGTCCTAAGAGAAAATTCGAACCCGTTTTAAAGAGAGAGAGAGAGAGAGAGATTCATATTGCACTGAAAAATAAACATCAATTTTCAGAGATTAGTTTACTGTCAAATTTCCCAGTAGCTCCTGGTCAAAGGGAAAATAGTTCCCGATCAAAGGGATTAGTTCCCGGACAAATAGTTCCCTGTCAAAGAAAAAATAGTTCCCGATTAAAGGGATTAGTTCCTGGTTAAAGTAAAATTAGTTCATGATCAAAAGAATATTAGTTCAATCTAAATAGATCACGAAGAACATCAATTTAAAAACAAAATTAATAGAAATGAATGTTTGCAACTCCAAATTCGGTAAGATCTAGTTAAATCAGTCACGGAGAGCACAAATTGAAAGCAAATACACTGCTCAAATCGATATAAATCTAAATCTAAAACAAATAGTTGTCTCTCAAGTACTTCAATGGAGTCTTGGTCCAGATGCACACATTTCCTTTGTTTGTATAAAACCCACTAGGTAAAAGATTTTTATTAAGAGAGTTTGAAATTTTTAAAAAAAAAAATGAGAGGAGACTATGTGCAGAGAGACGAGTGAGAGAGTGTAAGAAAAAAAAATCATATGTGAGATGAAAATAAAAGTCAAATGAGAGGGAGATGCAATCCGCTAAGAATGAGATAAAAAGAGGATTAATGAAGGGCAAAATGGAGTTTCCATTTAAAATTGTTGTTATTTATCCAAAATTTAATAAGTTAGGGTTAAAGTCATAAAGTTAGGAGTAGGTGATATCATTTCCCACCATTTTCTCATTTTATAATGGTTGATCATCAAAAATTTAGTCAGATAGACCAATTTGAGTAATTTATGATAATTTATGGACCAAACGAACCAAAAAAAGAAAAATAAATAAATAAATAATTTTATGAAAAAAGTTAGAAACCCAATTGAATTTCCCCTTTTATTCAAAAATAATTATAAATATTTTAATTATGAGTAATTATATTTTTCAAAAACTAGTTTTAATAATTTAATTTTATTAAAAATAATTTTTAAGATTTTTATTTAATTTAAAAGTCCATTAAATTTAATTTTATTAAATTCATTTCTAAAACTAAGCTCGTAAAGCACCAAAACATATGATAATATTATATCATATTTAATTCAATACGGCGTACCAAAAGCACTCTAAAATTGCAGAAGAGTAGGTGGATATGCCTAGATTTGCTGAAATTACAATTGCTTATTCATTCCAAATTTACTCTGATATTAATGTAGACTTGCTTGCCATTACTTATATAGGAGGTTACACTTCCAATTAAGATGTTGACATACTAACATTTTGCTTTGCTGTTTACATCCATTTTGTTATCTGAGAGATTTTTAATTTTTACTTCTTATTATCTCCTCTAATCCCAATCCAAGTTTCCCTTCTGTTAAGATTTCAATGTTAAACACAATAATTGTCAAGTTTCCCTTCTGTTATTATCTCCTCTTCCTCTTTTGCATGGTTAATTTGTTCAAGATTAATTTGTTCACAGGTGGTATGGCCTCCCCCGATTTGTTCATTAGACAAATACATTACAGCTATGAAATGGCTTACATAAACTTGTCAGAAGAAAGAGAGATTAAATTTGAAAGAGCAAATTATACTCCACTTACTTGAGGTTTGCAATAAATTTTTTATAAACAGTTCTGCAAAGTATAAATAAATTATAAATATATTAATTGTTAATATATTCAATTCATTAATTTAATTCAACTTAGAATTAAAAAGTTTAATTAATAAGACTATCTTCATTTCGAAATTCTATTGGCTTGCATTCTAGTGGAGTAATTGGATTATTTTAATATTATATATGAATAAGAATTTTTCACAATCCAAATCAAATAAATATTTCAAGAATTTCCGTATTCGTATTTTGAAAGGAAAAGGAAAATGGATGATAGGAAATTTATTATAAACGAAGTCTTTCTAAATCTTTTTATTTACATAAACTGTCTCTTATCAGAGTTATGTATAGATAATGAAAAAAAGGAACACATGACCCCTATTTTTTTTTTTTTATTCTGTTGTTCTTTTCTTTAACTGTTCAAAGAGAGCATAAAGAAGTTCCGCTATTTAATAAGATTTTGCCTTAGTTGAGTCACATATTTGGCGCTTACCGCTTTCGTTTTGGCACTCAAAGTCAACTTTACCAAAAAGTTGCATTGACCTACTCTTTTACTAATAGACGTCTGTTAACCGTAATAGTTACCACCGACAGAGATCTAAAAAGACCAAAATACCCATGAATAAGGATAAAAAGATAAAAATAAAAGCATATATCTGCACGACGCGTCTCTTTAGACAAATAATGGATTTTTATTATTAAAAAACATAAGTTTTAAAAAAATGGAAAACAAATTGGAATTAACATCCATCTAGAATTTAGATAGACGGTGGAGATTATTATTTTTTTTAAAGTAGAATTTAAAAAAATAAAATTACAAAGAAATAAAAAAATTAAGGATCTATTGTGTCCATCTTTAAGATGGACGGTAATTTTTTTTTTCACAAAACATAAATTTTTTTAAAAAAAATAAAAATTGGATGGGTGTATATATAGTAAATAACACCTATAACCCTCCGAGATTTGCTATTCTATAAAAAGAAATAACTTTTAAATTTATTGTCAAAGACTTCATTTACTAGGAACGGAGCCCAATAAGGGTTAGGGCCCACCCTCTGAAAATGAAAAAAAATGACAATGAAATACAATTTGGGTTGTTTCAAAAAAAAAAAAAAATACAATTTGGGCCTCATAAAAATGAAAAGAAAAAAGTAACTAAAACCCAATTTGTGAAAATAAAAAAAGATAAGAAATATTATAGTTACTAAAGGGTCAGGAGTATTTTAACCTTAAGCTTACCCTAACCAATTTAACCCACCCCGTGAAAATAAAAAAAAATAACAATGAAATACAATTTGGGCTGTTTAAAAAAAAAAAACAATGAAATACAATTTGGGATGTTTCAAAAAATATATATATATACACACACAATTTGGGCCTCATAAAATTGAAAAGAAAAAAAGAAAAAAGAAAGTAAAACCCAATTTGTGAAAATAAAAAAAGATGAGAAATATTATAGTTACTAAATGCCCAATACTATTTTAACCTTAAGTTTACCCCCTAACCAATGTAACCCACCTGCGAAGATGAAAAAAAATGACAATGAAATACAATGTGTGCTATTTCAAAAAAAAAAAAAAAAAAAACAATTTGGGCCTCATAAAAATGAAAATAAAAAAAATAAGTAAAACCCAATTTGTGAAAATAAAAAAAGATGAGAAATATTATAGTTATTAAAGGTCAAATAGTATTTTAACCTTAAGCTTACGCTAACCAATTTAACCTACCTATCTATTCTCGTCATATCACAAATCACACCCGCTCTATCTCACATAAGACGATACAGTAACAGTACTCAGTAGCTATTTATTTATTTATTTATTTTTTCTTCTCTTCACAACTCACAAATCACCTTCACTTTCTTTGTCCATTTGTGTTCCTAGAACCACCACTCTTTTATCTCTCTTTGTAAGTACTTTTTTATTATTTATTAGTTCTTTTATTTTAATTATTTAATTATTTATATATTCCATTATTTATTTATTTTTTATATACTTCATTTTATTTAGTTATTTATTTATTATTGTTTAATTGTAGTTGTTGTTTATTTATTTATTTTTAGTATTGTGTTGTACATGAATACAATTTTATGACATAGAAATTTTTTTATACTAATTAATTGTTTATTGCTTTTTCTAATTTTATTAGTTATTAACTTAATGTTATTAGTATTTAATTTTGTGAGATTAGTTAGTTGTTTATTTAAATTAATACTAATTAAATATTTCTTCTTATTATGCATATCTTTTATGGATTAGTAGTTTTTTTTTTAGGCTAGTAGTTTTTTATGAACATAATTTTAGGAAATTAAGGATTTTTATGCTAAATAATTTTTTTCCTATTCCATTAGAAGTTTTATAGTTTTGGTATATGATTATTTGTAATGTGATTTTTGCTTTGAATTTTTTAAAATATATTTAATTATTTTTGTAGGTCGTAATGAAAAGAAAAAATATGTTGCATTATTTTAATAAAAAAGATGATGGTCAATCATCAAGTAGGTCAAATATTCTAAGTGATATGCATACTTCAAGTCCAAAGTATCCTTCCAAGACTAAAAGGTCTAAATTTAAGAACGACAATACTCCATCTCACATCGATACTCCTTATTTTGAACGTGATCCCAAAAAGCGTATTCCAATATGGCAATATCCCATTAATAAGCAAAATGAGGTTCGACGAGCTTATATTAATATGGGACCGTGTCAACCTATTTTCGACTATCCATTGTCGGAAAGTGGGAATCAAAATCGTCGGTTTCAACGTTCTTGGTTCACAAAATTTTCATGGCTTGAGTACTCCATAGAAAATGATCGTGCATATTGTTTTCCATGCTATCTTTTTTATAGTAGTACATCACAATATCGCACATTCACTATTGAGGGTTTTAACAATTGGAAGAGAGTTAATTGTAGAGACAATTGTCCATTGAAAAAATATGAAGGAGGTGATGATTGCCGTTCACTACACAATACGGCTACACAGCAATGGACAAACTTGAAAGACCCATCTTTGCATATTGACAGAAGAATAAATAAACAATCTTCATAAGTAGTTATGCAGAATCGATTGCTTCTCAAGACTTCAATAGAAACTGTGAAGTGGTTAGCATTGCAAAGGTGTGCCTTTAGAGGTAATGATGAATCCATCAACTCTACTAACTGCGGAAACTTCATTGAATTGATAAAGTTGCAGACAAGAGTGAATAATGAGATTGCTGGAGTTGTCTTGGATAATATTGCTCAAAATGCAAAGTATACATCATCGATGATTCAACAGGAGTTACTGAAGATTCTTATTGACTGTGTTCGGGATAAAATTTCGGAGGAAATTGGGGATGCCAAATTTTGTATTCTTATTGATGAATCAGTTGATGAATCTAATAAGGAACAAATGACTATTATCTTGAGATATGTTGATGTCGATGGGTTTGTTCGAGAATGGTTATTTGAAATTGTGGGTGTGGATGACACAAATGCCTCAACTTTAAAAAGAGAGATATGTATTGTACTTGATCGATACAACATCTTAACTGAACATTTACGAGGTCAAGGTTATGATGGTGCTATCAACATGCGGGGTCAATGGAATGGATTACAAGCTTTGTTCCTTAAAGATTGTCCATATGCCTACTATATTCATTGTTTTGCTCACCGACTACAGTTACCTTTAGTTGCAATATCTAAAGAACAGCGTGAGGTATGATTTTTTTTCTCTAAGTTAAATTCCGTTGTTAGCTTTGTTGGTGCTTCTGCTAAGCGTCATTCTGAATTGAAATTAATTCGAGAAGATGAAATTATAGATATGATAGCTTCAAGAGAACTTGAGAGTGGTACAGGGGCTAATAATATCCTCAAAAATAATATGTACCAAAATTCATTAAATAAAAAATAGTTAAGATCTCTACTGTCCATCTCACTTGAAATGGACGGTAGAGATTTATTTTAAAAAAATTAAAATAAAAAAATAAACTTCAGATCTCCACCATTCATTCAGAGATGGATGGTGGAGATTTGAATTTTTTTTTTAAAAAAAAAGGGAAAGAGAAGGACGGAGATCCATGGTGGATCCTCATGGATCCACCAACAGGTGACCAAACGAACCCATATGACTGGGCTCAAAAAATGAACCTAGTTGATTGGATATGCGAAACCCAGTGAACAGGGGAGACTCGCCTCCCCTATTGGTAGATCTATGGGGATCCATCATGGATCTCCACCCCTATTTAAAAAAAAATTCAAATCTCCACAGTCTATCTCTAAATGGAAGGTGGAGATTTGAATTTTTTTTTTTTTAAAAAAATAAATCTTGACTGTCCATCTCACTTGAGATGGATGTCTGAAGCTAAGAAAGTCTTTAATTCCATCACCACCAAGCAAACGACATAGACCCCACTTGACCATTTCTTTTACAACTTTCTCCTCCAATCCTACACTTCAATTTCCATCGTCGATAGCTCTATCTCTATCATCCACCACATGATTGAGAAAGCCCCTGCTTTCTCTCATCATCGATCCACTTACCATATCTTGCTCTCCCACTCTGGGAAAAGGATCGGCATAATTTGCGAGTTCATGTCAACCATTTAAGTCATCATAATCCATGGGTCAATGATTTGTGTAAGATATGCTGACCCTCAATCACCATTTAAATCATCATAACCCCTAGCAGATGCGTTCATATTCTTAATTATAATCGTAGATCACATTTATACAACTTTATTCTATACGATCGAAAAATTTATATTTATTTGAAAGTATTAACCTAAAAAGTAGATTGGACAAAAATACTACGAAAAATTATATAAATAAGAAGAAATGATTGATGAATCACTTGTTCTGATCAACAAAGAGAGTTGGTATGCCCGATGGAGAGAACATTACAAAGGTCAAATCAATATCGGACGTCACAAAAGTTCCTTGGCTTTCTTTAGAATTCCTATTTTTCTATTTGAGTATGCCGTCTGTCTAGCCTTAGGGTTGTCAGTCTCTTGATTTTCAATTTTTTTTCCTATCTTCCCAATTCATCTCTCTCTCTCTCTCTCTCTCTCTCTCTCAATTTGATTTGTTTTTTCAAGTGATTTGACATAATAACAAATCTCAATTTAAATTAAAAAAAGTTTTAGAATACGTTGGCTACTTTAATTGTCATGCATTAAACAAAAAAAAGTTTTTCTAAGAAGAATTTAGAGGTTTATTTTGTAATAAAAGTTCACATGGACCTGAATTTCTTCTATTTACTATGTGGTCAATAGTTAAAGATTGACTCGAATATGACCAACATTTGATTTTTAAGGCAAGAAAAACAAAACAAAACAAAATCTGATGGGGCTGGCCAAAAATTGGTAGATGGGAGTGTACCTTTACAAGGGATAAGGGCGAATTCGAGTGCATGGCCACCCCTAAATTCTTAACGGGATAGGTGAGGATTAGTATTTTCTTAAATATTGTTTTTATCCTAATCCTAATTCAACTTTCACTTTCATTCTATCATTTACCTCTTCGAAATCTCAAAATCTCTGCTGTCTAAATGAATTGTCGTCACCTCCCTCCCCTCTCGTTGGTGCCACTCATTCTCTGCCCTTCTTTTCCATCCAATATTTATCCTCGTTGACACCTCTCCAGTTAAATGATAATTTGAGTGCAAGGTTCCTTCCCTGACAAGACTTTCTCCACCCCTCCCCTGCTCCTCGTTTACACTGAGTGGGTTTTGGGTCGAGGAAAATGGAGGGAGTGGTTAACAAGAACGATTTTTTTAAGTGTTTAATTAAAAAAAGAAAAAGAAAAAAAAAGGTGGCTATGCGACATTTCGTTTGTTGAATCAATACGATGAGATATATATATATATATATATATCTATATTTACTGCAAAAAAGGTCACATATATTTAAGAAAAAGTGGTGTATTAGATAGGTCTTATATTATTAGTAAATCTTAATTGTATATTTGATTATTAGGAATTGTTAGGTGAATATTAGGTGAGTGTTTGTTGTATTCTTGACTTTATGTAATGTTAGGTGAATATTAAGTGGGTGTCAGACTTTACGTGTTATATCTTCATGTATATATACCTCACAAGATTAATGAAACACATATATATTTTTCCTTCATTACATTTTCTCTCCATTATATTTTCTGTCATTTTCATTATTTTACATGGTATCAGAGCCATAAAATAATATGGCCGATGCAAATTAAACACCAACAGAGAAATCAATTTCTAAACACCTAAACACCAACATTACTCCAAATATTGATCCATCCAATCCATATTTCATTCATCATTCGGATCAACCCGGTGATATACTCGTTCCAACGAAACTCAATGAAGCCAATTATCTATCATGGAGTAAATCCATGATTCTTGCTCTTGCAGCCAAAAACAAAATTGGTTTCATTGATGGATCTATTGAGCCACCCTCTGAAATAGAGCATCCAACAGAATATGCTCTTTGGAATCAATGTAATAGCAGAGTCTTTGGGACTAATTAGACACATATCGTCCCATCTCTACTTGTAACCAGATGAAGGCGCATATTGAACAAAGTGAAGAAGATCGGATGATGCAATTCCTCATAGGTCTCAATAACACTTACAATGTTGTTCGTAGCAACATCCTTATGATAACTCCACTGCCAAATGTTCGCCAGGCCTATTCTCTAGTCAACTAAGAAGAAATGCAGCGACAAGTGACATCAGAGACAACTGAGAACTTTTCCATCGCTGCGGCAATTCAGAATCATTCAAACAACTTCTAAAACAAATCAAAGAACAAGTACTGTGAATACTGTAACAAAGAAGGGCACATGATTGAAAATTGTTGAATTCTAAAGTTTCACTGCAAACATTGTGATAGAAAAGGCCATACTGAGGATAGATGCAGATACAAGAATGGCTCGTGGAAACCCAATACTACAAGCAATCGACAAGGTCAACCACACCAACATGGATTTCGAAAGAATCATTTTCCTGCTACTAATGCAACAAATTCTTCTCAATCTACACATGAAGTCTATCCACGTGACACTAGCAACACAAGCCAAGTTTCTAACCCGGACAATGTCTTGCACGGATTTTCCACCGAGCAACTTCAACAGCTTTCTCATGCTTTATCAATGATGAGTTCAAACCATGGTGCTGGTAATAAAAACACTTATGCAAATGCGACAGGTCTGTATCCACTTTCTGATGCTTCAATTAATTCTGTATTTACAAAGCCATGGATTTTGGATAGTGGAGCCACCGATCATATCACTTCTAATTCCACACTTCTCACCAAAACACAATCATCATCCATACCTATTGTTAATTTACTAACAGGATCTACAGCCCCAATCACTTCGACTGGCACTGTATCTTTTAATTCTGATATCACTTTAGATGATGTTTTATGTGTTCCTAGTTTTCGCTTAAATCTAATTTCTGTACGCAAACTTACCTCTGCCCTAAATTGTTGTGCCATTTTTTTTCCTACCTTTTGTGTCCTACATGACTTGGCTACGGAGAAGATGATTGGCTTGAGTAAACAACACGGTGGTCTCTATTACATGCCTCCATTGCAAAGGATGTTAATCTGTCATCAAATTTCACACCCTTTCAATCTATGGCATATGCGTCTTGGATATCCATTACCATCTCGTCTTAAATTAGTTTCTTCTTTATTATCTTCAAATAATATTTCTTATGATAATAATTGTGTTGTTTGTCCCATGGCAAAACAAACAAGACTTCCATTTCCATTAAGTTCCATATCAACTTATGCTCCATTTGATTTATTATATTGTTGTAACATCTCTAATTTCAATAAATATGAAAAATATGGTTGAATTAATTGTAACACCCTCTGACCCGACCGGGCTGGATCGACCCAAGAAGCGCTACCGGGTTTTCAAAACTTTCTTAGTTCTGTTTATAAACTGGAAACCATATAATTTATAATTTAAAAATCTTTTCAAGTGAGCGCATAAAAATTTATTTTTAAAAATTTCGGCAGAGTTCCGTTTGTTTTTCGGATTTTCCAAAACCTGTTTTTAAATAAAACTCAAATCACAAACAATTCACAAAAACACTTCAAATCTCAATCCATTCAAATGTGCACTCTGCCGTTTAGTGCGACTTTCAAACAGTTTAGAAAACAATTCAGTAACTACAATCCTTTTGAAAAATGCAAAACAGAAAGCATAAAATAATTAATTACAACACATAATTACAAAACATAATTACAAAATCCTCTGTAAATGCACGCATATCTAAGTATAATATACAGAAATAGTTATATAACAAACTACCCCAAAGATGCTGTAACTCTGAGCTCTTTTCTGCAGCTGGTGCCTCTTCAGTCTTTTCCGTCCTCGGTATCTTTATTACTTACGCGTTAGAAACAAAACTAACGCGCTAAGCAATACTGCTTAGTGGGTGTACACTAAAATAAATGGTAATATAATATAAAACAGTATATGTAAATTCAGAAATTTAAAAGTGTATATAAACAATAAAACTTAAAACCAGTACTTTCAGAAATAGAAATATTTATAACAAACGTTTTACAATTACCAAAACTAAGTAAACAGACAGTATTTCAAAACTTCTTGAAATTCAGTTCCATATCACTTTTTTGTTTTCCATAACATTTTCTAATCATAAGTTCTCAATTTGGCCCATGATACACATAACAGGGTGTACAGGACTGGATTACAGGTTTTACAGTCGGGTTTCCCATCTCATATGAAATGGTATCCCTATATAAACAGTCGGTTTCCCATTTCACGAGGAAATGGTATCCGTGGTAAACAGTCGGTTTCCCATTTCACGAGGAAATGGTATCCGTAATCAAGAATCAGAGACATTATACATCACGGTGCAGTACTGCCATATATTCACCCAATTGACATGTCAATCTCCTATATCCGAATATCCCTATACATATATCAGGGCCGTTCAAAATATCATAACAATTTAGTTCTTTGGTTTCAGAAATCACGAATATCGATTTCAGTCAAAATCCATAAAACAAAAATTATAAACCAGGTTTTGAAATGAATATCCATAAGAGCAAAATATTGTCCAATAATATGAAAAAATATAAACAATTCCATACGAATATATATATAAAATCCAATATAAACAAATCCGTACGAATATATCTAAAATCCATAACAATCAAAACATGTATCAAAACTAAGTTTCAGAAACGTGTGTACACCAACCTGGATACCGTTTTTCTCTCGACTATCGCGGTGCTAGGTTTCTTTTCCTTTCCCTTTTTTTTCTCCTACACTTTCCTTTTCTCCTTCCTTCCTCTTCTCTTCTTCTTCTTCTTCCTCTTCTTCTTCTTCTTTCTTCTTCTTTCTTCTTTCTCTTCTTTCTTTCTTCTTCTTTCTCTTTTCTTTCTCTCTCTCTCTCTCTCTCTCTCTCGGTCTCTCTTGGCTCTTTCTGCTTTTCTGTCTCTCTCTTTCCAATTGGCTTCCTCGACAAGCTTCTTTTTTTTAAAAATTTTTTGGTCGTCGCGACCTGTGGTTGCGCCACCTGGTCGCGGTACTCACTAGAGCGATTCCACCGCCTTCATCGCGAGCACACCTCGCGGTACCATGGTCGCGCTGGTGGTCGCGTTGTTCACTGCCAGAATTTGACATTTTCATCGCGAGCAGTTCATCGCGATCTGTGGTCGCGATGACTGGTCGCGATGCTCACTGCCAAAAATCACCATTTTTCATCGCGAGCAGGTCATCGCGATCTGTGGTCGCGGTGACCAGGTCGCGATACTCACTGCCTCGGTTTTCAATCTTCATGCATCATTTCTGGACCGTTCCATCTGGTCCACCTGGAAACCATAAAATAAACATACATTTAATTACATTTTGCACCCCTCATATTATAAATTGTTATATCCACATATTTAAATTTAATATTTGAAATCCGGGATGTTACATTAATTTTGAGAATATGAATATAATATTTATGATTTGAGGGGTGTAAAATGTAATTAAATGTATGTATATTTTTAGATTTTCAAATGGACCAAATTGAATGGTCGAAAATGATGTATGAAGAAAAGGGTGAAAAACTGAGCAGAGAGTACTGCGACCAGGGATCGCGATGAGCTGCTCACGGTGAAAATGATGATTTTAGACAGTGAGTATCGCGACCAGTCACCGCGACCAGGGATTATGATGAGCTGCTCGCGGTGAAAATGATGAATTTGGGCAGTGAGCAACACGACCAGCGCCGCTATCAGTCACCGCTATGAAAGCGATGAAATCACTCCAGTGAGCAACGCGACCAGGTGGCGCGACCACAGGTCGCGACGACCAAAATTTTATAAAAAAAAAATAAGAGGCGGTGGAAAGCTTCATGAAGAAGCTAATCAGAAAAGAGAAAGAAAGAGTACGGGAGGAGAGAAAAGAGAGAAAGAAAAAGAGAAAGAAAAGAGAGAGAAAGGAAGAGAGAGGAAAAAGAAGAAGAGAATAGGAAAAGAGAAGGAGAAAGGAAAAAGAGAAGGAGAAAGAAAAAAAGGGAGGAAACCCAAAAGGAAAAAGACGTAAAAGGGTATCCAGATTGGTATACACGTATTTCTAAATTTCGTTATATTATTTGATTTGAATTTCTATATTTTGATTAAATGACTTGAAATAAATTGAAAACTTGTTATTGATTTTGAAAATTATTATGGATTTGTGATATCGCATGTTTTCGATTATGTTTACGAATATTGTTTTGTGAATATTATTGTTTTTGAATTGACGAATGTTAATTGAAATAAAAATTTAGTATATGGTATTGTGAACCTGTATTGAAACGGCCCTAGGATATTTGAACATAGAAAACGGATATAAGAGGTTGGTATACCAGCTGGGTTATTTCAGCAATACTGCACCGTTATTAGTGATTGTTGGATCCTCGCGGGACAAACCTGGCATAGACCAGTATAGGCGAATCCCGGAGGTGGACATTACATCGATACTAGTGACCTTTGGACCCTCGCGGGGCAAACCTGGCATAGACCAGTTTAGGCGAATCCCGGAGGTGGACGTCACACTGATGTTACAAATATTAGACCCATATTCCAGTCCAGAAAATTATGTTGAGTATACCAAAGGGCCAGGAATGAAATGAAATTAAATAATTGTCTATAAACGAATTTCGAAAATTAATTTTGTATGATTTAATTTATAAATTGAGTTAAATACTAATTTGTTCTTATATTATATCTTGTTTATATTTTATGTTGAAATTTATTTAATGATTTTGATAAATGAGTTTAGTGTACACCCACTAAGCTATATGCTTAGCGCGTCGGTTTTTATCACGCGTAGGTAATAGGGATACAGAAGGAGAAAAAGACTGAAGAGGTGATAGCTACAGACTGAGGATCAAAGTCACCATACTTATTAGGTAGTTATTTTTGGAATCTTGGTTGTATATCATTTAGTTACGCATGCATATACTGAAGTTTGTAAATTTGTTATAAATATAAGTTTTGTAAATAATTGTTTTATGTTTTAATGTTTTTGTTTCTAAAGGATTGTAAATATTAAACTATAAATTGTTTTATATGAAAATGTTTGGAAAGTCGCACTATACTGCAGGGTGCGCAACTGATTGATAAATGAATTTGAAGTGTTGATGTTTATGTTATTTGATTTTATTTGGAAACAGGATTTATGAAAAATCAGAAAAAACAGAGGGAACTCTGTCGAAATTTTTCAAAACAAGTTATGAATGGGCTCACTAGAAAAGCATTTTTAAAAAATATAATTGATTTGAATTTCAATGGTTTTTAAATCATAAAGTGATTCAAGAAAAGTTTTGAAACCGGTAGCGCTCCCTGGGTCGATCCAGTTGGGTCGGGTCAGGGGGTGTTACAATTGTGATAACTGGGGTCCTCACAAAGTTCATATACACTCAGGGGCAAGATTTTTTCTTACCATTGTAGATGACTTTACAAGATGCACATGGATATTCCTTATGCAACACAAGTCTAAAACTCAAAACATTTTGAAATTTTTCATTGATTTTGCTCACACTCAATTTCATGTTTATGTCAAAGCAGTCAGAGTAGATAATGGTTCTGAATTTTATCTATGCAAAATTTTTTTAGACTACATGGCATTGAATATCAACGTACTTGTATTTACACTCCACAGCAAAATGGAGTCGTTGAAAAAAAACATCGTCATATTCTCACTGTGGCACGAGCACTACTTTTTCAATCTCATTTACCCTTCTAACACCAATCCTCACCTACCCGAGCAAATAGAAACATCTAATACACATGAAGCCATCTCATCACACATGTTGTTCCCTCCATCATTGATCAACCTTCCACAAACAAACCAGACGCCGAAACCTCACTACTATATTCAGACCCATCAAACATTTCTTTTGAAACTACTACCATTCCACCTCCGAGACAGTCAACACGGCCTAAGCGACCTCCGGCATGGCATAGAGACTTCCTAATGTCATTTCAAGCACATCAATCTACTTCTACACCAAGTCCTATACCAGGTACTCGATATTCATTCTCTATACTCACGTTTTTCACCTTCCCATTCTACTTTTCTAGTTAACATCACAGATCACACTGAGCCTAAAAATTATGCTCAAGCTGTCCTTAATCCACATTAGAGACAAGCTATGAATACAGAATTAGAAGCCTTGCAGCTCAATAACACATGGAGCTTAGTCCCTTTGCCCATTGGCCACAAACCAATTGGTTGCAAATAGGTCTACAAAATCAAATACAAATCTAATGGCACCATTGAACGCTACAAGGCTCATCTTATTGCTAAAGGATATAATCAAGTTGTGGGCATTGACTATCAAGAAACATTTTCTCCAACAACAAAGCTTACAATACTTCGTTGTCTTCTTACTGTCGCTGCTGCTCGCCATTGACACATCCACCAATTGGACGTTCAAAATTCTTTCCTTCATAGCGACCTCCATGAAGTTGTCTACATGGAACCTCCACCTGGTCTCCGCCGACAGGGGGAGAACACTGTATGTCGGCTCAATAAGTCTCTTTATGGACTTAAACAAGCATCAAGAAATTGGTTTTCCACATTTTCAGATACTATCAGAAAGGCCGACTATCAACAATCAAAGGTTGATTATTCTCTTTTCACCAAGATTCAAGGTACTTCTTTTACAGTAATTCATATATATATATATATATATATATCGATGACATACTTCTCACAGGAAATGATCTACATTAAATGGAACGTCTCAAAAGATTCCTTCTTAAACGCTTCAGTATCAAAGATCTTGGAAACTTGAAGTACTTTATTGGTATTAAAGTCTCTCACTCCAAAAAAAGGTATTTTTATGTCACAAAGAAAGTATGCGTTGGACATTTTACAAGATTCTGGACTTCTAGGCGCATGTACCAACAATTTTCCAATGGAGCAGAATTTGAAACTTACTCCCACTGATGGAGCATTGCTAAATGATCCAACAAAGTACAGAAAACTAGTTAGCAGATTGATATATCTTACAGTGACGAAACCCGATATAGTTTATTCAGTTCGTACATTGAGCCAGTTTATGCAAGAACCTAGAATGCCTCATTGGGACGCTGCCATTCGAATCCTCAAATACGTCAAAGGTACACCTGGTCAAAGATTACTACTTCCCTCCAAAAACAGTTTAATTTTGAAAGCTTTTTGTGATTCAGATTGGGGAGGTTGTCGCGCTACAAGAAGATCAGTTACAGGCTATTGTATTTTCCTTGGAAGTTCTCTCATATCATGGAAATCTAAGAAGCAAGCCAATGTCTCTAGATCATTAGCTAAGGCTGAATATCAAATAATGGCTAACACATGTTTGAAGTTAACTTGGTTGCGTTACATACTACATGACCTAAAGGTTTCTCAAACAACTCCTGCACCATTATTTTGTGACAATCAGGCAGCTTTACACATTGCTGCGAATCCTGTCTTTTATGAGCGTACTAAGCACATTGAGATAGACAGTCATATAGTACGAGAAAAAGTACAAGCCGGAATAATCAATCCTTCTTTTGTTTCTTCATACTTGCAATTGGCTGATGTATTTACGAAGGCTTTGGGAAAGGATCAGTTTGTGAATTTACGTAACAAGTTGGGACTTTATGATATCCACTCTCCAACTTGAGGGGGAGTATTAGTAAATCTTAATTGTATATTTGACTATTAGGAATTGTTATGTGAATATTAGGTGAGTGTTTGTTGTACTCTTAACTTTATGTAATGTTAGGTGAATATTAGGTAGGTATTAGACTTTATGTGTTATATCTTCATGTATATATACCTCACAAGATTAATGAAACACATATACATTTTTCTTCCATTAAATTTTCTCTCAATTATAATTTCTGTCATTTTCATTATTTTACATATATATCAACTTAAGTTTATGAATTTAATAAGTAAATATGCAAAACAACATAAATCGCATGGAAGTTTGGTCTTTGGATTCTATGCTATTTAGCAGCACTCGTACTATTTGGTCAATGGAAATATAGTATGAATAGTAAGTTGATTAATATATATTATACAGAGATTTATATATAGAGTTCACAAATTTATATTGATATATTCTTATTTGGTAATATGATCACTATAGAGAAATTAAGATAAACTTTCAAATTATTAAATCATGACACTTTGAACAATTAACCAATATTACACACGACATATTATATGGTCAATATGCAATGAAATTAAACTTGTTCATTAATGTTTCACATAAACCATATATTAATGACAAGAAGCTTATTTCGGCCAGCTTAAATAGAAAGAGAGAAATATCCCAAAATATTTAACGATGATTTGCCAAGAGAAGGATCCAGCTTGTTGGGAGTATACTTCTGATAAACACGTTCTTAGTTTCCTACACAAATTAAAATCATTTTTCAGTATCATTTTTTGGCTCACAGACTCAATATTTTAAAACACATGATACATGTATTTTCTTAAAACAACTTTTAGATAACAAATTATAATGATAGTAATAAGAAGAAGAATTGAAACGCCTTTGTTAACATTTTGACAAATTTTCTTTTTTAATTGGAAAAAACAGTCTCAAAAGAAGAAAGAGAGAGTTCTGTTTGAGAAAGCAGTCAATTTTGTTTGTATTAAATAAAAATTAAGATGATCATCACATGTCCCAAATAATATGCAAGTATGTGATCTTATCAATTTTCTTTTTATTTATTTTGCATGATAAATGAATAAAATAAAAACCAAACGAACCTCACAGACTTGGCCGGACTGCAGCTACTGCTGGGCCTGCTCCTGCTCATGCTCCTCTACAATAACTTCTCTCTGAAAAATAATAGTAATGAATAACAAAAATTGAATTAAAAGTCCCACTTCTTAAACCTCATTGATTTTTGAAAAAAATTAAGATTATCACAAAAAAAAATGTTAAAATAACAAGCAATAAGCATGAGATCTTATCACGAAATATCTTTTACATAACAAAATAAATAACAAAAACAACCAAATGAACCTGAGAGGTTTGGAGACGCTGCTGCTCCTCTATAACAAGTTCTCTCTGAAAAGACAATAATCAACATGAACTGAATACAAAGTTCCACATCTTAAACATCACAAAATTTATATATATATATATATATATATATTGTACTAATACTACACTTACCAACTTTAATCCCAACGGTTTCAATAATAAATTCATATTAGTTTTAACTGGGTGTAAATCCCTTTTTAAGGGAGTACAATTATAAGATTAATAACTGTCGGGACCTGTCGAGATTAATCAATGAACGCGCGGTCTGAATATTTACTCCCACAATAAGGGAAAAAAACTACTCACACATGTTGATAAATATATATGGTGGGAATTAAATTCACTATAAGATGGGAGAAATGTGTATTAACCACTTGAACTAATAAGTGGGTGTATATCTTGGTGTAAATTAAAAGGGGGTATAATGACATGTGATTTAATAAAAAAGTTATGATGTGCTGGCATTATTGAATTTTACTTTACACATATGTGAAACTAGATAGATAAGTTTATCAATAACATCTTGAATCATAGATAGAGATGATTTGGTATCGAAAAATCAAACCTACATTTGGTATGTAGTATTTGATGGATTAGATTAGATTGGATTGAAATTTGGTGTGGATTAGATTGAATTAGATGGATTGGATTGGATTAGATCAGATCAGATTGAATTGAATTGGATTGGATATAATAATACTGTTATGTATTTGGTACACTTTTAAATTGGACTATAGAATTTAAAAAATTAGAATAAAATAAATTTTCAATTAATAAAAGTTAAAATTATTTTTAATAAACAAAACCAGTTCCAGTGGTCCATCAAATATCGGATTCACTTGAATCTGGTTTTTATATCCAATCTCATTATATAGTCGGTCATCCAAACGCACAATAGTGTAGCTTTATTTGTTCAAGTGAATTAATGTGTTAAAATCCCTCAACAGGGATGCAATTAAATCACATCAATTTTAAGACGAGTAGGTTTTCTGTACACCTAATAAAATCTAATCAATAAAAATGACCACGAGACAAATTTAATTAAATCTAGAAATATTGATACACCCACACACACATACCTTTTTAGCTTTGATATTGTTGAGAGATGCAGCGAGATGGTCCTGCATCATTTGGATTTGATTAAGGTCATTGATGTTCTGTGGGTTCTTCCATGCACTGACAAAGTATGAGAAGTTGAATAATTAAATATAATCAGAATATAAAACAAATTAAACTATAAATTATATATATATATATATATTAATTGAGTGGTGAAAAATTAGGTGATTAATTAGAAATGAAACAAACCTGAGAATCTTGGTTTTTTGAGCTATTTTTTCTTTCAGTTCCCTCAGCTTATCTTGCTGAAGCTACAAAAACATTACATTTATGTTATGAAATATATATGAACTCAAATAACAATAAATTAAATATACATGAAAGCGTGAACAACAATAAAAGAGACGCAAAATTTTTTCGTGGTTCGGACGTCAATATGATCCACATGTTCACATAGCACATTAGTACTCAATTCCACTGTCAAATGATTGTTTTCAATGCTTACACTCAAAACAGCATTTTTTTTCTTTTCTTTTCTTTTACAGAAACTCTAAGAATACTAGGATTTAAATACTAAAACCATTGAGGGTAAAATTGTCACTCCATAGAAAAAATTACAATTAAAATTTTCTTCTAGGAGTAGCTTGATTACCACGAGCTTTTGTCCGGAGCTCGACCCCCAAGTACGAAGTATAACAATATTGATTCAGATTTCATAATCTAAAAAATATATATTATATTTACAATGTGAATGACCTTGAAAAATATAATTTCTATGAAGTAAAATACAAAAGAGACTTGCATGCCACTTATAAAATTTTAAAGAGAATGACTCTTACCTTGAGAAATTCAGTCCTGCAGTAAATAAAAACACAAATTGTTAGTTTAAACATACAGGGAAATACATTAAAAATACAAATTGACAAAAAAAAAAAATATGTACTTGTCGAGTGAAAAGTTTCTGGGATCGACTTCAGTATTGTTATATATTTTCTTGAGAATCTGAATTTTCCATGAAAAAAATAGATGTAAGAATTGTTAGAAAACAGTAATCAAACTATATGGAAAAATAAACAGAACAACATTTTATCTTAAAAAAAAAAAAAAAAAAACTACCATTTTATCTTTAAGTGGTGTTATTCACATGACATTTAGAAAAAGTATCCACGCTGTCCACATACAACATTCTTTTTCAGCGGTTACTTTCAAAGGAAACCTTATCATCTAACAGCCGTTACAAATGGTTTCTCCAATATGATATTAATATTTTTTAAATAAAAGGAATAACTCGTATATTCGTTCAACACCACCACAAAAACACAAACTGCTTAACAATCAAGCAAACTAGTAGTATCTACTGATTAACACAGGATTGTTTGAAATACAAATTATGTAACTTCAAAATTGGATATGGATTGTTTACCTCCATTGTGTAGTCACGCCTGTGTATAAACACACATACAAAATTAAATAAAGTTAATTCATTAATCAATATACTATATACTATATAAGTATCGAAAAATTAAATTAAAGTTGATTTTGTTTCTAATAGAAAATATATAAGGATGTACGAGATGTCACCTTTTTTCGCGTTCTTCAACGGATATTCTTGATAGTCTTTCCACCACACTCTGTAGTTCTCTGCAATCAATAGATAAAATTGTTTTAATTTAAAGTGACACTAAAACAAATTCTCTCTCTCTCTATATATAAATATAAACTTGTTAATAGTAAAAGCACAAACGATAAATCAATAAATTACACGTGTTCGAATATTCTAATTTATTTTTGTGTGAAACGTGTATCACATGTTTATTATTTTGATCCGACCACTTCGAAACCAGACAATTTTATTATATGAGAATCTAAAATGTAGATCGGACAACATACTACATAAATTATATAAATAAGAATAAATGAATGATGAATTACTTGTTTTGACCAACATAGAGAGAGGGTCTGCCTGCAGGAGAGAACATTACAAGGGTCAAGTCGACATCGCTCGTCACAGAAAGTTCCTCTGCCTTCTTGAGAATGCCTATTTTTCTCTTTGAGTAAGTTATCTGTCTAGCCTTGAGGTTTTTCAGTCTCTTGATTGTCAATTTTTTTCTTCCCATCCTCTCAATTCCTATATATTTGTCTTAATGTGATTTTTTCAAATGATTTGATACAGCAACGAGGTCTCAATTTAAACTCTAAAAAGTTTTAGAAGTATGGTAGCTACTTTAATTATCATGCAGTAAACAACAAAAAGTTTTAATAAGAAGAATCTGGGAGGTCATTTTGTAATAAAAGTTCACATGGAAACTGGATTTTTTTTCTATTTATACTATGGTCAATAGTTAAAAAATAACTTGAAAGTGACCAATATTTTTATTTTATGGCAAGAAATGTATATATGGACAAAAAAACCCACGGGGTCATCCAAAATTGACGTATGGGGGTATCTTTTTGGGGTGAGCTCGAGTTGCATGGCCACTCCTAAAATCTTAACAAGGTCAGTGCAGATTAATATTCCCTGAAATATCGTTTATATCCTAACTTATAATCTAATAACTCTCACTTTCATTTTATCTTTTCTGTCTCCCTTCGAAACCTAAAAGTCACTATAAACAATTTAAGATAAAATTTCAAATTATTAAATCACGATGAATGAGTATTAAATTTAAGACCTGATAATTAATAAAAGGTCATCTTACCATACATGTTTTGTTTAATTACATAAGTGAAATAATTACATTAACTTGTAGTAAAGTGATTAGTGTACCTCCCTTCCACCTTAGTGGTGAGAGGTTCAATTTTTACTATGCACATACCAGCATATGTGGGTAGTTTTCTCTCTTATTGTGGGAGTAAATGTCTCATGTTATGGGAGTAGATATCCATACCACGCGTTTAGTGATTAATCTCGGCAGGTCCCGACAGTTATTAATGTTGTACTTATACCCTTTTTAAAAAAAAGTACTTAACAAAAATTAATCAATTTTTTTTAAAAAATTGATTCCTCTCATGTATAGTAATTAAATCCTTAATTTAAATAACATCAACTAATTGTAATCCGTAATTGAATATTTAAAATTTTGTAAACATTATGTAAGACACAAATTTTATTAAAAATATCATTAACAATTCATTAACACAGAGAAAAATTTTATACACAAGACTCGGTGAGATAATATTTGCTTGCAATTATAATAAACAATTTATAATCGGAACGATCAGGAGACACAAATTATGATACAATATTTGACACACTTTTATACCCTTTGGATTAAAAACATGGGTGATTATCAATTTGGTCCCTAACTTTTGGGGAATTATCAATTTTTTAAATCAGTTTCGTTTATTGGTATCCTTAGACCCTAACATTTTGAAAATATATCAATTTGGTACCTTTAACTAATTTTTTAACGGTCAAACCTCACAAAATTGGTAAAAGACTAATTTGCTCTTAATTCCATTTAAATAAGTTAAAATTAAAATTTTAACCTCAAATTTTAAAAAATATTATTAATAATTAGAAGGGTATGATGGTCATTTTATATTAATTTTTAATTAAAAATTTTAAAACATTTTTAAATACCCCTTACCGTGGAGATTTTACTGAAATTTAAAATGGAGATATTGAACCTCAATGTTTTTTATTTTTTTTAGTTGTTCTTGGTGGAGATGGATCTCCACCAAGAACATCAAGTTTTAAATTTTTTGTTTTATGAAGAGCAAAAAGAAAAAAAAAATTAATTTTATAATTTTCAATTTTTAAAAAAAAATTCTATAAAATCTCCAAATTGATGGATGATGGAGATTTTAATTTATTTTTTTAATTTTTAATTTATTTAAAATTTTAATTATGAGTAGGTTAAAAGATAAAAATACCCCTGAATAGTTAAGTTTGACTAACGGTTGACTCATAGAAGGACCAAATTGATACATTTCTAGAATTTTAGGGCTCAAGAATACCAATAAACGAAACTGATTTAAAAAATTAATAATTTTTCAAAAGTTAAGGACCAAATTGATAATCGCCCTAAAAATATTTTAACGGTTTTGATTAAACCATGTATCTATTATTTAATTTCCAGATTTTTCTTCTCCTTCTTTCCTTATTTTGTTTATCCCTCTCTCCTCTCCTACACAGGTGTGTTCTCTTCCATCTCTTACTATTTTTTTTTTCTCTTTCCTTCATCAGTTTCTCCTCATCTGCATCATATTCCATGTCTTTTATTTTTGTTCCTCTTGCTTATCTTTAATCATAAATTTTTCACTTTAATTTTTTTCTCTAACTTCAATTTTTATCTTTTAGCATAAAGAAGATGGAGAATGACAAAATGATAAAAAAATAATAATAAAGAAAATAACAGACATTGGAAGAAAAATGATATATAGGAGAAGAAAACTGAAAAGATGAATTGGAGTGAAATAACAGACACTGGAAGAGAACAAGGAGAGATGAGAGTAAATATGTAGGGGAGGAGAGAGATAGGAGAGAGGAATAAAATATAAAGAAATAAAAAAATACGGAAAGAAGGCCAAGAAAATCTAGAAATTAAATAAGGGACGCATGGTTTAATCAAAACCATTAAAATATTTTTAATTCAAATACTGTGTTAAATATTATGTCAAAACTTGTGTCCTCCGATCCTTCCCGATTTGTAATAATAATTAAATAAAAATAAAAGAATAAATAACACTCAACCTATTTAAGGTTTGATAAATTACATTCGGAATAAAAGTTTGCATAAATTGACACTGATCTCTCCTCTCGTTAAGTTTGACCGTTAAAAATAAGTGTTGACCGTCTAAAAATAGTGAAAAGGATAAAATATCCCTAGTTAAAAATAAAAAAAATTATAAAAAAAATAAAATAAAAAATTATCTTTAGATCTCCACTATCAATTTGTCATCTTTTCAGATGGACGATAGAGATTAATTCATAAAAAAAATATTTTAAAATAAAATAAATATGAAAAAAAATAATGAATCTTAACTCTTCATCTAAAAAGATGGACGCTAGAAATCTTTTTCAAAAAATAAATTTTTCTTATAAAAATCCCCATTTAATACCTAAAAATAAATAAATAATTGAAAAACAAAAAAAATTGAATCTGCATCGTCCATCTAAACTAGATGAACGGTAGAGATCCGATCTGAAAGGAGTTTTAAAAAAGATTTTGATTATCGTATAACATGCGGAATTGGGTTTCAAAAAATTTTATTATATTGGAAACCTTTTTCAATCAGGAACGAGTTCCTGTATATACGCAGAAAAAAACTTTATGAACTACATACATTTTTCTTGATTTTTCTTTTTCCTGATTCCTCGATTTATCACTAGATCTTTCGAGCTATGACCCGCGGTCTGACAACGTGTGTGTGAGCACGTCACGGCAAGAGATGGAGGTCACGTGAAAAGAACACCGGCTGAATCCTGCAAAAGAGGAGAGAGTCAGAAATTTTTTTTTTCTTTTCTCTCTCTATGGTGGTCGAATTCTCTTTCTTTTTCACTTGTGTGCTAGCTTAGGTTTTTCCTAATTATATAACACTTATATAATAGTCTTTTAGGGTTTTAATTTGACCAAGTTAAAATAGGATTCTAAATCCTATTTATTTTTAGTCTCCCTAAAGACTTGAACCTGTGACCTTTTGGACTATTAAAAAATCTAATTCTTTTAATTCTTTTGTCCTAGTCATTATTTAATCACATGACCTTATATTTAATAAATAGAATTAATAATTAATAATTAATAATTTCTATTATTTTATTAAATATTTAATTAATTAAATAATCACATTATTTAATTATTCTCTTTTATTTAAATCGCATTACTTTCGTAACACTATTAATTGGACCATCCAATTAATCTACCAACAACCATAAGGGCTAGCAAGGGGACCTAATGGACCCACAGTTTTGAGCTCCAATAATACTTAGTAATATTAATTAAAACTCTTTAATTAATATTTCATGATTATTAACTGCGGAGTTATTCCACTAAAATCTCGAGGCTGCACTCTCAGAACTGTAGACGTGTTTATACAATCTGAAGTTTCAGTGTCCATTGATATAACTAATTGCATATAGTGTGATCCTCCACAAATAGTTCATAACTAGAGCTGGGTCATAAAGTCCGTTATACCCCTCTAGAAATATCTTTTCATTTAAGTACCATTGATTCTCTAATGAACAATTAAATCCTATCTTCCTCACGGAAGAAGGAAAGCGCTCATAATCGTTCAAGCCCTGAATCAACCCTTAAGGGAACTACTCATCTACTTCAATCAAGATGGAGTGGATTCCACTATTGTGTTCAAACCTTCCCAGCCACAAGCCAAACCGCAACTCCAAGATACGAAGGTATTGGTCGAGATTCTCATCAACCTTACTCATGGTAAATCAAAAGCCACGATCTAACTTGAAGGAGTCGATAAAACACTCAAGATTAAGATCACCTATAAATAGCCATCGTTTATTGATTATATATGAATCTCATCTACTAACGGATCTTGGTGAGAGATTCATATAAATCGTGGCCCAGTCCTATATGATCTCATCATATGAGGTGCCTCTATTCTCACGTCAACTACATGAGCAGTTTAGGATAAGACCATCGTACTTTATAGAATGAACCGCGGTAGTAGATCAATCACAAACAAACTACCCAATTTTGTTCGCTCTCCACATACTCTTTAGATTGCACTTCTCAAAATGAATCATTTATGTATATGACCATCATATACTCATTATGAGATTACATCTTGCAATCTAAGATGTTCTTGCACAATATGAATGTATTACTGAATATAAAACATTTTATGAACTTGAATAATAATCTGAATAATTCTTATTAGTGTCTTTAACCATTTACAATTACAAGCTTTAGGGCATAAATCTCAACACGATCTGGATCTCCATACCATTAATCTTAGCTGCCATAGATGGATCTTCAAAATCCATCTATGGCATATCCATTTTTCATTTTCATAACCCAAACTTGATATTTCCACACACACCTACATTAACCCTGTAAATTCTAACAGAAATCATGCAGAAAGCATATGTGTGAATGTCACGTTTTTGTATTTTTCATAATCTGAGAGTTTTTCTTACAAAATATATATACACAACGTTGCAAGCTATAACAAACTTCTTGAAAATTAGGAATTTCATAATTGATTTTCCTGAGCTGGACGATAACATGGCAGAGGTTGTTAGGAGCCTGAACACATCAGCAAGTTAACAACTGAACTTACTCTGCGGAACCTCTGTGTGAACACGATCATCTTTGATTGAGCAAGCTAAAGTGTGTACCTCAAGCATCAAGTCTGATGCATTAAAGTCTTTCCATGTAGGTTGCACATTAAGGCTGCATATTGATGCTTGAGGCTTAAGATGTGCATCTTGTTTGTGCTTACAATCAAGCTTGGAATCTCCTTCAGATATATGTTTAACATCCTCCCTCAAACTTAGCTTGGATTTATCCAAGACATGTTTGTCTCTAAGCCACTCAAATCTGGAAATTGACAAGGGCTTGGTAAATATATTTGCAAGTTGATTGGCTGATGGAACATAGCGAACGTCAAGGACATTTGAAGTAATTTTGTTACGAAGAAAGTGGAGATCCAATTCAATATGTTATGTCCTTGAATGGAACACATAATTGTGAGAAAGAAAAGCTACTTCTGTGTTGTCACATTATATGATAGGCACGCTTTAGAGCTGCAGCTTCAATTCTGAAAAGAGAGACTGAAACTATATTACTTCAATTACAGCTTGTGCAAGGGCTCTATATTCTACCTCTGTACTTGATCTAGCGACAACTTTTTGTTTTCTAGCTCTCCAAGTGATCAAGTTGCTACCCAAGAAAACATAAACACCTAAAGTGGATTTTCTGTCATCCAAACCACTCCCCTAGTTAGCATCTGTGTAGATAGTCAACTGGAGATGCTGAGAAGGTGTGAAGAAAAGACCAAACTGAGGTGTGCCTTAATATATCTCAAGATCCTCTTGCAAGCAAGCCAATGAATGGTTATAGGAGCTAAGAGATATTGGCTCAATTTGTTGACAGCAAATGCATTATCTGGTTTGGAAATGGTAAGGTATTGCAGCCCACCAATGACACTACGATAGAGAGAAGGATTTGAAAATACTTCACCAGATGACAATGTTAATTTGGAACCAAAGACCATTGGTGTGGGGCAACTCTTGGACTGCAGCATATTAGTTCTTTACAACAAATCAATTGCATATTTGGCTTGGGAAAGGTGAAGACCCTTTGAAGTCCTATGAATCTCAAAGTCAAGAAAGTAATTCAAGGCTCCTAAAGTCTTTAAAGGAAAAATAGCATGAAGATGTTTGATGACAGTGGCAATAAGAGCAGTGCTAGAACCTGTAACCGAGATATCATCTACAGAGACAAGCACGAGAATGAGATCTTTTTTATGATGAAAAATAAAGAGACTCTAGAGTTCACAAATCCCCACTTAACCAAGGCATATTTGAGCTTGCCATACCAAGCTCTAGGAGTTTACTTCAAACCATATAAGGACTTATGCAATTTGTAGACCAAGTAAGATTTTTGAGGTTGAATAAACCCCTCTGGTTGAGCCATATACACAATTTATTGGAGAGTGCGAATCAAGAAGGCATTGTTAATGTCAAGTTGCTCAATGGGCCAAATTAATAATATGGCTGAATTGTTTAATTTCATATATCACATGGTTATTTATACAAGTTACACACAACCATTGAAGGAAAGTCAACTTTACAATAACTCCTAGCTAAAATAGGAAAACAATTATAATAGGAATACAATATAATATATTCTATATATACGCTAAATCTCCCCCTCAAATTGGGGCATAGATATCGCACATGCCCAACTTGGATAGTGATGTATAGAATGGACCACTGGTAACAGCATGAGTCATCATGTCAGCCAACTGATCCACACTTTTAATATATGAGACCTCAATCACACCAGAATCCAAGTTGTCTTTAATGAAGTTCCTGTCAAGTTCAACATGCTTGGTTTGATCGTGCTGCACTGGATTATTAACAATCTCAATAGCTGTCATATTATCACAAAAGAGCATCATAGGATTTTTAGGACCATATTCGAGCTCTCCTAAGAGGATTTTAAGCCAAGTAAGCTCCGTAGTCGCATAATGAAGAGACCGGTAATCAACTTCCGCACTAGATAACGAGACCACATTCTGTTTCTTACTCCTCCATGTCACCAAATTACCCCCAACGAATGACACATACCCTGAAGTAGACTTTTTATCCAATCTGGATCCAGTAAAGTCAGAATTGGTGTATCCCATAATATCTAGGTGCTTATGCCTGGAGAACATGATAACTTTACCTGGAGAGGACTTCAAATAAGTCAAGATACGATTCACTGCACCCATGTGTCGGTCACTCGAATTATGCATGAACTGACTCACAACACTAACTGCATATGATATATCAGGTCTAGTGTGAGCTAGATAGATTAACTTCCCTACTAGTCTCTGATTTCTCTCCTTGTTTGTTGGTACTTGATCAAGATAGATAGTAAGACCATAGTTCACCTCAATAAGAGTATCAATAGGTTCGCAGGCAGAGTTACTAGTTTCAGCCAAGAGATCTAATGTAGACTTTCGTTGAGAGAGGAAAATTCCTTGCTTGGATCGAGACACTTCAATCCCTAAGAAGCATTTTAGAACTCCCAAATCTTTCATTTCAAATTCCTTGGACAAATAACTCTAAAGATTCTCTATCTCTTCTAGGTTACTACATGTAACAATCATGTCATCAACATAGATAATAAGTAAGGTAATATCATCACCATCCCTTTTATAGAACAGGGTGTGATTCGCCAAAGCTTGCTTAAAACCATACTTCTTCATTGAGTAGCTAAACCTGCTAAACCATGCCCTCGGGGATTGTTTAATTCATACAATGCCTTATTCAGTTTGAACTGTAACATCCCTAATTTCGAATAATTAATTTTAAATATGTGGATATAAAAATTTATTATTTAAGGGGTGAAAAACGTAATTAAATGTATGTATATTTCTATGGTTTCCAGGTGGACCAGATGGAGCAGTCCAGAAATGATGCATAAAGAGAAGGGTGAAAACTGGGCAGTGAGTACCGCGACCCCTCACCGCGACCAGAGATCGCGATGAGTCGCTCGCGGTGAAAATGGTGATTTTTGGCAGTGAGCACCGCGACTAGTCACCGCGACCAGGGATCGCGCTGACTAGCTCGCGTTGAAAATGTAAATTTTGGGCAGTGAACATAGCGACCACCAGCGCGACCAGATACTACGATAGGTGATCGCGATGAAAGCGGTGAAATTCTTCCAGTGAGCAACGCGACCAGGTGGCGCGACCACAGGTCGCGATGACCAAAATTATATATAAAAAAAAACTAAGCTTCGGGAGGAATCAACCTGAGAAAAACAGAAAAGAAAAGAGAGACCGAGAAAAGAAAAGAAAAAGAAAGAAAAGAGAGAGAGAAAGAAAAAGAGAAGAAGAAGAAAAAGAGAAGAGGAAGACGAAAAGAGAAAGGAAAAAGGGAAAGAGAAGAAGAAAGGAAAAAGGGAAAAGAGAAAAGAAAAAGAGAAAACCCAGAAGGAAAAAGGTATAGAAACGGTATCCAGGTTGGTGTACACACACACTTTTGAAATCTTTATGTATTTTGGTTTGAATTTGAGATTTTGAATAATTTAGTAAATATATATTTATATTGTTTTTCTATTTGAATAATTTCGATTTAATCGTATATTAAGTATTACGTTTTAATCGTATTTTGATTTTGTTGAATATGTTGAAATAAATTATTTCAGAATATTGAATGAACAAATCGTTGAATTTCCATGAAATTATATATATATGTTTTTTTTTAAAACATTATATATATATATATATATATATATATGTTTTACTAATATCGGTTGAATTTAAATAATATTGGTTGAATCTTGATATTCGTTGAGTTTAAATTCGATTTGTGAATTACATTTGTTATGTGAAAGTGTTATATTGAAATGGCCCTAGGATACTTGGACATAGAAATGGATATAGGAGGTTGGTATACCAGCTGGGTTCATTTAGTAGTACTGCAGCGATATTGATATTGATGTGATATTATGTACCTCCCCATGGATTCGTTCAGGGGTAAGGAGACGTACCTTCTCAAGGATTCGTCCTGGGGTAGGGAGACACGTACCTTCCTAAGGATTTGTCCTGGGATAGGGAGATATGTACCTCTCTAGGTTCCGAACATTCGGTTCTAGAGTAGGGAGATACGTACCACCCTCAAGATTCGTCCTAGGGTTGGGAGTTATATTCGACAGACAGCTACTGAGGTCGAACAACCCATATTCCAGTCTTGGATTATGTTGATTATACCAAAGGGCCAGAACTGAAAATGATTTGAAAAGAAATGATTATAAAAGAATTTATAATTCGGTTCTGTATGGATTATTAATTGAATTTAGTTATTTCTATTGAATTGATTTTATATGATTTATTTCCGTGTTTGATTTGAATAATAACATGTTTATATATGATAATATTGTGATATTTTTATTATGGAAAGTTATTTGTGATTTTGATAATTGAGTTTAGTGTACACCCACTAAGCTATATGCTTAGCGCGTCGGTTTTTATCGCGCGTAGGTAACAGAGATACCGAGGAAGGAAAAGACTGAAGAAGAGTAAGCTGCAGACAGGGGAGCAGTCACATTTCAGGGGTAGATATATATATTGTTGTCTATTATGGTTAAATATGTATGCATATACAGATATTTGTAATTATGTTATATATTTATGGTTTGTAAATAATTGTTTTATGTTTTTTGTTTTTCATTTTCAAAGGATTGTAAATAATGACTTATGAGCTGTTTTATTTGAATATGTTTGGAAATCGCACTAAACGGCAGAGTGCACATTTGATTGAAAAGAGATTTGAGGTGTGGTTTTTATTTGATTTGAGATTTTATTTGAAACAGGTTTTGGAAATCAGAAAAACAGAGGAAACTCTGCCGAAATTTTTAAAACTGATATTCGATGGGCTAACTAGAAAAATATTTTTAAAATACAATTTATTTGATTTTCAATTGTTTGCAAATTATAAAGTGAATTAAGAAAAGTTTTGAAAATCCGGTAGCGCTCCCTGGGTCGATCCAGACAGGTCGGGTCAGGGGGTGTTATATGAATACTTTACCTCCTCCTGGTGTGAACCCCGGAGGGGGATCCAATACACCTCTTCTATCAGATTACCATGAAAAAAGGCATTTTTCACATTAAATTGTCGTAATGGCCAATCCAGATTAACTGCAAGAGATAGTATGACCCTGACTATGTTCATCTTGGTTACAGGAGCAAAGGTCTCTTGATAATCAATCCCATAAGTCTGAATGTAACCTTTAGTAACCAGTCTAGACTTGTACCTATCAACTGTTCCATCTGATTTATACTTCACTGTAAATACCCACTTACACCCCATTGTCTTTTTTTTTTTGAGGTAACTCAACCATCTCCCAAGTAGAGTTTTTCTATAGAGCCTTCATTTCCTCTACTATAGTAGACTTCCACTTTGGATCTCCAAGAGCTTCTTGAAAATGACTAGGAATAGACACATAAGATAGCTGAAGAGCAAAAGCTAGGTGAGACTTAGACAGATGGTGGTAAGAGACAAAATAAGAAATAGGGTAAACGACATTAGAAGATGATTTGGAGAAACCAAACCTATCAGGCTCTTTACGATTACAAATGGGATATCGCCTACCTTAATCACCCACTTGTGGATTCAAGTCCGGAATTTCTAAAGCTACAGGTTTAGGGTTCACATTAATATCTGAAACTGGAGTTATAGGGAAAGAAACATGTACCTTAGAGTCAATCTCGGAAGAGTCATTCGATGGCATGATAGTATCATCAAGAGGAGTGTTGCAGTCTAGAGGAGGCACAACAATAGCATCCTTATTCCATCTTGTATAACCTTTTTGGAAAAATCGGCCTGGTCTTTCACCAACACCTATAGGACCAAGAATTAAGTCCTCTAGTCTCTCACCAACGTCCATAGGATCAAGAGTTGAGTCCTCTTCCTTACTAGAAATCCACAACTGTTTTTCTTGTGACCATAATTGTTCATCTTTCTTAATACTAATCTCTCCCTGAAGAGGAACCATAGATATATCCCGAGAAAAATAGGATACCCATTCACAGAACTGAACATCCATGAATACATAGTATTTTTCCGTAGGAGAGTGAAAATATTTATAGCCCTTTTGGGAATTAGAGTAACTAAGGAAGACACATCTAAGAGCACGAGGATCTAGCTTATCCCTATAAAGTGAGTGCACGTGTACATAACACATACAACTAAAAACCTTTGGACAAAGATTAATAGTAGAAAGAATAGAGTGAAATCGTGATAACATTCTCAAACGTGGTTGATAGTCAATTACACGGGCAGGTATTCGATTTATGAGAAAGACAGTGGTCATGACAGCATCAGCCCAGAAACGTTTAGGAACATGCATAGTAAAACATAAGGCTCGAGCCGCTTTAAGAAGATGACGTTTCTTACGCTCTGCTATGCTATTCTGTTGTGGTGTATAGGCGCACGTTATCTGGTGGAGGATGCCATATTGTTTGAAAAAAAAATCAGAAAGAGACTTATTCACAAATTCACGACTGTTGTCAGAATAAAAGACCTTAACCTGAGCATAAAATTGTGTGATAATCATTTAAAATTGAGGAATAACATGTATAACATCACTCTTAGACTTTAGCAAATAAACGCAGGTCAGCCTAGTACAATTATCAATAAAAGACACAAAGTATTTATGACCCGCAATAGAAGAAGTAGAAAAAAGGACCCCAAACATCAGTATAAACACATTAAAAAGAAATTGTACTTTTATTGAAACTCACTTTAAAAGGAACACGATGGATGTCCTAAATATGCAAAAGATTAATGTCCTAAACAACAATGCCGTAAAAGAATTTTCTCCCTATCAGACGTCTTTCTCTCTATTTGGAGACCATGGCTAGACTTAGATTTCTACGTTCTAACCTACTCCAAGTAGTAAAGACATCCTCTCTCCTTACCAGTTCCAATCATCATCTTCATGAGATTGTCCTAAAACACACAATGAGTAGAGTAAAAAGTTATGGAACAATTGAGATGTTTGGTAATCTGGCTATTGGAAAGAAGGTTATTAGAGAGACTAGGTGCAAGTAAAACAGAAGACGTAGAGAATGTGGGAGAGAATGATACATTCCCGGCCCACGTAACTGGCATGTGAGTCTCATTAGCAACCTGAACAGACTTAACATGTGGAGATATTAGAGCATTAATCAAAGAGGAATTGCTAGTCACATGATAAGTAGCCCCTAAATTAATTACCTAAGTATTATTAGTAGAAGAAATAAAGGCCAAACCAGAATTACCTCCTTGAGAAGATGCCCGTGAAACATGTGAAGCAGAAGATGAAGAAGTGTCAGCAAGAGCTACTTAAAGAGATTTGCGGTTTTCCTCTCATCTTGCTTAAGCTTAAACCACTTTGGATAGCTATGTTTCTTCCAGCAAATATCAACTGTATGTCTGGTACTATTGCAATGAGTGAAAGGTGAGTATGTGAATCAGTAGAACAAAGAGAAGGGGCAACTGGAGGGGCTGGCCAAAAATTGTTCCTTTATACAGCTAAGGCTGAAGCCTTAGAACGATCTTCAGTACCTATGGTGACTTGTCTCTGTACTTCACGACGGACTAATGAATAGGTTTCTTCCATATTTGGTAAAGGAAAAGTGGCCAGAACACGACTACTGACTTGATCCAAACTGTGATCAAGACCTGCAAGAAACATATATACCCGACCCTCAACTATACGCTTCCTCTGTTTCTCAACATCGACTGCACATTCCATATCGTTAGGCCTTCGATAATCTAATTCCATGAAAGTAGAGTTCAGCTCATTATAATATTCTATGAGAGGCCGACCATCCTAACGCAATTGAAAAGTCTTCTTCATCCGTTCGTAGACCTGAGAAGTATCAGAGGCATCAAGGTAGCTCCTCTTAACTGTATCCCAAACTTCCTTAGCCGTTCCACATTGCACAAAGTGTGACATCAGTTTCGGAGTCATGGAATTGATTAGCCAGGATTTAACTAGGGCATCTTCCGCTTCCCATTCATTATAGGCAGTTATCCTCTGAAGGTGCAGCCTTCTGCCTTGTAATATAGCCTTCATTTTTCTGACAACAATATGTATCTCCAAAATCTTAAACTAAATACGATAATTGGTACAATCTAATTTAATATGAATTTGGGAAGAAATCTCATAAATGATGACAGTGGATGACATTTTGTTATTAAGAACCACAGAAGCATTAGTATCTGATACATATTAAATCTTGTCAGACATAATCAATGGTTAGGGTTTGTGGTAGAAGAAGAGTGGTGGCTGCTAGTTTTCTTTTCTTTCTTTTTTTTTTTTCCTTTTTTTGGGGTGTAGATGTGGCGGCTGCTAAAGGAGAGGGCTAGCGACAGTTGCTAGAATTTAGTATGGCTGCTGTTGGAATAAGAAATACCGACAACGGCTACTGCTGGAACAAGAAATACCGGCAAAGGCTGTTAGGGTTTAGTGCGGCTACTGTTGGAACAAGTAAGGTCGGCAGTGCTGCTAGGGTTTAGGGCTGCTGCTGCTGGAACAAGAGAGGTCGACAGTGACTGCTAGGATTTAGTGTGGCTACTGTTAGAACAAGAGAGGCCGACAACGGTTGCTAGGGTTTCAAAATAAGAAAAGGCAGTAAAAAAAAATAATTTTGCTGTGATACCAAATTAATGATATGGCTGAATTGTTTAATTTCATATATCACATAGTTATTTATATAAGCCACACAAAACCATTAAAAGAAAGTCAAATATACAATAACTCCTAACTAAAATAGAAAAAAAAAATTATAATAGGAATAAAATATAATATATTTTATATATACGCTAGCTGGCCAAATGAATGAGACAGACTCAACACCACACGAGTGGTAGCTGACTTCACCACGGGGTTGTAAGTTTTAAAGTAATCAAGGCCAACATTTTAATGAAACCCTTTAACCACAAGTCTAGCCATATATCTTTGAACACTTCTATTTGCATTATACTTCACCCAAAACACCCACTTATTGCCCACAATGTGAAGGGAGTTTTAGAAAATGTTTGATTATCGTATAACATGCGGAATTAAGTTTCAAAAGTTTTCTTTTAATTGAAAAAATATTTTTCAATCAGGAACGAGTTCCTATATATACGCAGAAAAAGATTCTCTTATTTAACAAATAGAATTAATAATTAATCATTTCTATTATTTTATTAAATATTTAATTAATTAAATAATCACATTATTTAATTATTTTTTTTATTAAAATCGTATTACTTTCATAATACTATTAATTAGACCATCTAATTAATCTATCGTGACCTTCGTTACCAATAACCGTAAGGGCTAACAAGAGGACCTCATAGACCCACAGTTTTGAGCTCAAATAATACTTAGTTAATTAAAACTTTTTAATTAATATTTCACAATTATTAATCTCGGAGTTATTCCACCAAAAACCCGAGGCTGCACTCTCAGAACTGTAGACTTGTTTATACAATCTGAAGTCTCAGCGTCCATTGATATAACTATTTACATATAGTGTGATCCTCCACTAGTAGTTCATAACTACAATTGGATCATAAAGTTCGTTATACCCTTTTAGAAATATCTTTTCCTTTAAGTACAATTGATTATCTAGTGAACAATTAGATCTTGTCTTCCTCATGGAAGAAGGAGAGCGCTCATAATCGTTCAAGATCCGAATCAACCCTTAAGGGAACTACTCATCTACTTCAATCAAGAAAGAGTGGATTCCACTATTGTGTTCAAATCTTCCCAGTCACAAACCAAATCGCAACTCTAAGATATGAAGTTACTGGTTGAGATTCACATCGACCTCACTCATGGTAAGTCAAAAGCCACGATCCAACCTGAAGGAGTCGATAAGATACTCAGGATTAAGATCACCTATAAATAGCCATCGATTATCGATATATATATATATATATATATATATATATATATATATATGAATCTCATCTACTAACGGATCTTGGTAAGAGATTCATATAAATCGTGGCCTAGTCCTATATGATGTCATCATATAAGATATTTCCATTCTCATGTCAACTACATGAACGATCTAGGATAAGACCACCGTACTTTACAGAATGGATTATAGCAGTAGATCAATCACAAACAAAGTACCCAACTTTGTTCACTCTCTACGAACTCTTTAGATTACATGTCTCAAAATAAATCCTCTCTGTATATGATCATCATATACTCATTCTGAGATTACATTTTGCAATCTTGGATGTTCTTGCACAATATGAATGTATTACTAAATATAAAACATTTATAAACTAGAATGATAATCTGAGTAGGTCTTACTAAGTCTTTAACCGTTTACAATTAAAAGCTTTAGGGTATAAATCCCAACAATCTCCCACTTGCATTAAAGCAGATGGGACATGTCTCGTAATCATAGACCCTCTAGGTGACCTTCAAACACTTTAGCCGTTAAGGTCTTCGTAAATAGATCACCTAAGTTATATTACGATGCAATCTTCGTCACGACCACATCTCTCCACTGTACTATCTCTCTAATGAGATGATATTTCCTCTCTATATGCTTCCCTTTTTTATGGCTTCTTGGTTCTTTGGCATTAGCCACAGCTCCACTATTATCACAATAAAGTGTCATGGGCCTATCCATATTTGGAACAACTTCCAGATCATTTAAGAACTTCCGGTGCCAAACAACCTCTTTAGCTGCTTCACAAGCTACTATATACTCGACTTCCATAGTGGAATCAGCAATGCAAGATTGCTTGATACTCTTCTATACTATGGTTCCACCACCAAAGGTGAATACTGACCTAGACGTGGATTTTCTAGAATTCTTGTCTGACTGAAAGTCAGAATCTGTATATCCCAATTAAATCAAATCCAGATGAGAATATACAAGCATATAATTTCTCGTTCTCCGATGATACTTGAGAATATGCTTAATGGCAACCCAATGATCCAATCTTGGGTTGGACTGATATCTATTGGCTACTCCCACTGCAAAGTAGATGTCGGGTCTCGTACATAACATAGCATACATGAGACTACCTACTACGGTCGCATAGGGAATCCGTCTCATATCCTCAATTTCTTGAAGTGTCTTAGGACATTGTTCCTTAGACAAGTGAACTCCATGCCTTGAAGTAAACTACCTTTCTTGGAGTTCTACATCGAGAATCGCACAAGTATGTCGATATACGATGCCTGAGACAGTGCTAACTGTTTGTTCTTGCGATCCCTTATTAATTGGATCCCTAGAACATAACTTGCCTCTCCCAAATCTTTCATTTGAAATTGGTTATCAAGCCAACCCTTTACCTCTGACAATGTTCCTACGTTATCCCCAATGAGTAGAATATGATCTACGTAAAGGACTAGGAAAACTACTTTCTTATCAATAATACGCTTGTATACACAAGGCTCATCAACGTTCTGCTCAAAGCCATAGGTCTTGATCACAGTATCAAACCTAATGTTCCAAGATCTAAATGCCTGCTTAAGTCCATAAATGGACATTTGCAGTTTGCAAACCTTTTTGCTCTTGATCTTGGGATACAAATCCCTCTAGTTGTATCATATAGATGCTCTCGTCTAGACTGCCATTCAAGAATGCAGTCTTGATGTTCATTTGCCATATTTTGTAATTGATTCAGACAGTTATGGATAAGAGTATCCTAATAGACTTAAACATAGCTACTGGCGAGAAGGTTTCATCATAATCGATGCCTTCCTTCTAGGTGTAACCCTTGACCACTAGCCTTGCCTTGAAAGTCTCTACCTTTCCGTCTACTCCTCTCTTACGCTTGTAGATCCACTTACAGCCTATGAGTTTTATCCCATCTGGTAAGTCTACATGTTTCCAGACTGAGTTGGAGTACATGGACTCCATCTCGAGATTCATGGCTTTAAGTCATTCCTCTTTGTCAGAATCTTCCATTGCATGTCTGAATATCAATGGATCAACCACACTATCATCAGAAACGACACCCTATGCCTCTCCAATGCCTAAGTAGTGATCAGGTTGTCGAACAACCTTCCCACAACGCCTAGGCGGTAGTGTATCCTGACTAGAAATCATCTGACTGTCAGATGTTTATAGAATAATAACATCGTCAACAACTCTTGTTGACTGAGCACTGGTCGTACCAGGTTCTAGCTCCTTTAACACAATCTTACTACGAGGTTTATGGACCCAAAATACATTCTGAAAACCTATCCGTTAGGAAGTCAACCTTGATATTGACTATTGTGGACACCTTCCGTAGGTTGGATGAAAGCAAAGTCGTCACAAGGTGCCACTCTAGTCTCACGATGTTGAACTAACAATAGAGACTGCGGGATATAATGTCATAAATCCCTCTCCCACTCACTATTTGTAGTTTAGGATTTTGTTTAAACTAAGAGTTTTTAAAACTTTATATTTCTAGTTTTTATTTAGATTCTACGACTAATATAAAATCTAAGTTTACTAGTTATAATAAATTATTCAATTTTAACACTTAAAAAATAATTTATTATTCAATTTTTAATTTACATAAACTATTTAAATAAAATAGAAATTATATGTGAAATTACCGAGTTTGAACTATTAAAACTAAATCACATTATTTGGTCCAATTATGTCTTTGGTATTTAATCAAATTAAAACCTAATATTTAAGATGACCTAAATAATCTAATTAAACACTTTAATATATGATGAACACTTAAATTTGTATAATAATAAAGGTTAAAACCATTATTTTATACTATTAGTGTCATCAAATTACCTAACTTATTTATAATTACACTTAATTGTTAAACTTTCTATTTTGATGCAGGTTCAGTGTAATGGGCATAACTTTGCACTCAAATATCCAATCACTACGTTCTTGATAGTGTTGGAAAGATAACTCATAGCCCTATAAGTTTGGTTTGTAAACTCTTATCAGATTTGGACTCCTTTGAAGACAAATATTGGATTATCTTGGGCTGGTTTGCATGGTCGCATCAATTGGGCAGTCTTCACTAATTGGGCCATAACTTTCTTCCAAAAATTCCAAATATTATGAGTCTTATCATTCTAGAAAGATAAGAGAATTATCTACAACTTTGAGGTTTATCACGAGATCAAATTGTCAAAGGAACGGTGCCTAATGCGGTGGACAAGTCGGTGCATGTGTGGAAAACAACAAAGTTGACAACTTTACCTTACCAAACTCAATCAACTTGCATTAATTTATTCCTACCATTTTTGACTTGTTTGCCTCTCATTGTGTCTATAAATAGAGGCCTTGTATAAGCTTGAGGGCAGTTTGGGTTCCTTGCCAAGTTCACCTTACATTGTTGTATTGTTGAACTTTTATGATAATCTAATTTCTCTCTTGCTCATTTTATTTCTTCTACTTGTTTTCCTTCTTCTATCATAAGTAGCTAAATTCTCTTTTTGCTAAGGTGAAGGGTGAAGCTCTTGGTATGTGAATAAAGATTTATTTAACTCTTAACATGATCTTAAAGTTTATATTCATTTGTGTAAATTTATCTACATGTTTATATTACTTTTCTTATTGAATTGAATTTTCATCTCTTACTCTTATGTGAAGTGGGGATCTTGACTTATTGTAGACAATTCTTGGCACAATGAATACTTGAATCCATCTAGAACCGCATGGTTATACCTGCACCTCTGACCAAGGATTCTTGATTCATTGTAGACAAACAACACCATAAATACTTGGATCCGTCTAGAACCACATGGTTATACCTGCATCTGGCAAAGGAATCTTGATTTATGGTAGTTGATTGGCACAATAAGTACTTGAACCCATTTAACATAAGGAGTGCAGAGTACCCATTGTAAGGAAAGAAATATAACTTGATAGATGTGTAAAGAACTTAAATAGTCTAACTTCCGATTGGAATCTCCTTTGTGTGTGGATTCCAATTGAGTGATAAAAAAAGAGTTAAATATAACTTAAACCATATACCAAGAGTGGAACCTCTAACCTTATCATATTTTAATTTAATTTGTTTCACCATTATACCTATCTTCATTTCATAATATTTTCTTTCCTATTATATTTTCCTTGTAGATTTTTATTGGTTTTTGCAGGATCTAAATCTTCTTCCTCGTGGATCGACCCCGGTCTCACCGGGTTAATTTATTACTTCGACACTCTTGCACTTGGGAGTAGAAATCCATTTTCTGGACGTGTCAAGTTTTTGGCGCCGTTGCCGGGGAAGTATCATTTGGTGTCCAAAACCATCAAAATTCTTTTCATCTTTTTCATTTTCTTTTTCTTGTAAATAATTTTATTTTTGGTGTTTTTGTTTGCTTTTATTCTGTTGCATCTAAGACTTGCATGAGAGCTTGGTCACGTACACCGACTGGTAGACTTGTTAGGGGCTCCCCATCTGTATTTGAAAATATGGCAGAAAACGAAGTTGAAAGAGTCACTGATCTTTGGGACAATCGTTCCCAATACAATGATCATGCACAACCTAGAACACTTAGAGACTACATGAACCCCACAAGAACTAGTGCTCCATCATGTCTAGCTTTTCCTCCAGATGCATCTCATTTTAACTTTAAGCCGGGTATTATTCAACTTTTACCCAAATTTCATGGATTAGATGCTGAAAACCCATACCCGCATTTGAGAGAGTTTGAGGAAGTGTGCAACACTTACAATGACACAAATTGTAGCATGAACACCATCCGACTAAAGCTTTTCCCTTTCTCTTTGAAAGATAAAGCTAAAACATGGTTGCAAAATCTTAGGTCTAGATCTATTGGTAATTGGGATGAAATGCAGGAACAGTTCTTGAAAAAGTTCTTTCCTCATCATAGAACAAATTCCTTCTAAAGGCAAATTAGCACTTTCAGCCAGAAACCAGGAGAGACCCTTTACCAATCTTGGGAGAGGTACAAAGAATTGCTTAATTCTTGTCCTCACCACGGCTTTGAAACATGGAGACTAGTCACACACTTTTACGAGGGTTTAACACCCCAAGGTAGACAAATGGTCGAAATGATGTGTAATGGAGAGTTTGGAGATAAAGACCCTGAAGAGGCACTAGACTACCTTGACCTATTAGCAGATAATGCTCAAAATTGGGACACTGCAGGTAACCAAGAGGCACCGAGCAAAGCTCAAGCCTCTACATCTAGTGGAGGTATTTACAACCTTAGGGAAGAACATGACATTCAAGCCAAATTTGCATCTCTAGCTAGAAAGGTCGAGGCCTTAGAATTGAAAAAGAGCGGTCACCTAAAATCCGCTCAAGAAATTGTGTGTCACTTATGTGATACCAATGACCATTCAACTAAGGAGTGCCCAACTCTGCCTGCATTCAAAGAATGTCTCCATGAACAAGCCAATGTCCTAAACACTTTCAAAAGGCCAAATCCTAACCCATACTCACAGACCTACAATCCAGGTTGGAGAAATCACCCAAACTTCAGTTGGAGGAATGATAATCATGTACAATCTTCACAACCACCACCTCCTCAAGGTCACCAAAACTTTCAAGGCACTCAAGGTTATACACCCTATGTCCCACAATTTAGGAAAAACCTTGAGGAAACATTGCATTCATTCATTGAAAAGTAAGAAACCATTAATAATCAAACTTCACAAACTTGTCCGATTTAAAAGACACTCTTGCTAAGATTGCATCAACACTCACCATCCATGAAAAAGGAAAATTTCCTTCTCAACCTCAACCAAATCCTAAAGGTCAATACAACCTGGAAGAGGGTAGTTCAAGAAGTCAACACATGGACCAAGTTAAATCAGTCATAACTCTTCGCAATGGTAAAGTTGTCGAAAAACCTATTCTTGATCCTTGTGAGAAAGATGATAAGTCTATCTCCAAGAGTAAGGAAGGGGTTGATAAGCCTGTACCTAGCCAAGAAAAGACCAAACTCCCACCTGTAGCCCCATTTCCTCAAGCATTGAACAATCCAAGGAAATTGAACCACAATCCTGAAATTTATGAAATTTTCAAACAAGTGAAGGTCAATATTCCTTTGTTGGATGCTATTAAACAGGTTCCTTCTTATGCAAAATTTTTGAAAGACTTGTGCACTGTGAAAAGAAAACTGAATGTGAAAAAGAAAGCCTTTTTAGCAGAACAAGTAAGGTCCATTCTTCAAAACTATAATTCCATGAAATATAAGGACCCTGGTTGTCCCACAATTTCATGCATTATTGGAGAGCATAAAATTGAACAGGCTTTACTTGATCTTGGTGCTAGTGTTAATTTACTTCCATATTCAGTTTATCAAGAACTTGATCTAGGTGAGTTAAAACCAACTTCCATAACTCTTTTACTTGCTGATAGATCAATTAAAGTGCCAAGAGGGATAGTGGAAGATGTGTTAGTACAAGTCGATAAATTCATATATCCTGTGGATTTTATTGTCTTGGATACACAACCTATTGCTAATGGGTGTAAACCAATTCCTGTTATTTTAGGCCGCCCATTTTTAGCAACTTCTAATGCTTTGATTAATTGCAGGAATGGCGTAATGAAGATGACATTTGGAAATATGTCACTAGAACTTAATGTTTTCAACATGTGCAAACAACCACAAGATGAAGGTGATGAAAATGAAGAAGCAAACATGATTGAAGCTATTGTTGAAGATCATCTTCAAGCAAGGAGTTCTTCTGATCCTCTGGAAACTTGTTTAGTTAATTCATTTGAGTCAAGCATGCAACTAGATCCTAATGTTTCTAATATATTTTCGTTGTTTGATTGTACCCAGGTGATGGAGAACAAAGGTTGGAAGCTGAAATTTGAAGAATTGGGACCTGTCAATGAAAGTAAACAAGAAGAAGTACCCAAACTAGAATTGAAGCCATTACCTGAAGGACTGAAATATGCATTCCTTGGTGAAGAACAAACTTACCCGGTGGTAATTTCTTCAACTCTTACCAACGAACAGGAAGGTAAATGGATAGAGGTACTTAAAAGGCATAAAAATGCAATTGGGTGGACTTTAAAAGACATAAAAGGCATTAATCCTTTGATATGTACACATAGAATACATCTAGAAGATAATGCTAGAACATGTCAACAACCCCAAAGAAGATTAAATCCACACATGAAAGAGGTAGTAAGAGGTGAAGTTCTTAAGTTACTTGATGTAGGAATTATCTACCCTATTTCTGATAGTAAGTGGGTAAGTCCAACACAAGTAGTCCCTAAGAAATCTGGAGTCACAGTGGTAAAAAATGAAAAAAGAGAGTTAATACCAACATGAGTCTCATCTAGTTGGCGAATGTGTATTGATTATAGAAAATTAAATGCTGCCACTAGAAAAGATCATTTTCCCTTACCATTTCTTGACCAAATTCTAGAAAGAGTGGCAAGACATCCCTACTACTGTTTTCTTGATGGGTACTCAGGTTATTATCAAATCCCCATAGCACTAGAGGACCAAGAAAAGACAATATTCACATGTCCCTTTGGCACCTTTGCATTTAGAAGGATGCCTTTTAGCCTTTGTAATGCTCCTGCAACATTTCAAAGATGTATGTTGAGCATTTTCAGTGACATGGTTGAACATTTTTTAGAGGTTTTTATGGATGATCTAACAGTGTTTGGAAATTCATTTGATAATTGCCTTGAAAATTTAGAAAATGTGTTAAAAAGATGTGAAGAAAAAGGTTTGGTGTTAAATTGGGAAAAATGTCATTACATGGTCACCTCTGGAATTGTCCTAGGACATGTGGTTTCTTCTAAGGGAATTGAAGTTGACAAAGCAAAAGTTGAATTAATTGCCCATTTGCCTCTACCAAAAACGGTTAGGGATGTTCGATCTTTCCTAGGCCATGCAGGATTTTATAGGAGATTCATTAAAGACTTTAGTGCAATATCTAGACCTCTTTGTAATCTCCTAATAAAAGATGCACCATTTGACTGGACTCAAGATTGTCAAAAATCTTTTGATAAGTTGATTAGCCTTTTGACAACTACCCCTATCATGCAATCCCTTGATTGGTCTATGCCTTTTGAGTTGATGTGTGATGCTAGCGATTTTGCTGTCGGTGCCGTGCTAGGGCAAAGGAAGGAAGGTAAGCCTTATGTCATTTATTACGCAAGTAGAACTTTGAATAGTGCACAAATGAATTATACTACTACAGAAAAAGAACTACTTGCTGTAATATTTGCATTAGACAAATTCCGATCTTATTTAATTGGCTCTTCAACTATTGTTTTCACTGATCATGCTGTTGTGAGGTACTTTATGTCTAAGCAGGATGCCAAGCCTAGATTAATACGGTGGATTTTGTTGCTCCAAAAATTTAACATCACAATCAAAGATAAAAAAGGAGCTGAAAATGTTGTTGCAGATCATTTGTCAAGACTTACAACAAACTCATCCTTGGACATAACACATATCAATGACTATTTTCCAGATGAGTTTTTGTTTTCTATTAGTAAAATGCCATGGTATGCTAACATTGTCAATTTTCTTGTAACAGGAGAGATGCCATCTCAATGGACAGCACAAGATAAGAAAAAGTTTCTGACAGAGGTTAAAAATTTTTATTGGAATGACCCATACCTGTTCAAGTATTGCCCTGGTCAAATTTTTCGTAGATGCATACCCGACAATGAGGTACGTAGTGTCATTAAATTTTGTCATACAGAAGCATGTGGGGGTCATTTTTCGTCAAGGAAAACGGCTGCAAAAATCTTACATTGTGGATTTTATTGGCCAACTCTGTTCAAAGACACCTACACATTCTGCAAAACTTGTGAAAACTGTCAAAAACTGGGGGCCATTTCTAAACGGCACATGATGCCTCTAAACCCTATACTTGTCATTGAAATATTTGATTGTTGGGGAATAGATTTCATGGGCCCATTTCCATCATCATTCGGTTTTGTTTAGATTTTAGTCGCAGTTGACTATGTCTCCAAATGGATCGAGGCAATTCCATGTCGAAATAATGACCACAAAACAGTTGTCAGATTTTTGAAAGAAAATATTTTGAGTCGTTTTGGAATTCCTCGAGTCATTATAAGTGATGGGGGAACACATTTTTGCAACAAAGTCTTTGAGTCTCTAATGAAGAAATATGGGATTACACACAAAGTTGCTACCCCTTATCACCCTCAGACAAGTGGACAAGTTGAATTAGCTAATCGAGAGATAAAACAAATTTTAGAAAAAACGGTTAATCCAAATCGCAAAGATTGGTCACTTAGACTAAACGATGCACTTTGGGCTTACCGTACTGCTTTCAAAACATCTTTGGGTATGTCACCCTATCGATTAGTTTATGGGAAACCTTGTCACTTGCCTGTGGAACTTGAGCATAAAGCTTACTGGGCTATTAAAACTTTTAATTCAAACATTGATGATGCTTGCAAATTACGTAAGCTACAACTGAATGAGCTTGAGGAATTAAGAAATGATGCATATGAGAATTCGAGAATTTGTAAAGACAGAACCAAACCTTTTCATGACAAATCAATTTTAAGAAAAACATTTGATGTTGGGCAAAAAGTTTTACTTTATAATTCTCGACTTCACATATTCCCTGGAAAATTGAGATCTAGGTGGAGCGGTCCATTTGTTGTGAAACATGTGTATCCTTATGGGGCCATTGACATTGAAAACCCTAGGAATGGTAACGTGTTTAAAGTGAACGGTCAAAGACTTAAACCATTTCTAGAAAATCAAGTTTTCGAAGAAGGGACTCTTCCTCTTTCAAACCCATATTATGAAAACCATTGATATGATTTGAATTGGGTTTGCATATTTCTTTCTAACTCTAATTTTTTGTGATTGCAGGCTAATTTTGTATTTTTCTTTTTCTTTTTCCTTCTTCTATTTTCCTGGTTAAATGGCGGATAACGGTACTCCGTGACTTTTCAACTAGGTGTTTTCAGTCTCCCATAATAGCTGATAAAAAAAAAATCTTGCTTTGTACATTCTCTTTTCTCTCTCTTTTATTTTTCACAAAAATGGAAGAAATTCTCGAGAAATTGAAAAATCGTTTCCCCTTACTTCCTCAAAAAGCTTTGATGAAAATTTACAAAGCACGGTCCGAAAGATTAAGAATGTTAACGTGCAAGGGCATCCCTGCTGAGGTACGTTGGCTGATTGAAGCCAAGGTAAGATTGGCAGGTGAGTTCTTTGATTCATTTATTACTTACATGCCTGGTCTGGGTAAAAGTAGTTATGCAAAAAAAAGAAGAGCAAAGAAATTGGGCGTATGTTATAAGTGTGCTCGCACGACTTGTAACACGCGCTGTTGTTCTCTTGGAATGGTGTCTGTAAATCGAGAAGATAAAATACAATTCATTAAGGATGGCCTGAGTAAGGAGTCATTAGACAATATTTTGTTGACTCTTGAGACGCATCCTAGTGGATATGTGCATATTGCAATTCTCACTTTATGGAACCAATTTCAAAAAGAACAGGAGTGATACAGTCTTGGGAATCTGACTTTAAAAGACCCTGTTTGCCAATTTATAAGAAAATTGGATAGGAAGCCTATCCTCGACCCATAGAGGGCGTTCAAGCCGTTTCTGGATGTAAAACCAGAGGAAGATGTGAGCCACAATCACAACTACTTGTACATATACAGGTCAGCCACTCTTTTTGACATTTTATACTCTAGCCTGACATTCATCTGCCCATGCAGACCTAGTCATATAGCTTCCATGATTTCATCTTCTTTATGAGCACTATAAATGACACTTCTCTATATTCTCCAGTTCTCACAACTCTACAAATTTTCAAAAAAAAAAAAGCGTGCATAACAATGGCAAACACCATCTCACGCCGTTTTACCAATATTTGTGTCTTTTGTGGGTTTAGTTCTGGTAAGAATAGAGAATTTGAGGAAGCTGCTGACCAGCTTGGTAAGGTATTAGCCGAGAGAAAGATTTATTTAGTTTATGGCGGAGGTAACCTTGGGTTGATGGGTCGTGTCTCAAAAGCTGCTTATGATGGTGGCAGTCAAGTTTTGGGAGTCATCCCAAAAGCTTTGAGTGTGGGGGGTGTTACAGGAAATACAATTGGGGAAGTGCAGATTGTTTCAGACATGCATGAATGCAAGGCTGAAATGTTTAGTCATACTGATGCATTCATAGCCTTACCAGGGGAATTTGGAACTTTAGAGGAACTCTTTGAAGTCACCTCATGGGCCCAACTCAAAATCCATCAAAAACCAATAGGCTTGTTGAATATTTGTGGTTTTTATGATGGTCTGTTGTCTTTCCTAGATCATGCTGTGGAAAATCAATTTATCTCACCTCTAGCTCGACGTATCATTGTCACTGCTTCTAATGTTCATCAATTGATTGAACAATTAGAAGCTTTTATTCCCGAATATGACATTGCCACATCTAAGTTAGATTGGTCAGTTGCTGAGGGTAGCAAAAAGCGTAGATTGGCTTGACCTATGTATTTTGTTTTTCCTTTCTTTCTTTCCCATTTTTGTTTCCAATAAATATGTTCTTTTTACCTTGTTCTAGTATGTTGCAGGTTTTTCTTTTCATTAATCTTTGGTTCAGGTAATTTCTTCTACACTCTCTCTTTATCCTTAGACATTGAGGACAATGTCTTTATTTGGTTGGGGGGAGAGATAATTGATAATATTTGTGATAACTTTTATGATTATTTATTTTTATGCTAAAAAAAAAAAAGATAATAAATAATAGGTGTCATCATTTCATCTCAATTTTTTTTAAAATTTATTAAGAGACTTCACTATTCATCTTAGTTTAACTATTCAAATCTATGAACTCTCAAATATAAATTGACTTTCATGCTCATATACCCAAAGCAAGTGTTCATAAACTACTCTTCTCACACACACACTTTGACATTTGATCGTGGGTTGCAAATTGAAGATTATTAAGAGTCTATTCTTATGGGTTAACAAATCAACAACCAAAGGTAGTGAATCCTCTTCTTCCTCTCTTGCTCAAAAAAAGAAAAAAAAGTAATAATAAATTATGGATACGTTTGGTTTCGAAGCCTTCTTAACTGATCTGGGAGCCATTGACCTAAAGCTCGCTAAATGGGTTAAGAAGAAAGCTTAAGGGAACTAGACGTTGCACTATCTACTATTACTATATAAATCTGGTTACATTTCAACCCGAGTGATTAAGTCCGTAGGGGTGTCTCAACACCTAATGCCCTAAGGTCAACTGATCTGAGAGTCATTGGCCTAAAGCTTGCTACATGGGTTAGGAATGTACTATATATCTTATTTCAAAAAAAAAAAAAAGAGAAAAAAAAAACAGAGAGAGAGGAAGAAATACATTGCTCTGCCTAAGGAAGTTATTTTGGAAGAAACATTAGAATAGAACTTTGATATTTTTGGTAAAACCCCATGAACTTATGTCAACTTATAATGAGCACAAAGAAGGTTTGTAAATATCTTGTCTAAGGGTACATGTTGCACACAAAAATGAAGAAGACAAATTAAATATTTTTGTCGAGAGTTCATCTATTTGGATAGAACAAACGGAGAATGGGTAAATGAAGACTTAGATATAAATTTGAAAAATCATTATGAAATGATAACGCTTTAATTGCTAGGGACTAGCAATAAGCTGGTTGGGGGGTGTGATGAACACTTAAATTTGACCCTTCCTTCTAGGTGTAACTCTTGACCACTAGCCTTGCCTTGAAGGTCTCTACCTTTCCGTCTACTCCTCTCTTACGCTTGTAGATCCACTTACAGCCTATGAGTTTTATCCCATCTGGTAAGTCTACATGTTTCCAGACTGAGTTGGAGTACATGGACTCCATCTCGAGATTCATGGCTTTAAGTCATTCCTCTTTGTCAGAATCTTCCATTGCATGTCTAAATATCAATGGATCAACCACACTATCATCAGAAACGACACCCTGTGCCTCTCCAATGCCTAAGTAGTGATCAGGTTGTCGAACAACCTTCCCACAACGCCTAGGCGGTAGTGTATCCTGACTAGAAATCATCTGACTATCAGATGTTTATAGAATAATAACATCGTCAACAACTCTTGTTGACTGAGCACTGGTCGTACCAGGTTCTAGCTCCTTTAACACAATCTTACTACGAGGTTTATGGAACCAAAATACATTCTGAAAACCTATCCGTTAGGAAGTTAACCTTGATATTGACTATTGTGGACACCTTCTGTAGGTTGGATGAAAGCAAAGCCGTCACAAGGTGCCACTCTAGTCTCACGGTGTTGAACTAACAATAGAGACTGCGGGATATAATGTCATATATCCCTCTCCCACTCACTATTTGTAGTTTAGGATTTTGTTTAAACTAAGAGTTTTTAAAACTTTATATTTCTAGTTTTTATTTAGATTCTACGACTAATATAAAATCTAAGTTTACTAGTTATAATAAATTATTCAATTTTAACACTTAAAAAATAATTTATTATTCAATTTTTATTTTACATAAACTATTTAAATAAAATAGAAATTATATGTAAAATTACCGAGTTTGAACTATTAAAACTAAATCACATTATTTGGTCCAATTATGTCTTTGGTATTTAATCAAATTAAAACCTAATATTTAAGATGACCTAACTAATCTAATTAAACACTTTAATATATGATGAACACTTAAATTTGTATAATAATAAAGGTTAAAACCATTATTTTATACTATTAGTATCATCAAATTACCTAACTTATTTATAATTACACTTAATTGTTAAACTTTCTATTTTGATGCAGGTTCAGTGTAATGGGCATAACTTTGCACTCAAATATCCAATCACTACGTTCTTGATAGTGTTGGAAAGATAACTCATAGTCCTATAAGTTTGGTTTGTAAACTATTATCAGATTTGGACTCCTTTGAAGACAAATATTGGATTATCTTGGGCTGGTTTGCATGGTCGCGTCAATTGGGCAGTCTTCACTAATTGGGCCATAACTTTCTCCCGAAAATTCCAAATATTATGCGTCTTATCATTCTAGAAAGATAAGAGAATTATCTACAACTTTGATGTTTATCACGAGATCAAATTGTCAAAGGAACGGTGCCTAATGCGGTGGACAAGTCGGTGCATGTGTGGAAAACAACAAAGTTGACAACTTTACCTTATCAAACTCAATCAACTTGCATTAATTTATTCCTACCATTTTTGACTTGTTTGCCTCTCATTGTGTCTATAAATAGAGGCCTTGTATAAGCTTGAGGGCAGTTTGGGTTCCTTGCCAAGTTCACCTTACATTGTTGTATTGTTGAACTTTTATGATAATGTAATTTCTCTCTTGCTCATTTTATTTCTTCTACTTGTTTTCCTTCTTCTATCATGAGTAGCTAAATTCTCTTTTTGCTAAGGTGAAGGGTGAAGCTCTTGGTATGTGAATAAAGATTTATTTAACTCTTAACATGATCTTAAAGTTTATATTCATTTGTGTAAATTTATCTACATGTTTATATTACTTTTCTTATTGAATTGAATTTTCATCTCTTACTCTTATGTGAAGTGGGGATCTTGACTTATTGTAGACAATTCTTAGCACAATGAATACTTGAATCCGTCTAGAACCGCATGGTTATACCTGCACCTCTGACCAAGGATTCTTGATTCATTGTAGACAAACAACACCATAAATACTTGGATCCGTCTAGAACCGCATGGTTATACCTGCATCTGGCAAAGGAATCTTGATTTATAATAGTTGATTGGCACAATAAGTACTTGAACCCATTAACATAAGGAGTGTAGAGTACCCATTGTAATATAACTAAAAGAAAAGAAATATAACTTGATAGATGTGTAAAGAACTTAAATAGTCTAACTTCTGATTGGAACCTCATTTGTGTGTGGATTCTAATTGAGTGATAAAAAAAGAGTTAAATATAACTTAAACCATATACCAAGAGTGGAACCTCTAACCTTAGCATATTTTAATTTAATTTGTTTCACCATTATACCTATCTTCATTTCATAATATTTTCTTTCCTATTATATTTTCCTTGTAGATTTTTGTTGGTTTTTGCAGGATCTAAATCTTCTTCCTCGTGGATCGACCCCGGTCTCACCGGGTTAATTTATTACTTCGACACTCTTGCACTTGGGAGTAGAAATCCATTTTCTGGACGTGTCAATATATAGATTAGTTAATAATAAGATTTATCAAGTTTTTACTCCTAAAAACTAATCTCATTATTTGATTCTTTTTTATAAGCAATTAATCTAATTAATCTTAATTAATTTAAAGAATCTAACTAATTACTTTAATTAAACACTTTAATATATTGATTAGTCATTAATGAGATTTACCAAGTTTTTACTCCTAAAAACTAATCTCATTATTCGATTCTTTTTAATTACGTAATTAATCTAATTAATCTTAAATACAAAGAATCTAACTAATCACTTTAATTAAACTCTTTAATTGATTGATTAGTCGTTAATGAGATTTACCAAGTTTTTACTCCTAAAAACTAATCTCATTATTCGATTCTTTTTAATTAAGTAATTAATCTAATTAATCTTAATTAACACAAAAAATCTAACTAATCACTTTAATTAAACTCTTTAATTGGTTGATTAGTCATTAATGAGATTTACTAAGTTTTTACTCCTAAAAACTAATCTCATTATTTGGTTCTTTTTAATTAAGTAATTAATCTAATTAATCTTAATTAAATTATGAGAACCCAACTAATCTTTTTAATTAAACTCTTTAATTGGTTGATTAGTCAATTAATGGATATTACCAAGTTTTTACACCTAAAAACTAAATCCATTATTTAATTGTCATTTATGAAATTGTTTCCTATTTTAATCTCATTAAAATAAAACAATATAATATGACAATTATGCATGGCATATTATTTATGCATGGCATATTATTTTGCCCATAGTTTTTCACTTCGATTTTCTGCATTTTTTTTTTGTATTGACCAATATTTTCCAGAAAATACACAGCAAAATCGCCAGCAAAAAATCCATAAAAACAGTCCCCAAACCTGTCATGACAGTCCCTTACGCACAAGTACACTGTCATGTTTCGAGTCTGTAGCACCGCCGGCTTACGGCCAAAGGTAAGAGGGCGTCCAGGCTTTTTTTCGGTGCCATTTGTGCGGTTGTTTTTGTCTAGATCTCTTCTTTCTGCAAGTTTTTGAATCGCCTTAATCGGACACCGTTTGCTATGGTTCCGTATTAGGTAATTACAACATGTACGAAACAACCAATAACAGATTTGACTTTAACAAAAAAGAAAAAAAAAACGAAAAAAGAAACCTATAACCCATGACACCATACAATTAACAACCATTCATGCTTTTAAAATTATACAACCAAATTATATAATAATAAAACAAATCATACAAACTAGATTTGTGCCTGCACAATAATATATCACAGATCAAGAATTAAAAAGATAAATTAAAAAAAAAACAAGAAAGATATAGTTTTTTTTTCTTTTGCGTATATACAAAATCTTAGAACCAGGCTCTGATACCAATTTAAGGGAATTTTAGAAAACATTTTATTATCGTATAACATGCGGAATAAGGTTTCAAAAATTTTCTTTTAATTGAAAAACTATTTTTCAATCAGAAACGAGTTCCTGTATATACGCAGAAAAAGATTCCATGAAACTACATACATTTTTCTTGATTTTCTTTTGTGAATATTTGATCTACCACTAGATCTTCTGAGCTATGACCTGCGGTCTGACAATGCGTGTATGGACACATCACTGCAAGAGATGAAGGTCACGTGAAAAGAACGGATTGAGAATCTCTTCTCCCTAGGGGTCGATCGAATCCTGTAAAAGAGGGGAGAGTCAGAAATTTTTTTTTTTTCTCTTTTCTTCTCTCTTTGGTGGCCAAACTCTCTTTCTTTTTCACTTATGCGTTAGGTCAATTTTTCCTAACTATATAACTCTTATATAGTAGCTTTTTAGGGTTTTAGTTTGACCAAGTTAAAATAGGATTTCTAATCCTTTTTAATCTTTGGTCTCCTAAAAACTTTAACCTTTGACTTTAGGACTATTAAAATAATTTAATTCTTTTAATTCTTTTGTCCTAGTCATTATTTAATTACATAACCTCATATTTAATAAATAGAATTAATAATTAATAATTTTTATTATTTTATTAAATATTTAATTAATTAAATAATCACATTATTTAATTATTCTCTTTTATTTAAATCGTATTACTTTCATAACACTATTAATTGAACCATCCAATTAATTTACCGTGACCCTCGTTATCAACAACCATAAGGGCTAGTAAGGGGACCTAATGGACCCACAGTTTTGAGTTCAAATAATACTTAGTAATATTAATTAAAAAAATTTAATTAATATTTCACGATTATTAACCTCGGAGTTATTCCACTAAAAACCCGAGGCTGGACTCTCAGAACTGTAGACGTGTTTATACAATCTGAAGTCTCAGCGTCCATTGATATAACTATTTACATATAATGTGATCCTCCACAAGTAGTTCATAATTAGAGCTGGATCATAAAGTCGGTTATACCCCTCTAGAAATATTTTTTCCTTTAAATACCATTCATTCTCTAATGAACAATTAAATCTTGTCTTCCTCACGGAAGAAGGAGAGCACTCATAATCGTTCAAGCCCTGAATCAACCCTTAAGGGAACTACTCATCTACTTCAATCAAGAAGGAGTAGATTCCACTATTGTTTTCAAACCTTCCCTGCCACAAGCCAAACCACAACTCTAAGATACGGAAGTATTGGTCGAGATTCATATCGACCTCACTCATGATAAGTCAAAAGCCACGGTTCAATCTGAAGGAGTCGATAAGACACTCAGGATTAAGATCACCTATAAATAACCATTGATTATCGATGTATATAAATCTCATCTACTAACGAATCTTGGTGAGAGATTCATATAAATCGTGGCCTAGTCCTATATGATCTCATCATATAAGGTGCCTCATTTCTCATGTCAACTACATGAGCGGTCTAGGATAAGACTACCGTACTTTACAAGCTTTAGGGTATAAATCTCAACACAATGTTCATGTCCTGTTGATAAGGCACTGAGGACCAAGTTTAATTATCAATGAGAGCCTTATATTCATTCTCTATAGCCCTTTTCCGCAGAGGATAAAGCAAGGCAGTTGTGAAATTGGTAGGCTCTAAAGAATTTACTGGTAAGTGGGAGGTAGAAGCAAACACCATTGGTTTGATAATACCACTCTTCAATCTAGGGTGAATGGACTGTGAAGGTATGTTTTTAGGTGTAGAGGGAAGCTCAATTGTAAAAGGTATAGCTGGTAGAGATGAAACAAGGACTAGTGTAAGGGAATTAACAGCTAGTGCAGCTTATGTAGGCTGTGAAAAAGGAACAGAAGTGGTATGTAATAGAGGTGAAGACAATGCGAATATATTTTATAAAATGAGCAAGGACATTCTTGAGACATATACACGACCAGATGGATGAAGACAGTTGTACCCTTTTTGTTGTTGACAATAACCAATGAAAAGGAACTTGGAAGAGTGAAAGGGAAACTTATGATTATAATAAGGTCAAAGAAGAGAAAAACATGAGCAACCAAACACTTTAAGTTCATTGTAGTTGGGTTTGTAATGATAAACAAGCTTAAAAGAAGACGTGATATAAAGTAAAGGTGTTGGCAATCTATTGATTAAGTGCACTGAAGTAGTAAATGCCTCCCACCAAAATGTCAAAGGAAGTTTGGCTTGTGAGAAGAAGGTGAGACCAACTTCAACTATATGTTTATGTTTCCTCTCAACTAAGCCATTTTGTTGGTGTGTGTGAGGGCATGAGGTACGAAAGTTGATGCCAAGTTTATGATAAAGAGAGAAAAGAGCTCTACACTCTCCTCCTTGGTCACTTTGAAGACATTTTAGTTTAGTTCCAAACAACAATTATGTTGAGTTTTTGAATAAGATAAATGCATCTTTGATTGAGGGGATACATCCAAGTGAAACGAGTATGATGATCTATGAAATAGACATAATATTTGCATCCATGTAAGGAAAGAATAGGGGTTGGACCCCAAACATCTTAATGAACTAATTCAAGTAGAGCTGAAATAGAAGTTGTGAAGTTTGGAACTGGTAACTGATGTGCTTTACCACATTGCCAAGCATCAGATAAATCAAACACTTTGATAGACTGATTGACATGTTTGATTGATTTTAGAACTTGATGTAATATCCTAGATGAAAAGTGATCGATTTTTCTATGCCACAAGTTAACATCACAATCAGATATAGCAATATTTTGTTGTAAAAAAGCAGTATGAACAACTGTAGCTTGAGTATTATTAACAAAGTTTTTACACAACAAGGAGTTTGTACAACTATCAGCTGAAGGTAAGGAACCATTCTCAAGCTGATTCAAGCTATTTTGACAGACAGCATTCGAAGAATAAAAATCTGAAAAGCATACAACAGACTTGGAGACACTAGGAGACAATAAACTTGACTTGGAACTCAAAGAGTGAGCTGGTAAGTCAATATGGTATAGTCCATCTTTCTAAGCCCCTTTGAGCAAAATGTTTTTTGAATTCTGATCCTTGATCACACAAAAATTAGCATCAAACTCAACTATAACATTGTTGTCTTTTGTAAATTATGATATGCTAAGTAAGTTCTTTGTAATGTAAGGAACATGCAAGATGTTGAGATATATAGGTTTATGTGATTGTGTATGTGATGGTATAATAGAGAAGCCAAAGTGAGAGATAGGGAGAAGGTTGCCATTGCCAACATCCGGCCTTTGTTGCCCTTTGTACTCATTCTTCATGGATAGATTATTGAGGTCTGCTGTGATAGGGTTTGTAGCACCACTATTAATGTACCAAGTTAGATCAGCTACGGTTGAAGACGAAGCAATATAGGATGAGTTGTTTGTGTGAGCAATATTGCCTTGAAAGCCACAATTGCCTGGACTGAAGTTGCCTTGATTGTCTTGACTGTAATTGCTGAAACTACCTTGGTACTGATTCTGAAATCCACCTCTTTAATTGTTTCTAGGTTGCTGGCCTGGAAATCCTTGATAACCACCTTTTTTATTGTTGCATCCTCCTTGATTCACTGAGTTTGGTCTGTTCCCTTGCAAATTTTGATCAAACAAGTGATATCAAATGGCTAAACAATGGTTAGTTCTACCACACAATTGACAAATAGTTTCTCTACCTATACCATTTCCTTTGCCACATCTTCTTCTTCCTCTACTATACTGCTGACTTCCTCCTCTACACTGGGTAAAATTGGCAGAAGCATTTGCTATTGCAAGTGAGGTAGAAGAAGCTTGTTGTTCTAACTTTACTTCATAACTCATGAGTGGAAATTGAGCTTCCTGAATTGACATTGTAGCTTGTTGAGAAGTAATTGTAACTATAACTGCATCACACTCACTTCCTAGACTTATAAGTACAAGTAACAAGAGATCTCTATTTGACATAGGTTGTCCAGCTGCAGCTAAGCTATCCAAGAAACCTCTTATCTTCATAATATAGTCGGTAATTGATAAGGAACCTTTCTTTGTTGCTTGGATTTGTGCTCGAACTTGTATAATTTTTGTAAGTGAATGCTGCAAGTACATTTGCTCAAGCAGATTCCAGACTTCACATGAAATAACACACTGTGTTAGTTGTCCTAGCACAGAAGAAGTTAGTGTAGAATGAAGCCAGCATACAAGCAACTAATCTGTTTTCTTCCATTGAAGAAACACAGCACTTACAGATTTTACATTTTCACCAGTCTCAGATCTGGTTTCAACATACTTCACTGGACTTGTTGATTCATCAAGAATGAAATCCTCTAAGTCAAATGCTCTAATAGTAGGTAATACTTGTGATTTCCACAAAGTATAGTTGTCATTGTCTAGTTTCAGAGGCAGATTAAAGTTGAGATGGCTAGGAAATGATAAGTTTTGTACCTGAATAGTAGTTGATGAGGTATTTGAATCAGTGCTATTGTTGATACTTGAAGAAGCTGCCATTGTTGGACCTTGGAAAGCTGTAACACCCCCTGACCCGACCCGTCTGGATCAATCCAGAGAGCGCTATCGGGTTTTCAAAACTTTTCTTGACTCACTTTATAATTTGAAAACCTTTGAAAATCCAAATAATTTATATTTTAAAATCCCTTTTCATAGTGAGCCCATCCAAAACTATTTGAAAAATTTTGCCAGAGTTTCCTCTGTTTTTCTGATTTTCTAAAAATCCTGTTTTCAACAAAAAACGCAAATATTATAATAACAAACACTTCAAAATCTTATTTTTCAATCACATGCGTACTCTTCCACATAGTGCGACTTTCCCAAACATTTTCAATAAAACCATACATAATTTATATATTTACAAATATTATAAAACATAGACTATTATACAAATGTTTACAAAACTCATATATTCTCATTTTACAAACTTCTGCAATGCTTAAGTACTTAATTTACAAACAAAGTTTAAGTAAAACTACCCAAGTAATGTGACTCTGACTCTTCTTCTGTAGCTCTCAACTCTTCAGTCCTTTATTCACTGGAACCTCTTCTACCTACGCGTGATAAAATCAACGCGCTAAGCATATCGCTTAGTGGGTGTACACTAATCGAATTTACAAATTTAACATAATCTCATTTATAACGTATATAAAACAAATACAAATCATAGTATATCAAATACACCTTTCAGAACAAACCAAATAATCATATTAACAAAACGTATAATTAAACAAAACATTTCTCATATAAAGTCAGTAATACTCTGTCCAAATTATTATATATATACGTCAACTAGTAGAAAAGACAAATAAACAAAATATCACAATGATAACTTATAAATCAAGTAATAAGTTATAAATATCAATTAATAGGAACAATAAATAAACTGTTCAGAATTTAAATATCAACAAGAATCAATATATATTTTCATAAGTAAAATTTCAGATCAACTATATATTAAAATCCAATGATATTCAACTAATTTCAGTAAATCTTATTCATCACTCTTATAAAAATATTCAAAATTATTTTATATAAACTTCATCTATTTCTTTTCAATCCTGGCTCTTTGGTATACTCAACATAAGTCACGGGACTGGAATATGGGCCTAATATCTGTAACATCGGTGTGACGTTTGGGGCTGCTTTAGAGGTACTCGCCAACAGTCACTGATATCAGTGTGATGTCCGGAGCTGATTTAGAAACACCCGCCAACAATCACTAATATCGGTGTGATGTCCGGGGCTGCTTTAGAGACACCCGCCAACAATCACTAGTATCGGTGCAGTACTGCTGAAATAACCCAGCTGGTATACTAACCTCCTATATTCGTTTTCCATAGTCAAGTATCCTAGGGCCGTTTCACAATACACAATTTTACATATTTCATATCAAATTATTTTATTCATTTCGAAATTAACAACTTGAATTTGTAAATCTAATTTAGTTTCAATCTTTATTTCAAACAATAGTCGTAAAAACAGTTGTATTTGAAAACATACGATATCACAGAAATTCAATGATACTAAAATAATCTAATGCTATATTCAAAATTATTCACAAATCCAAAACTTTCATCAATACTCCTCTCAATGTAATCTAAAATTATTTTCAAATATCATTTACAAATTAATAATGGTATTAAATTATTCCAAAATTATTTCCAAACATGATTCATAAAACGATTTATTCGAAAACATAAAGTATAAACGAAATTCAATTATACCAAAATATTTCATACTTATCTCTTTCTCTTTCTTCTTCTTTCTCTTCTCTTCTTTTTCTTCTCTTCTTTTTCTTCTTCTTCTTCTCTTTTTCCCTCTTTCTCTCTCTTCTTTCTCCTTTCTTTTTTCTTTCTTCCCCGGTCTCTCTCCTTCTCCTTTTCTCTCTTGCTTCTTCATGAAGCTTCTCACCGCCTCTTATTTTTTTTTTATAAAAATTCAGTCATCACGACCGCTCCTCGCGACTTGTGGTCGCGCCACCTGGTCGCGTTGCTCAGTGGAATGATTTTACCGCCTTCATCGCGATCAGCCATCACGGTGTCTGGTCGCGATGTTGGTTGCGATGCTCACTGCCCAAAAATCAACATTTTCACCGCGAGCTGCTCATCGCGATCCCTGGTCGGGGTGCTCACTGTCTCAAATCATTATTTTCACCACTAGCTGCTCATCGCGATCCCTGGTCGCGGTACTCACTGCCAATATTTTCCGTCTCTTTCATGTATTCTTTCTAGACCGCTCCACCTAGTCCACTTGGAAACCTTAAAAATATACATACATTTAATTACATTTTACACCCCTCAAATCATAAATATCATATTCACATATTCAAAATTAATTCAACCATACTTTTCATATTTATTAAACTACACTTTCATATTTATACGAAATTGGGGATGTTACAAAAGCTCTGATACCATGTAAATTCTAACAGGAATCAAAGAGAAAGCATATGTGTGAATGTCACGTTTTTTGTATTTTTCATAATCTGAAAGTTTTTCTTTCAATATATATATATATATATATAGAGAGAGAGAGAGAGAGAGAGAGAGAGAGAGAGAGAGAGAGAGAGAGAGAGAGAGAGAGAGAGAGAGAGAGAGAGAGACACACACACACACACACACACACAAAACATTGCAAGCTATAACAAACTTCTTGAAAATCAGGAATTTCATAACTGATTTTGTTGAGTTGGACGATGACATGGTAGAGGCTGTTAGGAGCTTGAACACATCAACAAGTTATCAACTAAACTTGCTCTGCTGAACCACTGCTTGCACACAGTCATCTTCGATTGAGCAAGCTGAAGTGTGTGCCTCAAGCATCAAGTCTAATGCATTAAAGTCTTGCCATACAGGTTGCACATTGAGGCTGCATATTGATGCTTGAGGCTTAGGATGTGCAGCTTGTTTGTGCTTACAATCAAGCTTGGAATCTCATTCAGAGATATATGTTCAACAAACTCAATCACAATAAAGCTTACAAAAAGCACAAATACACAATTATTCCTCATATTTCCTCCGTTTTTTTTTTCTTGTTGCCTCTACTAAGCATCTTTGCTTTTATTTTTGTTTTTCCTTTTTTTTTTCTTCTGTTATTTTTCCTCCCACTCTATTCTTTCCTTGTGTAAATTTCCTTATTTATCTTCTCTTCTCTTGCTTCCTCAGATTTTTCTTGTTCTCTTTTTTTTTTTTAATTCAATTTTTTATGGGTTTCTCTTTAAGTCTCACTATCATGGAACTCCGCCATGGAAACCCAATGAAAATCGACACCTCAAACACCAAACAAGAGAGAGATGAGAAGAAGTAGAGAGAAGGGAGAGTTGTAGAATTTAAAGAGAGATGGTGGGATTAGAGAGAGAAATGGGTGAAGAAAGTGAAAGAAAGAGAGAGGGAGTTGGAGAGAGATGGAGGGAAGGAAGAGAGGGGAGAGAAAGTGAAAGAGAAGGTGATGATGATGAAAGAGTTAATTAGTATGGTGATAATGATGATGATGATGATGGGGAAGAAAGTGAAAGAAAGAGAGGGGGAGTTGGAGAGAGATGGAGGGAAGGAAGAGAGGGGAGAGAAAGTGAAAGAGAAGGTGATGATGATAAAAGAGTAAATTAGTATGGTAATACTGATGATAATGATGGAGAAGAAAGTGAAAGAAAGAGAGGGGGAGTTGGAGAGAGACAAAGAGAAGAGAGAGAGGGGAAAGAAAGTGAAAGAGAATTTGTAGGTGATAATAATGATAATGGAGAAGAGAAAATAAATTATCTTTTTATTTGTTATTTTTAACTAAGGGTATTTTGGTTATTTTACTATTTTTAGAAAATCAGCACTTATTTTTAACGTCAAACTTTACAGAAGGAGAGATCAGTGTCAGTTTATAGAAACTTTTATCTCGGGAGTAATTTATCAAACCTCATGTAGATTGAATGTTATTTATTCAAAATACAATGAATTCATCTTAAGAAATGGATAGAAATAGATTAAAAAAATTCAAAAATCTTAAATGAATTTTGTACTTAATGTAATACAAATACAATGCTATTTCCAATCATATTGTTAAGATCGATTTTATTTTAGTTTTCGAAAAGACAAGCTGAGATTCCACGTGGGTTATTTTACTTTTGAATTTAATGTAAAACAGATACAATGCTATTTCTAATCATATGTTAACAACTCTAGGCTTTGTACTCGATAGCCCTACTCTAAAGGGGGTGTTTGGACCCTGTATTTGGAGGGAAATTAAATATGAATCCAGAATGCGTTTGTTAATACCGTATTGGATTGTATTGGATGGGTTGGATTGGAGATACTAAAATACTTTGTTTGGTGCAGGAAAGGATTGGATTTGTTGTATTCCTCTCATGCGTTTGGTGTATTACTTGATTGGATAAGTTTTCTCGAATATTATGTCTGGTGCATGATAGGATTGCATGGTAAATAGAAAATAAATATGGCTTGTATTTCAGGTTTGGCCCCCAATAAGAAAATATAAGGGCTTGTAATTCAGCTTGGCCCCTAAACTTGAAATACAAGCCTTTGTATTTAATATTAAGGTTTTTCAGATTGATTCATCCCATGTATTTCAGGTTCGGAGGAGTCCGAATCTAAAATAAAATGTGTATATATTTCTTGCAACAAAAAAAAATACATTAACTATAAATAAAATAAAACATTTAACATGTTGAAACAAATTTTTAATTAATATTAATAATTGAAAATAAAATAAACTATAAATTATACGATTTTAAAATTAATAATAAATCGTTAGTATAAAATCACAATATTTATCTGAAAGTTAATAAGAACAATAATAATACAAATAAACCTGTGGCAATTATGCATGCTTTGTGGGGCTGCTCGACTCTTAAATAGGGGTGGGCACATTAACCAGTTCGAAAATAACCGAAAATAACCGATCGAAAATAACCGAAAAAATAAGGTTATTTTCGATTATGAATTATGACTCGTAAAGGTTTGGTTAGTCATTTGATAACCGAATAAAAATTGGTTATGGTTAGGTTATGGATGACAAAACCGTAAATAACCGTAAATAACCGAACTTATATAAATTAAATAAAAAAATTTAAAAACAATAGGATTACATGTGTATGTCACCGATGGAAGAGGCAAACCTCCACTATAACTTTTTTTAAATGTCTTTTTTTTAAAAAAAAAAAAACAATTTAGTATTCTAATGAGTTTTCTACAATTAAATTGTTAAAAGTATAACATTGTTTATATTCTAATGAGTTTAGTATTGAAGAAATTCCAAGACGTTCAATGAAGATGTTTTAACTTTTTTGCACTTTTATATTTATCTCTTTTTTTATGTAATTCGGATTGTTTTTTTACTTTTTATTATGGTACGATTTAATTATGGACTGTATCACATGGACTGTTTTATCGACGGTTTTGTTATATACATTTTTATTAATTATTAAAGTGGACGACTGGACAGTTTAATTTTTTTATAGTTTAAATCTCTGATTGTATGTTTTTTTATAGATTGTTGACAAGTATAATATAGGTGTTATCGAAGTATGTTGAAAGAAGATTGTATGTTTTGCAATATAAAAAGATAGCAATAGGTTTAAAAATATACAAAGAATTGGATAAAATATAAAAAAAAATTGATTTTTGGCCTAAAAGGCCTAATTAAGTCCATATGTACAATTTAGGCCCAATGAGGCCCAAACCGAAATAACCGAACTTAATCGAACCGAATTTAACCGACTTTTTAAGGTTTGGTTATTTTAGGTTATACATATAAAATCGACTAGGTTTGGTTAGCAAATTAATAACCGAATAAAAATTTGGTTAGGTTAGGTTATGGGCATAACCGAATATAACCGAATAGGGCCCACCCTTACTCTTAAAGATGTTTGTCAGAAGTGTGGTCTGATGCCTAGCATTTTAGGTGTTGATGTACTTTCTTTCTTCGACTTTGTGCTGCTGTGTAAGGAGCAACTGCTTGTAGCTGAAGTTGAGCTGTTGTGTTTGATGTAATATGGTGAGTGTGGTTTCGACGTAATAAAGTGTTGCATGGGGGATCGCTATTAGAAGTAGAGGAAGCCATTGATTGGTCTTCCATTTATCTTCGTGAGTTTCATTAGGTGGGTTTTCAAGCTCCTAGACCAGAATGAAAATGTAAATTATGTCTGTGAACTACAAAGAAATTTATTTTGGTATTAAATTTCAGACATGTAATGAATGATAATATCATTGAACTATACTTATTTTATGATATTCTTGTTTATTAAATATTTAATTTCTTTTATATTGTTTATAATATTGGTAAAAGTAAAATAAAATATTATTCTATTAAATACTTAATCTAAAAAATTGTATACATACTCTATTTATGTTATAATTTATAATAAGTTCATCATAATTATGCTAATTTATTGTCAAATTTATGATTTATTTGATGCATAATTACTTGTTTAAAATTATTCTAAAATTTTATAAAATATTTCTAACTTAAGATGTAAATAATCATATTTTTTTAAAAAAATTTTAACAGAGTATTCACCGATATCGATATCATCCCTGAAATATCCATAAATTTAGAAGCCCGAAACCAATACTGAAATCGATATTTTCTTCCTTAGTTGAAGCTCATTGAATCAGCCTCTTATCATTTAAAACTATTAATATGAGAACTAAAAATCAATTTAGATATATTTTCATTACATATTAAAATAATAATAAATAAAAATGATACTATCAAGTCCCTTTTATCCATTTAAACAAAAATAAAATCAATATTGACATTGTCAAAATCCCAAAATTCAAATAGTCTCAAATGAAATTATTAAGTCACATATTATATGGTCAATATGCGATGAAAACTTGTTCATTTATGTTTCATAGAAACCATAAATGACAATAAGCTTATTTGGGGCAAGCTGAGACAACAAGAGAAAACGATGATTGCCAAGTAGGAGCCAGCCTATTGAGCACTTCAGATAAACAGATCCACATTTATCTGCACAAATTAGAATCATCTATCAGTTGTTTTATCCCAATCAAGTCCTAATTGCATCATCATAATCCTCTAATTTGGTTGCTCATTCGCTTGCGAGATTGGCGGTTCGAGGGTTTTCAAATAATTTTTGGTTAAATGATGTTCCTTCTTGTATTAGGCAGCATGTTGCTACAGATTCCAATTCTATTGTTTTGGCTTCGTGATCAATATATTCTTCTTCTAAAAAAAAGTCCTAATTGCATTACTCAATATTTTGAAACGCACGATACATGTATTTTCTTAAAACACTTTTTGGTTAACAAATAACAATAGTAGTAATAAGAAGAAGAATTGAAATGCCTCTGTTAACATTTGAGAGGTATCGTTTTTAACTAAAAAAAGAGTCTAAAACGAAGAAGAGAGAGTTCAGTTGAGAAAGCAGAAACAATAGGTCAATTTTGTTTGTATAACATGCAAGTATGTGATCTTATCATTCATATATATATATATATATATATATATATATATATATATATATATATATATATATATATATATATTGCATGATAAATAAATAAAAAAAATAAAAACCAAACAAACTTCAAAGTCTAGACCAAATTGCTGTTACACTGCTTGCTCCTGCTACTCCTGTATAAAAAGGTTTCTCTGCAGAAAAAAAGAAAACACAAATTGATTTCAAAATCCCATTTCTTAAAGTTCATTAATTTTTCACAAAAAATAAGATTATTAGAAAAAAAAAAGTCCAAAAATAACATACAACAAGTATATGATCTTATCACGAAATATCTTTTGCATGAACATTAACAGCCAAATGAACCTGAGAGGCTTGAAGATGACGTTGCTGTTCCTACTTCCGTATAATAAGTTCTCTTAAAAAAGAAAATAAGTAACAAAAATTGAATATGAAATACAACATCTTAAATATTGTAAATTTTTAATATATATATGTATACACACACGTATTGTAATAATACTATACTTTCCAACTTTAATCCCAACTGCTTAAATAATAATTGAGTGTAAATTAAAAAGGAGGATATGAGATGTAATAATTTCTTATTTGATGAAAAAGTTATGATATGGTGTCGTTATTGATTTTTTATTTTACACATATATAGTATGTCTAAAAAAAATCATATATTTAATTTTGGGACTGTTTTATAATTTATATTTTGGGTGGGCTTTGTTGTAATTAGTTAAAAGTCTCTTAGTATTTAACTGAGTTGCTAATAGAGCTTTTTACTAGAAGAATGAAAAAAGTGTATAGAGAGCAACAAAGAGAGAAAACCTTAACATAAAGAGCTTGTGAGGTTGAAATATTAAGATATAGAGGGGAGAGAAAACTTGTGGAATATAGGTAAACTCTTGTAACTTGTTATGCTCATATCTAGTGAAATCAGTAACCTGCATGGATGTAGCCATTTTTTGGTGAACCACGTAAATTGCTTGTGTTTTGTTATGGTTTGTTTGCTCTTGGTTTGATTGTGTTGTTTTTATTGCCTACTATTACTTGTTGTACTTTTAAGTCCATTCAAACAAGATTTGGAAGTTGTTTGTATTTATTTAGAGAATTGCCAACAAGGTATTTGATAAAATTCCTAAGTGAGCACTTATAGAAGGTATTGTTACACCAACAAGTGGCATCAGAACCAAGGATATAGAGGGGTTGTTTGCAATGGCCGAGAAGAGTAGTACGTTGTCTAGGAGCTCTGGTGGGGTGAAGTTTGAAGTGAAGCAATTTGATAGAAAAGCAAACTTTACATTATGGCAAATGAAAATGAAGAATATCCTCATTCAACAAGATCTCTATTTTACTATTTTGGGAGTTGAATCCAAGCCAATATATATGTCTCCGCAAGCATGGAAAATGTTGGATGAGAAGGCTGTGAGTTCTATAGAGTTGCATATTTCCGATGAAGTGATATGCAACGTTACAGAAGAGAATAGTGCTAAAGGGACATAGAAGAAGCTTAAGAAGCTTTTCATGGGAAAATCTTTGTTAAACAAGTTGACTGTCAAAGACCAACTTTATAGGTTGAAAATGGAGGAGGCTAGAGATGTAATGGCACACTTGAATGACTTTAACCGGTGTATTAGTGACTTAATACGGGTTAATGTGAAGTATGAGGAGGATGATAAAGCTCTATTGTTGTTAAAATCTTTACCGGATTCCTTCAAGCATTTTAGGAGTACTTTGTTGGTCAGCAAGGATACTCTCGAATGTGATGCAAATCGTGAATGGTTTGACACTTATAAGTCTCAAAATTGAGGTAAAGTCCTAATGGGTAACAATGCAACTTGCAAGGTCATTGGGATTGGTACAATCGAGATTAAGATGTTTGATGGGATTATGAAGACCTTGGGTAGTTTAAGATATGTTCCAGCACTCAAGAAGAATTTGATATCTCTAAGCACACTTGACTCAAATGGGTGCTCTTTTTCGATAAAATATAGCACAATCAAGGTGTCAAAAGGATCCATAATGATGATGCGAGGTACAAAATTGGGCAATAATCTTTATAAGCTTTCGGGGAACAAAATTCTAGGTGAAGCGGCTATCTCCACCGAAGAAGATAATTGCAAACACTCAACTTTGGCATTTAAGGTTAGGGCATATGAGTGAGAGAGCATTGCAAGAACTACATTGGCGACAATTGTTGAAAGGTGTTGGGTCATGCAAGCTAGAGTTTTACAAGTATTGTGTTATGGGAAGGTAAAGCAAGGTGAGCTTCTAAGTTCCAAGCAATGAGAATAGAAGCAAGGGGTTGCTTGATTGTATACACTCTGATATGTGGGGGCCCACACCAACTAAATCAAATGGTAGAGCTCACTATTATATTACTTTCATGGATGATTTTTTTAGGAAATTTTGGGTTTACTTCATGAAGGAGAAATTCGAAGTCTTTGAAAAGTTCAAGGAATGGAAGGCGGAAGTAGAAAACCAAACGAGAAGAAAAATCAAGTATTTGAGAAGTGACAACGGAGGTGAGTACAAGTATGGAAAATTTCTTGAATTTTGCAAAATTGAAGGCATCACTAGACATTTCACCGTGAAGAAAAATCCTCAACAAAATGGTATTGCGGAAGGGATGAATAAAAATCTCTTGGAGAGAGCTAGATGCATGAGACTTCATGCGGGGTTGCCTAAATCATTTTAGGCGAAAGCGGTAAATCATGCTTGTTATTTGGTTAACCGATCACCATCAAAATTAGTTGAGTTTAAATCGGTAGAAGACGGGCAAGGAAGTTGACTACTCAAATTTGAAAGTCTTTTGATGCAAGGCATATGCTCTTATCCCTAGTGATGAAAGAAACAAGCTACAATCAAAGTCACTTGAATGCATATTTCTCAGTTTTGAGACATGAATGAAGGGATTCAAGCTTTATGATGTGACTAACAAGAAGAAAATTCTTAGTAGAGATGTAGTTTTTGTTAAGCCTCCATGCTGAAAGAATAAGTCAACAAGAATGATGGTGAGAAAAAAGTTGTTATCGAAATTCCTATTGCTACAAAATTTAATGATAGTGGAAATGAATAGGTTCAACTAGAAGAGATTAAACAAGAAGAGGTTCTTGAGGAACCTAAATCTATAGCTCATGGAAGGCCAAGGAGAATCTCAAAATCGCTGCAAAGGTATGGATAAGATAATAATGAGAATGGTGAAGTGCATTTTGCACTCTTGGCTATTGAGGGAGATTCAACTACATTTCATAAAGCTATTGATTGTCATGATAGAGAAGATTGAATAAAGGCTATGGTGGAGGAGATTGAATCTCTACAAAAGAATATGTTTAGGAGTTGGTTCCTAAACCTAAAGACCGAAAAGTTATTGATTACAAATGGGTATTTAGGAAGAAAGAAAGCATTCATGATAATAGGGCACCAAAGTTTAAAGCACGGTTGGTTGCAAAAGGGTACTAGTAAGGCATTTATTATAATGAGATTCTCACCTGTGGTGAAACACATGTCTATATGGGTATTATTAGCCTTGGTAGCTCAATATGATATGGAGTAAGAACAACGTGATGTGAAGACGACATTTCTTCATGAGAATTTGGAAGAAGTCATTTATATGACTCAACCGAAAGGGTTCAAGGAAGCGGAAAAGGAAAATCTTGTTTCTAGATTAAAGAAGTCTCTTTATGGACTTAAGTAATCTCCAAGACAATGGTACAAGCATTTCGTTTCTTACATGTTGAAAATTGGCTACAAGAGAGTGAATATGATTTTTGTATTTATTTTCATGTGTTTCATGATGGTACAACTATCTTGTTGATGTTGTATGTGGATGATATGCTTATAGTATGTCAGAATATGTCAAAAATTGATGAACAAACTTTTGAGTAAAGAGTTTGACATGAAGGATCTTGGAGGTGCTAAAAGGATCCTTAGGATGGAGATAAAAAGATACCAGAAAACAGGAACGTTGTGGTTATCTTCAAAGAGGTATTTTCATAAGGTGCTTGAGAAGTTTAGCATGCTTGATGCTACAGCTGTGTCTACTCCACTTGCTTTACACTTTGCTTTGAGTGTAAAACAATGTCCTTCTTCCGATGCCGAGATGGAATAGATGATAAATGTGCCATATGCAAATGGTTGTTTGATGTATGTTTGAAAGAAAACATGGTGTAACAAATGTTGTTGGGTTTGTTGATTCTGACTATGTGGGTGATCTTGATAAGATAAGATCTATAACGGGGTATGCATTTACATGTGTAGGTACACCAATTAGTTGAAGATCTATGCTCCAACTTACTAGTGCTTTGTCTATTACCGAAGCGGAATACATGGAAATTACGGAAGCATCAAAGGAAGCAATTTGGTTGAGGGGTTTGGTGAATGATATGGGATTCAAGCAAAAATTTGGTTTTGCTTAGGTGTGATAGTCAAAGTGCAAATGCTCTAACCAATAATCAAGTGTTCCATGCGAAAACCAAACACATTGACATCCGATTCCATAGAATAAGAGATTGGATTGCATCGGGTGAAGTCTCCATTGAAAAGGTTCGTACGGATGAGAATGCATCCAATATGCTTACCAAGCCGGCTACAAGAGACAAGTTTGAGCATTGCTTAAGCTTGCTAAACCTTTGCTCTTGTTGAGTTTAAGTGGACACCTCACCACTTGAGGTGTGATTAGACGGGATATTTTTTGTTAAGGTGGAAGTGTTATAAACACGGGTGCTATCCAATAATTTCCAAAGGTTGAAGTTTTCGAGAAGGTGGAGATTGTTGATATATGTCTCAAAGAAATCATATATTTGATTTTGGGACTGTCTTATAATTTAAACAATTAGATTTATGTCCACATAAAAAAAATCTAATCAATAAAAATAATCATTGCATATGATAAATTAAGTTTAATCTAGAAATATTGACACACTCATAATGGCACACATACCATTTTAGCTCTGACGTTGTTGAGGGATGCATCAAGATGGTTTTGCATGATTTGGATTTGATTAAGATTATTGATATTCTCTCAGTTCTTCCATTCATTGATAAGATAAAAGAAAGTTGAATAATTTTTTTTTTTTGAAGAAAAATGATTATATTAAAACCATAAAGGGAAAAAAAAACTATCTTGACACATCCGCCAAGACACACGACTCCACGCAGGGAGGAACATCATCAACATGAAAACAATCCGAAACTGAATCTAAAACAAGCTTAGCCAAACCATGAGCTACAGAATTAGCTAAACGCGGCACAAAGTCCACAATGGCACCAGGAAAATTACTAAGCATCTTCTTAATATCATGAATAACTATGCCGATCTCAGAGTTCGAAACCAAATCACCATTGATAAGCTTGACAACACCGGCCGCATCTGATTCGATCACACCAATCCTAACACCAAGCTCTGCCGCAAAAACAAGACCCCTCAATATGGCAACAGCTTCGGCAATGGGAGGCGAGAAGGATGCACATACCCGCTGCCAAGAAGAACCCAAGACAGCCCCCAGATGATCCCGCACCACCATTCCAAATTCAGCCAAGGCCTGCTCACTATCAAGAGCAGCATCGATATTTAACTTAAAAGAACCACACACATGAGGCCTCCAACGCACAACACTAGGAAGAGCCACACGAGGAGGAGAAACAGCAAGAGCATTGGCAGACGCAAAATCCCACACAAACACTTTAGCCCAGGCAGCAACATCATCAGCACCTAACACACACCCACCATGGACAACCTTATTTATTCTAAACCAAATTCTCCACAACAAAATACTAAAAAATTCAAACTCCTCAACAGATAAACTAACTTGGAGAGGTAAAAAGAAAATCCAGCACATCAATTCCATGAGACCCAGCAGCCCCCACTCCAATCCCACAGCCATCCTAAATAGACTTAAGAGACTTATAACCCCACAGAGCATGAATCGAAGATTCCGGCTCCTGCCCGCACAAAGGACACACCACATCCAAGACTATTCCTTTACGAACTAAATTACAATGGGAAGGAAGCCAATTCTTGCAAGCTTTCTATAAGAATAGCTTTACCTTTAAAGGAATCCGAAGCTGCCATAAAATCTTCCACCAACTCTCCAACTAAGAGAGACTGGAAGAGCTCGAACAAGCCTTAGAAGCTACACCTACCTAATAAGCACTCTTAACCGAGAAAAGACCGTTCTTATCAAAATGCCAACAAAGAGAGTCGCAGATGCTAAAAGCACTAGTTGGAATACTAAGGATAGCCTCGACATACATAGGCAAAAAAACTAGCTCTAATAAGCACCTCATTCCAAGATCCTGAATCGAGCTTTAGTTGATTAACCGTCGCACAATTATCCAAGGAAGGAGGAGAAACCACCTAGAATGTAGAAGGGCGAGGAATCCAACGGTCTTTATATATCGAAAGCGTCATCCCATCCCCCACTCGCCAACGAGAGCCTTGAACAAGCAACTCTCTACCCTACCCAAAACTCTTCCAAACGAAAGAACTAGACGCCTTCACTTGAGCATTAAGAAAACTAAAGTAAGGAAAATAACACCCTTTAAGCACTCTAGAGACTAACAAGTTAGAATTATTAACGACCTTCCAGCACTGCTTAGCAAATATAGCTTTATTAAATAACCCCAAGTCTCTAAACCCCAAGCCCCCATCATTTTTACTTTTACACAAGTGCATCTAAGAACCCCAATGAATCCTATTTTTAAACTCATTACTACCCCACCAAAACTTAGCACAAAAACCGTGCAGCTCCACAATCAATTGCCTAGGCAACCTAAAAATATGCATACTGTAGATAGGAATGGACTGGATTACCGCTTTCAACAGAACCTCACGACCACCTGCAGAAAAGAACGAAACATTCCACTCTTTCAATTTCGCCCACACTCTATCTTTAATACTCCTAAACAATCCTTTTTTACCATGACTGACAAAGCTCAGAAGACCCAAATATCTCTCGTGACAAGCCACCAGATGAACCCCAAGCACCGCCGCTAAATCACAAGCCTCTGACTGAGAAACTTACTTACTACAACACATAGCAGATTTGTCGAAGCTAATCACTTTACCTAAAGCCCTAGCATACAGACCCATAATATTTTTAATTCTCACACAATCAGAAATTGCAGCTCTAGAGAAGATCATACTATCATTGGCAAAGAATAAGTGAGAAATCTTAGGCTCCGATCTATTGCACTTAAACCCCGAAATTAAACCATCAGTCTCCGCTTTATTCAACAAACTAGACAACCCCTCCGCACAAATGAGAAAAAAATAAGGGGAAAGCGGATGCATATATATAAAACATTAATATAAACCTTTAAAGTACATGTTAACAAACAAAATTTAAATAAATAATTCAATATTTTTTGCAGTATATCAATATATTCATTTTTTTCCAACAGTTTTAAGAGCACGTGTTACCATATATATATATATATATATATATATATATAATAATTGAGTGGTGAAAAACTGGGTGATTAATTAGAAATGAAACAAACCGGAGAATCTTGATATTTTTCGTGATTTTTTCATTCAGTTCCCTCAATCGATTCTGTTCAAACTGCAAACACATTATATTTATACTGTGAATCACCTTGGCAAGTATAATTTCTTTAAAGTAAAACAGAAAAGAGACTTGTATGCCATTTATAAATTTCTCAAGAGAGTGACTCTTACTTTCAGAAATTTAATACTGCAGCAAATAAAAATACAAATTGTTATTTTGGATTATACAGGAAATACATCATAAATACAAAATGATAAAAATAAAAAATAAAAAATAAAAGAAAAATAAACTTGTACTTATCAAGTGAGAAGTTTTTGGGATCGATTTCAGTACTATTATACATTTTCTCGAGAAGTTAAATTTCTATGAAAAGTAGATGTAAGAATTGTTAAACATATAACAAAATTAAAAAAAGAAAAAAATAATTGACTTCTTTTTTCTTTTTTGACGTACCACCTTGATGGGACAACCAATTGTTATAAAGTAGCATTTTTGTTTTTTTTGATAAGCTATAAAATGGCATTTTGTTTTCAAGTTTCTACAGTGTTATTTAATGAAAATAACTAATACATTATACACATGCAAATATTAATTTACTGAGCAGACCACACGAAATTGAGAATAAAGTGTCCACACTGTCCACATGCAACATTCTTTTTCCAATATAATATTATTATATAAATAATTATCATAGATTATTTTTAAATGCATTGCATTTAATAAAAAGTACAAAAATACTTTTTCAAGAATTAAGATAAAATGGTTGGAATAGCTTTTTATGCATAGTATTATCATTTTGTGAAGGCTATGAAATTGATATACCTGATATGAGTGCTCTTTATATGGAGGGTACACGTCATTTATGTTAACAACAAAATGATATTACAGTTGAGCATTATTATCATTTTAATATATTCAATGTTGTAATTGATTTTCACTTGATGGAGTTAGGTACAAGATTTCCAAACCAAACAATGAAACTTCTTGCTCTCAGTTCTGCTTTGGATACTATAAATAATTTTGAGTTATTTAACATAGATGATATATGTAGTCTTGTAAAGAAGTTTTATCCTATTTATTTCACTGAAAGAGAGCTTCTTGTTCTAAAGAGACATGAATTGCAACATTTTAAGAATCATGTCTACGTTCATCCAAAATTTCAGAATATGTCTTCATTTTCTGATTTATGTCGAGAGATCGTCGAAACAAGAAAGTCACAATTATTTTTATTGATTGATAGACTGACTCATTTAGTTTTAACTCTTCCAGTTTTCACAGCCACTACAGAATATGCATTTTCAGGTATGAAACTTTTCAAATCATCTCTTTGGAACAAGATGGATGACGAATTTCTTACAATTATATGGTCATCTACATTGAGAGGGAACTTGCTGATATTATTGATTCAGAATCGATAATAGATATTTTTTATGCTTTGAAACCTCGTAAAGCACCACTGCGATAATATTTTGTAGTATTTACATTCCATGCATATTGTTTTTGCTTCTTCTTCTTCTTCTTTTTTTTTTTTTTTTTTTTCTGTGTGTGTTTCTTACATATCTTAGGTACTTAAGGGTAAGGCTCATTATGTCCTCCCTAACTATGTGTATTCTTTATTATTATTAATTTAAATTCTCTTGTACCGTCGAGATTATATTATTATAAGAAAAAATTGTTTAATACAAAATAGTAATACTTTTAAATAAAAAAAATAAAATTTAGATTAGCCCACCCAATAAAAAGTTTCTAACTATGCCCATGTTATCAACAAATCAAGAATATTCACATATGATAAAAAATTGTCCGATTTCAAAGTAATTAGGTCGAAGTAATGAACATGTGATACACGTGTCATATGGAAACAACATTATTCTATAGGATCGAAAAAATTATATTTATCCAAAGGCATTAACCTAAAAGGTAGATCGAATAAAATACTATAAAAAATTAAGCTAATAACGGTAAGTGAAGATGGAAGAAATATATAAATAAGATGAAATAAATGATAAATTACTTGTTTACTTGTTCCGACCAATAAAGACAAAAGGTCTATCTGATGGAGAGAACATGACAAGGGCCAAATCAACATCGCATGGCACACAAGTTCCTTGGCCTTCTTGAGGATGTCTACTTTTCTCTTTGAGTACTTTGTTTGTCTAGCCTTGAGGCTTTCCAGTCACTTGATTAACAATTTTTTTTTCTTCTCATTTTCTCAATTCCTCTCTCTTTCTCTCTTGTGAATGTGATTTTTTTTAAAGTGATTTTACTAACAAACAAAGACTCAATTTAAACTCAAAAAAGTTTTAGTGTATTGTTAGGATCTCAGCCAGTGCTTTGATGCCACTAATAGGATCCTGTATGTGGAAGCAATATACCGCAACTAAAGTAGAGATTTGAGAAAAATGGAGAAGAACTGGACACACAGTATTTACGTGGTAAAACCCCCAATTAATTTGAGGGAAACATCTACGGGCAAAGATAAAATGACTTTACTAGACCAAACTAATTACAACCTCTCTCTAATAATACTAGAAGAGAACAACCTCACAAGAGGCTTTAGGGAGAAGAGAAGAGACTACATTTTTGGGATGATTTACAAATGAAGGGAAGGGGGGTATTTATAGGAAAATTTTGGGCACTGTTCACCGTGTGGGACCTACCAGTGGCGCCGTCATTTTACTGTTCACGGTGACGTCACTGCTTACGTCCTGTTCACTGTGACGTCATTGCTTACGTCACTGTGTTGCTGTAGCACTGGGTCAGCCCGATACTATTCATATATCCCTATTCACCCGTACTATTCCTATTGGGTCAGCCCAATACTATTTGGGCTTCTACCCACCCTTTTGGGCCTGAAAAATTGTCTTCACTATTTTAACATTCTCCCACTTGAAGTCATTTTTCATGGTCCATCCGTCTCTTTCTAATCTTTGCTCATACTCATGCTGCTTACGTTTCTACTAGGCTAAATGAGGATCTACACTATATAAACTTGTCAGTATTGATTGGCTTAGTCGTTGCATCTGCTAGGTTCTCCTCGGTGTGAATCTTTTCGCATATCCACACTTCCGTCTTCCACTACTACTTGAATTCCTACGTGCTTTGTCCTGGAAAGAAAAGGTCGGAATCCTTGCAATATGCAAGGCACTTTGACTGTCACAAAACAGAGGAATTTTCTCTTGTTTGTGCCCAAGCTCCTCCATTAACCTCTTAATCCAAATTGCTTCTTTACAAGCTTGTGTAGCTGCCATATACTCAGCTTCTATTGTAGATGAAGCCATAACAGTTTGTAATTTGGAAATCCAGCTCACAGCTCATCTTGCACATAACCTGTAGTGGAATTTCTTTCATCGAGATCTCCTGCAAAATCTGACTCTTCATAGCCTCTGACAGTGAATTTTGATCCTTCACAACATAATGCAACATCTGAGGTTCCTCTGATGTATCTCAGATTCCTCTTCATACTATTCCAATGCTCTTTACCAAGATCCACCATGTACCGACTAGCTACTCCCACTGCTTGTGCAATGTCCGGTCTTGTATATATCATAGCGAACATTAAACCTCCCACTGCCGATGCATACGGTATTCGAGACATCTCCATCCTTTCTGCTTCATAGCTAGGACTCATACTTGAGGATAACTTGAAATTAACAGGAAGAGGGGTAGAAATTGGCTTACAATCTTTGCATATTGAAGCGGCGCAAGATTTTACTGAGATAGGTCTTCTCGAAAAGCCAAACCTTCCTATTATTGTTGTCTCGTTGAATTTGTATCCCTAGAATCTTGTTTGCTGGTCCTAAATCCTTCATATCAAACTTCCTAGCCAACCGTGCCTTTAATTCTCGGACTCAATCTTTGTTGGGGCCTGCTACCAACATGTTGTCCACGTACAACAGCATTACGATGAAATCACCATCATCACCAAACCTCTTGTAATAAGTACAATGGTCTGCACTAAGTCTGTTGTACCCAAGGCTTATAATGAGGAATCAAATCTCTTGTACGAACACCTCGACTCCTGTTTTTAAACCGTACAGAGATTTGGTACACCTGCAAACCAAGTTCTCCTTGCTTTTTCAGCAAAACCTTCTGGTTTGAGCATATAAATTTCTTCTTCAACTTGTCCATGAAGAAACGCAGTTTTCACATCTAACTGCTCTAAGCCTAGATCAAATACAGCACACATAGCCAGGACTACTCCGACTGTTGTAAGTCAAACCACAGGGGATAATGTCTCACTGAAGTCAATACATTCTTTCTGAGCATATCCTTTCACCACCAGTGTTGCACAAAACCGCTCCACTTGATCATTGCTATCTCGTGTGATCTTATAGACCCACTTTTTGCCAATAGCTTTCCTTCCATGTGGTAGTGGTATAAGTTTCTATGTCGTGTTCTTATGAGAGCTTTCTTCATACATTACTGTCATCCACAAGAATACACTTGAGCTATTAATTGCTTCATTGAGAGTTAATGACTCTCCACCCTTTGTTAGAAGACAGTATGCAACATTGCCCTTTGTAACATACTCCGAGTGCCATACCGGTTCTTTCCTCTCTCGAGTCGACCGCCGAAAATCATAGCCTCGGACTCATTTGGTACTTGTGCCTCGTGCGCTGATGCTGCTTCAGAAGAATCTGAATCTTCTTTTTCTGAATTTTCCTCCTAAACTATTGTAGTCTCTGAATTTCCTTTTGAAGTGCCATCGCCTTCTTCCTTCTGTATTTGATTTTCTACAAAGATAACATCCATGCTGACTATGACTTTGTGGGCAGTAGGGTCCCACAAGCGATACCCCTTTACTCCGTCAGTATATCCTTAGAAACACTTGATCCTTTTTTATGAATCAAGTTCCACCCGCGCTTTAAAGGCTTTAAACACTGCACACATATCTGACTTTCTCTTGATCGGGTACACCCAGCATCTCCTGGAGTAATCAGCAATGAAGGTCACCATGTACCTTGCTCCTCCTAGGGATATATCCGGTGATTCCCAGACATCAGAATGAATCAAGTCTAGAATGCATTATCTTCTAGCAGTACTGCTGCTGAACTTCAATCTATACTGCTTACTTGTAACACAATACTCACAGAATGATGGATTTATTGATTTGAGCCCAAGAAACAGATTTCTATCGGAGAGAATCTTCAAACCTCGTTCCGATATATGGCCTAGTTTATGATGCCACAGTATCATTGACTCTTCTCCATGGTTGGTGGACACATCACATGAATATGCTTCTTGTAGTGTTTCCTCTTTAAGCATGTATAGATTTGCAGCGATCTTCTATGCCTTCATAATTGTAAGCGCGCCTCTGACAATTTCCAAGATCCCATTTTCTACATAGGTCTTGCATCCAAGATCTAATTGTCCCAAAGACAATTGATTCTTCTTCAGGCCATTCACCTGTCGTACCTCCTGAGTGGTGCGAACCGTACCATCGTGCATTTTTATCTTGATGGTACCAATACCAGCGATTTCCTAGGCATGATCATTACCCACAGATCCTCCAAGATAGGTTCATATTTGTGGAACCATTTTCTTCGTGAGGTCATGTGTCATATGGTTGCTGAATCTAGACGCCAGGCATCAGCAAACCGTTCTCTGCCTTCACTACCAGTAGTGTCCTCGCTATGTAAACTTCACCATCATCTGAGGTGCTACACCCTTGAAAGCTTGATGACTCTGGAGCTCCGTTATCCCACTCTTCTTCTTGTGCCAACACTCTAATATGGCATGCCCGCTTTGCCACAATTGTAGCATTTGATACTCTTCTTACTTCTTAATTTTGACTTACCATGATTACGACTCCCACTGGGGCCATGTTCCGTTAATCTTCTTCTCACCATCGTTAATGTTTATGCCTATTGTGGACTTGTGAATCTGTCTTCCTTGTTTTTGCGTCTGCTCCTTTTATCTAATACAGCGGCTGCAATATCATTAAAGACTAGATGCTCCACAATACTTAATGATGAGCTGATCATACAAATCTGGTAGACTCTGAAGTAGAAGTTTCGCACGCTCATTTTCAAGGTGTTGATGTGGTCAATCATCGTCGAAGATTCTGCCATTTGAAGAGTATAGAGTCTCCTTTTTCAAGAAGATTTTATTGTGTAGTGACTTGGCCTCATATTACTTTGTCAGAGTATCCCATATCTCTTTTACCGTCTTCTTCTCTGCCATACTTTATAGTACTTCATCAACAAGTGCCAAATGCAGATTGGCAACTGCATTACCTCCCATCATCAGTAATCTTTTTTTTTTTTTTTTGGTCTGTCTCCAATTGCTATCCGGCAATTGTCTTTCATTAGTATTGCCCTCGTCTTCTTCTTCCACAACGTGAAATTGCTTCCGTCGAACATCTCAATCTTGAACTTTGTTGCCATCATATTGATGATGATTTGCTTCTCACTTAGACCGATTCACACTATATCACCGTATAGTACCCGTATACTAGAATAGTGACCGTAGTTATGAATAGTGCACCAGGTAAGTTCCCAGGAAAGAGAGGTGGGTCACAACGGACACTCTTAAGTACCAAGTATTTCTTTAGCCAGAACCTATCCTAGACATGCACTTTCCATACCACCACACTTATTTCCAGCAACGACGAATCTACCGGAAGCTCCTTAGTCAGTAAACTCGAGAACAATTCTTTTCTGATGTGGAATATCAGCCAATGCTGCAACCACAGAGCATACTAAGAATTTCCTGGAGAATCTGACACCTTAGCAACTCGGAATACAACCTGAGTCTCTGATTCCACTGTTAGGATCTCAGCCAGTGCTTTGATGCCACTAATAGGATCCTGTATGTGGAAGCAATATACCACAACTAAAGTAGAGATTTGAGAAAAATGGAGAAGAACTGGACACACAGTATTTACGTGGTAAAACCCCCAATTAATTTGAGGGAAACATCTACGGGCAAAGATAAAATGACTTTACTAGACCAAAATAATTACAACCTCTCTCTAATAATACTAGAAGAGAACAACCTCACAAGAGGCTTTAGGGAGAAGAGAAGAGACTACATTTTTGGGATGATTTACAAATGAAGGGAAGGGGGGTATTTATAGGAAAATTTTGGGCACTGTTCACGCGTATGTCACTGTTCACCGTGTGGGACCCACCAGTGGCGCCGTCATTTCACTGTTCACGGTGACGTCACTGCTTATGTCCTGTTCACTGTGACGTCATTGCTTACGTCACTGTGTTGCTGTAGTACTGGGTCAGCCCGATACTATTCATATATCCCTATTCACCCGTACTATTCCTATTGGGTCAGTCCAATACTATTTGGGCTTCTACCCACCCTTTTGGGCCTGAAAAATTGTCTTCACTATTTTAACATGTATGGTATTTACTTTAATTGTCATGTGGTATACCAGAAAAAGTTTTTATATAAAGAATCTAGAGGTTTATTTTGTAATAAAAGTTCACATAGACCTGAATTTCTTATATTTACTATATGGTCAATAATTATAAAGAGTTAAATGTCAGCTTGCCCGAAATTGGGGATGGGAATATACCTTTTTGGGAGATAATTAGGGCGAGTTTAGGCTGCCCTTTAACGGGTAAAGGCGCTTTAATATTTTCTTAAATAATATTTTTACCCTAACCTTAATTCAACTATTGCTTTCATTCTATCCTTTTCATTTCAAAATCTTAAAATCTCTCATGTTAAAGTGAACTGTCGTCCCCTCACTCCCCTCTCATTATAGTAACTTATCCTCTGCACCTTCTCTTCCATCTTATTAGTACCCTCATTTGTCATTACACCTCCACGTTAAATGAGAGTTAAAGTGCAGGGTCCCTTTCCCTAATATGACTTTCTTCGTCCCTTTCCGCATCCCCTGTTTACATTAATAGGGGGTTTGAGTTGAGGATTGACAGAGAGAGTGTGATTGACGAGAATGGGATTGGGAGAGCCGCCCCAACCCTGACCCTGATGTGACCCATTAACATCCCTAGATATGCATATAAATTTATTAATAAAACCCATTTATCATGTAACCTCTAGCATTTGAAGTTGCATGCCCTTCTTTCTAGTTTATTTAAGCACACCACTTTTTTAATTTTTCATGTAGGTTATGAAATGGTTTTTGCACTATTAGAATGTAGTAATTAGATGGTTCGGTCCAATCTCTTACATGCAATTTCTAAAAGTTTTGATAATGTATATTATATTTAATCTCACCGTTGGAAGTCTTTTAATATATACATATATTAGGGGTATTATCGTTTTTCCCCTGAGGTATAAAAATACATTGTTTCCCCCACCCCCCCCCCCCCCCCCCCCCCCCCCCGTTTGAAACTATTCCCCAAAATCCCCCCTACCATTACTATTCTGTCAAAAACGACCATTCTAACCTTACCATTTTATTTTATTTTTATTTTTATTCATTAAATTATTATCTTTATTAATTATATAAAAATAATTTATATAATTAAAAAATAAAAAATAATCTATAACCAATTCACCACCCTCATCTTCAATTCCATTTTTTTTTTTTACCCAGATTCATCATCAATCAAATCACTTCAATCCCAAAAATTTTTAACCCAAATTCATCATCAACTAAAGTAGTTCAATTGTAGATTTTTTTTAACCCAGAATTATCATCAACTAGACAACTACATCACACATTCATCATCAACCAAATTACCACACAACCGTTTTTTCATCATCAACCAAACCCAGAATGTTTTTACCCAGATTCATCTTTCCTTCTCTTCTTCTTCTTCTTCTCCTTTTTCTTCTTATTCTTCTCATTTTTTTTTTGTCCAGAAAACCTCTCCGATAGAGACCATAGTAGAGCTATCTGCGATGGTCTCCATCGTAGAGCCACCATCGCAAATGGATCTCTCATCTACGATGGAGTGGAGCTTCCATCTGCGATGGATCTGAGATGGACTCCATCGCAAATCTGCGATGGAGTTGAAGGGGAGGGGTTTGAGGGTCTAGAAAAAGAATGGAAGGGGGGAGAAGTGGAATCGAAGGAGGGAAAGCGAGGGCTGGCCAGATGAAGTAAAGGCAGAATCGGAGGGAGAGAAGATGGTGAGCAATTCTGTGGTGGGAGGTGGTGGAGCGATTCTGTAGAGGAGAAAAAAAAAATGAAGAAGAAGAAGAGGGAAGAAGAAAAAGAAAAAAAAAACGAAATGAAGACTGGAACCATCATCTTTAATTTTTTTTTTAAAATTTTTTTTTTTTTTAGTAATGGACCATTGGATGGAGATATTTTTATCTTATCTAATGGACCAAATTTCATCTGGTCCATTATTTTTTATTTTTTAATTATATAAATTATTTTTATATAATTAATAAAGATAATAATTTAATGAATAAAATAGTAAGGGTAGAATAGTCTTTTTTGCCAGAATAGTAATAGTATGGGGGATTTTAGGGAATAATTTCAAACCAGGGAGAAAATAATGTATTTTCATACCTCAAGGGGGAAAACAATAATACCCCAAATATTAAAAAAGAAAAAGAAAAAGTGGTATATTTAGGTAGGTCATATATAACTTGAGTTTATGATTTTAATAAGTAAATATATATACAAAGAATAATGTTAAACTGTCCAAAAAAATTATCAAAATTTATATGTAATGCTAACCATGCCTATATAATCCACAATCATGGGTTATGATTTTTATTTCTTATTTTTTAATAATTAAAATAAATATAAAAATATATAATAATTTATAAATTCAATTAAAAATATTAATATATTTTATTAAAAAATAATTATAAATATTTTAATTATGAGTAATTACAATTTTTTTAAAAAAAAATTATTTTAATAATTTTGTTTTAGTAAAATTAATTTTTAATATTTTTATTTTGTAGAAAAGTTAATTGACTCCAATATTATAATATTATATCAATTCCAATACTTTATATACAATCCAACAATTCAACACAACTCATCATATCCACTCCAAAATGACATATACCAAATGTACCCTCAATGATCTTTGCTCGCTCTCTCTCCTCTAAACCCTAGTTGAAACTCTTTGAATCAGCCTCTTGTCATTCAAAAACTAAATATGTGAACTGAAAACCGGTTTAGATATATTTTCGGGATGATAAGTAAAATAGTAAAATAATAATAAGAAAAAGATACTATCAAGTCCCTTTTATCCATTTAAACAAAACAAACACAATACTGACATTGTCAAATCCCAGAATTCAAAAAATTTCAAATAAAATTATTAATTCGCATATTATATGGTCAATATGCGATGAAAAATTGTTCATTTATGTCCATAAATGACAATAAGCTTATTTGGGCCAAGCTGAAACAAAACGAGAAAACGATGATTGCCAAGTAGGAGCCAGTATGTTGAGAGCACTTTAAATAAACAGGTCCCCATTTATCTGTACAAATTAGAATCATCTGTTAGTTGTTTTATCATCACAACTGAGTTCTAATTGCTTGGTCATAATCATTGTTGGCATTAGACACTCAATATTTTGAAACACTTGATACCTGTATTTTCTTAAAACACTTTTAGATAACAAATAATTATAGTAGTAATAAGAAGAAGAACAAAAATGCACCTCTTAACATTTGAGAGGAATCTTTATTAATTTTTTTAAAAAAAAAAAAAAAAAAATTGGAACGAACCTCAAAGTCTAGCCCAAACTGTTGTTGCAGAGCCTGCTCCTGCTGCTGCTGTATAAAAAGTTCTCTCTGAAAAAAAATAAGTAGCAGAAATTAATTTCAAAATCCCACTTCTTAAACCTGATTATTTTTTTATAAAAATTTAGATTATACGAAATATCTTTTGTATGAAAAATAAATAATATTAACAATCAAATGAACCTGAGAGGCTTGAAGACGACATTGATGTTCCTTCTCTTGAATAATAAGTTCTCTCTGAAAAAAGAAAATAAGTAACAAGAATTGAATATAAAATCCCATATCTTAAACATAGTAATTTTTTTATATATTGTAATAATACTATACTTTACAACTTTAATCCCAGTATGCTCAAATAATAATTTCCTTTTTATTTTAATTGGGTGTAAATTAAAAGGGAGGATAATGACATGTATATTTTCTTATCTGGTGAAAATTGATTTTTTATTTTACACATATATAGAGAACTAGATAAATTTATTAATATCATCTTGAGTGAGATAAAGAGATGATTTGGCGACAAAAAGCAAACATACAGTGTAGCTCACAATCACACACATACCTTTTTAGCTCTGATGTTGTTGAGAGATGCAGCGAGATGGTTCTGCATGATTTGAATTTGATTAAGATTATTGATTTTTTGTGGGTTCTTCCATTCACTGACAACGTACGAGAAAGTAAATAATTAATTGACAAGAATATATAAAACATTATTAGTGTTTCAAAATAATAAATATAAATTTTTTTATTCATGTTTTCAATTCTTGATATATGTTCTAAGGACATGTGTTACCATTTTAATTATATATATATATATATATATATAAAATAATTGAGTGGTGAAAAATAGGGAGATCAATTAAAAATGAAACAAACCTGAGAATCTTAGTTTTTTGAGCGATTTTTTCATTAAGTTCCTTCAGCCGATCCTGTTGAAACTACAAAAACATTTCATTTACAGTGTGATTCACCTTGATAAGTATAATTTCTTTGAAGTAAAACAAAAAAGAGATTTGCATGCATGCCACTTATAAATTTTGCAAAAGAGTGACCTTACCTTGAGAAATTCAGTCCTGCAGCAAATAAAAGCACAAATTATTATTTTGGATTGTACAGGTAAATACATCATAAATGCAAAATGAAAAAAAAAAAAAAAACCATGTACTTGTCAATTGAGAAGTTTCGAGGGTCGACTTCAGTGTTGTCATACATTTTCTTGAGAATCTGAATTTTTCATGAAAAATTGATGTAAGAATTGTTAGAAAATCATTAATCAAATCACATGGAAAAACACAGAGAATAAATTTTTTTTTAAAAAATGATCGATTGTTATCAAGTATAATTTTGTTTTCAAATTTTTACTGTGTTATTTAATGAAAATAACCAATACATTATATATATGGATTATTTACCTTGGCTGTGTAGTCACGCCTGGTCACAAACACAAACGCAAAATTAAATAATATTAAATCAATAATCAACATACTATCGAATACAAGTATCAAAATTAAATTAAAGTTGATTTGTTTCGAATGAAAAATATATAATGATATTCGATATGCCACCTTTCTTCGCGATCTTCAATAGACATTTTTGATAGTCTTTCCACCACACTATGTAGTTCCCTGCAATTAAAATAGACTAAATTGTTTCAATTTTGAGTGAATCTAAAACTCTCTCTCTCTCTCTCTCTCTCTCTCTCTCTCTCTCTCTCTCTCTCTCTCTCTCTCTCTCTCTCTCTCTCTCTCTCTCTCTCTCTCTCTCTCTCTCTCTCTCTCTCTCTCTCTCTCTCTATATATATATATATATATAAAACTAGCTAATAGTAAATGCACCAATGACGAATTGACGAGTTATGCGTGGTTGAATACTCTAATTTATTTAGAATTATCACTGACAAATCAAGAATATTCACATATAATAAAATTTTGTCCGATTACTTTCAAAGTGATTATATTGAGGTCGAAATAATGAACAAGTGATACACGTTTCATACCCAAATAACTTTATTCTATACGATCAAAAAATTTATATTTATTTGAAGGCATTAACCTAAAAAGTAGATCGGACAAAATACTACAAAAAATTGTATAAATTAGAAAAAATGATTGATGAATTACTTGTTCTGACCAACAAAGAGAGTAGGTATGCCTGATGGAGAGAACATTACAAGGGTCAAATCGACATCGCACATCACAGAAAGTTCCTTGGCCTTCTTTAGAATACCTATTTTTCTCTTTGAATATGTTGTCTGTCTATCCTTAGGGTTGTTCAATCTCTTGATTATCAATTTTTTTCTTCCCATCTTCCCAATTCCTCTTTGTGTCTCTCTCTGAATTTTTTATATTTTTTTTCAAGTGATTTGACACAATAACATGATCTCAATTTAAACTCAAAAACGTTTTAGAGTATGGTAGCTACTTTAATTATCATGCAATAAACAACAAAAAAAATTTATAAGAAGAATCTAGAGGTTTATTTTGTAATAAATGTTCACATGCACCTGGATTTCTTCTATTTACTCTATGGTCAATAGTTAAAAAGGGATTCGAATGCGACCAACATTTGATTTTTAAGGCAAGAATAGCAAAAAAAAAAAAAAAAAAAGTTCTGACAGGGCTCGCTAAAAATTGGCAGATGGGAGTGTACCTTTGCGGGGGATAAGGGCGAGATCGAGTGTATGGCCACCCCTAAATTCTTAACGGGATAGGTGCGGATTAGTATTTTCTTAAATATTGGTTTTATCCTAACCCTAATCCCAAAGGTTTCAATAATAAATTCATATTATTTTAATTAGGTGTAAATTAAAAAGGAGTATACTGACATGCGATAATTTCTTATTTGATGAAAATTTTACGATGTGCTGGCACTATTTATTTGTATTTTATGTAGAACTTGGTAAGTTTATCAATAACATCTTAAATAACAGATAAAGATGATTTGGCATTGAAAAATCAAGCGTACATTTGGTATGTAGTATTTGATGAATTGGATTGGATTGGATTGAAATTTGGTATGTCGTATTGGATTGAATTGGATGGATTGGATAGGATTGGATTAGATTAGATTGGATTGGATTGGATTAGAATGAATTGGATTGGATTGGATTGGATGTAATAATACTATCATGTGATAATTCCATGATGTTCTAATGATAATCTCATGCCCCTAAACGATAACCGGACCACATGTACTTCAAACCTCTGGGATCATGGAAGCATATAACTCCCTAACAAGTGCCTTACTAGCTATGTTCGGATGTTGCACATATCTCTGTTAGCCCCTCTCTCTCTAACTACAACAGCTATCTGAGTCTCTTCCAAATCATCAACGTTTATGCCCCTCTCTAGTTGTATGGGTCTCATCTTACCCTTTTCCAGCTTGTGGTCAAAATCAGGGTTCAACATTACCCTTTTTACCTTTACTTCTCTCCCGAGGGAGAGATCCTGGAACTCTCTTCAACAAAACTCTCCCCCTTTACACTTTTACAGCTCATAGTGGCTAATCAACAAAAAGCATTTTACTAAGGGATATTCCTATCCTCCTTCCCCCCCGCCCCGACGATTGGATTAATGATACTTTATCCCCTCATGTTTTAGAAATAGTCATTTTCTCCTCTGGAGTTAACTTTCCATTCAAAAGGTAATATGATGGCAAAAAAAATAAGTAAAAAGACTTAATTGCCCTTAAAGCATTAAAGGGTAAGTAAATATGCTTCCAGGGTAATTAAGTCTTTTTACTTATTTTATTTTTTTTGTTATTATATTGTTTTTTGGATAGAAAATTAACTCCAGAGGGGAAAATAACTATTTCTGAAACGTAAAGGGGTAAAGTATCGTTGACCGAATCATCAGGAGGGAAAATAGAAATATCCCTTTTACTAATTCCATCAACCACAACACTTCTCCACAACCTAAAATCACAAACTTCAAACTTCAAAATCAAACCTTAACACTTCAATATCAATAAAAAAAAAACAAAACAAAACAAAACACTTCAATATCTATGAAAACAACCAAAACACTTCAATGTCAAACTTTAACACAAACTATTCAACTTCCAACTACCACAAAGCCCAGCCAAGTGTCAAATGATGCAAAGAAGAAGAAGAAGAGTTACCTTGGCAATAGAGAGAACCAAAACGGCAATAGAGAGAGTTTTTTAGAGTGATTTTGAATTTTATTGCTCGAATGCTGTTGGAATGCCCATTTATCATAAGCACGAGTTGCGGCACGATCTATGGATCGCGCTCTCTACCTCGCGTTGTATAGTGATTTTTTTGTCCTACGGCTCCAAAACTCATCGTTTCACTAAAAAGGGGTTGGGTCAGCACGAGTTATTGTGCGATTTATGGGTCGTGCCCCTAACCGTGCTGGTTTTTCTTCTTCAAAAGCTAAGAGCGATGCAAATTGTAGCGTGAGTTCTATAACTCGCATTATAAATGTTCATATTTAAAACCTTTAAAGCCTATGTTTATGACTATGTTTTCTTTTAATATTGGTATTTTAATATGTTTTGTGAGTATAGTATAGATTATCATCCCTAAATAAGGTTTTGAGCTTAATTGAAGAGATTTGATGGCTGAAATTAGAGCACTGAAGAATTCTCATGAAGACCTGTCATGGTTCTGATGCCACCATAAATTCCACAGGGCAAACTGGGTTGTGAGCCTTATATTTCTAAAAATATCTAGAACTTTAGTTTCCTACAAATTTTATGGGTCGTGATTTCGAGTTTTCTAGAGGAAGTTATGCTCGTTTTCATACCAGTGAGCAGTCAGGCTTCAAAAACTAAGAGCAATGTGAGTTGTAGTGCGAGTTGCACAGCTTGTGCCACAATTCACACCAGAACTTCTTGTCCTAATTTTTAGGCCATTATAAAAGGAAAGAAAAATGAGAAAATAAAAGAAGTTCGGACTAGAGAAAAGTGGGGGGAGAAAAGCAAATCACAATTTTGGAGACAAAAGTGATTCTCTTCAACCCTCACATCACCATCTCCAAACCAAGCTTGGATTGCAGGTAGAGAAAGCTAAATAAAGGTTCATCAGAGGAAGGAGACCAAGTCCATCCTCCTAAGAGTTTCTTTTTCACACTTAATCTCTTGTTTTTTCATGTATTTAGCCATGTTTAAGGTTGTGGTTATTATTTGTATGTTTTATTCCTTGAACATGAACTAATTTGGAATGCTAGGTATGATAGATCTTGATATTGATTTGTGAATATATTGAATATCTATCTTGAGATTGATTATCCTTTGTTTGAGTGGATGTTATAAATCTTTTGTGATTGTTAAGTGTTTGGCCAACATTTGACATGATTTGTGATTGTGAATTAAATACCAAGAGGTGACGCTCACAATGTGCTTGATATATTGTCTACCATGAGTTATGGTTGGATAAAGATATACCAATTAAGATTGTGTAGTCATTTTAAGTGTTGACATTGTTCTTAATGAATTTTCATGCATATAGTATTCATCAAGAGATAAAGTATTGTTGTATGTGAGAGTATTTCCGATATAGCTGGAGAGAGTGTATTGCATATCTTGGTTAAACACGACTATCAACAAGGATTAAATCATATCTCATTGTAGAGTTCTTTTGCATTCATAAGAGAATATTAAGTGAAATCGGACAACCTAGCTAATTCTCCCATTAAGTCAAATCAACTTTTGTTTGAGCATTTTCTTTTAAATATTTAGTTTACTTTTAATCCAATTCACACATTTATTCAGTTTTCGAAATAAACGTAAACTTAATTAATTTTGATACTCAACACCTAAAATATCCTCATGGGAACGATATTGGTCTCGTTCTTTATCACTTGCCCAAACCCCGTACACTTGCTGGTAAGTTTTCGACATCGTTGCGGGAATATTTTAAGTTGTGTTGGTATCGATACCAATTTAGTCTATTTATAATTTGGAATTTTATTCTTTTATTCTTTTTATTATTTGTTTATTTTTTTATTTTTTTGTACAAGTAATGTACTCTTTGTATGAGGTGTACGATCTTATTGAAGAAATGGCTACTAATGACTATTAGGGGTCATATGAGAGGGCAACACTTGCAAGTCCAACTGGAACACCTTCGGGTTGTTATTTTTGTAAGGTGTCGGATCTGAGTACCGATTGTTAGATGGGCAATCTGTTTGCTACAAGCAATTATGAACAAATGCAATACGAGTATTATTTCAACTATGAACAGAACAATCCCTATCCGAGCACATACAACCTTGGGTGGAGCAATAATCCCTATTTTTCTTGGAGCAACTAACAAGAAAATGATTGAGTATTGGATGACATGTTTTCTAAATTCATGCTAAGGAGGATGAAAGAATGGATTTCCAAGGTAATGCCCTGAAGAAGTTGGACAACCAAATAGATCAAATTGCTCAATACAATCAAGCGGCCATCCAAAACTTGGAGGTTCAAATTGGTCAATTAGCAAAGAGGATCCAAGGACGAGCATAAAAAGCATTGCAAAGCAACACGGAGACTAATTTGATGGTAATGCATGGAGACTGCCTTTGAAAGTGAAAAACTATTAAAGTAGAGAGGAAAATGAGCAAGAGCTTGTCACGTGTCTGCCAATGTTGAATCATTTTCTTCTTGGTTGCTCCAAGAAAAGTTGGGATGATTGCTCCACTCGAGGTTACATGTGCTTTGATAGGGTTGTTATGTTCATAGTTGAAATATTGCTCATATTGCATTTGTTCATAAATGCCTGCTGCAAACAAATTGCCCAGCTGACAATCAGTACTCCCTACAAAATAACAACCCAAAGGTGTTGCAACGGGACTTCCAGGTGTTGTCCTCTCATAAGACCATTGATAGTCATTAGTAGTCACTTCTTCAATAAGATCGTACACCTCATACAAAGAGTACATTATCTTAATAGAAAAAGAAAAACAAACAAATAATAAAAAAAAATTCCATATTTAGTAACTTATAGACTAAATCGGTATCAATATCAACACAACTCAAAATATCCCCGGCAAAGGCACCAAAAACTTGTTATGCCTTATTGTTATCCGCAAATATACGGGGTTGGCGCAATTAAAAAAAATGAGTAGAGTATCGTTCCCACAATGATATTTTAGGTGGTAAGTATTAAAATTAATTAAATATACGTCTATTTGGAAAGCTGAATAAATATGTGAATTGGATTAAAAGTAAACTAACTATTTAAAAGTAAATGCTCAATCAAAAGTTGATTTGAATCAGTGAAGGACTAGCTAGGATGTCTAATTTCACTTATTATTTCCTTATGAATACAAAAGAACACTATAATAAGATATGATTAATTCTAGTTGACAGTCATGTTTAAACAAGATATCCAATATACTCTCTCGAGCTATATTGAAAATATTCTTACATGTAACAATATTCTCTTGATGAATACTAGATGCACGAAAAATTCATTAAGAACAATGTCAACACTTAAAAGGACTACACAAGCTTAATTAGTATACCTTTATCCAACCCTAACTCATGGGAAATAGGGCCTGGTGCGACTTGTGGTACTAGTTGTGCAACTCACAATGCTCTCGGTTTTTGAAGCCTAACTTCACACTGGTATGAAAACAAGTATAACTTCCTCTAGAAAATTCGGAATCACAAACCATGAATTTTTTCATAAACTAGACTTCTAGATCTTTCCAGAAATTTATTTCTCATGTGGAACTTATGGCGGCCTCCGAAACATGATAGGTCTGCATAAGAAATCTTCAATTCTCTAGTTTTAGCCTCCAAAACTCTTCAATTAAGCTCAAAACCTTACTTAGGGATAATAATCTACACAATAGTTACAAAAAACATTAAAAGACTAATATTACAAAAAAGCATAGCCACAAACATAGGAATTAAGGGTCTTAAATATGAACATTTATCGACCTAACACCCATCAATTTTTGTTCTTGACTTCATACCTCCTCCACCTGAAATATTGTACATAGAAACACAAGTAACTGATCATTGAATTTAAGTTTCAAATAAAAAAAAAAAAAATACCAACTATAAACAAAATTCAAGCTAAAAAAATATTTATACTAAAATTAAAATTTTAGAAACTTGAATTGCCTCCCAAAAGTGCTTGTTTATAGTCGTAGAAAGACTATGACTTTTCTTATGTTGGGTTACTCAATGCAAGTGATGCATGGGGCTGCACAAAAGCCCCATCGATGTACGACTTTTAATCTCTGCCATTCACTTTGAATATCTCTCTACTCTTATTGTGAACCTCAATAGCTTTATAAGGGTAAACCTTGACCACATCAAATGGATCGGACCATCGAGACTTTAGTTTCCCAAGTAAAAGCTTGAGACGAGAATTATATAGTAAAAATTTTTGTCCGATCTCAAACTCATGCTTCACAATGTGCCTATCATGCCATCTCTTTGTTCATTCTTTGCATATTCAGGCATTTTCATAAGCATCATGTCGAAATTCCTTTAGCTCATTGAGTTGCAAAAGGCGTTTTTTCTCCTGCTTCTTGCATATCAAAATTGAGTGCCTTGACTTTTCTAATATGCCTTGTGCTGAAGTTCAACTGGAAGATGACATGCGTTACCGTAGACCAACTAATAGGGTGACATGCTAATGGGGGTTCTGAAAGATGAGCTATAAACCCAGAAAGCGTCATCTAATTTCTTAGACCAATCTTTTCTTGAGCTGCTTATAGTCTTCTCATGTTTTTGCTTAAGTTCCCGGTTGGAAATTTCTACGTGTCCACTCGTTTGAGGATGGTATTGTGCAACTACCCGGTCAGTGACTCCATACTCCTTGAGTAGTGCTTCAAAATTTCGATTGCAAAATTATGATCCCTCATCATTAATTATGGCCCTCGGAGTGCCAAGTCTTGAAAAAATGTTCTTGCAAATGAATTTTACTACAACCTTGGCATTATTACTATGTGTGGCTATGGCTTCCACCTATTTGGATACGTAATCGACTACTGCCAGAATGTATTGATTTTGAAATGACATGGGAAATTGACCCATAAAATCGATCCCTCACAGATTAAAAAGCTCAACATCAAGAATAGTGTTCCGTGGCATCTCATTTATTCTGCTGAAATTTCTGGCCCTTTGACATCGGTCCTAAGCATTCACGAATTTCTGAGTGTCATGAAAGAGAGATGGCTAATAAAACCTGACTGAAGAACTTTTGCTATCTTTTTGATGTACTGAAGTCCCCCCACATTCCAGACTGTGGCAATGTAAAAAAATGTCTTTCACCTCTTCTTCCAGAATGCATCTTCTTATAAAACCATCCAAGCAATACTTAAACAAAAATGGCTCCACCTACATATAAAATTATACATCTACAAAGAACTTCTTCCATTAATGGAAAGACAAATCCAAAAGAATAATATTGCTCACTAGAAAATTCAAAAAATATGCATACCACAGAGCTATGAGGGCTTGCAATGCCAAAAGTTACTCATTTGAAAAGGAGTGATTAATAGGAACTTTTTCTCGATCTTCTCGGGCTTTTTGCTCTAAGCGGGATAAGTGATCCGCCACTAAATTTTTAACGCCCTTTTTGTCTTTGATCTCGGAGTCAAACTCTTGTAGGAGTAATTGTTGAGGTTTTTGCCTTAAAGATGTAATTTATAAATGGTGCTGCTGGCCGCGCGCCATTCCTTTCGTGCTGCTGGCTGAGCACCTGCGGGTGCTGTCTGTACTATAGGGAGGTACTGTGTGCGGGGGCACCGCGTCGATCCCTGTTAAATTCTACGTATCTTCCCCCGTTTGCGTTCAAGTGCACTACGGGGCCATGGTGAAAAGGTTCTGCTCGCGGCTCGTAGTGTCCTGTCCTCACCTGCCTAGCCACGTTTGCTGAGTGGAAAGATATCCCATCTCGTTGGGCGTTGTTCCGTGGGAGGTTCTGCCTGCGGGGTTGAAGAACAGCGCGGTTTATGTCATTCATCGTGGAATGCGGTGAGGAGGTGCTTTCCACGATTTGCTCGTGGAGCGACTAGTTCTGTAGCAAGAGGTGGTATCCGCGGGTCATATCTGCCACCCTCCTTTTCAGATCCGTCTGCCTTTCTGCCATTTTAATGAGGTCGTGAGGATAGGAAGAACCTGTCAGCTAATGGCTGTGGGGCTCTGCTCGTTGAGGGAGTTGATTCGCCGGTGGGTTTGCATTGGGTCGTTGGTGCGGCGATTGGCACCACTGTTGCATCAGGCACCGCTGGTGCGGTTGGTACAGCCGGCGGGATCGGGGGTTGATGGGAAGCCTCCGTAGGTCTTTCGACAGAGGTTACGTCTTTACTCTGTAGTGTCCTAGAGCGAGTGCCTATGCATTTCGCTATCGGTGTAATCTGCAATTTTTGCCTGTAAAATTAATATTAGAAAACTAAACAAACGGTCTGTTTCTTATAGGGGGTGGAGGTTTGAATCCTCTAAGGCCCTCCTTCTAGCGCCAAACTGTTGACATGTGAATCTGGTCAATGTGGTAAATCGGTGAATACTTGATATTTGAAGGATCTGAGTAAAAAGAGATAATAAGAGAATGATTTTTAAATTGGTTCAGCTTCAAGGAATGCCTACATCCACTGTTCTTCGTATTAAGTCGAGCTCGCTGTGTGACTCTGCAGAGCTCGCTTATGCTTGTGTTTTCTAAAAAATTGGTAACCTTTGTAATAGGGGTATCCTGCTTCTTTTATAGTGTGAAGGGGCGGGAGTCATCATATTTTATATGGAATCTAATTACATGTTTCAAGGGAGAAAATCTATCCCTTAATGGTTGTGGTTTAATATAAATGCAATAGCTGATTGTAAGGAATTTGAAGTTAATTGAAAGTCTGATTACTTGACCGAGCGTGATTCCGGTTTTCTTGGGATTCTTCCTTAAATTGGGGCTTCATGCTGCGTCGTCTTGCGATCTACGGGCTATCTTCTTGGTGGAAGTTTAGCTCTGCGAGGTGCTGTACTTCGAGTCTTTTGTTGCTCTTTCGCTGTTTATTGGGCTTTGGGGCCCATTTGGTCCTGTAGTAAATCCTTAGCCCTTCATGCGTGTTGAGTCTTCCTTGGAGTTTTCAGTTCTTTGGACCTGTTTGGGCCTGGTGTATTTTTACACATAACATTAATCCATCTTTTTATTAAATTCTTTTAATTTTTTTATATATTAAAATAGTTAAGTATTATTTTATTTAAATTGAGGGTAAAATAGTCTTTTATATTAAAACACTAATAAATCTTAACATAAGGGTAAAAGAGAGAAAAATGAAACTAGAGGGTGAAAAATAGAGAATATCTCAAACTATAGAGGGGAGAATGATTATATCCCACAATGTTAAGGTATTGTGGTCATTTTTTTCTTAATTTTAATAACTTTTTAAAAAAAATTAAGATCTTGAAATGGTCGTGGAGATTTATTTTAAAGATCTAAAAAGAAAAAAAATTAAGATCTAACTAAATATCTCCACCGACCATTCAAAAGTGGACGATAGAGATTTATTAAAAAAAAAAAAAGATAGGAAAGGTGGAGATCCATGGTGGATCCACCATAGATTGCGAACCTAGGGAAACTTGTGATTCGCAAACATAGATTTAGATTCGCGAACCAAATACTGATATAGTTCGCGAATGGGAACCAGGTAGCTTATGAATCTGTCACATCCCAATGTTTAGAATAACGATAAACTTTAAGAACATTGTCAAATTCGCTGCTTTCTCTGATCAATCTCTTACTCTGATCAAATTCGCTGCTTTCTCTGATCAATCTCTTACTCTGATCAAATTCGCTGCTTACTCTGATCAATCTAATTATTTGAGAATCACAATAAACTATAGTGAGTTTTAAATTCAGTAAGTAAACTAGTTTTTCATATAAAGAAAATATATATAAAAAAAAAAAAAAAACCACTTACGATTTATGCACAGAGGTGGCCACATGCAAAACTTTCAATATCAAAAGACTTTCACATCAAAAACTTATCAAAGATACATTCAAAACATTTTTTAGGATTGCTCTCATCCATGTACTATTAGTTGGACTTTCACTTAACACTTATCACTTATCGGAACCACTTAAGTCACCCGTCAGTAACAATTATATGTGAGGTAAGCAAGTAAGGAATACACAATTTCAAAAATAAAATACTCATGCCCGAAGGTAAGAGCTACTCCCTCGTCATGATCACCAACGAGTCCTCCCACATATACAAATACATCAACACACGAATGTGAAAACTCTTTTGGAAGGGGGAGGATGGAGGTGATCGTCGGCGAGCGATCGCTGCAAACAATGGAGCCTTCCCCTGCCATAGATGGATTTTGTGGATCTCTACCATCCATCTTGAAATAGACGGTGGAGATCCCTCAATTTTCTTCTTTTTTATCTTTTAGAACAAATCTCCACCATCCATCTCAAAGATGGCAGTAGAGATCTTATCTTCAATTTTTTTTCATTTCATTTTTTTTAAAGAATTTCTTAATTAGGGATAAATTTATCTTTTTACATTTTTTTGAGGTCAATGATTTTTTTAACGATCAACACTAACAGTAGGGGTAGACACATTAACCAGTCCGAAAATAACCGAAAAAATAAGGTTATTTTCTATTATAGATTGTGACTCGTGAAGGTTTGGTTAGTCATTTGATAATCGAATAAAAATTGGTTATGGTTAGATTATGGGTGGCAAAACCGTAAATAACCGAACTTATAAAAATTAAAAAAAAAATTAAAATAATAGGGTTTCAGGTGTATGTCACTGATGGAAGAGACAACCTCCACTACAAACAATTTAATTATTAGGAACATTTTAGTCTAGCCAGCAACTTTATTAAATTATTATACATTGTCACATTTCTCAATTCCCACCTTCACACTTTACATTTCTCAGCCACATATGGACACACCTCAATTTACATTTCCCTAACCTCAGTTTACATTTCCCTAGCGCCGCACACCTCAGTCCTCACTTTACATTTTCCAGCCACATCTCGCTCTACACAGCCCCATCACGCCCCATTGTCACCTCGCCACTGCCCGTTGTCGCCTCGCCGTCTCGTCGCCCCATCTCGCCGCTGCTCCTTATTCAGGTAAAGTGAAACCAACAACTTTTATCACCATCCCTCCCATTTCTTTCTTCTTTGATCAACTTTTATCACTTCTTGGATCCGTCACTTAATCGCTTGCACGGGTCAGTTTTCCATTTCTATTCTATCACTTTACTTCTTGTACAAGCGCAAATGCTTTGATTTTCGTTTTCAATTTAGTAAATTGTTTTGATTTTCATTTATATATGTTGATTCTGTGTTGATTCTGCTAATACAAATATCGTTTATGACTTGAATTTTAATTAGTTCTTTGTGGTGTACAATGAATTAATTTTAATTAGTTAACTGATTGCTTGTTTGTTTCAGTAGAGAAATGAAATGTCTGTGATTTTATATTCTCAATTGAAGTGAGATTCACTTGTGAAGCATGAAATCCTTATTTTCTGATTTTTATGTGATATTAGAATGCGATGTCTTTGTTTTATTGGTATTAATGAATTAATGTTGTGATTTAGTTTAGTATGATATAATATACTACATCGGTTCTTGCTGTAACAGGGAAGAAAAACAATAGGAGAAAAGGCCTCTCTGCCGCTCGTTATTGTTGCTCTCCGCCGCCCGTCGCTGCTGCTAGTCACTCCTCACGTACGAGAGTTACGCGAGAAACATGTATATTTTGGTATATTCAATTTGAATCGTAATTTTAATTTTGTATTTCTTCCTTGAGTCATTTACAATTATATATCACATATTTATACACAAATGAATTATGAATACGTATAGATTAACACCCTTTGGCTGACATGGCAGCCATAGGGTTTGTGGTTATCTGTTTTGATTAGATGCTCTCCAGGTGTATGATGAAATGTATATTGTTGGCTGAATATGTACTGACATGTTGTTAGTAATTTTATATTTCTTGCATGACATTTTGCCTCTATTGCCATGTTATTATTAAAAACATATAAAAATATTATTGGTATTATTGTTGTTGTACTTGTTGATAATATTGTGCTATTGTTTTTGTTGTTGGTTGTGAAAATATATAGATGGATTCACGTGAGATTAATGATGTGTTCGATTGCGATATGGATAATAGCTCAGTTGCCAAAGGCAAGAGCAAGACCAATACGATTGGGGTTAGGAAAATGATTGGTAAGAAGAGGAATGTGGGTAAGTCTCCTATTCCATCTCCAAGTAAAGGGGTTGATGATGATAATGTTACTAGTAGACAAAAAGCTGAGTTTTGGGAGCATTTTACTATATACTATACAAAGGAGGGGGAAAAAAGAAGTAAATGTAATTATTGTGGGACTACGTATTCTTGTACGGTTAGTAGTAGGAGTGAAACTAGTAACATGAATCTTTACCTTAATAAAAACTGTCAGGCCTACCGTGCAGCCCAAATTGACCCGACACAAAAAAACCTAATGATGCAAATAACGATGGATGGTTATGGTATTACCGGGAATATTAATACATATTCTTTTAGTAAAGAGCAATGTAGGAGGGCATTAACGGAGATGATTATAATAGATGAATTACCGTTTAGATTTGTGGAGAATAGAGGATTTCGGAGGTTTTGTAGTTTGTTGTGTCCTACATTTGAGGTGCCATCTAGGAGAACAATCGTTAGAGATTTGTACAAACAGTACATTGATTAGAAGACCATACTGAAGAAAAGGCTCAGGGAAAGTAAAGTGATGGTCTCTCTAACCACTGACACTTGGACATTGATCCAAAATATAAATTATATGGTTGTGACAGCTCACTTTATTGACTCTGACTGGCAGTTATATAAGCGGATTTTGAGTTTCACTCAAATAGGAGATCATAAAGGGGATTCCATTGGGAGGTCAATTGAGAATATTTTACTTGAGTGGGGTATTGAGAGAGTGTTCACAATTACCGTGGACAATGCAACTGCCAACACTACTGTTATTCAGTATTTGATTAGAAAGTTAAACAGTTGGCATGTCGATGGAACAGTTTTAGAGGGTAGATTTTTGCATGTAAGGTATTGTGCACATATTTTGAATTTGATTGTGAATGATGGTTTGAGAGATATGGATTATTCTGTTTTGTTAATCCGAAATGCAGTCAAATATCTAAAATCTTCTCCTAGTCGATTGGAGAAATTTAAAAAATGTGTTGCACATGAAAAAATTGAAGATAAAGGGCTTGTTGTATTGGATGTGCCTAAACGGTGGAATTCTACATATTTAATGTTGTCTAGTGCTGTTAAGCTTAGGAAAACTTTTGAACGATTAGAAGAAGAAGATGGACACTATATGACTTACTTTGTGAGAATGAGAATGGGAAGCAGCGGGTTGGGCCTCCCAGTTCGGTTCACTAGGATAATGCTAAGGTATTCATTTATTTTTTGGAGACTTTTTATAATATTATCTTGGATTTTAATGCTTCTTTGCATGTGACATCCAATGCTTACGTGGTGGGTTGGTCTACAATTTTAAATCAATTACGGTCTTTGAGTGTTGATAATGACCAACTTGTGATTGTAATGGCTACTAGCATGCAACAAAAATTTGACAAGTATTGGGGGAATTTGGACAAAACCAATAACTTGTTGATAATAGCATGTCTACTTGATTCGAGGTACAAATTGGGTTATATTTTATTTCAATTTCAACATTTTTATGCTGCAGAGATAGGGAGTTCCATGACTACACGTGTTAGACAATTATTGGAAGAGCTCTATATATTTTACAGATCATCGAACTCCAATGTGGAAGCAAGTCATGCTGTATTATTTTGTGGTGGTGTTGGTGAATGTACTGTGTCTGAACAACCAATTCAAGTAGACAAGTACAAAGTGAGGGAAGCAAAATTGTGGAAAAACTACCAACAAGAGTTGCATGTGGCTATGGAGAAGACTGAGTTGGAGTTGTACTTATTGGAGAATTGTGAGCCAGCAAATACCAAATTTGATATATTAAGTTGCTGGAAAAATTCTTGTACTAAATATCCAATTTTATTGTGCATTGCAAAAGATGTGTTTGCAATGCAAGTTTCAACTGTGGCTTCTGAGTTAGCTTTCAGCACTAGTGGTCGTATTCTTGATCCGTTTAGGAGTTCATTGACTCCTAAATTGGTGCAGGGGTTAATATGTTCTCAAAATTGGTTGCAAGCAACTTATCCTATTTCGGAACCCGAAACACTAGTTTTAGATGTGCATGCTCAGAAAAAGGATAATTGTGTTCAAAATGAAGAGTTGTACGAAGCCGTTCAAAATGGTGAGTTCGACAATTATTTGGTTTTATTTATATTTTAATTGCTTTTTGTTGTTACAATGTCCATTTAATATTATTGCATCTTAATTGTAGATTTTACAAGTACATTATTAATAAGTGGACTATCAATTGATGTGGATTGAACAAGTATTTCGGTTCGGGTCTTCTAAAAGGTAAGAATTTTTAAGATGGTATTGTTTTCTACAATTAAATTGTTAAAAGTATAACATTGTTTATATTCTAATGAGTTTAGTATTGTTTTTTATTTTGAAGAAATTCCAAAACGCGCAATGAAGATGTTTTAACTTTTTTATACTTTTATATTTGTTTTTTCTTTTATGTAATTCGGATTGTTTTTATTATGGTACGATTTAATTATAGACTGTATCACATGAATTGTTTTATGGAAGGTTTTGTTATGGACGTTTTTATTAATTATTAAGGTGGACGACTAGACGGTTTAAATTTTTTATAGTTTAAATCTCTGATTGTATGTTTTATTGTAGGTTGTTGGCAAGTATAATATATGTGTTATTGAAGTATATTGAAATATTATTGAAAGAAGATTGTATGTTTTGTAATATAATGAGATAGCAATAGGTTTAAAAATATACAAATAATTGGATAAAATATAAAAAAAAAATTAGTTTTGACCCAAAAGGCCTAATTAAGCTCATATGTACAATTTAGACCCAATGAGGTCCAAACCGAACTTAATCGAACCGAATTTAACCGACTTTTTAAGGTTTGATTATTTTAGGTTATTCATATAAAACCCACTAAGTTTGGTTAGTCAATTAATAATCGAACAAAAATTTGGTTAGGTTAGATTATTGGCATAATCGAATATAACCAAATAGCGCCCACCCCTAACTAACAGTATAAGGTTCTGCTATCAATTACTCTAAAAGTTAATTTTGTTTGTAATTAATGATACCTCATATAGATAGACTATAATTTATCTAATAAAAGATGTTGACAAAGCTTGGCGTGCAAGTTGTGAAGAGTTTGGTGTATATTTATGAAGATTTTATTCTCATATTACATTGTTCCCCTTCCATCATCCCTGAGGTACTTAATTTTGTATTTTTTAATTATAAATTTAAAAATTGGAGGAGGCTGAGGTTATACTGTATGGAGGGAACCCATATTTTAGTTCCCGTCCTGTTTGATCCCATTTTTATCCTATAATTGTATAATGTTATAATATAATATGAATTTATACATTTAAATATAAAATTTATTAATATTATCTCTTAATTGATAATAATTAATAATATAAATTGGAACTGTTGGTATAAATTTAATTTTAAACTATAAAAAAAGCAAAATAGAAATGCATTATGTCCAATGTATGACAAGACAAAAGCAAATTCTCTTATAGCTCGTTGTTGACTGTATGAGATTGGATTTTTCCACATTCATAAGCAGCCAATTAGTGCAGCTGAGGCGAGACTAAAAGATGTCGACAAAGCTTGGCGTGCAAGTTGTGAAGAGTTTGGTGTATATTTATGAAGATTACATTGTTCCACTTCCATCATCCATGACGTACTTAATTTTGTATTTTTTTTAATTATAAATTTAAAAATTGGAGGAACTGAGGTTATACTGTATGGAGCAGCTGAGGCGAGACTAAAAGTCTCGACTCATAATTTGGGATAAATTTGTATACTTTTTTTTCTTTTCATTTTTTACTTATTTTTATATAATATTAATAAAATTCATATTATTTTGTTTAAAATTAATTTAAATAGTTTTATTTATTGTAAAAACATAATTTTTTAACCAAATTTAATTTAAAATATTATTTTATTTTAAAACTAATTTAAAATAATTTTGTTTTATTAAAAAACTAATTTAATTTAATTTTATATTAACTCTACATAAAATATAAAACTCAATTATTTTTGTCTTATTTTATTCTATACCAATTTAGAGATTATATTATTTTTAGTTAAATATATACTACAACAAATACATTACAGTACTAATTTAATCCTTCAATTCAATTGCATGCACCAAACGCATTCTTACGATGATTTATTTTATGGTAGAATATTTTACTTTACATGAATATTGACTTATAAATAAGCTTAATTCTCATTTCAAATAAAAAGACACACAATGAGTTATAATTAGGGGTGAACGTCGCTTGGTTCGATTTGATTTTGTATGAACTGATCAAAACCAACAGTTGATCAGATTTTGAAAAAGTGAACCGAACCAATCGAAAATTTTCTAGTGAAACTGAATCGGTTTAGTTTGATCGGTTTGTGGACAATAAACAACATATTTAAAAACAACAACCAATATTCACCTAATATGACAAAATAAAAACAAGAAGTTTGGAATATCTTTAAAAAAAGAAAAAAAAAAGCAACCATTCAAAGAAAAACAATAAGTATAATTTTGTATATTTTTAAATAATATAAAATTAAAAATATGAACTGATTAGATTGGTTCGATTCATTAGGTCGGTTCAGTTTTTTTGTCCACCCATAGTCATAATAGAGTCTAATTAAGAATTTAATCCATGGACAGGAAAAAACCTTGGACCAGGGTCAAAAGTGGCAACAGTCCGAATAAAGTTCATTTGGCCCTCCCCAGTTAAACCTGTACATTCCAAATTAAAGACTCTCTTCAATTCAAATGGAATATAAAATGAGATCAACCATGATCACTAGCTTATTGTATGTACCGCAATTCTTTTTATTAAAAGAGAAACACAGAGATAAAAAATGGCACAACTGTTCATTAAACAAGCAAAGCAATACGCTCAAACTCGGCCAAGTTACCCACCACAGCTCTTCCAATTCATTGCCTCCAAGACACCACTTCACCACCTGGCATGGGATGTCGGCACCGGCACCGGCCAGGCTGCTCAATCTGTAACTCATCATTCTGTTTTCTCTGATACCTTCTACGTTTCGAAATACTTGTTCTTTTTATCCTTCTTTAATTTTTATTCAATCAATGACGGTTTATTTTACATAATTTTCAGCTAGCTGGGATCTACAAGAACGTGATAGCCACAGACACGAGCCCGAAACAGCTCGAATTCGCAACGAAACTGCCCAACATTCGATACCAACTTACTCCTCCAATCTTGTCCAGTTCTGAGCTCGAACAGAACGTAGCAGCGGAGGCAAGCGTGGATCTAATAACTATCGCTCAAGCCATTCACTGGTTCGACCTGCCCAAATTCTACAAGGATGTCGAATGGGTGCTAAAGAGACCTCACGGCGTGATCGCTGCATGGTGCTACACCGTCCCAGAAGTCAACAACTCAGTCGACTCAGTCTTTACACCTTTTTACAATATCAATTGCGAGCCTTACTGGGAACCGCAGCGCAAATTGGTGGACGACAAGTATATGAGCATTGATTTCCCATTTGAGCCGGTGGATGGAACGGATAATACGGGGCCGTTTGAGTTTGTGACAGAGAAATTGATGGACTTAGATGGTTATTTTACCTACTTAAGATCATGGTCAGCGTATCAGACGGCTAAGGATAAGGGAGTCGAGCTTCTGGCGGATGATGTGATTGATAATTTTAAACGTGCTTGGAATGAAGATGGCCATGAACGAAAAGTTGTTCGGTTTCCAATTTATCTAAGGATTGGGAGAGTGGGAAATTGCTGATAACTGATAACTGATAAATGTTAAATTGCCCTCAACTTGCAATTTAAAGGTCAGATTGATATTATTGTAATGTTTAAATTAATCGTTTTATGAAAGAAATAATCTACTGTCAAAGTTAATTAGGTGATAGTTTAGTTAATTTTGTTGTTAAAATTATTTTAACACCCACAAGCTGTATGCATGCCTTTAATAAATTTTATTATTAATTATTTTATATTTATATAATGTTTATAGTAAATATAAAAATATAGGGGGATGATATTGTCATTTATAAATATGATTTCCACACTAATATGTTATTAAAAAATTTATAATAATAAATTATCAATAAAAACAAACTATTTTAATTATAAATAAGTCAAATAGTACGTTCACCAATTACATCCAACTTATCAACTATATTAAACCTTTTAAACCTTAGGTAAACAACATAACCTTTTATTTTATATATAAACCTTACTATGTATATATATTTATGAGATAATTGCATCGACCTATCCTGAGATTTTATCAACTACAAACGGAATCAACTTTATTGTTTATTGACAAATACCTCACATGCCCTATTAAAATTTGATCAAATATAACAGTTGATCAGAGGAGGTATTTAACAAAAACCTAAAAACTGACTAACGAGAGTGGAGGTTTTTGTCAATAAACCCAAAAGTTGACTCCGCCTGTAATTGAGCAAATCTCAAAGAAGGTAGGCATTAATTACTCTATATTTATTTATTTATTTTAGGTCAAAAATTATTTTGGTCCATAACTTTTTTTAAAATTATTATTTTTTGACACATATTTTCTTTTTTAGCTCGTGTGATTCTTAACTTTTTAATAATCTATCAATTTTTATCCTTTTGTTAGTCAACAGTTAGTCAAATTTAATGGTGTTAGGAGTATTTCAGTCTTTAGATACAAAAATAAAAATTAAGGTTAAAAATAAATAAAAATTAAATTCTAAAAATAAAATAATTACAAATGAAAACAATAAAAATAGAAAAAAAATAAAAAAAATAGAAAAAAATAATTAAATATTATTTTTAATAATTTATTTATTTTAAAAAATAATAATTAAAATTTTATAATTTTTAAAAAATAATAATGACGTCCTCTCTTGACACTTTAATAATTTATTTTATTTTAAATTTTAAATTTATTACCATTTATTTTTATATATAAAATTTATTTTTATATTTTAATATTATTTTAAAGTATTATTTTAAATTATTAAATTTTCATAAATTAGTTATTATTATGATTTTTTTTTATTTTTTAAAGTTTTTAATTTTAAGGGGGAATTGCAATAACGACCCGTGTATATAGGTATAATTGCACAAAAATCTGAAAATATATGATAATAAAAATAACTCCCCTTTGACCAGTTGACTAACCGTTGACCATAGTTAGTCACCAACGGTTAAAGGGGTAAAATCGTTTTTTTAAAAAAATTTAAAATTAAAAAATGGACCCGATGAGATCCGGTCCATTAGATGGGATAAAAAATTTTCATTGCTAAAAAAAAAAAAAAAAATCAAATCAATTTTTTTCTTTTTTTTTTCCAATTCTTTATTCATTATCAACCCAACCACCATCAATTCAATTTTTTTTCTAAATCTTCTTCTTTCAAAATTTTTTTTTTCCAATTTATTTATTCATCATCAAACTAACAACTATCCAACAACCTTCAATTTTATTTTTTTATTTATCCTTCTTTCTTCTTTTTTTTTTCCAGAATTTTTTTTTTTTAATTCTTCCTCTTCTTTCTTCTTCTTCTTCTTCAAAATTTTTTTTTGGTTCTTCCTCTTCTTTCTTCTTCTTCTTTTCTTTTTTTCCAGAATTTTTTTTTTATTCTTCGTCTTCTTTCATCTTCTTCTTCTTCTTCTTCTTTTTTTTTCCAGAATTTTTTTTAGTTCCTCTTCTTTTTTCTTCTTATTCTTCTTCTTCTTTTCTTTTTTTTTTCCAGAATTTTTTTTTTCTTTCTTCTTCTTCTTCTTTTCTTTTTTTTTTTCTAGAATTTGTTTTTTAAAATTTTTTAAAAAGACGATTCTTCATCATCATCATCTTCTTCTTCTTCTTCTAGATTTTTTTTTTGTTCCTTTTCGTTCTCATCTTCTTTCTTCTTCTTCTTCTCTTTTTTTTTCCAAAATTTTTTTTTAAAATTTTTTAAAAAGACGATTTTACCCCTTTGACCATTAGTGACTAACTGTGGTCAACGGTTAGTCAACCGATCAAATGGGAGTTATTGCTATTATCAATTATTCTCAGATTTTTGTACAATTATACCTATATACACGGGGAGTTATTGCAATTACCCCTAATTTTAATGTTAATTAATTAGTTAATGTATTTTTAATATTTAAGGACTTTTCTTATAAATTATGTGTATTTTATAATTTTACTTTTTTTTATATATGTTAGATTCTTATTATTAAATTTTAAAAATAAAGGGTAAAATCATATTTTTAACTTAATTATTTAAAGTTCAGGGTAAAATGGTCAATATATATTCTGTCATGTTTGATTGTTAAAAATTTAGTCAGAAGGATTAAAATGATGTATTTTTAAAATGTTAGGGATCATACGAGTTAAAAAAGAAAATATCGATAAAAAAAAATAATAATTTAAAAAAAGATAGGGACCAAAATGAATTTTATCCATTTTTATCATACAAAATACTCTTCATTCTGTGTCTCTTTTCTCTTGCTATTTCTCTTTCTAAGGTTTCTCTCACCTTACTAAATTTTCTGGTTGCACATTGATAAGCTTAGGTTTTATATATTTTTTTAAGGGGTATAATTACAAGATTAATAATTGTCGGGCCTGTCGAGATCAATCACTAAACGCGCAGTTTAGATATCTACTCCTATAATAAGGGGAGAAAATTATCCACACATGCTGGTAAATGTGCGTGGTGGGAATTGAACCCTCACAACTGAAGTAGGAGGGAAGTGCACTATCCACTTTAAACTATGAGTGGATGTGCAGCTTAGGTTTTATATGGGCAGCTTAGCCATTGCATATATTATGTGGTTAAAAATATGAAAACTATTGCATGTGATTAGAAACAAAATTTCCTATTTTATATGATTAAAAATGTAATTTTCCCAAGAAATTTTGTCCGCTTATTAGTTATTCCTAGGGTTGTGCAAAAAATTAAAAAAATCGAACCAAGCCGATGAACCGAGTTGGTCCAATCAGTTTTGGATCGATTCACCCCTTTCAATCAGTCCGGTTGTTCTTGGATCACTACTGTTTTCTTTAATTCTTGTCTTCTTTTAATGGTAACTATTTAATTCCTATTTGCTTTCTCTGAAGCATTTAGAACTTGCACGTATTTGTTTTCTGCACTAAACATAAATTTAGTGATAATTTTCTTGGGGGTCTGTTATGTTATGTGTTTCATGAATCATGATCATGCCGTAGACTGAATTATTGAAGTTTTATTTATGGATCTCATATGTGATGGTTGTGTTGGGTTATGAAGTTGGATTTGTTGAGCCTAGATTAAATCGGACCTGTGGGTTGTGATAAGGTAGAACAGTTAATTTTTTGAAGTGGGCTTTGTATGTTTATTAATAAAACTGTATATGGTTTGTATATTTGGTGATTTTGTGAGGCTTGTATATCGCCTTTCAAGTTAATCGGATCTGTGGCTTATAAGTCATTTTGGTCTGCTCGTCGTGCTTTAATATATTGCCTTTTAGACCAGTTGAAGATGAATTTCACATTTCATGAATGTGATTACACTTGGTTCTTTATATATATAATAAGTTTGTATTAGGTACACCTTGGTGGAGAACTTTGTCTACTGGGTTATTTGTTACAGAGTTCTCGAGTGTAAAGTTTATTGGTCAATCTTGACTCCAGATTGATATTGTTTGATGGATTGGGGGTAGTTGAGGGTGGCGGAGGTTGATGCTGTATACATACAATTAGTAGTCCTTTTTCTAAATATTATTCTCCAATTGTTCATGTGAAATTGCAAGCGAATGAAGAAAGACTGGGCACAAGAAAAACAATTGGGCTGGGAAGTAGCCGAACGGGAGTGGGCCGGGCCTGTCTACACGTATGATAGATGTGACAGTTGCAAGAAAATGTCAATTTAGATATTTCTTAATTCTTAAGCCTATGTATTATTTTTCATAAAGGGAAAAAAAAAAAAAAAAAAAAACAAAACCTCGGCTGGAGCAGATTTTGGAAATTCAGTACCTCTTGACTCAGAGTCACCAATCTGAAATGGACGCAGCGTTCGGCAAGTTCTTCGATTCCATCGGCTCCTTCTTCGGTGGCGGCGATCAGATCCCCTGGTGCGACCGCGATATCATCCTTGTATGTACATATCTCTACATCTTTATATTTCCAAAATAATCAAGCTAGATTTGAAGTTACCCAGGATTTATGTTTATATATACTTTTTTATGTTATTTTATTTCATTTCTTGAACAAATCATTAAATGTAACGTCATTTCTCTTCTTTCTGATTTAATTTTTATATTGTAAATGAAATATATATGAACTTTGTAGGTAGGCAATGAAATTAAGATGCCAACATTTAATTATTTTTGAGTATCTAAGATTTTTACAGCTGAATTGTAATATCATGATGTGATTTATTTGGTATTCTGGTTTATTCTGGTCCTTCTAGTGAGTATTGTAGGAAAGGATGACTTTGATTTTGTTCTTTGCTTGACAACAAGAAAAAGAGCAGGATGAGATAACTCTTATCTTGTCCCTTGTTTTGAGCAAACAACCACAGATGTTGGATATGACAAAAAGTAAGAAAAGAAAATGATTTTTGCATTGTCATATCAAGAACGGAATAGAATATTGGTAAACTGAACCCCTCAATTGGTTTGCTTATTACGTTGTGTCAATTTTTTATTCCATCCATAATTTTATGTAATCCTCTAAAGGTATAACAAACTAAAGCAGGATGTGATGAAAAATAGTCATATTTCGTTTTTAAGTTCCTTTGTGGTGTCTGTATTTTGATGTAAGGTCTTGACATTTATATGAACTATCCTATGTTGTATCGTTGTTGATGTAGTTTTCAGACAATTAAAAGAAAAACAATGTCCTCTTGTTATACTTACGCATATTGGTTTTGGTTTTTGCATTGTTGTATGTGCATATTTACAATCCCTTTTTAGTATTACGGCTTTTTCTTATTTTTCTTCATTGATTCAAACTCCGTTGTATGCTGGCAGGGCTGTGAGAGAGAAGTTGCAGAAGCTAGCAAAGATGGATCAGATGAACAGAAAAATGAAAGCATTATGAGGTTGTCATGGGCTCTTGTTCACTCCAAACAACTAGAAGATATGCAGCGCGGGATAGCTATGCTTGAAGGTAAATGGAAATAAATCAATTACTTAAAGTTCTATTAGTTCTTTCAAATGCCTTGTTACTTTTAAGATGCTTGTGTTCATTGATAATGTCAGCAAATGCGATATCCAGACTTATGAGTCAATTATATCTCACCATTAGTAAATTTCCTAAGATCATAATCTTACACTGAAGCCTTTACCGATTAGATAAAGTAGCAAGTGTGAAGCACAAAAATAATGTGTTTTGTAGATATGAATGCATATCACATGTACAATAAGAGGGTCGATGAAGCTAGTAATTTATTAGATACATGTTAACTGCACCTACATCATTCTCCTCTTCTGTGAACACAGACAAACAGGTATTGAAAGGCTTTTCTTTTTGTCTTTTTTTTACCTTTTTTAATAAAAAAATGAATCTTAAGAAAAGAAAAACAAATGATAATAATGTAGCGATGTCATGTTTTAGCCTATTCAAATAGAGGTATAGCATGGCCTTTCCACATGCATGAGTAACATAAAACTTAACTCTCCTGCATTTCATTTCTAAGTATTTCATCAATGGCTTCGCCCATCAAAAGCAAGTAGCCATATGGTGTAGATGCAGCGTAGCCTGTATCTTAATAAGATACTAACTGCATTAATCCTCCTATGTTTCAAAAATCACGTGAGGCAGTCGCCTCAAGGCGCACCTTGCCCACCTCGCGGCCAAGGCCGCCTTGAGTCAGCAACCTCTCCCTGGTCGGTTCTGCCTCATCATCTCCATGAGGTGGGTGGCGGTGAAGTAAGGTGACTCAGGTTGAAAAAAATTGCTTTATATATATATATATAAATGACTTTTTCAACACTACCAATTCGGCTGTTCCTGTTGCCGTTAAAACCTATTTCGGTTGTTCTGTGGCCTTTACCCTCTTCTCTCAGACACACTTCTTCAAAGTTTGCGACTTGGTGCGGTGCAGTGTGAGGCTGTTTAAAACAGTCTCTGTTTGTCTTTTATACAAACAGAGTCTGTGCGGTGACATTATTTATTTATTTATCTTTTAAAACAATTATCTTTTATACAAACAAACTATTTATAAATAAATAAATAACCGTAAAATCCTTTTATTCTAATCAACTGTGTGTGTCTTTTTAATTTTTTTAAATAGACTATTTATACAAAAAAAAAACCTATTATCTTATTTATTATGATTAAAATCTTTATGTTAGTAATGTTGATTGTGGACCATTCATTAAATGCTATGGATGATTTTCTATTTTAGTATATATTTTTTTCTTTTGCATTATTTACCACTTTCGAATTGAGGTCTCGAGGCGACTGCCTCGCCTCGCGACCACTTTTGAATTGAGGTCTCAAGGCGACTGTCTCACTTCGGTCCCTCGCGAGGACATAACCGCCTCGCACATTTTAAAACATTGCTCCTACAAAGTGGTGGCTGTCTCACCAATTTCACTTTCACTCTTATTCATGAATAAGTGGCTGCCACCATTGTAAAAGTTTGGCTAGTGGGATCACAAGAGTTTGATTACAATTTCATTTTCACTCTTATTCATTAATAAGTTGCTGCTACCATTGTAAAAGTTTGGCTAGTGGGATCACAAGAGTTTGATTAGTGGCATGTTACACGGTCAAACATCTCTGATAAAAAATAAGAAAACCAAGGTAACTAAAGTGTTTTTATTAATTTGTTGACACTTTGAGGGGTCAACGCCTCCCACTTAACACAAGTGTTGAAACAAAAGTAATAATCTGATGACTTTTGGAAAACTACTTCTTAAACACAAATAACTCCAACGGAAACTACTAGCTAAGCAGGAAAGAAATACAAATAAATAGGAGATACGTTCCATAGTTCAGTCCACAGCAACTCAAATAACTAATAGATAATAAAGTCTAATTTATTAGAGAATAACAAATAGCTACAAAGGAAACAAGATTTAACATTAACATCGACTTGGTTTAGGTGTATAATGTGCTGGCAGTTTGTAAGTGAAGCCCTGCATGCATGACTGAAACAGGGGTTGAAATGGGTTAGGGCCAAGATAATGTAATAGCTCTCTCCCCCTTAAAGAGCATTCTTGTGCTCGAGGATGAAGTCTGAATATCGTTTCCGAAAATCATCTCGTAATTCCCAAGTAGCTTCACTGGCGACAAACCCTTCAAATGAACCAAAATTTCACTCTTTCCCTTGTGAATCCGCTTAATCCAAAATGGCCTGAGGAGTTGGGACTGTTGTCATCATTATTCAAGTCAGGAAGAGTTGTTAAAACCGAACGCCCTTCTCCAAGCTTTTTCTTAAGCATTGAAACATGGAAAACTGGATGGATACGATATGATGCAGGTAATTGAAGTTTGTAAGCTGCCTGTCCAACCTTTTCAAGAACTTCAAAGGGTCCATAATACTTATTAACTGAAAGTTTATAATTATTTTCCTAAAGCAAGAGACATTTGGCGATATGGTTGAAGCTTCAAGTAGACCATATCACCTATTTGAAACTCACATTCCTTGTGCTTAGAATCATAGGTTTTTTCATTTGAGCTTGGGCTTTGGCGATGTAATCACAAACACCTCAAAAAGTTGATCTCTAGGGACCAATTCGTGCCCAACAGCTGCAACTTTGGCTGTTCCTGGAAACATAACTCAGCAACCTTGGAGGACTTCGACCATATACAATCTCAAAAGGGGACTTACTAACTGCTGAATGCCAACTGGTATTGTAGCACTATTCAGCCAAGGATAACCAGTGCAACCACTCTCTTGGTCTTACGCCCGTGAAACAGCGAAGGTACATTCCCAAGGTGCAATTTAACGACTTCGCTTTGGCCATCGGCCATCCATTTGAGGATGATAGCTTGAGCTGAAGTTGAAAGAGGTTCCATTTAGTTGAAACAACTCTCTCCAGAAGGCACTTGTGAAGGTTGGGCATGATAATATACAATGGACTTGGGTGAGCCGTGGAGGTTGAAAACATTGTCATACTTGAGCAACTCCAACCGCTATATACGGGTGAGAGTGGGAGAAAATGTGCATGTTTCAACAATCTATCAACAATAACAAATATAGATGTCTTACCATTAGATGGGGTAATCCTTCCACAAAATCCATAGAAATATCTTCCCAAATTTGTGTAGGAATGGGCGGGGATTGAAGCAATCCTGCTGGTGATGTTTGTTCAACCTTATGACATTGAAAAATTTCACATTGTCGAATAAAGTATTTCACTTGTTTTCTCATCTCCTTGTAATAGAAATTAGCCTTGATATGCTAGAGAGTTTTATCTTAGCCCTCACGAGTGCTGCCATGTCTTGAAGGATAGTGGAAGTTAATTGGGATTCTAGTGCTAGATAAATTCGATCTTTAAAAAGGATAATTCCATCAACAACTTGCCGAAGTGGAATGAGTTTACTGAATGGATCCTCAAACTGAGTGGGACCAAATAGAGAAAAAAAATCCATTTTTGAAATCCTCCTAAGTAACATAGATGATTTCGTTTTCCAACTTCTGATACCAAAGTTGAGTGTCACCCTCTAAATAGAATGAGGCCAAAGTGACTTTGTCTGATTCGATGATGTCTTGGAGCAAAAAAAATTTCTCGGCCCTACAAACCCAAGTTGTTCAGTAGTCTATGTTAATGTTAACTCTTGTTTCCTTTGCAACTGTTTGTTATTCTCGAATAAATTTGGCTTTATTATCCGATAGTTGTTTGCGTTGTTGTGGGAGTGAAATATGGAACGTATCTCCTTGTTGAAGTGTGTAACTTTCTCAGGAAAATCAAAGGAAAAGTTAACAAAATTTACAGAGAACTTTAAAGAGAATTTTCTATAATCTTATTTTCTCACACACAATAATACAAGCATATACAACATGTACAAGTATATATACTGTAACTGACTTCTCATGACAGACTCTGCTAACATGGATTTGTGTAGCGGGCCTAAATCTTTCAAAGCAAAAGCTGTATGAAGCTGTGTTACAAACCCATTTATAACATCCTCATTATTTCTGGTGATGATTATATCATCTACATAGACAAGAACATACATTGTATAAGTAGATGTAAAGAGGAAAAAAAAGAGAGCTATCGGCCTTTGATTCACGAAAACCAAGCCTAAACAAAGCATCCTTGAACTTGTCAAACCATGCTTGTGGTGCCTGTTTTAAGGCTTACAAGGCTTTATGTAACCAACAAACAAGCTGAGAATCATCAGACACAAACCCTGGAGGCTGACTCAAGTATACATCCTCATCAGTCTTGCCATTAAGAAAGGCATTATTCACATTTAGCTGCCTTAATTTCCATCCCTTTGCCACTGCAATAGAAATTACAACCGTTTCAGTAACAAGCTTCACCACAAGACTAAAGGTCTCTATGAAGTCAAAACCAGGAAGTTCCCCTTTGCCACTAATCTAGCCTTATACTTTAATAGAGAACAATTTAGGCTCCTTTTAATCTTGAAAACCCATTTACGACCTATGCTTTTCTATCTTTGGGTGGAGAAACAAGAGTCCAAGTCTGATTCTTCATCAATGGTTGGTATTCATCATTCATAGCTGCTAACCACTTGGGATGTTGAAGTGCAGCTTGGACTGAAACAGGTTCACTGTCATCTAACTCTGCCAGCCACACTTTAGGCTTAAGAATACCATCTTTGGCTCTAGTTGTCATAAGGTGAGTGTTTAATGGAGGTGGAATAGGGAATTGAGAAGATTGAGGAGGTAAAGGTGTCTCATCTAGAGCAGTAGGTTGAAGAACTGATGGAGGAAAATTGGATGGTAGCTGATGTGAGCCAACAGGAGTAGGTTGAGGTGAAGTAGCAGTATGGCACAGCTGTCTGAGATGTATCAACAGCAGTACAATTTGGGTGATTAGAAACTGATGAGGAAACTATAGGAGGAAGCAGTGAGAGACTTGGTGAAGAAGCTGAGATACTGAAATGTTATTTGGCTCATTGATTGAAAATGGAAACTTGGACTCATGAAACACAACATGCCTGGTAATGAAGATCCTTCCCTCTTGATTTAAACACTTGTACACTTTGTGATGACAACTATAACTCAAAAAGGTACAAGGAGAACTTCTGAATCGCAGCTTATGACAGTTATAAGGTCTTAAGTAGGGGTAGTATAAACATCCAAACACCTTGAGAGCCTTGTAATCAGGTCTAACATGAAACAACATTTCAAAAGGGGATTTATTTTGTAGCACAGGTGATGGCATCCTGTTAATCATATACACTGAAGCTAGAAAAGCCTCATCCGAAAACTTCATAGGCATAGAAGCATGAGCAAGAAGACTCAACCCAGTCTCTACTATATGTCTATGCTTTCTTTCTACAGCGCCATTATGCTCATGTGTATAGGGGCTGCCGGGCTGCTATTTTGAAAATGAATAACACATTGCTGTAGAAAAGGCGCAAGCACAAGGAATTCCTTTCCACAATCTGTTTGCAACATCTTGAGCTTGCAATTGAACTGAAGTTCTACTTTCTTTTTTAAAATGAATAAAAGCTGAATAAACTTCACTTTTGGTTTTTAAAAACATATCCATGTGTTCCTAGAGTAGACATCAATGAAACTTACATAATATCTGAAGTCTTTAGAGGATAGTAAAGATGCTGGACCCCAAAATGAGCAACAATAAGTTCTAATGGTTGTTAGTAGACTGTTTTGGAAGTAGAAAATGGTAGCTTATGAGATTTACTGACTTGACAAGCATCACATGACAAATCAGATTTAAAAACCAAAGGAATTGAGAACAGTTACTTCAGCTGATGAGGAGGGGTGAGCCAGCCTCTTGTGCCAGAGATGCAAACTGGAAGAACAATCTTCAGTTGCTGTATTTACATGAAGAGAAGCACAATTATTTTGTTGAACAGAATACAAACAGTGAGACATGAAATCAGTATTTGTAAAAGAACTGATAGGCTGTTGAGTGGTGGATTGATGATGATAGAAAGGTGACTGTGAATGGAACTGATGCTGTGAAGATGGCTTTGAATTGGTAGACTGAAGTGGCAGATCAAACAGATAGACCTTTCTTAAGGACACCTTGAAGAAGTACCTTCTTCAAGAAATTGGTCTTTCACTAGATAAAAATGGGGGTGAAAGTCAAGGAAGACTTATTATCTCTAACAAACTTAGAAACACTAAGGAGGTTTTTAGTTATGTGAGGAATATGTAATATGTTTTTAAGAACTAAAGTGTGTTTATCAGAAAAAAGCATTAGAACCAATAGAAGAAATGTGCAAACCTGCTCCATTGCCAACATAAATCTTCTCGCCTTGATAATCCATCTTGTTCATCAAGTGGCTGCCATCAGGAGTGCAATGATCTATGGCTCCACTGTCTGGATACCACATCAGATCAACAAGTGTATCAGGTGAGGTTACCATAGCTGACATTTGACCACTAGATCCTCCTCCATTTGTGTTCCCTGTGTTCTGCTGCATGTTATTGTTTTGTGTCTGAAAAGACTGATCAAAACGATAATAACATCTCTGAGTCCATGCCCCATTCTATGACAGACATGGCAGGGAATTCCGTTGTTATTATTGCCAAATCTGCCTCTCTCTCTTCTTCCACCATTAGAACCTCCTGGTCCTTGACTATAATTTCCAGATCTTCCACCACTGTTATAACCTTGAGGACTGCCTCGGCCAAAACCTGTCTGATTACCATTATTTATTCCAGTTCCTTTATTGTTAACTGCCATGTTAGCATTGGGTGATTCAACTTGTGTATGTTGATCAATCCTTGCCTCATGAGTGAGCAATAAGGCTGTTATTTCAGGTCTATTGCTGTTTGGCATTGAGGTGATAGGAATCACAAACGGATCATATTCTGGTCCCAATCCACCTAATACATACATGATCTTGTCCCCTTCTGGTATCATATAACCAGTGTGAGCTAAGGCATTAAACAGACTTTTCTTCTTCAAAGGATAATCACTCATTGATAAACTTCCTTTCTTCAAGGTTTGAAGTTGAAGCTTGAGCTGCATTTTGTTAGCTCTCGACTGAGAGATGAGGAGCCTCTCAATCATATACCCAGCTTCACACGAAATGGTACATCCTACAAATTCTGGTAGTATTTCCTTATTAATCGAAGACAACAACCAACACAAGGATTTGATCTTGCTGCTCCCAAATCCCAATCTAGATATGCTTCATTGACAGAGGCATCCAGATTTCTACTGTTTGGAGGTACACTAGTGGAGTTGATAAAAGAAACGAGTCGATTACCTTTGATTGCTGCCAAGACTTGTTGTCACCACGGCAATTGTTGTGATCAAGCTTGACTGTGAGTTCAAGCTTCAAAGGAGTCAAAAGCTTTTGAGGAAGCAGTTGACAGGTCTTGAAGATGGAGTGGAAGATGTAGATTGTTGCTCTGATACCATGTTGAAGTGTGTAACTTTGTCAGGAAAATCAAAGGAAAAGTTGAGAGAAAATTTACAGAGAAAGCTAGAGAGAATTTTCTAGAATCTTATTGATTTTTCTCGACACAATAATACAAGCACATACAGCATGTACAAGTGTATATACTATGCACTGACTTCTCATAACAGACTCTGCTGACATGGATTAGTGTCACCTGGCATCACATGGACAATCCTGTGTGTCAAACAACCACTGGATGACATACAGCTGATGCGGCTTTGCTGACATCAGCTGTAACTGCTGTAACAAACTTTCCCTTCAATTCACAGCTGTAATCTTCTACAAACACAGCCACCTATTGCTAGCTTCTTCTGTCCATTGATTCTTTATTAGCATCGATCAGAGATTGCTCTACCTTTCTGTGATCAACCTCACTTCTGTTTACACTCCTATTTATTTGTATTTCTTTCCTTTTTTTTGCTGGTAGTTTCCGTTGGAGTTATTTGTATTTAAGAAGTAGTTTTCCATTGAATAAAAGTAATCAGATTATTACTTTTGTTTCAACATTTGTGTTGAATGGGAGGAGTTGACCCTCGAAGTGTCAACAAATTAATAAAAACAGTATCAGTTACCTTGGTTATCTTATTTTTTATCAGAGATTTTTGAACGTGTAACATCTTGGAGCTGCTACATTATCTTGGCCCAACCCTGTTTTGACTCCTGTTTTGGTCATGCATGCAGAGCTTCAATTACAAACTGCCAGCACCTCATACACCTAGACCAAAGTCTATGTTGATGTTAACTCTTGATTCCTTTGTAGCTATTTGTTATTCTCCAATATATTAGGCTTTATTATCTGTTAGTTGTTTGAGTTGTTGTGGGAGTGAACTATGGAACAATCTCCTATTTATTTGTATTTCTTTCCTGTTTTGCTGGTAGCTTCTGTTGGAGTTATTTGTGTTTAAGAAGTAGTTTTCCATCAAATAAAAGTCATCAGATTATTACTTTTGCTTCAACACTTGTGTTGAGTGGGAGGATTTGACCCCTCAAAGTTTCAACAAATTAATAAAAACACTATCAGTTACCTTGGTTTTCTTATTTTTTATCAGAGATTTTTGAACGTTTAACTTGGCATCAAAATGGTAAAATTGATTGGTTCATTATCATAAATAGGGTGCTATGTACATGTAATATCCTTTCATATACTTGCCCCTTTCTTTTATGTTTTATGTGTTATAAAATAAACATGTCAGTTCCTAACATGATATCAAAGTCAAGTTTTATCAAGAGTGTATTGGTCCCCTACATGATGTTTTGGTGTTCATCATTTAATTTTGTTGTGTTTAAATATGTGCATGTGTTTGTGATTGGTCATGTGGCAAGCTTGTTAGTCTTAAACATGGAGGGGTGTATTACTATGCTAAAATGCTATTGTTGGCCCTTACCTATAAGCTTATTCTTTTAAGTGGAGTGGTTACCTTACATTCTTGATATATTTTTTGGTTGTTTAATGCTTTTGTGGAATTGCTGTAGCCACTACCCTACTTTGCCCCTTTTTATGATGATAATTGCAGCATATACATGACCACTTGCGCACTCCAAGGTGTCCCTCCTCCACCAATCTTCTCTATTTGTCTTCACCACCCTCTTTTATTCCCACCCCAACTGTAATCGTTATTAATTTGCCTTTGGTATTTTATTCTTATACAAATCTTTATTAATTTTCATTAGTCGTATTTGACGTGTATTTACTATCTAATTGGCTTCTCTCTCTCTCTCTCTCTCTCTCTCTCTCTCTCTCTCTCTCTCTCTCTCTCTCTCTCTCTCTCTCTCTCTCTCTCTCTCTCTCTCTCTCTCTCTCTCTCTCTCTCTCGTTCACACACAAGGAAGGGATTTTTCAATACTATTTTCATTTTCATCTCTTATTACTATCTTAACCATTCATCTTCACTTCCGTTTCTCTACATATGTCAGGACATTTGGTTAGATGACATACTACAACATAATTATTGCCATTATTGCTGTCTTGCAAAGTTTCTGATAGCTTGCTAGGAATGTGCCTAGCCAGTATAATGAGATTTATTATATTCCTAAAGCAGTTTTTTAGTCCCGCCTTTCTAAGGAAATTATGAAAAAAAAAGACCTTGAACTATGTGGTGTCTTTGCATAACTAATCCTTCTGCACTTTTAATATATACTTAAGTAATGGCTAACAATTATTATTCTCGCTTAAGCAAGCAACATTCAGCTAGATATTGAAGGGTTATGGGATATTTCATAAAATCTCAACGTTTGAGTCATACGATGACAAACATCACAAGCTGGATTGCGTGTAACTAACCTAGAAGACTAGCCTAAAAGATGATGTTCATACCCTCATAACCCTATCACTTAATAACCCATATCCTATCTGATGTGGGATTATGACATTCTCCCCCTCCTAATTACATGATGCCCTTGTCATGAACTTACCCATGGCTCAGTGGACACTAACCTTTGACCCTCCATGTGACAAGTTTAAACTTGGCTTTGTAGAATCTACCTCTGGCTAAATCCACCTCAAAGCAGATAATACTTGGCATGGATGTGAGGGCCCAAATCAAAAGAAAGTCAGGGCCCCTCTAAATGTCATTTGTCGGGGTCGGGCACTCACAATCAACCAAAACTAGCCTATTAGGTGGTACTCACACCCTCCCTTATAAACCCATTGATTAACCAATACTTGTCCCATCTGGGACTGACACAGGCAAGGGATTCTTATCTTCAATCAGTGTTCTCTTATACTTTCTCTTGCCATGATAAATTGAAATAGTTGCCTCACTCTAAACAGAAAAGTGTTAAAGCTGATTGAAAGATTATGAAAAGTATAACAAGTTGAATCCTTGTTCAGATATTTTGTAAATGAATCGCTTGCACATTAAGTAGTTGACATTCACCTCTTTTGTTTAATTAGATAACCTGGAGGCCCTATTTTTTATTTTGATTTCGATTGGTTCTTTGCTTTGACATAATAGCTTTATCTATTGATTTGCAATTTACCCTTGAAAATATTATCATGCAGCTTCATTAGGCAATAGTAGCTCTCCTTTGCAACAGAGAGAGAAGCTTTATCTTCTGGCTGTCGGTTACTACAGAAGTGGTCACTATTCAAGGAGTCGGCAGCTTCTGGAGCAATGTTTAGAGGTTTTTTTTTACCTTTTATCTTTTAATTTTGTTTGGTTGGTGGATGGAGGAGGAAGCTTGCAGAATCTCTCTTATTACTTTGAAATTTTGCAATACACCTGATTTGGTTTTTATGATCTCATTATCTTCTAAAACTTGTGGTTTTTAGATTGCTCCTGATTGGAGACAGGCTGTGGTCCTTAAGAAGACAGTTGAAGATCGAATTGCTAAAGGTTAGTAACTATAAAATTTCATGGGATCTTTAAAATTTTATGATAGCATCAAACTGAAGGAATTGCAAACGTATCTGTATGAATGCAGATGGTGTTATCGGAATTGGCATTACTGCAACTGCGGTGGGACTTATTGCTGGTGGGATTGCTGCAGCATTGGCTCGCAAGAAGTGAACAACTCCATTTCACCATTGTGCATAATAGTAGCTTGTTTTTGGATTTAACTTCTGTGGATTTATTTATTTATTTTTTTCCAACTTTTTCAAAATGTTTGAATAATTGTTGAGAGTAGAACTGTAGCATCACCTGAATATTTGTATGAATTTATATAAATTCCTATAAATTGGCAGTGTTAATAGTTTTGGCGTGCTTAATAATATAGATATAGTTAGGATTTTTTTATTTATTTTTAGTTTTTACTTTATACTATTAAAAAAATTGTGAAATTTGTAGGGTTTTTTAACAGCTTGGGAATTATTAAAAAAATTGTGAAATTAGTTTTTACAGAGATCAAAACAATTGAATTTGAAAAACTAATTAAATGTCACGGGAGCTTAGCTCTGATGAAAGGGCAAAGTAAAGTTATTGGATAAAAAATTAACTATATATTATGAGGCCAAATCCAATAACGTTTGGCCCCTTGAATAGACTTCTAAAAGCATCCTTTATAAGGGCAGAGTAAAGTTATAGGATAAAAAATTAATCACGAATGAGTTCATATCATCACAAACACTCGTCCAGATAGATTAAAGAAGGAACAAAATATGAATTGTATTATTAATTCTTCTTAAATTAAATTAAAATAATACAGTTTTATTTGCATATACTATGAACTAACCTAATAACAATGGATTACTAGAATGATAAATATAATGGCTAAGATAAGTCTAATTTTAATTGATAAAGACTAATATAATCTAATAACATGATAAATATAAAATAAAAATAATTATGATACAGTAAAATCTCTATATAGTCAAAATATTGTGACTAAACTAATTTTATTATTATGAGGAGGTTATAACTTAATAGAGGTGTAGTTACAAAAAAATATTGTTTTGACTTAGTTATCCTTAATGCAAGTGGTATAGAGATAAAATATGCATTACAAAAATCATTACTGCAATTAGATAAGAAGAGGAAGGAGATAATCCTAAGGATGTTAGTACGGAAATACAAAAAGTTTTGTGCCAAAAGCTCTAAACATGCTTGAGAAGCTAGAAATATTTTGGCTTCAATAAGAAGGTGTCAATACTAGAGAGTTATTACGTACCGTAAGTTTAAAGATATGGTAATAACTCTAAAAAATAAATCATTATCTCAAATAACTTTACAAAAAGAGTAAATAATGTTTACCTCATCTAAGGTTTGTTCAATTATAGGCGGAGTCAACTTTTAGGTTTATTGACAAAGACCTCCTCTCCCGTTAGTCAACTTTTGAGTTTTTTTTGACAAAAACCTCCTTGGTCAACTGTTATATTTGACCAAATTTTACTAAGGGCAGGGGAGATGTTTGTCAATAAACGATAAAGTTTACTCCGCTTCTAGTTGGTAAAATCTCAGGGGAGGTCGATACAATTAGCTCTTAAAAAAATATTTTACTTTATATTAAACATTTAACATAATATAACATATATTTTTTACAATATACAAATAACTATTACTATGTGGAGGCAAGTTCCTTAATACAATGTTGCGCTTATTCTTATTTATAACTGGCTCAAATTGGGACCAAAATTTTTTATGAATACGTGGAGGTTATTTCTATATATAGTATCACTATAGATGGGTCTTACTATACTTGCTTTAATTTAATTCGACATTGCCCCTTTAAACCAAGACTCTACAAAACTGACAATCTTGTCAGATATACTGTATTCTTGCCTACCAAAGTAACCATAACCACCAGAGCCATTCTTCTAGTGAAATTGGAACTTCAGTCACTTGCATTGTTATCTTCTAAGAACAATCTTCTTCAGGAATTTTCTGGATGCATGTCTTTAAAACATTTTGTGGGTCCCCTTGTGGTCATTTCACCAATGACAAAATCAATATTGTCATTAAGCTTCTCAAATTTTTTGCTGAAAACTTTTATTCTGCAAGTTTTAATCAATTCTTCAACTGAAGAAAACACATCCACATAGGGATAATTAATCTTATGCTGAAGTTCTTCTGCTTATAATAGAGGTTTTTTGAAAATTTTCTATCTGAGATGCTTCACAATTTTTCTAGGACTCATTTTCTTCACTTTGCACAACTTCTTTACATTTATGGGTATATAGGGAACTTCATCTAGTGTCATATAACTAAGGTCTGTCACCTTACACTCGAACTGCTTTGTCAAGGTCTGAAAAATCTTCTCCGTAACTCAGAGATCTGACACCTCTTCGCCATTAGCCTTCATTTGGTTAATGAGGTCTGATGTTCGTGAACAATAGTCAGAAATTTGTTTAGATTCCTCCATCTGAAGAAGTTCAAAATGTCTTCACAAAGACTGAAGACGATCTTGTTTCGTCTTGCATATACTCATGAGAATGTCCCAAGCTTTCTTTGATGTTGTTGCGTACTCAATTTTCATATTTGTGAATCTATCGACTGATATATCAAAACTCGAGCCTCTGCATCTCTCTTTTGTGCATCCACAAAATGATTCCTTTGTTCATCCACAAAATGATTCCTTTATTCCTATGTAAGTTGCATTTGATCTGTCGGCATTACGAATTATTGATCTACGATTTTCCATAGATCCTGATGTTGAAACAATAGTTGTCTTTACACCCTCCAATACTTAAAATTATTTCCACCATCAAATCTTGGAATTTGAAATTGAATTAAGTCTGTATCAAAATCAGTGGGCATTACGAATCATTGATCTAGATTTTCCATAGATCCTGATGTTGAAACAATAGTTGTCTTTACGCCCTCCAATACTTAAAATTATTTCCACCATCAAATCTTGGAATTTGAAATTGAATTAAGTTTGTATCAAAATCAAAATCTTTTTTTTTTTTTTACCTTGACCTTAACTGCGGAAAGGAGCAAAACACCTTTTAAGAATTTGCTTCACTCAAGCTAGTCGGCACGTGTAACTCACGCTCAGCGTCGGCAAGTGTACTACACGCGCTTCTTCATTAGCGCTTGTTTATTCTGGCATGGGACAGATCTGGACAATATGAGGACGACAAGTCTATTGATGGGTTCTCAATCGTTAGATTCGAGATGGATCGCATCAGATTGAATGTCAAAGAAAGACTACGGTTTTGGTGACGGTTCGTTTTCCATGCAGATTTGAAACATCAGTTCAAGCGGTGGAAACGAATTGTCTTCCTATTGTTCAGCAACTTTCTTGCCATCGCCCTGTTGCTTTGCACTATTATCTGATAAAAGATATCAAATTTCTGATTAGTTCTTTGGGTACGCCTTTTGTGTCTTTTGTTCCGGGAGTTGGGAACATAGTGGCACATTCTCTTACCAAACATGCTTTGTTATTAGCCGTAGATACTGTTTGGATTAATAACAAAGCATGTTTGGTAATCCAAACAGTATCTACGGCTAATAACAAAGTATCTATGTTCCAAACAGTATCTATGTTCCTGGAGTTGGGAACATAGTGGCACATTCTCACACAATTACGGTGTTATAAGCAATGATGGAAAAATAATTATTTACAATACACTACCAAGGTTTGAACCTTGGTGGCTTGAAGGTTTTTGAAGCCTCCAAACCACCAAGGCAATTACCTTGTGTGTATCATTAAGATAAGTCTAATACTCACTGGTAAAGAGTAATTTAATCTAATAATAAGATAAATATAAAATGAATATAATTATAAGGCATAGTTTAAAGGGAATTTAATCCAACATTGCCCCATTTAAACCAAGACTCTACAAAACTAACAACATTGTAAAATATACGGTGATCTTGCCCACCAAAGTAACCATAACCACCAAAGCCATTCTTATGGTAAAACTGGTTTCCAGTCGTTTGCATTGTTCTCTTATGAGAACCATCTTCTTCAAGAATCTTTTAAAGTATATACATGTTTTCAAAACATTTTATGGGCCACCTATGGTCTTTTCAAAACAAAATTAATATTGTCATTAAACTTCCCAAAAACTCTATTGAGAACTTTTATTCTACAAGTCGTAATCAACTCTTCAACGGAAGAAAACATATTCTCATGGGGACAATTAATAATTTACTGAAATTCTTCTGCTTGGGTTTCTATAATAAAGGCTTTTTAAAAATTTTCTATCTGTGAGACGCTTTACAATTTTTCTGGGACTCATTTCTTGACTTTGCACAACTCCTTCACATTTATGGGCATATAGGCAGCCCATAAATTCATCTAGGGTCATGTCACTAAGTTCTACACTGAACCACTTTGTCATGGGCCAAAAAATCTCCTGCACAACTAGAATATCTGACACATCTTTGCCGTTAGCCTTTATTTGGTCAACGAGCTCTAATGTCCCTGAATAATAATTAGAAATTTATTTTGATTACTCCATTTGACGAAGTTCAAAATGTCTTTGCAAAGTTTGAAGACGATCCCGTTTCATCTCATATGTATTCATGAGAATGTCCCCAGCTTTCTTTGATGTTGTCACGTGCTCAGTTTGTATAAATAGTCGTTGATCTATCGATGATAAATCAAAACTCGAGCCTTTGCATTATTCTTTTGTGCATTACCAAATTATTTATTTGTTCTTGTGTAAGTTGCAGTTGATCAGTTAGAATCACGAACCCTTGATCTACATTTTCTCATAGATCGTAACATTACAACAATGGTTGTGTGTGCAGCCTCCAATGCTCAAAATTATTTCCACTATCAAATTTAGGAATTTGAAATTGAATTAAATCAGCATTAAAATCAAAATCCATTCTTTCTATGTTTTCGCCTTAGCCATTACAAGGTTTGATGGATCAGACGATTTTGTACCGGCTGGGATAGGCGGTGCGACATCAATTATGGTGGTAGCGGACATCACATAGTGGTGGTTGCTGGTGGCGCGTGATAGCGGCGATGGCAGCTACTGATCTTCTTCTTCTTTTCGGGAACCCTTCTTTTATTGCGTTTAACACTGCTTTTGAACCTTTTCATGGCTCAAATATGATACTTTTGGATTTAACTCTGGCTATCTGATTCTTATTGAATCTAGTATTGGATCTCTTTATATTTTTTTTCGCATGCTTAATTTTTTTTTTTTTTCTTTTGCACATTGACTCAGATCTCCAATCTCACTCTAATTTGATCTAACACTTACAACCGATCGAAAAATTAATCTAGAATGATTTACACCAACACAAACACAAAAAAAAAAAAAAATGAAGGAGAAACGAGATATGAATTGTAATACTAACTCTCCTTCAGTTAAATTAAAATAATACAGTCCTATATAGGTATTATGAACTAACCTCATAATAATAAAATATTATAATGATAAACATAATCACTAACACAAGTCTAATTCTAACTATTTAAGACTAATATGATCTAATGACAAGATAAATATAAAATGAAGATAATAATGAGGCAGGGTTTAATTTATACAACAATTTCTCCAGCGAATCTAGTGGTATCAAAAGGATCGGATTCAGATAATGCAAATCCAAATTCTTTGAATTTTCGGATTCAGATCAGACCTGGTCCGAAAAAAATTGAATTGGATTCCAATAAGATTTTTTTTAAAAAAAAAAAATCAATTCGAATGGATATTTTGGATGGGATTCGGATGTATTTTTTTTTTATTTCAAATTTCAGACCGAATTCAAATATTTTTGGATTTTGAATTTTTTCGAATTTCGAACCAGATTCGAATATTTTCGAATTTCGGATCGGATTCGAATGGTTTTTTTTTTTTTTTCAGGTTATATCCGAATTTTTTAATAAAAAATTCTTGAAATTGTTTTGAATTTTATTTTAATAATATTAATTAGTTAATTACACTCAACCTCCCTGAAGTTTGGCTAATTACACTCGGAATCAAAGTTTGCATTAATTAATACTAACCTCCCCTCACGTTAACTTTGACCGTTAGAATAAACGTTGACTTTTGCCAAATTTATTAAATGACCAAAATACCCCTGTTAATTAATATTATCAATTTTTTTTAGTTAATTACACTCAACCTCCCTGAGGTTTGGCTAATTATACTCGAAATCAAAGTTTGTATTAATTGACACTAACCTCCCCTCACGTTAACTTTGACCGTTAGAATAAACGTTAACTTTTGCAAAATTTATTAAAGAGTTAATTATACTCAACCTCCCTGAGGTTTGGCTAATTACACTCGGAATCAAAGTTTGCATTAATTGACACTAACTTCCCCTCACGTGAACTTTGACCGTTAGAATAAACGTTGACTTTTGCCAAATTTATTAAATGACCAAAATACCTCTGTTAATTAATATTATCAATTTTTTTTGAGTTAATTACACTCAAACTCCCTGAGGTTTGGCTAATTATACTCGGAATCAAAGTTTGTATTAATTAACACTAACCTCCCTCACGTGAACTTTGACCATTAGAATAAACGTTAACTTTTGCAAAATTTATTAAATGACCAAAATACCCATGTTAATTAATATTATCATTTTTTTTACTCTTTATTAAAAAAAAATTGATAGTGGAATTCAGATTGGATCTCCACCAAGAACCAAAAAAAAAAATTTTGAAGTTTAAATGTTTGGGTTCATTCGAACCCAGACTTCGAACCTTTGTGGGTTCGATTTGAACCCAGAAACGAACCCTTCTGGGTTCGAACGAACCCTTCTGGGTTCGAACGAACCCTTCTGGGTTCGAACGAACCCAGATCTGGGTTCTACGAACCCATAAGCGTTCGACTTCGAACCCTTCTGGGTTCGAAATCAAACCCACAAGGGTTCAAAGACATCTTCAAACCCTTGTGGGTTCGAATTGAACCCACAAAGAGTTCGAAGTCTGGGTTCGAACGAACCCAGACATTCAAGCTTCAAAATTGTTTTTTTTTTTTTTGTTCTTGGTGGAGATCGAGATTGGATCTCCACCATCCATCACTGTTGATGGACGGTGGAGATCCAATCTAGATTCCACTATCAATTTTTTTTAATAAAGAGTAAAAAACATTGATAATATTAATTAACAGGGGTATTTTGGTTATGTAATAAATTTGACAAAAGTCAACGTTTATTATAACGGTCAAAGTTAACGTGAGGGGAGGTTAGTGTCAATTAATGCAAACTTTGATTCCGAGTGTAATTATCCAAACCTCAAGGAGGTTGAGTGTAAGTCACTCAAAAAAAAAATGATAATATTAATTAACAGGGGTATTTTGGTCATTTAATAAATTTGACAAAAGTCAACGTTTATTCTAATGGTCAAAGTTAACGTGAGGGGAGGTTATTGTCAATTAATGCAAACTTTGATTTCGAGTGTAATTATCCAAACCTCAGGGAAGTTGAGTGTAATTAACTCTAATATTAATATTTAAAAAATGTTAAGATGCATTGTTAAAATAAAATATTCTGATTGGATTCCCTTAAATTAATAGTTAATTACTTTATTAAGATATTTTATTATTTTACCAATTAATTTTGAGTAAAGTTTATCCACTTCACATAAATAAATAAATAAATAAATAAAAGACTTATTTATTATAAAATTAATATATAAAATAAAAAATTGAATGGAATTTAGGATAAAATAATACTTACTTTTTGCAGATCTAGAAATTTACGGATATATTTCGTATTATATTTCGGATTTCTAATTTTTACGGATTCAAATTCAGACCGAATTGGGATTTGGACAAGTTTTGGATTCGGATTTATCGAAACCCACAAAGTGATTTCAAGTTTTCATATCCGAAAATCGGATTCGGAATTTTCTTTTGTCCGATTTTTCGGACCGGACAATCCGAATCCGATTGCCACCTCTAAGTGAACTACTTTAGAATCTTTAATATGATGCAAGTTAATCAAATTTCTCACCTTGGAAGGCAACACCTGTGGATAAAGACAATTTATTGCTGCTCACTGTTTTGCAACTTAGAACTGTCATTAGCGAACACGGTGAAATTTCATGTGATGAAAACTCTTCAACCTTAAATATCACTTAATTACCTGAAGCAAGCATATCGGAGGCAATAACATAATTGGGAGATCTCCATGAACCATAGTGCCATGCTTCATTTCACCTGTAACTCTGTAAGTATTTCTTTGCTGTGCATGTAAGACACTTGTCAAAAAGGGGTAGCTTGAAGTTTGGCTTTGTCAAAAAGGGTGGCTTGAATTTTTTCTCCTTTCCACCGAAAGTTTTTTTGGCAGCTTGCTCTCTCAACTGCCTATAAATAGGCAAGCTCTCAGCAAGATCAAAACACACAATTAAGAGAGAATAGAGAGAAGAAAGAGAGAGAAAAGAGAGAAATTTTGTGAGAGTAAAATTGAGTGCTGTGAGAAAATTTTGGGGGTGTGAAATATTGTAAATGGTATTGTGAGTTATCCTCTTGGATATTAGAGTGTGATCTCTAATTGTGTACACACCATAAAATTTTCTGATATAGTGGAATTGCTCCTCCTGGTCCGTGGATGTAGGCTTGTATTTTAGCCGAACCACGTAAATTCTTGTGTCATTTATTTTCAGTTATTTTAATTTTGTCGTCTATTTTAATACATGTACTATCTGATCCTGCTCCAAGCTTAACGAACTAGTATCAGAGCTTCCGGTCGTGTTTCAGGCGCTAGAAAATTCTTAGTATGCTCTGTGGTTGCAGCATTGTCTGATCTTCCACATCAGAAAAGAATTATTCTTGAGATTTGCTGATTTTGTGCTGTGGTGTGGAAAGTACATGTCTAGGAAAAGTTTTGGCTAAGGAAAGACTTGGTACTTAAGCGTGTCTGTTGTGACCCACCTCTCTTGCCTGGGAACTTACCTGGGGTACTGTTCACTAATACGTACACTATTCAGTATACAGTATTCGTGAATAGTGCATTACCTAGTGGGCCCTACGCGGAATAGTACCACGGTGAATAGTGCACTGGTGAACAGTGTTGCATTGAATATTGTGTTGAATAGTGAATTGCCTGGTGGTCTCTACACGGTGAATAGTGACAAACGGTGAATAGTACATTTATTTTGTTCATATCCTTATTAAAATTAAGGATGTCGACGGCAAAATTTGAAGTCGTGAAATTTGATCGAAAGATTAATTTCACTTTATGGCAAGTTTGGATGCGTGCTGTTCTTGTTCAAAGTGGAGTTCAGAAAGCTTTGAAAGGTGTTAAACCAGCTGATACGAAAGATGCAGATTGGGAGGACATCGATGAAAAGGCCCGTTCCGCTATTCAGTTATCTCTCTCTGATGAAGTTTTACGTGAGGTCATTTCTGAAAAGACCACAAAGGCGTTGTGGGAGAAACTTGAATCTCTCTATTTGAAAAAGACCCTCACAAATAAACTTTACAAGAAGCAGTGTTTATATTCACTTCGCATGAGTGAAGGTACATCTCTTGGTTCTCATATTGACGAGTTTGAATCTCTCATCATGGATTTGCAAAATCTTGATGTCAATATAGAAGACAAAGATCAGGCGCTGCTGTTGCTGTGTTCGCTACCTTCCTCATATAGACATTTTAGAGAAACTATGTTATATGGAAAAGACACAATTTCTCTTAAGGATGTCAAAACTGCTTTGGAGACTAAAGAGAAGATTGACCATGATATCACTGGGCAATCTTCTAATAGTCAGGCACAAGGTCTATATGCTAGAGGAAGACCTGAACAAAGGGGAAGACCACAAGATCGAGGCAAAAGCAGAGGAAAGTCAAAACACAGATCAAAATCTAGAGGCAGAGATGTCGTATGCTGTTACTGTAAAGAACCAGGTCATGTTCGAAGTAAATGTGACAAGCTGCAAAAAAAAATAGAGAAAATAAGGTCATTCCACAGAATGAAGAGATCGCCCACGCTAGTGTTGCTGAAGAAAGAGCTGATGTTATGTTCGTGACAGAAGATCGTTTCAATTCCAATAATGAATGGATTATGGATACTGGTTGCTCCTATCATATGTGTCCCAACCAAGATTAGTTTTCGACATATGAATCTATTGATGGAGGTATTATTTTGATGGGAAATAATGCCCAATGCAAAATTGTTGGCATAGGAACAATTCGTATCCGAATGCACGATGGCATTGTGAGAACATTGTCTGATGTGAGACATGTTCCAGACCTAAAGAAGAATCTCATCTCTCTTGATTCAAATGGGTGTAAGTTTTCAGCTGAAGGTAGAGTACTAAGAGTTAGCAAAGGTGCATTGATCGTGATGAAGACTAAGAAAACTGGTAGCCTTTATATACTGCAAGGTTCCACTATTACAGGTTCTGCAGCTATTTCAGAATCATCTATGCCTGATTCAGAAGTTACAAAATTATGGCATATAAGGCTCGGGCATATGAGTGAAAAAGGTCTAACTCTGCTAAGGAAGCGAGGACTTTTGTGTGGCCAAAGTACCGGTAAAATGGACTTCTGTGAGCACTGTGTGTTTGGAAAATAGAAGAGGCTAAGCTTTGGTACTGGAATTCATAGAACCAAAGGGACGTTGGATTATATTCACTCTGATCTATGGGGCCCATCGCCAGTTCCGTCAAAAGGAGGGGCTCGATATTTATTAACATTCATTGATGACTTTTCAAGGAAGGTCTGGGTGTTTTTCTTAAAGAACAAAAATGATGTTCTTGACACTTTCAAAATGTGGAAAACTCTGATCGAGAAGCAGACAGGAAAGCAAATCAAAAGACTCCGAACTGACAATGGTTTGGAATTTTGCAGTGGAGATTTTAATAGATTTTGCGAAGACGAGGGGATCGTTAGACATCGTACAGTGGTCAAAACTCCTCAGCAGAATGGTGTTGCTGAACGCATGAATAGGACTCTTTTGGAAATGGCCAGATGTATGCTTTCAAATGTTGGACTGTCCAAAGACTTTTGGGCTGAAGCAATTTCCACAGCTTGTTTCTTGGTAAATCGCTCACCGTCTACAGCAATCGAGTTCAAGACTCCTGAAGAGGTATGGTCTGGTAAACCTGCTGATTATTCAAATTTAAGAATATTTGGATGCCCTGCATATATGCATGTTAGTGAAGGGAAACTAGAACCAAGGGCAAAGAAATGTATTTTTCTTGGTTATGCATCTGGGGTCAAAGGATATAGATTGTGGTGTTTAGATCCTAAATCACCCAAATTTGTTATTAGTAGAGATATTACTTTTGATGAATCTGCTCTACTAACGTCGAAAAAGAAGTCTCCAGTTTCTTCTGATACAGATAAGATAGATGGTGCATCGAAGCAGGTGGAGCTTGAAGTTTCGTGTTCACCATTGATGCCTCAAAATCCTAATATTTTAGAATCTCAATCAGAAGAGGAGATTGATGTTAAAGATGTGCCTCAAGAGGCAAGTCATAGCATTGCTGAAAATAGACCACGAAGAGAAATAAGACCACCACAAAGATACACAGACTTTGTTGCATATGCTTTGACCATTGGAGAAGAGACAGACTCTGTTGGAGAACCTGTCACATATACTGATGCTATTTCTTTTGTTGATTCTGCAAAATGGTTAATTTCTATGCAGGAAGAAATTGAATCACTTCACAAGAATGATACATGGGTACTTGTGAAACCACCAGCAAAGCAGAGGATTGTTGGCTGCAAATGGATCTTCAAAAGGAAAGAGGGAATTCCAGGAGTTGAGGATGCAAGGTATAAAGCACGGTTAGTAGCTAAAGGCTACAGTCAGGTACCAGGTGTGGATTTTAATGATATTTTCTCACCTGTTGTAAAACACAGTGCTATTCGTGTCTTGCTTGCATTAGTTGCCATGCATGATTTAGAGTTAGAGCAGTTGGATGTTAAAACAGCATTTTTGCATGGTGAGCTGGAGGAACAGATCTATATGCAACAGCCACAGGGTTTTATTGTTGAAGGTAAAGAAGATCATGTTTGCTTATTGAAGAAATCATTATATGGTCTGGAGCAGTCTCCAAGACAGTGGTATAAACGATTTGATTCGTTTATGATTGGTAATGGATACTCAAGGAGTAACTATGATAGTTGTGTCTATTTTCGAAAAACGGATGATGGCTCATTTGTATATTTGCTTCTTTATGTTGATGACATATTGATTGCAGCTAAGAAGTTGTCAGATATTGACAAGTTAAAGAAGCAGTTGAAAAATGAGTTCGAGATGAAGGATCTTGGTGCTGCGAAGAAGATCCTTGGCATGGAAATAAAGAGAAATCGAAAAGAAGGAAAATTGTTCTTGACCCAGAGAGGATATATTGAGAAAGTTTTGGAGAGATTTGGTATGAAAAATGCTAAACCGGTATCTACTCCATTGGCCGCACACTTCAGATTGTCAGCAGCTTTATCACCCAAGACAGAAAGTGAAAAGAGGTATATGACTCGAGTTCCCTACTCCAGTGCAGTTGGTAGTATTATGTATGCTATGGTTTGTACGCGTCCAGATATTTCACATGCAGTTAGTGTTGTTAGTAGATATATGTCTTGTCCCGGGAAAGCACACTGGAATGCAGTGAAATGGATTCTGCGATATCTACGTGGAACTTCAGAAGCATGTCTGGAATTCAGTAAGAGTAGCAGTTCTCTAGTCGGGTTTGTCGACTCTGATTATGCAGGTGATCTTGACAAAAGGAGATCACTTACAGGATATGTATTCACTCTTGGTGGAAGTGCAGTTAGCTGGAAAGCTTCTTTGCAACCTGTTGTAGCATTATCAACAACAGAGGCAGAATACATTGCTATTACAGAGGTGATAAAGGAAGCACTCTGGCTTCGAGGATTGTATGGGGAGCTTAGTTCCTGTTCCGATGCCACTACTATTTTCTGTGATAGTCAAAGTGCAATTCATTTGACTAAAGACCAGATGTTTCACGAAAGAACTAAGCATATTGATATCAAATTTCACTTTGTTCGGGATATCATTGCCCAAGGAAGAGTTACAGTGAAAAAGATAAGTACTCATGATAATCCTGCAGATATTCTAACGAAATCTCTTCCAAATGTGAAGTTCAAGCACTGCTTGAACTTGATTAGTATTTTAAACCACTGAAATATTTTGCCAAGATGGAGCGATACTATTATTGATCAAAATTCAATCCAAGGTGGAGATTTGTCAAAAAGGGGTAGCTTGAAGTTTGGCTTCGTCAAAAAGGGTGGCTTGAATTTTTTCTCCTTTCCACCGAAAGTTTTTTTGGCAGCGTGCTCTCTCAACTGCCTATAAATAGGCAAGCTCTCAGCAAGATCAAAACACACAATTAAGAGAGAATAGAGAGAAGAAAGAGAGAGAAAAGAGAGAAATTTTGTGAGAGTAAAATTGAGTGCTGTGAGAAAATTTTGGGGGTGTGAAATATTGTAAGGGGTATTGTGAGTTATCCTCTTGGATATTAGAGTGCGATCTCTAATTGTGTACACACCATAAAATTTTCTGATATAGTGGAATTGCTCCTCCTGGTCCGTGGATGTAGGCTTGTATTTTAGCCGAACCACGTAAATTCTTGTGTCATTTGTTTTCAGCTATTTTAATTTTGTCATCTATTTTAATACATGTACTATCTGATCCTGCTCCAAGTTTAACAACACCTCCTTCAACTTCCAAAATGTCCTTTAAGCTGATGCGTGATTATCTCCTCCTCCATAAACAAGAAGCCAGTGCTCCATAATCAAGAGTTCCTATAGATCCTTCATTTCTAGTCGAGCTTGCGTACATCTATCATTTTGTCATCGAAACAATAGGAGAATCCCTGTCAGAACTTTCCTACAAGTTGATCCTTTGCAAGCAACGGTAATCATTTTACGGAAGAGGACAACTTAAGCATGCTTGGAAAGTCAAATACTCCTACTATTGCCCACTGTTTTGCTCGAACAAAAGCCTTGTAATCCCCAGTTGCTAGAGCTAGCATTGGCAAAATGACGACTTGTGTATTGGCTGTTAATAAAAATAATAATAATAAATAACAGTAACACCGCTGTGTGAAGGTAAAATTTACCTTGATATTTGCCACACCTATCTCACAACCAACATTTATATGAACATTGCAGCGTATATTCCTGGATATTGCACTATAACAATCTATCTGATGTCAAAACATAATGCACAATTTTCTATCTATATTCACTCACTGATAAACAAAGCAACTAAGTAGCAGGTCCCCACAGTTCCTATTCAGTAAGATCATGACATGACCGATTAGTAGCTGATGCTTGCTGTAATTTTTTTTTTTTTTTTTTCCCCAGTGGTTCAATGTACATCATTGATACAGGTTAAAGGCAATATCTTTCAGCAGTTTAGAGCTGAAACGAGAAAGATGTGGTGACAAAGAGCCAAGGCACCTAAGGCTGCAAAAATAGTGCAGGCAGCAGGAAGACACTTCATGGAATGGACTTTGTTGACATTGAATGCAACTAGAGAACGTGAAACAACCTAGGCCATTCGATAACTTGCTAGAATTGGACGGATCTTCTGAAAGCAATAAAATTAACCATTACAGGTCTGTCGCATGAAAAGCTGGAAACAAACTGCATTATGAAATACTGACAGATAAACAGAAAACAGTCATATGTTACAAGTTTTCACATACCATGAAGATAAAATAGAAGTAAACCCTCAAACCCCTTAGAAAATGTTATGATTGCAAAGAAACTCAGCTATTATCCATCCAGAGATTCTTAAACCCCCTTATCATGACATTGTTTCAAAAAGTTGAAATTTTTACCATTGTTCCTTCCACATGCTTCTGTTCAATGACCTCATAGTTTAAAACTAAGAAAAACTTGAAATTTTAGTATAATTTCTAAATTATTAAGTTGTACACACCACTGACATGCTAATTAATATGTTTTAACTTGTTTTATATTTGAATCTTACAAGCATCCACATAACCCATACTTAAGTTCCTTGTTTGAAACATACAAACTACCAAACATTATTTATTGTCATATCATTTTATTCATTTTCAAAACCCCAAAATTATACTTACCAAACAAAACAGTTAAAAAACACAGGTGTCCGGTACATAATTACATTAATCTCATAAGAATATACAACATTTGAAAAAAAAAAAAATGAATTCACCTTAAGAGATTGATTTGACAATGGATTCCATGTTGTCTAGTGAAAAACAAGCAGATACAATCTCATAATCAGCTGGTTGGATTCAAAGAAAATGGGAGGAAAATGAGTTAGAATCTGTGGATTTACCAGAAGATTTAAATGATTGCATAATTTTTTAAGTGCCGTACCTGAGGATTTATGACATTAATCAGATATCATCACGTATGGTATGTGGGCTATCATAGGCCAATATTCTCCTTTTTCCTTTCTGCACCTTTCTTTTAGCAGAGGACATGCACAGATATATAAACGCAAAAGTGAAATTGGCAGGCCGTTCTCTGGAAAGGATTTTAGCTTAGGACAACTATAGAGATGTACTTCTTCCAAGCAAGTAAGGATTTGACTAATGGAGGATAGGCGTTCCAGGTTTGGAAAATTTTCAATCCTCAGGCTGGTTAGCGAGGTTGGAAGCATCATTCGTATCTCCTCTTGAGGAAATGATACCACCTCTGGACATCCTTCTATGTGAAGCCTCCTAAGAGAGGTGAATTTATGCAATCCCCACCGGAACAATGGCTTACAAATCATGACATCTCCAATCATAAGAGATGTAAGGTTGGTGGCAAAGCCATCCTCAGGAAAGGACATTATGCTTGGACATCTTTCTATTCTCAATTTCTCAAGAGAGGTTAGATTGTGCATGCAGTTAGGCAGAGCCTTCAGCTTTTCACACTCGTCAATGTGGAGCTGTGTCAGATTCTTGGAAGGCAACCCTCTTTCTGGAAAGGAAACAAGGTTTGGACAACCAGATATAGTAATATCTTGAAGATGACTGAGTTTCTGCAGGTCTTGGGGTAAGAATTTAAAATTTACACAACCATAAATTCTAATACTTTCAAGAGATGAGTTGTTGTGCAACCTTACAGCTATTGACTCCAGCTTTAAACAATTATTAATTGAAATGCATTTAAGAGCCATAGGTAGATTGCCTCTAGATGACAAGGAAGAAAGATTTGGGCAAAACAAGAGCTCTAGGTGTTGAAGTGTGGCAGGTAACTCGCTTTTTGACCATAAGGATTTGAGAGATGAACAAAATTGAATTACCAAGTACTTGAGGCTGCCACTGTTGTTGCTCTCCTCGTGCTCTTCATCCACTAAAGTCTGTAAATTATTGCAACCCTTTATCTCCAACCGCTTTAGATTCGGAGGTAACAGGAATTTGGCAATGCATGTCAAAGAAGCACAGTGTGTGATAGACAATCGTTCAAGAGATCTATTGCTGCTGCACATCCATGCCTGAGGTAAGGATTTCAGTGTATTACATTTATCAATGTCAATGAATCTCAGCTCAGAAGGCAAACCAACCTCTGGAAACGAAACAAGTTTTAGACAGTTGCTGATGGATAACTCTTGAAGGGAACTAAGCTTTTGCAATGCTTGTGGTAGCTTCACAAGGCATTCACAATCCCTCAACTCTAGATATCGAAGTCTGCAAGGAAATTCATGTTCATGTAGCTCTTCTTCTTCCTCTGCAACCAAGGAAAGAAGTTGGGTACAGTTCTTAATCACCAGTCGACGAAGGTATCTAATATCTTGCAGTAATCCATGTCCAGTCTGCCAGAAAGATGTTAGATCTTTACAACCAACCATCCTCAGCTCTTCTAACTTTGACAACCCTTGAATAAACTGCTCAACTGGAAACTTGTCATTTGAAATATCAGAAAGAAGCGCTAAGTTCAATGAGCCAAGGTTGGCTGTACTTCTCCATACTGCCTTGTTGCATCCTTCAATCTCTACTCTGCATATTGTTGGAAGATTTGAAATTGACACCAGTAGTTGCTCACAACTTTTAATAACAAGCCTTTCCAGTGAAGGAAGATGTCCAGGCAACCTTCCTTGAAGTTCAGGACATTGTACAATACAAAGCTCTCGCAGCTTAGGAAACCCTTCAACTTGATCAGTTCCATGAGAAATCCAGTCTTTCCATTCTGGCAAATCCTCAAAAGAAAGATACTCCAAGGATGGAAAAGGCTTTGAATTATCAATTCCCAAAAATTCTGTACCTACACTCTTTACTCCAGCCATTCCTTTGATGACAAGGTTCTTAAGAAATGGAAGTTGTCCAACTGATGGTAAAGAAGTACATTTTCTACAATTTTCAAATCTTAAGAACAGTAAATTTGAGAATGAGGTTTCTCCTACCCAACTCGGAAATTTCATACCACCAAAGCCCTTGATAGTCAGCTCTTCAAGTTTTTGAGTAGGTCGTAGCATCTCAAGGACTTGCGTTTCCATGTCTGTATTCCTTGAATTGTCAATACTGCTAGTCCACTCTAGCAATAGAACTTTAAGACCCACCTTGCCATTTAAATCAGCCTCCTTGGCATCTCTGACATCATGAACATTCTCTAACCTTGATATGCCAAATGTTCCCTGAAGATGCTTTAGTGACTTCAACTCTCCTAATCCAGAGCCAACGTTGTTGCCCACAACAAAATTAATTAGAGTTCGCAGATCAGTCAAATTGCCAACTCTCAAAGGCATTGCTATCAATGAATGTGAATTGGAATTATTGAGATGACGCAATTTGATTAGGTTCCCGATGTCTGCACAGATTTTCTTCAGAAAAAAACAATTTTCTAATAGAAGTGTCTGCAAATTATAAAGACGGCTAATTGATTCGGGCAAATATTCAATTGCAATGACAGAAAGGTCAAGGTATCGAAGATGCTTTAAATCACCAATTGAATTTGGTAGCTCATAGATGTGATATCCATGCAAAGATAGAACCCTTAAGTGTCGTAACTTGTACAAGACATTAAGAACATCTCGAGTCAAGAAACAGTGGAGCTTGAGACATGGCAACATTAGCGGTAAGAAGGTACGCAAATGTTTGACCTCACTGAAGGCCTCAAATATGTTTATGCCATTGCGTAAGCCACCATTGTAAGTCAATTGACAAAGATCATTGACGCCATAGAAGGCTTCAAACTTTTTAATGCCATCATATTCACCACCAAAATAAGAAAAATGGCGAAGATTTTTAGAAATGTTTTGTTGGTTATCACCCCCCAACATGTTCTCCATTCTAAAAAATAATTCTCCAGCAGCCCATTGTGCAAGATCATTAATGAGGTCGTGCATCATAAATCGTGACATATCATTGATTGATTGCTGGAAAAATGACATCGATTGTAGGACATGAAAATACTCACATCCTAAATCTTCCATTGACTTTTTACAACTTTCATGTGGCAAAAAACCCTCAGCCATCCATAACAAAATTATCTCCTCCTTTCGAAATTCATAATCCTTAGGGATTATGGAACAATATGCAAAGCATCGTTTTAAATGTGGAGAAAGGTAATTATAGCTTAATCTAAGAGCTGGTATAATATCACTTCTCTCTTCTGGTAAATCCCATATTGTGCTATTTAGCACATCCTCCCAATCACTAAGATTAACTTTACCGCGTAAGAGGCCGCCAAGAGTTTTTGCTACCAAAGGCAAGCCTTTGCACTTCTTCACTATCTTCTCTCCAATTTCCATTAAGTTTTGATGGCCGCTAAAATCTCTTTTCCCCAATGAGTGTTGAGTAAATAGATGCAAACAATCATCATATGAGAGTTCTTTCAATGGGTAAGCTAGAAGAGAACCCATCATTGAGGAAACACCATGATTGCGAGTAGTGACAACAATCTTACTACCGGGTGAGCCAACTTCAAATGGACGGCATAGTACTGTCCATTTCTCATAATTCTCATTCCAAATATCATCCAAGACAAGCAAAAACTTTTTCCTAAACAATTTCTTCATTAGTTTAACTTGAAGCAAGTTTAGATCATTAACATCACCAGTCCCAGTAGCAATGGATTGTAGAATTGTTTTTGTTACACTAACGACATCAAAATCTTCTGGAACACAAGCCCAAGCTCGGAGTTCAAAATGATCTACCACTCTGATATCATTGTAGACAAGTTGAGCAATAGTTGTCTTGCCCACCCCTCCCATCCCAATTATAGCAACAACAGAGACAACCCCATCACAAGTACTCTCATCACTCAACAAATGTTCAACTATTGTCTCCTTATCTTGTTCCCTGCCATAAACACAAGCCTCATTCACCAAAGAGGTTGTGGGTAGTCTTTTATAGACTCTATTGGACCTCCCACCCAGATTCTCTATCAAATCCAGGTTATTTTTCTCTGTTACAATATCTTGCAGTCTGGCAGTGGTTTCATTCAATTTAGACCCCATCTTGACATTGAACTTGATAGCTTTCGAATTCAAACTGTTACAATAATTAGAAATTAGCTTCCGTACCTTGCTTGTGGTGGGTTGAGGTGCGAACATCAACTTCCTCGTCAGAGCTTCAGTTGCAAACTCATCCAATATGTCTTCGACATCGTAAACCAAGTTTTTAAGCTCACCAAGCCAGATCTTCACTAACCAATTCGTCGTCTGCTTCTCCTCTGCATCGTCAAGCACAGCTTGAATCTTCACCAGTAATTTCTCCCACTTCTTAAGGTGTACATAGATCTTCTCATGGCGAGCAAACTGCAGTAGTTCAGATGAAGCCAACTTTTCAAACAACACTTCAATGGCGGCAGCTAGAACGGCCTCGCCAATGACAGACATGATTTCTTTTGCTTCGAAGAAACAAATTGGAAAATCTGTAGATAATTAAACTGAAAAGGAAAAACTGAAAAAGTTTAGACTTGATAGTGGTGAAGTCTACGATATTGACTGATCAGATTACTGTTACCATTGACTATTGAGAATGAAATCACTCTGCAATTTGTTTTATCTTTATTGATTTATTTCTTTATTTGTTAAAACAGTTTAGGATCCAAACCTATGGAGATCAAATATGCATGCACGATTTGATATTGAGGCTTATTAAGGACCTATTTGGCATTCGAGATAAATATAAAATTGCACTAAAATTAGCCTAATCTTATATTTAGGGATAAGTTGGGGATTGGACATAGTTAATTTCAACAGTCTCGCTAAAATTATTGTTGTCCTGCTGATAATCCCGTTTCAAGAGATGCAAAAAAGTCTTCTCTCTCCTCCTCGAGTCTCTCTCTCTGAGCCTTAGAGATCTGGACTGTGGAAGCAAAATTCACGCCCTGTGCGTGCAGACCCCACCCTACTTGGGTGCTTTTGCTTTGTTTTTTGCTCGCTGTCTTTCTTCCTGCACTTCTCCCCAAGCTTGAGTCTAAGGTTTTGAGTCTGCGTGGTGGAGTTTTTTGGTCTCGACAGCGGCCTTCTTTTCCTCTCCTGCTCGGGCTGCTAGCTTTGAGGTGGTGGTGATCTGCAGGTGCCTTGGTGACCCCGATCTAGCCCCTTTCTTCCTTCTCTGTTCTGCTGGTGGGAGGTACGAGATCGGGCTTGAGTTTTTTCTGCACTAGGTGTGCTGGTGCGAGATCGGTTTTGGTGCAAGGGTCCGATCCTTGCTAAAATTTCAGTCCTTGGCGTGTGTGGTTTCTAGTTTTTTCCTCCTCCGATCTGCAGGTGGGAGGTGTGAGATCGGGCTTGAGAAACTGTCCTCGGTGTGCTGGTGTGAGCTCGGGCTTGAGAGCTGCCCTCGGTGTGCAGGTGAGAGATCGTGGTTGGTGGATAGATCCGATCCTTACTAGAGCTACTGCCTAGGGGTGCTGGTGACCGATCTCACCCTCTGGAGAGACTGGTTGTATTTTTTTTTGGCGTGTTCCCACCTTTACTATTTTCAAAGACATCGGGACCTTAGGTTGTGAAGATGGAACCAGAAGAAATTGCAAGGAGGTGGGCCAAGCTGTCCCTCTCGGATGATGACGGGCCGATCGCGATGGTGGATGAAGGTTTGAAGGCAGAAGGGATTCGGAGGCTGTCTTTGAGCCTAGTGGGTAAGATTGTCTCGAACCGGGAGGTGAATAGGGAAGCTTTTAGGAATACTATTGCTTCGATTTGGCGTACGAAGAAGGAGGTTGAGGTGGAATCTATTGGTGTTAATTTGTTTGTGTTTCGTTTTGGATGCTTTTGGGACAGGAAACGTGTATTGGAGGGGGGCCCGTGGTCCTTTGATAAAAATTTGTTGGCTTTGAAAGAGGCAGTAGGTATTGGGAGGGTTTCAGAAATTGATTTTAGTTTGGTCCCCTTTTGGGTTCAGATTTATGATCTACCTTTAGCTTGTATGAATAGGGACATGGGGTTATTTCTGGGTGGGCTTATTGGTGCAGCCCAGGAAATTGATGGAGGGGATAGCGGGGATTGCCTGGGTAAGTTTTTGAGAGTGAGGGTCCTTATTAATGTTCAACAACCGCTAAAGAGGGGACTCAGATTTGCCTTTGGTGCTGGAGGGGAAGTCTGCTCAGCGCTGCTATGCTACGAGCGACTTCCGAATTTCTGTTTTTATTGTGGATGTATGGGGCACTTACTGCGGGAGTGTCATGTGAACAAACTAGGGGTGCTGGAGGCCGCAGAGATGAATTTTGGGGGTTGGCTGCGAGCTCCAACTGCGGGCCGTCTGAAGTTCGCTAGGGGGACCCGTACTGCCTCCGAAGATGATCCCTCTAGTGGAAAACAGCGGGTAGCGATGAAAGGGAACAATGAGCAGGCCGCTGATAAAGGTGTAGAAGAACCGCCTTCTGTGGCGGGGGCATCAGTTGTGGACAGTTCAGTTCCAAGTGAGAAATCTCCAGAGGCGGAGCTTGACCCTTTGGTGCAGCAGGTTAGCAAGGTGACTCCGAAGGCAGTTGAAACTGCACCACCATCGATGAGCTCTGAGCCTACGTTATCTGAAAATTCTGGTTCTTTGGTGGAAAATTCTTTCTCTACGAAGGGGGTTGGGTGTGGGAGAGAACTCTCGATCTCTGAGGGTTTCTCTTCAACTCAACCTCCTAAGGGTGAGATTGTGAATGCTGAAGTTAGTAGCCCTACAAAAAAGCGGTGGAAGAGACTTGCTAGAGTCAGATTTAAGGGGTTGGTTGATGAGGATGTGATTATGACCGGTGACAAGAGGGGCCTTGAAGGTGAAGACGCTGTTGGGCACCATAGCAAGAAGAGCAGGGGTGGATCTGGGGTTCTTGAAACAGCGGCGGAGGCTGAGGATCAGCTCCGCTGCCAAATATGAAAATTTTATGCTGGAATGTTCGGGGGTTGGGGAACCCTCGGACATTCAGAGCCTTGCGCGCCCGGGTGCGTGAGGATAAACCTGAGATGATTTTCCTTTCTGAAACTCGCTTGAATAGTTTTGGTGCTGGTAACATTAGGGTACATTTGGGTTTTGATGGTTGTTTTGTTGTGGATAGAGTTGGGACCGGGGGTGGCCTCATTCTGCTGTGGCAGAACTCAGTGGATGTGACAGTTCGCTCTTTCAACTGTGGTCACATTGATTGCATAGTCAGCGATGCTGATGGTCGCAGATGGAGATTTACAGGTTTTTATGGTGAACCGAAACAATGGCTGCGGGAGCAATCCTGGGTGTTACTCCGTAGGCTGGCAGGGTTGGATAATCTCCCCTGGCTGATTGGGGGGGATTTCAATGAAATCTTGAGGGGTGCCGAAAAGGAGGGGGGTCTAGCTAGAATGGGTTCAGCGATGGATGGTTTTAGAGAGGCGGTGGATAGTTGTAACTTGTTGGATATGGGTTTTTCGGGGAACAAATTCATGTGGTGCAATAGACAGTTTGGTGGAAATGTTATCTGGGAACGGCTTGATAGGTGTTTTTGCAATATTGGGTGGAGAACTCTCTTTCCAGGGGCCGTTGTGGTTCATAGGGATTTCTCGGGATCGGATCATAGGGCCTTGGTGATTGAAAATATATGTAAGCGGACTATTAGTAGATGGGGGCCCAGGGGTAGAGGCTCTCGCTTTCATTTCGAACAGGCTTGGGCTGATAATCCTGAGTGCAGAGAGCTGATTCAGAAAGCTTGTGGATTGGGACTGGGATCCAACCACATGTCTACCTTGCAGAATTCTTTGATGGCAGTAGCAGTGAACCTGGGTGATTGGAATAGGAAAAAGAAGAAGGCTAGTTTAGCAGAGCTGCGGTCTCTTAAGGACGAGCTGGAAGCTCTCTACGGGAGGAGTCAGGATAGGGGCGTCGTGGACAGAATTGTTTCTGTTGAGCAGCAAATTGATGGTATTTATGATCGCCTGGAGAAGTTTTGGAGACAGAGATCGCGTGCTATGTGGCTTAAAGATGGAGACCGTAATACACGGTTCTTCCATTCGAAAGCGACTCAGAGAAGGCGAAGGAATAAGATTGTGGGTCTGATGGGCGATGACGGTAGATGGAGGGATAAGATTGAAGAGATTGAGAGGGAGGTTGTGGATTTCTACAGTGATTTATTTACCTCTGGTGCTGAACACCCGGGCTCGATGGAGGAAGTTCTATCTTGCGTTGAGGGTAAGGTTTCAGAGGAGATGAATATGGGTCTGTCTAGGGTGTTCACGGGGGATGAGGTTCTTAGGGCCTTGAAACATATGGATCCTCTCAAAGCCCCGGGCCCAGATGGCCTTCCAGTTCTGTTCTTTCAGAAGTTTTGGGTAGAGGTCGGCCCTGGGGTGGTGAGGGCGGTGCTTTCCATTCTCAATGAAGGCGCTAGCTTTGGTTCTATGGGTGAGGCTCTGGTGGTGTTGATTCCTAAGGTCAAGAACCCTGTGCGTATAAACGAGTTTAGACCTATTAGCCTCTGCAACGTGGTGTACAAGTTAGTGGCAAAGGTGATGGCTAATAGATTGAAGGTAGTCCTTGATAAGGTTATCTCTCCCCAGCAGAGTGCTTTTGTTCCTGGGAGGCTAATATCAGACAACGTCCTGGTTGGGTTTGAATGTCTCCATTCTCTCAGAGGGAGGAGATCGGGTAAGGTTGGTCAGGTTGCTCTCAAGTTGGACATGCGAAAAGCTTATGATAGGGTTGAATGGAACTTCCTGCGGCAGATGATGGAGAAATTGGGTTTCTCTCCGGGGTGGATAGATAAGGTGATGTGCTGTGTCACCTCGGCTTCCTATTCGTTCCTCATTAATGGGGAGCCGAGAGGCTCCGTTAGACCTTCAAGGGGACTCAGACAGGGTTGTCCTCTTTCTCCGTACCTGTTTCTGTTGTGTGCGGAAGGCCTTTCAGCGATGCTGGCTCAGGCAGAGCATCGGGGCTCTTTACATGGTATCAGGGTTGCTAGGTCTGCCCCCCAGGTTTCTCATCTTCTTTTCGCCGATGATAGTCTGGTTTTTGTGAAGGCTGAGGAGGCCGACTGTCGCTGCCTGAAACATGTGCTGGATAGCTACGAAAGAGCTTCTGGGCAGGCGGTGAACTATGATAAGTCCGCTCTTAGTTTCAGTCCGAACACTCAGCTTTCGGTAAGGACCTTGGTGGGATCTTTGTTCAATATTGGGGAAGTTTCGTGCCACGACAAGTATCTTGGGCTCCCCTCGGCTATCAGTAAAAACAGGAGAAATGTGTTTGCGAATATTAAGGAAAAAGTGTGGCAAAAACTTTAGGGGTGGAAACACAAACTTCTTTCTGTAGGAGGTCGTGAAGTTCTTTTGAAGGCAGTTGTGCAAGCTGTCCCTACCTACGCAATGAACTGTTTCCGCCTCCCATCCTCCCTGTTGAAGGATATTCAAAGAATGATTGCAGATTTTTGGTGGGGTTGGAAGGGTGGTTCTCGCAAGATGCATTGGGTGGGGTGGAAGCACTTGTGTGTTCCTAAAGAGCGTGGAGGGCTAGGCTTCAGAGATGTAGAGGCCTTTAACCGTGCGATGCTAGCAAAGCAAGGGTGGAGGCTGCTGACTTCCCCCACATCTCTGGCTGCAAAGGTATTAAAGGCGAGGTATTTTCCCTCTTCCTCCTTTTTTGATTCGACTGTGGGTAACCATCCATCCTTCATTTGGAGGAGTATTTTGTGGGGTAGGGATGTGCTAAAATTGGGTACACGTTGGAGAGTGGGGAATGGATCAAACATCTTAGTGTATGAGGATCCTTGGATCCCGAGACCCTCTCTTTTTAAGGTATTTTCGCCTCGTGTGTTCCCAGCAGGGGCTAGTGTTGCGGGTTTGTTATCAGTTGGTGGTGTATGGAATGAAGAATTGGTCCGATGTTCTTTTCTTCCGGAAGAAGCTGAAATCATTTTGAGTATTCAGCTTAGCAGTGTTTCTTGCCAGGACTCTTTGTTGTGGCATTATGACAAGCGTGGTGAATTCACAGTTCGTAGTGCTTATAAGCTAGCGGCTGAAGCCTTTGGTAAAAACATTGGCTCATCCTCGGCTGGCCCGGATCCCTGGTGGAAGGCATTGTGGAGCCTCCATATTCCTAGCAAGGTAAAATTTTTTGGGTGGAAGGTTTGCAAAAATATCCTTCCTACTAGGGGTTGTTTAAAGAGTAGGAAGGTTCTTGAGCTTGATGCTTGTCCTTTATGTGGTGCTTGTTCTGAGTCTATTGATCATATTTTATGGAGCTGTGTGAAGGTGAATGTGTTATGGAAGGGCTGCCCTTTCTTTGATGGTCTGAACAAGCTGAAGGTGGGTGTGTTTGTGGATCGTTTGAGCTGGGTCGTTTCTGGGTTGGGAAAGGAGTCTGCTGCCATTTTTCTCCTTGCTGCCTGGTTTCTGTGGAGTTTGAGGAATCAGACCATTCACGGTGGTAAGGTTCTTCTTTCTCCATGTTTGTGGAGTAGGGCTTCTGCTTATTTTTCTGATTTCCAGAGTGCCACTACCTCCGGCCTTCCCATCAGCTCGACCCCCAAGCAATTGTGGTCTAGACCCCCTGATGGGGTTTTCAAGCTCAATGTGGATGCCTCGGTTGTTAGTGGTTTAGGATGTTATGGTGTGGGGCTAATCTTCAGGGATGACTCTGGTTTTCCTGTTCTTGTTAAATCGCAGTTATGCAGTGGCTCTATCTCGGTGGAGGTTGCAGAAGCTAGGGCTGTCCTTGAAGGGGTTTCCTTGGCAGTGGAGTTAGCTTTCTTCCCCCTTTCTATTGAGTCTGATTCCTTGAGTGTGGTGCAGCTTTGCAGGGGAGATTGGATCTCTCGAGGTGATGTTGGTCATGTTATCGGGAATATTTTGTCCCTGCTTAATAATAGGGCTGCAGCTTTTGCTTTTGTTCCTAGATGTAGTAACTCTATCGCGGATTTCTTAGCTAAAGAAGCTCTTAGGTTGAGAGCTTCCTTTCTCTGGAAAGACCTCTTTCCGAATTGGTTTGTTATTATGGCCCAGGCTGATGTTTTTCCAGCTTTTGTTTGAGTAAAATTTGTTTCTCTTTTCAAAAAAAAAAAAATAAATTTTTATCCCATCTCTCTTTTGTTTTATTTAATTAAGTTATTTTTATATATAATATAATTTATTAAAATATTATATATCTTTAATACTAATAAAAATTTAAATAGTTTTATATGTTCTTAAAAAATAATTTAAATAATTTATTTTATTAAAGTATTTTTTTCACTATATTTAATTTAAATTATTTTATTAAAATAATTTTAATTTATTTTAAAATAATTTTATTATATATAAAAATTAATTTAATTCAATATGATTTTATCCAGTCTTATACTACACTAAATATGAGACAGTACTATTTTTAGTCTAATCCATACTGCACCAAACATATTATAGTACTAATTTAATCCAGTCAATCCAATCCTATCATATCCCATAAAAATAGTCCAGTCCAATCCCGCGTACCAAACCCACTGTAAAACTTCAAAATATAAAGTTTAAAATATTATTAAAATTCCCCTATAGTTTAGTATATTAATCAAAATCTCCCCTCTAATTTCATTTATAGCTAAAATTACCTATTAATTTAGTGTATTCGTTAAAATCCCCTCTACCGTCAGTTTTAATTACCAAAATATCATTGACCGTTAACTTTTCGGTTAGAAATATTTTTAAAAACCCCCTCTAATTTGGTATATTAGTCAAAATTTTCCTTTAGTTTCATTTATGGTCAAAATATCTCCCGTAATTTTATTTTATAGTCAATTTTCTCAGTTTTAATTACTAAAATACCTTTAATCATTAATTTTTTTGTTAAAAACCTTAGGGAACCAAAGATATAAAGGTATATATATATATATATTAAATTAAAATATTTTAATTTATAATATCAATGAATCTCTACCATTCACCATATGATGGATTGTAGATGCTAGGATTTACGGGTAGGATCCGAGACCTATGGTCAGATTGAGATGGGGCTTACAACCTGCAAAATAAAACCAACAAGGTCGAACTCTTTGGGACACCGGGATGGTGCCAGCCAAATAGTCTCTGAAGCCCAAGTTAGAAGATGTATCTGAGATAAAAAATAACGAAATAATACTACCTGGAATGGTCCGAGCGTTGAGCGTAATGATGAGTGCGTTGAGCATAGTATACTTGCTGAAAGGTCGTGCGTTCACTAGAGGTACTGATTGTTAAGATTGTCGAACGTAGTACAATGTGGACTTGGGGTCGACAATGTCGAGGTATGCCTGAATCTATTGAGTATAGTGACAGTTCTCTTGTGTAATATGCGAGTCCTAACTTATGATGCTTGGGTTAATATTTATAGGGGATGGGTAATGACCATTGAAGGCGGTCGAGTGGATCGCGCTTCGAGATATCAGGAATCCCTGATATCTTAAGTTTGTTGAGTCCTCATAGACTTTGATCCAAACTTGGTCAAAGTTGACTTAGTCCAAATACGTGTGATTGATGAGTCTTGAATCATTAGGCATTCTTCCAAGTTAGCCTAGTCTTCGACATGGGTTGTATAACAACTCATTTTGGGGCAATCTTTAGGTCTAAGCCTTTTGGGCTATTTTTGACCACTAGAGTTTTCCCCACAGTCTCTTAGTTTTTTCTAAAAGCTCAGAGAGTAGAATGAGATAGCTCATCCATAATCAAACGTGTCGAGTGAATTCTCTTATATAGCACAGGACATTAATGTAAGATTGGATGTAAAAGATCGACATTGACTATTGTGTTTTTATCTCATTGGATAATGTTTCTGTAACACCCCCTGACCCGACCCGGCTGAACCGACCCAGGGAGCGCTACACAGACTTTCAAAACCTTCTAAATTCTTTTTATAACTGAAATCCATATAATATATAATTTTAAAAAACTTTTCAAAGTGAGCCCAAATCAATAAATATACTTTTTACAAAAATTCGGCAGAGTACCGTTTGTTTTTCGGACTTTCCCAAAAACCTGTTTTCCACAAATCAATTCAAATTCAAATTTTCAACAACACTTCTATAATATTTTCAAACAGTTGCGCACTCTGCCGTTTAGTGCGACTTATCAAAACAGTTTATAAAATAAAATAAAATAATTCCAAAGTTAGCATTTACAATATTCCAAAATGAAAAACAGAAATCGTAAAATAAAATAATTAATTAATTACAGTACTTAATGACAAAACATAGTCACAAAACTCTCTATATATGCATGTTTACAAAATAAACATATATATGTACAACAACAAATGTAGCTACCCAACTGTAACGACTCTGGGACTCTGTCAGCAATCTCTCTCTCTCTTTAGTCCTTAGCTTCTTCAGGATCCCTGGCACCTACGCGTTAGAAACAAAACTAACGCGCTAAGCATATAGCTTAGTGGGTGTACTATAAACTCCAATATAAAATATCATAAATAACTCTTAATGGGAAACAAATCACAAAATATATGTCTTTTTCACTTCTAATCATTTTCAAAACAATTAAATTTCAAAATTAAAGCATAAAACAATTTTAATCACTTTGATTTCAATAATGAGGTCAACATATAAAATCAATCAATAAAATCATTCAATTCACTTTTCAGTTCACTTCAATTCTGACCTGCTAGAATACCCAACATACTAGGACTGGAATATGGGTTAAACTCCCACCCGATGACGAATCCTACGAGTGGTACGTATCTCCCTACTCTAGGACCGTGGGTACGGAACCTAGAGAGGTACATAACTCCCTATCCCAGGAACGAATCCTTAGGAAGGTGCGTGGCTCCCAACCCCCAGGACGAATCCTGAGGAGGTACGTGTCTCCCAGCCTCTGGACGAATCCAAGAGGAGGTACATAAATATCATCAATAGCAATCAGTATCGGCGCAGTACTGCTCAGTAAAACCCAGTTGGTATACCAACCTCCTATATCCATTTCTATGTCTAAGTATCCTAGGGCCGTTACAATAAACGATTTTCAAGTATTCGCAATAAATTACAAATCATAAACAATAGTCATGCAAGTAACTAAATCAAGTATTTCTCACAAATCGTAACAATCGAAATATTCAAAAACACGATTCAAATACGATCTATCATAAAATCATTCCAAATCAACAATAGATATATATAAATCATCGATTTTTCATATAAATAAACAAGTTTCTTACGAAAATCGAAAACGTAAACTTTCAACGAAATCGAAAACGAAAACGGAAACGAAAACGAAAACAATAACGAGATACTTTTCGTAAAGATTTCGAAATCGAAAGTACACCAACCTCGATATCATTTTTCGTTCGAGAGATCGCGGTTCTATGATTTCTTTTTCCTTCCCTTTCCCTTTTCTCTTTCACCCACACTTTCTTTCTCTCTTCTTCTTTTTCTTCTTCTTCTTCTTCTTTCTTTCTTCTTTTTCTTTTCTTTTCTCGGTCTCTTTTCTCTCTTCTTTTCTCTGTGAAATTTCTGGCTTCTGCGAGAAGCCTCTTCTTTTTTTTTATATTTTTTTCGCTACCGCGACCGTCGTCGCGACCTGTGGTCGCGACACCAGGTCGCGGTACTCACTGGAACGTTTGCACCGCCTTCATCGCGAGCACACCTCGCGGTACCTTGGTCGCGCTGGTGGTCGCGTTGCTCACTGCCAGATTTTGCCATTTTCATCGCGAGCAGTTCATCGCGAGCTGTGGTCGCGGTGACTGGTCGCGATGCTCACTGCCAGAAATCTCATTTTTCACAGCGAGCAAGCCATCGCGACCTGTGGTCGCGGTGACCAGGTCGCGATGCTCTTTGTCTCCATTTTTGATTTTTCATACATCAATTTTCAACCATTCAATCTGGTCCGCTGGAAATCATAAAAATAAATATACATTTAATTACATTTACACCCCCTCTAATAACAAAATTTATTTTCACATATATAAAATTAATTACCCAAAATCCGGGATGTTACAGTTTCAATCACATGAGGTGATTTCTTTTGAGAGATCGACACGTGTCGACCGTAACTTTATCATTCTGTGATGTTCTCGCAAGTTTGGAGAGATCGACATGTGTCGATCGTAATTTATCACCCCGGGTGATTTGATCACACAAGGTGATCTTAGAAAGATCGACATGCGTCGATCGTAATTTATCACAATAGGTGATTTGATCACACAAGGTGATTTTAGGGAGATCGACATATGTTGATCGTAATTTATCACACTGGGTGATTTGATCACACAAGGTGATTCATAATTTATCACACTATGCAAGGTGATTTTAGGGAGATCACATGTGTCGATCGTAATTTATCATATTATGTGGTTTGATCACGCAATGTGATTTTAGAGAGATCGACATGTGTCGATCGTAATTTATCCCACTATGTGGTTTGATCACACAAGGTGATTTTAGAGAGATCGACATGTGTCGATCGTAATTTATTACACTAGCAGATGTGATCACACAAGGTGATTTTAGGGAGATCGACATGTGTCGATCGTAATTTATCACACTGGGTGATTTGATCACGTAAGGTGATTTTAGAGAGATCCGACATGTGTCGATCGTAATTTATTACACTAGATGATTTGATCACACGAGGTGATCTTTAGAGAGGTCGACATGTATTTATCGCGTTACTCTTTTGATGGCGTCGTTTGGGATGCTCGAGGTTTTGGTACAATAATTATAGCGACAGCTGGCAGTTCTATGAAGGGTCGTGTGGGGGGAAGAGGCATTTGAAGTGACTAAGAGTCTCTTCGTTTTCCCGCTTCGAAACGTGTGCAGGCTAGTAGCAGTGTTCCACGTGGCCATCAAGCGAGAGCCATCCTTTGAGTCTCTTATAAGTTTTGGTGTGCTATTTCTTTCTTCATTTCTTTCATTTTCTCGATTCTTCTTTTTCTTCCTAGTAGAGCAAGAAGCAAGTTCCATGTGAGATAAATGAACGTTTGTACGGTTTTCGGTGACCATTTTTGTGATTTTCGACATGTGTTTCATTTTCTTGCAACCGTAATCTTCGATGTATGAGTCTTTTGTCCTGTAGTTCTTGAATGATTCTTGCATTTGTCAATTTCTTCATTTTTATTTCATGCAAAACTGTTTCGTTTTCTCGCAAGTATGTTCTTGGCACTTTGCTTAGTCAAACTAGGAAATTTTTTACTATAGATCTGGATATGATTAATTAAGAAGATAGGTGCCTCTCTCTCCAAAAGTACCACCAAAATCCACCGAGAAAAAAGAGATTTGTAAGAGAATGAGGAGAGAATGAGGAGAGAAGGGAGAAGAGAATCACGCGAGAGAGAAAGAGAGAGAGAGAGAGAGAGAGAGAGAGAGAGAGAGAGAGAGAGAGAGAGAGAGAGAGAGAGAGAGGGAGTGTGTGTGTGTGTGTGAAAGACTGGAAGAAAGAGAGATGGGGAGTTGGAGAGAGATGAGGAGGGGAGAGAAAATGTGAAAGAAAAGAGTAAAGTGTTGAAGAAAGAGAGTCATTTTTTTTATTGTTATTTTTTAAGTCATTTATTTTATTTTTTAAATTAAAATTATTTATTATTTTTGTAGGTGAATGCAAACACCACTTTAATTTCAAGTTTATTTTTTGAACGATTTAATAACGGCAGGGGAAAAAACGGGTAATTCCAAAAATAAATAGGGGAAACTAACCCTGACCCAAACTTCAAAGGGAAAAATATAAATATTTTTTTTTAAATAAAGATAGCCGTTCCCTTGCCTTATGGTTTTACATCACTAAAGAGTTAATAATTGACAACAAGAAGAAAAAAAAGTATCAATTAGATTGGTAACACCATAATACAATCCGAAAAATTCAATTGTGTTCTTTATTGCCTTTGCTACGTTTTTTTGTTACAAATATGGTAATTTGACAGTCAATGGAACGAAAGGAAAGTTGTTTTTATGGTGTTAGTCATGTTATGGTAGTTATTATTTAAAAAGGATAGGGAGACTTTTATTATTCCACTAGCTCCTTTACTATAAATAGAGAGATTGATGACAAAAATTCAACTCATTTTGTGAGAGTCTCCCTATTCTTTAAAGTCAACTCATTTTGTGAGAGTGACAAAAAGTTACTAAATATTTCAAAAATAGTATCATTTTAGATAGAAACCTCATTTTACTTTTATAAAGTGATGTTTGTTTTATTCAAATTCATTTATTATAACCTCATGATCATTTCTTTTAGTTAAGTTCTCTAAATGATTTTTTTTTATCTCTTATTCAAGAGTTCTTTACTTTGAACGAACACCTCTCTTTCTTTCTCTCTCTTTAAGTTTTTCACCAATTTCTCTTTAAAAAAATTAAAAAGGAAGTAAGCACTGCACAAATAAGAAAGGTAGATTCCTGTGGAAGTCATTGAGAGATTTTTTTTTTTTTTTTTAATTTAGAAATATATCTACTTTGATTTGAGATGCCTAATTAGATGGATATTGTCATGTATAAGTTTTTCAGTGGGTTAGTTAAATAGATCCCACTATTTTTAAGTTATAAACATGCATTCTTTAAAGTGTGTAACTTTTTTTCGCTAATTTTGCTTTAATTGTGATCTAATTTTACTTTGGTCATGATCTAATTTTGCTTTGGTCGTGATCTAAGTTTATTTAGGACTTGATCTATTTGCTTTAAACGTGATCTATTTGCTTTGGACGTGATCTATTTATTTTAGCCGTGATCTATTCTCTTTGGCTATAATATATTCTCTTTGGTCGTGATCTATTTCTTTTAGCCGTGATCTATTCCCTTTAGCCGTGAGTTATTCTCTTTAGTCATGATCTATTTCCTTTTGGCCATAATCTAATTTGATCACGACAAAGGGAGACGTCCTCACTTGTTGTCGCTGATTCGTGGTCATTGGATTTTTGTTGTCGCCAGTAGTTACGTGGTTCTTCACTTTGAACGCTGGTCTCAATTGTTTCACTTCTTGTTTTTTGCTCTTTATTTTCTTTCTTAAAGTCTATCAGCTGAAACGTTTTTAAATTGTTTCTCTTTCTTATTTGCTTCTTTTTATTTTCTTTGTCTGTTACTTTTTAACTTTTCATTTTCATCTTGCTTTTATTTTATTTGGTTTCAGACTTTATAAAAGGGTATATTTGTCCAAATCATTATTTAGGTGCTATTTTCCATCAAACTTAATAAGTTGGTGTTATTTTCACAAAGTGGACACTACTTAATGCCAAAAAAAAAAAAAAAAACTCATATAAATATAGTAAATTATAAATGTGTCCTAATTAATTAGTATGACAAGTTAGGACAAGTTACAGAAACTACAGATAGAGTCGGACAAATTAGAAATGAAAACTACGAGTCTTTCTTCTTGTTGTGAAATGTGAATCGAAAAAGTTTATCTCTTGCAACTTGCTTTTATTTTTATTTTATTTTTCCTTTAATTGATTATCACCAATCTAGGAATAAGAGATTCATAGAAAGGAAATGATAAAGGAAAGGGAAGAGTTTTGGAAAAATATAAAGTATGGACGGTAAAAGAGACCATTAAGTTGCTAAAACTCATGGTGAATACTGCCACTCGTGGATGACGTAATAGTAATGTCTTCTTGACAAATAAATTCAATGCTAGTGATGAAGTATGAGAGAATTACTTTAAGGTGTATAGTTTAACAATACAAGTTACACTGTGTATGTTGTATATATTAATACTTATTATATTTTGTTTTTTACTAGTCTTATTCTACCTATAAAAATTTTCGCACAAATACTGTCACAGACTATGAAGATTTGAGAATTTCAATTAGAAATGGAACTAATGCTGAGAGACAGTCGATTGAATTAGGGGATGACACTCATGTGAGAATATTTGGGATAGAAGAAAGTAGAGACAATGGTTTAACTTACTTGATATATGATACTGGTAAGGGGGGGTTCATACAAAGTGATCAACAAGAACCTTTATATCAGCCTCCATCTCCTTAGCACTCTACTTCACTATTACTCTCTCAGCCTATAAGATTGGAGGTTCCCCTAACAACTAGAAAATGAAATAGAACCAAATATATGAAGAAAAATATTCAATATTCAATCAGATGCTATAAGCTTACTTATACTATTGATTTATTTACAACTATAGAGCATGGTTGTTGGGATGTTATTAAAAAAAAAAAAAAACCAAATTTGGACAATCGCACTCGTTTTAAGGTGCTTAAATTGCTTAATACTATAGCAGAAAAGATTGAGTTTTTGAAATGACAAGTGCAGAGCATTCCAATTGGATCTTTTTTGAATTGATGGAATAAGTGGCTCTTTTTTTTTTTTTTTTTTTTTGAGATGATATTTTGTGGTTTTGAATATGTTTAATATTATTAAATTTTATTGATTGTTGTTAAAGCATAATTGATTGGATATTTAAGTTCTTAATTGATTTTGTTTATTTCTTTTCTGTTTTTCACGTTTAGAGAATATTTTAGTTTTTGGGTTGTTAATTGATTGGATTTTTCTTTGTGTGGATGTTTTTGTCCTTTTCTTCATGTTCAGAGACTACTGCACTTTTCATTAATAAAATGCTTTATAGTAAAGGAAATACATAGATGTATAAATGTGATAGCGTTTTCTAAGTTATTGTCAACAAGAAATGTTTACTAGAGCAGGGAGTGTCTGACTATATACTATAAATTTTGAACTATTAATTTTGAACATTCGATTAAATTGGGTTGAGAGAGTGGGCACTAGAAACTTGGACTTGAATTGGAGACCTATTTAAGTTACCACTGGCAATAGCCTTTTAGGATCAACGAAATCACCAATGTTTGATTCTCCCCCAATAATTGTGTAAGCAATGCGATTTAACTCCTATAGGTGTTAATGTAAGATTAACAAGGTTTCCTAATTGTCCACTTCTATATGTATATGGTGAAAGTTAATCTTTTATGTACTTATTTTCAATTTGAAGAACATATAGTCCTAATATCTCTAAAGAGTTTAGAGTTTTAATTCATGAATTTACTTTAAAATACTTTTCTTAAAAGTCATAGGAAGCTTGTCACCATGAAATCTTCGTATATTTATGAAAGAGCTAATTGCACTCACAACCCTTGAGATTTGGCCAACTACAGGTAAAATCAACTTTATCGTTTATTAACAATGACACCCCCTACCGTTAGTTGACTTCCGTTAGATTTAACGGTTGACCAACTGTTACCCTTAAAATGACCAAACTACCCCTCAAACAATATTTTCTTTTTATTAAATAAAAAAAATTATTATAAATTTTTTAATTTTTTTTAAAAAAAATAAAAAATTAAAGTGTGGATCTCCACCGTCCATCAAGACACCCCCTACCGTTAGTTGACTTCCGTTAGATTTAACGGTTGACCAACTGTTACCCTTAAAATGACCAAACTACCCCTCAAACAATATTTTCTTTTTATTAAATAAAAAAATTTATTATAAATTTTTTAATTTTTTTTAAAAAAAATAAAAAATTAAAGTGTGGATCTCCACCGTCCATCAAATCTGATGGACGGTGGAGATCCAATCTGGAGATTGGAACTCCACCCAAAAAAAAAAAAAAAAATTTTTGGGATCTTCAAAGAACCCAATCTGGGTTCTTCGATCGAACCCATCTGGGTTCGATCGAAGAACCCTCTGGGTTCAGATCGAGGGTTCTTCGATCGAACCCAGATGGGTTCGATTGAAGAACCCTCTGGGTTCAGATCGAAGAACCCTTCTGGGTTCTTCGAAGAACCCAGATAGGTTCGATCGAAGAACCCTCTGGGTTCTTCGAACGAAGAACCATCGAACCATGGTTCTTCGTTCGAAGAACCCAGAGGGTTCTTCGATTGAACCCAACTGGGTTCTTCGAAGAATCCAACTGGGTTCTTCGATCGAAGAACCCTCTCTGGGTTCTTCGAAGAACCCAGATTGGGTTCTTCGAAGATCCAAAAAAAAAAAAATATATATATATATATATATTTTTTAGATCCATTTTCAGATTGAATCTCAACCCTTCATTAATCTTGATGGACGGTTGAGATTCGATCTGGAAAATGGATTTAAATTAATTAATTTTTTATTTTTTATTAATTTTATTATTATTTTAATTTTTAAATAATTTTATTATTTTATTTTAATTTTTTGATTTATTATTTAATAAAATAAAATTGAAAATTGAAAAAGATGAAAATACCCCTGATACTGTTAACTTTGACTAAAGTCAACTAACGGTGGGGAGTGTTATTGTTAATAAACGATAAAGTTGATTTTACCTGTAGTTAGCCAAACCTCAGGGGGTGTGAGTGCAATTAACTCTTTATGAAATGCATTTCACGCACTAGTTAAACTAACTAGGAATATAAACAAATAGCATTTTGATCATGAAATTAAGTCAAGTAAAATAATAAACTTAATAGTCTCCCCCTTTAGCTATTCTGTAAAAAGAACAATAATCCTTAGCCAACAATCAAATTGATTACTTTAACAATGCTATCAAAATCTCATATTAAAAAGAGAGACCTAATATAAAAATATTTACGGTTTCACATGAGTCATCTCTTGTACGTAAGACAAACAAGCGAGAACTTGTTGTTCCAAAACATGGTGAGTAAAGATACCAATTAGAAACCAAAAAATTGAACACAATTGATCTTAACTTTCAATGATACCAATCGATCACAAAAAAAAAATCTCCCCCTCAAATATGTCTCCTTCACATGCTATCAATCATCAAATATAGCACCAGTCATGGGAACAAAGGAACTAAGATAAAGTAATTCGAATGTAAACATATCCAAATTACTCTCTCTTTTTATCACAAGATAGAAAAAGAAAGATAAAACATCCAAAAAGATTCAAATAAAAATTCAAAAAACTTCAAATAAGCAAATAAGTTCAAAATGAGGTCAAATATTACATGCCCAAAGTAAAAATAGAAAAATAAGTTCACCAAGTCAAATTAAAAGAACACACAAGAGTCAAATAAAAAGCACACACAAGCATGTAAATCATTACCTTGGATCAATAATCACCTCCATCAACCTTGCCATCATCTTCATTCTCATTAAAGAAATTGGTGGAAGATGACACACCATTAGCCCTTGAATGCGAACCCAAGTTCTTCATGAACTCCTTAATACCACTCAACTACATATCATGCTTGTCAAGCTTCTTCAAAATGGCCCCATTGTCCTTGATAAATTGGGACGGTTCGATTCAGTTTGGTTTTAAGCAAAACCAAACCAAACTGAAAATTTTTCGATTTTTAAAAATTGAAACCGAATTGAAGTTGTGAACTAAATTGAATCGAACTGATTTTACGCGATTCGATTCGGTTCGGTTCATTTCGAGTTTAGGCCTAATAAGTTTTTTTACATGTATTTGAATTTAATATATTTTTAATGCTAGTTTTCGGCCCATATTTATTGATTTTACCTTTTGGGTTGCTGAATTTCATCTAAAAAGCCCAAAAGCAAACATAATAAATAAATAAATGTACAATTAAAATATAACACTTTATATAAACGGCTTTCGAGAGTCAAACCGACTTTGAAAACTCAAAACCGGTTTGAACCAAAATCAATTCGGTTTTCAAATTTAAAAACCGATTTGAACTGAACTAAGTGTGTGAACCGAACCGAACTATATTTTTCGATTCGATTTTGAGTCGATTCGTTTTGGTTTCGGTTTTGGTGCCTACCCCTCATTGTGATTAAAGAAATCATGATCAAACATCAAACCGGACTCCACAAAGTTATCCGTCCACTTCAAATCAACTCCGGCATCCATACAAAATTTAGTGATCATACTTGGAAACCTCAATTTAATCTTGCTCTCACTAGCACATTTTCCAATATTTTCTTGAATATATTTTTTAACATTAAGGGACTTTTGAGTCCAAGTACGAAAAGCAATTTTCCAGAGGAAAAATTTACTTTCAAAAAGTTGGAAACCGGGTGTAAAGAATGACAAACAAACTTATGTAATAGGCGATAAAAAAGAGTACACTTAGGTAGACATGGCTCCGGTTTGGTTCGAACCGAGCGGTTCGAACCGAATCGGCGGTTTTGAACCAGAAACTTAGGTTCTGGTTCAAAATCGGTTTCGGAACCGGGCACCGAAACCGAGATAACCGGTCCCAATTCCGATTGCCCTTAAAAAAAATTGAAACCGTCAATTAGGAACCGACGGTTCACGGAACCGCTTGGTTCGGGCGGTTCCGATTCTGTTCCGGTTTTTCTTTTTTTTTTTAAAAAAAAAAATTTTTTTAACTTTTTTTAAAATTTTGGCCGTTGGCCACAGTACTGCCAGCAATTAGAACGTTGAGAAGGAGCCGTTGTTCAACGGCTCCTTCCTGAAAAATTACCAAAAGATTCCCTAAAAAATTATAATTTAATCCCCTAAATTTTTAAAAATATTAATTTTTTTCCCAATCCAAAAAACTATATAAACCCCATCAATTCTCCAATTCATTCACACAAATTCTCTCATTCTCTCAATATTTCTCTAATTCTCTCATTCTCTCATTCTCTCAATCTTGCTATTGTTTTTCACTACTGCAATTGTTTTCATTATTTATTTAAACACTTTATTTTATAAATTTATAATGGCATCACCCTCAAGACCATCTATTTCCGGAGGTCGAAAATCTATTTTCGGAGGCCGAAGGTCCGTTTCCAATAGAAACGCTGAGCAAAATGAGCAGGTATCGGATTTAAATGTTCAAGAAGTGCAAAGTCGCCCTTTCCTAGAATACAACAACGATCGAAATTTTACTGAATACCTGCAAGAAAGAGAATTTGAGGAGGTAATTTTTAGTAATGAAACTCCTTTTAATTTTAATCCTAATTGTAGCACCCCCCGACCCGACCCAGCCGGACCGAACCGGGGTGCGCTACTCTCACTTTCAAACTTTTCAAAACTAGTTTTATACGTTTCAAAAAAATCATTGTGAGCTCATAAAACAAATAGAAATCCTTTTCAAGTGAGCCCATAACAATAAATAAACTTTTTACGAAAATCCGGCAGAGTACCGTTTGTTTTTCGGACTTTCCAAAACCTATTTTTGCATAAATCAATTCAAATTCACATTTTCACAAACGCTTCAATATCAATCAAACAATTGCGCACTCTGCCGTTTAGTGCGACTTATCACTCACAATTTATAAAATAAAACAGTTCAAACTTTTATATATATACAGACCTTTAGAAATCGTAAAGTAATTAATTAAAAACATATTACAAAACATATTTACAATTCCCCTGTATATGCATGCTTTCAGAATATATATACACATAACAAAAATATAGCTACCCAACTGTACAATCTCTGTGGCTCGGTCTGCAACTTGCTCTTCCTTCAGTCTCTAGCCTCCTCTGGATTCCTGGTACCTACGCGTTAGAAACAAACTAACGCGCTAAGCATAAAGCTTAGTGGGTGTACTAAAATCTCAAATAAATAGATCACAATATAGATATTTCAAAACAATTCCATTTCTATTGCATTTCAAAACAATTAAATCTCGAAAATCAAAGCATTAAACAATTTCAATTACTTTAATTTCAATAATGAAGTCGATAATGAATGCTATCAATGAAATCATTCGGTTCACTTTTCAATTTCAATCAATTCTGGCCCGCTAGAATACTAAACATTCTAGGACTAGAATATGGGTCAATGTGACGTCCGGGGTTGCCCCGCAACAACAGTCACTGATATCACGTGATTGTCCGAGATTGCCCCGCAACAACAATCACTAATATCATCGCGATTGTCCGAGATTGCCCCGCAACAACAATCGCTAGTATCATTGTGATCGTCCGAGATTGCCCCGCAACAACGATCACTAAATCGGTGTGATTGTCCGAGATTGCCCCGCAACAACAACCACACAATAATAACGGCGCAGTACTGCTCAGTAAAAACCCAGCTGGTATACCAACCTCCTATATCCATTTCTATGTCTAAGTATCCTAGGGCCGTTACAATAAATACATTTTCAAGTAATCACAATAAATTACAAATCATAAACAATAGTCATGCAAGCAACTAAATTAAGTATTTTTCACAAATCGTAACAATCAAAATATTCGAAAACACGATCCAAATACGATCTATCATAAAAATCATTCCAAATCAACAATATATATATATATATATATATATATAAATCATTAATTTTTCATATAAATAAACAAGTTTCTTACGAAAATCGAAAACGTGAAACTTCAACGAAATCGAAACGAAAACGGAAACGAAAACAATAACGAAATACTTTTCGTAAAGATTTCGAAATCGAAAGTACACCAACCTCGGTACCGTTTTTCGTTCGAGAAATCCGCGTTTCCACGATTTCGTCTTTCCCTTCTCTTTTTCCTTTCTCCTTCTTCCTCTTCTTCCTCTTTTTCTTTTCTTTTCTTTCTTCTTCTTCTCTCTTCTTCTTCTTCTTTTTCTTCTCTCTTTTCTCTCCTTTTCTATTTTTTTCTCGGTTCTTTCTCTCTCTGTTCTGTTTTCTCGCTTCTGCGAGAAGCTTCTATTTTTTTTATATTTTTTTTCGCCATCGCGACCGCCGTCGCGACCTGTGGTCGCGGCACCAGGTCGCGACACTCACTGGAGTGCGCGCACCGCCTTCGTCGCGAGCGCGCCCTGGTCGCGCGAATGGTCGCGTTGCTCTCTGCCTGCTTTTGACAGTTTCATCGCGAGCAGTCCATCGCGACCTGTGGTCGCGGTGGCTGGTCGCGTTGCTCACTGCCAGGTTTTGCCATTTTCATCGCGAGCAAGCCATCGCGACCTGTGGTCGCGGTGACTGGTCGCGGTACTCACTGCCAGATTTTGCGTTTTTCACCGCGAGCGAGCCATCGCGACCTGTGGTCGCGGTGACTAGGTCGCGATGCTCTCTGGTCCAGTTTTTCAATTTTTCATTTTTTTTTCATTTTTCACTATTCAATCCGGTCCGCTGGAAATCATAAAATAGACATACATTTAATTACATTTACACCCCCTCAAATAGTAAAAATTTATTTTCCACATATTTCACATATATCAAAAATTCCTTACCCGAAATCCGGGATGTTACACTAATTATTCTCATTCCTCTTCTGGCGGTGGTCCCTCCTCTGCTCCAACCCTTCCAATCCCAAGTAAAACCGTACAAATGCCGCAGGCGCAGCCAGATTTGTCAAAGTACAAATCTGAACTTTTTAAAGTTCATATGAATAGGGTGGAGAAGGATGGGTTAGTTATAATGGTTTGCAACTATTGTTCCAAAGATTTTAAATGGAACAAATCCGGAGGGTACGGGACGTATTGGAAGCATATCAACAGCAAGCATCCAGCCGAAGCTCACAATCAACGAGGACAACACCAAATTGTAAGGTACACATCCTCTAACCATCCTTTATTTAAATATACTGATCAAAATAATATGGACCAATTAGAAAGAATGGTAGTAATTGAACATCTCCCGTTTAGTTTTGGGGAAAAAACTGGTTTTTCAAAATATTGTCATAATGCTTTAAATCCCTCTGCATGTAGAGTACCTAGAACCACATTAAAATGTACTATGTGTGATATTTATAAAAAAGAAAAAAAAGTTTTAGTAAAATATTTTCAAAATTATATGGGTCGTGTGTCTGTTTGTGCCGATATCTGAAGTGATCATTGGCAAAAACATTCATACTTAGGACTCACTTGCCATTTCGTTGACCAATCATGGGATTTGTAAAAACGAATATTGGCATTTAGAGTTTTTGACGACACCCATACTGCTGACAATATTTATAAATTAATGAAAATTATTTTTGAAGAATATTGTATTGAGAGTAAAATTTTTGCAATTGGTTTTGATAATGCTGCAAATAATACTGCCGCCGTTCCACAATTAATTCAATTGTGTCAATCCTATTTTGGCGGCAGATTTTTTCATCAAAGATGTGTTTGCCATGTTTTAAATATATGTGTACAACATGGCTTGCAAACACTATATGAGTGGATTACACCAATTAAGGATGCTTTATACTATTTGTGGAAACATCCTAGCACTATGAAACAATGAGCTAGGTATTGTAAAGCTAACGGGAAACATCTAATTAGGTTTTCCCGTGATATAAGTTGCTTTATGAAAGCTACGAGTATAGAGAATTATTAGTTATTTATGCAGCATAATGTTAATACTATTAATTTATATGAACATCATTGGGATGTTTGTACAAAAATTTGCATGCTTTTAAAAGTTTTTCATGATGCAACACATTCTTTATCCGGTATATATTATCCAACTTCACATTTATTTTTATTTGAAGCCCTTAATATTGTAGGTGCACTTAATGAATGTGTACAAATAAATGAATTAGTTCCGTGTGTTTATGCAATGCGAGAAAGATGGATAAACTATTATAAGGACATTCCTGTAATTTATACTGTTGTATCAGTTTTTGATCCTAGGAATAAATTAAATAGTTTATATAAATTTTTTACACTTTATTACCAATCTCTAGGGATAATGGACATAAATATTAGTGGTTTATATAATAATGTTAGGAATTTATTTTATTCATTATATGACAAATATCGTTCTGTTTACGGTCCTTCGCTAAATATTATTGTTCAACAACCGGAACCAAGCGGAAGCGGTAATACTAGTCATTTGCGTTTTCCCTCCACATTAAGAAAGTTAGGGGCAAGCGTGTTTACCAAAAAAACAAGGACGTCGGGGAGTTCGTCTTCATCAACCTATGTTTCAGAGGTTGATGTTTACATAAACACCTCTTTTGAGTTTTTGGACACCCCAGACTTTAACGTCCTACAGTGGTGGAGGGAGCACGAAACTAACTTTCCAATTTTGGCCATCATTGCCAAACAAATTTTTGGAACCCCTGTCTCGACCGTCACCGTCGAACAGGAATTTAGTGCAGGTGGCAATGTTCTGAACGAGAGACGAGCATTGCTCAGTCCTGACTCAATACAGATGCAGGTCTGTGTTGACGACTTGATCAAGGCCACATACCGGCAGCAGGAATTGGATCTGGTGTTCGACGACAATAACTTCTTCGACACCAACGAGGATACAACGACAACCGAATGAACAAGCGACGATTGATCACATCCGAAACATAACAGGTAAAAGAACTACGTGAGCTTTGATTTCTCCTAGAGGATATGTAGGCAGCTTAATTGAGGTAAAATTAAGTGCAAGCCCTAATTTTTTATTTTTTTTATTTAATTTTATAGTTTTATGATATTATTATAATTTTATTTCAATTTTATCGTTATTTTTTTACAATCGAGTACCCAGCTTATTTATATATATTATTATCATTATTTATATATTTAATTTTTTTATTAATTAATTTTTAATTTTTAATTTTTTAATTTTTTTTATTTTTACCGGTTCCGGCTGGTTTGGAACCGGCAGTTCAACTGCCGATTCCAAAAAAACCGAGGAGGAACCGAAACCGTCGGTTCTCCCCCAGTTCCAACAGGTCCCGGTCCCGATTCCGGTTAGAGAAAAATTAGAACCGAAACCGGCGGTTCCGAAACCGGCACTGTCGGTTCGGTTCCAATGGCCATCACTATACTTAGGATGTGGAATAAAATAAGAACTATCACTCCATTTTTACTTGTCTTTAGTTAGGGTAAATGCTATATTTTATCTAAATACATTGAGGGTGCGTTTGGTGCACGGGATTGGATTGTACTATTTTTATAGGATTGGATTGGACTAATTAGTACTGTGATGTGTTTTGTGTAATATGGATAAGATTAAAAATAGTACCGTTCATTGTTTGATGTAGAATGAGATTGGATAAAATCAGATTTGATTAAATTAATTTCATATAAAATAAATTTTTTTAAATATTATATAATTGAATTAAAGTTATTTAAAATAAATCTAAATAAAATATAAATATTTTAAAATTAATTATAAATAAAATATATTATAATAATTAATTCAATATAAAAATATATTATAAATAATGTTTATTTTTTTATTAATATTAAAAATTTTATTTTTAATAATATATATTTAATATTTTATATAAATTTAATATTAAAAAAAAAAGCATGGAACAATTTGTTCCATACTTCTAGGCGGGACTCTTTAGTCCCGTCTGGGCAGGTTAATTTTGTGTATAAGATTGGAAAAATACAATCTCATGCACAAAATAAACAAAGGATTGAATTTAAAATAAACCCAATTCTTATCAATCCTAGCAAACAAACGTCCCCGAGAGATTACATATAGTAATCCCTTGTTTGGCAAGTTATAATCATCAAAAAATTTATCATCTATGCTGGCATATAAAATTGTGAGATTTTTCCACAAATTTCTATCAAGAATAAAATTATAGACATTATTCTACGTAGTATTAAACATAAAATAAAACTATTTTTAACGTAATTTATATCTTATCCTATAAAAATTGATTGGGCATGATATATTAAACTTTTTATTTGTTTAGCGGTGTGCAACGTGCAACTCACGAGTCACGGGGAAATTGGCTGTCAAATATTTAATCCCAATTTGCTACCCTCGATGAAAATGACTTTCTTCGAATCAACTCAATATCTTGGCGCCACGTACTGAATCCGTCAACCCCGGTCCTGATTAAAGACCCCAAAAAACCCTCGTTACCAGTGAGGAACAGAGCAGAAAAAATGGGGAGTTCGTCAAGTGATGATTTTTCAGTGGTGGTACTAGCATCGGATTTGGGCATCGATGCACGTCCGTTTCTATCAAACCAACAAGAACCAGAAGAGGACTGGCATGATTGTGTCGCTTCCGACGAAGACTTCTCCGATCTCGAATCATTGCAATTCTTTCGTCTCGAGGGCTCTGATAAATCTCGAAACCGCATTTTCCGCATCGTCGGAAAGTACTTTCCAGGTAACCAAACGCCCCCTTCTTTTTCTGCTGTTAGGTTATCTGATAGTTGATGCTAATTTGAGTATTGCAGCTAAATATGAATACTTTATGATGTCTTGTATCTGAATAATTTGTATCCTCTTGCTCATATGGGTTTATATGTTATTACTTGTAGTACCAGAGAGCCGTTCTGAAAATGTAAAATTTGGATGAAATTAGGTTTTATGATTTTGTTTTAGGCTCCATCAAATCAGAAGTGGACGATAGTAAGTTAGATACAGTGAAGAGGGTTCGAGTCTTTAGAGTGGTCAATTCGTACAAACATAGCAAAGTTAGTAATTTATTTTCATTGCGTGGAGAGTTTGCCTCAATATCTTTGGCGCTGTATTCTACCTCCTCCGTTATTCTCTTGAGTGCATTAGTTTAGCAAGACTACTGCTGGCCAGACTGGATATTGGTTCTTGTTTTTCCTCATTTAACAACAAAGTTGCCTATTAATATTGTATTTCTTGTACATACTACAATTGACCAGTTCTGGGAAGAAGCTTCTTATCTCAAGATAAAAAATATCATAACTACTTAGGGTGGATGAATTGATCCATTTTCACTATCGTGCAACTAATGTTGAGATTTCTTGATACATAGGGCATCTATGTTTTCTTCCTGCCTTAATCCATCTTCTTTCCCGGACAATTCTTTTGCCCTTTTTGTTCATTCTACTGCCTTCACCTTAGAGTTGCCTCTCCATCTCGTTGCATTTTAGGGTGAACATAACAACCTTTTGTAAGTGAATAGCTCTTTCTTTTCTTCAAGCTTAACTTTATAATTATCCACTAATTTATGGGGCAATTCTTGATTGCTTACCTTGCCACGCTATAAAACATGATTGGCTTTATAGCAGTGTTATTATATTTATATCTACTCTGTAAGTTGTTTGATTATCCCATAACAGTATGGATGCTCTACATCTCTTCGTTTTTGTCACTTTGACTATATAACCTACATCTTGATAAACCCAAATGTTGTGGATGACCAATAATAGATGGCATGTGGTTATCAATTCGACTGTTTTTTGTCTCATTTATTTGTAGTATTATTGCTGATTTATAGTTTCTTTTATTACTGTCAAATTTACTTTAGTTGTTTTATTTAATAATAATAGTCTAATTAGTTATATCTTCATGGTGTAGTCAAAATATCATGGATTGTTTTGGAGTCTTCAATTTAAAGCAAGCCATGTGCAAGTGTCATGAACATTAGAAGAATAAAGCCATATTGGGGTATGAGCTTTGTTCAATTAGAGAAAAAATGATCCCTTATTGGGGTTATGTGGTGATGTTGGATTCTACAAAAGCAAACGTGTGTAAGCCAAATACTAAGCTCATGCATAGAAGTGGTGGACGTAAAAGTTTGGTCGCAAAAGCCAAGAATTCAATTCTCAATTTTAGAAAGCTTGTAATAATAACGTGATAGCTTCTCTTTTTATCATCCTAGGATGTCACGTTCATAAGCATATAAAAGAGGATATAGCCATCTTTTGAAGCAGAAAAATCATAGTTGGACTTCTCATTCTAAGTTTCCAGCCTTGGTTTTTAGCTTTACAATGGTGGCTCTTGTTTTAGTGGTCCAGCTTTGCACTTCCTTTTTCAGAATGGTCACTATTTTCTCTTTTATATGCTTATGGACGCTTTAGGATGACAAAAAAAAAAAAAAAGAAATTGGCGCATCATTCTTTCCAGCTTTCCAGAATTGAAAACTGTATTCTTGGTTTTTGTGGCACAACTTCGACATCCATAGCTTCTTGTATGCTTGAACTTAGTATTTAGGCACATACATATTTGCTTCCTATAGAGTCCAACATCTCCATATAACTGCAATGTTGGATCATTTTTCTTTAATTGAAGAAAGTCCATGCCTTTGATTTTTGCCTTCAATATGACATGATTGTGATTTTTATGTCATAAATAGAGGGCTCCGAGGCCACATGACTTCATTATTAGAATACTCATGGTACCTGCACATGACTTGCTCTAATTCGGAGACTCCAAATGTTCCGACACACTATGATATTTTACCATTAACAATCATTAAAGTACAACTAATTAGAATATTATTATTTAATAAAATAACTAACAAAAGTAAATTAGAGTAATAAAATTTGCTCAACAATTATTCTCTTGTTAGTTTTTAATAAATTTTTGTGTTAGTCCAGATAGTTTGAAACCTAGAAGCTACTTAAAATCTATGTTACTCTCCATTTTATTTGTTGCCGGATTTTAAGAACTGAATGCATTTTGTTGTGGGCTAACTATGGCAGTAATCTTCTCCTTTGTATCTCTCCTCTTGTAAGTAGCCCACTGCTTTGTGTTCATGCTTTGCATTTCAGTTCTCTATAAGAAAAGGACTGGTATTAGTATGCCTTGGATTAATACTCTTTTGGTTGAAGGTTGGGGTAATTGACATCAAATCTTTCATTTGGATAATTTTGTCTTCTTTTTCTTGTGTGAAAACAGCATTGTTGATTAATTTGATAATACATCTGAGCTACTTGCTTCTTTAATGACATGTAGCTCCGGTTGTGAGCGGGGAGCGGCTGAAAAGGTATATATTCCACAAAATTATCAATGAGTTGCCGGAGGGGCCATTTTGCATTGTTTACATGCATACTAATGTGCAAAAGGAGGATAATTCACCTGGCGTAACTATCTTGAGGTGGATCTATGAAGAACTTCCCTCAAACATTAAGGATAGGCTTCAAGTCATGTATTTCATTCACCCTGGGCTATTGTCAAGGCTCGTCTTTGCCACACTTGGCCGGTTCTTCTTAAGTGGAGGGTCAGTGTTTCCTGATGTCCTATAGGATAATAATAGCAAATTTTATATGAATTTAGCTTACAATAAGCAATACAAAGCCAAAATTATAATATTGACAACTACTACTGAATTATAAATTCTGAGCTTGTACCCCTATAAGTTAAACATTTTTCTATACAGGTTTTCTCACATGCAGATGACTGGACAAAACTTAAGATCTTATCTTGGACTGCCACTTGTTGGGTTTTTTTTAATGGTTGACATATTAAAAAATCTTTTAATTTAATTTCAGCTGCCAGGAAGCAATTGCAGGACTGTAAGTTTTATCCAGTCATTCACAAGAGAAACCCACACATAGACACGCACATGCACAGCACCCACATATGCATACACTTATACATAATGAAACAGATCAGTGAATAGTTGATTATTTTCTTAAGAGGAGCTTGTATTTTGAGTGCCATTTTGCATAAAGTTCATTGTCTTTGCAGCTTATATTGGAAACTTAAGTATGTAAGCCGCCTTCAGTATCTTTGGAATGACATAAAGAAGGGAGAGGTTGAGATTCCTGAATTTGTACAAAGTCATGATGATATTCTCGAGCACAGACCTCTGACAGATTATGGCATTGAACCAGATCCTCTGCGTTTAGCTGAGATGCCCAGCACGGCTTACTCATATGGAAAGTATGAAGATAACTGGGAATCAAGGAAATTCATGTCTTAATAATGCTATTAAACAGGTTATCCCAACTAATCAAAATGAAAGCATTGTTAGTTGGGTACAGACACGTATTGTACAGAATAATCTCGATATTGTGCTTCCTGTAGCTTTCTGTTTCTGTGCTAAACTTGTGCAGTATATGCTGCAAAAATCTAGGAATCCTGGAAGTGTACTCTTGTAAGTGATAAATTCTCTTTTGGATTTCTAGCTTGAGATGTTTACCACAGCGGTCGTTCTTCCCTATTTTCTATTTGTGGATTTGGTCAAGTTTCTTGCCTACTATATATATATATATATATATATATATATATTATGTGAATTTAGCTGTCCAGAACGGTTTGTGTTTGCGTTTTGTTCGATGAGCCAAGATGCTTACATAATATTGCTTCCAGTCGTGTTGAAAATACTGATGTGCGAGTGATTGGTGGCGACCAGTCTTTATTTCCTTTTGAGGTTGCTAGACTAGATCTTGTTAGCTTTGTATTCAAAATTGCCATTACAATTTTTAAAGCTTGTTCGATTTCCCAAACTGAATAGCATTTGCTTAGTGCCCATGAGCCAATGGAAATGCACATGTTGTCACCTTAAAGGGTAAATTTGCATTATAAGATCTCATTCTCGTGACAATTTTACCATCCGAAAGCAAACATTCTTTTCTCATTAATGATGCAATAAAATCTGTTAAAGACTTTCTGCACAAGCAATTATCTAATTTATAGTAAGAATCTTCTTTGATACTGAGTAATAAATTGTCCTAAATAAGACATTCAAATCACCCTCCGTGCTGAGCTTCATATTGCAAAAATATAACTTGAAAATTCCAGCTCTGCTCAGAGAGAGAGAGGGAGAGATGGGTTGCAACAAATCAAAAAATAGGGCCAGTACAGAGATCATCAGTCACAAGAAGCCTAATACGAATCAAGGTCAATAATCCCAACCCATTACCCTTTTTCTCTTCTTCTCTTTTTTTTAATTTTTGTAAATAAATTTGTAATTTTCATTTGGAAAAAAAATACTTACTTTTTCTTAACCTTCGTCTTAAATACAATAAATTCAAATGATTTCGTTAAAAACTTTTTCTGCCAGATATATTTTTGATAAATATGTCAAAATCTAGGGAAGTTGTTTAATTTTAGTGAAGAAGTTGTCAAAATCTATAGAGGAATTATTGTTTTTCCTCATATTTTGGCATTCATTTGTAGCAGTGCAACAAAGGGAAAGCCATACACTTGTCAAAGACAGCACAAAGAATGAGCAAGATGGGTTGAAAACTGCAATGAAGGTGAAGAAAAAGGGAGGAGCAAAGGCAGAAAAGCATGTTAGATTTGAGGAACCAATTCCAAGCAAGGAAAGGATTATTGCAATGGAGGAGGCCGAGTCAGAGGATGAATCTTTCCATTCTGCAGAGGGAGAAATTATTACCAAGAAAGGAAAGGAGCCCATTCAATTCCATCCTAAATTGGTCTATACCACCAAGAATTGATTTCATCTTCCACTTTTCTTCTAACTCTATTTGTATTTGTACCCCTTTCTTTGAGGTGCATTTTCAAATTATTATTATTATTAGTTTAGGCAACTTGCCACATTGGTGGCCATTTTATTATATTCTTCATGGCAATATTCTTCTAATAATTCTCTAGGAAGATTAATACTAAGTAGTTTCAATTTTATTCCAAAATTTTCGTATAATTTCTTCTCATTTTTTTGAAAAAGTTTATGACTGGTTATTATTAAAACCATGAATAGAAAGAAAATTAATTCCAATTTCACTTTGATCAAGTCAAAAATCATGTTAATTAAAGTTAAGGCTAGTAAAGGATCCCTTTGTAAGAAGGGAATGCTGCAAAAACAGTTTTTCACAAGGGTATAGAAGTGGAAAAGATTATATACATTTGAAAAAGTTTCTCTATTGGCCAAAAAAGCTTTTTTAATTCTAAAATCTTTTTTCAGTTTTTTTTTATGTCGTATAGTTGCATTCTAGCAGAGCTCTTGGCAATTAAAAATGTTGTTTTATATCTATTAGGAGAAGCTTAAATTTTAATTGTTTCCAAATAGATTTTTTTGAACTTTTAAAAATATTAGAATGTCTAATATATCCTTATTATATTTTATTAATTTTATAATTCACTTTTGTTGACTGTGAAAAATGGATCAGGTGGATAACAATAGTCAACTATGCCACGTAAAGTGATGAGGTGGTTTGTTGAGTCGGTAATTTATTATTTTGATCTTTGAGGTCTACGAGAAGGTTCTCGGCAGCAGTAAGAACCTAACAATTGCAAGCTACTAAAAGATATATGAAAACAAAGAAATATCGGTGAAGAGTACCAGACTTATGCTAATAATTAAGCTCCGACGATCAAGTCAGTTCAGGTATAACGGAGAAATAAATGAACAAATTGAGAGAGTTTTAGGGTTGGTGAGTTATATTAAATAGCATACCTTACTTCTTCTTTAGTGACCCTATTTATAGTCAACTAGATATTCCTCATATTCTCTTCTATTTGAGGAATGTTCAGGTTGTCTACTAATCTGGTCAGCCATATGCTATCTTAAACGTGAAATAACTGCCTAGCATCTGTCTAGGGATGAAACAAGATGGGTGGTTGAATGGTAACCTATCATGCATGTGTAATTAATGTATCTAACCCTATTGATGACAACACGTAGGGCTTGGTCAGGCTCACCAGAAATATAGTTAGATGCATTAAATGCGAATAGCTTTTTATCCGAGCAGGGTCGTACTACCTCTCATCGAGGTTATGTTGAAAGGTAATTAATGCCCTGCGAGAATATTAATGTGCTCGGATATTCATTGTCTTTAGTAGACCATGTGCTCAGCGATTTATGATAAAATGACGTCGAGGTGGTCTTTAATTTAAAAGGCCATTTTGAGACCAAAACGACGACGTATTGGTCTCATGAGGACGTGGCTATACCTAGACAAAAAATACCTTCAACAACTTTTAACTTAAAACTATATCTTTTTGGTAATCCTATCGCTCGGTGATAATGTCATTCATTTAGTCTGGCAATGTCCTTTTCAAACAACTTTCTATTGCAAGAGAAGCATCCTTTCATGGACTATGCTTGCAAGAGAAACATCCTTTTATATAACCACATTGGGTTCGGTGGTAAGACATTCATTCAGCCTAGCAATTTTCCATGTTCGAGTCGTCACTAATGCATATGGTATGTCAAAAAATGAAAAGGGAAACCTATAAAGAGACCAACCTGAGATTTAATGTTTGAGTAATGCTACACAAATAAAATAATTAACTTAAAAATCAACCTAAATGATGTGACAAATGAGTTGTCTTTATTTTATAAATCATAGGGTGATGTGGTGAATGACATGACAATGACTAATAACTTATTATATCACTTGAATTGATTTTTGGACTAATTATTTTGGGATGTGTAGCCTTACTCTTAATGTTTTTCATTTACTTAGAATTATTTAGACATCAATAGTTCTAAGAAATAGAACTCTCCTATCACATTTTGTCTTTAGAGTTTTTATGTTGGGAAAGCAACAGTTTTTATTGAAAATTTTGATTAGTTTTTATTCTTGAGAGAAGATATTGAAGTAGTTGATAGATTTAGTGAAATGTTGGTTTTGAAATTCACGGTTAACTTTTGGGAACAACTTCCACGTTGGTCCGAATGTTAAAATTTTTTTATGGGAGTAAGTTAACGTTGTGAACAACTTTAACGTTTTTATTAATATTGAAGTTGTTCCCGGGAACAAATTCACATTATGAAGGGGAACAACTTCAATTTTTGGGAACAACTTCAATATTGGTCAAAATGTTAATATTGTTCCCAGGAACAAGTTAAAGTTGGGAACAACGTCGAAATTATTCCCGAGAACAACTTTACATTACAAAGGGAGCTAATAATGTTTTTTTCTTTTTATACATTATTTTTATGCTTTCCACTTAGGGATTACCTTATCTCCACTTTTTTTCTTTTTCATGTTAAAAAATTACACTTTTAAAAGTTTAAATAATCACTACTAATTATGATTTTCAATAATATGTCTTTTTATCATATTCAATATTATTTATTTTTTACTTTATTTTTCTTAAATAAATATATACATTTATCATTTTTGCTATTTTTCATTCAAGTATAAATTATATTAATATTTAAATACTTAGATAAATATATATTTTTTTCCAAGTTTTTCACTTTATTAATATATTACAATAACTAAATTTTTTTACTATTTTTCAATATAATATGTTATAAATGTAATTATATTAAATATGGACCGTTTTAATAATATTTTAAATCTTCTAATATTATACTTTTAAATTTCTTATCCATTAATGATATGCTAATAATATCTAATAACAATTACTATTTGTCTATATTTTAAGTGCAATTGTATTTTTACTAATATTTAAATTTATTAAAAAATATGGATTTATAATTATGACAAACCTGAGTGAATAAGTTTACCAACAAATATTGTGGAATAAAAAAAATTACAAACCTAATTAAAAATCAACACAATGATTTTTACGTGAAAACCTCAATAGGTACAAATCACTAATTGCTTCATTTCTTGGTCAAAAATGGGCATCCATCTTTACTTACTTTTATTCTGTTTCCAAGTAATTATCAGTTGTTTTTAATATTTTTATTGAGTGTGCAGGTAAACGGGGTCATTATGGAAGTTCAGAAGAAATCAGGGTAAAACTACGTCGTTTTGGCCCTTCGCTACTTGTGGCGCAACTTGCACGTCGCACAACAAGTCGCGGCAATTCAGAATATCTTCCTGGCAAAGACTTCTGCGACTTGGGTCTCGACTTGCACGTGGCGCCATAAGTCGCGGCAAATGCGATATCCAGATTTTGGCCGAGAGTTCCGTGACTGTGGGCCACGACTTGCAGCGCGACCTGCAAGTCGCGGTGGAGCGTCAGGTGCCCTAATCCAACGCATTATAAAAAGAAAAAGAAGAGAAAAAAAGAGAGATTCGGCTGGGAGAAAAAGAGGAGACCAGAGATGTAATACATCCTCCCGATATTATGTACTGTACGTATAAGTGTTGTAATATATTTTCCAAAATTTATTGTACAGTACAAATGCAAATAAATAAGTCCTTATTAGGAGTAAATCAAATGTTAAAAGTATTAATGGTACTATAGTGGAATTTATTGGATGGATCCGAAAGTTTCCAAAAAGGGTATCAAAGACTCGAAAAATGTCTGGAATAGTTTCAGATAGTTATTAAGGTTCCATAAAATAGATAAGAAATTTAATTATAAGTTTTGGAGAACATAATAAGGATCTCCATAAGTTCGGAAAGTAATAATATATTCTTGGAAGTTAAATAATAAACTTTTATTAATATATGATGGTGAAATTCTATTAGTATATAAATGTGATGGAAAAGTAATGTTGGTGGATTAATTTTGAGGTGTACAAGTGGACTAATCAAAGTTAGCTAATAAAGAAACGGCTTAACTTCACGGAAGCCTTTTAGCGAAGCAAGCATCGATTGAGAAGCTCCCGTGGAGTGCCGACAGACTACCTAATGGGAGATAGTAGGTTAGAGGTCTGTCAAGAGCTCGACCAAGAGGAGAAAAATGAAAGAAAATGAGAGGTCAAAGGGGAGAAGAAGATCATTTTGGAGACAAGAGGGTGCAGATTCAATCCTTTCATCATCTTCTCAACATCAAGCACGAATTTGGGAGTAAGTGGAAGCTAGAAGAAGTTACAATTAGAATAGAACAAGGGTTCATAAGTTCCAAGAGTTCTTCTATCCCTTTCATTATTTGATTTTCATGCTTGTATCTCTCTTTTATAATTGATATACATGTTTGGTTGTAATTACTTGATTATGAACTAAATTTGTAAGTTAGGGTTTTGATGAAGATTATTATTGATATTTGAATGGATTGATAGTTTGATTTATTATAATCGATTGTTATTTGTTGAGTGATATTACTGATTTTAATGCTTCTAAATATAATGGCCTGCATTTAATTAATTTTATAGTTATATGTTATGAATCGAGAGGTGACGCCCACAACGTGTTCGATGTAATATCCACCCTAAGTAGAATTAGATAGAGATATGTTAATTTATTTGTGTGATCATATAATGTGTTTATTGTGATTAATTCATTTTCATATACTTGGATATTCATCGAGAGATAGGATATTAATGCATGTGTTAATAGGTCCAATTTAACTCGAGATAAAATTTAGGACAAATTAAATAAGCACGATCATCTATATTGATAATTAAATTACAATAATGTGCTTTCATGAAATTCAATTTGATAGATTAGGTGAATTCAACTACCCTAGCTAATCTCTCATATTGGTTCGTGTTATCCCACATTTGCATTTTTTTTATGTTTATTTTATTTTAATCTTTAATTCTCTTCATATAAACTTTTTGGTTTTCCAAATAGATATAGGCTTAATTAATTTTAATACTCAATACCTAAAATATCCATATGGAGATGATAAACTTATTCTCATATATTACATGTGCCGACCCCGTACACTTGCGGGTACAAAAAGTGGTAATAAGTTTTTAGCGCCGTTGCTAGAAATATTTTAGTTCGTGTTGATATTAATACCGATTAGGTCTATAGCTAATTTGGATTTGTATATATTTTATTTTTACTAATTGTTTGTATTTCTTTTTTCTGTACAGGCAATGTATTCTTGGTTTCAGGTGCACGAACTTACTGAAGAAGTATATACTAATGACTATCGATGGTCATTTGAGAGGGCATCACCTAGACGTTCAGCTGGCACATTTTTAGGTTGTTACTTTTGTGGGGAGCCGCATTAGAGTACTAATTGTCAGCTGGGCAATCTGTTTGCTGCTGATAGTTCTGACCAAATGCAGTATGGGGAATATTTTGACTATGATCATAACAACCTCTATTCGAGCACATACAATACAGAGTGGAGCAATCATCCGGACTCTCATTGGAGCAACCAGTAGGAAAATGATTCAGTATTGGAAGACAAGATTTTTAAACTCATGTCTAAAGTGGATGAAAGAAGGGATTTCTAAGATAATGCCTTAAGGAAGCTGGAAGCCAATATTGATCAAGTTGCTCAACATATTCAAACGGCCTTCTAAAGCTTGAACGTTCAAATTAACCAATTAGCAATAGAGACCCATTGGCAAGAACAAGAAGCTTTGCCAAGTAGCATAAAGCCATATCTAATGGAGCATTGCAATAAGATTGCCTTGAAAATCGAAAAGCTAGTTGAGCATCCGATTTGAGTTGATCAAGTAAAGATGGAAGTAAGCAAGAGCGTGTCGCTTATAGTTCAACATCTACCTTTCAAGAGCCATTTGAGCTATGTCTAGTCTACGGTGTCACTACAGAAGAAGATAGCCATCAAAGTACATATGTTTTTGTAGATATTGGAGAAAGAAAGCTCAAACCGCCTCCACCCTTTGAGCAACAACTGCGCTTGGGTCGCAAGAAGCTACTTTCTCATTTGAGGCATGTAGGACTGAGAAAGTTATCTTCTCTTTCAATCATTTGGTTGGGATAGTACGGTAAGTGGATGAGGAGATATCAATTATGGGGTAGGTGGGTGAAAGCAAGAGCAACCAGGTAACTGTATATTATTTTCATTTCTTTTATTTCTTTTTAATTTTTGTTTATTTGTTTAAATTTCGAATTTTAGTATTTGGTACCCCTTGTCTATGAGCTTATTTGAAGTGTTGTGTCTTGTATTGAAAAATTTCAAAATTCGGGGGAAATTTGGTTGGATGTGAATAATTTTAAAGTGTTTGGACATTGTTTGATTTTAGAATTTGATTGTTGATTTTATTTTGTTTTTGTTTATGTGTTTGATTATTAGTATTTAGTTGGATGGTTTTTAGTTTTCCTTTCTTTATTTAGCACTATTTTTCTCGAGCATAAGGTTTTAAAACATTGGGGACAATGTTTATCTTAGATTTGGGGGTAATTTTTGGTTGTTTTTCATTTAATATTTTTCTTGTATTTTGGTTGTATTTAGTGTGTAGTTTTTTTGTTGTGTTTTCGGATTATTTATTTTGTCTTTGAAACTGTTTTTGTTTATCGTTGTTGAGTTGACTTATATCAGCTAGAAATCTAGATTTTCCTTACATGCATTAAATGTTTGGAAGACTTAGGTATAACAACGCCACGTACGTCTAGTCCATGTTTAGTATGTTTAGTCTAGACTCTGAACATTTTTTAACCTTTATTTTTGTTATGTGTGTGCTTTCTGTTGAAACATAATTGTTAGCTTTTTCAATGAGTTTTAATTTACTTAGGACCACTCAGATTTTTTTTTTTTTTGTGCCATGTTTGCACTGCATTATATTACTCTTTGTTTATCTTGTTGTGAAAGTATGCCATGTTTAATCGACTAGGATAAATAGTGGAGACTTACTCAGTGAGTTTTTGAGCTTATACTTTATTATTTAAGAGGGTATTTTTGTTTCTACTATTTACATACTTATCTACAATTTTGATTGATTAGTTTGATCTCATTTAGGTTTTGCATTGAACATTTTTGAACAGTATATAAAATATCATGTGTTTACCCTATGTTGAGTTGGTTTTCCCCTTTAGAAGTGATGTAGGCTATACATATTGAGCTACTATAAATCCAAAAATTCATCATATTCTTGTGTGTGCTCTAATAACCATAACACTTAGAAGTCTTTTCTTTCATTACCTACATAAATCCAAAATCAAGCTCTGCGTATGAAATAGACTTACTTTTTTAGCTTGGATCATTTTAAGATGATAAGAAAAGAAAATAACTACATGGGTCAATTTCACAAGTCTATGTCAAGATTGTAATGTTGCTATAAATAAAATAAAATAAAAATCAGAAAAATAAAAGAAGGGAATTGTGCAAAGCCGTGCATACATAAGAGAAGAAAAATAAAAGAGATTTTTCCATGTATTGAAAAATGCTAAGTAATCTCTTTAACTTGATCAAAAGCTTTTTACATTCCCTTTTTCTATTTCTTTCTTAACCCATCACCCAATAGCCCCATTACAACTTATATTAAGTCCTGTTAATCTTTTGGGGAATCTTACTTTAATATAGAGGTGGTCATGCTGATTATCTTCTTCATAATGTTTGATCCCGTCAATGAGATCTTTGCGCTTAAAAAGTAGCGTTTTTCGAATTGATTTTTACATGCCATGTACATTTTGTTTCTTTGAGCATAAATTCTTTCCGCATGTATTTGATAAGTGTGTCGCCTAGGTTTTGAGCAATTTTCTAGAGAATTATTCTGAGAGGTTTAGAGTTGAGGCAAATTCTATCCCGGTTATTTGAACACAACTGTTTTCTTTTTAAGATTCTTATAATGTTGGCATATGCGTGGCAAATGGTTCAAAAATCAGTGAGTAGATGCTCTCGAATTTTACCGATTGTTTTTGCTAAATTTTATCTTAATGGATTGTATTTCATTTGGCAAATTAATTGTTCTTTAATGTTCAGAGATGCATTTATAGGTATTATAGCTGGTAAACCCTCACGAGACTATAACTCGTCCACTAGGAACACCTAGGGGTTTAAAGACTTGTAGCACATGCTAAGTGTCATCATGTTTACCTACGAAAGTGGTTTAGGCTAGATGTTTGTTTTTATTTATTTCTTGTTTTAGTTTTATTTTTGTTTTTATTTGCATTTTGTTTTATTCCGATTTTGCTTGAGGACGAGCAAAAGCTAGATTTGGGGGCATTTATTGGCTTCATTTCTTAATCAAAAATGGACCTCCATCTTTACCTATCTTTTGCCTACTTTTGTTCCGTTCCTAGGAATTATTGTTTATTTTTAATGTTTTTCTTGAATGTGCAGGTAAACAAGGTCATTCTAGGAGTTTGGAAGAAATCAGGGCAAAACTACATTGTTTTAGCCCCTCCGCCACTTGTGGCACGACTTACATGTCGCGCAACAATTCGCGGGAATGCAAAATATTTTCCTGGTAGAGACGACTTTGGCCGCGACTTGCATGTCGCGCTATAAGTCGCGACAAATGCAATATCTAGATTGTGGTAGAGTTCCACAGCTTAGGGCCACGACTTGCAGCGCGACTCACACAAGTCGCGGCTGAGCATCAATTGCCCTAATCCAGCGCATTATAAAAAGAAAAAGAAGAGAAAAAAAAAAAAGGGAGATTCGGGTGGGAGAAAAAGAGGAGACCAGAGCTTGACCAATAGGAGAAAAATGAGAGGTTAAAGGGGAGAAAAAGATCATTTTGGAGACAAGAGGGTGAGGATTCGATCCTTTCATCATCTTCTCAACATCAAGCACAAATTTGAGAGCAAGTGAAAGCTAGAAGAAGTCACAATTGGAAGAGGACGAGAGTTCATATGTTCCAGGAGTTCTTCTGTCCCTTTCTTTCTTTGATTTTCATGCTTATATATCTCTTTTATAATTGATAAACATGTTTAGTTGTAATTACTTGATTATGAACTAATTTTGTAAGTTAGGGTTTTGATGAAGCTTATTCTTGATATTTGAATGGATTGATAGTTTGATTTATTGTGATCGATTATTATTTGTTGAGTGATATTACTGATTTTAATGCTTCTAAATGTAATGGCCTGTATTTAGTTGATTTTATAGTTGTGTGTTATGAACCGAGAGGTGACGCCCACAATATATTCGATGTAATTGTAACACCCCCTGACCCGACCCGTCTGGATCGAACCAAAGAACGTTACCCGGTTTCAAAATCTTACTTTACTTAGTTTAAAATTTGAAAATTATTTTGAAAACTATATTTTTGTATTTCAAAAATCATTAACAGTGGACCTATAAATAGTTGGAAAATAATTTTGTAAGAGTTTTCTCTGTTTTTCCAACATTCTAAAAATCCTGTTTCAAATAAAATTTCAAATAACACATTTGCAAAACACTTCTAAATCCATTTCTCAATCAATTACGCATCCTTCCATTCAATACGACTTTCCAAACATTATTAATAAATCAAATAAGTAAACTATAATTCAAAACAATAATTAAATCTCATATTTTTAAAATACATAAACCAAATTATTTAAAAACAAAAACTTATACTTTACAAACTTTTACATTATTTTATGTACATGCATGCATTAATAACTGAATACATAACAGGATTTAAAAAGATACCCAGGAGTGATGTGACTTTAAACTCTTCTCTGCAACTATCAACTCTTCAGTCTTTTTATTCATTGGAACCTCTACTACCTACGCGTGATAAAATCATCGCGCTAAGTATTTCGCTTAGTGGGTGTACACAAATCGAATTTACAAATTTAAAATAATATCATTTATAACATATATTCAAAAAAAATACAAATCATATTATATCAAATACACAGTTCAAAACAAATCAAATGTTCATACTTCTTTAATCAAACAAAACATTTCTCTATTCTCGGTATTCATACTCCTTTACATATATATATATATATATATATATATATATATATATATATATATATATATATATCACTTAGTGGAAACGACAATTAATATTTGAAAATTGAGTATCCATAATATTTCCCAACAAATAATCAATCAAAATATTCAATATGTAATATAGTTTCCTGTATAACTTTTCACAGAAAATTTATCGTAACTCATTACTCGAGATTTTTCCCAAATTTCTTATTCATAAATCAAGTAATAAGTTATAAATATCAAATAATAGAAACGATAAATAAAAATGTCCAAATTTAAATATCAACAGGAATACCAATATATTTTCACAAATAAAATATCATGACAACTATATATCAAAACATAATGATATTCAGCTAATTTCAGTAAATCTTATTCATCAATCGTATAAAAGTATTCAAAATTCTTTTCTATAAACTTTATTCATTTCTTTTCAATCCTGGCCCTTTGGTATACTTAACATAACTTACTGGACTGGACTATGGGCCGTTCGACATCGACCACTCATTGGCTGCCCGCCGAACCTAATCTCTGTAATATCGGTGTGACATCCAGGGTCGGTTTTGGGTCACCCGCCAACAGTCATTAATATCAGTGCAGTACTGCTGAAATAAATCCAGCTAGTATACCAACCTCCTATATCCATTTTTCCGATGTTCAAGTACTATAGGCCCATCTCCATTTCTAACTCATATATATAAAATAAAACCTTTCGTCGCGTAATCGCATCAACTAATTCAGAATCATTTTCAAAACATTGTTCATGAAAAGATTAATTCGAAAACTCACTTTATAAGCGAAATTTGATTATATCAAAATGTTCTGAAAATTAAAATCATATAAACACATATACAATAACGTAATTTACAATTATTATTCAACTCAGTTACCAAAATCATTTTCAACAAAATTCTCAAATGAAATAAACTCAATACAAATCAATATTAATATTACCAAAATCATTATTGCCATCAATTATCAATTTTAATGAATCCAAAATCATAATCAACTATATTTCATAATTTAATAATCGTAACATCATAATCCAAAATCACTATCGATCAATAACTGTAAAACATAATATTCAAAACATATTTGAAAACAGAAATTTAATTATGTCAATATATATTACGAAAATTAAAAATCATCAAAATCTATATAATCCTTATCAATAAAATCTGAAATCACCATTAAATATTATTCGCAAATATAATTCACAAATCAAATTAATCAAAAACATACGAAATATTAAAAAAAAATTAATTATTCAAATCGAATTTGAAAACTAATATTCAGAAAAGATGTGTACCCCAACATAATCCAAAAATACCACTCAAACATCATTTTCAAAATCATTCACATCAAAAGCATTAAATTTCTAAGAAAATCATATAAATATAATCACCATCGAATAAAATTTTCAGTTAGTAAATTTTTAAATTCACATAATATATAAACAATTATACTTTAAATATTCCATAAACTTTCATCAATAGATTTCATAAATTTTTATCAAATGAAAATATAATTCAGAATCCTCAAATATATATTTTCCAAACCATTCAGTTTCAATTACAAATTGATATTAATATCTACAAATCCAAAACTTTCATCAATACTCGTATCAAAATAATCCAAAATTGTTTTCAAACATCATTTACAAATCAATAAGGGTGAATTGCACTGAAGTACCCTGACTTTTATCATAATTGCACGCTAAATGCCAGTTTTGCCATAATTGCACTCTAGTACCCGGTAATCCGTTGACCACCGTTACCCTAACGGTTGACCAAACGGATTCCAGCAAAATGACGAGAATGCCCCTCAAAGGAAAAAACAAAAAAAAAAAAAAAAATTTGAAAATCAAATCTTCGAATCCAGATGAACTGGGTTCGCGATCGAACCCAGCAACTGGGTTCGATCGCGAACCCAGCAACTGGGTTCGTGGTCGAACCCAGATCTGCGTTCGACCACGAACCCAGAAATCAACAAAAAAAAAAAAAAAATTTTGAAAAAATTTTCGAAGAACACGAACCCAGAAATCTGGGTTCGTGTTCTTCGTGGTTGAACCCAGATTTCTGGGTTCGTGGTCGAACCCAGATCTGGGTTCGACCACGAACCCAGAAATCAACAAACCAAATCAACAAAAAAAAAAAAAAATTTTGAAAAATTTTTTGAAGAACACGAACCCAGAAATCTGGGTTCGTGTTCTTCGAGCACGAACCCAGATCTGGGTTCGTGCTCGAAGAACGCGAACCCAGAAATGGGTTCGCCATCGAACCCAAAAGCTGGGTTCGATCGCGAACCCAGCATCTGGGTTCGCATTCGAACCCAGATCTGGGTTCGAACGCGAACCCAGAAGCTGGGTTCGATCGCGAACCCAGATGAACTGGGTTCGCAATCGAACCCAGCTGGGTTCGAACGCGAACCCAGCTGGGTTCGAACGCGAACCCAGCTGGGTTCGACCACGAACCCAGAAATCTGGGTTCGTGGTCTTCGAGCACGAACCCAGATCTGGGTTCGTGCTCGAAGAACACGAACCCAGATTTCTGGGTTCGTGTTCTTCAAAAAATTTTTCAAAATTTTTTTTTTTTTTTTGATTTGGTTTTTTAAAAAATATTTTTAAAAATTAATTAAAATATGACGTGGCATGTTCTTATTGGTTGGATGATTTTTTAAATTTTTTAAAAATAAATTTAAACGTAAAAGACCATTTTACCCCTGAATCCGTTTGGTCAACCGTTACCCTAACGGTGGTCAACGGATTACCGGGTACTAGAGTGCAATTATGGCAAAACTGGCATTTAGCGTGCAATTATGATAAAAGTCAGGGTACTTGAGTGCAATTCACCCAATCAATAATTGTATCAAAATATTTCAGAATCATTTCCAAACATTATTCACAAAACGATTTATTCAAAAACATACAATATAAAAGAAATTCAATTATATTAGAATATTCCACAATTATTTTCAAACACTATTCTCAAACAATTCATTCCTAAACATACGTTATAAACGAAATTCGATTATACCAAATATTATGGAAAATAAAAGTATGAAAACACGTGTACACCAACCTGAACAATATTTTTCCCAACACTTTTCTTTTTCTTTTCCTCTTCCTCTGCCTTCCTCCTTCTTCCTCTTCTTCTTCTTCTCTTCTTCTTTTCTTTTCTCTCTCGACTTCTCTCTTCTCCTCTCTCTCTTTTTCTCCTTTTTTTTTTTCCTTTTTCTTGCTTTCCACCGCCTCTCTTCTCACCTTTATACAAAAATTTTGTTTTGTTTGACTTCCCCATTCAATCCAACTCTACCACTTGTCACCATATAAATTTTTAATAATTACCATTTTGCCATAATTTTTTAATAATTATAATTTTGCCCCTTAATTTATTATAATCATAAAGTGACCCTAATATAAAATTTAATCACATAAATTTAATCAAAAATCTTTTGATTATCAAACTAATCCAACAATCACATTTCATCTCAATAATTATTCCAAAAATATTCCACACTTATCCAATTACCAAATTGACTTTACCAATGTTCAATTGGACCCATTATTATCCAAATGCACCATGAAAATAATATTTCTAATGGTAGTTAAATCGGTTTAAAATAACTATTCGTTTATACATCATATACCGAGTATATACTTTCCACCAATTTAAATCACATACTTAACTATTGCATGCTTAATAAGAATTAATAATACTACTTTTCATAATTATGAAAAATTAGGGGCGTTACAGTAATGTCCACCATAAGTAGAATTAGATAAAGATATATTAATTTACTTGTGTGATCATATAATGTGTTTATTATGATTAATGCATTTTCATACACTTGGATATTCATCGAAAGATAGGATATCAGTGTATGTGGTAATAGGTCCAATTTAGCTCAAGAGAGAATTTTGAATAAATTAGATAAACACGATCATCAATATTAATAATTAAATTGCAATAATATGTTTTCATGAAATTCAATTGGAAGGATTATGTGAATTCAACTACCATAGCTAATCTTTTATATTGGCTCGTGTTATTCCACATTTGTATGTTTTTATGTTTATGTTATTTTCATCTTTAATTCTCTTCATATAAACGTTCCAATTTTTCAAATAGATATAGGCTTAGTTAATTTTAATACTCAATATCTAGAATATCCCTGTGGAGACGATAAACTTACTCTCAGTATATTACTTGTGCCGATCCCGTACACTTGCGGGTATCAAAAGTCGTAACAACCACGAAACAACTTGTAGGCCACTTAACACATCACACACCGATTTCGCTAGTTGGTATGTCATTTACAACTCTCGCTCATTGACTACTCAATCACACAATTTTTACTATAACCCAATATTATCTACGCACAGGCCTTTTACTAGCGAATCTTGCTAATATTGCTCACAGACTCCCCATGTTGCAAGACTTCACGATTCTTTCGTAAAGTCGAATAATGAAAACCCCTCAATCTATTGAGATCCGATCTATAATGCTTAGTGATGCATGAACAGACAAATAGATAGAATATCATAATATTCTACGTTTATGCTAGAAACTATGAAGCACTCAATCATCTCTCAACAATTCTCTCTAAATAATACAACAATGAAACACGAAAACACAAAGAGAAATCAATAAAAGAAGAGAGCTTGAATGCTTAAAAATTAATGAATTATGAGTCCACCATGTATAAGATTCAGTTAAAAACCTTACCCTAAAAAGAATAGGAAATAGTTTACCAGTAGGTTTTCCAAAAAATGCTTTAACGTAAGATAGTTTCCCAAAAGAAATAAAACACAAAATGGAAACTTCCTAAAAGATTTATCTTGATGCAGAAGAAATTTTCCTACTTCTAAAATCATTAAAAAGGAAAAAAAATCCAAAATATTTTAGGATTATTGAAGACATATTGGAAATCAATCGGGCGTCAAAATTAGAAAGGAAGTACAAAACTGAAGAGGGGCGGATGGCCTGGTAGCACCCTGCCAACGGTGGTTGTCTGCCTCAGGCGGCGATTTTTCGTTTATGTGGAAGATGCTAGTCGTAGCGCCTCAGGCGGCAAGGTGCTGCCTGCCTTCTCCATTTTCCTGCACTTCCTCAATTCAAACCCTTGTATCCTATCCAAACAAACTCATATTTTTTGTTCTTTATACCGTTAGAAAGGTATGGATATTTAGTTTCCATTTTATTTTACAAATCAATACCAAGAGGCGGCCGGGAGCCCTTAACACAGATTCGCAATACCCATTCTTACTGCCCTTAATCACTCAAAACGAAACTTACGGCGAAAATCTGGGTTAATTACTATACTGTAAGAGGGACCGTAACAACTGGATCAAACTGTATATTCATTCTGATGTGCAGGATCCTCCACCAGAGGCAAGCACAGAACATACTTGAATAGTCTAGCAGGATTCTATCATAAAATAAAATAGATTTAGAGTGTTCAGGAAAGAAGAAAAATGTTTAAGAAAACATGGTGTTTATTGATAACACAATATTTTACAGAGGATGACTCGATTGATTCAGAACAAGAGTGGTCATGCCAATATATAGGCAGAGCATACCCTGTTGCTAGATCCAACTATAATTAAAAGTGGACAAGGGAGATTACATAATTGAAAACAAACAAAAAACTTTAGAAAAGCAAAAGCTAAAAGACGATAAAGGAAAGTCATGGGTGACTTTCATGATTACAAACATAATAATTATAAAAGGACAAACCGAAACATAACTTTAGACACAATAATTCAATTTGGATTAAAAGGAATCTTCATGCTGACTGAGGTCCTTGTTGGCTAGTGATGCGTCACATGGAGTTTTGTGATGGAGACAGGTTGTTGTTGTCGTATTCTGCATCGTCTGAATCAATGTCTCCTGTAAGATGTTTGTACCAAGGGCGAGAGGGTCCCACGTCTGGTGGATGAATATCTGGTGGATTATTGGGTGGAAGGATATTTGAATCAAGCTCCATGGGATCTTAAGAGTCTTGAAAATACTCAGGAGGAGTGTGGATATCTGGAAGGAGAAAAACTTGATCTAGGTAGTCCATCTTCATATTGTTGGCTTCACAAAGAAACTGCATAAGTGAAGAATAAATATTCGGCCATTAAATGTCCATGTCATAAACTGTCTGGTACTTATATGCAAGATTATTTGTCCAAAGCAATTTAATATGAGTGTTGAACATATAAGGCCTGTGGAAAATGTAAATACAAGTGATCTTGTTACTGATCGGTCAATAATTTGTGTATTTTTATATCCCTTAAACTGTATCTTTTAATTGTATTCTTGAGTATTTTTGGTGCTTTTGACGTGTTTTCCTTGAGTGTGCAGGTTTAGGAACCCAAGTGATGATTTTATATATTTTTGAGGAAAATGTGTAATTTCAGTAACTTGGTGGAAGGGCTTCGATGAAAGCATATTGAAGTTCTGGGGCCAAACTGTAAATTCAGAAAGTTAACCCTAGCCATTAGTGAAACGGTGCGTTTTGCACCAAAGGAAGATAGGCTTTAGTGGAACGGCACCGTTTTGGCACCAAAGTGTTGGTCCAAAACGACGCCGTTTTAGTGTTAAAGAAAAGAAAAATAAAAAGCTTCCAGTAGCGTGCATGGCGAGCTTCCTCACGCACCAGCCCGCTCGCCCCCCTTCTCGCGGTGAAGATGAGCCAGCCCAGGCAGTGAGCAGTGCGAGGATGACCGCGACCACCCTAGCTCGCGGTGCAGAAGAAGAATGGCGTCCAGTGAGTAGCGCGAGGAACCGAGCGCGACCTGTGCTCGCGTGGCGAGCTCGCGGTCCAGAAACCATGCGATCCAGTGAGCATGGCGAGCTCAAGCGCGGCCATCCCTCCTCGCGGTGCAGCATCTCCAAGCGGACAAGTGGGCACCGTGACCAAGCCAGCGCTACCATAGGTCGCAGTGGTGGTCGCGGCGAAGGAAATCAGCAGCCCTAACTTGCTGCTATAAGAAGAAAAATGCAGTAGCTCGTGAAAGGAAGAGAGAGCTCGTCCAAGAACAGTCCCAGCAGCTCCCAAGCTGCTCCAAGGGTGATTCTTTACCCATCTTGCTCCTCCAAAACACAACCCAACATCACAAAACACCAAAACAATCTCTAGTTTGTGAGTGTTCATCAAAGAAGACGAAGATCAAAGCGGAGAAGTTCAAGCCGGACCAAAGCGGGATTTCGACTCTTGAAAGCTTCGATGGGTTGTATTTCATCTCATTAATCTTCCTTTGATTGTTCATTTATGATTATGAGTTGTTAGAACTATTGTTAGGTGATTTTCGGAACTATGAACGGATTTGAATTTTATTGTTTGTGAATATATTTTGTGATTTATTTCATGATATTATGTGCTTAATAATAATCAATATGTTTTCCATTTCCATAATTGGAACCGTGTGACCACCTCGCATATTCCTCCATTTAATCCGTCTCGCTTTATTTTAATTGTTTTAGTTAATTTAATTTAGTTTAATTATTATAAACCATGATTATGAACTAAACTTATAAGTTGAGGTTTTGATGGATCTTATTCTATAATGATTGAATGAATTGATTGTTTAATTTGTTGTGGTTGATTATTGTGTTGTTGAGTGATATTATTGTGCTTAATGCTTTTGAATGTGAAGGCCTACATTTAGATGATAAATTGGTTGTGTTATGTACCGAGAGGAGACGTCCACCACGTGCTCGATGTAATGTCCACCACAAGTAGAATTAGATAGAGATATACTAATTTGTTTGTGTGATCACATAGGGTGTTTGTTGTGACTAATGCATGCTCATGCACTTGGATATACCATCAAGAAATAGAATATTAGTGTATGTGGAATAGGTCCGATTTACCTCGAGAGGGGACTTTGGATAATTTAGATAAACACGATCATCAATATGAATAATTAAACTACAACAATGTGCTTTCATGGAATTCAATTGGATGGATTAGGTGAATTCAAATACCCTAACTAATCTCTCATATTGGTTGTTTGCTTATTTTTATGTCTTTTATATTGTTATCTTTTAATTCGTTCTTTTAAACCTTTCGATTATCCAAATAGAAATAGGCTTGGTTAATTTTAGTACCCAACGCCTAAATATCCCTGTGGAGACGATAATTTACTCATCATTTTATTACTTGTGCCGACTCCGTATACTTGCGGGTACAAAAAGGAGTGTCAGTTACTCATAAATTCATCCATTTTCTAAATATTATGGTACCCCATTAATTTAGTAAGTTCCTTTCGTCATGTAGAAAGGGGAAAAAACCATTGGAGGAAAGTCCAGAGGAGAGTATCTTGATTTTTGGGGTTATGGAGGTGCTGGTAAAGTTGTATGAGTGGAAAAGCAACAGGATGAGAGTATAGAAGAGAGAGACACCAAAGATACCATAGGGCATTATGGGTAACGGTAGTGACTGGATAAGGGTGAATATGTAAAAGGTTAATAAATAACTTGTCTGTTTGGGTAAGGGTCAGAGGACGGTGGCCTGGTTCATGAAGGTTGAAAAAGTATCGGGAAACATTTTGGAGGGCAACTTTCTTAACATCATCAGCAGTTTTGGTATCAAGAAACTCCAGTAAAAGAGAGGGAGGAAAAGTGAGTGCCTATTTGGCATGGAGGTTTTCGATTGTGTCGGGATCAGGTGAGGCTTTGGAGGAAGAGGTCATTGTCGGTGACAAGGTATAGACAAGTGGGATAGTTGTAGAAGGGGTAATAAGTTGAGCTAGTTTTGGTCGTGAAAGTATATCAGGGATAAGGTTTTAGGATCCTTTTATATGTGAGGTTTGAAAGTCATATTTCTCAAACCATGATTTCAATCTGAGAAGTAAAGGATCAGAAAGGACCTTGTTCTTAAAATCAAGGACACGTGGAAAGGAAAAATTGTCCATTTCCACTTTGAATGAATGACCTCTAAGATATAAATTGAATTTTTATATTTCATATTTGACTGCAAGGATCTCTTTGTAGATTGTGTGATAATGTTGCTATAAAGTCTTGAAAAATCCATTGGCATGGGCACAATAGTATCTTTTGTTATTTTTCTCTTCGAGGAGCAGGGCTCCCAAGTGGAGATCAGACGCATTGGTTTGGAGGATGCGTAGGCCATCAGAAGGAATATGGAGTAGGGGCGGCTGTTGGACAACTTTTTTAAGATGTTGGACTGCCCGAGTATGGCCTGGGCCTCACGGTTTTGGATTTTTTCGGAGAAGGCTAGAAAGAGGTGATGTGTATCTGGCCACATGTGGAATAAAATCATGAATGTAATTGACTCTTCCAAGGAACTATTGAATTTGGTCACGTGACAGGTGTTCATCAGGGAATTTGAGCAATTCTTGAGCGAGATGTGGTCCAGGAGAATACGTGCCATGTGACACGTGCATACTAAGGAAATCTATGTGATCTTGGGCAATGAAACTCTTTTTTACAGAAAGTATAATGTCATACTGTTTAATGATGTCACAAAACTGTGAAAGGAGACGACGGTGGTCTTCTTCGCTGGAACTGAAGAGTAAGATGTCATCTATGTAAATTAATGTACTGTGAAGGATAGAATGAAGAATCATTGTCATGGCTTTTGAAGAGAGATGGAGCAGTTTTTAACCCAAAGGGTAAAACTTTCTATTGGTATTGGGCATCGAAAATGTAGAAGGCTGTTTTTGGACGGTCGGATGGGTAAATACCCAGTTGCCAAAATGCTCCTTTAAGATCGAACTTGGAAAATATTTTTGCCTTAGCAAGATGGACTATTAGTGTAGAGGTTTTTGGTAAGGGAAACTTATCATCCTGAAAAAACCTGTTTAAAGGTTTGTAATCAATAACAACTCTCTTTTTTCCTCTAAACTTTTCAGATCTTTTTTCTACATAAAAAACTTGACATGCCCAAAGAGAATATGTAGGTTCAATAAGACCTTATTGTAACAGGGCTTGACATTCTTTTCTGGCTAATTTAAGGTCGGATGGGGGCATACTAGGATGAGAAGCTTTGGTAGGATTGATGTCCTCATTAAGCTTAAAGGGAAGTTTAATAAAGAAATCTGGATTATGTCATAGAGGATTGGGGTGTTTAAACAGGGTATGGTTTTCTGCACAATAGGAGAGGAGGAGTTGTTTGAATTGGTCAAAGAATGGTATACTGTCTTGGAGGGAAAAAATTTTAAAATCTTTGGTGAAGGGCTTGAAATCTAGTTTGTAGCGGATCCCATTAGGTAAGAGCCTTAACTTGTCAAATTGACAATAAGTATCTCAACCCAAAAGTAAATCCTTTCCAGGAAGTGGGCTGCCAATAAACTTGCTCTATATGACACAACTAGGAAAAAACTTGATTCCAATTCTTTTTTTCGTAATCAGCTTGGTGGTAAACAGTTCCCTATTGGCTGCTTTGAAATGTTGTTCGTGAGAGGTTCAGTACTGTGGAGAAAGGACCTTTGGGTCTAACATAGACTTGTAGGCTCCAGTGTCAATGTAGGCTACAATATTGATGGGCTTATCATATTTGTCCAGGAGGATTTGGGCCTGAACATGTGGGCTTAGGATATGTTGACTGGACAGTATGGATGGCTGGAGTTGGAAGATAGTGGATTCTGAAAAGTCAATGTATTCTGTTTCGGAGTCAGATGAAATGGATTCTGGTTCAGATTCAAGAAGAGCGAAGGCAGTATCATTGTCCATTTCTGACTGTTCTAAATATAGGGACTCAATTTCAGTATCTGAGGCAAGGGTTGGTTCAAAGGATTGGATTTATTGGATCATTTTAGCCGACTGCTTAGTTTTGCTGGGACATTGTTTGGCAAAATGCCCCTTTTTCTTGCATATAAAGCATCGGTTGGATTTACGATGTTCTCTGCGTTGCTTCTTGCGGAAGTAACGGAACCTGCGATTCTTGCGGCCTTCTTTGGGTAGAAAATGCTTCTTATACTTTGTGGAACAAGAACATTTGTCAGGTTTGCATTTGATCTGGAGATGAGTCCTCTGACAAACTTTTTCAAACTTCTTTTTATTCTGAATCATTTTAAAGAAAAGTTTATGTGCATCACAAAGCTTTTCTAGAAAAGCAAGAGCCATTTGGTGAATTTCTCTCAAAGTAATGTTAGCCAAATTTCTCTGTGTAGCAGCAATCTGGCGTTGAAGTTCAGAGTGTAATTCTTCTCGGAGAGAGTTGATGTAGACCTGAGTCAGCGACTCATCATTGTACCCATTAAACATATAATATCTTTCTGACATCTTCTTGTAATAGAAGTTTAAATCTTTTCTTCTGAGAGAGCAGCACTTCATATCAAAAAATTCTTATTTCTTTTGTTTATCTACCAGTTGGGCATTACCAATGAAGGTAGCAACAACACGCTAAGAACTTGTGTTGCACTTGGTGCATTTGGTAGACGAACAAATTGAAGCTGCCTGTACTCGCTAAGGCTTTGAAACCAATCATGAAGGATACCAGTTAATCGAGAAGTAAATTCATGAAGGATATCTTCAAGAGTTCTGTTTGACTTGGTCATTTGAAGATCAATCCAAGCACCAAATTCTTAAATTTTTAGGCGCCAATCTTTAGGGTTTTTTCCTTTAAAGGAGAACCAAGGACCATTTGTAGCCTTATCAGAGGGCTGAGGAGGAAATTCGAGTCTCAAGTTGGTATATGGTGGAGTATCAGAGGGATCATCTTCAACAATAGGTTAATTGTCATGAGTACGAGAACTTTCTGCATGATCAGCCATGAGCATTTTGTTAATATTAGCCATTTCTAGCTCAGAATCAGAAACATATGACTGAAAAGAGGTGGAAGAGAACAAGAGTTCTGGAGATTGTGGTTCTGAAATGAAAAGAGACTTCTTTGGGTATTTGGGTTTGGACTTGGGTTTGGACGAGAAAGGTTGTTTTCCACGATCTCGGGATGGTTGGGGTTCTGGAGATGGCTTAAAAGTAGATCGGGAGGATTTGTGTTGGATAGGGTGTTTTCTGAAAGTCTCATATGTCATTTTGAACATTTGAGAATAATCAATGGGCGAGAAAGGAGCAGGTGGGGAGTCAAAAAGGGAATAGCCATACAAAGGTGGTGGAGATAGTTTCTGTCTGTCAAGGTCTTTATGTATACGTTTCATCTGTGTTTTCAATTGTTGAATTTCCTTTTCTTTTTGGTCAAATTTAGTACCAAAATGTTGTCGTTTTAACAAAGATCTTAACTCAGAGTCGAGGCGGGAAATGCGCTCTTGAAGTTCTAAATAAAACTTCCTGAGGGTAGAATCTAGGCCAGCAATTCTGTCATCTGTGTGAGCAGCCTTCTCAAGAGCTTTATCCAGCTTGGAATCAATGGTCTTCAAGATTCTATTTTGTGAGCAGGGTTTTTGGCGTCCATCTGGAAGGACTTCAGTGGGTTGGACAAAAGCACGAGTTGCAATGTTGTTGTCTTTGTCAGTGAGACGCTCAAGTAAGGGAAAATTTTCATCATAATCATAAGAAGATGCCATATGGCATGGGATTGGTTGAGGCGATTGAAGCTTGATAAACTCAGGCGGAAGAGGAGGAGATGGAAGAAGACCTTCTTTTTTAAGAATTCGAAGTGCTTCTTTATAGACATCAAAAGGTTTGCGAGGTGTGTGTAGGCCAATCCAAGGGGAGTCTGGATCGCCTGGTTTGAATGGTCGTCTGGGACTAGAGTACGAAACCCGAGGTTTCCTTTTCTTTCTGCAAGAACAATTTTCGTCACACAGGTCTGGGTCAACATCCCAGATGAAGTGGCCATTAATTTTGTCAGTGTAGGTGACAGAGCTATCTGAATGAAAGGCATGGACGGGAATGTCTTCTTCAAAGATAAGTGGGGTGATCATCATGGACTGAAAAATAGAAGGAGTAGCTTCTGATGATGTTGTAGAAGGGTGAAAAGTTGTTTTCACAGAGCCATCTTCAAGTCTGGTAAATTGGTGTAGATAAAAATTATGTACCAAAATCCATCCAAAGGTCATAATAATTTGTTGAACTTTTCTATCCATAATAAAATTATATATTAAATTATTATATAATTTAATATATTTATAATATTACAATGTACTATACAAATACTATATAATACATAAATTAATAATTAAAATTTTTAAATTAAAATAAATAAATAAATGGCTTGTACAGCCATAGATCAACCGGTTGCTGAACACCCATTAACTTTTTTTTTTTTTAAAAAAAGTTTTTTGAGGCATGGTAGTCAGACCCCTTTGGTTTCACATGATATAATTCATTTTCAAAACAATAGGATTGACAACATGGTTCCCATCTTACCAAGTAGGTGTTACAATTCATGACATGTTTTGTACATGAAATTTGACAATATCTTTTACCTAGAAAGTAAAAAAAACATAGCCATATATTGTATTTTGACCAAATTTTTTCCTTTTAATCAAAAGCTGATCTGAAATTATTTGGATATAACATAGCTATACTATATATGTGCATTGCCAATCTGAGCATGTTGTTTAATATGTTTTCTCTACTCCATTGTTTTTTGGGTATATGAAATTATAGGCTATACAAATTCTTTAAAAAAAAAAAACAAAGCATGAATTCTACATTTGTAGTCTATCATGGTCGTCCGAGAACAACAGCTCTTTCTTGTCAAGTTCCTTGAGCATTATATGATTTGAAGCATCAATTGGATGGTGCAAAATGCCAAAATGAAAGTCTGTCAGCCAACCATGTGATCAACCCAGCCAGTGTACAAACTAACTAGAACGATCCTCTCTGCAGCCACACTCATCCAAAGATCAAGAATGCTATTTTAATCACGCTCTGATCACACGGTCATGATTCATCCACCGGACTTGATATCCTGTCTCCTTTGAACTCAAGGATACAGAGGTACGAGACTATAGAACAGATCCTGTTCAAGTAAGGTCGTGACTTGTTGTCCATGCTTTGCTTTTTAAATAGTCAGAGTTGCTGACAATACATCCCGATGTGGGATTTTTTTTGCAACTTGGCCACCTGTCTGTCTTTACTCTTTATTGTCGATTACTTGAACAGACAACTCAAAGTCTCAATAGTATAGATCTGTTATTGTACAGACGCAAACCAGTTATTTCTTGATCTGATTCTCCTTTATGTGGTTTGATTCAGGTGAAAAATCTATAATTTTATACTAGTTCTGATTTGTAAAGTCACAAAGGAAATATATAGAAATCCAAGATAGCTTCTTTGGCTTTCAACATTTCCTCTCATTTTAATGGCTGTTTTTTCACTTCTAAGCTTCCTCGTCTACTTGGCTTCCATTACTTGAACACTTGTTCTTCGCTTCTACATTCTTCCTGCACAAATCTCAAAAATCTCAAACAAATCCATGCGTCACTCATCATCCAATCTGGGTTTGTACCCATTTCTGTTTCTTCACATCTCATATCCTTGTATTCACATTTCAATGACTTTGAGAGTGCCATTTCAGTATTCAACACCTTAAAAGAACCACCCAACACTCAAAAATGGAACTTGATCATAAAGTCTCATGTTGATTTTGGTCGTTTTGACAAGGCTTTAGTTTTATATAAGAAGATGAGGGAGCTGAGTGCTGAGCACGATACTTTTACGCTTCCTATAATAAACAGAGCGCTTATGTTGCGTAAGAGTGATGTGTTATATGGTGAAATGGTCCATTGTGTTGCTATGAAAATGGGTTTTGTATTGGAGTTGTACTTTTGCAATACACTGATTGAGGTTTATGCCAAGTGTGGATGTCTTAGTTATGCTTATAAAGTGTTCGATGAGATGTTGCAGAGAGATTTGGTTACATGGACATCTCTGATTTCTGGTTTTGTTAGTGAAGGAAATGTTAGCAATGCTTTTTCATTGTTCAATAAAATGAGGTTTATGGAATTGGAGCCCAATTCTGTTACGGTATTGGTCATGTTGCAAGCTTGTTCTACTTTTGGGAATTTGCTTGAGGGAAGGCAATTTCATGGTTATATCATAAAAATTGGTTTGTTAGTTGATACGTCAGTGCAAAATTCAATCTTGAGAATGTATACTAAAAGGGGTAGTGTCGAAGAAGTTGAAGTATGCTTTGGTGAAATTGATAGAAGGGATGTTTTTACATGGAATATTTTGATTTCCTTCCATTCCTCTAGAGGAGATATTGAAGAAGTAGCTAATAGATTCAATGAAATGCAAGGTGAAGTTGCGATTAGCATTGAAACATTAAGCTTGGTTATCTCAGTGTTTGGGAAGTCGGGAAATGTTATTGAAGGTAAAAAGCTACAAGGTTTTGCTATTAAAGTTGGACTATGCGATAATGTTTTGCTGACTTCTTTATTGGACTTTTATGCAAAGTGTGGGGAACTGGGAAATGCAACTCAGCTGTTTAGTGAAATCCCTCATAGAAACAACATTACTTGGAATGCAATGATGTCGGGATTCATTCAAAATGGTCACTTTAATGAGGCCATCGAATTGTTCCGGCAAATGCAAGCTGCAAATCTGAAACCTGATGCTGTGATTTTAAGAGGCCTTGTGGATGCATATAGCAATCTGAGTGCTTTACAATGGGGTAAAGCAATTCATGGCTATCTTATTCGCAACATTTTATATGACTATAAGGATGACAATACACAGTTGGAGACCTCTATCCTAAATATGTATATACGATGTGGAAATATTACTTCTGCTAGAGAATATTTTAACAGAATGTTGGTCAGAGATATAGTAACCTGGACATCAATGATCGAGGGTTATGGGATCCATGGACTTGGTTATGAATCGCTGAATCTTTTTAAACAAATGGTGGAGAGTGGAATTAGTCCCAACAGTGTCACCTTTTTAAGTTTATTATCTGCTTGTAGCCACTCTGGCCTTGTGCGTAAAGGCGGTGAGGTCTTTTATTGTATGAAATGGAGATTTGGTATTGAAGCTGATCTGGACCATTACACATGCATGGTTGATCTTTTGGGTCGATCTGGAAAGCTGAAAGAGGCCTTGGCTATCATTATAAAACTGGTTGTATTTCCTGACAGTAGAATTTGGGGTGCTTTACTTGCATCCTCGAGAATTCACGGGGACAGAAAACTTGGGGAATATGTGGCACAGAGACTTATGGAGTTGGAACCTGATAATGTTGGGTATTATACATTGTTGTGTAATATACAAGCTAGTGTTGGACAGTGGGTTGAAGTTGAAGAAGTTAGGAGAGTCATGAATGAGAAGAATTTGAAAAAAAAGCCAGCATGGAGCTGTATCCAGGAAAAAGGCAAGATCCATGGTTTTGTTTCTGGGAATGTCTAAGACCAATAAATTAAAACGCATTGCAATTTATGAAACGTGCAGTGGATATGTTTTCAAGTTTCCACATTGTATTTGTATCTGCATTCCTGCTCCATCCATATACAAATCCTTCCCCTGGAGCAGGATTTTAAAAAGAAGTCAATTGAAATGAATTTAGTTTTTGTAAAATTAATGAAAATCAAAAACATATTTCCCATCAGAGAGCTGTTGTTAATTCAAGTAAAACCATGCTCTTCTCGCAACGCTTAGCTTCTGAAATACTCAAGAGTCTCTTAACACGTTACATATATTTTGAAGGTGAGACTCTCTTTTCCTTTCTCTTCAACCAAAATAAATTTTAAATAGTCTACTAATTACGCCATAGATGAAATCTATGCAATCTTCATTAGCTTCACAAGACTCGGGGCGCTCTTGTTATTGAAGAAGAAGAGAAAATGGGAGGGTATGCATTGGGTTAAGTGTTTGATTCGAAAGCAGAGCAGATGATATTGGTGCCTCTTCTTTTAATGGCAGGCTCTTTCTACTTGGCAACAATGCTACCATCTACGTCTTTTAAAATTCCTCCAATTCTTCTTCTTCACGTCGTATGTATTTTCTTTTCTTTCAGTTATAGTTCATTCAGCAGTTGAATTGAAAGCCATACTTCAGCTCAATTGTCTCTCATTTTCTTGGATTCAGATTTGGGGTTTCTGAAGTTGTTTTATTTATTTATTTATTTTTGGAATTTAAATTTTAGGGTGTAGTAATAATTTACTGTGTTTCCTTTATGCCTTTTCTTTTTTAAGTTATTGTTCTAGTTAGTTTTATATATACATATGTATGTATGTATGTATGTATATGTATATATAGATATGTATGTGTGTATGTGTGTATGTATGTATGCATGTGTATATATAATAGTTTGGGAATTTGCTTCACATCTTTGTTTTTAGATTATTTTCAGCTTTCTTCACATGATATTCTAGTTGTTAAATCTAGTCCAAATTTGGACAGCTTGGGTAGGTTGAAGGAGGTTAACGACCATGACATTGACTGATCGAATTTTGTTTATTGTAACGTGTCGGGTATAAAGGCAGAGAATTTTGATTTCAATAGAGAATATTAGATTTAGTAATTTGAATCCATAGTGTGTGCATGTGTATTTATTTGTATTACAGGATGGCAACCAAAGCTATGGTTTATTTTATTTTTCTAATTTTGACAACTTGGACTCTTCAGAATGATATAATTTCTTTCTTATGCACTTTCAGATGCTACCACTTTTAGAAACAAAGTTGCTCTAACTAACCAGAAAATGCCACTTTTAATCCGAGAAAGTGTTATTGTTATGGACTTTTCTTTTTGACCAACTTTAAGGCAAAAACTCTAAAGGTCCTATATTCTCAGTCTCACGTGGACTGAGTTTGTAATTCAAGACTTCGAATTCCAAAAGGCTTTATATGTTGATTGTGTGTGGGTTTACTCAAATTGATGGGGTTTTCAGGTGGTCTTTTGTTTGATCACTGGCCTCATCAGTGAGTGATAGGATAATGTAAGAAAGCTTGATCTAGTGGATGGTGGCTAGAAAACTCGATATGTATTATTGTTTGTGCAGGTAGATATGCCTCAGAACCCTTTTTTGTTGCTACATGTACCAAGTCTTGAGGCTGTTAGGTTAATAGATCCAAAAGCTTGATCTTAAAGGTAAGAAGCCAAACAATAGTATTAAACCTTCTAATGCATTCCTTCACATGTAACAATAATAGAGTTGTGACATCTTTTGTCAAAATCAAGTTCGCGATTACTAGAAGCTGATGAATGTGAATGAGACAGAAATATGAAATGTCATGGATATGAACGCTTTTTGTGGTGGATATAGCCTGTTTGGGTGATGAATGTAGTTCCTATGAGCATGAAGAATACCTTGTCTGCAATTTATGACAGGGGCCTGTTAGGTGCTTTTCATGATTGGTAAGATATAGTCATTGATTGAGTTTGTCACTTTCTTGAGAAATTGAGATAGAAAACTCAAGAGAAAAAGTTGAGAGAAAAACTAAGAAAACGAATTCTGTATTTTCATTGATTGGTTAATTGATAATTACATCAAGCTCTTTTGAGCTATATATATACACAAGAAGTCATGCATTCTGTGCTGCTACAGGATACTGACATGTCATTCATCTATAGGTTCCTAGGATCCTTTGCCTAGTGAACTAACTGACTTTGCCGCCAAGAGTACCTAACCTTGAAATCTCAATCAGCTGCATTTGATCTTCCATAATTTGTGCTTGATCTGTTCTGATTGATGATCAATGTGATCAAGTTCAATCAGACTATCATCAGCTAATTGAAGATGGTACTGCTGCTGTGTCTAATACTGTGAGACTGCAAATGAAGCTAGCTGATGGCTGGATGAAATTTCTCTCTAACAGTCATTCGTTTTACTAGCTTGTGTTATGCTAATACATGGACACTCAGCCTGTAATATACTAATTTTGCAGAATATTGATTTGATATATAAATAAATCAGTAGATAATTCATATGTTTTAATTTCAGGTGTGAGTCATTCTCAATGTACCCACGCTCATATGTATTAGTAAATCTTAAATGTATATTTGACTATTAGGAAATGTTAGGTGAGTGTTAGGTGTAGTCTTGACTTTATGTAATGTTAGGTGAGTGTTTGTTGTACTCTTGACTTTATGTAATGTTAGGTGAGTGTTAGGTGTACTCTTGACTTTATGTAATGTTAGGTGAGTGTTAGGTGAATATTAGGCGGGTGATAGACTTTATGTGTTATATCTTCATATATATATACCTCATAAGATTAATGAAACAGATGTACATTTTTCCTCCATTACATTTTCTCTCACTTTCATCATTTTACACATTTCTTTCATTATATTTTCAGACATTTTCATTATTTTACATGGTATCAGAGCCAAGTTTCTGATCCGGACAACGTCTTGCACAGAATTTTCATCGAGCAACTTCAACAGCTTTCTTGTCTTCATCAATGATGAGTTCAAACCATGGTGCTGGTAATAAATACACTTATGCAAATGCGACAGGTCTGTATCCATTTTCCAATGCTTCAATTAATTCTGTATTTACAAAGCCATGGATTTTAGATAGTGGAGCCACCGATCATATCACTTCTGATTCCACACTTCTCACCAAAACACAATCATCATCCATACCTATTGTTAATTTACCAACAGGATCTACAGCATCAATCACTTCAACTGGCACTGTATCTTTTAATTCCAACATCACTTTAGATGATGTTTTATGTGTTCCTAGTTTTCGCTTAAATCTAATTTCTGTAAGTAAACTTACCGCTGCCCTAAACTGTTGTGCCATTTTTTTTCCCACCTTTTGTGTTCTACAGGACTTGGCTACGGGGAAGATGATTGGCTCGGGTAAAAAACATGGTGGTCTCGTCTTAAATTAGCTTCTTCCTTATTATCTTCAAACAATATTTCTTATGATAATAATTGCACTGTTTGTCCCATGGCAAAACAAACAAGACTTCCATTTCCATTAAGCTCTATATCAACTCATGCTCCATTTGATTTATTGCATTGTGATATCTGGGGTCCTCACAAAGTTCATACACACTCAGGGGCACAATTTTTTCTTACCATTGTAGATGACTTTACAAGATGCACATGGATATTCCTTATGCAGCACAAGTCTGAAACTCAAAACATTTTGAAATCTTTTATTGATTTTGTTTACACTCAATTTCATGCATATGTCAAAGCAGTTAGAGTAGACAATGGTTCTGAATTTTTATCTATGAAAAACTTTTTTATACTTCATGGCATTGAATATCAACGCACTTGTGTTTACACCCCACAGCAAAATGGAGTCGTTGAAAGGAAACATCGTCATATTCTCACTGTGGCACGAGCACTACTTTTTCAATCCCATTTACCTTTACATTTTTGGGGTGAATGTGTTTTAACTGCAGTTTATCTCATTAACCGGTTGCCATCACCATTGCTCTCAAATAAAACACCTTTTGAAATGCTATATAGTCGCCCGCCATCACTTGATCACTTAAAGGTTTTTGGTTGTCTATGCTATGCAACTATTGTACATCCCATTCAAAAATTTGAACCTCGTGCCAAGTGTTGCATCTTTGTTGGATATCCGACTGGGCAAAAGGGATACAAATTATATGACATGGAAACCAAGAAATTTTTTGTCAGTCGTGATGTCAAATTTCATGAATCCATTTTTCCTTTTTCATCTATCTCAACCCCATCCACTTCTGATTTTGTGGTGCCTAATTTCATATCTGAGACCACAGAAATGCAGTCTATCATACCACCATGCTCTTCTAACACCAATCCTCACCAATCCGAGCAAACAACATCTAATACACATGAACCCATCTCACCCACACCTGTTGTTCCCTCCAACATTGATCAACCTTCCACAAACACACCAGATGCCGAAACCTTACCACCACTTTTAGACCCATCAAATATTCCTTCTGAAACTACTACCATTCCACCTCCGAGACAGTCAACACGGCCTAAGCGACCTCCGGCATGGCATAGAGACTTCCTAATGTCATCTCAGGCACATCAATCTACCTCTGCAGCAAGTCCTATACCAGGTACTCGATATCCACTCTCTAATTTTCTTTCATACTCACGTTTTTCACCTTCCCATTCTACTTTTCTAGTTAACATCACAGATCACACTGAGCCTAAAAATTATGCTCAAGCTGTCCTTAATCCACATTAGCGACAAGCTATGAATACAGAATTAGAAGCATTGCAGCTCAACAACACATGAAGCTTAGTCCCTTTGCCCATTGGCCACAAACCAATTGGTTGCAAATGGGTCTACAAAATCAAATACAAATCTGATGGCACCATTGAACGCTACAAAGCTCGTCTTGTTGCTAAAGGATACAATCAAGTTGAGGACATTGACTATCAAGAAACATTTTCTCCAACAGCAAAGCTTACAACACTTCGTTGTCTTCTTACTGTCGCTGCTGCTCGCCATTGGCACATCCACCAATTGAACGTTCAAAATGCTTTCCTCCATGGCGACCTTCATGAAGTTGTCTACATGGAACCTCCACCTGGTCTTCGCCGACAGGGGGAGCACACTGTATGTCGGCTCAACAAGTCTCTTTATGGACTTAAACAAGCATCAAGAAATTGGTTTTCCACATTTTCAGATACTATCAGAAAGGCCGGCTATCAACAATCAAAGGCTGATTATTCCCTTTTCACCAAAACTCAAGGTACTTCTTTTACAGCAATTCTTATATATGTCGATGACATACTTCTCACAGGAAATGATCTACATGAAATGGAACGTCTCAAAAGATTCCTTCTTAAACGCTTCCGTATCAAAGATCTTGGAAACTTGAAGTACTTTCTCGGTATTGAATTTTCTCGCTCCAGAAAAGGCATTTTTATGTCACAAAGAAAGTATGCGTTGGACATTTTACAAGATTCTGGACTCTTAGGCGCATGTCCCAACAATTTTCCAATGGAGCAGAATTTGAAACTTACTCCCACTGATGGAGCATTGCTAAATGATCCAACAAAGTACAGAAGACTAGTTGGCAGATTGATATATCTTATAGTGACAAGACCCGATATAGTTTATTCAGTTCGCACATTGAGCCAGTTCATGCAAGAACCTAGAATACCTCATTGGGACGCTGCCATTCGAATCCTCAAATACATCAAAGGTACACCTGGTCAAGGATTATTACTTCCCTCCATAAACAGTTTAACTTTGAAAGCTTTTTGTGATTCAGATTGGGGAGGTTGTCGTGCCACAAGAAGATCAGTTACAGGCTACTGTATTTTCCTTGGAAGTTCTCTCATATCATGGAAATCTAAGAAGCAAGCCAATGTCTCTAGATCATCAGCTGAGGCTGAATATCGAGCAATGGCTAACACATGTTTGGAGTTAACTTGATTGCGTTACATACTACATGACCTAAAGGTTCCTCAAACAACTCCTGCACCATTATTTTGTGACAATCAGGCAGCTTTACACATTGCTGCGAATCCTGTCTTTCATGAGCGTACAAAGCACATTGAGATAGACTGTCATATAGTACGAGAAAAAGTACAAGCCGGAATAATCAATCCTTCTTTTGTTTCTTCACACTTGCAATTGGCTAATGTATTTACGAAGGCTTTAGGAAAGGATCAGTTTGTGAATTTACGTAACAAGTTGGGACTTCATGATATTCACTCTCCAACTTGAGGGGGAATATTAGTAAATTTTAAATGTATATTTGACTATTAGGAAATGTTATGTGAGTGTTAGGTGTACTCTTGACTTTATGTAATGTTAGGTGAGTGTTAGGTGTAGTCTTGACTTTATGTAATGTTAGGTGAGTGTTAGGTGTACTCTTGACTTTATGTAATGTTAGGTGAGTGTTAGGTGAATATTAGGTGGGTAATAGACTTTATGTGTGATATCTTCATGTATATATACCTCATAAGATTAATGAAACATATGTACATTTTTCCTCCATTACATTTTCTCTCACTTTCATCATTTTACACATTTCTTTCATTATATTTTCAGACATTTTCATTATTTTACAATATGATTTGTTGCAGGCCAATCATCTCTTCTCCCACTACGGAAACAAAGGAGAAGATTGTTCATTGGAGGATTATATGCTGGAGATGGACTGTATAATACGACCTCAGGTAAAAGTTTGTAAATTTCATCCTCATGCTTGTATACAATAGAAAGACAAAATTTGATATTTGAAGTCATCGAAATGATAACATAGGGTCGCCAAGAATTGCTATAAAGCTATACCCTCCAGCTACCTTAACCTTATTTCCTCTGGTACATAATATGTTTGCTAAATTTTAAATGACAGTTATCCATTAAAATAAAATAAGTGTAGAATAAGGATTCATCCAAAAAAAAAAATACATGTAGAATAAGGATTTTGTAACATATAGTAGACAAAACAGCTTGTCATGATAGCACAAGCTTCTTGGCACATCATACTGTTCATTTATGCAATTTGTGATATCTTCTTAGTATTGTTAGCCCAGTATGTTGCTCATCCTCCCGTAGCACACATGAGGATTCTCAAGCACTCCAAACATATAGTTCCATTTGCTAATACTTTGGGAAAAGAACATTCTTTCAGACGAAAAGCATTCGGGTTGATAATATCAATATTCTATATTGGTCATTTAAAAAAAAAGATAAGTTTTTATTATATGTCAATATATGGTAAGCTGTATTTGACCTGAACTGAATTTCGTACTATACACGACTCTTCACACTCCGGTCTACAGAAGTTTAATTAGAAAGGGGACTTAATTATTATATGTCAATACATGGTAAGCTGTATATGATTTAAATGTTTAATTACAATTTTATTTTGCAGGGATTCATTATAATTAGTGATGAAGAGTCAACCACATCAAGAATCTGTGATCTTGCGCCAAAAAAAAATTTTTGCGGGATGTTGAATTGCATTATCTCAAAAATAAAAAGAAGATGGTAACCGTGCTAATTTGTAGAAAGAAGTTTTGATAAATTGTCTAAGGTGTACCTGAATAGAGAGCTTATCAGTACAGGTTGTCACGATCTTTCTAGAACCTTCCGGAACAACCTGGAAAAATGGAGAACCTTGTGGAGCAACCTAGAAGGATGGAGAAACTCCTAGAGAAGTCTAGCTCTTGGGACATTCTAGAATGTTGTGGAGACTTGTAGGATGTTCAAGACATGGAATTCTCTAGAACATGTACATTGTAGGAATTTCTTGTACATTGTAGAATTCTCTAGAACATTATAGATAGGTAGGGACCTAGAATGTTCTTTGGTGCCTATAAATAGATGGCACCCCTCATTTGTACAAACCATCCTAGAAATCTTGGAAAAGCATTCAAGCATTCAAGTATTCTCTCAAACACTTGTGCTCTCTTCTCTTCTCTCTTCCTACAAACTTTCTTGAGTTTGCTAGCAAGTTACTTGCCTAGCTCGTGGGGATTAAGGCTGACTTAACCTCTTCGACGGGAGGAAGTGTGTTAAGTGCCGCACGGTTGGCTTAGAAAATACTAAGGCCGTGACAAGTGGTATCAGAGCCTCGTTGCTCAACCAAGGAAGAGATAGCATAATGGCAGGAGTCGAGGAAGTTGTTGTCCAAGAGCCAAGCCGTGGAAGGGATGCCAACCCAAGCAGGTCGAGGAAGGACAAATCTCGGGATGCCGCCTCAATCTTGGAGTCAAGGTTGGCTAGGATTGAGCTCGCCATAGCCGATTCGAGGGAACGGCTGGATGTGTTGGAGCAATGCGTGGAGAGGGACATAGGCGATCTTAAGGAAAGGATCGAGGACCTCCGGGGAGACATGCAATTTGGCTCTACATCAGGGCGAGAGGCGCAAGAGGGGAACGAGATCTTCCAAGCTCGGTTGGAGAACACGGTAATGGGGAAGCTCGCGGAGTTCGAGACACTTCTTGAAGACATGCGGGACGATTGGGCCTTATGCAAGAGAGCTGTCAGTGGTGGGGCTTTCCAAGGTGCTCCAAAGAAGGAGATACCCAAGCCGAAGGAATTTGATGGCAAGCGTGATGCCAAGGAAGTAGATAACTTCATTTGGCACATGGAGAGGTACTTTGAGGCCGTCAGGATCACGGATGATCAGGAGCGAATCCGGACCGCAACCTTATACCTCGCCGATACAGCCACTCTGTGGTGGAGGAGGAGACATGCCGACATCCAAAGAGGTACGTGCACTATCGATTCTTGGGATGATTTTAAGAAAGAGCTTAAGAAGCAATTCTATCCGGAAGATGCTGCATATCTTGCTCGGAAGAATTTGAAGAAGCTTAAGCAAACGGGTTCAATTAGGGATTATGTTAGGGAATTTTCTAGTCTCATGCTCGAAGTTCCTAACATGTCGGACGACGAGTTGTTGTTCAACTTCATGGACAACCTACAACCTTGGGCGGAAGTAGAGTTGCGTCGCCGTAATGTGCAAAATCTTGCCGAAGCCATAGCCATTGCGGAATCCCTAATTGATTACCGAAGGAGTGAACCACCCAAGAAGAAACCACCACAGGATAACCATGGCAAAGGTGGGGGAGACAAAGGGAAAGGTCCATACAAGCCTCCAAGTGGGAAAGACAAGGGTAAGCAGAAGGAAGGTCAAGGCAAGAAAGACATCAAGCCAAAGACCAACTGTTTCCTTTGCGACGGTCCTCATTGGGCAAGAGAGTGCCCAAAGCGCAAGGCTATCAATGCGTTGGTAGATGAGCGCGAGAAGGAGATGGAGGAATCTCACATGGGCTCTCTTCGCATTCTCACAGCCATCAAAGCCCAATCAGCCCCAAAGACCCGAGGGAGTCAAGGTCTGATGTACCTAGATGTACACATCAACGGGAAAGCTACTCGCATCATGGTCGATACGGGAGCTACAAACTCCTTTGTCTCGGAGGAGGAGGCAAAGAGACTTGGACTGAAGGTGTCCAAGGAGACCGGATGGTTAAAGGCGGTGAACTCTAAGGCGAGACCGCTTATTGGCATGGCTCGAGGAGTAAGCATCAGTATGGGTAATTGGAATGGGAAGATAGACTTGACAGTCGCGCCCATGGATGACTTCGAGGTAGTGCTCGGCATGGACTTCCTCGAACAAGTCAAGGTAGTTCCTTTACCCTTCCTACGTTCTGTTGCTATATTAGAAGATACTCCTTGCATCATTCCAGCTATCGCCAAATCCGGATCAAAGACTCCTCATCTTTCGGCCTTACAAGTGAAGAAAGGCCTTAAGAAGGGGGAGGTGACATACTTGGCCGCGGTAAAGCATGATGAGGGTGGAGCTCCAACGGAGGAGCTACCTAAGGAGATCAAGAAAGTCCTTGAGGAGTACAAGGACGTCATGCCCGCGGAATTGCCCAAGAAACTACCACCTAGGAGGGAGGTGGATCACCAGATCGAGTTGGAGCCGGGGACAAAGCCACCCGCCAAGGCCCCTTATCGGATGGCACCACCAGAGTTGGAGGAATTGAGGAAGCAACTGAAGGACTTGTTGGATGCTGGCTACATTCAACCGTCCAAAGCTCCATATGGCGCACCAGTGTTGTTTCAAAGGAAGAAGGACGGGTCCATGCGATTGTGCATCGACTATCGCGCTTTGAACAAGGTAACCATCAAGAACAAGTACCCTATTCCTTTGATTGCTGACTTGTTTGATCAGCTTGGTAGGGCTCGATATTTTACAAAGCTTGATTTAAGGTCGGGTTATTACCAAGTGAGGATTGCGGAAGGCGATGAGGCAAAGACTACGTGTGTAACGCGTTACGGTGCTTATGAGTTCCTAGTGATGCCATTCGGCCTCACCAACGCACCAGCCACGTTTTGCACACTTATGAACAAGATCTTCCATCCTTACCTGGATCAATTTGTGGTGGTGTACTTAGACGACATCGTGGTCTATAGTAACACCCTCGAAGAGCATGCTCGACACCTACAAGCTGTTTTCAAGGTCTTAAGGGAAAACGAGCTCTACGTCAAGAAGGAGAAATGTTCTTTTGCCCAACCAGAGGTGTACTTCTTGGGGCATAAGATCAAGGATGGTGTGCTCATGATGGACGAGACGAAGATTAAAGCCATTTGTGAATGGGATCCTCCTACAAAGGTGCCTGAACTACGGTCATTCCTTGGCCTAGTTAACTATTATCGGAGATTCATCAAGGGGTACTCAGCAAGGGCAACTCCACTCACAGATCTTCTAAAGAAGAACAAGGCATGGGAATGGTCGAGTGAGTGCCAAGAAGCCTTTGAGGGATTGAAGAAGGCGGTAATGGAAGAACCAGTGTTGAGTCTTCCGGACCATTCCAAACCTTATGAAGTGCAAACGGATGCTTCTGACTTTGCCATTGGTGGAGTTCTAATGCAGGATGGGCATCCTATAGCCTTCGAGAGCCGCAAGCTGAATGATACGGAACGGAGGTATACCGTTCAAGAGAAGGAAATGACTGCGGTTGTTCATTGCCTTCGCACATGGAGACATTACTTGCTCGGCTCTCACTTCATCATCAGGACTGACAACGTTGCCACTAGCTACTTCCAGACGCAGAAGAAGCTAAGCCCAAAGCAAGCTAGATGGCAAGACTTCCTAGCCGAGTTCGACTATACGTTGGAGTACAAGCCCGGGAAGGCCAATTTGGTGGCAGATGCACTGAGTCGCAAGGCGGAGCTTGCAACTATGAGGAGTGCGCCACAGGGAGAAGTCATCAGTCTCATCAAGGAGGGGCTACAACACGACTCACTTGGCAAGAGTCTCGTGGGACTAGCAACCGATGGGAAGACCAAACGGTTTTGGGTGCAGGATGACTTGCTCTACACCGTGGGAAACAGGCTGTATGTCCCGAAATTTGGAAACCTGCGGAAAAATCTAATCAAGGAGTGCCATGATACAAAGTGGGCAGGACATCCGGGGCAACAGAGGACTAGGGCTTTACTCGAGGCAACCTACTATTGGCCACACATGAGGGATGATATTGAGGCCTATGTGAAGACTTGTCTTGTGTGCCAGCAAGACAAGAATGAGCAGCAATCACCGGGAGGATTGCTAGAGCCATTACCCATCCCCGAGAGACCATGGGAGAGTGTCACCATGGACTTCATTTCGGCCTTACCAAAGTCGGACGGCTGCGGATCGATCATGGTGGTGGTCGATCGATTCTCTAAATATGCAACTTTCATTGCTGCCCCTACGGATTGCACGGCGGAACAGGCTGCTCGGTTGTTCCTAAGGGATGTAGTGAAGTATTGGGGTGTGCCAAGAACGATCATTAGCGATCGAGACCCGCGCTTCACGGGGAAATTCTGGACCGAGCTTTTCAACCTATTGGGGTCGAAGTTGCATTTCTCTACAAGCTTTCACCCACAAACGGATGGGCAAACAGAGAGGGTGAATGCCTTGTTGGAGCTATACCTGAGGCACTTTGTGAGTGCCAACCAACGAGATTGGGCGAAGTTACTTGATGTGGCCCAATTCTCTTACAACCTGCAGAGGAGTGAGGCGACCCACCATAGTCCCTTTGAGTTAGCAACGGGCCAGCAACCCCTCACTCCGCAGACGGTGATGGTGGGATACACGGGAAGGAGTCCAGGATCGTATAAGTTGGCCAAGGATTGGCAAGAACAAGCCGATATAGCACGATCCTATCTTGACAAGGCCGCGCGAAAAATGAAGAAATGGGCGGACAAGAAGAGACGACGAGTGGAATTTCAAGTGGGAGACTTGGTGCTTGTCAAGTTGCTGCCCCAACAATTCAAGGCCTTCAGGAAGGTGCACAAAGGCTTGGTAAGGAAGTACGAAGGACCCTTTCCGATTCTGAAGAAGGTAGGAAAAGTTTCCTACAAAGTTGAATTACCTCCAAGGCTCAAGATCCATCCAGTCTTCCATGTGAGTCATTTGAAACCCTATCATGCGGACACGGAAGACCCCAGCCGAGGAGAATCATCAAGGGCGCCAACTGCCGTAGTAACCTCCTATGATAAGGAAGTAGAGGAGATCCTAGCGGATCGAGTTGTGAGGAAAAGGGGTGTTCCTCGAAGTAGCGAGTACCTGATCAAATGGAAGGGACTTCCTACGAGTGAAGCTACTTGGGAACCGAAGGAGGCTTTGTGGCAGTTTGCAAAACAAATCGAGGAGTTCCACAAGGAGACTACGACGAGGACGTCGCCGGATTAGGTGGGGGAGAATGTCACGATCTTTCTAGAACCTTCCGGAACAACCTGGAAAAATGGAGAACCTTGTGGAGCAACCTAGAAGGATGGAGAAACTCCTAGAGAAGTCTAGCTCTTGGGACATTCTAGAATGTTGTGGAGACTTGTAGGATGTTCAAGACATGGAATTCTCTAGAACATGTACATTGTAGGAATTTCTTGTACATTGTAGAATTCTCTAGAACATTATAGATAGGTAGGGACCTAGAATGTTCTTTGGTGCCTATAAATAGATGGCACCCCTCATTTGTACAAACCATCCTAGAAATCTTGGAAAAGCATTCAAGCATTCAAGTATTCTCTCAAACACTTGTGCTCTCTTCTCTTCTCTCTTCCTACAAACTTTCTTGAGTTTGCTAGCAAGTTACTTGCCTAGCTCGTGGGGATTAAGGCTGACTTAACCTCTTCGACGGGAGGAAGTGTGTTAAGTGCCGCACGGTTGGCTTAGAAAATACTAAGGCCGTGACAAGGTGCTCTTTTAACCTACACGTCCCATGAGTCTGCTAGCTCGCTTAATTTTATATTTTCCCCGTGTTGACATAGTTTTTGAGCTTGTAAAGAAAATGAGGTCACAAGTTTTACAAGTTTATTCATTGCCTACTAATCATGTTATCTGTACATGTTTAACTTCAGAGCATAACACTTTTTTTTTTTTGGTTGATCATAACACTTTTATTTAATAGGAGATAGCAAATTTAAGTATCCTTGTTTCTGCGAAAGCAAATTTGTACTCTCTCTCTCTCTCTACACTGAAATTTAAGTCTGGCCTTATATACAACAGGCTTGTGGTAATGCTTTTTTGTACGGTCCACAAAACAACTATCACGCTACGGGGAAAAGATTCTCCACATTATTTATTTATTGACGTTAATAGGATTCAAATCCCTATCACATAAGTTAAGGGGATAACAATAATTATTTTCGCTATAAGTGGATTAGTCGGGCTTCTGGTACTTGATCTGGCTATTGTGCTCAAACATTGTAACAGGTCGTGTATGTAGCTGAAAATTGATAGTTATAGATAGAAGCTTCCTGTTACCATGTAGATACAGGTCATAATTGTGGTCTTTTTTTCATTGTAATTAAAAAATTCCCGACAGAAAGCTGGAGTCGGATCATGGGTATTAGTATTTACTGGTTTTTTTTTTTTCCAAAGAAGTTATATCAAGATATAGTATTATTGGAGAATTGACTAGTTTTGAAACACATGTCATATTTACATGTATATTTCGTACTACCTATCAACTTTCATGTACATTTTATTGCTAATTGTCATGTGGACTATACATGCCCTCGCCCAAAAAAGCTGATGGTAGTATTAAATGGGCCAGTTGGACTTGGATGCAATCTGGCAGTGCAGCCCAGTCCGTTTGATAACTCTAATGTAGGGCCATTTCTCGTCTCTCAGGTTGACACTGTAAAAAGTTTGATATTATTATGTAGATAAGATAAGATAAAAGCTTATAGAAAGAGGGGGAGAGAGAGAGAGACATTGAGATTGGTTGAGCTTTCGAGCATTGCATGCATTAACATGAAGGACAATCAAGTAATTTGAAAGGAAGCAGGAAGAAGCAAGGGAGATCAGATGATAAAGCTATGAAAAAAAAAACAGAGAGAGGAAAGGGAACTGATATGACAAGACAACCCCACGCTTGTCGGGGTTGGCTTGCCCCACAATCAAACTGACCCAATATTCCCATTATTTTCAGACATGGTGGTGCTTTCTTCCACCCATTTCAGGTTTGAATCTGATTTATCTGGGTTTGGTTACTATATTTTTATGTACTGTCATGCACAGTCTCACTATGCTTGGGTAAAACTTACCTTGCTTACTTTGTCTCTTTTCATTTTTTTTACCTTTTTTACTGTATAAAATTGCTGGAGCTGCTCATGCAGCACAAACGTTTCTGCCGGTGTCTTTAAAAGATTTCCAACTTTTATGGCTTCTTCTTTTATCATCTTTTGTATTCATTTGTTTCTAATTTATTAATAATTTTGCTGAAAACTACTCTTAGAAGGATACACACTTTATTAACCAAACATGTGATGGCGGCACAAACATGATTAAAAATGGATAAATTTCCAGAATATAAAAACAACAAACAATTGTGTATTAATTTGGATAATTGCAGATTCGGAGGCCAAAGCTATCGACTGTGTCATTTAACCTAAGCAACACTTGACAAGTGTCTCAAAGTGACAACACATTCAGGCAAGTCTATAAGGTATAAAAAGACAAATCAAACATGAGACGATAAGATTTATTTATTAAGTTAAGTTATACATAAAGGTTAATTGGCATGGTTTTTGGAAGACTACTTACGAGGTTATAAACTATCTATTCTAAAATTATTCAAAAAATTTTAAAACTGATTTAAACATCGGAGGGTGACGACCGACACCTTCACTAACACCTCTTTAACGAGTTTTTCTTCTTACAGTAAATTGTCAACGATAAGCCTTCAACCTGCTAATAATATTACTTCAGACAGCCATATCAAAGTAGAGGCAAACTTCTGCATTCATGAAGCTTTACCAAATTAGCCCTCTACAATACCTATAATGGAATTACACTATACTAGCACATTTTAGTACTCAGAGCAGAAATGATTTATTTTTATTTTTATTTTTTGAAATAATTAAAAAAAAATTAGAAGAGTAAATAATTATATTAGCAATAACAGCAATGACTTTCTGAAGTACTTTATTATATAATATAAATTTTGCTTTGTTAATTAGCAGTCTAATCAATAAAGTAAATAAAAGGTGAAAACGATGGCAAATTATTGATTATGTTAATCTTAGCTGCCCCAAAAGCTATTGAAAGTTACAACAGTCCACTGAGTGCTGCTTTTTTTTTATCATTTTACTGTGTAGTCTTCCTAATTTTCTTCTAATTCACTTCTAAACAAAGTGTTTACTCATTGAATCACTTGGGAAAAGTCTCTTGTAATATTGTCCACAAATATTAACATATTGTTATTGTGTTCCATATGGACTGGTTGAAGGGGATCTTAAGATTTATAAATAGAAGTAATTATATACCATCAACATCAGGTTTGCTTATTTACAGATAAAAATATTTTTTTTAAAGTTGATAATAACTTTCCCTATGATAAATGTTTGATTATCATCTCTAACCGCACATAATTTAATTAAATAAAATAAAAATAAAAATAAAAAAATAATTACCGATAGATGGTGGAGATACTTAAAAAAATTAAAAAAAAAAAAGGATAATATAGAGCTAGATTCCTAATCTGTCTATCTCGTAGATTGATAGTCTAGATCTTCTTTGATCCATCTCTAGATGGTTTCCATCAATGGAGATTTATCTGTCCATTTTCATCGGTCGATGAAGGGGATCTCCATCGTCGGCAATAGAGAGAATTAATTGTTGATAGAGATGGGATTCAGATTAGAATATTTAAATTTAAATTGTCGGCAGAGAGAATTATCACTTTTAAAATAAAATATTTAAAAAAATTTTAAAAAATAAAATATTAAAAATGAGATGAAATGAAGAAAAACACATTTCCAACCGTTAATTTTGACTAAATTTATCCAATGTCATCAGTGATCATCATTAATTTTTTAAAAATTTAATTCCATACATAAATAATTAAACTTCAAGTAATTTGTGTGTAACTATAATTATTAACTTCTTATAAATATGATGAGTTCTTTCATCTAATAAACTAGTCTTTTGAGTTGGAACCGATTGGTTCCTATAAATAGTATTTATTATTACTAGACCCAAGTATGTATAGTTGGACAACCTCTCATTGCCTACTTGAGTATTATATCTCAAATAATAGTTGCACACTATACTTATCATTATTGTTTATACTTTAATTTGATAATAAAAATAAAAACTTTTTCCACATAAACAAAAAAGTTATCTTAATATTTCCTGTTGGGTATGTGTGTGTGTGATTGAAAATGTTGATAGTATAAATAAAGTTGATGAGATGTGTCTGGAAATGTATAAGCTGCCGTATGCTATATATAGTTCAAAACCTTAAAAGCACCATGTATGTTACTTGATATATACAGTGGAAAATCTCTCTTGATCACTAAAATGACTATGGTGTGTGTATGATGCTTTAAAAGTTTGTCTCCAACTCTCTAATCACTTTCTAATTTTGTTAACTTTTTTTGTCTTTTTTATTCTTCTTTAATTAATTAAACACTAAACACTAATTAAAAAGGTGGATTCTTAATTCTTACTTGGATCCATTTTGAGGCATTAAAAAAAAAAGCACTTTGTGCTTTGTGAAAGCAAAAGTTTAAAATTATAACAAGCTAGCTCCGTACCATCTAATTAAAGTTTGGCCAATTTGTGATATGTAATATAAAGCTATTTATATTATAAAGGGACGTGATGTGTGCAGCATTGAATTGGGATTTCAAAAATTGCATTTAGGCCTTGATTAGATCTAATCAGAAGTGCCATACTTTCAATTGACAAGAATACCCCTGAGTCCTGACAAGACACAGTCTTAACTGAAGTTCGCTCTGTTAAGTCTTTATACATAGGCACACAGGTTTACAGTGTACACAGAGGCAACACATGCAACAGGCAAGAGAGAAGAAGACACAGAGATGATGGATCAATGCACCCATTTGATTAGAGGAAACACAGGCAAAAAGAATATGATAGACTTGAAAGAAGAGACATGTGATTTCATTTCTCTTCTCTCTCCACACTAGTGTTTATGTTGAGTCTACTCTCTCTCATGTAGCTCTAGAGATAGAGAGAGAGCGTGTATGTGTGTCAGGTGATGGTCAATAGTTGGCACGTGGGAGTCAGTGCCACATACACATTAACACACAAATGCCTGCCAACTTCCAAAAACCAGGGCCAGTACTAATAGTGACTGCAAAGACTGATTTGAGATAGAGAGTGATCATGGGTCACTGCCACGTGTCTCTTGTTAGGTGGGTGCTAAGGTGGGGGCTCATTGAGACCGTTTCTACGTGGGTTGGTACGGTTTCTTAGCCGTTTTTTGGGGCTAAAAGGAAAAGCTGGGAGGGGTCTCTCGTCCCGCTTCTGCTTCTGGTTTCTGCCTGCTTTGCTGGGGCTTGGTTTTGAAAGGTCAGGTCAGGTCATATGTCTACATCACATCCCTCACATGCATTAATCCTTGTCTTGTCAAATCATTTGGAATCCATCACCCAACTACCTCACACTAACCCATCACATCTCCATCGTATATTTCCCTCTATATATAATGTATTTCTACGTATATATACCACTTTGTATATTTGTATTATACATTGTCATTGTTGATGTGACGTTTCTTATGCAATGTTTTGGATGCATGCATGAAGTTGACATTAATGCTATACATACAAGGCTTTTCCAAGCGTAGTTCCAAAGTGAAACCAAACAATTTTTTTTTTTGTCGAAATCAACATTCAACAGGAATATTTATGATGGTCAGAATTTCATTCATTCTTGGAAATGGATTTCAGATGTGTTTTTTTTTTTTTTTTCTCTAGTCAATAAGGTTTTTCTAAGTTTAGGAGTTAGGTCTTCTGATCAAATTGTCTTTATAAAAAGCATTTCTGCACATGAATTCACTAGTCCACCTTCAGATAAATGTCCTTTCAATTCAATCTTCGCCAAACTAGCCAGAAGTAGTTCCAAGAAAGAAAACTTATTATAAAATTAAAGCTTTGAATCTAGTTGATGTTGAAAATTGACAAATCATATATTGAAAATTGACAAATCATATATACAAATTTTCTTTTCTTTAGCAACACAATTATAACTGTGTGCTTATACAACAGTGAATGTCCACCTAATTCAAAATAAAATAATATAACAAAATCTAAAATTTGAGTTGATTGGTGCAAAAGCAAGTAATGCTTTTAAAAGTTGGAGACAGCCTTTTTTCCAAGCAAGATTTTAAAGATTTGACGATCACATTTTCAGGCAAATCTGATATAAAGTGTATACAGTTTCTCACACTTTATCTGGCAATTTTAACAAACACTGCTGTAATATACTTATGTAGTTGCATTTGAGTGGGCATTTTTCTTTTTAATTGTTTTTACTAGGGAAAGGAATAAGATGACCCCACTTATATAAGTTTAGTGGGACCTCTTTAAAGGTGGATTCTTTGCATTTGATGATCAAACATATATACATACATATACGCAATCTCACATATATGAATATGATCATGTTTTGGTCTTCTTGAATAGTTTTTTATTAAAAAGATAATGTTCTTTGGCCGGCCGAGGGCTCCAAAAAAACAAAAGATTATGTTGTTGTACAAATAAGGTGAGTCTAACAAATCCTTAAATCTAGAAAGAAAAAAAGATGGGACCCAAACAACCCAAAGAGATCTCTCTAAAGAGAGCGAGAGAGAGAGCTAGCCACAAATTAATTATCCCACTAAAAAATAAGTGTTGTGGCCATGTCATGATAGTGAGGTTGCCCTAATTAGTGGAAGTCAAAGGAGCACAGGAACATATATCAAAGTGGGTTTTGCTTGCTAGGGCCTAGGATCCCTCCCTCTCCTTCCCTCCTATATATGCTTTTATGGAATTGTAACTGGCTTGTGGTCTCCTAAAGGCCTGCAACCTCACTAATCATATTTAATTAACACCACACTTTTTGTCAATGGGACTCTCATACATATATATATATATATATATATATATGGATTGTTTTTAAGTTCGATCGTGCTTCTCTTAACTTTTAATGAAATGAAGAAGTTGTGTTTTTTTTTAAGATTCAAATAAGTAATTAAAGTAAATGTGTTTGTGATCACATAAATATCTGTTTTGGTCAACGACGTATTTTGATGGAAGAAAAATTGTATTAGTAATTAGGTGGTAAACACCTATGCATGCATGATCGCGCTACCCGACAACTAATTATGGATAGTCAATGAAGCAAGCTGCAGGATTATTTTCAATGTGGGACCTTTAAATTTTATTACTTTGATGGTCAATATTCATCAAGAATGTTCATATTACTTTCAATTCAACTGTTGATTCATTTGAAATAATTCTATCAACTCTCGTCATTCAAGTACTTAATGTACATTTTTATCTACTTTAATAATGGAGATTCAAGTGTTATTATACATATCTATCAATATATGTGAGGAATTTTTTCTTCATATTATGAGAGTAGATATCCAGAACACTAGTTTAATAATTAATCTCGACAGATTTCGATAAACTTATAATTAATATTGTATTATAAAAAAATGATTGGAAATAATTATATGAGCAGTATACTCCTACTACTCATTATAATCATATGTGAATTCCTAATGTTTTTGGTGTCCAAAATGATTCACTGATCTTCAACCAATATTGAGTAGAACACAAAGCTAAGCCCAACGAGCAATTCCATATCAATAAAGTATTGGAAATCATTTGACTACAGCTTAATAAATAGCTCTTTCCTTAAAAAGTATATATTTTGTAAATTTGACACTAGCTATGTCATGATTTACAACTATAATAGTTTTAAAAAACTTTATTTATAACTTAGTGGGTAATCATTCCTCTCAATAATTGTTAATGTTAAATATATATATATATATTTAAAATAAAGAAAATTTTATGTAAGTATTTTTTTTTTAAAGGATACAATTACAATATCAACAACTGTCGGGACCTGCCAAGATTAATTACTAGACGCAGGGAGAATACTACTCCCACAATAAGGGGAGAAAACTACCCACACATACACAAAGTGGAAATCGAACTCCTCAACACTGAGGTGGGAGGGAGGTGCACTGACCACTGTACTAGAAGTGGATGTGCTTTATGTAAGTAATCTTAAATACTTTTACGTGGTGTAGGAGAATGTTTTTAAAATTAAAAAAAATTAAAAAAAAAACTATATTTTACCATTTCTTCATTAATTAAACTTATATTCAAAATATGGATTTAGCTTAACTTACAAACAGGGTAATATTATTAGAACAGGTTGCAATTATTAGATTGTATAAGAGAAATAGACTAGACAACATGAGGTTGGTTTAGTCGTACATCCATCCAATTATACCTCAAGGTTGTGAGATTGTGAGTTCATGAGTCGTGTCCTCCTCCTCCAAATCTCGAATTAATTGTAATAATTAAAAAAAAAAAAAAAAAGAAATAGACTATAATTTCAATATCATGATTTTTAATATCCAGTAAAGTTATCAATGTAGCAATATCCATATGGTAAATTATTAGAGTACTTGTCATAACTTTGAGAGCCATTATGTAATTAAATTCATGAGATTCTGCCTCGCCCTTTGCACCATATATAAAAAATGTCTTCAACAAATCGACTTGTGATCACTACAAAAACACATCGAAATTATTAAAAAAAAAAAAAAACCCTGACATACTTGCCTGCACCAAATTACGAATCTAAACACTGCACAATTGGCCATAATTTTATTACGAAAATTTATTGTTTATACAGCAAAATGTCCATTTCTCCACATGGATTTCATTAGTTGTCCTATCCTTGCGCTCCATAATTTATGTCACCAATTGATCAGATCAGTTTTGTCCTTTTTAAAAAAAAAATAAAATAAAATAATTAGTCTTGTCGTTTGTAAATACTATATACATTTATGTATATAATTGCTTTTTAAATTTTAATTTATGTATTTCAACTTAATATACACTATACAAGTCCTTCCATTTACAAATTATATCTTTCTTTTTTTATGGCTCTTGTTGATGCATGTCTAACCCAGAGGCACGTGCCTGAGACTAATCCAAATTGCATATTATGTATCGAGACAATAAATATATTTTTAATTTTTTTTTTTTCATTTGTGTGGAAGTTTTTGGGACAATTACTAAATAAGTCCACAAATTTTGTATTATATCTAATTTTTTTTTATGACTTTTTGTAAAAATGATTGAATTGGTCCTAACTTTATAAGTGGTACCAATTTTAATCCTATATTTAGAAGAAAACCAAAAATGTATTTCACCCATTAGTTTGATGATATTTTATATTTGAAAGATAAAAATACCTTAAAATGAAATAATAATTGAAAATAAAAATTATACAATTCGTTTAATTAAAAATGAACGTGACCTCTATAAAGAGTGAAAGAAAAAAATTAAAATATCAAATAGAGGAAAAATAGGCTACCTCCATCGGTGGTGGTGGTGGCCCACGACGACAACCTCCTCCCACTAGGAGGAGATCGTTGGTTATCCTCGACGATAAAGGTAATTTTAAAAAAATTGTCCAAACAAATATGTAAGTTATCAACACTGCATCATTTAATAATTTATACGATATTAAGAACTCACATATCACATCATTTTTGAATGAATTTGGACAGCTCACATACTTTAAAATTATCTTACAAAGTTAAAAGACCAAGATACTATTTGACCACTAAGGTTGACTAACTTAAGTTTAGTTAATGAACCAAATTAGTACAATTTAATCACATTTGTAAAGTCATAAACTAGTTGAAACTGAACAATAATATAAGGACTTATTTAGTAATTGCCCAAACTTTTTTATGGTGGACATTTGCATAATCAATTTTTGGATATATAATTAATTAGGCAGTATTAATTAGATAAACTAACTGTCGTCTTTACAAATGGATTGATGGTCTCGTTCTCAAAGGGACAGTCCAATTAGTTAGATATTTTCAGTGAATTAATTAAGAATTGTAGGGATAAGTATCTTGTTTGGTGTGGAGGGTATGTGCTGTAAGAGGTATTGGTGCACAATTTAGGGTGTGGATGTGAATGTTGTGATATTGAAGAATATGTGAACATGCAAGAGATGACATGATTGCTTGGAATTTGGAAAAAATATGCATCGATCATGTGTTGCATTAAATTCGTTGATAGGTAGATTGAGACCCGACGATTACTTGTAGGTGTCAAAGGCTAGCTAATAATTTTCACCAAGACCATGTGAAAATGTGGCACTTTTGGATTGATAAATATAGTTGATCATCATGTGGCAAACAACAAATATTTGTCAAATCTATCTAAATGTTTTGTCACCTTTAGGTGTATAAATATAATTATGATCATCCGATGATAGCCAACAAGTCAAAACTGGCCGACCTTGTAAAACCCTAAAGGTGGAGTTACAAGCAGAGGTTGCAAGCTGAGAGCCTTAATTGGTGGAATGTGCATTAAGAGGTTTGTGTTTGTGTCTAATGGATGGGATGGCTCCAAAGGGTGTGTGTTTGTTTGAGCTGACTCCAATATATTCCATTGTCACCACCACATATGGAAGAAGAAAAAAAAAATTAATTGTGGTATTTTGACCCTACCCTCCACAAATACCTAATATGATTCTCACCCACTTCCTACATATGGAATTCTCATTCTTCCCAATAACATTATATATCCATCTAATCACCAAACCATCAAGTTTGATGGATAGAGAGAAAAAGAGTCCACAATTCAATTGGGTTCCACCTAAGAGTACCCAAGTCAAAAGTCAAACCTGATCTCCTTATCATTCTAATTTCTAACCATTCAATCAATGTACATGATTTAGTTGGCATAATATGGACAAAATTTCCTCCTAATAATATCTTTCTCTAAAGAGAATGGCCCTCTAGCTTGTTAGAAGAGTTTTGCTACAATAAGATGCCACAAGCTCGCTTTCAAACTTGAGTCATATATAATCGGACACAAGTTAGTTTGAATTGTAATTTGTAGTCTTCTGGAGTCTTCTATATAAATATATATATGTACCCACTAAATTAAGTTTTACTTGTAATTGGAGATTCTTGAAAACGAATAGGTTGAATTTGAAGTCCACTTCCACGACGCACGTATCTAATTATAATGATTGATTTATGCAATCATGCAATGTTGAATGATATATGACCTCACTCACTAGTCAAGCAGCACATAAATTTTAAGTTTCTTATTTTCTTTCTATAATTATAAGGTAATACAACTGAAATATAAACCAAATTGAACCCATCAAGGTCTAGTGTATTTGTAGGGAATTAAATCGAGAAGGTAAAAAAGAAAGGAATTCAAGCTCACCCTTTCATTAATTTGTTAAGAAAATTGAAAAAATTTCCTTTAGTCCTCAACTTAGTGTAAAATTTAAATTTATCAAATCATAATAAACTTTCTTTTTCCGTCAACTTTAACAACTGACTTGACCAAAATACTCGTAACTTATGTCTTAACTTCATTTTCTCTCTTCTCTTTGTCTAAGCGTTATTAAGAAATAAATATTGATAAAACTTTGTTCTCCTTGTAAAGAAAATTTTAACAACATATTATGAGTGTAAATCCTATATCGTTTGCCTTCTTAAAAATCGTCTAAAAGTGTTTTACGTCACGCTGGAAACAAAATAAAAATTGTCGCTGAAGATAAAGAAATATTACACTCTAAGAATTAATAAAGAAACATTACATGCTAAAAACAAATAGGCGTTACACGATGAGAACAATCTTTACTTTCTAATATATGAAAGTTAGCATGTAATGTTGTTGAAAACATGAAATAAACTAAATCAAGCAAATCAATCCACGAATCCCATGGCTTCAACATGTAAATACTTATTAGCATACCAAATCATGATTTTAAATACAAAAAAAAAAAAGAGTTACAAGTTAAATTAGGTCTTTTGTTTCTCTCTATAATTTTTTGATGGTGTGGGTTATCAAAGCTTGAGGGCATTTGTGTCCGAAAACCATCTTTTGGCTAAAAAAAAAGAAAAAAAAATTTCTGTGTTGTTATTTTTGAATTTACCACTGATTTGAGGGCTATTTAATTTTTTGTCCAAAAAAATTAGATTTTTTAACAAGTTAGTTGGGGAAAATGGAATTGAATTTACCAGTTTAGTGTTTGGAATTAAATTTTCAAACTCTAAAGTGTATGAATTTGTAATTTTTGTATTGCGTAAAATTATAATGTATAGAATCTCACCACCATTTGAAGTTATTGTAACAATACTGAAAAAGTACCCAGCACAAATTTTTAATGGTGAGAGCACGATATTAATTGTGAATGCTTGCAGATCATATGATGAGCACAAATGCCATGCCGAAAATCAAAATTGAGGAAATTGTGGTTATATGCATAATCTGTTGGTTAACAACATTTCTTAACAAATTTGAAGTTCTAAGTTCCAATTCTCTCTTCCCTAAAATTAATAAAGTGATCATCTCATATTGGGGTACTTCCCACATCATTCAGATTAACCGGAGAAATATATATTTTTTTTCTTTTTTTTTAAATGATATAATTATAAAATTAATAACACGTCTGCTGGAACTTGTAGAAATAAATCACTAAACGTACAGCCCAAATATATATTCTCATTACTGGAGACATCTACTCTCACAGTGGGGAGAGAAAACTACTCATATATATATGCTGCTAAATGTGTATGGTGAGACTTCAACCTTTACCACTGATATGAAAGAGAAGTGCACTAACCACTTAAGTTATGAATGAATGTGTAAGTGAGGAATACTTCCAACCAGACAAAGGTTGGGTTTTGATAAGATAAATTGTGAAAATCATATCAATAATTAGGTTAGTCAAACTGGACTAGATGTTATTGATTTTTATGTTTCCGTAGGTGGAATTTTGGTAAGATATATAAGACTATGCTTTAAATGAGTTTAGGCTAGTCTTTTTATGTTATGCCAAATCCATTTGTCTGTTTTACTTTGACCGTTGAAAACAACATTTAGATATATCGCCACAAACAAAGCCCATATGTGTACTATTCGACTATATTTATTTGAAATGGTAATATATTATGTTATTAGATACAAACCAATCTAATTAACAATTTCAACAGTATCCAATCTTAATACTTGCTTATGGTGCATATTTGTGTGCTCTAATTATTTATGACATTTACTTGCTCATGGTGCTCGTGAAATGCCTGATCATAGAAAGACTTGATGGAAATTATATGCATCTATATAACAACATAATTTCCATGCCTCGTCCTCTCTCTCTCTCTCCTGACTTATTGAACATGTAGGATCACAATATTCATATTAACTGCATCATATATACAAATATACACTCTCTTGTGAATGTAGGTATGTATGTGGAAAAGTAGTAAAAAGGGAAAGCAAAGGTTGAAAGGACTCTTCAACGGACAAAAAAGGACCAAACGTGACTTCTCTTTTGTGATTTTTACACCAAACACGACGTGTCTCAAACCAACCTTTTTTTTTTTTTTTTTTAATGACAAATTCCACTTACTTACTCTTAGTTTAGGAACAATTACATGCATGTTCAACCTTTACTTTAATTATACATACGCATATTTTTCATTGACTAACAATTAATTTAACATATGAGAGGTAAAAAGGTCATTCTACATATGTGAACGAAATTAAAAACCTTCCATATTACATCCCCCCATTATTTTTTAGAATAATTTAAAATAAAACGACAAAATATATAAAATTTAAATAACTATTTAAGAAAATAGACCTTATTGAAGATTTAGTAAAGTCTTTAGCGTCCTCATCGAATCTTTATTGATGATTGATCTCTTTCACGTGTGGACGAGATCTATCCCTTTCCAAGTATAGGAGGAGATCACGCCTCCACATGTGGGAGATCTGTAATCTTCTCCACGCATAGGAGGAGATCGACAATCTTCTCCCATACTTGGAGGAGATTGGTCCTCCACCGTTGAAAGTTTTTTTTTTTTTTTTTTTGTCTTTTTTTCTAACTTATTTTTATATTATTAATATCATACTGTTTATTGGGGTTTTGGGGTGGGGTATGGGTAGGGTAATTTTGACTTTTCAATATTGTAAGTTGATCTTGAAAACTTTTCTTGTATTGTCAGATAATTATATCCAAAGCAAAAGGAAAACTTAAATATATTTTCCAGAGAAAAAGTGAGTTTTGGAAAAATACTTTAATTTGATGAGTATTCAAATACATTAGTAAGTGTCTGTTACCAAGTTGGATTAAAATATTAATCAAACTATTGTTTTGCACCCAAACAACATTTGATTTTTGTTTAGAGTTTCCTAATTTGGCATCTGGCCTTTCACTTTCACTGATTAAGAATCCCTCTTAAGTAATTATCCTTTGGAATCTTGATAACTGTTAACTTTGTTAAACATGGATTAATTATTAATCACCACTTTTCCACTTTTTATATATTATTATTTTAATCATAATACTATCTTCAATTAACCAATTGAAATTCTAAACAGAAACTTCATTAACTTTTCAAATTGTAATGTAATAAACACGTGTTATCATCATAATTTGTTGCCATCAATATGTATATGTGGTTTCAGATATTTTGAAACGTAATTTGAAATACATATATGGTTTCATTATTTGTGTTGTATATTAATTTAATTTGATAAAATACATAATAATGTTCAATATACTTACTGAGTGTCCAACTCACTTAATTAGTCCATTGTCATTTAAGATGTTTGAGATTTTAATTCGCACATAACATGAATTGACATTTCATCAGCGTTGATCAGTTCTTAATTCTCTAATTTATTCGAGTTTATTCGTTCTTCTTACTATTGTTTATATTATGGGATATTATTAAATTTTTCCCTCTAGGTTGGTGTATTAGTCAAAACTCCTCAGATTCTTTTATGTCCAAAATCCCAGTAGTTTCATTTTATAGTCAATTTTTCATTTTCTCTCAGTTTTAATCACTAAAATACCTTTAATCATTAACTTTTTTGTATTAAATCTCCCTCTAATTTGGTGTATTAGTTAAAATTCTCCTTAGTTTTATTTATGACCAAAATTCCCCCTGCAGTTTCATTTTTTGGCCATAAATAAAATTAAGATGGATTTTGACTAATATACAAAACTAAAGAGAAATTTTAATAATACCTCTAAAAGAAAAATTAGACGGTCAAAGATATTTTGATAATTAAAATTGACGGTATGAGAAAAATTAACTATAAAATAAAATTACCGGGAGAATTTTGGCTAAAAATGAAATTAGTATTTTGAATAATAATACTACATAATCATTCAAACATATTTTTATAGGGTAAAATGAAATAAATGTTATATACCTATAAAATTAGTAAGTTGTCTTTTAAGTCACTACTCAAGTAAATGAAAGTACCAGAGCTATCATTTTGAGTACGAACAAACCCTAATCTCATTCAAAGCTTTTAGTCTCAGAGACTGAAGCATACACATGGATGATCTACTGTCTATAGAAGGAGCAAATTGTACACTGTACACTGCATCTTATCTTCTAATAAAAGACAAAAGAAAAGAAGTTAAAAAAAAGAAGAAAAAAGGAACAAATACATGAGGCAAAAACCCTAGGATCCCTTTGAAGGTAGCTGCTGGGTCCTACCCATCCTCATAGTTGTATTAATACTCTCACTATAGATACGTATAGAAATGACAGATGAACTCAGTTTCTTTTCGTTAAAAGAAAATTTGTAAAAAAACAAATAATAAAAAAAATTACTGTAGAGGCATTATTGTATGTATAGAGAGAGAGAGAGAGAATAAAAAAGAGAGAGGGACTGGAGGTGAAGTGTGAAAAGACAAGTCAAACGTCAAATCGAGGGTCTTGAAATCATAAGACAGTCAGTGGATGTGTTGTCAATCGATGGGATTTAGTTGCATTTAATTTATATATATATATATATATATAAACCGTAAATGCTAATTTTCGAAGTTCAAACACATATTATTATTTGAACATAATGTTAATAATTAAACGTTTTTCAACATTTCATTATCGATGATTTTCTCTATTTTATTAAAAAAAATAAATGAAGAAAATCTCAAACCAAAAAATAAATAACAAAAAAATGAATAAATAATCTGTAGGAAACGCGTTCTTTTATAAAAATAAAGGGAAAAAAAAAACATTGAGGGGAGCAGGGGAAAACAACAGTTAGTCCTTTTTACTCTATATTAATTTATAACTAATAATAATAATGCATCACTTACAAACTATATATATCATAACTAAGTTGTGTGTACCTTATCTGTCAAATTGCACTATTAACAATTATTAATATGTATAAAAAGAGATTTTTCATCGATGTTTATAAGAATAAATATTCAACCGTTCAGATAATATGTAAACTTTTAATTCATTTAATATCCGACAATACCCCACTCTAGTTGCACGTGCTAAGTGTTGTCTCACGTGAAGATTGGTCCCCAGAAGAAAGCAATTATTAATTAAGCTAATGAAATAGTTGGTAAATATAAGTTGGGCATCAGCCCCAAAAACATATGAATATGAAAATGAAGATGAATATGGAGATGAACCCTCAACACCCAACCGGCACGATTTCCTATGATCACTCGTTGTCCCTACTCACTTACTCACTTCTACAGTCCTACTCCTCCCCCATCCACTCCCTTCTCTTTTTCTCTCTTTTTTTTTTTTTAACTCTCGAGTAAACTTGCTTTTTATCCATTTTAGCTTTTCAATAACTATAAATTATTGTTATCAAAAATAATAATAATAACTGTGGGGAAAATTAACCTCTCCAAAATCTCCCTAGAAATATGCTAAATATTAGAAATTATAGATAAATGAAATAGAAAATAATAACAATCACCACAACACAATAATTTACGTGGAAAACTCTAAAACCAGGAAAAAAACCACGGCACTCAGAAAGAAATTCACTAAGTGATAAATTATTACAATTACACAGACTATTCTCTCAAGACTACCACACCAATACACTCACACTCTCTCAAAGCATAAAATAATTCTCACCTCTCTACACTCTAAAATAAGAGAAACAAGAAAGGAATTTAATTAGAATTAAATACAATACTTTAAGTGTATTTAATTGGTGCAATTAGAAATTAAAGACTTGGTCTCCTTATATAGCCTTGAGAAGCCTTGACATTTTGCTATTTTTCCAATGTGGGATTCATATCCTTTTTCTTCTCTTTTGCTTTCTTTATTTTGCCAAATTTCAACAAATCTCCACCTTGGCAAAATACAGGAAACCTCCGCCCTTCCGCCGCAACTTTCATGCAACCATTGTCTATACCGACAATCATAATTCTCAACCCAGAGAACTATCATACTCCACCATAAAAGTATACCACTTAGAATTAATCATCAATTCTAAGATTTCCACCTCGGCACATGTCGAACAAACTTGCTGAAATTTATGGTGCAACTCCCATGTTGGCTTTCCCGGAAGTTCTTCAGCCATCGACATAATTCTACCACACACCTTGCATCAATGCCGCCAACCAATGTCCGTGTGCAAACTTATGGACCCACTAGTAGTGTCACATCCTTTTTCATAGCACCTAGTGATATGCTATAAGGATGTACATATCCTTCTCAAAGGATAAATTCAGTGTCTTCACAAGACACACTATTAACTTGATTGTTGAAGCTACCTGCCGAACCTGCTCCACTGTTTTGACAATTTTTCTTAACGTGCCCAGATTGCCCACACGCCCAGCAAAATATTTTCTTCCTGGAGTTATTCTTCTTCCAATTGCTCCCATTGCTAGCTACCAATGCCGTGTCTTCTGATGAAGTATGACCTTCACCCTTCAGCCTTCTCTCCTCAGAAAGGAGTTTACCGGTAACTTCTGCAAAATTCAGAGTCTCCTTCCCATATACCAAAATAGGTTTCATATATTCATAGGAAGATGGAAGAGACAATATAAGCCTTAATGTTTTATCTTCGTCTTCAATTTCAACTCCAATAGACTCCAGTTCAGAAACAATACCATTGAGAACACTCAGATGATCTGAGATTTTTGCACCTTCCTCCATACGCAGAGTATGAAACTGTTCTTTCAGGTACAACCGATTTGAGATGCCTTTTGCCTGATACAACCCTTCAAGTTTTTCCCAGAGTTCCTTGGCTGAATGTATTCCATGCACATTTGCAAGAACATTCTTGGCCAAACACAGACGAATCACACTTGCAGCTCTCAAATCCATTTCTTCCCAATCTTCATTACTCATACTAGACTCACCTTTGCTGGATTCACCTTTGCCGGAATCTTTTAAAACAGAGCCTGATTTCTCCTTTAATATCTTGTGTAACCCAGATTGTATTAACACATCCTTGACTTGCACTTGCCACAAGCCAAAATTAATCTTTCCATCAAATTTCTCTACATCAAACTTCAAAGAAGAAAATTTAGACATTCTAACCGTATACTGAAATAGTGCCCGTAGTCCGTGAACAGTACTCCAGGTAAGTTCCCAGGAAAGAGAGGTGGGTCACAATTGACACACTTAAATACCAAGTCTTTCATAGCCATAACCTTCCTTAGACAAGCACTTCCACAATACTACCACACTTAACTCCAGCAACCAAGAACAATTTAGACCAAGAACAATTCCTTTCTAATGTGGAAGATCAGACAATGCTGCAACCACAGAGCATACTAAGAATTTTCTAAAACCTCTGACACCTTAGCAACCAACCTAGGCTCTGATACCACTTGTTGGGAAAATTAACCTCCCCAAAAACTCCCTAGAAATATGCTAAATATCAGAAATTATAGAGAAATGAAATAGAAAATAATAACAATCACCACAACACAATAATTTACGTGGAAAACTCCAAAACCAGGAGAAAAACCACGGCCCTCAGAAAGAAATTCACTATGTGATAAATTATTACAATCACACAGACTATTCTCTCAAGACTACCACACCAATACACTCACACTCTCTCAAAGCATAAAATAATTCGCACGTGTATTATTATCGTTTTCTCTAACTTCACACGTGTATGACATACTTAAATGTAACGTTATTAGACTTAAATGTAACATTAAATATGTTATTGTCTTGACATACTTCGCATGGAGTGTGGATGACGTGTATACAAAATGGATTCGAACAACCACCATAAATTAGAGGAAACAATTATCTCTTTTGTACTGAAATTTGGTTTGACATCCCAAAAAGTATGTTGGTTTATCACTGCAACCACTAACAAGCCTTGTGATTCAAATGGTACCTCAAAGCCATCTTCTTCTTCTTCTTCTTCTTCAGATTTGAGAACTGAGATCCCAACTTGACATTTTCGATTTTAACTAATTTCAAGATGATCATTTATATATATGTTTTTTCCAAAAAAGACAAGAACGTATAAGTGTCTGTTCGTAATAAGATAATATTTAATATGGGCATCAAAGAATTCACGAGAACCTTAAATACTATAAGCATAATTGTACTGAAGTTAACGTGGAATTTAATGAGAACAGATTCTGTAATGGTTGGGACTCAAAAATAAAGCTACAAAGATGAAAGAGAATTCTATTTTTATATAAAAACATTATTGGATATAATATATTAATATTTAATTCAATTAATAGGTCTCTGATATTATGTGGGAGGTCTTTAGATGGAATTCACTTGCATCCGAGTTTGAAAGGGTTTAATTTATATTTAATTATTAAAATAAATAGTTTAAAGCATATACGAAATCATTGAATTTTTACACCATATTTTTCTATAATAAAATTTCATTACCTTCGATAGAGCCATTTGGAGCCCAAAAGGAAAAATGAATCTTTTAAGGTGCCGTTTACATCCGTTTTAAAAAACTGTTTTATGTTTAAAAAAAAAAAAATAGACATAAAGTTATTTATTTATGTATTTTTGAAAAATAAAAAATAAAATATTCTTAAATTTTGTAATTAAAAAATTTAAAATAACAATTTAATATTTTTTATCGTGTTCAAAATAGGTTTTCAAAATAAACTACAACTTTTCCCTCCAAACAACCATTTTACTTATCTCAAAAAATAATATCAAATACATTTACATCGATTTCAATTTTTGAAAACTAATTTTACCTAACAATATCAAATGCGTTTACATTTTTTAAAAATATAATTTTCAGTTTTAAAAATAATACCAAACGTGTCATAACTTCAAATGGTCAATTTAGTTAACAATTGCGTTCACATTTTTTGAAAACATCATTTTCAGTTTAAAATCAATTTTTAAAAATAATTCCAAACTTGTCATAACTTCAAAAGGTGAATTTAGATTTCCTTTTGTCTTTTTATCCATTTAAACCTCAATGAGATGCATTTAGATATAAGAGTCGTAAGGAGCCTTACTCCTAAGAATAAACTATAATACAAGAAAAACTATTAAAAAAATAAATAAATTTTGGTCTCCTATCTACTTGACTCTATCTATTTTGGTAAAACGAAAGGAGAGAAAATAAAATGAAATAAAGTATCCAAATTCCTAAGAATTATGAACATCAATAAAACAATAACAAAATGAAGTTGTGGTTAGCTAATCAACAATCATATTAATAAGATTATTGATTCGAGTCATATTTTCCTTCAGTAGAATCGACAAATAAATTGAGGGAGGAACAAAATATAAATTGTAATACTAACTCTCCTTAAATTAAACTGAAATAAGACAGTCATATTTATAAATAGGTACTGGGAACTAAGTTGATAACAATAAAATACTTACTAATAAACTTAATCACTAAGATAAGTCTAATCCTAACGGATAATGATAAATATTAAACAAAGATAATGATGAGGTTTGGTTTAATTTTAATCCAACCCTCCCTAACTCCTAAATTTATAGTATTATAAAGAAAAAAAAGGGAAAAAAAAGAAGTAATATATAACATGGTAATAACAAAAGTGATTGAATATAGTTTTTCAACTTGGAAGATCATAGTATTTCAATCCAAGATTGAACAAATCAACCCTTATAGTATCCTCACATTAAAATTGAGAATTCTTAGTGGCCATGTTTTGCATAAAAAAAGGGTTATTCCATTCGTATTAGACAAGACGAGGTTGTCTTAAAGATAAGCAGCTCATATCTATATTATTAATAAGGTTATAGATTTGTGTTTTTTCCCTCTTAGCCAACCCTATGTCATATTTTTATATTTTTTTAGAATAATTGGGATTTGAGCTCCCAATGACTAAGAAAATAATTTTTTATTACAAAAAATGATTTAAGTTAGGTCCAATCTAATTTTGATACAGTTTCTAATTTGTTTTCAAGGGAAAAAAAAAAAAAAACAGATGCAAAAACATGACTTGGATTTTAAAAACAATTTCAAAGTACAATATTTTTGAACTATTGTAATTTAGAATTTAGGAGAGGGTGATGTGACTTAAATCCATAATCTTATTGATGTGGGTGTGAGGAGCATATCATTTAATTTAAAATTCCTAATATAATATATTGTCATTTTAATTTGTAAGGTGTGATATGGAATGAAAAATTTATTCTAATTTGAGGGTATGTTATTTCATATTGTAAATAAATTTAATGACTTTCCACTAGATTTTAGACTAAAGTTTTATACGTAAATTAGCTTTAATGATCTCAAAGGGTCTTAACTTAAAAAAAAAATGAACATATATAATATAATAATAAAAATAAAATCAATTCGAATCAAAAGTTAATTTAATAATTAGAATAATATTAAAACATGCGTGTCTCAGTCGCAACCTCAAGTCTCATTTGATGGAAACTAATAATTTTTATAATTAATTAATAACAATATGCACTTGTTAATTATAAATATATAATGTGTTTGAAAAGCTGTCGTTAGAAACTCACTGTTTGGAAAAGCATAAAATGAAAAAAGAAAAAAAAAAAAAATGGTCATGGGCACATTAGTGTATAAAGTCAACACAATAAAGTCATAAAGAATATGATGATTTTGGTTAATTAATTTCCATGTAAAAATAATTATATAGACAATAAAAATAATAATGGGTAAAACACGAGGTGATTAAGGATGAAGAATATGAATTAATTTTAATAATAAAATTTCGTCTCCTAATTCCCCTCCCATAATCATTTGTTTTCCTACCCCATTAATAATAATAATATTATTATTATTTTTTATTTCAATTAATTAATTTCACAATCTCCTATTTTAAATACTACAGCCGCCCAGAATAGCCACCCATATTGCTCTCTCTCTCTCTCTCTCTCTCTCTCTCTCTCTCTCAAAATATCTAACACCACTCCATCGAGCAAACGAATCTCTCTCTCTCTCTCCCTTCTCTCTCTCTCTAAAAAACAATACAGTAGCATCATCATCTTTTGAAGAACCAGTGAAATGAAGTCCATCACTTCTTTCTTCATCATATTCTGTTGATTTTTCTTTCGCAGAATTTTATATATAAATAGTTATTAATTTGACAAACAACCCTAGAGAGTTGGTGAACATGAACCTGGAAGAATCCTTAAGATCTCTTTCACTAGACTACCTAAACTTACTCATCAATGGCCAGGCCTTCTCTGATGTAACTTTCAGTGTAGAGGGTCGCTTAGTCCATGCTCACAGGTGCATCTTGGCTGCTAGGAGCCTCTTCTTCAGGAAATTCTTCTGCGGACCCGACCCACCATCTGGGCTTGACCCGGCTGCCTCCAGGATGAACCTGGGACCTGGCTCACCCGCCTCCAGACCTGGTGTTATACCAGTGAACTCAGTGGGGTATGAGGTGTTCTTGTTGCTGTTGCAGTTCTTGTATAGTGGACAAGTCTCTATTGTGCCTCAAAAGCATGAGCCCAGGCCTAATTGTGGTGAGAGAGGATGTTGGCATACACATTGCACCTCAGCCGTTGATCTTGCTCTTGACACTCTTGCTGCCGCTAGATACTTTGGTGTTGAACAGCTTGCATTGCTCACTCAGGTTTTCTCCATTATTCTTGTTGTCATCACCCACACACCACTTCTTTGTCTTTCAAACACGCACACATGTACACACACACACACACACACACACTCGCTCTCTCTCTCTCTCTCTCTCTCTATCTTGATTAGTGTGTATGGAGTCATATATGTTCTGTGGATTTTGGGCATTAAGACAATTACTTTCTTTGGTCTTTGGAAAGTGGGGTGGGATTTTTTGAGATTGAGTCCTCCTTTTGTTGTGTTCTTTTTTGGTGGAGTTTTATTGTATAGTAATATGATGAAGTGATGACTCAAGTTGGGTTTTCTTTTTTGTTTTTCACAATCTGAATAATTTTCGTACAATTCATTTATCATCTTCTTCTCTACTTGAAGCGATTGGATTGATCTCACACAGATGAGATTCAGTACTTTTTCTGCATCTGAAAACTTCTTTTTTCAGTTTCTGAAAAGCCCTTCAAATTAAAAAACTATTATCTCAAATTTTCTATTCAGTTCTCAAATTAAAAAAACTTCTTTACTGTTCTTTTTCTTCTTCATCCTTTAGGAATTGTAGTAATAATTCAGGCTATTTTCTTAGAGTGAAAGGTTGGGCGGAGTTCATGTCAAATAAGATGACTTGTCTTGATTTCATGTACTACGTACCATTTTGAGCTTTCCTGAATTGGGGTTTTTCTATCTAAATGTTGCACACCCAACACTTTCTAAATTTAGATCTTGATTTCTAGTCATGTCTTCGACAGTAAGCATACCAAATCTTTCCCAAACATTCACTTTCCTCATTTGGGTTTAAGATTGGAAAAGAACACTTAACTATTTCTAAAGCACATACCTAAAACACAAACATCTAGCAATGCATGTGACCTTCCTTTTTTTCGATCTAATTTTTATTTACCAACATCCTTGCTTTTGATGTCAAACAGAAACAATTGGCAAGCATGGTAGAGAAGGCCTCAATCGAAGATGTAATGAAAGTACTTATAGCTTCAAGAAAGCAAGACATGCACCAACTTTGGACAACTTGTTCCCACCTTGTCTCCAAATCAGGCTTACCAGCAGAAGTTCTAGCGAAACACCTACCCATAGATGTGGTGGCCAAAATTGAAGATCTTAGGCACAAATCATCACTTGCTCGTCGATCCTTAATGCCCCACCACCATCACCACCATGATCTCACGGCGGCTGCTGATCTTGAGGACCAAAAAATACGTCGAATGAGAAGGGCACTAGACTCATCCGACGTTGAACTTGTCAAGCTTATGGTAATGGGAGAAGGGCTAAATCTTGATGAAGCATTGGCCTTGCATTATGCTGTGGAGAATTGTAGCCGAGAAGTCGTCAAGGCCTTGCTCGAGCTAGGGGCCGCAGATGTTAACTACCCGGCTGGGCCGGCTGGGAAGACCCCACTTCACATAGCCGCTGAAATGGTGTCACCTGATATGGTTGCTGTACTTCTTGATCATCACGCAGACCCCAACGTAAGAACCGTCGATGGAATCACTCCATTGGACATTCTACGAACCCTAACCTCTGATTTTCTATTCAAAGGAGCTGTCCCGGGGCTGACCCACATTGAACCAAACAAGCTTAGGCTTTGTCTTGAGCTTGTTCAATCAGCAGCTTTGGTTATTTCGCGTGAAGAAGGTATCGTAAATGCGCCTTCTTCTACTGCTATATACCCGCCGATGAGCGATGAACATATTAGTAATAGCAGTGGGAGTAATCTCGCTAATCTTAATTTGGATTCAAGATTGGTTTATCTCAATCTTGGTGCTACAGGTACTGCTCAAATGGGGTCAAGAATGGACGGTGATGATCATCATGATACCAGCCACAATAACCAAAGAGAAGCCCTCAACCGACATGATCCAACAGCAATGTACCACCACTCTCATGAGTATTAGCTAGCTTAGTTAGCTGATCAACTATATAATTCTATATATATATATGATCTCTCTTTCAATATATATATTTGTCCATGGATGATGAAAGACAAGCAAGCAAGAAAAAAAGAAAGAAAGTAGTTTTCATATTGATGAAAGCTGATGGAGATCATTAGATTGATTATACATGCGCTTTTGTCAGTAGTTTCCCTTGGTATTTTCGTTCTTTGTTTTTGTGGTTTTGTTTTGTCTGATTTTTTTTTGTAGGATTTCATTTCAATGAATCATGGTATGAAGTTGCAGTATCATTGGAGATGGGATGGGGATGAGACAAGGAGAATCTGAGATTTGCTTCTCTGAGAGACGTCTGAGAAGAGGTGGTGGTGGGGGGTGATGGAGGAGAGAGACGCAGGTCAATCTTTTCAAACCAGGCCTGTCAACTCCTTTGTATTTATTGATAACATCTAATATCATGGCCTATTTATTGCCACCTTTTATTTTTCTTGTCCCCCCACCCACCTCACCATTATATACTTATACATGCAACTATACATATCATATACATATATTTCTAAAAATACTAATCATATAAAATTTTTAAATTTTAAATAAGATAACGTAATTAAGCATACATGATAGTGTTTTTTTTCTTCTTTTGTGGGGTTTTTTTTTTTTTTTTTTTATTATGGCTTTGTTTGGACACTAGTACTTGATACTCTTGACAGCAATGAGCTGTCTCTTCCCCTTCTTTTTTTTTTCCTATTTATTTTCTAGCATTCATGGGCTTTTGAAGAAACTTTGATTGGCCATATAGTTTTTGTCCAATTAACTATCTTGGAAGAAATCAAGTGGCCATGGACAAATTGATTGGTTGTCTTGCATGAATGCAACATTGAGTGTGACCACACACGACAGTTTAAAAAATTGGTATTATCTAATTCATGTGGATTCCCTTTGATGAAATCCTCTTTTTGTCCCCCTTCCTCTTTTGGGGGTGTTGTTATAATTCCCAAAAAAAAAATTACAGCTAAACCCTAGTATCTTCTTTTAATCTAAAGCTGTGTGGCCTTTGGGCATGTTGGTCTGCTGATCCTTGAACAACTCCATAATCCACCATGTATATATATATATATATATATATATATATATATATATATATATATATATGTCATTCTTTCTGTCCTTTCATTTATTTGGTTTCAAAGCTAAGTGTAGGCGAAAGTTGCTGCCTGAATTTTGCTTTACTATGCTTAGCTTTATTAGAGAAAACACAAGTAAATCAATAGAAAATGAGATGAATCATATATTGAAAAATTATGTATCAAAGGATAACACAAACCAAAATGCTAGTATTTTGGATTGTAAAGCTATTCAATATATATATATATATACATCTCATAAATTTATAAAAATGTCATCAAACATCAAAGTGTGTAAACTTAACAAGTTCAGCTTCTTCGGTGCATAGTCCACTTCAAACTTAACAAGCTCTTCCTCACTGCACAGTCCACTTCTTTCATTGACAGTTCTTCCTAATTGTTGTCTTTGTTTCTTTGCCGGTACATATTTACTAGGCAACAATATCCTTATTGTTTTGAGGTCAAATGTCTCTTATTTTCTCTCTGGCAGCAGGAGAAAATATTCTTTGATAATCTCATAGAAAGTTTTGCTATAAAGCAAGAGGATCATAGAGATTAATTCTTTTAGGATGGGATTTATACTCAATTTGTGTTTGTGTTGGTGCATTATATATATATATATATATTGAATTTATCATCATTCAGCATAAAGAAACATAATGAATTGCTAAATACCAGCCATAAACCTTTGAGATTGTAATTGTTTTGTTAGTATAAGACTTAAAATACAATTTCTTTAAATTATATATTAAGATATTTTGTTCTATTTTTGTATGAATCAAAATGTCTTAATGTATAGGACTACTTATATACAACTTTTATACATATTATCCATCACATGCATGCCCTTTTCTTTTCACTTCCTTAATTAGGCCTCTTCTTTCATCCTCATTTTTCTATACGTTAAAAATTTATTAATACATATGACAGACATTTTAAAAAAAAATACAATATCTAATGAGATTATAATGACATACATACATATATATATATATATATGTATATCTTTTAGTATGATCCTAGAGAAGTCGGGCATGGTGCATTTCACCTATGACTTTCAAGGTAGTTTATTAGGGTTTCCATATCCTTTTTTGCTTGCCAATGGATGGAATCAATTTAATCCAGTAAAGAACGTGTATATAAATATCTCTACATGTGTGTGTGCACGCATGTATTTGGGTTAATTAATTGCTTAAAATGGTAAACACTTGAATATTTGTTTATCGGCCACATGAAGTGATATTCTAAAATATCAATCAATAAAGTAGAAAATAATATTGTTGGCATCCTTATCCTACACTTCTACATCCATTTCTTATCCTCATCACAAGTCTATATATATTCTATCAAATTGTCTCATATCATGACAATGTTGACATCGACTTTCTGTACGGAAGAAATGAATTGCAGGACCCCTACATGAATTAATATCCATGTAATCACATGAATAATCTATAATTGAATGCTTCATTCATTGTTAATTCCAAAATTAGATCAATTATTTCCAACAATTATTTTAAAAATAACAACCGACATATATTTAGATTTGAGAGGATCAATAATGTCTTAAATAGAAGATTAACTGATTTCAATTTTAAGGTTTCAAGGCTTTGGGTTAGATGATTGCTGGAGTTTATATATATATATATATCTGATAGTTGTTTGGATATATATGTTTGATCTATTTATGAGATCAAATTAAATGACAGATATGTTATTATTCTCAGCTTATTATTTTTAAATTTTCCATAGGGCTGTTATTGATCATATCACGAATATATATTGTTTATTTCTTGTATAAAGCAGCTATTACTAGTGTAATTTCGAAAACTCATCCCTCCATAGTAGGCTAAGGGCTTGTTTGGCAAGGTTTTTGGAAGCCGATTTTTGGCTTTTCGGGCTCAAAAGTTATTTTGGGAGTGTTTGAATATTTTCAGAGAAAAACTTTTAAGCTTTAAAGCTCTTATAGATAAAGTAAAATATATGGCTTTTGTAGGAAGAGTTTCCAATAAACTAAAAATCCAAAGTAAAAGCCTTGTCAAATAGGGCCTAAGTGAACGTTTGGAAGAGCTTGGTCAAAAGAGCTTATTTAATTTCAAAAGCTTTTTCAGTTTTTTTGTTTAGTCGTTTTGTTGCCACCTCAGTAGAGCTTTTGGGAAATTAAAAAAACTGTTTTATGTCTATTCGGAGAAACTCAAATTTTGGACTTTTCCAAGTAGATCTTTTTGAGTTTTTAAAAATATTAAAATGTCTAATATAACCCATTAAAATTTGTTAATTTTACAGTACCCTTTTAACTTAAAATCATGTCTTTTTTGGTAATCTTATCATTTTAAAGAGCTTTTTTAATTGATAACTAAACGGTCAATGACTTTTCCTTAAAAACTCTACTTGTAAAAACTCTACTTCTAAAAAATCTACTTCTAAAAGCTCTATTAGGAGAAGCTCTGCCAAATGGACCCTAAAACTTGAAAGCATATTAAGTTGTAACTCTTGTTTACACAATAGAATGATACAATGAAATATAATGCAATAGGTCAAATTAGTACTAGTTGAGCCTTTTCTTGTCATTCTCACTAAGGGGTCGTTTGTTTTTTTATTTTAAGATTGAATAAGCCTGAATTTTTCTAAAGATTGAACTGGGACTGAAACCTGAAATTTGAATGACATGTTTATTTTTTCTTTCTAAAATTCGAAGAAAAATGTTGATTGTTTATTTGTTTTTAAAATAGAAATATCTTAATAAAGATAAATTTGAAAAATATATTAATACAAAAATGACAAGTATGATATTATAATTATGATTACGTGATTAGATGTTAAGTGATAAGTCAAGATTCAAGATTTTTAACTTTTTATTTTAAATTATTTTTAGTATTTTTAATTTGTATAATTATTTAAAAATAAAAAAATTAAAAATATTTTAATATGTCTAATTCAGACTCATTAAATGTTAAGTAAATAAAAAAAAAAAAAAACAAACGACTCGTAGCTTACCAAAATAAAGAAACTAACCGAAATACTCTTACATAACTGAAACCCACGTTTCTTATGTTCTTTATCAGTTTCACTTCATTAAACTATCTTCTATGTCATTCTCTTTCTAAAAAACTCATTCTTTCTTGAATTTCAACAAAGAAAATCTCTGTCTTTTTCTAAGCACCAAGAAACACTAAATCTACTTCTTTGCAGTGCGAAAATAAATCGAATCTATGATTTGGTTTATTATTTGTAGTGAAACTCTCTGAATATTTATTTGGAGTTGTATTTTGACTAATTTCAAGTTCGGATTTTGAAAATTTTTATAATTTTTATGGATTAAAAACTGAAACATATTTATTAAAATGAAATTAAAATCACAAACTAATATGTGCAAACAGATCTAAATAAAAAAATAAAAAATCTAACATAATTGAGTTATATCTAGAGATAAGTCTCAGTAATTGTCGAGACTTAAAATAGTCTCGATAATGTCGAGAGGTTTTTACCTTTTTTTTATACTCACTATAAAAAAATGTATCTCCACACTTTGGATTTAATAGGTATAGATGAGACTCAAACTTCTATCACAGAAGTGAATGGGAAGCGCTCAACCATTTTGCTAATGGATTATTAATATTATTATTATTTTTTTAATAATATCTCTAATTATGGACACTCCATCATTAACAAAAACTCTACTTGTAAAACATATACTTTATTTAATTGAGGCTAAGTTCTTGACTTTAAAGTTTAGATAAGAAATTGACTCCATCAATTCATTTCGTGAATTTTTTTTTTGACTATTATAAATTTAAGATCAAATATTACTCATAATCTCTTGATGTGAATGTAAGAGGTGAAGGTAGGCATGGCCACTTCGACTTTCGTCCAGTCATTTCATGTTAAACGCACGACTCAAGTTTGGTATGTGTAACTAATTAATGACACAAAATTTGAAGTCAAGGAAAATAGACAATTTTAAACTCCATTATTGGTGAGTATGATGGATTTAGCATATAAGCCGACAAGATTTTAATCAACTGAAAGTGCCCTTTTCATAAACATTTTTTACCATCTTCTTCAATTTTCTATCTTCAATCAGTAAATCATCACTAACTCGTTTAGTGTAAAACAATAATAGAAAATGTTCTAGAGAGAGAGAGAGAGAGAGAGAGGATGTTCTAAAAGAAGCAAATAGTACAACAAACCATTCCCAGATAAAAGATTAGTGAACTTCCTTTGAAGCATCAACTGATCACTTTTGTTATGTGACCCTTTTCACTAGCAAACCTAAATGTCTGCCATCATGACCTTGCTTGAAAATAAAGTAAAAAAACACCAAGCAAAAAGAAGAAAGTCATTAAAATCAACGCCTAATGTAAATAAAGAAAACAATTAATAATATTAATCTGCACTAGCTGCTGGCCTTTTTAGGATCATTTAGCTTTCAATGCAAATAAAATTATATAAAAGGTGTTTAAAGGAGCCAATTTGTGTTATCACCTGATTCTAATTTAGAGAAAATTATTCATAGAATATAAATTTTTGTCATTGTCAAGAGTTTTATCTTCACTGGTTGTCCGGCTCGATCGAAACATCATTATAGAGATTGCAATATCTCTTTTGAAGTCTCTTTCCCATTTTAATTAGCTTGTTTTAAATAACCAGTTGGTGCCTCTTTTTTCTTTCAAGGAAGCACTTGAAACTTCAAAGTAAAAACATGTCGCCCTAAATTGGTTCATAATCATAGAATCAACGACCTTTTTGAAGCTTTAACCACATAGCATATTGTAATTTAATTGGCCGGTCCGTCAATATACAAATGCTTAATCGAAGTTGAGGCGATAAAATGGTAAACCTTTATAACTTCCAGTCATGTCGTTTTTCCTTAACTTCTCAAATTTGTAATAACTTAAAAAAAAAAAAAAAACAAAATATGATTATTGCTTGAATTTAGTTTCCCACCAAGCTCAAATATTCTTTTGTAGCAATTGGGGCTGTTGTTGTTTGTATTTTGGGGAGTGTGAGAAAATGAGGACTTGTTGAAGTTTGAGGACATCAAATTTTTATGTCCATTGCATGTTGTTTCTTGGGGATCCACCCCTAATGTTAATTCAGTGCTCGACAAGGTAAAAGTTGTACATAATTGAAAGCATATAGATATAGTGAGTGGAAGCCCAAAGTAAGAAGACAAATTAAAGTAAATACACCACTGAAGTTGAAAGCTCAAGCACAGATTATTTTAAAGAAATATAAATAGATAAAGACATTTGAACAAACACCTTTGATATATATACACACACGTATGCAAATGAAAAGCCCTCGTATCTATTTGGTAGTCGGCAACATTAACTAGTTTAGTTGATAAGAGTTTATTAATGTTGGATATAACTAATTTAGTTGACAAGAGCTCTTATACGTATAAAGCTTAAAATTGATAAAGAGATAAAGAAGTTTATGATTTTATTGGGGGAGAGAGAGAGGAAAAGGGCATGAAACATTTTATAGAATGGAGAGATAAATCATAAAAGCAAGAGGGGAGGGGGGGCCTCAAAATGTTAATAATTGAAAATAGGGCCACCATTTAGGTTTGAGTAAGTATCAATGAGGAATGTGATAGTTGAAGTGGGTTTATGGCCAGTTAGGTTAGGACACATTTTAGTTGGTAACATGTGCCAGACCCAAATCCGTCGGCTTCGTGTTTTTTCTTTGACTTATTTTGATTTTATTTTTTTAGCTACAAACTATCCTGTAACGTCATTTTCATCTTATCAATTTTGGACTTTTATTTCCAAAAATTAGTTCGCTTTTTTTTTTTTTTTAAATCTTTTACTAAACTCCTATAATTTTGTTCAAAGTCGAAAGTCCGCAATTTATTAAATCAGTTATATTGAGAAAGAAGAAAAATACTGCTTTTTAGATTCTCAAGACCCCCCCAAAAGAACAAGGGCTAAAAAATGTTAGTCAAACAAACAGAGCGAC